>OV702283.1:354891062-357391062 GCA_916181665.1 Avena sativa | reverse complement strand
CCGTCGGGCCCCCTCCTCCCTGCCGCTGCGGGCTCCTCCCTCACCGGCCAGACGCAGCAAGCCCGCCTCCTCCTCCGTCTCTCCTTCCCTCGCTCGCAGGATCCCGCCGGCACCGTCCTCTACCACGAGCTCCTCCGATGCGTCCCCGTCCTCCCCGTGGCTCCATGCCAGTCCTGCCCTGCAGCACCGCAAGCGCCGCGTCGACCCTGCGCTTCCCTGGCTCCCTGCGCCGCGCGCCACCGCCAGCGAGCCGCGTGCCAGAGCGGTTCCCCTCTGGCCTACCCTTCCCCTGCTCCGACTCTCCTTTCCTCAAGACCGCCGCCGCCTGTGCCCCTTTGCACCACCGCAGCCGTGCTTCCTACCTTTGCTCGGCCCTTCGCGGGCATCTGCCGACGCGCCCCGCCTTTGTCGCCTCGTTCCAGGACAACCTCATGCCACGCGTATCCTTGCTGTTGGTTCTCTGTTCCTGTGATGTTGCGATGTATGTTGACGAAGGGCACTGGTTGTGTACCTAAACGAGGTAGCATTGTGGTGATCGTGGCTACATCGGCTATTGCAACATCCAAAGAATCAGTGTGATGCTGTCGGAAGACCACGCGGCTATGTGACGGTTCTCACCGCCACCGGAGATGCAATACTGAACACTCGACACGCCAAGGTCTCCTTCCCGGAAGCATTGACGCCCGTGTGACAAGATCTTCTTCACGGATCCGAAGACCCCGGTACCCAATCCACTCAAGTTCGCCATCGGACAAGCTCGCCACGGACCCTTGAAGCATGGATCCGATGGCCGAAGGTCTTCTACTCGGACGCCAAGATCGCCCGCATGGATTCGAAGACCGAACCCGACACGCCAAGTTCTCCACCTTGAACGCCATGACCGTCTTCGCGGACCCGAAGACCACGAATGCGACAAGACCGACAACATGGCCCGACCACCGCGGATGCGACAAGATCTACTTCTGTTGTCCGAGACCGATCCCGTCGAACCCTGAACCCTGAGGCCGAACCCCGAAACCCTTGAACCCCAAGATCGTCGAACCCTAATGTGTGAACCTTTTCCCGAGCCCCTATTTTATAAATGCCATCTATATAAATTGTTGCATATTAAATTGTCATACTTGCATGCATACTTGTCATGTGGTTTGTGGGCCTTATGCCGATTCACCTTATAATTAAATATGGGGCCCATATGCGGGCAAATCTAGTCTAATATCGGCCCCATTTAAATTTGTGCATCGAACCGGTGATATATTTTGCCATGTTAAGACAACATTTAAATTGCGGGGTAGTTAAACAACTTGAACCATTTAATTAATTGCCGGGACCCCGGTTCCGCTTTATATTGCCTAGTTGCATCGCATCTTTGCCATGTCATGCATCATACATGCATCATGCCCGATCTTCTGTCGTAGTATTAAATATTGCATCCGGTGTTCCTTCTAGTGTTTTGCTTCTTCGCGGATAAGGCCGTTGAGTTGATGTGAACTTCGCCCCGATCTTCGGATGAACCTTCGGCAATGTTTTCAGGCGAGCATCTCCCCCTTTCTACCTATCTTACTTTTATAGTATTTATTCCCTCCTGTTGATCTATTGCTATCTGTGTTGCGTTGCTCTAGTTTTCGTACCCGTGATATCCCTTGCAGCCTTATATTGCCTTGGACACATCCTATTACCTGTTGTTTGGTAGATAGTTGGACTTGCGCGTCGTAGTCGCTTGCTCAAGTGCTGTTGCGTGTCGTCAAGTGCCACAGTTGTTGGTGTATTGCCGCATGTTTGATGTTGGAGATGATCATGGTTTTACTTATCGTTCACTTTAATTCCTGTTTAACAACTAAAATTGAAGTAAGTAAGCAGAGGCACAGGTGGGCAATAGATGTTATTTGGTTGTTAACCGTCCACTTGTGTCCCGTAGGACCCCGAGTACTTGATACCTGTTCCTTGAATATTCGCGCTATCCACATCCGGGAGGCTTATGGGACCCCCCTGAGCCAGAGCTTGATTCCGTCTTATTTCTTGGGGCCACAAACTAGTTTGAGGTTTTATTTACTATCCTGTACTTATGCCATGCTTTACTGCTTTATTACGATTGTGCGATGGATAGCACACTGTACTGTTTAGGAAAGCGGAGTGTTTTCGCGGTATCGACAAGCCCGAGTTTTCGGGTTCCCAGTCGTTTACAGCCATTGACGCAAACCTTGAGTCCGTCTCGGAGTCAGCTAGCTTCGTTGCGGGTGTACTCAATGGGGTGGCCCCCTGAAATATTTCTGAATCCTGTGATTGCTTTGTCGTGAAGGCCTCGTTGGGTTTTGATTTGGTTTTTCCGAGGTTGATCGAGTGTGTGTTGCTATTTGTGCACCCCGGCCGGGTAAAACTTTCTGAAAGCCGTGTCCGCGGTTATGGACGACTTGGAGCACAGTATCTCGATCATAGACAACTATAACTAAAGTAGTGCTATAACTTTGACTTTATAATGACTAGTAATCAGCTTCACTATAATGGAATGGCTAAATAAAACTGCCAACAATTGCTTGCTTGGGTTGTCGTTTGCGACCATTGTACCTGACTAGTAAGTATTGCAACTATAACGGAATGGCTAAATAAAAGTACCAACAACTGCTGGGTTTTGGGTTATCTCATGTTAATTGTACCTGACTAGTAAGTGTTGCAACTATGACGGAATGGTTAACTAAAATTGCCCACTGCTTATTATATCAGGATGACTATCTATACCTGACTAGTAATTGGTGCAACGATAACCGAATAAATAAAACTGCCAACTGTGTGAGTTCCTCGGTTGACTTCCTCGTTTGGTCTCGAGGGGGAAACACCAGGATGGGTTTGTTTGATGGTAGTATCAGGATGGTTCCGAATAGGTCTTTCTTACCCCTCTTTGATAGCCGCCAGTTGTATCGAGTCTCTATAGGTTGTTTAGCGCAAGCTGCCGCTGCCGCTTCAGTCCGCCATACCTATGTAGGCGAGGACCGCCGAATTCTAGCCTCGCCGTGTACTGGCCTCAGTACTGACGCTCCTCTTTTTTCCTTTGCCTTTGTCGGCACCCCTTTTGTTTAAGCAGGTTTTGAGATCGACGTCGTTAGCAGGGTTACCCTTCCGTCTTGGCCTGGGCAGGGTTATGGACGCCATTGGTTATTCTTCAGGGCTCTTAGCCCCATTTGCATCTTTTCCGTAGTCGGACGCTCTATCATTTTCAAGGTGATTTGGATCTTTGTTTATTATATCTGTATTCTTGACTCATGGAGTCGTGTTGTATATGTATCTGTTCTGTGGGTCCCATCGAGGACTGTTGTGTAATGTTATTACTTCGTTTTCCACCCGCACGCAAGTGCCTGGTGGGCACCTTTGAATCGTTTCTATGCGGGTTTGGCGGGAATCGCTGAAACTTGCTATTTTACCGGGACAAAAGCCAAAGGCATAAAATCAATATTCTTGGAATTGTACGGGACAAAAGCCAAAGTCATTATTTTACCGGAGCAACACGGAACCACGAAGCAGAGCCAGAGGGGGGCCACAGGGTGGCCGCACCCCCTAGACGCGAGCAAGCCCGGGAGCCGCCCATAGGGGGTATGGGCCCCCCTGGACCCCCACCGACCTTGATTCCTGCGCCTATAAGAAGCTGTTGGAGATATGCCCTGGAGGCAATAATAAATATAGTTATTATTATATCTTTGTGTTTATGATAAATTTTTACATTCATGCTAAAATAGTATTAACAAGGAAACATTAATACTTGTGTGATTTGTAAACTAAAATAGATTCCCTAGTAAAGCCTCTTTATAATACTAGCTTGTTGGTTAATAAATGATTATGGTTTCCCTATCATGAACATTGAGATGTTATTAACAACAAGATCATATCGTTAGGAGAATGATATGGTGGACATACTCCTATAGATAAGCGTAGCATAAAGATCAAGTCATTTTAATAGTTCAATTGCTATATGCTTTCTGATACATAGTAACCTAATTCCTTCGACCATGAGATCATGCATATCACCTTCACCGAAAGGATGCTTTGATGACATCAAACACCACACCGTAACTGGGTGGCTATAAAGGTGGCATTGAGTGTTCGTAAAGTATTGGTTGAGACACATGGATCAAGAGTGGGATTTGTCCATCCATATGACGGATAGATATACTCTGGGCCCTCTCGGTGGAATGTCATCCAATTAGCTTGAAAGCATGTGACTGGCTCACAAGGGATCACATATCACGGGAACGAGAAAAGAGTACTTATCGGTAACGAGGTTGAACTAGGTATGCAGAGATACCGACGATCATAACCTCGGATAAGTAAACTATCGTGAGAAAAAGGGAAATTGCTATCGTATGTAAGTGGTTCATTTGATCGTAAAGTAATCGTAGAAATATGTGGGAGCCATATGAATTTCCAGATTCCTCTATTGGTTATTGTTCGGAGAAGTGTCTCGATCATGTCCGCATAATTCACGAACCGTAGGGAGACACACTTAAGGATTAGACGTTGTTTGAGTAGTTATGGAATGATGAGTAAGAGACCGAATGTTGTTCGGAGTCTCGGATGGGATCCGAGATATCACGAGGAGATCCGGAATGGTTCGGAGAATAATATTCATATAAGGAAAGTCCTGTTTCGGGGTTGGAGAATGGTTCTGGTGTTTTCATTGGGAATGTTCTAGAAGGTTCCGGAATGTCCGGCACTCCGGAGGGGAAGGGTACATGAATGTGTCATAACAAGTTGGAATGATTGCATCATGTACTAGGTGTCATCGCGGAACAAAATAAAGGGTTTAATCAAATCCTAGTTTGAAAAGTCAAACGCCAATTTGAAAAGTCAAACGGCTATTTTGGGAGGTGGAGGGAGAGTAGGAAACCTACTTGGGGAGGATTTCCCTCCCTCCACCGCCGGCCCACTTGGAGACCGAGTTGGGGAGGGACTCCCCTCCCCTGGGGCGCCCCCTCCACCTATATAAGGAGGGGCAGGGCTGCCCCTCCAAGCACACAACACCTCCACCCGCAAACCCTAGCCCGGCGCCGCCACCTCCTGCTGCCGCCGCCTAGGGCAAGCCGCCGCCGCCTAGCTAAACCCTAGCCGCCGGCCTTGCTCCTCCTTGGTGCGTCTAAACCCTAGATCGCCTAGGAGCTCTCTCATAGTCCACCATACTCGCTCCGGCTTAAGGCGAAGCCCTGCGAGATCTCCCCTCTACTTCCGGTACCACGCCGTTGTGCTGCCGGAATCGCGAGGAGAGTGCTACAACCTCCTCTGCCTGCTGGAACAAGGGAGAGGAAGGTCTTCGTCGAGTACCGAACGTGTGACCGACTGCGGAAGCGCTGCCGGAACGCAGCGCCGGAAGGATCGTCTACACGATCTTGAGATCGGGAAGAGTACGACTACATCACCCACGAGAATCCGCTCTCGTTAAACACTTTGGAATCTTCGAGGGTGAGTTATTCCATCGACTCGTTGCTACAATCTACTAGATAGATCTTGGCTTGTTTGTTTGTATGCGGTAGAAATTTTTTGTTTTCCATGCTACGAAACCCTACAGTGGTATCAGAGCCATGTCTATAGGTAGATCTGTTGCACGAGTAGAACACAATGGTCATTGTGGGCGTTGATGCTTTTGTTGTCGATTGCTTCTTGTGTACTTTGCATCTTGCGGGATGCTGGGATGAAGCGGCCCGGGCTAACCTTACATGACATCGTTCATGAGACTTGCTCCACGCTTGACATGCAACTTGTATTGCATAAGTGGCTTTGCGGGTGCCTGTTTCTCCCAACATAGTTAAGATTCAATTTACAACGGGTGATTGACAATGCTAGTATCAATGTTGTGGTTCTTGTTCGTAAGTTAGAACGACACTTATTGAAAGCCCCAAACCACGTAAAACATGCAAAGAAAGTAGAGGCGTCTAACTTTGTTCTGCAGGGGTGTGCTGTGATGTGATATGGCCATGATTGTGATTATATTTGATGCATGCAATGTTCCTTATTGTAAGTTGGCAACCGGCAGGAGCCATATGGTTGTCTTTAATTTTGTTAAGACCCGCGTGTCTATTCAAAGTAGTTGTAATAGTTGAAGCTGGTGGACGACAACCATGGAGTAGCGTCATTGACCTTGATGCAATGCCGGTGATGATGGAGATCATGTTCGTGCTTGAAGATGGAGATCGGAAGCACAAAGAAGAAAGGCCATATCATATCACATATTATGAATTGCATGTGATGTTAATCCTTTATGCATCTTCTATTGCTTAGTTAACGACGGTAGCATTATAAGATGATCCCTCATGCACATGAATTTCAAGTTCTAAAGTGTTCACCCTTAGTAAGCACCGTTGCTAAAGCTTGTTGTTTCGAAGCACCACGTGATGATCGGGTGTGTTAGATTCTGCAAGTGTATACAACGTGAGCAAGCCAGATTTGCTCATGCGGAAGCTAAGGTTTGATCTTGACGAGCCTAGCATGTACAGACATGGTCTTGGAACACGGATCACCGAAAGGTAAAGCATGAATCATATAATAGATATGATGAACATGTCGATTGTTCGCCATTGAAGCTACATCAACTCTCGTGATGATCGGTGTTGATGTGGTGGATTTGGTTCGTGTGATCACTAAAACAATGTGAGGGATATTGTTTTGAGTGGGAGTTCACCTAGATTAATTTAACTATTAATTAGAACTCAATTTGTCATAAACTTAGTCTAAACTATTTCAAATATGTTGTAGATCAATGGCGGCCCCTACCATCAATTTTAATGCGTTCCTAGAGAAAGAAAAGTTGAAAAACAATGGAAGCAACTTCGCGGATTGGTTCCGCAATTTGAGGATTGTCCTCACAACTGGTAATTTGACCTATGTGCAGGATGCACCACTGGGTGACCCGCCTGCAGCTACTGCTACCGATGAAGTAAAGAATGTTTACCTCGCTCAGAAGACTCAGTACTCCACAGTTCAGTGTGTTATCTTGTATGGTTTAGAATCGGAGCTTAAGAAAAGGTTTGAGAATTCAGACCCACATGATATTGTCCGTGATCTCAAATTGATCTTTGAGACTCACGCGGCGATTGAGAGCTATGAGGCTTCTGAAAAGTTCTTTAACTGCAAGATGGAAGAGGGAAGCTCCGTCAGTGAGCATGTGCTTAAGATGTTTGGGCACGCAAACAAACTTCAAAGCTTGGGTATAGTGATTCCTAATGCTTTGGGGATTTATCGTGTCCTCCAATCACTACCACCAAGTTACAAGAACTTTGTGATGAACTACAATATGCAAAACATGAACAAGCAGTTGCCAAAACTCTTTGCCATGTTGAAATCTGCAGAAGTGGAGATCAAGAAAGAGCACCAAGTGTTGATGGTCAATAAGACCACCAAATTCAAGAAAGGCAAGTCTAAGTAAAAGGGACACTTCAAGAAGGGTGGTAAGAAAGTTACCACGCCGACGAAGAAGACCAAGGCTGGACCTAAGCCTGATACTGAGTGCTTTTACTGCAAGGGAGAAGGTCACTGGAAGCGGAATTGCCCAAAGTACTTGGCGGATTTGAAGAACGGCAACATCAAGAAGAAAGGTATATCCGATATACATGTTATTGATGTGTATCTCACTAGTACTCGTAGTAGTGCCTGGGTATTTGATACTGGTTCGGTTGCTCATATTTGTACTTCGAAACAGGTGCTGCAGAATAAAATGAAGCTAGCGAAGAACGAGGTGACGATGCGCGTGGGAAATGGATCAAAGGTTGATGTGATCGCGGTCAGCACGCTACCCCTTCATCTACCATCGGGATTAGTTTTATACTTAAATAATTGTTATTTGGTGCCTGCGTTAAGCATGGACATTATATCGGGATCTTGTTTATTGCGAGACGGTTACTTGTTTAAGTCCGAGAATAATGGTTGTTCGATTTATATGAGTAATATGTTTTATGCACATGCACCTTTGATAGATGGTCTATTCTTATTGAATCTCGATAGTGGAAATACACATATTAATAACATTGAGGCTAAACATTTGAAATCGAGCGATAACTCGACCTATATGTGGCACTGTCGTCTTGGTCACATTGGTGTGAAGCGCATGAAGAAACTCCATTCCGATGGACTTCTTGAATCACTTGAAAGATGCGAAGCATGTCTGATGGGTAAAATGACTAAGACTCCATTTTCTGGTATGATGGAGCGAGCTACGGACTTATTGGAAATCATACATACCGATGTGTGTGGTCCAATGACTGTAGCAACGCGCGGTGGTTATCGTTATGTTCTTACCTTCACGGATGACTTGAGTAGATATGGGTATATCTATTTCATGAAACATAAGTCCGAAACTTTCAAGAAGTTTAAGGAATTTCAAAGTGAGGTAGAGAATCAACGTAACAAGAAGATTAAGTTTCTACGTTCTGATCGTGGAGGTGAATATCTAAGTTACGAGTTTGGCGAGCATTTGAAGAAATACGGAATACTTTCACAGTTGACACCGTCGAGAACACGACAGCGTAATGGTGTGTCCGAACGTCGTAATCAAACTCTCTTAGATATGGTTCGTTCTATGATGTCACTTATAGATTTACCGCTATCATTTTGGGGTTATGCATTAGAAACAACCGCATTCACTTTAAATAGGGCACCATCTAAATCCGTTGAAACGACACCGTATGAATTATGGTTTGGGAAGAAACCTAAATTGTCGTTCCTTAAAGTTTGGGGTTGCGAAGCCTATGTAAAGAAGTTACACCCGGACAAGCTTGAACCCAAAGCGGAAAAATGCGTCTTCGTAGGATACCCAAAGGAAACTATTGGCTATACCTTCTATCATAGATCCGAAGGCAAAATCTTCGTTGCCAAGAATGGATCCTTTCTAGAGAAGGAATTTCTCTCGAAAGAAGTGACTGGAAGGAAAGTAGAACTCGACGAGGTTGTCAAACCTTCTCTCGAACTTGCGAGTAGCGCAGCACCGGAAGAAGTTCCTGTGGTGCCTGCACCAATAAGAGAGGAATCTAATGATGATGATCATGAAACTTCGGTTGTAGTTGCTACAGAGCCTCGCAGGTCAACGAGAACTCGTACCACTCCTGATTGGTATGATCCCGTTATGAGTGTCATGTTGGTGGACAACACCGATGACCCTGCGACATATGAAGAAGCGATGATGAGCCTAGATTCCAATAAATGGCAAGAAGCCATGAAATCCGAGATTGGATCCATGTACGAAAACCAAGTATGGAATTTGGTGGACTTGCCGAATGGCCGGAAGGCTGTTGAGAACAAATGGATTTTCAAGAAGAAAACAGATGCTAATGGTAATGTTACTGTCTATAAAGCTCGACTTGTCGCAAAAGGGTTTCGACAAATTCAAGGAGTTGACTACGATGAGACTTTCTCACCTGTAGCGAAGCTAAAGTCTGTGAGGATTATGTTAGCAATCGCTGCATATTATGATTATGAGATATGGCAGATGGATGTCAAAACAGCATTCCTCAATGGAGATATTGATGAAGAGTTGTATATGATGCAACCCAAAGGTTTTGTCGATCCTAAAGATGCTAACAAGGTATGCAAACTTCAAAGGTCCATCTATGGATTGAAGCAAGCATCCCGAAGTTGGAATCAATGTTTTGAGTGGGAGCTCTGTAGCATTCTTAATACTATATGTAGATGACATATTATTGATTGGGAATGATGTAGACCTTCTTAATAGTGTCAAGGAATATTTGAATAATAGTTTTTCAATGAAAGATCTTGGCGAAGCAGCTTACATATTAGGCATAAAGATTTATAGAGATAGATCGAGACGCCTAATATCATTGTCACAAAGTAAATATTTGGCCAAAGTTCTAAAGAGGTTTGGAATGGAAGATAGCAAGAAAGGGTTCTTGCCCATGTTGCCCAATACGACCTTGAGTAAAACTCAAAGTCCGACAACGGCAGAAGATAGAGAAAGGATGAGTAAGACTCCCTATGCCTCAGCCATAGGATCTCTAATGTATGCCATGCTATGTACTAGACCCGACATTGCATATGCTGTTAGTTTAACTAGCAGATATCAAAGTGATCCAGGAGTGGATCATTGGACAGCGGTCAAAAACATCCTTAAGTACTTGAGAAGAACTAAGGATATGGTTCTTTCTTATGGAGGTGATGAACAACTCGTTGTTAATGGTTACACCGATGCTAGTTGGAACACCGATCCGAATGATTCTAAATCTCAATCTGGATACGTATTTACTTTGAATGGTGCAACAGTTAGCTTGAGGAGTGCAAAGCAAAGCGTTGTGGCGAGATCTTCAACTGAATCAGAATACATGGCTGCTTCGGAGGCTTCACAAGAAGCGATATGGATGAAAGAGTTCATTACAGAGCTCGGTGTGGTTCCTAGTGCGCTGTACCCAATGTCAATCTACTGTGATAACATGGGCGCCATAGCCAATGCGCAAGAACCAAGGTCACACAAGAAGCTGAAGCACATCAAGATACATTTTCACGCTATTCGAGAACATGTCCAAGATGGGGACATAAAGATTTGCAAAGTACACACAGATCTAAATGTGGCGGATCCGTTGACTAAACCTCTCCCGAGGGCAAAACATGACCAGCACCAAACTGCCATGGGTGTTCGGTATATTACCATGTAATCTAGATTAGTTGACTCTAGTGCAAGTGGGAGACTGTTGGAGATATGCCCTAGAGGCAATAATAAATATAGTTATTATTATATCTTTGTGTTTATGATAAATGTTTACATTCATGCTAAAATAGTATTAACAAGGAAACATTAATACTTGTGTGATTTATAAACTAAAATAGAGTCCCTAGTAAAGCCTCTTTATAATACTAGCTTGTTGGTTAATAAATGATTATGGTTTCCCTATCGTGAACATTGAGATGTTATTAACAACAAGATCATATCGTTAGGATAATGATATGGTGGACATACTCCTATAGATAAGCGTAGCATAAAGATCAAGTCATTTTAATAGTTCAATTGCTATATGCTTTCTGATACATAGTAACCTAATTCCTTCGACCATGAGATCATGCATATCACCTTTACCGTATGGATGCTTTGATGACATCAAACACCACACCGTAATTGGGTGGCTATAAAGGTGGCATTGAGTGTTCGGAAAGTATTGGTTGAGACACATGGATCAAGAGTGGGATTTGTCCATCCATATGACGGATAGATATACTCTGGGCCCTCTCGGTGGAATGTCATCCAATTAGCTTGCAAGCATGTGACTGGCTCACAAGGGATCACATATCACGGGAACGAGAAAAGAGTACTTATCGGTAACGAGGTTGAACTAGGTATGCAGATATACCGACGATCATAACCTCGGATAAGTAAACTATCGTGAGACAAAGGGAAATTGGTATCGTATGTAAGTGGTTCATTCGATCGCAAAGTAATCGTAGAAATATGTGGGAGCCATATGAATTTCCAGATTCCTCTATTGGTTATTGTTCGGAGAAGTGTCTCGATCATGTCCGCATAATTCACGAACCGTAGGGAGACACACTTAAGGATTCGACGTTGTTTGAGTAGTTATGAAATGATGAGTAAGAGACCAAATGTTGTTCGGAGTCTCGGATGGGATCCGGGATATCACAAGGAGATCCGGAATGGTTCGGAGAATAAGATTCATATAAGGAAAGTCCTGTTTCGGGGTTGGAGAATGGTTCCGGTGTTTTCATCGGGAATGTTCTAGAAGGTTCCAAAATGTCCGACACTCCAGAGGGGAAGGATACATGAATGTGTCATAACAAGTTGGAATGATTGCATCATGTACTAGGTGTCACCGCTGAACAAAATAAAGGGTTTAATCAAATCCTAGTTTGAAAAGTCAAACGGCTATTTTGGGAGGTGGAGGGAGAGTAGGAAACCTACTTGGGGAGGAGTTCTCTCCCTCCACCGCCGGCCCACTTGGAGACCGAGTTGGGGAGGGACTCCCCTCCCCTGGTGCGCCCCCTCCACCTATATAAGGAGGGGCAGGGCTACCCCTCCACGCACACAACACCTCCACCCGCAAACCCTAGCCCGGCGCCGCCACCTCCTGCTGCCACCGCCGCCTAGGGCAAGCCACCGCCGCCTAGATAAACCTTAGACGCCGGCCTTGCTCCTCCTTGGTGCGTCTAAACCCTAGATCGCCGAGGAGCTCTCTCATTGTCCACCATACTCGCTCCAGCTTAAGGCGAAGCCCTGCGAGATCTCCCCTCTACTTCCGGTACCACGCCGTTGTGCTGCCGGAATCGCGAGGAGAGTGCTACAACCTCCGTTGCCTGCTGGAACAAGGGAGAGGAAGGTCTTCGTCGAGTACCGAACGTGTGACCGACTGCGGAAGCGCTGCCGGAACGCAGCGTCGGAAGGATCGTCTACACGATCTTGAGATCGGGAAGAGTACGACTACATCACCCACGAGAATCCGCTCTCGTTAAACACTTTGGAATCTTCGAGGGTGAGTTATTCCATCGACTCGTTGCTACAATCTAGTAGATAGATCTTGGCTTGTTTGTTTGTATGCGGTAGAATTTTTTTGTTTTCCATGCTACGAAACCCTACAGAAGCCTCCGACCCAAAAACCCTAGGGCATCTAGAAGAAATCCACGAAAACCTCCATAGCACCACAACCACCGAAGGGGAGATTCGGGGGGCAGAAAGTCTCTGCTCCGGCACCCTGCCGGGACGGGGAAGTGCCCCTGGAGCCATGTCCATCGATCTCCATCGCCATCTTCATCACCGTTGTTAATTTCCATGATGAGGAGGGAGTAGTTCTTCCTCGAGGCTAAGGGCTCTACCGGTAGCTATGTTTTCATCTCTCGCTCTATGCATGGTCATATTGTGATCATGAGCTTTGTAATCAAGTATATCTACCTTGCTACTCAAGTGCTTTAATATATCTCTGCTCTCCCCATGTGTGTGAAAGTGACAGCGTGCACGCCATGGTGGCACTTATGTTTGAGTCTACATAAATCCTCTTTGTGCTTTAATAGATCTATGCTTTTCCCCACGTGTGTGAAAGTGACAGCGTGCATACCGTGTGTGGCACTTTGCCTAGATTGAATATTTGTTATTAGTTATAATTGGAGTTGGATGTCTCTATGAAATTGTGGAGTTTGTTGGAACCATCTAGCGCTCAAGGTGATAGTGTGGGGTTATCTAGATTGTGGAAGGCGGACTTTGAGGTGTGCTGTTATAGCCCTACCATGAATTAGAGTGTCCAACCTGAGAGTATTTAAGAGTAGTATCATGAAGAGAGGATATTTATATGAGAGAGTGTTCACTAGTGGAAATATGATCCCTAGGCCTTGTTTCTAAGCATTGAAACACCGTTTGCTACTAGATCTGTTGCATGTTTGCTTGCTTCCTTCTTGTTGCCTTTAGTCTTTACCTGTCACATCCCAAAATTCTCCTAATTATGGAATGTGAAATAAATAAATAAGTTTGATTGATTATTTGACTATGTTGAAAATTCTCAAAGAGAAGAAACTTTTTGAATAGAAAATCCTCTCAACCTTGAATTCAAAATGTTATATTCTTTTGTTATGACCTAAGTAGCCATACAGGCAAAAAGGCATGGATTGATTATGGATTGTAGAATTGGTGTGCAAGATTTAAAAAATGAAAACTTTGAAGCATTCATAAGCACTTCATTACATCCATGCAAAGTTCTCACAAACTAAATCCAAATCCTGGTATCTAAATCCTATAGTTGATTTGCCCAAATGTTTCCGAAGGAAATTAAATTTACTTTATAAAACCCACTACTGCTAAGACAGCGATTATTGCTAAACTATAGCCTAAAAAGATCCAATTAATATTACGAAATTTTAGAAACAAAATTGAGCTCATTTGGAGCTAGTATGAAAAAGTTATGGAATAAATACAAACACATAAAGATATAAATAAAATGAAATATACAAGGATTTATAAATCCACTACTTCTAAACTAGTAAAGAGATTACAAATTTGATCCTATAATGATCTATTCGATTTTAGAAAAAATTAGAAACAAGAATCATGTCATTTGAAGTTCGTATGCAAAAGATATGAGGGAAAAAAGTAAAAAAAATTACTGAACGGGCCGGCCCAGCCGGACCGATCGGACGAGCCAGCCAGCCACGTACAGATCGATCGGTTGGTTGCTTTAAAAAGCGTGCGAAAATTGATTTTCTATACCTATCTCTACTCAAACTCTTATAACTTTTTATCTACAACTCCGAATTGACTTCCGTTTGTTTCTACTTGTTTCCTACTCCAAGGCCTATCTCTACACCATCTCAAACCTCCATATAAACTCGTGGAGCCATATCTGTACGAGTTTTTCTTCTCGAAATCCCGAATCTACATATGCCCGAATCTTATTTCGCTTTTTAACCCATCTAGACTTCGTCGTTTGCCTTCGGTCAAAAAACGAAAGTTGTAGGGATCGTCGAAATCTTTCAATCCCAACAAACCTCACCTCTTTTTATTCACCACAGCCGGAGAATTCGTATCACAATATTTCAGATCTTAGGTGTAAATCCAAGATCTACTCGCGCTCGTTTCTTCAAATCAAAATTCCTTTGGTGAGAAGGTAGGAATAATGATTCTCCACAACTTTCATGTTCTGAGTTTTTCAATTTGACCTACGGATTTGTCTCTCTAACACAGATCTATTTCTTGTCTATTCTGAGCCAAAATCGGGTCAATCTCTTCTTCTAGCCACCGGATCCTATCCAGACGGTCGAGATCCAATCAAACCGGTGCGTGCCATGTCGTCATCCTGGTCATCTTCCTCATCAACGCTACGCCAACGTAAGGTCAACATCTAGTCCTAGTCAGCATGCAAAGTCAACCTGTCCAGTCAGCGGAATATTACCTGAAATATTCCGTTCGAATTTAAAATTGCATATTATAGATCTAACTTGTAAAATTCATTAGAAATTCATACCACGTCGAAAAATTGCGTATAATATATCAAATTAAAGATAATTTTACGTAGAATCATCTTATCGGAATAGATCGAACTTTTACTCTACGTGGTTACTGCAGTAATTTAATTAGTTTTAATGGTCTTTTAGGTTAATAAATTCATAGGAAATTATCTGTAACTCCGAAAAATATGAACAATATATCAATTTGAAGCTACTGTAATGTAGATTAATAATATCTGGTTGGATCTAGCCTTTGCCGATTATTTAACCCATAGAAACTTATTTAGTTTTAATGGCTTTATAAATCATTAATTTCATAGTAAATTAATTGCTTGTCACAAAAATATAAATGATATACCGATGGAAAGCTGGTTCCATGTAGATCATCAATATGCAAATGGTTCAGGCAAATACTGTAAGGTTTTACAGTAATTAAATAAATGGTTTAATGGCTTATTTAGAGTAATAAATTCATAAGAAAATAATTACTATTCAGAAAATTACAAATAATATGTCCCTGAAATCACAATTCCGTGGAGATTACAGATATAATTTTAGTTTGATTTTTAGACAACAGAAACTATATGAATCATTTAAAACCATTAAACACTATTTAAATCAAACAGAAATATCTATAACTCCGATTAGGGTGAATCCAACGCCTACTGGTTCGTATTAACGTCCTCTATCCAGTAAATCCTAGAAACAAATTTAATTTGACAGTTAAAACAGTCGTTACAATAGAACTATTAAAAACCCTATGTTGGCAAGTAATTATTAATAACAAGTACTCCATGTAGGGGTTCGTAGCATGGAAAACAAAAACTTTCTATCACATACAAACAAACAAGCCAAGATCTATCTACTAGATAGTAGCAAAGAGTCGATGGAATAACTTACCCTCGAAGATTCCAAAGTGTTTAACGAGAGCGGATTCTCGTGGGTGATGTAGTCGTACTCTTCCCGATCTGAAGATCGTGTAGACGATCCTTCCGGCGCTGCGTTCCGGCAGCGCTCCCGCAGTCGGTCACACGTTCGGTACTCGACGAAGACCTTCCTCTCCCTTGTTCCAGCAGGCAGCGGAGGTTGTAGCACTCTCCTCGTGATTCCGGCAGCACAACGGCGTGGTACCGGAAGTAGAGGGAAGATCCCGCAGGGCTTCGCCTTAAGCCGGAGCGAGTATGGTGGAGTATGAGAGAGGGCTATTAGTGGTCTAGGGATTAGACACACCAATTAGAAGGCTCTAAACCGAAGGCTAGGGCAATTAGAAGCTCTAAACCAAAACGGCTCTAAACCGAAGATTAGAGGATAGGAGCTTGTGTGTCTAGAGGAGGAGGCCCTGCCCCTCCTTTTATGGGTGGAGGGTGCGGCCAAGGGGAGGGGAGTCCCTCCCCAAGTCGGCCTTGGTTGGCGCGCCGGCTTGGGGAGGAGACTCCTCCCCCAAGTCGGTTCCCAACTCCTCTTGCTTGTTTCCCACAGTTTCTTGTTTTAGCCGTTTGACTTTCAAGTTGGACATTTGACTTTTCTGTTTTAGGATTCAATTTAATCCTTTATTTGGAACAGCAAGAACACTTAGTACATGATGCAATCATTCCAATATGTAATGACACATTCATGTACCCCTCCCCCCTCCCGGAGTGCCGGACATTCCGGAACCTTCTAGAACATTCACCGGAATCATTTCCGAACTCCGAAACGGGACTTTCCTTATATGAATCTTATTCTCCGGACCATTCCGGATCACCTCGTGATATCCCGGATCCCATCCGAGACTCCGAACAACATTCGGTCTCTTTATCATAATACCATAACTACTCAAAACAACGTCGAATCCTTAAGTGTGTCTCCCTACGGTTCGTGAATTATGCGGACATGATCGAGACACTTCTCCGAACAATAACCAATAGAGGAATCTGGAAATTCATATGGCTCCCACATATTTCTACGATTACTTTGCGATCGAATGAACCACTTACATACGATACCAATTTCCCTTTGTCTCACGATATGTTACTTATCCGAGGTTATGATCGTCGGTATCTCTGCATACCTAGTTCAACCTCGTTACTGATAAGTACTCTTTTCTCGTTCCCGTGATATGTGATCCCTTGTGATCCAGTCACATGCTTGCAAGCTAATTGGATGACATTTCACCGAGAGGGCCCAGAGAATATCTATCCGTCATATGGATGGACAAATCCCACTCTTGATCCATGTGTCTCAACCAATACTTTCCGAACACTCAATGCCACCTTTATAGCCACCCAGTTACGGTGTGGTGTTTGATGTCATCAAAGCATCCATCTGGTAAAGGTGATATGCATGATCTCATGGTCGAAGGAATTAGGTTACTATGTATCATAAAGCATATAGCAATTGAACTATTGAAATGACTTGATCTTTATGCTACGCTTATCTATAGGAGTATGTCCACCATATCATTCTCCTAATGATATGATCTTGTTGTTGATAACATCTCAATGTTCATGATAGGGAAACCACAATCATTTATCAACCAACAAGCTAGTGAAGTATAGAGGCTATACTAGGGACTTCAAATTAAGTTTACAAATCACACAAGTATTAATGTTTCCTTGTTAATACTATTATAGCATGAATGTAAACATTTATCATAAACACAAAGATATAATAATAACTACATTTATTATTGCCTCTAGGGCATATCTCCAACAGTCTCCCACTTGCACTAGAGTCATCTAATCTAGATTACATGGTAATATACCGAACACCCATGGCAGTTTGGTGTTGGTCATGTTTTGCCCTCGGGAGAGGTTTAGTCAACGGATCCGCCACATTCAGATCTGTGTGTACTTTGCAAATCTTTATATCCCCATTCTGGATATGTTCTCGAATAGCGTGAAAACGTAGCTTGATATGCTTCAGCTTCTTGTGTGACCTTGGTTCTTGCGCATTGGCTATGGCGCCCATGTTATCACAGTAGATAGACATTGGGTCCAGCGCACTAGGAACCACACCCAGCTCTGTAATGAACTATTTCATCCATATCGCTTCTTGTGAAGCCTCCGAAGCAGCCATGTATTCCGATTCAGTTGAAGATCTCGCCACAACGCTTTGCTTTGCACTCCTCCAGCTAACTGCTGCACCATTCAAAATAAATACGTATCCAGATTGTGATTTAGAATCATCCGGATCGGTGTTCCAACTAGCATCGGTGTAACCATTAACAACGAGTTGTTCATCACCTCCATAAGAAAGAACCATATCCTTAGTTCTTCTCAAGTACTTAAGGATGTTTTTGACCGCTGTCCAATGATCCACTCCTGGATCACTT
Source organism: Avena sativa (assembly GCA_916181665.1). Classification (NCBI taxonomy): domain Eukaryota; kingdom Viridiplantae; phylum Streptophyta; class Magnoliopsida; order Poales; family Poaceae; genus Avena; species Avena sativa. The sequence continues at coordinate 357,372,833 of OV702283.1, read as the reverse complement.
TGATATCTGCTAGTTAAACTAACAGCATATGCAATGTCGGGCCTAGTACATAGCATGGCATGCATTAGAGATCCTATGGCTGATGCATAGGGAGTCTTACTCATCCTTTCTCTATCTTCTGCCGATGTCGGACTTTGAGTTTTACTCAAGATCGTATTGGGCAACATGGGCAAGAACCCTTTCTTGCTTTCTTCCATTCCAAACCTCTTTAGAACTTTGTCCAAATATGTACTCTATGACAATGATATTTGGCGTTTCGATCTATCTCTGTAAATCTTTATGCCTAATATGTAAGCTGCTTCGCCAAGATCCTTCATTGAAAAACTATTATTCAAATATTCTTTGACACTATTAAGAAGGTCTACATCATTCCCAATCAACAATATGTCATCCACATATAGTATTAAGAATGCTACAGAGCTCCCACTCACTTTCTTGTAAATACATGCTTCTCCATAAGTTTGCATAAAACCAAAGCTTTTGATTACCTTATCAAAACGTTGATTCCAACTTCGGGATGCTTGTTTCAATCCATAGATGGACCGTTGAAGTTTGCATACCTTGTTAGCATCTTTAGGATTGACAAAACCTTTGGGTTGCATCATATACAACTCTTCATCAATATCTCCATTGAGGAATGCTGTTTTGACATCCATCTGCCATATCTCATAATCATAATATGCAGCAATTGCTAACATAATCCTCACAGACTTTAGCTTCGCTACCGGTGAGAAAGTCTCATCGTAGTCAACTCCTTGAATTTGTCGAAACCCTTTTGCGACAAGTCGAGATTTATAGACAGTAACATTACCATCAGCATCTGTTTTCTTCTTGAAAATCCATTTGTTCTCGACAGCCTTTCGGCCATCCGGTAAGTCCACCAAAGTCCATACTTGGTTTTCGTACATGGATCCAATCTCGGATTTCATGGCTTCTTGCCATTTATTGGAATCTGGGATCATCATTGCTTCCTCATATGTCTCGGGGTCATCGGTGTTGTCCACCAACATGACACTCATAACGGGATCATACCAATCTGGAGTGGTACGAGTTCTCGTTGACCTCCGAGGCTCTGTAGCAACTTCAACCGAAGTTTCATGATCACCATCATTAGCTTCCTCTCTTATTGGTGCAGGCACCACAGGAACTTCTTCCGGTGCTGCACTACTCGCAATTTCGAGAGAAGGTTCGACAACCTCGTCGAGTTCTACTTTCCTTCCAGTCACTTCTTTCGAGAGAAATTCCTTCTCTAGAAAGGATCCATTCTTGGCAACGAAGGTTTTGCCTTCGGATCTATGATAGAAGGTATACCCAATAGTTTCCTTTGGGTATCCTATGAAGACGCATTTTTCCGCTTTGGGTTCTAGCTTGTTCGGCTGTAACTTCTTTACATAGGCTTCGCATCCCCAAACTTTAAGGAACGACAATTTAGGTTTCTTCCCAAACCATAATTCATACGGTGTCGTTTCAACGGATTTAGACGGTGCCCTATTTAAAGTAAATGCGGCTGTTTCTAATGCATAACCCCAAAATGATAGCGGTAAATCTGTAAGTGACATCATAGAACGAACCATATCTAAGAGAGTTCGATTACGACGTTCGGACACACCATTACGCTGTGGTGTTCCCGGCGGGGTCAATTGTGAAAGTATTCCGCATTTCTTCAAATGCTCGCCAAACTCGTAACTTAGATATTCACCTCCACGATCAGAACGTAGAAATTTAATCTTCTTGTTACGTTGATTCTCTACCTCACTTTGAAACTCCTTAAACTTCTCGAAAGTTTCGGACTTATGTTTCATGAAATAGATATACCCATATCTACTCAAGTCATCCGTGAAGGTAAGAACATAACGATAACCACCGCGCGATGCTACACTCATTGGACCACACACATCGGTATGTATGATTTCCAATAAGTCCGTAGCTCGCTCCATCATACCAGAAAATGGAGTCTTAGTCATTTTTCCCATCAGACATGCTTCGCATCTTTCAAGTGATTCAAAATCAAGTGATTCAAGAAGTCCATCGGAATGGAGTTTCTTCATACGCTTCACTCCAATGTGACCAAGACGACAGTGCCACATATAGGTCGAATTATCGCTTGATTTCAAACGTTTAGCCTCAATGTTGTTGATATGTGTATTTCCACTATCGAGATTCAATAAGAATAGACCATCTATCAAAGGTGCATGTGCGTAAAACATATTACTCATATAAATCGAACAACCATTATTCTCGGACTTAAATAAGTAACCGTCTCGCAATAAACAAGATCCCGATATAATGTTCATGCTCAACGCAGGCACCAAATAACAATTATTTAAGTATAAAACTAATCCCGATGGTAGATGAAGGGGTAGCGTGCCGACCGCGATCACATCAGCCTTTGATCCGTTTCCCACGCGCATCGTCACCTCGTTCTTCGCTAGCTTCCGTTTATTCTGCAGCACCTGTTTCGAGTTACAAATATGAGCAACCGAACCAGTATCAAATACCCAGGCACTACTACGAGTACTAGTGAGATACACATCAATAACATGTATATCAGATATACCTTTCTTCTTGATGTTGCCGTTCTTCAAATCCGCCAAGTACTTTGGGCAATTCCGCTTCCAGTGACCTTCTCCCTTGCAGTAAAAGCACTCAGTATCAGGCTTAGGTCCAGCCTTGGTCTTCTTCCCCGGTGTGGTAACTTTCTTACCACCCTTCTTGAAGTGTCCCTTTTGCTTAGACTTGCCTTTCTTGAATTTGGTGGTCTTATTGACCAACAACACTTGGTGCTCTTTCTTGATCTCCACTTCTGCAGATTTCAACATGGCAAAGAGTTCTGGCAACGTCTTGTTCATGTTCTGCATGTTGTAGTTCATCACAAAGTTCTTGTAACTTGGTGGTAGTGATTGGAGGACACGGTAAATCCTCAAAGCATTAGGAATCACAATACCTAAGCTTTGAAGTTTGTTTGCGTGCCCAGACATCTTAAGCACATGCTCACTGACGGAGCTGCCCTCTTCCATCTTGCAGTTAAAGAACTTTTCAGAAGCCTCATAGCTTTCAATTGCCGCATGAGTCTCAAAAATCAATTTGAGATCCTCGACAATATCATATGGGTCTGAATCCTCAAACCTTTTCTGAAGCTCCGATTCCAAACCATACAAGATAGCACACTGAACTATGGAGTACTGATTCTTCCGAGCGAGGTAAACATTCTTTACTTCATCGGGAGCATCATCTGCAGGTGGGTCACCCAGCGGTGCATCCAGCACATAGGTCAAATTACCAGCTGTGAGGACAATCCTCAAATTGCGGAACCAATCCGCGAAGTTGCTTCCATTGTTTTTCAACTTTTCTTTCTCTAGGAACGCATTAAAATTGATGGTAGGGGCTGCCATTGATCTAACAACATATTTGCAATAGTTTAGACTAAGTTTATGACAAATTGAGTTCAAATTAATAATGAAATTAAACTAGGTGAACTCCCACTCAAAACAATATCCCTCACATTGTTTTAGTGATCACACGAACCAAATCCACCATATCAACACCGATCATCATGAGAGTTGACATAGTTTCAATGGCGAACAATCGACATGTTCATCATATCTACTATATGATTCATGCTTTACCTTTCGGTGATCCGTGTTTCGAGACCATGTCTGTACATGCTAGGCTCGTCAAGATCAAACCTTAGTTTCCGCATGAGCAAATCTGGCTTGCTCACGTTGTATACACTTGCAGAATCTAACACACCCGATCATCACGTGGTGCTTCGAAACAACAAGCTTTAGCAACGGTGCTAAATAAGGGTGAACACTTTATGACTTGAAATTGATGTGCATGAGGGATCATCTTATAATGCTACCGTCGTCTACTAAGCAATACAAGATGCATAAAGGATTAACATCACATGCAATTCAATATATGTGTGATATGATATGGCCTTTCTTCTTTGTGCTTCCGATCTCCATCTTCAAGCACGAACATGATCTCCATCATCACCGGCATTGCATCAAGGTCAATGACGCTTCTCCATGGTTGTCGTCCACCGGCTTCAACTATTACAACTACTTTGAATAGACACACGGGTCTTAACATAAATTAAAGACAACCATATGGCTCCTGCCAGTTGCCAACTTACAATAAGGAACATTGCATACATCAAATATAATCACAATCATGGCCATATCACATCACTACACACCCCTGCAAAACAAAGTTAGACGCCTCTACTTTCTTTGCATATTTTACGTGGTTTGGGGCTTTCAATAAGTGTCGTTCTAACTTACGAACAAGAACCACAACATTGATACTAGCATTGTTGATCACCCGTTGTAAATTGGATCTTAACTATGCTAGGAGAAACAGGCACCCGCAAAGCCACTTATGCAATACAAGTTGCATGTCAAGCGTGGAGCAAGTCTCATGAACGATGTCATGTAAGGTTAGCCCGGGCCACTTCATCCCAACATACCGCAAGATGCAAAGTACACAAGAAGTAATCGACAATAAAAGCATCAACGCCCACAATGACCATTGTGTTCTACTCATGCAACAGATCTACATATAGACACGGATCTGATACCACTGTAGGGGTTCGTAGCATGGAAAACAAAAACTTTCTATCGCATACAAACAAACAAGCCAAGATCTATCTACTAGATAGTAGCAACGAGTCGATGGAATAACTTACCCTCGAAGATTCCAAAGTGTTTAACGAGAGCGGATTCTCGTGGGTGATGTAGTCGTACTCTTCCCGATCTGAAGATCGTGTAGACGATCCTTCCGGCGCTGCGTTCCGGCAGCGCTCCCGCAGTCGGTCACACGTTCGGTAATCGACGAAGACCTTCCTCTCCCTTGTTCCAGCAGGCAGCGGAGGTTGTAGCACTCTCCTCGTGATTCCGGCAGCACAACGGCGTGGTACCGGAAGTAGAGGGAAGATCCCGCAGGGCTTCGCCTTAAGCCGGAGCGAGTATGGTGGAGTATGAGAGAGGGCTATTAGTGGTCTAGGGATTAGACACACCAATTAGAAGGCTCTAAACCGAAGGCTAGGGCAATTAGAAGCTCTAAACCAAAACGGCTCTAAACCGGAGATTAGAGGATAGGAACTTGTGTGTCTAGAGGAGGAGGCCCTGCCCCTCCTTTTATGGGTGGAGGGTGCGGCCAAGGGGAGGGGAGTCCCTCCCCAAGTCGGCCTTGGTTGGCGCGCCGGCTTGGGGAGGAGACTCCTCCCCCAAGTCGGTTCCCAACTCCTCTTGCTTGTTTCCCACAGTTTCTTGTTTTAGCCGTTTGACTTTCAAGCTGGACATTTGACTTTTCTGTTTTAGGATTCAATTTAATCCTTTATTTGGAACAGCAAGAACACTTAGTACATGATGCAATCATTCCAATATGTAATGACACATTCATGTACCCCTCCCCCCTCCCGGAGTGCCGGACATTCCGGAACCTTCTAGAACATTCACCGGAATCATTTCCGAACTCCGAAACGGGACTTTCCTTATATGAATATTATTCTCCGGACCATTCCGGATCACCTCGTGATATCCCGGATCCCATCCGAGACTCCGAACAACATTCGGTCTCTTTCTCATAATACCATAACTACTCAAAACAACGTCGAATCCTTAAGTGTGTCTCCCTACGGTTCGTGAATTATGCGGACATGATCGAGACACTTCTCCGAACAATAACCAATAGAGGAATCTGGAAATTCATATGGCTCCCACATATTTCTACGATTACTTTGCGATCGAATGAACCACTTACATACGATACCAATTTCCCTTTGTCTCACGATATGTTGCTTATCCGAGGTTATGATCGTCGGTATCTCTGCATACCTAGTTCAACCTCGTTACTGATAAGTACTCTTTTCTCGTTCCCATGATATGTGATCCCTTGTGAGCCAGTCACATGCTTGCAAGCTAATTGGATGACATTTCACCGAGAGGGCCCAGAGAATATCTATCCGTCATATGGATGGACAAATCCCACTCTTGATCCATGTGTCTCAACCAATACTTTCCGAACACTCAATGCCACCTTTATAGCCACCCAGTTACGGTGTGGTGTTTGATGTCATCAAAGCATCCATCCGGTAAAGGTGATATGCATGATCTCATGGTCGAAGGAATTAGGTTACTATGTATCAGAAAGCATATAGCAATTGAACTATTGAAATGACTTAATCTTTATGCTACGCTTATCTATAGGAGTATGTCCACCATATCATTCTCCTAATGATATGATCTTGTTGTTGATAACATCTCAATGTTCATGATAGGGAAACCACAATCATTTATCAACCAACAAGCTAGTGAAGTATAGAGGCTATACTAGGGACTTCAAATTAAGTTTACAAATCACACAAGTATTAATGTTTCCTTGTTAATACTATTATAGCATGAATGTAAACATTTATCATAAACACAAAGATATAATAATAACTACATTTATTATTGCCTCTAGGGCATATCTCCAACACTCCATTGCATTAATTGGCCTCTTGCATGCATCATATACTTCAATATTGTTTAGAGAACTAAATTTACAACCGTTGTGACTTATTAAATTGTCATGCATGCATTTGTTGCATTTGTTTGATCTCTATGTGCTATTGTTTATGTTGTATGCAATTGTTTGTTTGATAGATTGCGAGGAGTGCAACGTGTGTGATTGCAACTACTATGATTGCAAGTATTGTGGTTATGACGAGAGCAACCATTATATCTATGAGAATTGTGAGGATTATCTAATCGACTACATCTACAACAAAGGCAAGTGGTGCTATCTTGGTCATAAATGTCCTACTGTTTTCCTATGCATTGTAGATGTTTTTGTAGAATTGCATATGTAGGAATTGATGTGTATATGCTATGCTATGTCCCATATTATTCCCTAGCATTCCTTGTTTATGAGCCATCGTATTGGTAGATTGCTTAGCTATGTTATTTAGACGAGGAAGGGAATCACATCATGAAAAGTTATATGTTTTGAAAGGCTTATGTTTTGCTAAATGACAAACCAACATGTTTTAATGAACCACCTGGGCGGAATGGCATTGATTGGGTCATCGAGTGTGTATTTTTGTGGGGAATGCCGCCCAGGACACTGAGAAAGGATTGGTTTCTTTGTTTGGAAGCTTTCGTGTGCAACCATGTGCCAATAATGGAACGGGAGGTTGGTTGAACTCAGTAGGTTGTGGTAACTCAAACCCGCGTATCCAGAGATGTAGATAGTGTAGGTTGGACCGGTGCGCGTCGGGATTGGAGAGCTACTTCCCGAACGGTTCCTTCTTGGACTTCTCCCTATCATCACCCAATATGAGAGTGGTGGTACGAGCTGGGCTGGCCAAGTCACATGGGTAAAGTGTACTAACCCCTGTAGGGTGTATAAACTAAGTACTTAGCCGTGTCCCCGGTTATGGACAATTTGAGCGACCTGATACTGATGCTATGATATTTCTCACTCATCCTTATTTCTTAATTACTTAAAACTTGTTGGGTGAACATAATTGGGTAGGAGCACCTAGGAGTGAACCAGAGTGTCCTATTTATCGTATTGGAAAACTACTTTGTTACAAATGTTAGGATAAAACTGTTGCTTTATGCAAATGAGCCTGAACTCCACTTGGCCAAATAAGCATGTAGTTGATAGATCTGTTGTTAACCACTTTAGCCTACTTGCCATACATTCAATGTATTGACCATTCGTGGCTGCAACGTTTCATGTTGCAGGTTATATCGTATCTGAGTGATAGTTCATAGGTCGCGAGACTCCACTCAACAATTGTTCGCCTGTGGCACATTTGAAGGATGGAGATCTACCTTGTATTCGTTTTCCACTGTGTAATTGAATAAATAATATAAATTCTGGATCATATTCGTTGTATTTATGATGCACAGTTATATTTGGTATCATTTTGTACTGTGTGTGCCAGTAAACCGATCCAGGGATTGACACTATACATATGAACTCAGCCTTATCAGGCGAGGGTGTTACAAGATGGTATCAGAGCTGTGTGTTGACTGTAGGATCGTGACCTTAGAAATGGATTAGCAATAAAATACCTCTATTAGGAGAACTATCATATTTCATACTTATTAGAATTCTTATATTCCTTGTCTACCTTTTCTAGAACCTCTTCCTATTCAAACATTTATAGTTGTCCATTCTTTTGATACCTATATGAGAGTTAGATAAGTAAAATAACAAATAATATGATACATATGAATATCTCACCAAGTTTGAGTAGATGGACCACCATATTTAATCTCTATAGGAGATCATCGCTATCGTGTTAGCATATTGTTCTTACCAACTTATGTGGTATGACAATATAGGTTGCTTGCTTGTTTATACTGAACCATATCGTGTGATGCCTTGTTTAGGATCTGTTGTTTTGAAACTCTAATTTTTCTGGAGTTTTCGTGTGGTTTTAAAATTATTCTAATAGTGTGAATTGATTGAAATTCGTGGGATTACCGCTGCAGTTTTCTGCATGACCTGTAGTACCGCGTGATTTTTCATATTTTATTGGTAACTCAGAAAAATCTAAAAAAATAGGATCTGGAGCGTAATTACCTGTAGTACATGCACAAAAAATGGCTAAAATTCCTGACGAGTTTAAGGTGCCCAGAAAAATTCGTGAAACCTGCTGTACTGTTTTGACAGATTTAGTTTAGTGCTTATATGTTGCTCTATTTTACTCTAGTATTGTTCCCAATGCTTTCAAACTATTTTGTGGTTATATACTACTAAGTTTAGACCTCTGTATTATTGTTATGCAAGTGCTTGATTGTGTGTTGATCGCCTATGATTGTTTCCTTGTTTGTGACATTGATTGCTTCATATAGTTATGGGTAGGATTATTTCTTTAGTCGTTTCTTTCCTATAAAATCTATTCTCCCCTATCTTGAACCCTTGGAGATATAATAATGTGGTAAGTGGAAGGTTTTACAACACAATGCATTTAGGAAGAAGAATGCTTTATCTAAATGGAAAAAAAGATGTGGGAGTATGAAGTGTTGAAATAATGTTATGTAGTAGATTACGCAACCTGAAAGTTGAAGTATCAATAGTATAGTTTTAGTAGCAGCTTTGTTGATTGAATACATGGGAGTATACATAGAGCATTAGTTCGTGCCCATGGAAACATTCTTCAAGGCAAGTGAGAATGCCCGAGTGATAGAAAAACATGATTCACCTATCCTCATACAGGGTAATGATTTGGGTGCAGGATGGATTGATCACCATTCCTACTACTCTTATTATTCGCTCTTGTATTGTTGGCTTTGCGAATCTTGAGTGCCCTTTTCAACCTTAGCAGAGAGTCGACGTTGAGCCTAAACCCTAGAATGGTATATTGTTACACCCTTATAAAAGAACCCAGTGCTTAGCATAGGAATGTACGGTAAGGATGAATCCCAACCATGAATTATGGGCACCGTGAAGTAAACGTATTGACCATTCGTGGATGCAAAGTTTCATGTTGCAGGTTATATCGTATCTGAGTGATCGTTCATAGGTCGCGAGACTCCACTCAACAATTGTTCGCCTGTGGCACATTTGAAGGATGGAGATCTATCTTGTATTTGTTTTCCGCTGTGTACTTGAATAAATAATGTAAGTTCTGGATCATATTCGTTGTATTTATGATACACAGTTATATTTGGTATCATTTTGTACTGTGTGTGCCAGTGAACCGATCCAGGGATTGGCACTATACACATGAACTCAGCCTTATCAGGCGAGGGTGTTACATTACCTCACCGTCAGAAGCTATTTTCTGGCACCGCTACCACTTGTATTTCACTATATCTTCGCCGATCTAGTGCACATATATTGGGTGTGTTGGGGACACAAGAGACTTCTTGTATCTTGATTGCAGGATTACTTGAGAGGCAATACCTTTGACCACTTCCTCCCCGAGTTCGATAAACCTTGGGTAATCCACTTAAGGGAAACTTGCTGCTGTTCTAACCTCTGCACTTGGAGGCCCAACAACTTTCTACAAGAATAGAAGTGCGTAGACATCAGTGGGTTATCCATATTGGAAACAAAGTAACAAGCAGTAACAAAAGAAATACTCATAGTAGAAGTTTCCTTTACCAGTTTCACTCTTCAATAGCGCTTCACTCCCCGGCAACGACGCCAGAAAATAGTCTTGATGACCCACAAGTATAGGGGCTGTATCGTAGTACTTTCGATAAATAGGAGTGTCAATCCCAACAAGGAGCAGTGGTATGGAGTAGGAACTCTCTGCAAATACTTAACAAATGGATTTTTAGTGGTTTTCTGATAAAGCAACAAAACAAAGTGCAAGTAACAAAGAACAAACGCAACAAGTGGCCCAATCCTTTCTTAGCAAAGGACAAGCCGGTGGAAATACTTATAAGGACCAAGCGTTCTCGAGGACACACGGGAATTCTGTCAAGTGCTTTCGCTTCATATAGCTGAGTACTCTTCTTTGGTGTTGTAAGTGTTGTGTGGGTGAACCTGTGCTAATGTACCGACCTTACTTGGACTAATACATACTTGTGATTAAACCCCCTGCAAACATCCGTAACTACAGGAAAGTAATTAATATATAAATCTAACCACAACCTTAAACTCTGAGATCCTACGCTCCCTTGTGCAAAGGTGTCCTAACGGGGGTTCAGGTTTTTGTCACTCCGGCAACCCCATAATTAGCAGCCAAATACACAATGCATTCCCCTAGGCCCATAAATGGTGAAGTATCATGTAGTCGACATTCACATGACACCACTAGAAGAATAGCACCACGACTTAAATACTAAACTATTAAATAGTAACTCAACACAAATCCACTAATAACAACATGACTTCTCCCATGTCCTCAAGAACTAAACGAAATACTCACGAGACATCATATGGATCAAGATCAAAGATGATATGATAAGGGATAACAATCTGAACATAAACAATAATCCAATGGTTCCACTCACAAGCATCAACTACAATAGTAATCAACACCAGGAAAGTTTCCCCTAAGAACTAAAGTAATATCCAACACAATTGTTACATCGGGACGAAGTGGTGATGATGGTGGTGGAGATGATGGTGTGGATGATGATGATCCCGATAAAGCCTAGCTTGACGATGGTATTGATGGCGACGATCTCCCCTCTCCGGGAAGGAATTCCCTCGGATCTGGCTGCCGGAGAGATCTTCCTCTCTCGGTGTTTTCTGCCCCCAGAGGCAGCGGAAATCTATCTGTGGTTGCTCCCCTAGCCTTAGGGTTTCATATGGAAGATATAGGTGAAGGGTCGGAGTCGGGAGCCGGGCAGGTGGGCCACACCTACCCTAGGCGCGGCCTAGGGTGGGCCCGCGCCTAGGGGGGTGTGGGCCCCCTGCGCCCTTCTTCTAGCTTCCTCAATCTTCTAGGAAAATAATATTTTCCCATATTTTTCTGGTATTTTTTTGATCTTCACGAAATTGCATCAAAACGCCTTCTTTTCCATCAGAATCCAGACTCCAGCAGTCCATCCTCCAAGAATCATCCAACATGCGTAAACAGATGAAAAGCCATAAGTAATACCTCATAATAAGACAAATATTAATGAATAGAGATAGATTATGATATAGAATGGTGATGCAAATTGGGCGTATCAACGGGGTCTCTGGTGAGGTCTACCGGCGAAAGCTTCCGGCGAGGTCGGATATGCTACATTAGCACAACTTTTTTGCTACACGGTCGTCGGCAAGGTCTCCGACGAAATCTTCGGCGAGGTCTAGACTGTTTTTCTTTTTCTAGACCGAACCGTTTTCTGCTCATGTAGGAAAAGTGGGACTATTTGTAGCAAAAGAGGGAATTTGGGGTTTTTTTGGACACATGTCAGCAGGAGGACCCGGGGGATTTTGAGGAATTATCCCCCCGGGGACGCGTAGTGCTGCCCTTTATCGTCGAGGCAACCAGCTCAATCAATGTTACACTTCCCCCGGGGAATCGTGCGTTCGTATCCCTCAACGCCGTATCCCTTCTCAGCGGAACGACAGGGAGCAAGCGAGGGGCCCACGCGCAGTTCAGTTTCCAATCTCATCTTCATCCTCATTCATCTGCCGCACGTCACGGCGACCTCCACTCACGAGCTGTCCGGACTATGCGCCGCCGCGCCCTTGGCCGCACTTGGTCCCACCGCCCACCTCTGGCCGCGCCGCCGGTGCTCCTCCGCCCCATGCCGCGATGCCAGTGCTCGGCCGCCCCCTGGCCACGCATGGTCCCTGTTGTGTGCCGCCCACCCCCTAGCTGGCCGCGCCGCCGGTGCTCCGCCGTCCCCATGCCGTGCTGCCGGTGCTCCGCCGCCCCTGGCCGCGCATGGTCCTTGCTGTGCACCGCCCACCCCTGGCCGCGCCGCCGGTGCTCCGCGACAGAGGATAGCTTTCGTCGCCGACTTGTCCTGGACCTGACCGTGCTGCCGCTGCCATGGCCCACCTCGCCAGAGTCGACGCCTCTCAACATCTTCTTCCAAGTTCGACTACACGTGCTACACGCAGTCGGTGGTGGTGCTACAAGCGAGCATTGATTTTGCTATATGCGGCCGATGGTGGAGCTACGAGACCTCCGGCGGTGCTATGTGTCGATTTTTACTATAAATGTTTTGCTACAAAGGCTTTTTTTTGTTTTGCTACAATAGTATCTATGGTTTGTTACAAAATATCCGACGAGATCTCCACCGAGGTCTCCGACGAGATCGGATTTGCTACAATAGAAAATTTTATTTGCTACATGCGTTTAATGGTTTTGCTACAGTAGCGTAAAGTTTTTGCTACACGGGGTCTCTGGTGAGGTCTACCGGCGAAAGCTTCCGGCGAGGTCGGATATGCTACATTAGCACAACTTTTTTGCTACACGGTCGCCGACGAGGTCTCCCGCGAAATCTCCGGCGAGGTCCAAACTATTTTTCTTTTTCTAGACCGAACCGTTTTCTGCTACATGTAGCAAAAGCGAGACTATTTATAGCAAAAGCGGGTACGTTTGTAGAAAAAGCGGGAATTTGAGGTTTTTTTGACATGTGTCAGCAGGAGAACCCGACGTATTTTGAGGAATTATCTCCCGGGAACGCGTAGTGCTGCCAAAAAAAAATTTCTATCGCTTGGCTCGCTGTCTTGTATCTGGTGAGATTTGGCTCGAGGCAACTTTGAGATTTGGCTGTCCACTAAACACTACCTATCGTAGGCCGACGGGAAACAAATCATCAGACCGTTTCGATGTTGTCCATGTAGTCTCCGTTGAATGGTTTGGCTTTGCTTTCTTTTCCCCGTTAACCACGCACAATGCCAATCTCAATCCTAAAATTTTGACCAGTTATGATAGGTCTAGCTATAGCTTCCCCCAAATAAATCTGCTCATTGTTGCTTCTGATCTCACCGGTGTTCCTCCTTCTCCGCCTAGAGGCCCGCCGCCTCGTGCTCCCCGGCAAGGCTGAGGTAGCGATTGACGCCCGCGACATCAAGTGCGGTGAGGTCATCCAGGAAGGCGCAGTGGTCTTGTTCCTGGCGCACCACTCCAAGGTCCGCCGCTGGATTCTGCTGCCGCGCAACGTGCCGTGACGGAGCCCGGCGCCCTCGCCCCACACACGACATTCTTCCACGGGAAATCATCATCGAGGCATCCCGGAAAGCGGTCGGCCGCCCCAGAAGATGTGGTTGGCGGCTCAGCCAGGCCGACGAGGATATGCTATGGCCAACACATCGGGAGTGAGGCTGCTTCCCCAGCACCGGTCCTTGGCTTAATCCTTCCAAAAAACCGGTTGAATCTGGAGAAGCTAGCTCCGACTAACCTAGGTAAGTTGTTACCACATCTTGTATGCATTTGGTTTTTAGATCTTTATAAGACGTAACTTCAGTATTGGCCACGTTGCTTTTTTCCCGCGTCAACATGTTTGTAGAAAGCTAACTTGTTTTGCTTCCATGTGGTGTTTTGTGGCCAGGTTATACCCTCGTCTTGGTGGATCTCCAGCAGGCTCAACGCTGCTTCCACTGGTCTATGTCACCATCAACAACGACATGAACCGGAGGAAGTAGGCAAGTGCATGTGTCCTAGGTCATAGTCTTCTCAGATCTTCTCCACTTTTAAAGTTTAATTATGTTTAATCCTTTAGTTATTCATCTCGTGTCTTTTATGTTGCAGTCTCTTTGTCCATGCCGCTATAATCCCCCGCATCATCAAGCAGTAGAAGGATAAACAAACCAACATCAGCAAGAAGCACGGCCACCATCTAAATGAAGCATGATCACCATCAGAAGGAAGCATGGAAAAATCGTCTAGAGGCGTCTGACGAAGCGTGACCACTATATGAATGAAGCACACCAGCATGGGAAGGAAGCATGGCCATCATCGTGTGGTGGCATCTGCATTTCCTAGACAACAAAGAGACTAACCCCATATTACATGTTTTGTTTTGTGGAAGCAAACATGAAGCAAGTACGAAAACAAGTACATTAGCGAAACAATTATCTCTGGTCATCTAAAAATTGTGCTTCGTCCAGCAGAGTGGTATCTGTCGTCGGGAATCATATACAAAAGAAAGTAGCACAAGTAGTGGAGACGCTGTAATTACCTAAAAAAATGTTATATCATACTGAAATGTTTTTACCATGAAGCAAGTTTCCATTCGGTGGTAGCAAATATTTATTTCTTTCGAAACAACATGCTCAATTCCTTTGAAGCAGGCGTCTTACATAATTTCACTACCGGTAGAAAAAAATTCTATTAGTTGGTTGAAAACGTTAGTCTTGTCGAGGGAAGCAATACCATGCTTCTTTGGAAATATACAATATTTTTGCATCTATAGAAAATCGTTTCCGTATCTAAATAAGGAACAAGATTTGTTTCCTAATAATATTTGGAATTAATTTATTAAACTAACCAAGATAATTCAAATCAGAACAGTAAATTTCAAGCACTACTAAATTAGCGTCAGTTACCTACAAAAATGCCGAATTTCTACATGCAAACTACCCACCTACTCATCGAACGCTCAAGACAGAACAAATGGGACGTCTATATAGGAGGCCGATGGTAAGCCACGACCGGGGGCCGATTCATGGCGGTTCCCAAAACGAAAGTACAATAACTAAAAAAAAGATCATCTAAGGACATGTACAGTGCTATCTACCCAGCTGTCTGTAAGACTGTCCACGTAAAAAAAGACGTGGAAGGGAGAGAAAATAAAAAAAAGGCAGAGTCCGTCATCGTCATTAAGAATGCAGTCAATTTGTAGCCGCGCAAATCGCTCTCTACAGACGGCCTCATCCGCGTTGTATGAGTTCTCCTTGCAAGCCGTGGGTGGTTAGAGCATCTCCACTCGGCTATCCAGGAGGCCGATCCGGACGTCGAATTTCGGTCCGGACGCCGAAAATTGACCCAGTCGTGTACCCAAGGATCTGTTTTCGTCCCGATTTCGGCGTGTTTTGGTTCGGCCTACCCAAGCCGAACCCAGAATCCTGGGTATGCCCTGGGAACGCCGGACGAAGCAAATTCGACGAGTGGACCCGCCTAGTCAGCATATATTCGCCCTTATTCATCCAAAGTTCGCCCATATTTTTGCCCATATTCGCCTAAATTTCGCCTATATTTACCCAAAGTTCGCCTATATAGACCATATTCGTCCAAAGTTGTCCATATATACCAGATTCGCCTAAAGTTCGCCCAAAATTCGGACATATTCGCCTAAAGTTGGTCCGTATCGACCATATACGCCCAAATTTCGCCCATATAGACCAGATTCGCCCAAAGTTCGGGCATATTCGCCCAAAATTGGTCCGTATCGACCATATTCGTCCAAATTTCGCCCATATAGACCAGATTCGCCCAAAGTTCGCCCAAAATTCGAGCATATTTGCTCAAAGTTCGTCGGTATCGCCCATATTCGCCCATAGTTCGTCTTTATCGCCCATATTCGCCCAAAGTTCGCCCATATTCGCCCAAAACCGCTTATATTCGTCCAAAGTTTGCCGAAATTTGTTAAATTTTAGCCAAACGTGGAAACTCGCCTGGATACGCGAGTAGAAAACTGGGCGCATCCAGACCGAAATCAAGCTCCGTCCGGTCAAAAAAATCCGAATTTCGGCCTGGGTTCATCCAAGTGAAGATGCTCTAAAATTGTGTCCCTTTTTCCATGGAATTCGGGTGGTTCTAGACAGCTAAATAGATTCTTTGTTGTATACGGTGTGTGCTGGGCTGTCTACGAGTGACGTGGATAGATCGTGCAGACAGCCAGCGTCGGAACTAATGTACATGCCCTAAAGTGGGCCTTTGTCACGCACCAGTTACGGCGTGCAGCGTGCAGCGTGCAGCGTGCCGACGATCATCCCCACCGTGTCTCGGCAGTTTGCATCAGTCTTCTTGCCACTTTCATCTGTCTCGAGTCGACGGTTCGCCTTCCTCCGCCCGAACGAGTGAATCGGTCGCCATGGAGAAGCAGCAGTCGGAGCAGATGCTCCTCCGCGCCGCCTTCGACGGCAACCTCCGCCTCCTCAAAAGTAACCCAACCAAGCTCGTCTCTGCTCTTAATCTTAATTAGGGTTTCTTGATCCTTCCTAAGCGCGTAAGTCAGGTGATTAGTACTTGACTCTGCAAAATGTTTCCCGTCGCGTGTGCCCAGAGATGGCGCGGAGGCTGGACTCGGGGCAGGGCGCGGCGGCGGTCGTGGACGCGGCGGTTGACGGCGGCTCCGGGAACCGCGTGCTGCACCTGGCGGCCATGGAGGGGAAGATGGACGTCTGTAGGTACCTTGTGGAGGACCTCCACCTTGACGTCAACCAAACCAACGACAGAGGTCAGGGTTTCGGTTCATTTCAATTTCGCATCTATTCTACGGGTTGGACCGTTGGGGATAGCATGTTGGATTTGCCTGCTCTATTTTTTTTCCTGTAAATGGAGAAGAGAAGAATGAGTAATTTATCTCGGATACAACAGTATGACTGATATTTCCACTTTAATTTGACTGAAATCCAATCAACATTTGAGAAATTTTGAGTAGAGTTTGAATTTGGTTTGACTGAAAGTGGACTATTTTGGTACCCACTGACATGGCCGAAATTTGTGAATGTTTCGTGAGATTTCAAATTTTCAATGAAAGTGGGAACTGTTCATATCTTGTGTTATTATTAACGTTTCAAATTCAAACATAGGCTTCATATCATACACTATGCATTTACATTTAAGCTCTAAGTTGAGTTTTAAACATTACATATTAATGGGACATGTTAGATCATTGTATCTTAGTTGTCTGTCTCTATCATTATTTGTGCCTTGTGTGACATCTTATTTGAACACTAAACATAGGAGAGTCACTGGGTACTGCACTAATTAGGACTAATGAAGTTCCGGTTTCACATAGAGCTCTTTTACAATAACCTATATATGCCTTGTCCATGAAAGAACCTTTGTTAGGTTTGAATTCGTTGAGCTCCTGATAGTTTCTCTTTCAGGTGAAACTCCACTGTTCCTTTCTGCATATTTTGGGAGAGCTGCGGCTGCAAGATATCTTCTTGCTCATGGTGCTGATCCAAAGTTAGGTGGTAACACAGGGTCGCCTCTCCATGCTGCTGCAGTGAAAGGTCTCTCTCTTCTCTCTCTCCACCGCGCAAGCACGCAAATAATATATACTAACTTGAAACAATTTTTTTTTTTGAATATTACTGAAGGTAGAGGATTCTCTACCTTATGTGTGACAGAGTCACTTACAAGATGGATTTACATCCGGCCTCGTCCGAGGAAGGTTGGCAAAAAGGGAAAAAAAGAAAGAGAAAAAAGAGAAACGAAGAAGAAGAGAAAAGTAAGGAGAAAGACCAACAACAGAGCACATGCGTTAGTCTAGCAAGACAGTATTGTCGCACTTTTTAGGACAGCTTCTGTGCCCATGTCATTATTCTCTGCTCTTCCTTTGGTGATCGGCACGTCCAAAGCCGGAGTGTTTCTCTGATTCGCATTAGGATTGTTGCAGTGGCCATGCTTCGTCCATTTAAAATCCTGTCATTTCGCGCCTTCCACAATTCCAGTAAGCAAGCTGCAAAGCAGGTCGGCCAAGTACAATCGCCGGTCAAGGCTTGAATCTTGGTGACAAACTGTGCCATTGTATTCGAAGTAGCTGCAGTTTCAGCTACGTTCAGCTTTTCCCAGACCCAGGTCGAAGTTTTGCAGTGTAGGGCGATGTGGTGGATTGACTCGAGTGCTGGGCAAAGGTCGCACCCAGCATCAGAGCACCAGCATTTGGCGGTCATGTTGTCCTTTGTATTTAACCTGCCGCGGAAAGCTAGACATGTGAATATTTTGTGCCTGTGTGGTATAGCTTTTCGCCAGACCCATTCAGCTGGCTGCCACTTCATGCCCCGATCGCTGAAGAGCCTATAAAATGCCGCAGTTGATGGCGGCTTGCCTGTAGTAATCATTTCCCTCTCATCCCCTGATCCATCTAGCTGTATGAGGTGGATGCGTTGCATCAGCTGCTCCAGTTGTAGTTGCGCTCTATCAGTGAGTGGAAGCAGTAGGTCAATGTCCCAATCCCCATTCCTCTGCTGTGACCGCACGGTGCACTGCTGATCTTTGGCAAACGTGAATAGCACACTGAATCTATCCTTCAGACGCCCCAGGTCTGTCCACTGGTCATGCCAAAATGAGATCTTGTCGCCAGTCGACGGGCGGCACCTGGTTGCATTCTGAACCGTCGGGAGGAGGGCTAGCAGTGATCGCCAGAACGGCGTATCACCCCTGCTTGTTTCCTGTGGGATTGAGTCCCGCAGGTACCGTCTTGCCAGCCAGGAGAGGCAAGGACCTTCGCTGTCAGATAGCAGCTTGGACAGCAGATTCGCCATTAGCGCCTTATTGTGCAAGCTCAGGTTTCTGACTCCAAGCCCCCCCTGTTGCTTTGGCATCGTCACCATGTCCCAAGCTACTAAGCACTGTCCTCCGAGCACTTGCTGCTTGTTTTTCCAGAGAAAGGCTCGGCAAAGCTTGTTGACAGCTTCAATGCTTCCCTTGTCCCACTCAATGCAGGCCATAAAGAAATTGGGGATTGCAGCTAGGACAGAGTTGATCATTTGTACCCTGCCTCCTAATGTCATCATACCAGGTATCCAACCTGGCAGCCGCCTTCCAACCCTCTCGATTACTGGCTGAAGCAAGTTCCTTGAGATTTTTGTCGTTGACAGAGGCAGCCCCAGGTACGTGCACGGCAGCGGCGCAATTTGGCACTCGAGGATTGATGCAATTTCATCTGTGTCATGTTGTGATATGTGTATTGGAGCAAACGTGCTTTTCTGAAAATTAATGCGCAGACCTGAGAACGAGGCAAAGGCTTCCAGCAGGTGCTTAGCACACCTGGCCTGGTCCAGCAGGTAACCCGAGTTATAAGCTTTTTGCAACATCCTCTGCAGAATGTCAGCGACCAAGATGAAGAGGTATGGAGACATTGGATCTCCCTGCCTTACTCCTTTTTGTATCTTGATTCTCGGCCCCACATGCCCGTTGATTAGCACCTGCGCCTGCGATGTCTTTAGTAGTTGATGTATCCAGTCAATCCATTTTGCTGGGAATCCCCTTTCAGACATAGTGTGTAGAATAGCATCCCAATGCATTGTGTCAAATGCTTTCTGGAAGTCTAGTTTCAGAACAATCACCGGTTTTTTTTCCTTATTAGCACATTGCACCATCTCGATTGCAGTCGCGAAGTTCTCCACTATTGACCTTTTCTTTATAAACCCCGACTGCATTTGATCTACCATTCCCTTCATTCTTGGCTGCAGTCTGTTTGTCAGAACCTTTGCAATCAGTTTGGGAATGGAATGTTGCAGTGACACTGGTCTATAGTCCCTGATCTCTTGCGGTGTCTCAAGCTTGGGCAGCAGCGTGATGTAGGCCAAGTTTACCCCAATTAAGTTCAGTCCTTGGGAGTGCATGTGGGAGAAAAGCTGTAGCAGATCACCCTTTAATTCTTCCATGTAAAGCTTGTAGAACTCGTTTGTGAATCCATCTGGCCCAGGGCTTTTGTTGGCAGGTGCGTTTGTGATTGCCCTCTTAATCTCTTCCCAGGTAAATGGATCAGCGAGCGTCTGGAGGTTCATGCTGTCATCCCCATACAGGTGCTGAAGATTGATATTGGGCACCCAGGGTCTGTCCTCTGCAAACAGGGTGCTAAAAAAATCCGTGGCAATTCTTAACTTGTCCTTATCCTCGAAAAACTCAACCCCTTCGTCTTTCAAAAATTTCATCTTGTTTCTCCTGTGCCTGTATGTGGCCATTGTGTGAAAAAACCTTGTATTTTCGTCACCTAGCTTGCACCATTTCACCTTTGCCCGTCGTCTCCACTTTTGTGCCTCTGTCGTGCTGATTAGCTTGATTTTTTGGCTGCATAGCGTCCTGAATGCAAACTCGTGGTCTGTCAGCGTTCTCCATTCCTCGACCGCATCCATGTACCGTATCGCATGATCGACATTCTGCCGTAGCTTCTTCTCGGACACAGCCCCCCTGCACCACGCTCTTGTTGCGGCACGCACTGCCCTGAGCTTGTGGTTTAGCTTAGAGACAATATTCGTCTGTCTCGTCCCCTTTGCCAGGACCTGCTTGGTGATTTGTACCAGATCAGTACGGTTCAGCCAATGGTCCTCGTATCTGAACATGTCTGCCTGTGGTGTTGAAATTCCTGTGTCGAGCAGGATTGGTTTATGGTCAGAGGTTGGTCGCCCAAGTGCCCTGCATTCTGAGTGAATGAAGTGCTGACTCCATTGCAGGTTAACCAACACTCTGTCTAACCTCACTAAAGTGGGATCCCTCCGTTTATTGGACCAAGTGAACTTAGTGTTACAGATGTCGATGTCCATAAGTTCTATCTCGTTGATCCATTGGTTAAAATCATCCATCTCAGCCCAGGATATGTTATTGTTGTTCTTCTCATCTGCATACCTGTAAATGTTGAAATCACCTGCCAGCACCCATGGCTCGGTTATACTCTGTTTTAGTTGTCTCATGTCATCATAGAAATTGGTCCTCTCCGTGGCTTCACATGGTGCATACACATTTGTGATTACAAATACAGTGTTATCCGAGGTTGAAGTGACTCGAGCTGTCATCGAGCGTGTAGTATTTCAGTTCATATGAAATCACTTAGGTTTTGTTAGCAACCCATGTCACTAGATATGAATTGCAGGAGACTCTGGAATACGATTGAGAGATCTAGAGGGTTTGAGGGGAAATCTGTGGGTTCAGGAGATGCTGTTGACTTCTTCGATGCTTTTAACCTCCCGTTTGCTTTTCTTAGTATTCTATCTTTCTTGGGCCACGACTCAGGCCAGTGGCCAGTCACTAGATATGACGGCCGTTAAGTTGTTATCCTTAGTTTTCTTTTAAATCGTCGGATAGCTGTCCTGAGCATGGTACTAGCTCTTGGCACTGTTTCTGTCATGAGCATGGTATTTGAGTCTAAAATGGTATAGCTAGAAATCCTTGTAAAGCATATGTTGAGATACGTTTATGCATCATGTGTGAAAGGCACCTTAAATGTTGGAAATATCATTTTCTTCCTGTTTTTCTAATAATATCTTTACCAGGACAACAAGAAATAGTAGAATTGCTGCTCTCAAGAGGAATTGACGTGGATCTACCTTCTCCCTTTGGGAGCCCGTTGCATGTGGCTGCTACTCATGGTCAAGATGTTACGATGAGGATTTTGTTGGAGCACCATGCAGATGTAAGACGTCAGTTTCTCTGTACACATTATTGGATGTTCAAAAGAAATGTCGGTTTTGTTAAGGCCCTTACCAATGCATCTCCCATCTGAGTCTATCATGCACCACAATGTAAATATTGTGGCCTCACAAAGCAGCACATATATACAACGTTTGATGATAATTATTTCTTTTGAAATAAAACACGCTCACCTTCCCAAGTTTAGTTAATATTATTTCTAATTTCTGTATGAACATCAGCAGTAAATACTTTATATATAGCACAAAATGAGGTGGTTTTACTGTTCATTTTTAAGTATACTATAAGTTGATTCATTCACTTTCTTCAGCCAAATAAGGTATACAACCTTGATGACACCCCTTTGAGTATGGCCGTACTGCCCGTAGAAATTATATCATCATCATCATCGAAAAGCAAATGTGTGAAGCTACTCATTAAGGTTAGTAACCTTCTTTCATGGTCTTCATTAGATGTAGCCTGCAGGTCAACCTGATTTTTATCGTGTGTACATCTTCTTTGGATGACATATCAAGCACTAACACATATGATCAATTTATAATTAATTTACTCAGGCTGGCGCTGATGTGAATTTCATTGACTCGAATGGTTCTAGTTACGTGATGTTGGCAGCACATTGTGGCTTAGCTGACATCGTGAAATGTTTACTAGAAGCTGGTGCAAACCCAAATATTCCAGATGGAGTGAGTTCACTGTTTTCCAATTTTACTTCTGTCATGATCTGTTTTCCATACAAACTTCCTGTGGACCGTGTTTAGATTGTAGACTCTTGAGATATTAGAATAAGCTGATCATCCTCACTTGTTCTTTTGACCAAGATAAAAAAAGGATATTTTTTCCTTGGGAATTGGGGCGAGTATCCAACCTGGAAGACTTTTATTCTGGGAGCTAGGATTCATTGTTATTTTCTTTCCTTGTAAATATTTAACAATTTTGTTCTGTTTTTCTGCTACATGACTATAGCTATATCGGCAGCCCCTACCAGTTAGTTTCAGAGAGTGTACGCTGCCCAGAATCAGTTATCATGTGGTACATGGTCTAGACTCAAGAAAACCCATGAAGTAAATATGCTGACCACTTCATACAAGGTATTGACACAAATGATTCGCTTGTATTGACTAGAGGCCCAAGGGGCATACATATAGTATAAGGTGGAATACCACAACTATTCTAACACGCACATACTAATTGGGTACTACCCTCATATTTTCGGGTACCTACCCTTACGCATCCGGGCACCACCCTCCTTGCACTTAGGTGTTACCCTCACATATACGGGCACTTCCGCGTATCACCCTCACACACTCTGGTGCTACCCTCATTACCTGTAACACCAAGATCTATCAACCACCTCATATTTGGCTAGCCAATTAGATAACCAACCTTGCTGCATTGTCTTAATCTTTTCCCCTCTGTCTAAACATTTCACATTTCGAATGGAAGTTTGAAAAATTGCCGCGCTCTTTTCTCTGCACGAAAGAGACCTTCCTAATTCATTAATTTGTAGGAAGATATGGAGCTTTGGATTTGAAAGTAGTTCAAGAATATATGTCTAAAGGAGATGGTGATCGATAGAGCAATTCTTGCTTGTAAGTTTCAGTATGAGTACTGCGCCAAACATAAAGCTTATGACTGGCAGTAAAACTTTGATTTATCATTTGAGGTAGTGTTTGATCGTCAACCACTTCTCGAGAGATCTTCCTACGAAGTTTTGTTAGTGATCTAGAACCACCTCCTAGGCTGTATGCATCCACGAAGCACAGCAAGTGCTAACAAAAGCTTCCATTCTCTAAAAAATGTATAACTGTCTCCGGATCAGTATAAGTCTTTTGCTACTGCAGTTCTTTCAGCTGTTAGAATGATACAAGTGTACTCCTCTTTTTGGTATTTTTTTATAAGGGAAAATCTGAGTAAGTATCACTTATGACCGTTATGGGTTTCAATCCCTTTGCAAAGTGAATTGTAGAACGCTTCACATGTTTGCTTGCCGTCTACTGAACTATGATTTGGGAAGTATGTGCCGCCTTCATAGCTCGGTCAAGCAAACTCAAGATGCTCTTTCTCAAAGATTTATTTTTCAATTTTCATTTATACATATTTTTTATGAGAGAATTTATGCAATACAATAAACTTAAGTTTCTAATAAGATTTTGGTTATTTGCTACAGAAATTAGGTAAATACTACATATCGTAGTCCGATTCTAGGCTAGCGGTCGGCCCTCTTTACAACCTTTGGATCTCAATATCCATCCAACGCCTAACAGCTGGCCTATATAACCATGTGAATCCCGACGCTGTAGACAACCATGATCTAGCCATAACCACCACAGTGGCCGTCCCGATGCCGGCAGTGGTGGCGACGACGTCGATCTGGAGCAGACGAAAAGGGCGATGGTGGCGAGGACGTTGACCAGGAGCGAGGACATGCCGATATGGAGCCTGACGAGGAGGAGGCGTCACGATGATCTTCCACCGGTGGAAATCTGAACATTGGCGGTGGGAGGCGATTACAGATTTGATCTGATCGTCGCAAGGAAGTCTCCTCTAGGGCTCCAACAGTGCTCCATACGTGGTGCTTCCTGTCAAGGCTTCGTTTGCTGGTTCTCCTAGCCCTTTCTGCCCAAGGCTGCGGCTTAATTTCTCTTGAGATCACGGCAGCTGCTTCTTGTCACTCACTATCTTCCCTGGTGCTGATGCCATCGACCTGAGCAGTAGATTGGACATCGTTATCGTCCCTGGTGCTGCAGATTGTTTCCCAGAACCATATAAGAGCGCTAATATGCTTCGAACTTGGATCAAGTTTATTTCCTTAAGTCTGTGTTTGTGCTTCATTCTTACCAAACATGGAAACACGGATGTTCTTTGCATGCATAATCTCGCACAAAAAAAGCTATTCTTTAGACAACCAGAATCATTGCTTCGGTTGCATTTTGTTAGCGCTTCAACCATCTTTAAATTGCGCTTCCTCCCAATGTCTTACAACCGAATAAGCGCTTCAATTTTTTTATTCAAAAAAGTGCTTCAAAGTTGCATGTTACATGCTTCAATCTTAAATACGATATGTTTATTTCACATACTACATACAGATTTGACGCTTTGTTCCTTGCGCTGGTGCAAATAAATAAATCTGTATAAGAGACAAATCATTGTCATATTGAAGCACCTTCCAATTGCATGGGAAGCAAACTCTATTATTGTTGAAAACAAATTTCCTTGCCTAAGGAAGCATAATTCATACGTGAAATTAGCTAGAGTAACTAATGTCCCTAAAATCCGGCAATAGTGTTTAAAAGTCGGATTAAAATGGGTGTAATTACTTCTGAAAGAATCCATTTAATTAGCGTTAGGAATTAGATCGAGCGTGAATGAAGGGAGTAATTTTAGGAAGCAGATCATGCAAACTGGCAATTGGTGGTTTCTGCTAACGAAGGTTGGCTAGTATTGCGGAAGCAGTTATTAGGGAAGCACCTGTCCCCTTGAAAATCCAACGACCACCATGCTTCCAATCGTACGGCAAAACAGTGGTCCGATGGGAAGTAGAAATCGGCGTCCGATCGCTAGTAGTGCCCCAGAAATTAACCTAAGATTTATTTGACTCTATGTGAAGTCCATTTAGTTATGTGTTTGAAATGTCTTAAATTTTGGATCGAATGACGTAGAGATTCTTTGCAACTACACTTGATATTTATATTAATGATGATTAGCTGTGGATTCAATATTTTCTTCTACTCTCACAGTTTGGTAGAACTCCAATTGAAGTTGCGGCTTTTCAAGGCAGTAGAGAAACTGTTGAAATTTTATTTCCTGTAACTTCTCCCATTCCAACGCTGCCCGATTGGAGTGTTGATGGAATCATATCTCATGTGAAAGCTTTCGGTTTGAAGCAGGTATGTGTTTCCTTCTGTGCTCACCAGCAGTTCCATAATACTTATTTTGTTTCATAACATTTGTCACTAGCCACCATGCACGAAATCAGACCACCTAAATATGAAAATACGTTATGAGAAATGGCCACGCAAACCCCTACTAAATGACTTGCAAGTATGCAACCACTTAACTTCTTTGAAAGCATTAAATTAGGGGTATACAGTGGAGATTGCATCTAGTATAAACTTGTGGAGATTCCCGAGGCTGGTGACAGTTATAGTGAAATGCAGGGTGTATTATTTATTGTTGCTATTAGTCTCCTGATAGGCCGATCTTCTGTCATGCTACCTATGGCTTGCTAATGGTATTTGTATTTACTGAAATTTGTATGTACAAGTCCCCCTGGACTGAAGGATATGATGACATTGACGCGTCATTGTTAGTGTTCAAATGCAGATTCTTGTTGTTAGTCTGACATATTTGTTTTGACGTGAATTTCTTCGTAATCAGGACAAGCATCTGTGTCAGAAGAAAAGAGCTGAACTGAAATTACAAGCTGCTGAGGCATTTAAGAGAAAGGAATATATGATAGCGGGAGAGCTGTATACTACTGTAAGCCACTCTGTAGAATCTTGATTTCTTCAAGGCTGTTTTGAATTTTAAACAAAAGAATTGGCCAATTACTCAATCTGCTTGAAGGCTTTTTGAATTTGGAACAAAGAAAATTATGAGCAGTTCAACATTATAGCTCTGTTGACACCTCACAGAGTTGATTTTAATGCTATACCTAATTGCTAAAAATATTCATGTTACTCAAGTAATTGAATTGACAAGATATGATAATGATGTCTTAAGTCATCATTGATAAGATACATTCATAATAACAATAATAATCTGATTCGATACATTGATAATCATATGTATGATGCTCTTATGACATAAATTTTATTTTTAAAACTGTGTCCTATGGTATATTTTTACCAAATTTATGCATATTCTAATTAGAAACTTCCAGGATTCAGAGGCACTCCAATTATTATGGTTTTTTATGAATGTGTTGCTTAACATTTGCTTACAAGAGCCGCTGTCATAAGAAGATTGCCCAGAAAGCCCATGATGCCATGGCTAGGCGAAGAGGAGCTACTTGGACAGTACTATGTAATCCTGGTGGGGACTGGGGACCCTGGTTCCAGCCCATAAAACTTTGACTGCTTCCTTTAACCAACTCGGATGTCTTGCATACACAACCTAGCCACCATCCTGCCCTCATAGAGCATATATAGTGTAGGTGCTTTGATGAGTGTCTATGTGGAAAGGATGTGTTTTTTGGCATATCAGATGCAGGTGCTTGCAACGTCTTGAAGCGTTTCACCTTTTCTTGTAAGTAGGTAGCTTGAACAATTTCAGCGTCTGTATAGCTTGACTACCATCTGAGGTGATAACTTCTATAGAGGTTCTTAATGAGATGGCAACACTCTTTAATGACAGTACCTTACATTGCACTGCCCTTAGTAATTATATGAGTTATTTCAGAAATTTGTGTTCAAAGTGCTGACCTAATACACTCATGATAGTATACAGCAGCTTCTGTTCTGATACCTTTCCGGATGGAGATCTTCTTGTGAATGATTTACTTGATCCTATCTGAACTGTTATATGTGACGAATATGCTCTTTTAGCCATTTTTTTGTAGTTGTTCGGGAAACTCTACTAGTATTGTTAAATTGGCATCTGATTGTTGTACTTCAGGCAATGGATCTTGACCCTAGTTCAGATGATAATGCAACCCTGCTAGCCAATAGGAGTCTCTGCATGTTGCGCATGGGAAGTGGAAATATGGCTCTCAAGGATGCTAGTGTGTGCAGAATGTTGCGACCTGATTGGCCAAAAGCCTGTTATCGACAAGGCGCTGCTTTTATGTGTCTGAAGGTTACAAAATAACATAGTAACTTGTGTTCAGTCTCGTATGATCATGGAGTTTATCATGTGCTCTCTACTTACAGGACTATGAAAAAGCATGTGACGCTTTCGCAGATGGCCTAAAGCTGAACCCTAAAGATGTTGAAATTGAGAAGGCTTTAAGGTAAATTTCCATGTTTTACTGGTGCCAAAAGTCTCGTTGAGTCCCCTGCCTGTAGGTCCAGTACAAGAATAAATTAATTCTTATATATGGAAGTGTTAATTCTTCTTAATTAATAGATCGCGGCAAAGCTTTTGCTCTGGTTAAAGAAAGTGTTAATTGTGAAGTTCTTCTGGAGTGCATGTGATTTTTTCTGTCTCTTACATTTGATTGTGCTTGTGCGGGAAGGATGATCTGAAGTCTAGATGAGTATCATGTGGGTTTGGTCATTTATGGCATGTTGAGATTTAGTCAGTGGTAGCTCATCCCATAAATTTATTAGAAAATCAGGACATCAGCATATATTGTCCTTGTGCCGTGGTGCAAGCCTTTGTTATGATTATTTTCTGGGAAAATAATTTGCATAGAAATTTCTCCTTATGCTTACCTTGTTTTTTTTTTGTCACAGGGAAGCCTTTGAGGTGATGAATGCTTCCCGTTGCGCTTAAAAGCAACCTTGACTCGCCTAAACGCGCCCAATCATACCTGGAGAAGTTGTGGTTCACTTTTGTTGCTAGCTCCAGGATACCCTAGTTGCCCTCTAGCATCAAGCTGCCAGCAAGAATGCAAATCTCTTGTGCTTTTGTAGGCTTCTGGTTGCACCAATATAAATATTACTGAATGCGCTAAAAAATTATTCTAGTTACAGTTAAATGCCAAAAGGTGCTTTTAATTGAGTTCTTGTCTGTCCTCTTTAGTATTACTAGCTTCTGTTATTTGGCATGTTTTCTGTCGTAGCTTGCGGAATTTTCTGGAATCACTTTCACTTGCTATGAGCAGATGTACCGGCATGGGCCTACTGGCCAAACACATACAGTATACATACATTCCAACACTCATCCCATCTTCCTGCGTGCCAACAAACACTCTTTACTACTTTCTTCAACCCATATTAGTTGATTTGGATTTGTCTAGATTCGAATGTACTTCCTCCGATCCATATTATTTGTCACTAAAATGGATGTATCTAGACATGTTTAGTGTCAGATACATCCATTTCAACGACAAGTAATATGGATTGGAGTATCATATTTTAGTGCTACATATATCCGAATTTAGACAAATCCAAGTCACTTAATATGGGTTGGAGGGAGTACCTAATTGTTTTGTTGAACTGTTCTCTGGAGATTACATGGCGTAAATTTATGGTCGCTTCGTAAGCTGCTCTTTGATGAAGAATCAATGTTTTTACATGTTTCATTTGGCCATGCTGAACTAGATTTTGAGCTTGCTAACTTGTTGTCACACCAAATGTTTAGTGGCCCTCTTCGTAGTAGCTTCCATCTTGATACGAGACTTTCCCTCCATGGCACCTCACTGCTCATCGAAGATACCAAGATAAAGTCGATGTTGACCTTTTATCATCGAGGCAACCAGCTCAATCAATGTTACTGTAGCCCTCTTGAACCATAGACCTTTTTCCACAGCTGCTTTTTTAGACAGTGTAAAATTTTGTGCGCTACCTCGTAATGCCCACATCTTGGATCATGCATGTTTTAGCAGTTGACTACACTAGCTCGCTGCACTGTTTGGTAAATAGATGAGTCAGACCTACAAGTCGCCGGTAGCTTTCTCTCTCAACTAGATCTCTAGATTGTGCACACAACTAACATAGGAGTCAAAGCAGCTCGACGCCAATCATTCATGCATCACCGTGAGAGCGGAAGAACACCATTGGGGGACCTTGCAATCTCAATGCTCACAACATACCTTGGTTGTCCAAGGGCCTTGACGTCAAACTCTTTGGTCAACTTCTGTTTTAACTGCATGATCTCAAAAATATCATCAATAATAATAATGATATCATCCGCTGGCATGGGTGTAACACCCCAGTTTTACTTAAATAGCAATTAGGGTTATTTGTACATTCATGAGCATCATATCTTAAATTGTGCATTAAAGAAAATAATGCAAAACCCTAATAACCTCCTTCACTTTGAAATACATTCAAATGGCTTTCGAGTTTTGAAAATTACAAAATGCTTGGAGCCCAAATTGGGATAAAGGGCCCCTGAATATTCAAAATGATTTTTCAAAGCCCTCTGGTATTTTCAAATTATTCAAAACAGAGTTTGAAATGAAAATGCAAAATAGAAAAAGGTTTTTCTGTAAAAAATAGAGCCAGGCGAGCTAATAGGCCGGCCCATAGCTTCTCCCTCGCCTTCCTGCCACTCGCGCGCCCGCAGCCGACCCAGCTCGGCCCAACGGCAGCCCATACCCCTTTGGTGCCTCTGTTTGTCGTCTTCCTCGCCGACGAGGAAGCAGTTGCGTGCCGCAGCGCCTGCCGTCGATCCCCCCTCCCCCGCCGTTGAGATGCACCTGCTGCCCCCGGACGAAGATAAGACCGCCGAGCACGCCTCTCTCCCTCTCCCTGGCCTTATCCTCTCCCCGCTTGCTCTCTCTCCCTCTCTGCACCGCGCAAGGCCGAAACCCTAGCCGATGACCGCCGCCGTGTTGCACCTCCCCGATCCTCGCCGAGCTTGCTATCATGTTCGTCTCGTCCTCCTCGACCTTCCTGTGAAGCCACACGAGCTGGGAGGATTTGTATCGCCGGAATCGAGGTCGTCTTCTCCGAGCCCGACGGCCACCACCGTCGCCATTGCCGTCGCTTCAAGCCCCCTCCAGCCTCTCCGTCGAGCTTCTCAGCTTCAGGGTGAGCACGCAGTTCTCCCAGACCCCTTTTCCCTGTCCCTCTCGCTCCGTAGCACCCTTCCGCCAAGCACCGTCGTCCGCCACCGTCAGACCTCGCCGTATCTGCTGCCCCGACTACCAAATAGGAGCGGCGCCGCCACTAAACCGTCTATCGCGCAAGCCCGCTTCCAGCACATGCCCTAGCGCAACCCCGCATCACCTCTTTCACTGTCTGCCGCTGCCGTCTGCATGTCCTCCGGCGAGCCCTGATGAGCTCAGATCACTGTAGAGCTTCGTTGGGAAACCCCAAGAGGAAGGTATGATGAGCACAACAATAAGTTTTCCCTCAGTGATGAAACCAAGGTTATCAAACCAGTAGGAGGAAGGAAACAACTCCAAGGTGTTGCTAGCAACTTGGAATCCTGCACAACACAAACTCAAGACTTTGCCCCAACTTACTGTAGGGTTTCGTAGCATGGAAAACAAAAATTTTCTATCGCATACAAACAAACAAGCCAAGATCTATCTACTAGATTGTAGCAACGAGTCGACGGAATATCTCACCCTCGAAGATTCCAAAGTGTTTAACGAGAGCAGATTCTCGTGGGTGATGTAGTCGTACTCTTCCCGATCTCAAGATCGCGTAGACGATCCTTCCGGCGCTGCGTTCCGGCAGCGCTCCCGCAGTCGGTCACACGTTCGGTACTCGACGAAGACCTTCCTCTCCCTTGTTCCAGCAGGCAGCGGAGGTTGTAGCACTCTCCTCGCGATTTCGGCAGCACAACGGCGTGGTACCGGAAGTAGAGGGGAGATCTCGCAGGGCTTCGCCTTAAGCCGGAGCGAGTATGGTGGATTATGAGAGAGCTCCTCGGCGATCTAGGGTTTAGAAACACCAAGGAGGAGGTGCTAGAGCCGGCGGCTAGGGCTTGGGGCAGCCCAAGTCGGCGGCTAGGGCAACCCTAGGAGGCGGCGACAGCTGCAGGAGGTGGTGGCGCCAAGCTAGGGTTTGGGGCAGGGAACTTGTGTGCTAGGAGGGGCAGGCCTGCCCCTCCCTTTATAGGTGGGAGGTGCGGCCAAGGGGAGGGGAGTCCCTCCCCAACTCGGCTTGGAGGTGGGCCGCCGGTTGGAGGAGGGAACTCCTCCCCAACTCGGTTTCCACCTCTCCTCCTCTTTCCAAAAACTGCCGTTTGACTTTTCAAACTAGCCGTTTGACTTTTCAAACTAGGATTTGAATAAACCCTTTATTTTGGACAGCGATGACACCTAGTACATGATGCAATCATTCCAACTTGTAATGACACATTCATGTACCCCTTCCCCTCCGGAGTGCCGGACATTCCGGAACCTTCTAGAACATTCCCGATGAAAACACCGGAACCATTCTCCAACTCCGAAACGGGACTTTCCTTATATGAATCTTATTCTCCGGACCATTCCGGATCTCCTCGTGATATCCCGAATCCAATCCGATACTCCGAACAACATTCGGTCTCTTTCTCATCATACCATAACTACTCAAACAACGTCGAATCCTTATGTGTGTCTCCCTACGGTTCGTGAATTATGCGGACATGATCGAGACACTTCTCCGAACAATAACCAATAGAGGAATCTGGAAATTCATATGGCTCCCACATATTTCTACGATTACTTTGCGATCGAATGAACCACTTACATACGATACCAATTTCCCTTTGTCTCACGATAGTTTACTTATCCGAGGTTATGATCGTCGGTATCTCTGCATACCTAGTTCAACCTCGTTACCGATAAGTACTCTTTTCTCGTTCCCGTGATATGTGATCCCTTGTGAGCCAGTCACATGCTTGCAAGCTAATTGGATGACATTTCACCGAGAGGGCCCAGAGTATATCTATCCGTCATATGGATGGACAAATCCCACTCTTGATCCATGTGGTTCAACCAATACTTTCCGAACACTCAATGCCACCTTTATAGCCACCTAGTTACGGTGTGGTGTTTGATGTCATCAAAGCATCCATCCGGTAAAGGTGATATGCATGATCTCATGGTCGAAGGAATTAGGTTACTATGTATCAGAAAGCATATAGCAATTGAACTATTGAAATGACTTGATCTTTATGCTACGCTTATCTATAGGAGTATGTCCACCATATCATTCTCCTAACGATATGATCTTGTTGTTGATAACATCTCAATGTTCATGATAGGGAAACCACAATCATTTATCAACCAACAAGCTAGTGATGTATAGAGGCTATACCAGGGACTTTCAATTTAAGTTTACAAATCACACAAGTATTAATGTTTCCTTGTTAATACTATTATAGCATGAATGTAAACATTTATCATAAACACAAAGATATAATAATAACTACATTTATTATTGCCTCTAGGGCATATCTCCAACACTTATAGTGAGGTTGTCAATCTCACTGGTTTGATGAAAACAAAGGATTAAACGTAGTGTGGAAGGTAATGATTGCTTGTAGAGAGTAAACAGTAACATTAGATGATGTATCAATGGTAAAGATTGGACCGGGGTCCACAATTCACTAGAGTTGTTCTCCTTAAGAAAGATAACATAACATGCTGGGTGAACAAATTACAGTGGGGCAACTGACAGGACAGAGCAAGGCATAACAATGCAAATACTAGACATTCATGATCCTATGAGATTTGATTGGTCATTACAACAATATACATAGACCGCCATACAACTGCATCTATGACTAGTAATCCACCTTCAGGTTATCATCTGAACCCCCTCCAGTATTAAGTTGCAAGCAACGGATAAATGATTTAAGCAATGTGTGTAAAGTAAACAATACAATTATTCCATGAACAAAAGATCATTGCTTTCTCCCTAATGGCAACAACACATCTACAACCTTAGAGATTTCTATCACTTCCCCAGATTCAATAGCGGCATGAACCCACTATCGAGCATAAATACTCCCTCTTGGAGTCACTAGCATCTACTTGGCCAAGATAGCTACTACAAATGGAGAGCATGCAAGATCTCAAACAACACAGACATGATATAATCAATGATTAATAAGACATGATAGAATCAATAATCAGTTTAACGTAGCAATCTCAATATCCATCGGATCCCCGCAAACAAAACATGTATGATTACAAATAGATGACCTTGATCATGAACTCTAAACATGATAGCACAAAGGAGGAGAAACAACCATCTAGCTACTGTATGGACCCATAGTCCAAGAGTGAACTCATGCATCATACGGGAGGCTGGCATGGTGATGAAGAAGGCCTCCGGGATGATCTCTCCCCTCCGACAGGGTGCTGAGAAGAGCTTCAGATCCCCCAATCTAGGGACGATGGTGGCGGCTACGAACTGTTTTGTGGAGATGTGATCGGGTACTTAGGGCTTTGGTATCGGGGGGTTCTTATAGGCAAAGAGGCGAGGTAGGAGGGCGGCCAGGGGGCCCACACCCTGCCCAGGCGCGTCCTAGGGTGGGTCCGCGTTTGGGGGTGTGGCTACCCTAGGTCGCCCCTCCATCTCTCCTCTGGACTCCGTGTTCTCCTCGGTGAAACATTGACGTTGGATTTCGTCCCGTCTAATTCCGAGAATATTTATATACTAGCTTTTCTAAAACCAAAACAGCAGAAAATAGGCAACTGGCACTATGGCATCTTGTTAATAGGTTAGTTCCGGAAAACATATAAAAATACCTCAAAGTGTAGACAAAGCAAAGCAAAGTTGATACTAAACAAGTATGTAACATAAAAAATTATAGATACGTTTACGACATATCAAGCATCCCCAAGCTTAACTCCTACTCGTCCTCGAGTAGGTAAGTGATAAAAAGAATAATTTTTGAGGTGACATGCACCATCACAATCATGATCAAACTATTTGCACGCATTGAAAGCTAGGATCAAAGTACTCTAAACATGAGGATGAAAGATGAAGTTTTAACAATAGGACATAGTAACTATGTTGCAACATGAAAATATACAAACAAAGATCATGAATAACAATGCATTGAAAGATATTTGTTTGTTTCACATATATAAAACATAGCAAAGTGGCATTCAGCTTATCCCTCATGGAGTATCAAAACATAAATATATAGGACACCTTCAAAGTTCATAAGGGTGACTGACAAATAGTTCAAGAACAAGCAATATCAACATTATGAATCAATCAATAAGTTTTGGGACAATGCACATAGAACTAAGAATGCCAACTATGTGCTCTTAATTGGTGCCTAAGGATAGAAGGTGGAGACTCAATATAAAAGTGGAAGAAAGGCCCTTCAAAGGGAAGCAGGGATTTCAAGTTACATAAAGAGCTTCCAAAAATTATGGTACTTGTTAGCTTTCAGCTCTCATTGGCCCTATCATAAGCATCTTGAAGTGGTTAAGGTTAAAGTGAACAAAATATGAAGTATATGCTTGACAAAGTATAAGTTGGCAATCTCATGTACCTTGAGTACGAGGGCCGTTCTCATGCTACTCAACTTTAGTTACCGATAAGTTCTTGTCATAGTAAGTATATGTGTATCATAGAGAACTGCCAACGGGGTACCCCTTGCCCCATGACATAGAGCTATCCCATATCAAAATGACAAGGCAACAGACAATGAGCATCTCAGTAATATTCTTATTTACCATGGGAAAATGGTGCTTTTTTTATCTTCTTTCCTCTTTTTCTGTCTCTCCTTTTTTATAAGAAGAATGCTTCATAGATTGCCCACTATGGTTATGCTGCAAGTTTCCACCATGATTAGGCATGACTTAGGCTAGCGGTCCAGGCGTTTCTCTAACACATATACATAACTCCATAGACTTACAAGATCTCCTTTTATTTCACACCGTCGACATCTATAAACAAAAGAGCATGCTATCAACTGGGTAGATATTTACATGTGTTGAAAGCGTTCGTCATGACAACATGGTTCTGCTAATTCCCAACTTATAAGTGCAAGCACATACAACATAAGTGACACAATGGTTCAAGTTTATTATGGGAAAGAAAAATAAAGTATGCCATCAATTTTGTGAGAGCTTTAGTCACTAATTTTTTACATAAAAAAGTGACTTTTTAATTGGAATGTAGATAAAACAAGAATTTACTTGAAATGGTGTACACACCATGCATAGGAATTTATAGTGGACATTTTGGAATAACTTGGTTTCTTGGGAGTTGGAGGCATGAGTAGAGATTACTCAATACAAGTGGAGGCTAGCAAAAGACTGGGAGCGACCAACTAAGAGAGCAATAATGACCATAATCATGCAGGGCGACAAAACATTATCAACTAAAGCATAAAGTGGTACCACAATTCAAAAGCTAAATGATCATAGAGGCTAAGGTGACTGGTTCATAGGCATAACATGGTGTGAGCATGTGCCAAGTCAACCCAAACAAAGCATCAAAGGAGAACACCACAATATTATGCTTTTGTATGCTAAAACAACGCATGATTCCTTTAAGACACACTAAGCAATCTCAATTGTTTGGAACAAGTAATGCTACAGAAATAATCACTAAGCATAAGTTCAACAACATCTAACATGACATGATAAAGTCTAAGCCACAGTCAAAGCAAGCTCACTTTTGTACCACTATAAGCATGAAACTTTCTACTCTTTTCCAACACCAATCAACTTATTTTAAACATCACATCGAAAACGAGGGTCCAACTAATTTATTCAAGCAAACTAAGAAAACAAAAACCAAAAACGAAAATTAAGACGCTCCAAGAACAACACAACTATGCATGAAACAATAAAAACAAAGTGTCTAGAGAGAGACCTGATATTTTTGTTGATGAAGAAGGGGATGCCCAAGGCATCCCCAAGCTTTTACGCTTGTACCTCTTGAATATTTCTTGGGGTGACACGGGGTGGCATTCCCAAGCTTGAGCTTTTGTCCATTCTTCATATCATTACATCATTCTTCCCCTACACTTGAAAATTTCCTTCATACAAAACTTCACACAATCTTCATTAGCAACATTAGTGCATTCAAAAGTAATAAACATTTTGGGTTTAGGTTCAACACAACAAAACTTCCATTAAAAACATAATCTACTGTAGCAATTCCTTCAGAAATATCAATTCACCAAAAAGAACTAAAAAATAAATCGATAAGAGGCAAATGAAATAATGGCAGAAATCTGTCAAAACAGACCAGCATGTGAAAACCGATTTTTTCGAAAACCTTCTGTTGCTCAAATAAAAACGTGTTGAACTAACGAAAGTTAGCTAACAATCTGGGCATAAGCACAACAAAATACATCTCAATCTGACATACATTGATTTTTCATGAATTTTTACAGTGAAGCACAAAAATCTATTTCGGGACAACACCTTCCACAAATCTTATTTCACTCTCATTAGAGGTTATTCTTGGCATAAAAATCAAATAAAAAGGATAAGGAGAGGTTATTACAGAAGTAATAACTTCCAAGACTCAAGAAAACTATTGGGTTATCTCCCAAGAAGTACTTTTCTTTAACGCCTTTAAGTTAGGCACAAGAAGCAAGAATCTAGTATTTTCAAATAAAGAAGCATTAAGATCAATACTCGAAATTTCTTCAACTAGGAAAGGTATCTCATCCAAATGAGTTGTAGAGGATCCTCTCTCAATACTCTTGGGTTTACTACTTTCATTAAACGGATCTTCAGGAACAATCCAATCAAAACTCTTTTCTAAGGTTTCATGCATTCCTACAAGTTTAAAAGGTATGGGTATTTTAATCTCCTCTCCATTGGGTTTGGTTTTATCTAACTTTTATAAAGTACCCATAACATCTACATATGAGCCTAGCATATTAAAACGATCAAAGACCTTTTTAGATTCTTTAGCAACATCATTAAATTCCTTAAGCAAAGTTTCTAGAATAAAATCTTTTTTTAGTATCCTCAGTATCTTTAAGCTTAAGAAACATTACTTGCATAATGGGGTTAAGGTTAACAAACCTAGCCTCCAACATGTGAATTAAAGAAGCTACAGCAATTTCATAATTAGGAGCATGTTCTGCTAAGGATCTTTCCTCAATATCCTCATGTTTGCTAACATGATTAAAGAATTCTTCAATATTTTCTTTCCCAATTATAGAGCCACTACCTATTGAAAGGTATTTCAAGGTGAACTTAGGGATCAACATGGTGAGAAAGAGCAAGGTAACAACCAGAGGAAGAATTTTTTTTTTGTAATTTTTTATAAGAAAAAGGAAACTGGACAAAACTATTTTTTTTGTAATTTTTGATAAAAGGAAGCAAGAAAAACAAAGAAAAAGAAACTAAGCAAAACAAAAACAAAGTAAAGAGAGTGGTTGTGAAAGACTCCCCTTGTGAAACAGTCTTTACTCCCTGGCAACAGCACTAGAAAAAGTCTTGATGAGCTCAGATCATTGTAGAGCTTCGTTGGGAAACCCCAAGAGAAAGGTATGATGAGCACAACAATAATTTTTCCCTCAGTGATGAAACCAAGGTTATCGAACCAGTAGGAGGAAGGAAACAACTCCAAGATGTTGATAACAACTTGGAATCCTGCACAACACAAACTCAAGACTTTGCCTCAACTTATAATGAGGTTGTCAATCTCACTGGTTTGCTAAAAACAAAGGATTAAACGTATAGTGTCAAAGGTAATGGTTGCTTGTAGAGAGTAAATAGTAACATCAGATGATGTATCAATGGTAAATATTGGACCGGGGTCCATAGTTCACTAGAGGTGTTCTCCTTAAGAATGATAACATCACATGCTGGGTGAACAAATTACAGCGGGACAATTGACAGAATAGAGCAAGACATAACAATGCAAATACTAGACATTCATGATCCTATGAGATTTGATTGGGCATTACAACAATATACATAGACCGCCATCCAACTGCATCTATGACTAGTAATCCACCTTCAGGTTATCATTCGAACCCCCTCCAATATTAAGTTGCAAGCAACAGATAACTACTTTAAGCAATGTGTGTAAAGTAAACAATACAATTATTCCATGAACAAAAGATCATTGTTTTCTCCCTAGTGGCAACATTATATCTAAAACCTTAGAGATTTCTACCATTTTCCTAGATTCAATAGAGGCATGAACCCACTATCGAGCATAAATACTCCCTCTTGGAGTCACTAGCATCTACTTGGCCAAGATAGCTACTTGAAATGGAGAGCATGCAAGATCTCAAAAAACACAAACATGATAGAATCAATAATCAATAAGACATGATAGAATCAATAATCAATCTCACATAGCAATCTCAATATCCATCGGATCCCCGCAAACACAACATGTATGATTATAAATAGATGATCTTGATCATGAACGGAGCTCACAAGATCTAAACATAATAGCACAAAGGAGGAGAAAGAACCATATAGCTACTGTATGGACCCATAGTACAAGAGTGAACTACTCACGCATCATACCGGAGGCTGGCATGGTGATGAAGAAGGCCTCCACGATGATCTCTCCCCTCTGGCAGGGTGTCGGGAAGAGCTTCATATCCCCCGATCTAGGGACGATGGTGGCGGCGGCTATGAACTGTTTCGTGGAGATGTGATCGGGTACTTAGGGTTTTGGTATCGAGGGGTTCTTATAAGCGAAGAGGCGAAGCAGGAGGGCGGCCAGGGGGCCCACACCCTGCCCAAGCATGGCCTAGGGTGGGCCCATGTCTGGGAGGGTGGCCACCCTGGGTCATCCCTTCGTCTCTCGTCTGGACTCCGTGTTCTCCTCGG
This sequence comes from Avena sativa, assembly GCA_916181665.1. Taxonomy (NCBI): domain Eukaryota; kingdom Viridiplantae; phylum Streptophyta; class Magnoliopsida; order Poales; family Poaceae; genus Avena; species Avena sativa. The sequence continues at coordinate 357,333,774 of OV702283.1, read as the reverse complement.
TAAAATATTGACTTTGGCTTTCGTCTCGTCCAATCTCGGAATTATTTCTTTACTAGCTTTTCTGAAACCAAAAACAGCAGAAAACAGGCAACTGGCACTGTGGCATCTTGTTAATAGATTAGTTATGCAAAACATATAAAAATACCTCAAAGTGTAGACAAATTAAATCAAAGTTGATACTAAAGAAGCATGTAACATAAAAAAATATAGATACGTTTACGACGTATCAAGCCGACATGGCGTCGACGTGGCGCCCGCGTGGTGCTGGCATGGTTTAACAGCGTGGCTCGCTGAGGTGGCGTGTGACGTGGCCCTTCCTTCAGTTACCGTGGGTAGGGTTAGGTGTAGTAACAAAAGTATCTGGTGCGTGTGCTGATGTCAGCTTGGCGCAATAAACCTATTTAAATATGGTTTAATAATTTCAGAAAATGAATAAAACTTGTAAAATCAATAATTAATTGTTTATAAGTAAGAAAAATATGTACAATATATCAAAATGTTCAGAAAAATGAGATATATCTCTCTAAGATATAATCATGCATTGTTCAAAAACTTCCATAACCAGTTTAATTAGAAAAACATAGTAACCCCTCATAGGTGATTTCGGTGTTTCTCCAAATTAGGGTTTATACCCCTCGGAATCCCGATTAAATTGTCGAACATGCCTTAGGGGTTCATTTCAATGCAATTGAACTTGTCATATCATCGTACTTGTTTGAGCATTGCATCGATGCCATGTGTTGATTGTTTCCCCTTTCTTTCCGGTGATTTGGTTCTTCCTGGTAGAATACGACATCAAGATCGAGACCTATTCCGCAATCCTAAAGACTAAAAAGGTATAGTCTAGCCCAGTGCTAAAGCTAAGGGCTAGATAGGGCGGGCTCACTCACTCATAAAACGAAAGACAAAGATCAAGACCGCCGGAGATCGAAGAACAATACTTGACAAACTATAATCAAGTCAAGTACCAGATGTCCGAAGCTCTGCTTTCTGGTTATCAACAGGCAAAGGAAAGCATAGCCCCCCACCATGATATAATTCTATGATTTCGAAAAACATTTCAATTCCTGCCATGATGCATATGATTCTACCGTGGTATTTTATCGATAGATAGAGTATCATATCTATTGCATTACTCCCTTTGAGCTTATATTACCTGATCCGCTGCTCCTAGCATAACTAGGTTTAGCTTGTGTGCTCTGCTAGAGCTTATATCTGTGTCCTTCTTAGCCATGCTTAGCTTTTGAGTCTGGTTCATCCAGATGATGTATCAGATGCAAATAATCTAGTATGATAGGAGAACATGATGAGATGAGATCAGAGGTGATATGAGATTAAACATGTTAAGGCTTGTATGGGAGGCTACGGTGGGATATGGTTTTTTTAGTCCCATGCTCGCCACCACTAGGAACCGAGTTCTTGCCTTTGGAACCGAGATGAGCGTAAAACCACACGGGGCTTGGGAACCCCTCGCCTAATTAACTTGCCTAGTAGATTCCATGAGTCACATAGTTCAGGCATTCCATTCGACATGCATTCTGGATCTTCTTGAAGGCTGTGAAGGAGGGGCATTCATAACAGGTAGGGAAGCGTGGCCGCGGTTGCTTGGGGTAAATAGCGTCCCTGGTAAACCAACCTCGCCTCACATCTTTAAGGACCGGCTTCGGGATTTGACCTGTTACGGCAAAACTATCCTTATTGCGTGACTCATGGTCTCGACGAAAGCAAGGTAAAGGTCGTGGCCAACCACCCTCTGTCGGCCTCCAAGGAAGAGGTCTAAAACGTTGGCATTAAGAGTCGGTTGGTACGTGTGGGTAAAGTTGTACACCCCTGCAGGGTTAAATCTTTTCGAAAGCCGTGTTCACGGTTATGAAAGCTTGGTGACCGAATTCTTAGATTATAGAGAACTTGAATCTAATTGTAAAACTTGGCAGATCAACGTGTGCTTAAGGATGCTTCCTCATGGATACGAGGGGATGATCCTAGATAGGGTTCAGATGATGATGAATTGGTGGATATCAAAGATGATGATCAATATTTCGGAGATGTCGCTCTCTTATCCTCTTTTAAAATATTCTGAATAGACGAGCTTCTTCTCCCTCCCGCTTTATAAACATAGATGAATTCATGCAAAACAACTCCACCAGCCATAAGTCTTGCGGAGTATACCCTGTACTCACCCTTGCTTTGTTAATACTTTTGATAGAGTAAGTGTTCCCTGAAAATCAGTTTGGTACTACATCAAAATTGACGAGTAGCTTGGGGTTTTCGGCCGGCAGCTTGAAATCTATGGGCTGGGACGTCATCATTATGCTCCAGGCCTCTTAGACCATTTGTTAAGTTTGCTACACTTAATAGCATAATTTGTCTTCTGTTGTTTGATGTTTATGGTCAGTGACCTCTGCTTATAATAATTTGGTTCTTCGCTCAGTTATGAGCTTGCTGTAATAAATTTTGTATCGTAGGATCACTGTTGTGTTACCGATTTGGATATCCTCGAGCTCAAGGATAAGCTTATGTCATACGGAGGTCTGGGATTTGTTTAGCCCTAATCCCGAGGGTGTCACAATGGGAAGAGAAGGGGAGCCGAGCACCACCACCACTCTTCACGTAATAGGGTTAGTAGCCGATGCTCGAGGGCCAGTGCGACATCGACAGTGTTCCACTACTGAAAACAGCCTAGTCGTAACACACCTAATTAGGCTATTCGTAGCGCACATCCCACACGCCACACGCTGCTGCTAGTATTTTATTCTAGTAGGACACACTGGTGTGCCACCACTAGCGATCCGATATGACTGATGCATGATGTCGTGCGCCGCACCTATCATAAACGGTGCGCCACCACTAAGCATTTCAGAGCACAAAAAAAAGGTTGCACAGCCACACATGGCCACACACGGCCATTACATCCTTAATTAATTTACTTAGTATAGAGCAATTACAATGTACATAAAACACCCTAAAACAAGAAAAAAAGCAATCGAGGACGAGCAACATCTCGTCGTCTTCGTGGTCACCATGGAAGATGGGGCTGGAGCTACGGGGTCAAACCAGGCATAGGCGCCGCCGGCGGTGCACGAAGGGGCGGAGGGCGCAACAGAGGCCGGCGGGTCACAAGGGGAGTACGTGCGCGCACGATCAAGTGAGCGAGCGTGGACGCAGCCGGAGCGGCACACGACCAGCGCAAAGGAGGCCGGGCGACGAGCGACCACAGCGCGACGGAGGGGTGAGGTAGACGACGTGGCAGAGCAGGGTGGGGCGCATGCGAGGTGCGGCCTGAGGCTTGGCGCAGTCGCACGAGGACGACCACAACACTAGACGAAGACGACGGCGGGCGTTGCACACGCGTAGGTGCTTTGTAGGGGGTGAGGTCGAGGAAGGACACACACGGCCAGGCGGCGGCAGGACCTGGCAGCGACGCGCGGCCCTAGCGGCGGCTTAGGGAGGTAGGAGGGGCGACCGGGAGGCAGGGCGAGCTCGCGGTGGTGGGGATCGAGTGGAGGAACGCGAGGGCTACGGGATCGAGATCCGTCGAGTGCCAGAGACGAGAGAGGATGAGAGACGAAGGGGATAAGGTGGAACGGAGGTAGGTCGCGTGCGGTTTGAGTGGAGGCATGTGTCTGACTTTGCTGCCCAAGTTAGAGAATCTGTGCACGTGATGTGGTACTATCTGTCAATACTTACCCGTAGCGCACATGGACATAGTGCGCCACATAATTTAACCACAACCGTGGCACATTATGTTCACGTGCGCCACAGATGTGTTTGGCCAATTAAGCAACAGATCTACCTACGGTTAAGCGTAGCGCACAGACAACAAGTGCGCCACGGTTATCCCTCACAACCGTAGCGCACATACCCCATGTACGCTACGGGTATGTGGCCTGCGGCCGGCAGGCCCTTGGCCCACACGTATCCGTGGCGTACTGCCCCATGTACGTCACGGTTGCTCTAGTTATCAGTAGGATACTGTCCACATATGCACCACGCATGTTTTATCCGTGGTACTCCAACCACATGAGACACGAATGTGCGGATTACCTATATTCGAAGAGGAGCCAGAGTGGAGCCTGATCTCAGGGGGCGAGAGTAGGCGGTGGTCCAACGACTAGAACTGGCTGAGCCAAAAGACGGGAACTTGGGCGGGAGTGTGAAATTTTGTTCAGAAAAGTTTTTTGTGGTATATAGGCTAAAAAATGCACCCAAGGCTACATGTCTGAAGGCGAATGCATGTTTTATAGGCTCTCCCAAGTCCCAACAATTTTAGAAAAGGGGAGGTGATACAACTTGTACAATGCCAGTTTTTAGACCGTGGGTGGGTTTTAGGTATATGCTGGAGCTTCCCTTACATGCATGATTCGTTCACACTGAAGGCCTCATTTATTTTTTTTCCAGCCCAGAAAAATTGTGACATCCGTTAACTTTTTTTTTTCGAAAAAATACCCCTTCATTTGAAAGTGTTAAGATTTTTTTTTGAAAAACACAGTACAATCGAAGACGCTCACAACACTATATGCACCCATCCCTATGAACGCACACACGCACACCCTACCCCTATGAACACTTCCGAGAAACTGAGCCGGCGGATCAGGTATTGAGATTGACGAATCACCACGGGTGCCTCGCTGTCGACGGAAACGTCGCCTTCCACTGAAATAATATTCCGTCTTTTATGCAACACACAGTAGGGTATAATTATCCTTCTAACCATCCAACCACAAGTTTGGTTTGCGAAATCCGTTAACTTTTGGATGGGATGAATTTTGACTTCGTGCGCACGACAGAGAATGGGCGCTAACTGATTCTTTCCTCCTCTTAGGCGTGGCACAAATCCAAACCCACCACTTCGTAGCTCCGTACAAAATCAAACACATGTTCCTTCCTATGTAGCGTGGTTCAGTTCTCTGTATGTCATGAGACCTACTCCCTCCGATTCGCAAATTCGCAAATAAGTGTACTTTTAACTTTTGCTAAAGTTAAACATTATCAAATTCGACTAACTTTATAGATAAATATAACAATATATATTATATTAAATTTATATATTACGAAACTAAATTTGAAAATATATCTATTTATACCAATTTAAAATCATAAATATTGCTACATTTACCTATAATATTAGTCAAACTTTATTAAGGAACTAGAAGTACATTTATTTGCGGACGTAGAGAGTAGTCTATAACTATAGGAGGCGTTTTGGCTCACAGAAGTAGATGCATCATTAAAGAAAATACTATTTTGAAAATATTTTGTTAAAAAAATATTTTTTCTTGAGAATATACATGTATGTGTCCTTTACATATATTGAAACATTTTGTGAATAAAAAATATATGGTATAGTAAAATTCTACTCCCTCCGATCCATATTAATTGATTTGGATTTGTCAAAATTTGGATGAATCTAGATATTATTTAGTATATAGGTTCATCTAAAATTTGACAAATCTAAGTCAATTAATATGGGTCGGAGGGAGTAAAAATTTCTCGTGAAAAGTCATTTTGTGGCACTTGATATTTACTATATACGGGTCTATCTAGTATTAAAATTTAACTAAATATATTTAAATCTATGTCAACTAATATGGGTCGAAAAAAGCACTAGTAGTATTGATTCAGTTTGATACGAGGCAGGACGCGAAGATGGTGCCTTCTTCCGCGTCTTCAGGCAGCGCCGCCGCTGAGCACGCGATAGAGGAGTTCACCGCCTCATCTCTGCGCACGCCGGACGGGGTGGCCGCTCTCTGCCGTTGGTACGGCGTCGTCCTCTCCAAGGGCCTCACGATGATCCCGGCCGAGGCAGACCGGAACGTGAGCTCCGTATGTGTGCACGCGTACGCACTGGAGGCCGGTTTTTGCACCAAACCGCGCCACCGCTTCTTCTTCGACGCGGTGCTGAGCCACTTCGTGATCGATCGCGCCGAGCCAGCTCGCGCCCAACTCGTGGTGGAGCATGTCGTGCTTCCTCGATCTTTGCCATTCCCGTGGACCGTGGTGTGGAGCAGTTAGTGGCGGTGTTCCGGCGTTTCCTTCATGCTAGTAAGTCTAGGTACAACTATTAGCCAATTTTTTTAAAATAATATATTTTTTTATTGAATTTCACAAATAATACATAAAACAGGCAAATTGCAAATCTGACGGTCGGTCGGCCGACATGGTTCGTCTTTTCAACATACGACAGACCGGTCTTCTTTTATCGAAAAGACGACAGCGTTGCCGTCTTTTTCCGAAAAGACGACAGCGTTGCCTTCTTTTTTCCAAAAGCCGACCGAGCATCGATGTCGGGCGACAGGGGGTTGCAGAGAGGTTCGTCCGTTGAATGGACGAAGGTTGGGTTCGTCCGATGAAGGGACGACGCCACCCAGCATATAACTCGGCGCCGGCCCGTCATCGTCCTCCCCTCCTCTCGCTAGCCCTCCTCTCTCTCTCGGTTCTTCCTCTTTCTCACTCGCTCGCTTTCGTTTTCACCAGGTGCTGCACCGATTTTAGCCCAGATTTCCATCCAAACTCGCTGCTCTAATATATTAGCAAGCTAGTAAAGTCCCGATCTACTAATGGGATAGCCTGGTGTAGTGATTTGAGTCGTTTTGGTGGAAGGATCTGGTGTTATTGTTGAGCAATGGCCATGGTGGAGGCCGGTGCTGGGACTTGAGGAAGGTGCATGGTGGAGGTGCTGATCCGTTGACCTGAGGCGGCTGCACGGCAGGACTTTGCACAATTTCTTGCCAATTGCAGTCATGTGTGTATGTTTATAGGTAGCCTTTGATGGGGTCTGTTAGATGCAAGATATTTGTAGAGTATTATGTGTCAATGTACCTGTTTTTGACTATTTTCGGTATTTTTTAGGTCGAAAATCATGTCAAATAATGTAGTGTTTAGGTTCTTGTATGGTCCTGGTTTCGTCAGAACAAACCAGCAAAGAGTTGATTTGAGAGAGTTTAATTTTATGGATGAAGTGCTTCAGAATCCTGAAACAGTGCCCGTTACTCAGTTGAAGGATTGGTTATGTGTTTGTTTAGGGCTCCCTCCTACCCATACTGTCGGTGTGCATGCTTTATGGACTAAGTCAAGGCAAACCCCTAATTTTTATTTAAGGCCAATAGAAGCGCAACAGAAATGAGTCAAATTTGTGCAAGCTTGCCAGAAAAGAGAAGTTAACCCCAGTCTCTTAGTGTTACCTGTGGCGAAAGAGGCTGGGTATGATCATGGCCAGAGTAGTCAGACCGGTCATGCTGGAGGTAGTTATGATCATGGCCAGAGTAGTCAGGGCCAAGAGGGTGGCGGGGGTTATGAATCAGGTCACAGTAGCTATGCACACACCGGAGGTGATGGTTATGTATAAGAGGACGGTGGTGAAGGATTAGGGAAAGACATATTCAGTGGCGAAGCTGATGAGGACGAGATATATGATGGTTTGTTGCAACATCAAATGGAAGCCGAAGACTCAGAAGGCAACAGTGATACGGCTGATGATTCTGGCGAGTCTGATTAAAAAGAGATCGGCCAACCTATTCCGGCATCATGGAATAATGACAACACAGCAGCAATGACTGTGAACGATGGGCATGATTCGGCGTGGCATTATCACGCGAACATCTCTCTGGGTGCATTATATCCTAGCAAGAGACATCTGCAGGAAGCAATTGTTGAGTGGTCAATGTCCATGCAACGGGTCTTGAAAACGAAGGTGTCATCACAACAATATTTGACATTGGTTTGCGAGGAAGATGGATGTCCTGCAAGGGTGCATGCCCATGTCCCTAGGTATGACACAAACTGGAAGGTCAACGATGTTGTGATGCACACATGCACACTTGATAGTGTCCTTTAGGACCATCGTAACCTCACGTCAACCCTCCTGGCTAGACTGTTGTACACAGAGATAGTGGAGGGCAAAGCCATGGAGGTGAAAGCTATCATTAACAAAGTTTCTGTCAGATTGCGCTACAATATTTCATACGGGAAGGCTTGGAGGACTAAGCAAAGGGCACTAGAGGCAAGGTTTGGTTCGTTTCGAGACGGGTATGACTGTGTTGTTAGGATGCTCCAGACACTGCAGGCTAGGAACCCAGGCACCTACGTGGACATCCAACACTTTACATTGCCACAGGGACAACCTGCACTTTCTTCTTCTCCTGCCTCTTGTCCCACTCAGCTCTCGCCTTGCTTCCAACGGGTGGCGGCATGAAGATATCATCCTCATCTTCGCTCTCTTCTATCCATGCCCTAGGTTCCACAACCTGCTCCGTCATGTCAGCTTGACTCTTCTTGGCCTGCACTTTCTTCTTCTCCTGCATCTTGTCCCACTCAGCTCTTGCCTTGCTTCCAACGGGTGGCGACATGAAGATATCATCCTCATCTTCGCTCTCTTCTATCCAGGACCAAGGTGCATCAGCCCGCTCCATCATGCGAGCTTCACTCTTGAAGGTGAGCTTGTCCCACCTTGCCTAGATCCTGAGAAGCTCTGCTCGTACCTGATTTGGGGTCTTCAGTTTCCACCTCTCCGATGAAGTGACTTACCAAGCATAATGAGAGCATCATTGTTTGTTACCAACATCTCCCAGTGGGCTGGTTCATCGTCTATCATAACACTTCTCGCTATTTGGAGAAGCCATGGACATATCTAGCGGCCAGAGAAACGCGTCGGTCATAGTGGAGAGGAGTGGAGGAAAATACGAGAGCAAGAGGAGAGGAGGGAAATTAATTACAGAGTAAGAGGAGGAAGAGATGAACTGGGTAAAAAGATACATCTCGTTGCACGCATTTATAGAGGCACCGAACAGAATAGGCGGGAAAAAAGGGCGGGAAGGACTGATAGGAAAAAAGGGCGGGAAGGACTGGCGGGAAAGAAGGGCGGGAAGGACTGGCGGGAAAAATCGGCGGGAGAAATCGGCGGGAAGGAGTGGTGATAAAAATTGGCGGAAAGTGACGGCATAAACGGCGCGAAACAATAGTCCGAAACCTAAAAATTATTTGGAATGTGAACCCTTGCACGATCAATGCACCCTTCGTCTTTCCAACAGACGAACAGTATGTTCGTCTTTCCAACAGCCGATCATCTGGTCCGTAGTCCTTCCAAAAGACGAAACATTGGGTCGTCTGTTGAAAAGATGAACCGTGTTGGTCGTCTTTCGAACGACCGACCGACCGTCAGATTTACAATTTACCAGTTTTATGTATTATTTGTGAAATTCAATAAAAAATATGTATTATTTAAAAAAAATTAGCCAACTATTACGTTTTCCACACCAGGATAAAACACCAAGTGTTGTCTTCTCGAACATGGTAAATTTATCAACAACCTGGAACTACTGGAAGTGGAAAGAGAGCTTTCTCTTGGTGCGGTCGCCGGTGCCGTGGGCTTGTCCCATGGTGTGGGGCCAACCGTCTGAGAGCTCTCGTGCTGAGCCGGATTATAGTAAGCTCACCAAGGGTGAGAGGTCTGCGGAGGGAAAGCTGTTTGATGAGGCCGTCCATCGTCAAGGCCCGCTAGATATCAACGTTTTTTTACGGCCAAGACAACACCACCGCCTTCTCCTCATACTAATAATCAATGGTAAGAAAATTGGTAATCGTTAACTGCTCGGTTATTTTGAAAGTAGCGACTAATCGGAATTGGGAATCGGAATTCGGATGATTAATTGATTTAATCGGTTGGCCGTTAATCGGTGCAACCTACAAAAATTAGCACATAAAACACATATGACTCCTCTTGCACCTCAACCACATATCCTATTAAAGGCAACCTCGAGCTCCCGGATGAGATCCTCAATGCACTCGAGCTCTAACTATGAGAAACTGGTCAAGAACGACAAGGAACTGGCTGGTGATGGCAGAAATCGAGCTCCTGAGCAGGAGCTTCAAAAAACATACTTCATTGGGGCGGGCTAGCGGTTGGATGGGCGATATGTGTTGATAATTTTGCAATTTTTTTGACCAAGTAAAGTAGTTAATCGGGAACATACCTAGTAATTGGAGTGTCAGAGCTATTAATCGGGCTAAACGATTAACATAAACAATTAGTGGTAATCGACACGGTCAGGTCCCTAGTAGCGATTAATCGGCCTATTAATCGCTGATTCGGCCTATTTTTTGAATAATGCTAATAATGCTACCTCTGCCCAAGGTAAATGTCCAATTCCCCACTTTCTAAGCAGGCACATTGATCTGTCTGTGGGTTGTGTGACTGACAGGGACGGACCCTGCCGCAGATGCAATGGCCCGGGCGCGGGCGGAGAAAGGGACATCGGTTCTGCAGGCCAGGATTATTTCGTCGCTCTTGGGGAAGAAAAGGAACCGAGAGCGGGAGGAGGAACACGTAGAGGGTCCGCCATTGCGGCTCGACCAATGACGTGTTGGATTATTAGGCATAATTTTTACGATTAATTTCAGAATATAAATCATGACAACATCAGCTACAATCACGTGAACCTCTAACATACTAGATGTATTGATCAACATGAACAATAGCAGATTATATGCACTAACAGCCATAGTAAAACAACAGATCTGTTGACGGTGTACGTACTGATCGGTTATCGATGTAGTCGTCGTTGGTGCAGTCGCCTATCGAAGAAGTCGGCGTTGAAGACGACGCGCACGAGGTTCGGCTTGACGACCGGAAAGACGCGCCGTTATGACGAACTTGAGCAGTCGCGCGGAGCGCTTTCCAAAATCTTATTCGCCCTCTCCCGTGCAGGATCACAAAGACGAGTGGTTCCGGAGACCTGCTCTCCCGACCATCGGTGTACGGCAAGCGGGTTGAAGTAGACTATGATGGCGGCGCAAGCAAAGAGGATGACAAAACCCTAGATTGGTTTTGGTGTCGTAGGTTGTGGAAGCCGCACCGATGTTTATATAGAGCGGCTCGGAAATCCAGTACAGGACACGAAGTGGACCAAGCCCACGTCGCGCACGTTCGAGTCGGTTACAGATAGCCCACGATCCGGGAGCGACCCGAATCCGCTAACTGTTGACACGTCTGTCTAACCGCACACATTTTCCTGAGCAGCAAAATAAAGCTCGGCTCGGCGAGATTCCCGCAACCCGCGGCGCGCGCGCGTCGTGACGAGACGAGGTGAGCGTGCCTGCATGCGGCGGCGGCGGCGGAGGAGGAGCGCTCGTGTAGCTCTCTTATTGTCACTCACTTACAAAGTGGTGCAACACTCCATCTTATAAGGTGGTGCAACTCTCCTTCAGCTTTCCATATGGGACTAAACTTTAGCTCCCACAGCTCTTGTCACACACACATGTGAGCTGCCACCAACTTGGGCCAAATCACATATGGGCTTCCACATACATGGGCTTTGAGATTTAGGAAAAATCTGAAATCACACATGGGTCTAATGATTTAGCCCATTATTTCTAACAATCCCCCACCAGATCTCAAATGCCCATTTGAAGATTTGCCAATCCTCGCTACTTGTTTATATACCAGTATTTCAGCAGAGACTGTTAAGTTAAACTTCCGCCTAGAATCTTGAACTACGTCTATCAACAACTTGAACAATGGACGAACCTTGAATTGCAAGTTTGGTTCCAATAGATTTCACTCAAAATCATAATTAGTACCTGGCTGCCAGTAGCCTACACCGCGGGTTGGAGCATATGCGTCTGTTGGAATTATGCCCTAGAGGCAATAATAAAGATGTTATTATTATAATTCTTGTTCATGATAATGTTTATATTCCATGCTAGAATTGTATTAAGCGGAAACTTTAATACTTGTGTGGTTTGTGAACTACACCGTGTCCCTAGTACGCCTCTATGGACTAGCTCATTGATTAATGATGGTTAAGATTTCCTAACCATGGACATGAGTTGTCGATTAATAATGAGATCATATCATTGGGAGAATGATGTGATGGACATACCCAAACTAAGCGAAGCAATTAGATCGTGTCATCGTGTTCGTCTTTGCGAAGCTTTTCTTATGTCAAATATTGTATTCCTTAGACCATGAGATAATACAACTCCCTGGTATCGGAAGAAATCTTTGAGGTCATCAAACGTCATCCTATGAGAGGGTGATCATAAAGGTGTCTCTCAGGTGATCGGAAAGTATCTGTTAGGTTGTATGTATCGAGATGGGATTTGTCCCTCCCAAGTCGGAGAGATATACTTCGGGCCCACTCGGTAATCGATATCAACACCGCTTGCAAGCATATGGTTAAGGAGTTAATCACAAAGTGATATCGGATTACGGAACGAGTAAAGTACTTGCTGTGAACGAGATTGAACTAGGTATGACGGTACCGACGATCAAATCTCGGGCAAGTAAAATATCGCGAGACGAAGGGAATATATATATGGGATTGATTGAATCCTGGCATCGTGGTTCATCCGATATGATCATCGATGAATGTGTGGGAGTCAATATGGGTGTCCAGACCCCGCTGTTGATTATTGATAGAAGATCATGTCTGCATATTCTCGAACCCGCAGGGTCACACACTTAACGTGTCTCGACGCTAGGATAGATTGGATAATTGGTTTATGAGTTTTTGTTCGGAGTCTCGGATGGGATCCGGAACATCACGAGAGGTTCCGGAGTGGTCCGGAGAATAAGATTCATATAAGGCAGTGCGGTTTTTGGAGTTCGGAATTGTTCCGGGTTAATCGGTATTGTACCGGAAGCTTCTAGAACTTTCCGAAAGGGGACCAACGTGGCCCCACCTTCCAGGAGTGGGCATGGGCCTATGAGGGAGTGCCCTGGCCGCATTGGGCCAGGGGCACAAGGCCCCATAGGGCCCAGCCGGCCTAGAGAGGTTTAAACTCGAGATAGAGTTTCTAGAAGGGGTGGTTTCTTTCCCCCCCACTCCTCCTCCTTTGGGGCCGCCAGCCTTGGCTTGGGGGAGGGGCTAGGGCTGCGCCCACCCCTCTATATATATAGGGCTGGGGGCGCACCAACCCCCCACACCTTCCCCTCCAACCCTAGCCGCCCTGCTGCCCTTCCTCTCTCCCTCCCGACTGTTTGTAGGCGAAGTCCTGCTGCAGAAATTCTCCATCATATACACCTTGTAGATCCAATCCATCTCTCCACCATACTTGCTGGTCCGAGGAAGGAGGAGACGTCGAGGTGCTGCACGTGTGCATCTCACGGAGGCACCGCCACTTGTGGTGCTAGATCGGATCGGATCGCGAGGAGGAGAAGCGAGTACGACTACATCACCCACGTTCCGACGAACGTTCCGCTGTGCGAATATTCAAGGGTATGAAGATCTAATCCAATCTCTCTCGTTGTTTGCATCTCCTAGATTAGATCTTGGCTTTCCCTCTGTCCGCATCCGTAGAAAATTTTGATTTACTATGCCGCGAAACCCTTCAGTGGTATCAGAGCTAGATCTATGCGTAGATGTGTTTCACGAGTAGAACGCAACATGGTTGTTGCGGGCGTTGATGTTTTCTGTTGCAAGCCTCTTGTTTGTGTTCTTATTATGACGCGGGATAGTGAGATTGAAGCGGTCCAGGCCAACCTTACGTGACGTCGTTCGCGAGACCGGCTCCGCACTTGACGTGTGGCTTGTTCCACACATGCGGCTGGTGGATGTCAGTTTCTCTCACTATAGTTGTCATGGGATTAACACCGGAGTTTGGCAACCATAATATCACCGTTGTGGCTTTCCGTAGGTAAGAATCGTTCTTAGCATCTACTCCCATAAGCCACGTAAAACATGCAACAACAAAGTAGAGGCGTCTAACTTGTTTTTGCAGGGAGTGTTTTCTGTGATATGGTATGGCCCAAGATGTGATGTGTATAATGTATGCGATGATCATGTTTTGTAATGTTTCACGACTTGCATGTTGATGAGTACACAACCGGCAGGAGCCATATGGTTGTCTTTATAATTGTGTATGACCTGTGTGTCAACTTCTTATGCGCCATGTAATAGTTTCACTTTATCGCTAAGTAGTTAGCAATAGTTGTAGTTGCTATTCGTGGTGGAGGCAATCATGGTGGAGTGATGGAGATCATGCCGGAACGCACAAGATGGAGATCATTGCGCGAAGATTGGCTATACCATGTCACATTAAAGTTATATGCATGTGATGTTTATCCTTTTATGTATCTTATTATGCTTAGATCGCGACGGTAGCATTATAAGATGATTCCTCACTTAAAGATCAAGATAAAAACTGTGTTCTCCCCAAGTATGCACCGTTGCGAAAGTTCGTCGTGTCCAAGCATCACGTGATGATCGGGTGCTATAGACTCTACGCTCACATACAACGGGTGCAAGCCAGTTTTGCACACGCGGAAATACTTGGGTCTAACTTGACGAGCCTAGCATGTACAGACATGGCCTCGGAACACATGAACCGAAAGGTTAAGCATGAGTCATATGAATGATATGATCGACACTTTGTTGTCCACCATTGAAACCACATCTCTTCTCGTGAAGATCGGATTAGGTGTGGTGAATTTGGATCGTGTTCACTAAACAACTTGAGGGATGTTGAATTTAGTGGGAGTTCATCTAGTAATTTGATTAAGTTGAACTAGTTATCATGAACATAGTCTAATTTGTACTTGCAAATACTGTAGATCAAATGGCTAAGTCCAACTTCAACTTCAACGTTTTTGCTGAGAAGGAAAAGCTTAGAAACAATGGGTCTAACTTCACCAATTGGTTCCGCAATCTAAGAATCATTCTCTCTGGCGGTCAAAAGGACTATGTCCTTGGGAAAGCGTTAGGTGACCCCCCTGCTGCAACTGCGCCGGCTGATGAGAAAGCTGTCTATCAGTCGCGCAAAGATGATTATGGTGTGATTAAGAGCACCATGTTGTTTGCTATGGAACCGGAACTTCAAAATCGTTTTGAAGACTATCCCGGGCCCTTTGAGATTCTCGAAGAGCTGAAAACCATGTTTCAGACTCAGGCCCGTTCTGAGAGATATGAGATCTCTGAGAAGTTCTTTAACTGCAAGATGGAGGAAGGGAGTTCCGTTAGTGAGCACTCCATTAAGATGACGGGCTACACTCAACGCCTTGAGCAACTGGAATGCATGATTCCAGAGGAGCTCAAGATTGACAGGGTTCTGCAATCACTCCCTCCCAGCTACAAAAGTTTTGTAGTGACTCATAATCAGATTGGTTCCACTGATACGATCACCGAGCTCTTCGCAAAGCTGAAGGCCGCGGAAGTGGACATCAAAAAGGATAATCATGTGTTGATGGTCAACAAGCCCACCTTCAAGAAAGGTAACGGTGCAAAGAAGCCCTTCAAGAAAGGCGGCGGCAAGCGCGTTGCCCCTGCTGAGAGGAAGATCAGGTCTGGTCCTAAGCCGGACACTGAGTGCTTCTATTGCAAGGACAAGGGTCACTAGAAGCGCAACTGTCCGAAGTACTTAGCGGACAAGAAGGCTGGCACCATCAAAGGTATATCTGATATACATGTTATTGATGTTTTCCTTACTAGCCCTCGTTGTAGTGCCTGGGTATTTGATACCGGTTCAGTTGCTCCAATTTGTAACTCGAAATAGGAGCTACAGAATAGACGGCGCTTGCGAGGGATGAGGTGACGATGCGCGTTGGCAACGGATCAAGAGTTGATGTGATGGCCGTCGGCACGCTCTCCTTAGTTTTACCTTCAGAATTAGTTTTAAACCTTAATAAATGTTATTATGTGCCTGCGTTGAGCATGAACATTATTTCTGGATCGTGTTTATTGCAAGACGGTTATTCATTTAAATCGGAGAATAATGGTTGTTCTATTTATATGAGTAACATCTTTTATGGTCATGCACCTCTTGTGAATGGTTTATTGCTTCTAAATCTCGAAAGGGATGAAACACACATCCATAACATTGAGGCTAAGAGATGCAAAGTAGATAGTGATAATACTACTTATTTGTGGCACTGTCGTCTAGGTCATATTGGTGTAAAGCGCATGAAGGAACTCCATTCTGATGGACTTTTGGAGTCTCTTGATTTTGAATCATTTGACACATGCGAACCATGCCTCATGGGCAAGATGATCAAAACCCCGTTCTCCGGTATGATGGAGCGAGCAACGGACTTGTTGGAAATCATACATACCGATGTATGCGGACCGATGAGTGTTTCGACGCGCGGTGGATATCGATATTTTCTCACTTTTACCGATGACTTAAGTATATATGGGTATATCTATTTAATGAAACATAAATCTGAAACGTTTGAAAAGTTCAAAGAATTTCAGAATGAAGTGGAGAACCATCGTAACAGAAAGATTAAGTTTCTACGATCCGATCGTGGAGGTGAATATTTGAGTTATGATTTTCTCACGCATCTTAAAGCAAGCGGAATCGTTTCGCAACTCACGCCACCCGGAACACCACAACGAAATGGTGTGTCTGAACGCCGGAATCGAACCCTATTAGATATGGTCCGATCAATGATGTCTCTTACTGATTTGCCGTTATCATTTTGGGGTTATGCATTAGAAACCGCTGCATTCACTTTAAATAGGGCTCCATCTAAATCCGTTGAGACGACACCGTATGAACTGTGGTTTGGTGCTAAACCTAAGTTGTCGTTTCTTAAAGTTTGGGGATGCGAAGCTTACGTCAAGAAGTTGATGCCGGACAAGCTCGAACCCAAAGCGGAGAAATGCGTCTTCATAGGATACCCTAAGGAAACTATTGGGTATACCTTCTATCACAGAACCGAAAGCAAAGTGTTTGTCGCAAAGAACGGTTCCTTTCTTGAGAAGGAGTTTCTCTCGAAAGAAGTGAGTGGGAGGAAAGTAGAGCTAGACGAGGTTATTGAACCTTCTCTTGAATTGGAGAGTAGCGCAGCACCTGAAATTGTTCCAGTGCCGCCTGCACCAACAATAGAGGAAGATAATGACAAGGATCATGAAGCTTCGGACGATGTTGCTACTGAACGTCGCAGGTCGACAAGGTCGCGTGCCCCTCCTGAGTGGTACGGCAACCCTGTTTTGACTGTCTTGTTGGTAGAAGACAGTGAACCTACGAACTATGAGGAAGCGATGATGAGCCCAGACTCTGAGAAATGGCTAGAAGCCATGAAATCCGAATTGGGATCCATGAGCGAAAACCAAGTATGGACTTTGGTGGACCCTCCTAGCGACCGAAAGGCCGTTGAGTGCAAATGGATCTTCAAGAAGAAAACGGACGCGGATGGTAATGTTACCGTCTATAAAGCACGGCTTGTCGCGAAAGGTTTTCGACAAGTTCAAGGTGTTGACTACGATGAGACTTTCTCTCCCGTAGCGATGTTTAAGTCCATTCGGATTTTATTAGCAATTTCTACGTTTCATGATTATGAAATATGGCAGATGGATGTCAAGACTGCTTTCCTCAATGGCAACATTGATGAAGAGTTGTATATGATGCAACCCGAAGGTTTTGTCGATCCTAAGGATGCTGATAAAGTGTGCAAACTTCAGCGTTCCATTTATGGACTGAAGCAAGCATCTCGGAGTTGGAACCTTCGTTTTGATCAAGTGATCAAGAACTTTGGATTTGTTCCAAATTTCTACGAAGCTTGCATCTACAAGAAAGTGAGTGGGAGCTCGGTGACGTTTCTGGTACTATATGTGGATGACATATTGATTATTGGAAATGACATCAACATGCTTAACGATGTGAAGAGTTATTTGAACAAGTGTTTTTCAATGAAAGACCTAGGTGAAGCTGCTTATATATTGGGCATCAAAATATATAGAGATAGACAAAGACGCCTGATAGCTTTAAGCCAGAGTACATACCTAGACAAAGTTCTGAAAAGGTTCAGAATGGATAAGGCAAAGAAAGGTTCGGTGCCTATGTTGTCAGGTAAGATATTGAGCAAGGCTCAGTGTCCAGCTACGGTAAATGATAGGGAAGCTATGAGCAAAGTGCCTTATGCCTCGGCCATAGGTTCCATCATGTATGCCATGCTGTGTACTAGACCGGATGTGTCCAATGCTCTTAGTTTGACGAGCAGATATCAAAGTGATCCAGGAGTGGAACACTGGACAGCCGTAAAGAACATCCTAAAGTACCTAAATAGGACTAAAGAAATGTTCTTAGTCTATGGGGGTGATGAACAGCTTGTCGTAAAAGGTTACGTCGATGCTAGTTTTGACACCGACAAGGATGATTCTAAATCTCAGACAGGATACGTGTATATTTTGAATGGAGGAGCTGTGAGCTGGAGAAGCTGCAAGCAAAGCGTGATCGCGGGATCTACAGTAGAAGCGGAATACATGGCTGCTGCAGAAGCGTCAAGTGAAGGAGTTTGGATCAGGAACTTCATCACTGAGCTTGGCGTGGTTCCAAGTGCATTGGACCCACTGGAGATATTGTGTGACAACACTGGCGCCATAGCACTCGCTAAGGAACCAAGATATCATCCAAAGACCAAGCATATCAACCGCAAGTTTCATATAATCCGAGATTATATAGCAGATGGAGATCTGAAGATTAACAAAGTACAAACAGATCTGAATGTCGCAGATCCGTTGACTAAACCTCTTCCGCGTGCAAAACATGATCAGCACCTCAGTGCCATGGGTGTGAGATTGTTGCCAAATGTAAACTAGATTATTGACTCTAGTGCAAGTGGGAGACTGTTGGAATTATGCCCTAGAGGCAATAATAAAGATGTTATTATTATAATTCTTGTTCATGATAATGTTTATATTCCATGCTAGAATTGTATTAAGCGGAAACTTTAATACTTGTGTGGTTTGTGAACTACACCGTGTCCCTAGTACGCCTCTATGGACTAGCTCATTGATTAATGATGGTTAAGGTTTCCTAACCATGGACATGAGTTGTCGATTAATAATGAGATCATATCATTGGGAGAATGATGTGATGGACATACCCAAACTAAGCGAAGCAATTAGATCGTGTCATCGTGTTCGTCTTTGCGAAGCTTTTCTTATGTCAAATATTGTATTCCTTAGACCATGAGATAATACAACTCCCTGGTATCGGAAGAAAGCTTTGAGGTCATCAAACGTCATCCTATGAGAGGGTGATCATAAAGGTGTCTCTCAGGTGATCGGAAAGTATCTGTTGGGTTGTATGTATCGAGATGGGATTTGTCCCTCCCAAGTCGGAGAGATATACTTCGGGCCCACTCGGTAATCGATATCAACACCGCTTGCAAGCATATGGTTAAGGAGTTAATCACAAAGTGATATCGGATTACGGAACGAGTAAAGTACTTGCTGTGAACGAGATTGAACTAGGTATGACGGTACCGACGATCAAATCTCGGGCAAGTAAAATATCGCGAGACGAAGGGAATATATATATGGGATTGATTGAATCCTGGCATTGTGGTTCATCCGATATGATCATCGATGAATGTGTGGGAGTCAATATGGGTGTCCAGACCCCGCTGTTGATTATTGATAGAAGATCATGTCTGCATATTCTCGAACCCGCAGGGTCACACACTTAACGTGTCTCGACGCTAGGATAGATTGGATAATTGGTTTATGAGTTTTTGTTCGGAGTCTCGGATGGGATCCGGAACATCACGAGAGGTTCCGGAGTGGTTCGGAGAATAAGATTCATATAAGGCAGTGCAATTTTTGGAGTTCGGAATTGTTCCGGGTTAATCGGTATTGTACCGGAAGCTTCTAGAACTTTTCGGAAGGGGACCAACGTGGCCCCACCTTCCGGGAGGGGGCATGGGCCTATGAGGGAGTGCCCTGGCCGCATTGGGCCAGGGGCACAAGGCCCCATAGGGCCCAGCCGGCCTAGAGAGGTTTAAACTCGAGATAGAGTTTCTAGAAGGGGGGTTTTCCTTGTCCCCCACTCCTCCTCCTTTGGGGCCGCCGGCCTTGGCTTGGGGGAGGGGCTAGGGCTGCGCCCACCCCTCTATATATAGAGGGCTGGGGGCGCACCAACCCCCCACACCTTCCCCTCCAACCCTAGCCGCCCTGCTGCCCTTCCTCTCTCCCTCCCGACTGTTTGTAGGCGAAGCCCTGCTGCAGAAATTCTCCACCATATACACCACGCCGTCGTGTTGTAGATCCAATCCATCTCTCCACCATACTTGCTGGTCCGAGGAAGGAGGAGACGTCGAGGTGCTGCATGTGTGCATCTCACGGAGGCACCGCCACTTGTGGTGCTAGATCGGATCGGATCGCGAGGAGGATAAGCGAGTACGACTACATCACCCACGTTCCGACGAACGTTCCGCTGTGCGAATCTTCAAGGGTATGAAGATCTAATCCAATCTCTCTCGTTGTTTGCATCTCCTAGATTAGATCTTGGCTTTCCCTCTGTTCGCATCCGTAGAAAATTTTGATTTACTATGCCACGAAACCCTTCAGCGTCATACTCCCTGGTCTCTTCATGAGTTTACTAGAGATCACCCAAGTCTCATAGACCACGACATTTACAGTCGAGCTCATATAGGTGTGTTCTTTCAAGAATACCCTGTAGGACGGCATCTTTGCTAGTTAAAGCCAACAGAAACACATTAATGCGTGTTGCCAACCTGCCTTACAGATTATGAGAGTTATGCAGCATCACATAGAAAGGATTATAAAATACTCTCCTCAGTCCACCCACTAGCTTGTTCTTCCCAGGTCCTAATTCACGGGATCTCCGATCACATAGGTTGGGTTACCACTAGGTGTGACATCCATGGGTCTCAACCCCATCTCCCTCGATGCACTTTCTATCACATTTCGTGATAGTCCCTTTGTAAAGGGATATGTCAGGTTTTTGTCTGTTTGAATATACGTAACAGTTATTACTCCGGAGTTTCTCAATTTCCTGACAGACTTCAAACGTCTCTTCACGTGTCTTGATGACTTCGCGTTATCCTTAGAATTGTTCACTTTAACAAAACAGTTTGGTTGTCACAATTCAAAAGGATTGCCGGCACAGGTTTCTCAACCACATGCAAGTCCATCAAGAGCTCATGCAGCCATTCTGACTCAATAGTGGCTGTGTCTAAAGCAGTAAGCTCTGCTTCCATAGTTGACCTCGTCAATATGGTCTGTCTACGGGATCTCCATGAAACCGCACTACCTCCAAGGGTAAACACATACCCGCTCGTGGCGTAGAGTTCATCAACGTCAGAGATCTAGTTCGAATCACTATATCCTTCAAGCACAGCAGGGTGCCCTGAATAGTGAATCCCATAGCTCATTGTACCACATGGATAGCGCATGACCCTTTCAAGTGCATGCCAATGATCAATACCCGGGTTAGACATGAACCTACTCAACTTTCTCATAGCAAAAGAGATATCAGGTCTTGTAGTGCTTGCTAAGTACATGAGAGAACCAACAACTTGTGAATATTTCAGCTGATCTGTTGGTTCCTTCTTATTCTCTCGTAATGTCAAACTGGGATCATAAGGTGTTGGAGAAGTCTTGCCATCATTAAAGCCAAATCGGCTCAAGACCTTCTCAACATAATGAGATTGCGTTAAAGTAATCCCATTCTCGTTCTTAATAAGCTTGATGTTCAGAATCACATCAGCCTCTCCCAGATCTTTCATATCAAAACTCTTTGACAGGAAATACTTGACTTCATTTATCACTTTCATGTTTGTACCAAAGATCAGAATATCATCCACGTACAAACATAGTATAACGCTATCGCCCCCACCATGGCGATAGTAAACACACCTATCAGCCTCATTAATGACAAAGCCATCAGAAAGTAGAGTCATGTCAAACTTCTCATGCCATTGCTTAGGTGCTTGTTTCAGGCCATATAAAGATTTTAATAACTTGCACACCTTTGTCTCTTCACCTTTTACCACAAAACCATCCTACTGATCCATGTAGATCTCCTCTTCCAACTCTCCATTAAGGAAAGCTGTCTTCACGTCCATTTGATGAACGAGAAGACCATAAGAGGCATCCAGGGATAGTAGTACTCGAATGGTGGTCAGTCTAGCGACATGTGAATATATGTCAAAGTAATCTTCACCTTCTTTCTGTGTGTAGCCCTTAGCTACAAGCTGCACCTTGTACTTCTCAATAGTACCATCAGGCCTTAGCTTCTTCTTAAACACCCACTTATAGCCCATAGGTTTGCAACCATAGGGTCGTTCTGATAATTCCCAAGTTCCATTAGAAAGAATCGACTCCATCTCATTTTGGATAGCTTCTTTCCAATCATCTGCATCAGGAGATGCATATGCCTCTGCAATGGATCTGGGAGTATCGTCCACAAGGTACACGATGAAATCATTACCAAAGGATTTTGCAATCCTCTGTCTCTTACTCCTCGTGAGAGGTTCATCGTCATCCTTCTCAAGGACTTCCTCATGTGGTTGTTCAGAATTCTCAATAGATGCACTAGATTCAGGAAGTATTTCAAAAGAAATTCTACCAATGATATGCATATATTTCATAGGAAAAATATTCTCAAAGAATGTTGCATCACGAGATTCCATTATAGTATCAACATGCATATCAGGTACCTCAGATTTAACCACTAGAAATCTATAGCTTACACTCCGTGGAGCATATCCTAAAAAGATACAATCCACTGTCTTAGGTCCGAGCTTGCGTTTCTTGGGAATCGTTATGTTGACCTTTGCCAAACACCCCCAAGTGCGCAAATACGAAAGTGATGGTTTTCTCCCAGCCCACTCCTCATAAGGGGTCTTTTATTTATTCTTGTTAGGAACTCTATTCAGGACATGACATGAAGTCAACAAAGCCTCCCCCCACCATGCCTTCGATAAACCAGTAGTGGCTAACATGGAATTCACCAAGTCAGTCAGCGTGCGGTTTTTCCTCTTGGAAACCCCGTTTGATTGGGGCGAGTAGGGAGGCGTCCTCTCATGAATAATTCCGTGTTCCTAACAGAATTCGTCAAATACTTTGGGAAAATACTCACCACCACGATCCGACCTAAGACTCTTGATCTTTCTCTCTAGTTGATTTTCAACTTCGGCCTTATAGATTTTAAAGTAGTCTAAAGCCTCATCTTTAGTTTGCAACAAGTATACATAGCAGAATTTAGTAGCATCATCTATCAACGTCATGAAATATCTCTTTTCACCTTTTGTCAACACACCATTCATCTCGCATAGATCAGAATGTATGAGTTCTAGAGGTGCCAAGTTTCTCTCCTCGACAACCTTGTGAGGCTTTCGAGGTTTACTTTGATTGCACACAATTATGGCACTTAGAACCTTTGGAAATAGTGAAATTTAGAATTAAACTCATACTGGACATCCGAGACATCGAACCAAAATTAATGTGACATAAACGAGAATGCCAAACACTGGTATCATCATTAACATCACCACAAATATGATTTATGGATTTATTACAAAAATCTGAAAGTAAAAACCAGAACAAGCCTCCGAACTCATAACCTTTACCAATAAATTGTCCATGTTTCGAAATAACCACTTTATTGGACTCTAACACAACCTTAAACCCATCTCTACACAAAAGGGAGCCACTGACGAGATTCTTGTTCATAGTAGGGACATGCTACATGTTCCTCAGCTGCACGATCTTTCCGGAAGTAAACTTCAGATCCACCGTGCCAACACCACGAACAGAAGCATGTGATCCATTCCCTATTAGGACGGCTGAATCCCGAGCGAACTGATAAGAAGTGAACATAGAGATGTCAGCACACACATGAACATTAGCACCCGTATCAATCCACCAACATGGTGATTGAAATACTGAAAGAACAGTAAATAAATTACTGTACCCATCAGTGTTGCTAGCGGTCACGACGTTGACAGTCTTCCCACCTTTCCCTCTGCGATCTGCACGATCTGGACAGTCCTTGGAAAAGTGGCCGAGCTCTCCACATGAATAACAATGTAGCTCGGCCTTGTTCAGCTTCTTCTTCTTCTTCTTGTAGGTTGTAGTCTTTTCAGGCTTGTTGAACGAGGGCTTATAGTTCCCTTTGTTCTTGCCGAAGGTATTCTTCTGCACCATATAGGCGCTATACTGACCGTCGCCTCCTCTCTCAGCAGTGTCCTTAGTCCGAGCCTTCTCCTCACATCAAGAGACACTATTAGGTTTTCAACCGATATCTCCTGTCTCTTGTGTTTGAGAGTTGTGGCGAAGTTCATCCACGAAGAAGGAAACTTTGCAATAATGCACCCAGCCACAAACTTGTCGGGTAAGATACACTTGAGGATTTCAAACTCCTTGGCAAAGCACTGTATCTCATGAGCTTGCTCAACTATAGAACGGTTGTTAACCATCCTGTAATCATGAAAGTTCTCCATGATGTACAGCTCACTGCCAGCATCTGCTACACCGAACTTAGCGTTCAGTGCCTCCCAGAGTTCTTTTCCATCTTTGATGTGCATATACACAACAAATAGCTTGTTGTGAAGAACACTCAGAACGCATCCCACAAAGGCAACATTGGTTTCCTTAAACTTGTTCTAAATCTCGTCAGATGTAGTTCCTTTAGGTAAACCCTCACTAGCCTCGAATACTTTTAGAACTTGCAGCCACATAGTGGTCTTATACTGCCACCTCTTAAAATGAACACCGGTAAACTTTTTCGGCTTCATAACATCGGCCAAGTGTCCCATGTTTAATTCAGGAAATTGCCTATAATAAGGTTTTTGGATTGTTGGATTATTAGGCATAATTTCCATGATTAATTTCAGAATATAAATCATGACAACAACAACTACAATCACGTGAACCTCTAACATACTAGATGTATTGATCAACATGAACAGTAGCAGATTATACGCACTAACAGCAATAGTAAAACAACAGATCTGTTGACGGTGCACGTACTGATCGGTTGTCGATGTAGTCACCGTTGGTGCACTCGCCTGTCGAAGAAGTCGGTAGACGACGCGCACGAGGTCCGACTTGATGACCGGGAAGACGCACCGTGATGACGAACTTGAGCAGTCGCGCGGAGCGCTTCCTGTACGGGTCCGAAATCCTGTATAGGACACGAAGTGGACCAAGTCCACGTAGCGCACGTTCGAGCGAATCCGCTAACTGTTCACACGTCTGTCTAACCGCACACATTTTCCTGAGCAGCAAAATAAAGCTCGGTTCAACCCGCGACACGCGCGCGTCGTGACGAGGCGTGTGTGCGAGCGTCGTAGGAGGAGGAGCGCACGTGTAGCTTTTTTATTGTCACTCACTTACAAAGTGGTGCAACACTCCACCTTATAAGGTAGTGTAACTCTCCTTCAACTTTCCATGTGGAACTAAACTTTAGCTCCCACAGCTCTTGCCACACACATGTGAGCTGCCACCAACTTAGGCCAAATCACATATGGACTTCCACATATATGGGCTTTAAGATTTAAAAAAATCTGAAATGACAAATGGGTCTAATGATTTAGCCCATCGATTTCTGACACCAAGTGTGTCCCCGCCGGTATTCTCTCCGCCTAAAGTGCGTACGCGTCCATGGCACTGCCGGACATGCAGGTTTGCTCAGTAAATATTTGGAACGTCTGGTCGAATGAGACGGGGAATCGTTGATTGAATAGGTGTATCTCTTCACGGTATTTGCAGCTTGGGGAGAAAGAGAAGGCGCAGCTGCCTGAGATACTTGACACCGCCAAGAAGGCCAATGCTCTCTGGGAAAATATAGAGAAGATCAAGGCCCAGCTTAAGCTTGAGAAGGAGAATGCTGGCGCTCTAAGGGAGGAGCTGATCAAGAAGACAAATGCCCAGCTCAGCGAGGCCGAAGAGACGCTGAAGCTGGAGAGGAGAAGGCTGACGCTCTTCAGGAGGAGCTGAAGAAGAGCGAGAATGCTGGCGCTCTAAAGGAGGAGCTGATCAAGAAGATAAAGGCCCAGCTAAGCGAGGCTGAAGAGGCGCTGAAGCTGGAGAGGGAGAAGGCTGACGCTCTCCAGGAGGAACTGAAGAAGAGCGAGAATGCTGGCGCTTAAGGAGGAGCTGATCAAGAACATGAAGGCCCAGGCCAAGGGGGCAAGGAAGGAGCTGAACAAGATCGAGGACCTTTGAAGATAACGCAATTTCGCCGTTCCTAATGTTCTCGCCATATAGCTAGGCGAGAGTCATAATGGATGTGCCCCTTTTGCTACTTCCATTGTCGCAGTTGAAAGAACATATCGCCTTAATATGTTACAGTACTGTCAAACTCATTTGCAGTCGTAACTATTCCCTCCATTTTAAAATATAAAATGTTTTAATTTTATGAAGGAAATGTATCTAGATTTTATTAGTATGTAGGTTTACTCATCGCTTATGTTTGAAGTGAATCTACACACTAAAATAAGTCTAGATATATTTTTTCACGAACCTAAAACATATTATATTTTGAAACAGAGGGAATACTAGTACTGGAGTAATATTGATGTTGCTGTGCTATTTAACACGGTCTCCCCTTTGATGGTTTGTGTTCTTTGTTTATTGGCAAATCTTAACATCTATCTATGCATGTACACCTCTGTTTAAAAATATAAGGTGTTTTAGCTTCTTTTTTTAAACACATGTATGACTATATGTGTTTTAGAAAAAAAACTAGAACATCTTATATGTATTTTTTTGATTAATTTTATCTTATATTTTGACACGAAGTGAGTATCTCTTTGCTAATAAAATTATGCTAGACCTCTTTCACGATCATGGTTCATTAGTTTCTAGTACTCTCTTAGTTTCTAGTACTCCCTCCGTCCCAAAATAGACGTGTCAAGTTTTTTAAAATTTAAATGAATCTATATACTAAATAGTGTCTAGATTTATTCAAATTTTAGCAAATCTAAGACATCTATTTTAGGACGGAGGGAGTACTTGGCTACTTGCTTGATTTAGTGGTTTGGAACTCATGAATGAAAGATGGTTTCTATATTACAAGTCTCTTGGTTTGTGTCTGTTTCCTGGGCGGATTTCTTTTTGACATGTCTTGCTTAATACTCATTCACCATTACTGCTTACTGATTTGGAACTCATTTGCAGAGAGATGGCTCAGTTCATTGTAATAGTGAACTCCCTACCATGAGGGTCTGACGAATGTTCAGTGAGAGAACAACCAAAGGAATGTGCTGAGATGGTAAATAATATGTTTGGCAAGATATAACAACAGGTGTCATAAATATAAATGTTAGAGTATATCACGGTTTGAACTATATTTGGTTTTTTCGAAAAGGGGAACAAAGCCCTGGCATCTGCATCAAAACGATGCACACAGCCCGTTTATTTCAAGAGTGCGAGAATTACAAAGTAAACAAACCCGAGCCCAAAGCCTCACGACAGTAACTTCACCAGACTATCACTAACCCTATGGCAAAGACTACAACAAAGAGAAAAATACACAACTTCTAGACAAAGCCTTCAAGAAGGAAAAGCCGCACACGCGCCGATAGTGACAAGTCCAACCAACGATCGAGCTTAGGATTTTCATCCCCGAAGACGAGCTTCAGGACACCACCTTCATCAAGGACATGACGCGAGCATACGTCTACACTGCCATCAATGTTTTCACCGAAGTGTGTATACTCGATGAAAAAGCTTATACCATCATCACCTGTCCGGCAACGACAACTCGCTGGCCAGATACCACTGGAGAAGAGACTGGAAACGAGACGTCCCATACCGCCACGCCTCCAGCACTGTCGCACCACCTTCAATCGACCAAACAGGCATGACTTGACGCCCCAGAGGAGATGTCGTGCGTAGCACCCGCCGGGATCAGGCCTATCGTCACCGCCGGTTAGGCATGAATTGACACCTCCTCTAGGACCATCGTGTGTAGCACCTGTTGAGTCAAAACGAACCCGATCTCGAAGTGGAAACCACTAGCAAAGATCCAGCCTTCGCATCATCCACATGACCATAGAGGCTGCCGCCGTCGAAAAAGCCGGGCCGCCGCCCAGGTCCAAACTCCTGCGACGCCATGAGACGTTGCAGCGAGCAAAGTGCGGCCAGCGCGCCGCCGCTAGACCGACTGCAGGCTGTTGCCTGCAGCCACCACCTCCCCTCCGCAAGTTGTTGCAGATCTCGCACTCGAAGCCCAACGACGCGAAGAAACAAGGCCACCGCAACCTCGGCACCACCGCCTTTGGTCCCTACAGCCGGTGAAAACTCCAAAAGCAATGCCCACAAGAGGGGAACGATGCACAAGACACCGCCATTTTTCGATCCCACGGGATCTGAGGTTTCCCCCAGAGTTTTCTTGGCTAGAGGGACGAGGGGCATCAGATCGTCGTCCGCCACGTCGCTGCTCCTCCAACCATGCCGCTGCCGCCGCACACTAGAGATGCCACGCCGCTGAGGTTCCCGACACGCACATCATCCGCAACGAGGATTGGCGTCCCACGCCGCCTATCTACGCTGGGAAAGATGAGAGATCCCCCCGCCGCTGGCAGCGCCCAGGCTTTGCCTGGCCACGACCAAGATGGCAGCGGGGGAGAGAGGAGGGAGGGGAGTTGGGGGCTGAGGCGGCGGCAACTAGGGTTGCCCCCCTGTCGCCGCACGAGGGCGAGAGGGAGGGGACGTCTCTTGGACTATATTTGGTAGTTTAAGTTTGTAATCCAATTATATCTCTAGTAGTCTTCTTGCCCCTCAATTCTTGTAATCTATATAAATAGCCATTTGAGGCCACAATCAAATACAGTTAATATTCCGTAATTCTATATGGTATCAGAGCGGTTCGCTCCACCTAGGGTTTAGCCACCTCACCGTCGCGCCGCCCTCGGGGAGATCGTTCTCCGCCAGGAGCCGCGCAATAGTAGATTAGATCTTACTTCACCATTCTCGCCGGCCGCTTGACCAACGTTTTTTATTCTTTCGCTGATCATAGATCGGATTGCGTCGTCCACAACCACATGTCGTCATCACGCGTCTCTACTTCAACCTCGGCATCGATTCATCTCCGGCAAATCATCGCCAATGATCATGCCAAGGAGGCTCCGCGCGACACCCCAAGGGACATCTTCACGTGCTGCATCGGCTTCTCCGTCCTCAAGTTGTCACCACGTCAGCCCGTCTTCGCCAACATCGACCGAGACACACGTCCCCGAGTACGCGCCTCGCCGTCAACAAAGGGCTGCACCTTCATCACCTGTGGTCATCATCGCCGACAACCATCTACAGCAACAACATGGTTGCATCATCGCCGCCATCAACAATCGTGGTCAACGTTAACGCCAACAAAAAGTTCTTCTTCACGAGCGATGCCGCGCTCATACAAGCGTATGTAGGGGTTCGTATCATGGAAAACAAAAATTTTCTACCGCATGAACACACACAATCCAAGATGTATCTACTAGATTGTAGCAACGAGTCGATTAGAGTACTCACCCTCGAAGATTCCAAAGCGGTTAACGAGAGAAGATTCTCGTGGGTGATGTAGTTGTTCACTTGCCGATCTCTAGATCGCGAAGACGTTCCTTCCGACACCGCGTTCCGGCAGCGCTCGCATAGTCGGTCACACGTTCGGTACTCGATAAAGACCTTCCTCTCCCATGTTCCAGCAGGCAGCGGAGGTTGTAGTTCTCTCCTCGCGTTTCCGGAAGCACGACGGCGTGGTATCAGAGTTAGAGGGGAAATCCCGCAGGGCTTCTCCTTAAGCCAAAGCGGGTTATGGTGGAGTAGTAGGGTTCCCCGACGTCTAGGGTTTAGAATCCGGAGAGGAGGAGGTGGGCCGGGTTGGCTAGGGCGGCGGCTTGGTGGGGTGGGGCTTGTTGTGGTCTTTGGGGGGCACCCCCTCCCCTCTATTTATGAGAGGGAGGGGAAGCCAGAGAGGGGAGTTTGAATCCTTCCCCAACTCTCTCTCCTTCTAGGCGCGTGGTGGAGGGAGAGAAGGATTCTCTCCTTCCTCCACCAGGAAACATTGTCCCAATTTGACTTTTCAAACTTGCCTTTTGACTTTCAATTTTGGAGTTTAATTTCTTTCTTTTAAACGCCCAGCCAAGTGACCTAGGAAATGATGCAATCATTACACTTAGTCATGAAACATTCATGTATGCTTCCCCTTCTGGTCCGATGAACCTTCTAGACCCTTCTAGATCATTCCGGTGAAAACACCGGAATCATTCCTGAACTTCGGAATTGGACTTTCCTTATATGAATCTTATTCTCCAGACCATTCCGGATCTCCTCGTGATATCCCAGATCCCATCCGAGGCTCCGAACAACATTCGTTCTCCCTACTTACATTCCATATCTACTAAACAACATCAAATCCTTAAGTGTGTCTCCCTACGGTTCGTGAATTCTACAGACATGACCGAGACTCTTCTCCGATCAATAACCAATAGAGGAATCTGGAAATTCATATGGATCCCACATATTTCTATGATTACTTTGCGATAGAATGAACCATTTACATACGATACCAATTTCCCTTTGTCTCGTGATATTTTACTTATCCGAGGTTTGATCGTCAGTATCTCTGCATATCTAGTTCAACCTCGTTACCGATAAGTACTCTTTTCTCGTTCCTATGGTATGTGATCCCTTGTGAGCCAGTCACATGCTTGTAAGCTAATTGGATGACATTCTACCGAGAGGGCCCATAGTATATCTATCCATCATATGGATGGACAAATCCCACTCTTGATCCATGTGCCTCAACACATACTTTCCAAACACTCAATGCCACCTTTATAGCCACCCAGTTACGGTGTGGTATTTGATCTCATCAAAGTATCCATCTGCTGATGGTGATTAGC
Organism: Avena sativa; assembly: GCA_916181665.1. Lineage (NCBI taxonomy): Eukaryota > Viridiplantae > Streptophyta > Magnoliopsida > Poales > Poaceae > Avena > Avena sativa. The sequence continues at coordinate 357,303,194 of OV702283.1, read as the reverse complement.
ATGATATCATGGTCGAAGGAATTAGGTTACTATGTACTAGAAATCTGATAGCAAACGAACTTATAAAATGACTTGATCTTTATGCTACGCTTATCTATAGGAGTATGTCCATCATACCATTATCCTAATGATATGATCTTGTTGTTAACAACATCTCAATGTTTATGATCCAGAAACCATGATCATCTATTAACCAACAATCTAGTATTATAAAGAGGCTTTACTAGGGACTCTAATTAGTTTACAAATCACATAAGTATTAATGTTTCTGGCTAATAGAATTATAGCATGAATGTAAACATTTATCATAAACACAAAGATATAATAATAACTACTTTTATTATTGCCTCTAGGGAATATCTCCAACAGTCTCCCACTTGCACTAGAGTCAACTAATCTAGATTACATGGTGAAAGGACATTTACTGTCATAATAACTTTTGGTATTCGTTAACAAGTAGATCATTTTACAGTATGCTAATGTCTACAGGTTGATATAATGCAAAGTGAAAAGTACCCTGGACCTACAGAATTATTCCTGTCACATTTGAAAGTTCCTGGGAAATCTAGACCGGAGTCTCCGGTGTGGTCCGGAGTTTCCCCAGGAATCCCCGGAGGGGGCTCCAGAAATCAGCCTGGTACAATATGTATAAGGGTCTGGAGATCGGCCAGAGATGGTCCGGAGTCTGGCCCATGCCCCTGACCGGAGTCTTAGGTGTGGCCAGACCAGAGTCTCTGGTCCACTTGGTCCAGAAACTTTGAAGAATCCCCGAAGGAGTTCTTCCCAGAGGTGCTGGGACAATCTGTATGGTGGTCCGAAGGTTGGTATGGAGATAGGCCGGAATCTCCGGTGTAGACCGGAGTCTCCGGTCTGACTTTTCCCCAACGTTCAGAAAACAGTGGAGTGGAGGGAAGGGTTATAAATAGAGGACCTTATCCCCTTCCTCCAGCTGCTCGACCTACTCAAGAACACCATCCCCATTTGATCCACCAAATCAACAAGATCTCTTCATCCAACCATCCGAAGTTGATGGGGATATGCCGAGTGGGATATGCCTAGCAGGATGTTTCCTATTGGCCCATGTTGCCAGCGGGTGGGCCTACAGGACGGTGATTGGACCATGACCCAAGAAGGAGCCAGGTGACTGGAAGCTGGAGGCCCAGAAGCATAGCTAGGCCCAGTCGGATTAGGTCGATCACCCTCCGAGTCCTTATCCAACTCGGTTGTAGATCTATAAACCCTAGTGAGGTGACTCTATATAAACCTCCTTAGGGTACGCACAGAGCTTATGTTCCATCATACACCCCCTGCGACTCGCCGCCTAGCCGCCGAGCTCATACTTGTACTCTCTCATCAATACAATCTACCAGAAGTAGGTCTTTACCCTTCGGGGGGCCGAACCTGGGTAAAACCCCGTGTCTTTGCCCTCATATCGCACCACAGATGGCTGGCCGCCCTTGCCCCTCGTTATACTACTCGCTGCCGATTGCAGCATCTGCCGTGGCCATTCCCACAAAAGTGGCACCCACCGTGGGACCTGGCCGGTCAGGCCTGTGTTCTGCGGCGAGATCCAATCTGTCGATCAACTAGATGATTGCCACCGGCCGCATGATCGCAATCGGCGAGATCCTCCAGATCTTGCCAAGCAGTTACGTCCCGACGGCATGCCCCATCACGCACAACGTGATCATGCCAGTCGACACGATTAGCCTCTTCGTCGGCTTCACCGACGTAATCGTCTCGGAGGACTCGGCTCGCATCCGCGAGTCGCCACCGCGCGATCGGCTCTCTAAGAGTCAGGTCCACACCATCCACTGCCTCGCCTCCGAATACGACTCGGCCAACAACAACGTGGTCGAAACCAACGTGGCCACGGACGACGTGGCCCTCAACGATGACACCGACTCGGCAACCCTGGCATCAATCGCCGGATCCATTGTCGCCGCGTCACCCGTGGGCTCCATCACCCAAGTCTCCAACGCGGGGGACTTCGAGGATTCTTCAATCCTTGGGATCTTCGACTCCGACTCTGGATCAGAGAAGTCCGGCGACCTCCATGCTGGACCTGGTCGCTTCGTCGCGACCTACATGGCGACTGGCACGAGCGCCCCGCCAGACCCCTTCTCCACGCCGATCCCGCCGACCGCGACGGCGACAGAGGTCGAAGAACTCCACCTGTGACTGGAAGAGGCGGTCCGCAAGGAACAAGCCGAGCGCAAAAAATTTCGCCTCGAGCAAGCAACAGCGCAGGAGCTCTCTCTCTACCACCAGCGTCGTATCAGGTCATGCGTGAACCCCACCGTTCAGGGCCGTGCCCTGAGCTTCGACGACGAGAACGACCCGGCCCGCATGGCCGACTGCGTGGTCTGCGAGAACGCGCCACCGGGAGGAAGTGCCCAGCCACCACCAGGCGCAATGGCGAACGGCACTCCCCCACCACCGCCCGGTCGCACGCCCCCTCTAGAGCAGCCAAGGATCATGATCTCCCCGCAAGAGCGCGACGCGAACGGCCTCCTACTGTTCTCCACTCCGATGGACAACATCATCGCGAGTCGAGCTGCGGTCGCCAACATCAACGTGACCGGGAAGGCGCGTTGTAGATCCAGTACGCCAAGGCCTTACTCACCAAGGCCGTCGAGCAGCAAACTGCGGGCGCCAACTCGCGGGGGCGCATGTACTCCCGCTCATCAGGAAGCATGGCGGCCTCGAGCGGCCACCCAAAAATGGCAAACACTCTCAACTGCCCACCACCCGAGCCCCTGCAGCTCCAACCACGACCCACGCACGCAGCACTATCCACCAATGACCCATGACCGACGAACAACATGGTTGCTGCCAATGGGCAGCCAGTCGACGCGCGGACCCACATCATCAACAACCAAAGCTGGTGCGCACGCCAGCCCGACGACCTGAGGCACACCCTCACGAACCCCGCGACGGCGAGCCAAGAGGCTCGCTCAGCCGAGTCGGCCCCTAGTGCTTTAGACCAATGATCCGAGCCTAAAAATATTCGGCGAACTTTAAAGCGCCAAAGGAGATCAAGAAGTACGATCCCTCGTACGACCCATCCGTGTGGCTGGACACGTACCTCATGGCGATGGGAATCACCGGCCACACCGACCTACTCGCCGCTCGCTACCTCCCCTGATGATGGAGGGAGCGAGCCGGCAATGGATCAACACCCTCCCTACGACAGCATCGACTCCTAGGATGATATGCGTGACGCTTTCGTCAGGCACTTCGAGGGCTCCTACACCCGCGCCACCACCATTGAGGACCTAGAGCAATGCGTCCAGGGACCCCGCGAGTCGACCCGTAGCTGGGTCCAGCGATGGCAGGATCTATGGTTCAACGCGGCAGGCATCCATCCAGACACGGCGATACACTGCTTCAAGACCTCGTGCCGCGATGAGCCCTTGGTCGCCAAGCTCAAGCGGGTCTACAAGACACTCGATAACATACCGGACCTCCTCCAGATTGCCAAGCGGTACACAGAGGAGGACCCGAACCAAGAAACCGACGACGAGTCAGGTGGAAACCGCCGCCCAAGTGGCCACGACAACGGGAGGTGACCCGAGCTATGGTACATCAACACTCGCCTCACTGGTAAGCGCCATAGTAACGGGCGAGTCGACTTTGTCGCCAACGACGAGTGTGCGCCACGCGAGCCCAAGAGCTTCCGCCGCGACGGAGGCCAACGCCGCGATAGCGGAAACTAAAAGGCGAGGCCGGAATTCGACCTCACGGATCTCCTTAACCAGCCCTGCCCGTTCCACAGCAGGGAGGGGAAGCCCGCCACACACACGACCGCCGACTTCCACTCCCTAAGGGAGATCGAGAAGGCACGACGCGCACGGGAGGACCCTAACAACCACCCGCCAAATGGTGGGGCATTCGGCAACGACGTCGGATCGCTACACACCTTCACCGGGTTCAGCACCAAGTGCTAGAAGAAGGTCATCGCCCGCGCCGTCGCCGTCAACGCGGTATGCCAAGTCGACGTCTCCCGCTTCCTCAACTGGTCCGAGCAGTGGATCACCTGGAGCCACGAGGACCACTCGCCACAGATCGAATATCCGGGGCGAGTCGCCTTGGTGGTCAAGCCCATAGTGGGCGACTATTGGCTCCCCAAGGCGCTGATGAACGGCGGGAGCTCCATCAACATCCTCTACCTAGACATGTTCAGGCGACTGCGGCTCCCACAGTCGATGATCGAGATGACCTACACCACCTTCCACGACATCGTCCCCGGTCAGAAGGCATACCCAATCGGCAAGGTCACGCTGCCAGTCACCTTCGGCACACCAGCGAACTTCCACACCGAGCAGATCGTCTTCCAGCTGGTGCCCTTCAACAGCCCCTACCATTGCGTCTTGGGGCGGCAAGCGTTCGCCAAGTTCATGGCAGTGCCATATTACGCGTACAACGCGATGAAGCTCCCAGGGCCGTGCGGTATCATCACCGTCCACGGCGACCCCGACATGGCCGCGGAGTGCAAGGCCAAGGGCGCCGAGCTCGCCAAAGCCGTCATCGCCCCAGAATCCAACCATGCGAAGGAGCTCTCCAAGTACACGAGCGGGGTCGACAATGACGACCCCACAATACTCAAGAAGCCCAACTCGGAGAACGGCGGCTCGACCGCGTTCGAGGCAACCACGCACACACGCTCCGTCGAGCTGGTCCGAGGCGACTCCAGCCAGATGGTGATGATCGGGATGGGCATGAGCCCAGCATAAGAAGGCACACTCATCGAGTTCCTACGTGAGAATCGCGACATCTTCGCATGGAAGCCATCCGACATGCCTGGTGTCCCGAGGGAACTCGCTAAGCACAAACTCAATGCCGACCCCAAAGTGCGACCCATCAAGCAGTTGCTCTGGCCCTTCAATGAAGAGCGCCGCCGAGCAATCGCCGAGGAGGTGCAGCGTCTACTCGCCGTAGGCTTCATACGGCCGATCAAATACTCCAAGTGGCTGGAAAACCCATTCCTGGTCGAAAAGAAGAATGGAACCTGGAGAATGTGTATCGTTTACACAAACCTCAACAGCGCCTGCCCAAAGGAGTAGTTCGTCCCCCCGTGGATCAATCAAATCATCGACTCGACCACGGGCTCGGAGTCGCTGTGTTTCCTTGACGCCTACTCTGGTTACAACCAGATCAAAATGGCAGTGGAGGACGAGGAGAAGACGGCGTTCATCACGCCATTCAGAGCATTCTGCTACACTGCCATGACATTCGGCCTCAAGAATGCCGGAGCGACCTACCATAGGTGCATGCAGGAATGCCTTGCGAGCCAAATTGGCCGCAACATCCACGACTACATCGACAATGTGGTGGTAAAGTCCACTCGCCAGGGTGATCTACTCGCCGACCTGGCCGAAACCTTCACAAATCTGCGGAGGTACAAGATCAAACTCAACCCAGGAAAGTGCACCTTTGGTGTACCTACTGAACAGCTGTTGGGGTACATAGTCTCCAAACGAGGCATCGAGGCGAACCCCACCAAGATCAACACGATCGCCCAGCTCGGCAAACCCGAGTGCCTGCGTGATGTCCAGAAGTTGGCCGGGCGAGTCGCGGCTCTCAGTCGCTTCATCCCCCGGCTAGGCGAGAAGGAAATACCTCTCTATCGCCTAATGCACAAGAACCCCACATTCCAGTAGGACAAGGAGGCATACGACATGCTCCATGCACTCAAGGAAGTGCTACTGGTGGCCCCGCTACTCACCGCCCCGCCGACAAGGAGCCCATGCTCGTCTACGTCGCGGCATCCGAACGAGTCGTCAGCGCTGTCATGGTCGTCGAATGACCAGAAGAGGGCAAGGAGCGCCCGGTGCAGCGACCTGTCTACTACATCAACGAAGTCCTCACCGAGTCGCGACAGCTCTAGCCGCAGTACCATAAGCTAGTATATGCGGTCTTCCGAGCCCAGCGGCGATTGTCGCACTATTTCCAGGAGCATCAATCATGGTCATCTCCTCGGCACCGTTGCAGGACATCATCCGCAACCGTGAAGCGACTGGACGAGTCGCCAAGTGGGCCGTCGAGATCGGAGTCCACAACATCAAGTACGAGCCGCACAAGGCAATCAAGTCACAGTCACTGGCGGGCTTCCTCGCCGACTAGGAAGAGGCGCAGCAGCCGGAGAAACTGCCATACCTCCATTACTGGTCTCTGCACTTCGACGGGTCCAAGAATGCAGACGGCGCAGGGGCAGGGATCGTCCTCACGTCCCCTAAGGGCGACAAGCTGCACTACATGTTGTACCTTGACTTCACCCCCTGCACCAACAACATGGCCGAGTACGAGGCCCTCCTTCACGGCATGCGAGCAGCCAAGGAGATGAACATCAATCGTCTGCGCTATTACGGCGACTCCGACCTCGTCGCCGCACAAGTCGTCGGCACCTGCGACGCCGTCTCCCCCACCATTGAGGCTTACCGCCAAGAAGTGGGCCAGCTGGGGGGCCACTTCGCCGGCAACTCCATCGATTGAATCGACCGACGCAAGAACGAAGAGGCCGACGCCCTCTCTCGCATCGGGTCGGCTCGCCACACACTACCCGCTGGCGTCTTCCTCGACACCATATCCAAGCCATTCATCGCTCCCCCGAGGGAGATCCACATCGGAATACCACTGCAACCAGAACCAGCCATGGTCCCCTTGATCGCGGAGCCAAGCGACTGGACCGCGCCATACGTCGCCTACCTGGAGGGAGGGACCCTACCCGCAGACGATACGGAGGCCCGCATGATAGTACGCCGCTGCAAGTCCTTCGTCATCATCAACGGCGAGATCCACAAACACAGCGTGACCGGCGTGTCCCAAGGCTGCGTATAACCCGTGGAAGGTCGCAAGATCCTCCAAGACATTCACGACAGCGACTGCGGCCACCATGCTGGTGCCCGGTCTCTGGTCGCTAAGGCCATGCGACATGGCTTCTACTGGCTCACCGCACATGCCGACGCAGTCGACATCGTCCAACGCTGCGTAGGGTGTCAGAAGTACACCAATTAGACCCACATACCAAGCTCGATGCTCAAGATCATCCCCATCACCTGGCCATTCGCCGTGTGGGGCATGAACATGGTGGGCCCCTTCAAGAAATCCCCCTCCGACTACACCCACCTCCTAGTCGCAGTCGACAAATTCACAAAGTGGGTGGAGGCCAAGCCAGTCCGCAAGTGCGACAGGAAGACCGCCACCAAGTTCCTACACGAGCTCATCTATCGCTACGGGTTCCCACACAGCATCATCACGGACAACGGCACCAACTTCGGCAAGGGGGCCATGGCCGAATTCTGCAAGGAGCACAACATACGGCTCGACCTCGCCACAGTCTCCCACCCGGAGTCCAATGGCCTGGCGGAGCGCGGTAACCAGAGCATCCTCCATGGCCTGAAGCCGCGATTGCAAGTTCCCCTCGAGCAAACTTCGGAGTGCTGGGTCGAAGAGCTCCCCTCCGTCATCTGGGGCATCCGCACCTCCATCAACAGGTCGACTGGGTTCACCCCTTCTTCATGGTGTACGACGCTAAAGCCGTCATGCCGACCGACCTCGAGCACGACTCGCCTCAGGTCATCAACTATGTGGAGGCCGACAACGAGCTCGCACGCCAAGACAGAGTCGACCAGCTCGACGAAGCATGCGACCTAGCTCGCTCCCGCACCGCCATCTACCAGCAAGGACTCCGCCGCTACCAGAGCCGCAGGAAGGCGACCTGGTCCTATGGCTGATCCAGGACAAGAAGGGCATGCACAAGATCTCTCCCCCGTGGGAGGGACCATTCACCATAGGGCGAGTCCTGGGCAACGACGCTTACTACCTCATCGACGTCCGAGGTGATGGACAACTCGACGTCACGCGGCCGTGGAATGTAAACCTCCTAAGGAAGTTCTACACCTAGAACTCCAACATGTACCCCCCCGCTATGAAATAAAGAAGATCGACTCGCACAAACTATGTCGACTCTCCACATCTTGTGCCACTCGCACTCGTAAAAACAGCGTTACGCTAACCGTGGAAGTCAACCCTTGGTTACGCAACCGGCATGGCTAAGTAGTGCGATAGAAGGGCACCGATAAGTTTCAGGCCTTGTATCGTCCACGAAAACGCCAACCCGGAGCCCCATCGGAGTCGCCTCGATTGACTGGCTTTCCGAGCCAAGATGACCGCATTCGCTTCCTATAGCGACCCAGTCCTCCACATCCTTGGCGCAGCGACTCGAACGGTCAAGTACAACGCTCGGGGACTGACGCCAGTCCAAACCCACGCGGCCAGGGAAAACACCAAGTATGAGAGCACGTCCTGGACTTGCCACGCGACTGATTCTTCGAGTCAGGTGGAGTGACGCGCCAAGTACAATGCTCTTTGTCCTCACCTACCTTGGGCATGCGACTAGAACGGCTAAGTACCATGCTCGGGGACTCGTCCAACCGACCCGTTCGCATCCGGGAAAACGGCTAAGTATAGAGAACCCCTTGGAGTCGCCATGCGACTGGCTTTCCAATCCACGACGAGTATACCTAAACTTACTAATACATAATAAGAAGCATACACACAAAGAAACGAGGTAAACCCCACAAAAGGGCGGACGCGCTCGGGGACTCGCACAACCCAACAATTCAAAATCAAAACAAAGCTGACAAAAGCATCCATGCAGTCCTTATGGTAACAAATTCTGTTCGCTTACAAGGACATGCACGAAATGTTTACAACTAACGCCGATCGGCACGGTGGTCTACTCCGCAGGTTTTGACGATGATGCACCACCGCCACCACGGACATGGATGAAAGGAACCCACGGGTTCGAGGGGTATGTCGTCAAAGCGCCTGCCATCACCGCTCAAAACGGCTGCTCCACCTTGGAGTCGCAGTTCGCTGGCTCGGGGTCATCCGGGGCAACGATCTTCTCCTGATATGGAAGAAAGTCACCCATCGCCAACACCCGATTGGAGTAGACTGTGGCCCGGTCGGTCAGCTTCAGCACGTCGGAGATCTCGGCCGCGCCCGTCGATGAAGGGTACCCGCTAGTGACGTCGTTGAGGTCGAAATCGTCGGGGAAGTGCGCGAGCCCAAGGCTAAGTGTAGTCCCAGCCCCACGACGGAAAGCCGACCGCGACATGAACTCCACAACCGCCCGAGCCTTCTCCAGGTAGCACCACACCACGGTGAGCTCGCTATGAATCACCTCCATTGGCGATATTTCCTGAAAGTACGCGCAAATGCAAGTCGCCGACAGAGCGGCAGAGTCCACCAACGTGGTGACACACTGTCGTGCATCGTACGACCGAACCTCGGCCTCGTTAGCAAGAATCTTCCCTGCAAGGCACAAGAAGTTTACAATCAGAAGGGCACAAAAGACACAAAGGCGACCCGCGCGCTCGGGGGCTCGCCAAACCAACCACACAAAAATTCAAGGAGCTCACCAATCAAGGGACGGCAGACCCTGTAATGAAGTCCTGTAGACTTGAGAAGTCAGTCTACAGCCCGGCGACGAGCGCATTCGACACCTTCCGCTCCTCAGCTGCAGCAGCAATGGCTGCTTTAGCTCTCTCATCCACCGAGGCCGCCTCCGCCTTCGTGGTTTTGAGCTCTCGCTCTAGCTCGGCCACCCGCTTCTCCGTGGCGCTCAAAGACGACTGGCAGCCGTCAGGTCACTCGTAGGGACCAAACCCTCGCGAGCCTTGTCCACCGCGGCTACATGACCCTCTGCATAAAAGTGAAAATGAGTATGAAACCATAAAAATATATCTATGGAGACAGGCATCTCAAGATTTTAGTAGCAACCGCTTGAAGTTGTTCATTCACCTCCTGCACGGAGCGGAGTCCCTTCTCCAGACGCTCCTTGGCAGCCAGTCGCTCCGCCGATTCGCGCCAAAGGCCCTACAAAGACATGGCAAATCATTAGGAAAAAGTTGCAAAAGTTCTTGAGTACCTAGCCGCTGAAATTCAACGACTAGCCACTCGGGGACTGGACAGTAAAAGACACTAAGAATCTACTCGCTGAAATTCAACGATCAGATCCTCGGGGACTGGGCATGCCTGGATAGCTGCACCCAGCATACTGTGCAGTTCGACAGCGTCCACCGACGGGAGCACAAGCGGTGTGCACCCACGACACTGCTCGACCTTCGAGCCTAAAATTTCGGGCACCTGGGCCGATTGCGCTGAAGCACTCGCCGTGGAAACCCTCGCCACAAAGCGAGGGAAGGTCGCCACCGACGCTCCCGCAGCACTCGTCGACGGGCCCGTTGCCCCAACCGGCGCCGCAGGTTATATCCGCTACAACTCTACATCCACTACGGCCTTGGCGGCCACACCCTCTCCAGTCGGAGCCTCACTCGGGGTGTCGACTAGCTCGTCCGAGATCGTGACGACCTTGTCGCCCTTCTCCCTCTTCGCGCCCTCAGCAGGCGCCTCGACCTCGTTGCTTTTCCTCTTCTTCAAGGGATCGACTTGCGCCCCTGCAGTACCCAATGGAACCTTAGCCACCGAGGGGTGACCTATTTTCTTCACACCAGTCCTACAACACAACATCGTCAGCGAGTTCACTAGACAAGTACAAGTCAGTCGCTCAAAGGAATACACCAAAGAAACTTACTTGGCGATGGGGATGAAGCGTAGGCCGGTGCGAATATGCGCCGGCTTCTCCAACTCCGGCCCCAGCTTCTGGCTGAGGCCTATCTCGAGCAAACTCGGAGCCCAAGACAAGAAGGGCTTCTTCGAAGATGAAGCTGCGGTGGGAAGATCCCCGACGACCGATGCGGGTGCTTCCCTCGTTGGCGACGACCCCGTGGGCGGAGCAACCCCGAGCCCGGTGACTGCGGTGAAGGGCGGTGGCAGCAAAGCCAACGACACTTCATGTTCTACCACGATTGCATCAGCTGCCGCAGTCGCCCGCGCCGGCGCGCTGGCCCCGGCCTCTTCGGCGGCGCTGGTTGCCTCGGAGCTACTCGCAGACCGAGGCAGCGATACCTCTTTGGCTCGTCCCTTCTTCTTCTTCGATGGTGTGGCCATGCGCCGAGAAGTTTGTTCGAGGACCTCATCTTCGCCCCCATCATGATCCTCGAGGCTCTTACTGGCCTCGAGCTCGCTCTGCCGTTGCCTGTGGGTCTTCCGAACCATGGGTGCGGCGACCTGCATGGCCTCGTCATCATCATTGTCATCATCTTCGTCTTCATTGTCCTTGTCGGAGGAAGATTCGCTCTCGTCCTCAACGGACTCGTTCGAGCTCTCATCATCAGCTGGCGGAATCCAACCTTCCACCACTTGGAACAACTGCATAGACAAAACACAATCAGCAAAGCCGCGACTACATATCTGTGACTGCGAAATGGACAAGGAAGAAAGAACTTACTATCAGAGCCTTGCGCTTCATGGTGTACGGGGGAATCCCGGCCTTTGCGTTAAGATATTCTGCGTTGGTGATTTTCTTTAGAGCGAGGGCGTTGTCGTGGTGGTATCACGGCATATGCCATGGGTAGGCTAAAGTTGGGGCCAATGGACGTGGAGGAATCCGGGGAGGGATGATGCGGCGAAGACCGCACTCATATGAACAAAGAGAAATACAATGTATATTGGATTGAAGCTCTCAAGTGGAGATAACACCTCATTCTATACATTTAATCCCTTATAATCTTGCCATGCTAGTGGCTGCAATCATGCTCCTTGAGCTGTTTCCCCTATGCTTCTATCTAAGCTCTCTCTGAGTGTGGAGGAAGAGTAATAAGGAAAGCTCCTCGTGAGCAGAAAGGAGAGGAGCCCTTCCGGGCCTCTCCGTGAACGATCTTCCTGGTGCTCCTTATAAAGGGGAGACCAGGGGACAAAGCTTGTACCCCACGCTTGGCATCTGTACAGCATATTCCTAGTATCTTCTTAGATGCTTGGCATATGCCTTGGTATCTTTGGAGATGCCATGGCATATCCCTTAGCATATTCCCTAGCACCTTCTTGATGCCAAGGGAATATTCCATAGGCCATGTGCCAGTCTGAGCCACGGGCGTCCCAAGACTGGCACGAGACTTATTTGTCTTACCCTGGGTTAACGCTGAGTCGTCGTAGATGTCGCGGAGCCCTCTAGGGATGAACAAGTGGGCGTCTGGATCATTACATCTCGGCCCAGATGTCCTGGGGGAAGTGGAGATTCGGCCTAGCCTGGGGTTAATTCGGCCTGGGGAAGCTGATTCGGCCCAGTCCTGGGGCAGAGTGAGAAGGCCCAGCCGAGTTGCTGCCATTCGGCCCAGGGAGCTGGCAGCCCAGCCGGGTCGTCGTATAGGCAGGAGAGCTAGTGGTGGGCCGCGTCGGCCCACCCGGGCGTCGCCAGGTCGGCGCGTGGGCGAGGCCACTGACTTGGTGCAGACGAAGGCCCGTGGTGGGCCGGCCGGGGCGAGGTGGACGCCGGCCCACCCGGGTGACGCCAGGTCGGCGCGTGGGCGAGGCTGGCCCAGGATGCGTGCACGGTTGATTCGGCCCAGGACGCTGGGGTGGCGATGCAGTGCGGGAGTCGGGGGAAGACACGGGACGGTGGCGACGTTGGCGGGAGGCGTGCTGGTGATGCCGGTGTGACGGGAGGAGACCGTTCGGTGGGTTGGTTCGGCGGGAACCAAACGAGGGTGCTCCTCTCCTGTGGGCCGACGCACCGGGATTCGGCCCAGCCGAGCTAAGTAGCAATTCGGCCCAGTCTGGGTAAATCTGGTCTGTTGGTTTTAGTATCAGGCCGAATTAAATACAATTCGGCCCAGGGATGCTTTTTCCCTTTATCCTTTTCTGTTTATCTTTTGTACTCATATTTAATATCATTTTCCTTCATACGTATCTTATCGACTTACTTAATTCACCAACTCTGGGGTACCCGGGGGTACACCCCCGACATTAGTCCCCGAGGCTATGTGGGACTCGTAGAGTCGTGCATAGGCTTCATATTTAGTATTCCCAGAGTTGTTTTATGACGTACAACTTCCTTGTCATACATGCCTTGGTCGCATACTTCTTTTGGCCAAGTTTGTGATTTTGTCCTTCTTGGGTACTGCTCATAACCTTTCTGGGCAAGTTTTTCGACTTCAGGCCTTCTTGGGTTCTGGTCATAACCCCTTCGGGTAAGTTTCTGGACTTTGGGACTTTATGGGCATTGGTCATAACCCCTTTTGGTAAGTTTCTAGACTCCTGGCCATCATGGGCACTGGTCATAACCCCTTTTGGCAAATTTCTGGACCTCTGGCCATCATGGGTGCTGGTCATAACCCCTTTTGGTAAACTTCAGGACCTCTGGCCATCATGGGCACTGGTCTTTTAACCCCTTTTGGTAAGTTATGAGTTCCGACCTTATTGGGTACTGCTCTTTTAACCTCTTTGGGTAAGTTATGAATTCTGGCCTTATTGGGCACTGCTCGCTTAACCTCTTTGGATAAGCTATGAGCTCTTGCCTTCTTGGGCTTTGCTCTTTTAACCTCATTTGGTAAGTTATGAGCTCTTGCCTTCTTGGGCTTTGCTCTTTTAACCCCATTGGGTAAGTTATGAGCTCTTGCCTTCTTGAGCTTTGCTCTTTTAACCTCATTGGGTAAGTCATGAGTTCTGGCCTTATTGGGCACTGCTCTTTTAACCCCATTGAGTAAGTTATGAGTCTTGGCTCTCTTTGGCACTCCTCTTTTAACCTCATTGGGTAAGTTATGAGCTCTTGCCTTCTTGGGCTTTGCTCTTTTAACCCTATTGGGTAAGTTATGAGTCTTGGCTCTCTTTGGCACTGCTCTTTTAACCTCATTGGTTAAGTTATGAGCTCTTGCCTTCTTGGGCTTTGCTCTTTTAACCCCATTGGGTAAGTTATGAGCTCTTGCCTTCTTTGGCTTTGCTCTTTTAACCCCATTGGGTAAGTTATGAGCTCTTGCCTTCTTGGGCTTTGCTCTTTTAACCCCATTGGGTAAGTTATGAGCTCTTGCCTTCTTTGGCTTTGCTCTTTTAACCCCATTGGGTAAGTTATGAGCTCTTGACTTTTTGGGCTTTGCTCTTTTAACCTCATTGGTTAAGTTTTTATCTGAGTCATCTGATTCCAAATCCGAGTTTCCTTACTAAAAAAATTGACTTTATGCCTAAGTCTGAGTCATTTGACTCAAATCCGAGTTGCATGATTAAATCCGGGTTAACCTATCCCCAAATTCGAGTTACTTTATTCGATTCTGACTTTATGTCTTGAGTCATCTGACTCAAATCTGATTTATGTGACTCAAATCCGAGTTAACTCATCCCAAATCCGAGTTACTTTACTCAATTTTTGACTTGCATCCTGAATCTGAGTCATCTGACTCAAATTCGAGTTTACTCATCCTAAATCCGAGTTACTTTACTCAATTTTGACTTGCATCCCGAATCTGAGTTATATGACTCAAATCCGAGTTAACTCATCCCAAATCCGAGTTACTTTACTCAATTTTTGACTTGCATCCCGAATCTGAGTCATCTGACTCAAATCCGAGTTAACTCATCCTAAATCCGAGTTACTTTACTCAATTTTGACTTGCATCCCGAATTTGAGTTATATGACTCAAATCCGAGTTAACTCATCCCAAATCCGAGTTACTTTACTCAATTTTTGACTTGCATCCCGAATCTGAGTCATCTGACTCAAATCCGAGTTAACTCATCCTAAATCCGAGTTACTTTACTCAATTTTGACTTGCATCCCGAATCTGAGTTATATGACTCAAATCCGAGTTAACTCATCCCAAATCCGAGTTACTTTACTCAATTTTGACTTATATGTTAAGTTTGAGTCCTCTGACTCAAATCTGAGGTATATGACTCAAATCCGAGTTAACTCATCCCAAATCCGAGTTACTTTACTCAAAATGGACTTTATGTCTTAAGTCTGAGTCATCTGACTCAAATCCGAGTTAACTCATCCCAAATCCGAGTTATCTATTTGCCACGATATAGCTTGATTTGGCGTGATGATGATAATTTGCCTTTTATATGGATCCGAGATATAGATCTGAGATTAAGCTTTGGGATATGATAATAAGGCTAACCGCTGAGAGATCTAATTCGAGATGTAGATATGAGATATAGATTCAAGATATGATAAGCTGGCCAATAGTCATCCGAGATATGGGGTAACCTGGCAAGATGGTGAGATATCAATCCGAGTCATAACATAACCTAGCAATCTGGAAACTGAATAAAGCTTCGGCATGAATCAGAGATATGATTAGTACGCCGAGTCTGAATACCAATCCAAATTATAACATCCCCCGTCAAACTGAATCAAATGTTAGTCCAGATAAGAGACAATCTATTGAGCTGAGTTAAAGGTTAATTCGAAGCATAAACAAATTGACTCAAATCATATTTGAATCAACAATAAGCTGGCTGATAAGCTGAGTTAAAGGACAATCCAAAGCATAAGCAAACTGACTCTGAATCACAAATAAGTTGATTCTACTTATGGCCGAGTTAACAGATAAGCTGGCTGGTGAGCTGAGTTAACGGGTAATCCAAAACATAAACCTACCGACTCAAAATCTATCTGAATCACAAATAAGCTGATTCAACTTATGGCCGAGTTAACGAATAAGCTGGCTGGTGAGCTGAGTTAATGGATAATCCAAAACATACACTAACTGACTCAAAATCTATCTGAATCACAAATAAGCTGATTCAACTTATGGCCGAGTTAACGAATAAGCTGGCTGGTGTACAGATCTAAATCAATACGATGTTCTCTTAATCCAAAGGTGATTCTAAGGATAAGTCGGCTAGTCCCCGGGTTAATTTATTTTCTCCCCGGGATGAAGGATTGAGCGTAGGTGGCTGAGTTATCTGGCACTTACAGTATACTTGGAGAAGTGTTTGGGTGAGTCTTGCTAGGTCTTACTTGCCCTGCTGAGTTACTTGGTACTTACAGTATGCTTGGAGTAGTGCTTGAGTCCTTCTTGCTGAGTCTTACCTGCTTTGATGAGTTAGACTTGGAGAGCCTCTGCGCTTACCTCTCTGTTCTCTGTTGGCTTGGTGAAGCTGAATGAGCCCTATGAGGAAGAAGTTGATGAAGATGTTCCCATCCGGATGGAAACCCAACCAACGCCACTAGAAGGCCCCAAGGTGGGCGCCAAATGTCGTGGTGGTATCACGGCATATGCCATGGGTAGGCTAAAGTTGGGGCCAATGGACGTGGAGGAATCCGGGGAGGGATGATGCGGCGAAGACCGCACTCATATGAACAAAGAGAAATACAATGTATATTGGATTGAAGCTCTCAAGTGGAGATAACACCTCATTCTATACATTTAATCCCTTATAATCTTGCCATGCTAGTGGCTACAATCATGCTCCTTGAGCTGTTTCCCCTATGCTTCTATCTAAGCTCTCTCTGAGTGTGGAGGAAGAGGAAGAAGGAAAGCTCCTCGTGAGCAGAAAGGAGAGGAGCCCTTCCGGGCCTCTCCGTGAACGATCTTCCTGGTGCTCCTTATAAAGGGGAGCCCAGGGGACAAAGCTTGTACCCCACGCTTGGCATCTGTACAGCATATTCCTAGTATCTTCTTAGATGCTTGGCATATGCCTTGGCATCTTTGGAGATGCCATGGCATATCCCTTAGCATATTCCCTAGCACCTTCTTGATGCCAAGGGCATATTCCATAGGCCATGTGCCAGTCTAAGCCACGGGCGTCCCAAGACTGGCACGAGACTTGTTTGTCTTACCCTGGGTTGACGCTGAGTCGTCGTAGATGTCGCGGAGCCCTCTGGGGATGAATAAGTGGGCGTCTGGATCATTACATCTCGGCCCAGATGTCCTGGGGGAAGTGGAGATTCGGCCTAGCCTGAGGTTAATTCGGCCTGGGGAAGCTGATTCGGCCCAGTCCTGGGGCAGAGTGAGAAGGCCCAACCGAGTTGCTGCCATTCGGCCCAGGGAGCTGGCAGCCCAGCCGGGTCGTCGTATAGGCAGGAGAGCTAGTGGTGGGCCGCGTCGGCCCACCCGGGCGTCGCCAGGTCGGCGCGTGGGCGAGGCCACTGACTTGGTGCAGACGAAGGCCCGTGGTGGGCCGGCCGGGGCGAGGTGGACGCCGGCCCACCCAGGTGACGCCAGGTCGGCGCGTGGGCGAGGCTGGCCCAGGATGCGTGCACGGTTGATTCGGCCCAGGACGCTGGGGTGGCGATGCAGCGCGGGAGTCGGGGGAAGACACGGGACGATGGCGACGTTGGCGGGAGGCGTGCTGGTGATGCCGGTGTGACGGGAGGAGACCGTTCGGTGGGTTGGTTCGGCGGGAACCAAACGAGGGTGCTCCTCTCCTGTGGGCCGACGCACCGGGATTCGGCCCAGCCGAGCTAAGTAGCAATTCGGCCCAGTCTGGGTAAATCTGGTCTGTTGGTTTTAGTATCAGGCCAAATTAAATACAATTCGGCCCAGGGATGCTTTTTCCCTTTATCCTTTTCTGTTTATCTTTTGTACTCATATTTAATATCATTTTCCTTCATACGTATCTTATCGACTTACTTAATTCACCAACTCTGGGGTACCCGGGGGTACACCCCCGACAAGCGTAGTCGCCAGCCTTCCATTTGGCGGTGAAGGACTTGTTCACGTCGTCCTTGCACGTGTACTCGTACATCCAATGGGCGCGGCTGGCCAAAGGCACCAAACGCTGCCCGTGCCATCAGTTGTACATGTTGATGGTCTAGAGACCGTCCTTCTTCAGTTGACGAATCTTCGTCAACATTTTGTCGACCACCATCCGCTGGTCGAGCGGAAGTTTGGCGACTTGAAGCTGACGTGGCTCGGGCCGGTCGGCGGAGTACATCGGCAGCGCCACCTCACCGGCCGTGGTCAATTCACCGACATAGAACCAATGCTTCCTCCACTTGTTCGCCGCCTTCTTCAACAACATGATGTCGAGGAAGGAAGCCTTGGACTTCACCTAGAAGGTGAGGCCGCCCGCTGCTAGCATCGGGCCGCCTGCCCCTTCGCATCCGACCCGACCGTGGAATAGCTCCTGCCACAAGGGGAAGTACGAGAGGTAGCCCAGATAGCACTCGCAAAACGCCACAAAAATGGCGAGTTGCTCGATGCTGTGTGGCCCCAGATCCGATGGCTAGATGCCGTAGTACGAGCAAAAGCGGCGGAAGAAGATTGAAGTGGGGAAACCGAGCCCCCTTTTTAGCTGACTCGTGAAGCAGATGAATTCCCCGGCGCGCGCATATGGCACCACCTCTCCGGCCGCGGGGATTCGGCATCTACCGGCGCAAAGGATTCCCGCGTCTTCAAAGGATTTTACAGCACTTTCGTGCACTTGGACCTCCCCCATGGATCAGTTGGGGACGCCATCGATCGGAGGATCTAGGATCGCGGGATCGCTCTGGATTGCTCTGGTCGCTACGGAGGAATGGAAGACTGGGAGATGCACGAGGTCGGAGGAAATGTGGGGAATGATCGCTCCTCACTCGTCACTCTCCTTATATAGCGGTTGCTACCCGCCATTTTCGGGGAGCCATTACCGTGCGGTGATTACGCTGATATTACCGTTGGGTTGCCCAACGGCTAGTTTGACCAAGATTGACGGTCCAACTTCATCTACTCGACTCGCCAGTTGCAGCGATTAAACTACTCGCCGACCCATTCGCCATGGATGCGATTCGACTGGTCGCCGTTATTGCGACTACGATGACATGTTCTCTCTTTCATTGAAGGAGTCCACCACCGATTCGACTGGGCGTCCAAATTGGACCCGAATACTCCGACTGCCAAAGAACACCTGCGACGAATCAATGGCGACGTCGGGGACTACTGATGGGGATATGCCGAGTGGGATATGCCCAGCAGGATGTTTCCTATTGGCCCATGTTGCCAGCGGGTGGTCCTGCAGGGCGGCGATTGGATCACGACCCAAGAAGGAGCCAGGCGACTGGAAGCTGGAGGCACAGAAGTGTAGCTAGTCCCAGTCGGATTAGGTCAAGCACCCTCTGAGTCCTTATCCAACTCGGTTGTAGATCTATAAACCCTAGCGAGGTGACTCTATATAAACCTCCTTAGGGTACGCATAGAGCTTACGTTCCATGATACACCCCCTGCGACTCGCCGCCTAGCCGCCGAGCTCATCCTTGTACTCTCTCATCAATACAATCTAGCAGGAGTAGGTCTTTACCCTCCGGGGGGCCGAACCTGGGTAAAACCCTGTGTTTTTGCCCTCATCTCTCACCGCAGATGGCTGGCCACCCTTGCCCCTCGTTCTACTACTCTCTGCCAATTGCAGCATCTGCCGTGGCCATTCCCACGACAAAAGTCATTGATCTTTGGAGAATCGAAGGAGGATGCCTTGATCTACAACTTCACCAAGAGATATCTTCATTTCCCCCTCATTCACTTGAGGGCCCCCATGCTCTAGTGTTTCTTTGGAAACCCTAGCTTTTGATTTGGTTCTTACAAGCTTGTCTTTGATTGTTTGACAACTTGCTTGTATTTGGGAGCCTCCAATTAAGTTGTGGATGTGTGCCTCGAACTTGTTGTAAAGGTGTCGGCTTCCACCTCGAAGGTTGTCGATATAGTGGAAGAGGTGAATCGAACCCTTTGGGGTGAGGTTCATCGGAGAAAAAGGGAGGCCTATGGTGGCGTTGGTGGTTGAAACCACCCCCTCTCCAAACGTAGACGTACTTCCCCTCAAAAGGAAGGAACTACGGGAAACAAACCCTTGTGTCTGTGCGTTCCACTTTGGTTACTTCTATCCTTTACTGCACTTTACTTTACTTGTTCTTGCTTAGTGTTTGTCCTAGTTGGTGCTAGTTTGACATATAGGTAGATTCACTCTAGTTGCATAATCTAGAGAATTTACCTTTCTTTTCAAACCCTAATTTCAGAAAGAGTAAAATTTGAAGTAGCACCTATTCACCCCCCTCTCGGTGCCCATACGATCCTTTCAATTGGTATCAGAGCCTCGGCTCTTTATTCAGGCTTTACCGCCTAAGAGTATATGGGTAGCCATGTAGGAGAATATGATGGTGAGTCCAGTCACACGGTGATCATGGAGGATCTCAATAACTTGGAAACAAGATTGAGCTCCACCCTGGGCAATGAGATCAAACAATTGCATAAGTTACTTGAGCAACTTGTTAAAGATAAACCTGCCTCATCATCACCTTCTCCTCAAGAGGAACCACCTTCATTACCCAAGGTGAATGCCTCGAGATCACCCGGGGTTGTGGAGGTAGGGGATAATCCAAACAACACTAATTCTTCCACAAAAAGGGATGGTGGGAAGGGAGATCACCATGAGTCTCAAGGATGGTACTCTCCCTACCCTCCTATTCCTCACCCTCATATAGACAATAGAGGTAACCCACCAAAGCTAGCTGCATCTACTTTTGCTCAATGTCAATCACTAATGAAATCTCATGTGAGCAGCTCTTGTATTGAGTTATGGAACATCATTGAAGAAGGACACCATATTGGGGATCCAACCAACTTGACTAGAAGAGAAGTTGTCAATAATCAACTCAATGCCACCTCCTTGCACATGATACAAGGATTGGGTACAAAAGATTACCCTCACATTGAGCACCTCAACACCGCCAAGGAATCTTGGGATGCTCTCACGGAGTTGTATGTTGGAAATGAGAGCATGAGAAGGAACCGGTATGATGCAGTAAGCAATGAAGCCGAAGTCTTCTATATGAAGGATGGTGAAGATTGAAGGGAATATGCCCTGAGAGGCAATAATAAAGTGTTTATTATGTGTATTACAAGTATATGATATATGTTTATTTTGCATGCTATAATTGTATTAATACGGAAACGTTAATACATGTGTGTTTAATAAACAAACAGAAAGTTCCTAGTTATGCCTCTCTCATAAACTAGTTCGTTGATTAACAAGATGATCAAGGTTTCCTGATCATGGACATTGGACGTTGTTAATAACGAGATCACAACATTAGTGTAATGGTGTGATGAACATTCATCCGTATAGCATTACGATCAAAGTCACTGAGTTTATATTGCTAAAACAACTTACGAAGTAATCCTAATCCTTAGACCATTAGATCATGTCAATCACTAACACCGGAAGAGTTTCTTGATAACATCAAACGTCACACCGTAACAGGGTGATTATAAAGATGGGTTCAGAACTAATAAAGTGTTATGTTGAGGCCCATGGATCGAGAGTGGAATTTGTTCATCCCGGTGATGGATAGATATACTCTGGGACCTCTTGGTGATATCACATTGGTTAGCTTGCAAGCAAGTAATTTGATCACTAGAATGTTACATCACGGGAATGAGAAAAGAGTGCATGTCAGTAACGAGATCAAACTAGGTATGGAGATATCGATGATCGAATCTCGGACATGTAATATATTGTGAAACAAAGGGATTAAGATACCAGCGTAAAAGGTTCCGACGATCACAAGAAAGTCATCATTGAATGTGTGGGAGTCAGTATGGGTCTTCAGATCCCGCTTCTGATTATTGATCTGAGAAGGGTCTCGATCATGTCTGCATTATTCACGAACCGTAGGGTGACACACTTAAGACACACCGACATCCAATTGGAGCAAAAGTTTCATGCCGGAAAGAATAACAAGCATAGGAATTTATTTCACTAGATACCGAAACAGGTTTTCGGGTGAAATTGCAGAAAGTGTTTTTGCATGTGAAATGAAATACTAGCAAGGGGTTATATGTGAATGTTTGTCATTAAATTAATTGACAAAATTCTGAATAAATAAAAGGAGTTTTAGTTAATGAGAGTTTGCATTAAATTTGGTGGAAATTTAATAGCAATTTTGAGTGGGATTTTGAGTGGAGGGAATTGAAAGGATTTTTGTGAGTGGAGTGTCCACCCACATGAATGAGGGGAGGGCAAGGGTCAGCCCCCTGCACCGGCCACCCCCTTGGGGTTCCCTCTCTCCTATAAAAGGCACCCCCTCCTCACTTCTCACTCACACCTCCTCGTGAAGGATATCTCTCCCCCTCTAGAATTTATCCCCCATGGTCTCGTACTAGCGAGATACATGTTCCTGGTGGCTATTCGGCAAGAAAGAGTTATGCTTCCGCTACATCGCTGGAGGGAGGAGGTGGAGGTTGCTCGGTGCCTCAGACATGTGTGCGAGCACGGATGCACTGCTGATTTGCGGCGCTAGGACTTGCTCTCGATCTTGAGATCAGCAAGAGATCGTCTACATCAACCACGAGTTTAACTCGTTAAGCTTTGTCAATCTTCAAGGGTATGTTCTCTATGGATATACATCCGCTTGTTGTTTGTATCTAGTAGATAGATCTTGGTACATAGTTGTTCCCATCGTAGGAAATTTTTTGTTTTCTATGCTGCGAACCCTACACTAGTATCAGAGCTGGATCTATGCGTAGATGCTTTACACGGGTAGTACACATATGAGTATGTGGGCGATGATGATCATGTTGTTGCTTCTTAATTGTATTTTGGATATTGGTGGCATAGTGGGATGAAGCGGCCCGGACAAACTTTACATGTCCTCGCACATGAGACCTGTTCCACAATTGACATGCAACTAGTTTTCATAAGTGGCTAGCGGGTGTCTGTCTCTCCTACTATAGTCAATATCTAATTTGCAACGAGTTGTCAACAATTTGGTTATCCTCGTTGTGGTCATGTTCGTAGGTATGAACGATCTATCTTCGAAAGCCCTAAGCCACGTAAAACTTGCAATAGATAAATTAGAGGCGTCTAGTTTAGATTGTTGCTGGGCTAGTGTTATGATATGGTGATGTTGTAAGTAAAAGTATGAGATGATACTCTTACAACACACATAACGTGTAAGTTCCATAGACCTTGGCCTTACACATAGAGGTATGATAGTGATCATACCACGGTGCACATGTTGGAGATCATATGCGGGAACCATATCATTCCACTTATAAATATGAGATGTTTGATAGCATCTTATATTGCTTGTTTGGCGCTTTATTAGCATAATAAGATGATCCCTCATTTAAATATCAAGATAAGAATGTGTTCTTCCCTTAGTATGCACCGATTATGTTTTCGTCGCTCTAAGACATCACGTGATGATCGGGTGTTCTTGGATCCACGACCATATTTCAGGTGTAAGACAGTTACACACGTGAATACTAAGGTTCTAACTTGGCGAGCATAGCATGTACAAACATGGCCTCGGAACACGGACCGAAAGGTTAAGCATGAGTCATATAGTAGATATGATGCCCATTTGATGCTCGCCTTTGAAGCTACACGGACTCACGTGATGATCGGACTTGGTGTAGTGGATTTGGTTCATGTAATCACCAAAAAGGCATGAGGGATGTCGTTTTTGAGTGGGAGTTCATTCGTATGTGGATTAGTTGAACTCAATCTATCATAAACTTAGTCTAAATTTTACAAATTATGTTGTAGATGGCACCACCTGCTTTTAATTTCAATGTGTTCATGGAGAAAGAGAAACTTGCAACGAATGGTAGCAACTTTACCGAATGGTCCATGAATTTGAGGATTCTCCTCTCTGCTACACAAAAGCAATATGTGCTAGAAGCGCCGCTAGGCCACCCACCGTTCGATGATGCCCCTGACAAGGAGAAGAATGTCTATCAGACTCGTCAGGAGGACCACAACTTAGTTCATTGCAGCATATTGTATAGGCTAGAGCCGGAACTTCGAAAGTGTTTCGAAAATGGCAATGCATTTGATACAATGGGTGAGTTGAAAATGATTTTCGACACACATGTTGTTGTAGAGAGCTACAATGCTTCAGAAAATTTCTTTAGCTGCATGATGGAAGAGCACAACTCCGTTACTGAGCATGTACTCAAGATGTCGGGTTACGTCGATAAGCTTGTGTCCTTGGGAATATCGATTCCCATTGACTTAGGCATCCATCATGTTCTGCAGTCTCTGCCACCTAGCTATAAGAGCTTCATGATGAACTATAATATGCAAGGCATGAAGAAGTCTCTTCCCGAGCTTCTGTCAATGCTTGAAACTGCAGAAGTGGAGATCAAGAAGGAACATCAAGTGTTGATGATCAATAAGAACACTGGTTTCAAGAAAGACAAGAAGGGTAAATGGAAGGGAAGTAAGGGCGGCAAGACGGTTGCCGTGCCTGAAAAGAAACCCCGAGTTGGCCCTAAGTCTGATACCGAGTGCTACTATTGTAAGGGGACTGACCACTGGAAGCACAATTGCCCCAAGTATTTGGCAGACAAGAAAGGCCGGCAAGGCAAACAAAGGTATATATGATATACATGTTATTGATGTGTACTTGACTAGTGCTCGCAGTAGCACCTGGGTATTTGATATCGGTTTAGTTGCTAATATTTGTAACTCGAATCAGGGGGTACGAAACAAGCGACCGCTAGCAAGGGGCGAGGTCGAGATGCGTGTCAGCAATGGATCAAGCGTTGATGTGATCGCCGTAGGAACGCTGCCTCTCCACTTGCCGTCGGTATTAGTAATAAACTTGAATAATTGTTATCTTGTGCCTGCACCGAGGATGAACATTGTATCTGGATCGTGTTTGATGCGAAGTGGTTATTCATTTAAATCCGAGAACAATGGTTGTTCTATTTATATGAATGAAATCTTTTATGGTCATGCACCGATGATGAATGGTTTATTTCTATTGGATCTCGATAATAGTGTTACACATATTCACAATGTTGATGATAAAAGGATTAAACTTAATGATGATATATTCGCATATACGTGGCACTGCCGTCTAGGTCATATTGGCGTTAAGCGCATGAAGAAGCTCCATTCGGATGGACTTTTGGAATCACTTGATTTTGAATCATTTGATACATGTGAGCCATGCCTTATGGTCAAGATGACTAGAACGCCGTTTTTCGGTTCAATGGAACGGGCGACAGATTTATTGGAAATTATACATTCTGATGTATGTGGTCCAATGAGTGTGTCGGCGCGAGGTGGATATCGTTATTTTGTTACTTTCACGGATGATTTGAGTAGATACGGTTATATCTACTTGATGAAACACAAGTCTGAAACCTTTGAAAAGTTCAAGGAATTTCAGAGTGAAGTGGAAAATCATCGTAATAGAAAGATCAAATTTCTACGGTTCGACTATGGAGGTGAGTATCTAGGTTACGAGTTTAGCACTCATATGAAAGAGTGTGGAATTATTTCACAACTCACACCTGCCGGAACACCACAGCGAAATGGTGTGTCGGAACGTCATAATCGTACTTTATTGGATATGGTTCGATCTATGATGTCTCTGACGGACTTGTCGTTGTCATTTTGGGGTTATGCACTAGAAACTGCTGCATTCACTTTAAATCGGGCACCATCTAAATCCGTTGAAAAGACAATGTATGAATTGTGGTTTGGAAACAAACCTAAGCTGTCATTTCTTAAAGTTTGGGGATGCGATGTTTATGTGAAGAAACTTCAACCGGATAAACTCGGACCCAAATCGGAAAAATGCGTCTTCATAGGATACCCTAAGGAAACAATTGGGTATTCCTTCTATCACAGATCCGAGGGCAAGGTTTTTGTTGCCAAGAATGGATCCTTTCTAGAGAAAGAGTTTCTCGCGAAAGGTGTGAGTAATCGGAAGGTAGAACTCGAAGAGGTTATTGAACCTTCTCTTCAAAGTATGGCAAGTAGCGCAGCGCCGGAAGTCGTTCCGGAGTTGGCTTCACCAGTTGAAGAGGGAACTAATGATAATGATCATTAAAATCCGAAAGAGAGTACTATCGAACCTCACAGGTATAGCAGGACGCATGCAGCTCCCGAGTTGTACGGAAACCCTGTTGTGAATTTCATGGTTGATTAAATTTATGACCCTGCGACGTATGAAGAAGCAATGATGAGACTGGATTCCAACAAATGGTTAGAAGCCATGAAATCCGAGATGGAATCCATGTATGAAAATCAAGTTTAGAACTTGGTGGACTTACCTCATGATCGAAAGGCCATGGAGAATAAATGGATTTTCAAAAGGAAAATTGATGTTGATGGTAATGTGACCGTCTATAAAGCTCGACTTGTCGCAAAGGGGTTTCGACAAATTCAAGGAGTTGACTACGATGAGACATTCTCTCCCGTAGCAATGCTAAAATCAGTTAGGATTATGTTAGCAATTGTTGCATATTTCGATTATGAGATATCGCAGATGGATGTCAAAACTGTGTTTCTCAACGGTAATATTGAAGAAGAGTTGTATATGATGCAACCAAAGGGTTTTGTCGATCCTAAGGATGCTAAGAAGGTGTGCAAGCTTCAGCGATCCATCTATGGACTAAAGCAAGCATCACGAAGTTGGAATCTCTGCTTTGATGAGGTGATCAAAGAGTTTGGATTTGTCCAAACTTATGGAGAAGCTTGTATTTACAAGAAAGTGAATGTGAGCAATGTGGCATTTTTGATATTATATGTGGATGACATATTATTGATCGGAAATGATATAGATGTCACATCCCAAAATTCTCCTAATTTTGGAATGTGAAATAAATAAATAAGTTTGATTGATTGTTTGACTATGTTGAAAATTCTCAAAGAGAAGAAAATTTTTGAATAGAAAATCCTCTCAACCTTGAATTCAAAATCTTATATTCTTTTGTTATGACCTAAGTAGCCATATAGGCAAAAGGGCATGGATTGATTATGGATTGTAGAATTGGTGTGCAAGATTTCAAAATGAAAATCATGAAGCATTCATAATTATTTCATTACATCCATGCAAAGTTCTCACAAACTGAATCCAAATCCTGGTATCTAAATCCTATAGTTGATTCGCCCAAATGTTCCTAAAGGAAATTAAATTGACTTTATAAAACCCATTGTTGCTAAGGCATAAATTATTGATAATTATAGCCTAAAGAGATCCAATTAATATTACAAAATTTTAGAAACAAAATTGAGCTCATTTGGAGCTATTATGAAAAAGTTATGGAATAACTACAAACAAATAAAGATATAAATAAAATGGAATATATAAGGATTTATAAACCCACTAATTGCAAACTAGTAAAGAGATTACAAATATGATCCTACAATGATCTATTCGATTTTAGAAACAAGAATCGTGTCATTTGGAGTTCGTATGCAAAACATATGAGAGAAACAAGTAAATAGAAAAAAAAAGAATCGTGTCAAACCTATCTCTATTCAAACTCTCATAACTTTTTATCTACAACTCTAAATCGACTTCCGTTTGTTTCTACTTGTTCCCTACTCCAAAACCTATCTCCCCACCGTCCTAAATCTCCATATAAACTCGTGGAGCCACAGCTGTACGAGTTTCCCTTCTTGAAATCCCGAATTTACACATGCCCGAATCTTATTTCGCTTTTTAACCCATCTAGACTTCGTTGTTTGCCTTCGGCCAAAAAACAAAAGTTGTAGAACTCGTCTAAATATTTCAATCCCGACAAACCTCACCTCGTTTCATCCACCACAGCTGGAGAATTTCGCATCGTAATATTTCAGATCTGACGGTGTAAATCCAAGATGTACTCACGCTTGTTTCTTGAAATCCAAATTCCTTTGGTGAGAAGGTAGGAATAATGATTCCCCACAACTTTCGTGTTGTAAGTTTTTCAATTTGACCTACGGATTTGTCTCTCTAACACAGATCTGTTTCTTGTCTATTCTGAGCCAAAATCGGGTCAATCTCCTCTCCTAACCACTAGATCTCATCCCAACGGCCAGGATTAGATCGATTCCTCGAAAGGATACGAGTCAACCGGATCTCGCCACGTGTCAACGTCAGTTCAGCATCTAGTCCTTGTCAGCATGCAAAGTCAACGTGTCCAGTCAGAGGAATATTCTCTGAAATATTCCGTTCGAATTTAAAATTGCACATTATAGATCTGACTTGTAAAATTCATTAGAAATTCATACCACGTCCAAAAATTGCGTATAATATATAAAATTGAATATAATTTTACGTAGAATCATCTTATCATAATAGATCCAACTTTTACTGTACGTGGTTACTGTAGTAATTTAATTAGTTTTAATGGTCTTTTAGGTTAATAAATTCATAGGAAATTATCTGTAACTTCAAAAAATATGAACAATATATCAAATTGAAGCTACTATAATGTAGGTTAATAATATCTGGTTGGATCCAGATTTTGTGGACTATTTACCCCGTAGAAATTTAATTACTTTTAATAGCTTTATAAATCATTAAATTCATAGTAAATTAATTGCTTGTCACAAAAATATAAATGATATACCGATGGAAAGCTGGTTCCATGTAGATCATCAATATGCAAATGGTTCAGTTAAATACTGTAAGGTTTTGCAGTAATTAAATAAATGGTTTAATGGCTTATTTTAAGTAATAAATTCATAAGAAAATAAATACTGCTCAAAAAATTACAAATAATATGGCCCTGGATTCACAATTCCGTGGAGATTACAGGTATAATTTTAGTTTGATTTTTAGGGGACAGAAACTATATGAATCATTTAAAACCCAATAAACACTATTTAAATCATACAAAAAGATCTATAACTCCGATTAGGGTGAATCCAATGCCTACTGGTTCGTATTAACATCCTCTATCCAGTAAACCCAAGAAACAAATTTAATTCGACAATTAGAACATGGGTTACAACAGAACTATTAAAACCCTATATTGGCAAGTAATTATTAATAACAAGTACTCCATTGCATTAATTGGCCTCTTGCATGCATCATATACTTCAATATTGTTTAGAGAACTAAAGTAACAACCATTGTGACTTATTAAATTGTCATGCATGCATTTGTTGCATTTGTTTGATCTCTATGTGCTATTTTTTATGATTGTGTGCAATTTTTTGTTCGATAGATTGCGAGGAGTGCAACGTGTGTGATTGCAACTACTATGATTGCAAGTATTGTGGTTATGACGAGAGCAACCATTATATCTATGAGAATTGTGAGGATTATCTAATCGACTACATCTACAACAAAGGCAAGTGGTGCTATCTTGGTAATAAATGTCCTACTGTTTTCCTATGCATTGTAGATGTTTTTTTTTGTAGAATTGCATATGTAGGAATTGATGTGTATATGCTATGCTATGTCCCATATTATTCCCTAGCATTCCTTGTTTATGAGCCATCGTTGGTAGATGTGCTTAGCCATGCTGTGTTGATCGAGGGCTGGGTTACATCACTGATGTTGATTCTAAATGTGTTGGTTTGCGAAAACTAAAACAACTTAATCAACGAATCTCCTGGGTGTGATAATTTTTGGTGGTATCATTGCGGAAAGGCACCCAGGACACTGAGAAAGGATTGGCTTCTTTGTTTGGTAGCTTTCATGTGCAACCATGTGCCAATAATGAAATGGGCGGTTGGTTGGACTCAGTAGGTTGTGGTAACTCGAACCCACGTATCCAGAGATGTAGATAGTGTAGGTTGGACCGGTGCGTGTCGGGTTTGGGGAGCTACTTCCCGAACGGTTCCTTCTTGGACTTCTCCCTATCATCACCCAATATGAGAGTGGTGGTACGAGCTGGGCTGGCCAAGTCACATGGGTAAAGTGTACTAACCCCTGTAGGGTGTATAAACTAATCGATTAGCCGTGTCCCCGGTTATGGACAATTTGAGCGACCTGATACTGATGCTATGATATTTCTCACTCATCCTTATTTCTTAATTACTTAAAACTTGTTGGGTGAACATAATTGGGTAGGAGCACCTGGGAGTGAACCAGAGTGTCCTATTTATCGTATTGGAAAACTACTTTGTTACAAATGATAGGATAAAATTATTGCTTTATGCAAATGAGCCTGAACTCCACTTGGACAAATAAGCATGTAGTTGATAGATCTGTTGTTAACCACTTTATCCTACTTGCCATACATTCAATGTATTGACCATTCATGTCTGCAACGTTTCATGTTGCAGGTTATATCGTATCTGAGTGATCGTTCATAGGTCGCGAGACTCCACTCAACAATTGTTCGCCTGTGGCACATTTGGAGGATGGAGATCTACCTTGTATTCGTTTTCTGCTGTGTACTTGAATAAATAATGTAAATTCTGGATCATATTCGTTGTATTTATGATGCACAGTTATATTTGGTATCGTTTTATAATGTGTGTGCCAGTGAACCGATCCAGGGATTGGCACTATACACATGAACTCAGCCTTATCAGGCGAGGGTGTTACAATAGATCTTTTAAACAGTGTTAAAAGTTATCTAAACAGTAAATTTTCAATGAAGGACCTAGGTGAAGCATCATACATATTAGGCATAAAGATCTATAGAGATAGATCTAGGCGCCTAATAGGGCTATCGCAAAGTACATACCTTGATAAGATTTCAAAGAAGTTTAAAATGGACGGAAGTAAGTAGGGGTTCTTACCTATGTAGCAAGGCAAGACATTGAGTAAGACTAAAAGTCCGGCTACGGCGGAAGAAAGAGAGATAATGGACAAAGTCCCCTATGCTTTAGCCATAGGCTCTATAATGTACGCCATGCTATGTACAAGACCGGATGTGGCACATGCTATTAGTTTGACTAGTAGGTATCAATCAGATCCAGGTTCGGAACACTGGATAACGGTCAAGAATATCCTTAAGTACTTGCGAAGAACTAAGGATATGTTTCTTGTATACGGAGGTGAAGAAGAACTTGTCGCTAAGTGTTATGTCGACGCAAGCTTTGACACCGATCTGGATGACTCTAAGTCTCAATCCGGATACGTATTTCTCATGAATGGCGGAGCGGTTAGTTGGAGGAGTTCCAAACAACCTGTGGTGACGGGATCAACAACGGAGGCCGAATATGTTGCTGCTTCGGAAGAGGCTCAGGAAGTAGTTTGGATGAAGGAGTTCATATCCGAACTAGGCGTGGTTGCGAGCACGTTGGACCCAATGGTGATCTATTGTGACACCAATGGTGCCATTGCCAATGCCAAAGAATCAAGGTCTCACAAGAATTCCAAGCATATTAAGCGCCGGTTTCACTCCATTCGCGAACATGTCAAGGATGGAGATATAAAGATTTGTAAAGTACACACGGATCTCAATGTAGAAGATCCATTGACTAAAACTCTCCCTAGAGCAAAACATGATCAACACCAGAACTCCATGGGTGTTAGATTCATCACTATGTAACTAGATTATTGTCTCTAGTGCAAGTGGGAGACTGAAGGGAATATGCCCTGAGAGGCAATAATAAAGTGTTTATTATGTGTATTCCAAGTATATGATAGATGTTTATTTTGCATGCTATAATTGTATTAATACAGAAACGTTAATACATGTGTGTTTAATAAATAAACAGAAAGTTCCTAGTAATGCCTCTCTCATAAACTAGTTCGTTGATTAACAAGATGATCAAGGTTTCCTGATCATGGACATTGGATGTTGTTAATAACAAGATCACAACATTAGTGTAATGGTGTGATGAACATTCATCCGAAGTATAGAATTACGATCAAAGTCATTGAGTTTATATTGCTATAACAACTTACGAAGTAATCCTAATCCTTAGACCATGAGATCATGTCAATCACTAACACCGGAAGAGTTTCTTGATAACATCAAATGTCACACCGTAACAGGGTGATTATAAAGATGTGTTCAGAACTAATAAAGTGTTATGTTGAGGTCCATGGATCGAGAGTGGAATTTGTTCACCCCGATGACGGATAGATATACTTTGGGCCCTCTCGGTGATATCACATTGGTTAGCTTGCAAGCAAGTAATTTGATCACTAGAATGTTATATCACGGGAACGAGAAAATAGTGCATTCCAGTAACGAGACCAAACTAGGTATGGAGATACCGATAAAGGGATTAAGATACTAGTGTAAAAGATTCCGACGATCACAAGAAAGTCATCCTTGAATGTGTGGGAGTCAGTATGGGTCTCCAGACCCCGCTTCTGATTATTAATCTGAGAAGGGTCTCGATCATGTCCGCATTATTCGCGAACTGTAGGGTGACACACTTAAGAGACACAGACATCCAATTGGAGCAAAATTTTCATGCCGGAAGGAATAACAAGCGCAGGAATTTATTTCACTAGATACCAGAACAGGTTTTCAGGTGAAATTGTAGAAAGTGTTTTTGCATGTGAAATGAAATACTAGCAAGGGGTTATATGTGAATGTTTGTCATTAAAGTAATTGACAAAATTCTGAATAAATAAAATGAGTTTTATTTAATGAGAGTTTGCATTAAATTTGGTGGAAATTTAATAGCAATTTTGAGTGGAGGGAATTGAAAGGATTTTTGTGAGTGGAGTGTCCACCCACATGAATGAGGGGAGGGAAAGGGGGCAGCCCCATGCGCCGGCCACCCCCTTGGGTTCCCCCTCTCCTATAAAAGGCACCCCTACTCACTTCTCACTCACACCTCCTCGTGAAGGATATCTCTCCCCCTCTAGAATTTATCCCCCATGGTCTCGGACTAGCGAGATACATGTTCCTGGTGGCTATTCGGAAAGAAAGAGTTATGCTTCCGCTACATCGCTGGAGGGAGGAGGTGGAGGTTGCTCGGTGCCTCAGACGTGTGTGCGAGCACGGATGCGCTGCTGATTTGTGGCGCTAGGACTTGCTCTCGATCTTGAGATCAGCAAGAGATCGTCTACATCAACCACGAGTTTAACTCGTTAAGCTTTGTCAATCTTCAAGGGTATGTTCTCTATGGGTATACATCCGCTTGTTGTTTGTATCTAGTAGATAGATCTTGGTACATAGTTGTTCCCATCGTAGGAAATTTTTTGTTTTCTATGCTGCGAACCCTACAAAGATCATGAAGACACGTATCATAGGCTCAAGTCCACCGCCACCGAATTCAGGAATGTGGGTGCCTCACATGTGCATGATGCTTGGATAAAAATGAAATATGTGAGTGCACTCGTGCCCTTTGAGCCCACCGACTTGAAGATCCTACAAGGAAGACACAACTACCACCTCATGACCTCCAATGAAGTTATGCAAGAGATGGCCTCTTTCAAGGTTGCCGCCAAGAATGCCAAAGATGCCCATGATCGAGCCCTTGGAATGAGCAATGGTGTCAACCTTGCATTAAAGGCCAAAGTTGTGGAGCATGTGGATGAAGACAATAGTTATGAAGGCATATCCATGAGCCATCCCGATGATGTCAAGATTGATCATGGTGAGTATATGGCCTTCTATGCAAAGAACTTTTGGAAATACCCCGCCAAGGCCAAGATGGAAATGCAAAGAAAAAGCAACCCAAATGGACGAAGAGACAATGTCACTAAATTGAGAACTTGCTTCAATTGTGGTGACAACGATCACTTTGTGGCGGGCTGTCCCTATGAGAAAAGAGAATATCATGGGGGTAAACTTGTGTTGAAGAAAACCTCCAAAGCTCCTTTCAAGAAACCCTTCATCAAGAAGAATCCCATCAACAAGAAGTCGGGTGAAATTGTATTGATCACTCATGAAGAATTCTTCTCCGACAATGAAGATGATGAAGAGGAAACATCAAGTGGTGTGGCTGCTCTTGCCACTACTTCTACACCTAAATTCTCCCTCTTCGACTCTCCAAATGAGAATACTTCCAACAAGAACGTCACTTGCCTTATGGCAAGAGGAACGGAAGTATCATCATCATCTCACCCCACTTCCTTGGTTAATGATGAAATATCTCTTGAGGTCAAAAAGGAAATAATTGCGTTTGATGAGTTCATGAATAACTTGCAAGGGGAACACAAGAGACACTTTGTGGACCTCTTAGATCAACTTTCTCACACCCAAGAGCTTCTTGATGAAATATGTAAATTAGGGAGAGAACACATGGTTGAGGTAGAAGCCCTAAATAATGCTCTAGAAGAAGAACAAGAGACTAGGATGTCCCTTGAACTAAAACTTGAAGGGCTTGATGGGGCTAATGCCATAATTGTTAATAGACCCGTTAAGGAACGATACCATGTTATTGATAAATATAAAAGGGCTAAAAAGGACAAGATTGAGTTTGGTGTTGTTCATTAAAATCTTGCCGAGAACTTTAGGTTGCTTGACAAGGCTCACAAGGCTTTGGAAAGTGAACTCTTGTCACTCACAAAGTCCCATGAAAAGCTTCAAACTCAATTGACCAATATTCCTTCACCTAGTAATTTCATTTCTTCTAGTAGTACAAATATTCTTGAAGAAAATGCTAGGCTGAAGGGAGATCTAGCTAAGGCCACCTTTCTAAAAGGAAACAAGTCCATTGATGACCTCTTGAGTAAGCAAAGGTCAAATGGTGAGAAAGGGGCATTGGATTTGTCTCCAAAGCCAAGAAGAAGAACAACAACAAGAAGAAGGCCAAGACCGCACAAGAAAAAGACAAGGCATTGTGGGGAGTAAGACCACAAGTGGCAAAACTATGTCTCATGATGATTTTGCGGGAAGTGCTAACCCTCACTATGTTTTAATGCGTGATTATTATGCTGATGTGTATGCACAATATGTTGGCCCATTTGATGGGTATATTGCTTGGTCTATTTGGGTTCCCAAGACCCTTGTTGCTAACAAAAGAGGACCCATTGAAAAATGGGTACCTAAAAACTAGCTTGATCTTTTGTAGACTTATGCTTCCGGAGGGTCAAAGTGGGTGCTTGATAGTGGTTGCACAAGTAATATGACCGAAAGCTCATCTATTGTCAAGGATTTAAGACCAAATGATGATCAAATATCCGTGATATATGCCGACAAGTCAAAGTCTAAGGTAATGGGTCTTGGTAAGGTTGTGGTTGCCCACGATATTACACTCATGGACGTCATGCTTGTTGAGACCCTTGGTTATAATTTACTTTCAGTCCATGCTCTTGGAAAGATGGGATTTGCCGTCTTTATTGATGATGATATTGTGGTCCTCATGTGGAGCAAGTCTCTCAAGGTCGCTTTCGTTGGGTACGTCGAAAATGACTTGTATGTGGTGGACTTTTCGGGGCAAACCACAACAAGTGCGATGTGCTTATTCGGAAAGGACGATGTGGGTTGGTTATGCCATCGCCGTCTAGCTCATGTCAATATGAGAACTTTGCAAAGTATCCACAAGGAGGGCCATATTGTTGGACTAAAAGAAATGTTTCCTTTCCCAATATCGTGTTTGCAGGGCTTGTGTTGAAGGAAAGATGCATGATTCTCCCCACAAGTCAAAGAACTACATCAAGTCCAAGAGGATCTTGGAGCTCCTTCATGTGGATCTCTTTGGTCCTCCATATCATGAATGTCTTATTGGGAAGAAATATTGTTTGGTGATTATTGATGACTATTCAAGATACACATGGGTATACTTCTTCAAGTTGAAAAGTGAGACCCAAGAGAACTTCATCGACTTCATCAACATGGTTCAACGTCAACACAATGTCCCTGTATTGATAATAAGAAGTGACAAAGGCACCGAGTTCAAGAACTACACCTTGAATGGATTTCTTAGTGATGAGGGGATAAAACACCATTATTCCGTTGCTTATACCCCTAAACAAAATAGTGTAGCCGAGAGGAAGAATCAGACTCTTATTGACATGGCAAGGACCATGTTGGCGGAGTTTAAATCTCCATATAATTTTTGGGCCGAAGCAATCTCCACCGCTTGCCATGCATCAAACCGGCTCTACCTCCGGAAATAATTGATCAAGAATCCATATGAAATACTTACCGGCAACAAGCCTAACATATCTTACTTCCGGGTGTTCGGTTGTAAGTGTTTCTATCTCAAAAAGGGTTCTCATTTCTCCAAATTCGATTCCAAAGCATTAGAGGGTATTTTTGTTGGCTATGGTCTCGAATCCCACACTTATAGAATCTATGATAAGCTCTCCGGAGCTGTCATAGAATCTTGTAGTGTGGTGTTCGAATAATATGATGGTCCCCAAGGGGGGCGTGTTGATGCTTGTGATGCAGATGAGGAAATGCCTCAGGATGCCATAGGAAGAATGGGTGTGGGATTTATCCGCCCCGTTGAGGAAACCCTTATGGTGGATCGAGAGGAACTATGCTCTACTCAAGTGGAGCCCTCATATTCACAGCAACAACAAGCTCCCTCTATCGAGGAGGATAATGACCCAAGCCAAAGACAAGTTGTGGACCCTCAACATGTTGATAAGGGAGATATCTCTAGTGAGGAGGATATTGAGTCACCATTCTCCATAATGTCAAGTGCTGCTCGGTCTATTACACAAGGAAGATCTATACAATATGCCGTGAGAGCAGCTCAACTCTAGTCTACTAGTGTGCCTGATCAAGACCAAGGTCAATCATGCCTCTTATTGAAGATAATGATCCCAATGATGATCAAGGTCAAGTTGATGGTCAAGACGAGGACCAAAATGATGAAGAGATCCACCCAAGAAACAACAAGGAGATAGAAACTCGTCGCAAAGCTAGTTGGAATTAAGAGACCACTCTCTAGACAATGTAGTTGGAGATCTAAGGAGAGGAATGTCCACAAGAGCACAATTGAAGAGGTTTAGTGAACACCAAGCACACATCTCCATGATTGCACCAAAGAAAGTATGGGAAGCTCTTGAAGATTCGGATTGGTTGGAAGCAATGCACAAAGAGCTCAACAACTTTGAGAGAAATAAAGTATGGAAGCTAGTTGAGAAGCCAAAGGATTGCCGCAATGTTATAGGAACCAAGCAGATATTCAAGAACACGCAAGATGAGCATGGAATTGTTGTAAGGAACAAGGCAATATTGGTTGCACAAGGGTTCTCTCAAATTGAAGGCATTGATTATGGAGAGACATATGCACCCGTGGCTCGTCTTGAGTCCATCCGTATCCTTCTTGCTTATGCGGCACATCATAACTTTAAGTTGCAACAAATGGATGTAGAAAGTGCATTTCTTAATGGTCCATTGAATGAGTTGGTATATGTGATGTCTATGCACTTCTATTCTTGTAGACAGTTGTTGGGCCTCCAATGTCACATCCCAAAATTTTCCAAATTTTGAAATGTGAAAAATAAATAAACAAAATAAAACTTTGTTGAAATTCAGAGTGAAAAGAAACTTTTTGATTCCAATTGGAAATATCCAAACTTATTTTAATCAAATAAAATCCTAAAAGGATTTAAAAAGATAAACAGTTAATAAATAAAATTATGATAGTTGGAATTACTATTTTTGGATCTTTTAATAAAAGATTTGATTTTGAAAAGCAAAGATACAATTATAAATAAAGATTATTTTATAGAGCCAAATTAAATCTTGGCCAAGCTTTTGAAATGAAATATTTCTATTTGATAAAAAGAGTAAAGGTTTATTTAAATAAAATAATGAGGATTTATTAATATCCAATTTTATTTAAGTAAAGGCTTTTCCATTTTAAATAAACACTAAAACTTGTTAATTTACTTTAAATAAGTTTTCCAAGTGTTTTATTTATTCAAATAAAACCTACTGAAATGATTTTGATATTATTTAGATTTCAAATAGAGCTTTTAAATAAATTAAATCCTATTTGAATTAATGACTAAGGTCTATTTATTTAATTATTAAATGGATCCTAAAAAGAATAAAAATTATTTTGGACTTTGATTTGTGTTGTTAAACAGAATTAAAACCTAAACAAAGTTTGGCAAAGGTTTGAATTCATTTGAGTGTTTGAATTGTTTGAATAAAATCAAAATAGAAAATCAAATAGAAAAAGAAAAAGCTTACAGAATAAAAAAAGTGAAACAAAACAGCCCAACTAAGCAGGCCCAGCAGCCCAACTCGCAGCCCAACTTTCCCCCTCTCAGCGAACCATTTTTCACTCAAAAAAGGACCCACAGAGACACTAACGAGTGGCCCCATCTCCCTCTCTCTCTCCCTCGCTGACAGGCAGGCCCCACGCCACATCATCATCGTCTTCACCGCGCCAGCCGTTCCCTGCCGTTGTAGCCGATTGATTGCCGACGTCAATTCGTGTTAATGCCTGACTAATTCTTCGCCGTAATCACGCACACATAAGCGCCCCTCTCTCCTCTATCTTTCCCCCCAAATAGCACCTCCTCTCTGCCCCAAGGCTGCCCCGATTTCCTCTTGCACCGCCGCGGACTCCGACGAGCTTCGCGAGCAATTCCGGCCACACCCCACCGCCCCTTGACTCCCTCTTCACGCAGGCATATTCCCCATTGCCAGGCGCACCTGCCCATAGCCCCAGCTCACTCCCGCGTGCCCCGTAGCGTCGGCTTCGTCATCACCTGAGCACCGCCGCGTCTGTCCCTTCTCCGGCGACTCCTCCTGGTAAGCCTCGACCTCCCCGAGCCTTCCTATTTTGCTCCTAAGATCTCCAGGACAGTACGCATCTGACCACGTCCTTGTTTTGCCTCGGCGCGACCTCCAGCCTCACCTCCGACAGCAAACAGAGCCGCCCGTCGTCAGGAGCTACTCCGGCGAGCAATCGTCGCCGTTCCTGAGCGCCCCTTGCCAAGACGACCACACGTTGAGCTTCAGCATCTCCCTGCGATCACGGTGAGCGTCTCCGTTACCTCCCTCCCTTCCTGCTTCGCCAGAACCACCGCGAGCAGAGCCGCGCCGCCGTCCGCCGACGCGCAGCGCCGCCAGTGGATGGTCAAACCCCTGTGAACCGTCGGATCGACATCCAGTGGCTTAGATAGAATCATTAAACGAAGAGGTACAGGTGCCTCTGTGCCGCATGATCTCACTTAGACCCAACGATCCAGAGAGGCCGATCCGCACGAAGCGGTACCGGCCAATTAGATTGCGCCACGTGGACATGGTTTAGTTTAAAACAGAAATTAGAATCTGATTGAATTGCAAACTTGTAAAATTCATAACTTTAATTCTACATGTCCAAATTTTGAAAATTTTATATCAATGGATTCAGTAGAACAAGTATTTTGCAACCATGCAATTTTTTTAATGATTTGCTTCTGGAAAATTGGTTGAAATTGCAGAAACATGTGTAGGTTTATTTTGAATATAAAAATTGTTCTAGATATAATTTTAATGTGAAATCTTTGCAAAGTGGATTGTTGTGAACCTACTGACCTTAGGAAACCAAATCATGGATTTAAAAATGTATTTTGTGAAGTTTAGGAATAAATATTTGAATTAGCTCATTTCTAGTCAAATAAAAATATTGATTTTGTTTTAGAAATGATTTTTGAGTGAAACCTTTGGGAAATGATTTGGTTCAAACCTTCTGACCCTAAACACCAAGTTTTGAGAATTAAAATATATTTGGTGAACTATTTAAAGAATATTGCTTTGCTAAAAAGAATTTTCAACCACATGAAATATTGATTTGATTTAAAAAAGGTTTATAGATAAAAACTTTTGCAAATGGTTTTACCAATTTAGTAAATGACCACTTTGAACTTTATAATGTTTAGAGCCTAGTAGAAACCACTTTTGCAAATAAAACTATCTTTTGCATGCTTGCATGCATGACCTTGTTTTTGTTATTTTATATGTGACAAATTGTTTGAATGTTGTGTTGAATATGTGTTTGCTTGATTGAATTGTAGTGGAATTAGAAGAGTGTGATATTTGCAAGATCAAGAAGTGAACCAACATTCTCTACTAAAAAGGCAAGTGACACTATCATCCAAGTCCTACTATTTTCATTGCACTTAGTGAATTTTTGTAACATGCATGAAAAGGATTTCTATATTTTATGCTATGCTAAATCCTAATAGGATACCCTTATATATTCCTTAGTGGAAACAATGTAGTTGTAGTAAGCTTAGCCCTGCTATATATTGGGATGGGATACATGATATGATTATATGAAGAATTGAAAAGACATATGTTTTATATAATAAAACAAGTACTCAATGAACCACCTGGGTGGACAAGGATACTCAAGCTTGGACAAGGTGGCAACAAAAGGAACCATGTTTATATGGCCATCTCTTTTTGTTGTGCACTAGAAGAAAACCACCCAGGGACTTAGAGATTGAACATGTTTCTCGTACAGTGGCTTCCGTGTACAGCCACATGATAAATGGGCTCTAGCTTAGTCAACTACATAGTGGAAGACCCATGCATTGGCATCTTCAGGTTAACTAGGATTGTGTAAGGGAACTTGAAACCCTACATTGGTGCCTGGATGACAAGCTAGCATTGTGTATTGGGAGGACTCCTATGGAAAGACTTTGTCACATTCTCAATCTGCAAGTACTCCATCTTGGTGAGTACTTATCCAGCGGCCACTGGTGGCATCAAGATGAGATTGTGTCATGTGGGTAAAGTGTACAACTACTTCAGAATATAAAAAATTCTAAGTACTTAGCCGTGTCCCCGGTTATGGACAATACTGAGCAACTAAGGCCTGAAGCTATGGAAGATCTCGACATTCCAATTTCTCAAAGTAAAACTTGAGGGTGACAACAAGGGATTTGAAGCACTTGGAGTTTTCCAAGAAGTTCAAAAAGATTTGACAAAGATCAAAAACTATTTTGAAAAGATAGGATAAAACTATATTGCTTTCTGCAAAAGAGCCTAAACCCTACTTAGCCAAATATGCATGTAAATGATAGGATCCACTTATTTCTACATAGTAGTGAAACTTGCCAATAAAATTCAAATGTATTGACCCTTGTGGCTGCAACTTATTATGTTGCAGGTTTGTTTGATGTTAGTGAAGTTTGTTGAATAGGATTACAAGTCTACAACCAACATGATTGCCTGTGGCACTTTGAAGATGAAGGACCCCATGCTTTATAGATATTCTGCTGCAATGTAATGTGATAGCCTAATGAGCTGTGTGAGATGTAATAATTTATTTTATTCCTGGTTATAAAGTTGTATTATGACCTTTGTATCTTGATATTACATCTTAACTGTGGATGCTAGCTATTGATCCAGGGACTAGCATTGTAAACACAGGGATCTCTACCTTATTAAAGGTTGGGAACCTTACATCCAAGTGCAGAGGTTTGTAGAACAGCAGCAAGTTTCCCTTAAGTGGATTACCCAAGGTTTATCGAACTCAGGGAGGAAGTGGTCAAAGGTATTCCCTCTCAAGCAACCCAGCAATCAAGATACAATAAGTATCTTGTGTCCCCAACACACCCAATACACTTGTCAGGTGTATAGGTGCACTAGTTCGGCGAAGAGATAGTGAAATACAAACGGTGCCAGAAAATAGCTTGACGGTGAGGTAAAGACTAAGGGCAACAAGAAGGAAGCAAACAAACATGTAACGGATCTAGTAGCAAACGGTGTTTCAATGCTTAGAAACAAGGCCTAGGGATCATACTTTCACTAGTGAACACTCTCTCATATAAATATCGTCTCTTCATGATACTACTCTTAACTACTCTCCAGTTGGACACTATAATCCATGGTAGGGATATAACAACACACCTAAAAGTCCGCCTTCCCTAATCTAGATAACCCCACGCTGTCACCTTGAGCGCTAGATGGTTCCAACAAACACCACAATTTCATAGAGACATCCAACTCCAAATATAACTCATAACAAATATTCAATCTAGCCAAAGTGCCACACACGGTATGCCCACTGTCACTTTCACACACATGGGGAAAAGCATAGATCTATTAAAGCACAAAGTGTATTTATGTAGACTCAAGCCTAAGTGTCACCATGGCGTGCATGCTGTCACTTTCACACACATGGGGAGAGCAGAGATCTAATGAAGCACTTGAGTAGCAAGGTAGATCTACTTGATTACAAAGCTCATGACCACAACAAGATCATGCATAGAGAGAGAGATGAACACATAGCTACCAGTAGAGCCCTTAGCCCCGAGGAAGAACTACTCCCTCCTCATCATGGGAATCAGCGACGGTGATGAAGATGGCGACAGAGAGCGATGGAGATGGCTCCGGGGGCACTCCCCCGTCCCGGCGGGGTGCCGGAACAGAGACTTTCTGTCCCCCGAATCTCCCCTTTGGTGGAGGTCATGTAGCGGAGCTTTTTCTGGAAGTATGATGGATTATTTAGGGTTTTCTCCCTGGGGGCTTCTTATAAGCGAAGGAGGCAAGGTTGGTGGGGAGCCAGGGGGCCTACACCCCCTGTAGGTGCCACTAAGGCTTGCCAGTGCCTGGGAGGGGGGTGCGGCCACCCTGGTGCCCTACCAGGGGGGTGCGGCCACCCTGGTGCCCTACTCCATCTCTGCTTCGTGGTTCTGTGTTGGTCTGGGAAAAAAATGACTTTGGCTTTTGTCCCGTCCAATTCCGAGAATATTGACTTTCTACCTTTCTGGAACCAAAAACAGAAGAAAACAGGCAATTGACACTGTGGCATCTTGTTAATAGGTTAGTTCCAGAAAAGATATAAGAACACCTCAAATTGTAGACAAAGCAAAGTAGATACTAAACAAGCATGGAACATAAAAAATTATAGATACGTTTTCGATGTAACAAGCATCCCCAAGCTTAACTCCTGCTCGTCCTTAAGTAGGTAAGTGATAAAAAGAATAATTTTTGAGGTGACATGCACCATCACAATCATGATCAAACGATTTGAAAGCATTGAAAGCTGGGATCAAAGAACTCTAAACATGTGCATGAAAGATGGAGTTCTAACAATAAGACAAAGTAACTATGCATGCAACATGA
Source organism: Avena sativa (assembly GCA_916181665.1). Classification (NCBI taxonomy): domain Eukaryota; kingdom Viridiplantae; phylum Streptophyta; class Magnoliopsida; order Poales; family Poaceae; genus Avena; species Avena sativa. The sequence goes on along the minus strand of OV702283.1, from coordinate 357,260,748 downwards.
AAGGATACAAACAAAGATCATGAATAACATGCATTGAAAAACGTTTGTTTGTTTCACATACAGAAAACATGGCATAGTGGCAATCAGCTTGTCCCTCATAGAGTAGCAAATAGATGCATAGGACACCTTCAAAGTTCACAAGGGTGACTAGAAACAAGTAGCACAAGAACAAGTAATATCACAATATGCATCAATCAATAAGTTTGGGGACAATGCACATAGAACTAAGAATGGCAACTATGCTTTCTTAATGGTGCCTAAAGGTAGAAGGTGGAGACTCAATAATAGTGGAAGAAAGGCCCTTCATAAAGGGAAGTGGGGATTTCAAGTTTCAAAAAGAGCTTCCAAAAATTATGGTACTTGTTAGCTTTCAGCCCTCATTGCCCCTATCATAAGCATCTTGAAGTGATTAAGTTTAAAGTGAACAAATTATGGAGTATATGCTTGAAAAAGTATAAGTTGGCAATCTCATGTCCCTTGAATACGAGGGCCGCACCTCATGCTACTCAACTTTAGTCATACGTAAGTTCTTGTCATAGTAAGTACATGCGTATCATAGAGAACCGCCAACGGGGTGCCCCTTGCACATGGTACATGAACTATCCCAACGATCTTTTTATTTGCTATTTGCATAGGTTTTTATTGAGGATGCTTCACAGATTGCTCATTATGGTGATGTTGCAAGTTTCCACCATGATTAGGCATGGCTTAGGCTAGCGGCCCAGGCGTTTCTCTAGCACAAAATACATAAATCCATGGACTTACAAGCTCCCTTTTTATTTCACATCGGCGACATCCATAGACAAAAGAGCATGATATCAACTGTGTACAAAGTACAAGTGCAATGTCGAAAACGTTCCCCATGACAACATGGTTCTGCTAATTCCAACGTATAAGTGCAAGCATATACAACATATACGACATAATGGTTCAAGTTTATTAGGGGAAAAGAATATAAAGTGTGCCATCAAGTTCGTGAGGGCTTTAATCACTAAGTTTTCACATAACAAAATACTTTTTAATTGGAAGATAGCTGAAAACAAGAATGTACTTGGAATGGTGTAACACACCATGCATAGGAATTTATAGTGGACACTTTGGAATAACTTGGTTTCTTGGGAGTTAGAAGCATGAGTAGAGCTTACTCATACAAGTGGAGGCTAGCAAAAGACTGGGAGCAACCAACTAAGAGAGCAATAATGGCCATAATCATGCAGAGCGACAAAACATTACTAATCAAAGCATAGAGTGGTACTACAAGTGAAGGACTAAATGATCATAGAGGCTATGGTGACTTGTTCATACTCATAACATGGTGTGATCGTGTGCCAAGTCAACCCAAACAAAACATCAAAGGAGAATACGAAAATACTATGCTTTTGCATGCTAAAACAACGCATGATTCTTTCAAGGCACACTAAGAAATCCTAATTGTTTGCAACAAGTCATGCTACAGCAATAATCACTAAGCATAAGGTCAAAACAACATCTAGCATGACATGCTGAAGTCTAAGTCACAGTCAAAGCAAGCTCCTCTTGTACTACTCAAGCAAGAACTTTCTACTCCTCTCCAACACCAATCAATTTATTTGAATCAACTCAGAAATATAATCAACAATAAAGATCAGTGAGATTGTCTCACAAATCCACAAAGAATAACTAAAAAGTTCTAAGCTGAAATCACAAGAAAACTAAGGCTAAACACAATGCTAGCAAAAGAGAACACTCACAAGACAATAAGAAGGAAAACTAAAGTGTTCTAGGCAATGAAAACAAAGTGTGTCTCTCTCCAAAAGAAGTGTGCTGTGATCAACCAACTTTATTCAAGCAAACTAAAAAAATGAAAACTAGAAACAAAAACTAATACACTCAAAGAACAACACAATAGTGCATGAAACAATAAAAACAAAGTGTCTAGAAAGACCTGAGATTTTTATTGATGAAGAAGGGGATGCCTTGGGCATCCCCAAGATTTGACGCTTGTACCTCTTGGATATTTCTTGGGGTGACACTGGGGTGGCATCCCCAAGCTTGAGATTTTGTCCATTCTTCATCTCATTACATCATTCTCTCTCTACACCTGAAAGTTTTCCTTCATACAAAACTTCACACAATCTTCATTAGCAACATTAGTGTATTCAAAAGATAATAGACCCTTGGATTTAATTTTAAAATAGAAAAAACTTTTCACGAAAAACACAAGCTATTGTAGCAATTCCCTCAAAAAGCTCAATTTCCCAAAAAGAACCCAAAAAGGAATCAATAAGTAGCAAATGCAAATAATGGCAGAAATCTGTCAAAACAGACCAGTAGGTAGAAACCAATTTTTTCGAAGACCTTATGGTGCTCAAATCAAAAAGTGTTGAACTAACGAAAGTTATATAACATACTGGGGGATTTATTCAGAAAATATCAGCTTAATCCGACTTACATAGATTCCTCATGAATTTTTACGGTGGAGCATAAGGATTTGTTTCGGGACAGCAACTCCCCAAATCTTACTACCCTCTTATTAGAGGTTAATCTTGGCACAAAAAGCAAACAAAAAGGATAAGGAGAGGTCATTACTGAAGTAATAACTTCCAAGACTCAAGAAAACTCTTGGGTTACCTCCCAACAAGTACTTTTCTTTAACGCCTTTAAGTTAGGCTTGATAGTTTGAGAAGATGCTCACATAAGAAATACGAAATGAAGTAAAAGAGAGCATCAAGAAGAAAATTCAAAAAACATTTAAGTCTAACCCACTTCCTATGCATAGGAATCTTGTAAATAAACAAGTCATGAAAGCACAAAGCAATAAGCATAGGAAAGCAAAACAAGTGCAACTTCAAGATTTTCAACATAAAGAGGGGAAATTAAATATTTTTGAGATACATAAGACCATGTTTCCCTCTCTCATAATAACTTTCAGTAGCAACATGAATAAAATTAACAATATAACTATCATATAAAACATTCTTATCATGAGCCACATGCATACAATAATTATTACTCTCCACATAAGCAAAGGCATTCTTATTAATTATAGTGGGAGAAAATTCAACAAAATAGCTATCATTATTATTCTCATCACCATAATCATCAAATACAGGAGGCATATTGTAATCATAAATGATTTTCTCCTCAATAGTAGGTGGACTGAAAATATCATATTCATCATTGTAATTATTATATATTGGAGGTATATAGTATCATCATAAGCAATAGAATAGCTATCTTACCAAGTGTGTTCATTTGTAAGCATATCATCATTGGAAGGAACATGGATAGCATTAATAGCACAACAATTATTAATATTATCATTTTCAGAATTGGTGCCAAAGAGATTTTCAATATCAAAAGTAGTGTGCTTTTCCCAATCATGATCACTAATATAGGTAATAGGCATAGGAACATCATCTAGTTCAGACTCATCAGCAAAAACTATGATAGGAGAAACATGCTTAGGGGAAGATACCGTTTCCTCTCTCCTTCTACTCCTCTTGTTCTTCTTCTTCTCCTCTTTAGGAGGGAGAGGCTTGAAAGGAAGCTTCTCCACATACCCTGGTTTATTGTTAGAGACCATAGAAGAAACTTTGGAGGATTCCTCCTTTTCATTAATAAGAACAAAACTCATATCAGTCCTGTCATATTTTGGTAAAATATCATATTTTATAAGATTTTGTATGTAAGTATTCGTGTGGCAATTATCAACACAATAAAGATGACACCCATGCAGGACGCAATTCATACCAAAAGCACTCATGTCTACCAAAGAAGTTTTTCTTGATAACTCTTCACACCGCAAAAACAATGTAAGTTCATCATGTTGATTATCAGTGATCGCGTTATCACAATACAAGCTTGCAGTACTCATTGGATTAGAAAGGTTATTATGGCCTGAGCATTGAAAATTGAAATGACCCACTTCATAGCAGAGTTCACAAATAAAAGGGTGGAGGGCACAATTTTTTTTAGCAAGATCATTTAGAGCCTTATACCACGTTCTGGTTTTTTCATTCCAGTGGGTGATACAATATTCTTCTTCTATTTGATTATTATCACAAGGTCAATGCATACCACAAAAATTAACATGCTTATAAGAAATAGTACTTTCAAAAGTTTGAGCATGTTTATTGCAATCATTAATAACATTTTCATTTTCCATGCAAGTGTCTTTAAAAGGTTCATGATACATGTCCCATTTTTCTTTAGGAGCATTAATATGGGAAGCAAAGGCTCTATAATATCTAACAAGAATTTGAGGATCAAGACCATATTTAGCACTAAGCTCTTGAAAATCAGCAGTTTCAGCGAAAGACTTAATGCAATCATACTCATAGTTTATACCTGGTTCTTTACCTTTATCATTATCCCAATCTTCGGTGTTGCTTTGAATTGTTTCAAGAAGATCCCACTTAGATTTGACCTCCTTACTTGTGAAGGATCCCTCTAAACAAGTATCTAGATAGTCCTTGTAATGTCCTGAAAGCCTTGCATAAAAATTATTAATAACAATATTACTGGGGAGCTCATGAATGGGACATTTGAGCATTAGTGACTTCAATATCCCCAAGCTTGGGCAATACTTTCTCCCTCATGAGGATGAAAATTATAAATATAATTCCTATCTTTATGAATTTCATGAGAAGGATAAAATTTAGAGTAAAAGAGAGATTTAAGTTCCTTCCACTCCAAATGATGAGGATCATCTAGTAGCTCATACCACTCCCTTGCTTTGTCCCTAAGTGAGAAAGGGAATAGCTTCCTCTTAACTTGGTCCATTAAAATACCTGCACACTTGAACAACTCGCATAATTCATGTATAAAGAGTAAATAATCACTAGGATGGACAGTTCCATCTCCAAAATAGCAGTTGTTCATAACACGTTCAACAATTTCAATAGGTATTTTAAAAGGGACACTTTTAGTATGTGGATTTAAAATATCACAAGTATCATTAGAATTACCACATATGGGAGATAAAGTATCATCAGAGCAAATTTTCTTCCCTAAAGTTGGGGAACTAAAAAGATCTTTCTCATAAAAACTAGCTTCCCCAAGCTTAGATGTTTCCATACCATTAGTAACAATGGTATTCAAAAAATTCATACTAATAACATTGCTATCAACATGCAAATAAAGTTCCATAAGTTTTTTAATTTTCTTTTCAAACCACTCAAGTTCTAACTTAGGAAAAATACTAAAAAGCTCTCTAATTTTTTTATTGTTTTCCATTAAGCCTGACTAGTGAAAACAAGAAACAAAAAGACAAAATTGCAGAATCGAAAGGAAATAACTCCGAGCACTCACACCGGAAGATATGAGTACCTTTTACCTTACCTCCCCCGCAACGACGCTAGAAAATAGCTTGATGTCTATGCACTTCTATTCTTGTAGACAGTTGTTGGCCGCCAAGTGTAGATGTTTGTAGAAGAGCAGCAAGTTTCCCTTAAGTGGATTACCCAAGGTTTATAGAACTCAGGGAGAAGTGGTCAAAGGTATTCCCTCTCAAGAAACCCTGCAATCAAGATACAGGAAGTCTCTTGTGTCCCCAACACATCAAATACACTTGTCATGTGTATAGGTGCACTAGTTCAGCGAAGAGATAGTGAAATACAAGTGGTAACGGTGCCAGAAAATAGCTTGACGGTGAGATAAAGACTAAGGGCAACAAGAAGGAAGCAAACAAACATGTAACAGATCTAGTAGCAAACGGTGTTTCAATGCTTAGAAACAAGGCCTAGGGATCATACTTTCACTAGTGAACACTCTCTCATATAAATATCCTCTCTTCATGATACTACTCTTAACTACTCTCCGATTGGACACTCTAATCCATGGTAGGGCTATAACATCACACCTAAAAGTCCGCCTTCCCCAATCGAGATAACCCCACACTGTCACCTTAAGAGCTAGATGGTTCCAACAAACACCACAATTTCATAGAGACATCCAACTCCAAATATAACTCATAACAAATATTCAATCTAGCCAAAGTGCCTCACACGGTATGCCCGCTGTCACTTTCACACACGTGGGGAAAAGCATAGATCTATTAAAGCACAAAGAGTATTTATGTAGACTCAAGCCTAAGTGCCACCATGGCGTGTATGTTGTCACTTTCACACACATGGGGAGAAGAGAGATCTAATGAAGCACTTGAGTAGCAAGGTAGATATACTTGATTACAAAGCTCATGACCACAACAAGATCATGCATATAGAGAGAGAGAGAGATGAACACATAGGTACCGATAGATCCCTTAGCCTCGAGGAAGAACTACTCCCTCCTCATCATGGGAATCAGCGATGGGGATGAAGATGGCGATGGAGATCGATGGAGATGGCTCCGTAGGCACTTCCCCAACCCGGTAGGGTGCCAAAAAGAGACTTTTTGTCCCCCAAATCTCCCCTTCGGTGGCGGCGGCGCAGCGGAGCTTTTTCTGGAAGTATGATGGATTATTTAGGGTTTTCTCCCCAGGGGCTTCTTATAGGCGAAGGAGGCAAGGTCAGTGGGGAGCCAGGGTGAAGGAAATATGCCCTAGAGGCAATCATAGAGATGATTATATTTCATATGTATCCATGAGTTATTGTAATGTTCCTTGAATATCCATATCAAGCAACTTGTATTGATTGGCAATTATGTGAATTGTTTGTGAAACTCTTTACTTGTATGGTTATTTAAGAGTTGTCCCTAGTCAGAGTTCATGTGAGGACACACGTGAATATTAGACTAGCACATCGATTGGTTGATGACTATGTTTCGCAAGTCATAGACATGGAGATGTCAAACCAATGATGTGGACACATGTTATGAACATGCGATTGGACTGACCCAACCTAAGACTGGCAATTAGTTGCAGCTCTCTCTCTACACATCGTGTACGTTTTGTCCTTAGACCTGAGATTGTCGCATGTACTTGAGATGTGAATGACTTACTTTGGGGCTATCAAACGGTGCACCGTAACAGGGTAGTTAAAAAGGTAGCTTTCGGGTTTGTCCTGAAGCATGCGGCACGGCATGGTCAATCAAGATGGGATTTGCCCCTCTCTACTTGAGAGAGATATCTCTGGGCCCCTCGAGTGATCGGATCCAGAAATGCATGGCCGTGCTACATATGGTTAAGAGTTAACCTAGTAAAGGGATTCCGAATCACGGTATCGAGAAAGGGAGGTCGGCTTGGAGCTAGACCAAATATCGTGAGGCAAAAGGAAAGACATGTACTAAACCTTGTGATGGTTCGTCCGATATGATCTTTGTATGCGTTTAGGAGTTGGCACGTCTTGCTAGAGGCCGCTACTAACAATTGACAGAATAAGTGTATTCATGCCATGTCTATACGCATATGAACCTATAGGGTCACACACTTAAGGGGCTGGAAGCCTAATGAGGATTGGATCCGAATTAGACCAGGCTTAGGCTACTAATGGGATGCTAATGTAGAAGCCCACTAGAGACGCCTATATATGAGAGGGTGGGGCGAGCTGACCAGGGTTAGACTCTAGACTAGAGATCATTCCACCCAGCCGCCACTCCTCACGCTTGTGTCGCACGGGCGGACCTAGCAGTCCGGCGTCTGACGCTTCCACCCTGTACGTGTGGATACCTCGGAGGCGCTGCATCTGTAGCATTTTGGACGAGCCGCGCAAGGGGAGATGCTCGTGGGACGAGAACAAAGAGGAGACGTAGATCGTCTGCACTGCCTCGATGCACTTCATCAATTCCGCAACTGCGCGTCTAGTGGTAATCCCGTGATCTATGACAACAGTATTCCTGGTTTACGAGGTAGAAAATTTTGATTTGCACTAGTGTAGCCTACCCGTATCCCTTCAGTGGTATCAGAGCCGATGCTTTTCGGTTATAGGTTCGGGATGTTTGCATATGGTGATATGCAGATTGATATGAATGATGTGATCGTTTATATGGCGGTGGTTCAGGATTGATCTATAATATTGCTTTCCGTGATCGTGATTCTGAGGTTGTCAAACGACTTACCCCTACCGGTCGGTTTCCGCCATCGGGGTAGACAGTGACGCATAAATCCTGTTGAATCACGCGAAGATCAATATGATTGATCGAATCGGAACCTAGATCTAAAATCGTTGTACCGTGATCAAAGGAGTTTTATTAGATTGGAACAACAGACGGTTTATGGTAAATTTGATTTGTCGATCAAAATCCTTAAAGAAAATTGTGAAGATACCGCGAGGGGCGCTGCCCCTTCGAACCCCGCAGGGGGAGACCCCCTAGACCCCCCTTAATCGTAGCCCCTTTTGTATCTCGTTAAGGTAACTAGGTGCTGCAATGTCACATGATCCGGTAGAATGCGATTCTATGCATAACTTGTTTTTGCAGGATGTATGTGATCAGTATGGACCATATATTATGTGATGCATGTATGAAATTTTGCATGACCTGCGTGTCGTGAGTAGGGCAACACGGATGGAGCCATATGTGTTGTCATTTATTGTAATGGCCTGCGTGCCAACTTGCGAGGATCTCAATACTATGTAATTTTGATTACTAGCTTTTAGGAGTAATAGCTTGTATTAGTTCTTGGAGGACTCATCACTTGGAGGATGACTCACGTGGAACATGAAGATGGAGATCATCATGGTGGACAGGTTCTACGGCGATGGAGATCACCATGAGAAAATGGGCCATATTGTGTCACATATATGTGAATGTTATTCTTATGTGTTTTACTACTATGCATGCTTAGATGATAGAAGTAGAACGATCCCTCACAAAGTTTAAGTTAAACTATGCCCTCCCAACCAAACCTTGCACCATCCTATGCCCTGTACAATCGTTGGTGGGCCTATGAAATTAGGGTGCCGCGGTTTTCCTTGGCTGGATGGGTTTGTATCGGATACCTACACGCATAAGGGTTGGTGAGCTTGACAAGGTCATCTTAACAGTTAAGGACCTTGGGGCATAAAGGTTGGGCGCCTAGTTTTGACATAGAGATGTCACCCAACAACAAGAGTCATATGTGATATGATTAGCAAGTGTTGCTTACCGATTTACCTTGTCTTCTAGCAGTGATGCTAAAGCTCACTAGTCGACTTGTTAATTGTGGATCTTGAATCACCTAGTATCAATAGAGGGATACTGATTTAAGTGGGAGTATATGCTATTAAATTGTTTAATATGTTTTACTCTTTCATGGTTACATGGCTTAGTATTTTGCATGTTTTCTGTTGTAGATCAATGGCACCGAACACTACATCACCTTTCTCTTTGTGTTCGATTCTTGACAAAGATAAACTAAATGGAACAAACTATTCGGACTGGGTCGTAACCTGAGAATTGTTCTTAGGTCTGATAAAAAGTAAATGGTTCTGGATACCCCAATCCCCGATGAACCTGCTGATAATGCATCTGCTACCCTAAAGAATGCCTACAAGAGAGCATGTGATGATTCTCTTGAGGTTAGCTGCCTTATGCTTGAATGCATGGAACCTGAACTCCAAAAGAAGTTTGAGGATCAGGATGCGTACGATATGATCGTTGCGCTTAAGGACATGTTCCAAGATAAGGCAAGGACTGATAGGAACAATGTTGCCAAGTCCTTTGTCGAATGCAAGCTAGCAGAGGGAGCAGCTGTAGGCCCCCATGTGATCAAAAGGGTTGGTTACAGTCAGACTTTGGAAAAGCTTGGTTTTCCACTAGGCCAAGAGTTGGCCACTGACTTCATTTTGGCGTCTCTTCCATCCAGCTATGGGTCGTTCATTTCGAACTACCATATGCATGGGGTGGAGAAGGGCCTTAATGAATTATGTGGGATGCTTAAAACAGCAGAAAGTGACATGAAGAAGTGTGCAGGGCATAGCCATGTGATGGCTGTGCAGAACAAGCCTAGCTTCAAGAAAAAGGGTACTTCTTGGAAGAAGAAGGGCAAGGCTAAGGATACGATCCCTAAGCCTGCACCCAAGCAAAAGGCTGGACCTGTAGAAGACACTGAGTGCTTCTTTTGTCATGAACATAGCCACTAGAAGAGAAACTGCAACAAGTACAAGGCTTCTTTGAAGAAGAGTGGAAGTAAGAGTACTTCCCACTCAGGTACGCTTGTTGTAAATGTTGTGGACATTCTTCTCGCTGATTCCTATGTTAACTCTTGGGTATTTGATACCGGATCGGTTGCTCATATTTGCAATTCGATGCAGGGGCTAATAAGGACTAGAGAAGTGCAGAAAGGCGAAGTGGATTTTCGCGTCGAAAATAAAGCAAGGGTTACTGCATTGTTCGTCGGCGTCATGCAACTTCACCTTCCGTCAGGATTTATTATGGAGTTGAATAATTGTTATTACATTCCTAGTATGGGTCGAAACATTTTATCACCTTCATGTTTGATGAGGGATGGTTATTCATTCGCGAGTGCAAACAATGGTTGTGTAATCTCTAAGAATGATATGTTTATGGCTAATGCTCCCATTGTGAATGGGTTATTTATTTTAAATCTTGATGATGCATCTGTTTACAATGTTAGTGCTAAAAGGTTTCGGCCTAATGATTTGAGTCCTACCTATTTATGGCATTGTCGTTTGGGGCATATAAGTGAAAAGCGCATGAAGAAGCTCCATGGTGATGGTCTTCTAACTTCGTTTGATTTTGAATCATACGAGACATGTCAAGCTTGTTTACTTGGAAAGATGACCAAGTCGCCTTTTTCGGGTTTACCCGAGAGAGCGACAGACTTGTTGTAACTCATACATACTGATGTATGTGGGCCAATGAGCACGACAGCCAGAGGAGGATATCACTACTTCATTAGTTTCACTGATGATTTCAGTAGATATGGTTATGTCTACTTGATGAGGCATAAGTCTAAAACTTTTGAAAAGTTCAAGGAGTTTCAGAGTCAAGTAGAGAATCAACGTGGCAAGAAAATAAAGGCCTTGCGATCTGATCGTGGAGGTGAATATTTGAGTCACGAATTTAGCGATCATCTTAAGAGTTGCGGAATTGTTCCACAACTTACGCCGCCCGGAACGCCTCAAAGAAACGGGGTCTCCGAATGGTGTAATCGAACTTTGTTGGAAATGGTTCGATCCATGATGAGCCAGTCGGATTTACCATTATCATTTTGGGGTTACGCTCTAGAAACGACATCTTTCACACTTAATAGGGTACCATCTAAATCCGTAGTTAAGACACCATATGATATGTGGACTGGAAAGAATCCCAGTTTGTCTTTTCTAAAGATTTGGGGTTGTGATGCATTTGTCAAGCGACTTCAGTCGGACAAGCTAACACCCAAATCGGATAAGTGCATTTTCGTGGGATATCCAAGGGAAACCTTAGGGTATTACTTCTACAACCAAGAGGAGGGCAAAGTGTTTGTCGCTCGTAGCGGTGTTTTCCTAGATAAAGAGTTTCTCACAAAGGGAACAAGTGGAAGGTCGGTGCGACTTGAAGAAGTTCAAGATGAGCCAGTTGGGGATGCTTCTACGAGTGATGCTATTATAGCAGAACAAGTTGAGGAACATGTGGCAACAGAAGAACCACAACCACGAAGGTCGGCGAGGCTCCACGAAGCGCGGGAATTATTATTGTTAGACAATGATGAGCCTGTGACCTATGCAGAAGCGATGGTGGACCCAGACTCTGAGAAATGGCTGATCGCCATGAGATCCGAGATAGAGTCCATGGGGGACAATCAAGTTTGGAACTTGGTTGACCTGCCTGATGGTTTTAAAGCCATCGAGTGCAAATGGATCTATAAGAAGAAGATTGATATGGATGGAAATGTTCACATCCATAAAGCTCGACTTGTTGCAAAAGGTTTTCGACAAGTTCAAGGAGTTGACTACGACGAGACTTTCTCGCCCGTAGCGATGCTTAAATATATACGGGTAATTCTAGCCATTGTTGCACATTTCGACTATGAAATATGGTAGATGGATGTCAAGACGTCTTTCCTAAATGGAATCCTAACTGAGGACGTGTATATGATGCAGCCCGAAGGTTTTGTTGATCCAAACAATGCTGGAAAGGTATGCAAACTTCTGAAGTCCATTTATGGGCTGAAGCAAGCATCTCGGAGTTGGAATATTCGATTTGATGAAGTTGTAAAGGAGTTTGGCTTCATCAAAAATGAACAAGAACCTTGTGTTTACAAGAAGGAAAGTGGGAGAGCGCTGGTATTTCTAATCTTATATGTAGATGACATATTGCTGATTGGAAATGACATTCCTATGCTCGAGTCTGTTAAGACCTCATTGAAAAATAGTTTTTCGATGAAGGACTTCGGAGAAGCGGCATATATTCTGGGCATCAAGATCTATAGAGATAGATCAAGGAGGATAATTGGATTAAGCCAGAGTACATACATTGACAAAGTGTTGAAACGGTTCAGCATGGAAGAGGCTAAGAAGGGGTTCTTGCCCATGTCTCATGGCATAAAACTCAGCAAGACTCTGTGTCCTTCGACTACTGATGAGCGTGAGCGCATGAGTAGGGTTCCATATGCTTCGGCTATTGGATCCATCATGTATGCAATGATATGTACTCGCCTAGATGTTTCCTATGCTCTAAGTGTTACGAGCAGATACCAGGCTGATCCAGGTGAAGGTCACTGGACAGCGGTAAAGAACATCCTTAAGTACTTGAAAAGGACCAAGGATGTGTTCCTAGTTTATGGAGCTGAGGATGAACTCAGTGTAAAGGGTGACACAGATGCGAGTTACCTTAAAGACTCAGATGATTCGTAATCGCAATCAGGTTATGTGTTTGTCATGAATGGTGGTACTGTGAGCTGGAAAAGTTTCAAGCAAGATACGGTGACCTCCTCTTCAACAGAAGCTGAATATATTGCTGCCTCGGAGGCTGTAAAGGAAGCTGTTTGGGTTAGGAATTTCCCGATCGCTCTCGGTGTGGTTCAGGGCGCGTCCAATCCCTTGGACATTTATTGTGACAACAATGGTGCTATTGCACAAGCCAAGGAACCTAGACAGCACTAGAAGAACAAACATATCGCATGCGTTACCATCAGATTCGAGAGTTCGTTGAGGATGGTAGTGTCATGATATGCAAAATACATACGGACTCAAATGTTGCTGATCCATTGACTAAGCCTCTCCCGCAGCCCGCGCATGAAGCGCAGACAAGAGAAATTGGTATTAGGTACATTTTAGATTGACTCTAGTGCAAGTGGGAGACTGAAGGAAATATGCCATAGAGGCAATCATAGAGATGATTATATTTCATATGTATCCATGAGTTATTGTAATGTTCCTTGAATATCCATATCAGGCAACATGTATTGATTGGCAATTATGTGAATTGTTTGTGAAACTCTTTACTTGTATGGTTATTTAAGAGTTGTCCCTAGTCGGAGTTCATGTGAGGACACACGTGAATATTAGACTAGCACATCGATTGGTTGATGACTATGTTTCGCAAGTCATAGACATGGAGATGTCAAACCAATGATGTGGACACATGTTATGAACATGGGGTTGGACTGACCCAACCTGAGACTGGCAATTAGTTGTAGCTCTCTCTCTACACATCGTGTATGTTTTTTCCTTAGACCTGAGATTGTCGCATGTACTTGAGATGTGAATCGACTTACTTTGGGGCTATCAAACATTGCACCGTAACAGGGTAGTTAAAAAGGTAGCTTTCGGGTTTGTCCTGAAGCATGCGGCAAGGCATGGTCAATCAAGATGGGATTTTCCCCTCTATACTTGAGAGAGATATCTCTAGGCCCCTCGAGTGATCGGATCCAGAAATGCATGGCCGTGCTACATATGGTTAAGAGTTAACCTAGTAAAGGGATTCCGAATCACGGTATCGAGAAAGGGAGGCCGGCTTGGAGCTAGACCAAATATCATGAGGCAAAAGGAAAGACATGTACTAAACCTTGTGATGGTTCGTCCGATATGATCTTTGATGCGTTTAGGAGTTGGCACGTCTTGCTAGAGGCCGCTACTAACTATTGACAGAATAAGTGTATTCATGTCATGTTTATACGCATATGAACCTATAGGGTCACACACTTAAGGGGCTGGAAGCCTAATGAGGATTGGATCCGAATTAGACCAGGCTTAGGCTACTAATGGGCTGCTAATGTAGAAGCCCACTAGAGGCTCCTATATAAGAGAGAGTGGGGCGAGCTGACCAGGGTTAGACTCTAGACTAGAGATCATTCCACCCAGCCGCCACTCCTCACGTCTGTGTCGCACGCACGGACCTAGCAGTCCGGCGTCTGACGCTTCCACCCTCTACGTGTGGATACCTCGGAGGCACTACATCTGTAGCGTTTTGGACGAGCCGCGCAAGGGGAGCTGCTCGTGGGACGAGAACAAAGAGGAGACGTAGATTGTCTGCACTGCCTCGACGCGCTTCATCAATTCCGCAACTGCGCGTCTAGTGGTAATCCCGTGATCTATGACAACAGTATTCCTGGTTTACGAGATAGAAATTTTTGATTTGAGCTAGTGTAGCCTACCCGTATCCCTTCACAGGGGGCCCACACCCCCTGTAGGCGCCACCAGGGCTTGCCCGCGCCTGGGGGTGCGGCCACCCTGGTGCCCTACTCCGTCTCTGCTTTGTGGTTTCGTGTTGGTCTGGGAAAAATAATGACTTTGGCTTTTGTGCCGTCCAATTCTGAGAATATCGATTTTCTGCCTTTCTGGAACCAAAAATAGAAGAAAACAAGCAACTGGCACTATGGCATCTTGTTAATAGGTTAGTTCCAGAAAATATATAAGAACACCTCAAATTGTAGACAAAGCAAAGTAGATACTAAACAAGCATGGAACATAAAAATTATAGATATTTCTGACGTATCAATATGTAAAGCAACCCCTGGGGTTTGAGGATCGCAACTTCCCAAACCATGTCTACAAACTTGATAAGGCGCTCTATGGGCTCAAACAAGCCCCACACACATGGTATGAGCACCTTAGATAGTTGTTGTTTGACGTGGGTTTGAGGTTGGGAAAATCGATCCCACTGTTTTTACTAAGACGGTCAATGAGGAGCTTTTTGTATGCTAAATATATGTTGATGATTTTATCTTTGGCTCATCTAACAAATCTTTTAATGATGAATTCTCAAAGCTTATGACTAATAGGTTCCGGATGTCTATGATGGGGGAGTTGAGAGTATTTATTGGTTTTGAGATCAAGCAAGTAAGAGGCGGGACATTCTTCAACCAAGCCAAGTATAATCAAGATATTCTCAAAATATTCAACATGAAAGATTTAAGTGGAGCTCCTACCCCCATGGCAACAAAGACTCATATTGAACTAAATCCAAAAGGTAAAGATGTGGATCAAAGGTATACCGGTCTATGATTGGTTCCTTTCTTTACCTTTGTACATCTAGACCCGATATTGTGTTGAGTGTAGGAGTGTGTGCAAGATATCAAGCAGCTCCTAAAGAAATCCATTTGATGGCGGTCAAGAGAATCTTTCGATATTTGGTTCATACCCCACACTATGGTATTTGGTATCCTCGTGGCTCAACATTTGCTCTTTGTGGACAACTCGGATTGGGCTGGTGATAAGGATGATAGAAAATCAACATCCGGGGCTTGCCATGCGGTGACCCAGCATACCACTGCATGTGTAGTACACTATAGTCGTTTACATGACATCCACAGAACACCGTTCCGTAAATATCACATCCCTCAGAGTGGTACAACAGAAACATTGCGGGTCCATATTACAAAAGTACACATATTATTTTTATTACAATACCGGAAGTTCAAGACTTCCAAAAGATCCAACTTACAAACCAAAATATAAAGTGTTCAGCGGAAATTTAAAAGTAACAACTCCGACTAGGAGTGGGCTCAACAGCTTATTCTATAGAGTTCAGGCTGCTTGGCTCCGTTAGTTACTACTAACTAGATACTTAAGTGGACTCGTTCTCATCGACACTATAGCGAATCTCGTAATCCACGCCTTCAACTCCTCCGGATAGATCAGGTTCCTCGTAGAACATGTCTTCTTGGCATTCGGCTACATACATTGGCACGTCTTCGGAATCCTCAGAGTCTAAGCAAGGGATCAAAGGAAATAATGAGTAACAACGTTACCCAACAAGTTCATTATATGCAAGGTGGGAAGTTTGATGCTCTAGCTACCACCTCGGATTATAATTACTTGGCACTATGCAGTTTTTGTAAATCTTTCTTCAAAGATTGATTTTATTCCAAAAAAAAACTATGACACTCAGCCTTCACAGGTTGGCCAGAACTTTCATCGAGTTCCTTTCCTGCCGCGTTCGTAGCTCCTTCCCAGAACAGGGAGTAACAAGTTACAGTTTTTACACTCTGCAGAGGTGCGTTACTTTAACCATGAGAGATCAACTCCTTGTTGCACAACCGGGCGTACTTTCCCGTCCACAATTCCTTGATGTGGGGCCCAGTAGTTGGTCCAAGCCAATCACTGCCCCTTTGCGACCCCGCATGCCTCCTTGGTGTACACCATGCCCACATAATGAATTACGGCAATGGTTTGTACAAACCATTAGATGCCAAAACTATCATGGGACGATGAGGGTTCCCACCCATATGCTACATATCCTCTACGAATTACCAATTAATATGCACGCTACGAGGATAACAGCCACGACCTGCACATCTGGCTTCATGCGAGAGGAAGGAGATACAGCTGACTTCTCTGTCCCATTCCAAATCTCATGGCTAACGCGTAATATACGGCGCTAGAATCACTGATGTCAAGGGTTGTTAAGTCCCTACTTGATCATCATTGTTGCACATAGAACCCTAAGTTCTATGGCTCCATTATATCACCACTTAGGATGATATCTATGATTTCTTTATTTATGAAAATAATATTTTCTTTATTTTATAGCATATATGATAACACACAATTTGCAAATACTTTGATAAAGACTCTTCAAAGGACATGAGCAAGTGATGAACTTGCCTTGTGATGACAAGGTAGTGAAGTCTGATGCTTGCACTGGACCTTGAGCTTCTAGTTCTACAAAAACATCATTATTGCCCGGTAAGGACAATATTTAAAGAAGCAAAATGATTATGCAAGTAATGTAATGCATTATTCAATTCTATATGCATTTACCCTATATAAAGTGCCTTTTAATAAAGCATTTATAAATATATTTTTTATATTTATTGCACATGTTGAATTATTTTATTTTATTTCCCTTTTTATTTGACTTTTATTGATTTAATAATTCTTTTAGGAATTATTAATTATACATTTAATTTGTTACTAAATATTTATTTAGTATTTTTTATAAATAATATAATATTAATAAATACTGAAAGTGATTTTTATTTATTTTTATCACCTTTCAATAATTTTGTAAAATTCTATAAAGAATATATAAATTACAAAATTCTTATAAAAATTTAAATGTCCAAAATTTTATATTTTAATTTATTTGGACAGAATGGATTATTGTGAATCCAGAAATATTTTATTTATAATTTTTGGACGTTTATTTTATTTTCTATAATTTTATTGAGGTCAGGGGCATTTTGGTCTTTTCCAATTGATCAAAAAGATTTATTAAAAAACTCTGGCTGGCCTTTTGGGCTTATTGGGCCAGTGTGGCCCAATAGGGCAAGGTCAAAATATCACCCCGAGGGGTTTTGGCCCACACAGCCCACTCTCTCTGCCTACCTCTCTCCCTCGACCTTATCCTCTCCTCCTCTGACTCGACCCCGTGGCCGGCGATGCCGCCACCGTCGATTCCCGCCAACGTCGGCCGTCCTGGTCACCGCTGTGGTGCGAGTTAGGGTTATCGACGATGCTCGTTCGTTCTATCCAATTGGATTTGACTTCGGGGCTTCCCCGTGGCCAGGTCTACCTCGTTCCCGAACCCTAGGGTTAAGAAAAGGTGTTATCGCCGCCGCTGCGGTCCCTCCTGCGGTGGTGTGCTGGGCTCGTGTGCTGCTGTGGCCGCCGCCATGGCAGGTGCAGGTTGCAGCGCCCCCTGGGTGCTCCCTATGCCGCCGTGGTACGTCGGCCCATCTGCTTCCTCTTCGATTCATCAACGAGGACCTTGGGTAAGTTGCTTCTGTGGTCCTAGTTCATGCTATTACCATGAACCCCTCTGTGTGTGTCTAGTGGCTTCTCATGCCTAGTGACTATGTGCTGATTGGGTTAATCTCTGGATTAGGGTTCTTGATCTGATTAGGGTTCATAACCCCCTGTTGATCATATCCATGATGCTTTAGACTTACTGATGATCATACTTGAGCATGAAGAACGATTGTCTGTTGTGGTTAATGATTTGTAGTGGCTTTGATGATGCTAGTTGCCTGTCAGATTTATTCTAGTGATGATTCACTATGATCCTATGCTTGTGTTTCTATGGAATCCCTGATTGGATTATGTTGTTGATCTGAGAATTTTCTCTGCTGTCAGAATGCTTATACTGACAGTAGTTTTCTCTCAGTAGTTGCTTACTATAATTATAATGATAAGCTTGTATGAGATTATACACACTAAATAAAATCATTACATGTAATGATTTCTGTGGATGTATAGATTAATTTGATGTTGATTCCTGGCACTTGGCTTCAGGAAAATGATATGTAGTGGTTGTCCCTTTTATCCATGGAAATTAAGCATAGATTTGTTTTGGTTCATTTAAAACCTGTCCTTGTGATACCATTATGATCTGGCACACAAGTGATGGAGTTTTATTTCTGGGCTTAGCTTGATAATGCTTGTGATTAAAACTAGCAAGATGAAATGAAAGCTTTTCTTAATTTTCCTGCCTATGATGTTGGTCTGAGGCTCTAGGATTTAATTCCTAGTTAGTTGAGTAATAGTTTGTTTGAAACTTATAGTATTAGAGGTGCTACTATCTTTGAGAGATGTGCCCTGATCTGATAAGATCAAATGAAGAATGATCTAAGTTGCAAAGTAACATTGAACTCAGTGATGTTGGTCTGAGAGTTCAGTGCTTGTGGTTGAGCTTGATTTCTTATCCTTATACTTGAAATCTCTAGGATAGATTCATCTCTCTTGGGTGATTATTGAGAGATCATTTCATAAAGCAACACATGCTTTTGTTTAGATAATATGATGAAATCATGTGATGGTTTTATGAGGCTCACCACAAAATTTGATGTTGGTGTAGTAGATTGATGATGATCTTGATCTTGATCTGCTTTTGCTGGGCTCCTGAGCTTGCTCTTGAACTGGCCTGCTCCTCCTAGCTTCTGGGTTTGACCTTGCTGTCCACCAGATCCATCCCCCTCCCTATGTCACCATCCTGGTGATGTTTGGGTTGATCTGGGTGGTTTGGTTTGGCTGCTGTTCTTGATTTAGCTGCTGTTTACCCTGGCTGTGCTGGTGTGTTGTGTAGTGGAGAGATGCACTAATGTGCTCCTCCATGGAAGCCATGGTTTTGTGATATTTGGCTGTGCTTGTGAGGTCGACAGCACACCATCTGCATGCTTGTGTGTGTCCAGCTTGTGTGCCTGCTATGCACTTGTGGATAGGTTCAGAAAGTTTGAACTTACTATTACTAGCTTAGTTTCACCTGGCTAGTGAAAATTGATCCCTTTTGGCTGTCATTTGCATTATGGCTGTGAATTTATGAAAGATAAAATCTTTCATATTGGTGAAACTTGCCCCTTTTATAACATTTCTCAATGATGAGTTTTTCAAGTGCACTTCACTGACATATCTGAGAGAAATATACTAACACTAATCTTATTTGTTTCTATTTAATCTTTGTTTTGTAGGTACAAAGATAAAGATGAAGATTTAGTGTAGATTTAGATGTAGGATAGTTAGTAGATATACAAATGTAATATTTTTATTCTTTTGTAATTTTTCTTTTTTCCTTCTTGTAATCTTTATTTTATTTAATTGTAATAAAAATTATATTATTGTTAATAAAGAATATTCTTAATCTTTATTCTGTTGTAAATTGTGAATTTGGAAATGACTTCAGTAGTTACATTCTTTGTAACTTGTTTATGTGCTAATGAAATGAATTTCATATTCAATATTGTTGTTAGATAAGATTTAAGTTATAATACTTTTCTCTTAATTAATTTAAGATTCAAATCTTATATCTAAATCATTGAAATTATTATTCAAACACTCAAGTTTAAAATTCAAATTCATTTTTTTAAAACACACATAATCCTTTAAGATCATATCAAAGTTTATAGAAATCCTCCTTTAAGACTAAACCTAATCTCAAAGTAAGAAAGAAACATTGATCACTCAAGGTTTTATTTGGCAAAAAATTTACCCACATTTTCACAAATGAATGCATGCAACAATTCATATTCCTAAATCTACCCTTCGTTAGGTCCTATATGCTGGGATGTTACATGCCAATTCCTTGGTAGGTCCTTGGTGTGTTGGTCTTCTAAGAAGAAAAATTGTATATATCTCTCCACCGCTGAAGCCAAGTATGTGGCAGCTGCTAGTGCTTGTACTCAATTGCTATGGATGAGGCAAACTTTAAAGGAATACAGTGTCCATTGTGACAAAGTGCCTCTTCTATGTGACAATGAAAGTGATATCAAGATTGCCTACAACCTATTGGATCACACAAGGACCAAGCATATTGAGATTCGTCATCACTTCATTAGAGATCATGTTGCTCGAAGTGATATTGAGCTATCTTATGTTTCAACCAAAGACTAACTTGCTGACATATTTATGAAGCCACTTGATGAAGCAAGGAATGAAATAAATATCATAGATTCAAGGAGCTTGAATTGATCACCTTGCATACTCACCTATGTCTTGACTCTTATTTGGTTTAGGTGCAGGCATGGGAATAGGGGGAGTGCGGTCCTAATACATTGGGCTATCCCTCCTCCCATAATGCCAAAATTAAGAAATTTAATTCTCTTAATATCATTTTGTGATATGTGAGCTTCATTGATGAGTAGTGGCTATGAACCCAAGGATAATTCTTCGCGGTGTCATGCCACAAACTCTTACATGGTGGCCTCGGCCACCGCCCTCTTCTTAGTGAAAAGTTGGTTGTTGGTTCGTGTCTATTTGGAGCTTTATTGAACATTTTAGTGGATTTCCATTGTTATTTTTGATTCTTCATAGTGTGTCATCTTAACCCAAGCCTATCCCATGTCTTAAACACACACTCTCTCTCTATCTCATATATGTCCCCAAACACAAAAATCTGGAGCTTTTGGTCGAGGAGGACCGGAGTCTCCGGTTTAGACCGGAGTCTCCGGTCCAGACGGTTTTCGGGCCACTTAAGGGAGGACGGGGTGAACTAAAACATGTAGTTTCATTCATCCACCCCCGTCCTCCCCTCTCAACCCCGTCGGCTCCTCTTCCAAATCTCCTCCCCGGAGGTCAAGAAGCCCCCGGGATCCGCCGTGCCGTTGGCCAGCCTCCTCCCCTCCACCATTGGGTCATTCCCACCGGTGGAATCGATCCCATGGACAGATCTGGTACCTCTCCTCATCTTTTTCACCTAGGGTTCATCCCTTGATTTGTTTTTGAGGATTGGTGCTGATTTTGCCCACGGGAATCACTTGTATGTGCGCACACTATCACTTTAGCCTTGTTTCCTTGCCCGATATGTTTGAATCAC
This sequence comes from Avena sativa, assembly GCA_916181665.1. NCBI lineage: Eukaryota > Viridiplantae > Streptophyta > Magnoliopsida > Poales > Poaceae > Avena > Avena sativa. The sequence continues at coordinate 357,239,214 of OV702283.1, read as the reverse complement.
CCCCTCCTGCAGCCTCCCAGTTCTTGCCCGAGCCTCCCGACCGGAGATTCCGATCCCCAGGGCCGGAGACTCCGGTCCAGGCCGGAGACTCTGGTCCGGTCTAAGCCAGAAACTCTGGTGTGAACTACGGAGACTCCGGTGTGGGGTGACTCAAACAGATCCATTAATGTCTCAAGGCTCTTGTGTTGCAGCTCTGGGACATATATGCTTATCTCCATGCTACCTCCCTCATTGCTATTCACGGGTACCGGTTCTCGTTGGCCCCCTCTCACCAAGGCCAAGTCCCGGAGGGCTGATCCGCGATATGATGAGTCCGAGGGGCAGTACGTTATGCCTCCATTTAATCGGAAACAGTAGGCCCGTGATGCAGCATACATGAGGAGGGAGCAGGATAGGATTGAGGAAGCAAACCGTGCCAAGAGGGCAACGTACAGCAATCTCCAATATTTGTCCCACATGTCAAAGAAAGAGTACCGTGAGCTGCGTAAGACAGATTTCTATGCCTTGCCACAGACTAGAAAGGACCCATGCTAGTGGAGGAAGGAGCAAGCGGTTTTCATGAAAGACATTTACAGCAAGCTCACCAAGTCACATGTGTGTCCCCAGAAGTATATGAGTGTAGATAAGATGCGGAACAACTCCTACTTCTCTGATGCACTATGGATTTGTGAGAAGTTAGGGCTGTCGGGTTGATGGAGCTTCGTGAGGATTACAACATCACCCTTGTGTAGCAGTTCTATGCCACAGTTGTGTTTGGGACTGACCAATCAAGGACTATGACCTGGATGACTGGAGACCACCGCTGCTCTACGACCTTCTACAACTTTGTTGATGCCATCTTTGAAACCTTTCAGGGCGTGTCCACTCATGTTGGGGAGCGTATGCACTCTGTAGCTCTAGGGGAGAACAAGAACAAGCTTGCCCCTTTGTATGGCAGCGAGGGAGTTGTGGGCGGGTCCAAGGGACTCAAGTCCCTCTACAATCTTATGTTGAGGATCTTCCGCCATACTATTTCCCCTGGTGTTGGAAATGATGATGCCATCAGATGTGGTTTGGTCAACTTACTATACCATACCCACAGGATTCACATGGCTAGCCCCGAGGAAGACGCGGATCCTATTGATATCATGGATTTCATATTTGAGGAGATGCACCATGCCATATTGTACAAGAAGGCTCCTCCATATGCACCACTTGTCATGAGGCTCATCAACTCCCAGGAGCATGGTTCACCTCTTGCTTTGCCTCCCAACCTCAAGAGCATACTCTTGTATCACTATAGCAGAAGGGACGCATGGGGCCTCCTCCTAGATGCTCCTATGACAATGAGGAGGAGGATATCACTGAGACCGAGAGGGCCCCCTCTCCTCCTAGAGCTTGGAGGAAGAGTGCCTACAATGCATCCATGCCTCCCATGACACGTATGTACATGAGAGGGTCAAGCAGGCCTCATTCTAGGAGAGGACTCTTTGTTGCATGAATGTGGACATCCACAAGCAACAACATGCCTCCTACAGGAGCAACCGCCACATAGAGAAACTCCTCAAGGAGATTAAGGCTCAGGGAGAACAGGAAGATGAGGAAGGAGAGGATGAGTATACAAAGGAGCATGGCGCTTAACAATCCACTGAGTCATACTACACACTTTCTTTTGGGGCATGGAATGCCCAACGGGACAGTTTGGTGGATTGGAAGACCTTATCCGATTTCACCTCAGGATTTGGGTACCAGGGTACCTCCTCTTCTCGCCCTCATGACAAATGTCCTGCAACTCCATATGGTGATGATAACTATGAGGAGGACGATGAAGAGGATCAGGATATGGATGAGGAGGACGAGGATGATGACGATGAGGACTACTGATCCATTGGGGCATTAGCTTAGGTCTTTTCCCTTTTCGGCATTTCGATGCCAAAGGGGAGAATACATTGTCATCTGGATTTGCATGGGCTTAGACTTGCTTCTTATTTTCTATCTCGAACTTTTTGTATTTATTTACCTTATGTGTTTGCAAGATACTATTTGTTATTTGTGTGAGGACATGGTTGCTCCTACATTATTGTAACTCATGTGAGAACTATGTGTTTTATCTATCTACTACCTGTCGTGCATGTTTACTTGTTCATCTTAGTGCACATAGTCAGGGGGAGCATTGCTATACACTGTCATGTCTTATTACAAATAAATTCGATGCAAAATCACTTGTTGTCATCGAACACCAAAAAGGGGGAGATTGAAAGGACATTTACTGACATAATCACTTTTGGTGTTTGTTAACAATAAGTAGATCATTTTACAGTATGCTAATGTCTACAGGTTGATATAATGCAAAGTGAAAAGGACCCTGGACCTACGGAACTATTCCTATCACATTTGAAAGTTCCTGGGAAATCCAGACCTGAGTCTCCGGTCTAGCTGGACCGGAGTCTCCAGTGTGGTCCGGAGTTTCCCCAGGAATCCCCAGAGGGAGCTCCAGAAATCATCCTGGGATAGTCTGTATAGGGGTCCGGAGATCGGCCGGAGATGGTCCGGAGTCTCCATCCCATGCCCTTGACTGGAGTCTCCAGTCCACTTGGTCCGGAAACTTTGAAGAATCCCTGGAGGAGTTCTTCCCAGAGGCGTTAGGACAATCTGTATGGTGGTCTGGAGGTCGTTCTGGAGATAGGCCAGAATCTTCGGCGTAGACCGGAGTCTCCGGTCTGCACACCGGAGTCTCCGGTCTGACTTTTCCCCAACGGTCAGAAAATGGTTCAGTGGAGTGAAGGTCTATAAATAGAGGACCTTATCCCCTTCCTCCAGCTGCTCGACCTACTCAAGAACACCATCCACATTTGAGCCACCAAATCAACAAGATATCTTCATCCAACCATCCAAAGTCATTGATTTTTGGAGAATCGAAGGAGGAGGCCTTGATCTACAGCTTCACCAAGAGAGATCTTCATTTCCCCCTCATTCAGTTGAGGGCCCCCATGCTCTGTGTTTCTTTGGAAACCCTAGCTTTTGATTTGGTTCTTACAAGCTTGTATTTGATTGTTTGACAGCTTACTTGTATTTGGGAGCCTCCAATTAAGTTGTGGATGTGTGCCTCGAACTTGTTGTAAAGGTGTCGGCTTCCACCTCGAAGGTTGCCAATATAGTGGAAGAGGTGAATCGAACCCTTTGGGGTGAGGTTCATCGGAGAACAAGGGAGGCCTCTCGTGGCGTTGGTGGTTTGAAACCACCCCCTCTCCAAACGTAGACGTACTTCCCCTCAAAAGGAAGGAACTACGGGAAACAAACTCTTGTGTCTCTGCGCTCCACTTTGGTTACTTCTATCCTTCACCGCACTTTACTTTACTTGTTCTTTCTTAGTGTTTGTGCTAGTTGGTGCTAGTTTGACATATAGGTAGATTCACTTAGTTGCATAATCTAGAGAGTTTACCTTTATTGTCAAACCCTAATTTGAGAAAGAGTAAAATTTGAAGTAGCACCTATTCACCCCCCTCTAGGTGCCCATACGATCCTTTCACATGGTAATATACCGAACACCCATGGTGGTTTGGTGCTGGTCATGTTTTTCCCTCGGGAGAGGTTTAGTCAACAGATCCGCCACATTCAAATCTATGTGTACTTTCCAAATCTTTATGTCACCGTCTTGGACATGCTCTCGAATAGCGTGAAAACATAGCTTGATATGCTTCAGCTTCTTGTGTGACCTTGGTTCTTGCGCATTGGCTATGGCGCCCATGTTATCACAGTAGATAGACATTTGGTCCAGCGCACTAGGAACCACACCGAGCTCTATAATGAACTCCTTCATCCATATCGCCTCTTGTGAAGCCTCCGAAGCATCTATGTATTCCGATTCAGTTGAAGATCTCGCCACAATGCTTTGCTTTGCACTCCTCCAGCTTACTGCTGCACCATTCAAAGTAAATACATATCCAGCTTGAGATTTAGAATCATCCGGATCGGTGTTCCAACTAGCATCAGTGTAACCATTAACAACGAGTTGTTCATCACCTCCATAAGAAAGAACCATATCCTTGGTTCTTCTCAAGTACTTAAGGATGTTTTTGACCATTCTCCAATGATCCACCCTTGGATCACTTTGATATCTGCTAGTCAAACTAACAACATATGCAATGTCGAGTCGTACTCATCCTTTCTCTATCTTCTTCCGTAGCGGGACTTGGAGTTTTACTCAAGGTCATATTAGGCAACATGGGCAAGAACCCTTTCTTGCTATCTTCCATTCCAAACCTCTTTAGAACCGACGGCGCCTGAGAGCGCTTCGTCGGGAAACGCCAATAGCAAGGTGTGAAGAGCACAGTAGCAAGTCTTCCCTCAATAAGAAATCGAGGTTATCGAACCAATAGGAGGAAGGAAATGTCTCAAAGGTGTTGCAAGCAACTTGGAGACCAGCACAACACAAACTCAATACTTTGCCCCAATGAACAGTGAGGTTGTCAATCTCACCGGTTGCTGTAACAAAGGACTAATTGTATGGTGTGGAAGGTAATAGTGGTTTGCAGAAAGTAAATAGTGAAGGGTTTCGCGGCATAGTAAATCAAAATTTTCTACGGATGCGAACAGAGGGAAGCCAAGATCTAATCTAGGAGATGCAAACAACGAGAGAGATTGGATTAGATCTTCATACCCTTGAAGATTCGCACAGCGGAACGTTCGTCGGAACATGGGTGATGTAGTCGTACTCGCTTCTCCTCCTCGCGATCCGATCCGATCTAACACCGCAAGTGGCGATGCCTCTGAGAGATGCACACGTGCGGCACCTCGATGTCTCCTTCCTTGGTCCAGCAATTATGGTGGAGAGACGGATTGGATCTACAACGCTACGGCGCGGTGCAAGTGGTGGAGAGTTTCTGCAGCAGGGCTTCGCCTACGCACAGTTTGGAGGGAGAGAGAGAGAGGAGGGCAGCAGGGCGGCTAGGGTTTGAGGAGGAGGTGTGGGGGGGTGCGCCCCAGCCCTCTATATATAGAGGGCTGGCCAGCCCCCTTGACCCCTCCAAGCCCTAGGGCGGCGGCCCCAAGGGTTGGAGTGGGGGGCAAGTTTTCCCCCTCCTTCTAGAAGGTTTCCCTAGGGTTTCCCCTAGGGTTTGGCCGGCTGGGCCTATGGGGCCTTGTGCCCCTGGCCCAATGCGACCAGGGCACTCCCTCGTAGGCCCATGCCCCCTCCCGGCAGGTGTGGCCACGTTGGTCCCCCTCCGGAAGGTTCTAGAAGCTTCCGGTACAATACCGATTAACCCGAAACAATTCCGAACTCCAAAAACTACACTGCCTTATATGAATCTTATTCTCCGGACCATTCCGGAACCTCTCGTGATATCCCGGATCCCATCCGAGACTCCGAACAAAAACTCATAAACCAATTATCCAATCTATCCTAGCGTCGAGACACGTTAAGTGTGTGACCCTTCGGGTTCGAGAACATGCAGACATGATCTACTATCAATAATCAACAGCGGGGTCTGGAAACCCATATTGACTCACACACATTCATCGATGATCATATCGGATGAACCACGATGCCAGGATTCAATCAATCCCATATATATATTCCCTTCGTCGCGCGATATTTTACTTGCCCGAGATTCGATCGTCGGTACCGTCATACCTAGTTCAATCTCGTTCACAACAAGTACTTTACTCGTTCCGTAATACGATATCACTTTGTGATTAACTCCTTAACCACATGCTTGCAAGCGGTGTTGATATCGATTACCGAGTGGGCCCGAAGTATATCTCTCCGATTTGGGAGGGACAAATCCCATCTCGATACATACAACCCAACAGATACTTTCCGATCACCTGAGAGACACCTTTATGATCACCCTCTCATAGGATGACATTTGATGACCTCAAAGCTTTCTTCCGATACCAGGGAGTTGTATTATCTTATGGTCTAAGGAATACAATATTTTACATAAGAAAAGCTTCGCAAAGATGAACACGATGACACGATCTAATTGCTTCGCTTAGTTTGGGTATGTCCATCACATCATTCTCCCAATGATGTGATCTCATTATTAATCGACAACTCATGTCCATGATTAGGAAACCTTAACCATCATTAATCAATGAGCTAGTCCATAGAGGCGTACTAGGGACACGGTGTTGTTCACAAACCACACAAGTATTAAAGTTTCCGCTTAATACAATTCTAGCATGGAATATAAACATTATCATGAACAAGAATTATAATAATAACATCTTTATTATTGCCTCTAGGGCATAATTCCAACAGTCTCCCACTTGCACTAGAGTCAATAATCTAGTTTACATTTGGCAACAATCTCACACCCATGGCACTGAGGTGCTGATCATGTTTTACACGTGGAAGAGGTTTAGTCAATTGATCTGCGACATTCAGATCTGTATGTACTTTGCTAATCTTCAGATCTCCATCTGATATATAATCTCGGATTATATGAAACTTGCGGTTGATATGCTTGGTCTTTGGATGATATCTTGGTTCCTTAGCGAGTGCTATGGCGCCAGTGTTGTCACACAATATCTCCAGTGGGTCCAATGCACTTGGAACCACGCCAAGCTCAGTGATGAAGTTCCTGATCCAAACTCCTTCACTTGACGCTTCTGCAGCAGCCATGTATTCCGCTTCTACTGTAGATCCCGCGATCACGCTTTGCTTGCAGCTTCTCCAGCTCACAGCTCCTCCATTCAAAATATACACGTATCCTGTCTGAGATTTAGAATCATCCTTGTCGGTGTCGAAACTAGCGTCGACGTAACCTTTTACGACGAGTTGTTCATCACCCCCATAGACTAAGAACATTTCTTTAGTCCTATTTAGGTACTTTAGGATGTTCTTCACGGCTGTCCAGTGTTCCACTCCTGGATCACTTTGATACCTGCTCGTCAAACTAAGAGCATTGGACACATCCGGTCTAGTACGCAGCATGGCATACATGATAGAACCTATGGCCGAGGCATAAGGCACTTTGCTCATAGCTTCCCTATCATTTACCGTAGCTGGACACTGAGCCTTGCTCAATATCTTACCTGACAACATAGGCACTGAACCTTTCTTTGCCTTATCCATTCTGAACCTTTTCAGAACTTTGTCTAGGTATGTACTCTGGCTTAAAGCTATCAGGCGTCTTTGTCTATCTCTATAGATCTTGATGCCCAATATATAAGCAGCTTCACCTAGGTCTTTCATTGAAAAACACTTGTTCAAATAACTCTTCACATCGTTAAGCATGTTAATGTCATTTCCAATAATCAATATGTCATCCACATATAGTACCAGAAATGTCACCGAGCTCCCACTCACTTTCTTGTAGATACAAGCTTCGTAGCAATTTGGAACAAATCCAAAGCTCTTGATCACTTGATCAAAACGAAGGTTCCAACTCCGAGATGCTTGCTTCAGTCCATAAATGGAACGCTGAAGTTTGCATACTTTATCAGCATCCTTAGGATCGACAAAACCTTCGGGTTGCATCATATACAACTCTTCATCAATGTTGCCATTGAGGAACGCAGTCTTGACATCCATCTGCCATATTTCATAATCATGAAACGCGGCAATTGCTAATAAAATCCGAATGGACTTAAACATCGCTACGGGAGAGAAAGTCTCATCATAGTCAACACCTTGAACTTGTCGAAAACCTTTCGCGACAAGCCGTGCTTTATAGACGGTAACATTACCATCCGCGTCCGTTTTCTTCTTGAAGATCCATTTGCACTCAACGGCCTTTCGGTCGCTAGGAGGGTACACCAAAGTCCATACTTGGTTTTCGCTCATGGATCCCAATTCGGATTTCATGGCTTCTAGCCATTTCTCAGAGTCTGGGCTCATCATCGCTTCCTCATAGTTCGTAGGTTCACTGTCTTCTACCAACAAGACAGTCAAGACAGGGTTGTCGTACCACTCAGGAGGGGCACGCGACCTTGTCGACCTGCGACGTTCAGTAGCAGCATCGTCCGAAGCTTCATGATCCTTGTCATTAGCTTCCTCTATTGTTGGTGCAGGCGGCACTGGAACAATTTCAGGTGCTGCGCTACTCTCCAATTCAAGAGAAGGTTCAATAACCTCGTCTAGCTCTACTTTCCTCCCACTCACTTCTTTCGAGAGAAACTCCTTCTCAAGAAAGGAACCGTTCTTTGCGACAAACACTTTGCCTTCGGTTCTGTGATAGAAGGTATACCCAATAGTTTCCTTAGGGTATCCTATGAAGACGCATTTCTCCGCTTTGGGTTCGAGCTTGTCCGGCATCAACTTCTTGACGTAAGCTTCGCATCCCCAAACTTTAAGAAATGACAACTTAGGTTTAGCACCAAACCACAGTTCATACGGTGTCGTCTCAACGGATTTAGATGGAGCCCTATTTAAAGTGAATGCAGCGGTTTCTAATGCATAACCCCAAAATGATAACGGCAAATCAGTAAGAGACATCATTGATCGGACCATATCTAATAGAGTTTGATTCCGGCGTTCAGACACACCATTGCGCTGTGGTGTTCCGGGTGGCGTGAGTTGCGAAACGATTCCGCTTGCTTTAAGATGCGTGAGAAAATCATAACTCAAATATTCACCTCCACGATCGGATCATAGAAACTTAATCTTTCTGTTACGATGGTTCTCCACTTCATTCTGAAATTCCTTGAACTTTTCAAATGTTTCAGATTTATGTTTCATTAAATAGATATACCCATATCTACTTAAGTCATCGGTAAAAGTGAGAAAATAGCGATATCCACCGCGCGTCGAAACACTCATCGGTCCGCATACATCGGTATGTATGATTTCCAACAAGTCCGTTGCTCGCTCCATCATACCGGAGAACGGGGTTTTGATCATCTTTCCCATGAGGCATGGTTCGCATGTGTCAAATGATTCAAAATCAAGAGACTCCAAAAGTCCATCAGAATGGAGTTTCTTCATGCGCTTTACACCAATATGACCTAGACGACAGTGCCACAAATAAGTAGTATTATCACTATCTACTTTACATCTCTTAGCCTCAATGTTATGGATGTGTGTTTCATCCCTTTCGAGATTTAGAAGAAAGAAACCGTTCACAATAGGTGCATGACCAAAAAGATGTTACTCATATAAATAGAACAACCATTATTCTCCGATTTAAATGAATAACCGTCTTGCAATAAACAAGATCCAGAAATAATGTTCATGCTCAACGCAGGCACATAATAACATTTATTGAGGTTTAAAACTAATCCCGAAGGTAAAACTAAGGAGAGTGTGCCGACGGCCATCACATCAACTCTTGATCCGTTGCCAAAGCGCATCGTCACCTCATCCCTCGCAAGCCGTCGTCTATTCCGTAGCTCCTGTTTCGAGTTACAAATATTAGCAACTGAACCAGTATCAAATACCCAGGCACTACAACGAGGGCTTGTAAGGAAAACATCAATAACATGTATATCAAATATACCTTTGATGGTGCCAGCCTTCTTGTCCGTTAAGTACTTCCGACAGTTGCGCTTCCAGTGACCCTTGTCCTTGCAATAGAAGCACTCAGTGTCCGGCTTGGGACCAGACCTGACCTTCTTCTCCGCAGGGGAAACGCGCTTGCTGCCACCTTTCTTGAAGGGCTTCTTTGCACCCTTACCTTTCTTGAAGGTGTGGGGCTTGTTGACCATCAACACATGATTATCCTTTTTGATGTCCACCTCCGCAGCCTTCAGCTTTGCGAAGAGCTCGGTGATCGTATCAGTGGAACCAATCTGGTTGTGAGTCACTACAAAACTTTTGTAGCTGGGAGGGAGTGATTGCAGAACCCTGTCAATCTTGAGCTCCTCTAGAATCTTGCAGTACAGTTGCTCAAGGCGTTGAGTGTAGCCCGACATCTTAATGGCGTGCTCACTAACGGAACTCCCTTCCTCCATCTTGCAGTTAAAGAACTTCTCAGAGATCTCATATCTCTCAGAACGGGCCTGAGTCTGAAACATGGTTTTCAGCTCCTCGAGAATCTCAAAGGGCCCGGGATAGTCTTCAAAACGATTTTGAAGGTCCGATTCCATAGCAAACAACATGGTGCTCTTAATCACACCATAATCATCTTTGCGCGACTGATAGACAGCTTTCTCATCAGCCGGCGCAGTAGCAGCAGGGGCGTCACCTAACGCATTCTCAAGGACATAGTCCTTTTGACCGCCAGAGAGAATGATTATCAAATTGCGGAACCAGTTGGTGAAGTTAGACCCATTGTTTTTAAGCTTTTCCTTCTCAGCAAAAACGTTGAAGTTGAAGTTGGACTTAGCCATTTGATCTACAATATTTGCAAGTACAAATTAGACTATGTTCATGATAACTAGTTCAACTTTTAATCAAATTACTAGATGAACTCCCACTAAATTCAACATCCCTCAAGTTGTTTAGTGAACACGATCCATTATTCACCACACCTAATCCGATCTTCACGAGAAGAGATGTGGTTTCAATGGTGGACAACGAAGCGTCGATCATATCATTCATATGACTCATGCTTAACCTTTCGGTTCATGTGTTCCGAGGCCATGTCTGTACATGCTAGGCTCGTCAAGTTAGACCCAAGTATTTCCGCGTGTGCAAAACTGGCTTGCACCCGTTGTATGTGAACGTAGAGTCTATACACCCGATCATCACGTGATGCTTGGACACGACGGACTTTCGCAATGGTGCATACATGGGGAGAACACAGTTTTATCTTGATCTTTAAGTGAGGAATCATCTTATAATGCTACCGATCTAAGCATAATAAGATACATAAAAGGATAAACATCACATGCATATAACTTTATGTGACATGGTATAGCCAATCTTCGCGCAATGATCTCCATCTTGTGCGTGCCGGCATGATCTCCATCGCTCCACCATGATTGCCTCCACCACGAATAGCAACTACAACTATTGCTAACTACTTAGCGATAAAGTGAAACTATTACATGGCGTATAAGAAGTTGACACACAGGTCATACACAATTATAAAGACAACCATATGGATCCTGCCGGTTGTGTACTCATCGACATGCAAGTTGTGAAACATTACAAAACATGATCATCGCATACATTATACACATCACATCTTGGGCCATACCATATCACAGAAAACACTCCCTGCAAAAACAAGTTAGATGCCTCTACTTTGTTGTTGCATGTTTTACGTGGCTTATGGGAGTAGATGTTAAGAACGATTCTTACCTACGGAAAGCCACAACGGTGCTATTATGGTTGCCAAACTCCGGTGTAAATCCCATGACAACTATAGTGAGACAAACTGGCATCCACCAGCCGCATGTGTGGAACAAGCCACACGTCAAGTGCTGAGCCGGTCTCGCGAACGACGTCGCGTAAGGTTGGCCTAGATCGCTTCAATCTCACTATCCCGCATCATAAGAAGAACACAAACAAGAGGCTTGCAACAGAAAACATCAACGCCCGCAACAACCATGTTGCGTTCTACTCGTGAAACACATCTACGCATAGATCTAGCTCGGATACCACTGAAGGGTTTCGCGGCATAGTAAATCAAAATTTTCTACGGATGCGAACAGAGGGAAGCCAAGATCTAATCTAGGAGATGCAAACAACGAGAGAGATTGGATTATATCTTCATACCCTTGAAGATTCGCACAGCGGAACGTTCGTCGGAACGTGGGTGATGTAGTCGTACTCGCTTCTCCTCCTCGCGATCCGATCCGATCTAACACCGCAAGTGGCGATGCCTCTGAGAGATGCACACGTGCGGCACCTCGACGTCTCCTCCTTCCTTGGTCCAGCAAGTATGGTGGAGATACGGATTGGATCTACAACGCGACGGAGCGGTGCAAGTGGTGGAGAGTTTCTGCAGCAGGGCTTCGCCTACGCGTAGTTTGGAGGGAGAGAGAGTAGGGCACCAGGGCGGCTAGGGTTTGAGGAGGAGGTGTGGGGGGGTGGTGCGCCCCATCCCTCTATATATAGAGGGCTGGCCGGCCCCCTTGACCCCTCCTCCAAGCCCTAGGGCGGCGGCCCCAAGGGTTGGAGTGGGGGGCAAGTTTTCCCCCTCCTTCTAGAAGGTTTCCCTAGGGTTTCCCCTAGGGTTTGGCCGGCTGGGCCTATGGGGCCTTGTGCCCCTGGCCCAATGCGACCAGGCACTCCCTAGTAGGCCCATGCCCCCTCCCGGCAGGTGGGGCCACGTTGGTCCCCCTCCGGAAGGTTCTAGAAGCTTCCGGTACAATACCGATTAACCCGAAACAATTCCGAACTCCAAAAACTGCACTGCCTTATATGAATCTTATTCTCCGGACCATTCCGGAACCTCTCGTGATATCCAGGATCCCATCCGAGACTCCGAACAAAAATTCATAAACCAATTATCCAATCTATCCTAGCGTCGAGACACGTTAAGTGTGTGACCCTTCGGGTTCGAGAACATGCAGACATGATCTACTATCAATAATCAACATCGGGGTCTAGAAACCCATATTGACTCCCACACATTCATCGATGATCATATCGGATGAACCACGATGCCAGGATTCAATCAATCCCATATATATATTCCCTTCGTCGCACGATATTTTACTTTCTCGAGATTCGATCGTCGGTACCGTCATACCTAGTTCAATCTCGTTCACAGCAAGTACTTTACTTGTTCCGTAATACGATATCACTTTGTGATTAACTCCTTAACCACATGCTTGCAAGCGGTGTTGATATCGATTACCCAGTGGGCCCGAAGTATATCTCTCCGATTTGGGAGGGACAAATCCCATCTCGATACATACAACCAACAGATACTTTCCGATCACGTGAGAGACACCTTTATGATCACCCTCTCATAGGATGACGTTTGATGACCTCAAAGCTTTCTTCCGATACCAGGGAGTTGTATTATCTTATGGTCTAAGGAATACAATATTTGACATAAGAAAAGCTTCACAAAGATGAACACGATGACACGATCTAATTGCTTCGCTTAGTTTGGGTTTGTCCATCACATCATTCTCCCAATGATGTGATCTCATTATTAATCGACAACTCATGTCCATGATTAGGAAACCTTAACCATCATTAATCAATGAGCTAGTCCATAGAGGCGTACTAGGGACACGGTGTTGTTCACAAACCACACAAGTATTAAAGTTTCTGCTTAATACAATTCTAGCATGGAATATAAACATTATCATGAACAAGAATTATAATAATAACATCTTTATAATTGCCTCTAGGGCATAATTCCAACAAATAGTAACAGTGGAAGATGTATCAATGGTAAAGATTGGACCGGGGTCCATAGTTCACTAGAGGTGTTCTCCTTAGATAAACAAACATGGCATGCTGGGTAAACAAATTACAGCAGGGCAATTGACAGGACTGAGCAAGGCATAACAATGCAATACTAGACATCATGATCCTATGAGATTTGATCGGGCAATACAACAAGATACATAGACCACCATACAAATGCATCTATGACGAGAAGTCCACCTTTGGGTTATCATCCGAACCCCCTCGAGTATTAAGTTGCAAGCAACAGACAACTGCTTTAAGCAAAGTGTGTAAGGTAAACAATCCACTTGTTCCATGAATAAGAGACCGTTGTTTTGTCCCTAGTGGCAACAGCACATCTACAACCTTAGAGATTTCTATCACTTCCCTTAGATTAAATAGAGGCATGAACCCACTATCGAGCATAAATACCCCCTCTTGGAGTCACTAGCAACTACTTGGACAAAATAGCTACTAACAACGGACAGCATGCAAGATCACAAACAACACATACATGATAGAATCAATAAGACAAAACCATTAATCAATCTGACATAGTAATCTCAATATCCATCGGATCCCCGAAAACGCAACATGCATGATTACAAATAGATGAGATCTTGATCATGAACGGAGCTCACGGGATCTAGACATGAAAGCACAAAGGAGGAGATACAACCATCTAGCTACTACATGGACCCGTAGTCCAAGGTGGAACTACTCACGCTTCATACCGGAGGCTGGCATGATGAAGAATAAGGCCTCCGGGATGATCTCCCCTTCGGCAGGGTGCCAGGAAGAGCTTCAGATCCCCCCGATCTAGGGACGATGGTGGCGGAGGCTACAGACGGTTTCATGGAATATTGATCGGGTACTTAGGGTTTAGGCATAGGGGGCTTCTTATAGGCAAAGAGGAAGGCCGAGGGGGTGCCCGAGGCGGCTGCACCCCCCAGGCGCAGGCCAGACCTGGCCGCGCGGCCAGGGGGTGTGGCCCCCTCGAGGCCCTCCTCCGTCTCGTCTTTTGGCTCTGTGTTCCCCACGGTAAAATATTGACTTTGGCTTTTCTCCCGTCCAATTCCGAGAATATTTATTTTCTGCCTTTCTGGAACCAAAAACAGAAGAAAATAGGCAACTGGCACTATGGCATATTGTTAATAGGTTAGTACCATAAAACATATAGAAACACCTCAAAGTGTAGACAAAGCAAAGCAAAGCAAAGTAGATACTAAACAAGCATGGAACATCAAAAATTATAGATACGTTTCTGACGTATCAAGCATCTCCAAGCTTAACTCCTGCTCGTCCTCGAGTAGGTAAGTGATAAAAAGAATAATTTTTGAGGTGACATGCACCATCAAAATCAAGATCAAACCATTTATAAGCATTGAAAGCTGCGATCAAAGAACTCTAAACATGTGCATGAAATATGGAGTTCTAACAGTAAGAAAAGTAACTAAGCATGCAACATGAAAGTCTACAAACAAAGATCATGAATACGATTCATTGAAAAACGTTTGTTTGTTTCACATACATAAAACATGGCATAGTGGCAATCATCTTGTCCCTCATAGAGTAGCAAATAGATGCATAGGACACCTTGAAAGTTCATAAGAGTGACTAGATACAAATAGCACAAGAACAAGCAATATCAATAATATGCATCAATCAATAAGTTTTGGGACAATGCACATAGAACTAAGAATGGCAACTATGCTCTCTTAACTGGTGCCTAAAGGTAGAAGGTGGAGACTCAATATAATAGTGGAAGAAAGACCCTTCATAAAGGGAAGCAGGGATTTCAAGTTTCAAAAAGAGCTTCCAAAAATTATAGTACTTGTTAGCTTTCATCCCTCATTGCCCCTATCATAAGAATCTTGAAGTGATTAAGGTTAAAGTGAACAAACTATGGAGTATATGCTTGACAAAGTATAAGTTGGCAATCTCATGTCCCTTGAATACGAGGGCCGCTCCTCATGCTACTCAAGTTTAGTTACTTGCAAGTTCTTGTTATAGTAAGTACATGTGTATCATAGAGAACCGCCAACGGGGTACCCCTTGCACATGGTACACGTGCTATCCCATAACTAAAATGACAAGGCAAGCAGATAATGAGCATATCAGCAATCTTCTTATTTATCATGGGAATATGGTGCCTTTTTTCTCTCTTTCATCTTTTCTCATATTTTTTTCTTTTTCTCAATCTATTTTTTTTAAAAGAATGCTTCATAGATGTCACTATGGTGATTGAAAGGATACAGATGTCGCCTAGAGGGGGGGTGAATAGGCGATTAAAACTTTTCCTAGAGTGGATCAACAAAGGCGGAATAAAACTACTGTTTACTTTGTTAAGCACAACCTAGAAACAACTAAGGTTCACCTATGTGCACCAACAACTTATGCTAAGCAATACAAGTAACAAAGTGATGGCAAGATATATATTACTTCAAGCACGAAGGCTATCACGATGTAAAGTGCATAAGTAAAGAGCTCGGGTATAGAGATAACCGAGGCACGCGGGGACAACGATATTTTACTAAGTTCCTCCCAACATGGAGTGCGTCTCGTTTAGAGAGGGGGTGGTATCAAACCACCAACTCCACAAAAGGCCTCCCTTATTCTCCGGTGAATCTCACCCCAACGGGATCGATCCATGCTTCCACTATCGGTGCACTTGTCGGTGGCAACCGGAACCTCTCACAAGGTTGGGGCACTTCTCCATAACTTAATTGGAGGCTCCCAACAAATGCCACAAAACGCCACAATGCCACCAAGGCCACAAACCGTCTAGGGTTCCAAGAACCCAAGAGGGACAAGCTCCAATGAGTAATTCAAACCAAATCCTCCAAGGAGAACACAAACCGATGCACCAAATGCAAATGGCAAGAACACCACAAAGATGCTCAAATCCCTCACTCTCAAGTTCCAACAAGAGAGGAGGAATCAAAGAGAGACACAAAATCCCCCAAAATCTAGATCCCCAAAGATACACTCACAAAGAGATGAATCGGTTATGTCAAAACGTAGATCTAGATCACCTCCAACTATCCCTCAAATATATGCAAGAATCAATGGAGGGGTGTGCAGAAATCAAGCTCAAAGAGTAAGGCAAATGGAGGCAAAGCTTAGACAAAAGGAGGAGTGATAAGCAACCTAAACTTAAAACGGGCAAAGCCTTAAATAGGGGCCCCAAAAATCTAGCCGTTGGAGCTATTTTTCGGAACGGTCCGGTACTACCGGATTTAACCGGTAGAACTGCACCATTCCCAGGAAAAAGCAGCAGCGGCAGATCTGGCGGGGCCAGCGGAGCAAGCAGCAGCAGGCGCATGTCGCAGTGGGGCCGGGCAGCGCTGGAGCCAGCATGAGGCCAGCAGTCAACGGGGGAAGGGGAATGCGCAGCAGCTTGCAAGCAGCATGCAGCGAACGAAGCAAGCGCGCGCGGCGCGAGGCGTGTGACGGCAGCAGCAGGCCCAGCGCGCGGCAGTGGGGCCACCAGCAGGCGAGCGTTGCGTGGGCCATAGGGAGGCAGCAGGGGTCAACGCGAGCCAGGCAGGCGTGCATCACGCGTGACAGTAGCGGCCAGGCCTGGGCCCAGCGGGGTGAGCGGTCAAACAGCGAGCGGCAGCAGGGCGCTGCACGCGCGAGCTGCGGCAGCAGCAGGGGGCCAGCGTGCGGGGCCAGGTGGCGCGCGAGTGATGCGCGGCGAGAAAACGTGAGGCGTCAGATCTGGCGAGCGAGCGAGCGCAGCGGGAAGAAGCTGGGCATTTTACCTGGGCCGGCCGGTAGTACCGGCCCACCCGGGCGGTACTACCGGGCCGGCCGGTACTACCGCGAATAGGTACTGGGCCAGGCAGAGAGATATTATGGAACGCCCAGGGGCAGGCGGTAGTACCGGCCCGCCTGGGCAGTACTACCGTCCGGCCCAGTAAGCAGATTTTCCCTTTTCTTTTAAACCGAATAAAAGCCAATACTCAAACGACAATAACTTTTGACTGGAAGCTCCGATTGACCCGATTCCAATTGCGTTGGATAGAGGACGACAAGGGCTTCCCAATATTTAGGCTTTAGCCATCAGGGGCTTCTTATAGGCGAAGAGGGAGGCCGAGGGGTGCCCGAGGTGGCTGCACCCCCCAGGCGTGGAGCAGGACTGGCCGCGTGACCAGGAGGTGTGGCCCCCTCGAGGCCCTCTCCGTCTCGTCTTCTGGCTCCGTGTTCCCCATGGTAAAATATTGACTTTGGCTTTTGTCCCGTCCAATTCCGAGAATATTGATTTTCTGCCTTTCTAGAACCAAAAATAGAAGAAAACATGCAACTAGCACCGTGGCATCTTGTTAATAGGTTAGTACTAGAAAACATATAAAAACACCTCAAAGTGTAGATAAAGCAAAGCAAAGTAGATACTAAACAAGCATGGAACATCAAAAATTATAGATACGTTTCTGATGTATCAAGAACTTTGTCCAAATATGTACTCTGTGACAACGATATTAGGTGTCTCGATCTATCTCTATAAATCTTTATGCCTAATATGTAAGCAGCTTCACCAAGATCCTTCAAAAAACTATTATTCAAATAATCTTTGATACTATTAAGAAGGTCTACATCATTCCCAATCAACAATATGTCGTCCACATATAGTAATAGGAATGCTACAGAGCTCCCACTCACTTTCTTGTAAATACAAGATTTTCCATAAGTTTGTATAAAACCAAAACTTTTGATCACCTTATCAAAACGTTGATTCCAACTTTGGGATGCCTGCTTCAATCCATAAATGGACCGTTGAAGTTTGCATACCTTGTTAGCATCTTTAGGATCGACAAAACCTTTGGGTTGTACCATATACAACTCTTCATCAATATCTCCATTGAGGAACGCTGTTTTGACATCCATCTGCCATATCTCATAATCATAATATGCACCGATTGCTAACAAAATCCTCACAGACTTTAGCTTCGCTACCCTTTTGCGACAAGTTGAGCTTTATATACGGTAACAGTACTGAAAGGATA
The DNA here is from genome assembly GCA_916181665.1 of Avena sativa. NCBI lineage: Eukaryota > Viridiplantae > Streptophyta > Magnoliopsida > Poales > Poaceae > Avena > Avena sativa. The sequence goes on along the minus strand of OV702283.1, from coordinate 357,220,986 downwards.
CGAATGTCGCCTAGAGGGGGGTGAATAGGTGATTAAAACTTTTCCTAGAGTGGCTCAACAAGGGCAGAATAAAACTAGCGTTTACTTTGTCAAACACAACCTAGAACAACTAGGGTTCACCTATGTGTACCAACAACTTATGCTAAGAAATACAAGCAACAATGTGATAGCAAGATATAGATTACTTCAAGCACAAAGGCTATCACAAGGTAAAGTGCATAAGTAAAGAGCTCGGGTATAGAGATAACCGAGGCACACGGGGACAACGATATTTTACCGAGTTCCTCCCAACATGGAGTATGTCTCGTTTGGAGAGGGGGTGGTTTCAAACCACCAACGCCACAAAAGGCCTCCCTTATTCTCCGGTGAATCTCACCCCAACGGGATCGATCCACGCTTCCACTATTGGTGCACTTGTCGGTGGTAACCGGAACCTCTCACAAGGTTGGGGCACTTCTCCACAACTTAATTGGAGGCTCCCAACAAATGCCACCAAGGCCACAATGCCACCAAGGCCACAAAACCGTCTAGGGTTCCAAGAATCCAAGAGGGACGAGTTCCAATGAGTAACACGAACCAAATCCTCCGAGGAGAACTCAAACCGATGCATCGAATGCAAATGGCAAGAACACCACAAAGGTGCTCAAATCCCTCACTCTCAAGTTCCAACAAAGCTACTAAAGCTATTGGGGGAACAAGAGAGGAGGAATCAAAGAGGGACACAAAATCCCCCAAAATCTAGATCCCCAAAGATGCACTCACAAAGAGATGAATCGGTTAGGTCAAAACGTGGATCTAGATCTCCTCTCTCTTCCACTCAAATATGGGCAAGAATAACGGAGGGGAAGAGATTAATCAAGCTTCAAAATCTAGAGCAAGTGTGGACAAAGCTTAGACTAATGGAAGAGAAAGAAGCCACCTAAACTAAAAACGGGCAAGGGCTTAAATAGCGGCCTCAGAAGATCTGGCCGTTGGGACGTTTTTCTGGACTGACCGGTAGTACCGAATCGGACCGGTACTACCGGACCGAACAAACCAAAAACGCCAGGCAGAGCGAGAAGTGCATGCGAGAGGTGGGGCCAGAAGGGGGTCAGCACGAGGCAGCGGCATGGTCAATGCATGCGATGCAACAACACGGGCAGCAGTGCCTGAGCCAGCACACGCGTGCGTGAGAAGCTGGGGACACGCGCGCTGTGGGGCCAGCAAACTCGAGGCAGCGCGGCAGCAAGCGGGAATCTCGTGTGGGCGCGCGCGGGCGAGTGGGCCGGGGATGGGCGCGTGCAGCGAGGCGGGCGAGGCGCGCGCGAGCAGCTGGGCCCAGCGGGGAGGCAGGTGCGGGACCAGGCGGCGCGAGAGAGGGCGGCATCGCGCGAGGCAGGCGCGGGACTCGTGCCGGCAGGTCAATGTGTGCGGGAGAACAGGCGCAAGGCAGCTGGGCCGGGATGCAGGTGGGGGCTGGATCTGGGCGTACCTAGGAAAAATATCTGGGCCGCCCGGTAGTACCGACCCACCCGGGCGGTACTACCGGGCCGGCCGGTACAACCGGAAAATGGTACTGGGCGAGGCAGAGAATAGTTGGGGTACGCTCAGATGCGGGCGGTAGTACCGTCCCACTCGGGCGGTACTACCGCTCGGCCTAGAAACCAGATTTTTCCTTTTCTTTTTAAATAAGACCGACAGATATTCAAACGACTATAACTTTTGATTGGTAACTCCGATCGACCCGATTCCAATTGCGTTGGAAAGAGGACGACATGAGCTCCCCTATAAACGGAATATTCCAATTGCATTTTAAATATTGGCTATCACCAAGTGATAATGTATCAAGTATAATAATGTGAGATACCTCACTTCGTGAGAAACCAAAAAAGCGCATAGATCAAAATCGCAACAAGATACAAACGGAAGATCCGATTTTGATGAACAAGAGCTTGATATGGATATTACCACAAGCTCTATATCCTCACATGGATAAGACCAAATAACAACCAAATACGATGATGCAAGTATGCAAAGGTTTGAGCTCTCTCCGAACGATGTGATCGAGTTGCTCATTCGAGAGCCCCTCTTGATAGTACGATTATCTATCCTAAACCCGGTCTCCCACACACAACATGAGATCAGAAAAAGGGAAAACCTATCAAGATTATACTTTTGCCTTGAGCATTCCACTTGAGCTCGATGTAGACGAACTTGACCTTCTCAAGATAGAACGCCTTTCTTTATTCCTCATCATCGATCCATGATCACCGAGGATGGCAAGCAACAAGCATGAGATCTTCTATAGATGGCTCATTTTGAGCTTGGAAAGCATATCTTCTTCGCATTTCATCGACCTTGAAGCCAACACATGCTCCAAACGATGCCAATGGACAATTCCTACAAGTACATCTTAATACACATATTAGTCCGTAAATATTGTCATTAATTACCAAAACCACACATGGGGGCCCACATGTTCTTTCAATTACCATCAACATATGTTTTCTTCTTGAAAATCCATTTGTTCTCGACAGCCTTCCGGCCATCCGGTAAGTCCACCAAAGTCCATACTTGGTTTTCGTACATGGATCCAATCTCGGATTTCATGGCTTCTTGCCATTTATTGGAATCAGGGCTCATCATCGCTTCCTCATATGTCGCAGGGTCGTCGGTGTTGTCCACCAACATGACACTCATAACGGGATCATACCAATCGGGAGTGGTACGAATTCTTGTTGACCTGCAAGGTTCTGTAGTAACTTCGACTAAAGTTTCATGATCTTTATCATTAGCTTCCTCTCCTATTGGTGTAGGCACCACAGGAACTTCTTCCGATGCTGCACTACTCTCAAATTCGAGAGAAGGTTCGACAACCTCATCGAGTTCTACTTTCCTTCTAGTCACTTCTTTTGAGAGAAACTCCTTCTCTAGAAAGGATCCATTCTTGGCAACAAAGATTTTGCGCTCGGATCTATGATAGAAGGTATACCCAGTAGTTTCCTTCGGGTATCCTATGAAGACGCATTTTTCCGCTTTGGGTTCAAGCTTGTCGGGCTGTAACTTCTTTACATAAGCTTCGCAACCCCAAACTTTAAGGAACGACAATTTAGGTTTCTTCCCAAACCATAATTCATACGGTGTCATTTCAACGGATTTAGATGGTTCCCTATTTAAAGTGAATGCAGCTGTTTCTAATGCATAACCCCAAAATGACAAAGGTAAATCTGTAAGTGACATCATAGAATGAACCATATCTAAGAGAGTTCTATTACGACGTTCAGACACACCATTACGTTGTGGTGTTCCCGTCGGTGTCAACTGTGAAAGTATTCCGCATTTCTTCAAATGCTCGCCAAACTCGTAACTTAGATATTCACCTCCATGATCAGATCGTAGAAACTTAATCTTCTCGTTACGTTGATTCTCCACTTCACTTTGAAATTCCTTAAACTTCTCAAAAGTTTTGGACTTATGTTTCATGAAATAGATATACCCATATCTACTCAAGTCATCCGTGAAAGTAAGAACATAACGATAACCACCGCGCGATGCTACACTCATTGGGCCACACACATCGGTATGTATGATTTCCAACAAGTCCGTTGCTTGCTCCATCATACTAGAAAATAGAGTCTTAGTCATTGTACCCATTAGACATGCTTCGCATCTTTCAAGTGATTCGAAATCAACTGATTCAAGAAGTCCATCGGAATGGAGTTTCTTCATACGCTTCACTCCAATGTGACCAAGACGACAGTGCCACATGTATGTAGAGTTATCGCTTAATTTCAAACGTTTAGCTTCAATATTATTAACATGTGTATTAATACAATCGAGATTCAACAAGAAAAGACCATCTATCAAGGGTGCATGTGAGTAAAACATATTACTCATATAAATCGAACAACCATTATTCTCGGACTTAAACAAGTAACCGTCTCGCAATAAACCTGATCCGGATATAATGTGCATGCTTAATGCAGACACCAAATAACAATTATATAAGTATAAAACTAATCCCGATGGTAGATGAAGAGGTAGCGTGCGGACCGCGATCACATCAACCTTTGATCCATTTCCAACGCGCATCGTCACCTCGTTCTTCGCTAGTTTCCATCTAATCTGTAGCACCTGTTTCGAGTTACAAACATGAGCAACCGAACCAGTATCAAATACCCATGCACTACTACAACTACTAGTAAGATACACATCAATAACATGTATATCGGATATACCTTTCTTCTTGATGTTGCCGTTCTTCAGATCCGCCAAGTACTTAGGGCAATTCCACTTCCTGTGACCTTCTCCCTTGCAGTAAAAGCACTCAGTATTAGGCTTAGGCCCAGCCTTGGTCTTTTTCTCCGCCGCGGTAGCTTTCTTACCGCCCTTCTTGAAGTTTCCCTTTTTCTTAGGCTTGCCTTGCTTCTTGAAATTGGTGGTCTTATTGACCATCAACACTTAGTTATCTTTCTTGATCTCCACTTCCGCAGACTTCAACATAGAGAAGAGTTCTCACAACGTCTTATCCATGCTCTGCATGTTGTAGTTCATCACAAAGTTCTTGTAACTTGGTGGTAGTGATTGGAGGACACGGTGAATCCCCAACGCATTGGGAATTATTATTCCCAAACTCTGGAGCTTATTGGCATACCCAGACATCTTAAGCACATTCTCACTGACGGAGCTGCCCTCCTCCATCCAGCACATAGGTCAACTGACCAGCACTGAGGACAATGATAAAATTGCGGAACCAATCCGCGAAGTTGCTTCCATTGTTTTCAACTTTTCTTTCTCTAGGAACGCATTAAAATTGATGGTAGGAGCCGCCATTGATCTACAACATATTTGCAATAGTTTAGACTAAGTTTATGACAAATTGATTTCTAATTAATAGTTAAATTAATCTAGGTGAACTCCCACTCAAAACAACATCCCTCACATTGTTTTAGTGATCACACGAACAAAATCCACTACATCAAAACAGATCATCACGAGAGATGATGTAGCTTCAAAGGCGAACAATCAACATGTTCATAGTATCTACTATATGACTCATGCTTTACCTCCATGTTTCGAGACCATGTCTGTACGTGCTAGGCTCGTCAAGATAAAACCTTAGTTTCCGCATGAGCAAATCTGGCTTGCTCCCGTTGTATACACTCGCAGAATCTAACACACCCGATCATCACGCGGTGCTTCAAAACAACGAGTCTTCGCAATGGTGCCTACTAAGGATGAACACTTTATAACTTGATATTTTTGTGAGAGGGATCATCTTATAATGATCCCGTCGTGAACTAAGCAATACAAGATGCATAAAAGGATTAACATCACATGCAATTCAAAATATGTGATATGATATGGTCTTTCTTCTTGTGCTTTAGATCTCCATCTTCAATCACGAACATGATCTCCATCATCACCGGTGTGGCGTCAAGGTCAATGGCACTGCTCCATTGTTGTCGTACACCAGCATCAACTATTACAACTAATTTGAATAATAGACACGTAGGTCTTAACGAAATTTAAAAGACAACCATAAGGCTCCTGTCGGTTGCTGACTTATAATAAGGAACATTGCTGTAATGCCCCGGAAAATATTCCGAAATAAAATTGCGTGTTATTTTCTATTTGGCATCATCATGATATCATGCATACTTTTGACCTAAAATATTTTAACCAAAAGCCTATTTTGTATTCTAATTATTCCCCTCTTTTAATATCAAATCGAAAACCCTAGTCTTTTCTAGATATTTTATTTGTCTAAAAACTATTTACAGAAGTCTTTTAAAACTAAAAAAAATGAAAAAATAAAAGAGTTTTGGGGAGGCAGCTGGCCGGGCCAAAAGGCCCAGCTAGCCACCTACAACCCGCACGTCGAACCCTAGTTCTAACCAAATTCTAACCCTAACCTGATCCACACCTCCCGCCGCCACACACACACGCAACGCACACCACAACCATACCCCCAACATGTCCCACGCACGCCTGACAAACACACACCACGCACGCTACCTGTTACACGCAACACCACACACGCACTCGACCCTGACCCCAACACAACACGTACGCACGGGATCCCCTCGATCCCGCGACCCCTGCGCCTCGTCTGCATATCCCCCAACTCCCGACTCCGCCGCCATTCCCGACCTCTCCTCCCTCCTTCTGCTGCGCCGCCTCTTCGCAGGCCGCGTCGGCGAGCCGCCACGCCCCGCGACTGCTGCCGCTCGCCTGCTCTGCACCCCGCGTCTCCGGCCACTCCTCTTCCGGGCATCGTCCGCATCCCCTCGCTGTCGCCACCTCTCCTCCGAGCAAAGCTGCTCCGCTGCCGCCTGCCCGTCGCCGCGGCTCCCGCCTTCCCGTGCACGGCCGCCTGAGCTCCTGTCCGACCGCGGCGTCACCAGCGCCCAGAAATCAGCGTCCGCGGCCCCCGTTCTCCCCGCCATCGAGCACCTCGCCTCTGCTCCATGGCTCCCGCCCGTCGCCCCTACTCGAGCCTGCTCGGCCGCCTCCGTGGACGCCATGACGCCGCCCTTGATCCTCGTCTGCAAGCCCGGCCGCGCATCCCTGTTCTCACTCCGCAGCGTCATCGACCCCATGACTCCGCGCGTGCTTAGTGGACCAGGAGCAAGCCCAGCATGCCTCGCGTCCTGCAGCCCTCGAAGTCTATGGTAATCTGATGTGTGGTTGAGGTGTGGCGCGATGCTAACAAGATGGTGGTGTTGTACACTTCGCGTCCTCGACTACAGTCCACAACATACTAGGATGAAGAGTGTGACAAGGTCATCATTGTTGTTCTCGACAAGTTCTTCCTGCGACCACCGTTACCGGAACCAAGTACACCTTCGGTAATTGAAGCCGGAATGCCAAGGCCTACGTCACGGATCCGAAGGCTCCGAACTCGAGGATCCGCAGCCCGAGCCATGATCGCCTTCCCGGACGCCATGACCGTCTTCACGGATCCAATGGCCGAGACCCCGGAGGCCGAACCTATCGACCCCCTCGGTGAACACCAAGATCGTCGATCCGAGATGTGCGACCCCTATCCGAGACCCCTATCTTGTTATAATATATATAATATAACTTGTTGCATATTAATCCATCCATACTCGCATACATGTTTATTTGTTTGGGAGTACTTTGACGATTCACCTAAATTAAATATGGAGATCATATGTGGGCTATATTTATATTATCTCTACTTCATTTAAATTTGTGTAGCTCACATATTCCATGCTTTGCCTTGTTAATTCAACATTTAATTTGAGGGGTAGATAAATAACTTGAACCTACTAATTAAATGTTGGAATCCCGATTCTGCTTAATATTGCTAAGTTAGGCCGCATATTGTCATGCCATGCATCATATCATAAACATGCCGGATCCTCCGCCTAGTATTAAATATTGCATCGGGTGTTCTTCTAGTACTTTGCTTCTTCACCGGATAGGACGATGAGTGGATGCGAGTTGCGACAAGTCTCCGGTTTCCTGACTTTGTCTCAAAGGCGAGCATTCTCCCCCTTCTACCTATTTTTCCATTTCTAGTCTTTACTTCTTCCAATTGATCTATTGCTATCCTTATTGTCGATGCTATAGTACCGTTACTTTAATTACCTGCTCCACTATATTGCCTTGGTTATCCTATTGCCTTGTTTGATTAGCTAGCTTTGTCCTTGCGAGTCGTAGGCATGCTTAGTATCGCTCTCATACAGGTGAAACATGATACTTGGATATGGTTGATGATAAGATAATTAATCTGATGTTGTTGATTATGGTTTCACCTAATGATAAGGCCCCGGCAGGGACCACCTTTGGCAACTGCTTGAGCCGCCCTAGGACCCGTTCGTTCTACGATACCAGTTCTGAGTTGATCGCGCTAACCAAACGTGGGGGCCTATGGGATCCCCCCTCAACTACCGGCGCTATTCGTATATCCAGAGGGTTACAAAATTGGTTTTCCATTTGGTGCATACGCATAATATGTCCTCGGACATGGGTGAGTTGATATGTCTTCGGACTTGATGTTTTGGTGGACTACCATGGCTTGCATTGCATAAAATCGGGATATCGTGACGGAGGTGGGATGGAGCTCTACAAGTTATCTTCCGATCATCGCTCGGCCATAGACTCAAACGCTGTGCCACCTAGAGAATCAGATGTATCTCTTGTGTGGGTAAAACACAGTAGGTGATGCCTCTGGATATGCGCGTAGTTAAGGGATAGTTCTTGTTGTGAGATTCGGAAGGCACGCGTTATATGTTGCCTGAAGGGTTGAGCATGCGTTTGGGTACAGTAGTGCACCCCTGCAGGGTAAATCTTTTCGAGAAGCCGTGTGTCCACGGTTATGGGCGTCTCAGGAGTACAGTGTCATGATCATAGACAACGCCACTAATGTTTTGCCTCTAATAACATGATTAGTAATTAGTCTTATCAACTAAACACTTGCTTAACTAAAATTTCCACCGTGTGTGTTCCGCTAGAGGACTTCCTCGACTGGTCTTCGAGGGGGAAATCTTCGGATGGGTTATGTTTGGTGTTATATTATTGTTACCGCATAGTGCTCTCTTATCTCACTCTAATATCCGAAGTTGTAGAGTGTCTCTATAAGTTAGATAGTGCAAGCTTTGCTGCCGCTGAGCCCACCATACATATGTAGGCGAGGACCGCCGAATTCTAGTCTCGCCGTGTACTGGCCTCAGTACTGACCGCTCTCTTTCTGTTCTCCTTTGCCCTTTGTCGGCACCCTTTTGGCTTGACATGTATGTGGTTGACGACGTTAGCAAGGTTACCCTTCCGGCTTGGCCTGGTCAGGGTTGGACACCGCTTGGTTATTCTTTAGGACTCTTAGTCCCATTTGGATCTTGTCCGTACTCGGATACTATTTGGCTTTCTTTATGATTTGTATCATTTGTATTCTTGACTTGTTGAGCGGTTGTTGTATATATATAAGTTCTTGTGGACTCTATTGTAAACTACTGTGATGTAGCTACTTGTATTCAAATACCACCCACACGAAAGTGTCTGGTGGGCGTCTTTGAATCGTTTATATGCGGGTTTTGGCGGGAAATGCCGAGATCTGCATAGACCCGATTCGGGGGCGTTACAATTGCATACATCATATATAATCACAATCATGGCCATATCACATCACAGCACACCCCTGCAAAACAAAGTTAGACGCCTCTAATTTTCTTTGCATATTTTACGTGGTTTGGGGCTTTCAATAAGTACCGTTCTAACTTACGAACAAGAACCACAATGTTGATGCTTGAACTATCAAGTGTCGTTGTAAATTGAATCTTTACTATGATGGGAGAGATAGACACCCGCAAAGCCACTTATGCAATACAAGTTGCATGCTGAGCGTGGAGCAAGTCTCATGAACGATTTCATGTAAGGTTAGCCTGGGCCACTTCATCCCACCATACCGCAAGATGCAAAGTACACAAAAAGCAATTGATAATAAAATCACAACCGTCCATAATGACCATTGTGTTCTACTCGTGCAACAGATCTACATATAAACACGGCTCTGATACCACTGTAGGGGTTCGTAGCATGGAAAACAAAAAAATTCTACCGCATGAACACACACAAGCCAAGATCTATCTAATAGATTGTAGCAACGAGTCGATTATAGTACTCACCCTCGAAGATTCCAAAGCGGTTAACGAGAGCAGAATCTCGTGGGTGATGTAGTCGTTCACTTTCCGATCTCTAGATCGTGAAGACGATCCTTCCGGCACCGCGTTCCGGCAACGCTCCCGCATACGGTCACACGTTCGGTACTCGATGAAGACCTTCCTCTCCCTTGTTCCAGCAGGTAGCGGAGGTTGTAGTTCTCTCCTCGCGATTCCGGCAGCACGACAACGTGGTGTCGGAGTGAGGGGAAATCCCGCAGGGCTTCGCCTTAAGCCGGAGTGGGTTATGGTGGAGTAGTAGGGTTCCCCGACGTCTAGGGTTTAGAAGCCGGAGAGGAGGAGGTGGGACGACGGAGGCTATGGCGGCAGCGGCGGCGGTAAGCGACATCGGAGGCTTGGTGGGGTGGAGCTTGTTGTGGTCTTTGGGGGCACCCCCTTCCCTCTATTTATGAGAGGGATGGGCAGCTAGGGATAGGGGAATTTGAATCCTTCCCAAACCCCCTCTCCTTCTAGGCGCGTTGTGGAGGGAGAGAAGGATTCTCTCCTTCCTCCACGAGGAAACATTGTCCCAGTTTGACTTTTCAAACTTGCCTTTTGACTTTCAATTTTGGAGTTTAATTTTTTATTTTAAACGCCCAGCCAAGTGACCAAGGACATGATGCAATCATTCCACTTAGTCATGACACATTCATGTACCCTTCCCCTTTCGGTCCGATGAACCTTCTAGACCCTTCTAGATCATTCCGGTGAAAACACCGGAATCATTCCCGAACTCCGGAATTGGATTTTCCTTATATGAATCTTATTCTCTAGACCATTCTGGATCTCCTCGTGATATCCCGGATCCCATCCGAGGCTCCGAACAACATTCGGTCTCCCTACTTACATTCCATATCTACTAAACAACATCGAATCCTTAAGTGTGTCTCCCTACGGTTCGTGAATTATGCAGACATGATCGAGACTCTTCTCCGATCAATAACCAATAGAGGAATCTGGAAATTCATATGACTCCCACATATTTCTATGATTACTTTGTGATCGAATGAACCATTTATATACGATACCAATTTTCATTTGTCTCGCGATATTTTACTTATCCGAGGTCTGATCGTCGGTATCTCTGCACACCTAGTTCAACCTCGTTACCGATAAGTACTCTTTTCTCGTTCCTGTGATATGTGATCCCTTGTGATCCAGTCACATGCCTGCAAGCTAATTGGATGACATTCCACCGAGAGGGCCCAAAGTATATCTATCTGTCATATGGATGGACAAATCGCACTCTTGACCCATGTGCCTCAACACATACTTTCCGAACACTCAATGCCACCTTTATAACCACCCAGTTATGAAGTGGTGTTTGATATCATCAAAGCATCCATCCGGTGATGGTGATTAGCATGATCTCATGGTCGAAGGAATTAGGTTACTATGTATCTGAAAGCTTATAGCAAACAAACTATTGAAATGACTTGATCTTTATGCTACGCTTATCTATAGGGGTATGTCCATCATACCATTCTCCTAATGATATGATCTTGTTGTTAATAACATCTCAATGTTCATGATCAGGAAACCATGATCATCTATCAACCAACAAACTAGTATTATAAAGAGGCTTTACTAGGGACCCTAATAAGTTACAAATCACACAAGTATTAATGTTTCCGATTAATACAATTATAGCATAAATGTAAACATTTATCATAAACATAAAGATATAATAATAACTACTTTTATTATTGCCTCTAGGGCATATCTCCAACAGCGTAAAATACGGGTCTAATCCCCGAAATAACCTACCGCAACAATTCAATCGCCATCAAACAACTACCTCGTCGTCTTCATCCACCACGATTTCGCCGCCAGAGTCGCAGTCTAATATTTTTTTGTACTAAATCAATTTTCTTCTTGCAACTACTTCATCTACTCCGATAAATCGGCAGACAACTTCTACACACCGACCGTTCACGGAGAATTTATCTGCTTCTCCCTCCGGCTCTGGCTCGCATGGACCGTGATGGTCCTTGTCTTCGCACGTCCGATATTGACAACATCGACGCGTGCCTTCCTTCCCGGCATTCTCCCGAGTTTGGCAAGCTCGGCAAGGCATGTCGCCTACCTCGACTACTCCAACTCAAACTACATCTACCTCAACTACTACGGCGAATTCTCTAGGTTCAACGACGACATCGACCACAACACAACGACATCATCAACGGCGACTACATCACCAATGGAATCATCGACCACAACTACAACGCCCTACTTCTGGCTACATCGACATCGACATCCTCTTCCATCTCCGCCTTTGGATTATGCTCCAGTCAGACCGTTCGCGTCACTAACGATCCGACTGTGGGGGAGTGTTAGAGTATATCACGGTTTGGACTATATTTGGTAGTTTAAGTTTGTAATCCAATTATATCTCTAATAGTCTTCTTGCTCCCCAAGTCTTGTAATCTATATAAACAACCCTTTGAGACCACAATCAATACAGTTAATATTCCGCAATTCTACACTAAAAGTGCTCGATCCGGTGTGCTCGATCTGTGCCAATGTTGAAAGAATCTGAATCTTACTTGAACAATAGGCTACCGAAATATGTTAGAAATAAATGAGGTAAACCCTTTTGGCCAATTTAGATTTTAGATTTTTTCTAAATCTCAAAACCCATCTGTGTGGAACCGTATATGATTTGGCCAAAGTTTGTGCCAACTCGTATGTGTGTGGCAAGAGAAGCTGGATCTAAAGTTTAATCTAGCATGAAAGGTTGGAGGAGAGTTACACCACCTACCTTATAAGGTGGAGTGTCTCAACGCTTTGTAAGTGAGTGAAACGCTCCTCTCTGACGACGCTCGCCCGTCTCGGCACGACATGACACGACACGTGGTATGAGCCTTGAGACGATCTTATCTTTTTGCTGGCTCTGACCAAAATTCTTTATTACATCGCGTCTTCCCGGTAGTCAAGCCGGACCCCGTGCGCGACCACGATGTGGATGCAAGTTTGAGAAAGTCAAGAGGATCTAGCTGATCAAGAGCAAGCATAAAATCACCACTAGACATTAGTCTACTCTGCAAACAATAGGTTGACAACCTAGCCCTCGGCCGCACTCGGGGCATATTTGGTTGATGCCCAACCGTGCCCTACCAAAATTTTGGCAACCCACGGTATATTGGCTTTTGTTTGGTTGATAGCCAAAATTTTGGTTGCCAACAAAAAGCTGCCCACCTTCAAGGCCTGTCTATTGCCAGACCGCCGAACGACGCCGGACGACGACGAGCACGATGAGAAGGAATGCGGAACGCGACGCCATATCCATGAACTGCTACTTGGAGAAGCACAAATGGTAACTCAACAATTACCTGAGAGAAGAATCAATGCAAATAAATGACTTATAGTTGTGCACCTTCAAGGCCTGTCTATTTCCACATTTTTCATCGCCAGTAGAGTTGGGCTCCAAGCCATGTGTGGGTTAGTTTGAGCCGTACATATACAGAAGTAAGCCATGCATACGTTTACCCATATATCTTCGTGGAGCTGCTGATACCAATTCTCTAAAAAGTTTAACTGGTTTACATCACATCTTGGATTGGATGTAATCTTAGAATTTCTGATGCTAATAGATCTAATAAAAAACTCTGTTGAGCAGCTGATACCAATTATATTCTGCAGCTAAAAACATTAAAGATTGCATTTTTTTAATCAGTACAAGACTTGCATTACAGATTTACAATAATAACTACTGAGGCTAGCCTCGAAGAAAGTGCCTAAGAGCCTCTATGAACAACAATATCGCACAGCTTCTCAAATACTATCCAGTAGCTGCTACTAAGTACTCCCTCCGTTTCAAAATATAAGATGTTTTTGATTTGTGAAGAAAATGTATCTAGACTACTTTTAGTGCGTAGGTTCACTGAGGTTTGGATGAACCTATATACTAAAAATAGTCTAGATACATTTGCTTCATAAAGCAAAACATCTTATATTTTGAAACGGAGGGAGTACTTTATATATCTCTGTCTCTACCGCCTTTGGAAATTGAGCTTTGAGATGTTGTAACCGAATAGGACAGCAAATAGGATGGGGAATGCCGCCAGAGCTATGGCTGATAGTGGCAGCAGGTCATGGCGAAAACCAAAGTAGTCCTTCATGAACGCTGCAACGGATTTGGTCTCTCCAAATACATTGATCATCCTGTCGTTATCATCCCCAAATTGTGTGGTGAAGAAGATATTGAGCGTCCACGACAATGGGGAGATGTAGTAGAGCCATATCCACCATCTTGGTATTTGCTGCCATATGTTTATGAAATCCTTTTAAGCTCCATCCTCTTGGTCCAAAAAGTTGATGGTATATATACTAGTTAGATGGCTTGACTTACTGGCGCAGGCACAATGAAGCCAGACATGAGGTTCTGCAGGGTGTAGAAACTGGATGCAAGTATGGTTGCGACTTGGATGCTGGGGGTGAGCGACACCAGCATCATTCCAAGGTAGAGGAAGTACAGCAGCGTGCACACCATGGTGTACATGAACCAAAAGAACTTCGTTGCTGTCCATGCGTACCCTATCATCGGGTATGCTATTAACATGAACAGAACTGCCTGTACCAGCACATAAGGTATCTCCATGGCAACCTATCTCGCAAAAAGAAAAGTCAGTGTCTGCACATAAGTGTAATATAATTTGTCTGAAACTAGTAATCTCCATGTGATTAATAGGACCTGCGCGAAGGAGTAGGCCCAAGGAGAGTACATCCCCGCAAACCTCTCCCTGTACATGACGGAGCGCTCAATGGAGACGAATGGCATCACTGATTGGCAGTTGTTGATGCCGGCAAACAGAGTGGTTCCATACATGCACCCCAATATGGTGAACAGACCTTGCTGGTCGTTTCTACCCTCAAACAAAACAAGACACTTCAATCATATGCTGCCAATTGATGCACCAGTAAAGATATAGAATTAAGAGACAGCTTACACACATGTGGTTGATGTTGCCTTGCTGCCAGTAAAATACACCAAAGAAAATGGATATGACTGTTATGAACACCATTCGCACCAGGTTGTAGGAAGGGGTTCTCCAATACGATAAACTCTGCTTCCAGAGGCATGCTTTGAATTGCTCCTGAAACTTCTGTGGAAACTGTGTTGGGAAATGGAGATCGCTCGTACCTGGAGCTGGCATGCTCAAGCGTTTTACCAGGATGTCCTTGTCCCTTTGATCACCAAATTTACATACTGATTAGCACGAATATTCTGATAAGTTTAATTTAAAGACTAAATGAGAGCTTTGTTAAGTACGGTATGCTGACCCATGCTTATGTTTGATTCTGATCAAAACTGAGTTTTTGAGAGACACATGCCTGTTTTTTTGTTTTTCTCAAGAATTGTGGAAGGTTCGAAGCATTACAATCTGTTTGACACGCCTTTCATAATTCACTATGTAGTCATATAATTAAGATTGTTAAGGCACTAGAGCTAAGTGAGCTGGTTCTTCGAAACTTACTTGCACATTGCTGATTCTCTGTATATCCGTGCAAAATCTACTCCCAGTTGAACTTCCATAGATGTAGAAGTAACTTCTAGCATCCACGTTGATGGGTTGTAGTTGTCCTTGATCCTGGGTACCCCAGGTATTGCCTAGAAATCACAGAAAATTATTTCACCAGTTTATGTTGTGAGAAAATATGAATTTATATTTCCATGAGGGCCGATATATGCACATACATGTGTGGTAAATATGCAGAAAACCCATTATACAATGGGATAATACATGGCAAGTATATACAACTCTAACAACCCTCCTCAAACTCGTGGTGGATCAACAAGACATAGTCTGGAGAGGTAAAAACTGTTGTGCTCTAGCCTCTAGGTTAGGCCTTTGTGAAGAAATTTGCTAATGTAACTCGGAACTCAGAAGGCACAGTCTACAGCAACAACATGATCCCACACAGGTGAGTGCATGGAGGAAACATCGACACACAATGTTCTTGGTGTGCTCATGCTTCATAGGGTCACGCACAATACTAACAACACCTACATTGTCTAACAAAGAGGAGTCGGTGTAGTGACAGAAACACAATATCCCCAAGCAAACACCATAGCCAATTCAGCCCTGCTAGCAAAAGAGCCATAGCTCGTAATTTAGCCTTTGCACTAAAACAGGAAAATTTAGTATGTCTCTTTGTCCTCCGGACAATGAGAGAAGCACAAAAAGATGGTGTAAATAGAAAAAGGCCGTCGATTCGAAAGAGCGCTAACCCAAGTAGCATATGAATATGCCCGTAGCTGTAATGAACTAAGACCTGGAAGCCTTTGCACTCCGAACGGGAAACTGTAGTTTGTTTCTTTGCCTTCCGGACAATGAGAGAACACAAAAACACTATAAAGTAGAAAGCGACCGATGATCCGAAGGATCGCTAGCCCAAGTAGCAACGAATATGCCCGTAGCTATAATAAGCGTAGAAGAGAAGATGACAGGAGGTAGTTCCATGAAGGTACCATTGAACCCAAAGGAGGTGACCATGGTGAACCTGAATGGGAGTAGAGACAAACTGACTCCGAGTGTGAAATGACTACGAGATATCATGATGAGTGATAACTAGATAGACTCCCAACAAGATGACGATAGCGAGTGCGATCAAAGAGACTCCCATTATAAGCTCAGAGGTGGACACTGAGCTCCACCGGAGCCTCACCAGTACGCTCACCCGTAAGAGTTGCACGAACAAGAAGATCATGGATGCACTTCTCTTGGGAGATCAAGAAGCCATCATGATTCATGAAAGTACATCTAGGACACCTATAAGGGTTTTGATTATTTATGACAAGAAACTTGCAGAACTAAATATTATTGCTAGTGTTGCAGGTTTTGGTTCATCCTATAAATGTGGATCATGCAACTGATAAGTTGAACATGCCAATGGGTAAATGAGGGCAAGACAGTGATAGGTGTGTTAGGAAAATCAGACTCAACAAAAGTCACATCCCAGGAAATTTGCATCCGGCAACGGTCGCCACTGCTAGCAGACCCGCCAATGATCTTCACACGCTCTCGTTCCACTGCCATGGTTGCTACGCAATCATTGCTTGCTGCGAAGCCACACACCTTAGGTGAGTTCTCGGAGGCTGCCAAGGCACGTTCAGACTTGCACTCAATAACATCATTCCCAGCATGAGCACCAGCACGAGAGAACTGAGCAAGTGTACCCCACTCAGTAAGAAATATGTGCATTCACCGATAGATTCTACTCAACATACGCGGATAGGAGTGGAGAACTGGGTATGAATCATGTCGTCGAATAGTTTATAGATAGATAAGATTTCACTGCATGAACACATAAATGTACCCAAGTGTAGCAATAAAATTATCTATAAAAATAATATAGTAGCGATGAACCCCTTCTGAAACAAAGGGGGTCGGGCTCCAAACATCGTAATGAACAATATCAAGGAACGTTGACACATAGACTCACTATGGCGAGAAGGTAACTGAATCTTCTACCTAACCTACAACCCTGACAATCCAATGGAACGTTTCGGAGATAGAGCAAGAAGGAGGCGACGAACTAAAGTAGATGAGAGACACAAATATGACAAAGACGATGATGCCACTGCTAAAGATGGGGTAGCGAATGTGGCCTGAGGGGATGGGGGCATGGACAATTGAAAGAACATGTGGGCCCCCATGTGTGGTTTTGGTAATTAATGACAATCTCTATGGACTAATGCTTGTATCGAGTTGTACTTGTAGGAAATGTCCATAGGCAATGCTTGAACCATATGTTGGCTTCAAGGTTTGGAGAAGAAGTGAAGAGGATCATGTGGAGACCAAGGTGTTCAAAGAATGGTCCACAGATTGGTCATATGAGAGTTAAAGCTATGGCAAGTATGTCTTGAAGAATAAGATGGAGTAATATCTCTGGTGTACCTTCAAGGCATCAACATAATGAAGAAAATAATAAATGATGTGCAAGCTAAAGATGTGCAATATCTAGAAGATCTCATGCTTAAAGCTTGCCATCCTCGGTGATCATGGATAGATGAAGACAAGGTCAAAGTAAAGGTTTCCCAATGTTGTATGGGGGAGTAACTTGCAAGTCTTCATCAAGCAAGTGCGTACAAGAGCAATCAAGAAAGGTGTTCCATCTTGAGAAGGACAAGACCGTCTACATCATAATTAAGTGGAATATGCGCAAGGCAAAGGTATGATCTTGATAGGGTTTCCTTCTTACCGGTCTCGTGGTGTTAGTTGGGGAGACCGGTTTATAGGATAGACAACCGTTCTATCAAGAGGGGCTTTCAAGTGAGTAACTCGATCATATCTTTCAGAGAGAGCTTAAACCTTTGCATACTTAGCATCATCCTTTCTTAGTTGTTATTTGGATCTTATCCATGTGAGGTTCTAGAGCTTGTGGTAACATTCATAACAAGCTCTAGTTCATCAAAAACGGATTTCCCTTTCATATCATATTGCGTTTTTGATCTTTGAGGTTTTACGGTTTCTCACCAAGAGAGGTATCTCACATTATAATACATGAAATGTTCTCTTGGTGGTATCCAATATTTTCACTTTTTGTTGGGTAGCTCTTGTTGTCCTCTTTCCAACAAAATTGGTTTCGGGTCAATCAGAGTTTCCAAACTCTAGATATCGCCATTTGAAGTTTGCCTTTTATTTGGTCCAGACCGGAGTCTCCGGTCTGCGTGGACCGGAGTCTCCGGTGTGGACCGGAGTTTCCGCAGGAGTCCCCGGAGGGGGCTCTAGAATTCAGCCTGGGACAGTCTGATAGGTGGTCCGGAGGCTAGTCCGGAGGTTGGGTCGGAATCTCTGGTATAGACCAGAGTCTCCGGTCTGTACACCGGAGTCTCCGGTCTAGCAAGTTCCCAACGGGCAGAAAACGGTCAGAATTCTATGGGCCGGCCCTTCTTCCCCAATGACTCTGCTCGAGTTTTGACAGGCTTTCTCCTCCATTCTTAACCCTCTTGAGCTTGCTCCCCCTTCAATCCCTCCCTTGATTCTTGCATATACTTTAGGGATTTGAAAGAGGAGATCTAGATCTATAATCCCACCAATCCATCTCTCCTCTGAGTGAGGGGAACATCTTGGGATCTAGATCTTGGAGTCTTTTGTGGATTTCCTCCATTGTTCTTCCTCTCTTATTCCCCCACAAGCTTTTGTAGCTTTGGTGGAATTTGGGAGAGAAGTATTTGAGCACTACTTGTGTTCTTGCCATTGCATTTGGTGCATCGGTTTGAGTTCTCCCCGGAGGATTTGGTGAGTGAAAGTTGAGAAGCTTTTTACTCTTGGGTTCTTGGAACCCTAGACGGTTTGTTGGTGTTGCAGGTTGTGGCCTTGGTGGCGTTTGTTGGGAACCTCCAATTAAGTTGTGGAGAAGTGTCCCAACCTAGTGAGAGGTTCCGGTTTGCCACCGACAAGTGCACCGATAGTGGAAGTGTGGATCGATCCCGTTGGGGTAAGATTCACCGGAGAATAAGGGAGGCATTTTGTGGCGTAGGTAGTTAGATACCACCCCCTCTCCAAACGAGACGTACTCCATGTTGGTAGGAACTCGGTAAAATATCGTCATCCCCGCGTGCCTCGGTTATCTCTATACCCGAGCTCTTTACTTATGCACTTTACATTGTGATAGCCTTCGTACTTGAAGTAATATATATCTTGTCACATTGTTGCTTGTATTGCTTAGCATAAGTTGTTGGTGAACATAGGTGAATCCTAGTTGTTCTAGGTTGTGCTTGACAAAATAAACACTAGTTTATTTCCGCCTTTGTCGAGCCACTCTCGGAAAAGTTTTAATCGCCTATTCACCCCCCTCTAGGCGACATCTGTATCCTTTCAATTGGTATCAGAGCCCGTTCTCTCATTTTAGGCTTCACCGCCTTGAGAGTAAAGATGTCGGCTAGGGGATTAGTGCACAATGACATGTTCATATTCGATGGCACAAATTATGATATATGAAAAACTCGTATGCTTATTCATTTTCGGGACATGGACCCAAATTTGGAGCATATTGTAGATATAGGTTTTTCTCCTCCTATGGATTTCAAAAATCTATCTTGTGAGGATGAGAAAAACTTATATCTCGATGCTCAAGCTTGTAATGTGCTTGTTAATGCTTTGAGCTATGTAGTTACCTCTTCATTCATTCCTTTTTAGAGCGCTCATGAGTTATGGACAAAACTTTAAGATAAATATGTTGTGTCCAACATTATTGAGGATGATTGTATTGCTTCCACTTCCGGTTGAGATGAGTTCTCATCGTCTACCACTTCACCAACATGTAATTTTTCACAAGGTAATAATGTGGTGATAGAAATTGCAATTTGGATAGTGTGCCTACTATTTATAATCCCTCATCTCTATCTAGTTGCAATGATCTATCTTTGGACTTTAACACTTCTAGCACTACAAACTTCTTACATGCTTGTGTTAATAGTCCTTGCATATCATGTAGAAATGACTTGAATAAATCTCATGATGATATGCTTGTGTTGTCTTGTTGCCATGATAAAAATGCTTCTATTTTCTCTAGTGCTTGTGTTGATAACCATGTAGAGGAAACCGAAGATTCTATGGACCAAGACAAGGTCTTGAATAGAGCTACAACTGCAATCTCGTCATCACCTTCCTTCGGTTCTCACATATGCCTTATGGCTAAGGGAACAAAGGTAACCTCTTTGGATCCCATTGTATCTCATGATGATGATGAGGTTGAAAATGATAATGATGATTATCGAGGTAAGTATGATATTACCTCTATTAAGAAAATGGGAGAGGTTGTCTATACTGCTCTCTACAAAAATAAAATTGCTTCCTCCAACTTTCTTGAAATCTTGAATTATGCTATAGAAGGCAATGGTCTCATTGAGGAGCAAGAAAACATAATTGATGAAAAGTTTGCGCTTGAGCGTGAGTATGCTAATGAAATTGCTCAACTAAAGGACTCCCTTGAAGAAGAACAAACCACCAAAGAATCTTTTCAGGAGACTTTTACTCTAGAATTATCTAGAGTAAAGGAATACCATGATAGAGAACTTGCGGTGGCTAACTCCTTCAAGAGTAAAAATGATGAACTTGAAGTTGATTATGCTAAACTTGTTGAGGATTTTAAGCACCTCGAAAATGGCTCTCGGGTCGTTAAGAGGGAGCTCATCAAACTCACCGAGTCGCATGAGCAACTTAAAGCTTCATATTCAAGAGCTTGCCAAGTTGCCCTCTCCTCTTGCTAATAATGATGATGCTTGTGCTACTAACTCTATTTCTTATGAAGCATCTATT
Source organism: Avena sativa (assembly GCA_916181665.1). Lineage (NCBI taxonomy): Eukaryota > Viridiplantae > Streptophyta > Magnoliopsida > Poales > Poaceae > Avena > Avena sativa. The sequence goes on along the minus strand of OV702283.1, from coordinate 357,200,057 downwards.
TTGAAGGAGAATGTTGAGCTAAAGGCTCAACTTGCTTTGCTAACTAGCAACTATGGGAAATTAGAAGAAAGTCATGTCAAGCTCTCAAGCTCACATGAGGATCTTCTAGTCTCCTATGGTAGGCTAAAGTTAGCTCATAAGGCCATCATGTCAAAGGTAACATCTAGTGGGCCTCATGTGGACATTAGCACTATATCTACTTCAAAGGTTATATTGCCATGTGCTAGTCCTTGTAATTCATCCTCTCACAACCATGTTATATCTCGTGATGAATTACATTCCGTGCCTTGTTGATCTAACAATGTAGCATCTACTTCCTCTAGTACTTTTGTTGAAACTAACCATGTAGAGGAAATAAAAGAGCTCAAGGCTCAAGTCACTTCTTTGAAGAATGACTTGAAAAATGGTCATCAAGGGAAGGCCGCACTCAACAAAATCTTGAGTGTGCAAAAATCCCCAAATGACAAGAGTGGGCTTGGATTCAACTCCAATGTCAAGAACAAGTCCACTATCAAGTTGAAGCACAAGGACAACAAGAAGAATGGCCAAGATAAAGTCAAGAATCCAACCAACATTGTTTGCTTCAAGTGCAAGGAAGAAGGGAACCATGTTAGATCTTGCCCATTGAAGAAAAAGCCTCTTAGTGTGAAGCAACAAGGGAAGCGGCCTCAAGCTCCACCTCAAGTCATCGACGGGCCTCTTCCTAAGAGGACTACTCGAGCTCTTCCTCGAGTTGTGGCTTCACCTAAGAAGAAAGATGGCAAGGGAAGAACTTGCTACATATGTCGTGTAAAGGGGCATATTTCTTCCTCATGCACTATTGGTATCTCCTCATCCAGCCCTATCATTATTGATGATGCTTATTCTCTTTGTAAGGATGAGGTTGGCAATATGTTTGCCAAGTTTGTTGGTACCCAATGTGGTGTAAAGAAAAGAACCATTTGGGTTGCCAAGCCTATTTTGACTAACTTCTTAGGATCCAACTTGGTTTGGGACCAACAAGCCAAAACTTGATCAATAGGTGTGTTTTGGAGGGCATTGAAGACCTGGCTACATCATGAAGAGTTGAGGGATCTTCAGTATTACATTTGTCAAGCCAAGTCATGTGAATTATATTGCTCCTATTATATTTCCAATGTTCCTCCTTGCGGTAACATATGCTTAACTCATTTCATTGAAAGTTACTCGCCCCCTTGTGCATGTGTTGGTTTTGTATCTTCTATGCTTTTGCACATGTTGTGCTTTCCACTTAATTATCTTGAGGTATCAAGCATATTTGTGTATGATTAGGTGGCACACCATGTATGTGTGTTTCTTGTGTTTGAGCCTTACTTGGTTATATTTGGCATCTTATTTGGCTCTTGTGAGAGATTAATGGATTATCCCATTTTGGGGAGTGTTATGCTTGGGCATTCCACAATCCTAAAAATATGTGTACATGAGGAATACCACCTAGTATTTATATTGGATTATTGTCTAGTCTCTATGTGGTATAATTCTCATGAGAAATTTAAGTTTTATAATGTCCATTAATTATCTTTATTTGTATCTTTTTGCCTCGGGTTGGTTTTATGGTAGTATCACATTATGGGGGAATCTTATGCTTAGTGCATATTACAATCCTAGAAAATGTGAACATTCGAGGTTGTGTCACTTAGAATTGATATTGATAATTATCTAGCTCCTATGTGACACATTTGCTCATACAAGTTTCAATTTGCTTGAATGTCTTTATTGCTCATATTTTGGATCTTATACGTGAGAGTGCTTCTTGGTATATGTTTCTTCATATTTAGATATATATATATATATCCGCATGGACTTCAAGTTACTCTAATCACTAGTGATTGTGTGACTATTGGAAGCTACCAAGAATCTTGTTTGAAGTATCATGGTTAATTCTTATATTTTGTTATATGCTTCTTGTTGTGACTATGATTTTGGATATCCATGCAATCTACCTTGGGAAAATTATTTCCAATATTTCTTGTCCTTGGATAATGAGTACTCAAGTTATGGTAGAATTTATTGATCATATTCACTTTTGCCTTTGCTTAATCTTGTCCTATCTTTGGCGAAGTAAATGTTTTGTGTGCTCCCATGTATTCCTTGCTACTTTTGGATCTTCTTATTATTTTGGTATCCTCTTGTGTTTTATTTAATATAGGTAGTAGTGATGATCTCATTTGTGTGCATTTTGCATTCAAAAGAAAAAATTCTATATAATGTACTACTTATGAGTGATCTCTCCTATATTATATAGAACAATCTTTTTATGCTTCCTGTTTTGTTCCATATCATGTTTTATGTGCTTAGAAGCTCAATCTTTTCGTTTTGGTATTTTGTGCCATCATGAAAAGTTTGGGAAGTTTGGTTTCTTGTTGGAACCTTGCTCTTTTTGGGAGTTGGTTTTGTCTCATTCCTTGTTTCATGTTTTGTACATTTTTAGAATGAGATAAATCCTTGAGCATTTGTGTTCTTATATATCTTTTGCTCTTTGGCTTTTGCCTAGTTCATTTGTTGAACTTGTGATCTTTCATGTGTTGAATTGGTTCTTTGATACAATTTAGACATCGTTTGTCATATCACACTCTTGTGTGTGCAATCTCGATTTACTTGGTGTTTTTGTTCAAATTGTATCTCCTTTTTGGTTCTTGAAAGCTTTATGCATGCATATTTACTATATGTTTATATTATGGCATGCTTGCTTTCTTTGATCCAATATATAAGGGAAACTCCACCAAATCCCATCGGCTAAGTTGTGTATGAAATTCAATTTCATATCAATATGCACATATTTATGTGGAGTCTCTCCTATATATTGTAGTTGCACTAACTACTTTGTACCCAATGAGTTTGGGGACCATTTTGTACTTAATGTGTTTTAGGTACATTGGAGATAGATTGGATGCTTGTCTCTCAATTTTGAAGAAATGATGCATACATGAAAATTGGAGGCAAGCTATAGGATGATCAACGAATTCATATCCTCTACATCCTACCAATTATATCTCGGTAACAAGTATCTCTTGCTCATGCATATTTATCTTGCTTCCAACCTTTTTTTTTTGTTGCATCTTGGCATGAATTTTGCTATTGTATTTATTGTTGTATTTCTAGTCATGGTATTAAGAGAACTCTCTATTGTAAATGAGTATAAGTTGAGATGAGTGGATATAATTGGGACTATACATAATCATGCATATGATCCACCAATCCCAATTATGTCAATCTAGCAATTTTATTGTCTATCTTTTCCTCAACTCTCATGTGCAATAGTGATATTTTGCTAGTTGATTTCTCCTTGTGATACTTGTTGCCTTTCTCCATATATTCCAACTTTCTCCTTTTTCCCTTGGTGATAGTTGTAATGTATGGGGTGTGTTGGTTGTTAAAGCTCATCAATGTACAATAAGATATTTGAGCCTTTGGCCATGCTTTCAAGAAAAATCTTATTGGTATTGTCATGACTTCATTTTGGATATCTTGCTCTATTTATTTTAAGTATCTACTTTGTGTGTACATGTTTCGTTGTGGATCAATATCTTTGCAAGATTGTCGACTTAGAAACTTATACACATGAAAGAGGTTACTCTATCTTTTTTTGATATCTTCCTTGTTTCGTGTGTGTAGTATGGTCATACTAAGCAATATCATTCATTGAAGACTATGTGGATACGCAATGATCATCCATGTACTAGTCTTATAATATGCTTTGTTATGCATCTCACACATCCTTGTGGTTGAGCCTGCTTGTATGTTGTCTCTTACTTATTGCTCAACCATTTGTTTCTTGCAAATTTTATGCCTTGGTATATGCTCATTTGTTATAAGTGAAATAGAGAAAGTGAGGATTCCATGTTGTGCACATTGTATTCACATACAAAAACCTAATGTTGCACATACCTTGGGGAACTTCCTAATTTTATTTATAGCATCACTTTGTGCTTATCATATTTGTTCTCTCATGTCTTGTATTGTTAAATGGAGTTGGATGAGTAAGGATTCCATGATTATGCACTTTGTTCCCAAATGCAATTATCATAATTGGTGCATTATCTTTGGAGAGCTCATCTAATTCATTTAATAATTCTCATTTATCTTCTTTCTCATTCATTGTGCTTTAAATGTTTATGGAGGAGTGAGGATTCCATATTTGTGCATTTTATATTGAAATATAACTATTTTAAATTGTGCACAAATCTTGGGGAGCTTCTCTACTTGTCATTTAAAACACTCTTTTGCTCTTATCATATTGCCGTTTCCATTTGGACTTATTTGTTGTTTTCAATTGGTTTGCCAGATCTTGTGATTGCTTACATCATTTGTTGATGCGTCTTTTATTTTATTTCTTTTGGCAATCTTTGGGTCCTCGATATAATTCTACTTCCTCTCAAGTACACACCTTTGGGGATTTATCACTATATTGGCCTTCTAGAACTTGTCACCCATTTCGGCAATCGATGCTAATGGGGGAGAAGTTTTAGATGGTTTAAGGGAAATGGTTTATGCTTTGAGTTTGTTTCTAAGCATTTGCTTTTCATACTCTTGCATCTTTGTTGTTGCTTAGCATGTAGTATATATATAGAGAAAACTCCACCAATGATAATGATTGGGCAATAGATGCAATGAAATTTAAGTTTATCACACATGCATAGATTGTGGGGGAGTTTGCTCTATATATGGTGATGGTACCAATATCACATACTTGTGTAGTATTTGATATTGGCGCTACCATTTTATTTGTTAAATTCCTTATATAAACCCTCTCAAATGGATTGTCATCAATTACCAAAATGGGGGAGATTGAAAGAACATGTGGGCCCCCATGTGTGGTTTTGGTAATTAATGACAATCTCTATGGACTAATGCTTGTATCGAGTTGTACTTGTAGGAAATGTCCATAGGCAATGCTTGAACCATATGTTGGCTTCAAGGTTTGGAGAAGAAGTGAAGAGGATCATGTGGTGACCAAGGTGTTCAAAGAATGGTCCACACATTGGTCATATGAGAGTTAAAGCTATGGCAAGTATGTCATTGAAGAATAAGATGGAGTAATATCTCTGGTGTACCTTCAAGGCATCAACATAATGAAGAAAAGAAGAAATGATGTGCAAGCTAAAGATGTGCAATATCTAGAAGATCTCATGCTTAAAGCTTGCCATCCTCGGTGATCATGGATCGATGAACACAAGGTCAAAGTAAAGGTTTCCCCATGTTGTATGGGGGAGTAACTTGCAAGTCTTCATCAAGCAAGTGCGTACAAGAGCAATCAAGAAAGGTGTTCCATCTTGAGAAGGACAAGACCGTCTACATCATAATCAAGTGGAATATGAACAAGGCAAAGGTATGATCTTGATAGGTTTTCCTTCTTACCGGTCTCGTGGTGTTAGTTGGGGAGACCGGTTTATAGGATAGACAACCGTTCTATCAAGAGGGACTCTCAAGTGAGTAACTCGATTATATCTTTCAGAGAGAGCTCAAACCTTTGCATACTTAGCATCATCCTTTCTTAGTTGTTATTTGGATCTTATCCATGTGAGGTTCTAGAGCTTGTGGTAATATTCATAACAAGCTCTAGTTCATCAAAAACGGATTTCCCTTTCATATCATATTGCGTTTTTGATCGTTGAGGTTTTACGGTTTCTCACCAAGAGAGGTATCTCACATTATAATACATGAAATTATCTCTCTTGGTGGTATCCAATATTTTCACTTTTTATTGGGTAGATCTTGTTGTCCTCTTTCCAACAAAATTGGTTTCGGGTCAATCGGAGTTTTCAAACTCTAGATATCGCCATTTGAAGTTTGCCTTTTATTTGGTCCAGACCGGAGTCTCCGGTGTGGACCGGAGTTTCCGCAGGAGTCCCCGGAGGGGGCTCCAGAATTCAGCCTGGGACAGTCTGATAGGTGGTCCGGAGGTTGGGCCGGAATCTTCGGCCTGGCAAGTTCCCAACAGGCAGAAAACGATCAGAAATCTGTGGGCCTATAAAAATGGGCCCTTCTTCCCCAATGACTCTGCTCGAGTTTTGACAGGCTTTCTCCTCCATTCTTAACCCTCTTGAGCTTGCTCCCCCTTCAATCCCTCCCTTGATTCTTGTATATACTTTAGGGATTTGAAAGAGGAGATCTAGATCTACAATCCCACCAATCCATCTCTCCTCTGAGTGAGGGGAACATCTTGGGATCTAGATCTTGGAGTCTTTTGTGGATTTCCTCCATTGTTCTTCCTCTCTTATTCCCCCACAAGCTTTTGTAGCTTTGGTGGAATTTGGGAGAGAAGTATTTGAGCACTACTTGTGTTCTTGCCATTGCATTTGGTGCATCGGTTTGAGTTCTCCCCGGAGGATTTGGTGAGTGAAAGTTGAGAAGCTTTTTACTCTTGGGTTCTTGGAACCCTAGACGGTTTGTTGGTGTTGCAGGTTGTGGCCTTGGTGGCGTTTGTTGGGAGCCTCCAATTAAGTTGTGGAGAAGTGCCCCAACCTAGTGAGAGGTTCCGGTTTGCCACCGACAAGTGCACCGATAGTGGAAGTATGGATCGATCCCGTTGGGGTAAGATTCACCGGAAAATAAGGGAGGCCGTTTGTAGCGTAGGTGGTTAGATACCACCCCCTCTCCAAACGAGACGTACTCCATGTTGGGAGGAACTCGGTAAAATATCGTCGTCCCCGCGTGCCTCGGTTATCTCTATACCCAAGCTCTTTACTTATGCACTTTACATTGTGATAGCCTTCGTGCTTGAAGTAATCTATATCTTGTCGTCACATTGTTGCTTGTATTGCTTAGCATAAGTTGTTGGTGAACATAGGTGAATCCTAGTTGTTCTAGGTTGTGCTTGACAAAGTAAACACTAGTTTATTTCCGCCTTTGTCGAGCCACTCTCGGAAAAGTTTTAATCGCCTATTCACCCCCCTCTAGGCGACATCTGTATCCTTTCAACAATCCGGACAGGCGCAATCCAATCAGGAGCAGCATGATTCAATCCATGTCAGGGGCCACGAAATCCAGTCAGGAGCAGCATGAATCCATCGTTCAACCAATGGCATGGGAGACCGGAAACGATCGGGAGCACGAGTTGCGTGTGCGTTGGACAAAATCTAGGGCTCTGATGCCATGTGAATAAATATGCAACTTGTATTTCCATGAGGCCATAAGCCTATATATATATATATATACTAGTTATGTTCATTACAAACGGTAGGTTTAAACTGACTTATATCACATATAAATGGACAATAGAAATCATATGTGCATTTACTTAGAACTTTTGTGTAAGGAAGAGTTAGTACTTTCAGGAGAGAACAAAATACCTGGAAATAGCGTATGATCTCACACGAAAGATGCCCAAGTGGCCCAGCATAGATCAACTGTCCACCCCTTTTCATCAGCATCAACTACATATATGAAGCTAATCAGTGAATATGGTACTTCACTTCTATATGAACTTGTTTTGCTTAAGGAGTTTATGGTCAATGATGCACACTAAATTATATGGAACTAGCTTTTTTTTGGTTCACTGGATGAAACTAGCTGAACTGCCCACACTGCCACACGATTGGACAGTTATACATTGAAAATACACACACGTATAGTTAAAGGTAGTTACTTTTGTTACAGAACTTCAATACCTACATTTGAATTTTTTGTTTATATAAAGTTTGTGTTCTGAGATGTGCTGGGATAGTTGCTCTCTTTAGCTTCTGTAGTCCTTTTTTAGATTATTACAGGCTCCAAGATCCTGGCTTTAAATTAATAAAGCCCCAAAGGTCAAAATTTATAAGTGCTGAAAAACTACATGCAACGAATACAACAAGCACAAAAACTAAAAAGATGAAGAACAGCTTGAGCATAAGGCCTTGACCAGTCTTGCGATCCGACCGGAGAAGACGCGAAGTCGTTGAAGGAACGCCACTGAGGAACACGCCATCGTCAACCTCTAGGAGGCCAAGCCATGTCACAATGCCTTTCACCTCCGAAGAAAGCACCCTGTTTTCTCGCCCAGGATCGAAGGGCACCGCACCTGTCAGGAGGTGAAGTAGCTCACCCTGAGCACGCCTGGGCATTGCCAATCATGATGCCAAGGGGGAGGACTCCAAGCACTTGCCTCACCATGCAGCCACCCACGAACATCACCGCCGCGCGCAGCACCAACCACAACGCACAAGACACAAGCTGCCAGGAAGAAACGCCAAAGATGCGGTGAAGAAAATGTGCCAGTACAAGGCTGACTAAGGAACACGGCTCGACCACCGGGAAACATCTGCTACCGGAGAGGGGAGTACTTCCCCTCTCGCCCAGGCCCGAAGGAGTCGACCCGCCGGCGAGCAGACACCTCCGGAGAACAGGGCACAACACATGGCCAGCAACATCACCGCAACACCCAAGACAGAGCAACCGCTACCAGCTACCTACCATCCACCGCCGAGCTCGTTTACCAAAACCCACTATCTCCATGGAGGGACGGCGTCAGAACGCCACCGCCGCCCAAGCCGAAGCTTTTGGGTTTTCACCGAGACAGGAAGGTCGGGAAGGGGGAGAGTACCTCGATGTCGCCTTCAAGAAGGAGAACGGCGCTCAGCGTCGACGTCGTGGCCGCCGCCGATGGCCAAGAGTTTCTCCTGGTCCAGAGCCCCGCCTCCGGCCATCTACCAACCACCGAAATGAATCCAGGGCCGGCGTGGTGAAATGAAAAGGGCAACGAGGAGAAGCACCTTTAGATCTGGCGCTGGAGGTCCATCAGCGCGACCTCCGCCCGCCGCCACCTCGCCACCCCCGCAGCCGAGGAGCACGGCCTGCAGCACGACGGCCGCCACCCGCCCCCAGGTCGACGTCGCCCTCTCCGCGCGAGGCCGCCGCCTCAGTTCCAGGGCTCCCCACCTCCGAGAGTGGAGTAGCGACAGCCTAGCCGCCACCTTTCCCGGTGGCCACACGGGTAACACCCCCTATGTATCAGGTTTGGACGGAGGACACCCCTTTGCGTCCCCTGTAGGCCGTCGCCGGAGTGCCCGCCACCGCATGCTCCTACTGGCCTCCGCCGCCCCCGTGTCCTCCGCCGTGGCCATGGACACCATGACGGCCACCGTCCTGGACTCGGAGTGCCCGCCACAGAACTGTTTGCAGCTGCTAGCTCCAGCCGATTGACAGAATAAATTAGGTGCGCTACTGATGTCACTCAGAGGTGTATGACTGAATCTAACTGCTGCTGTGCTGCATCAAATGTCTTTCTCATGGTAAATTGTTCTGTACCTTATCCAGTGTTGTGCTGCATGCCTACATCCAATGTCTTTCACTCGGAGGTGTAGGACTGAATCAGCCGATTGCATCCAATGCTACTGATGTTCCATCGAACTAAGTTGCAAAACCAAAAGACTACTGATCGGCAATACATTCTTTGTAGTAATTGTCATGATCACATTTTTTATTTCTAGAAGATTGAATCATGATCTCGTTCATATTAAAATTGGCCTTAGTGTTTTTTCCTAAACTTTTTGACATGGTGTGTAGCTACTGATGTTATGCTATTACAGAGACTAACAAGATCATGTTGTACATGTTGTTCTATCATAGAGACTGACAAAATCATGTTAGTGAAGAACTTTTTGACATGGTTTTGTTTAATATGCAGTTGTACATGTTGCTAGATCCCAATATGTTCTTAGTAGAATGGTTTGCTGCTGGAAAGGTGTTTGATGCCGGGCATGTAGTTGCTGCTAGGCATGTGCTTGATGATGGGCTTGTGCTAGCTGCTGGGAAGGTTGGAACCAGAGAATCTGCAGCTGCACATGAACCAGAGCAAGGCTGATGAACTGAAGATGCAGGCCCAGGAGATTGGAGACAGCAGCGATACTGCTCTCATCAAAACAGCTTGCACTACCGCTCTCATCGCTCAGGGGGGGTAATTTGCCTGGTTTTAGATACTTAGGGAGGTTATAAGTGCCCCAGTTCAAAGTTGGGGGGTATCTGGAGTTTTTTCTTTGGAGAACTCTTTTTTTCTGTTGGTTCTTGTAGCAAACACTTTTTTGATTTCTATAAATAGAAATCGGAGAGGAAACTCTCTTTTAAAAAACCTATATTTGGAAAATGTATGGAGCTGTTCTCATATACATTTATTAATCATCATTGTTATTGTTTAAACCCTACCAAGATCATGTGTCACTCTTTCACAAAAGTCAGTGATTTCACTATTAGCTTCTTGAGCACTTGGTTTAAGACTTAGTTTAGGGTTATTTAAGTAGCCAGTTAATATGGTTTGATAATGATAACTTTTCAGTTCTGGTAGATAAGGTGTTGCTAGTTCTATTTGAGGCAGCATGCAATTTATTCCCTGTTTGATAAGTAATGTTAGGACCTGGCTAATTCCAATTATTCTAGGTCCAAACATTAAGTATCAGGCAAACAAATGCTTGATAGTAAATTCAGGCTGCAGTTGTAGCACTTGTTTACGTCATGTATGATTTGATACAAACTGATTTTTGATATCTTTCTCCAATATAATCACCTTATATTACTATATTTACATGATGAACATACGCTGGATTTTTCACGCTTGAAAACCATCATAATAAACTGATATCTTGGTGGAGAAAGGTATATATATAAAGTAGTTACCTCATCAAATGCCTCAAATATCTCGATACTTGGTTGGTGAATGGTGCACACAACTGTTCGACCTGTGTCTGCAACGTTCTTCACTGCACGCATGACAATAGCAGCTGCCCTTGCATCCAATCCTGATGTTGGCTCATCCATGAATATAATTGAAGGGTTAGACACGAGTTCGACTGCAATAGTGAGTCGTTTCCTTTGCTCTGTTGATAGTCCATTTACCCCTGGTACTCCAACCAAAGAACCTCTAATTTCGTCCAGCTCAATTGTTTCAAGAACTTCATTGACAAATTCCTGCGATGAAAAGAAATACGGTGAGCTCACACTTTCATCTCAACTGTTCTAAGCACCCACCATACAAGTATACAAACCCTGTATAGTACGCTTATTCTTTCATATAGATTTGCATATATGTAGTTTTTATTTTGTTACGGTAACACGTAACTCACATTTCTTGTTTTTGATTCAATTTCTGGTGGAAGCCGCAACCAGGCTGAATATGCTACTGACTCGCCCACTGTGATTTGGGGGGAATGAACATCAGTTTGTTCACAGTAGCCTGATATCCTAGCAAAAGTTTGCTGAATTTTAGGATAACCCCCTATTCTTATATCCCCTTCAGTAACACCGCCTGTTTTCCTTCCAGCAAGAACATCCAAGAGTGTTGTTTTTCCAGCTCCAGTAACCCCCATGAGTGCTGAGAGAACTCCTGGCTGGAATGCTCCTGTGATACCGTGGAGCAGTTGTAGTTTCCTTTCCATGTAACCATGCTCCCTCATTTCCTGCAAGGAGGGAATACTTACTTATTACTGATCATCCCTTGGTAAGCTCTCCTGTCATGTGTTCATAAATGTTCAAGCTACATGAGAATTACCACAGGGGTGTCTACGTAGTAGTTGACATCCTGGAATGATATTATAAGGGGTGTGAAAGGCAATACCATCCTCCCTGGACAAGATTCAATTACTGATTAGTCAAATCTTCATTATATTCCATTGACATCATGAGTTGTGTTTAGTTGCATCGTGTATAGTTTTGACTAACCAGTCCTATTAAGTGTCAAAGCAGTTTCTGCTTGTAACTTGGGCATCCCATTTTCGATCTCCTTGGGCATATCTTGGTCTTTCCCGTCAAATATTTTAGGCTTATTGCGAGAGATAATAGCTTGAGAAGTTCCTGGAGCTGAGAGACCACATGAGGTTAGAACAGATGTCAGGTCTAACCAGAGCAAACAGCATGTTCTTCTGAAGGGAACTATTTTTGCTCCACCTCCAACGTTAATTTTTCTCCATCATATGATTTATTGATACTACAAGTATTTAAGTTGTTTAGCTAAAATGAAGTTCCAGCCATGTGCACTTACGGTTTTTAATAGTCAAGCCAATAGCAAAGCCGGCATTGAACAGTAAAATAAATCCAGTCATTGCTCCAACTGAGATCCAGTAGAAGTAGCTGGAGAAGTCTAGCCCTCGATCCATTAGTATCCTCCTTCCAAGTGTTACACCAGATACCGTGATCTGTCAACATAGAACTTTTAGTATCATTTGAGTTTGCACCAGTTTTACAATTAGTTCAGGGTTGGCATGCCAGAGTGTACCTCTAACCATCTTGGTGCTAAAAACTCATTTCCCGATAAGCCTATCTCAGCATATGACAATGGAGAGAGCCAAAATCCCCATTTTAGCCAATTAGGAAGAGATGCTGTAACAGTAAGGAAGTGAAAACGTTTGTGATGCTTGTTTCATAGTCTAGTACAACATACTTTTGCAAGAAGTTATCACTAATCTCTTGCTAGCAATATGAAAATAAGGGAATGTCTTACGGCGAGGAATTACGAAGCCCCCAAACAGAAGGAGGAGTAGAAATGCCAATGTACCACAGACCGAACCAGCCACCATTGTTTGAGAGTATGAGGCGACACATCGAAACATTGATAATGATACAGTGTGGATGAGGAAGAGGACGAGGAACTGACTGAAAAATCTAAACACAAGAATTGTGCATGTTAACACAAAGTATTGCATTTGAAAAAAAAACTATATTTGTGGAAAGAAATTCCAAAAGAGAAGTAAATAAAGTGCTAGACAAAGGAATTTTATTTTTGACTACCAGATCACCCAAAACCAGTACAAACAGTGTCTTACTTTTGTACTCTTTTGTTTTGCAGGGATATATATATATATATATATATATATAGGTAAAATAAGAGTACTCGGGTGGTTATACTCTGAATGACTTTCTGGTAATGGTGATAAGTCCGGAATGACAACAGACAATATTGCTGTAATTGAGTTGGTGGTTCCTTCACCAGATCTGGAAGACGTCTTCTGGGAAGCGAGACAGGGATGCGATGCCGGCAAAATAATGGCGTGGGATCTGGTGATCATAGCAGCTTATTGGGGTGTTTGGTTATCCAGGAACAGGAAAGTTTTTGGCGATGTCGAAGTGCCTGTGGAAGTGGCTGCCAACCAATGCATATATCTGGTGAAGCTGTGGTCTCGGATCCAGGAAATGAGAGAGAAGCGCCGTCCAATCATGGTTTGATGGAAGGGAGAGCTAGTCTCTCCTACTTTTATCCTGTCTTCGGTTTATCCAAGGTACGTGCCTCCCCCCCCCCCCCCCCCCCCCCCAATTGCAGTAAAAAATATAATTGTAGTTTTACCTGGATGCTTCCGGAGTATAGCCAATCAGGTAGTAGGATATTGATGTCCAAGCTACTGACTCAACTAAAGAGACTGGAATCTTTAGGATAAAAGATGGTATTGCGTAAGCCCATGCAGGATAGAAGTAGTCGTCTCGCTGTTTGTAAAAGACCGGGAGTCTGCCAAGTGCCATGGCCAGCTCAGGAAATCCATTCACCATCAGAAGCAGGAGAGCATAAAAGATTGAACCCAAGTAATAGTTAGCATGAACTCTGTCAACACCCATACGTGTGCGAAGAAATACTGTCCCGGTAATAATAGCAAGTAGTCCAAGCTGCAGTGAAATATGTAGTATGCTAATTATGGCGGTCATGTTGACAAAAGTGAAACATCACATAGCTGTAAGTTGAATCGATTTTTATAATGAAAACTGTAAGTATTTTAACCAAAAAAAAATACTGTAGCTGTGGCGCTTTAGTACAGGTAATGGTGTAAGTAAACACGCATGGAAATGCTCCAACCGACAGTTTCTACTTGGTTACCTGAACAGCTTTCGCTATATAGAAGAAGGCATTCCTTTTCATAAGAAGGAGCTCCCGTGCAAAACTTGCCTTGAGGAGATCCCACTTGGATAATGAGTAGATACTGAAGGACAGGGCATTCTTGTGTCCTTTTGATTCGTCACATGGCTTTGAAAGCTCCTCGGCAAGATTCTGACCACTTTGAGATGCTTCGAACTTAGCACGGAATTGGTCAACTGTAACAAAATTATATCTTTCTTCAGAGCTCCAGTATTGATGTTGATCTTTCTTTGACAACACCTATAGAAGAGTTTAGTAATTTAAGATGGTATAAGAAAGAGTATTAATAAGCAAGACAAAATCCGGTTACCATATTCTATACCCAATTACTTCATATAAACAAGTTATATTGAATGTACATCAATATTATGGGTGTAACTCTTTGTTTGCACAAATGACCAAACTCAAAACATATCTCTACAAGAGAAAAGAAATTGGCGCTGCTCTAGAAACATAAAATACCCAGTTGAATTGTTACATATTCACCAAATGATATGCATATGGCGAACAAATTCAACATGCCAGATCGGCATTCTGCCTAACTGCACAGGTAGAAAGATCCCCACTCAATTTTACAAGAATTGGTGTTTATTTTGACAAAAGCAATTCAAATCAGTCATTCCATGTAAAACTTAGTATTTTAGTAAATACCTCTTGAAGAAAGTCAGCACACCCTTTTCTTTCGGGGCACTTAAATCCACATGATTCAAAGAAACTCATGATACAGCTCTTAGAGCCATGGTATACGATTTGTCCTTCAGCCATCAAGATAATATCATCAAAAAGGTCGTAAGTCTCTGGTGCTGGCTGAAGAAGTGAGACCAATATGGTGGACTCTGATATATGAGCTAGCTGTTGGAGGCAAGTAACAATTTGGAAGGTGGTAGAACTGTCCAGCCCAGTTGATATTTCATCCATGAAGAGTGCTTTTGAGGGTCCTACTATCATCTCTCCTGATTGTAAGACATTTTTCACAAGTGAAAAAAAATAAGCCATCAAATTTATTTATATACCAAAATTGAGCTTGGGATTACATAAACTGGAATATTGGATATACACTTTACTAGTTATATATTATAGAAGAACTGGATAGAATCATGCTAAGTAAACATCAGGATGGCTTGCGTGCTTTCATCACAATGGAAGCTTGTGGGTTACCTTCCCCTGGTGTCAGCTTAGTCATGCCAAAGGGTTGATGGTAAAATGAAAACATTAGTACCTTCCAATATGTAGTTAAGCAATTTTAACAAAACATTGACCAATGGGGGAAGGGTCCCTCCCTTGGCTATACGCTGTTAGGTAGGTGAGACTCTCCGGCGAATTACCGCTACGGATAATGACCCGTTTAATCCGAGACTCTCCAGCGAATTCCCGCTACGGATGAGACTCTAACCAAGGTGTGCTCAACTCCACAACAGAACACAAGCCACCAAGATAGCACTTGTTTCAGTTAAGCAATAATTTTAATTAATGAATTGAACAGTTACAAACCTGTGGTTAGCCTTTTCTTCTCGCCACCTGAAATACCTCTTCTCATGGCATCTCCCACCAGTACATCAGCGCATATGTCAAGTCCCATGATCTGTGAGGCAAGAAAGGGATTACACACAGGAAAATATTATGTGCCAGATCCAGAGAATTCTTCTTTGGACATTAATTACCAGAGAATTCTTCTTTGAACATTAATTACCTTCATAATGTAGTCTGTTTGCATGCTTCTTTCCAAACCTTCCACAGAAATTGCCTATAAAAAGGTGTATACTAATTGTAAGTGCTGCAGCTGAAGTGAATTGGGCTGTATATTATACTGTTTCTTTATGTCAGCAAAATAGATGGTTTTTTCAGTTTTGTTTCCATATGTTAAGAGAAAATTTATGTTCAAATAGGCCCCAAGGTCCTGTGTAATTGTTGTGGACATTTGTATTTGGCTTTCCCTGTATCTATAAAAAAAAGGCGTGCACCCTCGCGTGTTCCTGAAAAACATCTGTTAAGAGAAAAGGATTCTAATCCACACACTCAGAAATGTTAGAATATTGTAGTACCAAGAAAAAGTTAGCATTTACCTTCATGTAGGTATCCATGTCGGGGTCAGGGGTGATTCCGGCCTCCTTCTCCCTTCTAATAACTTCCTTCATAATTTCTGTTTTGTACATAAATTTAGAGCACTTGGTTTAGTAGTGGGAATGGGCAAAAAATATTTTCCTGAAACCAAGGCCCTTAGGACTTTGGGGCTTAGTTACCTGCTCTGCTGCCAACGCCCTGGAATCTTGCAGAGAAGTCGAGCGTCTCCCTGACAGTCATCTCAGGGACATGAAGATCATACTGACAAATGTAAGCTGCTGTCTTCTCCGGAACAAAATCTTGCAGCTTGACTCCATTGTAGTCAATTTCTCCTGTCACCTAATGCACATACAAATGGGTATGAGTGGAGGAAAGTAGTGAAACACGCAGCATTTTCTCTGTTTTCTTTTCATGTTCAGAAGATGGAGGACGGGGATACCTTGAGATTTTTGTTGAGCTTTCCAGCAAGTGCTAGCAAGAGGGAGGTTTTGCCGCAGCCCGGGGGTCCGAGGAGTAGGGTCATCCTGCACGTTACATACAGATTGATATCGCATACTGATGATTGACATAAGGAATAATGGTACTACATGGATATGTACCTGGAAGGTTTGAGGATGCCGGTGACATCTTTGAGGATTTGGATCCTTTCTTGGTTCGGTTTGAAGCCCAGCATGGTGGTGAGCAGCTGCAGATATCAGCAGCAATGGCATTTGAGCGAACGAGTGGCGAGTGGCAGTACAGATATACTAGTACTAGAAGAGTGGGGCAGGACAGGTGAAGGAAATTACGGAGAGCGTGGAGAGTGCGGAGTTGAGGAGCGTGGGGAGCGGCTTGCCGTGGACGACCTGGCAGTCCGCCTCGACGCGCACGTTCCGCCACCGCACCTCCACCGTGGGCTGGCGCACGCCCACCCTGTCCATCCGGCGGCGCTGGTACCGGAGCAGGCGGAGGTTGTCCTTGTGGATGTCGGCGATGAGGCTGTGCACCAGCTCCCGCCGGTCCGCCGCGCCCAGTCTCCGAACGTCCACCGGCTCCAGCTGGTGGGCGCCGTCGCCGGCATTGGCCTTGGCCTTGGCGTAGAGAGGGAGCGAGGTGTGCAGCCTGTCCAAGGTGGGCAGCCGCTCGATGGCCGCCCATTGCAGCTCGCCTTCCTCGTCGTGCTGCTGCTCTCTCAGGGACAGGGACACGGACAGCCTGGACAGGGACGAGGAGGAGGAGAGCGCCTCCCTCAAGGACGACGACGACAGCTGCAGCCTGCTCGTGGCCGAGGCCGCATCCTTCTTCTCTGAATCATGATCGGCTGTCTCTTCTTGCTCTACCCCGCCCATCTCCACCTTGCTCATCACCTCCTCGCCTCTTCTTTTCCTTCTTTGCTTCCTTCTCTTGCTTGGTGCATTAATAGTTGATGAATTAGGCTGGTCTTAATGGGAGTATCATAGCTAGTATCATACATGTCACATTTAGCTAGTATCATACATGTTACGTTGACAAAAGCCTGATATGGCATAATAATTAATAAAGAAAGAGATGGTTAGAGTATTATAGATAGATACCGTATTATAGCAAGTTAAATTAAAACATCTCATATAAATAAATCTTATACACAATTTATATTAAAATTCTACAAATAATTAAATATAATACTAATACGATACTATCATATAATATATACACTATAAAAATAATATTATACACTAGTGCTAGTACCACTTTAACCAGCCTCCGTCGACTTCATCGAGACAAATACAGCACAGACTACTAGAGACAACTAATCTCAGACAAATAGAGAGTATAATATTCATTCAGGTCAACGCTAAGCAAAATTAAAATTAAACAATAATGATGTCGACGAATGATGGACACTCCTCCGTGTTTCACGTGTATCCACCTCTACTGGTTTTACCTTGCCAATTTTTTTGGCGCCAATTGGGTAGCTATAATTAATATATCGATTAACCGGGAAACCCGGCATAAAATCCATTCATTATCTTGCACAGCACATAGATACAAGTGTCTTCGTTAGCTCCTTGATCTTCTAGAGGGAATATATAGCTGAGATGGAACAGACAATTATTAGCATCCCACGCATATGGCATCCAGCTTCACCACATAATGCCCGTATAGTACTCTTTCTGTTTGAGATTATATGTCATACGTATATCTAGGTCGCTAATTTGACTAATAAAATATAAATTATATATCACAAAAATTATATCATTAAAAAATACAGCATCTAAAGTTTTCAATGGTATAATTTTTATGTTATTCTATTTATACTTTGTTGGTTAAATTGGCAATCTAGTTAACCGTGTGTGACCTATAATCCCAAAAAGAGGGAGTAGTATATGCTTGTAGAACTTTGACTGCCACCCGGCCTTAGGGCATCTTCACTGACTTATTCCGTTCGAGCGTGTCTGAACTCGTTCGCGCGGACGCCCGAGGAGTGCGCGGCGCCTAGCGGCCTGATACATCTGGGCAAACGCGTCCGGCTCGATCTATCTATGCATCTAATCTGGCCCTCGGTTGCGTCGGTCCGGACACGCGCGGACAACGTGAGTGTCCTCCCAATAAGTCGTACGGCCCTCTCGCTAGTGGCACACGAGACGCCTTCCTCCCCAAACCCTTGCACTTCATATCTCGCGCCTCGAGCAGGCGCAATCTTGCCGCCACCACCGCTCGCTGCCGCCGACGCCCCCACGATATCGAGCGCCACCACAGGCCACGTGCATTGCCGGATTTGCCTGGACGCGCCGCAGGCAATCCCGCCGCCCTCGGCCTCCGCCTGTAGACTGGACGCGCGACACCCTCTGCGTGGCCCACAACCTGCTCGATCATTTGCCTGAGGTACGTTCGCCGATCCTTTCTAGGTATCCGGCCCACTACGGTAGTTGGCATCGTTATTGACGGCCGCATACTTTGCAGATGGGCAGCAGCCGAAGAAGGGCAATGGAGTTCTTCTACAAGAATTTCATGGAGTCATCGTCTGAGGACGAGTCCGACGGTGAGGCCGAGATTCTGCTGGCAACTACACAGATGCTGCACGACCACTACCTACTGCCGCCGCGCAGAGGTGGCTCATCCAAGCAGCGCGAAGCCAACCAGGAACGCAACCGAAAAGAAGACCATATACGCCTTTACAAGGACTACTTCCATCCAACTGATCCAGTCTTTAAATAAAAGGCATTCCGTCGCTGCTATCGGATGTCGAGGGACATGTTCTTGCAAATTCTAAATAGGGTGACGGAGTACGATAACTACTTCGAGGCCAAGTACGATTGCACCTGCAAGATTGGTTTCTCCTCTTACCAAAAATGTTCTTCTACCATTCGGCAACTAGCATATGGAGTTCCTGGTGACCTCCTCGATGACTACATACGCATGAGCGAGTCCGCATGCCATGAGTCTATGTACCGGTTTTGCAACGCGGTTATTGCGGTGTTTGGCAAAGTTTACCTGAGAGAGCCAAACACCAAAGACACTGTCCGTCTTTTGTCCATCAACGAGAGAAGGGGGTTTCCTGGTATGCTTGGCAGCATCAATTGCATGCATTGGTAGTGGAAGAATTGTCTCTTTGGTTGGGAAGGACGGTTCAAAGGGTATGCGAAGGGGTGCACCGTCATACTAGAGGATGTTGCATCACAAGATCTCTGGATTTGACACTCTTTTTTTGGCATGACTGGATCAAACAATGACATCAATGTGCTGCAGCGATCTCCGGTGTTTGCTAGGCTGGCAGAAGACAATGCCTCACAGGTTTTTTATCAGATCAATGGCAATCCATATGACATGGGTTACTATCTAGCTGAAAGTATCTATCCCTCCTGGGCCACCTTTGTGAATACAATTCGCAACCCTGTAGATGAGAAATGTATGAGGTTTGCGAAGAGCAAGATGCCGCTAGTGTCAACACTCGGATTTTTAATCCCATATGCATGTTATGCCATACATCGCAATCCCAGGATTACCATTTTTGCGAGACATAACAGATTGGATATCACAGTACATCATCCATTAGAAATCATAAACCCCTTACAACTTTGGGGCTTAGTTACCTGCTCTGCTGCCAACGCCCTGGAATCTTGCAGAGAAATCGAGCGTCTCCCTTACAGTCATCTCAGGGACATGAAGATCATACTGACCAATGTAAGCTGCTGTCTTCTCCGGCACAAAATCTTGCAGCTTGACTCCATTGTAGTCAATTTCTCCTCTCACCTAATGCACATACAAATGGGTATGAGTGGAGGAAAGTAGTGAAACACGCAGCATTTTCTCTGTTTTCTTTTCATGTTCAGAAGATGGAGGACGGGGATACCTTGAGATTTTTGTTGAGCTTTCCAGCAAGTGCTAGCAAGAGGGAGGTTTTGCCGCAGCCTGGGGGTCCGAGGAGTAGGGTCATCCTGCACGTTACATACAGATTGATATCGCATACTGATGATTGACGTAAGGAATAATAGCAGATGATAACATGGATATGTACCTGGAAGGTTTGAGGATGCCGGTGACATCTTTGAGGATTTGGATCCTTTCTTGGTTCGGTTTGAAGCCCAGCATGGTGGTGAGCAGCTGCAGATATCAGCAGCAATGGCATTTTGAGCGAAGGGGTGGCGAGTGGCAGTACAGACATGTACTAGAAGAGTGGGGCAGGACAGGTAAAGGAAATTACGGAGAGCGTGGAGAGTGCGGAGTTGAGGAGCGTGGGGAGCGGCTTGCCGTGGACGACCTGGCAGTCCGCCTCGACGCGCACGTTCCGCCACCGCACCTCCACCGTGGGCTGGCGCACGCCCACCCTGTCCATCCGGCGGCGCTGGTACCGGAGCAGGCGGAGGTTGTCCTTGTGGATGTCGGCGATGAGGCTGTGCACCAGCTCCCGCCGGTCCGCCGCGCCCAGGCTCCGCACGTCCACCGGCTCCAGCTCCAGCAAGTGGGTGCCGTCGCCGGCATTGGCCTTGGCGTAGAGAGGGAGCGAGGTGTGCAGCCTGTCCAAGGTGGGCAGCCGCTCGATGGCCGCCCATTTCAGCTCGCCTTCCTCGTCGTGCTGCTGCTCTCTCAGGGACAGGGACACGGACAGCCTGGACAGGGACGAGGAGGAGGAGAGCGCCTCCCTCAACGACGACGACGACAGCTGCAGCCTGCTCGCGGCTGAGGCCGCCTCCTTCTTCTCTGACTCGTGATCGGCTATCTCTTCTTGCTCTGCTGCCTCGCCCATCTCCATGATGTCCACCTTGCTCATCACCTCCTCCTACCTAGCGTAATTTCCTCGCCTCTTTCCTTCTCTTGCTGCATTAATAGTTGATGAATGAGGACCTGATTGCTGAACATTCCTTAATAATGCCGTCGACTTCATCGATCGATAGCACACCTAACTTCTCCAGTTAAATACTACCCCAAATGGCAAAGGCTGCTAGCTTGCCTAGCTAGCACACCTGAACGACTACTAGAGACAACTAATCTGAGAGAGAGTATAATATAATCCATATTCAGGTCAACGCTAAGCAAAATTTAAATTAAACAATGAACGATGATGGGCACTCCTCCATCTTTCACGTGTCTCCACCCTCTACTGGTTTTATCTTTGGGTACCTTTTGTTTGGCGCGAATTATAATTATTATTGATTAACCTGGAGGGTTACAATCACGCTAGCTGCAATGGAAACTGGCATAAAATCCAATCACTATCTTGCATAGCACATAGTGACATATATAGAGATCCCGAGGCCCCCCTGGTTACGCGTGTGCGCTCTAGAGCGGAGCCTTGGCGAGCGCGCCTCACGTCAAAAGGGAGCAAAACGGTCCTAATCAATTTATGTCTCTTCCCATGTATCATATGGGATTATACCTGCTGCCCGAGGGAGTCCATGCCGACTTTGCCAAGGAGTTGTCGAGATTCTTTTAGGCAGCTAGGGACGGTCACCAAAGATACCATATGGTGAATTGGGCGGACGTTTGCGCCCCCAAATGGTTTGGGGGCATAGGTATCCTGGACTCCCGACGCTTCAATGTGGCCTTGATGTTGAAGTGGGTGTGGTGCATCTTGAGGGACGACGGGGGGCTGTGGCTATAACTTATCAAGGCCAAATACCTCCGCGGCCGGCCTCTCTTGGCCTGCGAGCGGCGGGAGGGGTCACAGTTCTGGAGATCTATCCAGGACATTAAGCACTACATTGGCCGAGGGATCTCATTCGTGGCTGGGATGGCCAGGGGATCCGCTTTTGGCTCGACCCATGGCTGCTCCCGGTGCCGCTGGGGATCCGTTTCCCCGCCCTCTTTGCCATCACGGCCTCTCCTTCTTCGCTTGTCGCGGAGAATTTCCGGGATGGTAACTGGAACCTCCTTTTCAGCCGTGTCTTCAACGAGGCGGAGACCGGTGAGTTCCAGAGCCTGATGGGGTCCTTGCCCGCCTCCCTCTCCGAGGAGAAGGATGCGGCCTCCTGGCTGCTCCTTCCCTCTAGGGAGTTCTCGGTGAGCTCGGCCTATAAGGTCCTCTTTCAGGGCCCGGAAAGGACGTGGATGGGCCCCCTCTGGAAAGCTCCCTTGCCCCTTAGCATCCGTATCTTCGTTTGGCAACTTCTCCGGGACCGCTTGCCCTCGGAGGTGGAAGTCTCCAAGCGTAACGGTCCCGGCGACGGCCGCTGCCCCCTATGTGGGACACCGGAGTTGTGCACCCATATTATGTTCTCTTGCTCGGCGGCGCGGTTCTTATGGAATTTTGTTCGGGAGGCACTGGGTCCGGCTTGGCAGGCGCATGAACTGGGAGAGTTCCTGCAGGCTCAGGCAAACCGGACCGGAGGAGGGCGCCGCCTTTTCTGGCTCCTCTTCGCTGTTTTATCTTGGACTCTGTGGAATGTGCGCAACAAGATGGTGATCGAACGGATTTTCCCCACCCGGGCGTCTGACTCTGTTTTTACTTTGCTTTCCTTTCTTCAGCAGTGGTCCCCCCTGGTGCGTCCGCGTGACTGGTCTGTGTTCGAGTCGTCGCTCCAGGCGCTACGTGCGGCGGCGCTCCCCTTCGCGGCGCCGTCGTCTGCGTCCCACGCACCCCCCCCCCCCCCCCCCCGCCCCCTTCGCCATGATGGTCGCCGGCTCTCTTGGCTTCCCACCTTTTTTTGCTTTTTCTCCTTGGGCGTTGATGTGTTGTGGCCCCAGCGTTGGTTCGATCTTTTTCCTTTTCGCTTTGGCTTCGGCCGTGTGGGTTGTATGTCCGGATATGTACTTGGATTGTGCTTTATTTATAAAGCGGGACGCAAGTCTGATTCGAGAGAGTGTCTGCATTAGCATCTCTCTTTACAAAAACGATTACAAAAGCCACCACATGCATGATCCCACGCATATTAGCATCCCACGCATATGGCATCCAGTTTCACCACATGTTAGCAGCCCCCACCGCAGCATCCCAGAATATATTTTGTAGAACTTGACGACGACCGGCGGCTACGTTCCATAGTGTTAGCTCGATGTTTATGTCCATGTATATTTGACATTCGCTCGCCTCATCTGCCATGTGGCGCCCGATGTGTATTAGCACCGCATATACCTCTTTTGTGTTTTCTTTAACACGGGAAAGGTCTACAAGGGCCTAGTGCTGCATTACCTTTATCAACCATGGAGTACAATTTGTAAACATTACCATAGAAGAAGCTAAAATTACAACATAGTCCAAAATTTTGAAGCAATGGACCATACAAAGTAAAATAGAAAAACAATCAGGTCCTTTTTCTCCACCGCAGTAACAGGGAGTCCACCGCCGATCATCCTTCATTTCGCAAGGGACGAAAACCACATGGGGGGGGAAGGGCGATGTGGTGCTAGCTATGAGAACTATTTTTTGGGTAGAAGAGTGGCAAAACCTACACAGACTAATGGTTGCTACAGCTACTAGACCGCATGAGCGCACTGGCTTCCTCCGAATCAAGGATGGTGTGCAAAGCGAATGCAGATGGTGCTTATCATGGCATATCGGGTCTAAGTGGAGGTGGTGTGGTTTTGCGTAACCATGATTGAAGCTTCGTCGTCGGAGCGAGCCATCCCCCACCCACACGTAGCAGAAAGCAGAGATTGCTAGCTTTCTGTTGAGTGCTAGGCGAGAGTTACCTTGGAAAGTTACCTTGGAAATGGACAACATCGAGGTGGTGGCAAAGTTGACGAAAGAGGGACATGATCAATCCTTTTACGGTCCGCCGATAGGCGAAATAAAATCCTGACTTGAAAAGCTTTGGTGACTTGTTGATGCGAGGTGGACGAAGTTGCACATCATCTAGCGAACAAGGGCTGGTGCAATAAAGTGCCTAAAACTTCACTTGCCTTGGTGTTTTCCTGACTTATACTGTGAAGTCACTTGATCCGAATGTTCCGGTAATTTAATATAATTAAAGCATTAATTTAATAGAAAATGGTTACTTTTTCCGTTTCATAATATAAGATGTTTTAGTTTTTTGGAAACCAATGTATCTAGACGTCTTTTAGTATATAAATTTACTCTGAACCAACACATTAAAAATGTCTAGAAGTATTCGTTTCACATACCGAAAATTTATTATATTTTGAAACAGAGAGAGGACGTACGTGTATTATAACTTGTACCACTATGGCACTATATAATCAGAGAAGGCAAGGCTGGCCACATTTGTATCGAGCGACCCACCAATCTTTTCATTTTCTTTTTTGACACATAAACACAACGACTCTCCACAAGAGACAATCGGTGAACACATAGGATCCTCGTTGTATCTTTGTACTTCGAAAATAATCTTGATACCCTCTGCACGACATTATCACTCCTCTAGGAGCTAGCAGGGATCTGCCCGGTACACTGGCACCACGTACGACATGCATGTTGACCTTGACCCTTGCTCCACCCCAGTACGCCTCGCAGCAGCAGCTACGGCGTTCCCAGTGGCCATGGTGCCCGTTAGTGGCTCTTCATTGCCTCAACAGACAGGATGACAAATGGACATGCGCGACACTCTCTTGGTCCTGTCCGCAGCCCGCGACGGGCATGTCATCAATGACCGTTGTGAACAGTGGCGAATTTAGAACGAAATTGCAGGGTAGGCTCGAGATAACATATCACTTAACTAAAATGATTTAAACAAAGCAATATGGTCTTGTGGACCTTAGAATTCTTTTATCAATGCATGACAATGTAAAACCAACAACTAAAATAAAAAAACTCAACGAGGTACGTACCTTTCTAAGTTGCTAAAAATAAACACAACTAGACTCAACAATAAAAATACGGGTCAAGTATCAAGTGACTAGCATGATGAGATGAGACACATTTAGTTAAATCCATATGGTCTTTCTTCAGTTCACTAGTAGAAAACGGACATTTGGTCCAGAACATTAGTCCCGGTTCTGGTACAAACCGGGACTAATGTCCTGGTCTCAACGGCTAGAAACGGCCACATGGACCAGAAGACATTAGCCCCGGTTCGTATATGAACTTTAGCCCCGGTTCGTTTAACAAACCGGAGCTAAAGGGTTTGGCGCTGGAAAAGAGCAGATGCATGGACCTTTAGCCCCGGTTTGTTTCTCAAACCGGGACTAAAGTCCCCGACTATATCTTCTTCCCCTTCCCAGCCCGAGCCATTTCAAGCTCACACAATCATCCCTCTCAAATTTCTCCCCTCAATCTCGAGTTCTTCCCCATTTTTCTCAATATTTGTGAATATTTTTTGGCTCTACATCTATCAAGGGTCCTAAGAGGTTAGCAACTTCATCATTTCATCTCTCATTGCTTGTTTTAGCTCATTTCATGCTCTAGAAATGGATAGATTTTGTGTGGGTTCTATCTCTGTATATCTGGTTAATTTGGCACATATAGTTCTCGAAATTCATCTGATTCATCGAAGCACATAGATATATGAGTTCATCCTATATACATATCTTGGTTTGACACGTTGTCTTGAAATCCGGTCGGTTCATAGTGCATCATGTCACCGTCGAGCAACAAAATATTCTTCTTTCTTCTACCTGTCATCACAAAATCCATTGAAACAAAAATAAGTACCAAAACTATGAAGACACACATATATATAGTGGCGCCCTAGCATTTTAGTTAATCATCGGCCAGTTAAGCAAGAAATTAAGAACAAAAACATGAACACGCCAAGGAGCTACCAAATTAAATTAGGGAGTGCCTCTATGGCGAGCTCCTCGAAGATGTCTGAGGACGAGGCATACTAAGACATCTTCGAGAAGCTCTGCCATAGTGGTGTCCCTGCTCTCGCACACCATCTTTCAGTTCATATCTTTTCTAGCTAAATTAGTATACTAGTGGAGCTAACTAATTTCACATATTAGGGAGTGCCTCTACGGCGAGCTCCTCGAAGATGTCTGAGGACGAGGTCCTAAGACATCTTCGAGAAGCTCCGCCGTAGTGGTGTCCCTGGTCTCGCACACGATCTTCCTTGCAGTTGATAGTTCACAAGGAAGCCTATTTATAGATTAAGCAGCACAACATAGTGTCGACACTCATGACATAATGTCGACACTCACCCCTGTCATATTGTCGCCACCCACTGAAACAGTGTCGCCACTCACTGGCATAGTGTCCACTCATGACATATAGTGTCGTCACCCACTTTTAGTCCCGATTGGAGACACCATTCGGGACTAAACGGGCTCATGTCGGCCCCAGCCTGCCGCAACCCCTTTAGTCCCGGTTGGTGTGTCCAACCAGGACTAAAGATATAGTAGAAAGTTTTTTAAATCAGTGCTTGTTTGATGTATACGATGTGTTCTTTTATTTTTAGACTAGTACTACTCTTAGCATCGTGATTTTGTTTGATGAACTTATAAAATGCAGATGAGACGACAATGGATGTACGCTGACCGAATCTCTGACGAGTTAATTAAAGGCGTGCGTTCTTTTCTCGTTGTGGCAGAGGCAAACAAGCGGAATGGTTTTATCTGTTGTCCATGTGGTGAGTGTCGGAATCAGAAGGAATACTCTTCCTCAAGAGTCCTTCATGGACACTTGTTTCGGTTCGTTTTCATGTTTGGCTATAATTATTGGACCAAGCACGGAGAAAGAGGGGTTATGATGGAAGACAACGAAGATGAAGAGAATGATGACAGCTATCCTATGTCCCCTGAATACGGTGGTACTACAATGGAAGACAATGACGAAGAAGAAGCAGAAGAACGTGCATCATATGAGCCAGATGATGATCTTGGTCGGGCCATTGCTGATGCAAAGGGAGAATGTGATAGCGAAAGGGAGAGGTTAAAATTTGAGCAGATGCTAGATGATCATAACAAATTGTTGTACCCCAATTGCGAAGATGGCCACAAAAAGCTAGGCAGCACACTGGAATTGCTGAAATGAAAGGCGGAGGTCGGTGTGCCTGACAAGGGATTTGAAAAGTTGTTGAAGATAATGAAGAAGCTGCTTCCAAAGGATAACGAACTGCCCGCCAGTACTTACGAAGCAAAGAAGGTTGTCTGCCCTCTAGGATTAGAGGTACAGAAGATACATGCATGCATTAATGACTGCATCCTCTATCGCAGTGAGCAGTACGAGAATTTGGATGCATGCCCGGTATGCACTGCATTGCGGTATAAGATCCGACGAGATGACCCTGGTGATGTTGAGGGGGAGCGCACGAGGAAGAGGGTTCCCGCCAAGGTGATGTGGTATGCTTCTATAATACCACGTCTAAAACGTTTGTTCAGAAACGAAGAGCATGCCAAATTGTTGCGATGGCACAAAGAAGACCGTAAGAAGGACGAGATGTTGAGACACCCCGCTGATGGGTCGCAGTGGAGAAAAATTAAGAGAAAGTACCCGGACTTTGCAGGTGACGCGAGAAACTTATGGTTTGGTCTAAGTACGGATGGCATGAATCCCTTTGGGGAGCAGAGCTGCAGTCATAGCACATGGCCTGTGACTTTGTGTATGTATAACCTTCCTCCTTGGTTGTGCATGAAGCGGAAGTTCATTATGATGCCAGTGCTCATCCAAGGCCCGAAGCAACCCGGCAACGACATTGATGTGTACCTAAGGCCATTAGTTGAAGAACTTTTACAGCTATGGCACGGACAAGGTGTACGTGTGTGGGATGAGCACAAACGTGAGGAATTTAACCTACGGGCATTGTTGTTCGTAACCATCAATGATTGGCCTGCTCTTAGTAACATTTCAGGACAGACAAACAAGGGATACAATGCATGCACACACTGTTTAGATGACACTGAAAGTATTTATTTGGATAAGTGCAAGAAGAATATGTACCTAGGGAATCGTCGTTTTCTTCCGCCCACGCATTCCCTAAGGCTTTGTTTGGTTCTAGTGTCTTAGTGGGGATTAGAGAGGATAATCCCCTAGAGGATTGGGTGAAACCCCATCTACACCCAAACCCCTCTAATCCCCACAAAATCTCAATCCCCACCAATCCACTAGGTAGGGGTAGTGTATTGGATATGGAAAAAATACACTACAACTTGGAGAAAAGTGGGGATTAATGGGGATTGAATCAGTCCAATACTCTAGAAACAAACATACAATTTGAACTAAGTGGGAATTTGGGGTTTGGTGGGGATTATCCCCTCTAATCCCCACAAATACTCTAGTACCAAACAAGGCCTAAGAAGGAAAGGCAAGCATTTCAATGGTGAAGCAGATCACCGGAGTAAGCCTGTCCGTCGTACTGGTGATGATGTATTTGATATGGTGAAGGATTTAAAAGTAATCTTTGGAAAGGGTCCTCGCGGACAGTCCGTTCCGAAGGAAGCTGGCGGACACGCACCCATGTGGAAGAAGAAATCTATATTTTGGGAGCTACCCTATTGGAAAGTCTTAGAGGTCCGCTCTGCAATCGACGTGATGCACCTGGCGAAGAATGTTTGCGTGATACTTCTAGGCTTCTTGGGCGTGTATGGAAAGAATAAAGATACACCAGAAGCACGACAGGACCAACAACGTATGAAAGACCGAGAAGGCAGGCATCCAGAGTTGTTTCAAGGTACTGCCAGCTACGCTCTTACCAAGGAAGAGAAGGAAATATTTTTTGAATGCCTGAGTAGTATCAAGGTTCCTTCTGGCTTCTTGTCCAATATAAAGGAAATAATAAATATGGCAGCGAAAAAATTCCAGAACCTGAAGTCTCATGACTGCCACGTGCTTATGACGCAGTTGCTTCCGGTTGCTTTGAGGGGGATTCTGCCGGAAAATGTTAGAGTACCCATTGTGAAGCTATGTTCGTTCCTCAATGCAATTTCTCAGAAGGTAATCGATCCAGAAAGTCTACCAGGGTTACAGAAAGATGTGGTCCAGTGTCTTGTCAGTTTTGAGTTGGTGTTCCCACCATCCTTCTTCAACATAATTACGCACCTTCTAGTTCACCTAGTCGAAGAGATTACCATTCTCGGTCCTGTATTTCTACACAATATGTTCCCCTTTAAGAGATTCATGGGAGTCTTAAAGAAATATGTCCATAACCGTGCGAGGCCAGAAGGAAGCATCTCCAAGGGATATGGAACAGAGGAGGTCATTGAGTTTTGTGTTGACTTTATTCCTGACCTTAAGCCGATCGGTGTACCTGAATCACGGCATGAAGGGAGACTTAGTGGAAAAGGCACGCTAGGAAAGAAAGCAAAGATATGTATGGACGGACATTCTTTCACTAAAGCACACTATACAATTCTGCAAAGTTCCACCTTGGTGGCTCCATATATCGAGGTACACAAGAATATCGTACGCTCGAACTACCCGGGGTAGTCTGATAGGTTGATTAGAGATGAACACGTGAAGACTTTCGGCGGTTGGTTGCAGACACATCTCATGAATGACACCACTGTTGGAGATCAGTTGTACTTGTTGGCCAGGTCTCCATCTTCAACTATATTGACTTTCCAAGGTTACGAGATCAATGGGAATATATTTTACACGCACGCCCAAGATAAAAAGAGCACCAACCAAAACAGTGGTGTCTGATTTGATGCAACAGACGAGAATGGGAAAAAGGACACATATTATGGTTACATAGAAGACATATGGGAACTTGACTATGGTCCTAATTTCAAGGTCCCATTGTTTCGATGCAAATGGGTTAAGATGACAGGAGGTGGGGTAACGGTAGACCAGCTGTACGGAATGACAACAGTGGATCTCAATAATCTTGCGTACGGAGACGAACCATTCGTCCTTGCCAATGATGTGGCTAAAGTTTTCTATGTGAAGGACATGTCTACTAGACCGAGAAAAAGGAAAGATAAGCAAAAGAATATAATATCATAAGATGAGCCAAAGCGCCACATAGTTCTTTCAGGAAAAAGAAACATGGTGGGAGTTGAGGACAGGATAGACATGTCAGAAGATTATGACAAATTTCATGAAATTCCGCCATTCAAAGTGAAAACTGACCCAAGCATATCGCTAAATAAGGAAGATGCTCCATGGTTACGGACAAGAAGAGAACCAAAACACTAGATGTGGATGTTGGTGATGTAATGTAATGTATTAAATCTTTTGTGAATTAATCCTATTTTTCATTTATTAAAGGAAGATGATCCATGGTTAATAAAGGAATTTCTGAGATTGCTGTAGGCAGGTACCAAAACTGTAGACTAGGTAACACTTAGACATTTATTAATATTAAAAACCGGGACAAACCGGGACTAGTTAACACTAAGGACTAAAGTCACCCCCTTTAGTCATAATCATGCCTAGTCCTATAGTACACAGCTTCAGGGTCTTCTTCGTCATTGTCATCATCATCGTCATCGTCACCTGCCACTCCAGAGATCCTCAGCCCAGCCATGGCATATACCGGGGGCACCTGCCACTCCGGCCTCGGATTCACGGCGGGCGGGGGAGGAGTCTCCTGGAAGACGATGCCGCTACCGCCGGGCGGGGGAGGGGCCTTCTTGTGGCTCTGTGGCGGGTAGACTTGTGGGCACCGCAGGCGAGGATGGTCTCCCCCGGCGATGTAGCGCATCACGCTGATGATAGTACGGTTCGCCCACCACAGACGCCGACCGGCTTCATTGTGGTTCATTGGGGGAGGGCCATCACCCTCGTACCTAGCGAGCTCCCTTTCCCGTCGGTTAGCGAAGAAGGCATTCCAGGTGTGGTAGTTGTCGGGATCCCACTGGGGATCCATCCGCTGCTCCGGCGTGAGCTCGTGGTAGAAGTGGTTCGTGATGGCCGCCTTTCGGGCGGAGCCTTGAGGCACATGAGGGACAGAAACCCCTCCAGCGCTCAGCATCCAGCCGGCGGCCGCCCGGTAGCCCGGTGGGCAAG
The DNA here is from genome assembly GCA_916181665.1 of Avena sativa. NCBI lineage: Eukaryota > Viridiplantae > Streptophyta > Magnoliopsida > Poales > Poaceae > Avena > Avena sativa. The sequence continues at coordinate 357,168,927 of OV702283.1, read as the reverse complement.
GGTAGTTGGAGGCCCACAACGCCTGGGTCTCCTCGAGGGTCAGAATGGCCTAGTAGGCACTGTCCATAGTTGTGAGAGAGTAAGGTGCGGATGTATGGATAGCCATGGCGTGGTCGGCCTATATATAGATGGAAAGTGCTAGAAAACATGGCGGGAAACGGTGGGATATGGCAGAAAATATCTTTAGTCCCGGTTAGTGGCTACAACCGGGACTAAAAGCACCGTTCAGAGGGAAAGGGCGGGAAAACATGGCGGGAAGCGGTGGGATATGGCGGGAAATATCTTTAGTCCCGGTTAATGGCTACAACCGGGACTAAAAGCACCGTTCAGAGGGAAACAACGGGAAAACATGGCGGGAAGCGGTGGGATATGGCGGGAAATATCTTTAGTCCCGGTTTCATGGCTTTCGGTCCAAGAGACAGATGTTATGTGTTGAATCGCGGCATAGTTTGTGATACGGTGCCCATGTTGCAGGAGGAAGTTTTCCTTTTCGTCGCTCGGAAAAGCCATTTTCTATTTTCCGAGCGCAAAAAGACGGGTCGTTTTGTGTAGCAGCCACCAAAATGCAGTTACAGAATGCTACCATCCCATTTTTCTAAAATAGTAGACCACGTTACGTGAACTATATCCCAACCGGGGGATCTCAAACCTTTTTGTCCTTCCCGGGTGAAAAAGACAAATGTCTGCCGAATCGGTAGGAAGTGGGTCCGGTTTGAACTACAGGTACATGATCTAACGTCCGTGATTTTTTGAAAAAATCATTTTTAGACTCACAATATGTCGTTTTTTCAGAGATCCAATACAAGTTCTAACATTCTCATCCCCTCTCTTCACGCACGCCGTTTTGACCTAAGTTCGAAACGGCAAAAAATTCAAAACGGGCATAAAAAATTCAAAAAAGGTCCGAACAATGTAAATCCTTTGCGTGGTGTGATATTATGTGACATAGTTGCAAGGAAAAATATCAAACTTGGTATACTGATTATGTCTCCAAAAAACCTTCACAAAATGACCTATCATGTTCGAGGTTTCATGGCTTTCGGTCCAAGAGACGGATGTTATGTGTTGAATCGCGGCATAGTTTGTGATACGGTGCCCATATTGTGCATGCATGTGTATATTGGGATGTAGAACAATGTTGCAGGAGGAATTTTTCCTTTTCTTTGCTCGGAAAAGCCATTTTCTATTTTCCGAGCGCAAAAAGACGGGTCGTTTTGTGTAGCAGCCACCAAAATGCAGTTACAGAATGCTACCATCCCATTTCTCTAAAATAGTAGACCACGTTACGTGAACTATATCCCAACCGGGGAATCTCAAATATTTCTGTCCTTCCCGGGTGAAAAAGACAAATGTCTGCCGAATCGGTAGGAAGTGGGTCCGGTTTGAACTATAGGTACATGATCTAACGTCCGTGATTTTTTGAAAAAATCATTTTTAGACTCACAGTATGTTGTTTTTTCAGAGATCCAATGCAAGTTCTAACATTCTCATCCCCTATCTTCACGCACGCCGTTTTGATATAAGTTCGAAACGGAAAAAAATTCAAAACGGGCATAAAATTTTCAAAAAAGGTCCGAACAATGTAAATCCTTCGCGTGGTGTGATATTATGTGACATAGTTGCAAGGAAAAATATCAAACTTGGTATACTGATTATGTCTCCAAAAAACCTTCACAAAATGACCTATCATGTTCGAGGTTTCATGGCTTTCGGTCCAAGAGACGGATGTTATGCGTTGAATCGCGGCATAGTTTGTGATACGGTGCCCATATTGTGCATGCATGTGTATATTGGGATGTAGAACAATGTTGCAGGAGAAAGTTTTCCTTTTCGTCGCTCGGAAAAGTCATTTTCCGAGCGCAAAAAGACGGGTCGTTTTGTGTAGCAGCCACCAAAATGCAGTTACAGAATGCTATCATCCCATTTTTCTAAAATAGTAGACCACGTTAAGTGAACTATATCCCAACCAGGGGATCTCAAACCTTTCTGTCCTTCCCGGGTGAAAAAGACAAATGTCTGCCGAATCGGTAGGAAGTGGGTCCGGTTTGAACTATAGGTACATGATCTAACGTCCGTGATTTTTTGAAAAAATCATTTTTAGACTCACAATATGTCGTTTTTTCAGAGATCCAATGCAAGTTCTAACATTCTCATCGCCTATCTTCACGCACGCCGATTTGACCTAAGTTCGAAACGGCAAAAAATTCAAAACGGGCATAAAAATTGTAAAAAAGGTCCGAACAATGTAAATCCTTCGCGTGGTGTGATATTATGTGACATAGTTGCAAGGAAAAATATCAAACTTGGTATACTGATTATGTCTCCAAAAAAACTTCACAAAATGACCTATCATGTTCGAGGTTTCATGGCTTTCGGTCCAAGAGACGGATGTTATGTGTTGAATCGCGGCATAGTTTGTGATACGGTGCCCATATTGTGCATGCATGTGTATATTGGGATGTAGAACAATGTTGCAGGAGGAAGATTTCCTTTTCGTCGCTCGGAAAAGCCATTTTCCGAGCGCAAAAAGACGGGTCGTTTTGTGAAGCAGCCACCAAAATGCAGTTACAGAATGCTACCATCCCATTTTTCTAAAATAGTAGACCATGTTACGTGAACTATATCCCAACCGGGGAATCTCAAACATTTCTGTCCTTCCCGGGTGAAAAAGACAAATGTCTGCCGAATCGGTAGGAAGTGGGTCCGGTTTGAACTACAGGTACATGATCTAACGTCCGTGATTTTTTGAAAAAATCATTTTTAGACTCACAATATGTCGTTTTTTCAGAGATCCAATGCAAGTTCTAATATTCTCATCCCCTATCTTCACGCACGCCGTTTTGACCTAAGTTCGAAACGGCAAAAAATTCAAAACGGGCATAAAAAATTTAAAAAAGGTTTTAAAAAAGGTTTTTAAAAAAGGTTTTGAAAAAGGTTTTTAAAGAAGGTTTTTGAAAAAAGGTTTTTAAAAAAGGTTTTGAAAAACGTTTTTAAAAAGGTTTTTTGTTTCTAAAAAGGTTTTAAACAGGCATATAATAATTAATTTTAAAAAATGTTTTTAAAAAGCTTTTAATAAAGGACCTTTAGCCCCGGTTTGAAGGACCTTTAGCCCCCGGTTTGACCTTCAAACCGGGGCTAAAGGAGTGCGGGGTTGCGCGCGAAACGCGGCGCCCCGAAAATCCTTTAGCCCCACTTGGTAGCACAAACCGGGGCTAAAGGGGTAGCCCCGGTTTGTGCTACCAACCGGGGCTAAAGGTGGCGTGGGTATAAATACCCATCCCGTGCGCCCCGGTTCGTGCACCGTACCGGAGCACACAGAGCCCCCGCCGCCGCCTTGCCATCTTCCTGCTCTCGCACATCCGTCGTCGCGCCGCCACGTCGTCCGTCCCTGCGCCGTCCCCATGCCATCCTTCCCCGCGCCGCCTAAACCGTTCGTCCCCGCGCCGCCCGAGCCGTCCGTCGACCCCGTGCCGTCCGTCCCCGCGCCGCCCGAGCCGTCCCCGTGCCGCCGCCTACCCCGCGCCGCCCGAGCCCGCACCGCGTCCCCGCGCCGCTGCCCACCCCGCGCCGCTCGCGCCCGCGCCGTCCCCTCTCCCTGCGGTGAGTAATTAGTGTTAATTAGTTAAATTTTGTTGTTAAATTTTTTTAGTGTTAATTAGTTAGTGTAATTTTAGTGTATTTTAGGATTAATTAGTTAGGGTTATTTTAGGTTAATTAGTTAGTGTAATTTTGTTATTTTGTTGTTAAATTATTTAGTGTTAATTAGTTAGTGTAATTTTAGTGTATTTTAGGATTTTAGTTAGTGATTTTAGGATTTTTCTTAGTCAGTGAATTTTAGGATTTTAGTTAGTGAATTTACTTAGTGAATTTTAGTGTAATTTTTCTTAGTTAGTGAATTTTAGGATTTTAGTTAGTGAATTTAGTTAGTGAATTTTAGTGTAATTTTTCTTAGTTAGTGAATTTTAGGATTTTAGTTAGTGTAATTTTTCCTAGTTAGTGAATTTTAGGATTTTAGTTAGTGTTTAATATAGTTTATTTTAGTTAGTGAATTTAGTTAGTATTTAATATAGTTTATTTTAGTTGATACTATTTATTTTCATCATGTTTAAAGTATATAGGTTTAATTTAGTGTTTAGGAATATGCCGATTCCTCATCCTCGGTCACTCGGCGTGACCCCCGGAGCGCTACTAGATAGTGTCGCCGGGCATCCACGGGGCTGGGCTCCGTCGGGCTGGCACTGGGAGGTGCTACCAGCCGGGGGACGTCGTCTCGTGAGGAATCCGGGTGTCGTCGTCGACCCGGATCTTCTATGGTGGCGGCCGAGTGGTCCAGGTGCGATGTAGAGGGAGGCAGCCCCCGACGAGGTGGTACAGCGTCGTGTCAGGGAGGAGGACAAGCACGTCCGGCCTACATGCACATTTTAGGAGTCCGGGACGCCAATACCTGACAGCTTCTTCAGGCACCTTACCCGAGATATTCTCCGGTGATGGTTCCTACACTTTGGGTGCACACCTCCTGCGGCTCAGTAGCCGGGGCTCGACGTCTTCGCTGAGATAGCTAGATGTGTAATAGGGTTGTATTGTTGTTTAATTGGTACTTTATTGTTGTACTAGCTGGATTATTCGAGATGTATTGTTGTTTAACTGGTACTTTATCTTTCTTTATCGCATTGTTTAAGCTGGATTACTTTATCTTCCTTTATTTTATCGCATTGAGAAAAATGGTTTTATCTTAATTCTGTATTAGTTAAGTTATGGACGGTAGAGACAACGAAGAGCACATCATGTACAACATGATAGATGAGGGTACATGAGGTTACAATTATGATGGAGCAGACGATGATGGAGATGATGATGGCTCCCAATACCTCAACTTGGATGAAGCCGACAGAAGAGACGACTATGACGAATTCTTTGGTGGAGACGACGGTGGAACTGAAGGTGGAGACACCACCATAGCAAAGACCGGCGAGGTATATAAAGCCTCTGCTAATCACGAGCTAGTAGATGCATTAGTTGGTTCATATATATATATATATATATATATGTACTAACGACTGTTTCTTCTCTTAGACCTCCGCATCGGGCGAATCTTCTGCAAAGAAACGAGGCCCGACCAAAAAGTTGGCCGATGGTATGCGTTTCACCATTGATCTAGTGTCTGAGTTCGGCGAACCTTTGGAGCCGAAAGAGGCCGCAAGTGTATTTGTATACCAATGCGGAGCGATAGTCAGGGATGCCATCCCGATCACTACTCAGAAGTGGAATAAGCCAGGAAAGAAAAGTGATCGTGTTGGAGAAACTTTTGTCGATGACAGAGCCAAAGACGGTCTTTGGAATTCACTCATGGCACACTTCTCTCTGCCTGAATTGGACACTCCTGAACTCACTGAGGCATTGAGGTTGCAAGTCAGAAAGTGGGCCCTTAAGAAGATGGGCGGACAGTTCAAGGACTGGAAGAAAAGATTGTACAACAACTTTGCCAAGAAGGGGCTGACTCCGCCATTCACTGGCCCGCTGGATAAGCAGCGGGATAACTGGGCCCCATTTGTGACATATAAGGAATCAGAAGAAGCTACGACCAAGTCGGAAAAGAATAAGTTAAATGCGGCCAAAAATAAATATCACCATACTATGGGGACAGGTGGCTACAAGACGGCCGTGCCTAAGTGGACAAAAACCGAGAAAGAAATGCGTCTAAAATGGGTCACGCCAGCTACACATCAGTGGCCCGTGAGGTCAAAAAATTGGCTCCTTGGGCATGGGGGGTCGTATGACACTGAAACCGGGGAGATTATTGTTACAAAGGAGGCCATTACTAAACCCAAATATGAACTTGTTAAAGTGATACAACTGAGAAAAGATGGAAAGTTCATTCCCGACAGAGAGAACGATGAGCTGACATATGCCCTCGGGAATCCTGAAAAAGTCGGACGAACACGAGGCTTTGGCCCATCTATTCCATGGAAGACAGGGTTTCCCGCTGACATCGACACTTATAGAAGCCGATCCAGAAAAACGAACCGGCAGAAGGCGGAGGAGGCAGCGCGGTTGGAGGCGGTTGAAAAAAGGAACGAGGAATTTCAAGCCATGTTCAAGCTGCAGTAGGAGAAGATTAATGAACTTAGAGTACTGGCCCAACAGCAAGATCCTGCGTTAGACAGTCCGGTGGGCCCATCTCAGCAGAGAAGCAGCGTGGCTTCCACGGAGGTACAAGCTAATAATCCAATGCTGATGGACAATAATGCAACGATGGTTCTCTACCCCGTGGATGAAGTCGAGGCAAGGACAGCTTGTGAGCTACATGTCACAGTGAAGAACATTTCTATGAAGGTGGCGCTCGGCTTTGCTTTACCTTGTCCACCGGAAGCGACCTACCATGGAAGTCAGATTCCAGCTGGCTATGCTCGTGTCGGTGTGGATGAAGTTGAACTGACATGTCGATCACTTGAGCTTGACATCCCTGCAGGCGAAGGGGAGAAAACACTTGGAGAAGTGGAGGGTGGGATCATTCTTTAGAAAAAACAACACATCGTGTTTCCAGGCTGGGCGCCAAGGAAATCTTCTCCTCCGAGAAGCAATCCATCACCTCCAAGGCCACCATCACCTCCGAGTCCATCGTCTCCACCAAGAAACAATAGTCCGCCCCTTCCTGAGAGGGATCGCAGCGCGACTGCATCTCCATCTCCGGCGCCTCCGCCTCCGCCCACTGAATCAAAGGGAAGAAAGCGGAAGAATAACACCGCTACGTCGAGGGAGACCCGACGCCGAAAACGACAAGATCCCCTACCAAGAGTACCGCCCTCTCCTCCCAAGTTAGCTTATCACCAGACTGATGAGGAAAGCGCGGTGATCTCCTGGGCCGAAGTGAAGGCCCATTTTGCACCAAAACAACCCGAGCCACAGGTGCTAGTTGATCCAAAAGTCAAGAAGCACTTCAAGGCATTCCTTGACCAACCACCCCAACATGTGTTAAATAGGAAAGATGACTATACACGCTGAAAGAACATGTTGGGCCCCCATGTGTGGTTTTGGTAATTAATGACAATCTTTATGGACTAATGTGTGTATTAAGTTATACTTGTAGGATTTGTAGGTTGGTCCATTGGCATCGCTTGGAGCATGTGTTGGCTTCAAGGTCGATGAAATGAGAAGAAGATGTCTTGTGCAAGCTCAAAATGCGGCATCTATATAAGATCTCATGTTTGATGCTTGCCATCCTCGGTGATCATGGATCGATGATGAAGAATCAAGAAAGGCGTTCAATCTTGAGAAGGGCAAGATCGTCTACATCGAACTCAAGTAGAATGCTCAAGGCAAAGGTATAATCTTGATAGGTTTTCCCTTTTGCCGGTCTCATGTTGTTAGTGGGAGACCGGGTTTAGGATAGATAGTCGTACTATCAAGAGGGGCTCTCGAATGAGTAACTCGATCACATCGTTCAGAGAGAGCTCAAACCTTTGCATACTTGCATCATCATATTTGGTTGTTATTTGGTCTTATCCATGTGAGGATATAGAGCTTGTGGTAATGTCCATAACAAGCTCTAGGTCATCAAAAACGGATTTCCCTTTTATATCTTATTGCATTTTGATCTTGGAGGTTTTACCGGTTTGTATTTTAGAGATAGGTAAAACCTTACATTATTTAGTTCTTACTCATGTGAGGATTTATAGCTTTTGTTAATCTCCGTGACAAGCTCTAGTTCATCGAAAACGGATTTCATATGCATTTTCTATTATGTTTTCGATGTGGGAGGTTTTATCGGTTCGTCTTTTTGAGAGAGGTTAAACCTTTCGCCATTTGGATCTATCCTACTTTTCTGGACTATGATGTTTATTTGCATGATCTTTTAGAGCTTGTTGTCCTCTTCGAAACGAGCCCAAGATCATCAAAATCGGAGTCCGGATGCAAAAGTTATGGCCGTTTTCGTTCAGGGATGACCGGTAGTACCGGACCAGGGTCCGGTAGTACCGGAGGTCCGGTAGTACCGCCCCTTAGTACCGGTTGATACTGAATAAGGTGCGTTTGGCGACCTGGGATCCCCAGGGAATGTCCGGTAGTACCGGAAATGTCCGGTAGTACCGGGTTTCGCATTTTTGGGCTTCAACGGTTGGATTTTCGGGGGACCTATTTAAGGGGCCTTCTTCCCCAATGGTTCCCCAACCATTCTTGCAAGTTTTCCCCTCCATTGTTTACCTTCTTGAGCTTGCTTTCTCTCAATCCCTCCGATGATTCTTGCATATTCTTGAGGGATTTGAAAGAGGAGATCTAGATCTACAATCCCACCAATCAATCTCTCCTCTAAGTGAGGGGAACATATTGGGATCTAGATCTTGGAGTCTTTTAAGGATTTCCTCTATTGTTCTTCCTCTCTTATTCCCCCATAAGCTTTTGTAGCTTTTGTGGAATTTGGGAGAGAGTGATTTGAGCACCTTTGTGGTGTTCTTGCCATTGCATTTGGTGCATCGGTTTGAGTTCTCCTCGGAGGATTTGGTTTGAGTTACTCATTGGAGCTTGTCCCTCTTGGGTTCTTGGAACCCTAGACGGTTTTGTGGCCTTGGTGGCATTGTGGCCTGTTGTGGCATTTGTTGGGAGCCTCCAATGAAGTTGTGGAGAAGTGCCCCAACCTTGTGAGAGGTTCCGGTTGCCACCGACAAGTGCACCGATAGTGGAAGCGTGGATCGATCCTGTTGGGGTGAGATTCACCGGAGAATAAGGGAGGCCTTTTGTGGCGTTGGTGGTTTGATACCACCCCCTCTCCAAACGAGACGTACTCCATGTTGGGAGGAACTCAGTAAAATATCGGTGTCCCCGTGTGCCTCGGTTATCTCTATACCCGAGCTCTTTACTTATGTACTTTACATTGTGATAGCCTTCGTGCTTGAAGTAATATATATCTTGCTATCACTTTGTTGCTTGTATGCTTAGCATAAGTTGTTGGTGCACATAGGTGAACCTTAGTTGTTCTAGGTTGTGCTTAACAAAGTAAACACTAGTTTTATTCCGCCTTTGTTGATCCACTCTAGGAAAAGTTTTAATCGCCTATTCACCCCCCTCTAGGCGACATCTGTATCCTTTCACACGCTGTCTTACGAAGAAACTAAATGAGAAGTCATCAAGCAGTACTGCAAATGGGAGAAAATCAAAAGAAGTTGCCCAGCTCGGCAAACAGGCAAAACAATCCATTGCCTCGCTCAAGGTGTTACCCCAGCCCACACAAGGTGGAATAGATATGGAAATAGCTATTAAATTAGCCAAGGAGTGTAACGTGCCAGTCGAAGCACTTCTAGCCGGCGGAGATAATGTCGCCAAGGGACCAATAGCACGAAAATTTGTCTATGGGGAGCCTCTGGTCAGCGATGAGGTATTCGATGATCTGCCAACACATATGCGACTGTTGCATATCTGGTACTTGAAAGTCACAAAGGAAGGGCGAAAATTTCTCCTATGTAAAGTTGGAGAGGAGTACTTCCGTCCAGACGAGATCTCCATTGAACTTTGTGAACTATTTCAGTTATTCAACCTAGACGCCCTCGACAAGTCCCTCCTCAGCATATATTGTCTCTAAGTAATTAAGTCGCTAACTCAGCTTGTTCAATTCATTTCCTGTCGTTATCCTCACTATATCTCCTTCTGTATGCTATTATATATGCAGAATGAAGATTCAAAAATGTAGAAGAAAGTCAATCTACAGCATTGGACTCGTTGACCCAAACAGAGTAAATGGACATACGCTAATAAATAACCTCGAGGAAACAGAGGATAACTTGCTAATGTTTTTAATGGAGCAACATTACAAGACACAAATACTATTTCCTTACAACTATGGGTAAGAGTCTTACTGTCCTGTACACATTCAATTTTTTGTTTACTCGATGTTAAATGTATATAAATGATCGCAGCTTCCACTGGATTCTTCTAAACATTGACGTTGACCGTGCAAAAGTTGAAATCTCGGACTCGTTAAAGAAGCCGATGGAAGACTACCGCAGCATAATTGATTGCCTCCAAAAGTAATTTCAATCACTATATCTGTCTCTTTCGTTCATTCTCTGAGATGTAAACTAATTAATAACTCATTCATTTCTTTTTTGCCGGATATGTTTTGGAAAAGGTTCACGAAGGAGGTTCAGGGTGAATGGCGTGAGGAGCTCACTTTTCGTACGGTCCCGGTAAGTAGTACGAGAGCTAGGGGACTAATTTATGTGGATATTACAATTATCATGCATGATTATTAACTGATTGAATTATATTCTTGATCGAAAAGTGTGCGACGCAGCCACAGGAGACTAATTTATGTGGATATTACGTATGTGAGTTCATTCGTGGGTGTATGGAGCAGGGCACCGACTTTCTTCGAGTGCGTAAACAATATATTCGCAATTTATTCTATACCATAGTTTTTGTTGAGTTCCATTCATAATGATCTACTTCTTTATATATAGTTAGATGCGATGCGGGATAAGCTCCTACCACATGAACGCCTACTAGCAATTCAAGAGGAGTTGTTGGGATTTTTGCTCAGGGACGTCATAAACTCAAAATGAGAGTATAATGTAGATAGATCTTCGTGTAATCGTGGATAGACACAAAAGGACAGTATCTGTTGTAATGATGATCTTGGTGTAAATCAATTAGACGAGCTCTAGTCTCGGTTGTGTATATATTTATATGTATTTATGTTATCGTGAGTGAAATTATATTATATATGCATCAATGTATACAACATGTAGTAGCGTAGAATAATATGTATATGAAAACACAAAATGAAAAATAATCAAACACAAAAAAAACCTAAAACCCTAAAACCCCACCTCCTGCCGCGGCAGCCGCAGCAGAAAAACTTTAATATCCTCCAGCCCAGCGCGCACAGAGCGGCCACGTGGAGATAATCTAGTCCCGATTTGATACGTTAGTCCCGGATTGCAATCCGGGACTAAAGCCTCTTACAAACCGGGACTAGTGTCCTGTTTTCTACTAGTGTTTACAGGTCTACTGACAAAAAAATACAACATCAATGAATAATTCATGGTTTCCTTACAAACAAGTTTTAGTTGACTAGTCAATTACCTAATCTGACGCTGACCGAGTTGAATGAAATATACATAGCCTATATGTTGCAACTGAATAATAATCAACAGAGGGATCCTTGAAGCTCGTCCGATCACCAGCTTGCCTGTCTCTATAGCCTACGCCGCCGCGCCGTGCCATATGGCAAAAGTGCAATCGAATTTGGTTGGCGTTTGTACCATTACATTCATGTATCTCTTGGGCAGGGCAGCTAATGGGCCAAACTTAACGCAGCACAAGGCCCAAGTGGAAAAGCCAACTCCACCAAAACGGTTCGTTTGCTTTCTTTTGGTCCTTCTTGTCGAGAACTCAAGAAACGACGAGCAGAGAAGCTCCGGTCCATGGCTAAACAATTGGAGTATATATATTCGATAGTTTTTCTCAAAATTGGAGGGTAGGATCGAGCCATACAAAGCCTTCCCGGTAGAATCGCCCCTGGTTGTGAACATTATATTGGGCTGATGACGTATTGTTTCCCTCGCAGACAGGATGACAAGTGTGGTTGTAACTAAGTTTATTTAATTGCAAGTGAGATTGTCACCGAGATATTTCTGGTTACAAGGACACACTTGAATAAGAATTAAGCTAATTCTTAGTGACTGAGAATTAGACACACCATAATGAAATATTAACATATATAACACCAAATATAGACAATATGAAAGTACATAGTATTACTCCTCTAATAATATTTACTTAATTTATATTTTATGCATGGTTAGCTTAAAGTTTGACTAAATCTTACTGGTTTTACTAAAAATCAGCCCGATTTTTGGTTAGGTCTCAGTCGTCTTTTTCACCATTGAATACACGACTTTCACCATTGAATATACCTCGCGATTCGTGCGATGTATGAGCTACATATGAGTTGCAATTAGATTGTAACTGAGAATTTAATGAGTTGCAACTAATAATTGGTCCAAAATTTTATCAGTTACAACTAGGTTGGTTGCAAATGAGAATTAACATAAAATAATAGGATGACATCAGCGACTTAGACATAACTAAAAATTAGGCGTCTGAGATCTAGACGCTCCCAAATCTTATACTCCCTCCGTCCTAAAAAGGATGTCTCAAGTTTGTCTAAACTTGAATGTATCTAGACACTATTTAGTATATAGATACATTCAAATTCAAACAAACTTGAGACATCCTTTTTAGGACTCGGAGGGAGTATATGAATTAGTAATATTACAAAATAGAGGGATTAGCTTTTATTCATTCAATCCATTTATCACTTTATTAACGCTTACTTTTCTAGCCTTTGCACGCAAGCACGTCGCTCACCCCAAGGTCGTCAGATCCGAAGAGCGATACTTGTATGTAGGACGTTCGCTCCAAATCTTTCTCGTTACTAATTGTTGCATAAGTAACACGTCATCAATGACCGTTGTGAGCACTATTCATGAACCGGTACCTATGTGTGTGTGAGGAAAGAGGCGATACTGAGGGCGCACTTATAACCCATATCGGAGCTCGTAGCTCGTCACTCTTGTAGGCGACGCCGGCTTCGTCTTTGGCGGTCCTGGGGTTTTAGAGACTAGATTTAGGGGTGCGCCTTGGCGCACCGTCCCGGTAGATTCGGTGAGTGTATGCGGATAAAAGTTATGTAAATCTGAAAGGCACAAGTAATTTTCAACTTAACAGGATGGATGATTCAGATGATTACATACTTACATACATAAGAAGAGCAAAAGCATAACCGAGTTGTAGTAGAGTGAAGCACATGCATCACAAGCAGCGCTGATGTATATACAGAACCATGAAAAGCAGATGACAAGTACACTTGTTTCTAAAAGACAGATAATAACATAAGTAGATGATAGCCGTAGCAATTTTTAGCCGGAGGAGGTGCTTGCATGGTCCGAAAAGAGAGATCTACGTGCAGACGTCGTTGGGAGTCCATCCTGCCTGCTCCGTGGAGACACTTATTCAAAACAATTGACCAAGGAAAAAAACTGCAAGGTACAGTCAATATATTGGTGGCGCAATATTTACCCGTTTGAAGCATCACCAGGTGTTCTGACATGTGTACTTTTAGGAGCGACGGCAGTCAGGTTCTAATTGAATGAAATCAGAGACTTATTAGCCATGGATGATGCTTGAAAGTAAGAAGCTCTATGTGAATGAGCGTGACGTACCTCGGATATAACCGTGTTGTGCAGAGGGGTGAGTTGATCTTGAGGAGAAAGCGGTGTTTGCAAACTTATGAGTCGGATATGTTCAGCCATGGCGGAAATCTGAGTTTTCTGAGAAGCACACTTCGTTTCAAATAGGTCTGCCCAAGTCGTGGCATGCATCAAGGCACGCTTACACTCCGTAAGCTCGTTTAAGTTAGCATCATCAACGAAAATTATGTCTGCACTCTGTAGGTAGCGTAGAGCAGAATCATACGCTGATTCAATGGCTTTATCTCTTGCCTTGCATGGTTCTCCATAGAACCTTTCTTTCTTCGGAAATGGGTAGTCCCCGTGTGGTGGCATCTCAAAGGAAATGGCAGCTATGATTTCGTCGTCGAGATAGTCGTGCGTCGTGGCTTCGTGATCATTAATCTTGAGGGCTTGTAGTGCCTGTCGCAAAATGTATTGGCTGGTTATGTTAACACGAACAGCAGGGATCCTGACCTGAGAAGTAAGTAAATATTAGAAGGGCGTTAACAAAAGTAGAACAAATGATAACCTAAAGAGTGCACTGTGATAAAGTAAGCATGGTTCAACATAGGCCTATTTTTATAGCTTTGTGTGATGCATGAATTGTACTTTGTTGACGAAGAAAGCGGTTACTTGTAACACAGGAATTTAGCCGGTTAGAATACTCTTTGAGTACAGCGCAGTGTTAAGGTAATCTTAACCAACCTCGTTTCATTTAGAACCGAACATCACGTTGAACTGATCGTTGAGAGTAAACCGTTCAAGCAAATCACCTAATTAAATAGGTATGCAAGTACTGAAATATATCTCAGACCTTATATCTTAAGGTGCTAATTTTAAATTCTGGACAAAATATTCAAGATCTGACTGAAATATTATTGTTCAGAGACGTCTGCTAAAACACTTTCTGCAACATATCCTTTCAGAAAATAAATTCTAGGGTGGCTGGGAACGACATGTTTTCGCTGGTTCTAATATCCAGTGAGAACAGTAGATGTGGCATGGCCAGATCTAACAAAAGAAGCTCGTTTTGTGAAACCCAAGAAAGTTGCCCGGGTTTCAAAACAACAAGAATCTAGAACCTACAACTCAATGTGGTGTACCTGAGCAAGCAAAAAACCTAGGGAAAACATCATAATCTTACTCACCCGAGGCAAGAAGTCTAGCGGAATGATCTCCATGTACGATGAGCAGCCAATCCACTCGCGCGCAAAGCGTCGGCGTGATTGAGGAGCACAATACGGGAAGCAGGGATCTAAACTTTGCAGAGACTGGGTAATGGCGCCGCCCCAGGCCGAGGAACCCTAGCAAGGAGTATCCCTTCTGTCTAGCAGACGTTGAGAACGGGTTATCATAGACGAGCGTTACTCGGTGGGCTGGGCTAGCTAGCTGAGAGGGTGTATTGCGTGTTTTGGGTCTGAAGAAGGCTAGATCGCAAGCAAGCCCAAAAAGACGCGCGTGTACTTTTGACGTGTCTCTTTTTTATATGGATTTTTTCTAATTTCTTCTTTTTCTGTGTTTTTAGGACCTTTTTAAAATATGAACAAGGGGTTCTGGCACGTGTACTTTTGGACATAAACTTTCTATGTTTTTTTTTCTATGCCTTGGCGCACAACCCCGTGGAACCGGCTTATAAGCAGTAACCAAGAAAAACACGATGAGGAATACAGCTGGTACATTTGGCCAAAAACAGAAAAGTTAAAAGCATCGAAAATATAGGGATATAATACAGTAGGCACGAACTGGAAGTCCTGATCACATATTAGGAAATACTTAAGACAGTAGCATATTGGTTTATAACAGAACCACCGGTTTACAAAGAACTTTAGAGGTTTTCACAAGCATAGATAAAGCACATAATTTAGTGTTTGCAACAAAGCTAACTGGTACTCAGTACATATAGCCGAACATAAATAAGCGGGTAGCAAAGCACGACAATTAGTATGGCCAGTGCGACACAGAACATCAGAGCATATAGCTAATCACGTCGATAGCGAAGCACTTCTTCCTCGTTATACTCTTCTCCATCAGAGTTATAGCGGAGATCGTCGCTAGTGTTCCCTGTTCCCAAGCTATCTTCACGAAGCGGATACGCCCCTGTTTCTTTGAGCTTGGACACTGCCTCATCCTCATGATGTTTGATCTCAGTAGTAATGTGTTGGATACGAAGGAAGCCAGCACTGTGTTCACCATGTATAGCGGCACAACCTGGATGCAAGTTTTCAGAAACTATGTCCTGGATTCGTTTGTTTGAATAATATACCTGATCAATGAGAATATCACATGCAACTATAGCTTCAACCAGTTGTCTGTTTTTTTCTTCTAGCTTGCACCGGATATGCTTGTTCATTTCCTCTTGTTCCTCTAAGGCATCAAAGTTGTAGTCTTTAAGTACCTTTCTCTGGTCAGTCGCCATGTATTGGATTGCAGTATCTGTTGCAAATTTTTTTGCTTCCTCGAGAGACAGTGCCGGAGAGCCCATCACTGAGTGAGGAGGAAGTTGTTTCTGAAGAAACTGTGCGGAAGGATAAAACAGCACTTCAATCTGGAACCAGTCCTCGCCAATGTCGTGACTTTTATATTGAGGGAAAGGAAGTCCTAACTTGGCTAACATCGCTTCGAAACAAAAGTAGGTTGGGATCTCGACGGTTTCCATAGGACTGCAAACATAGAAAGAAAAGCATTAGGCTGCTGATTCCGAAGAGACGACAATGCTGACCAGAAGGAGGGAAAAGAAACGAAGAACATAAAGCTGTACGACTAAAAGGACATAGTTCTACTGATCCAGCACACCTAAAAAAAGAGTGTGCCTTTGCAACTAAGAGCTGTTTTCGAGTTTAAATCGATGATATTTAATAGTTAAAGGGCATGGAACGTAAAGAGTGTAGGCTCTGTGAAGTTATATACCCGATAATATTAAGCTCCATCACCAAGGCTGTCTGGCCGGATTTGCTGGAGCGGAGAAAGCTAGCTTGAGGAACACCAAAATAAATGGTAGATTGAGTAGTACCTGAATAACAACACTGGCTTGAGGAACACCCGAATAAATGGTACGGTATGACACACATCGAAGAGGATGAGATCTGACCTGGGAGACGCGGCGGTGCGGCACGAAGAGAGCCGTCGATCCAGGCACGCAGAGCCGTGAGGGATGGAAGAGCAGGTCTGCGGGCTGGTGTGCGGCGGCGTGTGGGATCTGGCTCACGGGACAGAGAAGACAGACTCAGAGGCAGGGCAATGGATAAGGGTTGGCTGCCGGTCAATTCCCCGGCTGGCTTATGCTCGTTCCCTGGTCCGAAAATGGGCCCTATTTTAACTGGGAAATGGGCTTATTTGATCGACGTGGTTCTGTAGTGCGGTGCCGGAAAAAACTTTCTACCTGGCCTATATGCGTTCTCTGTACCGTGGGTTTGATCAACCCTCGTTACCAGACAAGTAAAGCGCGTAGGCCGTTGCATCTCCGAGACTGTCGGTAAGCATCCTCAAACTCTGTTTTCGTTGATCTACTCGTAGGAAGGAAGGTAACAAATTGGAAGATAAAAGAGGGATTTCATACTATCCATACTACCATGATCTGTTAGGATTAGTACACCATCTTAGCAGAAAGGCTAAATAGCTAGAACTGTAAAGAACGATACAACCGGATGATTTATGGAGACACGCAACCAGTTTATAAGACGACTGTGTTATAAACAAACATGGGCAGCATTGTTCAATTTTTTAAGCTTTCTGACGGAGCCAAGCTGCAGTTATAATACCCATAAAAGTCATAGACACATTATAAAACATAGCAGTTCGCTGGCGACAAAAGCAAAATACACATAGTGCACTTATAAGTGTTGTGCAACACAGTCTCAGCAGACACGACATCAAGGAATAGCTACAACCCATAGGCGTCGTGCAGCACCGTCCCAAAAGATTCAACACCAAGGAATAGATATTTGATAAGAAGCAATATAGATCGTCATGACTAAAATCCAGTCTGTACATTCCCCTGCAAGAGCACACGAACCAAATAAATGTGTAGTATGAAACAATTCAAAGAGCTGGCAAAGAGTAGAAGGCTAGTCGATAATTAGTATGATGAGTGACAACATCATACCTGTTTGCAAATCTAGGAGAATCTAGCCCTCCTCATTTTTTCTAAACGTTTTTCCAGAGTAACTCCCGCATGTTTAAGCCTAGAGCCAAGCTCGTAAAAGTTAGAAAGCAGATTATCCCAGGGTGCATCAATCTGACCCTCTTGACCAGAGTGAAAGAGAGACGTTATATTGAGGATTTGTTCTGAGAAAGAAGACATATGCCTGACAGCAAGAAACCAGCCTCTAGCTAGTTTCAGTTTGTATTCTGCCGCCTTTTTCTGTTTAAGTAGCAAATCCTGATACATCTCTTTCACGTATAGAAGCCGAGCATAGCTTAAATCTCTGACAACTGAATTAGTTGCTTCCTCAATGTATTCGATAGTTTTCTGACACGCAGAATCTTCAGCTGTTTCATAGCTTCTTGATTTTATCCCGCTGACCGAGCTGTACACAGGAGAAGTTTGCCCATACAGTGTAGAGGTATTAAACAGGATAGTCATACGCACTTCGTTATTCTCGCATAGCTCAAGATGATATTCGGCCTTTGAAAAACCAAGCCGCTGAAGTGTAATATCTAGTATCATCCTAAAAGGAATATCGATGATTCTGGGAGTATCCTATGGAAGGAATAAAAGGCGGGGGTTAGTAAATTAACCTTGCAGTGGCTTTCCTAAAGCAAGAAGTGCATTAATGTGAAATAGGCTGAAAGCCTGTAATATCTAGTATCATCCTAAAAGGAATATTGATGATTCTGGGAGTATCCTATGGAAGGAATAAAAGGCCGGGGTTAGTAAATTAACCTTGCAGTGGCTTTCCTAAAGTAAGAAGTGTACTAATGTGAAATAGGCTGAAAGCCTGTTCTGGTTTAATTGTGAATAGTAGACTACCTTCAACGGAAGAACTCAAGACCAAGTAGCAGCTAAACGTATGTGTCTAAACAATATCTAAACGCAGGCTAAGCTTCAAAAACATAGCACACAATAATGCCCTAAAACTATAGACAATGGTTTATAATACCACACTCAGGGAAATTAATAACCATACATTTTCTCAGCAGGAAAAACCTAGACCGGGGAATCAACTACAAGGGAAGAATAACTGGGCTAGGTCAAGACTACCTGAGCGAGGTTGCAGAGCCGATCGTTACTGGACGAAGCCGGACCAGGGGATCCATGGTCGTAGAGGTCGTGCACGGGCAGGCCGTACTGGTTACCAAGAACGGCGAGGGCTCCATCCTGGGTAGGCGGATTTTCGCGTTGTGCAGGGAAGGCAGCGGCCATGCCGAAGCGAGGCGAATCGCTGACCGGAGTGGGGGCGGCGACGCCGCCAGGCTACAACGACGAGGAAGGAAACGGGAGATGAGACCGAGTCAGCTAGGTTTCTGGTTCGTGTGATGATTAGCTGGGCGATCTAGAATAAATGCGTGGGCTCTGGGCCTAGGCCGGAGCCCGCCCAACATCTTTCCACGAGAAACGGCCCAATAACTCCTATACAGGAAAGTAGAGAGTAGTTTTGGGTTTATTTAGTATGTGATCGCCTCGTGGATGAGCCAATCGGCGATCAGTAGTTTGTGCAGCTGGAGAACGAATCGATTGGTGATCTTGCGTGGGTAGATTACTGACGTTTCTTCGTGTCTGAATTCTGAAGTATTCAGTGAAGTAACAACTGAGTTTGTATGGCCAACTAATTTGTGCATGTCATAAGGATGTCGCTGGTTAGAGATGGTAATAGGAGTCTATTAATCACCGCCTTTAATTTTACATAAAAATACGAATGGACTACAGGAAAAGGAGAAGAAAACAAATCGTTGGTATTGCTCATCAGCGCAAACCCAAAAACGGTAGCTAGCATCTTAACCAATCTGGATGAAAAGAAAGCATACACTATGCGAGAGAACTGTAACAGGCATGCATAGTTCATACGAAGAAGGATTAATATATTTCAGATCCTTTGCTTCAGCGATAGAACAAGAGAACACCAAAATAAGTTCCTAACATAACTTGCTTCGTAAGGAAGGGACCGCAGTGCAGAATAGGACAAGAGCAAGTAGATAGCGGCATTGGTGAAGGCAAGAACCATCATTCAGCTGGAGCGCGTAGTAGATCCGTGGCGACATACATCTAGACCATATTTACATGCCAAAGAGCAAAAAGGAGCCATGGAATCCTTAGTTTGTCCGGTAGGTAGTGGTGTTGGTGAAGGTAGGAACCATCATCCAATTGGAGCGCGCGGCAGAGCCACGGCGGCATACATCTAAACCATATTTACATGCCAAAGAGCAGAAGGAAGCCCTGGGATTCTTAGTTTTTACGGGTTACATATAATAGATACTAAGTAACCACAAACGATCTATCCAGCCGAAATATCGTGCCTGAAAAGCAAAAGCATAGGTTAACGAACCATATATCAAAGGGTCAATCAAGAAAACGGGAAATAGAGTATGATAATTTATCTTCTTTTATCAGAACCCAAGGCCACACAACGGAAAGAAAGGTGCTCACAGGCATACTGGGAAGTTTGAACGACTGTGTACCTGTTGCCAATTCAGTTTTTTTTTTCTTCAGCGACCCGTCTGCAGCAGCTGCCTGGGCTTTCGATGATATCTGCCTCTTCTTGCTAAAGTATCAGAAGGCCCAAACAAGTTAGTTTTTTCAGAAGAACCACAGACATTTAAAGGCTGTTAGCAAAAGATACCAAATTTTAGATGCATGCAGAGCAAGAATACTAATGAAACAGGCGGCTTCTTCTACACGGACCTATATACATTCTTCTCCTCTAACTATGGAGGCGTCTGTAACTTATGATATTAGATTAGGAAAAGATCTCAGCTATCATGTTCTCTCTACACGCGTTCCAGCCACCTTTCTTCTGTGACTCAAACCTTAACAACAATAGATAAAAGAGCAAGAACCATATTCTAATCACCCATTCACAATTCTTAAAGAGTGGTTAGACGCGAGAAGCGTAGTAATCATTTGGGAAGCTAAAGGCAGAAAAGAATGCTGAGAGACTAACCTGGCTGAAGTTTTTTCTGTCAGATCGGTAGCAGCAGGGGGAGGAGGCTCATGTGTACCAACAACAATGGGCAGAGGAACCTAACACAAAACGACAACAACCAATAAGTAAAAATAAACTTAGCGCAAAACCACAAGAGGATGCAAGCAATCATCTGTTCAGTCTGAAGCCGAGACATATCTTCAGGACGAACCTGTGTAGCTAAGTCTGTGCTAGTTTCAGAGTCACGCTCAGGTGACTCGTCCACGAACAAAGCCTTGTGGATAGCCAAAACAGGGTTGCCCTTGTCAGCCCTGCACAACATGGAATACATCGGTAAGAACAAGCTGGAAGGAACCAGAGCATACCAAACAAAATGTACGGAGCTCAAGCCTCAGAAAAGTACAGAGGGACTGTAGGCTTTGTGACCGATGACGGAGTTGGCGGAAGCAGGGATTCAGAATCAACCTATTTACACAAGAACGAATTCAGGAAAGGCACGCAGAAAGAACAACAAACCGAAATAAGCCACAAAAACCAAAAGGAACGGCAGGTGCAAAAGTACATGCACGCAAGCACTAACCATGGAACCAGCTGGAGGATCAGAAAGAGGTGTGCCCGTGTTCATGCCTGATGAATTGGCCTGGCTCAGCAAAATATCTTCAGCCAGAGCCTGACCCGCAGGGCTTAACCCACTGGTACCAGCAGAGCTGCTGGTTGAAGCCATTGCCAATCCAAGCCTACGACCACGGCCAGGAGACCGTGTCGGCCTACCCTGCTGCACCTCGACTCTATGAACTTGGTAGGAATTCGCCATGGACTCAGGCAAGAAACTTTTGCTGGACACAGAAACAACCATCCGATACTTTTTCGAGACAATGGAAGTAAGTTCACGTGGGATTGTCTGATCGGTGCGTGCAAACTGAATAGCCTCGTCCACTGACATAGAAGGAGGAGCACTTGCGCGAATAAGTGTTAGGACAGGTTTTCCGATGAGCTCCTTCCCGGCCTTCTCAAAGAACACGAATTCAATCTCTGCAGTCCCATCAGAACCAAGATAGCAAGCCCGATACCTATGAAAAGTAGGCAGCTGAGTAAAAGGCAGGAGAGAAGGTAATCTCTGTAGACAGGTCACAAATCCAGAAACTGACCTAGGTGCTCCACCTGTGCCTTCACAGCCTTGGTGAGGACACCTGTAAGCAGCTCCATAAGGGATTGTTCCCCTACCACAGGCGGTGCATGCATGGAACCACCAACGTTCTCCAGGGCTGAGCTTGGTGATGACAACGGTGCAATAGAATTTAGCCTTCTGAAAAAGGAAAAGGAAGGTTAAGCACTACCGACAGAAACCAAATAGAATGTTTGGGCTGGAGCTCCTCAAGTATTAACCTTGTGATCATAGATATCTAAAGCAGCCAGCTCGGCAAGGGTCTTTGTCTCGAGTTCAACCTGTGCAGTAATCTCAGCAGCAGTTTGCCCCTGCAGTGTGATGTTTCGGACAGCAGGAACCTTATCCTTCAATCTACATCAACAATGAAAGCTTAAAACGAGCAAATATGTACACAAACTGAAGGAAAAGAATATGTAACTGAGCAGCGGCAGGTAACGCAAGCATGTACCGTTGAAGCAGCTCTTCGATCTCAGGCAAGTCTTCATTAATGTACCAACGACACGGGGCACCGCCACTCAAACTCCTGCGTCCTGTGACCACGACAGATTTTAAGAGGTGTTAAAAACCGTTAGGGATAAAACCGAGCATATCAACTGTGTTTCATCCCACTGAACTACCAACCTTCAAACGGTTTAACCAGGGTGCCAACAAAAAGCGCAACAACCGGTCCATCCTGAGCAGTCCTAAGAACCCCATCCCCATCAAAAGCACTTGCTCGCTCTCCCCAGAGAACCACGTTGATTTCAAAACCACTACAATAGGAAGCTAAATTATTCGGGTAACTAACAACAGATAGAACCTGCGGAACAGCAGATAACTGAGCCAACAGTATCACCTGAGATCGCTTAAATAAACAATCCTCTTAGTAGAAGGTGTAGAGCGGCTAGCACTGTGGTACTGGGTGGTGGGTGAAACACCTGTTATAATGCCGACAACATCTGCAAGCGATAAACAATATGAATTACGAAACCAAGACAAGGAGGATAAGCGGAATTTTACTAACCGAAAACTGCACATGTGAAACTTGCAGGCAAATCAACCGGGGCAGGAAGATCATCAATTGGCGTCAGAGCATATGTACAAAGGGGGTAGTCCATGACATTGCCGTTGAGCTCCCTAACCGCAGTGTATCTGCTAAACCTAATCATGAAGTCGGCTTCCACAGGGCTGAAGTAGTTTTTCTTGTGACAGACTATGAACCTTCTGAGCTCGTAAACCTTGCCCTCTCGAATTCGTTCGATGAAGTCAGGCACTAGAAACGCAGAGATCTCGCCATACATGTGGTTTCCCTGAAACAAAGAGCAGAACAGGCGATAGGCAAAAGAGTCAGCACTTTAGGAGACAGCAGGGCTGTAAACCTATTAAAGCACGAAAAGTTTGCCCCATCACCTGTGCATCCAGGAACACCATATCAGTGTGCTTTATAGGGCCATCATCTGTGGCCCCACGATGCTGCCAGAGTCGAGACACGTACACATGTACTGTCCAGTCCTTGCTAGCTGGGTTAAGATCGCTTAGTGGATTCACCGCCATCTGCAACCAGGAAACAATCGACAGAGTAAGCGTAATATTAAGGAGGCTTACACATGGATAATAATAGTCTGTGCCGGTACCAAAGGAAATAACATACAATCAAGAACGGCGAACCGAGCAAGAATGCTACAGGAAATATCGGTATTCATACTGTAATGAGCCAAGACCGATGCAGCAATCATAAGGGAGTAGGACCAAAACGGTATTCATACTGTATAGCTAAACTTAGAAAGCAAGGAAAACAATCTCAAAATAATGTACAAGGCTTATTATATACATGCAGTAGCTATTTATTTTTTAGCAAATCAAACCGGAGGAGCTAAACACCTCCGAATACACAACATTTTTGGTCTGCGACCCACAGGTGTTATCCTCATCCACTATCAATATTTTCAGAGATTTTCTTGAGGTCACACGAATAACTGCCCGTGAGAAAAAACCGGGGTCTTTAGGTACAGGCCTACGCAGTTCAGGGTCTGTCCTTGGCTTTTGTTGATAGTCATGGCATAACAAACACGGATGGGGAACTGCCGTCGCAAAAGAATAAATGGCCATTTTGTTCTTTTTGCTGACAATTCGATCCTTGGTATGTACACCACATGTCCTATATGTGAGCCTGTGATTATAATAGCTTTTAGCACACGGTCAGCAAGTTCTAAGATAATAAGCCTTGTCCCATTGCACAACCCAGCAGACTGACTCAAGTTTCTAAGAAGCATTATGGGAACACCCTTTTTAAGAAATAAGCAGTGGTTGGGAAAATTAGGAATCTTGATTGCATTCAAAACCTCCGGAGGATAGAACACATCATCATCTTTAATCGAACCAACAGGCGAAGATTTAGAATCTGTACTTAAGTACTCACGGCCTTCGGAAGGCACCATGCGTAAAATATAAGTATTAACCTCCTCAGCTATATCATTAGTGGGAGCAAGTATAGCACGCTCACGCAGATAATCAAAATCTCGGAAATTCGAATCAAAATCAACATAAACAGCAGAAACAATGGCCTCGATGTGGTCACCCTCAGTACGGACCAAAAGATCGTTAGGAATGTCAATCCAATTAGAGGAAGGGTCATTCCCACGTGCTACTGCTGGAACCTTCCCCTCCCCAACATCAAGTACCCACTTACTAAACAAAGCAATTTCTTGCTGGAGCACGCCGCTTGCGCCTGGCATAGCAAGGCGCATGTTCTCCTTAAGATGCAAAACCATGATAGAAGACCACAAAGGTGAATTTGTAACAGCAGCAGAAACAATCTGTGGACGTGAGCCGCCTTCAATAACCGGAAGTATCTGCCTAGGGTCCCCACCCAATACAACAACAACCCCTCCAAATGGAACATTGGCAAGCAACGGATCGTCTGCAGCTAGAATGTCACGCAAGGTCCTATCAAGCGCCTCAAAACACATACGGTTTGTCATCAGAGCCTCATCCCAGATAATAAGAGACGTTTGTTTCAAAAGGTCAGCTAGGTGAGAGCCTCTCTTGATCTCACAAACAGAAGTCTCATCGATGGTAAAAGGGATCTTAAAACGCGAATGAGCAGTTCGACCACCAGGCAATAAAAGAGAAGCAACCCCCGAAGACGCAACAGTGAGAACGATCAATCCCTTCCCTCGAAGATAGGACACAATAGCAGTCCATAAAAACGTTTTCCCAGTCCCGCCAAACCCAGAAACGAAGTAAAATCCAAGATTTTGTTTAATCACACATCTAACAATTTTCTTAAAAGCATAACGCTGGCCAGCATTAAGCCTAGCATAGAGAGCATCCGCTTTTTCTGCGAGACCAGCAGAATCATAGTTCATCTCCTCCTGGATTAGCCTATTTGCATGGAAAACTCCTTCATATGTTGATCTGGGAGGCAAATTAAAATCAGCTATCCTAGAACCATTTCTAAGGAACACCTCTGCAAGCTCAGAGAGAAGCATATCTCTGAGCTGCTCAATAGGAACCTCATACTTTGGGTCCCGCCTAGCTAATCTAATGGCGTACTGCAAATCATCAGCAAGGTGAACCCAGTAACGCTCAAAAAACTCTCTTTCGCTTTTAATTCCACAGTAAATAAACATCGTGACAAACAGCTGGCGTAGGCGCTGACCAAAACCCCAAATAACAGCTTCATCAAAAGCACGGTACCACTCAGAGTCATCGCCCAACAGACCACGAGCAGCACAAGCTTCTTTGAAAAGAAGGTAAGTAATGCCCTCGTATGTTCTAATATCCGCGTAACAAGTTGCCCCTTTAACAATCATAAGCAAGGTGCGCAGATAATATAATTCACCAACATTTGGCTGTACATAATAGATGCGGCCTATCTTTTCGCCTCCCCCCCTGGCATGCCAACACCTATTTTCCGAATCCCAGGTCCACTCGGTTGCAAAGTCACAGTAAGTTAAGGAGCGGGCCTCTGGGTACAAGCTATTAGCAACAAACCACTCCGTCAATTTCGTCCTTCTCAGGAAATCACTATTACTGATCCTAGCGAGGTCAGCATCACCATCAAATCTAACAATATTCATACCAGGCAAATGCACGGGCAACCTCTCAACCGATGGAGTTTTGCCATGTATGGCAAAGCCAAAGACCCGCCACAAGGCATCATACTCGCAAATGTATCTAGCCTCTATGTACTCATTAACCTCATTAACCAGAGGTCGTCCATCTTTATCAAGAGTTATTCCAGCACCTTTAACCCTCTGCAGATACAATTTTGAATAGTCTGGACCCTTTGTCACATATTTGAATAAATATTTCATGACAATTGCTTTGTTGCACCATTCAACATTCATATGGCCCTGGTATTTTTTAAGCATTTTCATATTATAGGGGACAACCCACTGGTTATTAAGCCACTTGCCATTTTTAAACACACGACGACCATTGTCGCGGCGCCTATAAAGCGCAAAACCTTCCTTATCAAGAATAGTTTCAGCCTGAAAATCCTTTGGGAAATGCTTGGAACATTTATTATCTTGCATGCAAACGCATTTATCATTAAGCTCCCCGCAGGGACCATGCATCATGAATTCAGAAACCAAAATAAAACCAAGCGGGTCTTCGGTGGGGTCTGGAATTTCAGCAGAAACGTATGAGTCAATAACTGCCATACTAACCTCGGTGTCGAGCCTTTTGAACCAGACGAGGATATGTCCGTGGGGAAGCCCTCGCTTCTGGAACTCCACTGTGTAAAGAACTGCAAGAACACGGTGGTTAGAGAAGCACGGAGACCAGCATTATACAACAAGCAACAAACAGAAAAGAGCAAACAAGTACCGGCTTTGACCGGTCCGTATGCACGCCCTGACTTAATGTCATCGAGATATTCATTTAGCTTCATGTTATAAACTCTAACAACAAGATCAGCTCTATCTGACGCCCTTTGCCCAGGCTCAAATAGAAGGGCCTCTGTGATCTCAGGCCACTTAGGGTTGCAAGTAAAAGTCGAGAAAATATCAGGAGCACCGTGAACGCGTGCAACGGCCAGGGCATCCTGGAAATTTTCCTGAAAATAGCGCCGGCCACCAGTATGGCTAGAAGGCAGAACTATTGATTTACCGACGTCACCCCCGTCCACAAAACCATAGCTAACAGCATCAGTGATGCCTTGCAAGCTTTCGCTCCTAAGTTTTTTTTGATTATTAAGTATAAACCACAGACGACCTTCGTCTATGGAAGCCCGTGAATCAACAACAGCCTGGGAAGACAGTAGTCCATAACACAGATAAGGATTTATGTGGGCGAAACGATAGTGGCACACAAAGCAATAATAATCCTGCATGGTTAACGTGCCACGGGTAC
Source organism: Avena sativa (assembly GCA_916181665.1). Lineage (NCBI taxonomy): Eukaryota > Viridiplantae > Streptophyta > Magnoliopsida > Poales > Poaceae > Avena > Avena sativa. The sequence continues at coordinate 357,142,117 of OV702283.1, read as the reverse complement.
CGTTCCTAGCGACATCGGTATCAAGATATGGAATTTCAAGGTGGAATCCCCTCTCAGCATAAGGGAACAGCAAAGGATACTGCAGCGCCATGAACGCAGGGTGAAAAGAAGAAATCCGTTCCAAACCAGTTTTTTTGTTGTCAATAACGATATCACGAGTAGGTGTGTTAAGATCTAACGGTCCAACAAGCAAAGCTGCTAAATGAACATTGGTTGGCAGGCTGTACTGCGGGCCATCCCCTTTTTTAGGAGCAACCAAGCGAATGGCCACATGCTCATCCTCGTTACCTTTGATACGTTCCATAGCGCTCCTAAACTTTTTCACCAAATCATTGCAACCATTAAGCATGTTTATCAAACCAGCAACAATAGCAGGGTCTATGTCCTTTTTTTTATCATTGTCAGGGTTAACAGCGGAAATTCTATTCCTGACTTCATTGGTTGTGTCATAAATATAAAGTTCAGCAAATTTAGGCGGCTCTCTACCCCCCACGGACCCATGGCTATCACTCTTTTCAGGCAAAAGAGAACCCATACGGTGGCATACAGCCCCCTGGATTTTGAAAATGTTGGGGCCACGTGTTTTGTTAACAGAACGATCAATCTTTGCTCCCATGGAGGTAAAAGAAAACAAACAATTATATTGCCGTATACTGGAGACAAAACGCTTTGAACGCCGATCACCATCGAAGCGCACCAGATCGGAAAGGAAAGGAGGAGGTTTTTTGAACGGCGGGATGTAGACCTTCCCGCCCTTGCAGCAGAGGTTGTAATTAACACGACGTAATTCCTCAGCGGTTGTGCTCTTAACCCGCTCCTCCCACCAGAAAGATGCACCACAGTTACGGCATTGGTATTCAGGTGCTCCCTGGTACGACCGGTCTGCATAAGACGCTGAGCGGGCAAGGCACATGCAATCAAATTTAGCTACACAGGAAAAATAATCTCTGGAAAGATGTAAAAAGAAGCACATATCTACGGACCTAGTACCTTTTATACTCTCAGCGAGCTGACCAGGAAAACCCTCCCAATCAGTGCCCAGTGGCTCTCGAACAGAATGCTCTACATTAATGGACAGGGCCAACCAAGTAAAACACCTCCTCCCGAAAGACAAGGGGAAAAAGAAACCTAAGACAGAGGACTAAACCCCACACCTGCATAACCCGTACGCATCAAGGAAATCACAAGCCTCCTCCTCTTACGATAGTAGCGTGAAACAGGAGTGGCAAGAAACGGAAGCCAGCCATCGCCTAGTTAGCACAAGAGTAGAGAACGTTCAGAAGGCGACCTCAAGAGTACAAAGCACCCAAAAAGAAGCTATAGAAACCGGAACATACGCTTCCTCTTGTAAGACGGTTGTCCATCCGGAGGAGGTGGGACCCAATGAGGAGTTACCCAAAAAGCTGGCTTTTTGGGGGGCATCGCAGCCTCTAAAACACAGTTTGAAACTGACGTTGCATCTAACACAAGGCGGATCCGGCACGAAGGAAAAAGAGCTAAAGCACTGAGCAGAAGGAGGAAAAAGAAACCAAGAACATAAAGATGTAAGTAGACGACATAACCAGATCACCCGAATGAAAGCGCAGGAGGCAAGAGGAAAACATTCAAAAAAGGCCAACGAACGCACGAACCACGCATTTATTTAGCAACACATCGGCATAAAGGAGTAGAAAACGCGCATAGCAGCAAAGGTAGATTCATTCAGGAGATTTATTAGGTAGTACATCAGGAAGGAAATATCCTTTCACACCTAAGAAGAAACAAGTAGAGCGTACACAGCAGGCGCTAGATGTTACACACAGAAAGAACCAGCTGGTTACATATAGCCTGCCACTGGGATCCTTCACCCAGAGAATCTACGGTACTGGCAGCAGCAGCAAATGACGCAGGGCTAACCGATCTAGCAAGGGAAACAGCTAGTACAATAGCCGACCGAGCGAGTTCCCTATAAGCTGCCATCCCCTCGTAATTAAAGTCTCGTACAACAAACCCATACATGCACTGCAGGTAACAGACAGCTTGGTAGGCAGCTTCCTCGAAAGGACAACGCGAGCCAGCAGACAAAGATGACCAAAAAAAAACACAGGCGGGCATAGCTCTTTCTTGGATGACATCAATCCCAAGTTCCACGCCGCCAAGGACGGAACCATCCCCGCCCACCTCACGCAGGTACGAATGGTAGGACAGCCGTCACCGGTTTGCAACAAGCTCGAGCAAATGAACGAATGAATAGCGGACAGCAAACATCCTGGAGCAGCACAGGCAAAAACGACACTAACACACACACACACACACACACACACAAGCACAGCACAAGGAGCACACATATATCAGAAGACAAAAAATACAGTATAAGAAGCAAAACGCAGCACAACAGGGTATAGGAAGCCCAACCTGAAACAGAGATAGAGGATACCCCGTACCACAAACCAACCTGAAAGGAAACAAGAAAAATAAGGCATCCACAATACGTACAACGCAACAGATTCAAACATTGTACAGACTAAGAAAGAATGCAGCAGAGGAAAAGATGTTAAAGGTACCCTGGAACAAAGAAAGAGCACCACCACTGGAAAGGAGAGCGACGTCGGTAGGTTCTACAACAGCAGGCAGCCTGAGGAAAAGAACAATGTAAAGTAAATACCCCTCTATAACGCACGTGAACTTTCATTAAGATAAGAACCACGAGCAACCGCCAAGATGATTAATTGGCTAATGCCAACAACCAGTCAAAACCTAAATGGGTAAACCTAAAGACATGACAATGATAAAACCCCACACAGAGCACACACACATCAGAGCCAGACAAAGCCAACGTCGCCGCAACCAGATGAACCAAACCCTAGGCGCGAGGAATAGAGGAGTGGATCTTACAGAAAACCTCAGCAGAGCAGAGGCGACGAGCCGACCCAGCAGCCGTCCAGGGAGCGAAGCACCTGCAGAATAGAAGAGGGGGAAAAGTTAAGCAAGCCGGCAGCGCAGTAGGCAAAAAAAACCACAAACCACCAAGGGCAACCGAAACGCCCGCTCACAACGTAGATCCCAACAATGGTGAAAGCAACCAACCAAAAGAGAAGCAGGAATAAAGTGGGAACAGCCAACCTAGAAGGCAAACAGAAGGAATAAAGGGAGAAAAACAGATCGGGAAAGTTGAATATGGCCAAACCGTAGATCCCAAAACCAAAAGGCGAGCAAAAGAATAAAGGGGAGAAAACCAAACTGGGAAGACAACACATGGCCAAACCCCAGATCCCGCCAAACCCCAGATCCCAACCGAGACGAAAGCGACCAAACCCAAAAGCGAGCAGCGAGCACAGACGCGTCGACCGCCCAAACAAGGGAAGGCGAAGCCGCGTTGAGAAAGAAAACAAGCAGACCCCCCACCCCCCAAAACAAGGAGCGACTCACCCTAACCAAAATCCCCATAAAGAGCATCCATGGCGAGGGGACGGCATGGCCGGCGAGACAGGGAAAAGCACCCGGTGACCAGCCCAGCGCAAAGAACCGTCAGAGCCGAGGGAGCGAAGCGGAACAAGCGAGCGAAGGAGAGAAAGCGGGAGGGGATTGCGAGGGGCGGAAGCAGCCAACCGCTGGGAAGGAGGATAGGCACCGTCCGGGCGATGGGAACCCAATCCTGCCCCGGAGCGACCAGATATTTCACGCGTCGAAGCGGCAGCCCCGACGCCGTCTCCTCCCGTGGTAGGTCGCTGACGACTGGGGGCAAAAAGAAGTGGGGGCACGACCAGTGAGCGGAGCAGAGGCCTGGCGGGTAGAAATCGGCCACTCCACGTGAGGGGCTGAACCGTAACCCGCACAAGAAAGCAGGAACGGACGCTGCCCCCGCCAAGCGAGTGACACCCGCTCATGGGCCAACGAAAACGACGGCAACGAGGCCGACGCGTGGGGCCATCCGTTTCCTGGCGGAAACCAAAGGGTCCTGGGGAGAGAACATCACGAGGCTGGGTAGGAATTTCGGGGAATCGCACCGGAACAGCTTTTTACTGCAGCGTTGGGCAAAATGGTCTTTCCAACTTCCAGCGGCCCAGATGTCCTCCTGCAGCCAGATCCGACGGCCCACAACAGCAAACCAGCCTGGGAGCCCCATGGGGGGGCACCAATTACACCTTTGGATGTGACGGACCACGTGCTCTCACTGGAGTGAGAGTTTCCGTCTTTTGTTTAGTTCGTTTTTAGTGTTTTTTTTGTAATGGTGAGACAACGGCTACCTCCGAAAAAAGAATAACATCATTTTAGCTCTATTCTTACTCCCGTGTTTAGCGCATGAGGGTATGTGGAATCATTTGCCCGACAGATCTTTTAAGATTTAGCCTATTTTCATATTTGTTGGTGTGATTTTTAGGTTAGTCTTTTTCAATCTACTGTTGTCATTGAATGCCGTTTTAGTGCACTGGTCTTTCGAGGCTTTAGCATGACTACCGCCGGCTATCTACTACAAGTTTTACTACGACAAACTTTGTCAGGTGGTCCAAAGACCTATTTATAATTGCTATTACTTTGGTGCTATTTATAATGATCTGTTCATTTGATGGTTTGTAACAGATCCGTGGAATTTCGAAAAAGAAAAATCAATGGCGGTTGAGAACAACAGCATGATACCGGGAGACAACACATTATAAAACCCGGAGTTAAATACACGGATGGTCACTGAACTCAACCCGCTTACCCACCTTGGTCATTGTACATAGAGATACGCAATTTACGGTCACCAAATACGCTCGGCGCTTCATCGGAGGTCATCAGAGCTTGTAGAACTACGTATTTGCTGACGTGGCACTGAGTTAACCCCACATGTGAGGATTCAGTTGTGTTTTACTTTGCAAAAAGGTCCTAAATTTTATTTTCCTTAGACAAAAAGGCCCTTCCTCAATTGTCAACGCAAAAAAATCCCCACCACATCATGTCTTCTTCCTCCTCTGGTCTTCCTGACCTCCCCCATGGCCTATCCGAGCGGGCAGGATCTCCTCGTCAACTGGTCTCCCGATGGAATCCGGAGAAGAGGCATGGGTGGAGGATCTCGTCGTGGATGGGATGTTGAGTGGGCTTTAGATCGAGCTCGTCTGCGGGCAGGGCAGGTACCACCGGGCCGATGATATCCCCCGCGGTGGAGGAGCTCGCCTGGTGGCCAGAGTGGCGGTCTGAGATGACGACGGCCTCGAGGATGTTCCCCGAGGGCTCGCAGAAGTAGCGGAGCCTCTCCCTGGCGGTCATGATGGGTCGGCGACGCCGCCCTCCTCTGCATCACGATGGGCCAGTGACGTCGCCCTCCTCTGCATCACGATGATCCAGCGGCGCCGCCTGCCCTATTCATTCCGCTCGGCTGGAAGCGCCTCGCCCCTCCCCGTGCATCCTGCGTGGCAACGGCTCCCTAGACCACATCTCTTGCCACCATACCACTCGCCGCCTCAGACACAAGCTCTGCATCGCTGCCCTTTGACATCTGCCCCTCCGTGTTCTTCCCCTCATCTCTCTCCGCTGGCTCTAGGTCGAGCGGTGGCGCTGTACGGGGTTGATAGCGAGCGACGAGACTATAGTGCGAGACAAGGATGATAGCAAGCGGTGGCGTCGCACGGGGTCGAGGTCGAGCAGTGGATTCATGTGAGGGAAAAGAGGAGGAGGAAGGTGGGTGGTGACCCTGACCAATTGGTCCCACCTGTCAGCCTAACCAGTTAGTTTCTAGGAATTGAATAGAAAATCAGGATTGAGTAGGGTCTTCTTTGTAAAACATCTCTCTGCTAGAGACTGGTCAACCAAGTGCCATGTCAGCAAAATATGTAGCTCTACATGCTCCAGTGACCTCTGATGAACCACTGAGTGTATTCGATGACCGTAAATTGTGTATCTCTATGTACGATGACCAAGGTGGGTAAGGGGGTTGAGTTTGATGACCAAGATGCAGTCTGGCTCCGAGGCGACTCAGGGTGCTGCATCTTAGGTGTTGTAGACGTAAGGTAGTTTGTAGTCTACTTTTGTTGTAAATATCTTGAAGAACACCATCCTTGTGCCACGTAGTGGCCTTATATGTTTAATGAATTCTTTTGAGTTGTGCTCTATCATTGTCTGAATGTCTGTGTTCCTTTCTTTTTCTGCTGCTCTAGGTTTTTTCGGGTGCTGACCCTGTTGACACTCCGTCCGCAATGCTGGTGCGACCATCTTTGGATGATTCCTCGCAACTCACTTTTCTTCGGGATCGCGTGCGTAGTCTGGAGAGGGAGTTGCTCGGGTTACGCGGTCATGCCGACGTTTGGAAGTCCAAGGCTGATCGTGGTGTCGCCAGAGAGGAGTACTTGATGGAGAAACTGGTTCGGCTGTCCGAGCAGCTGCAATGTAAGTTGTTCTTTGGTTCGAGCTGTAGCTCAGTTCTTCGGGTGGGCCTGCTGGCCTTACTCTTGTTTTGTGTGATTATCGCAGGTGCCAACCTTGCTCCGAGGGAAGAAAAAGAGCGTGTCGCTGTTCGGGTCAATTGCTTGACTCAACAGGACATGGAGGCTGGCGGCTTTTTCTGGATGGATCGTGACCGTGCCGTAGCTCTGGCGACGGTGCAGGATCGTGTGCACCAGGTTTCTCGAGTGCTTCGCCAAGTGCAAACGTCACTTGCCTCGGTGCTGCACGTCATGTTCCCTTTGGATGCCGTACCGACAAGCTTTGCGGGTCTTCTGTCAAAGTTTCAGAACGTGAGCAATGTCAAGGAGTTGGTGCGGCAACAGCTCGTCGCAGGAGTGAAGGCTGCTTTATCTCTTGTGAGGCTGCACCGGCCTGACGTGGATTTGGCTGCTGTGGCCGCTGGGCCACCTCTTCGCCCTGATGGTGGTGAGTGGGACATGCGTCCGCATTATGCAGCTGTAAGGCAGTATGCCGAACAGGTCGTAGATTTGTTTGAGCAGCGTGCACAGGCTATTCTTCAACATAGGTAGTACCTGTAAAAAGAGATAGATGTAAAATTTGTATATTTCGGCTGATCGTGTTGTGCCCGTTGTTGTAAAGGTTTGTTTGTTGTGAGCACGCAGTGCTTTTGATTGAGTACGCGTCCTTTTCGTTTGCCTGACGTTGTCAGCTACTCAGGTGTACACGTTTGATCCTCAGTCGATGAAAATCGTGAGGTGGGGGGAGCCCCCGAGTGCGTTTGTAGCATGTAGTAAAGTTGCAAAAAATAGTGAACTGAAGATTTGGGGCGAGACACTTAGCTTTATTTATATCGTAATGGAGGAGGTATATTGTTCGGCTGAATAGCCTTGGCTGAAAGCCTTATTGAAAGTAAAGGGGTAGTTTGCTACGGATAGAATCGTCGCAGGTGCGCGATGTTCCATGGGTTGGAGTATGCGACTCTAGACTCCACGTGCTTGAGGCGATAGGCGCCACCTGGGATGACTTCGGTGATGACGTAGGGTCCTTCTCATGGTGACTCGAATTTATTCGGTCGCTTTTGCTTGAGTCGCAAGACGAGGTCTCCTTCGACGAAGGACCTTGGGCGTAGCCGGCGTCTGTGGTAGTTGCGGAGACTCTGCTGGTACACCGTTGATCGAGCTGCTGCTATGTCCCGTGCTTCGTCGAGTGTGTCGACGACATCTTCGAGTGCAGTCGTGGATTCGGCTTCACTGTAAGCGACGACCCGTGGGGCCTGATGGCGTACTTCGGCTGGCAGCACGGCCTCGGCTCCGTGTACCATGAAGAACAGTGTGTAGCCGGTGGAGCTGTTTGGCGTAGTTCGTAAGCTCCACAAGACGGATGGTAGCTCTTTCATCCAGTTTCCAGCTTTTTGTTCGAGTAAACTCATGAGGCGCTTCTTGATGCCGGCGCCGATTAGGCCGTTGGCCTTTTCCACTTGCCCGTTCGTTTGCGGGTGTGCTACTGAGGCGTACGTGATGTTGATCCCAAGGCCTTCGCAGAAGTCCTGGAATTCTTCGGAGATGAAGTTCGATCCGTTGTCGGTGATGATGCTGTGCGGTACGCCGAACCTGTAGACAATGGACTCGAAGAACTTGACGGCAGTTTTGCCTTTCTGGTTGGTGACCGGCATGGCCTCGATCCACTTGGTGAATTTGTCGACTGCAACCAGGAGGAAGACGTGTCCCCCTTTCGAGGATTTTGGCAGTTTATCGATCATGTCGAGGCCCCATTGAGCAAAAGGCCAGGCTATGGGTATGGGTCTGAGCTCGGACCCAGGTGCGTGCGGTTTGTCGGCGAACCGTTGGCATCCGTTGCATCTTCGGACGATGTCCTTTGCGTCGCTCATGGCCGTTGGCCAGTAGAATCCTGCTCGTAGAGCTTTGGCGACAAGGGAGTGGCTGCCTGCGTGGTGGCCGCAAATGCCCTCATGGATGTCTTGGAGTATGGCTTTGCCGTCGTCGATGGTGACGCACCGTTGTAGTAAACCCGTGATGCTGCGCTTGTACATCTCGCTGTTGATGATGGTGAAGGCTTTTGACCGACGAGATATGCGCCGGGCATCTGTCGGGCTATCAGGCAGTTCTCCATTTAACAAGAACTGGAGGTATGGGCATGTCCATGTTTCTTCGACTGCCATGACCTGCATTAGATTGACCATGGCTACCTCTGTGTCCAGTTTTTCGGGTCCTTCGTGTCCATCGGGTAGCGTAGCTCCCGAGTGTTCTGCATCTTCGGGTGATCCCTTGGGGAATTTCCGCTTGATCGATGGCACGCAGATTTGTTCGAGGAACACACCTGGTGGCACCTTTGCGCAAGTGGAGCCGATGTTGGCGAGTCGATCGGCTTCCTCGTTGCTTTCTCTTCCAACGTGCCGAAGCTCGCAGCCATCGAATTCTCCTTCGAGTGTGTTGTAGAGCGCGCGATATGCGATCATGTTTTCGGCGTGTGCGTCGCACTCATTCATCGTCTGCTGGACGACGAGGTTGGAGTCACCGTAGATGACCAGGCGTGTTGCGCCGCATATCTTTGCCATCCTCATGCCATGGATGAGGGCTTCATATTCGGCCTCGTTGTTGGAGGCTCTGAATTTCATCCGAAGAACGTACTTCATCTTGTCGCCTTGCAGGGAGGTCAGTATGACCCCTTCCCCTGCTCCGGCTTCACGCTTGGAGCCGTCAAAGTGCATCGTCCATGACTGCGACATATCTAGGGTGTCTGGCAGCTGCAGCTCCATCCAATGTACCAGGAAATCCGGAAGGACTTGAGATTTGATTGCGTGTCGCTTCTCGTAGACGATGTCCAAGGGTGACAGCTCGATGCCCCACAGGGCCACCCGTACTGTGGCCTCTGGATTATTCAGGATGTTGTTCAGGGGTGCCTCGTTGACGACCATCACTTGGTGCTCCTGGAAGTAATGGCTCAGCCGTCGAGCCGTCATGAACACGCCGTAGGCTAGCTTCTGGTAGTGAGGGTACATCTGCTTTGTTGGCGTCAGTACCTCGCTGAGGTAGTAAATTGGGCGCTGGACCCTGTGGGTCTTGCCTTCTTTAGGTCGTTCGACCACGAGTACGGTGCTGACCACCTGGTGTGTGGCGGCTATGTACAGCAGCAGGGGCTCGCGCTCCTTTGGCGTAACCAAAACGGGCGAGGTGGAGAGGAGCCGCTTGAGGCTTTCGAATGCGTCGTTGGATTCTGGTGTCCACTCGAACTTGTCTGCCTTGCGCAGCAGCTGGTAGAATGGTAGGGCCTTTTCGCCCATGCGGCTGATGAACCTGCTTAGCGCCGCTACTCGTCCTGCGAGCTGCTGGACGCCTTTAAGGTTTTTCGGCTTCTCCATCGTCATGATGGCTCTGATTTTCTTCGGGTTCGCCTCGATTCCTCGTTGAGAGATGAAGTACCCGAGCAGCTGACCCGATGGGACGCCGAAGGCGCACTTTTCGGGATTGAGCTTGATCCTGTAGCGATCAAGGTTGTCGAACGTCTCGCAGAGATCGTCGATAAGTGTCCTTGCCTCCTTGGTTTTTATTACTATGTCGTCGACATAGACTTGGACGTTGCGACCGATCTGGTCCTTGAGGCAGGCCTGCATGCATCGCTGGTACGTGGCACCCGCGTTCTTTAGCCCGAAGGGCATTGTGTTGTAACATAATACTCCGAACGGTGTGATAAACGCCGTTTTCTCCTGATCTTCGACCTTGAGTCGAATCTGGTTATAGCCTGAGTAGACGTCGAGGAAGGAGAGTTTCTCGCAACCTGCAATCGAATCGATGATCTGGTCGATCCGAGGAAGAGGGAAGTGGTCCTTTGGGCAATGCTTGTTTAGTGACGTGAAGTCCACGCACATCCGTAGGATGTCCGTGTCCTTCTTTGGGACCATCACTGTGTTTGCGAGCCACTCGCTTTCCTTGATTTTCCTGATGAAGTCTGCAGCGAGTAGTCTATTGATTTCCTTGCCGATAGCTTCGGCTCGTGGCTCCGACAGTCTTCGGATGGACTGTTTGACTGGCTTGGTGTCTGGAAAGACATTGAGTGCGTGCTCGGCGAATTCCCTAGGAACTCCTGGCATGTCCGCAGGACACCAGGCGAAGATTTCCCAGCGCTCACGGAGGAATTCGACGAGCGCGCCTTCCTATGCGGAGCTGAGGTCGTTGGCGATCAGGGCCGTCTTGGAGGCATCCGTCGGATGGACCTGTACTTTCTTGGTGTTGATGGTGGAGTCGAAGGACATGTCGGGTGCGTTCTGCCTTGTGACTAGGGGTACCCCGTTGTCCGTCACCTCACGGAGCCTGACAAGCTCGTCCTGCATGCCGAAAGACTGGGAGATTTTGTTGAAATCCCTGTCGCATTGGTCCGATCGGGTGAAGCTCCCGTGAACTGTGATGACGCCTCTTGGTCCTGGCATCTTGAGTAATAGGTATGCGTAGTGTGGGACGGCCAGGAACCTTGCGAATGCTACACGCCCCAGAATGGCGTGGTATTGCGACGGCCAGTCCACCATTTTTAATTATAGACGCTCCTGCCAAAAGTTGTCCGGCTTCCCGAAGATGACGTCGAGCCCTATTTTGCCCAGGGGGAATATGCCCTTCCCTGGGACAATGCCGTGGAACGTTGTGTCTGATTGTTCCAGGCTGCATTGCGGGATCCGCATAGCTGCTAGAGTGCTTGCGAATATTAGGCTGATGCCGCTGCCGCCGTCCATGAAGACGCGACTCATCTCGAAGCCTCCGATCTGCGCCTCCAGCACCAGGGCATTATGGCCTGGGCGAGGGATCTGACAAGGGTGATCCGCGCGAGTGAATGTGATGCAGGACTCCGATCCACTGAGGTACTCAGGGATTGCAGGCGGGGTTGCCACGGCCAAGTTGATTTGTCGGGTGATTTTCTTCTGCACCCTATTCGTGGGGCGTCCCTTCTGGATCATATTTAGTGCTCCTTTCGGCGGGGGGTACCCGACCCCGGCGTTGTTCTGTGCTGGTGCGACTGGTTGGTTTGGGCCTCCAATAGGCGGCGGCGGAGGAGCTCCGTGTGCTACTTCACCTGGCGCAGGCGCGTTTCCGAACGCAGGGATTGGGGCTTGTTGCCTCATCTGCACCATGCTTTCGCTGAGTTTCTGAAACTCGCGGCAGTCCTTGAGCATGTGTCTGGCTTTCTTTTTGCCATCCTGTTTGTCGATGTAGAAGTGGATGGTGCAAGGCCCCGAAAGTTTTTCGAATGCTGAGGGTCCGTTGTCGCGGTCGCGGCGTTGCCACGACTGTGCTGGTCGTCCGCTGTCGCGGAAGTTTCCTCCGCGGTATCCTCCGCTGTTACGGCTGTTGTCGTTGCGGCGGTCGGCGTAGCCGGCCGCGACCATGTTGGGTCCGTCGCGGTCCTCGTAGACGCGCGATCTCCGCTTGCTGCGGCGTTCACGTCTTCGGCCGTAGTCGTCCTCTTCCTCCGATTGTGCTCGGTGAATGCAATCTTCGCCGTCAGCCCACCTGTTGGCGATGTCCATGAGGTGGTCGAGTGTTTTGGGCTTGACGCGCCCAAGTTCCTCCTTGAAATCTTGGCATTTAACGCCGTCTCTGAAGGCGTCGATGGCCCTCTCTTCGGAGATGTGTGCTGCGGAGTTCTTGGTGGTAGACCAGCGTAGTATGTATGAGCGAATAGATTCGCCCGTTCTCTGAGTGCAGGCTCGCAACTCTTCGATTGAGGCGGGCCTCTTGCTGGTGCCCTTGAAATTTCGGATGAAGCTGTAAGCTAGCTCCTCCCAACTTTGGATGGACCCTGATGATAATCTGCTGAGCCAAACCCGCGCTGCGCCTGTCAGCTGCAGCTAAAGGCATTGCATGGCGGTTTCTTTGTTACCACCGTGCAGCTTGACGGATGACAGATGGTCGCTGAGCCAAGATTTTGGATCTTGCGTGCCGTTGAACTTCGGAGTATCCGAAGGAAGCTTGAAATTGCGTGGCATCTGTGTCCGCCGAACAGATCTGCTGAAGCATCGAGCTCTGCAGAGTTCTCCTTCATCTTCATCCATCTCAGATTCGGACGAGCATGCGTGTTTGGCTCGTGCTTTGTCAATTTTGCGCTGTGTAAGCGCGTCTCTGGCGTCGTAGTCGCGTTTATGGCGATGCGAGCTCTTCTTCCTTCGAGGAAGGTCGTGCTCCTCCTCCTCCTCGGATGAAGGGGTGGGGCTCCGGTCGCGCCTGGCCGGAGCTTTCTTCTTCGGCTCCGCAGGAGCGTCTTTGTGGAGCGCAGCTCCGACGAGTCCGAGTCCGGTGAGTGCGGACTTATGCATGGCTCGTTTCGAGTCCCCTTCCGGAGGTTGGTGGGCCGCGAGATACGCAGTGGCTGCCATGATCGCAGCTTGCGGTGTCTTCGGGATGATGTTGCCGTCGGCATCCATATCCATGAACGATGTGTGGAGAGTTCGGGTCACATCACGACGCTCCTTGGGATCCATGTTCTCCACCCGCGAGCGGTGCTTGTTTCCTTGGTTTCCGTTCGTGCTAGAGCCGGGTGCCATGGCGGAGAGCGCAGCTCGTCGCGCGCTGGACTCAGAGGCTGCTTGCTTTCGTTTGTCGAGCGTCTCCTGCATCTTGACTTGCTTCTTGTGCTCCTCGATGAGGAGGTTGTGATATGCCATCAGTAGGTCACGTGGGGAGTCCACAGGCAGGACTATGTCGCCTGCGACAGCACGACGTGCCTGGACCCATCCTTCTTTGCTAAGTTGGATGACATGGCCGTTGTTTTCCCCTTCGGATGGGGGGGGGACTGGCTTCTTCTGTTCCCGCCGTTTCCGTCATTTCTGTCCTGCGGGTTGGGATTCGTGTTGGGCGGCGGGTTAGGCGTTTGCTGCTCCTGGATGACTGCGGCGCATTGGTAGCGCTCGTAGATTGGTCCGCTGCTGCCGCAGCTTTTGGATCCGGAACCGTAGGTCCCTTCATCCGAAGGTGGATGGCACAGATCGGAGTTGCAGCTGCTGCTGTCGTAGAACTCATCTGTCGATGGTGGTGTGCGAAGCACGGGGTGTGGAGCCCACGAGGCAGGCCTGATTGATGGCACGGGCACCCGCTTAGGAAGGCGGAGGGTGCCAGTTTGTCCCACCTGGAAGCAGAAGCTCTCGAACAAAATTTCGAGTCCGTCGCCTACGGGCTCGAAATCCTTCATGGTGGCCGGCGAGTGGGCGGTGAAGTCGAAAGCGCCGAAGAGGAGGTGGTTCTCCGTCGCCGCGGAGTTGTAGATCGATCGGGTCGGGACCGTCACGATCGCACAATCAGCAGCCCCGATTCCCACGGACGGCGCCAATTGACGAGGTTTAATCTCGTCAATGCCCATTGTTATGGACTTAGGTTTTGGAGAAGATGGGGATGCTGGAGATCGTGGAACGGTTAACAGACAAGCAACCAGGGGACACGAGATTTACCCAGGTTCAGGCCCCCGGAGGGAAAACCCTACTCCTGCTTGTCTGCTCTTGATTACGGCGGAACCGAAGGTTACAGGGTGCACAGATTCGATCTGGTGTGAGGTGCGTATGCGAGAGTATGAGTCGAGAGTTCTAGGACGTGTCCTCCTGGCCTTTATATAGACTTAGGCAGGTCCCGGTCATAGTCCTAGTCGGTTATAAGTTTTAGGGTTTTATCCCTTTGAATTTCCTATCTACACTAGTCTTACTCTCCAAGGATCCGAAAACGTCATGGGTCTTGGCCACCCGAAATTCTTTATGGGCCAGCGTATGTCTACTGTGGGTCTTCCTTGGACTGGACCAGGTATGCTGAAGTCACATACCCGTAGGGTATAACCATGTCACCCCCGAGTCGTTAGCTAAGCAACGACGAATCCGCACATGGACTTGGAATGAAAACAGAGCAGCAGGAAGCGTTGATTATCATCAAGCACCATCATCTAATATACAGTACTTATAACTTTATTCATATATATGCCCCCACATCCTTGACGAGGACTTTGCAGGCAGCATCTATGCATAAGGAGACACGTTTATTTTGGTGATACATCAGTATAGGTACGAGGCATGTATAGCTACTAAAATAAATTAGCAGATCAGCAGGCTACTACCTACTGATCAACTAAACATTCAGAAGAGGCACCAAGGGCATGATATGTACATTGGATGGACTGCACTAGAACTGCACCAAGGGCATGATATGTACATTGGATGGACTGCACTAGAACTAAACGTGTTTGCACTCCATATCTATCGATAGGTCACCCAAATGTCTTCTCACTGCTGTAGCACATGTAGAGGAACCCATCTTCCTCGTCTTTGTAAGAATCATACACACTCCCCATCAGGTTAGCTGCAAAAGTATTAACAAAATTAACGTCCAGAAATAAAAAACACCCTCTTTTGACAGATGTATATATGTGAGCAACACCAACATGGATTAAGAGCTCACCTGTTTGGGGCAAAGTGTTGTTCACAAACACGAAGAGCGCCGTTCCCTGGGCCAGATGTAGCCTGGAACGCAGTATAAAAATGAACTGCCCAACTGGCATATCACATGGAACCAGGTACCTGCAATCACAATCGGATCCATTAGTTTATTCCTACTCTAAATAGTATAACATAAACATTATGCATATAAATCTGGTTTGGAGACATGCTCACTTCCTCTTCTCCATTTCCGGAAGATTACTCCTTGAAAATCTTTCAACGATGACCTGCAAAAGCAAAATATCAGCATAGCAATGAAGCACATATATTCATATATACAGATATCACATTTGATTAAGAGGAAAAGAAAAGTATAGAAGTCGCTGATCTAGCCACAAATCTCGTCAGATTCAGTAAACTACTTCTGGATAGAATGACCTCATGGTTTGCGTCGCAAACTGCATCTTTGTTTTAGTTCTTGGAATTCATCTCATTAAAGGTCTATACAGTAGTCAGAAAACACATTTGCATGAACAGGCTGACTGACGCGATCACACAGACAAAGGGAAAACATACAACACCACAAAGTTACAATTTATTTGAAACATCACCAAAATCCTGACAACCAACAAAGGATACACCCTGACATCAAATTTCAATATGCAAATAGACTCTTCTGGCAGCAAGAACACAAATAAAGAAACATCACAAACACACAGTGCACAGCTATGGTAGCAAAGATTAGTGGGGCTTTATGTTTGTTCAGCTACAACTGCAGTTTGTAAGTTCTACAATAGCACAGTGGCATCTTTTACTGAAGAGCATAGCTGGAAGAGTAGCTCTTGTATGTTCATCCAAGTACAAAATCTGGCGACAACCAACAACAAATCAAGCAGGGACGGAGCCAGCACCTGGAAACCCTGGAAAGATGTCCAGGCTCGCCAGTGTACTGCATCGAGCAATGATGGTGTTATCAACCAGACATGAGCCTGTCCTCTTTGTCTGGCCAAAGATAATCTTTTCAGGGGGTTCTTCAGGGAAAGGGTGCATTCCATGCTGGCCACAGACCAGGCCACGAGCCCGTCACTCACGCTACTAGCTGCAATTCTTATCAATTTCAAGGTATGGTGATTACTGATACGACAATTGACTTGTTTGCTAGGGAGTTGCTTTTCCTATGGTGATTTATTCGTGTATTGGGCATTTTGAGGATGATTAGCTAGTTTGAGCATGCTTAACTTGTCTAATCCATATGAATCGTTCACCGCCACTGCATCTATCGGTGCACACATCTTAAAATTTATTTCAAATGATGCCAAAGGTACCAAGGATGAAAATATTGGTTTAGGATGAGAAAATAAAACACCAAAAGAATTGTTCAAAATTTCATAGGCAAAAAGCTAATTGGTACAAGTATTTCATAAGTATGCGAGGGACCCTATTCCTGGCTCCACCACTGAAATAATACGCAGCTGAAAACCTTCATTAAGTAAAAGCTAATTGGGTAATAAGTATTTCCATTTTATTCTCTTGTCAAACTCATTGGGTGGTCCAACTTCAAATAAAAGTTCACAATCAATCGAAGAGAGACTTTTTGAAATTAACAAATCGAGGAGGGCGGTTGCGAATCTAGTATATTAGGGAACCATATTCCTAGTTGCTATTTTGCAAGAAACCCTATTCCTAAATCAGCAAGTACATAAAGTTCAGGAGCGGCGAAGTAGATGGGGGGATACATACGGGAATCCTGCCGGGATAGTTGGCGATCATGGAGGCCGACTCATTCGCCCTCTCCTCTGCATCCATCCATCAAGCAGCAAATTCATCACCCAATCAAAACGAAAACATCTCTGGAAGGAACGAAGGGAGACTAGCCGAAAATTATACTCGGAGGAAGTAGTACTAACCCAAGGTGAATTCCTTCTTGAAGGGCCTCATCTTCCTCGTTGAATCGCCTGCTTGCTGGCTTCGCTTCTTGTTTGGGGTCGGCGCTCGGCAATGGCAAACTCGGTGAAGTTATCCCTTCTCTTGCTTTCCCTGGTGGAAGACCAAGGGGGAGAGGAAGACGATGATGATACGGAAAGTCGTTACGCTAAGCCCGGCCCACCCAAGCCCATTTCAGTCGAGCAGTGGCTGGGTCCAGCTAGAAGCTGGGCTCGTGCTTCTTCTCTTGCCAATTATTGCTGCCGTCTCCCTCTCCACGACTCCATCCTCCACTGCCTCCGCCTCCACCGCCGCCGCAGTCCTGCGAATCTACCTCGAGGGCGCGGGGAGATGGCGGACGCCCTGGACATGTCCCTCGACGACCTCATCACCAAGAACAAGTCCTCCTCTCAGTCTCAGAACCGCCGTGGCCGCCGCAACCCAGCCTCGGTCTCAGCCTCCGCCTCGGGAGGACCCGCACCCACGGGCCGCCGCTTCCAGGCCCGCGCCGCCTCCCGCGCTGCCGCCGCACCCTACCACCAGCACAACTTCCGGCACCAGGTATGGTGAAATCCTCCTCCTTCTCCTGTCGATTAAGGGATCCTCAATTTTACTGATCTTGCTTTTCTGTGTTTGGTGGGGGATGCGCAGGCGCCGCCGGCTTTCGCGTATGCTGCCCAGGCCCAGCCGATGCCCATAGTGGCGGCGCCGTCCGTGGTCGAATCGGGCAAGCTCTACATCTCCAACCTCGACTACAACGTCTCCAACGAGGACATCAAGGTAATAAACCTCCGGACCCTCCTGCTCCTACAACCCTAGGAATACTAGTCCCTGTATGTTCTGAATCTGATACCACAAAAATCTCTCATTTGGTTTCCAAATGCCAATTCACCATACCTTTAACTTAATTTCAACAATTAGTACAACATAGTAAGTCATCCACAGCATCACCCTGATCAACTTTGTGGAATCCAAATTTGCACTATTTATCTGGTTCTTTTACTGCCCAACTGTACCGTCGTGCCCCATCACGGTAGACGAGACTCAGAGTTATCTAGTTCCATGGCTTTGGATTTACCAATGAATTCTCTGTAGTTATTGGCTCATTCTCTTAAAGCTACCTACAATGTTCTTCTTTCTGCTCTCAGGAACTCTTTTCTGAGGTGGGCGATGTCGAGCGTTACTCCATTAACTATGATAAGAGTGGAAGATCAAAGGTTTCAATCCCTGCACCTCTTAATTTCGTTGCAGCATCTGCCTTTCAGCACCTTTCACTTTGTTCGAGTGCTCACAGATCACCTCATTACTGTAAAACTCCATTCTGCCAGGGAACCGCAGAGGTTGTATTCGCAAGAAGATCGGATGCTCTAGCTGCTCTTAAGAGATACAACAATGTGCAGCTTGATGGCAAGCCTATGAAAATCGAGTTCATTGGAACAGCGGCACCAGCACCGGCACCTGCTATTTTTACTGTGAATACCCCAGCATTGGGAAACTTCAATTTTCTGCCCAGAAGGTTAGTGGCAGCTATCTTACCAATCTTTTTTACTCATAAGACTGTGGCCTATCAAACATTTTCTTCTCAAGAGTACTGTCAAGCTAAAATTGCCATGGAAGCACACCTTGCCCTTTGGGTGGATTAGCATTTTCACAATTAGGCAGCAGCTGAGTTACTGTCTGTTAGAGGTCCATTAGCGAGGTTTGAATTCTGTAGTTAGTGAGTAGTGACTAACTTAGTATGTTCTTAACCTGACCTTGTGTGGCATTGGTCCGTCTTCACTGTTCAAAATTCAAGTTTAGCATTAATTCATCTGGAAGAATCATCTGGAAATTGTATACCATAGTGTAGTACAGCTAATTCTCTACATTGTCTCAATGTTCAGCATGTTTGGATTCTTTGCCCAGCTTGCTGTGTGAAGCAATGAAACTAGCCAACATGAGCGGTAGCTTTAAGAAGCAACAGTACCAAGGGCACATGTTTGGTCCTGTTCCATTGGAAGCATATAAGGAGTGTGTGTGCACCTGTTTGCTTCTAGGAAATATAATTACTGCCTAAAATATTGTGTGATACTCCCTCTGTTTCAAAATATAAGATGTTTTAGATTTGTGAAGAAAATGTATCTAGACTTGTTTTAGTGTCTAAATTCACTCCAAATCAGAGTGAACCTATATATAAGTCTAGATACATTTGCTTCACCAAACTAAAACATCTTATTTTGAAACGGAGGGAGTATTAGTTTAGTTGATCACAATATTATTAGTAGAGGGAGGGCTAGCAGATGTTGCCCTGCATGGAGAGCCACATTCTGGCAAACATTTCCTTGTCCGTGAGCAATGATTTTTTTACCTCCACCGAACACCTAACATTGCTGATTCTTGGTCTAGCCAAGGAACCAAAATGTTCTTGTCACATCGATTCACATGCTCCTCCCTTCGTTTCATATTAGGTTTGGTCAATGTTTGACCTATTATATAGAAAAAATGTCAACATGTACACTATCAAATTGCATTATCATATTGTGGATTTTTGTGCTAAATTATTTCGAAGATTTAGGACAAGTGACAAAATTCAGTAAATGACAATTTGCAGCGCACCGGTAAGAGATGTCAGCGGTCGAGGATGGCCTCGGGGCAGAGGTGGATTTGGCGGGGGTGGTCGTGGCCGAGGATGGCCTCGGGGTGGAGGTGGATTTAGCGAGCGTGGTCGAGGGCGTGGTGCTGTTGGGCGTGGACGAGGTAGGGGAGGTCGTGGCAGTGAGCCAGTTTCGGCTAATGACCTGGACGCTGATTTGGACAAGTACCACTCGCAGGCGATGCAGACCAGCTAAATTGTCATGACACCCCTGTGCCTGCATTCGGTGTAGCCAGTATGCTTTGTGTAGGAAATAGATGCAGACATGTACTAGAAACGGGAGCTGTGAGCATGTTTTGGGAGGAATGCAGGCTGCAGGCATGGTAATATTGTTGGGTGGGTGATGTAAGGTAGGGAGACGAGCGATCAAGGGGGTGCAATCCATTGTACCACTAGTTCCTCTGAGCTGTAGCAGTTGAGACAACATTGGATCATGTACTGAGATGAGATTATTTGAAGTTCAGTCAAAGTGTTAGATTTGCTGCATATGGTGTATCCTGTTGACAGTAAATCAGTATGTTCTTCTTTTCTTCTTTGAACAATGCAATGCATTCATAGTAAGATTTACATGGACATGTAAGGCACAGGCAGGCAGCATCAGCGACTAGGTTGGAGGCTGAGGTTTAGCATGTGAGCCACTAGTTGCTGGGCCTCCTTCATCATCTCTCCCATGCAAAACCCAATGGAACCCAAGCAAACTGCAGCTAACTGCTCTTCCTCTTCGCCATGTTGCTGCTGTAATAGTGTCTCCCTTGCATGGCCAAGGAAGGACCTGACCACCGCTATGTCCTGGCAGAACATCCCTTTGCCGTCCTCGAGGTCGACGTCTTCCTCCCCCAGCAGTGCCTCTAGAGATGCAGAGAGGAGGCTGTGGAATCGATTCATGTCGGCGCCTAGCACCTGGCTGCTGCCAGTGGTGTCGACGACGATGGCTCGTGCCTGCTGGTAGAGCCCTAACAGCTGCGCCATCCTGCTTAGGCTGCCTTGAACCTTGTCATAGCAGCTTGCAGGGAACGGCGCCAGCCACAGGAAATTTGGCTCGCCAGCGGCCTCTGCGGCGTACTTCTTCAGCAGGGCCACCTGTTCCAGCAACACCTTCTGTTGTTTCGCTGACGATGTCGATGCAAGCCCATCGACACACTCTTGCAGCGCAGTGATGCAGCAGTGGAGCTGCGCCCTGGCCCTGGCGGTCGGCCTGGCCTTGCGCTGGAACACGAGGTCCGCCGCGACGGTGCAGGAAAGGCCGATGAAGGTCTCCACAAGCCGGGTGATGGTGAAGGCCATGGGCGCCTCGTCGTACCTACGTCCCACGATGATGATGCCCGACAGCGCGGCCGCGATGCCGCCCGCGGGGCCGTACGCACGGCTGCGCTTAAGGAAGGTGGAGAGGACGAGCCAGGGGAGGAGGGCCAGGAAGCGGAGCTCCATGAGGTGGGGCTGCTGCGAGAGGAGGCAGCCCAGGACGCCGTAGATGGAGCCGATGGCGGTGCCGTGCGCGCGCGCGATGGCCACGGCCCAGGTGGAGTCGCGGCCTGCCGTCATGGTGGTGGCGACGATGAGGCCCGACCAGAAGCCGTGGTCGTTGTTGAAGAGGAGGCCGAGAAGGACGGCGAGCCCCAGCGACACGGCGCACTTGGCCGCCGTCATCACCTTGTCCTGTTCCCATCCCCATCTCAGTACCGCAGACAGGATGCTCTTCTTCTTTTTCTCCTCGCCCTGCTTCTTGGACGTCTGATCTAAGCTGGTAGACTTGTTTGGCTCCTCGTCTCCTTCCGATTCTGATCCGCTGCCTTGTACTCCTTCTTCTTCGGACAAGTAGTCGTCGTCGTCGTCGTCTGATTCTTGGGCCGTGGCTGCTGCTGGCGTTACCTTGCAGCTGGTAGCGGTCGTCGTCGTTTGGTCGGGATGCAAGGAGGAGGAGGACAGGTGCAGGGTGCCACGGCGGAGGAGGTGCATGGAGAAGAGGAAGAGGAACGGAGACAGCTCCTCGTGCCTCTCCGGTACCGTCGCCATCGTTCTAGCAGTTAACATCGATGGTGATTTGTTCATCTTCTTCGCCATGGCGCTACTGCTGCTAGTGCTGTGGTGGTGATGCGTAGTGAGCATGGCCAGGCGTATTTGATCTGTCATCTGCTCCAGCCAGCTGCTGCAGATCATAGGGTTGCTGCTGCTGCTGGAGGTGGTGGTGCTGGTGAGTGCGATCTCCATTCCTTTGATGGGCATCTCGATCCGGCCGTGGTCTGCCGCCGGTGACTGCGGTATCCACCGTCGGAGGAATCCAGGCACTCGCTCCCACTGCAAATCGCCCTGCAGCATGCAACCATGCGGTCATCAGAATCTAGTTCATATCTACTCCCTCCGTTTTGAAATATAAGATGTTTAAGCTTTATGAAGAAAATGTATCTAGACTTCTTTTAGTATGTAGGTTCACTTAATTTTGAGATGAACCTATACACTAAAAAAAGTCTAGATTCATTTTCTTTACAAATCTAAAACATCTTATATTTTGAAACGGAGGGAGTAGTACATAGATGATGCAAATCGTAGATGGATCATCAGCAATTTAATTAACATCTAGCTAGTAGCAAGTACTGGTCGTGACGACATGACATACTATATCGCAGATAATATAATGGAACAATTTTTTTTAAGCGGGGTATGGAACTATACAAGGACTATGGTGACCATGGACCGTCAAACGCTCTCTGCTGGGTGTTTTGCATGCATGGTTTCCGACGAGGACTCCAGTAGCACTAGCACTGCATCCCAGTGCTATAGTCTCCTTTGGTGTCTACTAGCTCTTTCGGTCATGCATACACTTAGCTCCCATCTTACGTGAGCAGAATATATTTGGAGAACTAGATACGCGTGCACGATTACTTTGTTTATCAAGATTATATTCTCCAGCGGCATGATCAATTATTATTAATTAATATAGTAGCAAGCTAGCTTCATTAGTGTACCTTGACGGAGCTTATCCGGCGGAGGAGGGCGGCGCTTGCTGACGCCAGTCGGTGGGCTTGTGCCATGCACGCCGCCATGCACCATCGCCGCTGTCTGCCACAGGCTGCCGCTTCTCCTGCTTCCTGTTCATCCATGTCGTTGTCGTCGTTGTTGTTGTTGGCGGTGAGGACGAACGCGTCTACGAGCACCCTGACCCGCTCCGCTGCCGTCTCCATGTACGCCCGGCTCTTGTCCTCCACCTCCCTGGTGGCGAACCTCGGGCAAGGCAGCAGCACGGCCAGCAGGGCGGCGGCCACCCCCAGCGCCGTGCACAGCACCACGTTGGCCGGGTGCACCAGCACCAGCTCGTGGCTGGTGTGCTCCCCTCGCCTGAACTTGGCCACGTAGATGATGATGATCTGCCCCAGCGCGATCCGCTTCGCCACGGGGCCCGGCGACTCCGGCAGCGCTACCGCGAACGTGCTCAGCGCCACCAGCGCCGACGTGGCCAGCACCGACTCCCCGGCCCCCGTGCGGTGCGCCAGCCACAGCGCCACCACGGAAGGGACGGCGCCCATCACGGTGGCGTGGACCGCGCTGGCCGCGGCGCGCAGGGCGGTGCCCACGGTGGCGTCCGAGACGATCATCACGGTCACGACGTAGGAGAAGGCCGGGAAGGTGAGGTGGCGCTGGAGGGCCGGCGGCGCGTACACGGATACGACGCCGACGATGGTGCATGCCAGCGCCGCGCGGAGGCCCGACGCCAGGGACGAACGCCAGCGCCGGCTCGTGCTCGTACTGGGACTAGGAGTAAATAACTTCGACGGTGCCATGGCGCTAATAACCTTGTCGTTGTTGGTCGCGGCCATGATGATGCCCATGATCGATCAATGCACAAGTGCCGCGATTCGATCGGTCGCATGCAAGCGGGAGAAGACGACAGAGATGGAGCGAGAGCTTGGGGTTGTGGTACAGTATGCATGTGCTTATATAGCTATAGCTACCCCCATACAAATGCATGCGATCGTCATTGTATATTTGGCTGCAAAAGTAGGTGCTCGGTGGTAGTGGCCATTCCGGTTGCTCCACCGCTTTTCGTATATATGGAGACGTCAGCCGTTGATGTGACTTGCTGCTAGCAACGTATATATGGTACACATGCATGGATGACGGTGTGATGTCAAATATGGAAATTAATTAGTTCTCTATAGTTTTATTTTTTTCTATAATAAGGCAGTTCTTATTAATTTCAATGTCACATTAAGACGATACAAGCAAAATACTACTGAGTAGTTTACACCCGGCATCATCCTTCTATACTGTACTACATATTTGTACGAGAGTGGATCCGGTCACTCTATAGTGTACTACATATTTGTACGAGAGTGTACTACATATAAGATGTTTTAGCTTTATGAAGTAAATGTATCTAGACTTATTTTAGTATGTAGGTTTATTCAATTTTGAAACGAATCTATACACTAAAACAAGTCTAGATTCATTTTCTTCACAAATCTAAAACATCTTATATTTTGAAACGGAGGGAGTACATGAGAATGTCTACCCCACTTTTTGAATTCGTACGTACCCACTTAGATGTGTTGCCCCACAATTTACCTGGCCCCAATTTTGAATTCGTACGCCCTAGTAGATGCTCCATTCCAAAATATAAGATGTTTTAGCTTTGTGAAGTAAATGTATCTAGACGAGATTTATTTTCTTTACAAATCTAAAACATCTTATATTTTGAAACGGAGGGAGTACATGAGAATGTCTGCCCACTTTTTGAATTCGTACGTACCCACTTAGATGTGTTGCCCCACAATTTACCTGGCCCCAATTTTGAATTCGTACGCCCTAGTAGACGCGGTGTAGTACTGCCTCCCGTGTGTTCATTTAAACCAGATTTGAATGGGAACCCCGTTACTCATACGAGCCAAATACTCGCTGGCCTACGAGATGCAAGTCTTATAGCTGCATGGTACCATCGTTCCACCGTGTAGTCATAGTTTTTCTTAATGTGTCCTTTGGAGATCCACTTAGTTTACATCCGTCCAACACTCTGTATGTTAATCCGACGATATCTCTAGTACTCCCTCTGTCCCAAAATAAGTGGCGTAGTCATGTCTAGATTCGCATGTATCTAGACGTGTTTTAGTGTCTAGATATATGCATATCTAGACAATCCCACATCACTTATTTTGGGACGGAGGGAGTACTATGGTGCGCTATACCCGTGTGGACTCTCACTTAATATTCCATTTCTATACAAAGAGAGAGTGTTCTAGTAAACTTATCCAATCCCCTGCGTCTTTAGAATCTCATGTGCTCCCAGAATTTTCAAAATAAAAAGGTAAAAAATTAGCAAGAATGACACAAAACATACACATGCAAACTTAAGAATTTATTTAACAGAAATAGGAAAAATTGGTCTAACTCTCCTGGTAAGAATGGACATTCGAAATCAAATCACAGTAATTAAGATCTTACTATTGCCATAAAGTTCCTTGTCGAGTTAGTCATATGCATTGGAATTCTACGAAATGACTATGACAATTGCGGAATCTTTCTATTCAATGAAACCGAGATCGAAGAAAAAAGTTCCTTTTATCTTGGTGTCTTGCATATTTTTTTGAATCAAATAGACGATTAGTGCCACCTAAGATGAAACATATCTCTAAAACCTTGATCAAAGGAAACGGTGTCCCTCTTTCCCTTGACCTGTTTCTTCGAATCAAATAGACAATGCATTATGTCACCAAATAGAGCCATTCCACTTTACAAATCAAAGGAGCCCTCGATTTGGAGGATCGAAAATCCACCTTAGTTAGGAGGACCTAATTCTATATGTACTAGAGGATGCCTTCAAGTTGCAACAGAAGTTCCTTTCGAAACCAAGGGAAATTCTAACTTAAAATATCTGCAGATACTAATTAACGTTCACTCATGAAATTAACTTGGATTACATAGCTAGGTAAATCAAAGATGGGTAGGATCGGGTGGTTTAATTGATATACCAAAGTAATGGAAATCATTTGTGTACATTCAATCTGGATCTCCCGGCAATCATCCAAAAGTCTGAAAAAACTGAATACTTATACGCAGTATGGTGAAAAGAGTGATTTTTCACGGAAATTCAGCCTATCAATATAAAATCAATATACATATATCAAGAAATAGTAGTAGATCTCTATAGTACACCCAATCCAGAACTCTAAATAGGCTGGAAAAAAGGAGCGATATGATGTGTCTTCACCACGGAAGAGGAAATTAGAACCAATTCAGCCGTTTGGGGACCATTGGCATAACATATAGAGATGCCATTCACTTACAACCACGACCACTCAACTCTCCTATGTGGTGGTATCTCCATTAGCAGGGCCGCATATAATTCTAACCAAATTAACGAAGTCATAGGTACGCATTGATTCCATCCTTCTGTTATGATTGTCATACATACATAATCATATGCCTTCTAAATCCTCTCTCTGATCTATATCTGCGGGGCCATTCAGAAACTGGAAAACTATCTCTCCACAATATGCTTGAGGAAAAAAGCATTTCGACAGGTCTCAACATTAGATACAACCTAATAAAACAAAAACTTTCCCAATGGCCGGGCACAAAAATATTATTTAAGAATAAAACTTTTACGCCGGTATAAGAGAATTCGTGGGATCTATATATAACGATTTTATAGAATCTATCGACGAGTACATCTAACAATGTAAGCATGAAAAAAAAACAATGTAAGCATGAAAAATTGTACCTTGCTTCATGCATCTATGTAACGATATAGGTCCTTGTAGAATATCTACCAGTCAAGCATTTCTAATCTGGCTATCAATACAGAAATGACTACCAACACAGTCAAAATTTTCTGTTACTCCTTCATTACACTTTGATACTGATTTTTTCATTTGAAGTAATATTTTTAAACACTGGTAATTGAAGTGTCGTCATATATGGGAATCATCAAATAAATATCTTCCCGGGCAACTTATATATATTGTTGGGGGGAAAGAGGCTCAATGTCCTGAAGGTTTTATAGATATTGTCAAAAGTTGCAGCATATATATGCATGTTTAGATAAATGCTTGGCTATGCATGCATGCCCGCTTGGTAAGGCCGAAGGGGTACGGTACTATAGTTAGTCGATGACAGGGATCAATGCGTTACACCTCAACACGGAGGGAGGAGGGGACATATATAAGTGGATTCCATTTTCTTTTTGAACATTGTTTGACGTATCAAACCAATAAGCTGGACCTGCGATGTGGCGACTAGATGATTCTAGCTTGCTACTAGTGACCGAACTTAACAGGGACGGAGTGGCCTCAGGAGGCCATGAAAGGTTGAAATGGTAGCTAGTGAGTTAAAAGTGGGTTCGTTTAGGAAAGCTGACGATGGAGAGTATGTATATCGATCGATCTGTAAGAATTCCACTTTGACCTCTCTACCTATAGCTAGGCAGCTAGCTAGCTTTATGTGGTGCATATATTGCTGTTTTCTAAAGCGAGTGGGAGAATGTTTCCAGAAAAAAGTGAGCGAGCGAGTGTGTGTGTGTGACAGAAGTAAGTCAGAGTTGGAGAGAGCTATAGATAGATCTGGTTTGCCGTGCAGTCGGCCACGTACGGACTACGGAGCCGACCCTAGCTAGTTGCACCCGCAGCAATAGCTGAGCCAAGAAGAGAATATCTAAGGCACCTTTGGCCCTTGGGCTGCCCGGAAGGGGCACCGGATGGTTCCTACCTAATTTTCCCCGCTTAAAATCAGCAGCGCATGGTGGCCAGCATACCTAGAACAAAGTTGGTTAAAGGCAGCCTCTTCTTCCCTTCTCTCTTCTAGTAGTGCACCTTGAACACGCATGCACCATGTTGTCCCATTTGAATTGACCGCGTTGCATATGCACATGCTCAGAGTGTGTGTATATATTGCTCGTGCAATATGTGCTACTTGGGTCTTCTTTAATTTGAACCGGCCGGCATAGCTTGCTGGTCCACTTGATGATCAAAGCACCCCTGGCCACTACTTGTTTCATGCATCATGTTAAAAGTTGGTTTTGTATTTGAGGTCATTTAATCTCATTTATCTAAAGATTAACCTGACAAATTTCATTTCCGATTTTCAATAAATGGCAGAGCTTCTACCCATTGTCGGGGAAGACTTTCTAGACTAGCGGATGCAGGCCGCCCTTTCCGTCCTCAATGTTGCGAGGAAAGGCATCACTTTGGTGATTTTTTTTGTCGTCGTAAGTAAATTGGAATACAAATAATTGTATTTTTGAAATTTGCAATAATGAGATGGGACAAAGACAGGAATTGAAACCATGCATGGTGGACTCGCAGTCCACTTCCTTGATCCATTTGGCTACATCCGCCTCTTATCCAACTAAAGGATTTTCAGTAAGACTTCTTATGGACATCCTTCCTACCTACTATTATCAAAGTTTTAAATAGCCGGCTATAGATCAGCTATAGTCGCGCTATAGCCTTTCGGGAGATCTCCCGCTACGGCTATAACGTTTATAGGCTAAATGGAGAATAGCCGCTAATAGCCAGCTATAGCCCGATTTAGCCATAAATTAGCCTCTAAAGGTCATGCTTTATGGATTGTTCTTTTTTCTTATTTTTTTAATCTCCGTTCAATCTGATTCAATAAAATATTGTGAGTTGAATGGTTAAATACTTATTTGTGTTGAATAGTTGAATGAGTTGTAGCTCGAATCATATTTGTGTCATAGGTTTTTTCGCTTTTTGGCAAGATATGACTAAAATTTTCTCTCTTTAAAAAAAACGGCTAAAATGGAATAGCCCGCTATAGCCCCGCTATAGCATTTTATAGCTGCTAAAAATGTTGCCGCTAAATGAAATAGCGGGCTATTTTAAACTTTGACTATTATATGAAATAATAAAGTTATTAATGACCGGACAAAACCAACAAATAACCCCTTATGTACAAAATTATAAAAGATCTCATTTAAGATCAGACAGTTCCATCAAATTGAGTGTGACTGCATATGTGATAGCATCTACTATACTAGGAATATCAATGATCGTCATTCTTGCAATTGCTCGGGATACCCTCTTTTAGCCGCTACATCTATTTCTTTCTTAGTTCTAGGCTGACACCAAGATTTGATGTTGTGATTGTTTGGCTTCGCATGATCAATTGTGCCTCATATTTCTAACAATTGATGCTTTCATCTTGCAATAAGCATCATTGCTTTGGTTAAGTTTGTGGTGAAGTTGTTTTAACAAAGAAGGAATATTTCCCTACAGAAAAGGGAGCGATATTGTTTTTGTTTTGAGATAACACAAGAGCAATATTCAACAAGAGGAGTGATAGTGGGACGAATACAAGAGCGACTGGACCATGCCAGTGCACTAGCTACCGGTTCTTGGCAAACTATCTATCCTGGTGCTAGACTGCAACACTTGGTGAATGTGCGCTTAGACCACTGTCCAATTTTGCTAGACACGGATTATCAAGCGGTTCCCTTGAAACAAAACACATCTCTGAAGTTCGAAGTTAAATGGACGAAAGAGGACTCGTTCAGAGAAGTGCCTCAGAAGGCATGGGACAACACATATTCTGCAATGTCTAGAGGTGGCGTCCTCGCTAAGCTTGCACACATGCATGACATGAAAACTTGGTCTTGCAGCAAGGAGATAGAAATATGCCTTTTTTTCCATCAATTTACTTATCTCGGAGGAAGAAGAATCTCATAACAATTTAAAGGATGAGGATGATTTGGGAGAGGGTATCGAATCTCTTAAACTCCTCATTCTCCAATACTTTGTTAACCTTTTTACGTCTGAAGTACAGGATACCGCCCTAGCGGTCCTTGAAAAGATTCAGCCTAGAGTAACTCAGCCTATGAATCTCCCGAGGATGTAAAAAAAATTGATTTTAGCTTTGAGAGATGAAAGTTTGGCTTCATGCACTCTTTTACAAAAACATATATATGGCATATATGTATGTGGGGGAAGATATAACTCAAGAGATCCTTCAGGCTATGAATGTAGGATTAATACCAGAAGGATGGAATGATACTACGATGGTTCTTATTCCAAAGGTTGATAATCCGGAGCCGATCACTCGGTATCATCCTATTAGTTTGTGCAATGCCATTTACCAGATAATTTCTAAAATGTTGTCAATTCCGCTTAAGGATATCTTTCCTGATGTTATATCTCCTATGCAAAGTGATTTCTAAAATGTTGTCAATTCCGCTTAAGGATATCTTTCCTGATCTGGAAGCATCGGAACAGTTGCGTCTTCGACCACGTCCAACCTTCGCGGCGGCTCCTTTCCGCTAGCATTAGAGAGGAGGCCGAGCTTTGGGTTAGGGCCGGCGCCAAAGGGCTGCGCGTTTTGCTCCCGCCGACTTGGGATGTTCATTGAGTTTTGTATTTACCCCCGCCCCCCCTCTCTCGAGGTGGTTGTAACAAAAACCCGTTCTGCCTATCCAATGAAATGAAACGCAACAGTCTGTTGCGTTTTCGCGAAAAATATCTCCTATGCAAAGTGATTTTGTTCCAGGGCATCTGATTTGACAATATTTTGGTGGCTTACTAAAGTATTCATACTATCAAGAACAAGAGAGCTAGTATCACAGTTGCATGTGCGGTGAAGTTAGATATGCACAAGGCCTATGATAGAGTTAAGTGGGTGTTTCTTGACAATGAGGAGGAGGTTGGGGTTTGTACAAAGGTGGATATCATTGATGATTGTATGTGTTAGTTTAGTAAGTTACTGATACCCACATGTGTAGGGGGTCATTGAAATCTTTGATGTGTATGTATTAGTATCGATCTCACGGGGAGCAGAAGGTATAAGTATTTATTCTTTCAAATTAGAGTGTCACCTCTCTAATTATCTATGCACTAAGAAAAATAGGATGGTTGCTTTGGAGTGGTTTCAAACTGAAAGTAAAAGTACAATAAAGAGAAGTTTCAAGAAAGTAAACTTACAAGAAAGTAAAAGCTCTTTTCAGAGAAATCCAATCCTATATGCGGCAAGAGGACAAGCTCAAGTGTATCCTTATATGTGAGACAAACATTCCTAAGGTCTACATAGAATTCATGGCATAAAGATTTCCAAAACAACATGATAAGTATCTTGTCAAGTTTTACCCTTGTTGGACAGAGCCTAAAATAGGTGCAGCCATATACATGTGCAAGTACAGCCCTAATGATTGGTACTAAGGTCATTTTCATGTGCAAACAAAGGATTCATTAAGACATAAAGTTCAGACACAATATAAAGTTCTAAGGTCCCTGATCTACAACCCCCCTACTAAATTCAAAGTCTCAGGACACGGTTTATGTCATTCTGTCCCTCCCTACCCTCTTCATTACACTAAGGAGAAGCCCATGAGCCTATAAATGTGAAGTAACGTGCAGTCGATGTTCACATATTACCATCATAGGACCACATGAGATTAAAACTTGACCAAACACTTACTACATACTTATATAGAAATCAACACCAATCCTTCATATTCCCTCTGGAACATGGAAAACTACTCACAACAGAGATATATTACAAAGATAAGAGGCTTGATGAAGTTATTGATGAAGAAGAGCAGGACCATGGTGATGGAGATGATGAAGATGGCGTCCACGACTCCCGTGGCTAAGGAGGTGGCAGCATAGCATCTCGCCGCCGATGCTGGCGGTCTCCTAGGGTGGTGGCTGCCTTAGGGGGTGGAGGCCCCTTGCCCTTCTTCTTCCTTGGAGATGGTGCTGGTATGGAGGAATTTCCCCCCTCATTGGCGGCTGCCAAGAGAGAGGATTTTTGTCACAATGTATGGATGCCTCCAAAAGTAGGATTTTCCTCAATATATATAGTGGTGGAGATGCAATCTAAGCCAAGCGATGGATGCCCCCATTGATCCAAGGGCTCTTGGGCACATGTAGAACCTTCCTAGGACTCCCTCTATCCTTCATGATCCCATAAAGTAGTGGCTTGGTTGAATCCATCAAGTATCTAAAGAGTTTTGGGCGAATTTTATATCAATCGACATTAGCAGAAAATTTCGAAAAACTTTCATGGCTTGACTTTTTACATTTGACGCCATTTTTAGGGTGTTTCTGGGCAATCTTCAAAAACCGCTTTGCAAGAACATATTTCAGGAAACTCCGAATTTCACCATAATGAGTGATCTTCTTCCGTATTTGTGCAATTCCTACACAATAAAGTGTAAAACAATAAATTGGGGCCTACACCGAACATGTGTAGAACTTCAGAGGCACCACAGTTGGGGCACTAGGAGCTGATTGTCTTCATCAACATACGCCTACCTGCGTAAGGAGTACCACAGTCTTTAAGGGTATGAATACTATCTCCTTCTCCGTTACTTATGTACACATAGAATAGATCTTGGTTATCGTGTTCGTGTAGTTAGAATTTTTTTGTTTTCTGCTACAAACCCCAACACTATTTAGGGAGTGCAAGATGGAGTCATTTCCTTTGACAAATATAGCTGCTTTGTGAAATCAAGTACTATTGAACTTTGTCACCAATAATATCACAGGTAGCTCCAATCATATAATATCTCTATTCAGAGTTTAGGGAGAACTATGTTAAATGTTTAAATTTCTATTGGAATTTCAAAAGCACTTGGATTATTTATGTTTAGGGGCCCATTTGTTGGCTTGCATTAGGCCCCTAACACATCAGGATTGGTGCTGGCTACGGGACTCGAAGAAAGACAAGGTCAAAAAGCACATTTTGGAATTTTAGAGACAAATCCAATAAGATGAAGTGGGCCGCCAAAAGCCCGACAACTAACCAGGAGAGCCCATGAAAAGGTGGCAGTATCTTGCCATGCCATACATGGTATCTCTGCCCTCCAATGCGCGATCGACCTCAATATTTTTGCATGCGACCTTGTTTTTACCTAAACCCACATATACATACCTCATACGTCGGAAACATATCTATAATTTTTAATGTTCCATGCTTGTTTAGTATCTACTTTACTTTGCTTTGTCTATACTTTGAGGTGTTTTTTATATGTTTTTTGGTACTAACCTATTAACAAGATGCAACAGTGCCATTTGTCTGTTTTCTTCTGTTTTTGGTTCCAGAAAGGCAGAAAATCAATATTCTCGGAATTGGACGGGACAAAAGCCAAAGTCAATATTTTACCGTGGGGAACACGGAGCTAGAAGACGAGACAGAGGAGGGCCTCGAGGGGGACACACCCCCTAGCCACGCGGGTGGGTACACCCTGCGCCTGGGGGGGGGGGGTGCAGCCGCCTCGGGCACCCCCTCGGCCTCCCTCTTCGCCTATAAGAAGCCCCCGATGCCTAAACCCTAAGCACCCGATCAATATTCCACGAAACCGTATGTAGCCGCCGCCACCATTGTCCCTAGATCGGGGGGATCTGAAGCTCTTTCCGGCACCCTGCCGGAGGGGATATCATCTCGGAGGCCTTCTTCTTCATCATGCCAGCCTCCGGTATGAAGCGCGAGTAGTTCCACCTTGGACTACGGGTCCATGTAGTAGCTAGATGGTTGCATCTCCTCCTTTGTGCTTTCATGTCTAGATCTTGTGAGCGCCGTTCATGATCAAGATCTCAGCTATTTGTAATCATGCATGTTTTGTTTGTGGAGGTCCGATGGATATTGAGATTACCATGTCAGATTGATTAATGGTTTTGTCTTATTGATTCTATCACGTCTGTGTTGTTTGTGATCTTGCATGCTCTCCGTTGTTAGTAGCTATCTTGGCCAAGTTGTTGCTAGTGACTCCAAGAGGGGGTATTTATGCTCGATAGTGGGTTCATGGATCTATTTAAT
The DNA here is from genome assembly GCA_916181665.1 of Avena sativa. Classification (NCBI taxonomy): domain Eukaryota; kingdom Viridiplantae; phylum Streptophyta; class Magnoliopsida; order Poales; family Poaceae; genus Avena; species Avena sativa. The sequence continues at coordinate 357,109,028 of OV702283.1, read as the reverse complement.
CTAAGGTAAGTGATAGAAATCTCTAAGGTTGTAGATGTGCTGTTGCCACTAGGGATAAAACAAGGTCTCCTGTTTATGGAACAAGTGGATTGTTTACCTTACACACTTTGCTTAAAGCAGTTGTTTGTTGCTTGCAACTTAATACTAGAGGGGGTTCGGATGATAACCCAAAGGTGGACTTCTAGTCATAGATGCAGTTGGATGGCGGTCTATGTATCTTGTTGTATTGCCCAATCGAATCTCATAGGATCATGATGTCTAGTATTGCATTGTTTTGCCTTGCTTAGTCCTATCAATTGCCCTGCTGTAATTTGTTTACCCAGCATGCCATGTTTGTTTATCTAAGGAGAACACCTCTAGTGAACTATGGACCCCGGGAAATCTTTACCATTGATACATCTTCCACTGTTACTTGTTGCAAACCACCATTACCTTCCACACCATACAGTTAATCCTTTGTTATAGCAAACCAGTGAGATTGACAACCTCACTGTTCGTTGGGGCAAAGTCTTGAGTTTGTGTTGTGTAGGTCTCCAAGTTGCTTGCAACACCTTTGAGACGTTTCCTTCCTCCTACTGGTTCGATAACCTCGGTTTCTTACTGAGGGAAGACTTGCTGTTGTGCTCTTCACACCTTGCTCTTGGGGTCTCCAAATGGGGCGTTGTCAACATGCCAACAAGTTTTTATAGCGCCGTTTCCAGGGAATAAAGAAGAAGAAGCTCCCACGTCAACAAAGCGCCATCAAAAGTATTTTTCTAGCACCGTTGTCAGGGAGGCTAAGGACGTCTTCACAAGGGGAGTCCTCCACAACCTTTATCTTTACTTTGTTTTTGTTTTGCTTAGTTTCTTTTGCTTGGTTTTGTTTGCCTCTTTTTATCAAAAACTCCAAAAAAATTAGTTTAGTTTGGTTTGCTTTCTCTGATCAAAAACACAAAAAAATTAGTTCCTGCTCTAGTTGCTGCTATGTCTGGTTTTGGTCCAATCCCTGTGTCACCTATGGAAAGGATCTTTACTTTCAAGCAAAGAAGTGGAGAGAGTTTCGAAGAAGCTTGGTCTAGAATCTCTGCTTTACAAAGGGAAACTGAGCCTAAGATGTGTCTTAGCTTGGTTATTAATAGTTTCTACCACGGTATTGCTCTTTGTTATAGATATGCTTTGGATGCTGTGGCTGAGAAAGATATTTTTTGTTGTACTGAGGGTGAAGATTTAGATGCTATAAAGAGATTGATTATAATTTATAATATGCCTGGCAAGTGTGATTCTTCTTTTATAGACATTTATGCTAGGTTGAACACTCTTGAGTCTAGTAATGCTGCTTTGAATAGTTGCTATCACACACTTAGAGAGCACCATGGTTATGTTCCAATAAATTATGAGCCTTCAAAGTGGTTTCCTACAATCAAAGTCTCTATAAATAGTGCAACTTTTGATGCTTGATGTGATATCATGTCTGAATTTTGCCTTATGCCTAAAGATATTTATGAGTCTTTGAGTCTTTGGGGACTTTCTAAAGGAGGAGAAGAAATATCTCTTACCAATAATGCAACTTTATTACCCATTGGAATAGCTGAAGGTGTGTTTACAAAAATCTCAGGGAAAATGGTGTCTACTGATTATCTTGTTATTGAATGTGTAGGAAAAGGACAGATTAGACTCGGAAGATCCCTGCTGAAACACCTTGGAGAAATAATAGATGTGGGAAAAGGCATTATGCATTTTGCTCCTTCAGTAAGCAATCATATATTCCCTAAAGAGAAGAAGAAAGGTAATAAAGGTAGGAGCAAGAGAGTTGACGTTAATGCTTCTTCATTTGAAAACACTTGATTCTTGCTTCTTGTGCCTAACTTAAAGGCGTTAAAGAAAAGTACTTGTTGTGAGATAAACCAAGAGTTTTATTGAGTCTTGAAAGTAATTACTTCAGTAATGACCTCTTATTATCCTTTTTGTTTGCTTTTTGTGCCAAGAATGACCTCTAATGAGAGGGAAGTAAGATTTTGGGAGCTGCTATCCCGAAACATATTTTTGTGCTCCACCATAAAAATTCGTGAGGAATCTCTGTAAGTCGGATTGAACTGATATTTTATGAATATATCCCCCAGTATGTTATCTAACTTTCATTAGTTCAATACTTTTTTATTTGAGAAACAGAAGATCTTCGAAAAAATCGGTTTTTACCTACTGGTCTGTTTTGACAGATTTCTGCCATTATTTGCATTTGCTTCTTATTGATTCCTTTTTAGGAAATTGAGCTTTTTGAGGGAATTGATATAGTAGCTAATGTTTTTAGTGAAAGTTTTTATGTTCCAAAGCTAAACCCAAGGGTCTATTATCTTTTGAATATACTAATGTTGCTAATGAAGATTGTGTGAAGTTTTGTATGAATGAAAAATTTCAGGTGTAGAGAGAGAATGATGTAATGAGATGAAGAATGGACAAAAGCTCAAGCTTGGGGATGCCACCCCGGTGTCACCCCAAGAAATATCCAAGAGGTTCAAGCATCAAAGCTTGGGGATGCCCAAGGCATCCCCTTCTTCATTAATAAAAAAGCTCAGGTCTTTCTAGACACTACGTTTTTATTGTTTCATGCACTATTGTGTTGTTCTTGAAGCGTCTTAGTTTTTCGTTTGCTTTGCTTAGTTTGCTTGAATAAAGTAGTTTGGACCCCCGCTCTCGCTGTGTTGTTTCAAATAAGTTGATTGGTGTTGGAAAGGAGTAGAAAGTTCTTGCTTGAAATAGTACACAAGGAGCTTGCTTTGACTGTGACTTAGACTTTAACATGTCATGCTAGGTGTTGTTTTGACCTTATGCTTAGTGATTATTGCTGTAGCATGACTTGTTCCAAACAATTGGGATTGCTTAGTGTGACTTAAAGGAATCATGCGTTGTTTTAGCATGCAAAAGCATAGTATTATGGTATTCTCCTTTGATGCTTTGTTTGGGTTGACTTGGCACATGATCACACCATGTTATGACTATGAACTATTCACCATAGCCTCTATGATAATTTAGTCCTTGACTTGTAGTACCACTCTATTCTTTGATTAGTAATGTTTTGTCGCTCTACATGATTATGGCCATTATTGCTCTCTTAGTTGGTTGCTCCCAGTCTTTTGCTAGCCTCCACTTGTATGAGTAAGCTCTACTCAAGCTTACAACTCCCAAGAAAACAAGTTATTCCAAAGAGTCCACTATAAATTCCTATGCATGGTGTGTTACACATTCCAAGTATATTCTTGTTTTCATCTATCTTCCAATTAAAAAATATTTTGTTATGTGAAAGTTAGTGATTAAAGCTCTCACAAACTTGATGACACACTTTATTTTTCTTGCCCCTAATAAACTTGAACCATTGTGTCATCTATGTTATATATGCTTGAACTTATACGTTGGAATTAGCAGAAATGTGCTGTCACGGGGAACTTTTTCGACATTGCACTTGTACCTTGTACACAATTGATATCATGATCTTTTGTCTATGGATGTCGTCGGTGTGAAATAAAAGGGGAGCTTGTAAGTCCATAGAGTTATGTATGTGTGTTATAGAAACGCCTGGGCCGCTAGCCTAAGCCATGCATAATCATGGTGGAAACTTGCAGCATCACCATAATGACATCTATGAAGCTTTCTTCTTATAAAAAAAGAGACACATTAAAAAGAGGAAAGAGAGAAAAAAGCACCATATTCCCATGGTAAATAAGAATATTGCTAAGATGCTCATTGTCTGCTTGCCTTGTCATTTTGGTTATGGGATAGCTCATGTACCAAGTGCAAGGGGTACCCCGTTGGCGGTTCTCTATGATACACATGTACTTACTATGATAAGAACTTACAGGTGAATAAAGTTGAGTAGCATGAGGAGCGACCCTCGTATTCAAGGGACATGAGATTGCCAACTTATACTTTTTCAAGCATATACTCCATAGTTTGTTCACTTTAACCTTAATCACTTCAAGATGCTTATGATAGGGGCAATGAGGGCTAAAATCTAACAAGACCATAATTTTTGGAATCTCTTTTTGAAACTTGAAATCCCTGCTTACCTTAATGAAGGGACTTTATTCCACCATTATATTGAGTCTCCACCTTCTACCTTTAGGCACCAGTTAAGAGACCATAGTTGCCATTCTTAGTTCTATGTGCATTGTCCCAAAACTTATTGATTGATGCATATTATTGATATTACTTGTACTTGTGCTATTTGTATCTAGTCACTCTTATGAACTTTGAAGGTGTCCTATGCATCTATTTTCTACTCCATGAGGGACAAGCTGAATGCCACTATGCCATGTTTTCTGTATGTGAAACAAACAAACGTTTTTCAATGGATGTTATTCATGATCTTTGTTTGTAGCCTTTCATGTTGCATGCATAGTTACTTTGTCTTATTGTTAGAACTCCATCTTTCATGCTCATGTTTAGAGTTCTTTGATCCCAGTTATCAATGTTTTACAATACCTTGATCAAGATTGTGATGGTGCATGTCACCTCAAAAATTATTCTTTTATCACTTGCCTACTCGAGGACGAGCAGGAGTTCAGTTTGGGGATGCTTGATACGTCGGAAACGTATATATAATTTTTGATGTTCCATGCTTGTTTAGTATCTACTTTGCTTTGATTTTTCTACAGTTTGAGGTGTTTTTTATATGTTTTCTGGTACTAACCTATTAACAAGATGCCATAGTACCAGTTGCCTGTTTTCTTCTGTTTTTGGTTCCAGAAAGGCAGAAAATCAATATTCTCGGAATTGGACGGGACAAAAGCCAAAGTCAATATTTTACCGTGGGGAATACGGAGCTAGAAGACGAGACAGAGGAGGGCCTCGAGGGGGCCACACCCCCTGGCCGCATGGGTGGGCCCACCCCACGCTTAGGGGGGTGCATCCGCCTCGGGCACCCCCTCGGCCTCCCTCTTCGCCTACAAGAAGCCCCCGATGCCTAAACCCTAAGCACCCGATCAATATTCCACGAAACCGTCTTTTGCCGCCGCCACCATCATCCCTAGATTGGGGGATCTGAATCTCTTCCCGGCACCATGCTGGAGGGGAGATCATCCCGAAGGCCTTCTTGTTCATCATGCCAGCCTCCGGTATGAAGCGTGAGTAGTTCCACCTTGGACTACGGGTCCATGTAGTAGCTAGATGGTTGTATCTCCTCCTTTGTGCTTCCATGTCTTGATCTTGTGAGCTCCGTTCATGATCAAGATCTCATCTATTTGTAATCATGCATGTTGTGTTTGTGGGATCCGATGGATATTGAGATTACTATGTCAGATTGATTAATGGTTTTGTATTATTGATTCTATCATGGCTGTGTTGTTTGTGATCTTGCATGCTCTCCATTGTTAGTAGCTATCTTGGCCAAGTAGTTGCTAGTGACTCCAAGAGGGGGTATTTATGCACGATAGTGGGTTCATGGCTCTATTTAATCTAAGGGAAGTGATAGAAATATCTAAGGTTGTAGATGTGCTATTGACACTAGGGAGAAAACAACGGTCTCTTGTTCATGGAACAAGTGGATTGTTTACCTTACACACTTTGTTTAAAGTAGTTGTGTATTGCTTGCAACTTAATACTGGAGGGGGTTCAGATGATAACCCAAAGGTGGACTTCTAGTCATAGATGCAGTTGAATGGCGGTCTATGTATCTTGTTGTATTGCCCAATCGAATCTCATAGGATATTGATGTATAGTATTGCATTGTTATGCATTGCTCAATCCTGTCAATTGCCCTGCTGTAATTTGTTTACCTAGCATGCCATGTTTGTTTATCTAAGGAGAACACCTCTAGTGAACTATGGACCCCAGTCCAATATTTACCATTGATACATCTTCCATTGTTACTTGTTGCAAACCACCATTACCTTCCACACTTTACAGTTAATCCTTTGTTAGAGCAAACCAGTGAGATTGAAAACCTCACTGTTCGTTGGGGCAAAGTCTTGAGTTTGTGTTGTGTAGGTGTAACACCCTCAGAATCCGCCCTATGCAAGTTTTAGCGAAACCCGCCAAACCCGCATAGAAACGATTCAAAGGTGCCCACCAGGCACTTTCGTGCGGGTGGAAAACGAAGTAATAACATTACACAACAGTCCTCGATGGGACCCACAGAACAGATATATATATACAGCAGCGACTCAATGAGTCAAGAATACAGATATAATATATACAAAGATCCAAATCACCTTGAAAATGATAGAGCGTCCGACTACGGACAAGATGCAAATGGGGCTAAGAGCCCTGAAGAATAACCAATGGCGTCCATAACCCTGCCCAGGCCAAGCCGGAAGGGTAACCCTGCTAACGACGTCGATCTCAAAACCTGCTTAAACAAAAAAGGGGTGCCGGCAAAGGGCAAAGGAAAAAGGGAGAGCGGTCAGTACTGAGGCCAGTACACGGCGAGACTAGAATTCGGCGGTCCTCGCCTACATAGGTATGGTGGACTGAAGCGGCAGCGGCAGCATGCACTAAACAACCTATAGAGACTCGATACAACTGGCGGCTATCAGAGAGGGGTAAGAAAGACCTATCCGGAACCAACCTGTTACTACCACCAGACAAACCCATCCTGGTATTTCCCCCTCGAGACCAAACGAGGAAGTCAACCGAGGAACTCACACCGTTGGCAGTTTTATTTATTCAGTTATCATTGCAGCAATTACTAGTCAGGTATAGATAATCATCCTGATATAATAAGCAGTGGGCAATTTTAGTTAACCATTCCGTTGAGATTGTAATACTTACTAGTCCGATACATATAGCATGAGATAACCCAAAACCCAGCAGTTGTTGATACTTTTATTTAGCCATTCCGTTGTAGTTGTAATACTTACTAGTCAGTTACAATGGTCGCAAACAACAACTCCAGCAAGCAATTGTTGGCAGTTTTATTTATCCATTCCATGATAGTGAAGCTGATTACTAGTCATTATAAAGTCAAATTTATAGCACTACTTTAGTTATAGTTGTCTATGATCGAGATACTGTGCTCCAAGTCGTCCATAACCGCGGACACGGCTTTCAGAAAGTTTTACCCGGCCGGGGTGCACAAATAGCAACACACACTCGATCAACCTCGGAAAAACCAAATCAAAACCCAACGAGGCCTTCACGACAAAGCAATCACAGGATTCAGAAATATTTCAGGGGGCCACCCCTTGGAGTACACCCGCAACGAAGTTAGCTGACTCCGAGACGGACCCGAGGTTTGTGGGGCCGGCTGTAAACGACTGGGAACCCAAAACTGGGCTTGTCGATACCGCGAAAACGGGTCACAATTCCTAAACAGTACAGTGTGCTCCTCGCACAATCGTAAATAAAGCAGTAAAGCATGGCATAGGTACAGGATAGTAAATAAAACCTCAAACTAGTTTGTGGCCCCAAGAAATAAGACTGAATCAAGCTCTGGCTCAGGGGGGTCCCATAAGCCTCCCGGATGTGGATAGCGCGAATATTCAAGGAACAGGTATCAAGTACTCGGGGTCCTACGGGACACAAGTGGACGGTTAACAACCAAATAACATCTATTGCCCACCTGTGCCTCTGCTTACTTACTTCAATTTTAGTTGTTAAACAGGAATTAAAGTGAACGATAAGTAAAACCATGAACATCTCCAACATCAAACATGCGGCAATACACCAACAACTGTGGCACTTGACGACACGCAACAGCACTTGAGCAAGCGACTACGACGCGCAAGTCCAACTATCTACCAAACAACAGGTAATAGGATGTGTCCAAGGCAATATAAGGCTGCAAGGGATAACACGGGTACGAAAACTAGAGCATCGTCACACAGATAGCAATAGATCAACAGGAGGGAATAAATACTATAAAAGTAAGATAGGTAGAAAGGGGGAGATGCTCGCCTGAAAACATTGCCGAAGGTTCAACCGAAGATCGGGTCGACACTCGCATCAACTCAATGGCCTTATCCGCGAAGAAGCAAAACACTAGAATAAACACCGGATGCAATATTTAATACTACGGAAAAAGATCGGGCATGATGCATGTATGATGTATGACATGGCGAAGGATGCAATGCGATTAGACCATATTAAGCGGAACCGGGGGTCCCGACAATTATTTAAGTGGTGCAAGTTGTTTAGATACCCCACAATTTAAATGTTGTCTTAACATGGCAAAAGATAGCACCGGTTCGCTACACAAATTTAAATGGGACCGATATACGACTAGATTTGCCCGCATATGGGCCCCATATTTAATTACGAGATGAATTGGCATAGTGCCCCCAAACCCACACATGTATGCAAGTATGACAATTTAATATGCAACAAGTATATATCATTATAAAAATAGGGGCTTAGGGAAAAGGGGTCACACATTTAGGGTTCGGCAGATCTTGGTGTTCCGGGGTTCGGGGTTCGGGGCCGGACTCAGGGTTCAGGGTGCGACGGGGTCGGTCTCGACAGAAACATTCTCGAACAACGGGGCAGATCTTGTCGCATCTGGGTAGCAGGACTTGGTTTGGTGCCGGGGGCGCATCGGACTTTCCCCTAGTTGGTGTCGATCTTGTCGGGTCCTCGTGTCGGGTCAGTTCTGGCATTCGGGGTGAAGTTCTTGGCGTCCTACGGTTCCATGTCGACGACCTTGGTTTCCTCGATGGAGAACTCGGTGTATCCGTGTCGCGGTTCTTGTCGGGGATATCGGCTTCGGCGCCGGGAGGAAGAACTTGTCACATGGATGTCAATGCTTCCGGGAAGGAGAACTTGTCATTGCGGAGATCTTGGCGCGGCATCTGGTTTGGGGTGTCGAGGCTTGGGCTTCGGTTTCGGGCCTCGGCCATCTCATCCGCGAAGTAGATCATGGCGTTCCGAGGGTTGCGGTTCGGCTTCATGTTCTCCAGGGCCGGTCTCACCAACACATGTTCAAGGTCATCCTTTCGCCGGAGGACGTGCTGGACGGTACGGCTCGGCGCGCTACAGGGTCGGATCGAACAGAGAAACTCGGGACAAGCCGCTGCAGAGGAGGTGGGCCCCAGGAAGGAGAGGCCGAGACCTGCCTGGCTCGCGGAGGCGCGGCTCGGGCTGCGGTGGCGTCGGGGGGAGAGATCGGGGGCGCGGGGGCGGTTGTTGACAGAGTCGGGCGAGGAGGACGACGGCGAGGAGCGGAGAGGAGGAAGGCTCGGCGGCGGGGAGATCGTCGGGGGAGGAGAGGAGGCGGGAGGCGAGGGCGGCTCCGGCGGGCGGGGCGAGCGGCGGACCAGCGGGTGGTGGGGGCAGGCGCCGGAGGCGAGGTCGGCCTGGGGCGAGCGGGCAGAGAGGAGAGGAGGGGAGGGAGGTTGGGGATGCGTCGGTGGGCGTGGGGTGGGCCAGGGGGAGCAGGGGTGTGGCGTGGGGCTGGGCTGGAGAGAGGGAGGTGGGGGGCAGGCAGACGGTGGGGCCCAGTTGTAAGGGAGAGGGGTAGGTGGGGGCTAGGTGAGAAAGAGAGAGGGGGAAAAAGAGGGGGATTGGTGAGGTGGCAAGGTGGGTAGGGATTGGGGGAGAGGGTGAGATGGCAAGCCGGGATTGGTGGGTAGAATAGGATTGGGTGGGGATAGGATTTAGAGTTTGGTTGGACCGTTTTATTCTGGGGGTGGTCGACCGGGTCGGGTCGGCCCGTTCGACTGCCCCCACTAAAATAATTAAATATTTTATTTATTTCAAACAGGGCTTTTGCAAACCGATAGCAGACAAAACAAAATAATCCGGAGACCCGGGTTTTGTGTTTGAACAAAGACGGGGCGTTTAGAAAACAAGAACAGGTTTTTCCGCAAATAGTTTTATGCAAGCAAATGCAAGATGATGACGATGCTCAAATGCAATGTGGCATGATGACATGAGCATGCGGTCATGATGATGCAATGCACAAAAACATCGCGATTTTCTAGTAGTGGTTTTGCGGGATGCCACAGTAGGTCTCCAAGTTGCTTGCAACACCTTTGAGACGTTTCCTTCCTCCTACTGGTTCGATAACCTCGGTTTCTTACTGAGGGAAGACTTGCTGTTGTGCTCTTCACAACTTGCTCTTGGGGTCTCCCAACAAGGCATTGACAACATGCCAACAATACCTCCTGATATTTTATTTCATGACAGACAAAGGCAGAGAGATAGAGGGCATTAACAGAGAGGTTGCAGTTTTCCACGGGAGGAAGATTAGAGGGGAACCAATGCCAAAATATCCTCTGACCGCCTATCCTCCTTCATCAACGCCTCCACGTTTATCTCTATCATGATGGGGGAGTAGTCCACCCCCAGTACTACGAGTTTGTGATAGTTACTTGAGACAATTCTCTATGTATTATCATTGTAGTCATTCGTATGAGAAGCCCTACATGATTACAATTCTGTAGATGTACTTTTGACTATGGATACTATGGTATGAAATGGTATATGTAATGCATTTGACATTGTGTTGGGAAGTTTATAGCTTGGTATGCTCTTGAAATATATTATGATGTATAATTTATTTGTTTGTTTATTATACATGACAAGGTTACTATAAAGACCTCTATCAATAGCTCTCTATGGCACTACAAGAAAAATATCCATTTACAACGGACAATTTTCATCGTTGAAAGTCCGTTTTTCGTGGTTGAAAAGCCTTCTACGATGGATGGACACCATGATAGAAGCCCTATCACAAATGATTCTACCATAGTTTTTTTTCGACTGCGGAGGATCGCACCCCTTAGACACGAAAAGTCATTCCGTCGTATATCAGTTCGCCAGCCGCGTTGACTACTTACGTCATGAAAACTGCCACATGGCAAGCGCCGTTAACTGCCAGTTAACACCGTTAACTATCAATGGAACCGTGGTAGAAGCCAGGCCCAGCCAAGGACTCGTAATTATTAAGTGGGACGGCCCATTAAGCAAGCCCAATAGGATCATGGCTGATGACCCACAAGTATAGGGGATCGCAACAGTCTTCGCGGGTAGTATTGCCCAATTTATTGATTCGACACAAGGGGAGCCAAAGAATACTTGCAAGCCTTAACAACTGAGTTGTCAATTCAGCTGCACCTGGAAATAGTTCTTGCTCACAGAAGTTTATCAATAGCAACAGTTTGTAGTAGTAGCAACAACAACAACAGCAATAGTAAAACAGTAGCAATAGTAACAGTAACGGTAATAGTAGGATTCGAGTGCGGTAGGCATAGGTATGGATGGACGGGCATTGCATGGACGAGTCTAAACATGTAACTTCAAGATCTAGGGCATTGCAGATAAATAATAACAAGCATCCAAGAACTAAACAATCCTAGGCATGTGCTCCAAATATAGTCATACGTGCTCGCAATGAGAACTTGCACAACATCTTCTGTCCAGCCAGCCCGTGGCAGCGGGGCCTCTAGGGAACTACTGACAATTAAGGTGCTCCTTTTAATAGAGCACCGGAGCAAAGCATTAACACTCTATGAACACATGTGATCCCCACACCACAGCCATCCCCTCCGGTTGTCCAAATTATTGTCACTTTGAGGCCTTTGGATCCGGACAATGATATGTGTACACAACTTGCAGATAAGATCACAAACAATACTATCATAATGATTCAATAATAAGTTCAGATCTGAGATCATGGCACTCGGGCCCTAGTGACAAGCATTAAGCACAACAAGTTGCAACAAAGTCAAATAGCACTAATAGAGATACTAGGCACTATGCCCTAACAGATCTTATTCGATTACATGATAGAACTCATCCAATCCCTACCATCCCCAAGCATACATCGGGGGATTACTCACTCATGGATGAGGGAAACATCGGTGGTTGATGGAGATGCGTTGGTGATGACGATGGCGATGATCCTCTCCAAATTTCCCGTCCCGGCAGGGTGCCAGAACGGAGTTTCTGGATCCGAATCTTGGTTTCTGGTGACGGCGGCGGAGCAGAACTCTTTCTGGAAAAATATCGACCCCCCCTCGGTTTTTAGGTCGAAAGGCAAATTATAGGAGCAGAGGTAGGCCGAGACGCTGCCTGGGGTGGCCTCACCCCCTCTAGGCGCGGGGTCAGGTGGGCTCGTGCCTGGGGTGGGTCTGGCCCCCCCAGGCCCCCTCTCTGTCTCCCCTTCTGGCTCCGTGGATCTTCTGATGAAAAATAGTTTTTGGCATATTTTCCGGGATTTTTCCTGATAGTTGATTTTCTGCACAAAAACAAGACACCAAGGTAATTCTGCTGAAAACAGCGTTAGTCTGTGTTAGTTGTATCCAAATCACACAAGTTTAGAGAAGAAACAATAGCAAAGTGTTCGAGAAAGTAGATACATTTTGGACGTATCAACTCCCCCAAGCTTAGCTTATTGCTTTTCCTCAAGCAATTCAGTTGAAAACTGAGTGCAATGAAAGAACTTTTACAAACACTTTGCTTCATATGATGTAAATATTCTCAGCACAGGAGTAGATGCTTAGACAATTCATAATAAGGAGTAATGAACTAAGTCTACTCAATAGTCATTGCAAGCTATGAAGAGAAACCAACTCAATAATAATAAGTAGCATGAGACATAAACATAAGCAACATTGTAATGTTCATAGTAAGGTATGATAGAGTGGTATCTCACTTGCCTTTGTTTGAAGATCACAATATAAATGCCAAGGCACCTCTGAAGTTCAAGTGAAGACTAGAAGTAAAGATATCAGAGATACAAGCATCAAAGTCATGACATAATTAACCAAGTTTTGGAACAAACACAAAAATGACAACTATTCTCTCAAGAAGGTGCTCATAGAATAAGTGGTTACTCAACAAAGTTGTGAAAACGGTTTTGTGAAGGTTTGAAAGGCTTCCCAATGCTGAAAGGAAGGTACTCATTAGCTTTGAGCTCTCATTGCCCCTATCATAGGCATCTTCATGTGGTTAAGGTAAAAATGAGGTCCACTCTGAATCATATGCTTGACAAACCATAGACTGGAAATCCCAAGTCCCTTGAGTACGAGGGTCGCTCCGTATGATACTCAACTTTGGTCACCTGAAAGTTCTTGTCATTGTAAATACATGCATATCATCAAGAACCGCCAACGGGGTACCCCTTGCACATGGTACAGGAGCTTTCCCATAACCAAAATGACAAGACAAGCAGACAATGAGCATCTCAGCAATCTTTTTATTTACCATATGCATAGATTTTTTTTGAGGACGCTTCATAGATGCTCAATATGGTGATGCTGCAAGTTTCCATCATGATTAAGCATGGCTTAGGCTAGCGGCCCAGGCGTTTCTCTAACACAATGTATAAACTCCATGAACTCACAACCTCCCCTTTTATTTCACATCGTCGACCTCCGTAAACAAAAGAGCAAAGTATCATCTGGATAGGATATCCAAAAGGTGTTGAAAGCGTTCCCCATTACATCACAGTTCTGCTGACTCCCAGCATATAATAAGCAAGCATATAACTTTCATGGACTAGTCACAATAGTTCAGGATTATTAAGCGCAAGGAATAAAGTGTGCCATCAAGTTCGTGAGAGCTTTACTAACTAAATTTCTCAAAACAGACAAACATTTTATTTTGGAAGAAAACACGGCATATATAAAATATGCACTGAAGTAGCAAATCATGCTGATAGGTAGGTATGGTGGAGACAGCTGGCAATATTGGTTTTGGGGATTTGGAAGCACAGGTAGAGCACGTACTCAGTGCAAGTGAAGGCTAGCAATAAAGAGGGAGCGACAAACGAGAGAGCAATAACTGTCATAATCATGTTTGCAAGAAAACAAGACTAATTATGGCATGAAAGTGATACAAGAACTCTGAGGAAAAATAAATCATCGAGGCTTACTGACTATTGATTAGTCATATGAATGCGTGAGCATGTGCCAAGTCGATTCACATGAACAGTTAGAGGAGGATACCAAAATATCATACCAAAGTATGAATAAAATAATGCAAGCAAACATTCATATGACATGCTACAAACTATTAGCAAGCTGGAGCTAATCATAGACAAGCAAGAACTACTAAACATCCATAATGACATACACCTTACACAAACAGGCTAAGCATGCTCACAATAAAGAGTATATGTACAAGAATGAAACACAGTAGTGTTCGTTACTAGCCTCTTACCATACCTCAAGTTGTCTTAATCTTCATTATTGCCCTTCACTTGTGTGACTTGAATAATTAACATGAAACCAAACTCCACCGAGGACCGCTGAACCCTGCAAAGAACTCACAAAACCAAAGAAGAACAACAAATATTTTTGGTGTTTTCGATTTTTTTTCAAATCAATCAAACAAAGCAAAAAAACGAAGCAAAAAAAACAAAGCAAAAGAAAACCAAAAAAAACTAAGACGCTCCAAGAACAACACAACTGTGCATGAAACAATAAAAACAAAGTGTCTAGAAAGACCTGAGATTTTTATTGATGAAGAAGGGGATGCCTTGGGCACCCCAAGCTTTGACGCTTGTACCTCTTGAATATTTCTTGGGGTGACATGGGTATCTCCCCCCAAGCTTGAGCTTTTGTCCATTCTTCATCTCATTACATCATTCTTTCCTTACACCTGAAATTTTTCCTTCATACAAAACTTCACACAATCTTCATTAGCAACATTAGTGTATTCAAAAGATAATAGACCCTTAGGCTTAGATTTAGAACAACAAAACTTTTCACTAAAAACACAAGCTACTGTAGAAACTCCTTCAAAAATCTCAGTTCCCCAAAAGAGAACTCAAAAAGGAATCAATAAGAAGCAAATGCAAATAATGGCAGAAATCTGTCAAAACAGACCAGTAGGTAGAAACCGATTTTTTCGAAAATCTTCTGTTGCTCAAATAAAAAAGTGTTGAACTAAAGAAAGTTATCTAACATACTGGGGGATTTATTCGTAAATTTTCAGCTCAATCCGACTTACAGAGACTCCACACGAATCTTTATGGTGGAGGACAGAAATCTGTTTCGGGACAGCAACTCCCCAAATCTTACTTCCCTCTCATTAGAGGTCATTCTTGGCACAAAAATCAAACAAAAAGGATAAGGAGAGGTTATTACAGAAGTAATAACTTCCAAGACTCAAGAAAACTATTGGGTTATCTCCCAAGAAGTACTTTTCTTTAACGCCTTTAAGTTAGGCACGGCGAAGAGCAAAGCTTGGAAAGGATAAAAGTAAAAGAAAGCAAGTATAACCATAGTGAAAACATTATTTTGTTCATTAAAATCCTTTTGTTAACAAGGTTGATCAAGTCTTGTTACCAAAACAATCTTTTATGAAACAAAAGTTTGTATTCCACAAGGTGATTATGTTACCTCATACTTGATAGCAATGGTCCCAATCATAATAGTTTCAAAATTTTCCTGTGGAATGGGACAATATATTTCTCCAACCTTGATGCTCTCAATATTTTCAATGGAATTCAGGAAATAGCTTCTAACAACCTTCTTGGGGAAATAGATAGTGTGCTCTTTGTCATTAATATTGAATGTTACTTTTCCTTGATTGCAATTGATGACAGCACCTGCAGTATTAAGAAAAGGTCTCCCAAGAATAATAGACATATTATCATCTTCAGGTATTTCAAGCACAACAAAATTAGTTAAAACCATGCAATTATGAGATACTTGAATATGAACATCCTCACATATACCAACAGGAATAGTAGTTGACTTATCAGCCATTTGCAAAGAAATATCAGTTGGTATCAACTTTTCTAGCTGGAGTCTCTTATAGAGAGAAAAAGGCATAACACTAACTCCAGATCCCAAATCACATAAAGCAGTTCTAACATAATTATTCTTAATAGAGCAAGGAATAGTTGGTATACCTGGATCACCAAATTTCTTTGGAACCTTACCATTGAAGGAGTAATTAGCAAGTAGAGTAGAAATCTCCTCATTAGGAATCTTCCTTTTATTAGAGACAATATCCTTCATATACTTTGAATAAGGAGGCAACTTAATAGCATCAGTCAAAGGAATTTGCATAAATAAAGGTTTCATCCAGTCACAAAACTTGTTGTAGTGTTCCTCCTCCTTTGACTTGTGTTTCTTACCTGGAAAAGGCATAGGTTTCTGGACCCAAGGTTCTCTCTCTTTACCATGTTTATTAGCAATACAATCTTCCTTGGTGTACCTAGTGTTCTTAGTGTGCTTCTCAGGTTCTTCCTCACCTTCCTCCTTATCAGGAGACTCATTTTTATCATTACCACTCTCAGTTTCAGCATCAGATACATATATACTATTAGGATCTACATCAGGTTCAAGTGGTTCCTCAACTATCTTATGTTTCATTTTCTTTCTCTTACGAGGACTACCACTATCTTCACCTTGTTGGGAATCCTTCTCTATTCTTTTAGGGTGTTCTTCAGGATATAAAGGATCTTGAGTAGCTGCACCACTCCTAGTTCTAATTCCATAAGCATGTTTATTTCCTGAAGCATTAACTAGCATTTCCTTTTGCACCTTAGCAAGTTGATCAAGTTGGGTTTGAACCATTTGAAAGTGTTTACAAAGCATTTTAATATCATTAGAAGTTCTTTCCACAATATCTTTCAACTCATGGATAGCTATAGAGTTTTCCAATAAATGATTCTGAACTTGTTTATTAAAATACCCTTGCTTAACAATAAAAGTGTCAAGTTCCTCTAAACATTGATCAGGAGGCTTACCATAAGGAAAATCACCTTCATTAAATTGGAGAGAATGTACCTCAACAGTAGATGAGTGGGGAATTGGCTTACATAGTTCTTCTATAGGAGGTAGATTCTTCACATCTTCAGCTCTAATACCTTTCTCCTTTAGACAATTCTTAGCTTCCTTCATCACTTCATCATTTAATGGAATAACTCCCCTCTTCTTTGTTGTTGGTGTTGGAACTGGTTCAGGAACAACTGGTGTATTTAGCTCAGTTGAAGTCCAATCATGATAATTCTTGCTTATCTTGGTCATTAATTCTTCAGCATCTGTATGAGTCCTTTTCCTAAAAACACAATCAGCAAAGCTATCTAGGTATGTCCTAGAATCATCAGTTAGTCCATTATAATAAAGATCAAGAAGCTCATTCTTAGGTAATGGACATCCAGGATGTGCATGAATCAAGGCACAGAACCTTGTCCATGACTCAGGCAATTTCTCTTCTTCTCCCTGTTTAAAATCAAAAGTCTCTGCAGAGCAGCATGTCTAGCACTGGGAGGAAAATATTTATGGAAGAAAGAAGCAATCAAGCAATCGGGGCTATCAATGGAACCAGGAGGTAATCTATTAAACCAAGCCCTAGCTTCTCCTTTTAGTGAAAAAGGGAAGATCTTAGCAACAAAGTACTTGCGCATCTTAAAATCATCAGAGAACAAAGCACTCATAGTAGAAAGCTCATTCATATAAGCCACAACACTCTCACTTTCAGTCCCACAAAAAGGTTCTTTCTCAACAATATCTAAATAAGACAAATAAAGAGAGAAATCATAATCTTCATCTTTAATATCTATGGGAGAGGTGGCAAACTTAGGATCAGAGGACAACTTAGGCATAATAGTACGTCTAGCAAGGAGACTCTTAATAGCACTAGTACCATGTGTGTTTCGGCAATCTTCAACAAATTCATCAGTGAACTCAATGTAACCATCATTAATATCATAACTCTCACTAGCCTTAGGTAAGCTAACTGGTGTAACAGTGTCTTCACTAGGAGTTTCAGTATTTCCTAGACTAGCCATAGTAGCATCAAGAAAAGGACCTAATGAACCACTCGCATCAAGCACAGTAGAAGTAACATCATGAGCATCAAAAGA
The DNA here is from genome assembly GCA_916181665.1 of Avena sativa. Classification (NCBI taxonomy): domain Eukaryota; kingdom Viridiplantae; phylum Streptophyta; class Magnoliopsida; order Poales; family Poaceae; genus Avena; species Avena sativa. The sequence continues at coordinate 357,091,297 of OV702283.1, read as the reverse complement.
AGTTTCAGACTCAGCAGCAGTAGCAGTGTGTGTAGCATGAGTATTTGGTGGTGGTGTAACATGCTTACTTATACCAGACGGTGAATCAAGAGCAACAGAGGTGTTTAGGGCTGTACCTCTTCTTGTAGTGGATGGTAAAATAGGGAACTTTCCATCACGAAACTTCCCCATGATGAAAGGAGTAGCAGTGAACAATAACATATCCAAGTGAACTTACAAATAAAGCTATGCTCCCCGGCAACGGCGCCAGAAAATAGTCTTGATGACCCACAAGTATAGGGGATCGCAACAGTCTTTGCGGGTAGTATTACCCAATTTATTGATTCGACACAAGGGGAGCTAAAGAATACTTGCAAGCCTTAACAACTGAGTTGTCAATTCATCTGCACCTGGAAATAGTTCTTGCTCACAGAAGTTTATCAGTAGCAACAACAAAGCAACAACAACACAGCAACAGTGAAACAGTAGCAATAGTAACAGTAACGGTAATAGTAGGATTCGAGTGCGGTAGGCATAGGGATGGATGGACGGGCGTTGCATGGAAGAGTCTAAACATGTAACTTCAAGATCTAGGGCATTGCAGATAAATAATAACAAGCATCCAAGTACTAAACAATCCTAGGCATGTGCTCCAAATATATTCATACGTGCTCGTAATGAGAACTTGCACAACATCTTCTGTCCAGCCAGCCCGTGGCAGCGGGGCCTCTAGGGAACTACTGGAAATTAAGGTTCTCCTTTTAATAGAGCACCGGAGAAAAGCATTAACACTCCGTGAACACATGTGATCCTCACACCACATCCATCCCCTCCGGTTGTCCCAATTATTGTCACTTTGGGGCCTTTGGATCCGTAAAATGATATGTGTACACAACTTGCAGATAAGATCACAAACAATACTATCATAATGATTCAATAATAAGTTCAGATCTGAGATCATGGCACTCGGGCCCTAGTGACAAGCATTAAGCACAACAAGTTGCAACAAAGTCAAATAGCAGTAATAGAGATACTAGGCACTATGCCCTAACAGATCTTATTCGACTACATGATAGAAATCATCCAATCCCTACCATCCCCAAGCCTACAGCGGGGGATTACTCACTCATGGATGAGGGAAACATCGGTGGTTGATGGAGATGCGTTGGTGATGACGATGGCGATGATCCTCTCCAAATTCCTCGTCCTGGCAGGGTGCCAAAACGGAGTTTCTGGATCCGAATCTTGGTTTCTGGTGGCAGCGGCGGAGCGGAACACTTTCTGGAAAACTATCGAACCCCCCCTCGGTTTTTAGGTTGAAAGGCAACTTATAGGCGTAGAAGGAGGCCGAGGATCTGCCTGGGGTGGCCTCACCCCCTCCAGGCGCGGGGTCTGGTGGGTCTTCCCTTCTGGCTCCGTGGATCTTCTAGTGAAAAATAGTTTTTGGCATATTTTCCGGGATTTTTCCTGATAGTTGATTTTCTGCAAAAAAACAAGACACCAAGGTAATTCTGCTAAAAATAGCGTCAGTCCGTGTTAGTTGTATCCAAATCACACAAGTTTAGAGAAGAAACAATAGCAAAGTGTTCGAGAAAGTAGATACGTTTTGGACGTATCAATGGACCATTACTATTTCACCATACACTGTTATGAATGGGCCCACTAGTGTAGTCGTGGGCGACTCGTAAACTTTCTAGCCCGTTACTGTTTCCACATACACTGTTTGAATTTGGGCCTTTTGCACGACAAATAAATATCCGAGCCTGTTAGTGTTTAGCCCTGCACTATTTGAAATGGCCCGTTTGGTCAGCCCGCTTTGGACAGTAACCTTTCTAGCCCATTACTATATAGCTACGCACTGTTTGAAATGAGCCCATATACTTTGGGACCGTTACTGTTCAGGCCCGTAAATGTTCGGCCATGTTCTTGTCCGTTACTGTTCTAACCTGGTAAGTTCCTCGGCCTGTTACTTTTCTGGCCTAGTGCAAATTCGGCCTTTTATTGTTCTTGCTTGCTACTATTCTGGCACGTTACTGTTTTGGCAATTTAAGGTTCTGGTCCCTACTGTTTTGTGTGTTACTGTTTTGGCCTGTACTGTTCCATCCTGTTACGGTTTCGGCCTGTTATGGTTTCGGCCAGTTACTCTTTCAGCCTTTTATTATTTCGGCTTGTTACTGTTTCGGCCTGTTGCTGTTTCCACATGTTACAGTTTTGGCCTATTACTACTTCGGCTGCCACTATTATGGCCCGTTACTGTTACTAATCTCGCATGTGGGTCGGTCCCATTACTTTTACAGTCTTTTGCAACTTCTACATTTCTGGAACCCATTTCAGTATCATAAAAGGTATACAACGTGTGAGAATTTTTACTGTTCATCGCCAGCCTAATACAAGACGGGCAAATACAGAGCACGATACTGTACCCTAATCAACCTGGCTAGGGCATGTACGTTACCGCCTACCGCTATGTGTGGATGACATTAACTAAATGCCTACATGGCCTATGCAATTAGTATAGATATTATATCAAATGCAAACTACTTAAAATTATTACATATTATCAACTCAAGGGAAAGAAAAATCAATATTTCAGTTGACAATCGAGTTGATAGCAGTCCTCAATTTGTTTTCTTGATCACCCGCATCTCCCTTTTGAGTGTTACATCTACATTGGAAAACAAACTTGAGACATGATCTTGCAGCCCCCTCTTTGGTGGCGATAGCAATAATTGCAGTCTGAAACTAAGTAATAACAAGTTAATACGTCAAAAAAGGCAAACTACTCATTTAACTGATACGACAGGAGCTATGAACTGGAGTTTACTACTGGTCAATGGTTCAAATATATTGACCATCACGTCAAACAAACAGGACAAGCAAGCATTAAAAAAGTGTGCCTACCATGAAATGATAAATATAATAATGTGTGTGGTTTAGAATTTAAGCAAATATAAACTAGCCAGGTCATATCAACAAATATATATAGAAGAATAAACCAGATAATGGCATGCAGTTACTGTCCTAGCTAAGAATGAACAAGACCGAAATTATAACGACATTACGGGAGAACTTGTAGAGCAGGAATGCAAACCAAAATGAACTATACAGTAGAGGATAGTTATGTCGTTGCTTAGGACAAACCAGAACTAGATATGAAATATAATGGCGTCGCTTGTGAACCTGTAGAACAGGACATGCAAGCATTATACAAGTATGCCTACAATGAAATGAGCAGTCAAACAAAGTGTTTCTTAGAATTTTAGCAAATATAAACTAGCCAAATTATTTCAACAAATATATATGGAAGCGGTTGTATATCCTGGAAAGCAAGAGACGTTGGTTGACTCAGAATTTGCGGTGAGCTACACAATTGCATGCAGTTACTGCCGTACCTAAGAATTAACCAGATATAAACTATAATGGCATCATACGAGAACTTGCAGAGAAGAAACACAAATCAGGAATAAACTATACAGTAGAAGATAGTTATGTCGTTGCTTTGGATGAACCAGCACCAGATTAGAAATATAGTAGCGTCTCCGGCGAACCTGTAGAAGAGGACAAGCAAGCATTAGACAAGTGTGCCTACAATGAAATGAGCGATCAATCAAAGTGTTTCTTAAAATTTCAGCAAATATAAACTATGAAAGGATACGGATGTCGCCTAGAGGGGGGGGGGGGTGAATAGGCGATTAAAACTTTTCCTAGAGTGGCTCAACAAAGGCGGAATAAAACTAGAGTTTACTTTGTAAAGAACAACCTAGAAATAACTAAGGTTTACCTATGTGCACCAACAACTTATGCTAAGCAATACAAGCAACAAAGAGATAGCAAGATATATATTACTTCAAGCACGAAGGCTATCACAATGTAAAGTGCATAAGTAAAGAGCTCGGGTATAGAGATAACCGAGGCACGCGGGGACACCGATATTTTACCGAGTTCCTCCCAACATGGAGTACGTCTCGTTTGGAGAGGGGGTGGTATCAAACCACCAACGCCACAAAATGCCTCCCTTATTCTCCGGTGAATCTCACCCCAATGGGATCGATCCACGCTTCCACTATCGGTGCACTTGTCGGTGGCAACCGGAACCTCTCACAAGGTTGGGGCACAACTCCACAACTTAATTGGAAGCTCTCAACAAACGCCACAAAAGGCCACAATGAATGCCACCAAGGCTACAATGCCACCAAGGCCACAAAACCGTCTAGGGTTCCAAGAACACAAGAGGGACAAGCTCCAATGAGCAATTCAAACCAAATCCTCCGAGGAGAACTCAAACCGATGCAACAAATGCAAATGGCAAGAACACCACAAAGATGCTCAAATCCCTCACTCTCAAGTTCCAACAAAGCTACCAAAGCTATTGGGGGAACAAGAGAGGAGAAATCAAAGAGAGACACAAAAGCCCCCAAAATCTGGATCCCCAAAGATACACACAAAGAGATGTTTTGGTTTGGTCAAAACGTAGATTTAGATCTCCTCCAACAACCCCTCAAATATTTGCAAGAATCAATGGAGGGGTGTGTAGAAATCAAGCTTAAAGAGTAGAGCAAATGGGGGCAAAGCTTGGCAAGAAAAGGAGGAAGAAGTAGCCCTAAATGAAAATGGACAAAAGACTTATATAGGGCTATCCAAAATATGACCGTTGGGGCATTTTTTCTAGACGAACCGGTAGTACCGGATGCGACCGGTACTACCGGACCGATTAAATCAAAACGGGTCGAGGCGAAGACAAGCTAGCTAGGAAGAGGAAAAAGCAGAGCAGCGCATGCGAGAGGTGGGGCCAGCAGGGGCAGCAGCACCGCGGGAGCCGCATGCAGCCAGCGCAGCATCGCGCGCGCGCGGCAGGCCATGCAGCTACGCAGCAGCTGCGCAGCAAGCAGCTGGCCAGCGCCAGCGGGGCAGAGCAGCTGCTGCTGCATGCGCGCGCGCGCGCAGGCCATGCAGCGGGCCCAGCAGCGAGCGGCAGCACAACGAGCCAGGCAGAGGCGCGGGCGGCCACGCGGGACGACGCCGGACAGCGCGCACGAGTCAACGCGCGCAGGCGCGTGTGCGCGGGTCGGGCGGCAACGGCACAAGATCTGGATCTAAAAAAGTAAACGAATCTGGGGAAAATAAACTGGGCCGGCCGGTAGTACCGGCCCACCCGGGCGGTACTACCGGGCCGGTCCGGTAGAACCGGTTGTGGGTACCGGGCCACACAGGAATGGGCTGCACGGAGCCAGGCACGACCGGTACTGGGCCCGGTAGTACCGGTCGGCCCAGAAACACTGTTTTTCTTTTTTCCTTTTAGAATTAAAAACGACAAATATTCAAACGGTCATAACTTTTAAACGGTAGCTCCGATTGACCCGATTCCAATTGCGTTGGATAGAGGACAACAAGGGCTTCTCAATAAAAAGTGGAAATATTGATTATCACCAAGTGAGAAAGTGTCAAGTAGAATAATGTGAGATATCTCACTTGGTGAGAAACCGAGAAGCCGCATAAATCAAAATCGCAACACGATATATATGGGAGATCCGATTTTGATGAACAAGAGCTTGTTATGGAGATTACCACAAGCTCTATATCCTCACATGGATAAGACCAAATAACAACCAAATACGATGATGCAAGTATGCAATGGTTTAAGCTCTCTCCGAACGATGTGACCGAATTACTCATACGAGAGCCCCTCTTGATAGTACGGTTATCTATCCTAAACCCGGTCTCCTACACACAACAAGAGACCGGCAAAAGGGAAAAAACCTATCAAGATTATACCTTTGCCTTGAGCATTCCACTTGAGCTCGATGTAGACGGTCTTGCCCTTCTCAAGATGGAACGCCTTTATTAATTCCTCATCATCGACCTTGCATATTGAGCTTGCCCAACATATCTTCTTTGCATTTCATCGACCTTGAAGCCAACACATGCTCCAAGCGATGCCAATGGACAAATCCTACAAGTATAACTTAATACACACATTAGTCTATAAAGATTGTCATTAATTACCAAAACCACACATGGGGCCCCAACATGTTCTTTCAAATTAGCTAGGTCATTCAACAAATATAAATGAAAGCAGTCATTTATCCCGGAATGCAAGAGACGTTGGGTGACCTAGAATTTGCGGTGAGCTACAAAATAGGCATGTAGTTACTTATCTATGAACCGAATAGAAATTATAATGGCATCATAAGAGAACTTGTAGAGCAAGAATGCAAACCACGAATGAACTATATAGAGAGGATAGCTATGTCGCTGCTTAGGACAAACCATTAGATATGAAATATAATGGCATTGCTTGTGAACCTATAGAAAAGGACAAACAAGAATTACACAAGTGTGCCTAAAAATGATATGAGTAATCAAACAGAGTGTTTCCTAGAATTTCAGCAAATATAAACTAGCCAGGTCATTTCAACAAATATATATGGAAGCGGTAGTATATCCTGGAATGCAAGAGACGTTGGTTGACTCAGAATTTGCGGTGAGCTACACAATGGGCATGCAGTTACTTTTGTAGCTAAGACTGAACGAGATAAAAATTATAATGGCATCATGTAAGAACTTGCAGAGCAGGAACGCAAACCACGAATGAACTACACAGTAGATGATAGTTATGTTGTTGCTTAGGATGAACCAGCACCAGATTAGAAATATAATGGAGTCTGTTGCGAACCTGTAGAAGAGGACAGGAAAGCATTAGACAAGTATGCATACAATGAAATTAACAATCAATCAAAGTGTTTCTTAGAATTTCAGGAAATATAAACTGGCCAGGTCATTTTAGCAAATATATATGGAAGAAATCGTTTATCCTGCAATGCAAGAGATGTTGGGTGACCCAAAATTTGCGGTGAGCTACACAATTGGCATGCACTTACTGTCGTAGCTAGGAACCGCAAAGAAATTATAAAGGCATCATAAGAGAAATTGTACATCAAGAATGCAAACTGCGAATGAACTATATATATAGTAGAGGATAGCTATGTCTTTGCTTAGGAGGAACCATTAGATATGAAATATAATGGCATTGCTTGTGAACCTGTAGAACATGACAAGCAAGCATTACACAAGTGTGCCTATAAATTAATTGAGTAATCGAATAGAATTTTTCCTAGAATTTTAGCAAATATAAATTAGCTAGGTCATTTCAACAAATATATATGGAAGCAGTAGTATACCCTGAAATGCAAGAGACGTTGGGTGAATCAGAATTTGCGGTGAGCTACACAATGGGCATGCAGTTACTTTCGTAGCTAAGAACAAACGAGACAGAAATTATAATGGCATCATGCGAGAACTTGCAGAGGAGGAACGCAAACCATGAATCAACTACACAGTAGAGGATAGTTATGTCGTTGCTTAGGATGAACCAGCACCATATTAGAAATATATTGACGTCTCTTGCGAACCTGTAGAAGAGGACAAACAAGCATTACACAAGTGTGCATACAATGAAATAATCAATCAATAAAAGTGTTTCTTAGAATTTTAGCAAATATAAACTGGCCAGGTCATCTCAACAAATATATATGGAAAAAGTCGTTTATGCTGGAATGCAAGAGACTGTGGGTGACCCAGAATTTGCGGTGAGCTACACAATGGGCATGCAGTTATTGTCGTAGCTAGGAACCACATAGAAATTATAAAGGCATCATAAGAGAACTTGTACATCAAGAATGCAAACTACAAATCAACTATATACACAGTAGAGGATAGCTATGTCGCTGCTTAGGACGAACCATTAGATAATAAATATAATGGCACTACTTGTGGACTTGTAGAACAAGACAATCAAGCATTACACAAGTGTGCCTACAAATGAATTGAGCAATCAAACAGAGTGTTTCCTAGATTTCAGCTAATATAAACTAGCCAGGTCATTTCAACAAATATATATGGAAGTACTAGTATATCGTGGATGCAAGAGACATTGGGTGACTCAGAATTTGCGGTGAGCTACAAAATAGACATGTAGTTACTTTTGTAGCTAATAATAAACGAGACAGAAATTATATGGCATCATGCGAGAACTTGTAGAGCAGGAACAAAGACCACGAATGAACTACACAGTAGAGGATAGTTATGTCGTTGTTTAGGATGAACCATGTAACACTACAGTACTAAAGGCTGTAGCTTCTATGCACCTTGCCAATCCCTGGATCGGTTCATTGGCTTACATAGAACCTAGATGAATAACAAAGTAAAATATCTGTGTATCATAAATAATGAAGATCCAGAGTATATATTTATTACAATAATGCTTAGCTCGAAGGCTAGCTTAAGATTATTCAAGTATCAAACATAAATAAATAACTCCTTCAATCTCCAAATTGCCCACAAGCGAACAAGTGCAGAGTGAAGTACCGTGACCTAGCTGATCAATCAGAGTTGGAATAACCTGCAACATAAAACGTAGCAGCCCCGAAGGGTTAATACATGGAATGTATGTCAAGTAGCGCTAAATAGGGAGACAATAGACTTAGCAACTACATGCTTATTTGGCTGGTGGAGCTGTGGCTAGCTTGCATTTTTCAAACACTTTGTCCTACTTTGTTAAACCAATTTGATTCACAACAACCCATTAAGTTTACCCATCAAGTTTTAGAAACCAAGAAATAAGGATGAGCGAGAATATGTCATAGTATCGATATCAAGCAACTCATTTAACCATAACCGGGGACACGGCTAAACACTTAGATCATACACCCTGCAGGGGTTTATACAATTTACCCATGTGACTTGGACAACCCAGCTCGTACCACCACACTCATATTGTGTGACGATAGGGAGAATCCCAAGAAGAGACCGTTCGGGAATTATATCCCCAAACCCCACTGCGCACCGGTCCCAACCTACCATTCACTACATCTCTGGCTACGCTGGGTTCGGGTCACCACGACTTACTGAGTCCAACCAGCCATCCATTTCTTACTGGCACATGGTTTCACATGTAAGCTACTGGAATAAAGACAACTAGTCCTTCTCAGTACCCTGGGCAGCATTTCCCACCATTATTCACAGTCCGATGACCAATCCCGCCACTCCGCCCAGGTAGTTCATTGACATTATGTTGTTTTAGTAGCACAAAACATTTACTTTACCAAATCATTATCCCTTCCTTGTATCAACAACATTGTTAAGCACATATACCATACGGGAGCTCAATTACAAAGAATTTCCCTACCACAATACATAGGACATAGCATATCATAGTAATACCTACACATGTAGCTACAAAATACACTACAAATGCACAAGGGAAAAATAGTAGGACAAATTCATGATCAAAAATAACAACTACTTGCCTTGACGGTAGGAGTCGAGAGTACAGTCCTCACAGAAGAAAGCGTTGCACTCGTCACAATCTACACGATATACAATTGCACACATAAACAATCATATTCAAACATAACAAATGCAAGATGCATGCATGACAAGTTGAACAAGGCTTCAGTAGAATTCTATAACCTTTGTTCAGTATACCTACTATATGCTTGCATGGAAAACATTTATAAGCATGGAAAACAAAACATGCACTTTTAAATGGCCAAATAGTGGAGCTCTAGTCCAATTATTAAACCACTGCTGTCAACTAGTTTGTAAAATCTTGGAAAAATAACTACTGTGTAGGCAACCTAAAATAGAACTAGTACCAACTATAAACACTCAAAAAGGAGTTACGGAACTTTTTATACAATTAAAATATTCCAGAAAGCCTTTTAAATGTTTCTGCAACTTCCAGTACAGTAAGGTTACCTTTTTAATTCACAAACAGAAACTACTTGTTATACTGATTCCAGGGACACCTCATTTGCAATTTTTTCAGTTTTAGAACTTTTCCTATGAATTTATTACTTTAAATAGGCCATTAAACTATTTAATTAATCACGAAAAAACCTTGCTGTAAAAGTATGAAACAATTATACAGAAATATTCTACGTGAAAAACTGAATCCATCAGTATCTTATTTGTAATTTTTGGCCCAGTAGTTTAATTTCTATGGATTTTAAAACTTTCTGCTAATTTCTGCAAATTTAAATTCGGCTTAATTAAAGAGTTAAAGTCAACTGACTTTTCCCCGCGCTGACATGGCACGGCGCTGACTGGTCAGCGGTCAAAGCGCTGGTCCATGGGCCATCTGGACCGTCCATCTCAGATCGGAGGGCTACGGCTGGCGGCGCTCACCTAGGTCTCCGACGACGGCGGCAGCGGCTCGACGATGACGTTGGCGGCTCCTCCAGCGGTCTCCAGCGGCAGGAAAGGGTGCGACGGGGTTCAGTAGGGGCCGACAGTCACGGGGGTTGCTCGGGCTGCTTCCCTCGTTTCCTCAAGCGGCGGCAGGAGGCGGCTGGAGGCGGACGTCGACGGGGCGCTCCGGCGAGCTCGGGAGCTCGTTCCAGCGAACCTGTGGCGAAACGAGCGGGTCAGGGCGACGTTGTCGAACACAGGGAAGAGGGGGGGTGCGTACGGAGGTGAACAGGGGGCTCGAGACACTCGGATTCGAGCTCTACTGTGAGCAACAACAGTGGCGGCGGCTCCAATCTCTGGCGAGGAATCCCGCGTTGGCAGCGGCGTGTTAGGAGGGGATTTTTGGGGGTTTTCGGAGAGGAAGAGGTAGGGATTAAGAGGGCGCAACAACCACACGGGGGTAGGTTTGGATTCGACACTAATCTCACGAAGAACGGCGTCGGTCGTTGAGTTTAAGAAGAACACGATCCTGGGAAGATGCTGACGGGCGGTGCCTGCCTGTTAGTCACGCGGGGCTAGGTGGGCGACGCTTTGCTATCCGCCGCATGCGCGGTTTCGCGCTGCTGTTGCCGCTGGCTGCAGCGCTGGCAGGCCCCAGCTGGGCCGGTTGGATGGGCCGCGGCTGGCCCGTGCTGCGGCGCGGTTTCCCCTTTTTTCCAAAACCTTTTCCTTTTTCCTGGGTGTTTGTCTTAACTGAAACTTCTGTCTAAAACTGTCTAGATTTTAACCAGAAATTCAGTCCACTGTAACTTTTGAACCGAAGATTCGATCGAGGCGATTCAAAGTGCTACGGGTTCGTGCTGGAACCCTCTATGCACATGTGACTTACAAACAACTAAATTAAAACTTTCTAGCAGATGCTAGGTTGAAAACAAGCAAGCATGTGTATGTGACAAAGGCATGCAAGTGGGATTATGACAAAAAGTTTGAAACTGATTTTTTTGCAATGATGCTCATGATGCAATGACATGTATGATATGCAGCGCCAAATCTAAAATTTGTGATGTGACAAGACTAACCCCCTTAAGATGAATCTTGTCCTCGAGATTCGAAGTGGCTAGCAAATAGATGCGGATGGTCCTCTCGAAGGTCGTCCTCTCGCTCCCAAATGGATTCTTCTACCGTGTGGTGGCTCCATTGCACCTTGCAAAACCTGATCGTCTTGGTACGGGTAAAACTCTCCGCTATCTCCAATATCTTGACCGGATTCTCCTCATATGTCAAGTTGCTCTCCAGCTGAACCTCCTCTAGTGGCACAGTGTCTCTCAATGGTGTATTCACCATCTCCGGATGGCACTTCTTCAGCTGGGACATGTGGAACACGTCATGAACAGCGAATAAAGCCTCTAGCAACTCCAACTGATATGCAACCTCTCCCTTGCATGCTAAGACCCGGTATGGTCCTATGAATCAAGGTGCCAGCTTACCCTTGATTCCAAATCTCTTAATTCCACGCAGTGGCGATACTCTAAGGTATGCTCAATCTCCAATCTCATACACCACTTCCTTGCGCTTGGTGTCAGCGTAGCTCTTCTGCCTTGATTGTGCCACATTCAGCCTGTCTCGAATCAAACTGACCTTTTCCTCGGCATCCTTGATCAAATCTGGCCCAAACAGTTGACGATCACCTACACCATCCCATAGTAATGGTGTTCTACATGTCTTACCATACAACACATCAAACGGCGACATACTGATGCTGGACTAGTAGCTGTTGTTGGTGGAAAACTCAGCATAGGGAAAATTTTCATCCCAACTCGAGCCATGAGCCAGAGCGCAAGCTCTCAACATATACTCCAAAATCTGATTCACCCTCTATGTCTGTCCATCTGTCTGAGGGTGGAATGCTGTGCTAAATTCCAATCTGGTCCCCAATGACTCATGCAGTTGGCGCCAAAAGTGAGAGGTTAATTGAGTACCTCTATGTGACACAATTCTCTTGGGCACACCGTGCAGACACACTATCCTGTTCATATAGATCCTGGCTAGCTTGGCACTGGTATAAGTGGTCTTCACAGGTATAAAGTGAGCTACCTTGGTCAAATGATCCACCACTACCCATATAGAATCATAACCAGACCTGGTCCTGGGCAGTCTGATGATAAAATCCATCCCCACTTTATCCCACTTCCAATCTGGTACTGGCAATGGCTATAGTAATCCCACTGGCTTATGATGTTCAGCCTTCACTCTACTACACACATCGCATAAGGCAATATGCTCGGCGATATCCACCTTCATATTGTTCCACCAGAATCTTTCCTTTAAATCCATATACATTTTGGTATTTCCTGGATGTATCGAGTATGGCGAGTCATGGGCTTCCTGGAGAATTAACTTCCTTATTTCTAGATCGCTGGGCATACACAGACGATCACCATACCACAGGGTTCCTTGCTCATCCTCGCGAAATCCCTCCGCTTTGCCCTTGGGTATGTTTTACTTTATTCCTTCCAAGTCACTATCCTTCTTCTGAGCTTCTCCAATCTTTTCCTGGAGCGTTGGCTTGACCTCCATTGACGCCAAATATCCCTCAGATACTACCTCCAATCTAAGATTCTTGAATTGCTCGCACAAATCCCTCGACAAATTTCCCACTCTTAGTCCATTTGCATAAACCTTGCGGCTTAGTGCATCTGCCACTACATTTGCCTTTCCTGGGTGATATTGCAGACTCGTGTCATAATCCTTAATGAGTTCCAACCATCTTCTTTGACTCATGTTCAGCTCCTTATGGGTGAATATGTACTTCAAGCTCTTGTGGTCTGTGAATACATCGCAGTGCTTTCCCGTCAGATAGTGTCTCCATACCTTGAGTTCATGAACGACCGATGCTAATTCCAAATCATGTGTGGTGTAGTTCCTCTCATGGTGCTTGATCTGGCACGAGGCATATGACACCACTCTTCCATCTTGCATCAACACACTACCCAGACCTTGTCGAGATGCGTCACAGTATACCTGGAAATCCTTATGTAGATCAGGCAAGCACAGAATAGGTGCGGTCACTAGGCAACGTTTTAGTTCCTAGAAACTAGCCTCACATTCCTCGGTCCATTCAAACTTCTTCTCCTTCTTCAACAATTCCGTCATTGGCTTTGCAATCTTGGAGAAATTCTCTGTGAACCTTCTGTAATATCCAGCAAGTCCGAAGAAGCTTCGAATATCGCCCACATTCTTGGGCACTTCCCATTCTATAACCGATGATACCTTGCTTGGATCAACTACGACTCCTTCTCCCAACACCACATGTCCTAGAAATCCAACAGTGTTCAACCAGAACTCGCACTTGCTGAATTTGGCATATAGCTTGTGTTCCCTCAGCTTTTCCATTATCATCCGCAAATGCTTCTCATGCTCCTCATCATTTCTGGAGTATATCAATATATCGTCGATGAACACCACCACAAACTTGTACAAGTACTCCATAACTACCTTGTTCATCATGGTCATGAAATATGCCGGAGCATTCGTTAGTCCAAAAGACATAACCGTATACTCATATAAACCATACCTAGTGGTGAAAGCAGTTTTTGGTATGTCCTCTTCCCGGATCTTCAGTTGAAAATATCCTGATCTTAGGTCAATCTTGGAAAACACCTTTGCTCCTTCCAATTGATCAAACAAATCATTTATATTGGGCAGTGGGTACTTATTCTTGATAGTCACTTCATTCAGCGAACGATAGTCCACTAGCAACCTCTTGATACTGTCCTTCTTCTCCACAAACAGAACAGGCGCACCCCATGACAACGAGCTGGGCTAAATAAATCCCTTGTCCAACTGCTCTCCCAATTGTTTCTTCAACTCCTTCAGTTCATCCACATCCATCTTGTATGGCCTCTTGGATATTGGTCTAGTCCTCGGCATTAAGTCAATAAGAAACTCCACATGACGGTATGGTGGCATCCCTGGTAATTCCTCTGGAAACAAGCTGGGGTATTCTCTCACTATAGGTACTGTGTCCATGCTAACCCCCTTAAGAAAATTTACCTCGGCACTCCTAAGACGTGCTGATGATTTAAACTTAATACTCGTGCCCCGTGGAGTTCTGAGTGAAATTGATTTCCATGCACAATCCACTTGGCCATTGTGCGCGGACAACCAATACATGCCTAGTATCACATCTAGTCCCTGTGACTCCAAAACAACTAGGTGTTCTGGAAAACTGTGTGCTCCAATTCCCAGGGTCAAATCACGACAACCCACACTAGCTAACATTTCTCCTCCCGGTGTGCTCACTCTAATTGTCCCTTTTAGTGCCTCAGTGGGTAACTTATGTCTATCCACAAATGCCCTTGATATGAATGAATGTGATGCTCCAGTATCAAATAAAACAAGTGCAATATGGGAATCGGCTGGAAACTTACCAATCACGAGGTCTGACTCATCATGGATCTCTTCCACATCCACATGGTTCACATTAGCCTTCTGGTTGGGGCCAATATTGGGTCCAACTCCTGGAGTCTTCTCCGGGCAGGTGCTTGCATAGTGACCCAGCTTCTTGCACTTGTAGCACTCCACATTGCTGAGGTCCTTCTTGCTCACTTAGCTGTGTCCATTGTTCCTCCTAGAGCTGCCATTGTAGTTCTTGTGACCATTGTGGTGGCGGTCGTTCCCTCCACGGTGGTGGATGCTGCTCTTGTGTCCATCATGGCGATGTCCATTACCTCCGCGGTGGTCGTGGTCATCACCTCCATGCCTGGAGCGTCCAGAGTGTCCATCATAGGAGGTGCGAGCACGTGATGTGATCCAGAAGAGTGATTGTTGTGCTTCCTCTTGCGCTTTTCCACTTGCTGCTGCTTTCCTTCCAGGATCCTAGCCTTATCCATCAGCTCCTGAAATGTTGGGCAATATACCACTAATAGCTGCACCGAGAGCTCATCACTGAGACCATCCAGAAACCTCTCTCTCCTCTTGGAGTCAGTGTCCACATCCTCTGGAGCATAACGTGACAGATTATTGAACTCCTCTATATATTCTGCCACAGTGCAGTTGGTCTAACGCAAATTGCGGAACTCCTTCCTCTTCAGACTCAGAAGCCCTGAAGAGACATGGTTGGTCTTGAAACCTTCCTCAAAAATGGCCCAGGTAACTGTATGCAGTGGGTGGGTAATCTGAAAAGTATCCCACCAAGAAGCAGCTGGTACCTCCAATAGGTGAGCAGCAAACCTCACCTTTTCAGCATCCGTGCATCCAACAGTTACCAGATCCTTGTTCACCGAACGCAACCAGTCGATATCAATCATTGGTTCAGGTGCAGTAGAGAACTTTGCTGGCCTCAGCCTCAGAAACCTTGTAAGTGCATCACCTTGGGGACGGTTGTTCCCGTTATTGTTGTTATTGTTATTGTTATTGTTGTTGTTCTAGGCAGCCATAAATTGAGTCATCACCTGCGCTAGCTGTTCCTGGGCTGCCATCAGCTACTCCATCTCAGTGGGTTGACGGCGAGGCAGCATCTGCGGTTCAGCACAGGTAAGTTTAGAAAGAGCATCTACAATAATAAAATTTCTACCCATGCATTATGATCATACAACAACAAAACAAGCACAAGCAACCACACACAAGCATTACATCAGCAAATTCGCAAGAAAGAACTGTTCCAGGGGTTATCCTAATAGTATACAGCTACTGAAATATTTTTAGAGGCATTAGCAACAATTACAACCATAAACAAGCCAACAAAAGCGCAAAACAGAAATCTGCCAGAATAGTCTAGCACTATTCACGAATTTTTCTGCCTGACTTAAACTCATCATAGAATTTTTATGATTTTTGTACATATAGTACATGAAGTTTAGCACCAAACCCTATTTTTTCAGATTTTCCCAGTTACCAATAAAACATGAAAAATTGTACAGTAAAGCAGGGTCAGCAGAAAACTACAGCAGGAAAGTCACGGATTTCAACCAAAACTGTGCCATAACTCATTTAGAAATTAGCAAAAATAATCCTAGAACTTTAGAGTACACAATAGAGCATCCTAAAAAGTTTAAACTAACAGCATCTAAGTTTTACATTGATCGAGGCCTTAAACTAACGATGTATCCTAACAAAGACTAATTGGTGGCCATCTATCTACTTCATGAAGAGGTTGCAGTAGGTCCTTGCATTCATGCGTTGACGCTTCGCTCCACGAATCATCCATGGTGGTGGCGTGTACACCTCCCCTAAATCCTCGCCGAAGACATCAAAATCCACCTCTCCAGGATCCTCTCCTTCCTCATCTTCTGCTGGTTCAGCAACTGCTTCATCTCCTCCACCATCATTGCCTCCGTCCTCATATTCATCCTTATCACCATCATTGTTCCCTCCATCATCATCATCATCATTATTGCCATCATCTCCATTGTTGTCATCATCAGGTGGTGGATTCAACTGAGCCTGGAGAGCGGCAATTTGAGACGCCATATCAACAATGGTCTGATCCCTTTCCTGAACGGTCCCTTGCAGCTACTCTATGGCTTGATCCTTCTCCTGGACAGTCCCATTCAGCTGTGCTATGGTCTCATCCTTATCTTGGACAGTCCCATTTAGCTGTGCTATGGTAGCGTCCCTGCCAATAAGTGCTTGTTCCAGAACATCCACAACTTCGTGTAAGGTATCAATCTCCTGTCCTTGGACCAGTAGACCATTGCTGGCAAAATCAGCTATCTCATGTACCATCATCACCTTCTCAGCTAGAACTCCATTCTCCATCTCCATATCCTCTATGTTCCTCCGACGGGGCGGCATGTTGTTCCTGTTGCCCGGGGTAACCACAACGTTCCCATTCTCATCACGCCTTCCGTAGTCACGGTAAGGAGAGTCTTCTGGCAGCAGGTGTCGAACAATATGGCACTGGCGTGATAGGGCTTCATGCATGGCCAAGTTTATTACAAGCTCTCAGTTGCAATACCGCTTGGTGTAGACCAGATGCACAGGGTTTGGCAAGGCGAAATCCCTGAAGATGATAGTGGTGATCTCCTAGGCGTCCTCACCATAGCCATAGGTATATAGCCTTCTTCCCTTGAACATGGGTAGCGGCAAGCCCAATGACTGTGAGAGCTGTCCAAACTGTCTTGCAAATGGCCTTGGCGACTCGATCCCAGCATACCCAGTCCTGACTTCTCCCATCTATAAATTAAAAGAGGGAAGTGTGAGAATGGCAACTGATAAAGATTTACGAGAGTGAAAGGCATAAGATGAAAGACAGAGTTAATATAAGCTTCAGTAATTCTATGGCTTCCTATTCCAACCTAGGTGACGATCCTACAGTCGACACACGGGCTCTGATACCATCTGTAACACTACAGTACTAAAGACTGTAGCTTCTATGCAACTTGCCAATCCCTGGATCGGTTCATTGGCTTACATAGAACTTAGATGAATAACAAAGTAAAATATCCATGTATCATAAATAACGAAGATCCAGAGTATACATTTATTACAATAATTCTTAGCTCGAAGGCTAGCTCAAGATTATTCAAGTATCAAACATAAATAAATAACTCCTTCAATCTCCAAATTGCCCACAAGCGAACAAGTGCAGAGTGAAGTACCGTGACCAAGCTGATCAATCAGAGTCGGAATAACCTGCAACATAAAACGTAGCAACCCCGAAGGGTGAATACATGGAATGTATGGAAAATAGCGCTAAATAGGGAGACAATAGACTTAGCAACTACATGCTTATTTGGCTGGTGGAGCTGGGGCTAGCTTGCATTTTTCAAACACTTTGTCCTACTTTGTTAAACCAATTTGATTCACAACAACCCATTATGTTCACCCATCATGTTTTAGAAATCAAGAAATAAGGATGAGTGAGAATATGTCATAGTATTGATATCAAGCAACTTATTTGTCCATAACCGGGGATATGGCTAAGCACTTAGATCTTACACCCTGCAGGGGTTTGTACACTTTACCCATGTGACTTGGACATCCCAGCTCGTACCACCACACTCATATTGTGTGACGATAGGGAGAAGCCCAAGAAGAGACCATTCGGGAAGTAGATCCCCAAACCCCACTGCGCACCGGTCCCAACCTACCATTCACTACATCTCAGGCTACGCTGGGTTCGAGTCACCACGACCTACTAAGTCCAACCAGCCACCCATTTCTTACTGGCACATGGTTGCACACGTAAGCTAGTGGAATAAAGACAACTAATCCTTCTCAGTACCCTGGGCAGCATTCCCCACCATTATTCACACTCCGATGACCAATCCTGCCACTCCGCCCAGGTAGTTCATTGACATTATGTTGTTTTAGTAGAACAAACCTTTAATTTACCAAAGCATGATCCCTTCCTCGTATCAACAGCAATGCTAAACACATCTACCTATGGGAGATCAACTACAAAGGATTTTCCTACCACAATACATAGGACATAGCATAGCATAGCATAGTAATACCTACACATGTAGCTACAAAATACACTACAAATGCACAAGGGAAAAATAGTAGGACAAATTCATGATCAAAATATCAACTATTTGCCTTGAAGGTAGGAGTCGAGAGTACAGTCCTCACAGAAGAAAGCACTGCACTCATCACAATCTACACGATACACAATTGCAACACATAAACAATCATATTCAAACATAACAAATGCAAGATGCATGCATGACAAGTTGAACAAGGCTTCAGTAGCATTCTATAACCTTTGTTCAATATACCTACTGTATGCATGCATGGAAAACATTTATAAGCATGGAAAACAAAACATGCAATTTTAAATGGCCAAATAATAGAGCTCTAGTCCAATTATTAAACCACTGCTGTCAACTAGTTTGTAAAATCTTGGAAAAACAACTACCGTGTAGGCAACCTAAAATAGAACCAGTACCAACTAGAAACACTCAAAAAGGAGTTACAAAACTTTTTATATAATTAAAATATTCCGGAAATCCTTTTAAATGTTTCTGCAACTCCCAGTATAGTAAGGTTACCTTTTTAATTCAGAAACAGAAACTACTTGTTCTACTGATTCCAGGGACACCTCATTTGCAATTTTCTGAGTTATAGAACTTTCCCTATGAATTTATTACTTTAAATAGATCATTAAACTATTTAATTAATCACAGAAAAAGCTCAACGCAAAAGTATGAAACAATTGTACATAAATATTCTATGTGAAAAACTAAATCTATCAGTATCTTATTTACAATTTTTGGCCCATTAGTTTAATTTCTATGGATTATAAAAGTTTCTCCTAATTTCTGCAAAATTAAATTCGGTTTAATTAAACAGTCAAAGTCAGCTGACTTTTCCCCGTGCTGAAGTGGCATGGCGCTGACTGGTCAGTGGTCAAAGCGCTGGTCCACAGGCCATCTAGATCGTCCAACTCAGATCGGAGGGCTGTGGCTGGCGGCGCTCACCTGGGTCTCCGACAACGGCGGCAGCGGCTCGGCGATGACGGTGGTGGCTCCTCTGGCGGTCTCCGGCGACGGGAAAGGGTGCGATGGGGTTCAGTAGGGGGCGGCGGTCATGGGGGTTGCTCGGGCTGCTCCCCTTGTTTCCTCAAGCGACAACAGGAGGCGGCTGGAGGCGGACGTCAACGGGGCGCTCCGGCGAGCTCGGGAGCTCGTTCCAGCGAACCTGCGGCGAAACGATCGGGTCAGGGCGATGTTGCCGAACGCGGGGAAGAGGGGGATGCGAACGGAGGTGAACAGGGGGATCGGGACGCTCGGATTCGAGATCTACCATGAGCAACGACGACGGTGGCGGCTCCAATCTCTGGCGAGGAATCCCGCGTTGGCGGCGGCGTGTTAGGAGGGGATTTTTGGGGGTTTTCAGAGAGGAAGAGGTAGGGATTAAGAGGGGGCAACAACCATGCGGGGGTAGGTTCGGATTCGACGCAAATCTCGTGAAGAACGGCATCGGTCATTGAGTTTGAGAAGAACACGATCCTAGGAAGATGCTGATGGACAGGGCCCGCCTGTCAGTCACGTGGGGCTAGATAGGCGACGCTTTGCTGTCCACCGCACGTGCGGTTGCTCGCTGCTGCTACCGCTGGCTGCAGCGCTGGCAGGTCCCGGCTGGGCCGGCCGGATGGGCCGCGGCTGGCGCGCGATGCGTCGTAGTTTCCCCTTTTTTCCAAAACCTTTTCCTTTTTCCTGGGTGTTTTTCTTAATTGAAACTTCTGTCTGAAACTGTCTAGATTTTTACCAGAAATCCAGTCCACTGTAACTTTTGAACCGAAGCTCCGATTGAGGCGATTCAAAGTGCTACGGGTTCGTGCTGGAACCCCCTACGCACCTGTGCCTTCCAAACAACTAAATTAAAACTTTCTAGCAGATGCTAGGTTGAAAACAAGAAATCATGTGTATGTGACAAAGGCATGCAAGTGGGATTTTGACAAAAAGTTTGAAACTGAATTTTTTTGCAATGATGCTCATGATGCAATGACATGTATGATATGCAGTGCCAAATCTAAAATTTGGAATGTGACAAACCAACACTAGATAAGAAAACAATGACATCGCTCTTGTGAACCTATAGAAGAGGCTATGCAAACCAACATGTTCAGTGTTCCCTTTTGAGCTCTATGCAAAGAAAAAATAAATAGTCAGCGTTGCATCTTTTAAAGATCTAGATAGAAAAAATAAAATTATAATCGAACTAGTACAATGAGTTTAAACAGGTACTACAGGATAGCAGAACGATGTCATGGAGGAAATAATAGCAGGAACTTAGCTCGGGACGAACCAGATAGAATCAATAACTGGGGAGCAGGGCATCCATACTAAAATTTTCCACTGAATTTACATTTTACAAGAAATACAGAATAGCAGGCAATTACTGTTGTAGGGAGTAGCTAAGAACATGTTCTTGACAAAATAACAAACATGTGCATGACTTGAAATTTCTAGAGCAGCGAATGCAAACCAACGTGTCCTATGACCTTGTATGTAGCACAAAGAACATGCATGCCCAGTGAATTGTGTGTACTAGCATGATTACAAAAATGTAGTTCAGTGCAACAGGCTTTAACCTTCTATACTGCTAAGAAAACAAAAAGAGGTTGGAGATTTGGTTACCTTGGTCAGAGAGGTGTCTAAGCATCGTTGGTACTGTGCGGGTGACGTCCAGGTAACCGAGGGTGTTGCGGTAGTGGGGAAGCATATCTTGGGCTATCGCAGAAGCATATATTGGGAGGTCGCGGAAGGAGATCTTGGGCGGTCGATAACGACTTGAGCATGGTGGATGAGAGCGTCGCTGAGGCAGATGCGGTGCAGCAAATAGTGATGCCCGTGCAGATGGTCTGGAGCGGAAGACAGAGAACTCGTTGAACTAGATCTCGTCCGGTGGACACCGGTGTAGTGGCTCCGGTACGGTTGGGTAGCTTTCGGCGGTGGGAAAGCAGAGGTTGAGCGATCGACAACGCCATTGGCATGGTCAGGGAGACCGCAGCTCCGGTGCAGTGGTAGAGAGACCCGATGAACTAGATCCGGTGGGGTGGGCGTCGGTGAAGCGGCTCCGCGGCGGTGCACAATGTAGGGTTTCACGGCATAGTAAATCAAAATTTTCTATGGATGCGAACAGAGGGAAGCCAAGATCTAATCTAGGAGATGCAAACAACGAGAGAGATTGGATTAGATCTTCATACCCTTGAAGATTCGCACAGCGGAACGTTCGTCGGAACGTGGGTGATGTAGTCGTACTCGCTTCTCCTCCTTGCGATCCGATCCGATCTAGCACCACAAGTAGCGATGCCTCCGTGAGATGCACACGTGCGGCACCTCCATGTATCCTCCTTACTTGGTCCAGCAAGTATGGTGGAGAGATGGGTTGGATCTACAACGCGACGGCGCGGTGCAATTGGTGGAGAATTTCTGCAGCAGGGCTTCGCCTACAAGCAGTCGGGAGGGAGAGAGGAGGGCAGCAGGGCGGCTAGGGTTGGAGGGCAAGGTGTAGGGGGTTGGTGCGCCCCCAGCCCTCTATATATAGAGGGGTGGGCGCAGCCCTAGCCCCTCCCCCAAGCCAAGGCCGGCGGCCCCAAGGAGGAAGAGTGGGGGGCAAGGAAACCCCCCCTTCTAGAAGCTCTATCTAGAGTTTAAACCTCTCTTGGCCGGCTGGGCCCTATGGGGCCTTGTGACCCTGGCCCAATGCGTCCAGGGCACTCCCTCATAGGCCCATGACCCCTCCCGGAAGGTGGGGCCACGTTGGTCCCCTTCCAGAAGGTTCTAGAAGCTTCCGGTACAATATCGATTAATCCGGAACAATTCCGAACTCCAAAAACTGCACTTCCTTATATGAATCTTATTCTCCGGACCACTCCGGAACCTCTCATGATGTCCTGGATCCCATCCGAGACTCCGAACAAAAACTCATAAACCAATTATCCAATCTATCCTAGCGTCGAGACACATTAAGTGTGTGACCCTGCGGGTTCGAGAATATGCAGACATGATCTTCTATCAATAATCAACAGCGGGGTCTGGAAACCCATATTGACTCCCACACATTCATCGATGATCATATCGGATGAACCACGATGCCAGGATTCAATCAATCCCATTTATATATTCCCTTCGTCTCGCGATATTTTACTTGCCCGAGATTCGATCGTCGGTACCGTCATACCTAGTTCAATCTCGTTCACAGCAAGTACTTTACTCGTTCCGTAATCCGATATCACTTTGTGATTAACTCCTTAACCACATGCTTGCAAGCAGTGTTGATATCGATTACCGAGTGGGCCCGAAGTATATCTCTCCGACTTGGGAGGGACAAATCCCATCTCGATACATACAACCCAACAGATACTTTCCGATCACCTGAGAGACACCTTTATGATCACCCTCTCATAGGATGACGTTTGATGACCTCAAAGCTTTCTTCCGACACCAGGGAGTTGTATTATCTCATGGTCTAAGGAATACAATATTTGACATAAGAAAAGCTTCGCAAAGACGAACACGATGACACGATCTAATTGCTTCGCTTAGTTTGGGTCTGTCCACCATATCATTCCCCAATGATATGATCTCATTATTAATTGAAAACTCATGTCCATGGTTAGGAAACCTTAACCATCATTAATCAATGAGCTAGTCCATAGAGGCATACTAGGGACACGGTGTTGTTCACAAACCACACAAGTATTAAAGTTTCCGCTTAATACAATTCTAGCATGGAATATAAACATTATCATGAACAAGAATTATAATAATAACAGCTTTATTATTGCCTCTAGGGCATAATTCCAACACACAAGACCGCAGCTCAAGCGGCTCAGGCCGTCGTGGAATTGTCGTCGGCTGGTGCGCGTGGTGGGCATGGAGCTGAGGGCGTGGGTGAGGAGCCTGGGATTTTTGGGAGGGCCGACGGGAAAAACTATGCACGAATTAGGGACAATGGAGGTGAAAAGAAAAATAATTACGATCATGCCCCCAAGCTACGGACTATAGCATTTCCCATAGGGCGTCTGCACAACAGGTAGAATGGTAATTTTGAAACCAAAAGTTTTTGTAATGGAGGGGCGCAGAATGTTTTAAGGTCGGTGTGTGATTTTGCCGCGCGATTGAGATTTTGAATTCGGCTAGCGTCCATCTACTAATAGAAATAATGGAGTATACCGTACACTATCTGCCTAGGAATTCAAGACAGCGAGTCACATCAACTGATCATCCATATCCATATATTTGCATAGAAACTTGGATACCACGACGTAGGCGGTAAATTTTGCCGCTTGACTAAAATTTTGAATTTGGCTAGTGTCCAAGTAATACTATAAAAATGGTACTACCTGGGTGGGAGATTTTTCCTGCAAATGTTTGAAACCAAGAGACGTGAAATGTTTTGGGGTAGGTGGGTTATTTTGCCGCTCGATTACGATTTTAAATTTTGTTGCCGGCCAAGGTTTAATAGAAAAAAGGTTGTGTAGACCGTACGCCATCTGGTCAGCAATTTAACGCGCGAGTCACATCCACTGATGCCTCCCATTCAAACGGGATAGGCGTTAGGTTTTGGTGGCCGACTGTGATTTTGAATTTGTAGTAGGGATGTAAAGTACACCATTTTGAATTTGTACTTAACTACACGACAATGTTTCATCAGACACACATAGGCCCCTAAACGAACAGACAACTCTAACATTCCAGCCCCTGCAGCTCCGTGACTGCAGCACAAACAGAACTGCCGCCACTGTTCCATCAGCTACCAAAACAAACAAACATCAGACTGCAGATCCAAATAACACAACCTGTGATAACACATGCTTTCCCAAACAAGCCTTTCTTGTTCATCCGAGTGTTATTTTCATCTCCTTGATGTTGCAGTCTGAATCAGCTGAGTTGCTGACAGGAGTTCCTTTTCATTTCTTTGATTTAGCATCGAATTATGTCGGTTGCCAAAGGAAATGAACAAAATGATTAGCAAAATCATAGGTGTACAAAGATTCAAGGGTTGCACATGAATGACTGCACTAACCAGGTGTCATTAAGTAGGGATGTAAAGTACACCAACGTTTAGGAGATCAGAACTTCTTACACTTCATGCTGCTGAGATCTAATTCGAATACTCCCTCCTTTGCCCATATAACCACCATTTCTCTATCCTCAAATGCGCAGAGTAACCTTATTGAATCTTTCCCATCAGATGCCCATCATTTATCAAGGCCAAGGAGAGTATCCAACTCAACCTTTATATGAGGAACCCAAGCTTCCCATTTCCCTATTGATGATCTTGCACTGGACCACATGCATAGAGTGAAATATCTTATAACCGCAAGGGCAACATATCCATTATGCCCCTTAGTGATGACAAAATTGCATCTGGAAATATCATGTTTCTCATGTGGGCACTCAATATAACAAAGTTTTGTTGTCACATTGTCGAAGGCGATTATATATCTGGACTTCATTGTTGGCCAGTACAAAATGTCCCCTATGAGAGTTGTCGGCATGTGATCAGTCTTAGCCAGCATCTCAGCACGTTCAATCCTATCCTCTCATTTTACAAACTCTGATGAGTATCTCTGGACCAGTGCTTGGTTACGATTGGTTACTATCCAAACAACCCAGAAATTGCTGCAACAGTGTGAAGACAATTTCCCATGGTTTCTTGAACAGAGAATTGCCCCGTTGTCATACTCACGTCTCCGCCAAATTGGTGGTTCTGGTATCACTGTTTCACTTCCATTGATTGTATCCCAGGCCATTATCATGTTAGACCCTTGCGGAAAATGAAGTAGCACCCTACCATTGCGACATCTGAGTACATATGGTTTGTAGGCTTTATGTACTTCCACTAGGCTATTCATCTTCTTGAAGATGGATTGGTAAAGATTATGATTTGTTATGAATCGAGCATCCTCGGATCTGTTGGTGAAAAATCCAAGTAACGACATTCCTTTGTTGTGTGATAGGGTTAGCTTTTTGAAATGTTGCTTCCCATGAAGTACATCCAATGTTTTTGGATGACTAATGCCCTTAGTACGCATGATGGGTGCGAAGGAAGCCTGACAAGAATCTGACCGACTACATTGCTTGGCAAGTCGTTGATTGTTGCATATGTTCTTCCATTGAAGCTGGTAGGATGATGCAAATAGCACAAGTGCATCATGAGAATCAAGTAAACTGCAAAAGTCACAATGCACAGCCCTAAAAAAAGAATTATGTAAACACTAGAATGCATCATATAATTTGGCAGGAAAATTTATCATCGAAATTTCATAAACTACACGTGTCAGAAAAAACTACCTAAATAGCAAAGTGTGTCAACAAAATACCTAAACAACACAAGGAATCAACTAGAATAGTACAAAAGCACCAAAATGCTTCACCATGTCGGAACATGGTAAAGGTAATGGATAACATTTTTTCAGAGGTCACCGGAGAGGACATAAAGGTCCCCACCTGGATTTTCTCGTTTTATCATAAAGAAGGGGAGAAAAAATGGACGCAGCTTCAATGACTTGGTGAACCCAGGTCTCATGGTGACTTGCCCCAAGAACCACCTTCCATCCTAGATTCAAGGTATGATAGTAGCTCAGATTTTAAACTTCAAAGTAAAACTATTAGAAAAAATTGAAACAAAATCAGTAAATCATAGGTGCCTAGGTTTGAATCATGTGAAAGTTTTATCCCATTCGGATTGCTAGTTTGTGATTAAATAGCTTTTATGTTCCTAGTACTAGTACTTTGAACCAATATCCACTACTTCCAGAAAAAAAACCCCGGAGCGGAATACATAAAACAGGAAGGGAGTCAGGGAGACAACATCCAACGCAGAACTTACAAAAGGGTCGATGAGTTCTGAGCAGATGGAGCAGGCTCCGCCGACAAATGACGAGCCACAGCCGTTGAAGCTGAAGAAGCACGACCACGAGCTGACGCTGAAGAAGCACGACCACGAGCTGACGCATTCCTAGCATCCCACACAGCCGTCGCTTTAGCAGTGGCAGCCAACATAGCCGAATTTGATTCAGGAGCAGCCGATGAGGATCTCGACTGTGCCTCCATCGCTTTCTAAGCATCACTCAACACTGCCCAAGATTCTGATGCAGTACAAGCATCGGCCTCCGCATCCGCTTCACATGTATCCGCTGGTGCTGCTTCAGCATCCACCTCTGCTTTACAAGCATCAGCCGACGCAGCAAAAGCATCCACCGACGCCGATTGCATTTCCTGCAAAAGACATCAACTTATTTACTTCGGAATGCCCAAAATAAATGTATTCTATCCATCAGAAAGCACGTAATCTCTGGAGGTTGGGGACGTACGTACCAGCGAAAGGCTGTGCGGTGGTGCTCAATGGTGGAGCGGCGGGGAAAGTTCAGTCGAGGGAGAGCGTCCAGGCGGAGGAGAATTCTCGATGCGGTTGAGGCAGCGCTTCCTCGAAACTAACTTTCGCCCCGCTATATTTTTTTTGTGAACCCCGCTTTATTTTTGTGGAAAAAAACCGTTGTATTAATAAAAGCAACCACACGAGGCCTAGTTCTTTTGGAGCTTTTCAACAGCTTAAGCATCCATAATGTATAAGGTGAAGTTTTGCTATAAGGTAGGACCCACATGGCTTATGGAAAATGTCACAATGTATAAGGTCAACAATTGCCACAAGGTGGGACCCACATAACTTATCACATTGCTCCATGCAAAATAAAGTAGAGAGGGAGAATTATTTTCTATTCCTTATGGGCAACCCACAAGCTTGACATGCACCTTTAGGCTTAAAGACATGCTTATTTTCTCCACAATATACAAGGTGAACCTTAGAGAACCCCACTTGAATGACTTTATGCCGACTTATCAAAATTAGGTCAAATTTGAACTACAAGAAAATTGTAGGTTTGGTTTGAAAGTTTCACGATTTTTTTGAGGTAACCATCGGGGAAGTGGGGTTTAATACATCACAAACCACCACCGAGAGTTTTGATAACAAGTTCCTATTCTTGCTAAAATTCTGCATGCTGACAATTTAACAAAATTAGGTCAAACTCAAGCTACTAGTAAGAGCGATAGATTGCACTTGAATTACTAGTTGTCTTTTCAAAGGTAGATGGGTGCATCTACTTTCTAATAAACAATGCCATCGGTGTGAGTATCCAACTATCAGGAAAGAACATTCTTAATTTTATGAGTAGTAACGATGACGAGATTGTTCCTTTCCGTAAAGAAATTCTGAAGAATATGGATCTGAATGCCAGAAGCAGACCTTTGAAATATTTATAGTAGACCGACATGTTGTATTTATGGTTCCCATGTTTTATGTTTTTTTAAAATTCGGCCTAGCTAACTCTGCCCAATTGAATGAATTTATGCCGATTTATCTAAATTAGGTCAATCTTGAACTATAGAAAAATTGTAGGTTGCTTTGAAAGTTTTGTGATTTTCTTGAGGTAACCATCGGAGGGTCATTTAATATGTCACGAACCACCACCGAGAGTTTTGAAAAAAGGTTCAACTTCTTTCTAAGATTTTTCATCTTAACAAATTAACAAAATTAGGTCAAACTAGAGGTACGAGTAAGCACGATAGATTTCTCTTAAATTAATTGTCTTTTCGAAGGTAGATGGGTGCATCTTATTTTAGTAAACAATGTCGTCGGTGTTAGTTTCCAACTTTCAGGAAAGAACATTCTTGGTTTTCCGAGTGATGACGAGATCGTTCCTTTCCGTGAAGAAAGTCTGAAGAATATGGATTCGAATGCCATGAGCAGACCTTTCAAATATTTATAGTGGACCGACATGTTGTGCTTACGATTCCCATGTTTTATGTTTTTTTAAACTTTAGCCTAGCTAACTCTTACCACGTGAATGACTTTATGTTGATTTACCGAAATTAGGTCAATCTTGAACTACAGGAAAATTCTAGGTTGCTTTGAAAGTTGCGCGATTTTCTAAGGTAACCATCTGGGGGTCATTTAATATATCACGAACCACCACCTTGAGTTTTAAAAACATGTTGAACTTATTGCTAAGATTTTTCATCTTGACAACTTAATGAAATTAGGTCAAATAACTTGAAGTACGAGTAAGCGCGATGGATGATTGCTCTTGAATTAATTGTCTTTTGGGAGGCAGATGGGTGCATCTTCTTGTAGTAAACAATATCGTCGGTGTGAGTTTCCAACTTTTAGGAAAGAACATTCTCAATTTTTCGAGTGATGATGAGATATTGTTCCTTTCTATAAAGGAAGTCCAAAGAATATTGGATCTGAATATGCCACAAGCAAAGCTTTCATACATATGCATTGGACCGACATGTTGTACTACTTATGATTCCCATGTTTCATGAGTTTTCAAACTTCGTACTTGCTAACTCTTCCCACTTGAATGACTTTATGCCAATTTATCAAAACTAGGTCAAATTTGAACTACACGAAACTATAGGTTGCTGTGAAAGTTTTGTGATTTTTTTGAAGGTACCCATCGGGGGTTCATTTAATATAGGGATTTCTATTTTCGTGCCCTTGGTTCCTTAGTTGTACTCACTTTTCCCCAGCGACTTAACTTTTCCTCACTTTTCCCCTCGCCATGTTAAGAAGCCCTCGCAGGCGCTCGGACAGAGGGATGTTGTCAGGTCAAAGGCTTGATCATTACATGCTGACTGGTGGGACCGCATTGGGGCGGGTCGGGCGTTGAGCGTTACGTTACATTACGAGGCCTCGACCGTTACATTCCTGATCGGTGGGGTCGCGTTGGGATGGGTCCTGTATACGTGGTGAAGGGTGGGGACACATTTGGGATGGGTTTTGCATACGTGGTGAAGAGTGAGGCCGAATGGAGACATGTCAGACCAGCCATTCTCGCTCACCCAAAGCATTCGCTTCCTCCCGAGCCTGGAATAGCTCCCACACTGCCGCTCTGCTGCCCCGCCGTCATGCCCTCCTACCTTATGTCGTCCTCGGCCCCAAAGCCGCCCCTCTGTTGGAATTATGCCCTAGAGGCAATAATAAAGATGTTATTATTATAATTCTTGTTCATGATAAAGTTTATATTCCATGCTAGAATTGTATTAAGCGGAAACATTAATACTTGTGTGGTTTGTGAACAACACCGTGTCCCTGGTACGCCTCTAAGGACTAGCTCATTGATCAATGATGGTTAAGGTTTCCTAACCATAGACATGAGTTGTCAATTGATAATGAGATCATATCATTGGAGAATGATATGATGGACAGACCCAAACTAAGCGAAGCAATTAGATCGTATCATCGTGTTCATCTTTGCGAAGCTTTTCCTATGTCAAATATTGTATTCCTTAGACCATGAGATAATGCAACTCCCTGGTACCGGAAGAAAGCTTTGAGGTCATCAAACGTCATCCTATGAGAGGGTGATCATAAAGGTGTCTCTCAGGTGATCGGAAAGTATCTGTTGGGTTGTATGTATCGAGATGGAATTTGTCCCTCCCAAGTCGGAGAGATATACTTCGGGCCCACTCGGTAATCGATATCAACACCGCTTGCAAGCATGTGGTTAAGGAGTTAATCACAAAGTGATATCGGATTACGGAACGAGTAAAGTACTTGCTGTGAACGAGATTGAACTAGGTATGACGGTACCGACGATCGAATCTCGAGCAAGTAAAATATCGCGAGATGAAGGGAATATATATATGGGATTGATTGAATCCTGACATCGTGGTTCATCCGATATGATCATCGATGAATGTGTGGGAGTCAATATGGGTGCCCAGACCCCGCTGTTGATTATTGATAGAAGATCATGTCTGCATATTCTCGAACCCGCAGGGTCACACACTTAACGTGTCTCGACGCTAGGATAGATTGGATAATTGGTTTATGAATTTTTTGTTCGGAGTCTCGGATGGGATCCGGGATATCACGAGAGGTTCCGGAATGGTCCGGAGAATAAGATTCATATAAGGCAATGCAGTTTTTGGAGTTCGGAATTGTTCCGGGTTAATCGGTATTGTACCGGAAGCTTCTAGAACCTTCCGGAAGGGGACCAACGTGGCCCCACCTTCCGGGAGGGGGCATGGGCCTATGAGGGAGTGTCCTGGCCGCATTGGGCCAGGGGCACAAGGCCCCATAGGGCCCAGCCAATTCTATAGGGTTTAAATCGTTTAAACTAGAGATAGGGTTTCTAGAAGAGGGGAGAGTCCTTGCCCCCCACTCCTCCCTCCCTTGGCCGCCGGCCCAAGGCTTGGAGGAGGGGCAAGGGCTGGCCGCCCCCCCTATATATATAGAGGGATGGTGCGCCCCCTCCCCCCTACACCTTGCCTCCAACCCTAGTTGCCTTGCTACCCTCCTCTCTCCCTTCCGACTGTTTGTAGGCGAAGCCCTGCAGCAGAAATTCTCCACCATATACACCACGCCGTCGTGTTGTAGATCCAATCTATCTCTCCACCATACTTGCTGGTCCGAGGAAGGAGGATACGTCGAGGTGCTGTACGTGTGCATCTCACGGAGGCACCGCCACTTGTGGTGCTAGATCGGATCGGATCGCGAGGAGGAGAAGCGAGTACGACTACATCACCCATGTTCCGACGAACGTTCCGCTGTGCGAATCTTCAAGGGTATGAAGATCTAATCCAATCTCTCTCATTGATTGCATCTCCTAGATTAGATCTTGGCTTTCCCTCTGTTCGCATCCATAGAAAATTTTGATTTACTATGCCGCTAAACCCTTCAGTGGTATCAGAGCTAGATCTATGCGTAGATGTGTTTCACGAGTAGAACGCAACATGGTTGTTGCGGGCGTTGATGTTTTCTGTTGCAAGACTCTTGTTTGTGTTCTTCTTATGACGCGGGATAGTGAGATTGAAGCGGTCCAGGCCAACCTTACGCGACATCGTTCGCGAGACCGGCTCCGCACTTGACGTGTGGCTTGTTCCACACATGCGGCTGGTGGATGTCAGTTTCTCTCACTATAGTTGTCATGGGATTAACACCGGAGTTTGGCAACCATAATATCACCGTTGTGGCTTTCCGTAGGTAAGAATCGTTCTTAGCATCTACTCCCATAAGCCACGTAAAATATGCAACAACAAAGTAGAGGCGTCTAACTTGTTTTTGCAGGGAGTGTTTTCTGTGATATGGTATGGCCCAAGATGTGATGTGTATATTGTATGCGATGATCATGTTTTGTAATGTTTCACGACTTGCATGTCGATGAGTACACAACCGGCAGGAGCCATATGGTTGTCTTTATAATTGTGTATGACCTGCGAGTCAACTTCTTATACGCCATGTAATAGCTTTACTTTATCGCTAAGTAGTTAGCAATAGTTGTACTTGCTATTCGTGGTGGAGGCAATCATGGTGGAGTGATGGAGATCATGCCGGAACGCACAAGATGGAGATCATTGCGCGAGGATTGGCTATACCATGTCACATAAAGTTATATGCATGTGATGTTTATCCCTTTATGTATCTTATTATGCTTAGATCGCGACGGTAGCATTATAAGATGATTCCTCACTTAAAGATCAAGATAAAAACTGTGTTCTCCCCAAGTATGCACCGTTGCGAAAGTTCGTCGTGTCCAAGCATCACGTGATGATCGGGTGCTATAGACTCTACGCTCACATACAACGGGTGCAAGACAGTTTTGCACACGCAGAAATACTTGGGTCTAGCTTGACGAGCCTAGCATGTACAGACATGGCCTCGGAACACAAGAACCGAAAGGTTAAGCATGAGTCATATGAATGATATGATCGACACTTTGTTGTCCACCATTGAAACCACATCTCTTCTCGTGATGATCGGATTAGGTGTGGTGAATTTGGATCGTGTTCACTAAACAACTTGGGGGATGTTGAATTTAGTGGGAGTTCATCTAGTAATTTGATTAAATTGAACTATTTATCATGAACATAGTCTAAATTGTACTTGCCAATACTGTAGATCACATGGACAAGTCCAACTTCAACTTCAACGTTTTTGCTGAGAAGGAAAAGCTTAGAAACAATGGGTCTAACTTCACCAATTGGTTCAGCAATCTAAGAATCATTCTGTTTGGCGGACAAAAGGACTATGTCCTTGGGAAAGCGTTAGGTGACCCCCCTGCTGCAACTGCGCCGGCTGATGAGAAAGCTGTCTATCAGTCGCGCAAAGATGATTATGGTGTGATTAAGAGCACCATGTTGTTTGCTATGGAACCGGAACTTCAAAATCGTTTTGAAACCTATCCCGGGCCCTTTGAGATTCTCGAGGAGCTGAAAACCATGTTTCAGACTCAGGCCCGTTCTGAGAGATATGAGATCTCCGAGAAGTTCTTTAACTTCAAGATGGAGGAAAGGAGTTCCGTTAGTGAGCACGCCATAAAGATGTCGGGCTACACTCAACGCCTTGAGCAACTGGAATGCATGATTCCAGAGGAGCTCAAGATTGACAGGGTTCTGCAATCACTCCCTCCCAGCTACAAAAGTTTTGTAGTGACTCATAATCAGATTGGTTCCACTGATACGATCACCGAGCTCTTCGCAAAGCTGAAGGCTGCGGAAGTGGACATCAAGAAGGATAATCATGTGTTGATGGTCAACAAGCCCTCCTTTAAGAAAGGTAAGGGATCAAAGAAGCCCTTCAAGAAGGGCGGCAGCAAGCGCAATGCCGCTGCTGAGAAGAAGCTCAGGTCTGGTCCCAAGCCGGACACTGAGTGCTTCTATTGCAAGGACAAGGGTCACTGGAAGCGCAACTGTCCGAAGTACTTAGCGGACAAGAAGGCTGGCACCATCAAAGGTATATTTGATATACATGTTATTGATGTTTTCCTTACTAACACTCGTTGTAGTGCCTGGGTATTTGATATCGGTTCAGTTGCTAATATTTGTAACTCGAAACAGGAGCTACGGAATAGACGGCGGCTTGCGAGGGATGAGGTGACGATGCGCATTGGCAACGGATCAAGAGTTGATGTGATGGCCGTCGGCACGCTCTCCTTAGTTTTACCTTCGGGATTAGTTTTAAACCTTAATAAGTGTTATTATGTGCCTGCGTTGAGCATGAACATTATTTCTGGATCGTGTTTATTGCAAGACAGTTATTCATTTAAATCGGAGAATAATGGTTGTTCTATTTATATGAGTAACATCTTTTATGGTCATGCACCTCTTGTAAATGGTTTATTTCTTCTAAATCTCGAAAGGGATGAAACACACATCCATAACATTGAGGCTAAGAGATGCAAAGTAGATAGTGATAATACTACTTATTTGTGGCACTGTCGTCTAGGTCATATTGGTGTAAAGCGCATGAAGAAACTCCATTCTGATGGACTTTTGGAGTCTCTTGATTTTGA
The DNA here is from genome assembly GCA_916181665.1 of Avena sativa. Taxonomy (NCBI): domain Eukaryota; kingdom Viridiplantae; phylum Streptophyta; class Magnoliopsida; order Poales; family Poaceae; genus Avena; species Avena sativa. The sequence goes on along the minus strand of OV702283.1, from coordinate 357,057,369 downwards.
ATCATTTGACACATGCGAACCATGCCTCATGGGCAAGATGATCAAAACCCCGTTCTCTGGTATGATGGAGCGAGCAACGAACTTGTTGGAAATCATACATACCGATGTATGCGGACCGATGAGTGTTTCGATGCACGGTGGATATCGCTATTTCCTCACTTTTACCGATGACTTAAGTAGATATGGGTATATCTATTTAATGAAACATAAATCTGAAACATTTGAAAAGTTCAAGGAATTTCAGAATCAAGTGGAGAACCATCGTAACAAAAGGATTAAGTTTCTACGATCCGATCGTGGAGGTGAATATTTGAGTTATGATTTTCTCACGCATCTTAAAGCAAGTGGAATCGTTTCACAACTCACGCCACCCGGAACACCACAGCGCAATGGTGTGTCTGAACGCCGGAATCGAACCCTATTAGATATGGTCCGATCAATGATGTCTCTTACTGATTTGCAGTTATCATTTTGGGGTTATGCATTAGAAACCGCTGCATTCACTTTAAATAGGGCTCCATCTAAATCCGTTGAGACGACACCGTATGAACTGTGGTTTGGTGCTAAACCTAAGTTGTCGTTTCTTAAAGTTTGGGGATGCAAAGCTTACGTCAAGAAGTTGATGCCGGACAAGCTCGAACCCAAAGCGGAGAAATGCGTCTTCATAGGATACCCTAAGGAAACTATTGGGTATACCTTCTATCACAGAACCGAAGGCAAAGTGTTTGTCGCAAAGAACGGTTCCTTTCTTGAGAAGGAGTTTCTCTCGAAAAAAGTGAGTGGGAGGAAAGTAGAGCTAGACGAGGTTATTGAACCTTCTCTTGAATTGGAGAGTAGCGCAGCACCTGAAATTGTTCCAGTGCCGCCTGCACCAACAATAGAGGAAGCTAATGACAAGGATCATGAAGCTTCGGACGATGCTGCTACTGAACGTCGCAGGTCGACAAGGTCGCGTGCCCCTCCTGAGTGGTACGGCAACCCTGTCTTGACTGTCTTCTTGGTAGAAGATAGTGAACCTACGAACTATGAGGAAGCGATGATGAGCCCAGACTCTGAGAAATGGCTGGAAGCCATGAAATCCGAATTGGGATCCATGAGCGAAAACCAAGTATGGACTTTGGTGGATCCTCCTAGCGACCGAAAGGCCGTTGAGTGCAAATGGATATTCAAGAAGAAAACGGACGCGGATGGTAATGTTACCGTCTATAAAGCACGGCTTGTCGCAAAAGGTTTTCGACAAGTTCAAGGTGTTGACTACGATGAGACTTTCTCTCCCGTAGCGATGTTTAAGTCCATTCGGATTTTATTAGCAATTGCTGCGTTTCATGATTATGAAATATGGCAGATGGATGTCAAGACTGCGTTCCTCAATGGCAACATTGATGAAGAGTTGTATATGATGCAACCCGAAGGTTTTGTCGATCCTAAGGATGCTAGTAAAGTATGCAAACTTCAGCGTTCCATTTATGGACTGAAGCAAGCATCTCGGAGTTGGAACCTTCGTTTTGATCAAGTGATCAAGAGTTTTGGATTTGTTCCAAATTGCTACGAAGCTTGTATCTACAAGAAAGTGAGTGGGAGCTCGGTGACGTTTCTGGTACTATATGTGGATGACATATTGATTATCGGAAATGACATCAACATGCTTAACGATGTGAAGAGTTATTTGAACAAGTGTTTTTCAATGAAAGACCTAGGTGAAGCTGCTTATATATTGGGCATCAAAATCTATAGAGGTAGACAAAGACGCCTGATAGCTTTAAGCCAGAGTACATACCTAGACAAAGTTCTGAAAAGGTTCAGAATGGATAAGGCAAAGAAAGGTTCAGTGCCTATGTTGTCAGGTAAGATATTGAGCAAGGCTCAGTGTCCAGCTACGGTAAATGATAGGGAAGCTATGAGCAAAGTGCCTTATGCCTCGGCCATAGGTTCCATCATGTATGCCATGCTGTGTACTATACCGGATGTGACCAATGCTCTTAGTTTGACGAGCAGATATCAAAGTGATCCAGGAGTGGAACACTGGACAGCCGTGAAGAACATCCTAAAGTACCTAAATAGGACTAAAGAAATGTTCTTAGTCTATGGGGGTGATGAACAACTTGTCGTAAAAGGTTACGTCGACGCTAGTTTTGACACCGACAAGGATGATTCCAAATCTCAGACATGATACGTTTATATTTTGAATGGAGGAGCTGTGAGCTGGAGAAGCTGCAAGCAAAGCGTGATCGCGGGATCTACAGTGGAAGCGGAATACATGGCTGCTGCAGAAGCGTCAAGTGAAGGAGTTTGGATCAGAAACTTCATCACTGAGCTTGGCGTGGTTCCAAGTGCATTGGACCCACTAGAGATATTGTGTGACAACACTGGCGCCATAGCACTCGCTAAGGAACCAAGATATCATCCAAAGACCAAGCATATCAATCGCAAGTTTCATATAATCCGAGATTATATTGCAGATGGAGATCTGAAGATTAGCAAAGTACATACGGATCTGAATGTCGCAGATCCATTGACTAAACCTCTTCCACGTGTAAAACATGATCAACACCTCAGTGCCATGGGTGTGAGATTGTTGCCAGATGTAAACTAGATTATTGACTCTAGTGCAAGTGGGAGACTGTTGGAATTATGCCCTAGAGGCAATAATAAAGATGTTATTATTATAATTCTTGTTCATGATAAAGTTTATATTCCATGCTAGAATTGTATTAAGCGGAAACATTAATACTTGTGTGGTTTGTGAACAACACCGTGTCCCTGGTATGCCTCTAAGGACTAGCTCATTGATCAATGATGGTGAAGGTTTCCTAACCATAGACATGAGTTGTCATTGATAATGAGATCATATGATTGGAGAATGATATGATGGACAGACCCAAACTAAGCGAAGCAATTAGATCGTATCATCGTGTTCATCTTTGCGAAGCTTTTCCTATGTCAAATATTGTATTCCTTAGACCATGAGATAATGCAACTCCCTGGTACCGGAAGAAAGCTTTGAGGTCATCAAACGTCATCCTATGAGAGGGTGATCATAAAGGTGTCTCTCAGGTGATCGGAAAGTATCTGTTGGGTTGTATGTATCGAGATGGAATTTGTCCCTCCCAAGTCGGAGAGATATACTTCGGGCCCACTCGGTAATCGATATCAACACCGCTTGCAAGCATGTGGTTAAGGAGTTAATCACAAAGTGATATCGGATTACGGAACGAGTAAAGTACTTGCTGTGAACGAGATTGAACTAGGTATGACGGTACCGACGATCGAATCTCGGGCAAGTAAAATATCGCGAGACGAAGGGAATATATATATGGGATTGATTGAATCCTGACATCGTGGTTCATCCGATATGATCATCGATGAATGTGTGGGAGTCAATATGGGTGCCCAGACCCCGCTGTTGATTATTGATAGAAGATCATGTCTGCATATTCTCGAACCCGCAGGGTCACACACTTAACGTGTCTCGACGCTAGGATAGATTGGATAATTGGTTAATGAATTTTTTGTTCGGAGTCTCGGATGGGATCCGGGATATCACGAGAGGTTCCGGAATGGTCCGGAGAATAAGATTCATATAAGGCAATGCAGTTTTTGGAGTTCGAAATTGTTCCGGGTTAATCGGTATTGTACCGGAAGCTTCTAGAACCTTCCGGAAGGGGACCAACGTGGCCCCACCTTCCGGGAGGGGGCATGGGCCTATGAGGGAGTGTCCTGGCCGCATTGGGCCAGGGGCACAAGGCCCCATAGGGCCCAGCCGATTCTATAGGGTTTAAATCGTTTAAACTAGAGATAGGGTTTCTAGAAGAGGGGAGAGTCCTTGCCCCCCACTCCTCCCTCCCTTTTCCGCCGGCCCAAGGCTTGGAGGAGGGGCAAGGGCTGGCCGCCCCCCCTCTATATATAGAGGGCTGGTGCGCCCCCTCCCCCCTACACCTTGCCTCCAACCCTAGTTGCCTTGCTACCCTCCTCTCTCCCTTCCGACTGTTTGTAGGCGAATCCCTGCAGCAGAAATTCTCCACCATATACACCACGCCGTCGTGTTGTAGATCCAATCTATCTCTCCACCATACTTGCTGGTCCGAGGAAGGAGGAGAAGTCGAGGTGCTGCACGTGTGAATCTCACGGAGGCACCGCCACTTGTGGTGCTAGATCGGATCGGATCGCGAGGAGGAGAAGCGAGTACGACTACATCACCCACGTTCCGACGAACGTTCCGCTGTGCGAATCTTCAAGGGTATGAAGATCTAATCCAATCTCTCTCGTTGATTGCATCTCCTAGATTAGATCTTGGCTTTCCCTCTGTTCGCATCCGTAGAAAATTTTGATTTACTATGCCGCGAAACCCTTCACCCTCCCCCTAGCCGTGGAGCGCACTCCACCTCCGGCTCTGCTCCCACCCCTGCTAGATCTACCCCTTTCACGGAACAGTATGCAATGCCGGTTGGTGCACCGTCCATCCCCGTCAAGCACAGAGAAGATTAGGTGGAATCGCATGGATCTAACGCATGGATTCCATCTGGGTAAGCATCGTTTCCCTTTTGTGGGTTGATTATTGGCAGTATTTGAACGCGAATCGCTGGTGCTCAACTAACTGTCTTGCTTTTTGAATAGGATTGATCCAGTGCTGGCCTAATTCGTGGTTGTGAACAATATCTCTCTGAATTTTACTTCCCAGTGGTGGTTTCAACCTCCATAACTCTCAGAGATAGATAAAATATCCGTAAAATCTATTGTAAATTCCCCTGGAGCAGTGGCGATTCAGTTGGTTTGCAAGAGTGTTTATAATTAGGGTATGCAACTCTCGTGCGGTCTGAAACTATAATTGACACAACTCTCGCACAGCTAGTGATTCACTTTCAAATTAAAAAAATTATACAACTCTTAATGTACAAGAGTGTTTATAATTGACACAACTCTTGAACACTTTCAAATTAAAAATATACAACTCTTAATGTAAAAGAGTGTTTATAATTGACACAACTCTTGAACACTTTCAAATTTTAAAACAATTATACAACTCTTAATGTAAAAGAGTGTTTATAATTGACACAACTCTTGAACACTTTCAAATTAAAAAATCATACAACTCTTAATGTAAAAGAGTGTTTATAATTGACACAACTCTTGAACACTTTCAAATTGAAAAAATGATACAACTCTTAATGTAAAAGAGTGTTTATAATTGACACAACTCTTGAACACTTCCAAATTGAAAAAATCATACAACTCTTAATGTAAAAGAGTGTTTATAACTGACACTACACTTGAACACTTACAAATTGAAAAATTATACAACTCTTAATGTAAAAGAGTGTTTATAATTGACACTACACTTGAACACTTTCAAATTGAAAAAATATACAATTCTTAATGTAAAAGAGTGTTTATAATTGACACTACTCTTGAACACTTTCAAATTGAAAAATTATACAACTCTTAATATAAAAGAGTGTTTATAATTGACACTACTCTTGAACACTTTCAAATTGAAAAATTATACAACTCTTAATGTAAAGGAAAAGGGTGTTTACCATTTTTATTGTGTGAAAAGTGATCCCTAAACTTGCATATACGAAAATTATAAACCTTTGAACACTGTGAAATCGCACTTAATACGTGATAATGATGTGCTAAGAAAATCTTGAGAGATTATCATTTTCATAGAATGTAGGGATGTAATTCATAAACTTGCATATGGAAAAAAATATAGACCTTTGAACTCTTTGAAATCACACTTAGGACATGGAGTGAAATATAATGCAAAAATTATACACCCTTGAACACTTTCCCTTCAAATTGTATTCAAAATCATTTGTTTATGGAGTTAAAGCATCGGTGGCAAACTCGTTATTTTGCATGGATAGAGGGTGCCTCCCGACAGATACGGGGGTTATCCTGTCCGCTAAATCACAGAGGATCAATCAGAGGATCAACGGTTGGTGGGTACGATCCGCGTGACAACTGTCTCGACCAATCAGAGCGTAGCAGCCAAGAAGAGTACATGTGTGAGTAGAACTTAAAAACCAAGGGCAAAACTAAGTAAAACTTTAAAACCAAGGGCAAAACTGACAAGGGGGTTCAAATAGAAAACAAAAGGATATTTAAAAATGGAAAATGCTTCTTTTATACAATAAAATACATATTGGCATACATCAAACTTTTTGCAATTCAAATATACATCAGTTTGACAATTATTGCCTCATTCAGACAAATTATGTTTTGGGGAGGGATGTTTTGGGGAGATGCTTGAGTAGAAAGCCATGAACCTTCATAGATAGTAGGTGATTTGAGAAGTGGTGATATAGGTTAAAACTTGATTTATATACATTTCTTATTGTGGCAAGTCAGATAATAAGACTCCCTGGGTAGATGCCACTATGTTTTGATCTTTTTGAATTTGTTGTGCATAAAATGACTCAATTATCTAGCTAAAACCCATTCGTTGACTCTATGTTGACCATCCACCGGAGGGTAAAAGTGAGTATATTGCACACGGCAGTGTTAGTACTGGAGGGAAAAACTGAGTACAACCAAACTGCCAGTTCTACACTCGAGGGTATAACTGAGCACAACTAAGTGGCCAAGGTTAGTCACGAGGGGGAAAACGTGACGCACGGTACACGTGTCACGGTGCACGGGGCGGTAGTGGACGCGTGTGGCCGTGGACGGTGCAATAGCGCACGCGGTTACGTGGTGCATGGTGGTGCAACGAAACATCTCCTCCCTTCACCTTTATAGAGGCCTCCTCACTCTCACTCATCACTCACTCGCTCACTCACTCACGCAACCATCTCAACTGTCCCATCACCTTCTGCAAACCCCCAAGAAAACCCCAACCACGCCGGCGATGGAGAAGAATAGCACGGTGGCCATCGTCGCCTGCAAGGCGGCCGACGAGGAGGCCCCGTCCCCGTACTGGCCCCCGTCGAGGCATTGAAGGAAACCGCCATCCCCGTCCAGACCCCCATCCCTACTTCCTGTAGCCGCCGGCTAGGAGGCCCCCGTCCCCGCACAGGCCCCCGCCATTCTCCTGTAGATCCCGCGAGGTTGGGACCCCTACGGGGACAACGATTACATCAGGCCGGAGAACCCCTTCGACACCAGCTTAGCCGACCCATGGTCGGAGGTAACTAGGGTTTTCTCCCCTTCCTTTGTTCTTCCCCAATTCCCATCGTTGGATGCTAGATCGTGTGTTATTAGGGCTTAGCTGTTCATATTTTCAATCGGTGGATGCTAGGTATTTTTACAGTAGCTAATCCTCTTGTGTTAGATCTCGTATTTTGATGAATACCCCTAGTTGGGATCAGTACTAGCACTGATCTGTAGTTGGGATCAGTACTAGCACCGATCTGTAGTTCGGATCAGTACTAGCACCGATCTAGAGTTGGGATCAGTATTCGATTTGGTTTGAGATTTGGGGATTGGGGAATAATCAGGGGATCTCAATCGGTTAATTTATGCAAGTAATCAATCCCGATAATCACGGTATCTCAATCATGTCCTTATTGCACGCTATTGTTTTTTGTAATAGGTGGATAGCAGCGATGTGTCCAATGACGAAGAGTCCATGGACACCAAAACTTGTCAGGTGCTGAGGAAGATGAAGTACGGCTAGTTCAACGGCTTCTTCGACGGTGACGTCTATAGGTGCCCCTTCTTCTCCAGGAGCTTCGCCACCGAGTTCAACTCCCTCGTGATGCATGCCGAGGACGTGAAGACCTGCGGCCCATCAAAGAACACCAACGCCTTTAGAGCCCATCACAAGGCGCTCTGTTTTCACCTTCGCAACCTCCATAAGGTGGCCATCGAGGAGGGTCGCAAGCCCCCGATCAAGCCCAAGGCGCCCAAGGTCAAGGGACTGGGCAACAGGAAGTGGAGGAAGCGCCACGGGGAGGAGGCGGAGGCCCTCCTAGTGGAGGCCATGCAGAGCCACTGATCCTGTGCTGATGTTGTTGCTGTTGTAAAGCAGCTTCTTTTGTTTTGTTGTCTGTGTTGAACTTGTAAGCTTCAGCAGTTGAGTAGCCTAATTTTCGAACCTGGTTTAAGTAGCGTACTATATAATCCTTTATTAGCTGCTTTATCTACATATGCTCTGTTCATCTACATATTTATGGTGCTGGTTAGATTTGGTGCTAGATTGGGAAAATACGAGGGCCAAAAGGAACCATGAATGAAGAGAGAAGCTGCTCTAGATTCGCTTCCTTTTGGGCAAAAATAACAACTTTTAGCGACATAGAGGGGAAAAGGCGCTCTTAAAAAGGCCAATCATAAAAATAACAAAAAAGAAATCTTCCAATTTAGGCGACATGGTGCACGTAACTACCATACGCGCCCCACATGGTCCCACACCACATCCCCTAAGACGCGTTCCCAACAAGCCGGCCCCACAACATGGGGGTCCTACTATGGGACCCGACTGGACGTGTCCCCACCTGTAATCATCTAACGGGGGTGGGTCCTACTTGTTAGCACATAACGATGAGGGTCCACTACGGGACCCACCTGAATGCGGCCCCACTTGTTAGCATGTAAAGGCGAGGGTCCACTAACGTGACCCGATGGAGAGCGAGTTTCAGACCGATGTGAGAGTTCCATAATAGGAGCTGGACAAAAGTGAGGGAAAACTAAGCGGCTGGGGAAAAGTGAGTACAACTAACGAACCAGGGAAACAAAAATAGAAATCCCTTTAATATATCACAAACCACCACTGGGAGTTCTAAAAACAGGTTCAACTTCTTCCTAAGATTTTGCATCTTGACAATTTAAAGAAACTAGGTCAAACTTGATCTACCAGTAAGCGCAATAGATTGATCTAGAATTAAATAACATTTCAGAGGTAGATGGGTACATCTTCGTTTAGTAAACAATGCCATCGGTGTGAGCTTTCGACTATCAAGAAAAAACATTCTCGATTTTCCAAGTGATAGACTTGGATGTCATTTTCATTTTCTGTAAGGTCCTTGATGCAACATGTACTTCCACCAACCGTGTTAATTGAAGCTCACTACTCCCACGGGTAGGGGTGGGCGTTCGGTCATGACTGAAAATTCGGTCTTTGCATATCGGTCTATTTTGAAATCGGTCTTCAAACAAATAAAGACCGAAATTTACTTGTTATTTTTGGTTACCCGATAATTCGGGTTCGGTTTCGGTCATGACCAAATTGTGTAGTAGATATTATCAAATACGAAAGTTCGATAATATTTGGTAAACCATTTGGTACTATGTAAGTTGTAATTTGAATATAAAATACACTTCATATAGTCATATTAATTTGCGGAAACTAACATTCAACAATACTAAATTTGGCTTAGTTGAAGAAGATAAATCTATAGTTATGAGCAACTAGGGCTTTGGAACTACGCCACTCTCACCTAAAATTCGGTTAGTTCGGTCTATTCGGTTACCAAGAACTAATGACCGAATTAACCGAACAAAATTTGGTCTACAAAATTTGCTACCCAATTTTTTGATCGGTCCTTTCGGTCTCGGTCTATTCGGTTTCGGTCCCGGTCTTTTCGGGTTCGGTTTTGGGTTATCGGTTTTTCTACCCACCCCTACCCACGGGACCCGCATTAGTTAAAATAAAATGCCATCGCCCAAATTTTCATACAAAGTGGACCTTGCTTTCTTACAATTCGCAAGTTTTTAGACATATTTTTCAAGATTACTAGCTAACCTGGTATACTTAAATGATTTTATATAGATTTAACGAAATTATGTCAAAATTTTCTTCTATGTAAAGAATATAGCTCAAAATAGAGGGGAAAGTCGAAGAACGAGAATAGATTATTTATGGATGCAAATTATTGAGGAAATACGGTGTGTAAGAGCAACTTACTTTCGCGTCTCTTTATACCATTGTTGATCATTATTAATAGATCGGTGGAATTTCGCAAAAAAAATCAAGTCTAGCACGGTGGTGAGGGGAGTACAAGGCACAGGTGTCTAAAGGGAAAAGCAAATACTGGGCCCCACTTGGCAGTGTATGACCAAGATGTAAAACTACTATGCAAAAGTTGGCATCTTAGTTTAGTAGGTCCCACAAATCATCTTGTATAGACACTGTCTAAACGGTAGAGCTTAGGGCATCACCTTTGTATTTGGCCAAACTTATGTTTAAGATGGGACCCACTTCCTAATACCAAGATAGTAGTTGATTGGACCACCAAGCTAGTAGTTGATTGCACCATAATGTATCTAGTCAGACTTGTCCATAAGATAGGACCCACATGTAAGAGCTACCCTCTCGCGGTCTTGTGATTAAAATTTGTTTTCGATTGCTATGTGTACTAGATATAAATATTTTAATGCTTATGGACTACCCATGATGAGCTTAAGGGTGAACCTTAAGGTTTTTAGATCGTGGATAGCTTCCACTATGTATATGAAAGTCCATCGGGACTACCTGTTTTTCCCTTATGGAAAACATATTGGATGCCCCACTCGTAATAGACATATGCTCACTTCTGTCCACGTGCTGTAAGTGCAGAGAGAATAAAACGTAGGTAGGGGAAGAGGGAAGCAGCAAAGAGCAAAGTTATAATGGGTTCCTGACACGAGTTACTCCTGCCACCTTACAGTTATAGTGTACACTCTACTAGTAGTAAATTTCAAGACCTATGCACAAAAAAGTGTGTTTTCTCTCTCCTTTACTGCCTCTCATATCTCCACCCCTCTCCCCTCGCGCACCGGCCCAGCTGATCTATCCCTCGTCCATAGTGTGGCACTGCGCACGTGTGCCTTGGTACGGCGGCTCTGTTTATTTTTGTTTTTAATTTTCAGAGGGCGGCTCTATTTCTCTGGCGTGTTCGGCGGTCATGTTGGTGTGGAGTAGGAGGAGTAGTACATAGGAAGGAAACCACTTTGGTCCTCGGCGGCAAAAAGATTCAAACTTTTTCGTTTTCGAAACTTTCACTTGCTGCCCAAACATCGGGAGGGAAGGGTTATTCAAAAGACTGGCCATTCACGGTAGTACTTCTTATCTTATCTTTTTCGTAAAAAAACTATATAGTGTACGGATAACTTTGAACATGGACTGTTGGATCAAGACAGACAAATCCAAACATTGCTAACCGTTGGATCTTATTTTCCATTCTTAGGATCTAGAAGATACTATTGATACTCTTTAGCATAATGAACGCTAGTGTGCGCAAACCTCAAAAACACACTTCATTGCTTAGTTTCAGGGACCTTGTGCTAAATGCATGGACCTGGATGTAATTTACATTTTTATGAGGTCCTTGATGTAACTTGTACTTCCACCGACCATGTTAAACTGAAGCAGCTCGCTCCAGGAGGGCTACCACATTTAGAAGAAAATTCAACCCTCCCAATCATCACACAAAGTGGACCACGATTTCTTATATAATTCCATTTTTCAAGTTTCCTAGCTAAATTCACACACTTTACTTACTTCTTTGTGATTCAGCGAAATTAGGTCAAACTTGAGCTACAAGTAAGCGTGGTAGATTAATTTCTCTTGAATTAAATGTAATTTTAGAGGTAGATGGGTGCATCTTCTTGTAGTAAACAATGTCGTCGGTGTGAGTTTCCAACTATCCGGAAAGAACATCATTCTCAATTTCCTGAGTAATGATGACATTATTCTTTTTCGTAAAGAAAGTCCGAAGAATATGCATCTGAATGCCACAAGCCAAGCTTCCAGACATATTAAGTGGACCAACATGTTTCACTTACAATTCCTATGTTTAATTTTATGAGTTTCCAAACTTCTTCCTAGCTAACTCTGCCCGCTTGAATGACTTGATGCATGTCGACTTACCGAAATTAGGTAAAATTGGAACTATAAGAAAATTGTAGGTTTGGTTTGAAAGTTTTGCGGTTTTTTTTGAGGTAACCATCAAGGGAGGGGCGTTTAATATATCACAAACCACCACCAAGAGTTTTGATAACTGGTTCATCTTCTAACTGGTTCATCTTCTTGCTAAAATTCTGCATGCTGACAATTTAACAAAATTAGTAGGTCAAACTCGAGCTACCAGTAAGCGCGATAGATTGATCTTGAATTACTAGTTGTATTTTCAAAGGTAGATGGGTGCATCTACTTTCTAGTAAACAATGTCATCGGTGTGAGTATCCAACTATTAGGAAAGAACATTCTTAATTTTATGAGTAGTGACGATGACAAGGTCGTTCCTTTCTGTAAAGAGTGTCTGAAGAATATGGATCTGAATGCCACAAGCAGATCTTTCAAATATTTATAGTGGATCAACATGTTGTACTTATGATTCCCATGTTTTATGATTTTTCAAACTTCAGCCTATCTAACTCAGCCCACTTGGATGACTTTATGCCAATTTATCTAAATTAGGTCAATCTTGAACTACATGAAAATTGTAGGTTTCTTTGAAAGTTCTACGATTTTCTTGAGGTAACCATCAGGGGGTTATTTAATATATCACGAACCACCACCGAGAGTTTTCAAAAAAGGTTCAACTTCTTGCTAAGATTTTTCATCTCGACGACTTAACGAAATTAGGTGAAAATTGAGGTACGAGTAAGCGAGATAGATTGCTCTTCAATTAATTGTATTTTTGAAGATAGATGGGGTGCATCTTATTTTAGTAAACAATGTCATTGGTGTGTGTTTCCAACTATCAGGAAATAACATTCTCGATTTTCTGAGTGATGACGAGATCGTTCCTTTCCGTGAAGAAAGTCTAAATAATATGGATCCAAATGCCATAATTGTAGACCTTTCAAATATTTATAGTGGACCGACATGTTGTACTTACGATTTCCATGTTTTATGTTTTTTAGAACTTTGGCCTAGCTAGCTCTGCCCACGTGAATGACTTTATGCCGATTTATTAAAATTAGGTCAATCTTGAACTACAGGAAAATTGTAGGTTGCTTTGAAAGTTGTGAAATTTTTTGAGGTAACCATCGGGGGTTCATTTAATATATCACGAACCACCACCGAGAGTTTTGAAAACAGGTTGAACTTCTTGCTAAGATTTTTCATCTTGACAACTTAACGAAATTAGGTCAAATAACTTGAGGTACGAGTAAGCGTGATGGATTGCTCTTGAATTAATTGTCTTTTCGGAGGTAGATGGGTGCATCTTCTTTTAGTAAACAATGTCTTCGGTGTAAGTTTCCAACTTTCAGGAAAGAACATTCTTAGTTTTCTGAGTGATGACGAGATATTGTTCCTTTCTATAAGGAAGTCCGAAGAATATTGGATCTGAATATGCCACAAGCCAAGCTTTCATACACATGTATTGGATTGACATGTTGTACTACTTATGATTCCCATGTTTCATGAGTTTTCAAACTTCTTCCTTGCTAAATTTGCCCACTTGAATGACTTTATGCCAATTTATCAAAATTAGGTCAAATTTGAACTACAGGAAAACTGTAGGTTGCTTTGAAAGTTTTGTGATTTTTTTGGAGGTAACCATCGGGAGATCATTTAATATATCACAAACCACCACTGGGAGTTTTGAAAATAGGTTCAACTTCTTGCTAAGATTTTGCATCTTGACAATTTAAAGAAATTGGATCAAACTTGAGCTACCAGTAAGCGCGATAGATTGCTCTCGAATTAAATAGCATTTTAGAGGTAGATGGGTACATCTTAGTTTAGTAATCAATGCATGGTACACTTAAATGACTTTATATAGATTTAATGAAATTAGGTCAAAATGTTCTTCCATGTAAAGAATATAGCTCAAAATAGAGGGGAAAGTCGAAGAACGAGAATAGATTATGCATGCAAATTGTTGAGGAAATACGGTGTGTAAGAGTAACTTACTTTTGCGTCTCTTTATACCGTGGTTGATCATTATTAATATATCGGTGGAATTTTGCAAAAAAAATCGAGTCTAGCACGGTGGAGAGGGGAGTACAAGGCACATGTGTCTAAAGGGAAAAGAAAATATTGGGCCCCACTTGATAGTGTATGACCAAGATGTAAAACTACTATGCAAAAGTTAGCATCTTTAGTTTAGTAGATCCCACGAATCGTATCGTATAGACACTATCTAAATGTTAGAGCTTAGGGCATCACCTTTGTATTTGGCCAAACCTATGTTTAAGATGGGACCCACTTGCTAATACCAAGCTAGTAGTTGATTGCACCACAATGTATCTAGTCAGACTTGTCCATAAGATAGGACCCACATGTCTTTAGCACAATGAACGCTAGTGTGCGCAAACCTCAAAACACACTTCATTGCTTAGTTTCAGGGACCTTGTGCTAAGTGCATGGATTTGGATGTAATTTACATTTTTAAGAGGTATTTGATGTAACTTGTACATCCACCGTCCATGTTAAACTGAAGCACCTCACTTCGAGAGGCCTACCAAAGTTAGAAGAAAATGCAACCCTCCCAATCATCACACAAAGTGGACCACGATTTCTTATATAATTCCATTTTCAAGATTCCTAGCTAAATTTGCACACTTCACATACTTCTTTGTCGATTCAGAGAAATTAGGTCAAACTTGAGCTACAAGTAAGCGCGGTAGATTAATTTATCTTAAATTAAATGTAATTTCAGAGGTAGATGGGTGCATCTTCTTTTAGTAAACAATGTCGTCGGTGTGAGTTTCCAACTATCAAGAAATAACATTCTCAATTTCTCGAGTAATGACGAGATTGTTCTTTTTCGTAAAGAAAGTTCGAAGAATATGGATCTGAATGCCACAAGCCAAGCTTCCAGACAAATTAAGTGGACCAATATGTTTCACTTAAAATTCCTATCTTTAATTTTATGAGTTTTCAAACTTCTTCCTAGCTAACTCTGCCCCCTTGAATGACTTTAAGCCAACTTATTGAAATTAGGTCAAATTTGAACTACAAGAAAATTGTAGGTTTGGTTTGAAAGTTTTGCCATTGTTTGAGGTAACCATCGGGGGAGGGGCATTTAATATATCATGAACCACCACCAAGAGTTTTGAAAACAGGTTCAACTTCTTGCTAAGATTTTGCATCTTGACAATTTAACAAAATTAGGTCAAACTTGAGCTACTAGTAAGCGCGATAGATTGCTCTCGAATTAAATATCATTTCAGAGGTAGATATGTGGTACATCTTCTTTTAGTAAACAATGTTGTTGGTGTGAGTTTCCAACTATCAGGAAATAACTATGTCAATTTTCTGAGTGATGATGAGATTGTTTTTATTTCGTAAAGAAAGTCCGAAGAATATTGGATCTAAATGCCACAATACAAGCTTTTTGACCTACCATGCATATGGATAATATTGGGTTTCAACCCGAACGACCAAGGTCGTCAAGGCCATATCGACATTATATTTTACGATTTGATAGAGTTCTCACTTTAGTTTGGTCGATGGGTGCATCTTGGCACAGTAAGCATTATGTCTTGTAGGAGTTTCCAACAAATTAGGAAAAAATACATTCAATTTTTCCTATCGACGATGGTGTTTTTCTTTGCAAAAAGTCCAAATAATATGATTCACAATGCCACAAGTCAATGGTTTTAGACATAGTGGATCATGCTTCCTATCTAACTGTGGCACTTAAATGGCTTTATGTGGATTTATAGAAACTAGGTCAAATTAATTTTAAGTATAAGTAAATGATAGATTGCTCTTAAGATTTTACATAGGGCCTTTGAAGGTATTGTACCCACGACGAAATCAATATACGAGAACTTCCAAGTCGAAAGATTCATCTTCTTGCTAATAATTAGTGTGCTGACCATGTTGACCCTATTTTGAAATCAATTGAAGAAAATAAATAAAAATCCTAAAAACAAAGACTTACATGCGGCGTCCTTTTCTGTGTATTACCTGCCATGAAAAATGGTAAACATGAGTTTTGATAACTTTGGAAAAAAATACCTCACAAAATTGGCCTAGCATGTATGTGCACAAATTTCAAGCCGTAAGAGGAAAGATCAAGGTCATGGCCATTGATGCGGAAAGTTTTTCCTTCAAGTGGAAGGTATGATGAGTACAACAGCAAGTTTTTTCCCTTAGTAAGAAACCAAGGTTATCGAGCCAGTAGGAGGAAGGAAACGACTCAAAGGTGTTGCTAGCTACTATAAACCTACACAACACAAACTCAAGACTTTGCCCCAACGAATACTGAGGTTGTCAATCTCACCGGTTTGCTGAAAACAAAGGATTAACTGTAAGGTGTGGAAGGTAATGGTGGTTTGCAGAAAGTAAACAGTAACAGTGGAAGATGTGGTAAAGATTGGACCAGGTCCATAGTTCACTAGAGGTGTTCTCCTTAAGATAAACAACATGGAATGCTGGGTAAACAAATTACAATGGGGCGATTGACATGACAGAGCAAGGCATAACAATGCAATACTAGAAATTCATGATCCTATGAGATTTGATTGGGTAATACAACAAGATACATAGACCGCTATCCAACTGCATCTATGACTAGTAATCCACCTTCAGGTTATCATCTGAACCCCCTCCAGTATTAAGTTGTAAGAAATGGATAACTTCTCTAAGCAAAGTGTGTAAGGTAAACAATCCACTTGTTCCATGAACAAGAGATCGTTGTTTTCTCCCTAGTAGCAACAACACATCTACAACCTTAGAGATTTATGTCACTTCCCCAGATTAAATAAAGGCATGAACCCACTATCGAGCATAAATACTCCCTCTTGGAGTCACTAGCATCTACTTGGCCAAGATAGCTACTAGAAACGGAGAGCATGCAAGATCACAAACAACACATACATAATAGAATCAATTAGAATCATTAACCAATTTGACATAAATATCAATATCCATCAGATCCCCGCAAACACAACATGTATGATTACAAATAGATGATCTAGATCATGAATGGAGATCACAAGATCTAAACATGGTAGCATAAAGGAGGAGAAACAACCATCTAGCTACTACATGGACCCGTAGTCCAAGGTGTAACTACTCACGCATCATGCCGGAGGCTGGCATGATGATGAATAAGGCCTTCAGAATGATCTCTCACCTCCGGTAGGGTGCTGGGAATAGCTTCAGATCCCCTGATCTAGGGACGATGGTGGTGGCGGCTACGGACTGTTTCGTGCAAGATTGATCGGGTACTTAGGGTTTTGGTATCAGGGTCTTCTTATAGGCGAAGAGGGAGGCCGAGGGGGTGCCCGAGGCGGCTGCACCTCCCCCCAGGCGCGGGCTAGGCCTGGCCGCGCGGCCAGGAGTGTGTCCCCATCGAGTCCCTCCTCCATCTCGTCTTCTGGCTCCATATTCCCCACGGTAAAATATTGACTTTGGCTTTTGTCCCGTCCAATTCCGAGAATATTGATTTTCAGCCTTTTCTGGAACCAAAAATAGCAGAAAACAGGCAACTGGCACTGTGGCATCTTGTTAATAGGTTAGTCCCAGAAAACATATAAAAATACCTCAAAGTGTAGACAAAGCAAACCAAATAGATACTAAACAAGCATGGAACATCAAAAATTATAGATACGTTTACAACGTATCAAGCATCCCCAAGCTTAACTCTGATACGTCAGAAACGTATCTATATTTTTATGTTCCATGCTTGTTTAGTATCTACTTTGCTTTGCTTTGTCTACACTTTGAGGTGTTTTTATATGTTTTCTGGTACTAACCTATTAACAAGATGCCACAGTGCCAGTTGCCTGTTTTCTTATGTTTTTGGTTTCAGTAAGGCAGAAAATCAATATTCTCGTAATTGGACGAGACAAAATCCAAAGTCAATATATTACCGTGGGGAACATGGAGCCAGAATACAAGACAGAGGGGATCCACCAGGAGGCCACACCCCCTGGTCGCGCGGCTGGGCCCGGCCCGTGCCTGGGGGTGCGGCCGCCCTGGCTGCCCGTGCTTCGCCTCTTCGCCTATAAAGACCCCCGATACAGAAACCCTATGTACCCGATCAATATTCCATGAAACCATATGTAGCCACCGCCACCATCGTCCCTAGATCGGGGGGATCTGAAGCTCTTCCCGGCACCCTGCCAGA
The DNA here is from genome assembly GCA_916181665.1 of Avena sativa. Taxonomy (NCBI): domain Eukaryota; kingdom Viridiplantae; phylum Streptophyta; class Magnoliopsida; order Poales; family Poaceae; genus Avena; species Avena sativa. Next base: position 357,039,415 of record OV702283.1, on the reverse strand, counting down.
GGGGAGATCATCCCGGAGGCCTTCTTCTTCATCATGCCAGCCTCCGATATGAAGTGTGAGTAGTTCCACCTTGGACTGCGGGTCAATGTAGTAGCTAGATGGTTGTATCTCCTCCTTTGTGCGACCATGTTTAGATCTTTTGAGCTCCGTTCATGATCAAGATCATATATTTGTAATCATGCATGTTGTGTTTGCGGGGATCCGATGGATTTTGAGATTACTATGTCAAATTGATTAATGGTTTTGTCTTATTGATTCTATCATGTCTGTGTTGTTTGTGATCTTGCATGCTCTCTGTTTCTAGTAGCTATCTGGGCCAAGTAGATGCTAGTGACTCCAAGAGGGGGTATTTATGCTTGATAGTGGGTTCATGCCTCTATTTAATCTAAGGTAAGTGACATAAATCTCTAAGGTTGTAGATGTGTTGTTGCCACTAGGGAGAAAACAACGGTCTCTTGTTCATGCAACAAGTGGATTGTTTACCTTACACACTTTTATTAAAGCAGTTATCCGTTGCTTGCAACTTAATACTGGAGGGGGTTCGGATGATGACCTGAAGGTGGATTACTAGTCATAGATGCTGTTGGATGGCGGTCTATATATCTTATTGAATTGCCCAATTGAATCTCATAGGATCATGAATGTCTAGTATTGCATTGTTATTCCTTGCTCAGTCCTATCAATTTCCCTGTTGTAATTTGTTTACCCAGCCTGCCATGTTTGTTTATCTTAAGGAGAACACCTCTAGTGAACTATAACCCCGGTCCAATATTTACCTTTGTTACATCTTCCACTGTTACTGTTTACTTTCTGCAAACCACTATTACCTTCCACACCATATAGTTAATCCTTTGTTTTCAGCAAACCAGACAACCTCACTGTTCTTTGGGGCAAAGTATCGAGTTTGTGTTGTGCAAGTTTCCAAGTTTCTAGCAACAACTTTGAGTGGTTTCCTTCCTCCTACTGGTTCGATAACCTTGGTTTCTTACCGAGGGAAAACTTGCTATTGTGCTCATCATACCTTCTGCTTGGGGTCTCCCAACAAAGTGTTCACGCACTCATCAAGGCTTTTTCTGGCGCTGTTGCCGGGGGGGGCTAAGGACGTATTCACAAGGGGAGTCCTTCACAAGCTTTCTCTTCACTTTGTTTTTTTTTGCTTAGTTTCTTTTGCTTTTTTTGTTTTCCTCTTTTTATCAAAAACTCCAAAAAATTGGTTTGGTTTAGTTTGCTTTCTCTTATCAAAAACACAAAAAATTTAGTTCCTACTCTAGTTGCTGGTATGTTATTTCCTTGCTTTGTCATGCTTTCTATCAATGGATGGTTTCTTTGAAAATAGTTCTTATTGGCAAGGTGGGTTCACGGAAGAACAAAATTATTATTATAAGGAACATCGTTTTTTCACAAAAAGGTGAACACTTATGGGAACAAATTGATAAATTGAATACTATTGCTAGAGAGGTGTGATCTACTTATAATGTTACTTATTGCTTTGATAAATATTGTTGCTGTAGGAGGTATAAACACCTACCTTTTCAATGTGAGTATAATGATAATGTTACCATATCTTCTTATTTTAAAGGAAATTATGACTCTTATGATGTGGAACAAATTTAAGAATTTATTGCTTTAAAGGATGCATTTGAACTTGCCAGTTTGCTTGAAAATACCAATGATGCACCTTATGAATATGAGGTTTATGAGATACTTAAATTTTGCTTTGATAATTACAAGGAAGACAGTGGCTATATTCTTGAATATTTTAATAGGTGTTTTCCACAAACGGAAGAGACTAATGATTTGCAGGAGCCTATGGAAGAAGAAATTACTGAACCTGAAAGCTCATTAGATGAAAAAGAGGAGGAGAGTGATGATCAAGAGGAGGAAGAATGGATCTACCCATGCCTACCTTCTAATGAGAGTAACTCTTTACCTCTTACATTATTTGATTGTCCCCCATGCTTACCAAAGGAGGATGAATGTTATGTTCCTGTGGATTCTTTTGAAATATCTGCTATGGGTACAACTTGTGATAATAGTTATGCTCCTGTTATCTACGATAATCCTATATTTGTGCCTAACTTCGAAATGCATGGTACTAAAGAGTTTTGCTTAGAATTTTTTTATGATAAAGCTCTAGATGATGGTCCTATATTGAATGATCAGTCATCTTGTTATAAAATTGTTAAAAGTGGGTTTGAAGGTTTTAATCCCACTATTTTTGAGTTTGATAAAAAATATGTTTTTGTAGATCATGAAAAGCACGCTTTATGTGATAATTATATTGTTAAGTTTATTCATGAGGCTACTGAAAACTATTATGAGAGAGGAAAATATGGTTGTAGAAGTTTTCATGGTACTGAAACACCTCTCTATGTGCTAAAAGTTTTGAAGTTACTCTTGTTTTATCTTCCTATGTATGTCACTTTGTTCTTTGTGAATTTATTTGCATACAAGATTCCTATGCATAGGAAGTGGGTTAGACTTAAATGTGTTTTGAATTTGCTTCTTGATGCTCTCTTTTACTTCAATTCATATTTCTTAGGTGAGCATCTTCTTGCTTCTTATGCCTAACTTAAAGGCGTTAAATAAAAGTACTTATTGGGAGATAACCCAAAAGTTTTCTTGAGTCTTGGAAGTTATTACTTCAGTAATGACCTCACCTTATCCTTTTTATTTGCTTTTTGTGCCAAGAATAACCTCTAATGAGAGGGAAGTAAGATTTTGGGAGTTACTGTCCCGAAACAGATCTTTGTGCTCCACCGCAAAAATTCGTGTAAAATCTCTGTAAGTCGGATTGAGCTGATATTTCCTGAATAACTCCCCCAGTATGTTAGCTAACTTTCGTTAGTTCAACACTTTTTTATTTGAGCAACAGAAGATCTTAGAAAAATCGGTTTCTACCTGCTGGTCTATTTTGACAGATTTCTGCCATTATTTGCATTTGCTTCTTATTGATTCCTTTTGGGGTTCTTTTTGGGAAATTGAGCTTTTTGAGGGAATTGCTATAGTAGCTTGTGTTTTTAGTGAATGTTTTTCTGTTCTAAAGCTAAACCCAAAGGTCTATTATCTTTTGAATACACTAATGTTGCTAATGAAGATTGTGTGAAGTTTTGTATGAAGGAAAATTTTCAGGTGTAGAGAGAGAATGATGTAATGAGATGAAGAATGAACAAAAGATCAAGCTTGGGGATTCCACCCCGTGTCTCCCCAAGAAATATTCAATAGGTAAAAGCGTAAAAGCTTGGGATGCCCAAGGCATCCCCTTCTTCATCAATAAAAATCTCAGGTCTTTCTAGACACTTTATTTTTATTGTTTCATGCACAGTTGTGTTGTTCTTGGAGCGTCTTAGTTTTCGTTTGGTTTGCTTAGTTTGCTTGAATAAAGTAGTTTGGACCCGCGTTCTCGCTGTGTCATTGCAAATAAGTTGATTGGTGTTGGAGAGGAGTAGTAAGTTCTTGCTCAGTAGTACAAGAGGAGCTTCCTTTGACTGTGACTTAGAATTTATCATGTCATGCTAGATGTTGTTTTGACTTTATGCTTAGTAATTATTGCTGTAGCATGACTTGTTCCAAACAATTGGGATTGCTTAGTGTGCCTTGAAGGAATCATGCATTGTTTTAGCATACAAAAGCATAGTATTGTGGTATTCTCCTTTGATTCTTTGTTTGGGTTGACTTGGCACATGCTCACACCATGTTTTGACTATGAACAAGTCACCGTAGCCTCTATGATCATTTAGTCCTTGACTTGTAGTACCACTTTATGCTTTGATTAGTAATGTTTTGTCGCTCTACATGATTATGGCCATTATTGCTCTCTTAGTTGGTCGCTCCCAGTCTTTTGCTAACCTCCACTTGTATGAGTAAGCTCTACTCATGCATCCAACTCCCAAGATACCAAGTTATTCCAAAGTGTCCACTATAAATTTCTATGCATGGCGTGTTACACCATTCCAAGTATATTCTTGTTTTCATCTATGTTCCAATTAAAAAGTATTTTGTTATGTGAAAAGTTAGTGATTAAAGCTCTCACAAACTTGATGGCACACTTTATTTTTCTTGCCCCTAATAAGCTTGAACCATTGTGTCATCTATGTTGTATATGCTTGCACTTATACGTTGGAATTAGCAGAACCGTGCTGACACGGGGAACGCTTTCAACATTGCACTTGTACTTTGTACATAGTTGATATCATGCTCTTTTGTTTATGGATGTCTTCGGTGTGAAATAAAAGGGGAGCTTGTAAGTCCATGGAGTTATGTATGTATGTTAGAGAAATGCATGGGCCGCTAGCCTAATCCATGCCTAATCATGTGGAAACTTGCAGCATCACCATAATGACATCTATGCAGCTTTCTTCTTATAAAAAAGAGACATATTGAAAAGAGGAAAGAGAGAAAAAAGCACCATTTTCCCATGGTAAATAAGATGCTCATTGTCTACTTGCCTTGTCATTTTGATTATGGGATAGCTCATGTATCATGTGCAAGGGGTACCCCGTTGGCGGTTCTCTATGATACACATGTACTTACTATGACAAGAACTTAGAAGTGACTAAAGTTGAGTAGCATGAGGAGCGGCCCTCGTATTCAAGGGACATGAGTTTGCCAACTTATACTTTGTCAAACATATACTCCATAGTTTGTTCACTTTAACCTTAATCACTTCAAGATGCTTATGATAGGGGCAATGAGAGTTGAAAGCTATCAAGTACCATAATTTTTGGAAGCTCTTTTTGAGACTTGAAATCCCTGCTTTCCTTTATGAAGGGCCTTTCTTCCACTATTATATTGATTCTTCATCTTCTACCCTAAGGCACCAGTTAAGAGAGCATAGTTGCCATTCTTAGTTCTATGTGCATTGTTCCAAAACTTATTGATTGATGCATATTGTTGTTATCACTTGTTCTTGTGCTATTCGTATCTAGTCACTCTTATGAATTTTGAAGGTGTCCTATGCATATATTTGCTACTCCATGAGGGACAAGCTGAATGCCACTATGCTATGTTTTCTATATGTGAAACAAACAAACGTTTTCAATGCATGTTATTCATGATCTTTTTTGTAACCTTTTATGTTGCATGCATAGTTACTTTGTCTTACTGTTAGAACTTCATATTTCATCCTCATGTTTAGAGTTCTTTGATCCCATCTTTCAATGCTCGCAAATGGTTTGATCTTGATTTTGATGGTGCATGTCACCTCAAAAATTATTATTTTTATCACTTAACTAATCGAGGATGAGTAGGAGTTAACCTTGTGGATGCTTGATACGTCGGAAATGACAAGGCAAGCGGACAATGAGCATCTCAGCAATATTCTTATTTACCATGGGAAAATGGTGCTTTTCTCTCTCTTTCCTCATTTCAATATGTCTTTTTTTCTTTTTCTCAATCTCTATCTCTTTTTATAAGAAGAATGCTTCATAGATTGCTCACTATGGTGATGCTGCAAGTTTCCACCATGATTAGGCATGGCTTAGGCTAGCGGCCCAGGCATTTCTCTAACACACATACATAACTCCATGGACTTACAAGCTACCCTTTCATTTCACACCAACGACATCCACAAACAAAAGAGTATGATATCAACTGGGTACAATGTACAAGTGCAATGTTGAAAGTGTTCCAGATGACAGCATGGTTCTGCTAATTCCAACGTATAAGTGCAAGCATATACAACATAGATGACACAATGATTCAAGTTTATTAGGGGCAAGAAAAATAAAGTGTGCCATCAAGTTTGTGAGAGCTTTAATCACTAAGTTTCACATAACAAAGTGACTTTTTAATTGGAAGGTAGATGAAACAAGAATATACTTGGAATGGTGTAACACACCATGCATAGGAATTTATAGTGGACACTTTGGAATAACTTGGTTTGTTGGGAGTTGGATGCATGAGTAGAGCTTACTCATACAAGTGGAGGCTAGCAAAAGACCGGGAGCGACCAACTAAGAGAGCAATAATGGCCATAATCATGCAGAGCGACAAAACATTACTGATCAAATCATAAAGTGGTACTACAAGTCAAAAACTAAATGATCATAGAGGCTAAGGTGACTTGTTCATAGTCATAACATTGTGTGAGCATGTGCCAAGTGAACCCAAACAAATCATCAAAGGAGAATACCACAATACTATGCTTTTGTATGCTAAAACAACGCATGATTCTTTCAAGTCACATTAAGCAATCCTAATTGTTTGGAATAAGTCATGCTACAGCGATGATCACTAAGCATAAGGTCAAAACAACATCTAGCATGACATGATAAAGTCTAAGTCATAGTCAAAGCAAGCTCCTCTTGTACTACTAAAGCAAGAACTTCCTACTCCTTTCGAACACCAATCAAGTTATTCGAAGCAACACGGCGAAAACGGGGGTCCAACTACTTTATTCAAGCAAACTAAGCAAAAAAACTAAAACAAAAACTAAGACGCTCCAAGAACAACACAACTGTGCATGAAACAATAAAAACGAAGTGTTTACAAAGACCCGAGAATTTTATTGATGAAGAAGGGGATGCCTTGGGCATCCCCAAGCTTTGTCGCTTGTACCTCTTGAATATTTCTTAGGGTGACACGGGGCGGCATCCCCAAGCTTGGGCTTTTGTCCATTCTTCATCTCATTACATCATTCTTCCTCTACACCTGCAAATTTTCCTTCATACAAAACTTTACACAATCTTCATTAGCAACATTAGTGCATTCAAAAGATAATAGACCCTTGGGTTTTAGTTTTAAAACATAAAAACTTTCACTAAATACACAAGCTACTGTATAAATTCCCTTAAAAATCTCAATTTCCCAAAAATAACCCAAAAAGGAATCAATAAGAAGCAAATGCAATTGATGTTAGAAATCTGTCAAAATAGACCAGCAGGTAGAAACCGATTTTTTCTAAGACATTTTATTGCTCAAATAAAAAAGTGTTGAAGTAACTAAAGTTAGCTAACAACCTGGGGGATTTATTCATAAAATTACAGCTCAATACGACTTATAGAGATTTTACACGATTTTTTTATAGTGGAGCACAAAAATCTGTTTCATGACAGCAACTCCCCAAATCTTACTTCCCTCTCATTAGAGGTTATTCTTGGTACAAAAATCAAATAAAAAGGATAAGGGGAAGTTATCACAGAAGTAATAACTTCCAAGACTCATGAAAACTATTGGGTTATCTCCCAAGAATTACTTTTCTTTAACGCCTTTAAGTTACGCATGATAGTTTGAGAAGATGCTCACATAAGAAATATGAATTGAAGTAAAAGAGAGCATCAAAAAGCAAATTCAAAATACATTTAAGTCTAACCCACTTCCTATGCATGGAAATATTGTACACAAAAAAATTAACAAAGAACAAAGTGCCAAGCATAGGAAGATAAAACAAGAGTAACTTCAAAACTTTTAGCACATAGAGAGGTGTTTCAGTACCATGAAAACTTATACAACCATATTTTCTTCTCACATAATAATTATTGATAACAACATTACTGGGGAGATCATGAATGGGACATTTGAGCATTAGTGACTTCAATCTACCCCAATCTTGGGCAATACTTTCTCCCTCATGAGGATGAAAATTATAAATATAATTCTATCTTTATGAATTTCATGAGGAGGATAAAATTTAGCGTAAAAGAGAGATTCAAGTTCCTTCCACTCCAAATGATGAGGATCATCTAGTAGCTCATACCACTACCTTGTTTTGTCCCTAAGTGAGAAAGGGAATAGCTTCCTCTTAACTTGGTCCATTGAAATACCTGCACACTTGAACAACTCGCATAATTCATGTATAAAGAGTAAATGATCACCAAGATGGACAGTTCCATCTCCAAAATAGCAGTTATTCATAAAATGTTCAACAATTTCAATAGGTATTTTAAAAGGGACACTTTTAGTATGTGGATTTAAAATATCACAAGTATCATTAGAATTACCACATATGGGAGATAAATTATCATCAGAGCAAATTTTCTTCCCTAAAGCTAGGGAACTAAAAATATCTTTCTCATAAAAACTAGCTTCCCCAAGCTTAGACGTTTACATACCATTAATAACAATGGTGTTCAAAATCATGCATAGACTTGAGTAACAGAGTAGATCTACTTGATTACAAAGCTCATGACCACAACAAGATCATGCATAGAGAGAGAGAGATGAACACATAGCTACCGGTAGAGCCCTTAGCCTCCAGGAAGAACTACTCCCTCCTCATCATGGGAATCGGCAACGGTGATGGAGATGGTGGTGGAGATCGATGGAGATGGCTCCGGGGGCACTTCCCCGTCCCGGCAGGGTGACGGAACAGAGACTTTCTGTCCCCTGAATCTACCCTTCGGTGGCGGCGGTGCAGCGGAACTTTTTCTAGAAGTATGATGGATGATTTAGGGTTTTCTCCCCAGGAGCTTCTTATAGGCGCAGGAGGCAAGGTCGGTGGAGGTCCAGGGGGCCCTCACCCCCTGTAGGCGCCACCAGGGCTGGCCCGCGCCTGGGGGGGTGCGACCAACCTGGTGTCCTCCTCCACCTCTGCTTCGTGGTTCCGCGTTGCTCCGGGAAAATGGGAAGATTGGCTTTTGTCCCGTCCAATTCCGAGAATATTGATTTTCTGCCTTTTCTGGAACCAAAAACAGAAGAAAACAGGCAACTAGCACTATGGCATCTTGTTAATAGGTTAGTACATAAAAACATATAAAAATAACTCAAAGTAAAGACAAAGCATAAGAAAAATGATATAAAACAAGCATGGAGCATCAAAAATTATAGATACGTTTCTGACGTATCATGGACACATTCTTGTGCATGACTGAGTATCTCTTTATAATCAATTATATAACAATTATTGTTGAAATTTTCTATGAAATGATCAAGGATATAAGAGACCATATCTTTAAGGTCTTTACAAGAAACACATGTTTCATAGTTTTTAGACATGAAGGATTCTATTTGAGAAGCTCCCATCAACAAAAAAAAAATTGTTCTACTTCTTCAAATCCAAGATGAATATAGTTATTCCAATGATAATTCATAATTATAAATTCTTTACTAAGCCACATTGGAATTTAAGATGTTTAGTATCCTGTTCAGAGCAACAATTTATATCATGGCGTTTAAGCAAAATTTTAGCAATTAGATCCAACATTTTTAACACGGCTCTCATGACTTTACCCTTATAAGATTCTCTATACCTCATAAAATCTTCCATGGAGGTTCTAGAAGGCGGTGGGTCATTTACCACCTTAGCAGTGATAGTAGTTTTTCCAAATAGGAAACCGAGTGGATTATCCATAATGAAATAGTGATTGGAGCAGAGCTAGACTTAAAAACAACTTGAAGTAGGAACTATTTTTTTTGGAGTTTTTGATAAAAAGAGGCAAACAAAACAAGGCAAAAAAAACTAAGCAAAACAAAAACAAAGTAAAGAGAAAGGTTGTGAAGGACTCCCCTTGTGAAGCCGTCCTTAGCCTCCCCAGCAACGACGCCAGAAAAAAGGTTTGATGCGGCTCAGATCACTTTAGAGCTTCGTTGGGAGACCCCAAGAGGAAGGTATGATGAGTACAGCAGCAAGTTTTTCCCTCAGTAAGAAATCAAGGTTATCGAACCAGTAGGAGGAAGGAAACGACTCAAAGGTGTTGCTAGTAACTGGAAACCTGCACAACACAAACTCAAGACTTTGCCCCAACGAACAGTGAGGTTGTCAATCTCACCGGTTTTCTGAAAACAAAGTATTAACTGTATGGTGTGGAAGGTAATGGTGGTTTGCAAAAAGTAAATAGTAATAGTGGAATATGTATCAATCATAAAAATTGGACCGGGGTCCATAGTTCACTAGAGGTGTTCTCCTTAAGATAAACAACATGGCATGCTAGGTAAAAAAATTATAGCGGGGCAATTGACAGGACAGATCAAGGCATAAAAATGCAATACTAGACATTCATGATACTATGAGATTTTATTGGGCAATACAACAAGATACATAGACCGCCATCCAACTGCATCTATAACTAGTAATCCACCTTTAGGTTATCATCTGAACCCCCTCCAGTATTAAGTTGCAAGCAACGGAAACTGCTCTAAGCAAAGTGTGTAAGGTAAACAATCCACTTGTTCCATGAACAAGAGATCGTTGTTTTCTCCCTAGTAGCAACAACACATCTACAACCTTAGAGATTTATGTCCCTTCCCCAGATTAAATAGAGGCATGAACCCACTATCGAGCATAAATACTCCCTCTTGGAGTCACTAGCATCTACTTGGCCAAGATAGCTACTAGAAACGAAGAGCATGCAAGATCACAAATAACACAGACATGATAGAATCAATAAGATAGAATCATTAACCAATCTGACATAGTAATCTCAATATCCATCAGATCCCCACAAACACAACATGCATGATTACAAATAGATGATCTTGATCATGAACGGAGCTCACAAGATCTAAACATGATAGCACAAAGGAGGAGAAACAACCATCTAGCTACTACATGGACCCGTAGTCCAAGGTGGAACTACTCACGCATCATACCGGAGGCTGGCATGGTGATGAAGAAAGCCTCCGGGATGATCTCTCCCCTCCAGCAGGGTGTTGGGAAGAGCTTCAGATCCCCCCGATCTAGGGACGATGGTGGCGTTGGCTACGGACTGTTTTGTGGAAGATTAATTGGGTACTTAGGGTTTTGGTATCAGGGGCTTCTTATAGGTGAAGAGGGAGGCCGAGGGGGTGCCCGAGGCGGCTGCACCTCCCCCAGGTGCGGGCCAGGCTTGGACGCACGCCAGGGGGTGTGGCCCCCTCGAGGCCCTCCTCCATCTTTTTTTCTGGCTCCGTGTTCCCCACGGTCAAATATTGACTTTGGCTTTTATCCCGTCGAATTCCAAGAATATTGATTTTCTGCCATTCCTGGAACCAAAAACAAAAGAAAACATGCAACTGGCATTGTGGCATCTTGTTAATAGGTTACTCCTAGAAAACATATAAAAATACCTCAAAGTGTAGACAAAGGAAAGCAAAGTAGATACTAAACAAGCATGGAACATCAAAAATTATAGATACATTTACGATGTATCAGCCATATCCAACATGATGTTTATGATAATTTTCCCATATTTAGTAGATTGGTGCATCTTGGCATGGTAAACAATGTTGACAAGGGGAGTTTCCAACAAGTATTAGGAAAAGAGACAATCTCAATTTTCCTAGTGAGAGGAATGTTTTTTCTGTAAATCAAGTAGTACTAGTACAAAAAATAATATGGCTCGAAATGGAGGGGAATATCGAAGAGCGAGAATAGACTGTGAGCACGCGTAGGCAGCGCGAGAGGAGTTAAGGTGGTGCGATGTCACATGATACTAGTACACCTACTCTACCTCTTGATTTTATCTCTCCTTCGCCCCTCTCACCATCCATCATCCATTTCTCCTTCAATTCGTTCCCAATGTAAGTTTTCGCGCAATGTTAAACTTCTAGTCTAAGATGCAGCAGTGCACAAAAAGACGAGGCCCACACCATGCCACCATCAATTAAGTTCGATGCCGCAACTTTGTGTAGTGTACACTAATGCACTATAGATAAGCATGTATAGATACTTAATTTTGATCGTAGAAGGTACGAGACACCAAGTAATTCAGCATGATATGCATGATTCTCTTAATTTTTGGATAAAATGGGCGCTTCCTGAATTTCCTGGGCCGAGAAAAATCAAGAATCGACGAGTCTGGTATAATCCTTTTTTTGTTGGCGGAACAAGTCTGGTACAATCTATTTATGATATTTTGGGATACTTTTCAGAGAATTAATACAAGCAAAATGTAAATAGACATTATAAATTGCAACAGTACACACCCCTCCTATCACCCACAACACCCAACATGTCGTTGCTTAGAACTTGATCTCTATTTGTTTCCTTCCAAAATGTCGTATGACAACTCTCTCCAGAACACGTCGATCGACCTGACAAATGGGAACGGCCCCGAAAGTCCGCATAGAAGCCTAGACTCAGTCGACGGGACATGTATCCCACTGTTGTCCGACTCCTCAGATGAAGAAGATAGCCACTGGAAGCGCTTTTTCGAAGGGACGCCGCCACCAATGCCGAGCGACTCCGGTAAGATGTACAATGAGACCGAGGAAGAGGAGTCTGAGGAAGATGTTGAGGAGGAGGCCGAGAACGACGATGAGGATCGTTCACATTTCAAGCCAAGTTACCAATGTCAAGGTTTTCTATAAATTAAATAATGTAATAAAAAGTTAAGCACTTGCGTATGGCGTACTCTTCCGTAAATAATAAACATGAATTTTTACAAGGTTTAAAAACATTTGCTTCACAATATAACCAACGATATGTTAACATACTTCTGTTTAAAGCTAAATAATGATCAAAGGTCATGGCCATTATCTATATAGTTTATAATAACGTGTCCATTTCTGGTAGATAAGTGCATCTTGGCATGACATACTAATGTTGTTAATGTGACTTTTCAACTTTTATGTTTTCAAAAAATTTCAGAAAATTCTTGAAGTGCCACATGTAATTTTTTTTAAAGATAGTGCAAAGAGTATGGCTCTGAATGCCACAACACAATAAATTTCATATAAAATAGAGTACGTTTTATGGTTAACAAGTCTCGTGAATTTTCAAGCTTGCTATCTTATTTGTCACACTTAAATGACTTTTTGTCAATTGACCAAAGTAGGTAAAATTTGAATTCCAAGTGGGAAATTTGTCCAAAATTCATATATAATTATTGTACCCACACAGTCATACTGAAAACCAACGTCTATTTTGAAAGATACAAATTCTTTGTATGAAATTTGATGCCGACACGTCTGACCATGTTTCAAAAAAGTCAAAGAAAATATGGAAACATTGCAAAAATGAGCAAGGTTGTTTTTTCTTTTTTTTTTGAAAAGGGGAGTATAAACCTGGCCTGTGCATTGGTTGATACACATAGCTTTTTATTAAAAATTCATAGTAGAACAGTAAAAAGGCTGTTGTCAATATAAAGTGCACCATTTAAAAAATGGGTGTCTAACCTTTAGGCATGGGTCTAAACACTGGAGCACTGGTAGCTAAGAAGATTTTTGCTAGACTTAGGTCTAGTACTAGACATAGGTAGCTAAGAATAAAGAGCTTGGTAAGAAGAAAAGGTTTGGAAAAGAGCCTTCATAAATATATTTTTTATTGTATAAGTGGGCCCTACAAGTGTGTCTAAACGCTTGAGCATATTTAGCTTTGCTAGACTCATGTCTAAGATATTTGCTAGACTCAAGCAATGTTGTACATGCTCTAACCTGGGCACCTTCATCTGACCTCCACAATTAACCTTTCTTCCTCTTCTCCCCCTGCTTTACGACTTTGCAGCTATGGCTCCAAAGACCGGAGCTCCCCGAGGGAAGAAGAAGAATATCCAGGTGGCGGTGACAAAAGCCGTGGAGAAAAAGAAGACATATCACCCGCTTCTGAATCCTACTCTGGCCACTCCAGGTCGAAGTCTCGCACCAAGCAGGCACATGAAGAAGCAGGTGATGAGGTCCGTCAAGGCCGGGCTGCATTTCCCCGTTATCCATATTGGGCGCTACCTCAAGGAGGGTCGGTATTCCTAGCACATAGGCTTCGGGGCTCCCGTCTACCTCGTGGCCATTCTCGAGTACCTCACCGCCGAGGTGCCGGAGCTCGCCGGCCAAGCCACCAAGGACAACAAGAAGATCTGCATCATCCCTAGGCATGTGATGCTCGGCGTCATGCGCGACGAGGAGCTCAGCAAGATGCTGGTCGGCAACACCATTGCGCACGGCGATGTGCTACCCAACTTCCACGAGTCGCTGTTTGGCGATGGTACCACGGAGGACGCAACCAAGTTGCCCATGGAGGATGCTGCCAAGTCGCCTGAGAAGACCACGGAGTCCCCCAAGAAGTCATTAAGTGGTACTATACTCCATATGAGGTTAGGTTTGCTCTGTTTGCAATTTGGCTAATCATCAGTGTCAATGTAAAAATATTCGGATCATGGTCTAAGAAAAAGCTTGCGAGGGTTCTAAAAAGTGTAATATTATTCAGATGAGTGTCAACGTAATAATGTTCCAGACATATTAAGTGGACCAACTACTAACAATTCCTATGTTATATGAGTTTTCAAACTTCTTAGATGACTCTGCCCACTTGAATGATTTTATGTAGATTTATCGAAATTAGTTCAAATTTAAACTACAAGTAAAATTTAGGTTGCTTTGAAAGTTTCAAGAAAAATCTTTTAGAGATAGCCCATTTTGTGAGCATTTTTGTTTTTGTACCGTACTACAAGAGTTCGAGAGTATTCCAGCTTTGGTTCTAGTTTACCAATGGAAGTATTTGTTCCGAATGTGCCTGCACACGATGATGAATGTAGAAGATCTAAGGATTATTTATATGTTCGGCAAGAGGAGCTCCGAGTATACTCTAGACCGTCTCTCTGCCATGACCATTCATTTGATAGGACAGTAGAACTCCATGGCATGCTAGGCTAGCTATGCTGTAGTGAAGGCTAGACCTACTCTAGTCGGTACAATTTTAATCGATTTATTCTACTCCTATAAGTATTTTCCTTTTCTCTTTGTCCTCTTCCTCTCTGTATTCTCGCTGATCCCCACTCGCCCTTGCCCACCTTAGCACACTCCAATGCTGCCATGCCACTTTTGGATCATCTCCAGATCCTAGTTTGATAGGCACAATAGATTTAGCAGAGAGAAAGAAGGCACACTTGGTTTTATTTCAACCTGTATTTCACCTTGCCCTCGATATCCATCCTCACTTCACCTCCAACATCCTAGTGACGGACATTCCCACTCGCACACCAATACAGTCACCCGCCAACGCCGCCATACCGCTTTAGGATCAGCTCTGGCGACCAGTTTGATAGACTGTTTTCCGTGTTTCCCTGCCATCTGCCGCTCTCTCTCTCCTCCAAAACCCCAATCAAAACCAAAGACCATCGTCCCCCAACTTGTCGAGCTATTCCTCGTGATGGCCCAATTGATTGATGACAGTGACACTTCTAGGGTGTTTTTCGATGGCCCCCTTGAAGAAATCTCAGCCAGATGTGACATCATAACTATCGTGAGCCTCGTCGCCTACTGTAAACATTATCTCTAATCAGCAACACATAGTGCATCCCTGGCGTAATCTCATCCGTTTGGTCTCCCCTATGTTCTTCACTCTCACCCAACTGAGCTATCGCGTGAGTACAATGTCTTCTACCGCGATAATCCCAAGAAATAGTTCTACAGGGGCAACTACTATTGTGGCAGGGGCAAGCATAAGCCACAGCAGAAGTTCATCTGGACTTTGTGCGAGATGACGCCTCTGGACAGGTCCTCCTCCGATGCTGTGATGCCAGACTATGAGGGTAAGAAGTAGGCAGGTGCGAATGGAGATTGGATCGCCACTATTGGCCTTGCCTGGAACTAGGAGCTTGTGAATGTGTTCACTCATCGCCGGATTTGTCTACCAGCAATCTTCGACTTTGAGGCCACCTCCAAGGTACTTAAGTTTGTGGCCGCTGGTCAGCCAACTAATCTACTGAAGATAGTCATTTGCCGAGTTCCCACAGCTGCTGGGAACTATAAGGATTTGTCTGTGCTGGCCATATTTGACACTTTAATTGCCTTCCTTGATGGTCCTCATGGTATCTAGATTGTTCTTGAGAACCAGTTCAGCATGTTCAGCTACCTCGATGCAATTATCCACAAGGGAATTGTCTATGTCGTAACTCAGATTGGCTATGTTTATGCATGGGATCCTCGGGCATGGGGTAAAATTTCCATCTTTAAATTTTTTAGCTTCATCATTCTAATTTTGCCGAACTGACCTATGAATGTTCTTTCGTTGCAAGGTCCTGTGCATCTTCCAGGTCCACCTGATTTTTACGGTAATCGTGAGTACGGTCCTGATCTATGGTGGTTAGCAAGATCTCTTGATGGTGGTAACCTTATTTTGATCAATACTAAGGGCGTTAGTGATAAGCGGTATGGCAGTACTCATGGTGGTTATCCAGTCGCTGATAATGTTGCTTATCATCACGGCCGCACTATTCACACCTATTCTACTCGGTTTTGCTGCCATGTTTTCTCGATTGACGCTAGCCACCGAGGCAATGGCGGAGGGTTTTTAACCTTGGGGCATTTTCTATCTTCCTTGGATTGAACTATCCGAATACTATTCCAGTTGGCGCCACAAGACTTTGTCCTAGAGATCTAACGAGGAGTAACTGTGTATACACATCGCCGCATGAAGTTAGCCTCAATGGATTTAATTCTCGTCCTAAAATATGACGCTTTAGTATGAATGCTCAAGACACCGCTATTGGTTTCTCAACAAACATTGGCTGGAATTGGCGACAGGCTCCGTTGTGGTTCGTCCCAAGCTTGGCCAACGCGAAGGATTGGAACCAGCATAATTAACAGTTCAAGGAAGATGGGATGAACATAGTGATCATATGGAATAGGGATTTGCGTATCTTGAATTATTTTCTTCGCCTCATTTGTATTGCATGGCTCTTAGGCGTTAACTTGCAATACTCAAACCACTTATTTCACCGTAATGTAAGTGCAGGGCATGCAATTTGATCAAACTCCTTTTGTATGCAAGCCATAGCTTTCGTCAGTGCACGTCGATTATTCTCCAACTCGTTGCGCCTGCACCCCTTTATTATTTGTTGCACTTTCAAGTTCTCAAAAAATGTGAAACAAATCAGGAACATTGGCTATGTTGTTTCTCGTGCATCTACAATACCCGTTCCTGTAATATGATCTTATGGGACCTATGTAAAAAATAAAAAACCTAATCAAACGATATCTTGTGTTCATTTGCTAATTTTGTGGTGGCCAAATTGTCGTGGTTTTTTCGACACGTACGCTAGAGGGGTATCCCAACGGCGAGTTTAGAGACGTGGGGTAAGACGGAGAGCGTCCGGGTCATCTTGACACAGTTTACCCAGGTTTAGATCTCACGACGGTGGCGAGATCCTACTCCTGCTATAAATCACTATAATAGCAGTGCGCCGAGTTACAGGATTGGGGGGTTCGCTGTGTACGAGTAGTGCTATGCACTTGTTGTTATTATGCCCTAAAGGCTCCCGTAGGCCGGCTTATAAGGACGCCAAGACCTAGGCTTACATGGAGAGTCCCAGCCGGATACGGTTACAGAGTCCTAGACTAACACTAACTAGTCTTCATGTCCTCCAAGGCTCCGGCTTCCATCTAAGGCGGTGGCACGTCGCCTTCCTTTATCCCTGCTAGACCTCCGTCTTGTCTATCAGCAACTGGGCAGCCCGATTATGCCATAGGCCTAACCACCAACTGTGGGCCACCCGGGCTTGCCGGTATGAGACTATGCCGTAGGTATACCCATTTGGTATATCCACAATAGTAGCCTCCTAAGTTCTTCAAGATCCTCGTGTTCCTCCGTCTAGCTTTGAGCGTAAGCATCACGTCGTCTTCAACTTGTAGGCGTTCTTCGGGAAGAATCTTGGAGAGCTCCCATATCATATTCTCATCTGACTAAGCCTAGCCAGATAATTGCTTGTATGCTTCTGCAAACGAATCCAAGGCGGAGAACTCTAACAAATCGTTAGTGATTCTTCCAAGCTCTAGGAACGTCTCAATATCATCATCCATGCGGGACGATATGTAAGCCGTAAAAAATCACGGCTACCAGCCACAGTCGTAAAGCCTGCAAAACTGCCGAATTAGAGCTAGCAAAGTCACAGACATAAGAGCTTGCCAAATTAAGGTCTTAGAGCCTCTCATATCATGGACGTTTAGGCCATCGAGCCGTGTAACCTAGTGAAACTTCCGTGAAGGAAAAGTTGATGTCGAGCCCCCGGGTTTCGCTAGCCAGATTTTTCGCCGTCTTGAAAGTTTTGTTGACATAACCATATGTAGCCCCCGAGCATTGAGTCGGCTTCGTCGAAGGCGGCTTGATTCTCAAAAGAACATGCATAATTGTACATCAAACGATTGTAGCCCCCGAGCGCCAAGTCGGAGTTTCAAAAGAAATTCGTTTTGGTGCTCTCATAGTAGCTTTAGAGAAAATGTGAATAGTGTAGCCCCTGAGCGTCAAGTCGGAATTATTTCGGCTTGATGCTCTAGAGAGAACTTCACAAAAATTTAGCATCGGTGTAGCCCCCGAGCGTCAAGTCGGAATTATTTCAGCTTGAATTTTCCGGCTTGATGCTCAAAGAGAACTAAACCATGTCTTGGAGATCATCGTACTGTAGCCCCCGAGGTTTGTTCCGGATTAGACACAAGGCGGGACAAAGCTCTTAAATTAGAGATGTCAATCCACCTAGCGTCGATCCGACATCCTCAAAGGCGGCTCAAGTCTTGGTCAACAATTGCAATTGCAGCCCCCGGGGTGTCAAGCCTAGTGAAAATACGGCTTAAAACACCTTATTCCGAGAAACGCGGAAATATCCAAGCGTTATGTACCTAAAACATAAACATAAGAATACAAATGTATTAAATTGTTCCTTTAATCGTGTTCAACAAACAAATGTAAGGCAGAACAAACATGGCCTTTAAACAAATGCTTTAAAGCTGAAACAATGCAGCAGCTGGACAACATAAAACTGTTTAGGAGGAAAAAACTCAACTAATTTAAACAGTTTATGTAATATTTTGTTTAAGCAAGTGCTGGCTTATCCATTATTCTGGTTTTTATGTTTGAGCTTGTTTTTATGTTTGAGCTTTCATGAGACGGAAGACTCACATCACAGAACCATGTCCTTGGGCGATGATGCCTAATGGCACCGTCTAGAACCCAAGGCCAAAACATCGGCTTTGAGTGCCGATAAGTCACTACCCCGAAATCCACATAAAAACAACAGAAAATGTGTATCCAGAAAACTTAAGCTAATATCCGAAGGCGGGTTTTTTGCATGGTACTGGGGCCTTAAACGACAAGCCAGTAAAAAGTTATACTCACGAGCGCAAGGCAAATCGTGGAAAAGGTATGACCAAAACGAAAGCGGTAAAAGACTCAGAATACGAGTGAACCAATCTTAATCTCATGATCATAAATAATTAAAATAATAATTAAAAATAAGGACTTAGTTGTTTAAGCGGAGTCGATGTTGTTCACGGCGAAGATGAATCCGTCCGAGATGCAGCTGTCCGGAAGATCGTCATGAGGGAAACGAAGCCGGACTGATACCATATGTGGAAGTATCATACCGGTCATTTCCATCGGATGCGTTTCCGGTATGAGTACAACACGAAAGCGGAAAGCCTAAATCGATCTCGGCAATAACCATGTGCGGACGAAGCTTGACGGAAAATAACTCCATGATTTGGATATTGGCATAGTGCATCATCCGTAGCCTCAAATCCATGCATCTAGCCTTGTTTGATCGAGATTACTTTTTTCTCCTTGCGAAGTAGTACTAGGTGTGGCCGTTTGTTTGAATTGATTAGATCAGTATATGTGCAGCACCACCATTACCAATTAAACCAAAACAAGCATGGGCCTAACCTGCTTTTTGTCGTGGTGGTGGCACGGTAGATGCCATGGGTAGGCTAAAGTATGGGGCCAATGGATGTTAGTGGGATCTGGGGAGGGAACATGTAGTGATTTCTACACACAACTGACTAGAACATAGATCTTTATTTCTCCTCAATCGAGTTACAAGTGCTCCTAGAGTTGTATCAGAGAGAGGAGGAAGAAGACTACTATGTGAGCCCTCCAGTGTCAAATGAATCGATCCCCCTCCTAGGAAGCCTTGTCCCTCCTTATAAAGGGATCCCTTGATTCCTCCTAGGGCTAACGTGGCAAGCATATTCTTGGAATATGCTTGTCCCAAAGTGGTAACTCGGCGGAGCTCTTTCCGTGTCTCCCTTCTATCAACGGAAAAGACCCAGAACCCCACATGTGAGCCTCGGGCTTGCCCACTGTCACCTCTGTGATGACTGTCTGTCCCCCCACGGCTCTGCTCTTTGTCTTTAGCGCTTGGTCCTGTGTAGATTCCTCCTAGCCAGTAGCTAGGGTTTGACTCTGGGATCCTTCTCCTTCTCCTGCAAGTTTCCCGTTATTCGGCCTCGTCTCGCATAACTCGGCTCGGCCCCCACCTGCATATGAGCTAATCAATCTTATCGGCCGACTTAGCTCACACGTCGGCCGAGTAAGGTGTTACTCACTCGATTCTTGCCAAGCCATGGCTTATTCGGACGAGCCTCGCATGACTCGGCCGACTTAGCTTATAACTCGGCCTATGGTAAGAAAGGTTCCTTCTTTCTTTCCTCTATCTTGACCCTACCTGGGGTCATCCCCCCAACATTAGTCCCCGAAGCTGGTGCGGTCCTGCCGGAAACTTCGGCCGGGCCACATCAGTTTCCAGACACTCATTCCTTCTCATTTCTCATCCAAGGTATTTCTTAGCTGACGCTCTTTTTCAGCTATCCTTCTTCTGTTTATCCTCTCTTACCGAGGTATGAATTGTGTTTCGAGTCATTCTCATTTTTCCGGGGTATCTACTTGGCTTCTTGAGTAAGCCTCATCCTACGTGTACCAATCATCACTGTTGCCTAGTCTTTTGTTCCGCTACAGTGTTTGCTGACATGCTACAGTGATTACTGCGCCCGTTGCATCGGTGCAGTGAAGTTTCGATAACCGCAACGGTCAGATGGCCTGATATCCTCTCGCTCCGTGTGGCCCTCGCTGTGGCCCCACTCTTCGTCCGCGGTTGGGTGATACACGCGATTACGCAGTTACGCGACATAGACACGATCCCACTATCGCTCCCCATACGCGGTTATAAGGAGGGGAGTGGGGGTGGGTCGATTCACTTTTCCCCTCCCCACTCCCTTCGTCTTCCTCCCAGCGCCGCCGCAGTTGTTCGTGCTCCAGTAACTGCGCCACCGCAGTTCCTGCTCGATAGCCACGCCGCAGCTCTACGGCTCTCGCGAACTCACCGCCGCGCCCCTGCTTTCGTGTTTTCGCCAGTGCGCCTCTCCGCAGCGCTGTCGCTAGGTTTCTGCCCTAGGCGTTCTTCTCATTTTCTTCAATTTCCCGTGGCGGTTTTATCTCTGCTATGCCGCCGCGTCCGTCACCGTCGCGACGGGCCCTGCACTTCTAGGCCTCTCCCCGCCGCTAGATACTCTTCCGTCGATTCCTCCGACGATCCCATTTTATCTCTATCAGCGGCGCCCTAGTCGGGGAGGAAGAGCTCATGGAAGGCCCAGAACGGGGCTCTTGGCAAGGCTCCACTATCACTCTCCGCGAGGTTGAGTGGCTGCGCAAGACTCGCCGAATCCCGACCGAAGTAAATTGTCGCTTACCCGGTAAAGAATCTTCCCCTGTACTAGACGAGGGCGAATACGTAGTCTTCATGTCTCACTTTGCTCGAGGATTCGGCCTCCCTCTTAGTGATATTCTCTAGGAGTTTCTTAGATTACTTCGGCCTTCAGTCGCATCATCTGTCGGCTAACGCCATAGCTTCTCTCTCTGGTTTTATCTCGGCTTCGGATGGATACTTTGGCCTTAGGCCGTCAATAGATGTATGGTCTAAATTCTTCCAAATCCGAGCAAACGTAGTGCCGGATAAATCTCTCCATCCCTCTGAGAAATCTCTAACCCAATGTGGGGCCGCCTCCATTACTCCTCGGAAAAACTCTGTGTTTCCCCGTGTTGCGGGTCTTGAGTCTTGTAATAAATGTCATAGATCATTATTCTATGTCAAGAATACCGGAGCAGAAGACAAGATTCGGCTCCCTGCTTTTTCCATAGGTCCTCCTTCGAAGAAGAACTGGCTCTATAACCCGAAGAAATCCCATGCTCTTGCCGAGGAATTCGAGATTCGGCTTAAGGAACTAACTCGGGCTGGGCTTCGGGGTGAAGATTTGATGACCGCGTTCATCAGCAGCCGAATCTGCCCCTTCCAATTCCGTTCTCACAAGCTCTGTTATATGAGTGGTCCTTTGGATCCCATCCGTGTTTCTACGATTGAGTTTGATGACTACCAGATTTACAAACGTGTCCGGGCTATCTTCAAGACCGAGATTCCTAAGGAATGGAAGTGGGGAATGAAGCCATTCTCTCGCGATAATCCTCCTCCTCAGGTAAATCTGACATAAGTGGTTTCATCCGAGTTATTCTTCCATTATTTTTTCGCTAACTCTTGTCCGCTTTTCTCGCAGAGGTTTTCTGAGCAGACCACATAGGACGCCGAGGTTTTGGCTCTTCCTTGGCGTGATGACCGCGATACCCCGGACAACGGAGAACCTGATCCAGAGGAGTTCATTCCTAAACCGGAAGTTGCTCCTGTTCGCGCCCGGAGCAAGACCTCGGCCCGTGCTGATGAAGGTGATTCGGATGACGTCCAAATTCTCGAGGTAGTTGTTGCGGTGCCTATCTCTTATGCATTTCCGGCTCCTTATTCCCTAGCTAATCAAGTTGGCCAGGTGCACGAGGTCGAGCCTCTCGCTTCCGAAGCTCCTATTGCTTCCAAGAAGCATACTGTCTCGATGGATCCTTTCGATGCTGCCCCCAGGAAGCGAACTAAGAAATCTTCCCAGCACATTCCGAGGCGTAAGGCTATGCCCGGAGTTACTGGGTAAGTTTCCCTTTATATTTTCATTTGTATTTCTTGTTTCTCTCTTTCTATCTCCAAATCAACTTTTACTTCTTTGCAGAGCTCCACTTTCCGCTAAGCCTAGCGGTCCGAGTATGGCATCTCATACTACTCGACCGCCTTCACCCTCGCCTCCGGAAGATGTTCGGGTTCCCATTCCTCCTCGTGATGACTCTACTCTAGGGCCGACTAACGTATCTCCTCGACGAGATGTGCCCATTGCTCCCCCCATTGTCTCCGAAGATTCCCCAATGCCAGATCAGCCGGCCGACTCAGTTGTCCTCCTCAAGACTCCCGTGCTTTCCCCCATTGATCCTTCGACTACTGCAGTTCTAGCTTCTTCCCAAACTCCCACCGAGGTTACCACTATCTCGGCCCCCTTGGAGACCGTTGTACATCCTGGTGCCGAGGATGTGGCCCCTAGTTCTGAGGTCGTCGCTCCCGCCGAAGTTCTCGCCAAGAGCAAGAAAGTTGTTGCCGCAAAACCCTTGCCATCTCAGAAGGGGCCAACAAGCTCTTCGCAGCCCTCCATTGCTGATATGCTTTGTAAGGGGACTTCTACCGTTAAGCATGTTGTTGCCCTTGCCACCGACACACAACTAGTTCTCCATAAGAGTCTGGCGGCGGCAGCAGTTACGCAACAGGCCCGAGGCAAAGTGTTGACACGCACTGAGAGCGGGAATAGCCTCGGCTCGTTGGTGGAGTATGCCAATAATTGGAATGCCGCCGATCAAATTGAACGCAATCCGAGTAGCCAACCATTCTAGCTTTCCGACATCAGCAGTCGTTTGCATATGGCTGCTAAGATTGTCCTCGAAAGTGATAAGATGAATGAGGTAAGCGCCTCAATTTATACTTCTTCTATTATCCATGTGATACTATATACACACTAGTCCCCGAAGCTTGCAACCGAATGATTTGTTATTCATTTGGAAGCTTTACTTGTTTCAAATATAACTACTTGCCTAGTCAAATTTCTTCGTGATCCGGATCTACTGCAGTTTTGAGTATCTAGACATCTAGATTCGAGTCAAGTTTTACTTGATTAGGATCTGTTTTACTTTCGAATATCCAGCCATCTAGATTCGAGTCAGGTTTTACTTGATTCGGATCTGTTTTACTTTCGAACATCTAGCCATCTAGATCCGAGTCAAGTTTTACTTGATTCGGATCTGTTTTACTTCCGAATATCCAGCCATCTAGATCCGAGTCAAGTTTTACTTGATTCGGATTTGTTTTACTTTCGAATATCCAGCCATCTAGATCCGAGTCAAGTTTTACTTGATTCGGATCTGTTTTACTTTGTGTAACTTGTTGTTATTTTTAGGTTGCTCATGATCGGCGGATAGCCGAATTTCAAAGGTTGCTCTTTGCGCAAAAGAAACTTCAAGATAAATTTGAGCAAATGGTCCCTATTGTGAAGAAAACTGGTAAACTACTCGGTTCTTAGTATCTTTTGTCCTTGTAAAAAAATACGTTTTGTAGCAATTTCTAACGTGCTGTTGTGCAGTTAATGTCAAAAATCTGAATACCCATCTTACAAAGAAGGTTGGCGCTCTTGAAGGTTAGTTATCCCTTTTGCCTTTTAATTTATCGACTTTTGTTCGAGGTAAATCTTCGGTATCTTACGACCTCCCGGCTTTGGTATAGACGAGTTACAAACACTTGCAGCATCGCATCAATAATGCATTCTTTAGAACAAGCTGCCGCTCACTCGGCACAACTTAAGGAAAATGATGAAAAGATAGCCCGGTTACGCGCCAAGGTCAAATCTCTTAAACTTGCCCGAAAGTCTGAGTTAGAGAAGGTTGATCAGGAATTCTCTGAGGAGAAGAACCGACTAAGTCTACAACTTCAGAAGGACAAGGAACTTCTTGAAGCTGCCGAGCTAAAGAACCAGGCAATGACCGAAGAAATCGCTGGTTTCGAGAAGAACAGGGCGAACTGGGCCACGGATCTCCAGAAAATGCTGCGATATATTCATCGTGAGTTTTCTATTCTTGGCTGAGTTATTCTTTAGCTTGTAGCTTTTCTTGACTTAAGCGTCGTTTTTGCTCACAGACCATTTTCCAGAAGCCGAGTCCGTGAGTTCAAAAGTTGTCCTTGCTGCTTGCTGCCGCCGAGGTGTTCCCATAGTGCCGAACCAAGAATATACCATTGAAGATTTCCTGATTGCCGTTGCAGCTGCTATTCAACCAATGAAAGTCATGGGAAAAGATCTGGTGCAAGCAGCTATTCGGGCTTACCATGTGCTCTGGCTGAATGAGCCAAATATTAAGAAAGTTGAAGTGCTCGTGGCTAGCCTGATGGAGTCCCAAACTCGATTGAATCTTTGGCGAGAATCCGCCGGACGAGCCGGAGCAGACATGGCTTTACTGTTGTCCTGTCATCGTATGAGGATATCTCCCTCGATACCTTGATAAACTTGCGCACCGACTCTGCTTGGGTTGAAAATCTGTAGTATGTTGCCCGCCGCCAAGCCCGTGCCTATCAGCTTATCGAGTACGCCGATGTTCATTAGTGGAACGAAGGGCCGAGCTTTCTCCCTGAGGATGCTGAAGATGATGTTGAGGCTGTAGATGAGGATGAATCTGATGGATATTCAGGTGATGAGGGTGCCTCGGATGAAGATTCCGATAATGGTGATCGGTCTAGTGATAGCTCAGGAGGAAATGCCGAGGCTCGGTCCTCCTCCAAGGGAACCGAAGCTTCTCAAGCTCAAGGTGAAGTCTCTCATCAAATGAACCCTGCCCAAGATGTTCCTGCGAGATCCATCGACGCCAAAGTAACCTCTGCAGAGGCTCGAGCAACCACTGAGGCCCCTGCTTCTAAGGTCGTACCTTCTAGCGAGGCCGAGGTAGCCTTGGCTGCGTCCGGGGCACCAACGTCAGACACACCTGCTGCTCCTACTATTCCTCACATGGGTGATTCGGCAGCTGCCGATGCTTGAGCTCAAAAACTCTTATCCGTTCAAGTCCCCGGTATGTCAAGTGTATGCTGTTCTTAAACAATCCTCCCTTTTGGTACTATTTGATCCGTTTAACATTGGCATCATATGTCGTAGTAAAATTGTTACTCTATCTAGTTGAATTTATGTGATCAGTATGCTTGTTTGCAAAATTTTAACTTCTTAAGTCTGAATCATGTTTCCGTATGTCCAATTCTCGTTTGGCATTTATCCTGTGTCTTTCATCTATTCTTTATACGCAAACTGTTGGCTTTATCATTTTGTCTCAAAGGCTATGAGTCCTTAAGTTCATATGTCTTTTTAGTTTGGTAAATTTACTACTTTTCCGAGTTATCCGTCGGTAAAATAATATAAGTAGGGTACTTTCCCCATTATATCTCGGATTGTTGATGCTATTATTCATGTGATTATGATAGTACAAACTGATGGTGGTCTCCCCCGGATTATTGATCGGGTTGCCAAAGCGATTATTCATATTACATCTGTAATTGACGATAAACTAGCCGGGTCAGCCCCGGGGTCGCTGCTTGGGCTACCGAGGTTTCATATATAACCAAGTCGATGAACGGTACGGGATAGTCCCCGAGTTACTGCTCGATTTACCGAGGTTTCTCACATACCTAGAAATGATAAATAACGTGGGGTGATTCCCGAATCATTGCTTGAGTTACCGAAGTTTAGTACACAGTAAAAAATGACAAATAACATGAGGCAGTTCCCGAGTTACTGCTCGAGCTACCAAAGTTTTATACATAGTTAAGAATGACAGATAACATGAGGCAGTCCCCGAGTTACTGCTCGATCTGCCAGAGTTTTATACATAGTTAAAAATTACAGATAACATGAGGCAGTCCCCGAGTTACTGCTCGAGCTGCCGAAGTTCCATATATAGTTAAAAATGACAGATAACATGAGGCAGTCCCCGAGTTACTGCTCGATCTACCGAAGTTCCATACATAGTTAAAAATGACAGATAACATGGGGCAGTCCCCGAGTTATTGTTGATACATGTCTGATACATCACTCTGATACAGCATATTGCTGGATGCAATATACCTCCTCTAACTGTAAAACAGACGAAGCAAAGCCACATTCCACGGTATTTTTGATTCATCTCCGGACTTGCTTGCCTTGTTCTTTTCTGGTGTTTGAGCATCGATTAAGTAGTATGCATCATTGTGTAATGCTTTACTCACAATAAATGGGCCCTCCCATGGGGCTGAGAGCTTATGCATGCCAGCTATTCGTTGCACTAGCCGAAGTACTATATCTCCTTCCTTAAAAACTCTTGGACTCTTTTTCTTGCTATTATATCGTCCGAGTTCTTGCTGATAAATAGCTGATCTTGACAGTGATAATTCTCTTGCTTCTTCTAGCAAGTCCACATCATCTTGCCATGATATTTCGTTTACTTCGGCACTTGTGTATTGTGCCACTCTTGGGGAGTCATGCATTATGTCGGCCGGAAGTACGACTTTTGCCCCATAGACAAGAAAGAAAGGGGTGTATCCCGTCGATCTATTCAGGGTGGTCCTGAGGCTCCATAGCACTGCTGGGAGTTCCTCAATCCAGCATCCTGCCGACCTCTGCAGCGGTTCAATCAGCCAAGGTTTTATCCCTGACAATACCAGTCCATTTGATCTTTCTACTTGCCCATTCGATGCCGGGTGAGCCACCGAGGCAACATCAAGTCTTATATGTTTCTCTTGGCAGAATCTAGCAAAGGCTCCTTCCGCGAAGTTTGTGCCATTGTCTGTGATGATACTGTGTGGGTATCCATATCTTAAGATAATATCTTTGAGGAATTTCACCGCCGTGGGCCCATCACATTTTCTTATTGGCTTCACTTCTATCCACTTTGTGAATTTGTCCACCATGACTAGAATGTGAGTCATCCCGCCGCGAGCCGGTTTAAATGGACCTACCATATCTAAACACCACACAGAAAATGGCCAAGTGATTGGTATTATTTTTAACTTGGATGAAGGCAGATGTATCTTGCTTGCATATCTCTGGAAGCCATTACATTTTGTTACCAATTCCTTTGCTTCCTGCAGTGCACTTGGCCAATAAAATCCATGCCTAAATACTTTGGCCACTAGGGCTCTAGACGAGGCATGATGCCCACATTCTCCTTGATGTATATCCAAGAGGATTTCCTGCCCTTCTGCCGAGTCAACGCATCATTGCAGTACATCTATCACACTTCTCTTATAAAGCTCATTATTTATGATTGTGTAGGCTTTTGCTCTTCTCACTATCTTCCTGGCCATAACCTCATCATCCGGCAAGACCTCTTCTTTGAGGAATGAGAATATGGGTTGTGCCCATGTTGGTGCGACTTTTTATGGGAAAATTATGTTGTCAATTTCCATTATTTCCGCCGACATAACATCTATGGGCTTTTCTGAATCCATCTGTGGGTTAGCCAAATCAATCCTCGAGTAATTCCGGTCATGCTCTTTGTCAATTTCCATTGGGACACATCCTTCTATCTTCTCTGCCAAGATACGAATTGACTCGGATTCTGGCGAAGGCGTTATTGATGGTTTTCTCAAGTGTTCCAGAGCTATACCAGGGGGAATTTATTGCCTGGTTGATCTGAGCTTCGACAGTGTATCCGCAGCATCATTTTCTGCCCGAGGTATGTGATGGAATTCACACCCATCAAAGTAGCCACTGATTTTCTACACATGAAACCTATACAGGGCCATATTCGCATCTAGTGCATCCCAATTCCCCGATACTTGCTGTACTACGAGGTCTGAATCCCCGTAACACAGAATATGACATACGCCGATCTCCTTTGCCATTTTTAGGCCATGGACGAGCGCTTCATATTTGGCAACATTATTTGATGCAGCGAAATGTATTTGCGGCACATATTTTAGATGATCTTTTTTTGGTGAGGTTAACACGATTCCTGCTCCTAACCCATTTCTTAACTTGGACCCGTCAAAGTGCATCGTCCAATACTTCGGATCTGGCAATGGGGGCTCATATTTTACCTCGGCCCAGTCTACGAAAAAGTCGGCCACTGCCTGAGACTTAATTGCATCTCGCCTATCAAACTGCAGAGCATAAGGTGTTAATTCAATTGCCCATTTTGCTATTCGGCCACTCACATCTTTGTTTCTTAGTATCTAGGCTATGGGTGCCTCACAAATCACCTTTATTGTGTGTTCTTCGAAATAATTTTTGAGTTTCTTCGCCGACATATATACTCTGTAAGCCATTTTCTGGTAGTGTGGGTAATTTTGCTTGGAGGCTGATAATACCTCACTTAGGTAATATACTGGCCTCTGTACCGACTTTCCCTCTTCATTCCGCTCCACAACAACTATTGCACTTACCACCCTGTTTGTGGCTGCCACATAGAGTAGCATAGGCTCTTTTGATAATGGGGAAGCCAAGATTGGTGCCGTGACCAACATCTTTTTTAACTCATGAAATGCACTATTGGTTTGAGGTGTCCAGGTGAACTTGTCGGATTTTTTCATCAATTGATACAAAGGCAATGCTTTTTCCCCTAGCCGACTCATGAACCGACTCAGGGAGGCAAGACACCCTGTAAACTTTTGTACATCATTTAGGCACTTCGGCAGTTCCATTCTTTCAACTGCTCGGATCTTAGTCGGATTTGCCTCTATACCTCGGATGGATACGAGGAAATCGAGTAATTTTCCAGCCGACACACCAAAGGTACACTTTTCCGGGTTAAGTTTCATTCGAAACCTTCTCAGGTTCGCGAATGTCTGCCGAATATCTTCTAGGAGCGTGTTGCTCTCTTTGGTTTCTATAACCACATCATCAACATATACTTGCACATTTTCCCCAATTTGGTCATGCAGACATTTTTGCATGCATATTTGGTATGTGGCTCCTGCATTACGTAGGCCGAATGGCATGGTGCGATAGCAATAAGCCCCATACAGGGTGATAAACGCAGTCTTTATTTGATCAGTCGGGTTTAACGGTATCTGGTGGAAACCAGAATACGCGTCTACAAATGACAACAGCTCACAGCCTGCGGTTAAATCAATGACTTGGTCTATCCTAGGTAAAGGAAAAGGATCTTTGGGACACGCCTTGTTAAGGTTCGTGTAATCGATGCACATTCACCATAGGACGGCTACATTTGGGTCATCCTTTTTCTTTTCTACCAACACCGGATTTGATAGCCAATCCGGATGAAGTACTTCCATGATAAACCCGGTTGTAAGGAGCCGAGCTATTTCATCCCCTATTATCTTTCTCCTGTCTTCGGCGAAGCGGCGGAGAGGTTGCTTCACCGGCCTTGCTCCTGGCCTTACGTGCAAAGAGGGCTCAGCCAACTCCCTCGGTACACCCTGCAGGTCCTGTGTTGACCACGCAAAGATGTCCTGATTCTCACGGAGGAAGTTGGTGAGCTCGCTTTCCTATTTGTCGTCTAGGCCAGCACCATTTGTGATGGTATGCTCTGGGAATTGATCATCGATCTGGATCTTCTTCATTTCTTTAGTCGGCTGAAATGATACACTTCCATGCGGCTTGGCCAGCGCCGGCATATTAAGCTGTGCCGACTGAGCCAGAGCTGCCATCTCCTGAATTATTCTTTTATCTCTTGCAATTACCAATGACTCGGCCAGGTTTGACCCGGCTGAAGCACATTCCATTGATTTTCTATAATCTCCAGCTATTGTTATCACCCCCTAAGGTCCTGGCATCTTCATTTTTAAGTAACTGATGTGACAACTGCTCATAAACTTAGCCAATGTTGGATGTCCGAGTAAATCATGATAGCAACTTTCCAAATCCACCACTTCAAACTCCATATTCTCAGCTCTACAGTTCTCTCTTGTGCCGAATAACACATCTACTCGGACTTTCCCAATGGGCTCGCACGAGAGCCCGGGAACTATACCATGGAATGTGGTCCTTATTGACTGTAGCATATTCCGAGTAATTCGAGTTTGTGCATTGTGTCCTTGTACATGATGTTGAAGCTACTCCCATTATCTATGAGTACCTTCGAGAACTTCACATTGATGCTAGGCCCGACAAATGTCGGATCCAGTACTAAGGCATACGATCTTGGGTTCGGCATTATCTTCGGATGATCCCTTATGCTCCAGGTTATCTCCTGATCATACCATGGCACATATCTCAGAACTGTCGGCATAACTGCGTTCACGTCCATACGTCGGCGTTGTACGCTCTGTCTATCTTGTTGTTCTGTTGTGAACACACAGTATGATTGGTGATGTTTTCTGTAATCATTGCGTCCATTGTTCCTGAGGTTGCCCCTTCCACCTTGATTCTGATTTATCACTTGGTGCAACGCATCCCTCCGATCTGGATTTTCATACCTCGGAGGGGGTGGAGGCAACAGCAGTTGCTGCGCATTTCCCCCAGTTAGTTGTGGCTGCTACCGGTGATGCGCCTGATGCGGCGGTGCTTGCATGGCCGCCGGGTTTCCCATCGCACTTTTCATCCAGGCGCATTGCCGAGTGGTTTGATTGGCAGGCTTGGCCAGGTTAGGCGTGTGGAATTTACACGGCTGATCCATCATCGACTCAAACGTGTACTTCGGCCTTTCTTGCCATTGTTTCTTCTGTTCAGGCGTCAACTGCTTCTTCCCCTCATTCCTCGGCGTCCACTACTGAGGACCATTCTTCTGTCGTTGATTGTTCCCATGACTCGGCTGATCCTACACCACTACTGCCACTTGATTAGAACTGTATCTGTAAATCCGGCCTCTCATCCCTTCTTCTACCTCGATAATCATTGCGTCGCGATGATCCAACGCCATCCCTGGCATAATGATCCTGCTGCTCATGATGCTCTGCTGACATTAGCTCTGGTTGAGTCGGATCACCTAAGGCATATGAATATGCTATTCTGATTGTTTCTGCCAATGTGGTTGGCATACCTCTCCGTAACCTTTGCCACAATACACTTCCATATCTGCACCCCTGAGCGAACCAGGCAATTGCTTGAGATTAGATAACCCCCTCGCATGAGTTTCGAAGGTTGCACCACCGAGTCAAGAACTCTCTATCTGTCTCATTCGGCTTATGCTTGCACATCGCGAGATGTTGTGGCCTGTTTGGCCTCTTATATGTGCTGGAGAAATTACTGACAAACATTTCCTCAAAATCTAGCCAATAGTTGATACTTCCTGTTGGCAAATTATTCATCCAAACTCTAGCCGGCCCTTCCAACATATGTGGCACGTATCTTACGGCCCATCTTAAATTTCCTCCGGCTATTTTTATGGCTGTGTCATAATCAATTAGCCAATCTTGCGGCTTCATACTCCCATTGTACGTTTTCATGCCTCTTGCCAACTGGAAGTTTGGCACGGGCGGTTCGCCCATAATCCGAGTCCAAAGCACGCCGAGCTGGGCGGACCCTGTTCTTCCAACAGCTCGGACCGATAGAGCCTGTCCAGCTTCAATCTTGCGTCGGTCGATGGCAAGTTTTTATACATAACTCTCTCCTGTACTCCATAGTGGTTTTGCCCATTTTGCTCTGCATATTCCATCTCTGAGTAACCATCATTGTATCTGTCATTTGCCTGATTATGTGGAGCTGGTCTTGTTTCTCGTTCTTGCCGAGGTTCATGCCACGACTGATGATCCTGTGGAGGGTACCTCCTTCCCTCAGCCAGGTTATTGTTCTCGTGGTTCCCCCTTCCGAGGTTCCCGTGTTCTCTGTTTGCATGGCCGGGGTTTCTTTCACCACCGTTACCTCGTCTCCCATTGCCTTTATTTTCATTGACTTTCCTGTCCACCACCGGGTCATACTGGACAATTTGCTTATTTCTCTTTCCCGAAGTTACTGCTTTGTCTTTCCGCGCATTGTTTTCGGGTGAGGATGCCGCTGCCGCAGATAATGCGGGGGCAGATCCTGCCGAATGAACCATGTGGGAAGCTCCTGGCTTTTCCGGGTTAGACCTAAGCATTTCTTCATTCTGCTGGTTCGCAATGCGAACCAGATCATTCACTCTTTCTTGCTGCTTTTGCTGGGCTTCCGCGGTTAACCCCTCCAATTCTAGGGCTGCTGCATTTTCCGCCATGAGGTTCTTTGTCGGGGTACTATACCTCGGCAAACCCGGGTCAACCAAATCATCTGGTCGAGCTTCATGCTCTTTGTTTATATCATTCATGAGGTTCTTTCCTCTTAATCTCAGATCATCTATTCGGTCAGGGGCCGTATCTAGCTTGTTAGCCCTAGCATATTCTCGCAAGGTCCTGTTAAAGGACTCCTGTAAGGCCGACACCTTTTTTGCCTCCTCTAACACTTTTAGTCTAGTTTCTTCTAATTCCGCCTGTGTGTTTGCCGGGTCAACTATCGGTGCTACAGGCGTAGTCAAGTTATCTATAGTTGCCTAGAGGATATTTTCCGGCCTCTCTAGAGGTGGCCACCTTACCCTTGCCGCTTTTGGAGTTACCTCCTGCACCTCGGCCGCCCTGGTTGCTGGTGAATCTACTACGGTTGGCTTTGGAGCTGCTTGATTCGTCTCTACCTGTCCTCTTGCCGTCGGGTCCTTGCTTGGTCCGGCGCCTGCTCCTGCTGCTGGTGTTGGAGACGTCATCATCACCTCGACGCTGCCTGCGGGGCGAACGACTCGCTGACCGCTGGCAGCACTGAGGGGAGGATCTCCTGCATTGATGACTCGGCGCGGGTAGATGCAGGAGGTGTCGATGCCGACGTAGACCTTGTGAGCGCCCAGGTTGATGAAGATGTCATTGTGCGGGGATTGTTTCCTCCCAAAACTGCCAGCGTTATCGCTGACGTAGTCCTAGATATCAAATCTTTGGACTAGGCCAGAAACAACCCGCTCGCCGTTGTGGATGAAGTTTCTCATCCGGATCTTGACTCCAGCTAGCACAGCTGCTGGCCCCACGGTGGGCGCCAACTGTGGCACGACAGATGCCATGGGTAGGCTAAAGTATGGGGCCAATGGATGCTAGTGGGATCTGGGGAGGGAAGATGTAGTGCTTTCTACACACAACTGACTAGAACATAGATCTTTATTTCTCCTCAATCGAGTTACAAGTGCTCCTAGAGCTGTATCAGAGAGAGGAGGAAGAAGACTACTACGCGAGACCTCCAATGTCAAATGAATCGATCCCCCTCCCAGGAAGCCATGTCCCTCCTTATAAAGGGATCCCTTGATTCCTCCTAGGGCTGACGTGGCAAGCATATTCTTAGAATATGCTTGTCCCAAAGTGGTAACTCGGCGGAGATCTTTCCGTGTCTTCCTTCTATTGATGGCAAAGACCGAGAACCCCACATGTGAGCCTCGGGCTTGCCCACTGTCACCTCCGTGACGCATGTCTGTCCCCCTGCGGCTCTTCTCTTTGTCTTTAGCGCTTGGCCCTGTGTAGATTCCTCCTAGACAGTAGCTAGGGTTTGACTCTAGGATCCTTCTCCTTCTCCTTCTCCTACAAGTTTCCCGTTATTCGGCCTCGTCTCGCATAACTCGGCTCGGCCCCCACCTGCATATGAGCTGATCAATCTTATTCAGCCGACTTAGCTCACACGTCGGCCGAGTAAGGTGTTACTCACTCGATTTTTGCCAAGCCATGGCTTATTCGGTCGAGCCTCGCACGACTCGGCCGACTTAGCTTATAACTCGGCCTATGGTAAGAAAGGTTCCTTCCTTCTTTCCTCTATCTTGACCCTACCTGGGGTCACCCCCCCCAACACTTTTTTATTCAAGAGATCAACATACATCGATCTGGCCCCTGGGTACATACGTGCGCGGTTTGTCCAGATCGATCCGTCTAGATCATACACACGCATGAAAACTGAGATAAGCTCCAAAAGGCCGCTATACGCTGAGACCGATAGTGTCTTAAATTGGACACACGGATCAACATAGCGCGTAGACCATGGCGATTAGGAACTTGGAATTTTATGTTGGAGCTGGTCCTCTTGATTTCTGATCGCCCGTGCCACTATCGCACACGATAGACACGTCGATGTAGATTTCCGTGATGCCGCCAACTTATCCACACGAACGAGAGGAGAGACAATAAATCATCCACATACTCTCAAGAGCGATAACGAAGTCGATGCGTCGATGGAGATACGATTTGGACGTCTTCGATGATGGCGAGGGGATCCCACCCGGATCCGTGCTATAAGCGCCTCTTGCCCCACGGTGGGCGCCAACTATCGTGGTTTTGTGGACACGTACGCCAGAGGGGTATCCCAACGGCAAGTTTAGAGACGTGGGGTAAGACAGAGAGCGTCCAGGTTGGCTTGACACAGTTTACCCAGTTTCAGATCTGACGACGGTGGTGAGATCTTACACCTGCTATAAATCACTATAATAGCAATACGCCGAGTTACAGGATTGGGGGGTTCGCTGTGTGCGAGTAGTGCTATGCACTTGTTGTTATTATGCCCTAAAGGCTCCCATAGGCCGGCTTATAAGGACGCCAGGACCTAGGGTTACATAGAGAGTCCCAGCCGGATACCGTTACAGAGTCCTAGACTAACACTAACTAGTCTTCGTGTCCTCCAAGGCTCCAGCTTCCATCTAAGGCGGTGGCACGTCGCCTTCCTTTATCCCTGCTGGATCTCTGTCTTGTCTATCAGCAATTAGGCAGCCCGGTTATGCCATAGGCCTAACCACCAATTGTGGGCCACCCGGGCTTGCCGGTATGAGACTATGTCGTAGGTATTACCCATTTGGTATATCCACAACACAAACCATGTAATATTTTTGTCTAGAAATTCATAGACGAACTATATACGATATGTTCATGATTTATTTCACATTTTATGAAGAACTTGGAAGTGTGACATGCAACAACTAGTTGCGGGTGCAACTGGTGGAAAATTATAATTTCCGTCGTTGACGTCTCTAGTGGATCCGAGCGCATGATGCATGCAGGTTCTCACTAGCAAGTGGGGCCGATCTAACAGGACACACCTGTCTATGATTCAAAGTCATGCACGTTAAATCTTGTGTCGGTGCACGTAGCACGCATCTCTCATTTTTCTACGTAGTTGCATGTTGGACACGTGTAATTCCATGTATATATAAATACATGCAACATGCAAAAATTACCACGGACACACCCGTATGTGCATTGAATCCAGTGTATATATTTTCAGTCCTTGTACTACGACTTCTGCATGTAGTGGAACAAGGTGAAAGTACAAGTGTCCATGTCACGGCTACTACTACTACTACTACTACTACTACTAGTAGTAGTAGTAGTAGTAGTAGTAGTAGTAGTAGTAGTAGTAGTAGTAGTAGTAGTAGTAGTAGTAGTAGTAGTAGTAGTAGTAGTAGTGTAGTAGTTCGTCCTCCCATTTTCCGTTGAAAATACTATGTTGAAATGAATGCTATAAAAAGGAAATCCTCTAGTCAAACTGATGTGACTAGACCACACTTCACCTCTAATACGTAGGAGTAGCTCCGTGGCGTGTGATGTGGCTCAGTTGTAGAGCTTCATTGGGATACCCCAAGAGGAAGTTATGATGAGCATAGCGGCAAATTTTCCCTCAGTTATGAAACCAAGGTTATCGAACCAGTAGGAGCAAGGAGACAACTCCAAGGTGTTTCTAGTAACTTGGAATCCTGCACAACACAAACTCAAGACTTTCCCCAACTTACAGTGAGGTTGTAAATCTCACTGGTTTGCTGAAAACAAAGGATTAACTATATGGTTTGGATGGTAATAGTGGTTTGCAGAAAGTAAATAGTAACAGTGGAAGATGTATCAATGGTAAAGATTGGACCAGGGTCCATAGTTCACTAGAGGTGTTCTCCTTAAGATAAACAAACATGGCAATGCCGGGTAAACAAATTACAGCGGGGAATTGACAGGACTGAGCAAGGCATAACAATGCAATACTAGACATTCATGATCCTATGAGATTCGATTGGGCAATACAACAAGATACATAGACCGCCATCCAACTGCATCTATGACTAGAAATCCACCTTCAGGTTATCATCCGAACCCCCTCTAGTATTAAGTTGCAAGCAATGGATAACTGATTTAAGCAAAGTGTGTAAGGTAAACAATCCACTTGTTCCAAGAACAAGAGACCGTTGTTTTCTCCCTAGTGGCAACAACACATCTACAATCTTAGAGATTTCTGTCACTTCCCTTAGATTCAATAGAGGCATGAACCCACTATCGAGCATAAATACTCCCTATTGGAGTCACTAGCATCCACTTGGCCAAGATAGCTACTAGAAACGGGGAGCATGCAAGATCTCAAACAACACAGACAAGATAGAATGAATAATCAACAGGACATGATAGAATCAATAATCAATCTGACATAGTATCTCAATATCCATCAGATCCCCGCAAACACAACATGCATGATTACAAATAGATGATCTTGATTATGAACGGAGCTCACAAGATCTAAATATGATAGCACAAAGGAGGAGAAACAACCATCTAGATACTGTATGGACCCATAGTCCAAGGGTGAACTACTCATGCATCATACCGGAGGCTGGCATGGTGATGAAGAATGCCTTCGAGATGATCTCTCCCCTCCGACAGGGTGCCGGGAAGAGCTTCAGATCTCCCCGATCTAGGGACGATAGTGGCAGCGGCTACAGATTGTTTCGTGGAGATTTGATCGGGTTCCTTAGGGTTTTGGCATTGGGGGGCTTTTATAGGCGAAGAGGCAAGGCAGGGGCACCCGAGGCGCCCACACCTGGTGGCGGCGTGCCCTATGGGGGGCCCACGCAACTCTAGGGTGTGGCGGCCTCGTGGCCCTCCTTCGTTCGTCCTTTGGTATCTATGTTCTCCTGGGTGAAATATTGACTTTGGCTTTTGTCCCTTCCAATTCTGAGAATATTATAGCTTTTATGAAACCAAAAACAGCATAAAATAGGCAACTGGCACTACGACATCTTGTTAATAGGTTAGTCCTAGAAAATGTATAAAAATACCTCAAAGTGTAGACAAAGCAAAGCAAAGTTGATACTAAACAAGCATGAAACATCAAAAATTATAGATACATTTATGACGTATCAGCGTGCTAGTCTAACGTATAGTGAATTCTAGGCGGAGGTGATGTCCTCGATGCTTCTGTTGACAGACCAAGCAAGTAAAATCTCGCTCCTCTCGTTTTTTTCTTTGCCTCTCCATCTTCTTCCCCAGTCCCTAGTCCCCAGTCCGTGCACGATATCCCCCACGCTCTCTTTTCTCACCCGTTTCTTGCATTAACGATCCCCCTCCTCCTCCAGAAAACCCCAATCGGACTTGCATCCGCCTACTCTGCCTAAATGCATCTCGACGTGATGGCCGATTCGAAGCTCAGCGGGCGATGCAAGTGGGATCAACTCAGCGCGAACGTTGTAGATCTCATCGTTCAGCATCTGGACATTTCCAACACCTTTAGGCTAGCCGCATGCTGTAAGATGTTGTACGACCGTATCGACAACAACGAAGGTACGAAATGTACTTTGCACCATTGGAATGAACCCTGCCTACTGATGCCTCATCCTGCTCATTGGTTCGACGAGCACTATGATGAGATGATGGTAAATTGTATGCATGACACGGTGTGTGACGTGGTGCCCCTCGACCATCCTCGGCGCACCACTATCCTTCCCTTCATGCATGAAAATTCTGGGTGGGGAAGAACGGCGACTGGCTCGCCGTCGTGGACTCGAGCGGGGTGTGGTGCCTAGCGAACATCTACACCTATCGAGCAATCAACCTTCCATCAACGAATACTTATGGCACTGAGTGCAAGTCATTACTAATATATAACAGGTAGTGCTACTAGCCAGCCAGGGTTCCCACAGTTACATGTATTCTTTTCTATACAAATGCATATTTCAAGATTTTGTTTTTCTAGAGAATCCACGGCTATGGAGAAAAGTACGAAAAGTCGTGGGATGGATGTCTTGACCTGCTGAAGATTGTAATCTACAGAGTGCCCACAGAAGCTGGGGGTTACACAGACTACAAGCTCCTCATGTTGTTTGAAAGTGAAATCGCCTACCTAGAAGGCGTTAGCGAAGTTTGGAGATGTCTGGATCATTCAGGTCTGATACGTCATAAACGTATCTATAATTTTTGATGCCCCATGCTTGTTTTGTACCAACTATCTTATGTTTTGTCTACACTTTGAGGCATTTTTATACATTTTCTTGAACTAACCTATTAACAAGATGCCATAGTGTGAATTCCTGTTTTCTGATGTTTTTTGTTTCAGAAAAGATAGTAAAGAAATATTATCGGAATTGGACAAAACAAAAGCTGAACTTCCTAATTTTTAGAGGCGGAGACGGAGTCCAGAGGCCAGAGGGAGGCGTACCCCAGGTGCGGCCAGGGGGCACGCCGCCCTATGGTGTGGCCCCCGGGACCTCTACCGACCTTGCCCCTTTGCTTATATAAACACCCCGAGGAGAAAACCCTAAGT
Source organism: Avena sativa (assembly GCA_916181665.1). Taxonomy (NCBI): domain Eukaryota; kingdom Viridiplantae; phylum Streptophyta; class Magnoliopsida; order Poales; family Poaceae; genus Avena; species Avena sativa. Next base: position 357,000,442 of record OV702283.1, on the reverse strand, counting down.
ACCCGATCAAAATTCCACGAAAAGGTCCGTAACCGCCGCTATCTCCATCCCTAGATTGGGAGGGATCCGCTCTTCCCAGCACCTTGCCGGAGAGGGGAGATCATCCCAGAGGCCTTCTTCATCAGCATGCCATCCTCCGGAGTGATGCGTGAGTAGTTCATCCTTGGACTATGGGTCCATAGAAGTAGCTAGATGGTTGTTTCTCCTCTTTGTGCTATCATGTTTAGATCTTGTGAGCTGCCTATCATGATCAAAATCATCTTATTGTAACCCTATATGTTGTGTTTGTTGGGATCCGATAGATATTGAGTACTACGTCAAGATTGATTATTTATTCTATCATGTCTATGTTATTTGTGATTTTGCATGCTCTCCGTTGCTAGTAGTTACTCTGGCCAAGTAGTTGCTTGTGACTCCAAGAGGGAGTATTTATACTTGATGGTAGATTCATGCCTCTAGTAATCTGGGGGAGTGACAGAAACCTCTAAGGTTGTAGATGTGTTGTTGCTAGTACGGAGAAAACAACAATCCTTTGTCCAAGGGCAATTGTATTGTTTACTTTACACACTTTGCTTAATGCAATTATCTGTAGCTTGCAAGTTAATATCCGTGGGTTGTTCGGATGATATCCCTGAGGTGGATTATTAGTCATAGATGCAGTTGGATTACGGTCTATGTATTATGTTGTAATGCCCAAATGAATCTCATAGTGATCATCATGTCATGTACATGCATTGTTATGCATTCTCTATCTGTCAATTGCCCAACTGTAATTTGTTCACCCATCATGTTATTTATCTTATGGAGAAACACCTCTAGTGAACTGTGGACCCTGGTCCATTCCTTCCCATTGATATTCCATCTACTATCCACTGTTTACTTTCTGCAATTACCACAAGCAATTACTATCTTCCACACTATACGTTTAATCCTTTGTTTTCAGCAAAACCAGTGAGCTTGACAACATCGATGTAAGTTGGGGCAAAGTATTTTGGTTGTGTTGTGCAGGTTCCACGTTGCTAGCAACACCTTGGAAGCTATTTCTTTCTCCTAATGGTTCGATAACCTTGGTTTCACAGCTGAGGGAAAACTTGCTGTTGTGCTCAACATACCTTGCTCTTGGGGTTTCCCAACAGATTCTACATCAATAGAGCCACCATCAAGCTTTTCTGGCACCGTTGCTCGGGAGATATAGGACATCTTCAATCTCTTCCTCCCCATCAAAAAGCTTTTCTGGGAGAAACAATATTTTTGCAAGGGAAGTCTCTCACTACCAATCTCTTTACTTTGTTTTTTGTTTTGCTTTGTTTCGTTTGTTTCTTTTTATCAAAAACAAAAAACAAAACAAAAATTAGTTCCTTCTTTAGTTGTTATTTTGTTACCTTGTTCTTAGCTCATCATTTTGATCCCTAAGTTCACCTTTCAATAGGTAGTGGATCTATAATTGGGAAAGATAATATTGAAGAATTCTTTAATCATGTTAGTAAGCATAAAGATATTAAGGATGGATCCTTAGCAAAACATGTTCCAAACTATGAAACTGTTGCGGCTTATTTAGTTCACATGTTGGAGGCTAGGTTTTTTAACCTTAACCCCATGATGCAGGTAATGTTTCTTAAACTTAATAATATTGAGGACACTGAAAAGAGAGATTTTATCCTGAAAACTTTGCTTAAAGAATTTAATGATGTTGCCATAGAAGCTAGAAAGTTCTTTGATTATTTTAATATGCTAGGCTCATGTGTAGATGTTATTGGTACACTAGAAAAGTTGGACAAAACAAAACCCAAAAATGAGGAGGAAATTAAAATACTAATAATAGTATAGCTTAAGCGTGGTTGTCTATCTGAGTTGTGAGACCATCCGCGCACGCTGCATTCGCCTGGTCGCTGCCTATGGACCTTTAACGACCTCTGCCGCTGCATGTATGCCAGGACCGTTTTGCGCGTCTGATCACGCGAGCCGTGGGCGGTGCGCTCTCCACGCGTTGGCTCTTTTTTTGGGTTTGCTTCCTATTTACTGTGATGTTTAGGTGAGATCATGATACATAGGACCCTTTTATCTTTGAATAAAATGGGAAATTTTGTCTTATTTTATTTTAATAAAAAGTCAAAGAGAATTGACCGGTTCATATACAGGGAATCGGCCAAAAAGTTGTACAAATGAACCAGTATTGTCATGGAACACGACCGCATTGGGCACCACCATAGGCAACCTGGCTACCCACACGAAAAATAGACGCACAAGGAAGACCCACATCGAGGTTGCCACATAGCGTCATCGTCATCACTCCTCCACGGGCCAGCGACTCCGACTTCACCAGCGACTTCCAAAACAGAACCTCACAAACGACGCCGGAAACCATGTCAGCCTACCACATCAGTTGGCCACACGCGCCAAGGATAGACAACTCTGACTCCGATGACGAGCTTCACAATGGAATTATGCTGATCTTGCGCCGACCGAGTACCTACACAGACCACTGTCGGCTGATCATTGTGGACGCCTGGACACGCTCCGTCGCAACTCCGACTCCACAGCAACACAGTGAAGTAGGAGAACTCATCGGACACGCCGGGAGAACCGACTACCGAAGATCAGCCGTGACCCGACCTCATCTTGAGGCATCATCTTTGCGAAACTTCACCCGGCAAACCCCCTCTTCATATAACCCGGATGTAGGCGACTCCGATACAGTGCCCCCAAGAAGGAAAGAGACGGAGTAGCGTCTCCATCGCCTGATCCCGGATCTGAGGTTTCCCAGGAGGGGGAGAACACCACGTGACGATGCTTTCTGGAAATCCATGATACCCGCAGGCGTCACCATCGCCGGCTCTGGCCAAGTTGAAGCGAGGATTTCTCCCGGAGGTGCTCAAACCACCTGAAACATGAGTCGGCCGCCCACGAGCCACCACCATGCGCGCCGAAGCCTGCCAACCATCACCCCCGCTGAAGCCAGCTCCGCACCTCAAGGCCAAGCACGCCGACGCATCATCAAGCCATAGCTCTAAGTGCATCGGAATCGTCGCCACATGCCAGCCCAACCTCCGTCCTTACTACCAGCCTGATGAGCAATTGGCCAACCTCTCCGAGCGTAGAGATTAGTCGCCACCATCCGGAGTCGCTGCTCCGGTAGGAGCCACAGAGGACCAAGACCCATTGAGCTCCTCCTCTGCGAGCCACATCCACAAGCCCAGCCGCCAAATAACAGGGCGTTGCCACCATGCAGCACCAGAGGGCGCGACGCTCTTGAAGACACCACACACAGCCCGCAGCCCCCCAAGCCCATCTGGGCCCAGATCGAGGCTCGGCTGCTCGCCTAGAAGCATTGTCGCAATCTACTACACTGCAGCGCCGGCCGCCATCGTGGCGAGGCCAGCAAAATCTGTGGAGGCAGGCCTGGCGGCGGCGCAATGCCGCCCCCCCCCCCCCCTCCCGCAGGCGACGCGAGGGTCTCTTTGGAATTATTGTTTCACAAAGGCACTATTCATATGTGGGACCCTTTTATATGCAGACAAAACATACAAATATGTGGGACTACCACCCTGACTAGCATAGCCCACTTCCGTCCAGTATTTCCCAAGTGCCGAGTCGATGTATTCTTCCAAACGCCAAGTTCTTGTGCGTCGCCGTCAAACTTCCCCGTCTTGGCCGCTGCACCACGACCTTATCTGCTTCATACGCTAGCTATTAGTAAACCTTTGGCCCCCATGTACATGCACGTTTTGACGGTATGTACGCTTAACTGCTAATATAGCTTTTAGACTACCCACCTACATGAGAACGAACTAAAGCATAAGTATATTGATACGTTATAATTTTTCCATATCAAAATAGAAATTTTGGAATTGTTTAAATTTAAATGTACTTGTATACTAAATGGTGTCTACATATATCCAAATTTAGATAAATCTAAGATATGTATTTTGAGACGGAAGAAGTAATATTATGCGGGACTAAGTGGGAAAACACAACCGCCATAAAACTTTGGGCGTGAGGTTGGGTCTACTTCAGCGGTTTATTTGGGTCGTATTCAGTCGTTTTCTCTCGCTGTATCAACTGCAACGCCTCTCCTCTTTTGTTAAAAAAACGCTAGCTCCTCTCTATTAATATCGCAGTGGCGGCTATGTCTAAATGGCATACATGGCGGAGGCGTCGCCTGCAGTCTACTGCGACACAGCTGCACGAGGGTAGGTCACCAGCGGTGCAGCATACAGACTACGACATATTTTTCGACCCCGAAAGCCGGAGCAGGAGCCTTCCAGCATGGGCTGGTTCACGTGCTTCGGGTTGATCTCGGATACGGAGGCTGAGAAGAAGACGGCTGGCGATGCGGACAACGCGCGAAAGCACGATCCGACGGCTTTGCTTGAACAACGGCCATAGTTTTATTTATTTTTGAGACTACCTGACCACAACCAGCTATAACCTATCGTCGTATTTGTTTACCAACGACACTAAAAACCCCGATATAAAAAAACGTTTGCAAGTTAACCATTCCACAAAGTGTTAGAACACACTATAGACGGCACGGCGAAGCGCACTTATCCATCTAGTACCTTTTAAACTTGCAAGAGTGCATGAAGCCTTGGAAAAGAATTTTGATTGGATTGTTTTCAAAAACCCATTTGATGAAAATAGTGAACCCAAGAGTATTGAGAGAGGATACTCTAGAACTTATTTGGATAAGATACCTTGCCTTTTTGAAGATATTTATGGTATTGATCTTGATGCTTCTTCATTTAAAAATACTTGATTCTTGCTTTTTGTGCCTAGCTGAAAGACGTTAAAGAAAAGCACTCTAGGGAGATAACCCAATTTTTATTTCAGTAAGTTTTTCTTTTGTTAAGTCTTGGAAGTTATTGCCTATGTAATAACCTCTCCTTATCATTTTTTTTTGGTTTTCATGCCAAGAATAGCCTGTAATGAGAGGGAAGTAAGATTTTGGAAAGTTGTTGTCCCAAAACAGATTTCTGTGCTTCACTGTAAAAATCGTGAAAAATCCCAGCACATCGGATTTAGCTAAAATTTTCTTTGCGCATGACCCTGGTATTTACACAACTTTCGTTAGTTTTGCAATTTTCGATTTGAGCAACATAAGATTTTCTAAAAAATCGGTCTTTACCTGCTGGTCTGTTTTGACAGATTTCTGCCATTATTTGCATTTGCCTCTTAATCGGTTTCTTTTTTAGTTTTTTTATCACTTGAGCTTTTAAAAGTAGTTTCTATAGTAGCCTATGTTTTAATGTATGTTTCTACTTGATTTGAAACTGAACCCAAGGTTTTATTATCTTGAATACACTAATGTTGCTAATGAAGATTGTGTGAAGTTTTGTATGAAGGAAGTTTTCACTTGTAGGGAGAGAATGATGTGATGAGATGAAGAATGGACAAAAGCTCAAGCTTGGGGATGCCACCCGTGTCACCCCAAGAAATATTTAAGAGGTACAAGCGTCAAAGCTTGGGGATGCCCAAGGCATCCCCTTCTTCATCAATAAAAATCTCAGGTCTTCTTTCAAGACACTTTAATTTAATTGCTTCATGCACTATGTGTTGTTCTTGGAGCATCTTCGTTTTTGTTTTTAGTTTTATTTTGCTTTGTTTGCTGCAATAAGTTGGTTGGACCCCAACACACCTATTTTAGAGAAGTCACACCTAGTTCTTCATTGCCTAGAACACTCTAGTTTTCACTCTTATTGTTCTGTGAGTGTTCTCTTTTGCTAGCACTGCGTTTAGCTTTAGTTTTCTTCTTCTTTTTGCTTAGAACTTTTTATTTCTTCTTTGTAGATTTGTGAGACAAGCTCTATATTCTTTATTGATTATTATCTTTGTGAGTTGTTTCAAATAAGTTAATTGGTGTTGGAAAAGAGTAGAGTGTTTCATGCTTATAGTGGTACAAAAGGAAGCTTGTTTTGAATGTGGCTTAGACTTTATCATGTCATGTTAGATGTTGCTTTGGCCATATGCTTAGTGATTATTGCTGTAGCATGACTTGTTTCAAACAATTGAGACTTCTTAATGTTCCATGAAATAATTGATTGCGTGAACACTTCGTTGGGAGACCCCAAGCGGAAGGTATGATGAGCACAACAGCAAATTTTACCATAGTAAGAAACCGAGGTTATCGAACCAGTAGGAGGAAGGAAATGACTCAAAGGTGTTGCTAGCAACTTGGAAACCTGCACAACACAAACTTAAGACTTTGCCCTAACGAACAGTGAGGTTGTAAATCTCACTGGTTTGCTGAAAACAAAGGATTGACTGTATGGTTTGGATGGTAATAGTGGTTTGCAGAAAGTAAATAGTAACAGTGGAAGATGTATCAATGGTAAAGATTGGACCAGGGTCCATAGTTCACTAGAGGTGTTCTCCTTAAGATAAACAAACATGGCATGCCGGGTAAACAAATTAAAGCAGGGAATTGACAGGACTGAGCAAGGCATAACAATGCAATACTAGACATTCATGATCCTATGAGATTCGATTGGGCAATACAACAAGATACATAGACCGCCATCCAACTACATCTATGACTAGAAATCCACCTTCAGGTTATCATCCGAACCCCCTCTAGTATTAAGTTGCAAGCAATGGATAACTGCTTTAAGCAAAGTGTGTAAGGTAAACAATCCACTTGTTCCAAGAACAAGAGACCGTTGTTTTCTCCCTAGTGGCAACAACACATCTACAACCTTAGAGATTTCTGTCACTTCCCTTAGATTAAATAGAGGCATGAACCCACTATCGAGCATAAGTACCCCCTCTTGGAGTCACTAGCATATACTTGGCCAAGATAGCTACTAGAAACGGAGAGCATGCAAGATCACAAACAACACAGACATGATAGAATCAATAAGACAAAACCTTTAATCATTCTGACATAGTAATCTCAATATCCATCGGATCCCCGCAAACACAACATGTATGATTTCAAATAGATGATCTTGATCATGAATGGAGCTCACAAGATCTAAACATGGTAGCATAAAGGAGGATATACAACCATCTAGCTACTACATGGACCCGTAGTCCAAGGTGGAACTACTCACACTTCATACCGGAGGCTGGCATGATGAAGAAGAAGGCCTCCGGGATGATCTCCCCTCCAGCTGGATGCCATGAAGAGCTTTAGATCCCCCCGATCTAGGGACGATGGTGGCGGCGGCTATAGATGATTTCGTGGAATATTGATCCGGTACTTAAGGTTTCTGTATCGGGGGGTCTTTATAGGCGAAGAGGCGAGGCAGGGGGCAGCCAGGGCGGTCGCACCCCCCAGGCGCGGGCTAGGGTTAGCAGCGCGGCCAGGGGGTGTGGCCCCCTGGTGTCTCCCCTCCGTCTCGTGTTCTGGCTGTGTGTTCCCCACGGTAAAATATTGACTTTGGCTTTTGTCCCGTCCAATTTCGAGAATATTGATTTTCTGCCTTTCTGGAACCAAAAACAGAAGAAAGCAGGCAACTGGCACTATGGCATCTTGTTAATAGGTTAGTACCAGAAAAAATATAAAAACACATCAAAGTGTAGACAAAGAAAGGCAAAGTAGATACTAAACAAGCATGGAACATCAAAAATTGTAGATACGTTTCCGACGTATCAAGCATCCCCAAGCTTAACTCCTGCTTGTCCTCGAGTAGGTAAGTAATAAAAAGAATAATTTTTGCGGTGACAGGCACCATCAAAATCAAGATAAAACCATTTGCAAGCATTGGAAGCTGGGATCAAAGAACTCTAAACATGAGCATGAAAGATGGAGTTCTAACAGTAAGACAAAGTAACTATGCATGCAACATGAAAGGTTACAAACAAAGATCATGAATAACATGCATTGACAAACGTTTGTTTGTTTCACATACAGAAAACATGGCATAGTGGCATTCAGCTTGTCCCTCATGGAGTAGCAAATAGATGCATAGGACACCTTCAAAGTTCATAAGAGTGACTAGATAAAAAATAGCACAAGAACAAGTAATATCAACAATATGCATCAATCAATAAGTTTTGGGACAATGCACATAGAACTAAGAATGGCAACTATGCTCTCTTAACTGGTGCCTAAGGGTAGAAGATGGAGACTCAATATAGTGGAAGAAAATCCCTTCATAAAGGGAAGCAGGGATTTCAAGTTTCAAAAAGATCTTCCAAAAATTATGGTACTTGTTAGCTTTCAGCTCTCATTGCCCCTATCATAAGCATCTTGAAGTGATTAAGGTTAAAGTGAACAAACTATGGAGTATATGCTTGACAAAGTATAAGTTGGCAATTTCATGTCCCTTGAATACGAGGGCCGCTCCTCATGCTACTCAACTTTAGTCACCTGTAAGTTCTTGTCATAGTAAGTACATGTGTATCATACAGAACCGCCAACGGGGTACCCCTTGCACATGATACAGGAGCTATCCCATAATCAAAATGACAAGGCAAGCAGATAATGAGCATCTCAGCAATATTTTTATTTACCATGGGAAAATGGTTCTTTTTATCTCTTTCCTCTTTTCATTATGTCTCTTTTTATAAGAAGAAAGCTTCATAGATGTCATTATGGTGATGCTGCAAGTTTCCACCATGATTAGGCATAGCTTAGGCTAGCGTCCGAGGTGTTTCTCTAACACACACACAACTCCATGGACTTACAAGCTCCCATTTTATTTCACACCAGCGACATCCATAGAGAAAAGAGCATGATATCAATTGTGTACAAAGTACAAGTGCAATGTTGAAAGCGTTCCCCATGACAGGACGGTTCTGGTAATTCCAACGTATAAGTGCAAGCATATACAACATAGATGACACAATGGTTCAAGTTTATTAGGGCCAAGAAAAATAAAGTGTGCCATCAAGTTTGTGAGAGCTTTAATCACTAAGTTTTCACATAACAAAATACTTTTTAATTAGAAGATAGATGAAAACAATAATATACTTGGAATGGTGTAACACACCATGCATAGGAATTTATAGTGGACACTTTGGAATAACTTGGTTTCTTGGGAGTTGGATGAATGAGTAGAGCTTACTCATACAAGTGGAGGCTAGCAAAATACTGGGAGCGACCAACTAAGAGAGAAATAATGGCCATAATCATGCAGACCGACAAAACATTACTAATCAAAGCATAATGTGGTACTACAAGTCAAGGACTAAATGATCATAGAGGCTATGGTGACTTGTTCATAGTCATAACATGGTGTGAGCATGTGCCAAGTCAACCCAAACAGAGCATCAAAGGAGAATACCACGATACTATGCTTTTCTATGCTAAAACAATGCATGATTCCTTCAAGGCACACTAAAAAATCCCAATTGTTTGTAACAAGTCATGATACAACAATAATCACTAAGCATAAAGTCAAAACAACATCTAGCATGACATGATAAAGTCTAAGTCACAATATAAGCAAGCTCCTCTTGTACTACTCAAGCAAGAACTTTCTACTCCTCTCCAACACCAATCAACTTATTTGAAACAACACAGCAAGAACGGGGGTGCAAACTACTTTATTCAAGAAAACCAAACGAAAACTAAGACGCTCCAAGAACAACACAACAGTGCATGAAACAATAAAAACAAAGTGTCTAGAAAGACCTGAGATTTTTATTGATGAAGAAGGGGATGCCTTGGGCATCCCCAAGCTTTGACGCGTGTACCTCTTGAATATTTATTGGGGTGACACGGGGTGGCATCCCCAAGCTTGATCTTTTGTCCATTCTTCATCTCATTACATCACTCTTTCTCTACACCTAAAAATTTTCCTTCATACAAAACTTCACACAATCTTCATTAGCAACATTAGTGCATTCAAAAGATAATAGACCTTTGGGTTTAGCTTTATAACAGCAAAACTTTCACTAAAAACACAAGATACTGTAGCAATTCCCTTAAAAAGCTCAATTTCCCAAAAAGAATCCAAAAAGGAATCAATAAGAAGCAAATGCAAATAATGGCAGAAATCTGTCAAAACAGACCAGCAGGTAGAAACCGATTTCTTCGGAGAGCTTCTATTGCTCAAATCAAAAAGTGTTCAACTAACGAAAGTTAGATAACATACTGGGGGATTTATTCAGAAAATATCAGCTCAATCTGAATTACAGAGATTTCCCACGATTTTTTACGGTGGAGTACAAAAATCTGTTTCGGGAAAGCAACTCCCCAAATCTTACTTCCCTCTCATCAGAGGTTATTCTTGGCACAAAAATAAAATAAAAAGGATAAGGATAACTTCCAAGACTCAAGAAAACTTTTGGGTTATCTCCCAATAAGTACTTTTATTTAACGCCTTTAAGTTTGGCACAAGAAGCAAGAATCAAGTATTTTCAAATGAAGAAGCATTAACATCAAACCTTGCTTTCAAAGGACGAGCAAAAAGCAACTTCTCTCTCCTCATAGAGAAGTGTTCAATACTTTTCTTGAATGGAAATTGATATTTAATGGTGCCTTCTTTCATATCAATGATGCCACACAGTTCTAAGAAAAGGTCTTCCCAAAGTAATAGGACAAGAAGCATTGTATTCAACATCCAGAACATAGAAATCAACATGAACATAAGTATTATTAACCATAATAAGAACATCATTAACACTCCCCATGAGTTTATTTTTAGCATTATCATTAAGTGGTACATCAACACTCTTCTAAAGGTGGCAAATCAAGCATTTCATAAATATTTCTAGGCATAATAGAGACACTAGAATCAAGGTCACATGAAACTTTTGAGATCAAAGTCATTCACTTGCATATTAATAATGGGTTCCCAACTATCTTCTACTTTCCTAGGAATAGAGGCTTTGTGTTTCAATTTCTCTTCCTTAATTTTAACAAGAGCATCTGTAATGCGTTTGGTGAAAGCCACATTCATATCACTAGCATCGGGACTTCTAGCAATCTTTTGTAGGAACATAATCACTTCAAAAATATTGCAACCATCAAGATCAAAATCAAACTTAGCATCACTAGTAGTAGGCTCATTGGGTTTAGGCATTGTGGTAGGATAAAAAGGGACTTCTTGTGGTTTAGTGGCATCCATGTTGGTGGTGGTGATAGTGCACACACTACTGTTTCTAGCAATTTCAGCTTCTCTTTCCCACTTAGCATGGAGTTGGGCTAACAGTCTAACATTTTCATCAATAGTAACTTGTATGGAATGAGTAGCAGCAAAGGTACTTTCCAAGGTTTCAGGTTTAGCAGCCATTTTATTAATCAAAGAGGATTGTGCTTCAGACAAAGAGGAAATATTTTTATCAACATTCAAAAGCTTTTCCTCCACACTCTTGTTAAAAGTGGTTTGTTTGCTAATAAAGTCTTTGAGCATGACTTCAAGTTCAGAGGGAGCACTTCTAGCATTGTTGTAGGAGTTTCCATAGGTATTGCCATTATTCGGAGGATAAGGCCTATAATTGTTGTTACTGCAAAAATTATTCCTATAGGCATTGTTGTTGAAATTGTTGTTTCTAACAAAGTTCACATCAACTTGCTCTTCTTGAGCAACCAAAGAGACTAAGGGAACATTATTGGGATCTAAAGGAGCTTTTCCATTAACAAGCATAGCCATGATAACATCAATCTTATCACTCAAAGAGGATGTTTCTTCAATACAATTTACCTTCTTACCATGTGGAGCTCTCTTAGTGTGCCATTCAGAATAATTAACCATCATATTATCAAGAGTTTTGTTGCAGCACCCAAGGTGATGGTCATAAAGGTACCTCCAGCAGCTGAATCCAACAGGTTTCTTGAAGAGACATTCAAACCTGCATAAAAAGTCTGGATAATCATCCAAGCAGTATGTCCATGAGTGGGACAGTTCTTAACCAAAGATTTCATTCTTTCCCAAGCTTGAGCAACATGTTCATTATCAAGTTGTTTAAACTTCATTATTTCACTTCTCATACATATAATCTTAGGAACAGGATATTATTTTCCAATAAAAGCATCTTTGCACTTAATCCAAGAATCAATACTATTTTTAGGCAAGGATAGCAACCATTCTTTAGCTTTTCCTCTCAAGGATAAAGGAAACAACTTGAGCTTAATAATATATCCATCTACATCCTTATATTTTTGCATCTCACAAAATTCAACAAAGTTATTTAGGTGGGCAGCAGCATCATTAGAACTAGCACCAGAAAATTGCTCTGTCATCACAAGATTCAACAAAGCAGGCTTAATTTCATAAAAGATCATGGGTTCGATTCCCACAGACGGCGCCAATTGACGAGGTTTAATCTCGTCAATGCCCATTGTTATGGACTTGGGTTTTGGAGAAGATGGGGATGCTGGAGATCGTGGCACGGTTAACAGACAAGCAACCAGGGGACACGAGATTTACCCAGGTTCAGGCCCCCGGAGGGAAAACCCTACTCCTGCTTGTCTGCTCTTGATTACGGCGGAACCGAAGGTTACAGGGTGCGCAGATTCGATCTGGCGTGGAGGTGTGTGCGAAAGTATGAGTCGAGCTGGTCTAGGACGTGCCCTCCTAGCCTTTATATAGACTTAGGCAGGTCCCGGGCATAGTCCTAGTCGGTTACAAGTTCTAGGGTTTTACCCCTTTGAATTTCCTATCTATGCTAGTCTTGCTCTCCAAGGATCCGAAAGCGTCATGGGCCTTGGCCACCCGAAAATCTTCATGGGCCAGCGTATATCTGTTGTGGGCCTTCCTTGGGCTGGACTAGGTATGCTGAAGTCACGTACCCGTAGGGTATAAACATGTCAATAGCATCAGGAGCAGGTGGAGCAATAGGAGTACTTAGGAAATCATTGTTGTTTGTGCTAGTGAAGTCACACAACTTGGTGTTCTCAGCAGAGTTCATTTTGGCAAAAGTGGAGCAAGCCAATAGCACCAGCAACTAGAGCAGGAACTAATTTTTTGTGTGTTTTTGATAAGAGAAAGCAAACCAAACTAAACTAATTTTTTGGAGTTTTTGATAAAAAGAGGCAAATAAAACCAAGCAAAAGAAACTAAGCAAAACAAAAACAAAGTAAAGAGAGAGGTTGTGAAGGACTCCCCTTGTGAAGACGTCCTTAGCCTCCCCAGCGACGGTGCTAGACAAAGCCTTGATGAGTGTGTGAACACTTTGTTGGGAGACCCTAAGCGGAAGGTATGATGAGCATAGCAGCAAGTTTTCCCTTAGTAAGTAACCTTAGGTTATCGAACCAGTAGGAGGAAGGAAACGACTCAAAGGTGTTGCTAGCAACTTGGAAACCTGCACAACACAAACTCAAGACTTTGCCCCAACGAACAGTGAGGTTGTCAATCTCACCGGTTTGCTGAAAAAAAGGATTAACTATATGGTGTGGAAGATAATAGTGGTTTGTAGAAAGTAAACAGTAACAGTGGAAGATGTATCAATGGTAAAGATTGGACCGGGGTGCATAGTTCACTAGAGGTGGTCTCCTTAAGATAAACAAACATGGCATGCTGGGTAAACAAATTACAGCAGGGCAATTGATAGGACTGAGCAAGGCATAACAATGCAATACTATACATTCATGATCCTATGAGATTCGATTGGGAAATACAACAAGATACATAGACCTCCATCCAACTGCATCTATGACTAGAAATCCACCTTCAGGTTATCATCTGAACCCCCTCTAGTATTAAGTTGCAAGCAACGGATAACTGCTTTAAGCAAAGTGTGTAAGGTAAACAATCCACTTGTTCCATGAACAAGAGACCGTTGTTTTCTCCCTAGTGGCAATAAAACATCTACATCCTTAGAGATTTATGTCACTTCCCTTAGATTAAATAGAGGCATGAACCCACTATCGAGCATAAGTACCCGCTTTTGGAGTCACTAGCATCTACTTGGCCAAGATAGCTACTAGAAACGGAGAGCATGCAAGATCACAAACAACACAGACATGATAGAATCAATAAGACAAAACCATTAATCAATCTGACATAGTAATCTCAATATCCATCGGATCCCCGCAAACACAACATGCATGATTACAAATAGATGATCTTGATCATGAACGGAGCTCACATGATCTAAACATGGTAGCATAAAGGAGGAGATACAACCATCTAGCTACTACATGGACCCGTAGTCCAAGGTGGAACTACTCACACTTCATACCAGAGGCTGGCATGATGAAGAAGAAGGCCTCTGGGATGATCTCCCCTCCGGCAGGGTGCCGGGAAGAGCTTCAGATCCCCCCGATCTTGGGATGATGGTGGGGGCGGCTATAGACGGTTTCGTGGAATATTGATTGGGTACTTAGGGTTTCTGTATCGGGGGGTCTTTATAGGCGAAGATGCGAGGCAGGGGGCAGCCAGGGCGGCCGCACCCCCCTCCTAGGCGTGGGCTAGGGTTAGCCGCACAGACAGGGGTGTGGCCCCTGGTGGATCCCCTCCATCTCGTATTCTGGATCCGTGTTCCCCATGGTAAAATATTGACTTTGGCTTTTGTCCCGTCCAATTCCGGGAATATTGTTTTTCTGCCTTTCTGGAACCAAAAACAGAAGAAAACAGACAACTGGCACTGTGGCATATTGTTAATAGGTTTGTACTAGAAAACATATAAAAACACCTCAAACTGTAGACAAACCAAATCAAAGTAGATACTAAACAAGCATGGAACATCAAAAATTATAGATACGTTTCTAATGTATCAAGAATCATGTGTTGTTTTAGCATACAAAAGCATAATATTGTGGTATTCACCTTTGATGCTTTATTTGGGTTGATTTCACACATGCTTACACCATGTTATGACTATGAACTAGTCACCTTAGCCTCTATGATCATTTAGTTTTTGACTTGTGATATCACTTTATGCTTTGATTAATAATGTTTCGTCGCTCTGCATGATTATGGCCATTATTGCTCTCTTAGTTGGTCGCTCCCAGTCTTTTGCTAGCCTCCACCTATACTGAGTATGAGCTCTAATCGTGCATCCAACTCCCAAGAAACCAAGTTATCCCAAAGAGACCACTATAAACTCCTATGCATGGTGTGTTACACCATTCCAAGTATATTCATGTTTTTATCTATTTTCCAAATTAAATTTTTGTTATATGAAAATTAGTGATTAAAGCTCTCATGAACTTGATGGCACACTTTATTTTATTGCACTTAATAAAATTTAACCATTGTGCCCATCTATGTTGCTTATATGCTTGCAAGTTATAAGTTGGGAGTTAGCATAACCATGCTGTCATGGGGCACGCTTTCGACGTTGTACATATCTATTCAGTTGATATCATGTTCTTTTGTTTATGGATGCCGGCAGTGTAAAATAAAAGGGGAGCTTGTAAGTCCATGGAGTTTGTATATGTGTTAGAGAAACGCCTTGGTGGCTAGCCTAAGGCATGCCTAATCATGGTGGAAACTTGCAGCATAACCATAATGAGCATTCTATGAAGCATCTTCAGAAAAAAAAGAAAAAAAAAGAAAAGAAAAAACCATTCTCATGGTAAATAAAAAGATCGCTGAGATGCTCATTGTTTGTTGCCTTGTCATTTTGATATGGGATAGCTCCTGTGTCATGGGGCAAGGGGTACCCCGTTGTTGGTTCTTTATGATACACATATACTTACAATGACAAGAACTTGCATGTGACTAAAGTTGAGTAGCATGAGGAACGGTACTCATACTCAAGGGGCATGAGATTTTCAACTTGTGATTTGTCAAGCATATAACTCATATTTGTCTCACTTTAACCTTAATATCTTTAAGATGCTTATGATAGGGGCAATGAGAGCTCAAATCTAGTAAGTACCATAATTTTTGGAAGCTCTTTATGAAACTTGAAATCCCTACTTCCCTCTACGAAGGGCCTTTATTTTTTATTTTTGTTGAGTCTCCATCTTCTATCTTTATGCAACAATTAAGAGAGCATAGTTTTCATTCTTAGTTCAATGTGCATTGTCCCAAAACTTGTTGGTTGATTCATAATTATGGTATTGCTTGTTCTGAAATTATTTGTATATAGTCACCCTTATAAACTTTGAAGTTGTCATATGCATTTATGTTTTGCTATTCCATGAAGGACAAGATGATTACCACTCTTGCTATGTTTTATATATGTAAAACAAACAAATGTCTTTCAAAGTATTAAGCATGATCTTTTGTTTATGTTGCCTTTCATGTTGCAGCATAGTTGTTATGTCTTATTGTTAGAAATATATCTTCCATGCTTATTTTAGAGTACTTTGATCCTAGTTATCAATGCTTTACAATACCTTGATCAAGATTGTGATGGTTCATTTCACCTAAAAATTATTATTTTTATCACTTACCTACTCGAGGACGAGCAGGAGTTAAGCTTGGGGATGTTTGATATGTCGTAAACGTATCTATAATTTTTTATGCTCCATGCTTGTTTTGTACCAACTATCTTATGTTTTGTCTACACTTTGAGGCATGTTTATACATTTTCTTGAACTAACCTATTAACAAGATGCCACAGTGCGAATTCATGTTTTCTGTTGTTTTTGGTTTCAGAAAACCTAGTAAAGAAATATTATCGGAATTGGACAAAACAAAAGCTGAACTTCCTATTTTTTAGAGGCGAAGACGGCGTCTAGAGGCCAGAGGGAGGAGTACCCCAGGGCGGCCACACCTGGCCTAGGTGCGGCCAGGGGGGCGAGCCACCCTATGGTGTGGCCCCCTGTACCTCTACCGACCTTGCCCCTTCGCCTATATAAACACCCCGAGGAGAAAACCCTAAGTACCCGATCAAAATTCCACGAAAAAGTCTATAGCCGCTGCCATCTCCATCCCTAGATCAGGGAGGGATCCCCTCTTCTCGGCACCTTGTCGGAGAGGGGAGATCATCCCAGAGGCCTTCTTCATCACCATGCCAGCCTCCGGAGTGATGCGTGAGTAGTTCATCCTTGGACTATGGGTCCATAGAGGTAGCTAGATGGTTGTTTCTCCTCTTTGTTCTATCATGTTTAGATCTCGTGAGTTTTCTATCATGATCAAAATCATCTTATTGTAATCCTACATATTGTGTTTGTTGGGATCCGATAGATATTGAGTACTACGTCAAGATTGATTATTTATTCTATCATGTCTATGTTATTTGTGATCTTGCATGCTCTCCGTTGCTAGTAGTTACTCTGGCCAAGTAGTTTCTTGTGACTCCAAGAGGGAGTATTTATACTCGATAGTAGATTCATGCCACTAGTAATATGGGGGAGTGACAGAAACCTCTAAGGTTGTAGATGTGTTGTTTCTAGTAGGGAGAAAACAACAATCCTTTGTCCAAGGGCAATTGTATTGTTTACACACTTTGCTTAATGCAATTATCTGTAGCTTGCAACTTAATACCCGTGGGTTGTTCGGATGATATCCCGGAGGTGGATTATTAGTCATAGATGCAGTTGAATTACGGTCTACGTATTATGTTGTAATGCCCAAATGAATCTCATAGTGATCATCATGTCATGTACATGCATTGTTATGCATTCTCTATTTTTCAATTTCCCAACTGCAATTTCTTCACCCAGCATGTTATTTATCTTATGGAGAAACACCTCTGGTGAACTATGGACCCTGGTCCATTCCTTCCCATTGATATTCCATCTACTATCCATTGTTTAATTTCTGCAATTACCACAAGCAATTACTATCTTCCACACTATACGTTTAATCCTTTGTTTTCAGCAAAACCAGTGAGCTTGACAACCTCACTGTAAGTTGGGGCAAAGTATTTTGGTTGTGTTGTGAAGGTTCCACATTGCTAGCAACACCTTGGAAGCTGTTTCTTTCTCCTAATGGTTCGATAACCTTGGTTTCAAAACTGAAGGAAAACTTGTTGATGTGCTCATCATACCTTGCTCTTGGGGTTTCCCAACAGGTTCTACATCAACAGAGCCACCATCAAGGTCATGGAAGGTGATAGTACCATGGTGCCATTGAACATGGTGGCCTCATTTTTGCGGTCGCAGGTGAAGGCTGCACCTATTACTAGGATCCCACATTGGAAGGTAATTCTAGTTCCATGATACATTGTGAGTGATTTACTGAAGTTGTTCGTTAACTACCTTGCTTATGTTTTACCTTTCATATGACTGAATGAGCATACCCATTATGTCCTAAAAATAAGGATGAACAATTGGTACTAATAAATTAGTACCAGTATAAGTCTTTCAAAAATATAGTGTATGACGGCGTCCCTGCACTTATTAAGTTCGTTCATTGTTAGAATATGAAAAGTATTAACCAGCATCTCAAATGTGAAGGCAACACACTGAAGCCGGGTTTCTTGATTTGTTTGTACTTTCAGGCCCTCCTCAGATTGTAGGAATCACATAGGATTTTTGTAGGACACCAATCTTTTCCTTTGGATTAGCGTAGGATTTTTGTAGGATTTGGATCCTTAGATTTTATTCTATAAAAGATATTTGATTCAAAAGAGTATAATCCTTATGAATTCCTTTAAAGGATTTGCACTCTATTTTGGAGGAAAATTTCCATCCACTCCAACCTATTTCTACAATTCCTTCGGATATCATGTACAATAAAACACTACACTTGATCCAAAACCCTGTAGGTATCTAATCATATAGGATTCAAGTGGACATGCCTCTATATCAATAAAAAGTGGCGCTTCCAGCATTTTTTCTCATTCATGTGTTCATGCGATCCAAAGAGTCTCTCATTTTTTATATAACTGAATGATCGGTCCCTCTTTTAAAACATACAACAACTAGGAAAGTAAGATATGGAAGAAGCATAATAGGAAAAATCAATTAGTAATTAGGATTTTCCTATTCACACTGTTAGCATGAACATTGAAAAATGCTGGTGTTAGAATATGTATGCCAGTAACACACTTTTTGTCTCCAATTCAGATGTTGCAGGAAACAACGAGCTGCCATTTGTAATCGCAGCACATATTCTGAATTATCGGCCAGGCATGTGGTTCCTCGCTCGATCGGCTGACGGCAAACGCTTGATGATCATAATTACGACATATGGCATGGGGGTTTCCCATGGCGAAGAGGTTGAAGTCATTTCCCATGCTCAAAATGGGACTAACTTACGCCTATGTCCATCCGCTCGTGTCTACGTTTTTGAACACGATCCTAGCTATACTGGGCCTACAGGGGTCATCGTTTGTAGGCAGGTTAACAGTCTGGGCGATAACTCTCTATTTCTCGGTCTCAATTATCCAATAATTGACAAGATGATGAAGAAATGCAGATGCCAGACTCCTGATGGCACATTGTTCCCATTCCTAAGGAAAAACTGTGTCTACACAACATACAGGAGGTTTCACGGAATAGAATTCCCTCATATTAAATACTGCAACCTGCACCCAACTAAATATGAGCCTGTGGCAGTTATCAGCCTTCCCAAAGATGGTTGAAATAGTGTGCGATAGGCGGCAATTTGGTTTAGGCCTAGTTTAGGTGTGGTAGGCTTGTTGTTCCGTTTTTAGACTGAGATGTGCATCTTTCTCGTATATCATTGTGTCAATTTTTTTACGTCATGGTTCAACTGTTGACTGTTAGTACACTGGTTTTATTGTCTAGTTTGAATTAGTTTATATGATCCATGACATGCTTTTGTAATTAGTATTTCCTTTCATGTTATAATCCATGTAGCGGTTCTTATCTCGCAGCGTAAATTCTGTACTATATTTATCAGTACTCTTACTGTGTAGCTTTGTGTTTTTAGAGGAATATTCCTTTTGTACAGAAAAAGTAGGTCACCGCAACCAGGAAACAGGCTTTAACTGGGCCGTAATTGATGTAGGCTCGGTACGCCAAAGCAGGCAAATAAAATGTTTATGCAATCTTCTAAACAAATTTGTTTATGCAAACTCTGCCAGTGTATGTGAAATGAACAAGTCAAGCTCTGATGTGCTGACATTGTAATGTGATGTGCTAGTGTACAAACTGGTTGTATTTATTGTGTTCGAAACTAAATGTGCGAATTCTTTGCCTTTTTGTATGATGACAGTGCCACATGTTGGCGCTAATTGCGGCATGTATTAATTTGATCGTACCGAAGCATACAACTTTGAGTAATCAGTAATTTGATGCTTACCCGAGCTGTCTGAAGCTAGGCAAGTCAAGGCCACTGTGTCTCTGATAGTCGTAAACGTATCTATAATTTC
Organism: Avena sativa; assembly: GCA_916181665.1. Taxonomy (NCBI): domain Eukaryota; kingdom Viridiplantae; phylum Streptophyta; class Magnoliopsida; order Poales; family Poaceae; genus Avena; species Avena sativa. The sequence continues at coordinate 356,980,375 of OV702283.1, read as the reverse complement.
TGATGCTCCATGCTTGTTTTGTATCAACTATCTTATGTTTTGTCTACACTTTGAGGAATTTTTATACATTTTCTGGAACTAACCTATTAACAAGATGCCACAGTGTCAGTTCCTATTTTTCCAGACACTACATGGAGTCCAAAGGGGAGACGAAGAAGCGCCACGAGGCATCCTTACTAGGGGGCACACGGGTCCACCCTGGGCCCCGCCGCCCTATGGTGTGGCCTCTCGGGCATCCATCGACCTTGCCCCTTCACCTATATAAACACCCCGAGGATAAAACCCTAAGTACCCGATTAGAAATCCACAAAAAAGTCCATAGCCACCGCCACCACCGTCCCTAGATCGGGAGGGATCTAAAGCTCTTGTTGGAACCCTGCCGGAGAGGGGAGATCACCCTAGAGGCCTTATTTATCACCATGCCAGCCTCCGGAGTGATGCGTGAGTAGTTCATCCTTGGACTATGGGTCCATAGCAGTATCTAGATGGTCGTTTCTCCTCTTTTGTGCTATCATGTTTACATCTTGTGAGCTGCCTATCATGATCAAGATCATCTATTTGTAATCCTACATGTTGTGTTTGTTGGAATCCGATGGATATTGAGTACTACATCAAGATTGATTATTGATTATATCATGTCTATGTTATTTGTGATCTTTCATGGTCTCTGTTGCTAGTGGTTACTCTAGCCAAGTAGTTGCTTGTGACTCCAAGAGGGAGTATTTATGCTCGATGGTAGGTTCATGCCTCTAGTAACCTAGGGGAGTGACAGAAACCTCTAAGGTTGTAGATGTGTTGTTTCTACTAGGGAGAAAACAACAATCCTTTGTCCAAGGGCAATTGTATTATTTACTTTACACACTTTGCTTAATGCAATTATCTATTGCTTGCAACTTAATACTGGAAGGGGTTCGGATGATAACCTGAAGGTGAATTATTAGTCATAGATGCAGTTGGATTATGGTCTATATATTATGTTGTAATGCCCAAACGAATCTCATAGAAATCAGCATGACATGTACATGCATTGTTATGCATTCTCAATCTGTCAATTGCCCAACTATAATTTGCTCACCCAACATGTTATTTATCTTATGGAGAAATACCTCTAGTGAACTGTGGATCCCGGTCCATTCCTTCCCACTGATATTCAATATACTTTCTACTATTTACTTTCTGCAATTACTACAAGCAATCACTATACGTTTAATCATTTGTTTTCAGCAAACCGGTGAGCTTGACAACCTCACTGTAAGTTGGGGCAAAGTATTGTGCTTGTGTTGTGTGGGTTCCATGTTGCTAGCAACACCTTGGGAGACGTTTCCTTTCTCCTACTGGTTCGATAACCTTGGTTTCACAACTGAGGGAAACCTTGTTGTTGTGCTCATCACACCTTGATCTTGGGGTTTTCTAATAGGCTCTACAGTAACCGACCACATTAGTCTCTATCACCTATAGTTTAAATGGCATGATTACATGGCTTTGAGTATATCAAATCGATTGGGCAGATTCAAAGCCACCCAAACCATCTCGAAATATGACCTTTTCTGAAAATATGATCCTGTGTTGTAAGACTTGAATATGACACGATTTTATGTCAACCAGTCAAACTCCCTCCAGTACTTTCCATGTTCGAATCCCGCGCTGCCAAAGTTCTTTCCTTGCTAGGTCATATCAAGTCTTACAATATCGTTCAATTTTCTCTCATTGCAACTTCATTCTTTTGGATGTCGTGTTGGTATAGCCAGGTCAGGTGGACCATCGACCTTCAGTATAATGTATTTTTACTACTCATACTATGGAAATGAATTTATCAAACCCACTTCGGACAAAGAAACTTCCCATAATCTTGTTTCAAAAAAATCTTCCTTTAATTAGCCTTTGGTGATGAGTAGATCCTCCAAACCCCAGTACATTTTACCAACTACATTGAATTTTTACTAAGGAGCTAACGAAAAGATTAGACATTCGACCCAATTCCAGCCCAAAACATTGCAACTTCAATGAGGAGCTCATTATAAAATAGTAATTTCAACCCAACTCTTGCCAAAAATCTCGCTAATTTATCCATTCTGGGGTCAGATCGGCCGTGGGTCGGCAACCCTTGACACATTGTTACTTTTTAAAGCATGAAGCACACTTAAAAAGCCCATGTTAATAAGCCCATTTATTCATAAGATTAGACACAAAAAAAATTATACCGCCCAAAATCTTCTTAATTTAGCATTTTCCATTCCATTCTGATAAAGTATAGTGCAAGCTTTGCCTACCCAAGTTTTATTTATACAGACCATGTAGTTCTTTTTATGGCTGCCTTTTCATTTTAAGTGATTTCAACATTTCTAAACCTAATCTTTTAGGAGTAGCATAGTTGGTTCTGGCTTAGTGGAAGCGCATCCAGTTGCCATTTGTTGAAGTCTTGAGTTCGATTCAAATCCTAGGTTTATCAATATATATATATATATATATATATATATTTCCAGCATACACGTTTTTTGCATAGAGAAGGCTGGCATCTGGGACCTAGCAATGTTATCAAGCTCAAAACGGGGACGCGGTCGAAAAAAATGTCCAACATACATATGTGACCTCTATAGAGGAGGCTGACATGTGGGACCCATCAGAGAGACCTAATACAGAGGAGGCATCGAGCAATGTTGCCTCCAAACAGGGAGGCGGGAACAATTCAAAAGTCCAGCATGCACACGTTTCTTATACTAAGAGGCTGACATGGGGGATCCACGAGCTTGTATAAACGGCCGATGAATCGAGAAACATTGACAAGTTCGAAACACGAAGGCGCTAGCGTGAAAAAACTCCAGCATGCACACATTTCTTTCTAATGAGATGCTAACATGTGGGACCCAGCAGCCTGTATAAATGGCTGATGCATCGAGCAAAGTTTCCAAGTTCGAGACACAGAGGCGCGAGCGAGAAAAAAATTCCTACATGCACACGTTTCTTCTAATTAGATGCTGACATGTGGGACCCGGCACATGACCAAACGGCAGATTCGTCGAGCAACGCTATCTAGTTCGGAATAGGGTAGCGCTAGAGAAGAAAAAAATCCATCATATACACACTATTCTTCTAATATGGGGCTGACAGATGGGACCCAACAGCCTGTATAAACGGCTGATGCATCGAGCAACGTTGCCAACTTTGAAACACAGAGGCGTGAGCTAGAAAAAAGTCCTACATGCACACATTTCTTCTAATGAGATGCTGACATGTGGGACCTAGCAGCATGACCAAACGGCAGATTCATCGAGCAACGCTATCTAGTTAGAAACAAGGTAGCTCTAGAGAAGGAAAAAATCCAATCATATACACACGATTCATCTAATGAGATGCTGATATATGGGACCCACCAGCCTGAATAAACGGCTGATATAGCGAGCAACGCTATCAAGTTAACACGGAGACGCGACTGAGGGCAAAAATTCCATCATACACACATTTCTTCTAATGAGAGTATGACACTTGGGGCTCAGCTGCGTGATTATGCATCCGGCAATGCTATCAAGTTCGGAATAGGGTAGCGCGACCGAGGACAAAAAATCCATCATACACATGTTTCTTCTAATAAGAGGATGACAGGTGGGCCCAGATGCGTGATTAAACGGCATCGCAATCAAGTTCGAAACAGGGTAGCGGCAGCGAAGAAAACAAATCCATCATACACACGATTCTTCTAATGAGAGGCTAGCATGTGGGACCCAGCATCGTGATTAACGACAGATAGTTCGATCAACGTTATCGAGTTCAAATCAGAGAGGCACGAGCCAAGGAAAAAAAATTATCATGCACACGTTTCTTCTGATGAGAGGATGACATGTGGGGCCCAGCTACGTGATTAAACTGTAGATACATCTAGCAGCGCTATCAAGTTCGGAACATGGTAGCAGGAGTGAAGGAAAAAATCCATTATACACATGATTCTTGTAATGAGAGGCTGGCATGTGGGACCCAGCATCATGATTAACGGCACATAGATCGAGAAAAGTTATCGAGTTCATATCAGAGAGGCACAAGCCAAGGAAAAAATCCATCATGCACACGTTTCTTCTAGTGTGAGTATGACACGTGAGACCTAGCAGCCTGATTAAACGGTAGATGCATCGAGCGAAGCTATCAAGTTCGGAACAGGAAAGGAAAAAATTCCATCATATACACGATTCCTCTAATTTGAGGTAGACATGCGGGACCCAGCATCCTGGCTAAATGGAAGAGGCATCGAACAACGTTATCGAGTTCAAATCAGGGAGACGCGGTGATACGTCTAAAACATATCTACTTTCTTGAACACTTTTCTATTGTTTCTCCTCTAAACTTGTGTGATTTGGATACAACTAACACGGACTGATGCTGTTTTAAGTAGAATTACCTTGGTGTCTTGTTTTTGTGTAGAAAATTAACTATTAGGAAAAATCCCGGAAAATATGCCAAAAACTATTTCTCACCGGAAGATCCACGGAGCCAAAAGGGGAGACAGAGAGGAGGCCTAGGGGGCCCAGACCCACCCCAGGAACGGGCCCACCTGACCCCGCGCTTGGAGGGGGTTTGGCCACCCCAGGCAGCTCCTCGGCCTCCCTCCGCGCCTATATGTTGCCTTCTGACCTAAAAACTCAGGGGGGGTGATAGTTTTCTAGAAAGAGTTCTGCTCTGCCGCCGCCACCAGAAACCAATATCCAGGACAGGTAATTTGGAGAGGATCATCGCCATCGTCATAACCAACGCATCTCCATCAACCACCAATGTTTCCCTCATCCATGAGTGAGTAATCCCCCGTTGTAGGCTTGGGGATGGTAGGAATTGGATGAGTTCTATCATGTAGTCGAATAAGATTTGTTAGGGCATAGTGCCTAGTATCTCTATTAGTACTATTTTACTTTGTTGCAACTTGTTGTTCTTAATGCTTGTCAATAGGGCCCGAGTGCCATGAACTTAGATCTGAACTTATTATTGAATCATTATGATAGTATTGTTTGTGATCTTATCTGCAAGTTGTGTACACATATCATTGTCCGGATCCAAAGGCCCCAAAGTGACAATAAATGAGACAACCGGAGGGGATGGATGTGGTGTGAGGATCACATGTGTTCACGGAGTGTTAATGCTTTGCTTCGGTGCTCTATTAAAAGGAGCACTTTAATTGTCAGTAGTTCCCTAGAGACCCCGCTTCCACGGGCTGGCTAGACAGAAGATGTTGTGCAAGTTCTCATTGCGAGCACGTATGACTATATTTGGAGCACATGCCTAGGATTATTTAGTACTTGGACGCTTGTTATTATTTATCTGCAATGCCCTAGTTCTTGAAGTTACATGTTTAGACTTGTCCATGCAACACCCGTCCATCCATCCCTATGCCTACAGCACTCAAATCCCACTGTTTACTGTTACTATTACTATTGCGCCTGTTTCATTGTTGATGTTACTACTGCTCTTGCTTTGCTGTTGCTACTACAAACTATTTCTACTGATAAACTTATGTGAGAAAGAACTATTTCCAGGTGCAGCTGAACTGACAACTCAGTTGTTAAGGCTTGCAAGTATTCTTTGGCTCCCCTTGTGTCGAATCAATAAATTGGGTAATACTACCCGCGAAGACGGTTGCGATCCCCTATACTTGTGGGTCATCAAGACTATTTTCTGGCGCCGTTGCCGGGGAGCATAGCTTTATTTCTAAGTTCACTTGCATCTATTGTTGTTCACTGCTACTCCTTTCATCATGGGGAAGTCTCGTGATGGAAAGTTCCTTATTTTATCATCCACTACAAGAAGAGGTACAGTCCTAAACACCTCTGTTGCTCTTGATTCACAGTATGTTATAAGTAAGCTTTTCACACCACCACCACATACTCATGCTACACACACTGCTACTACTGTTGAATCTGAAACTACTTTTGATGCACATGATGTTACTTCTACTGTGCTTGATGCGAGTGGTTCATTAGGTCCTTTTCTAGATGCTACTATGGCTAGTCTAGGAAATACCAAAAATCCTAGTGAAGACACTGTTACACCTGTTATATCACCTGAGTCTAGAGAAAGTTATGATATTAATGATGGTTACATTGAGTTCACTGATGAATTTGTTGAAGAGTGCTGAAACACACATGGTACTAGTGCTATGAAGAGTCTCCTTGCTAGACATACTATTATGCCTAAGTTATCCTCTGATCCTAAGTTTGCCACTTCTCCCACAGATATTAAAGATGAAGATTATGATTTCTCTCTTGATTTGTCTTATTTAGATATTGTTGAGAAAGAACCTTTTTGTGGGACTGAAAATGAGAGTGTTGTGGCTCATATGAATGAGATTTCTACTATGAGTGCTTTATTCTCTGATGATTTTAAGATGCGCAAGTACTTTGTTACTAAGATCTTCCCTTTTTCACTAAAAGGAGAAGCTAGGGCTTGGTTTAATAGATTACCTCTTGGTTCCATTGATAGCCCTGATTGCTTGATTGTTTCTTTATTCCATAAATATTTTCCTCCTAGTGCTAGACATGCTGCTTTGCAGAGACTTTTTGATTTTAAACAGGGAGAAGAAGAGAAATTGCCTGAGTCATGGAAAAGATTTTGTTCATTGATTCATGCACATCCTGGATGTCCATTACCTAATAATGAGCTTCTTGATATTTATTATAATGGACTAACTGATGATTCTAGGACCTACCTAGATAGCTTTGATGATTGTGTTTTCAGGAAAAGAACTCCTACAGATGCTGAAGAATTAATGGCTAAAATAAGCAAGAATTTTATGATTGGACTTCAACTGAGCTGAATTCACCTGAGCCTATTACTCATGAACCAGTTGTTCCTGAACCGGTCCCAACTCCAACAACAAAGAAGAGGGGAGTTATTGCATTAAATGATGAAGTAATGAAAGAAGCTAAGAAGTGTCTAAAGGAGAAAGGTATTATAGCTGAAGATGTGAAGAATCTACCTCCTGTAGAAGAATTATGTAAGCCAATTCCCCACTCATCTACTATTGAGGTACACTCTCTCCAACACTTTGATGAAGGTGATATTCCTTATGGTAAGCCTCATGATCAATTCTTAGAGGAACTTGGCACATTTATTGTTAAACAAGGGTATTTTAATAAACAAGTTCAGAATCATTTATTGGAAAACTCTAGAGCTATCCATGAGTTGAAAGATATTGTGGAAAGAACTTCTAATGATATTAAAATGCTTTGTAAACACTTTCAAATGGTTCAAACCCAACTTGATCACCTTGCTAAGGTGCAAAAGGATATGCTAGTTAATGCTTCAAGAGATAAACATGCTTATGGAATTAGAACTAGGAGTGGTCCAGCTACTCAAGATCCTTTATATCCTGAAGGACACCCTAAAAGAATAGAGCAAGGTGAAGATAGTGGTAGTCCTCGTAAGAGGAAGAGAAAGAAATATAAAATAGTTGAGGAACCACTTGAACCTACTGTAGATCCTAATAGTATATCTGTCTCTGATGCTGAAACTGAGAGTGGTAATAATGATGAGTCTCCTGATAAGGAGGAAGGTGAGGAAGAACCTGAGAAGCAAACTAAGAACACTAGGTACACAAAGGAGGATTTTATTGCTAATAAACATGGTAAAGAGAGAGAACCTTGGGTGCAAAAACCTATGCCTTTTCCACGTAAGAAACACAAGTCAAAGGAGGAAGAACACTACAACAAGTTTTGTGAGTGCATGAAACCTTTATTCTTGCAAATTCCTTTGACTGATGCTATTAAGTTGCCTCCTTATTCAAAGTATATGAAGGATATTGTCTCTAATAAAAGGAAGATTCCTAATGAGGAGATTTCTACTCTACTTGCTAATTACTCCTTCAATGGTAAGGTTCCAAAGAAACTTGGTGATCCAGGTATACCAACTATTCCTTGCTCCATTAAGAATAATTATGTTAGAACTGCTTTATGTGATTTGGGAGCTATAGTTAGTGTTATGCCTTTTTCTCTCTATAAGAGACTCCAGCTAGAAAAGTTGATAACAACTGATATATCTTTGCAAATGGCTGATAAGTCAACTACTATTCCTGTTGGTATATGTGAGGATGTTCCTGTTCAAGTTGCTCATAATTGCATGGTCTTAACTGATTTTGTTGTGCTTGAAATGCCTGAAGATGATAATATGTCTATTATTCTTGGCAGACCTTTTCTTAATACTGTAGGTGTTGTCATCAATTGCAATCAAGGAAAAGTAAAATTCAATATTAATGACAAAGAGCACACTGTCTATTTCCCCAAGAAGGTTGTTAAGAGCTATTGCCTGAATTACATTGAAAATATTGAGGGCACCAAGGTTGGAGAAATATATTGTCCCATTCCACAAGAAAATTTGGAAACTATTATGATTGGGACCATTGCTATCAAGTATGAGGTAACATAATCACCTTGTGGAATGCAAATTTTTGTTTCATATAAGATTATTTTGGTAACAAGACTTGATCAACCTTGTTAACAAAAGGATTTTAATAAACAAAATAATGTTTCTACTGTGGTTATACTTGCTTTCCTTTTACTTTCTCCTTCCTAGTATTGCTTTAGCTTTAGTTTTGCTAGTTGTTTGCTTGTTTGAGTTTCTTAGAGCTCCTGTAGTTTGGATTTTGGTTTGCTTTTGCTTCTTCTGAAAAACTGTTTCTGCGAGAAAATCAATTTTCATACCCTGAAAATTGGCCAAAAATAATGTTTCCCGAAAAATCCTAGAAAATTCAAAATAATTTTTTCCTCAAAAAAAGGGGTAGAGAGGCACCAAAGGTGACCCAGGGGGCCACCCCAAGCCACCACACCTATGGTAGGTGCGGGCCCACCACTGGTGGCGCCTGGGGAGTCTGGCCCACCTGGGCCCCTCCAGGCTGCCTCCTCAAAGCTACCTTCTTTCTCTCTCCCAAAAAACACTGGAAAACTTGCTCAAGCTCGAGTTCTTGCTATTCTTGCTCGCTGTTTTCGATCTCCTTTTTCAGCCCATCTCAAGTGCTGATTTTTGGAGGGTTTTCTCAGCCCACCTCCACTTGTCCAACTAGATTTGTGATTGGTAGATTGAATCTTGAGTATTTTGCTGCTATAGGTGACAGGTTGTTTGAGCTTTCATGCTTGTTCTATGCTTATAAATTTCATTTTGATGCATGTGTAGTCCTCTAGCAAGTTCCTATAGTAGTTGCTCATCATATATCAACTTAGAAATCGCTTGGTTTGATGGTGGTCTAAAAATTTCAGCAAGGAAGATGAGTGCTTATCCACTGAACCAATATGACTTGATGGTGCATGAGCCAATGAAGGTTCATTGTGAGGAGGCAGTTTTCCTTCCATATATCCATGCCATGAATTTACGAGAGCTGCGGGGATCCTCCAAGATTTCCAAACTTTGGTTGCAAATGCAGGGTTGGAGCACTTTGTTGAAGGTGAGCCAATCCGATATGTTAAGCTAACCATGGCTTTTGTGCAGGACTTCCGGTTCACTTGGTCTACCTCTAATCCCATGGTCCATTACAAAATTTATAATATACCTATCGACCTGCCTTTTGCTGATTCCTGTGCAGCAATTAGAGTACCTCAGTGAGGATCTTGTGAGAAGATCAAGGAGAGGCCTAAGTCACTTGTGGATTTATATGCTGAGATTTGTTAAGGTTTCGACTTCTCAAAGCAAAGTGGTAACATTTGGAACATTCAGCTCCCAGCTATTAGATACTTTTCCTATTTCATTACCAAGTGTGTTCTTGCTAGAAAGATTCCTAGGAAGTTGTCCTCTTTTTATCTAGCTTTTATTATAGCTGCTTTGAATAGGTAGTTCTTATAGTTTGGGTGCTTTGATAGCTCACCGTCTCACCACCAACCGTGATAAGGGTGGAATGTGTGGAGGTCTCATTGCTTCTAGGATGCTAGCTTTCCATGGTTTAGAGCCTCATTATTCGGATTTTCAGTTCCCCATAGAGTGGCTTGATATTGAATCCATGATCCAGCATGTTTTTTTTTTCTTTGGGGGCTAATGTGAGAAGTTTATCTTATGAAATATCTTTTACCCAGCAAGGTCGGAGAAAGAGTAGGACTGAGAAAATAGTTTATTTGCCTGCACCTACTTTGTTTAACTTTGATAACAGGCAAGGATGGTCACTTACGGAGGAGAAGGTTGACACTTATGTGGGGGAACTCTCCCAGCAAGAGGAGAATGTTGAAGAGGATGCCGAAGACAATTCGGTTCAGCCCTCCAACTTGGGAGAGTCTTCATACCATCAGCCCTCATTTGATTGGGGCGCGCCTTGTTCTTCATCGCAGGTGCCTGACTATGATCATTCCTATGATGACCCACCAGCATGGGGGTACTATCCACGTTATTGAGCCCCACTTAGGCCAAAAGCCTAAGCTTGGTGGTAGGTATACCGACGACGCACTCATATATATATATCATGTTCGGTCGGTTCTTTGTATATCCATTGTTTTCGCTTTCTTTTTGGTTCTTGTTGCTTCTTTCTCAAAAACTCAAAAATACCAAAAATATTTTCGTTGTTTCTCTTGGTTTGTTTCTTTGTTTCTTTGCTTTGGTTTGCCTTAAAATAAAAATCCAAAAATATTTTGCTTTGTTTGGTTTGCTTTGTTTTTGTTTGGTTTTTTCTTTGTTTGTTTGTTTCTAAAAAAATCGAAAACACCAAAAATATTTGTTATTCTTCTTTGGTTTTGTGAGTTCTTTGCAGGGTTCAGCCGTCCTCAGTGGATTTTGGTTTCATTTTATCATTCAAGTCACACAAGTGAAGAGCAATAATGAAGATTAAGACAACTCGAGGTATGGTAAGAGGCTGGTAACGAACTCTATTTGTTTCATTTTTGTACATATACTCTTCATTGTGAGCATGCTTAGCCTATTTGTGTAAGGTGTATGTCATTATGGATGCTTAGTAGTTCTTGCTTGTCTATGATTAGCTCCAGCTTGCTAATAGTTTGTAGCATGTCATATGAATGTTTGCTTGCATTGTTTTATTCATACTTTGGTATGACATTGTGGTATCCTCCTCTGACTGTTCATGTGAATCGACTTGGCACATGCTCACGCATGCATATGACTAATCAATAGTCAGTAAGCCTTGATGATTTATTTTGCCTCAGAGTTCTTGTATCACTTTCATGCCATAGTTAGTCCTGTTTTGTTGCAAGCATGATTATGACAGTTATTGCTCTCTCGTTTGTCGCTCCCTCTCTATTGCTAGCCTTCACCTGCACTGAGTATGTGCTCTACATGTGCTTCCAACTCCCCAAAACAAATATTGCCAGCTGTGTCCACCATACCTACCTATTAGCATCATTTGCTATTTCAGTGCATATTCAATATGCCTTGTTTTCTTCCAAAAAAAATGTTTGTCTGTTTTGAGAAAGTTAGTTAGTAAAGCTCTCGCGAACTTGATGGCACACTTTATTCCTTGCACTTAATAATCATGAATGATTATGACTAGTCCATGAAAGTTATATGCTTGCTTATTATATACTGGGAGTCAGCAGAACCGTGCTGTCACGGGGAATGCTTTCAACACTTTTTGGATATTTCATCCAGTTGATTCCTTGCTCTTTTGTTTACGGATGTCGACGATGTGAAATAAAAGGGGAGGTTATGAGTTCATCGAGTTTATGTTGGGCCACGCAGAGATAAAACAAAACTTTTCCTCTAATGTGGTGATCCCAAGATCTAGCTGAGGCAGAAGGCCACGAGGTTTACCACTAGACGTGCAGTTGCGGATTACTGATGAAGCGCGTCAGTTGATGCAGTGCAGTCCTCACGATCCGATCGTCCTGGTGCTGATCGCACAACACCTCTGCTGGTATCCACACGTACAAGGAGGAGCACCGACGGCGAACTGCTAGGTTCGTATCGATGGTAGGACTGCTGTGGAGCTAGGGTTTCCAACACATGGAATGACCTAACCAAACAACGATTAACCTTTCTGGGTTACGGTGCTCCACTATATATAGGGAGTGAACGTGGGCTCTGCTCGCGCGACCCATTCACTAAAGCCCATATAACACTAGTCACCATGAGTCCAACTCACTAACTCAGTCCTAATCCGGTTTAGGTCCAACCCAACCAGATTACAGGTTCAGATCCAATCCGAACATGCTCCCGCTCTTAAGTGTGTGACCCCGCAGGCTCATGGCTACTTGGACACGATTGGAGTCCCACTCTCAATCGATCAGTCGGTAGCGGCTCCTAGCAGAACGTGCCGACTCCCAAGTACCAAGAGTCATGACGACTTGCCTTTCCAATGCGACTTACGTCCGAGTCCCTTTTGCCTCACGATATACCTTGTCAGACTATAGGCGAATAATTGTCATCCCTTAAATAGTCTGACTCTCTTCTCGATCCAAGATAAGTGATTCACCCGACTAACTCTTAGTCGATCGCCTCGGTTAACACTTAACCGAGTCGTGCATGGCCATGCTTTCCGAATCATATCTCACGAGAGGGCCTAGAGAATATCTCTCTGAGTGGAGGGGCAAAATCCCATCTTGGTTATTCACATCACGCAGCTTGATTCTTAGTCGACCCGAACCCTGCCTTTATAACTGCCCAGTTACGGATCAGCGTTTGACAAAACCTAAGTCGGTGATCCTCAACTCGGACTATGCAACAACCTCAGGTCTAAGGATTACATTGATTGAGATATACAAATGACAACTTGTTCGTTGTACCTCAATATGGGTCAATCCGACTCGCTAAACTCTTTAGTTGAATCTGTGTAAGTTGGAATAGCATCTCCATGCTCATGACAAGTGGAACCGAGTCATCAAGCCAACTTTCACATTGGTCTAAGTTGTGTTTCCAGCACAACTTCGATGACCAAGGATATTTAGTACAAACAACATGAATGCATAGTTCCACAACCGAATCACATATTCAATGATACACATCAGATGTTTATACAAGGACTACTTAATATCTTTATGAATACAATGGGAAATCTCATCATACATGATTGCCTCTAGGGAATATTCCCAACAATCTCCCACTTGCACTAGAGTCAATCTTATGACATCACAAGTCTAAGCATCTAATGCCCATGGCTCTCAGGTGCGCCTCATGCTTCGGCTGTGGTAACAGCTTTGTCAACGGATCCGCAATATTTGCATCCGAGTGTACCTTGCATAACTTGATATCACCCTGATCCACGAACTGGCGAATCAGGTGGTACCGCATGAGTATGTGCTTGTTCTTCTGGTGTTGTCTAGGTTCCTTGGCTTGTGCAATAACACCATTATTGTCACAATACACGTCTAACGGATTGGACGAGCCCTGAACCACACCAAGATCCATGAGGAAATTCCTCATCCAAACAGCTTCCTTTGCTGCCTTCAAGGCGGCAATATACTCAGCCTTTATTGTAGACGCAGACACAGTCTCTTTCTTGGAACTCTTCCAGCTCACAGCACCTCCGTTTATAATAAACACGTATCCGGATTGTGAACAAGAATCATCAGAGTCGGTAAGATAACTCGCATCCGTGTAACCCTTTACACTGAGTTCATCTTCACCACCATAAACCAAGAACATATCCTTAGTCCTTCTCAAGTACTTTAGGATATTTTTAGCCGCTGTCCAGTGGATTTCTCCAGGATGAGCCTGGTATCTGCTCACAACACTTAGAGCATAGGAAACATCCGGCCTAGTACAAATCATGGCATACATGATGGATCCGACTGCAGAAGCATATGGAATCGCACTCATCCGACTTCGCTCATCAGTTGTCGAAGGACACTGAGTCTTGCTAAGTTTTACACCATGGGACATCGGTAAGAACCCCTTCTTAGACGATTCCATGTTGAACTTCTTCAACACTTTGTCCAAATAAGTACTCTGACTCAATCCAATGAGCCTCCTTGATCTAACTCTATAGATCCGGATTCCAAGGATGTATGTTGCCTCACCCAAGTCTTTCATTGAGAAACTCCTTTCTGTTGATTCCTTGGTTTCTTGCAACATCTGGACATCATTTACAATCAGTAATATGTCATCCACATATAAGATTAGAAAATTTACTTTGTTCCCACTAAACTTCTTGTACAAACAAGAATCATGATCACTCTTGATGAAGCCAAACGATTTGACTACCTCATCAAAGCGAATATTCCAACTCCGAGATGCTTGCTTCAACCCATAAATGGATTTCTGAAGTTTTCACACCTTGTCAGCATTAGCCGGATCGACAAAACCCTCGGGCTGTATCATATACACGTCCTCGGTTAAATTTCCGTTAAGGAAAGCCATTTTGACATCCATCTGCCATATCTCGTAGTCGAAATAGGCCGCTATAGCTAACATGATCTGAACTGATTTAAGCATCGCTACGGGCGAGAAAGTCTCGTCGTAATCAACTCCTTGAACTTGTCGGAACCCCTTCGCGACAAGGCGTGCTTTATAGATTGAAACATTTCCATCCATATCAGTTTTCTTCTTAAATACCCATTTGCACTCGACGGATCTTGCATCGTCTGGCAGATCAACCAAGTTCCAAACTTGATTTTCATCCATGGACTTTATCTCGGATCTCATGGCTCCAAGCCATGACTTGGAATCAGATCCCACCATCGCTTCCGAATAATTTGTCGGCTCATCACTCTCTAACAGTAACACATCACGAACACTTCGTAATCTTGCCGATCTTCGTAGTACAGGTGCTGCTGCCGGCTCAGCTGCCACGACCGGCTCAACCTCCAAGGTTTTTGCCGACTCGCTACTAGCCGCTTCCTCTCGAATTTCTTCGAGTTGCACCGTGCTCCCACTTACTCCCCGGCTGAGAAACTCTTCCTCAAGGAAGACACCGTTCCGAGCGACAAACACTTTGCCCTCTTCTCGGTTGTAGAAGTGGTAACCCAAGGTTTCCCTCGGATACCCCACGAAAATACATTTATCCGACTTGGCCGTAAGCTTGTCCGACTGAAGTTGCTTGACAAATGCTTCACAACCCCAAATCTTAAGAAAAGACAAACTCGGCTTTTTTCATGTCCATATCTCATGCGGTGTCTTCTCTACCGATTTTGATGGTACTCTGTTTAGTGTGAATGCCACTGTTTCTAGACAATAACCCCAAATGATAAAGGCAGATCTGTCCGACTCATCATTGACCGTACCATGTCCAACAAGGTCCGATTCCGCCTTTCCGAAACACCGTTCCTTTGCGGCGTTCCTGGCGGAGTAAGTTGAGGAACTATTCCACAACTTTTCAGATGGTCATTAAACTCATGGCTCATGTACTCACCTCCTCGGTCCGACCGAAGAAACTTTATTTTCTTGCCGAGTTGATTCTGTGCTTCATTCTGGAATTCTTTGAACTTTTCAAAGGCTTCCGACTTGTGTTTCATAAAGTAGATATATCCATACCTACTCAAATCATCAGTGAAGGTAATGAAGTACTCATAACCACCCCTGGCTGTCGTGCTCATTGGTCCACATACATCACTATGTACTAGTCCCAACAAGTCGGACGCCCTTTCGCAACTCTTTGCAAAAGGTGTCTTGGTCATTTTGCCGAGTAGGCAAGATTCACAAGTCTCGAACGACTCCAAGTCGAACAAAGTTAGGAGTCCATCATCATGGAGCTTCTTCATGCGTTTCCAACTTATATGACCAAGCCGACAGTGCCAAAAGTAAGTCATATTCAGATCATTTGGTTTCAACCTTTTAACATTTATGTTATAAACCGACTCACCATCAAGATTCAAAATAAATAACCCGTCCTGGACGGGTGCAAAGCCGTGAAACATATCATTCAAATACAAAGAATAACCATTATTCTTGATATTCGACTCATAGCCTTGCCTCATCAAACATGAAGCAGAAATAATGTTTCGACTGAGCACTCGAACATAATAACAATTATTCAGTCCCATAATGAATCCGGAAGGTAAATGAAGTTGCATCGTGCTGACTTCCAACGCAGCAACTCTTGCTTTGTTGCCGACTCGAATATCAACCTCGCCTCTTGCTACGCTCCTAGTTCTTACCAGTCCCTGCAACGAGTTGCAGATGTGAATAACTGATTCGGTATCATATACCCAAGAACTATTAGGTGCATCAGCAAGATATATGTCTATAACATTGCAAACAAGTGTACCTGAGTCGGAAGTCATACCTCCACTCTTGGCTTTGTCGGCCAAGTACTTGCTGCAGTTCCTCTTCCAGTGGCCATCCGCCTTGCAGTAGAAGCAAGTGGATCCGGCTGAAGGAGATGGTTTAGTCCCTGAGGAAGCGCTTGGGACCGGGTCCTGAGCCTGCTTTCCTCCTGACTTAGCCTTCTTCTTAGTACAAGAACTCTTCTTGAACTTAGCCTTATTCTGCACCATCAACACTTGATTGGCGCCCTTCTTGAGATCCGCCTCTGCCTGCTTGAGCATCCCATGTAATTCAGTGAGCTTATTATCCATACCATGCATGTGGTAGTTCGAAATGAACTGCCCATATGCACTAGGAAGAGAGTTCAGAATTATATCCGTAGCGAACTCTTCGCTAATGGGGTAGCCAAGCCTCTCCAGAGACTGCACATAACCAACCATTTTGATCACATGCGGACTCAGTGGATCACCATCCTTAAGCTTGCAACTCAGCAAAGCCTGAGAGACTTGATACCTCTCAGTCTTCGCCTGAGCCTGGAACATACTTTTGAGGCTTTCGATCATATCGTAGGCCTCAACATGCTCGAACTGCTTTTGCAGGTCCGGTTCCATGTGAGCAAGCATAAGATAGCTAATATCCGTGGACTCATCCTTAGCCCGACAGTAGGCATTGGTGGCAGCGACAGTCGCATTCTCATTCGGCTCATCTGGAAGTGGGTTGTCTAGGACATGGTCCTTCTTTTCTTGTTTGAGAATAATTCTCAGATTTCGATACCATTTGGTAAAATTAGTGTCGTTCAGTTTATCTTTCTCAAGAATGTTTTTTAACACAAAACCGGATATCTGAGAGTGACTGCTACTTGGTGCCATGATCTACAACAGAAAATATGCAAAACACTTAAGACATGTATTCATAAAAGAGCAAGCATATTAAATATTTTAATATTTTATGCTCCCACTAGAACCAACACCCCTCCGATGGTTGCTTAGTGATTCAGGATCCTAAATAAGCAAGTCGGCTAGTGAGCTTTAGCATCACCGCAAGCCGCCAAGTGATCTAGGTAGACAACTCCTTGTCAATCGCATCTCATGCAACTCCTGTTGGACGGGTGGCATCACATGCCCCGGCTCCCATCCGAATTTTCCCCGAGCCCCACAACCGTTGTGATAGACCCGTCTAGCTTACCAAGTGTTTCCGCAGTAAGAGTCCGACTCGAACCCACCCAGTCGGAAAGAATTGGCAGCACCTCAATTTTATGAGCCCACTACCAAAAATGTCCGACTTGTGATGGTGCAAACACTGGCGGGAAAACCGACTAGACCTTCTTTGAGGGATTAAATTTTACCAACTATCTAATAGAGGTAAAACTGAGACATAACAATAACACAAAATAAAGCATTTATAATGTGAAATGGTATGGCTCTCTTCATGGCGATCTCCATCTCCACAAAGCCTGTAATCCGACTTGTTCCAACTCTTGTCACTTGCCGTCTTACTCCATGTCGTCGGCATGTACAACGCCTTGCATTCCTTCCGGGTTCTCCAAACAGCTACACTAGCTTAGTAAAGTATATTACATAGAGAATCTGACACGCAGGTCGTTATACAATAAAACGACAGCACCTAGGCTCCAGACGGCTGACAAAAAACCGTGATTCGCAGATCACGTATGGATTACACACATACATCACATGCACATGAACCATAACATTCACAACTTCCTGCAAAAACAAGTTATGCATAGATACAATATCTACCGACATTGTGAAACTCGCAACGACATCTAAGGCGCTATGACAGGGCGAAGCCGGTGGTCCCGCTATCCGGGTGTGCGGGCAGCGCCCGGCGATTTTTCCGAAAACGTAGATCTCATCTACGATCTGAACATGGATTCCGACCATCGTTCCGATTTGATCAAACTCTTTGATCTTCGATCACCTCTTCTGGATTTACATGTCACAGTCTACCCCGATGGCGGAAGCCGACCGGTAGGGGTATGTCGTTCCATAACCTCAGCAGTATGATCACGGAAATAAGATCTACCATTCCCCGAGCACAGTTGATCCAATCAACTTCGTACAAAACCGATCTATCTCATAGATCGACCACCAAACAGCACATAGATCTCATCTACAGCCAACCGCATATCACATATGCGAGATCTCGAGCCTAAAACCAGAAGCTATTGCTCTGATACCACTATTGGGCCACGCAGAGATAAAACAAAACTTTTCCTCTAACGTGGTGATCCCAAGATCTAGCTGAGGCAGAAGGCCACGAGGTTTTCAACTAGACGCGCAGTTGCGGATTACTAATGAAGCGTGTCAGTTGATGCAGTGCAGTCCTCGTGATCCGATCGTCCTGGTGCTGATCGCACAGCACCTCTGCTGGTATCCACACGTACAAGGAGGAGCACCGGCGGCGAACTGCTAGGTTCGTATCGACGGTAGGACTGCTGTGGAGCTAGGGTTTCCAACACATGGAATGACCTAACCAAACAACGATTAACCTTTCTGGGTTACGGTGCTCCACTATATATAGGGAGTGAACGTGGGCTCTGCTCGCGCAACCCATTCACTAAAGCCCATATAACACTAGTCACTGTGAGTCCAACTCACTAACTCGGTCCTAATCTGGTTTAGGTCCAACCCAACCATATTACAGGTTCAGATCCAATCTGAACATGCTTCCGCTCTTAAGTGTGTGACCCCGCAGGCTCATGGCTACTTGGACACGATTGGAGTCCGACTCTCAATCGATCAGTCGGTAGCGGCTCCTAGCAGAACGTGCCGACTCCCAAGTACCAAAGATTCATGACGACTTTCCTTTCCAATGCAACTTACGTCCGAGTCCCTTTTGCCTCACGATATACTTTGTCAGACTATAGGCGAATAATTGTCATCCCTTAAATAGTCCGACTCTCTTCTCGATCCAAGATAAGTGATTCACCCGACTAACTCTTAGTCGATCGCCTCGGTTAACACTTAACCGAGTCGTGCATGGCCATGCTTTCTGAATCATATCTCACGAGAGGTCCCAGAGAATATCTCTCCGAGTGGAGGGGCAAAATCCCATCTTGGTTATTCACATCACGCAGCTTGATTCTCAGTCGACCCGAACCTTGCCTTTATAATTGCCTAGTTATGGATCAGCGTTTGACAGAACCTAAGTCAGTGATCCTCAACTCGGACTATGCAACAACCTCAGGTCTAAGGATTACATTGATTGAGATATACAAATGACAACTTGTTCGTTGTACCTCAATATGGGTCAATCCGACTCGCTAAACTCTTTAGCCGAATCTGTGTAAGTTGGAATAGCATCTCCATGCTCATGACAAGTGGAACCGAGTCATCAAGCCAACTTTCACATTGGTCTAAGTTGTGTTTCCAGCACAACTTCAATGACCAAGTATATTTAGTACAAACAACATGAATGCATAGTTCCACAACCGAATCACATATTCAATGATACACATCAGATGTTTATACAAGGACTACTTAATATCTTTATGAATACAATGGGAAATCTCATCATACATGATTGCCTCTAGGGCATATTCCCAACAGTTTATACATTGTGTTAGAGAAAAGCCTGGGCCGCTAGCCTAAGCCATGCTTAATCATGGTGGAAACTTGGCATCACTATAATGAGCATCTATGAAGAGTCCTCAATAAAAAGCTATGCATATGGTAAATAAAAAGATTGCTGAGATGCTCATTGTCTGCTTGCCTTGTCATTTTGGTTATGGGAAAGCTCATGTACCATATGCAAGGGGTACCCCGTTGGCGGTTCTCGATGATATGCATGTATTTACAATGACAAGAACTTTCAGGTGACCAAAGTTGAGTAGCATGCGGAGCGGCCCTCGTACTCAAGGGACTTGGGATTTCCAGTCTATGGTCTGTCAAGCATATGATTTAGAGTGGACCTCGCTTTCACCTTAACTGATAGGGCAAAGGTGTCCGATCTTTCCATGAGATGGTGATAGTCGATTTGGTGGAGTTCGGGCTTGACGATCCGACTACACGTGCGAGCACGAGCGCCAATGCAATCGCTAGGCAAATCTCCTGGAGGTTACCGATCCTGCGGGAACACGATCAGCCTGACCAGCGAGGGTCTTAATTCCTACCTGAAATCGAGAACAGGTAAGAACTAATATTGCAATCAAGATATTGCGGATTAAGAGGAAAGCTTTATTGAAAAGGTGGGATCATGTATAGGTGCGAAGTACAAGAGGCCTCTGCGACGCTCGAGCCTTGGCGAAGTTGCTACGATGGCTAACTTAATGTCTAAACAAAATCCGAGTCTATGGTGACGGCTATGGGGAGTATTTAAGGAGGAAAAGGTGGGGTTTCGGCCAGCCATGGAAGTGGTGGCCGAATCCAACCCTAGAAGTCTTTTTCTCCTCAAATACGGACTCTAAAAAGTGGCTATTAAAAATCCTGCAAAAATTACATGGGCCTGGCCTAAAATAAAGGTGTCGCAGCACCATATTAAGATATGGACGAATTTGTGAAGTATTAATCTTGAATATTTCGTCCAAGCCTTCTTTCTTCATTATGGTGGCCTCAAAGTTCTGAAATCTTCATCCGTGGCCTTCTCTTGAATCATCACATGCTTGCTGCCATCTCCATGCATGGCCATGCTCCAATGCTTGTCCCTCTCATCCATGCTTGGTCCATTATTCCTAAGAGTAAGAAATACATCTAATTTAGGCAGCATCATATTCTCATGTACGTGAGGAATAGTTTCAAGAAACGAAAGTACCTGATAGTTAAGTTGTTTGGCACGAGATCTAGTGATAGGTCCTTTTATGTGTGTAGTTGTAGGTACAACGGTTGTATCAATAGATGAAATGTCCACATCATGCTCCCCTTCTTGAATTGAAGTCGTCCTCGACGCAATCTCACCTTCCTCACCAAAGTAAGGCTTCAAATCTGCAATGTTAAACGTAGGACTAACCGTACCAAAATCTGCAGGCAACTCAAGTTTATATGCATTATCGTTTATTTTCTCTAACACCTTAAAGGGACCAGCAGCACACGGCATTAACTTAGACTTGCGTAAATCAGGAAAACGATCTTTACGCAAATGTAACCAAACAAGATCTCCAACATCAAACACAACATGCTTTCTCCCTTTATCCCCAGCAAGTTTATACTTAGCATTCATGTGTTCTATGTTATCTTTAGTAGTCTTATGCAAGTTTAATATATTTTAGCGCATTGTGTAGCATCCAAATTATTTTGCATCGAAGAAGGTAAAGGCAATAAATCAATAGGTGCACGAGGAACAAAACCATACACGATCTCAAACGGGCACATCTTTGTGGTAGAATGTAGCGAACGATTATAAGCAAATCCTATATGAGGTAAACACTCTTCCCACAATTTTAAGTCCTTCTTTAAAACAGCCCGCAACATAGTAGACAAGTTCTATTTACTACTTCAGTTTGTCCATCAGTTTGGGGATGACATATAGTACTAAACAGCAATTTAGTCCCCAACTTAGCCCATAAACATCTCCAAAAGTGGCTAAGAAATTTAGTATCACGATCAGAAACAATAGTATTTGGCACACCATGCAAACGAACAATTTCACGAAAGAACAACTCAGCAATATGCGCAGCATCATCCGTTTTATGACAAGGAATAAAGTGTGCCATCTTAGAAAACCGATCCACAACAACAAAAATACTATCCCTCCCCTTCTGTGTACGTGGCAATCCCAAAACAAAGTCCATAGAAATATCCTCCCAAGGAACACTAGGAACAGGAAGAGGCATATATAAACCATGTGGATTAAGGCGAGACTTAGCTTTTTGACAAGTAGTGTAGCATGCCACAAATCTCTCAACATCTCGACGCATACGTGGCCAAAAGAAGTGTACATCAAGAACATCCTCCGTCTTCTTGACACCAAAGTGTCCCATCAATCCTCCTCCATGCGCCTCCTGTAACAACAAAAGATGAATAGAACTATCTGGAATGCATAGTTTGTTAGCACGGAACACAAATCCATCATTGAAGACGAACTTGTTCCATGTTCTACCATCTCTACAATTCTGCAACACATCTTTAAATTCAGCATCATGCACATATTGTTCCTTAATAGTTTCCAATCCAAATATTTTGAAGTCAAGTTGAGATAACAAAGTATAACTGCGTGAGAAAGCATCAGCAATAATATTATCTTTACCCTTTTTGTGTTTGATAACATAAGGAAAATACTTAATAAATTCAACCCACTTTGCATGATGACGATTCAACTTAGCTTGACTACGAATATGCTTCAAAGATTCATGATCAGAATGTATAACAAATTCTTTAGGCCATAGATAATGTTGCCAAGTTTCTAATGTACGAACCAACGCATATAATTCTTTATCATAAGTAGAATAGTTCAGACTAGCCCCACTCAATTTCTCACTAAAATATGCAACAGGTTTTCCCTCTTGTAATAACACACCTCCCAAACCAATTCCACTAGCATCACATTCAAGCTCAAAAGTCTTATTAAAATCGGGAAGTTGGAGTAAGGGAGCATGTGTTAGCTTATCTTTCAATATGACGAAGGCCTGTTGTTGTGCATCGCCCCAAACAAAGGGCACATCCTTCTTGGTAAGTTCATTCAGCGACGCGGCAATTGATCCAAAGTCTTTGACAAAGCGCCTATGAAAACTAGCAAGGCCAAGAAAACTCCTCACTTGTGCGACCGTCTTGGGCTGTGGCCAATTCTCAATAGCTTCAATCTTGGTTGGATCCACTTCAATACCCTGTGATGTAACAACATAGCCAAGAAACGCAACTCAATTGGTGCAAAAGGTGCACTTCTCAAGATTACCAAACAAACGTGCATCACGTAAAGCATTGAAAACAACACGTAAATGGTCTAAATGATCCTCTAAAGATTTGCTATAAATCAGAATATCATCAAAGTAGACTACCACAAAACGTCCAATGAAATCACGTAAAACTTCGTTCATTAATCTCATGAGTGCTGGGTGCATTAGTTAAACCAAACGGCATCACTAACCACTCATATAAACCGAACTTAGTTTTAAATGTTGTTTTCCATTCATCTCCCAATTTCATACGAATCTGGTGGTAACCACTATGCAAATCAACTTTAGAAAACATGGTAGAGCCACTCAATTCATCAAGCATGTCATCCAAACGTGGAATAGGATGACGATATCGAATAGTAATATTATTGATAGCTCTACAATCAGTACACATGCGCGAAGAACCATCTTTCTTAGGTACCAAAATAATAGGAACAGCACAGGGGCTAAGGGACTCATGAATATGATCTCTGTCAAGTAGTTCCTGAATTTGGCGTTGTATCTCCTTTGTCTCCTCTGGATTGGTTCTATATGGCGCGCGGTTGGGCAATGTAGCACCAGGAATTAGATCAATTTGGTGCTCAATTCCTCTAATAGGAGGTAGTCCTGGTGGCATCTCAGCGGGAAAAACGTCCTCATATTCCTGCAAAAGGTTAGCAATAGCGGTTGGCAAAGAAGGAGGTATATCCTCCAATGAAAACAAAACCTCTTTGCAGATAATTGCATAACATTGAGTATTGTTTACATCTAGTTCAGCAATATCAATTTTATTTGCAAGCATACATGGACTCTTCAAACGAATTTCAGTAGCATGAGAATCATATTTAGTGTTCTTTGGTGGTACAAAATCTGCAGCAACAATCTGATTCTCACTTTTATTTTTCTCCTCAGTTTTAGCTCTACTAGCTCTAGCAAGATCATCTTTTAAAATCTGTTCGAGAGTCATAGGTTTTAGACCAATTTTATTTCCATCATGCATAAGAGAATAGTGATTAGTTTTGCCATTATGAACAGATTCTCTATCAAATTGCCATGGTCTACCAAGTAACAAAGAACAAGCTTGCATAGGTACAACATCACAATCAACAAAATCAGAATATGTACCAATAGTAAAATGCACGCGTACCGTTCGTGTTACCTTGATCTTGTGAGAACTCTCAAACCATTGGATGTAATATGAATGTGTGCGTTGTCTGGTTGGAAGTGCAAGCTTCTCTACCATGTCAACACTAGCCAGATTATTACAACTACCTCCATAAATGATGATCCTTATAGCTCTTTCCTTGACAACACCACGTGTTTGGAACAGGTTATGGCGTTGATCATGCTCAGATTTGCTCAATTGCACACTCAACATACGTTGTGTAATTAAGCTCTTGTATTGATCAGTAGATTCAGCTCCCATGACCTCTGTCTCTTCATCAGAATCACAATTGTCTCCATCTCGAGCAGAAATAAGAGCTAATGTATCTTCATCAATGTCACTCGCTGAATCCTATTGACCATCATCACACACCATCATAACACGTTGTGTTGTGCACTGTCTCTCAATATGACCAAAACCCCAGCACTTGCGGCATTGTATATCCTTTGTTTTACCTGTGGAAGCCATAGAACATGCACTACGAGCAGGAGCATTGGATGAAGGTGGAGGAGCAGCTGGAAATCTTGTGGTGGCCTTCTATGTGGTAGTAGCTGGTGGCGAATCACAATAAGGAGGCGCTGACTATCGGGATGTCCAAGTGGATGTGCGACCTGCAGAACTATTAGTCCTCCTCCATGGTGTTTGGCGATCCTGCACTTCACGTTCAGCTTTGCAAGCAAGATGAAAACAAACGAGTGATAGAATTATATTCCTTATAATCTAATATGTGTTGAATGTCCTTGTTTAATCCACCAAAGAAACGTGCAAGCATTTGTTCAGTAGATTCAACAAGACCACACCGAACCATCCCTGTTTGCAATTCCTGATAATACTCTTCTACAGAATTTTTCCCTTGTTCCAAACATGTCAGATTCTTTAGTAATCACGTTGATAAGTGGGAGGCACAAAACAAACACGCATAGCAGTTTTTAAAGCAGTCCAAGTATGAGGAATGGTAGTAGGATTTAGACGACAATACTCAGACCACCAAAGGGAAGAAAATTTAGTAAATTCACATGTAGCAGCACTAACACGCATATTCTCAGGATATTTTAAACATGCAAAACGTTATTCTACTTCCATCTCCCATGTAAGATATGCATCAGGATTATATTTACCCTCAAAAGATGGAATATTTAATTTAAGCTTTGCAACATGATCATCATCACGTACCGGTGGTCGAGCGTTGCGGTGGTAATGTCGGGGACGGCCAGCAGGGTGTGGAGGTTGTTCAACCTCCTCGTCAAACAGATTGTCGTCGTCGGGGTCGTAGTAGTACCCGTCGTCTGCCCCCAATGTCGCAGCAGCAGCCGCAGTGGAAGTCTGAGGTGCCTCAGCTGCAGCGGTAGCCTCCTGAGGTGCAGCGGCAGCCAAACCAGCAGTACGACCCGTGATCGGAATGCGCCGTGCGCCATGCCGAGGTGCCAATGGAACGGGTGCGGGTGCCGGCAATCTGTCCAAAACCTCCTTGAACCGAGTGTCAAGCTTGTCGTTGAAGGATTTCTCGAGTCCATCGATCTTGTCCATGGCGTTGGTGAGCTTGGTGTCAAACTCCTCTAGTCGTGCATCCACATCTTCAGTGAAACCGACCAATAGCTCGGGGAAGTGGGCATGTAGTTCTTGGTTCGTCATTATGGCAGGGTTACGCGAAGTATCTGCCATGGTTAGTCCTTTAAAAAGCACAGTTATATATGCCTATAACTATGGAAATATGGTGGAAGGCACGCGTAATCCGTCAAGCAATATACGAAGCTCTTACAAGTTCTTACCAAACAGTAGGAAAAGGCGATGGGCAACCGCGAGGATCAGTAGGTCCAGAGATTGAACCGAGCGATTACCAGAAGTTGAGACACCGTACGTGGAGAATATCTGTGGAGCTCTGGGAAGGCTTAGCAAAGGGGTTATCAATTACCAAAACACCAATGCAAAAGTTGAAAGAATGCTCAACGACGGTACTGTGCTGGTCCTAGGCTAGACCGTACAAAGACGCGAGCCTAGATCACCAACGATGTCACGACGCGACACAACAAGCAATGTATGATGATATGGCACCCTGAAAAGCGAACCGAGATGTCGAAAATCACTATGATGGCGAGTGTCCAGAACTGGTCGACGGGGTCTAAAAACATGTTAGCCCAAAAAAAAATGTCGAAATTTTTTTATTATGCTTCGGAAAGCGCGCAGGCGCCAAAAAATATCGCTATAACGGCCGATGGAGAAAAGTGATCCCCAGAGCCGAAAACTAGTATAGCCAGAAAAAAAATTCGGAGACGGTTCCAGACTTTTTTTCTCTCCTTCTGGACTTACGACGAAACTTTTTAGCTCGACACGGACTTTAGCTAAACACGGAAACAACAAGGAAGGAAAGTAAAAAAGAAAACTAGGAAACAATAACTCAACTCAGACTCGTGCCGCGTTGGAAAGGTGATCGGATCCGTGTCGCGGTAGGAAGGCGGCGGCGGAGTTTTTAGGGTTTATGGTGGCTGGGTGTATGGCGGCGGAATATGGTGGAAGAATATGGTGCCTGGGTGTATGGCGGCGGAATATGGTGGCGGTGATCTGCGAGTGTGGCGGTGACTACTATGATCAGAACTCGAAACTCTAAGGGACGAGACACTAAGACCAGCAACTCGACGCGACGATGCAGACACAAATTCAACAATGCAAAAACTGAAAAGATAATGCAAGGCGTAGATTGGTTATGGGATGGATCTAAACACTAACTGTGTTTTTGGCTTTTTCGTGGGTTATAGGTAAAACAGATCTAATCTACGAAAACAGTAAAATCTCACCGAGCAACCTGAAATCTGATACCACTTGATAGGGCAAAGGTGTCTGATCTTTCGATGAGATGGTGATAGTCGATTTGGTGGAGTTTGGTCTTGACGATCCGACTACACGTGCGAGCACGAGCGCTAATGCAATCGCTAGGACAATCTCTTGGAGGTTACCGATCCTGCGGGAACACGATCAGCCTGACCAGCGAGGGTCTTAATTTCTACCTGAAATCGAGAACAAGTAAGAACTAATATTGCAATCAAGATATTGCGGATTAAGAGGAAAGATTTATTGAAAAGGTGGGATCCTGTATAGGTGCAAAGTACAAGAGGCCTCTGCGACGCTCGAGCCTTGGCGAAGTTGCTACGATGGCTAACTTAATTTCTAAACAAAATCCGAGTCTATGGTGACGGCTATGGGGATTATTTAAGGAGGAAAAAGTGGGGTTTCGGCCAGCCATGGAAGTGGTGGCCGAATCTAACCCTAGAAGTCCTTTTCTCCTCAAATACGGACTCTAAAAAGTGGCTATTAAAAATCCTGCGAAAATTACATGGGCCTTGCCCAAAATAAAGGTATCGCAGCACCATATTAAGCTATGGACGAATTTGTGAAGTATTAATCTTGAATATTTCATCCAAGCCTTCTTTCTTTATTATGGTGGCCTCAAAGTTCTGAAATCTTCATCCATGGCCTTCTCTTGAATCATCACATGCTTGCTGCCATCTCCATGCATGGCCATGCTCCAATGCTTGTCCCTCTCATCCATGCTTGGTCCATTATTCCTAAGAGTAAGAAATACATCTGATTTAGGCAGCATCATATTCTCATATATGTGAGGAATAGTTTCAAGAAACGAAAGTACCTGATAGTTAAGTTGTTTGGCACGAGATCTAGTGATAGGTACTTGTATGTGTGTAGCTGTAGGTACAACAGTTGTATCAATAGATGGGATGTCCACATCATTAACCACATGAATATGCCTATGATAGGGGCAATGAGAGCTCAAAGCTAATGAGTACCTTCCTTTCAGCATTAGGAAGCCTTTCAAACCTTCACAAAACCGTTTTCACAACTTTGTTGAGTCACCACTTATTCTATGAGCACCTTCTTGAGAGCATAGTTGTCATTCTTGTGTTTGTTCCAAAACTTGGTTAATTATGTCATGACTTTGATGCTTGTATCTCTGATATCTTTATCTCTAGTCTTCATGTGAACTTCAGAGGTGCATTGGCATTTATATTATGCTCTTCAAACAAAGGCAAGCGAGATACCACTCTATCATGCCTTATTATGAGCATTGCAATGTTGCTTATGTTTATGTTTCATGCTACTTATTATTATTGAGTTGGTTTCTATTCATATCTTGCAATGACTATTGAGTAGACTTAGTTGCATACTCTTTATTATAAATTGTCTAAGCATCTACTCCTGTGCTAAGAATATTTACATTATATGAAGCAAAGTGTTCGTGAAAGTTCTTTTATCGCACTCAGTTTACTGAATTGCTTGAGGACAAGCAATAAGCTAAGCTTGGGGGAGTTGATACGTCCAAAACGTATCTACTTTCTCGAACACTTTGCTATTGTTTCTCCTCTAAACTTGTGTGATTTGGATACAACTAACACAGACTAACGTTGTTTTCAGCAGAATTACCTTGGTGTCTTGTTTTTGTGCAGAAAATGAACTATCAGGAAAAATCCTGGAAAATATGTCAAAAACTATTTCTCACCAGAAGATCCACGGAGCCAGAAGGGGAGACAAAGAGGAGGCCTGGGGGGCCCAGACCCACCCCAGGCATGGGCCCACTTGACCCCGCGCCTGCAGGGGGTTTGGCCACCCCAGGCAGCTCCTAGGCCTCCCTCCGCGCCTATAAGTTGCCTTCTGACCTAAAAACTCAGGGGGGTTCGATAGTTTTCCAGAAAGAGTTCCGCTCCGCCGCCGCCACCAGAAACCAAGATTCGGATCCAGAAACTCCGTTTTGGCACCCTGCCGGGACGGGGAATTTGGAGAGGATCATCGCCATTGTCATCACCAACGCATCTCCATCAACCACCGATGTTTCCCTCATCCATGAGTGAGTAATCCCCCGCTGTAGGCTTGGGGATGGTAGGCATTGGATGTGTTATATCATGTAATCGAATAAGATCTATTAGGGCATAGTGCCTAGTATCTCTATTAGTGCTATTTGACTTTGTTGCAACTTGTGCTTAATGCTTGTCACTAGGGCCTGAGTGCCATGATCTCAGATCTGAACTTATTATTGAATAATTATGATAGTATTGTTTGTGATCTTATCTGCAAGTTGTGTACACATATCATTGTCCGGATCCAAAGGCCCCAAAGTGACAATAATTGGGGCAACCGGAGGGGATGGCTGTGGTGTGAGGATCACATGTGTTCACGGAGTGGTAATGCTTTGCTCCGGTGCTCTATTAAAAGGAGCACTTTAATTGTCAGTAGTTCCCTAGAGGCCCCGCTGCCACGGGCTGGCTGGACAAAATATGTTGTGCAAGTTCTCATTGCGAGCACGTTTGACTATATTTGGAGCATATTCCTAGGATTGTTTAGTACTTCGATGTTTGTTATTATTTCTCTGCAATGCCCTAGTTATTGAAGTTACATGTTTAGACTCGTCCATGCAACGCCCGTCCATCCATCCTTATGCCTACCGCACTCGAATCCCACTGTTTACTGTTACTGTTACTATTGCTCATGTTTCATTATTGTTGTTACTGTTGTTGTTGGTTTGCTGTTGTTGTTTTGCTGTTGCTACTACAAACTGTTGCTACAAATAACTTCTTTGAGCAAGAACTATTTCTAGGTGCAGCTGAACTGACAACTCAGTTGTTAAGGCTTGCAAGTATTCTTTGGCTCCCCTTGTGTCGAATCAATAAATTGGGTAATACTACCCGCGAATACTGTTGCGATCACCTATACTTGTGGGTCATCACGCGACCGAAAAGTTGGTCTGCTATAGTCACTGACGTCCAGGACCCACACGCAAAAAATACTTCGGCAAGTCAACATCTCGCGAGGAAGCGGAGATCTTACTTCTGCCACGCGCCCGTCGAGCTTTCTCCATGTTTTTAGCGGTTTCATCGTAGTAGAGGGGCGCAAAACCAGAAAAAAAAGTTTTGCATCGGCCACGGTCGAGCCGAGATTTTCGTCGCGGAAGAGGCGTCTTCTACGACGACCGACGGGCCTAGTCATTTGGGAAGGAAACATTTCTTGTAGTGTGATTCGATACTCTTGGAAAGTAGCTACATATAATTTGTGCACGTGCAATCATCAATGTTGATGAATATGGTGTTGTAGAGACTCCTCCCTACTCCAACAAGGAGTTGGTGGCGACGAGGGCGGTGATTTCCCCTCCAGCGGTGGCCGTAGGATGGCAGGATCTGCCCTCTCACAGAGAAGGTAAGACTTTCGTCTTTGCTGCCGCCTCTATAAATCTCGCAAAATTATATAGGCTTCTTATTGATACGAAGCTTCTCGACAAAATGGAGAGTCAAGGCGACACTCAAGGGCTAGATGGGCCTACATTGAATGGCAGGCCTATCTTGCCGCGTTGTGGGTCCCATGTGGGGCCTTGTGGCTCCCCTTATTGAATCCCGGTGGTCACAGTCTTCCTTCTAATGAGAAATTTCATGGTATTTTCTCCTTGAAATACTTGAGTTCATGAAGGTCGATGAAACTGAAAAATACGATATAGAGTTTTTTTTTGCCTCCCATAATTAAAGATCAATGATTGGGGTTTTCGAAGGAAACACCATAAATCATCTATACGCAGCTAAATATTAATATAATAATGTAAATAACAATATAAAATAGAGTAATATGACGTAAATATGATCATACAAAATGTGTGCATCATGTACTCCGAGGATTTGATAGTATTGGGGAAAACGAAGCTATGTGGTAGCATGGTGGTATCTATAGTTTATCCACCGAGACATACACATGATGAATCTATTCCCTCAGTTTTTCAATGCAAGATGTCAGTCCTTAGAATTATGCCAAACACTACAAAAGCTATCTCAACATCGAGTACTCAACGCCTCGATGGCAAGGAAAGTTGTTCATGATTTAGCTAGAGAATATTTTTCTAATAGAGCTTCCTATAATTGGATCGATGAACCCTCTAACTTTATTCTTAGCAAACTCATGTAACTATTGTTGGTATTTAATAAAATTCCAGAGCAAAATTCTGTGGTTTCTATTAAAAAGAGGAGCTGCAGTCGAGACTTACATTTGTCTAGACCATTTTTAATAGGAAAATTTGCTACATGAGTATGACACAGTTATTTTCTGGCATTTGACGAAACACACCCGTCCGATTGTGTCTTTGCTAGGTATCATTACAATTTTGTAATGCATTTGTCAAAACACACCGTGTGACCAAAAACAGAAAATTTGGCACTTCTGCGTGTGATGACCATGTTATAGTCAGTTATTGAGAACAATATGTCGAACTTACCGTTTTGGCAGTACAATGTGTTTTGACAAATATGACACAAAATTATAATGATAACCGGCAAAGACACAATCGAGTGGCAAATGCCAGAAAATAAGCAAAAAAATTCTTTTTTAATTTGAGAAAGCTTTGTCTGGGCCTCTGGGCCAGCTATGGAAACAAGGTAATCAAATGCTATCGGGCTTTCAGAACTTTTTGTGGAAGCCAGCGTGGCTCATACATAGTCTGGGCAGGAGTATTGGATTTGGGCTGGTTTATCTGCTTGCCTAACATAGTTTGGCTACTGAGTCATATTATTAATCAACTATGATGATGAACATATTTTGTATAATTGAACAGTATATGATATATCATTGAAAGATCCAGGCTGCATGGTACACGAGAAGAAGACAGAAATTGATGAACTAGCTAGCCAAACAGTACAATTCTATAGTTTGTCAAACTGCTGCTCATCGTGCTTGGCCTTCTGCTCCATCTCCGACGACTGCTCATCGTGCTTGTCCTTGTGATCCGTCTCCGGAGACTCCTCATTGTGCTTGGCCTTCTGCTCCATCTCCGATGACTGCTCATCGTGTTTGGCCTTCTCCTCCATCTCCAATGACTACCCATCGTGCTTGGCCTTTTGCTCCATCTCCGACGACTGCTCATCGTGCTTGTCCTTCTGCTCAGTCTCCGACGACTGCTCATCGTGCTTGGCCTTCTGCTCTGTCTCCGACGACTGCTCATCGTGCATGGCCTTCTGCTCCATCTCCGACGACTGCTCATCGTCCTTGGCCTTCTGCTCCATCTCCGACGACTGCTCATCGTGCTTGGCCTTCTGCTCCATCTCCGATGACAAGTCCACGGCCCCCTCCGCAGATGATTTCGTGGAGGAGGATCTCTCGTCGAGCCACGCGATGATATCTTGGAATACGGTGTGGATGTTTTCGGGGGTCTCGCCGGAGGTTAGTGCGTGCCACATGCCCGGGTATAGGTTGAACTTCTTGTCTTGGCTCACCGCCGACCGGAAGAGGAGGTCACTCACGGCCGGGTCCGTCACCTTGTCATCCCCACCGTGCACTATCAGGAAAGGCAACGAAACCTGCGTGGACATGGGCGCTGCATCCATCAGCATCACTCATCTTGCTTAAAAAGCAATCAACTTAGGAAAAACCATAGAAACGTAAGGAAAATGTTTTTCTTTTGGAAAAAAAAAACGGGAACCATAATTAACAGACAGAGACAACAAAATAGCTAGAGCTGTCAGGTGCGGACTCAAATTGATTTGGAACCCATGAACGAATGTGTCACACGCGAGAAGAAGTACCTTGTTGTAATCAATTAATTAGTCAAAGAGCCAACTAACTGAACAAGGACGTACGATACTGGAGCAAATCAACACTTCAGTTTAATTGCAGAAAGAGAGGTCCGTCGAGATGTATACATTGATAGGCCACAGCTAATGTACCAAAAAAAAAGTCTAACATTTATTTAATCTATCACCGTCTGCAAGTGTGTTAGTTCCCACGTTGGTAATATACAAGCACACAAACAAACTAATTACTACTTCCTCTGTTCCTAAATATAAAATGGGTCGATGGTTCAATTTAAGTTGTCAAAACGTCTTGTTGTATTTAGGAACCGAAGGAGTACTACATTAACCGTTCTGCTAATTCATTGTAGTCTGATTTTAATAAAAATCTCAGTCACCTGTTTTTTTAGAAAAAAAAAATCTCAGTCACCTAAAATTACACATTAGCCTAAAGTTAGATTCCTTGAGGTGTGTAACTTTAGTCAATCATATAAGTACAATTTTTACTTTGTTGGTTCTATATATAGAGTTATTTATCCAAGGGTTTTTAAATGGTAGCTACTCTGGGGGGTTTTCAGGTAACCCCTTGAACTATTACAGATTCCTTCATCATACTCCCACGAAGTATGGTTTGTTGTGGTGGTTTTGCACATGTGGCAGCCACATCTTCTCGCGTCACATGTGTATAAAAAACCACTTGGTAGATACCACTAGGCGCACATGAAATACTTGTGACTAACAAAATCCAACCCATCCACTATGCGCGCACGAAATACTTGTAGGTGCACAAGAACACAACCGTTGTCCTTTTTAGCTCGAGGAACCACAACTGTAGCAGACAAAATTGGTTACATGAGGTCACACAGACAATACTCTATGTGATTTGAAACTAGCTTAGGGTGTTATATGCAAGGTAGTTAGAATCGCTATTCTATGACTTTCCAATCCAAATTGACTCGTGCGATTTTACTATTCTAGTTAGTAGAATCTACATTTTATAGTTCTGGTGATTAAGATTTTAAGGTTTGTGACGACCCTATACCACGGATCCGATTCAGAATCACGACTTTGACTACCTTAAGCTTATATGTAAACATTATTTCTCGAAACATGTTTTCGTCTCGTTTTATAAATAAAGTCTAATATATGGAAACATGATTGAGGATTAAAATGGACACACCATGCATTACTTTGAGGGTTTTCTTTAAACATTGCAATATTCTTGCTGTGGGAAATAGGGAAATAAAGAGGAATGTTTTTTTTTTCTTTGTAGAAAGTACCGACAGTTTACCTTTGCTAGCACGTTGTTCTCGAGGTTGAGGCTGACCCTGAGGAGCTCGTATGCGGTCTTGAGTCGCGGGTTGCCCTTGTAGCAGTATTCGTTATTCCTGATCTCGTCGCGCTTCTCCTGCATCTTGTAGGCGGCGTCGATGACGTCGGCCGTGGGCACGATCTTCCACGTGGGGATGATGTTGGTCATCACCTTGAGGAAGCTCACCACCATCGGATGCGGTCTCATCTCTTCAGCGATCTACACACGTACGTACGTCAGTAATTAATTGATTAAGGAGATCATCATATATATTCCAGGTCTTCATTTCTACTTTGAATCGGTCCAAAGGAAAAGGCAGTACGTGCTGGTTTAAATCTTGAAGATAGAAAATGTCGTTATCGATGAGTCCCGACCTGAATGGCCGGCCGGCCGGCCGGGTCAACTATGCTCTCTAGTAGTAGAAGGGATTAAACAAGCGCGAAATCTGTAACGACTCCGCACGCCGACGCCGGGCCGGGGCGGCATCGATCTCGATCCGGTCAAAAGTCAGATGATGACGGCAACTAACCAGCAAGCTTGCAAGTGGCGCTCCACCGATCGTGCCTACGCTACGTGCATCTCGATCGTCGTCGTGCGTGCGGTGCGTGCGCGTACTACTGGTCGTGGTCTAGTAAAAAAGCCGCCGTATGATATGAAAATGGTTGTGGAAGGGCGGCGGCCGGCGACCGGAGTGGCGGTAGGTAGGTAGGTACCTTGCACATGGGCGCGACCAGGATGGCGCCGGTCCAGTAGGTGGGGCGCGCCCGGTGGAGGAGCAGCGCGACGGCGCCGCCCATGGACTCGCCGAGCAGGAACCGCGGCAACTCGGTGTTGGCGGTGGACGCGACGATGGCGGCGAAGAAGGCGTCGCAGTCGGCGACGAGGACGTCGAAGGAGGGGATGTAGCCCTGGAGGCCCTCCGACTTGCCGTGGCCCTCGTAGTCCACCCCGTACACCGCGTACCCGGCCTGCGCCAGCCGGGTCCCCGTGCCACGCATCGTCACGCTGCACTCCACCGCGTAACCTGCATGCAGACAGGCAATCGACCGTGTTGGTTAGTCCGTTGGTTGAATCGGTCGCCACTAATGGCGGCCGGCCGGCGAGGAGGAAAGATAGGTACCGTGGCAGAGGAAGACTTGGCCCTTGACTGTCTGGCCCTTGGGAGGGAGCCACCGGCAGGTGAAGAGCTTCATCCCCCGGCCGTTGTTCACGAACTCCTCCTCGTACTCCCAGTCGCATCTGCCGTCCTCCGCCACGCCGCTGATGCTGCCATCCTCCGCTACGCCGCCGCTGTCGGAATTGCTCGTCATCCCCCTCTGATGACTGACGACTACCACTCGGTCTCGGTCTCGGTCGATCGCGCAGGGAGCAGAGAAGAGGACAGAGCTTAGCAGGGAGGCCGGGAGAGATGGTGAACTTCTCTCTTGTGCGCTGCGCCTGCGGGACCGTACCGGGCCGAGGATCAGGGGATGACAGCTATATATGTGGACGCCGTTGTGAACTAAACGAATAATGACTTTCTTATTATTTATTTATTACTATTTTACGCCTAGCTAGTTAATGGTTGCTTGATCAAATCAATCAATCAGTCAGTCAGCCTCTGCCTTAGATTAGTATAGGGGATTTAATTAGTGCGTGCGTGAAATGTCTGGACCGGGCGCGTTCCAGATAACATCCATTCATCCCTACGTCAAGCAAAATTAGTAACAACAAAAAAAGTTAGTAGTATTATTAACACAACTGTCATTGACAGTAACATGTCACGTTAACTGCTTCTCACATATGTCACCATATGCACTACTCATCTACCAAGTCAACTTCTCAACTAGTAGTAAGTCTCAAGTAACACTCCAGCTATCCAGAAACTAACAACAAACTTACCGTCCCTGGCCAGACTACTAATTAAATTCACAGCCAGCATATACACTCACGACCATGGATTGTGTCAAGGGATCAATTTTGTGCAAGGAAACCATAGATCTCGCCCCCCGGGCTGCTCGCGCGAGGGCGGCTTTGAAGCGCCGCACCCAAACCCTAGAGGCATCGCCATCGATCTTCTCCGTCGGCCGCTGCCGCCGCCCCTGGCAATGGCGGCCATGCCTAGCCGCTGAAAGTAGTGGACGGGATGGACGTGCCCCGTCTGATCCACTCGCGTCGGGGTCGACTATAGGGCTTCACAGGTGGTGGAGAACACGGCGGGGCGGCTATACCTACTACGGAAGGTGCTTGCCGGCACGCGGCTGTGAGGTTTTGTGGAGGAAGTGGCGGGCACGGTGTTGCAGGCCGGAGGCGGCGGCGCGCCCATGGTGCGGCGCTAAACCTACGTGTTTGTCGGCGCCGGAGGTCGCACGCTCGATCCGTTCACCGGGAGTCGGCCGGCTGTGCGGGGACCGTTGCGTCGACATCAATAAAGGAGGTGGCCCTAGGGTTTTTCCGCGCAAAGAAGAAAATCTGCTTGATGTCTACCCTCGTTAATCTAGAATGAAGATGCGAGTTTCGAAAGGCTCCACCGGCGAATTCCCATGGGTGTATCATGCCTCAAGATTGCTAGATCGGAAGGTATTTGGTCGTGCGTATCTATATTTTTTTCTGGCAGTTTGGTTTCACAGGGAGCGATGCGAAGCTCTACTATCTGTTACCAGCATGTTTCATGCCTTGGACGATCCATGAAGTCCGATTCAGAGAATATCATGAAAGTAGGAACATGAGGGCTAGTGATGGTGATTGGAGTCTTTGTGGCGATGGGAAACTCGACAAACGACTATTTGTAGGGACGACAACACATGAGGAGTTCACAGTTCTACCTTGCAGGGTCACTACTAGGAAAAAGCTCATTAGTGGCGCACCGTTTTTCAACTTCTGTGGCGCATATGGGATGCGCCACTATTATCACGCCACTAAAGTGTAGTTTTGTGGCGCATATTGCCACAGAAGTCCCCAACCAGATCTCAAACTTCTATGGCGCATATTGCCAATATGAGCCACAGATTTTTTTTTCAAAATTCAAAAAAAAGGCCAAATCTAGCCGGAGGTGGGGGTCACCGAAGGAGGAAAAGGAGGCTGATGGTGGCCAGAGGAGGAGGAGGTCGCCGGTGGAGGAGATGAGGAGGCCGCCGGTGGAGGAGGGGCTCACAGGGGGAGGAGGGGGAGGTCGCCGGTGGAAGAGAGGAGGAGGCCGCCGAAGGAGGAGGAGGTCGCTAGAGGAGGAGCTCACCGGGGTGGAGGAGGAGGGAGGGAGGAGGAGCTCACCGGGATGGAGGAGGAGGAGGAGGAGCTCACCGGGGTGGAGGATGAGGGAGGAGGAGAAGGTAAGGAAGAATGGGAGGAGAAGGAGAGAAGTGGAGGAGGAGAATGGTGGAGGAGTGGAAGAGGATAAAAGAGGGAGAAGGGGCGGCGGGATTTGAAGGGAGAAGGGGCGGCGGGATTCAAATTTCGAATCCCGCCTAAGACTTCTGTGGCGCATATGGGAGAAATGCGCCATGGAAGTTTCTCCCCTTTTTTATTTTTTGCAGGAAAAAATCTTTTTTCTGCCGTAACTTTTTACTCTTTTGGAATTTGGGGAGTCTGTAAAATCTTCAACAGCTTCTAGCGGTTAAAATCGAGTAGGAAATTTCGAGACGGTCATTTTGGTATATTAAACTTTTTTTCCCAACATCGTATGCAAAAGTTATGTCCGTTTTACTGTCTCGTGACTTTTTTTTGTAAAATACATCAAAATTCATGTTTTTCAATTTTCCCTATAACTATACCGCAAAATATAACTACATCCCAAAGGAATTATTTTTTTGAATTATTTATCATTTTCTTTTTTTACAAAAGTTAAAAGGTGATCCACGAGAGGGGATCTGTTTTCAACTTTTGTGGCGCATACATTTATATGCGCCATAAAAGTTACAACTTATGTGGCGCATATATAGGTATAGGTATGCGCCACAGGATGTTGGTCAACTAAATTCTTATGTGGCGCATATGGACATATACGCCATAAAAAGTGAGGGAACCCAACCCCGATGGCGGGCCCACCAAACTTTTGTGGTGCATTGTTTCCCTATATGCGCCACAGAAGAGTAAAGATTTATGTAGCGCATTTCAAGCAATGCGCTACTGGAGTTTATCTGTGGCGCATGGTAACACACATATGCGCCACAGAAGATTTGTCTATCTATAGCTGGTTTTCTAGTAGTGGGTGAAGATCTAAGGTCTGATTTTAATTGGTTGTGTCGGCAATAGCCTTGTTAGAAGCATTTTTTTTATGAGCAAGGGCTTTCTACGGGATGAAAACTTATGATCTTTGATCGGATGACGACAGTGCACAAAGCATGATTTTCTTATTATAGGCATCACTATTGAAGTGGTTTGTACTTCTGATGTTGTTCTGATGGTGTTAGTGTCGTTACTGCAAGGAATAGTTTCATTATAGCGGGACTTCTTCTATTTTGCAATTTTTTTCTAGGATGTGTACATACATATAGCTAGAATATGTGTTGTTGTAGAGGGGTGTAATTAATATTTTTACGATATTAATATATGCTCTTTTTTCAAATAAAAAAGAGAAACGCATCCATATGAGAATTTAAATGTGCAGATACAAGGGGAAATATTTTTTATTCAGTTCCTGGCTGTCTATAGGTATTTCTACCACAGTACATTCACTGATGGGAATTTTAAAAAATAAAAATAAGAAGTGCGTATATGGTACTACCTGACTTTTGCTAGCTAGGAACACACGAGTTTCACAAGAATTTTGTGCAAAAGTACTGTAAACCAACCAAAAAAGTCATATAAAATCCACATGTTTTAAATGAGGAGCACATTTGTGTGGTCAACAAAACACAGTACCGAGTGGTGTAGCTCGACACACCACCTTAATTCAATGATGATGCGGTGCATCTTTATCCACGGCAAACCACAAGAAAAACTCTTATCTTTGCTTGGTTTGTTCAAGATAGTCAACACTGAATATCAGTTACCCCTTTCCAATAACTATTTACATGTACACTGTGAATTTAAACATGGAATGTATCTAAAGAGATACAGCAAGGGGGAAAAAACTTGCTATCATCAGCTTGACGAAAAGAACTACAGTGCTATGCTATGCCCTTTCAGATGTAAAACTGTTAGACTCAACTACTGTATTAATTTTCAGAATTCAATTCAAGTTCAGTAGTATACATTCTACAGATTCTGGATAGTATTCTAGCTAGAGTCTAGATCTTGAAACTGTACTTGCTTCTTTGGCAACAGAGGAAATGTACAATTGTTACACTTAACTATGATTCATCACGAAACCGATGCCCTTTCATCTAGCCACTGAATGATGTCTGAAAACACAAGGTCAATGTTGCTCTCTGGTTCACCGGACGTCAAGGCATGGCACATATCTGGGTACAGCTTCAGCGTCTTGTCTTTGCTCTCGGATAATTTGTACAGTGCCTCGCTTACAGATGGGTCAGTCACAGCATCAGCACCACCATGGACTATAATGAATGGCAGGGTTACCTGGTTGTACAATATGGAAAATTTAGATTAATTACAAGAAAATTCTGGACTACATTCAGGATCACTAGTTCAATATATACGGAATCTTACTCGTACCTTGTCAAGATTGCTTTCAATTTCCAAGCTTGCCATAAAAATTTCATAACCAGTCTTTAGCCTAGGCCTTCCTTTGTAGCAATAAGGATTGTTTCTGACCTGATTATCGATATAGAAAACTTAAAATGATGCAAATAATAGTGACACACAGAATTATTGTACGATGATACAGATCTAGAGGTCTGTGGTTAATTTTTATTCTTGTACCGCTTCACGCCATTCCACGTTTTTAATCGCCCTGTCAATGATATCTTCACTAGGAATAATCTTCCATGTAGGGATCACATTGCTGAGCTTGCTTAAAATTGAAATCACAATGGGAGCAGGCTTCATTTCGTCTACAATCTGCATCATGTCACCATATCGATAATTAAGGTCCACCGCACATGATCAAACTTCAACAAATGGTAACATGCATGATGTGGATTGTAGATCTCGAAAAATCCAAGGCACTAAGAAAACGAGACAGTTACATAGCAGCTACAAAGTACAAGATTAGCGAATCTTGCCACTTAAGCTTGCACAGATGACCACGCATACAAACTTAACAACATATATAACAATTCATGGTAACATGTACCCCGATTGTAGATCTCGAAAAATTCCAGGGGTTAATAAAATGTAAATGAAAGAAGAGCAGTAAAGACATGATTAGCAATCTTGTCAGTTAACCTTGCAAAGATGACCTAAAATAGAAACTTATAATAGCATATATAATAATTCAGGGTAACATGCACGGCAACGATCGTAGATCTTGAAAACATCTAGAGAATAATAAAATATCAATTTAAGAAGAGCATCAAAGACATGATTACTGAGTCTTGGGCAACTAACCTTGCACATGGGGGCAACTAAAACGGCCCCATCCCAAAAGGTAGGTTCCTTCTTATGAAGCATCAACGCTATAGCTCCTCCCATGGACTCACCGAGCAAGAACTTTCGTTTTCCCATGTTCTCTTCTTTCTCTATATTGAGGACAACATGCCATCAAATATTGCGATTTAAAGTTCTCTAGTCATCCATCAATGGCATGGGTCTACCAAATATTTGACAAAAGATTGCTTCACTTTTTATATATGAAGAGATTGACTACTAAATTTTGACCATACATGAATTATGGAGTAGAGTTTACGTTTAATAGTTCTGATTGAACGAGTCAAGGAGCTAATTAGAGTTCTTTTTTATATAAAAAGAGCTAATTAGAGTTCTTAATTGTTACAGTTATATGATAGCACACGAGTAGTAATTATATGAGACTACTAAATAACATATTGAACATACCACAAACACTTGCAAAGTATGTGGAACAATCACTGACGACATCGTTTAAATTGCTAATATAGCCTTGAAGTCCAGAAGATTTTCCATGACCCTCATAGTCCACACCGTGCACTGCAAATCCAGCCTTCGCCAGTCGTGTGCCTGTGCCTGAGAGTAATAATCTATCAACTCGTCTGCTTTACTCTGAAAAATTTGTTGTGCTAATAGAAATAATAAAGATTGATGGGATTATGCTCGTATTTTTCAAAGATTACCTACACTGTACATTTGTAAGCAGCAAAAAGAATCTTCTTTAATATTTTAGCTATAAGCAGGAGCACAGAAACAATAGTTGTGCTAGTATTTACCTCTCATAGAAATGCTGCATTCCATGGCGTATCCTACAAAGTAAAAAAAAACAAAGTTATTGTTAAATTGTAGAACGTTAAAAAACAATGATGCCCTGTTTTAGTAAGTGACATTGTCTTCGAAATGTACCATGGCATAGGAAAACCAATGCTTTCGGTTCATGGTTTTCAGGGCGCCATTGGCATGTAAATAATTCCACCCCACGTGCATTCGAAATATGTTCCTGCGGAGAATAATTTCAACAGATAATTCAGCACATGCTAATTAACACATGCTTTCAATAACAGAATGCGTCTTCAAAATTCAGGCATGGTGTCATCAAGAAGATATAATTTAGAAGAATCTCTCATTTCTGTAGCCAGGAAACAAAAACTAACCTCTTCATATGTGATATCTTCGCTGGCCATTGCTCGACCCCGGAGGAAACGATGGCTTCATGGAAGAAACCTGTGGATATGTATGAAATCGACATATCAGGATTGTCAAAAGGGTAGCAGCTTGCACATATGCAGCAGGTCCATGGACGATGGTTTTTTAAGATGCGCGTTTTGTGCGAGCTATTCTATATGCATGCATACCAAGCTAAGTTTAGCTTGAGGTGCCTAGCTTAATTAGCTCATCGATCCCATAAATAGACCTCACAAATTATTTTTTCAGAAATAAGTTGGAGAAGTTTTTTTTTTTTGAGAATTATAAGTTGGAGAAGTTGATATTTACATTACACACTCCTGATCAAGCGACCAGTCCTGTTGGTTTTGGAGCGCAGCAGCTTGATCGACTCAGCAGCGGTAGATCAATACGTGCGCGCAGCTTTCCGCTACCTTCTCTGAAAGTGCGAATCTGGCGATCGACGGGAAATGCAGAAATCGATTTATCGCCGGAGGACCCTATCGAGCCTCTCGTTTGATTTTCCTCGTTATATCTCACGGTGATTTTCGATGTGGTTTTACAAGCAGCAGCACTGCCAGTGCTCATATATATATACGCGCGCGTTCCATGGGACTAGAGGAATCCTAGTTCTACTAGGACTCAGACCTACTCCGAATCCTACTTTGACTTGACTGTGGCAACGAGGTTAACTTCTACGGAGTACCAGTGACATATTCGTTTCTTGTGCGGTCAGGAAAACTCCAGGGAATCACGTTTTGAACAGTGGTGCGTGTATGTCCCTGATTAAGTGACCAGTCCACGTCCGTGCATGAGTGACATTGTATACATATGCACGGCTAGCTCGTCTTCTCTGACTTGAAATAATTGCAGTGACGTAGATGATCCCTGGAGCAGGAGTTGTGGACGTGCAGCGCATGCTCCATACTGTTGGTTGTTCGGTTGGTATCATGCCCACTGTTGCATTTTAGAAGGAAAGGGAGGCAAATTAAATAAAAATAACCTAAAGTCATAAGAAATTCAAAGATTAACCCCATTCGAAAAGAAATTCAAACTGGATAACCCTTTTCTGCTACTCCCGCCCGTTGTCCGGCTGGGGCCCGGCGCCGCACAGCTGCCACGCTGGCACCCGCATGCAGCGCCGTCGGGCCTGGCGCCACATGCATGCTAGCTTCGCCGCTCGACACGGCGCTGCACGCCCTGCCACACTGGCTCCACGGGCCCCAACACCTTAAGTGCGGCGCCAGTCGGGGAGGCGCCACACCCACCTGTGTCGCGCCATGGTGGCTGGCGCCGCACACCTGGAGCCCTTAAGGCGGCGCTGGGTCGGCCCAGCCCGACCCTCTTCTCCATTTCCTTCCTTTTCTCACCACTCACCACTTAGAACGGCGGCGGTTGCGGCTAGGGCTCACTCTTCCCCAATCTCCACTCAAAACCCCAGGATTTGAAGAAAAACTTAGGGGATTTCTTCCCCAATCGCCTCACCAAGGTATTCTCCTCTTCTCCCCTCAATTTTATCCGCAAATTTTAAGTTATTTGTCCTTAGATTGAGAAATTTCTCCAAATGCTAGGCCACCAATTGGATATGTAAATTTGTATGGAGCAATGAGGTGTTTGGTTGATATATAGAGTTAGGATTGGTATATTAAACCTTCATGTATATAGATAAGATTGTTAGGGTTAGGGTTAGAGTTAGGGTTAGGGTATGGTTGTATGAGCTTGTTGTTAGTGTAAATTTCGGCATAGATACTTATTGAATTTATGTACCGTTATGTTCTTATATTTATTTTAGGGATGGCTAGAATTGTCCATGTTCATCATATGGACAAGGAAGCTTTCTTGAGAGGCAATATTGAGCCAGACCCGGATGAGATTGACTTGGTGTTTGATCGTAGTCCAAACTATGCGGGGGTGTTGCAACAAGTTTGGGTAGATTTGAATTGGATGGATCCTAGTGATGTTGTTGAGTTGGAGGGTAGGCACAATGTGGGATTTGGGATGCACAACCATTAGAAGACGATGCGTATCAGCTCGGAGCAACGTTGGTTGCATACAAGGAAGTGGTGGCCGAATCACAAGACAAAGCTCTTGAGTTATTTTCCACGAAAAAGGTTAATGGTAATATGCAAAGGAGTATCATACCGGTTGCCTCTCCATATGAAGCTCGGAGTCCTCCACCCATGAACCAAGAGGAATTGACTGAGCCTCCTTTGACGCAGCAAGATGAATTAAGGACATCTCTGAGCCCCATTTCAAAGAATCAAGATGAAGCATTGGAAGAGGAGAATGATGAGTATGAGGATAGTGAGAGGGAGGTTGAGCTCTGTGACAATACTATTGGAAATTTAGACTTATATCATACACAAGAGAACATGGATAATGACATCCAGTTTTCTCGAATGTATGTATCCAACTCGGATGAGGATGGTCCCGGTGAAGAAGTTGATGAGGAGGGGTTCACTAAGGATGAAGCCGAAGTGCATGATAAGGTATTGGGCAGGGATCATCGGGTACCCTTGTTTCGTGATCTTAGTCTAGCGGATGAAGGCACGGTTGATGGCGGCAAGGGTGTAGTGCTTGGACCAAGGCCAACTTCCTATC
This sequence comes from Avena sativa, assembly GCA_916181665.1. NCBI lineage: Eukaryota > Viridiplantae > Streptophyta > Magnoliopsida > Poales > Poaceae > Avena > Avena sativa. The sequence continues at coordinate 356,936,219 of OV702283.1, read as the reverse complement.
AGGATGTTAGTCACGAGAAGAATGGGATTTCAAAAGGACAGAGGTTTGCCACATTGTTGGAACTTAAGCAATGGATCAAGGACTTCTCTATTAGGTATCATCGTCCTTTCACGGTGGTTCACTCGGATGTGAAGAAGCGTTACACGGTTAAATGTGAAGATGATGGTTGTCCTTGGATAGTGCAGGCAAGACCATACAAGGGGGGGCCTGATTGGCGCATTTCAGGCTATGTGTCAACGCACATGTGCCATGGAAAAAGGGTGGATGGCAAAGATGTGAAGCACGAGCACCGACAGCTGACCTCTGAGTTCCTCGCCTTTAGGCTTTCAAACCAAATTTCTTCACTTCCGACAATGACCATCAAGATGGTCATGGAGTTCATGGAAGCAATCTTTCACTATGAGGTGAAGTATGGGAAGGCATGGAAGACGAAGCAAGCCGCATTCAGGATGTTGTATGGTGGTTGGGAAGAATCAGACAGCCGAATCCCTAGGTTGTTGTTAGCAATGGTCGATGCTAACTCGGGCATGGTTCATGTGGTTGAGCCATATGGCAACAAAACGATGGTTCGTAATGAAAGAAATGTTCGAATATTTGGGCGTGCTTTTTGGGCATTCGAGCAATGTGTGAGGGGCTTCGAACATTGTAGGCCGGTAATCTCCGTGGATGGCACCTTCTTGACCAGGCAGTTCCGTGGCACTCTCTTGATTGCAATAGCAAATGATGCAAACAACTGGTTGCTTCCCTTGGCTTTTGCTTTGGTAGAGGCGGAGAACAATGTTAATTGGGAGTGGTTCTTCCGTCTTTTGAGAATGAAGGTTTTACCTCTTGATAGGGAAATATGTGTCATCTCGGATCGCCATCAACGAATTCTCAACGCGGTGACGATTGACATTCCCGAGCATCCTCCTTTACACCATCGATGGTGCATGAGACATTTTTGTTCCAACTTCTATAGGGCATGTAAGAGCAAGGAGTTGGCTGATGATCTTCAAGATTGTTGTCTTGCTTTCACGGACCGACGTTTCACAAATTTATATCTCAGATTGTGGAACAACAAAAAACTCGATTCCAAGGGTCAAGAGTTTCTCAATAAGCACATTCAGCTCCGTGACAAGTGGGCACGGGCTTATGATGAGGATGGCCGGAGGTATGGTCAAATGACAAGCAACATGACAGAGGCCTTCAACAAGGTTCTTAAAGGTGTCCGTGCATTGCCCGTCACATCAATAGTTCGATACACATTTGACAAGTTAAATGGGTATTTTCTGAACTACTCACTTGAAACCGATAAGCAAATTGCGGGACAAAACAAGAAGGAGTACAAGTACGAGTTCCCACCTAGGGTTGACGATTGGAGGAAATATCAGTCAAGGAAAGCGGACTCCCAAGTTGCCATGGTTTTTGATAACGACGAGCTCATTTACCAGGTGGTAGAGCCTGGAGGAACCACTTCGGATGGTGTCCAACACGGAGGACGAGCCTTTAAGGTCTCTCTAAGGGATTGTGATTGCACATGCGGAAGGCCGTTGTTGTTCTCACTTGCTATGTGCGTCTCGAAAACTCCATGTGGATTATAATCACGAGCGCACCGTTAGAGAGTCCAAGTTCTCTATCATGAAGACAAAATATACATGGGCTCCTAGATTTCATCCATACCTTGACCAATCACAATGGCCGGAGTACCATGGACTCCAACTAAGGCCACATCCGGAATTGAAGGTTGTTAAACGTGGTAGACGCAAGACAAAGCGTTTTAGAAGTGACATGGACGGATGGGGACGTGTCGGTGCGCGGGAATCGGGAAACGACCAATTTCAAGAACCTTGTGAGAGATCTCGTTGTGGGAAGTGTAGTGGTGAAGGACACAATGCACGAAGTTGTGCAACACAAGGGAAGAGGGCAAAGGAAAATGAAGCAAGCACAAGTGGTCCAAGCCAACAAAGAAGTAGCCAACAAATTCCAAGCCAACAAATTCCTAGCCAACCAAGAAGTAGCCAACAAATTCCAAGCCAACCAAGAACTAGCCAACAAGTACCAAGCCAACCAAGAACTAGCCAACAAGTACCAAGCCAACCAAGAACTAGCCAACAAGTTCCAAGCCAACCAAGAACTAGCCAACAAGTCCCTAGACAACAAGCTCCTAGACAACAAAGAGGTCGATCACTTGGGCTTAGAAGAGGAAGAGGGCGTGGCGGTTTTAACCCGACTAGTATGTTAGGTTACTTGGCAGGACCAAATCCTTATGTTAATAGGTACGGATGAAATATTCATACTTGCATGCTTATGTTACTACCTACTATGCTTATTTCATTGAATCAATTATTGTTCACATTCATGCATCCTTTACTAACTTGTAGCTTTTATTCTTATAATAGGTATGGCGACTCAACCCAACAAGGGCAATGATGGGGACGGTGTGAACTACTCGGCGATCTGGGCGAATGCTATGGAGGTGGTGGAGAAGAGGAAGGAAGCCGAGGAAGAGAGGAAGAGGAAGGAAGCCGAGGAAGAGAGGAAGAGGAAGGAGGCTAAGGAAGAGAAGAAGAGGAAGGCATTTGAAGAGGTAGTTCAACTTGCTCGAGACTTGGCGAAGAAGAAGGACGAAGAGGAAGAGAGGAAGAAAAAAAAGGAAGAGGAAGAGAGGAAGAAGAAAAGGGAGAAGGAAGAGGAAGAGAGGAAGAGGCAAAAAGAGATGGAAGATAAAGAGAGGAAGATGAGGGCCAATGCTAGGACACCTTGCTCCGACCAAGAGGAAAGGTCATAGAAGGCGTATCGTACTTCTGATGCCCATGAAAAGGAGGTTCCTATTTGTTGGTGTGGAACCGATTGCACTGACAAGAAATCCGAAGACTACTATTACGATAGTTGGGGAAAGAAGTTCTTCATGTGTGCCAACTACAATCTCTCTCCCAAGCATAGCCGCAACCCATACGACACTCCACAGGTATGCTCAAAGCTTTTTAGTTCTTCATGTGTCCCAAACTATTCCATATCATATCCTCTAACATGCATTATTTTCTTATAGTCTCCCCCTCTGGTATGCAGGTACTACACTTGGATAGATCTTGAGCAACCTCAATCCAACAAGGCTATCCAAGAGATCAATTTTGCCATAAGAAGAAGGCGCTACCACGAAGGGCTGCGTGACGAGGAGATGGCGAAGAAGCGCAAGGAACGTAATGACGAGCTCCGCAAGAAAGAGGAGGAAAAGGAGCGCCAAGCTAAGGAGGCTCGTGCTGCGGAGAGGGAAATGCTTCGTCGAGCGGCGTGGCGTTCCATGGAGGAAGAGGAAGAGAAGAAGAGGAAGGGCAAAGGGCCTATGCTTTAGACTTTGAGTATGTAACCGGGAGCTCGCGTACTAGAAAGTGCTCTATTTCGTGATGTCGAAGACGGGTTATCATTATTTGTGTGTGAACTTAGTGTGATGTCGAACTATGTACGATGTGTGATGTTCGAACTATGGGTGAACTATCTATTTGTGTATGAACTATTTATGATTTGTGATGTTCGAACTATGGGTGATTAGAATCTTACTCATGTATGTTTGATGTTGATCACAAACTTACGCATATTCAACTTAATACTATGTGTGATTGGGAGTGTGCGGCGCCATCTCTGACGGCGCTGCACCTATAAGCATGTGGCGCCACCTGAGCTGGCGCTGCACGCATATCTGCGGCGCCGCTCCCTACCTGGCGCGGCAAGCAAACCTCCTGTCAGTTTGACAGGAGGCGGCCTGGCGAGTGCAACGCTAGCTGAGAGGGCGCTACACCTGCATCTGCGGCACTGAGCTCTACCTAGCGCGACAATGATTTCTCTGCCAAATCGAGGAGGCAGGGTGCGGCGCCAGGCGGGCTGGCGCGGCACGGCCTGAAGGTTGCGGCGCCATTGCCAGCGGTGCTGCACCTGCATCTGCGGCGCCGGGCGCTCCTGGCGCGACAAAGTTTTCTCCTGTCAAATCGAGGAGGGGCGTGCGGCGTCAGGTATGGTGGCGCGACAGGCCTGACATCGTGCGGCGCCGGGGGAAATGGCGCGGCAGTCCTGGAAGGTTGCAGCGCCCAGCGCGGCAGGCCTGGCATTGTGCGGCGCCAGCTACCATGGCGCGGCATGCCTAGGAGGTTGCGGCGCCCAGCGCGGCAGACCTGGGAGGCTGCGGCGCCTAGCGCGGCAGGCCTGGGAGGATGCGGCACCTCCCTGAGTGGCGCCGCATGCACTGGTGCAGCGCCACCTTACATGGCGCCGCATGCCTGGAGTTTGCTTAGAAGACATATTCCTTCAAACTAATTTTAAGCCAACCTAGCTCACATGTCACCACAGCTCATATTGCCTTCAAACTAATTGTCATGGGATTAACATCATAGTCTCACACAACATAGTATCAAACATCATATTCTTACACATCATTGAACCAACACATCATAGTCTCACACATCATAGTACCAACATAGTCTCAAACAATAGGACGCTTTCTAGAACAACATTGAACCAACATAGTCTCACACAACTACTACTTTCTAGCAACTACTTTCTAGCACGCTTGCTCTTGCCTCCTCTCCTCGGAGCAATCTTCTTCTGCCGCGGCTCGTCCTCGGGATCGGACTCGACAATAGGACGATTTCTTGGCCTTAGCTTGATTGCGGACCGTACCTTTCGTTGATACTTCTCCAATGACATGTCGTCTGTCACGGCCTCGTCTTCGTCTTCGGCCTTTACAATAAGAGCAATGATCTCATTAGAGTGATACATGTAAATTCAAAAAGATGTCACTGGTGCGAGTTTATCTTTACCGTGGAAGATTGCTCATCGTCAGGGCTGCTTTCCTCTCGTGAAGTGGACTTTGCCGGTTCCTTGGACGACGTCGCAACAACCTCGAGATCCCGACAACCAAGCAAGTTAGCGAAGCGTCGTAGCTTTTGTGCCTGCTTCCTAACGAAATCCCTTAACTTACTTTTGCCCTCCTCATCCCTCGGGAACTCCAAAGTGCCCTCCAACTCATCCGCCTGCTTCTGGACCTCCGTGCGCTGCATTGCAAGCAAATCAATGACACATATTACATAAATCCGACTAAGATAGTAACGGGAAAATGAACTACCAACTTACCACAAAGTTCATCACGGGGGCAAAGGAGGTTTGCCGCCCTTCTCTAACATCTTGGTTGTACTCAAGGTTCCTCAGCTCGTCCCACGTAGGCAGCGGCTCTTCCAATATATCTTCCGGATATGCATCCGATAGGAGCTTCACACGAGTGTTCTCTAGAAACCAATGGAGGTACTCATTGAAAGCGTCCTCACAATGGGGTTTTACGGCCATTCTTTTTGATTTCTTAGCTTCTCTCACACATAAAAGAAATCTAGCTACGTGTTTCTGGTGAATCTTGCCCCAGTCAGTCTTCTTGCTCTTGAGCCTGTCCAACCTGTATGTGAATAAAGAGAAACTTTTTTAGCACACACAACTATCATACATTGTCTTCAAAAACATGTATAGAACCAATTCTTACCGATGAAGAGCTTCGTCGGTGTCCTGGTAATCCAGAGGGGTAGCCTGATAGAGACCAAACTGTAGGGTTTCGTAGCATGGAAAACAAAAATTTTCTATCGCATACAAACAAACAAGCCAAGATCTATCTACTAGATTGTAGCAACGAGTCGATGGAATAACTTACCCTCGAAGATTCCAAAGTGTTTAACGAGAGCGGATTCTCGTGGGTGATGTAGTCGTACTCTTCCCGATCTCAAGATCGCGTAGACGATCCTTCCGGCGCTGCGTTCCGGCAGCGCTCCCGCAGTCGGTCACACGTTCGGTACTCGACGAAGACCTTCCTCTCCCTTGTTCCAGCAGGCAGTGGAGGTTGTAGCACTCTCCTCGCGATTCCGGCAGCACAACGGCGTGGTACCGAAAGTATAGGGGAGATCTCGCAGGGCTTCGCCTTAAGCCGGAGCGAGTATGGTGGAGTATGAGAGAGCTCCTCGGTGTTCTAGGGTTTAGACACACCAAGGAGGAGGGGCTAGAGCCGGCGGCTAGGGTTCCGGGGACCCCCAAGTCGGCGGCTAGGGTAAAACCCTAGGGGGGCGGCGGCGGCTATGGTGGGCTGCAGCTTCTAGGGTTTGAGGTGAGGGACTTGTGTGTTTAGAGGAGGGAGCCCTGCCCCTCCTTATATAGGTGGAGGGGCCGGCGGCCAAGGGGAGGGAGGGGAGTCCCTCCCCAACTCGGCTTGGAGGGGGCGCCGCCGGTTGGAGGAGGGATTCCCTCCCCAACTCGGTTTCCCACTTCCTCCTCTTTTCCTCTTTCCAATTTTAGCCGTTTGACTTTTCAAACTAGCTATTTGACTTTTCAAACTAGGATTTGAATTAATCCTTTATTTGGAACAGCGATGACACTTAGTATATGATGCAATCATTCCAACATGCAATGACACATTCATGTACCCCTTCCCCTCCGGAGTGCCGGACATTCCGGAACCTTCTAGAACATTCCCGATGAAAACACCGTAATCATTCCCGAACTCCGAAACAGGACTTTCCTTATATTAATCTTATTCTCCGGACCATTCCGGATCACCTCGTGATATCCCGGATCTCATCCGAGACTCCGAACAACATTCGGTCTCTTTCTCATAATACCATAACTACTCAAACAACGTCGAATCCTTAAGTGTGTCTCTCTACGGTTCGTGAATTATACGGACATGATCGAGACACTTCTCCGAACAATAACCAATAGAGGAATCTGGAAATTCATATGGCTCCCACATATTTCTACGATTACTTTGCGATCGAATGAACCACTTACATACGATACCAATTTCCCTTTGTCTCACGATAGTTTACTTATCCGAGGTTATGATCGTCGGTATCTCTGCATACCTAGTTCAACCTCGTTACCGATAAGTACTCTTTTCTCGTTCCCGTGATATGTGATCCCTTGTGAGCCAGTCACATGCTTGCAAGCTAATTGGATGACATTCCACCGAGAGGGCCCAGAGTATATCTATCCGTCATATGGATGGACAAATCCCACTCTTGATCCATGTGTCTCAACCAATACTTTCCGAACACTCAATGCCACCTTTATAGCCACCCAGTTACGGTGTGGTGTTTGATGTCATCAAAGCATCCATCCGGTAAAGGTGATATGCATGATCTCATGGTCGAAGGAATTAGGTTACTATGTATCAGAAAGCATATAGCAATTGAACTATTGAAATGACTTGATCTTTATGCTACGCTTATCTATAGGAGTATGTCCACCATATCATTCTCCTAACGATATGATCTTGTTGTTAATAACATCTCAATGTTCATGATAGGGAAACCACAATCATTTATCAACCAACAAGCTAGTGATGTATAGAGGCTATACTAGGGACTTCAAATTAAGTTTACAAATCACACAAGTATCAATGTTTCCTTGTTAATACTATTATAGCATGAATGTAAACATTTATCATAAACACAAAGATATAATAATAACCACATTTATTATTGCCTCTAGGGCATATCTCCAACACAAACTGTCTCATAACCCGTTGCGGCATATAATGCTCAACAACCCACATGCATATCATGGGGCACTCCATATACCATAGATTGCGTTCCGTGTCGCACTGTGGGTTAAGACGGAACTCCTCGCAACCAAAATTGTCCCTAGGACCATATACCTCCCATACAACCTTAATCGCAAACAAGATAGTTCAATGAGAAGAGCACTTGAAAGGAATACTAAACGGAGTATGTTCAGAAATTCTTACTTCCTCCGGGAGAAGGTTGTCAAACTCATTGGTGTATCTCAGGTACGCGTTTTGTAGGTCAGTTGGAGGCTTTGATACCACGTCCCAATTGTAAGCCCATGTGGGCCACTTCAACCTTTCCCCGCCATCACTATAGGGTTTGTAAGGCATATGTTTTGGCCTACCAACTAGAAAGCGTTCCCACATCCACACCGAGAGGAGTAGCAACGGACTACCGATATAAGCCTCAGCCCCAGTCCTTCGACAAGCCTCGTCCAGCTACACAAAAAGCAAACAAACTTAGTCATGCATAAGTTGGAAGAGCATATGTAAAGAGGGGAACAATAGAAACAACTAATTACCTGCCGGTACAAGAAGGCCAATGCCGCCGAACCCCAGCTCCATTTTTTATCCATCACAGTTAAGGCCTTCAGCCAGTGCCAGTGAGCCATGTTGCCCTTACCATCAGCAAATATAGTCTTCGTGATGACATACCACACATACACACGGGCATATATAATAATCTCATCCTCACTAGCATTCTCAGGACATGTACTAAAGTTTTGTGCTATCCACTTGAAAGTAGCCCTAGCTGTGACTCTCAATTTCTCCCCCTTTGAGTTTATAGTGTCACCAGGACACTTACCACCGGTAAGGGCACACATCCACTCACGCCAGCCGTCGGAGCCTGTGTTAATGCACAGAGGATCCCCCTGGATAGGGAGTGCCAGGATCATGGACATGTCCTGCAGAGTTGACGGTCATCTCACCGGTACGGAGGTGAAAACTATGCGTCTCCGGCCTCCACCGGTCGACGAGCGCGGTGATAGCAGCAGGGTTCATGTGCGGTGAACCATGATTGACTATATGGATGAATGGGAGCAATCCTAGCGCTTTGATGTGCACCATGTACCGATCATCATACCGCATCATCTCTTGGAAATGCTCGTGATACCTCAGTCGTAGGGGAACAAGAGGCTGCACACATAGAAGCTCGATTATAACATGTCCATCCAACTTGAGAAACATATAATGATTTCGAGGTTTTTTTTACCTTGATCCCCTCAGCAAGAATGTAGCCACGGTGAACCTTATCATACGACGGCTCAAGAAGCGACATGCCTTCTACGAACCCGGGTTGTACATGGGGTGGTGTACGGGCTTCTTCCGATTCCGATTCCGATTCCGACATTCTAGTTAATTACAAAAAGTAGAACTATATATGTGAGCATATTATAAACCAACTACTAATACGAATAAATTGCTATGTGAGCAAAATTATGTGGGCACCTCTATGTGAGCAATGTGGGCATCTACATTTTTTCAAACCATTATTCCAATGTGGCATCTCTATGTGAGCAAAATTATAAACCATTGTTTCTATACGGGCATCTCTTTGTGACCTAATTTTACAAACCCTAGTTTCTGTGTAGGCATCTCTATGTGACCAAGGTTCCAATAGCTATGAACAACAAATTAGAACTAACATGTATAACTCCTATAAAGGGTGGATGCCTACCCGCCTCAGCGTTTCTCCCTTGTGCGCACGCAAATTTGGCCGTCCGATTGACTTACGGCAGTGGTTTCCGTTCGCTTCTTTCGTTTCCAGCCGCTGGATATGATCTGCCCGTTTCTCACGTTTCTTAGTTTGCAATTAGTGCATGACATACCGAGGCCACGCCCGCACGGGACCAGCTGCAGCAACGTTGTTGTCTGCTTCTTTGGGTCGCTTCTCCCCTTCCCTTCTTGTTTTTCCCCGGTGGACGGAACCTGCTTTCTTGATCTGCATGTTCTTCACGTTTCTTTGTTTGCAATTAGTGCATGACAGACTGGGGCCACACACACGCACGGGACCAGCTGCAGAGACGCGTTGTCGGCTTCTTTGGGCCACTTATTCTCATCTCCCCTTCTTGTTTTTCCCTGGTGGATGGCCCATGTTTTCCTTGAACGGCTGGAGTGTTTCTTTTGTTCTTTCGCTGACGGTGGTCGTAGATGGTACGAGGGCTCGCCTGGCTGTGTCATTTGAGCTGGTTCTTTGGGTAACTAACAAAAGAATTCTCCTTTTCTGCCACTAACGGGTACTGTAAGGACGTGTAGGTATTGTGAGGGGGCAGGTGGACGGCCCCTGCTTTCCTTTAACGACCGGCCTACCTGTTTTTTGCTTTCGCTGACGGTGGTCCCAACTGGCATAAAGGCCCGCCTGTTTGTGTCGTTGTGGCTGGTTCTTTGGGTAACAAAAGTTCCCTCCTTTTCTGGCACTGGCGGGTACTGCGGGGCCGTACTGTGAGGGCGAGGGAGTCAGCCGAGTACGTACGGGGTGAGGTCGTGAACCCAGGACGGGATGGGCCCAGTGGGATTTTCCCTTTTCACCTTTTCTTCGTGTCCTATGTCTCGCTGCTGCATCTGGCCCCGTGCTGATGGACCCGCGGTGGCAGTTAGTGTGTGGGCGTGCAGCACGGTACGACTCGCTTCCAACCTGCACGCCCCCTCCTTAGCCTGCCCGGATTAGTCGCCCTCTTCTTCTCCCGAGTCCCGTGCTCTGTCTGGCCCCGAAATTTCTCCGCCTCCACTGCCCGTTCGCAGCTTGCTTCCAGACGCTCTGCTCCCGCTTCGCCTTCCCCTGCCTTCCTTCTTCCTCTTCTCCGCTCCTATCCAATGGGCTCTCCAGTGGTTCCCCCGTTCGGTTGAGGTGAGCCCATTAAGGAGGAGGTTGTGGGGGGTGGTCTGTTCGGGGATGGGGGAGGGGTGGTGGGGGGTGAACGAATGTGAGGCTCCGTGAGGTCCTGCACAAGAGGAGGTTCAGTCTGGATGAGGGACTCGGCCGGCTGGGGAGAGGGGGTTGAGAGACGAACGTTCCGTTGGTTGCTCTGAGTTTCTGATTTGATTTGTTCTTGCCTGTAGGTGGTTCTGCAGGTCTGTTCGCCCTCCTTTTGGAGCCTCGCTGGTGTTCGTACGGTCGTGCGTCCGCTGGGGTCCGTTTCGCTGTCTCTTCTTTCTCGGTGGGGGAGCGGTCTACTTTTAGTAACTGTTCTTCATCTGCTCTTGTCTGCAGGTGCTTCTATTCTTTGGGATTCTCGCTGCTGCTGGTGCGTTCGTCTTCCTGCCTCTTCTGTCCATGTGCGTGCTGGACATGTTTTTTTCCACATTATGTTCCTGCTGTTTATATGTTCTGGTGCTTCTTTTCTTTCAGGTTTGGTTATCTCAGGAATCTATCTTAGGAATCTTGCGAGGTTTGTTTCTTGTTTCCTACTTCGGCTTGTTAAAAAATGGATCTCGTATTGTCACAGTCATGGGACTTGTTTGGTTTGGCGAGTTATAAAAATTGCATGCCCTACTTATCGTGTTTCATCCATGGGTAACTGTAATATTGCCTTTCTAAAGGTGATATCGAGACTAATTCGCAGCTCGTGGCTCAGGCACTAAATAGGAATAAGCCTGGTTTCTCACATGCTATAATAAAGCTTATGCTTTGCTTAAAAAAATTAGATTGAGATGCCTTATATTTTCGCTGGCCTCTTAAGTCTTATAAGCTGAACACTATCTGATCTATCGCTAACTTGTACCAGACAAGAAAATAGAATTCCAAATGTGGTTTGTCTTTAGATAAAGTGTTGGTTAGCTGAAATACGGTTCTAGAATTGCAAAAACCTTCAGTGAATAAAGTTGGCATTAGAGAGATACAGCTAACAAGCAATTCTCACGTATAGAGAATTTGTGGTGGGTCAAAGAATAAATGAACTGGATTAGTGGTGCATGGTGTAGTGTCGGGGAGGAATTTGCCAATTTGTGGTCTTAGGCTAGATAAAGTATTGGTTAGCTGAAATGGAAATCGGCTCTTGCTGATCGTTGTGGCTTTCCTCCTGCCCGGAAGACTGAGAAATAACAATGCCTTTCTCTGTACTTTGTTAGCTTAGGATCAGTAAAACAGCATGTCATCGTATCCTGTGGTTTAGCGCCTGGGGTCAAGAAATTTATATTTGGTAATTCATTCTATAATAATAAACTATAGGTTGTAATAGTTGGTATCTAAGTTCTGCATATATATCATAAGCAGATAAAGTCCAGTCCCTGTCTTCATAAGCAGATAAAATTCAGTCCCTATCTTTACCACATATAGCATGAGCAGATAAAGTCCAGTCTTCTTATGTCCTTTTAAAATAGCCTTGCATACATGTACATCAGTTTTCTTATGTTGGTAGCTATATTAAAGTGGTAAAATAAAAGATACATTCGTGCTCTGATCACCGAGAGCCGCTGTATGTTCCTAGGCTAAAATAGGCTTGACAGTTTGCATGTAGTTTGTACTGTTTTTTCAGACCCATGTACATCCGTTTTCTTATGTTGGTAGCTATAGTAAAGTGGTAAAATAAAAGATACATTCGTGCTCTGATCGCCGAGAGCCGCTGTATGTTCCTCGGCTAAAATAGGCTTGACAGTTTGCATGTAGTTTGTACTATTTTTTCAGCTCCGGTGGATAAGTTGTGTTCTTCCCTAAACACCTTTACATCTTGTTTTTTACAAGTACAGTCGTGTGCTCTCTGTTCTAATTGATTATTGTTTACCTTTGTTGCCTTTTGGCATGTTGCAGCTGTGCTTACTGGAGGATTTTCACGCCCTCGTCCTATAAAACTCCGGTGGTTCCTGTTCCTATTAAGGTTTGCTTCTTTCTTCTTGTGTACACCTGCATTAGTGGTTTGTTTATGCATCACGCTTGTGTTTGCATCTACTCTCTATATGCATTGTTTATGTTTGCGGTGTATGCGCCAGCGTTGTTCTTTGACTCACTTTGTTCTCACCGTGTTGCAGCCCTGGTCCGTGTGTTGTGTTTGTGTTTTCAATTTCTTATTATTTTCTTCCGTGCTGCACAGGATGTGCGGTGTTGTTTCTTTTATTATCCCTGTTCTGGAGACGTTGGCTGCTCGCTTTGCACTGCCGGCCTTGCTTTATCTCTGTGAGGTGGCTGACGATGGGGCGGTCCTGGCTGGGGTGGAACTTGAACTACCTATGGATGCTGTTGGCGTCGTGGCTGAGAGGAGATTTTTTTGGTGTGAGACCTGGCTTGAATGCTTGGATACATATGACCAGGCTGCTTTGGAGGCGATCCGTTTTTTGCAGGGAGTCTATGGCTTCGTTGTCCGGGACTACAACTACAATTGTATGGTGACCTATAGGGAGTCTTCAACGTGCTCCATCTCCACGATATAATATGGCAAATCCATTCAAGTTTTAAATGGTCAACCTATCGCTACCAGACTGCCTTGCTTTCGGCCTCGGCGCCGGACGGCGCGCCGGTTCATCTAGTATGAAGAAATACTATAAAAACATGACATTGCTCCACAGAATCTTAATGGGATTTAGGGTTTCACCATGTCATTGCCATTGCTAACTCTAGACATCAACCAAACATGACTACACATCAACTAATCCTATGGGATTTAGGGTTTGGACAAATTTTGCAATTACAAACAAATAAAATGGAATTTTCGGATGAACTAGAGGGATGTGAGGGAGAGTATCTTTGAGAATGGATTGGGGATGAAATCCCCTAAGAAACCAATGGAGATCTTGCCGTTTTGGAGATGATTGGAGAGGGGGAGTGAGTGCAGCCGCCGCCGCCTCGTGCTGGGAACTGGGAAGAATGAGGCTAGGGTTGGGGGAGAGGGAGGTCGCACGCGCTTAAGGGCTCCAGGCGTGCGGCGCCAGCTACCATGGCGCTGCAGAGGTGGGTGCGGCGCCACCCCGACAGGCGTCACACTTACAGGTTGGGGCCCGTGATGCCAGCGTGGCAACTCGTGCCGCGCCAGCCTGAGCGGCGCAGCGGGCATGCTTGCGGCGCCAGGCTTGAAGACGCTGCATGGTCGAGCTAGTGTGGCAGCTGTGCGGCGCCGGGCCCAGCCAGACAGCGTGGCAGGCGTGCGGCGCCGTCTTATATGGCGCTGCAGACGTGCGTGCGGCGCCACGCGGGCGGGAGTGGCAGAAAAGGGTTATTCAGTTTGAATTTCTTTTCGAACAGGGTTAATCCTTGAATTTGTTACGACTTTAGGTTATTTTTATTTAGTATGCCGGAAAGGGAAACATATATATAGCGGACGAGATGACTCCGCGCTCTGGGCGGCCCTAGGGCAAAAGCCCTAGCTCCGCCAAACTCATACCCCCGGTGGCTTTCCCTTCCGCTCGGAATCCAGGCCCCAGAACCGAAACGGCTGAGGGTGCAGTTCAGTGGGGCGGATCCCTGGTGGTGGTTGGGGACGGCACCGCTAGTGATCGGCTGAGCGCGGCGGCTGAGACGGCACCCTCGGTCCTGTGGCAGGTGGCTTTCCCTTGGGCATGGCTTTTGATGGGGTGGAGTTTGTCTGCGCACGTTGCCTAGGGTGGTGTTCTGGTTGTGCAGCGGCGGCTATCCTTGGGCATCCGTGCATGGGATGGAGGCTGCGGTCGCAGGTGTAGGTTCCCACCTAGATCTGCCATCAGTCGCCGGAGGTGCGTGGGGAGGCAGTAGTGCATCTTGCTAGGGCCAAAGTGAAGAGGCGGGTGCGCGTGGTTCTTGTGCAGGCTTGCCTCTTTTTCCACTAGAGGGTGTCAGCCGGCGGGTAGCGGCGTGGGGGCCTACCGATCTGCCTAGTAAAGGAGGCGATCCTTGGGTTCTTCTCCCGTCAAGACACTATTCTGCTTAATGCCGACTCTATTTGATCTAGCCTGTGACGAGTTCTAGAAGGCTTCGTCGGTGAGTTTGCTAGATCAGATGGAATTCGGTCGTGGTCACCTATATTCCTGGTTATGCGGCTTCATAAGGGAGTACCTTGAAAAGCTTTCCTATCTGTTTTAGTTGTGGGATATATCGGTTCTCGATTTCCATGGAGAAAACATTGGCGGGAATGTCAGGTGGATGGTGTAGAAAATAATAAAACTAAAAAATACAGTGTGGCAAATTATAAAATCCCCCCTAGTAGGGATATTTTAAGGTTGGACGGTGTCTTCGTGAAAATAATAACCTTGCTTGGTGGATGTTGACTTGCAATAGAGACATCGACAAGCGGGGTTGGCAACACATGAGGAGTACAATGTTTTATCTTTCATGGTGAAAATTCAAGGTCCTCAATCTAGCGAATATCTAGAGTGATGGCTGCCCCCTCACGTAGCCGCCACGCAGCCACCCCATCCACTGCCGCATCAGACACGATTCCTCTCCTCGAGATGCCTCCTCAATCCTCTCCATGACCCGCCACCTCGGGATGGCCCCGCGCAGTTGTTGAAATATAGGGTGGGCTTTAGGCCCATCTAACAATTTTAGAAAAATACCTAAGTGCCCATTCATGATAAGTGGAGTGGTGGGAGTTCAGTACCAGGTGGCTAGTTGGGAGATATTTCCACCAACATATAAGGTGAGCTCTTATCTCCCACTAGTATGACTTGGTGTGAAGAGAAGAGAGGTGTTCTACACGCATGCTCCTCCTCCTCCGCCGCCCGCCTCGCCTCGTCAACTGTAGAGAGATTATGGGAGATTGCATAGCTCCAATAGGGCCGTCTGTTGATGAATAAGTCTCTGTACTGTTGGTCTTTGTGGGGTTGTAACACACATGGTCCTTATAGCAAGGACGGGCAGTTAGGAGCAGCAAGGACCAAGCATCCTTGACTGCTTTAGCAGCATCAGTTAGGAGCAGCAAGGACCAAGCATCCTTGACTGCTTTTAGGCAGCATCTTAGACTAGCATCTTGGACTAGCATTCAGCATATTCTTGGCTGGGTAGCAGCCTATAGATATGTATCCCAACCCCTGTGGTTGGCATGGCATTGGTGTGTGAGTTTGTGCAAGAAATAAAACCAGAAAATTGCCCCAACTCCTAGTGTCATCCCCTCTCTTCAATGAGAGTAAATCTAGAGATCCTATCAAGTGGTATCAGAGCGAGGTTGTCTTGTAGGCTGAGTGTTTCCTGCTCATCCCTTCACCGGGTGTGCAGCAGCCCCAGCGGGCAAGTGCAGCAGCTCAAGCTGTCCCTGGTGGCCTCTCCCCTTCCGCGCATTCGAGCAGCAGCTCGTTAGCAGCAGCTCTCCCTCCACGCAACAACCCCCAGCGGCCAGCCATGTCCCAAGGTCGCTCTCAGCACTCGGCTACCTCGAGCGTGCGGCGTCGGCAGGAGGCCGAGCTCGCCGCGGCAGAGGAGCGTGAGCGAGCGGCAGCAGCAGCCGTTGTGGCGACAGCCAGGGCTTCAAGGCTGGCAGCGGCGGAACTGGCAGCAGCCAGAGCGGAGGCAGAAGCAGCGGCAGCGGTGGAGGCATCACGTACAGCAGCGGCAGAGGCCCAGGCTCTGCGCGGCAGCATCAGCGGCTCCATTTCAGGCGGAAGCAGCGTCGACACAGCCCACGAGCGGACGGCGCGGTGGGCAGCCGAGCATGCCCAAGCACACGGCGGTGTCGCTCCAGGAGGAGGTGAGCACTGCGGTGACGCTCCCGGAGGAGGCGCGCACGGCGGCGGCGCTCCAGGAGGTGGTGAGCACTGCGGTGGCGCTCCAGGAGGAGGCGCACACGGCGGTGGCGCTCCAGGAGGAGGTGAGCACTGCGGTGGCGCTCCAGGAGGAGGCGCGCACGGCGGTGGCGCTCCAAGAGGAGGCGCGCACGGCGGTGACGCTCCAGGAGGAGGCGCGCATGGCAGTGGCGCTCCAGGAGGAGGCGCGCACGGCGGCGGCGGCCGAAACGACCAAGACCGTGGCCTCTACGAGGTCCGGGCTGTGGTCAGGGACGTTGGTCCCGGTGCTGGGTGGCCTACCCTCACCAAAACCAACTACGTCGAGTGGGCCGCGGTCATGAAGGTCCGGCTCCAGGTGCGACACATGTGGGAGGCAGTCCAGGATGCCAACGCCGACCACCATGACGATCGACGGGCGCTGGACGCCCTCCTCGCCGCTGTCCCGCCCGAGATGCAGTTCTCGCTTTCCAACAAGCGGACTGCCAAGGAGGCCTGGGAGGCCATCGCTGCGTCGCGCATCGGCAGCGACCGTGCTCGCAAGGCCGCTCTACAGGCACTCCGCAAGGAGTGGGATGACCTGGCTTTCAAGCCAGGTGAGGACATCGACGACTTTGCTCTCCGTCTCAACACTTTGCTGCAGAAGATGGAGCGGTTCGGCGACGCCACCTACAACAAGGAAAAAGCTGTCGAGAAGCTCTTTCGCTGCGTCCCCACGAAGTACAGGCAGATAGCTCGCTCGATCGAATCCCTGCTGGACCTCAGCACGATGTCGATCGAGGAGGCAATCGGTCGCCTCAAGGTCTTCGACTTCGACGAGCCAGAGCTTCCCTCGGGGTCCATCACCACTGCTGGGAAGCTGCTCCTCACTCGGGAGCGGTGGGACGCCGGCCACGGTGACAGGAAGAAGGGGGAGTCCTCTTCCGCATCAGGTGACCGCAGGCGCGGCAAACCGCGCAAGGGGCGCAAAGACGGCCAGGTCAGGGTGCAAGGTGGCACCCGCGGAGGTGCCCGGGGAGGCGCCGCCGGCAGACCCAAGTTGGCCCAAGATGACGCCTGCCACAACTGTGGCCGGCTTGGCCACTGGGCCAAGGAGTGTCAACAGCCACGACGCGGCCAGGCCCACGTCGCACAGGCAGGGGAGGAGGAGCCGGCTTTGTTCATGGCTCATGCGAGCATCGAGGTACGCCCTGCGGCACCGACTGCAGCGGCTCCCCTCCGCCTCGACGAGCCAAAGGCACACGCCCTTCTCGGCGACGGCTCCGGCACCGACAAAACTGGCGGGTGGTGCCTTGACACCGGCGCCACCCACCACATGACTGGTCGACGGGAGTTCTTCGCCGAGCTCGACTCCGACGTGCGAGGCTCCGTCAAGTTTGGAGATGCCTCCGCCGTGGAGATTCAGGGTGTCGGCTCCGTCATCTTCGCCGCCAAGACCGGAGAGCACCGGATGCTCACCGGTGTCTACTACATCCCTGCACTGAGGAACTCCATCATCAGCTTGGGACAGCTGGATGAGAGCGGCTCGCGCGTGCTGATCGAGCACGGGATCCTGCGCATCTGGGATCGCCATCGTCGCCTTCTTGCCAAGGTACCTAGAGGCACAAATCGGCTCTATGTCCTTGATGTGCAGGTGGCACAACCCCTCTGCCTCGCTGCTCGTCGGGACGACGAGGCGTGGCAGTGGCACGAGCGCTTCGGGCACCTTCACTTCGAGGCTCTGAAGCGGCTCAGCAGCAAGGAGATGGTGCGAGGCATGCCGTGCCTCGAACACGTGGAGCAGTTCTGCGACGTCTGCGTGGTGACGAAGCAGAGGCGACTCCCCTTCCCCCAGCAGGCGAGCTTCAGAGCTAAGGAGAAGCTCGAGCTCGTGCACGGGGACTTGTGTGGACCGGTGACTCCGGCCACACCGGGAGGACGACGCTACTTCCTGCTGCTCGTCGATGACTTCTCCCGCTACATGCGGGTGGTGCTTCTCAGCAGCAAGGGAGAAGCAGCGGACGCCATCAGGCGTGCGCAGGTTGCTGCAGAGGCGGAGTGCGGCTGCAAGCTACGAGTGCTACGCACCGACAACGGCGGCGAATTCACAGCAACTGAATTCGCGTCGTACTGCGCTGATGAGGGCATTCAGCGCCACTACTCCGCTCCTTACAGCCCGCAGCAGAACGGCGTCGTCGAGCGGCGCAACCAGACGGTTGTGGGGATGGCCCGGGCCCTCCTCAAGCAGAGAGCGATGCCGGCTGTCTTCTGGGGGGAGGCGGTGCTGACAGCCGTCTACATCCTCAACCGCTCACCTACGAAGGCACTTGACGGCAAGACACCGTACGAGGCTTGGCATGGGCGCAAGCCGGCGGTCTCCCACTTACGGGTCTTCGGCTGCCTCGCGTTCGCCAAGGAGCTCGGCCACATCGGCAAGCTCGACGACAGGAGCACTCCGGGAGTGTTCATCGGCTACGCGGAGGGCTCGAAGGCCTACCGCATCGTCGACCCGAAGACACAGCGTGTGCGCACGGCGCGAGATGTTGTGTTCAACGAAGGGCGAGGGTGGGCGTGGGACAAGGCGGTGGACGACGGCTCGACTCCGACGTATGACGACTTCATTGTCGAGTACGTCCACTTCGAGGGAGCCGGGGGAGCAGGCAGCTCCTCCTCGCCGAGCGCGTCTACCTCAGTTCCCAAGTCTCCATCTGTCCCGGTGGCTGTCACACCGACGACACGACAACTGCCGACGCCACCGACGCCCCGTGCTCCAGCACCAGCAGTCACACCTCGGGGCACGTCTACTCCGGCACCAGTAGTCACACCTCCGGGGACGTCCACTCCGGCAGCAGCAGTCACACCTCCGGGCGCGTCTACACCAGCACCAGCTCGCGTCGAGCGCAGCCCGGTGGAGTTCGCTTCCCCGCTAGCTCACGACGAGGAGCGCATCGACGCGTATTACGACGGCGAGCCGTTGCGGTATCGTACGATGGAGGGTCTTCTCGGCGACCAGCCGGTGCCGGGACCGGTGCCACGCAACCTGGAGGCGCAACTGCAACTTGCATGTGACGACGGTGAGCCTCGGTCTTTTGCAGAAGCGGAGCAAGACGCGGCATGGCGAGCCGCGATGCAGTTGGAGATGGATGCGGTCGAGAAGAACCGCACCTGGGAGCTCGCTGACCTCCCTCGAGGTCACCGGGCGATCACCCTTAAGTGGGTGTTCAAGCTGAAGAGGGATGAATCCGGCGCCATCGTCAAGCACAAGGCTCGCTTGGTGGCCCGAGGTTTCTTGCAGCAGGAGGGGGGTCGACTTCGACGACGCCTTCGCTCCTGTGGCACGGATGGAGTCCGTGCGACTCCTTGCGCTAGCCGCTCAGGAGGGCTGGCGCGTCCATCACATGGATGTCAAGTCTGCCTTCCTCAACGACGACTTGAAGGAGGAGGTCTACGTGCAACAGCCGCCGGGATTTGCGATTCCTAGCCAGGAGGGCAAGGTACTTCGTCTACGCAAGGCTCTCTATGGTTTGCGGCAGGCACCAAGGGCATGGAACGCCAAGCTGGACTCCACGCTCAAGACGATGGGCTTCGGGCAAAGCCCGCACGAGGCGGCCGTCTACCGACGGGGCAATGGAGGAAATGCCCTGTTGGTAGGTGTCTACGTCGACGACTTGGTCATCACCGACACCAAGGATGCAGAGGTGGCGGCGTTCAAGGAAGAAATGAAGGCCGCCTTCCAGATGAGTGATCTGGGGCTCCTCTCCTTCTACCTGGGATCGAGGTGCACCAGGACCACTCCGGGATCACGCTTCGACAGACCGCCTACGCCAAGCGCGTCGTTGAGCTCGCCGGGCTCATCGATTGCAACCCAGCTCTCACCCCGATGGAGGAGAGGCTGAAGCTGAGCCGCGACAGCACGGCGGAGGAGGTGGACGCTACACAGTACCGGCGTCTTGTGGGGAGCCTTCGCTACCTCGCCCACACACGGCCGGACTTGGCATTCTCCGTCGGCTACGTTAGTCGGTTCATGCAGCGACCGACGACGGAACACCAGCAGGCTGTGAAGAGGATCGTCCGCTACGTTGCGGGGACTCTCGACCACGGTCTCTACTACCCTAGGTGCCCTGGGGCGGCACACTTCGTCGGGTACAGCGACAGCGACCACGCCGGCGACATCGACACCAGCAAGAGCACAAGCGGGATCCTCTTCTTCCTCGGCAAGTGCCTCGTGAGCTGGCAGTCAGTCAAGCAGCAGGTGGTGGCCATGTCCAGCTGCGAGGCCGAGTACATAGCGGCCTCCACTGCCTGCACTCAGGCCCTCTGGCTTGCTCGACTGCTTGGTGATCTCCTCGGTCGAGACACCAGCGCAATGCAGCTCATGGTGGACAGCAAGTCCGCTCTGGCCCTGGCGAAGAACCCCGTATTCCACGAATGGAGCAAGCACATCCGAGTGAGGTACCATTTCATCGGACGCTGTTTGGATGAAGGGAGCATCGCGGCGAGCTGCATCAACACCAAGGATCAGCTTGCAGACCTGCTCACCAAGCCTCTTGGGCGGATCACGTTCCTTGGACTCTGCTCCAGGATTGGGATGGTCCAGCTTTCCCACAAGACAACGCACAAAACTTAGGGGGAGAATGATGAATAAGTCTCTGTACTGTTGGTCTTTGTGGGGCTGTAACACACATGGTCCTTGTAGCAAGGACGGGCAGTTAGGAGCAGCAAGGACCAAGCATCCTTGACTGCTTTAGCAGCATCAGTTAGGAGCAGCAAGGACCAAGCATCCTTGACTGCTTTTAGGCAGCATCTTAGACTAGCATCTTGGACTAGCATTCAGCATATTCTTGGCTGGCTAGCAGCCTATAAATATGTATCCCAACCCCTGTGGTTGGCATGGCATTGGTGTGTGAGTTTGTGCAAGAAATAAAACCAGAAAATTTCCCCAACTCCTAGTGTCATCCCCTCTCTTCAATGAGAGTAAATCTAGAGATCCTATCATCTGTCACGTATATATAGACAATTACAGGATACAATCCAACGGTTATACGGAGACCTACTATAATACAATTACATATCACCCCCCTCCCCCCGTAGTGGAAGGGTCCGTACCGACACACAGACTAGATCAGAACTCATCAAAGGTCGACGTCGGCAAGCCCTTCGTCATGATATCCGCAAACTGCTCGCGAACGAAGTTGATATCCAGCTCGATGTTCTTAGTACTTCGATGATGAACGGGGTTGGCGGAGAGGTAGACAGCCAAAACATTATCGCAGAAGACAACAATAGCCTTATCAGTAGGACAAGAGAGCTCGGAGAGAAGCTGACGAAGCCAGGTGTATTAGAGTATATGTCGGTTAGGCATATTAGGTAGTTTCATATCGTAATCCAATTCTATCTATAGTAGTCTTCTTGCCTCCCAAGTCTTCTAGTACTATATAAATAGCCTAAGGGCTTATGTTGTAATCACCCCAATCAATATCAATACAATCTATACTTCCGCAATCTTTTATGGTATCAGAGCGGTTCGCTCCACCTAGGGTTTAGCCACTGCTTCCGTCGCGCCGCCCCCAGTGAGATCGAGCCCCATGATCTCCGCCGGGGGCACCAAATCTCGTAGCTAGTTTTTCTTCCAATTCAATAGATTAGTTCCTAGTTTTAGCAAATTTCGTTTTCCCAATTAGATCTATTTTCTATAGCCACCAATATCGATCCGATTAGTCGTCTCTCCGGTGCAATAAGCTAGCTCTAGCAGATCAAATCTCGTCGACGACTCCACAAGCATCATCTCCACGGGACGGACGTTCTACATCAACAAATCCATCCATAACGTCCCGGTTCAAGCTGCATACAAAACCAGGGGCCCGTGTTGTGCGTGCAAGCACATGGTACAAGGATGGATCAAGTTTGGTCCAAGTCAAGCTACATCTTCCCCGACCTGGATCTACGTCTACACTGTCAAATCGTCATCAAGCCGATCTACTTCGAGCCAACGACTCCGATATGCAGCACCACGATGTCCTCGCTCTCACGTGCAACGTGATGGCCGGTCAGATCAACCGATCTCGCGGCATGTCCCTGAGTATGCGTCTCGGCGTCAACATAAGGTTGCACTTTCATCACCTGTGGTCATCATCGCCAACAACCATCTAAACCAGCAACATCACTCCGCTTGTCGCCACCACCACCAATCGTGGTCATCGTCAACGCCAACAAGTTCTTCTCCACGAGCGACGTCACGCTCATACAAGCGGAAAATACGGGTTTAATCCCTGAAATCTTCTATCGCAACAACTCAATCGCCATCGACAACTACCTCCATCGTCTTCGTCCACCACGATCTTGCCGCCAGAGTCGCAGTCTAATTTTTATTTGCACAAGTTTGTGCTCAATTTTCTTCTTGCAGTCACTTCGTCTACTCTGACACGGCGAACAACTTCTACACCGACCGTTTATGAAGAAAATTCTTTGCTCCTCAATCCGGCTCTGGCACGCATGGCTCATGATGGTCCCTGTCTTTGCACGCCCAGTATCGGCAACACCAACGTGTGCCTTCGTCTCCGACATGCTCACGAGTCTGGCAAGCTCGGCATTGCGGGTCGAGCTACTTCTCAAACTACGTATATCTCAACCACTACGTCGAATTCTTCCGGCTCAACGACGACATCGACCACAACACAACAACATCATCAACTTCATCGACTTCATCAACGGCACCATCGACCACGACTATAACGCCTCACTCCCGGCTACATCGACATTGGCAACAAGGGCTACCACCTCACCTCCGGCTTATGCTTCAGTCAGACCGTCCGCGTCACTACCGATCCGACTGCGGGGGGGGGGGGGGGGGGGGGGGGTATTAGAGTATATGTCGGTTAGGCATATTAGGTAGTTTCATATTGTAATCCAATTCTATCTCTAGTAGTCTTTTTGCCTCTCAAGTCTTCTAGTACTATATAAGCAACCTAAGGGTTCACGTTGTAATCACCCCAATCAATATCAATACAATCTATACTTCCGCAATCTTTCAAGGTGCACTCGGCGACGGCGTTAGCCACGGCGCGATACTCTGCCTCTGCGCTACAGTGCGAGACGGTGGGCTGTCTCTTGGACGACCAAGAGATGAGCGACGAGCTGAGGTAGACATAATATCCCGAGGTAGAGCGCCCAGTGTCAGGGCAGCCCGCCCAGTCCGCGTCGGAGTATGCCACGATGTTCGAGGACGGCGAGGCGGTGATCGAGAGGCCGAGATCCATAGTGTCGCAGATGTAGCGAAGCACCCACTTGACCGCAGTCCAGTGGGTGTCCCGTGGCGCATGCATATGAAGACGGATCACGAGATAAGATCGATCGATCTCTTCCTGTCCCTTAACTCTAGGCGTGCGTCATAATCGATCCCCAGCCGACGAGCAGGAGGTAAAGGGCATCGTCCCGCCCAAATATAGTAGAGATCATACTGTCATCTTTCAAACAACTAGGATATTTTGATGCGAACACAGAAACGAAAAACAAGATACTCCATACATAATTTCAAGTCAATAAACAACGAGAATTATATTTCACGCACGAGAACAAAGCTAAGCTAAGATGAGTGCAAGTTAATGAAAAGCTACTGTTTGACAATGAGATGGCATGCCAAATTACTTAGTCAAATTTAAGCCGGCCTTCTCCATCTACCTGCAATTCTTCCTCTGGATTGAAAATCTCACATAGACCTCTTCGAAGAAGATGGCGACGAAAGAAAAGAAAGTATCCTAGGCTCAAGTCAAAAATCAACAAGGCGATGGCGAGGACAATTTGCACCATATTTGAGTCCCTTGTGCTGATATAGAGGATGGTCGACACTTCGACTGCGCCTATCATGCCCAAGACGAGATACACCACGGCCAAGACCTGATTCCGGAAACGGCGGTTAGCCTCCTCATCTGGCTCCGGGCTGGCGGCGAACATACCATTGTCATTGTCCGCCATTGTCTTCGATCTCCTGGTTGCCTGCTGCTCTGCTGGCCTTTCTGTTTCTTGTACACGACGTCACCTCCTTATATGGCGCAGTCTGGGCGGATTTGACCAATGAACCGACTTGGAGATGTGCACGTTTTACCAATTTGGAATCCTTCGTAATATAGCTAAGGCAATTGCCA
Organism: Avena sativa; assembly: GCA_916181665.1. Lineage (NCBI taxonomy): Eukaryota > Viridiplantae > Streptophyta > Magnoliopsida > Poales > Poaceae > Avena > Avena sativa. The sequence goes on along the minus strand of OV702283.1, from coordinate 356,911,910 downwards.
GGGTCCGTACTTGGCATCGTCTATTCCAACTGATACTCAACACGGCTCTTCCTTTCTATCCAATCCTTATACGGTATTGCATGTGTACACGCAGGAACTATTAATCTCGCCGTCTCCTCTGTCTCTAACCTGGTCTTCATAAACCAGAGCCCAGCAGCGGCCCAGCTTCTCACCAAGGGGACGAACGCACCATTATTTGTCCACATTTCAATCAATCGAGAAAAAGAAAAAGAACACCAGCTGTACTGCCAACTGCTCAGCGCTAAAATTGCTTTGCAGAGCGCTGCATCCTGCGAGGCGCCAGCTTTTCATTCACCGGATATGCTAAAATGCAGTGCGTGGCAACAAGACAAAAAGCTCCCCCCTTCCCCACCAAGCCCTAAAATACAAGGCGCGGCGCCGGCACAAATAACATACACAACCATTAATAAAATCAACAAGATCAAGAGCGTCGTCTCTCCTTTTCTTTGGCTGTTCTGTTTTGTTTTCTAGTATTCATGTTAAACTGCACCTAGGTTATATTGTGCACGCTGAGGCTGGGTGGACTTGACCAATATAATGAACTGTCTCGTGCACATTTACCAATTTGGAATCCTTTACTTCCCCAATCTTAAAATAGATGTCTTAGATTTATTAAAATTTAGATAATCTATAGATACTATTTAGTATATAGATTCATTTAAAATTTGAAAAATCTGAGACATCTATTTTAAGACGAGGGAGTACTATATTCTTACTAAGCGCAATACGCCGTACTTTTTTTCGAAAAGGGGTAAAACCCCGGCATCTGTATCGGTTGATGCACACAGCCTTTTATTAAAAGTTCGGTATCCAAAATCAACAATTCACACCGTGATTACAATTCATGGATCATACAAAGTCGACACAATACACCGTACTTGACATCTTCTATTCCAACTCATACTCAACATGGCTCTTCCTTTCTACCTAATCCCAATACGATATTGTACGTTTACACGAGTAATCTGGCCGCTCATCCGTCTCTAAGACTGATCATAGTAGGGAGTAACGTAAAGTAGTAACATGCATAAGTTATAAGTCTATAAGTTACTACATTTATAATAGAAAATAATACATGTGTGGTATCATTTAAAGTCTTATTTATTGTAATGTAGACTTATTTATCTTAAAATGTGTGATGTTATAATAACATAGCTAGTTACCATAAACCTCTCTCTTATCATTTAATTGCATTTTATGTCATCTAAATACTTACTTGTCAATATATATAGAATTATGTTACTACTCAATTTATTTTTACTATGACTAGCCTAACCTTGTCCATAGTCCAGCAGACCACGGGGACGACGAACCACTGTTTGTCCATTTCAATGAAGATAAGAAAACGGAAAAGCCAGCTGGACTGCGAACTGCTCGTTCCCAACACTTTAAAATGCCTAAGACCCCTTCTGACCAACGCTCTGGTATCTACTCTTGTCTGATGATTTTCAAGGTATATAATTTGGTGTAATTACTATTGGTGTTAGTGGAACGATAACTCGTTAGAGCATCTACAGCAGGGATGAAAAATTGAGCGCGCTAAAACTGGTTTACACATCTTCGCCGGATGCTCTTTACAAAATCGTAAAACCGGCGCTTCACCATGCGCTCCATATTACAGCGCACACTACAAACAGATTTCACACACATATCTACACAAATAAAGATCAAAAAACTAGAAAAAAATATAGTAGATACTGAGATCAGTAACAAACCGCGTACCGGTGAAAAACAGGCCTTTAGTCCTGGTTTCGCATCTAAGACTGCGAATTTGGGTCCCGGTTTGCTACGAACCGGGACTAGAGGACACCACGTGGCCGCTGTCCAGAGTGGGGGGAGGGGGGCGGAGGAACTTTAGTCTCGGGTTGTAATACGGTCCGGGACTAGAGTTTTTGTTTCGATTTTTTTCAATATTTTCTGAATTTTTTCTTAAACTTTTGAATTGTTTGACTCGTTAATTCTCTCACTTAGAACATTTTTAACACCAACTTTACTTAATCTTAAATCAAATTACACTCGTGATCAAACTTTTCGGTCGGTCACCCATCCTAGCACTACTCTAACCCAACACGCTTAACTTCTCTCCATCAGGATGTCCTTACATAAAATATATTGTATTTTGTGTCAAGACTACCACATCAATTCTATTAGCTCATATCAATATGTCACACGTCTTTATTTTTCAAAACTACAAACAACTATTTAAGTAAACAAAAATAAATAAGTAATAATAAGTAGTTTATTCCAATGAAAATATAAAAGTAATAAAATAATATTTTATTCATTTTTTTGTCATTTATTTATTTAATATGGCATAAATAATATCTTTAAATTAGTAAATTGAATTCAACAAATAATATATGGATTATTATCAGAAAAATGTGAGGAATCCAAATATGATAAAAAATTGCTAAAAAAAATTATTTTTTTAAATAATTTTTTTCCTTTTGAATTTTAAAAATCTAAAAGAATCCAAAACGGCCTAAGGCGGTTGGAATTGAACTCAAATTTTTTTCGCACATATTGATAGGTTATACGTTTTTTCGATATCGTACGCAAAATTTATAGCCATTTGAAGTTTTCATGATATTTTTTGGCAGAATATGTTAAAATTCATGTTTGTTAATTTTCGTAACAACTAAATCACTCAATATAACTACACTTTTAAGGATTTTATTTTTTTATATCTATCTATCTACTAATTTTCTTTGAGGTAGGTTCTGTCTCCACCCATAATTTTCGTTCTGATTTTTTCTTTCCCTTTTTTGCCCCTTGTTGTTCGACAAAATTACTTGCACTGCCAACCGCTTATAATAAATAAAATACTGTTCGTCAAAAAAAAAATACTGAATGGTTCGGCTCGCTTCTGTCTTTGGCCCGCGACCATGAGGTCGGAGCAGCGTTGTTTGGCGGTGGCCCGCCTCCCGTCCCCGTCTGTCGGCGACAAGGCTGGGCGGCGCGTCGATTTGTCTCACACTGTCGCCTCCTCTTCCCACCTCCCGCACATGCTTCTATGGATCTTGAAACTAAGCATCGCCATGGGACCGACAACCGTCAGATTGGATCTGGGCGTGGTTGTTCGGAGCTTCATCTCCCACGACCGGCGATGTGTACACCTCCTCTAGCTGGTGGGTGGAGGAACTCTGCAACACACAACCCCTGGAGACCGTCTTCTCCACCTCGCCCTTCCCGCTGCACTCTTGACCTCTCTGCTAATTGCTACCCTCCAAGATCCGGTGACTCCATAGCCCGTGGCTTCCAGTAGGCGACCATGCCTGCCAGAATCCAATTTACCGGGGAAGCCCACGGCTTCTTGCCGCATCTTGGTCATGTCGTGGGCACCCGGTACCGAGTGGAGTGGTGGTGGCGGCGGGGTAACATGTGGCGACAGGCAGGAGGATCGGGCCGCGACTGTAGTGTCTGCCTCCGGTGGGGAGCACCGGGCCGGCTTCAACACAGACTAACCCCTTCTCTGCTTCCGTCCCCGCCATTCTCTAGGTGATCTCTAGGTGAAATTTCTATAGCAGCGGTCGGTGGATGTTTTGGTCGCTCAATCTGCTACCCGCGTGCTCTGCTCCGGTTGTTTTTCTTGTTGTTCTGCTGATGTCGTTCTTCCTATGATATTAAACTCTCCATAACAATTAATCTGCTACTTTGACGTGTTTAATCTGCGCTTGAAAAAATATACAGTACACCGAAATTTGAGAGCTACAGACAGAGTGTTTCTGAGCAACCAAAAAATGTTAGAGAATCTTTTGGAGACCCTCTTCAAACAAGGACATGGACATGTTACTGTTTTAGTATTTAGGGGTCGAGAGTTTAGGCTTCAGGTGTTGTTTAGGGTTTAGGGTTTTAGTGGTAGCCACGTGATTTGGCGAGTTTTAGAAAAAAATAGCTTCGCGGTATTTTCCTACCATGTATAAATATTATTGGGTTGCAACCCGAACGACCATGGTCGTCCAGGCCATATCGATCGACATCATAGTTTATGACCTGATAGAGTTTTCAGCCTAGATGGGTGCATCTTGGGGTAATAATAATTGTTGACCGTGGGAGTTTTTACATATATAGTGGGTTATGCGTCCTATCTAACTATGGCAGTTAAATGAATTTGGCAAAAAAAAAAGTCTAGCATGGTGGAGACGGGAGTACAAGACAGGCATGTCTAAGGGTAACCATAATATAGGACACACCCTACTTATGAAAATTACCACAATGTATAAGGTGAGCATCTGCCACAAGGTGGGATCCACATAGCTTGTCATATTGCTCCATGTAAGAAAAGATGATTTATCACCTGCTGCACGGTATACTGCAGCTCTGGTCGTGTAAACGTTAAGTACTGCAAGGCACCGACGATAGAGCGGTAGAAAGACATATCAGAAGCCGATGAGCCATCGTTGTCGGACAACTTGATCCTCATGTCGACGGGAGTGGACGCAGGATTGTAATTAAGCATCCCGTGCGTTCAAGAAAACTCCAGGAATCACGTTTTGAACAGTGACATTCGTTTCTTGTGCGGCCAGTAAAACTCCAGGAATCACGTTTTGAACAGTGGTGGTGACATTGTATACATATGCACGGCTAGCTCGTCTCCTCTGACTTGAAATAATTGCAGTGATGTAGATGATTCCTGGAGCAGGAGTTCTGGACGTGCAGCGCATGCATGCCCACTGTTGCATTTTAGCAGGAAAGGGAAACATATATAGCGGAAGAGAGGACCCCGCTTCTGGGCGGCACCGGGGCGAAAGCACTAAGGGTATCTTCATCGGGCTCGTACGGTCATCTTAAATGGTCTGTTTCTGTCCGTTTAGATCGGGTCATGGACGATTTGTGGGAGGGTTCCGGTCTATCCGGCCGACTGTGTACGGCGGTCCGACCTATTTGTTTGTCCTTGGCTACCGCCAACGCCGACGTATTTTCAGTGTCTTCCTGCCACCACGACGTCCCCCGCCTTTCTTTTCCACCGCTTCCCGTGAGTTCTCGGCATTTCTCGCCGCGTCCAGGCGCAACCATAAAAGGGAAGGTCGCCGAGCTATCTTCGACCATACCCACGCCACCCACAACACAAAAAACCACCATGCCTGGCCGCCGGTGTTGACATGACGAGCTCTGTGGCAACCCCGATGCCGGCAGAGAAGAGGTGCCCGAGCGGCCGCTGCCGTCGTGGTGGCCGAATCCGCTGGAGTTACCGGATGTGCTACCTCCTTCGATTCCGGGGCGCCCACGGATTTACAGGATGGGCACACCGCCGCCGCCCTTTCTATAGCCGTCACGTGACACCGGCGAGCCTTTCACGATGGCGTGGCGGAACACATCTTTCTGCCAGAATACCGGTGATTGGACCAGCTCGGATTGGTGTGTGGCGACCTCTGGGAAGCGGTGCGGGCCAATCCTGATGATGCTTTCATGCGTGCCTGCCTCGACCGAGTGAAGAGGAGGAGCAGGCGCAATGAGCGATCATCAATTCTCTCAATAACGAATGGTGTATCTGACCCGCCGCAGCCACCGCCCCCAGCGCCGGCGGCCGCGCGTAGTCTTAGGTGGTTTGGCGTGAGTGTAACAAATGTTTTAGGGCTTGAATAAAGATTTTCATTGCAAATGGCCAATGCCTATATTCATACATCATACACGGCGCGCGTATAGCCTAGCCTACTCGTCGAAGTCGGAGGAGGAGTCGGAGTGGTAGCAGCGGCGGCACATGGTGTGGTCGAAGACGCTAACGCCGAACTTTCCTTCGCCATCATACTTGAATACGACGATGTTGCCCGCTTTGATCTGGTGCAAGCGGGCGAAGCGCTCCCAGCCGTTTCCGAGGTACATCTGGCCGAGGTGGTCGGACTGCAGGTCGACTGAGTACCTGCCAGTCCTGAAGCCGTTTGCCCGCAGCATGGTGAACAGGGGCGGACAGTCGCTGACCAGCGTCACGAATCCGCCGGGCAGGAGCAGCCTGTCACGCGGAACGCCGAGGAGGATGGCCACGGCGAACTGGGTGCCTTGGTCGAAATCTTCGGGCGACAACGGCGTTGAGGGAGAGCATGGTGGCGCGATGAGTTGGCCACTTCCTCCACGCCTCCCTAGGCGTCCATGGCCGCCAGGGTCTCCTCGACCTAGTACCGCCGGACATGGCTAGCTATAAGAAGTGGAGAAGGAAAAGGGAATGGAGGAGACGGATGGTGTTCTGTGTGGGAGAAGATGGCCACGAGTGGCCGGTTAAAAAGGGCCGGCATCGGATGCCGGCGCGAAGGCCGGAGAGGGGCATTGAAGTGTCTAGCCAGTAGGGCAGGCGACGGGCGGCGCCTGTAGCGGTGGTGGAGAGTGTGTCGTCCAGTCAATCAACGTGCCGTCGCGTCGCCATTGATGGTGCGGGATGCTGATGGCTCAGATATGTAGAGCTCGTTGGGAACCCCAAAAGGAAGGTATAATGAGCATAGCAGCAAGTTTCTCTCAGTTATGAAACCAAGGTTATCGAACCAGTAGGAGTAAGGAAACAACTACAAGGTGTTGCTAGCAACTTGGAACCTGCACAACACAACCACAATACTTTTCCCCAACTTATAGTGAGGTTGTTAATCTCATCGGTTTGCTGAAAACAAAGGATTAAACGTATAGTGTGGAAGATAGTAGTTTGTTTGTAGAAAGTAAACAGTAAACGGTAAACAGTAGAAATAGCATGCTGGGTGAATAAATTACAGCGGGGCAATTGACAGATTGAGACTGCATAACAATGCATATACTAGACATCTTGATCTCTACAAGATTTGATTGGGCATTAGAACATAATACATAGACCGTAATCCAACTACATCTATGACTCATAATCCACCTTCAGGTTATCATCTAAACCCCTTCTAGTATTAAGTTGCAAGCAACAGATAATTGCATTAAGCAAAGTGTTTAAAGTAAACAATACAATTTACCTTGGACAAAGGATTGTTGTTTTCTCCCTAGTAGCAACAACACATCTACAACCTTAGAGATTTTTGTCATTCCCCCAGATTACTAGAGACATGAACCTACTATCAAGCATAAATACTCTCTCTTGGAGTTGCATGCATCTACTTGGCCAAAGCATCTACTAGCAACGAAGAGCATGCAAGATCACAAATAACATAGACATGATAAAATCAACAATCAATCTGACATAGTATCTCAATATCCATCGGATCCCTGCAAACACAACATGTAGTATTACAAATAGATGATCTTGATCATGAATAGAGCTCACAAGATCTAAACATGATAGCACAAAGGAGGAGAAACAACCATCTAGCTATTGTATGGACCCATAGTCCAAGGGTGAACTACTCACGCATCACTCCGGAGGCTGGCATGGTGATGAAGAAGGCCTCCCGGATGATCTCTTCCCTCCGACAGGGTGCCGGAAAGAGCTTCGGATCCCCCCGATCTAGGAACGATAGTGGCGGCGGCTACAGACTGTTTCGTGGATATCTAATCGGGTGCTTAGGGTTTCTGCATCAGGGTGTTTATATAGGCGAAGGGGTGAGGTTGGTTGAGGGACAGGGGGCCACACCATGTCCTGGCGTGGCCTAGGGTGGGCCCGCGCCAGGGGGTGGTGCGGCCGCCCTGTGGCGCATCTTCGTCCCTCCTATGGACTCCCGTCTTTGCTCCGGTAAAATATTGACTTTGGCTTTTGTTCCGTCCAATTCCAAGAATATTTTTTTACTAACTTTTCTAAATCCAAAAACAGCAGAAAATAGGCAACTAGCACTGCGGCATCTTGTCAATAGGTTAGTTCCGGAAAATGTATAAAAATGCCTCAAAGTATAGACAAAACATAAGAAAGTTGATACAAAACAAGCATGGAGCATAAATAATTTGCTCGAGCGCACCATGATCAAACGTGATGCCTGAAGTATCTGAAACAAAGAAAAAAAAGCACTCGAATGAGAAAAGACAAGACAAAGTCGAAAAAACACAAGACCCGAACAAATCAAGGGAAAACTCACCAGAAAACTCTTTGGCTGCAACCATAAGCTTATCCACCATTTCCTTCTCGTGGGCAGCTGCTGCAGCCGCGAGCTAATCCTCGCGATCGGCAGCCTCCTTCGCGATCGGCAGCCTCCTTCTGCAAGCGCTCCTTGGCCTCCACAGCATCCGTGGCCTTCTCCGCTCAACCAAGGCTCTTCTCGAGAGCATACAGTCTACAGAGAGCCACATTGTTTTCATCTGTACATGAAGAAACACCTGATCAATATAGGCAAATCATTGGGACAGACGAACTAAAACAAGGTGCAAAATTACGTACCTTGAAGCTGCTGCAGGTTAGCCTCCAGCGCCAGGTGCTGCTGAATAAGGAGGTTGGCGCTGTACACAAAGGGATGCCGAATAAACAGAAACAAAATATCAATAAATCATCAGAAAAGGCTCGGGGGCTCCACCCCGCAAGAGCAAAACGACCAAAAGGTCACTCAAAAAGGCTTGGGGGCTCCCCCCAAGGAGTAAAACAGAAAGTACTTATGTGTTCAGGCGTGGACTCCGAAGGTATGCGTGCTGTCTTCTGAGCTACGACTTCCTGAGCTTATCGCCTGGAGGAGTTCGGGTCGTAGTCCTCAGAGTCGGCCACCACCTGAGGGACAGAAGCCATCGGCTTCGACTCCCCTATAAGCTCCTGGGTGTCCTCGTTAAGGGGCTCCTCCGAAGAATGGCTGCAAGTAGAAATTTGATCAACAATAACTCACACTACTCAGACATATTATAGCAAAAAGACTCAGGTGAAGTCACTTACGACTCGATGTCCAATAAGTTGAAGATCGGAGCCGCCTTCTGCTTCTTATTCCTGGCCGGCGGCTGCGGATCCACCGTCTGAAGAGGCACGACATGAAAAGGCACAGAAGACGCACCATCATCCTCACCATGCTGTTCGAGGAAGGACGGACCCCTTGGATTTGGTGGGGTAGACGCATCCGAAGACTCGCTCTGGGAGCGCTTTCGGGTCCACCCTTCGCTCGGCTTGGGGGCTTCCAAGGTCAGAGATTGCGCCGGAGGAAGCTCGGACTTAGATTCCACCTCCTCATTGTCCGGCGCCTTCGTATATTTCTCAGGCAGAGGAGGCATAGACCATGTTACCATGAGGCGTTGCAAGCAAAAGGAAAAGGGAAACAAGATAAATAACAACAGCAAAAAGCGAACACATGAAAAAAGCGCTACGCGCACGAACAAGTATCACCTGGGAAACCCCTTTGTTGGCGCTAAAAGGAGGGGTCAAAGATTTCCCCGGGAGGTCCTCGTCGACTTTGGCCTACAGTAGAGGATGAAGGGCCCTATCTAGGTCACCCGAAGATAATTCTTCAGATGAAACCCTCATCGGATCGCTGGAGCCGGTGTAGAGGAACATTGGGTGCACCCTCGCTTGGAGTGGATGCAGCCAACGCTTGAGGAAGGTGCGGATGATGTCGACACCATTGACCTCTTTGCCCGGCACCAGCTGAAGAGCCTCCACCCGCTGGTAAAGCCTCTCCACCTCTTCAGATTCACCCTCCAGAATGTGGTTCTTCCACGATCTCTTTCGGATGATCTGCTGGGAGGAATCGAAGGGGGCAAGCCCATATTATTGATCGTCCAGCTTAGCATAACGGATGTAAAACCACTTCCAGCGCCATTTATGGACGGACTCGTAGATAGAAAAAGAGAAAAATTGGATGGAGGAGCAGATGGAAATGATGTAGCCGCCGAGCGGATAGACTCCACCGGTGCCGGACTGCCTCTTCACAGAATAGATCTTCCGGAAGAGGCCAAAGTGCGGCTCGATACCGAGCCAACACTCGCAAAGAGTTATGAAGCAGGCGATGTGAAGAAGAGAATTGGGAGATAAATGATGCAATTGAATCCCGTAAAAGAAGAGGAGTCCACGAAGAAAATTGTGAACAGGGAGAGAGAGAGACCACAGATGATAAACACAAAAAACATCACCCTAAAACCTTCGGGTGGGCGCGGGATTACCTCATCACCAGGGAGGATGGCGTCCTCCTTGTTCTGGGGGATCAACCCAGAATTGCGCAGCTTGCACAGATCCCCGCCATGCATCTCTGTGCACCTCCACCCGCCGTCAGTGATGCGGTCCATAGCGGCGACCTACTTGCCGCCGCCGGCGGCGCTCGAGCCAGCTCCAGTGGTGGTCTTCTTCAGCTTGCCCATCGCGCGACGTCGAGTGCAGCGGTGCACGCGTAGAAAAGAGGAAAAAAGGAACGAAGAACTTCCAGTGTGCAGTAGAGAGAAGCGATGCTCGTGAAAATGGAGGCAATGGCGATGAGCAAATGGCAAAGGGTAAAATAAAATCACTGTTTACCCACGGTATTAAAAGAGGAAGACGACGCACATGAGTCGTTGATCTAATGTAACATACCACCTTTTGTGTAATACTAATAAAGACATGTTTGAGCATTGCATGCATGCATAATACTTGCACTTTGGTTTAATAAAATAAGAACAAGCAAAACCCTAACTTTGTTCCCTCTCAAAAACCATTCAAATGGTTTTCATATTTTGAAAACTATCAAAAGAATGGAACCAAAAATGAATAAAAGGGGTTCCCACATTATTTTATTATGTTTGGACAAACTCTAGTATTTGGGAAAATTCAAAACAGAGTTTGAATTGAAAATACAAAAGAAAATCAGAAAAACAGAAATAGAAACGGTTTTCTGGAAATAAAAACAAGTTTCTAACCTAACTGGACCGAGCCCACTTCTCTCCCTCTCTCCCTACCGCTCGTGCGCAACAGCCAACGTAACCCCCGGCCCAGCAGCAGCCCCGCGCAGCCCACCTCTGGCCCGATACCCCTTCGACCTCCTTTCCCTCTTCGTCTTCATCGACGATGACGAGCAAGCAGGTCCATGTCGCCGTCCGCCGCCGGAGATTGCATCAAGATCGACGCCACCGCCCCCGGAACCCTATAAGTGCTCGACACTGCCGCTGGACGAACCCTAGGCCCCCACTTTCCCCTCTCTATCGCGGGAGCGCCATGGCCGAAGAACCCTAGCCGCCAGTCGTCGGTGGCCTCGTCGTTCCCGGCCACCCTAGCCCTAGGCAGTGCCACCGTTGAGTTTGCCGAGCTCGAATCTCTCTCCCTAGCCCCTTTTCTCCCTCGCGCACAACTCCAATCGGGCGAATCGAGAGCTCTGGTCGCTGTCAGTCTCCGTCGATCCCCACCGTTCCCGAGCTCCCCTCGCCTCGCCGTCAAGCCCGTCGTGCTCACGGTGAGCTCCTCGTCGTCACGGTGCCCTCCGTTCTCTGCCTCTCCCTTTGTATCGTTCTCCTCGCATGTGCCCACCGCCGCCGCTGGAGCTTGTCGGAGGCGACGCTCCGGTGAACATTCCTGGGCGGCGCCGCCACTGGCGTGCTCAGTGCGATGTGCTGCGTCGAACGCCCCTACTCTCACTGCCCCGCGCGCAAGGGATCGATGGATCAAGCATCGATCTGAGGATCAAGCTCCTAATGACATCAACATGCTGGTGTCATTTCTCCTTTTCTTTTTCTTTTATTAATTTATGTAATTATTTTCTGTAATTAAGAAATTCCTGACAGGTGGGCCATACCTGTAAGAGTTTTAATATTTTCTGTAAAATGTTTTCTAAAATTAATAAAAGTCTGACATGTGGGCCCAAGTTGGAAATTAAATTAAATATTCCAAAAATGATTTAAAATCAAATAAAATTGGAGAAATTCATAACTAATTCATTTTAAATCAGAAAAATACAAATAATATACCAAAATGTTCAGAAAAATGAAACCTACCTAACTAAGCTATAATCATACATTGTTAACCAACTTTGATGGCAAGTTTAATTAGAAGAACCAATTGAACCCCACAGGTGATTCCGATGATCCCCATGTTCTAGGGTTTGGACCTTTTGGACCCCGTTTAAAATGACCAAGCATGTTCTAGGGTTCTATTCAACACTGTTTAACTTGTCATATCATCCATATTATATGAGCATTGCACATGACATGTGTTGAATGTTGCTTTCTCTTTTCCGGTTATTGGTTCTTCGCGAATAGGAACCGAACCCGAGGCTGAAGTCAACGCCACTGAAGAGCAGTATCAGTCCAACAACAGACAAGGCAAGAGAAGCCCCACTCATACATATGAATCCTGTGTTTACAAAGTATTTCATTCTTTCCATATGCATTCGGTTCAATAGTCTTTTATCAGTAGATAGAGTAATCCTATTTGATGCATGTTTCCCTTTGTGAACAATATTACCTGATCCGCTGCTCCTAGCATAACTAGGGATTGGCTTATGAGCATCGCTAGTGCCACAGTTCAGTCAAGCTTAGCCATGCTTAGTGGTCCGATGCTGATCATTCAGATGATGCACTGGAGATGCGAATGAATCTAGTATGGTAGGATGTTGTGATATGATCAAAGATGGATAATAAACATGCTAAGGCTTGTATGGGAGGCCACGTGGGTTGTGGGTTTTGTAGTCCCATACTTGCCACCCCTAGGACCCGATGTTCTTGCCTCTTGAACCAAGACGAGCGTACAACCACACGGGGGCCTGGAAACCCCCTCGACCAACTAAATTGCCTAGTAGATTCCATGAGTCACATAGTTTGGGCTTTCCATTTGACATACGCATCTTGGTTGTTCTTGAATGGAGGTGAAGGAGGTGCATTCATAATAGGTAGGTAAGCGTGGCCAGGAACAAGAGATGCCCGGCATCCATAATCTTGAACCCCGCACACATCATAAGGGACCGGCTTCGGGACTTGACCCGTTATGACGGCATCTCCCTAGTGCGTGACTCATGGTCTCGGCGAAAGCAAGGTAAAGGTCGTGGTCAACCACTCTCTGTCGGCCTTCCAAGGCAGAGGGCTAATAATTTGGCATTAAGAATCGGTTGGTACTTGTGGGTAAAGTTGTGCAACCCTGCAGGGTTTTTAATCTTTTCGAAAAGCCGTGTCCACGGTTATGGACAACTTGGGAACGGACGTGAAGATCATAGAGAACTATAACCGAATGATAAAACTTGGCCAACTAATGTGAGATCTGGAGTACTTCCTCGGGGTTGTTTGAGGGGGTATTCTGGGAAGAGAGGTTCAGTTGATGATTATACTTGGTGGATATCAAGATGATACTAAGAGCTAGAGTTGTAGTCTTCTTATCCCCTTTTGAAAATGATCTGACTAGACGAGTTTCTTATTTCTCTTGTTTTGAAATCAAAAGATGGCTTTATGCAAAATAACTCCACTAGCCATAAGTCTTGCGGAGTACACCCTGTACTCAGCCTTGCCTCGTTGATGTTTTCTACAGATGAAGTTAATCCAACTGAAGGAGGTTTCTACGTAGAAGTCGACAAGTAGTCGGGGTTCCCGGGCAACAGCCTAGGTGTTGGGGATATGCTATATGGGTATCCTTATAGCATGTCTCTTATCCGGCTAACTCGGGTGGCCCATAGTCGGTAGCGTGGCCTATGGCCCGCTGGGCGGTCCAGTTAGATGGATCCATAAGGGAGGCCCATGCCGGATAAAGGAAGGCTACGGTGGTGTCACCAGCGTACCCGGAGCCTTGGAGTGCAAGATACACAAGACTAGTGATAGACGGTGTAGGACTCTGTAACCTGTCCGGCTAGGACTTTTCCCTGTAACCCTAGGACCTGGCGACTATATAAGTCGGGCCTATGGGAGCCTTTAGGGCACGATAACTTAGACAACTTCAGTCAACCTCGCACAGCAAACCTATCTCTGTAACTCGGCGTATTGACCTTATAGTGATTTATAGCAGGAGTAGGATTCTGCCACCGTCGTGGGATCTGAACCTGGGTAAGCTGTGTTACCTCGTACCCATCAACCGTCCGCCTTACTCCACGTCTCTAAACACGCACTGTGAGGACCCCTCCATGGCGTACTCGTCGGCAATACCATGACAGTTGGCACACACCATGGGGCAAGAGGCGCTTCAGGCTCTTCAGCGGGCAAGGACCAAGATCTTCGCGGGAATCGGCAAAATCGTATCCATCGGACGCGTTCTCTTCTCCGGCAACGTTCCTGTAGCATCCCAATTGTCTAACAATTGCAATGCTACTAGCCTAGTCTATATAAATGCTACTTCCTATATATAATTGTTGCATCATAATTATATCATGCTCATGTCATCATGCCACCTTGCATTTGAGCATCATATAAAACCCTTTTTGGTTTGGTTCTTCTCTCATATGCATTGTTAATTGTATTTGCCTCTTGATATTGTATTTGGTTATTGATATATTGTTTAAATGCCCAAGTTGAGTTGGGGGCATATCTTTTATTAACTCCACCACCCTTCTTGTCATCACCCCATCATTCCACCATTCCATCATATATGAGCATTGCAACTTATCTGGTTTTACCTCTAGCTCATGTGGGTTGGGATGGATCCAATTCAATCTCCACATGCTCTCATATATGCACCATATTGTTTCCACATTATTGGTTTATGAGAGCCACATGGCCACCTTTGCATGCCTTGTGAGTGGAACCTTTTTCTAGCTTCCATATGGGTTGTTTTGGGGTTATTATCATGTTGGGATATTTTTGGGCTTACTAAATACCTAGTGGCACATACACACTAGCATGTCCCATTTATATTCAAACATGGTCATCTCCATCTACTCCACATGGGGCATCCTTTTAATTCTTTTAGCTTGGCTTATTCCATATTTTTGGAATGCATAAGTATAAATGCCATGAGATTTTATTTTGTTTTCACAAGATTAACACATGGCATTAAATGCTTGCATGGGCCATGCAACCTTTTCCACCTTTGGTCCTCCTTGTTTTTATTTGGTCTTTTGAGTGAATCATCTATCTCCCTCCTTTTGGCTTGGTCTTAGTTAATCTTGCTTAAACCCCATCACCACCTTTTACCTCTTCCTCTTTGTGGGCTAGCTCTTGTTTGATCTTGTTTTGTTCTTGCTTGAGCTTGCCAAAAGGAAACCCATCACCCAATCCTCTATCACCACCCTACCTCATCTCTCTCTCTCTCTCTCTCTCTCTCTCTCTCTCTCTCTCTCCTCTCTCTTTACCTTTCTCTCTAAACCACACCCCCATCTAACCTAACCCGAGCCTCTCTAGATCTCATGCCCTCTCTCGGCCTCTCTCCCCTCTCTGCCCTGCAGGCCCCACCTGACCACCCTGGACCCACCTAGCTGCCACCACACCAAGCCCTAACCCGAGCCATACCCTCTCTCTCCAAACCCTAGCATCTACCTGAGCCTTCCTCCTTCTCTTTTTGCATAAAGGTGACACCCCCATGTGATCCTTCCTCTCTCCTATCTCCAACCCCAACCACCCAGAACTCCTCTCAGATCCCATCTGAGCGAAGCCAGACCCCTCTCCTTCCTCCCCACCACATCCTGGCCATGGCCATGGGTTCTCTAAACCCTAGCTCCGGCCTGCCTTGCTAGCCGACGATCCCGAGCGCGCCAAGCTGTACAAGGAATACGAGGAGCTTCGTCTGCTTCATCTACCTCACCCTGCACCGGCCAAGCCTCGCCGGAGTCCTCTGGAGCTCCCTGGACACGCCGCGGCCACCGGATCAGACGCTCGCGGGACCCCTGCCTCTGCTCCGACCCGATCCACCTCTCGCCCCATCAACCACACCGACGAGCTCCTGGTGAGCCTCTTAACCCCCTAGACATGTCCCCCTACCCTATCTTGTACCGTAGCGCCGCCGCGCTCCGTCGAGCAGCCTTCGTGCACCGCCGCGCGTCGCGCTCGGGCAGACAGTAGCAGCCGCAACATCCGTCCGCCTCTGTCCCTCACCCTGCCCCGCGCGCTGTAGACCATCTCAGTGCAAGCTCTTTGAACGAAAGTGGTAGCCCGAAGTCCCCTCGTCGTTTTTCGTTTTTGCGGCTTGGCGAGATCCGCCGCCGTTTGGTCGCCATCGTCGTCCAAACTCCGGCCGATCCTCTGTACTCTGCAGATCGGCGCGCAGCAGCAGTCCGGCGACGCCGTCGCTTTCGCAGTAAAACCCCTGGCCTTTTTCCCGCCTCAACCCGCAGCCCTTCTGGCCCACCTGCCGGCTCCTGCGAAAGTTTTGCAGAGAGGCCCCTCGGTTTCTAGGAAAACACCCCGCGCAGCCCTCGGACCGCCCACGTGTCGCATCCCCGCTGGGTGACGCGCGCGCGTGGCCCCCCACTGCCGTGGCCCCACCTGTCATCCACTGTGGCTAGGTGAGCCCGCGGTGACAAAAGGTTTTCCCACGCGCTGTGTCGCCCAGTCAGCGCCAGGCCCACCCATCAGTGACCGTGGCTAGATTTGCCTGATTAACAAAAGTTTCTCCTGTTGTCTGTTTTAATTAAACCTTTTTCAAATAAATTTAAATTCAAATTCAAATCTGTTTTTAATTAACTTTCAAAATATAATTCCAAATAATACAATTGATATATGTTTTTGAATCAGAAAAATGAGAGGATTTCAAATATGCCATCCAAAATATATTTTGAACACTTTAAATTTCGAGTTGAATAAAATTACAACAAAATACCCTTTTTTCTTAATAAATTAATAACTTTTGTTTTATAACTCCAAATTTAACGAATGATATGTCTAAATCGATCAGCGCGACGAGACCTTTCTGTTTACGCATTCCATGTTCTGAATTGCAGCATGCATCTTATAAATATAAAGTATACAACAACTAATATGAGGTTAAAATGTGACCAAAACTCAATAAAAGGCTTTAATCTTGTATTCCACATCTCACCCATGCCATGCTACATTATTGCCATGCAAATTGTGCATCATTCATCATGGCATAATTGTTTGCTTGTCGCATTTTATTCCTATGCTTGTGCACTTTATTTATGTTGGCCCTTGTTTGTTTGGTTCTTCTTCGAATAGACGCTGAGCAGGGGATATATCAAGAAACCTAGGAGCACTACCCAGATCCTTCTCTCGCTTCAACTGAGCTGCCAGGCAAGCACTACCACATGCTTGCATACATATAGTACCTATTGCCTCTATCTTATTCTTGCATCATTGAGTCGCGATTGCATTAAACTGAATCCCAAGTATTGCATAGCCTTTACTTTTAAACCCCACCAAAGCTTGTTCCTCCATACCATGAGCCATTACTACAGGAGTTGTTTGAGCCATGCGAGTCGTAGAACAGCATGTGTAGGGTATGTGAGTGTCTGATGGATAACGAGGTACCTAAACAACTTAACCTGAGTAGTATGGGATAACTAATGAAAGTGGCACCGGTGAACAATATCTGCTATTTGGTTTTTCATGCTCACTTGTGTCCCGTAGGACCCCGAGTACTTGATTCCTGTTCCTTGATTATTCGCGCTATCCACATCCGGGAGGATTATGGGACCCCCCTGAGCCAGAGCTTGATTCATTCTTATTTCTTGGGGCCACAAACTAGTTTTGAGGTTTTATTTACTATCCTGTACTTATGCCATGCTTTACTGCTTTATTTAAGATTGTGCGAGGAGCACCTGTA
The DNA here is from genome assembly GCA_916181665.1 of Avena sativa. Classification (NCBI taxonomy): domain Eukaryota; kingdom Viridiplantae; phylum Streptophyta; class Magnoliopsida; order Poales; family Poaceae; genus Avena; species Avena sativa. Next base: position 356,894,434 of record OV702283.1, on the reverse strand, counting down.
CTGTTTAGGATCGTGACACGTTTTCGCTGTATCGACAAGCCCAGTCACATTTTCGGGTTCCCAGTCGTTTACAGCCGTCCCCACAAACCTTGAGTCCGTCTCGTAGCCGGCCAGCTTCGTTGCGGGTATACTTAATGGGGTGGCCCCCTGAAATATTTCTGAATCTTATGATTGCTTTGTCGTGAAAGCCTCGTTGGGTTTGATTTGGTTTTTCCGAGGTTGATCGAGTGTGTATTGCTATTTGTGCACCCCTGCAGGGTAAAACTTTCTGAAAGCCGTGTCCGCGGTTATGGACGACTTGGAGCACAGTTTCTCGATCATAGACAAGTATAACTAAAGTACCGCTTTTAATTTGACTAAGTAACTGACTAGTAAATAGTGCAACACTCATGGAATGGATAATAAAACTGTCAATGGATGGGGGGGTTGTTCGTCCGCTTCCTCGTTGGTAAGCGAGGAGGAGGATGGATCTGTTAATATTACTGTTATAACTGCTGTTATTAATTCACGGACATCCGTCTATCTATGGTTAGGCGGATGGTTAGCGAGTATCTATAGAATTGTTACGGTTTATCTTTTTCTGCAATTGCGTCACCCCAGGTTGTGTCCCCTTTAGAGGCATAAAGACTTGCTGAGTACCCCTAGGGTCTCACACGATAAATTATTTGATTCAGATGAACAGGTACACTCACGAGATGGATACTGGGTGGAGGATACGGACGATGTGGGCAACGATCATTCGGTGTAGAGATTCCGGGAACGGGGATCCGTGAGATCTGTGGGCAGGATGTGTTCATTTATGGGGCATCTTATGCCGATTTGCTTCTTATCCGTACTCGGATCTTGTTTTCCGCTTCCACCTGATACTCTGATGTTTGATGTATGAGGAGATATCCTAAACTATATATCTATCTAGGATATTTGGATCTTGATGTATGGAGTTACACTATTTCTATTTCTTTTAGATGGAATGGCTCTAAGGACTGTTGTATGGTGGCTTGCATACATACTCATTTGTGTATGTAGTTGATCCCTTCGCCTGTCGATTACGCCGCCCGTTCTTGTCCCGATGTTTGGAAATGGTTAGGACGGCCGAAAGGTCTACCTGTGAGTGGCATTTGGGCCCCACCGTACTATTTTAACCATTTCCGCTCGTCCAGGCTTGAAACTAGGAGCGTAATTCACCGAGGTAGTTACAATTGGTACCAGAGCCATCCCGCCCTTCAGGGTCTCAGCCAAATGGTCGTTGTCAGTCTAGCAAATATTTTTGGTAGCTATGTATACTAGGGAAAAACAAAACGCGAGAGTAGGACTGCTTCCACTTTTCTTCTTACCCAACCACCACCCTTTTCTGGTAAGGAAGTGTAACGTTTTCAATCCTCTTCTTAAAATTCAAACTAGGATTCACGTGTTCTGGGTTTCCGTAGTACCATAGAAAGTGTGTGTGTGTGTGTGGGTGTAATTCCTTGTCTATCTGTTGCATCCAACATGTTATCTTTATCTGCCTTTGGTTATCAACTGTTGGTACATTCCATACTGACAGACTTTTGAATACCGGCGCGATCTATCTGACTCCTTTTTAACCGGTGCCATCTTCTTAAGGGTGTCCTTCCTTCTAGCAACTCCACATTCTGTGAAACCATCAGTTGCTAATCTCTACCTGATAAGTGTTTTTGCGCATCTATTGGTATTTTAATGCCGAAAAATGCGGAAAAAATTTCTTTGATACATCTGTGCTTCCACACTCCTTTTCAGTCGTGTGTGAAACATTATCTATCTCCCTTTTATCAGCATGTCCATGCTAACTCATTCTTTTGTCACCGGCGCTTAATCCTAGAGTTTCATTTCATCTCCAATTCTCTTGGGCTAATTACATAACATGTGTCGATCCGATGCTGGTGATTGTAATTTGGTTCTCGGCATAGCTATATGACACTTATCATGAGTGGAATATGGAAAATGCAATCACCACTATCCTCCAAATGGTGACGGTTATCTCCTATGATTTTGAGTACACCGTGATCATATCTATGCATATTCAAGCATCTTTGGCAATCCAGAGTTTCTCCAAGCACTACGGCGGTCTATCATCTGTCCATCATGCTGCACATCCTTTTGAACCCCATATCTGCACAATTCTCCTGGATACGAGGGAATTGCATCTTTTCGTCTCTGATAGCTTTGCTTAAGGTATGAGCTATCATCGGTTCTTATCCAAGATCTCTTTATCTTTGAAACCGGTGATCCGATCGACAATGTGAACCAAGTGACATCTCTTTTTCTTCCGAAGGACCAGTTAACCTATTCTGTCAGCACATCTTCTTCAAAAGGAATCCTTACTCGTAACGTTGATCTTTCAAAGAGCGTTGAGCTCAGAAAGTGTTTCGAGCATTTGTTCGTTCTCCCGCCTCTTGAACTTGGTATTCTGGGAATATCTTGTTAATCCATGGTGGTATATGTTGATAATATGCTTGCCTATTCGATATCTATGGAAGGACATGGAAGATCATCTGTGTCTCTTTCTCTCGAGCTTCGTGAGCACTGCCTGTGTGCAAAGTCTCAAAGTGAGAATTCTGACTTTTTGAAGTCACATATCTCGACCACGTCCTTCTGCTAAATACATCACTTCAACTCTGGAATCAGCAAGTCCATTGTTTATTCCGTCCTCCATCTTCAACCAATCCGGAGTTGTTCCTTGTTGGCAAGTTATCATCGTCGTTCCGCTGAAGTTTTCCTCAAGGCTGCTAAATCTCTCTCAATCATTTCAAGAAGAACATGGAGTTCTTTCACCTCAATCTCGTCAAGTAATCTCTTGAAAACCTCTCGCTCTATCGTCTATGCTCAATCCACCGGAGGCCATGAAGACCTTCCAGATCTTGTATTCCTTATGTTCAAGTGGTGCTATCTTTTTCTATATCTGTGAAATTTTGCAGTTGTCTCCGTGATCTTCCTTTATATCTTTCCGGTGGCTTGGTACTTCCGACATGACGACAACATCATCATCTTTATCTATCTATGAATCCGGCGAATCGTTACATCTATCCTTGTTTTCTAACGGAGTTCTATGAGTTTTTGCCAACACCTTCAGTCTATTTCGGTAGTTGGGTTGCATGATTTTCTTATTCATGTGCGGAGTAATGCTTTGAGTGCGGGATGGAGTAGCTACCATACCACTACTCTTATCATTCGCTCTTGTACATTGAATTGGTGAATTAATGTGATTCCCCTCATTCCACGGAAGTTAGAAGTGGCCTTTATCCCTTGATACTTTTACTTCCGTCCTTGTTTTTCCGGAGTGCTCTTTTGAAGAAAGTAATCAGTAATCTCTTGTTGGTGATCTCACCCTTTCTACACGGAGCAAAATCCTCAATTATCTGGTGGAAACAAACGCAAACCTTTTTCTATCCTCGTCTTTCTACCGATGCTCGACATCCCCAAACAAGATGAAAGGAAACTATCTCTCTTTGTTTCATCAATTCTTTTTCTGTGGTAAAGCCAATTATGGTTGATGCCATCAGCCGCAAATCTATTGCGTTAGCCTCAAGGCTAAAGAAAGCAATAAGTATCTCTACAATAAACTCCAGATCCTCCATATCCTTTGCTTCTCGGGATTCCACCATGATCTGGCTTCACATCCATCTCTGGAAGTTATATCTGCGCACCTAAATTGCGTGATCCTTGGTTCTTACCGGCGCAACAAGAATCTAATCCGACGATGTCTAACTAAATCTTTCTGTTGTTATCAAGGGACTCTATTGTTTGAAGGCAATATTGTTTCCGAACTTCATTTCTCAAATCCGAGAGAAGGTACGATGCTATTGTCATAGTGGTTCAAACCTCTCCAATCTAGCTCCTTTCTTCCGGCGAGACAAAGATTCATCCTCTCTCGTATTGGTAAATCTTTAATCTTAATGGTGTGTCTTTCTTTATCCATGATACATCATCTTCTCCTTTTCTTTCACAAGTGGTTATATTCTTTTATCATGATTCTTGGGAAAACCGGAGCTATGTTCATCCTATCCTTCTTGTCTCACGACAATCCTTCAACTCTTCTAACCCGTTGTTTCTCAAGCAAAACGCAAGACTCGCAACAAGTCTAGCAAGTTTTGCAAGGTTTAGTGGTCGCACCATTCCGTTGTTCATCAACTTGGGAACGTGAGGGTCACCTTCGTTCGAACACCCGCCTCTCCTTGTGTTGTTTTCTTTTTCCTAGGAATCTCGGGGCGAGATTCTTGTTTAGTGGGGGAGAGTTGTAGCATCCCAATTGTCTAACAATTGCAATGCTACTAGCCTAGTCTATATAAATACTACTTCCTATATATAATTGTTGCATCATAATTATATCATGCTCATGTCATCATGCCACCTTGCATTTGAGCATCATATAAAACCCTTTTTGGTTTGGTTCTTCTCTCATATGCATTGTTAATTGTATTTGCCTCTTGATATTGTATTTGGTTATTGATATATTGTTTAAATGCCCAAGTTGAGTTGGGGGCATATCTTTTATTAACTCCACCACCCTTCTTGTCATCACCCCATCATTCCACCATTCCATCATATATGAGCATTGCAACTTATCTGGTTTTACCTCTAGCTCATGTGGGTTGGGATGGATCCAATTCAATCTCCACATGCTCTCATATATGCACCATATTGTTTCCACATTATTGGTTTATGAGAGCCACATGGCCACCTTTGCATGCCTTGTGAGTGGAACCTTTTTCTAGCTTCCATATGGGTTGTTTTGGGGTTATTATCATGTTGGGATATTTTTGGGCTTACTAAATACCTAGTGGCACATACACACTAGCATGTCCCATTTATATTCAAACATGGTCATCTCCATCTACTCCACATGGGGCATCCTTTTAATTCTTTTAGCTTGGCTTATTCCATATTTTTGGAATGCATAAGTATAAATGCCATGAGATTTTATTTTGTTTTCACAAGATTAACACATGGCATTAAATGCTTGCATGGGCCATGCAACCTTTTCCACCTTTGGTCCTCCTTGTTTTTATTTGGTCTTTTGAGTGAATCATCTATCTCCCTCCTTTTGGCTTGGTCTTAGTTAATCTTGCTTAAACCCCATCACCACCTTTTACCTCTTCCTCTTTGTGGGCTAGCTCTTGTTTGATCTTGTTTTGTTCTTGCTTGAGCTTGCCAAAAGGAAACCCATCACCCAATCCTCTATCACCACCCTACCTCATCTCTCTCTCTCTCTCTCTCTCTCTCTCTCTCTCTCCTCTCTCTTTACCTTTCTCTCTAAACCACACCCCCATCTAACCTAACCCGAGCCTCTCTAGCTCTCATGCCCTCTCTCGGCCTCTCTCCCCTCTCTGCCCTGCAGGCCCCACCTGACCACCCTGGACCCACCTAGCTGCCACCACACCAAGCCCTAACCCGAGCCATACCCTCTCTCTCCAAACCCTAGCACCTACCCGAGCCTTCCTCCTTCTCTTTTTGCATAAAGGTGACCCCCCCATGTGATCCTTCCTCTCTCCTATCTCCAACCCCAACCACCCAGAACTCCTCTCAGATCCCATCTGAGCGAAGCCAGACCCCTCTCCTTCCTCCCCACCACATCCTGGCCATGGCCATGGGTTCTCTAAACCCTAGCTTCGGCCTGCCTTGCTAGCCGACGATCCCGAGCGCGCCAAGCTGTACAAGGAATACGAGGAGCTTCGTCTGCTTCATCTACCTCACCCTGCACCGGCCAAGCCTCGCCGGAGTCCTCTGGAGCTCCCTGGACACGCCGCGGCCACCGGATCAGACGCTCGCGGGACCCCTGCCTCTGCTCCGACCCGATCCACCTCTCGCCCCATCAACCACACCGACGAGCTCCTGGTGAGCCTCTTAACCCCCTAGACATGTCCCCTACCCTATCTTGTACCGTAGCGCCGCCGCGCTCCGTCGAGCAGCCTTCGTGCACCGCCGCGCGTCGCGCTCGGGCAGACAGCAGCAGCCGCAGCATCCGTCCGCCTCTGTCCCTCACCCTGCCCCGCGCGCTGTAGACCATCTCAGTGCAAGCTCTTTGAACGAAAGTGGTAGCCCGAAGTCCCCTCGTCGTTTTTCGTTTTTGCGGCTTGGCGAGATCCGCCGCCGTTTGGTCGCCATCGTCGTCCAAACTCCGGCCGATCCTCTGTACTCTGCAGATCGGCACGCAACAGCAGTCCGGCGACGCCGTCGCTTTCGCAGTAAAACCCCTGGCCTTTTTCCCGCCTCAACCCGCAGCCCTTCTGGCCCACCTGCCAGCTCCTGCGGAAGTTTTGCAGAGAGGCCCCTCGGTTTCTAGGAAAACACCCCGCGCAGCCCTCGGACCGCCCACGTGTCGCATCCCCGCTGGGTGACGCGCGCGCGTAGCCCCCCACTGTCGTGGCCCCACCTGTCATCCACTGTGGCTAGGTGAGCCCGCGGTGACAAAAGGTTTTCCCACGCGCTGTGTCGCCCAGTCAGCGCCAGGCCCACCCGTCAGTGACCGTGGCTAGATTTGCCTGAGTAACAAAAGTTTCTCCTGTTGTCTGTTTTAATTAAACCTTTTTCAAATTAATTTAAATTCAAATTCAAATCTGTTTTTAATTAACTTTCAAAATATAATTCCAAATAATACAATTGATATATGTTTTTGAATCACAAAAATGAGAGGATTTCAAATATGCCATCCAAAATATATTTTGAACACTTTAAATTTCGAGTTGAATAAAATTACAACAAAATACCCTTTTTCCTTAATAAATTAATAACTTTTGTTTTATAACTCCAAATTTAACGAATGATATGTCTAAATCGATCAGCGCGACGAGACCTTTCTGTTTACGCATTCCATGTTCTGAATTGCAGCATGCATCTTATAAATATAAAGTATACAACAACTAATATGAGGTTAAAATGTGACCAAAACTCAATAAAAGGCTTTAATCTTGTATTCCACATCTCACCCATGCCATGCTACATTATTGCCATGCAAATTGTGCATCATTCATCATGGCATGATTGTTTGCTTGTCGCATTTTATTCCTATGCTTGTGCACTTTATTTATGTTGGCCCTTGTTTGTTTGGTTCTTTTTCGAATAGACGCTGAGCAGGGGATATATCAAAAAACCCAGAAGCACTACCCAGATCCTTCTCTCGCTTCAACTGAGCTGCCAGGCAAGCACTACCACATGCTTGCATACATATAGTACCTATTGCCTCTATCTTATTCTTGCATCATTGAGTCACGATTGCATTAAACTGAATCCCAAGTATTGCATAGCCTTTACTTTTAAACCCCACCAAATCTTGTTCCTCCATCCCATGAGCCATTACTACAGGAGTTGTTTGAGCCATGCGAGTCGTAGAACAGCATGTGTAGGGTATGTGAGTGTCTGATGGATAACGAGGTACCTAAACAACTTAACCTGAGTAGTATGGGATAACTAATGAAAGTGGCACCGGCGAGCAATATCTGCTATTTGGTTTTTCATGCTCACTTGTGTCCCGTAGGACCCCGAGTACTTGATTCCTGTTCCTTGAATATTCGCGCTATCCACATCCGGGAGGATTATGGGACCCCCCCTGAGCCAGAGCATGATTCATTCTTATTTCTTGGGGCCACAAACTAGTTTGAGGTTTTATTTACTATCCTGTACTTATGCCATGCTTTACTGCTTTATTTACGATTGTGCGAGGAGCACCTGTACTGTTTAGGATCGTGACACGTTTTCGCTGTATCGACAAGCCCAGTCACATTTTCGGGTTCCCAGTCGTTTACAGCCATCCCCACAAACCTTGAGTCCGTCTCGTAGCCGGCCAGCTTCGTTGCGGGTATACTTAATGGGGTGGCCCCCTGAAATATTTCTGAATCTTATGATTGCTTTGTCGTGAAAGCCTCGTTGGGTTTGATTTGGTTTTTCCGAGGTTGATCGAGTGTGTGTTGCTATTTGTGCACCCCTGCAGGGTAAAACTTTCTGAAAGCCGTGTCCGCGGTTATGGACGACTTGGAGCACAGTTTCTCGATCATAGACAAGTATAACTAAAGTACCGCTTTTAATTTGACTAAGTAACTGACTAGTAAATAGTGCAACACTCATGGAATGGATAATAAAACTGCCAATGGATGGGGGGTTGTTCGTCCGCTTCCTCGTTGGTAAGCGAGGAGGAGGATGGATCTGTTAATATTACTGTTATAACTGCTGTTATTAATTCACGGACATCCGTCTATCTATGGTTAGGCGGATGGTTAGCGAGTATCTATAGAATTGTTACGGTTTATCTTTTGCTGCAATTGCGTCACCCCAGGTTGTGTCCCCTTTAGAGGCATAAAGACTTGCTGAGTACCCCTAGGGTCTCACACGATAAATTATTTGATTCAGATGAACAGGTACACTCACGAGATGGATACTGGGTGGAGGAGACGGACGATGTGGGCAACGATCATTCGGTGTAGAGATTCCGGGAACGGGGATCCGTGAGATCTATGGGCAGGATGTGTTCATTTATGGGGCATCTTATGCCGATTTGCTTCTTATCCGTACTCGGATCTTGTTTTCCGCTTCCGCCTGATACTCTGATGTTTGATGTATGAGGAGATATCCTAAACTATATATCTATCTAGGATATTTGGATCTTGCCGTATGGCGTTGCACTATTTCTATTTCTTTTAGATGGAATGGCTCTAAGGACTGTTGTATGGTGGCTTGCATACATACTCATTTGTGTATGTAGTTGATCCCTTCGCCTGCCGATTACGTCGCCCGTTCTTGTCCCGATGTTTGGAAATGGTTAGGACGGCCGAAAGGTCTACCTGTGAGTGGCATTTGGGCCCCACCGTTCTATTTTAACCATTTCCGCTCGTCCAGGCTTGAAACTAGGAGCGTAATTCACCGAGGTAGTTATAGTTCCGATCGTCCCTCCTGACGAGTTCTGGATCGCGGCGAAGACGAACCCTACGCGATGATCGATCGTTCCTATCGGAGACATCCACCTCTTCATCGGTGATACCGACTTGGGCACTAGTTCCCTGGGAGTCGGAGGAGCATCAAGACCCGCACGGACCGCCTACGGGCTGGATACGTTCGCGGAAGGATCAATGTCGGATCTCTCTTCGGAGTTTGCCGACAAAGATCGGAAAGCACCAAGGCCCGCACAGACCGCCTATGGGAAGGATACATTCGCGGAAGGATCAATGTCGGATCTCTCCTCGGAGTTTGCCGGCAAAGATCGGAAAAATTCAAGGCCCACCCAAACCGCCCCTGTGCAGGATATAAAGGTGGAAGATCACTGCAAATCCGCCGGCTTCGTCCGTGCGTCTGGACAGCAGAGATCCAAGTTCGTCGGCATGGTTACCATCTTCGATCTGGCGCGCTGCATTCAGAGAGAAGGCGAAGACCCCCGCGACTACCTGGCCAGATGGCTCCGTATACGAGCCGATCTAGACCACTACCCCAATGATGATGCCATCTATCACTTTGTGGAAGGACTGGACCATGGCACGCTTCTCCGACATTCTCTAAGACGGCAGCAGGCGTCAGGACGCCTTACCTTCGAAGGCATGGTGAACACTGTCAACAACTACGCGGAGGCCGAAGCGGTAGCTCAGACAGCGCTTGCGCTCATTGACGGAGCCCCTCCGATTCAGCCACCGCCACCACCGCCTCCGGCCGCCATCGTCTTAGCAGCACCACCACCTCCAGTCATCGTCGAGGCCGCTGCACCTCCACCGCCTGTCATCGAGGAAGTTCTGGCACCCTTCGACTCGGTCATTGACGCGCTTTATGCTGATTTTAGTGCAGATTTAGAGGAGATAGACTTCAGTCCAGAAGAGCTAGACTCCGCTATGCAGGAGATGGAGGAGGAGTACTTGCGCGACGAGCAAGCCAACAACACCGTCACGTCTCGAGGGGTGTTCGTCACCATTGGGACGGCGATGGGTGAAGATCAACCCGGACAAGTTCCGCCTACAGCGCTGGACAAGGGTAAGGGGCCACTTATTGCTGCTGACACTGATCGCGCAAAGGTTATGCCTCCCCCGCCTAAACCAGTGCAGCAGCCGCAGGAACTCGGCACCGGCCCGAGCAACAATAACACCGCAAACTTGCCGCCTCCAGCATCCACGTCAGAAGCAGCCCATGTTACTCCAGATGATAGAGTGATGTACGGCAATCTCCTTGTCGATCCACTAACCGTTGCTCATATCCGGAACGTGATCCAGCTTGACGAGAAGCGCCAGCAGCTGCTGGAGGAGGCGCAAGCCATCACGGAGCAAGGCGCTAAACTAGATCGAGATCTGGTCAACGCGCAGAAGTCCATAGAGAAAGCTAGAGCAATGGAGGCCGAGTACAAGACTCTGCTACAGCAGCAGAAGGCTAAGAAATCTCCGGCTCGCGTCATCAACGATCCTGGTGTACGGCGCAACCTAGGATGGGATCGCTCAAAGCCGGCACAGGCCAAGCCATACATTGACAGTGTGAGGCAAGCAGGTGATGCCCACCCCACTCCTTAACCTCGCCGTCGCCAAGACCCTTCTGGAACAGGATAGATCACCTGAGGCAGTGGAACAAGGCGGTGAAGCAGCAGGAAAAAACCACCTCTCAGAGGCTTGATTCTGACCCAGCGCTCTGCCGATCTAGCCAGTACAAACCGCCAAGGGATAGATCTCCTCAGGATGTCGGGTTCATCAGAACAAAGACGGAGGGATGCGCGCAATAGGAAGGATGCTATCCCCATATCCTCCGACCATGGAGAAAAAGCCCAACCTCGTCGCCCATCACCACCGCCCCGATCCCCCCGACGTCAGGAAGATTACAAGACTCACCATCATACGGATATGCCCCCTCCAGAGCAGTGTGGCATCGTCATCCGCGACAACGTGGCACAGACCCGTCATGATGGAGAGCGCCACCAAGGACATAAGAGCAGGTCACACCATGACCCTCCACGTCCGAAAAGCAACCGTGACAGGCGTGAGGCGTCGCAGGAGGGTAACAACAAGAAGGCTAACCCACCGCCACCTCCGCCTCCGTCGCCGCCAAGCAGTCACCATGGCAGAAGAGGACTGCATCGTTCACGCAGCCCATCCCCTGTTGACAAAAAGAAGAAGAACCCGGAGCCATACGATGCACGTTCGCGGATCGATAAGGTCCACGAGGCCCGGGAAGAACCATACCTGGGACCACGTTGCTTTGGACCTGCAATACGGTCCGCAACTTACCCCAAAGGTTTCCGGATTGACAAGACCATCAAGCCCTATGACGGCACCGCCAAGCCAGCCACATGGTTGCAGGACTACGGCAACGCGGTGGAGATTGCCGGAGGCAACCCAACGTCGCCGTCAAGTACCTCCCGTTAATGCTGGCGGGCACGGCCCGTCAATGGATCGACGACTTGCCGGAGAAATCTATCTAAAACTGGCTGGACATGCAAGAAGCGTTCACCAAGAACTTTGAGGGTACATACAAGCGTCCCTGCACTGTGGGCGATCTACAGCGGTGCGTGCAAGAAAAAGACGAGACATCTCGCGCCTACCTCTCCCGATGGTTGGATATGAAGAATTCCTGCGCAGGAGTGCACGCTCAGACTGCCATGGCCGCCTTCATCGACGGGTTGGAAAGGGGCAGGTTGCTCCGACATAAGCTGAAGCGCTTGCAGGATAATCACCAGCTTGACTTGAATCAGATGATTCAGTTAGCTAGTGAGTTCGCAGCTGCCGACGACGATGCTCGTGGCTCTTTGCCGGCAACAGCCGTTCCAACCCAAGCTCGGAGGAACAGCAGTACAAAGCGGAAAACCGCTCCAGAAGAAAAGCAATCTATCGACATGGTCGCTATGACTTTTGCAGGACGAGGAGAAGGCGGACAACGTGGCCGAGGAAGGGGAGCTGGCCGCGGGAAGCAACGAGGAAGTGAAACCACCTCGGCGCCGCTCCGCGTTCCCCAAACCTACGAGGAGTACCGCGATATGCCGTGCCTCGTATACCTCGACGCCAACGGCAAGGCCACCCATACCAATCGACACTGCAAATTCGTCAACGACATCAAGGAAGACCCGGAGTCCGGCTACAAGCGAAGTCAGAAGAATAGACCGCGCGGCAAGGGCAAAGGGAAGAAGAAGGAGGAGGAGTCCAAGGATTCAAGTGACATGGACGAAGACGTTGACCCCAAGCACGCCACCAAGAGCGACGACAAGGGCAAGAACCCCTTCGCAAAGAAGGCTCCAGTCTACCACACTTTCCTTGGCACCCCCACCGTTCGACAACAGAAGACCTATCTGAGGATCCTGATGGCCACTCTCCCCCAGTCCCCCAGTACCTGCGCTGGTCGGAGGTTCCAATAACTTGGGACAGGATGGACCACCCAGACCTTGTGCCCATGGAGAACCAGTACGCCATGGTCATCAACCCCTTGATTGACGGCGCGGAGTTCACCAAGTGCATGGTGGATAGTGGAAGCAGCATCAACATCATGTACCTGGATACACTGCATAAGATGAACTTGACGGAGGCAAACCTAAGGCGGACCAACACCATCTTCCACAGTGTAGTACCTGGTCGGGAGGCTCGGTCCCTTGGATGCATTACACTTCACGTTGCCTTTGGCGATGTTAATAATTACCGCCAAGAGCGCATGACCTTCGAGGTGGTCCCCTTCAAAAGTGTGTACCACGTCATATTCGGCCGCGACATATTCCACACGTTCATGGCCAAGCCATGCTTCGTCTACAACAAACTCAAGATACCCGGACCAAACGGTGTTATCACCGTATCCAGAAGCTTTACCAAGGCAAGGGACTGCGAGATCCAGAAGGGAGGCCCATGCCGAATAAAGGAAGGCTACGGTGGAGTCACCAGCGTACCCGAAGCCTTGGAGTGCAAGATACACAAGACTAGTGATAGACGGTGTAGGACTCTGTAACCTGTCCGGCTAGGACTTTTCCCTGTAACCCTAGGACCTGGCGACTATATAAGTCGGGCCTATGGGAGCCTTTAGGGCACGATAACTTAGACAACTTCAGTCAACCTCGCACAACGAACCTATCTCTGTAACTCGGCGTATTGCCCTTATAGTGATTTATAGCAGGAGTAGGATTCCGCCACCGTCGTGGGATCTGAACCTGGGTAAGCTGTGTTACCTCGTACCCGCCAACTGTCCGCCTTACCCCACGTCTCTAAACACGCACTGTGAGGACCCCTCCATGGCGTACTCGTCGGCAATACCACGACACTAGGATCTATGGAAGGGTCGCTACTTCTGTTTAAAGGCCTCTTAGGCCCTTTCCTAAGTTTGTTGTTTAGAAAAACTTGTTTGCTTCCGTTGTTTGTTCTAATGATGGGTTTGTGACCCCTGGCTTGTATGACTGGTTTGTAACTCTGTTAAGAGTTTACCTTATTAATGTATGGTTTGTATGTTCTGTAATGTTACCAATCTCTCCCTGTGTGCTTCGAAATTTAGGTTAGGCTTATATCAGATGAAGATCTGGTATTTGTCTAGCCCTGATCCCGGGTCGTGACAGATTTTGGTATCAGAGCAGGACTGCCTGTAGGAAACCCTTCTAGCTTGTCGATGTTGAGTCTAGTACTTGAGAAAACTATTTGAAAGCTAAAAACTATTTGCAAAACTCTGAATAGGACTCTTTTTACTCCTTATCCAAGGTTGTTCTATTGTTGAGTTATCTTATCTCGTTTGATTTGCACAGTTTTCACTTCTCGTCTATCATTTCAAACTTTTAGGATATACGGGTTTGGGTTGTTTTCCCTAGTACTCCGTACTTGGTTACAAGGCTTAGAGTTTCCAAGATATATCCGTGCACCTGAGCATTGATTTTCAACTTTGATAAGGATGCCAACAATTCCGTTCTCTATTCTTTTGTGACTTGTTGGTATCGTATCATGCTTGCATTCCATTGTCATGGTTTGTATCTAAGTTGGTAGTGTATACGTTTCGTATGATTGTTCTACTGCCATACTTAATGCATTGATATAATCCTCATCTACATGTTCACCTCTACCATGATCTTTTGATATGGTTTTTGCCATCCTTTGTTGTACCCTTTTCGGTGAATCCATTCTCATGGTTTCTGTTTTATCCTCAGGATGTCGTCTGGTACTCGTGGTTCTGTTGGCCGTCGAGGAAACAATAATGCTGATCAGGAACTTCCGCCACCTCCCACAATGGCCGAGTTTCTTAACAACATTGAGACCAACCGTCTGAGGAATGAACGCCTTATGGAGCGTGTGGCGCAGAACACTGAACGTCGTCCTGACGACCGTGTCACACTTGGAGATTTCATCCGCTATTTTCCTCCAATCTTCACCAACTCCAAGGAACCCCTTGAAGCTGATGATTGGCTCCGCACTATAGAACGCAAGTTCAGTGCTCTCTGTGTCCGTCCCGCTGACCGCGTCAACTTCACCACCTATCAATTGGAATGTGAAGCTGGTGTTTGGTGGGAAGGTTTTCTGAATCTGCAAGCTCAAGGACATGTTGTTACTTGGGAGGTGTTTGTTGCAGCATTCCATGCCTCTTACATCCCTAAGCCCGTCATGGATCTCAAAAGGAAGGAGTTTCTGGATCTGACTCAGGGGCGCAGGGATATTGAAACATATGGGCGTGAGTTTACTCGCCTGGCTCGTTATGCAACCAGGGATGTGACCAATGATGAAGATAAGCAAGAGATGTTCTGTAAGGGACTTAACCCTGCACTTCGCTATGAGTTGCTGCCCTTCAAGTTCTAGTCTTTCCAGGACTTGCACAATCAGGCTCTTACTCTGGAGCATGGAAGGAAGGACATGGAAGTCTCTCAGAAGCGTGAAGAAGGAAATTCTCGTGCTTCTTCCTCTGGTAACAAGAAGCGTCGTGTCTTCGTTCCATACAGTGTTGTGCCTCGTGCTCCTTATGCACCCAAATCCTCTGGCAATGCTTCTCGTCAGCCACAGTCAAATACTGGTGGAGCAAACTATCATCCTCCTGCTGGTTCTCACACTGGAGTTACCTGTTACTCCTGTGGTCAGCCTGGTCAATACTCTAGGGAGTGTTCCCAAAGGGCTGTCAGTCGCAATGATCAACTGGCAAATAAGAATGATAAGTCTCAAGGTGCTGGACGTGGTCATCTGACCCATGTCACTATTGAGGAAGCTCAGGAAGATCCACGCGTCATTCTGGGTACGCTCCGTGTCAATTCATATCTCGCAACAGTCTTGTTTGATTCTGGAGCATCGCATACATTCATATCACAAGATTTTGCGCAAATGCATGATATCACCTTTCAAGCTATGGACTCTCCTCTAGAGATTAGAACTCCTGGGTCTCGTTGGCAGACCATCTGGGTTACTCATGGGATTGAGATAGATATAGCATATCAGAAGTTTCCCACTTCCCTCATTGCACTCAAGTCAACTGACATAGATGTCATTCTGGGCATGGACTGGTTAACCAAGTATCAAGCCGTCATTGACTGTGCACTTAGATCAGTTACTGTGACCTCTCCTGCTGGCATAACTGTCAAGTATTGGACTGATGGTGCAAAGTCTCCGTCAGCAGTTCTTAATTCTCGGAGTTGTATGCCATGGATGTCCTACCTACTCTCAAGGTCCAAGATGTCCATGTAGTCTGTGATTTCCCGGATGTCTTTCCTGAAGAGTTGCCTGGCATGCCACCTGATCGAAGTGTGGAGTTTGTCATAGAGCTAGTTCCTGGAACTGCCCCTATCTCCAAACGACCTTATCGCATGCCTCCTCATGAGTTGGTTGAGTTGAAGAAGAAACTGGAAGAGCTGGAAGGTCTAGGATACATCCAACCTAGCACATCCTCTTGGGGTTGCCCTACCATATTTGTCAAGAAGCGGGATACAAATACTCCAAGATTGGTTGTTGACTACCGTCCACTCAACACGGTGACAATCAAGAATAAGTACCCTCTTCCCCGGATAAATGATCTCTTTGATCAATTAAGTGGTGCCACTGTCTTCTCCAAAATGGACTTAAGATCAGGGTATCATCAAATCAAGATCAGAAAGGAGGATATCCCAACGACAACATTCATAACTTGTTATGGTCTTTACGAGTATACAGTGATGTCCTTCGGGTTAACCAATGCCCCTGCCACATTTATGAGGCTCATGAACTCCGTCTTCATGGAATATCTCGACAAGTTCGTCTTGGTATACATTGATGACATCCTAATCTACTCCAAGACCGAAGAAGAGCATTCCGAACATTTACGTTTGGTGTTGACTACACTTCATGAACATCGCATCTACGCCAAGTTCTCCAAATGTGAGTTCTGGTTACAAGAGATCGTCTTCCTTGGTCATGTTGTGTCTGCAAGTGGTGTTGCTGTCATACCGGATAAGGTTCAGACCATTCTGGAATGGAAGTCACCTACTTCAGTCAAGGAAGTCCGAAGTTTTCTTGGAATGGCTGGATATTACTGCCGATTCATTGAGAACTTCTCCAAGATAGCCAAGCCTATGACTAATCTTCTTAAGAAAGATAAGAAGTTTGAATGGTTAGAAAAGGCAGAAGAAAGCTTCCAAGATTTGAAAACTAAGCTAACCACTGCTCCTGTGCTTGTACTTCCGGACACAAGCAAGGACTTCGTCATCTATTGTGACGCTTCTCTCCAAGGGCTCGGTTGTGTGTTGATGCAAGATGGTCATGTAGTGGCCTATGCTTCTCGACAGTTGAAGCCACATGAGAACAATTACCCAACCCATGATCTCGAACTCGCTGCTGTTGTTCATGCTCTTAAGCAATGGCGACATTACCTCATCGGTAACCATTGCGAACTTTACTCGGATCATCAAAGCCCGAAGTATCTCTTTACCCAGCCAGATCTAAATCTCAGGCAAAGACGATGGTTGGAACTCATCAAAGATTATGATTTGGGTCTCAACTATCAATCCGACAAAGCCAACGTCGTTGCTGATGCGCTAAGTTGGAAGTCTTATTGCAATAATCTGATGATTTCACAAGCCCAACCTGCTCTCTACGAGGAAATCAAGCGTCTTAACCTTGAAGTAGTTCCTTGTGGATTCCTTTCTAATATTGAAATAAAATATTCTCTGGAGGACCAAATCAAGGAAGCTCAAAAGCAAGATGATGAGGTTACCAAGATCAAAGAACATGTTCCAAGCGGTGAAGCTAAATGCTTCTCCGTCAATGATCAAGGTATCATATATTTTAGTAACCGGCGGGTGGTGCCAAATAGTAGGAAAATCAAAGATCTAATCCTACTAGAAGCTGATGAATCCCCTATATCTATCCATCCTGGTGGTACCAAGATGTACCGAGATCTCCGTCAAAGATTCTGGTGGAGTGGAATGAAACCAGAAATCGCTCGCTTTGTTGCAGAGTGCAACGTTTGCCGTCGTGTGAAGGCTGAACACCAAAGGCCTGCTGGACTTCTGCAGCCATTGAAAATTCCTGAGTGGAAATGGGATGAAATTGGAATGGATTTCATTACCGGACTCCCAAGGACACAAGCAGGAAATGATGCTATATGGGTAATAGTTGATCGGCTATCCAAAGTTTCTCATTTCCTTCTGGTTCGGGAAACTATCTGTGCTAGTCAAATGGCTGATCTATACATCTCTCGGATCGTCTTTCTTCATGGTGTTCCCAAGAAGATCATCTCTGGTCGTGGAAGTTTGTTTACTTCCAAATTCTGGCAAAGTTTGCAAGAAGCAATGGGAACTCATGTCTCCTTCAGCACAGCTTATCATCCTAAAACCGGTGGTCAAACCGAAAGAGTAAATCAAATTCTTGAAGACATGATCAGAGCGTGTGTCATATCCTTTGGAAAGAACTGGGAGAAATGTCTTCCTTTTGCGAAGTTCTCTTACAACAACAGTTTTCAATCTAGTTTGGGCATGTTACCTTTCCAATTCCTGTATGGGAGAACATGTCAAACACCGCTGAACTGGACAGAAACTGGTGAAAGACAATTCTTTGGTCCGGACATGATCCAAGAAGCAGAAGATCAAGTTCCCATAATTCGAGAGCGTCTGAAGGCCGCTCAATCTCGTCAGAAGACCAACTACAATCGGGCGAATCGAGAGCTCCGGTCGCCGCCGGTCTCCGTCGATCCCCGTCGTTCCCGAGCTCGCCTCACCTCGCCGTCAAGCCCGTCGTGCTCACGGTGAGCTCCTCGTCATCACGGTGCCCTCCGTTCTCTCCCTCTCCCTTTGTATCATTCTCCCCGCATGTGCCCGATGCCGCCGCCGTTGGAGCTCGTCGGAGGCGACGCTCCGGTGACCATTCCTAGGCGGCGCCGCCACTAGCATGCTCAGCGCGATGCGCTGCGTCGAACGCCCCTACTCTCGCTGCCCCGCGTGCAAGGGATCGATGGATCAAGCATTGATCTGAGGATCAAGCTCCTGATGACATCAACATGATGTCATGCTGGTGTCATTTCTCCTTTTCCTTTTCTTTTATTAATTTATGTAATTATTTTCTATAATTAAGAAATCCCTGACAGGTGGGCCATACCTGTAAGAGTTTTAATATTTTCTGTAAAATGTTTTCTGAAAGTAATAAAAGTCTAACATGTGGGCCCAAGTTGGAAATTAAATTAAATATTCCAAAAATGATTTAAAATGAATTAAAATTGGAGAAATTCATAACTAATTCATTTTAAATCAGAAAAATACAAATAATATACCAAAATGTTTAGAAAAATGAAACCTACCTAACTAAGCTATAATCATACATTGTTAACCAACTTTGATGGCAAGTTTAATTAGAAGAACCAATTGAACCCCACAGGTGATTCCGATGATCCCCTTGTTCTAGGGTTTGGACCTTTCGGACCCGTTCTAGGGTTCATTTCAACACTGTTTAACTTGTCATATCATCCATATTGTATGATAATTGCACATGCCATGTGTTGAATGTTGCTTTCTCTTTTCCGGTGATTGGTTCTTCGCGAATAGGAACCGAACCCGAAGCTGAAGTCAATGCCACTGAAGAGCAGTATCAGTCCAACAACGGATAAGGCAAACGAAGCCCCACTCATACATATGAATCCTATGTTTA
Organism: Avena sativa; assembly: GCA_916181665.1. Taxonomy (NCBI): domain Eukaryota; kingdom Viridiplantae; phylum Streptophyta; class Magnoliopsida; order Poales; family Poaceae; genus Avena; species Avena sativa. The sequence continues at coordinate 356,875,421 of OV702283.1, read as the reverse complement.
CAAAGTATTTCATTCTTTCCATATGCATTCGGTTCAACAGTCTTTTATCAGTAGATAGAGTAATCCTATTTGATGCATGTTTCCCTTTGTGAACAATATTACCTGATCCACTGCTCCTAGCATAACTAGGGATTGGCTTATGAGCATCGCTAGTGCCACAGTTCAGTCAAGCTTAGCCATGCTTAGTGGTCCGATGCTGATCATTCAAATGATGCACTGGAGATGCGAATGAATCTAGTATGGTAGGATGTTGTGATGTGATCAGAGATGGATAATAAACATGCTAAGGCTTGTATGGGAGGCGACATGGGTTGTGGTTTTTGCAGTCCCATACTTGCCATCCCTAGGACCCGATGTTCTTGCCTCTTGAACCAAGACGAGCGTACAACCACACGGGGGCCTGGAAACCCCCTCGACCAACTAACTTGCCTAGTAGATTCCATGAGTCACATAGTTCGGGCTTTCCATTCGACATACGCATCTTGGTTGTTCTTGAATGGAGGTGAAGGAGGTGCATTTATAACAGGTAGGTAAGCGTGGCCGGGAACAAGAGATGCCCGGCATCCGTAATCTTGAACCCCGCACACATCATTAGGGACCGGCTTCGGGACTTGACCCGTTACGGCGGCATCTCCCTAGTGCGTGACTCATGGTCTCGGCGAAAGCAAGGTAAAGGTAGTGGTCAACCACTCTCTGTCGGCCTTCCAAGGAAGAGGGCTAATAATTTGGCATTAAGAATCAGTTGATATGTGTGGGTAAAGTTGTGCACCCCTTCAGGGTTATTAATGTTTTCAAAAAGTCGTGTCCACGGTTATGGCCAACTTGGGAACAGACGTGAAGATCATAGAGAACAATAACCGAATGATAAAACTTGGCCCACTAATGTGAGATCCGGAGTACTTCCTCGGGGTTGTTTGAGGGGGTAGTCCGGGAAGAGAGGTTCAGTTGATGATGGTACTTGGTGGATATCAAGATGATACTAAGAGTTAGAGTTGTAGTCTTCTTATCCTCTTTTGAAAATGATCTGACTAGACGAGTTTCTTCTTTCTCTTGTTTTGAAAACAAAAGATGGCTTTATGCAAAATAACTCCCCTAGCCATAAGTCTTGCGGAGTATACCCTGTACTCAGCCTTGCCTCGTTGATGTTTTTCTACAGATGAAGTTAATCCAACTAAAGGAGGTTTCTACGTCAAAGTCGACGAGTAGTCGGGGTTCCCGGGTAGCAGCCTAGGATCTATGGAAGGGTCGCTACTTCTGTTTAAAGGCCTCTTAGGACCTTTGCTAAGTTTGTTGTTTAGAACAACTTGTTGCTTCCGTTGTTTGTTGTAACGATGGGCCTGTGACCCCTGGCTTGTATGACTGGTTTGTAAATCTGTTAAGAGTTTACCTTATTAATGTATGGTTTGTATGTTCTATAATGTTACCGATCTCTCCCTGCGCGCTTCGGAATTTAGGTTAGTCTTATATCAGATGAAGATATGGTATTTGTCTAGCCCTTATCCCGGGTCGTGACATAGAAGCCCTAGCGTTCACCCCCAATCGAACCCTACACGTGTCAGCACAACAATGAACCGTCGCCAGCACACCGTCTACTATGCACGGAAACCGAGGAGACGCCATAATTTTCGCTATGTCTGCGCGTGACTAGTCAACTTCAAGTCAGGCGGTGGGACCCACGGTCGTCCCGTCACATCATCTCTGCAACCGCAGATGGTTGAGATCACCAATCGTCAGCACTGACGTCATCAAGGCCAAGTCAGCAACGGCTGGAAGTTTTCGGCTGATCAATCAAGTACTTACTCAAATATATGATACGAGCAACTACTCGGGGGCTACTCCTATCAGGAGCGCTGGCCGCGCACCTGAGAAATGACTAAGGTATTACACCTCGCAACTATCTTCGAGTCCTACGTTGAGTCTGCGACTCCACTATGGACTCGGGGGCTACTCCCATAGGGAGGATTTGGTTGAGAATCCGAAAAAATTGTGTCCTTCGGACCTAAGCTAAAAACAACTGAACTAAAGTCTTTGCTCGAGTCTACGACTCAAACAGACACTCGGGGGCTACTCCCATAGGGAGCGCTGGCCGTGCACCCTATGAATTTTTCGACTGCGATCGCACGGATCAAATACGACAAAATATTTTTGGAAACTTTTCCTAAACCAACGCTAAGTGAGAAGCAATCTTCTTGGCCACCCGAAACACCTCCGCGGTGATAAAATTTTGGATGTTGTGTCTACGACGCAAAGATAAGCCCTACAGATATCATCTGATGGCCTGGTAACGCACCTGACTGCGCTCTGCCAGTAAACTTCCGTGTCAACAGGCACGATGAAAATCCTGACGGACGTGTTGGGTACATCACCTGAAAATACCGGGATTCGACTCCTGTAAGTCCGCAACGGCCTGAGTCGAATCACACCAGCAATCGTTCCGAATTAGAGTCCGGGGACTCGAGTTTGATGAAGATCGTGCTGTTTTGTCCTATGACAGTTAACTGGCCATGATCCGTCGGGAGAGTCAGGCACACGCATCAACAATCCCTATGAACTAAACCATTTTCTCTTTAAAATAACAGGCTCAACTGCACCCAAAGATTGAAGAGTCCTCAGCCATATCTACGATTCGACTGAACACTCGGGGGCTACGGACATGGTTATACCCCACGGATACACAACATTGGTATACCTGGTCCAGCTCAAGGAAGTCCCACGTCAAGACACGCGGCCTGTGGAGATTTTGGTGGCCCAAGCCCATAATGTCTTTGAATCCTTGGAGAACAAGTCTAGAGTAGATAGAAATTTAAAGGGTACCAACCCTAATCTGTAACCGACTCGACCTAATCCTGAGACCTGCCTATCTATATAAAGGCCAGGAGGGCACGACGAGAAGGATCTCTTCCATCCTCGCATACACGCCTTCACGCCAGATTGCATCTGCGTACTCCTGTAACCTTCGGTTCCACCGTAATCAAGAGCAGACAAGCAGGAGTAGGATTTTCCCTCCAGGGGCCTGGACCTGGGTAAACCTCGTGTCCCGTGTTGCTTGTCTGTTAACCGTTCCGTAATCTCCAGCATCCCCATCTTCTCCAAAACCCAAGTCCATAAAAATGGGCATTGAGGAGATCGAACCTCGTCAGCCGCTGCGTGGACGTTTGGCCGATTGAGGAAGGAGATTAACTCACCGGACCGCGAGAGCTATGCAGAGGCGAAGTTGCTAGCTCCCGATGTGCGGCTAGTGACTCACGAAGAGGAGAAGGAACACAATTGTGCCATGTGCCATATCGCGGCCCCATGAGACCGATGAGGTGTCGATGGCGAAGTATAGTGAGGGGCACCCAAAGGCAGTGCAGGAGGAGATCGGATTCTATGCTGCGAGGGAGACGTAGAAGAAGATGAAAGTTGAGGCGGAGAAGAAGAAGGAAGACAAGGCTAACCCCTCAACGTTGATCAAGTAAGAGGAAAAGGATGATTCATTTGTGGAGGTGTTGACTGAGCGGACCTAGCACAAGATTCTGACAAGGAATAACTTATGTGTTTAGATGTGTCGTGGTTTCTTTTATCCAACTATGTATGAGATAGTATTTCTTTCAACCTGTCAAAGTTTCCATGTTTGAATGTGTCTTTTTTCAAATCATTGAATGTTTGAATGTGTTCATCGAAGCCCCATTTTATATCATCTGAAAACTAGGCGAAACCCTATTTTACATCATGTGAAACATATGTCTTAAATTTCGTACCCTAAAACCAAAAAATGGTTTCCTATTTTCAGGTATCCGTTGGATGTTGTAAAAGGAGCAAGCAAATCTAAGCAGCGTACACATACATCTTCCATGTTTCTTTCTTGAGATTCACATACATCTTCCATGTAGGTTAATGAAATTTTAGTTTCCAGCTCAAAAAATAAAATAAACCAGAAGATTGCTCGGGTATTAAATATGCGGATCAAGCCCCTTCTTTTCGTTGCGGAGGGGAGGCTTTTGTTGTGTTGTTCAACATCAAAATTGCAGAAGATTGTGGTGGTGGTGTGTTACAAGGTTCAGCACCTCCTAGCGTACCTGAGCTGGCCTTGAAAGATTGTAATCAAAGCTCTGCTTTCGCAAAAAAAAACTCTGCTTCTGATTAGAAGACGAGATTTTTTTTTTTTTTTGCCTAGAAACTCAGGAAAGAAGACGAGATTGGAAGCGATCGAGATGTTGCTCCTTTGGCTCGGTGTATTTTACAACCTATCTTGACTGAATATGAAGTTATAGAAGGGCTCGGCAGAATCCTGAAATGGGCCAACATCTGGGATCAGCTCTTCTTCTTTCTCGTCTCGTTTGGAGAGATAGTTTGGGTTCTGGATCGCGGCGAGGCGCGAAACTGCCATGGGCCATGGCACTCCTTCTCTTCGCCCCCCGGCTATGCCGCCGTCGCCCTCCAGCACCCCAGCCGCGGCCTCCTCCCCAACTCCTGCCGCTGCCTCGCTCCCATCCCTGCCCCCTCCTCTCCCCTGCCGCTCCCCTCCGCCTCCCTCCACCCTTCGTTTCATTCCCCACCCGAGTACACGCGTCTCACCTTTTCCGCTGCCGCCGCCGGGCCCGCGCTCGCCCCCGACCCCCGTCCGCCTCCTCCGCACCGCACATACGACATCGTCACCACGCGACATCGATTTTTCTCACAAACTGCCATGCCGTCTCAACTCCACAGTCCTCAACCCTTGCACTGCAGGTGATCAATACCCAATTAAACACTTCCAGCTCAATGTTATTCTGTCTCTGTGTGTGCCAACTAACTGACTATGTGCCTCCATCTGAGCGCAGAGGGGGCTGCATTCTGATACTGCGTAGTCTCCCCTTGCCGCTGATGCAATTCAAGGACACAAGTCCTCCCTAAACCTGATGTTACCTACCTTGCTCTATTCTTACTGATCATTCAGATTAAATTCGAGCATGAGTCAGTAATCGTGTATGGTGTGTCATTTGCAGCATGGCTCTCAAGATAAATTTTCACGATTACAATTGATTTCTGCAGCTTATCTCTAATAAATATTACTTGTGTTCTGTTTGATGCAACAACTTCTTCTGACCCTAACTGTTCCCAACACAACTGGTTCTGAGACAAATTGATACCCTACCTTACACTTTCAGATTTCAAACCCCTTGTGTTGAACTTAGTTCGCTCTAGTATCTTTTGCTAAATATCTTTTTTCTTCTTGATTAGGTTTTGGCTTTTGATGGACTGGTATAATGGAAAGAATCGCATTGTTTCAAGTGATGCTCGTAATGCTAATGATATTAGAGGGCCGTATGTTGTCATCAACATCGGTGCTTATTTGTCTGGCCTCTCTACAGAGCGAGCCAATTGCTATGCCTGTAAACTGCAGGTCAGTTATTATTACTCGGAGTGTTTCGAACATTATTTTCAGCCAGATGTTCCATCGTTTACTTCTCCTTCTTGAAATAGGCTTACGCTCAGCTTTATAAATAGGACGTTGCTATATAGTAACCGGTCTAAGAAAGTTAAAATCTGGCGGACGTCTCAGCAATTGCATGCACCCATGGTGGCTTGCTAAGCAATAAAGAAAAAGATTTTTAATTAGCTAGCTCAATTCAAATATGAAAATTTAAATTTTTTTCTAGGTTAAACCGTTTGTCCAAACCAGTAATCTAGCGGCTCGACTTCGTTGTCCGTAACCGCTACCATGGAGTACGGGTGACGAAACCTCGAATGGTGTTAGGGTACGAAGCCTTAATCGCTCGTCGACGCTAACACATTAATGACAGTGAAGTGTCGGTACACTGATAACTAGTTACGACATTTCAATTAAACTTGCCCACTACGTATGCGAGAACACCTCTATCCAATATGTCTATATGGTGGGTAACTTGTGTGTTAGTGGGTGGATAACCTATATATTATGACATGGATAACTCATGTGTTTATGGTGGATTACTTTTTGGTCCGAATTTTTTTTCTTAAAACATATTAACATGGGATCTAGTTTTGAAGATCTTGTCACGACTAGTTCAACAGTGAAAACGAATCTTAAATCAGACAAACGGTTTGATCTATAAAACATTTTAAATTTTTGATACGATTCTAAGCTGGCTGACAGCACGCGTTCACACCTCCTGCCAGGTTTTGAAACTCACCGACCGGTCTGAGAATAGAATTTCCGTATAAATAAAGCAACATCCATACAGGCCAACGAAAAGAGTCCAAAGCAAAATAAAACACGAGCTGAGACAGCACAAGCCCATGCCAGACACACATGCACATACACAAACACACGGATACAAGAAACAACTCCCTCTAGGAGTAGCACTCAACGGCTAGAGGGTGTATCTAATTGGCGGGTTGCCACTATCAGATGCTCCATCATCACGTCCATTCGCTCCCTGTCATGCTGCCTACACAGCGGGTACCACTGCTGCAAAAAAGCCAAAAATTTGAAGATCCAGTCAGAGACACGTCGCAGGAAAACACGCTCTATGACCATCTTATTACGGATATTCCATAAAGTCCAAGTCATCGCCACAAACATCAACCAGTCCTCCTACCGGAATGGTTTGCGTTGGCTTCCAGGAATTCTCCTAGGTCTAAGGCCTACCAGGCAGGCCCCGACACCTCACGGGTGAAGTTCCACAAGAAGCGAGCCACATGATAGGTAAACAAAATGTGCGTCCCTGTTTCTGGGATAGCACAAAGCGGGCACAGGCGATTCCCAGGGCTGTGCCGCTTGGCCACCTCCACGCCTGAGGGAAGTCGGTCGCGCAGTAGCTGCCAAACGAAGATTTTGATCTTCAAGGGTAAGGGAGTCTTCCATAGGGGGGAGGTCCAGGAAAGCGAAGGCCCACTAAACAGAGCTTGTAGGCCGATCCCACCGTAAAGGTCCCTGAGGGGACCAGGTGCCATGATATCCTATCCGAGGATTGGGAGAGGGACAACGGGAGACTGTCCCGCAGCCCATCCTAGGTAGCCATCTCTGCCGCACCAAGATTCCATCTGAACGTAACCTGCCACACCCCGCCTTGGCAAGCCTCAGCCACCAAAAGCATAGGGTCTACACAGATTGCGAACAACTCAGGAGCCTCATGGCGCAAGGGGCGGCCCCCCACCCAGGGGTCGAGGAGTTAATTGGATAAAACTACCACAATTGAGGCTGTCGGGACGGGTCAGTACCACTTTCGGTAATTTTGGCATGTCAGTACCGATTTTGGGGTACAAGCGTTGCGAATCGGACTAATTCACGACTAAGAGCACTTTGACACGCTTTCTGACGGCTTGGGCCCAGCTGTAAGTGCTGAGTTGGCGACACTGTGTCTAGGAGAAGCTGAGGTGGAAGTGGGGCCCACCTGTCAGCCATATTTTTTATTTTTCTCTCCTATTTTACTATTTACCGCAGTGGGTTCCACCCGTCAGCCTCCCTTTTTCCTCATTGTCGCCGCCGTGGTGGCGATTGTGGCCGGGGACTGTGTGGTGGTCGGCCTCGTGGTGGGGCTGCTCTTCTGCTACTTCTAGCCGCGCCTCTCCGGGCGGCGCAACGATAGGCGCCACTGCGAGGGCAAGAAGATCATGTACTCCTCCAACCCGTACGGCGCCACGGGGGCGGTCGCGGCGGCCGGCGGCGTCGCGTTTGAGCTGGGCAAGATGGTGTTCATGGAGGACCTGGGCGGCGGGAGGCGGTTTGAGCTGGAGCCATTAATTTCATGCCCAACGACAGCCTCTTCTCCCTCCTGCACGGCAAGTGCCATTAATTTTATCAAACACCTTCGTTTCATTGTTGAACTGAATTGAATGTGGGAACGTATGTCGTCGCGTGCAGGTAACAGAGGTCCGGGGCGCACGCCGCTGGACTGGGCGACGTGGATGCGCATCGCGGTGGGCACCGCGCGCGGGTTGGTATTCATCCACCACGCGAGCCGGCGCGGCGGGAGCGGGACGCCGAAGCTGGCGCACGGCAACATCAAGAGCATCGACATCCTGCTCTACCGGTCCGGCGAGGCGCGTCTCGCGGACTGCGGCCTGACCCAGCTGAGTGGGTCGTCCTCGAGCTCGGTCGGGTACCACGTGCCAGAGGGGCCCCCGTCGTGGCCGTGGGCGTTGCAGAGGGCGCAGAGCGGCAAGCACGGCGGCACTGTGGGCCGGCGAGGATGCGGTGGCCGGTGATGGCGCGACGCCGTCGAGGGTGTCGGCGAGGGCCCGGGACGGCGAGGGCGCAGGGCGAAGAGCGCGCGGGGCTGGCGAGGACATGGTGGCCGATGAGGGCCCGTGGCGGCTAGGGCACAGAGCGGCAAAGCACGGTGGCGGCCACATGCTGCAAAGGCGGCGGGGAACTTGCAGGCGACAGGCGAGGCGACGACAGTCGAGGTCGGTGGCAGCGCTTAGAGGAAGGCGCGATGGGATTATGGATCGCGCGATAGCTGGTGTCGGGGGCCGCCGTGCTTGTCGCTCTGCTGCCGGCCCTGCCCCGCGCCTACAGCAACGCCGCGCCGCCTACTGCGCCCAGCTCCGCCGTGCGCGCCTACAATTCCCTATGGGCTGACAGAGGAAGAAGAAGGTGGGTGGTGGAAAATAGGCAGGCTGACGGGTGGAACCCACTGTGGTAAATAGTAAAATAGGAGATAAAAATAAAAAATATGGCTGACAGGTGGGCCCCACTTCCACCTCAGCTTCTCCTAGACACAGTGTTGCCAACTCAGCACTTACAGCTGGGCCCGATCCGTCAGAAAGCGTGTCAAAGTGCTCTTAGTCGTGAATTAGTCCGATTCGCAACGCTTGTACCCCAAAATCGGTACTGACATGCCAAAATTACCGAAAATGGTACTGATCCGTCCCGACAGCCCCAATTGTGGTAGTTTTATCCAATTAACTCGGGGTCGAGCCAGAAAAGGGTATCCCTTCCATCACCTATGAAAATGGACATCCCCTTTCAAATTGCCGGCTTAATATCCTGAATGGATCTCCAAAACTGAGATCCCTCCTGGCATTCACAAGCCATAAGCGGCCGACCCCGGAGGTATTTAGCTTTTATGAGTTGTAGCCAAAGACCGCCATCGTCCTTCAGGATCCTCCATATCCATCTAAGCATCAGCGCCACGTTCATGTGGCGAGAGGATAGAATACCTATGCCCCAAAGTCATTGGGGCGCAAAATGTCCGCCCACTTGACCATATGGTACTTTTGGTGGCCATCATTAGCCATCCAGAAGAATTGGGATAGCTCCTTGTCGAAGTTGGCGTGGACTCCTAGCAGGAGGTACAATCCCATGATATACATGGGGAGGCTAGAGAGACAAGACTCTATGAGAATAGTCTTGCTCTCTTTGGAGGTGAACCTCGGATTTCGCCGTCACCTGACCCATAAGGGGCTCCAGGTCCTTGGTAAGGATCCTGGTGTCCCTGACCGCCATCCGAAGATAATTAACAGGGAAGGCCGCCAGTCAGCAGTTCAGGTTGTCAGCGATCCTTTGCTGGTCTTTGGCGGAGTAGCCAAGCACCATGACTTCACTCTTGTCAAAGTTAATCTTGAGGCCTGACATGGCCTCAAAGCAGAGGAGCAAGAACTTCAGGTTCATGATATCCTGTTCTGATCCCTCCACCATGATCATAATATCATCAGCATATTGGAGATGGGTAACCCCACCCCCAGGGATAAGATGCCATACCACACCCAATATGTGGCCGGAAATCTTGGCCTTCTCCAGGATTTCCGCAAGAGCATCCTCCGCGGCATTAAACATAATAGGAGAGATCGTGTCCCCTTGCCTGACCCCACATGAGGGTTTAAAGTAGGGGCCCACTTCTCCATTTATGTTTATAGCTGTGTTCCCACTCATGACAATCTGCATAATCCATCCTATCATGCGTTCATCAAGGCCCCTGCGCTGGAGGACTTGGCGAAGAAAGGCCCAATCTAGCCGTTCATATGCCTTCCGGAAGTCCAGCTTTAGGAAGACGCCCCTCTGATGCCTAACCTTCACTTCATGGATAATCTCATGAAGCACCAGAATCGCATCATGAATATATCTGCCTTTTAAGAAGGCAAACTGGTATGGGTGCGCCAGGCGCTCCATTATAGGAGCCAGCCTACATGCACATACCTTGGACATAATCCGCTGGATTATGTTTATTACTGTGATTGGACTGAACTGACGTATGTCCGTGGCCCCCACGACCTTGGGGATTAGGGTAATGACACCGAAGTTCAAGCTCGACATCACGAGGGTCCCAACATACAACTCCTGGAACATGGGCATAATAACTCCCTTCATTCTCTCCTAGAAGGTCTGAAAGAAAATCACAGGGAGGTCGTCAGGCCCAGGGGCAGAATTAGCCTTCATCTCCATGATAGCCTGCTCTACCTCGTCCGGCAGGAATGGGAGTGTAAGCTCCACATTCTCATCCTCAGGGACCATGGCCTCCGAAGGCCAAAGGTCCACTGCTAACGCCACCCCTGTGCGGGGTGGTGCCGTGAATAGCTCCTTGTAGAAGGAGTAAATATGGGAGGTGACCTCTCCGGCGTCCTCCAAGAGACGGCCCTCCTCCTAGAGGCAGGGGATAGAACATTTCCTATGGCGGCCATTTGCAATGGCATGGAAGTAGGCCGTGTTCGCATCCCCTTTAAGAAGCCAGTTCTGGCGACTCCGCTGTGGCTAGAAAGTCTCCTCGCCTCGGTAAATCTCCATAAGGGCGTCTTCCAGCGCGTAGCGCTAGAGCCACTCCTCAGCAGAGAGCCCCCCCCCCCCCCCCCCCCCACACACACCACATCTAAAGCCCTATCCAGGTCTTGAATGGCGCTAAGGAGATCCCCTTTCTTACGCCGCAGGTCAGCGCCCAGGTTGCCCCCCTAACCACACATGAACTGGCGAGCCATCATGGCACATAAGTGCCACATGTCCACAGCCGTGCGCACACGAGGAACAGACGATGCCGCGGCATCCCACTTCGACCGAACCATATCCACGAAACCTGGCTGTTGAAGCCAGAAGTTCTCGAAATGGAAGCGGTTCAGCCTGGGTGGGGCCCCGTCGCCGGTGGAGAGTAAGAGTGGGCAGTCCATCATTTACTTCACAACTTCCTTGATGAACAACTGAACTAATCATGCAATGATATGCCACCTGTTCAGGCTACTGATTTCCAAGGCTGTTGAAATGTACTGTTGCCAAGTGAACAAATGGATTTAACAAGTTCGGTGATTGGATGGGTTGGGATCCTATATCTCTTAGAGGATACAAATCCTGAACCTTGTCCAGAAAAGGTGAGCTACTGAGTTCACCCTTAGTCAGTCTCACAGAAGTGTTATATGTTAAAGTGTCCCATGCTGATGTGCATTTCTCTGACGATCAGCGAAAGCAGTCTACCCATGATAAAGATGTCCCAGATGAAACTGAAGAAGGAGCCATACAATTTAACAGGGGTAAGGTTCTCAGAGGTTACATCCTGTCTACCTTAGCGGTATCTTTTGGTCATCACACTGTTGCTAGAGAGACTACTTTGAATAAGCCCGGAGACAATGCTGTCTCTTCTGTTGACTAGAAATGCATTGTTGAGCATGTTGAATTTGTTCAGGATGCAATGGAAATAAATGCTACATCTTCATGGCCACTGAACCTCATTGCAGGTGACAGAGCTTAAGTTAGCATGTTCTTCTCGTCCTGAGAGTATGGAGCGTTCTTACATAAGTCCTAGGACATGTATCCTACCAAGACTAGTGTCATCCTACATAATGATAAAGCTTATGCTAATACGAAACTGGCTCTACCTCCTGTTAGCGGTTGGATTGGGTACAACGGCTCATCAAATTCCTTCAGGTTTTGATCGTCTCCTCAACAATAATGGTCTGGACAAGCCTGATAATATCCTAGGTTATTCAGAGGCTCACAGGGATACTACAGAACTTGAAGTGCGCTGCTAGTTTGGAGAGATCATGCCGGACCATTCAATCTCACACTTCCGTTGAATAGTGATTTATGCAAGGGTATTGTACCGTAACACCCAGTTAATAAGCAAAAAAAAACAGAACAAATATGGATGAAACAGATGAAAGTATTGAACAGGTTATGAGAGATACTGTGAGTCACATTGACAGAAAACCATGAAGATCTCCATTGTCTTGATACCAATTGAACTGCTTTTGTTTATCATAAAGAAACCAGTGATACATCTTGGGAAAGTGACGAGTTGAAAGATCCAAACGCAAAGGAAATCATTCTTCTTTGGAGAAAAATGTTGCTAAAACATATCAACTACTAAATTATTCTCGTGTAGGTAGCAAGGTTGAGATATCTACAGATAGATCAGGTGAGCTATGAATTTGCGACATGACTACGTTTACAGGTTACTACTTTCTGCAATTCAGAACTCGCTTGAGCTTTTTATGGTGAAATACTTCTATTTTTTTTACCACAGACTACTTATGGTTCGTTAATTAATTTCATCCTTGCACTAATCTCAATTTATTAGCCAGATGATACAATTGATTATGTGTTATTTTCTTTCTGGAAGAGGACAGTCGAAGAGATATATTACTATGTGTTTGAAAAAGATTATGATAAAGTAATTTTATGAAAAAGAGGGATCCTTTGTAATTATTGAGCATTGGTTTTGATATAAACTAGTAATTGTACACATACAATGCATGTTTGGCCCTTTCTGAAAAAGAGGGATCCTTTCTAATTATTGAGCATTGGTTTTAATATTAAATAGTAATTGTACACATACAATGCATGTTTGACCCTTTTTATAGTGACTATGTCAACTTTAGCACATAATTTTTTCGTATCTAATTAGTGGAATATATTTCATGTCAATAAGTAATATGTACCATGACATTATTATGGAGAAAAGAAGATAGAATGATATATAAGAATTAAGAAGAGGTAGTCGACCGTGGGATGCATGGATAAGGTGCTAAGTGGGATCCTTCCAAAATCCCACTTCTTGTTCATTTTGTGATTTCTACTTCAAAATTTGAAACCAAATTTTAACTAGAAATCACAAAATGAACTAAAAGTGGGATTTCGGCAGGATCCCGCTTCCATCTCTATGCGTGGATGGATAGTCAATACCAAATGTGTCAAATCCTACCTCGTGCTTTTTATATTGGTATAGAATATTAGATATAACAAGATTTAATGGAATTTTATGCCTACCTTCTGAAGTATGATGTCCTGTAGGTTTTCCACAAAAGGGAAGAGAGAAATTAAGTTCCACAGTCCAACTTTTCTTCCTTTCATGGGCTTTCTAAAGTCTGTACCTTGCCAAGTCAAAAAAGAAGTCTGTACCTTGCAAGAAGAAAGCATGCAAAGTAAGAGGCTTCATCGGATATTTTATCATATTTTTAATCTGAAGTCTGATGAATAATTTGATTTTGAGTATTTACCTAAAAGAAGGCATGCCCTATCGAGACAGAATTTAGAATTTGCAACTAGGAATACCTTTCAATTACCACACATGAGTCATGGGCCATGCGAGTTTGATGCTAACCTATGTTAATGATGAGTCCTATATAAGTTGTCATCTCAAAATGATGCTATAGTGCTGATCCCATTGTCAACATCGTGAGACAAGAGAGCTGTCATACGATTTCCTGTAATATCATATTGATAGAGATACTATTTCTAAATAGAACTGTATGACATGATGCTCTATATGTACAATGGTCTATAGTCGGCTCAGAAACTTTTTAGAGTATGCATAATAGAAGAAAAGAAACCCCAGTGGAGAAGCACACACTCTATCTTTGAAAAAGGTTCCGCATTATGCCTCGGTTAGAGCAGGTTTTTACTCTTTCAACAGAACTATATGGACATGCATTTAAATCACCACTGATTGCAATTTGCAGAATGTTGGGCTTTGTTGTCTTTCTGGAGTTCCTTCAAGTAGTTTCCTGTCTTGCTATCCTTTTAACCTGGAATTACCCAGGCAGTAAAAATTGTGTTGGCAGCCTCTAGAAAGATATGTGGCCATAGGCTTTTCTCCTTTTCAGTTGTTTACTTAAAATCAGATTATGATTGTTGCAAGGGCACTACGATCTTTTGCTTAATGTACCATGAGAACATATCAACTTCTTTTCAAGTTTCTATCACACATGGACAAAATTTAAATGAAACCCCCCTGGCTCCATTTCAAATGAAACCAAGTTTACAGCAAAATTTAGGAGAAAGATCTTGTTCTGCTAGAAAAGAAACTAAAGTTATTACAGACCAGGTAGGCTCCTCACAAGGGAGAGAGCAAAAACAAGGAAAAAGAGACGACCCGAAACACAGAGACTACTCACACTACCACACTGCTAGGCTCCTCTATCCTCACAAGCTTGCATTTCTTCAATGGAGATGGTCCAGGAGACGGAGGGAGACCCAGCGGGGTGACAGGGCTGAGCACAGTCATCTTCTTCGTCCAGGTTGACGGTGAACTTGGCGGTGACAGATTGCCAGATTGGTTTTGGAGACCATGACAGCAATAGAAGGCTTCATGCCCACAGATGCACCCAATAAAAGGTGTGTGAGCAGACCTGAAATCATTTCCTCATATCATGCATCCCACACTAGACAGAGAAGGTCTCACTCGGACAAATCTTATGACATTTGAAGTGACTTGATGAATGTCACTGGCTTCATATAGACATGAATAGTCACCTACCATAGATGCACCATAGGATTAGACAGATTGCAAATCTTTTGGCTCACCCCAATTATTGGCATAATTGCATATCTGTCTATTCCACTGTTCATTTCGACAAATTCTTTATACGCATCAACTAAATAATTATTGCATCGCCACTCATGCTGTAATGCTGTAGTGGTGAGACTATTTTTTGTAGGCAACCTACTTGAAGAAAAGTAAAATCTACGAGAACTGTATGTTATCCTAATAGTCCCACCTGTTTTCATTATGTTATGTTCATTGGCGCAGCACTCTCCATGATCCTCTTAATGTTTCTGTCGATGCACTGAGATGTGAATAATTGTGGTTGTGATATTACTCTTCTTATTAAAATCTATTCAGGTTGCAGCAAAATCATAACAACTGTTGGGCGTTTATTTTCTAGCATTTTGTGGTGTACCGAGGCAAATAAATATACAGTATATGTAATGCTATAGGATGGTGCCATTTGACCTTATCTTGTCGGTTGGCTGAGGCCACTTGAAGGTTGGCGAGCTCGTGTTGTCAGACTATGTCAACGTGACGCGCAATTCCTGAGTGGGCTATGTACTGTAGGGATTCATCAGAACATCTCTCTTTATTGGAGAATGGAGCCGTGCGATTGATTGAGGAGACTTGCAGTTATCTTACCGAGCAATTGCCAACCGAAAACTGCATCGTGGATCTATAGCAGTAAACTTTGTGTCCAGTGGATCCATGAAACAACATACTAGATTCTTCTGGGGCACTATCTTATAGACTGCACAGTTCAAAGGCGATATCATTGTTCCCAACCGAAATCTTGGGAGATGTCACTTTTGAAGGCAATCATAGTAGTGGGTAGCCGGATTTTGAAGGGACGAAGTCGCATCAAGGGTTGTCCTTTCAGAGTTCAGACTCGCATTTAGTCCCTGATCACCATTGCAGTGAGCTCCCTGCACATCTTTGTTTCCCCTATTTTGGGTAAACTGTGTTAGTTTCTTCTCTTCGCCTTTTTGTGCATGCTCCCCAGTATTGTAGCTAAGAAATGATTAGGTTGGAATCACCGAATCAAGTACTACTTACCCAGGATCCTGACTTTGCTTCATGGGCCAAAGTGGTAGGGCCTACTGTTGCTTTGCGGCCAATTGCAAGTTGAGCACAGTGCCTGTAGAGGTGCTGAGAAAAGGCATGCCTCCTGGTGTACTGGGCATACGGTTTTAAGGATTCCAGTGGAAAAGTAAGAGATTTCCCAACTTGCTCATGTCTCCTTGAATTGTCTGTGCCATTGCTCTTAACCCCCATTGCTATGCAGCTGTGGTTGCCAGCTTTTATCACTATTACTTATTCTTCTGCCTGCGCTGTGTATTCATAATCGATTGAGATTCTCCCCCTCCTGGTCAGGAGAGTTGCATGGATATAGATACTGGTGTCCCCTGCATTAGGCTATTTTTATCTTGTTTGTGGTGAAAGCTGCTGCTCTGTTCATAACATAGAGAGATCAAATATGCTTGCCAGCTTGTTTTTGTTATAGTTGTGGCAATGGTGGATGACACTCGTTTCTCATTTTTGATTGTACTGCGTGCACGCCCTTATTTTGTCAGGAAAGGTGTTGAATTTTAACTGTAGCTAGACAGACAGACAATACAAGATTACTAGGTACTCCCTCCGTTTGAAAATATAAGATGTTTTATGTTTGTGAAGGAGATGTATCTAGACACATTTTAGTGTCTAGATTCATTTGAACCTATACACTAAAACGTGTCTAAATACATCTCCTTTACAAATCTAAAACATCTTATATTTTTAAATGGAGGGAGTAGAATTGTGCTATGCCTTGTTGTTTAGAGTCGTGTAGAATTGGTTCTGGGTTGGCGTTCTGCAGTTGCTGTGGCTACTGTTAAATTGAGTATGTGTTTTGAGTACTTGGTTACTACTCCCTTAGTTTTAAAATATAAGATGTTTTAGTCTTTTTCTGAAACACATGTGTCTAGACCTTTTTAG
This sequence comes from Avena sativa, assembly GCA_916181665.1. Taxonomy (NCBI): domain Eukaryota; kingdom Viridiplantae; phylum Streptophyta; class Magnoliopsida; order Poales; family Poaceae; genus Avena; species Avena sativa. The sequence goes on along the minus strand of OV702283.1, from coordinate 356,858,811 downwards.
TACTCCTTTCGACCCAAATTACTTGACTCAAATTTTTCTAAATTAGAATGTATCTAAACTTATTTTAGTGCTAGATACATCTGAATCTAGACAAAACTAAGTCAACTAATTTGGGTCGGAGGGAGTATGTACGTTCACTCATTTTGCTCCGAACCTAGACGCTAAAAAACGTCTAGATACATATACTTTAGAAAAAGACTAAAACATCTTATATTTTGGAAAGAAGGGAGTAGCATGTGCGATGTAAGAATGCTTGTATTACTATGGATGGCTTTCTTGTTATTGATGCCATCGCACAAGCTAGTAGCTCATGTCACTAGAAATCAGATTTGAGGCAAGAGTTGACTTGCTTTTCCTTGGCACAAGAATTGACTTGCTTGGCCGCACATATATATATATATATATTGTTGATCTCCCTTCTTGACGCCAACACATTCAGAAATCACTCACACAAAGACACAAATAAGCACAACACCTGCACACACAATGTATCATCACTCTTCCTCTTCATATTGTCAGGGCAGCAACGGATTTGTCCCTTCTCAACCTTCTGCGTCGAGTTACAGTGATCTGTTACAGGCAGAGCAGCACTACTACTACTCCCAGCAGCAGCAACAGCAGGCGCCGCCGCCGTTCCGCCGTGTAGTGAGCACTGGAAACCTCGGGGCTCTGTCACCGGCCCCGGCAGTGGCTGTGAGGTACAGCACGGAGGAGCGCCGGGAGCGCATCGAAAAGTACAGGAGCAAACGCAACCAGCGCAATTTCCAAAAGAAAATCACAGTACGTCCTCCTCCAGTACTTGCTTATCCTCTCCATTTACTTTTCATGCTCATCACTGATCATATATGTCATCTTCAGTATGCTTGCCGGAAGACGCTGGCGGACAGCCGGCCGAGGGTAAAGGGCCGCTTCGCGCGCAACGTCGATGACATGGCAGATCAGCAAGAATTCACAGCGGCAGAGATGTCTTCAATGATGAACGAGACCAGCGTCATCGTCGATGATGCAGCCGATACCAGCAGCAACAGCAGAATGCCGGAGTGGTGGCCTGCGATGCAAGGCGCGCTGGCCATGGAGGAAGATGAGCTCTACCTCGCCGTCTCCTCCATCAACCTCTACTAGCTAGCTCCTCTATCGGATCACCTCCGATCATGATTATTTTTAGCTGCCCATGCATGCATCCACCGCATCATTCCAAATGCAACTCCCATCTGCTAGCCAGTTAGCTTCGATCGTTGCGCATGTTGTGCTTTGCCCGTGTTCATCAACCAAAATTACAACGTCATGTATTTCGTCTTCTCTTAGTTACTGCTATATATGTTTATTGTTGTATACACTCAATATTCTGAAACTTTGACCACTCCCACGAGTGGGAATATATATAGACTGCCTACATTAGAATAAATATCATTGTTTTTCTCAAGCAATGCATTATTATACTACTATATTATTATTAACAATATTATTATTATTATCATCATCATCATGATCATTATTATGTATCTTCCACCATGTTGAAAGGATAGAGATGTCGCCTAAAGGGAGGGGGGGAGGGGGGGGGGGGGGTGTTGAATAGGCAATTTTAAAACTATTACGGTTTTGGCTTAATAGAATACGGAATTAAACTAACGTTTATTTTACAAGCACAAAACCTAAATACCTAGGCTCAACTAAGTGCACCAACAACAAGTTAAGCTAAGCAAGATAGCACAAGATAAATATACCACAAGTGATAAGCAAGATATAAATACTTCAAGCTTGATGGCTATCACAAGGAAAGTAAGCTCAGGTATAGAGATAACCGAGGCACGCGGAGACGAAGATGTATTTCCGTGTTTCCTTACAAGTAAGGTACGTCACGTTGGAGAGGTGTGGGATTCCACGAAAGATTTTCCAACGCCATAAAGGCTCACCTTCTTCTCCGAGTCTATCCCACGAAAGAAATATGCCCTTTCCTTATGGCTAGCTTTTTCTCCACTCCGGAGATGGCAAGCTCCACAACCACTTCACAAGCTCCACGAAAGAGAAGCCCGGGTGTCTTCACAATATTCCATGAAGAGGACACCGCGGCACCAACCGCCAAGACAACTAGGAGGTCACCCTCCAAGAATAACAAGCTCACGGTCACTCGAACAAATCGTAATGAAGAGCTCAACACTTATGCAAGAATGCAAAGCAAGAACACCAAGGGTGCTCAAATCCTTCACTCTCAAATCCCACCAAAGCAACAAGTGCTAGGGAGGAATTAGAGAGGAAGAACAATGGTGGAAGTCAACAAATGACTCTAAGATCTAGATCCAATGGGTTCCCCTCACTTAGAGGATGAATTGGTTGGTGGGGATTGTAGATCTAGATCTCCTCTTCCAAAGCCCTCAAAAAGATGCAAGAATCATAGGAGGGAAGGGGGAGGAAGCAAGCTTAAGAGGTTCAACAATGGAGGTCAATTTCATGGTCAAGAACCCTTAGAAACATTGGGGAAAAAACCCCCTTTTATAGGGGAAAGAACATATGACCGTTAGGAGAAAACTGTGTGAATCCGGTTGAAAGTTCGGTTGGACCGGCTCCAGAACCGGATGGTCCGGTTCTCAGCCCGGAAAACCGGACTCCAACCAGGTTTGGTTACTGACCCCAGCCTCGGTTAGACTCGGAGTAACAAAACAGAAAATCCCGGTTGAATCTCAGTTGAAACCCGGTTGAATCTCGGTTTTCCGGTGCTGGCACCGGACCACCCGGTCTGGGAGCCGGTTGAACCGGATCCACAACCGAGATGAAACAGACTTCACGAAAAATGCAATAACTTTTGCATCCGGACTCCGATTTCGATGATCTTGGGCTTGTTTTAACGAGGACAACAAGATCTACAAGATAATACAGAGAAATATCATAGCCCAATAAAGGAGGATAGAACCAAATGAATAAATGTAAGAAGCCTCCCTAAATAAGAACCGATAAAACCTTCAAACTCGAAAATGCCATAGAAGATGCATACGAATTCCCTTTTCGATGAACTTGGGCTTGTTGAAGAGCTAGCAACAAGGTCAAGAACCTCACATGAAGAAACACCAAGAAGAAACAAAATAGGAAGATGCAAAGTATGAAAAAGATTGAGCTCCCTATTACGATGTGATGAAGTTACACAACCGAAAGCCCCTCTTGATAGTGCGGCTACCTATCCTATAACCCGGTCTCCCAACAACCACCTTGAGACCGGTAAAAGGAAAACCTAGCAAGGCCATACCTTTTCCTTGCGCATACCGCTTGATCTTGATGACAACGCTTCAAGCTCCACCCAAGCTGGAATGCAACACTTGATCATTGTTGCTTCGTGAAGACTCCTAATTTGCTCCCCCATACACCACTATGCGATAGCTTCATTAATACATGTCTTCACATGTCCATTATCACCAATATGGACGACAAGCTTCAAGCAAATGATCTTGTCGAGATGCTTATCTTGAACTTTCCCTTCTCAACCTTGATGACGATCACCACTTGATGTCATCCTCTCATGGGCTATATAATATCTTCATTTTTGAAGCATGCCCATGGAAAGATACCTGTACCATATAGAAAACGCAAAGGCACATATATAATGGGTTAGTTCATGATGCATAATTGACAAGGCTTACCATACCACAAGACCATGTGGTATATTCTTTATGCTTCATGTGTTGACCAACTTGAAATCACTCTTCACTCTTTGTATTGGTCAACCAAGTATCTTCTCGTGCTCCATCTTAATATCTTGAGGTACATAAGGAACTCTTCATTTGATTACATGCTCTAAATCTTAGTCAACCATAGCTCAACTAATGAGGATATCATGACACCGATTTAGAGCCATATCTTGAATTCTTCTATTGAGATCACACTCTCAAGATCTTGATTATATCATATTCTTATCTTCAACTCGATGATTTTAATGCCAATACTAAAGGTCAAGGTATATTTTTATCTTCATGGCATCCATACTTGAATCCAACACATGGACTATAAACATGACCTATGAAATATTCATTCATATAAAACTCAGTGAAAACATTAGTCCAAATATTCCTTCATATAAAACTCAGTGAAAACATTAGTCCATAGTAGGGCTAGACATAAAACTTGAAACTCGATGAGTTTAATAAGCACTCATTTGCTCGGCTCGTTCGAAATCGACTCGTTTTCTTAACGATCCGAGCTGAGCTGTAGTTTTTGCTCGATATCCTTAACGAGTTAAACGATTGAGTTAACGATGTTCATGAGCTACTCGTTAAGCTCGGTAACAACCAAGGCATGGCCCACTTATGTTGCAACATGTCTAATTTGTCAGCCTATCTAAGGCAAACAGCTGGCCCGTTGAGGAAGACCGATCGATCCAGGAGCGAGAGCAATAGGCCAGTTGGCAATTGTATTTTTCATATATTTATATTGGGTGGAGTTATTAAAGTATTGTTTTAGTGTCATCGAGTTTGAAAGTGTTGGTCAAGTGTGTGGTACTGCTATTGATAATTATCTGTCATTTTTAAGTACATGTATATATGTGGTTGTAACTGTCTATTTTAATTATTGGTATGCCTCGGTCTGAGACTGTGTCTATTTTAATTATCGCTATGCCTCGGTCTGAGACTGATGCATTTTCTTAACGAGCAGCTCATGAGCGCTCATTAACGTCTAACGAACCAGGCCGAGCTTTAATTTTTGCTCGTTATCCTTAACGAGTTTAATGACACGAGGCTTAACGAGTATGAACCTTAACGAACCGAGCCTTAACGAGTCGAGCTGCTCGATAGTTCATCCCTAGTCCATAGGGATTGTCATTAATCACCAAAACCACACATAGGGGCAATTACCCTTTCAATCTCCCCCATTTTGGTAATTGATGACAATCACAACAAGAGGGTTTATATAATGAATATTAGAAACAAGTACGCAGCTTATCCGAGAATAAGTTGTATACAAGAGGTTGTATTTGATATGGTTAAGTGACACAAAGATACTATCCCATATCAAAACCAATTCTACTCACATAAACTACAACTAATGCAGGAGATGTGAGTAGAACCAACATATATAGAGAAAACTTCCCCACAATATATGCACGTGTGATGATCTTGAATTTCATTGCATACATTGTCAAGAATAACCTTCGGGAGAGTTTCCACTATATATACAACCATGCAAAACATAATAAAGATGAAACGCATGAAAGGCAAACACTTAAGAACAAACCAATCTTAAGTAGAAAACCATTTCCCTTAAAACCCTCTAAACTTCTCCCCCATTGACAACAAGTGCCAAAATGGATAACAAGGTTAGAAGGACAATATAGTATGAGTTCCTACACAAGGTGTGCATTAATCATAATATGAGTGAAATCACATGCACATATCCAATGACGAACACTTGGAGGAAATCAAACTATATTGAGGATCAAGGATTGCTAAAAGGATAACAAGGTGAAGGAACTTCAACGGATGAAGCAAGCAATCAAAAGATCCAAATAATCAAATGGACAAATAGTGCTCTAAGTGAAATAAGGAATCTCCCCAAGGTTTGTGCATAAATTAGTTGTTTCATTTGAATACAATATGCACAAACATGGAATCCTCACTCCCTCTATATTATTTAGAACACAACCAAGATACAAGGATTAGATATAAACCAATACACTTGTCAAGACAAGCTTAAGTCCAAGAGAAACCAAATATGAGATATGAGTGCGTGAAGATGCAATAAAAGTAAACCAAGCACTCATAAATCAAGACCTTACCAATACCATTAAAAATCAAGAGGATAAGAGAGATGGTCGGAAAAGAGCGAGCATATCAAGGCGAGAGATTAACACTCTTGTGTATATAAGTTTCTAAGGGAAAGACATGAGAATAATCCACAAACAAACATCCACACATAAGAGGTTAATAAAAAGAATACATGATATCTAAGCGGAAGTCCTAAGATATACCAAAGAGGATATTTTGCTTAAGTGCATATATAGCCCATGGCTCTATTTTATCTTATGGTATATCAATGAACTTCACCAAAGAAAAAAAAAATCTCAAAACCATCACAACTAACACTAAGGGAACTAATGCTAGTTGGGATACTTTGAGAAAGGCAACAAGTATCAAAAGGAATGATTCAATGCAATTTCAACAATATTGCACATGAGAGTACCTTGAGGAGTTGATATGCAATAAATTGCTAGAAGGCATATTTGGAATTGGTGAATCATGAACATGATTTTATATGCTCCCCATTTTATGCATCATCTCAAATTACTCACATAATCAATAAAGATACATAAGTCTTTCAAAGATAATTGCAAGAATCGAACATTTACAAACAAACAAATTCATGCCAAGATGCAACCTACAAGAGATTGGATGGAAGAATAGTATGCATGAATAATATACTTGTTACCGAGATAGCAATGTCATGATGTAGTAGATAAGAATTTTTAGATCATCCTAGCTTGGATCCAATTATCATGTGGTGATAACACTTTCCTTATAGACGAGACAAGCATCCATTGCATCTTCAATGTACCTAAAACAACATTCAAGTACATCTTGGTCCCCAAACTTATTGGTTCCAAAGTGGTTAGAGTAACCACAACACATAGGATACACTCCATAAAATATGTGCATATTTAGAGATGAAATTTGAATTTCATGCACATCTTAGCTGTTTAAGGATTTGATGGAGTATACACTATATATTGGATCAAAGAAAGCAAAACATGATATAAGATATACATTTAGTAAACATGCATGCGCGAGACTTTCAAGATCCAACGAAGATATACTTTGGACAAATCACCAAAAATATTCAAGAAGGCACACAAGGTGTGACAAAACACATTTGTTGTCCAAACTATATCAAAGAATCAAATCAACACAAGATTTGTTCAACAAAGTTCAAAAAATGAACCGAGCAAAAACTATTAAGCATGAAAGATGAAATAAAAACACAAATGCTCAAAGATTTATCTCATTCAAGAAAATAAAATAGAGAATAAAGAATAAGATAACAAACTCCCAAAAGAGCAAGGTTTCAACAAATAAACCAAACCCTTAACACTTTTCACAGTGGCACAAGGTTCCGAGAAGAAAAGGTTTGTCTTCCACTAAAACACATTTGATAATAATCAAAAACATCTTCAAAGAGATGCTCAAAATCCAAGGAAGACAATGGGGGCCACACCAAAGTTTTGGAAAGAAAATAAGGCAATAAGAGGTTAACTCCAAAGTGAAGATGATCCACAAATGCTACCACACACAAGTATATCAATTGTCGAAGACAATGAGTGTATTGGAATAGATTTCCGGTGGTGTATTGCACGGATATTAAAGATAAATCTTCACAATAAAAAGCATAGGATATAAATAAAAAGATTAAGCACTATGCAAAGATAGAGATTCTTGATAGCTTCAACTAGTCACACAATCATGCAAAGCAATGATTAGAATAACTTGAAGCAAAAGGTATCCCAAATAAGATATAGAGATATGTATTAGAGAAAGACCGCACCAAGAATTTCTTACTTAAACAAAGATAAAAAAGACGAGCAATAAAAGCTTCTAACAAAAATAGGACCTTGTTTGAGCCAACATGCCACCTAGAAACAAGATAATCAATAATATCAACTCTAAGTGGCACTACCTCATATATTCACATTTCCTAGGATTTTGATATGCAAAAGAAGAATATTACTCCCCCATAATGTGATATTCATTTTTTCTTAATAAGAGGCAAAACAACCTCAACTAGAGATAATTAATGGACATTTAGAATTTGAATTTCTCATGAGTATGATACACCACATAGTGACTAGATAAGCTTGCAATATCAATACTAAGTGGTAGTACTCATGGACACACATTTTAAGGTTTGAGAGATGCTCTAGGCATGTCACTCCCCCAAAATGGGATGTTCCATTAACCACTCGAAAAGAGCCGAATAAGATACCATCAAGATGCATTAGAGGCTCAAAATAAAACACACGAGTAAATGATGTGCCAAACACCTAGACATACTTGAATAAAAAAAATAATCAATCATGAGGCACACCAAATAAAAACACATACTTGGTACAAACCAAAACATGTAAAGGGGCAAGTAACTTACAATATAAATGAGTTAAGTACAAGTTACCACAAAGAGGAACATTGGATATAAGATAGGGAAATGATAATCCTTATAACTTGGCTTGATAAAATATAATATATGAAGATCCCTTATTTCTTCAAGAGTTAGCCAAGTCTCCAATGCCCTCCACAAACACCTATTGATCAAGTTTGAGCTTGCTGGTCCCCAACCAAGTTGGGTCCTAAGAGGTTAGTCACAATAGGCTTGGCAACCCAAATGGTTCTTTTCTTGAAACCACTTTGATTTCCAACAAACTTGGCAAACACATTGCCATCCTTTTCCTTTCTAAGATAATAATCATCATGAACAATGATAGGGTTAGATAAGGTACCGTTTGAGCATGAAGAGGCAAAGTGCCCCTTCACACGACATATGTAGCAACAATTTCTCCCCTTTCTCTTATTCATTGATTTCTTGGCTTGGGGAGCATTATCTTGATTCTTATTTGGAAGTTTCCTAACTTCAACTTGGGCTTGACCTTGAATTTGTGGCCGCTTCCCTTGTTGCTTCTCACTCAAGTGCTTTTTCTTCAATGGACAAGATCTTACATGATGTCCTTCAAACTTGCACTTGAAGCAAATAATCTTGGCCAAATTCTTGACTTGGTATTGGCCCTTCTTATTGTTTATCTTGGACTTGTTCTTTTTATTGGAGTTGAATCCAAGTCCACTTTTATCATTAGGGGATTTTTGCACACTCAAGATATTATCGAGTGTGGATTTCCCTTCATGACTCTTTTCCAAGTCATTCCTTAAGGAGGTCACTTGGGACTTGAGCTCTTTTATTTCCTTTATATGGTTAGTAGAAATACAAGTACTAGAGGAAGTAGAAGCTTCATTATTAGAGCAACAAGGCAAATCAATTAATCCAACAAAAGGTTTATCAATAGTATGGCTAGAAGGATTACTAGGACTAGCACATGGCAAAATAGCATTTTGAGTAGAAGTTGTGCTAATGTCCAAAAGAGGCTCATAATATGTTATCTTAGTAATACTTGCCTCACAAGGTAACTTTATCTCATCATGGGAGATTAGAAGATCATTATGAGAGCCCGAGAGCTTTTCATGACTTTCTTCCAATTTCCTATACTTGCTAGCTAGCAACTCAAGTTGAGCCCTTAGCTCAACATTCTCATTTAGGGTAGATGCTTCACAAGAAGTAGAGTTAGTAGCAAAAGCATCATTAATGGAATTTTCCTTTTCAAGCTCATAAGATTCAGTTTTTTGTGTGAGGAGACTATTAGTGTTCTTCTCCTCGGCAAGCTCTTGCTTAAGGAGATTGAATCTCCGACTCTCATCATCAAGTTGAGAATCCAACTCCTCTATGGTTCCCGTTTGTTTAGTTATGGTGTCCATAACGTGTTTGAGACAAGTAACGACCTTATTATTACCACGAAGAGAGGTACACAAAAAGTCAACTCAAGCAAGAGAGCACTAGTATCCTCATTAATGTCATCATCATTATCATTGCTATTATCTTTAGACGACATATTGGGATCCAAAGTAGGAGATACCTTTGATCCTCTTGCCATAAGACACATGTGAGCATGGGAGGATGAAGATGAGGATATTCTTCAATCTTCATTCATGATCATGTCTTGCTCCATAGAATGTTTTATTTCCTCTACATTGTTAGATAAACAACTAGAGGAAATGTAAGCATTTTGTTCATGGGAATAAGGCAAATCAAGCATATCATCTACAGTAGTACTCAAATAATTTCTAGAAGATATGCAAGGACTAGCAACACAAGGGGATATAGCATCATTGTTGCAAGAAGTGCTTAAGTCCAAACTCTCTACACCATTATCATTTATAGAACGAGAATAGTTGGTGTAAAGAGAAACACTACCATCATCACATATGATTTTTCCACTCACCATGACATTACCTTGTGACTTGTCACATGTAAGTGAAGTGGGAAGAACTGAAATCTCATCGCGGCCGGAGGTGGAAGCAACTTGGAGCACTTCATGATGTGAGGGATAAGAGAGCTCCTTGGAGATACCACCGACCCTTTGAGAAATGGACCCACCAAATATTTTTTTAAGATTGGTCCACATCTCATGAGACGACTTGGGATTTACAATAGTCAAGAACAAATTAACTGTGGGGCTCAAAGAGAGAATAAGCTCATTAGATACTTGAGCTTCGAGATGTAGATTTTTCTCATCCTGTAGAGATAGATTTTGAGGATCCATCGGAGGAGAAAAACCTACATCTAGAAATTGCTCAATATTTGGACACAAGGTCCGAAGATTACAAAGAAAGCAATTTCTCCACAAAGCATAATTTGTGCCATCAAAGATAATTGTGTCATTGTGCACCATACTACTAGCCGACATCTTTACACTCTAGACGGTGAAGCCTAAACAAGGAGAGACCTTGCTCTGATACCAATTGAAAGGATAGAGATGTCGCCTAGAGGGGGGGGGGGGGGTGAATAGGCAATTTCAAAACTATTACGATTTTGGCTTGATAGAATGCGGAATTAAACTAATGTTTATTTCAAAAGCACAAAACCTAAATACACTAGGCTCAACTAAGTGCACCAACAACAAGTTAAGCTAAGAAAGATAGCACAAGATAAATATACCACAAGTGATAAGCAAGATATAAGTACTTCAAGCTCGATGGCTATCACAAAGAAAGTAAGCTCAGGTATAGAGATAACCGAGGCACGCGGAGACGAAGATGTATTTCCGTGTTTCCTTACAAGTAAGGTACGTCACGTTGGAGAGGTGTGGGATTCCACGAAAGATTTTCCAACGCCATAAAGGCTCACCTTCTTCTCCGAGTCTATCCCACGAAGAAATATGCCCTTTCCTTATGGCTAGCTTTTTCTCCACTCCGGAGATGGCAAGCTCCACAACCACTTCACAAGCTCCACGAAAGAGAAGCCCGGGTGTCTTCACAATATTCCATGAAGAGGACACCGCGGCACCAACCGCCAAGACAACTAGGAGGTCACCCTCCAAGAATAACAAGCTCACGGTCACTCGAACAAATCGTAATGAAGAGCTCAACACTTATGCAAGAATGCAAAGCAAGAACACCAAGGGTGCTCAAATCCTTCACTCTCAAATCCCACCAAAGCAACAAGTGCTAGGGAGGAATTAGAGAGGAAGAACAATGGTGGAAGTAAACAAATGACTCCAAGATCTAGATCCAATGGGTTCCCCTCACTTAGAGGAGGAATTGGTTAGTGGGGATTGTAGATCTAGATCTCCTCTTCCAAAGCCCTCAAAAATATGCAAGAATCATAGGAGGGAAGGGGGAGGAAGCAAGCTCAAGAGTTTCAACAATGGAGGTCAATTTCATGGTCAAGAACTCTTAGAAACATTGGGGGAAGAACTCCCCTTTATAGGGGAAAGCAAATATGACCGTTAGGAGAAAACTATGCGAATCCGGTTGAAAGTTTGGTTGGACCGGGTCCAGAACCGGATGGTCCGGTTCTCATCCCGGAAAACTGGACTCCAACCAGGTTTGGTTACTGACCCCAGCCTCGGTTAGACTCGGAATAACACAACCGAAAATCCCGGTTGAATCTCGGTTGAAACCCGGTTGAATCTCGGTTTTTCGATGCTGGCATCGTGTTGGGGATATGCTATATGGGTATCCTCATAGCATGTCTCTTATCCGACTAACCCGGTGGCCCATAGTCGGTAGCATGGCCTATGGCCTGTTGGGCGGCCCAGTTAGGTGGATCCAGAAGGGAGGCCCATGCCGGATAAAGGAAGGCTACAGTGGAGTCACCAGCGTACCCGAAGCCTTGGAGCGCAAGATACACAAGACTAATAATAGACGGTGTAGAACTCTGTAACCTGTCTGGCTAGGACTTTTCCCTGTAACCCTAGGACCTCGCGACTATATAAGTTGGGCCTATGGGAGCCTTTAGGGCACGATAACTTAGAATTTCTAGTCACCTCGCACAGCGAACCTATCTCTGTAACTCGGCGTATTTCCATTATAGTGATTTATAGCAGTAGTAGGATTCCGCCACCGTTGTGGGATCTGAACCTGGGTAAGCTGTGTTACCTCGTACCCGTCAACCGTCTGCCTTACCCCACGTCTCTAAACACGCACTGTGAGGACCCCTCCATGGCGTACTCGTCGGCAATACCACGACAGTTGGCGCCCACCGTGGGGCAAGAGGCGCTTCAGGCTCTTCAGCGGGCGAGGACCAAGATCTTCGTGGGAATCGGAGAAACCATGGCCATCGGTCGCGTTCTCTTCTCCGGCAACGTTCCGATCGTCCCCCCGACGAGTTCTGGATCCCGGCGAAGACGAACCCTACGCGGTGTTCGATCGTTCCTATCAGAGACATCCACCTCTTCATTGGCGAAACCGACTCGGGCACTAGTTCCCTGGGAGTCGGAGGAGCATCAAGACCCGCACAAACCGCCTACGGGCAGGATACGTTCGCGGAAGGATCGATGTCGGATCCCTCCTCGGAGTTTGCCGACAAAGATCGGAAAAATTCAAGACCCACCCAAACCGCCCCTATGCAGGATATAAAGGTGGAAGATCACTGCAAATCCGCCGGCTTTGTCCATGCGTCTAGACAGCAGAGATCCAAGTTTGTCGGCGTGGTTACCATCTTCGATCTGGCGCGCTACGTTCAGAGAGAGGGCAAAACCCCCCGCGATTACCTGGCCAGGTGGCTCCGTATATGAGCCGATCTGGCCAACTACCCCAATGATGATGCCATCTATCACTTTGTGGAAGGACTGGACCATGGCACGCTTCTCCGACATTCTCTAAGACGGCAACAGGCGTTAGGACGCCTCACCTTCGAAGGCATGGTGAGCACCATCAACAACTACGCGGAGGCTGAAGCGGCAGCTCAGACAGCGCTTGCGCTCATTGACGGAGCCCCTCCAATTCAGCCACCTCCACCACCGCCTCCGGCCGCCATCGTCGCAGCAGCACCACCACTTCCAGTCATCGTCGAGGCCGTTGCACCTCCACCGCCCGTCATCGAGGAAGTCCTGGCACCCTACGACTCTGTCATTGACGCGCTTTATGCTATTTCAGTGCAGATTCAGAGGAAATAGACTTCAGTCCAGAAGAGCTAGACTCCGCTATGCAGGAGATGGAGGAGGAGTACTCGCGCGACGAACAAGCTAATAATACTGTCATGTATCGAGGGGTGTTCGTCACCCTTGGGACAGCGATGGACGAAGACCAGCCCGGGCAAGCTCTGCCTATGGCACTGGATAAGGGGAAGGGGCCACTAATTGCTGACGACATTGATCGCGCAAAGGTCATCCCGCCCCCGCCTAACCCAGTGCAGCAGCCGCAGGAACTCGGCACCGGTCCGAGCAACAACAACACCGCGAACTTGCCACCTCCAGCATCCACGTCGGCAGCAGCCCATGTTACTCCAGCTGATAGAGTGATGTACGGCAATCTCCTCGTTGAGCCTCTAAGCGTTGATCATATCCGGAATGTGACTCATCTTGACGAGAAGCGCCAGCAGCTGCTGGAGGAGGCGCAAGCCATCGCGGAGCAAGGCGCTAAACTAGATCGAGATCTGGTCAACGCGCAGAAGTCCATAGAGAAAGCAAGAGCAATGGAGGCCAAGTACAAGACTCTGCTGCAACAGCAGAAGGCTAAGAAAGCTCCGGATCGCGTCATCAACGATCCCGGTGTACGGCGCAACCTAGGATGGGCTCCCTCGAAGCCGGCACAGGCCAAGCCATACATTGATAGTGAAGGCAAGCAGGTGATGCCCACCCCACTCCTTAACCTCGCCGTCGCCAAGACCCTTCTAGAGCAGGATAGATCGCCTGAGGCAGTCGAGCAGGTCTATGACCTAGTGGCCAAGGCGGTAGAGCAACAGGAAAATGCCACCTCTCAGAGGCTTGAGTCTGACCCAGCGCTCTACCAATCTAGCCAGTACAAACCGCCAAGGGACAGATCTCCTCAGGATGTCGGATCGCGGACGGGTTCATCAGAACGAAGACGGAGGGATGCGCGCAACAGGAAGGATGCTATCCCCATATCCTCCGACCGCGGAGAAAGAGCCCAACCTCGCCGCCCATCGCCACCGCCCCGATCCCCCGACGTCAGGAAGATTACAAGACTCACCATCGTACGGATATGCCCCCTCCAAAGCAGTGTGGCATCGTCATCCGCAACAACACGGCACAGACCCATCATGATGGAGAGCGCTACCAAGGACATAAGAGCAGGTCACACCATGACCCTCCGCGTCCGGCAAGCAACCGTGACAAGCGTGGGGCGTCGCAGGAGGGTAACAGCAAGAAGGCTAACCCACCGCCACCTCCGCCTCCGTCACCACCAAGCAGTCACCATGACGGAAGAGGCCCGCGTCGTTCACGTAGCCCATCCCCTGTTGACAACAAGAAGAAGAACCCGAAGCCATACGATGCACGTTCACGGATCGATAAGATCCACGAGGCCCGGAAAGGACCATACTTGGGACCACGTTGCTTTGGACCTGCAATACGGTTCGAAACTTACCCCAAAGGTTTTCGGATTGACAAGACCATCAAGCCCTATGACGGCACCGCCAAGCCCGCCACATGGTTGCAGGACTACGGAAACGCGGTGGAGATTGCTGGAGGCAACCCCAACGTCGTCGTCAAGTACCTCCCATTAATGTTGGCGGGTACGGCCCATCAATGGATAGACGACTTGCCAGAGAAATCTATCTACAACTGGTTGGACATGCAAGAAGCGTTCACCAAAAACTTTGAGGGTACATACAAGTGTCCCTGCACTGTGGGCGATCTACAGCGGTGCGTGCAAGAGAAAGTGTCGGGGATATACCCCCGGGTACCCCAGAGTAAACGTATAAAAGGATCTGTATAAAAGAATGTGCAATTTAATGAAAGACAAATGCACACATAAATAGAGATGTATGGCATAAGGAGAAGAAACCAAAGGGAAAAGAGAAACTGGGCCGAAGTAGACTTAATTCGGCCTGCTCCCACTACTCCTCTTAGGCCAAACAACACCGACGGGCCGAATCAAATGACAGTTCGGCCCACCAGGCCGAACTACCGCCAAACTAGCTACCAGCGCCCGCCAGGACACCTTCTCGCTCCCGCCAAGTCGCCTCCACGCCTGCGCCTTGTCGCCAGGAGTCTCCCCCGATCGATCCCCCGAGTGGGCCGAGGTGGGAAGGATTCGGCCCACCGCGGGTCATCGCCACTTCACCTCGTCGACCCTGCCAACTCTCTCCGTCGCCAAACCCCTGCCAGCGTCCTCACGTTACATCGCCCGGGTGGGCCAGATTCGGCCCACCGCGGGACTCCTACCAGGCCGACCTCTGCCCCGCCCCCAGCAACCCGGGTGGGCCAACACAGCGGCCCATCCCGGGGTATCTACGCCTCACAGCTCCGCTCCGTGGGCCGAATCAGACCAAGCACGGCTGGACCCTGAGCATTGACTCGACTGGGCTGATCTATGATCTGGCTTGGGCCTTAATTCCCCAGGCCGAGTCAGTTTTTAGCCAGGCCGAATTACCTCTCGCCTAGGAGCATCCAGGCCGAGTTATTTTGCCCTGTGACCCCTTTTATTTATCTCCAGATGTTTCCCCGACCTCTACAAAAGCACGCCATCTATTCAAGACAAAGTTCACGAGAATCGTGCCAGTCTTGAGACGCCCATGGCTCAGACTGGCACCTGTCAAGTGGAATATGCCTATGGCATCTAACAAGATGCTAGGGATATGCTCTTGGCATCAAATAAGATGCTAAGGAATATGCCTGGCATCTCCAAAGATGCCAAGGCATATGCTCAGCATCTCTGGAAGATGCCCAGAATATGCCATCTAGATGCTAAGCGTGTAGCACAAGACTTGTCCCCTGGGCTCCCCTTTATAAGGAGCACCAGGGGGATCGTTACAAGAGAGGCCCAAAAAGGGCTCCTCCCCTCACTGCTCACTAGGAGCTCTCCTTCTTCCTCTTCCTCCACTCTCACAGAGAGATCTAGATAGAAGGATAGGAGATACAACTCAAGAGCATGATGTAGCCACAAGTATGGCAAGATTATAAGAGATTAGATGTATAGAATGAGGTGTTATCCCCACTTGAGAGCTTCAATACAATATACATTGTATTTCTCTTTGTTCATACGAGTGCGGTCTTCACTGCATCATCCCTCCCCGGATTCCTCCACGTCCATCGGCCCCAACTTTAGCCTACCCATGGCATATGCCGTGATACCACCACGACATTTGGCGCCCACCGTGGGGCCTTCTAGTGGCGTTGGTTGGGTTTCCATCCGGACGGGAACACCTTCATCAACTTTCTTCCTCATAGGGCTCATTCAGCTTCACCAAGCCAACAGAGAACAAAGAGGTAAGCGCAGAGGCTCTCCAAGTCTAACTCATCCAAGCAGGTAAGACTCAGCAAGAAGGACTCAAGCACTACTCCAAGCTTACTGTAAGTACCAAGTAACTCAGCAGGGCAGGTATGACCTAGCAAGACTCACCCAAACACTTCTCCAAGTATACTGTTAAGTGCCAGATAACTCAGCCACCTACACTCAACCCTTCATCCCGGGGAGAAAATAACTTAACCCGGGGACTAGTCAACTTATCCGTAGAGTCACCTTTAGATTAAGAGAACATTATGTTGATTTAGATCTGTACTCCAGCCAGCTTATTTATAACTCGGCCATAAGTTGAATCTGCTTATTTGTGATTCAGATAGATTTTGAGTCGGTGTACTTATGCTTTGGATTACCCTGTAACTCAGCTCCCCATCCAGCTTATTTATAACTCCCATAAGTTGAATCTGCTTATTTGTGATTCAGATAGATTTTGAGTCAGTGTACTTATGCTTTGGATTATCCTGTAACTCAGCTCCCCAGCCAGCTTATTTATAACTCGGACAGAAGTTGAATCAGCTTATTTATGATCCAGATAGAATTTGAGTTAGCTTACTTATGAGTCGGATAGAATTTGAGTCAGTTTATTTATGCTTTGGATTGTCCTTTAACTCAGCCCTCGACCAGCTTATTGATGATTCGGATATAATTTGAGTCAATTTGTTTATGCTTCGAATTAACCTTTAACTCAACTTAGTAGATTGTCTCTGATTCAGACTAACATTTGATTCAGCTTGCCAGGGTATATCATAATTCGGATTGGTATTCAGACTCGGCGTATTAATCATATCTCTGATTCGGGCCGAAGCTTTATTCAGTTCACCAGATTGCCAGGTTATGTTATGACTCGGATTGATATTTCACCATCTTGCCAGGTTATCCCATATCTCGGATGACTATTGGCCAGCTTATCATATCTCGAATCTATATCTCATATCTACATCTCAAATCAGATCTCTCAGCGGTTAGCCCTATTATCATATCCCAAAGCTTAATCTCGGATCTATATCTCGGATCCATATCAAAGGCAAATTATCATCATCACGCCAAATCAAGTTATATAGTGGCAAACAGATGATTCGGATTTGGGTCATATAACTCGGATTTGAGTCAGATGACTCAGATTTGAGATGTAAGTCAATATCGAGTAAAATAACTCGGATTTGGAATGAGTTAACTCGGATTTGAGTCATATACCTCGGATTTGAGTCAGATGACTCAGACTTGAGATGTAAGTCAAAATTGAGTAAAGTAACTCGGATTTGGAATGAGATAACTCGGATTTGGGTCATATACCTCGGATTTGAGTCAGATGACTCAGATTTGAGATGTAAGTCAAAATTGAGTAAATTAACTCGGATTTGGGATGAGTTAACTCGGATTTGGGTCATATACCTCGGATTTGAGTCAGATGACTCAGTTTTGAGATGTAAGTCAAAATTGAGTAAAGTAACTCGGATTTGGGATGAGTTAATTCGGATTTGGGTCATATACCTCGGATTTGAGCCAGAGGACTCAGACTTAAGACATAAAGTCAATTTTGAGTAGAATAACTCGGATTTGGTTTGAGTTAACTCGGATTTGAGTCATATATCTCGGATTCGAGTCAGAGGACTCGGACTTAAGAGATAAAGTCAATTTTGAGTAAAGTAACTCGGATTTGGAATCAAATGACTTGGATAGTAACTTACTCAAAGGGGTTAAAAGAGCAGTGCCCAAGAAGGCCAGAACTCACAACTTACCCAAAGAGGTTAAAAGAGCAGTGCCTAATAAGGCCAGAACTCACAACTTACCCAAAGAGGTTAAAAGAGCAGTGCCCAATAAGGCCAGAACTCATAACTTACCCAAAGAGGTTAAAAGAGCAGTGCCCAATAAGGCCAGAACTGACAACTTACCCAAAGGGGTTAAAAGAGCAGTGCCCAAGAAGGCCAGAACTCACAACTTACCCAAAGAGGTTAAAAGAGCAGTGCCCAATAAGGCCAGAACTCATAACTTACCCAAAGAGGTTAAAAGAGCAGTGCCCAATAAGGCCAGAACTCACAACTTACCCAAAGAGGTTAAAAGAGCAGTGCCCAATAAGGCCAGAACTCATAACTTACCCAAAGAGGTTAAAAGAGCAGTGCCCAATAAGGCCAGAACTCACAACTTACCCAAAGAGGTTAAAAGAGCAGTGCCCAATAAGGCCAGAACTCACAACTTACCCAAAGAGGTTAAAAGAGCAGTTCCCAATAAGGCCAAAACTCATAACTTACCCAAAGAGGTTAAAAGAGCAGTGTGCAATAAGGCCAGAACTCATAACTTACTCAAAAAGGTTAAAATAGCAGTGCCCAATAAGGCCAGAACTCATGACTTACCCAAAGGGGTTATGACCAGTACCCAAGAAGGCCAGAAGTCCAGAAACTTACCCAAAGGGGTTATGACCAGTGCCCAAGAAGGCCAGAAGTCCAGGAACTTACCCAAAGGGGTTATGACCAGTGCCCATGAAGGCCAGAAGTCCAGAAACTTACCGAAAGGGGTTATGACCAGTGCCCAAGAAGGCCAGAAACCCAAAAAACTTGCCCAGAAGGGTTATGAGCAGAGCCCAAGAAGGCCAAAGTCACAAACTTACCCAAGGGGATTATGCGACCAAGAAATATATGACAAAGAAGTTGTATGTCAGAAAACAACTTTGGGGATATAATTAATATGAAGCCTATGCGCGACTCTGCGAGTCCCACATAGCCTCGGGGACTAATGTCGGGGATATACCCCCCGGTACCCCAGAGTTAACGTATAAAATGATCTGTATAAAAGAATGTGCAATTTAATGAAAGACAAATGCACACATAAATAGAGATGTATGGCATAAGGAGAAGAAACCAAAGGGAAAAGAGAAACTGGGCCGAAGTAGACTTAACTCGGCCTGCTCCCACTACTCCTCTTAGGCCAAACAACACCGACGGGCCGAATCAAATGACAGTTCGGCCCACCAGGCCGAACTACCGCCAAACTAGCTACCAGCGCCCGCCAGGACACCTTCTCGCTCCCGCCAAGTCGCCTCCACGCCTGCGCCTCATCGCCAGGAGTCTCCCCCGATCGATCCCCCGAGTGGGCCGAGGTGGGAAGGATTCGGCCCACCGCGGGTCATCGCCACTTCACCTCGTCGACCCCGCCAACTCTCTCTGTCGCCAAACCCCTGCCAGCGTCCTCACGTTACATCGCCCGGGTGGGCCAGATTCGGCCCACCGCGGGACTCCTACCAAGCCGACCTCTGCCCCGCCCCCAGCAACCCGGGTGGGCCAACACAGCGGCCCATCCCGGGGTATCTACGCCTCACAGCTCCGCTCCGTGGGCCGAATCAGACCAAGCACGGCTGGACCCTGAGCATTGACTTGGCTGGGCTGATCTATGATCCGGCTTGGGCCTTAATTCCCCAGGCCGAGTCAGTTTTTAGCCAAGCCGAATTACCTCTCGCCTAGGAGCATCCAGGCCGAGTTATTTTGCCCTGTGACCCCTTTTATTTATCTCCAGATGTTTCCCCGACCTCTACAAAAGCACGCCATCTATTCAAGACAAAGTTCACGAGAATCGTGCCAGTCTTGGGACGCCCATGGCTCAGACTGGCACCTATCAAGTGGAATATGCCTATGGCATCTAACAAGATGCTAGGGATATGCTCTTGGCATCAAATAAGATGCTAAGGAATATGCCTGGCATCTCCAAAGATGCCAAGGCATATGCTCAGCATCTCTGGAAGATGCCCAGAATATGCCATCTAGATGCTAAGCGTGTAGCACAAGACTTGTCCCCTGGGCTCCCCTTTATAAGGAGCACCAGCGGGATCGTTACAAGAGAGGCCCAAAAAGGGCTCCTCCCCTCACTGCTCACTAGGAGCTCTCCTTCTTCCTCTTCCTCCACTCTCACAGAGAGATCTAGATAGAAGGATAGGAGATACAGCTCAAGAGCATGATTGTAGCCACAAGTATGGCAAGATTATAAGAGATTAGATGTATAGAATGAGGTGTTATCCCCACTTGAGAGCTTCAATCCAATATACATTGTATTTATCTTTGTTCATACGAGTGCGGTCTTCACTGCATCATCCCTCCCCGGATTCCTCCACGTCCATCGGCCCCAACTTTAGCCTACCCATGGCATATGCCGTGATACCACCACGACAGAAAGACGAGACATCTCGCGCCTACCTCTCTCGCTGGCTGGATATGAAGAATTCCTGCGCAGGAGTGCACGTCCAGGCCGCCATGGCCGCCTTCATCGATGGATTGGAAAGGGGCACGTTACTCCGACATAAGCTGAAGCGCTTGCAGGACAATCATCAGCTTGACTTGAATCAGATGATTCAGTTAGCTAGTGAGTTCGCAGCTGCCGACGACGATGCTCGTGGCTCTTTGCTGGCAACGGCCGTTCCAACCCAATGTCGGAGGAACAGCATGACAAAGCGAAAAACCGCTCTAGAAGAAAAGCAATCTACCGACATGGTCGCCATGACTTTTGCAGGACGAGGAGAAGGCGGACAACATGGCCGAGGAAGGGGAGCAGGCCGTGGGCAGCAACGAGGAAGTGAAACCAACTCGGCGCCGCTCCGTGTCCCCCAAACGTACGAACAGTACCGCGATATGCCGTGCCTCGTACACCTCGATGTCAACGGCAAGGCCACCCATACCAATCGACACTGCAAGTTCGCCAACGACCTCAAGGAAGACCCGGAGTCCAGCTACAAGCAAAGTCGGAAGAACAGACCGCGAGGCAAGGGCAAGGGGAACAAGAAGGAGGAGGAGTCCAAGGATTCAAACGAGGACGTCGACCCCAAGCACGCCGCCAAGAGCGACGACAAGGGCAAGAACCCCTTCGCAAAGAAGGCCCCAGTCTACCACACTTTCCTCGGCACCCCCACCGTCCGACAACAGAAGACCTCTCCAAGTATCCTGATGGCCACTCTCCCCCCAGTCCCCTAATACCTGCGCTGGTCGGAGGTTCCAATCACTTGGGACAGGACGGACCACCCAGACCTTGTGCCCACGGAGAACCAATACGCCATGGTCATCAACCCATTGATTGACGGCGTGGAGTTCACCAAGTGCATGGTGGATAGTGGAAGCAACATCAACATCATGTACCTGGATACACTACAGAAGATGAACTTGACAGAGGCAAACCTAAGGCGGACCAACACTGTGTTCCATGGCGTAGTTCCTGGATGGGAAGCTCGGTCCCTTGGGTGCATTACACTTCAGGTAGCCTTTGGCGACGTTAATAATTACCGCCAAGAGCGCATGACCTTTGAGGTGGTCCCCTTCAAGAGCGTGTACCACATCATATTCGACCGCGACATATTCCACACGTTCATGGCCAAGCCATGCTTCGTCTACAACAAACTCAAGATACCCGGACCAAACGGTGTCATCACCGTATCCGGAAGCTTTACCAAGGCAAGGGACCGCGAGATCAATGAAGCAGCCATTGCAGAAGCTGTCCTCTACGGCGAAGAATTCAAGGAGATCTAGAGCAAGGTCAATGACTCAGAGATACCCGCGTCGAAGAAGCATATCTCCGACTCCGCTCGTGCGTTCAAGGCCGCCATCGAGACCAAGCCGGTGGAACTTGTGGTAGGCGATGCCTCCAAGACCGTCGCCATTGGGACGAACCTGGATCCCAAATAGGAAAGCGCGCTCGTCGAGTTCCTCCGTGAGAATAGGGACATCTTTGCCTGGCAACCTGCCGACATGAAAGGTGTACCTAGGGAACTTGCCGAGCACAGCTTAAACATAGATCCAAAATGTAAACCAGTGAAACAACCATTGGCAAAGAGATAGCTAGGTTACTTAAGGCTGAGTTTATCCGAGAAGTCCTTCACACCCGATGGGTGGCCAATCCTGTACTTGTCCCCAAAAATGGAACCAATGAATTAAGAATGTGCGTTGATTACACCGGCTTGAACAAATCATGTCCCAAAGATCCGTTTGCTTTGCCTCGCATTGACCAAGTCATTGACTCGACGGCTGGCTCGGAACTTTTGTGTTTTCTCGATGCATACTCAGGATACCACCAGATCAATATGAGGAAGTTGGACCAATTGGCCACTTCGTTCACTACCCCATACGGCACGTTTTGCTATGTCACGATGCCCTTTGGGTTGAAAAACGCAGGTGCTACCTACCAGCGGACAATGCAACGTTGCCTTCACGACCAAATTGGTCGGAACGTTCATGCCTATGTGGACGATATCGCAGTGATGTCTAAAAATTCAAATGACTTAATCTCCGACTTAAAAGAAACCTTTGACAATCTCCGGAAATACAACATGATGCTCAACCCTAAGAAGTGCGTCTTCGGGGTTCCAGCTGGCAAATTGTTGGGCTTCATCGTTTCCCAGCGCGGAATCGAGGTCAACCCGGAGAAAATCAAGGCCATCTTAAACATAAACCGTCCAACATGCCTAAAGGACATCCAACGACTAACAGGTTGTGTTGCAGCAGTTAGTCGTTTCATCAGCCGACTTGGAGAGAAGGCTCTGCCGCTGTACAAGTTGCTGAAGAAGGCGTACAAATTCACATGGACGGACGAGGAATATGCAACATTGAAGCAGCTCAAGGAGATTCTTTCCTCAATGCCCATCTTTGCAGCACCCAAGCCTGGTGAGCCCCTATTAATTTACATGGCGGCAACCAACCGGGTTATCAGCATCGTCGTCGTGGTAGAGCGGAAGGAACCAGGCTATGAGCACGGAGTGCAACGAACAGTTTACTATGTAAGCGAGGTCTTGACGGAGTCCAAGCAACGTTACCCGCACTACCAAAAGATAGCTTATAGAGTATTCCTCGCTTCATGGAAGCTGAGGCATTACTTTCAGGAGCACCCAATCACAGTAGTGAGCAAGACTCCACTGTCCGACATTATCAACAACAGCGACGCTACAGGAAGGGTCGCGAAGTGGGGCATTGAACTTGCCGCCTTCGAGATCACCTACAAAAGACGCGACGCTATCAAGTCACAAGCCTTGGCGGATTTTATTGCAGATTGGACGGAGATGCCGGATGCCACTCCGTTGCTAGAACCAGAATACTGGGTGATGCACTTTGACGGATCAAAGCTGCTCAATGGCTCGGGGGCTGGTGTATTGCTACAGTCACCAAAAGGAGACAAGCTACACTACGTTCTGCAGATCCACTTCGAGGCTACAAACAACATGGCAGAGTATGAGGCACTCATTCACGGACCGCGTGTAGCCAAGGATATTGGCATCAAGCACATAGTTTGTTGTGGAGATTCCGACTTGGTTGCCCAGCAGGTGGCTGACACCTGGAATGCGCGGAACCCTATGATGGCGGCATATCGCGACGAAGTGGACGAGATAGGCAAGAGCTTCTTGGGCTATGAAGTCAAGTATGTGCCTAGGGAGCAAAACGAGGCGGCTGATCTATTGTCTAAACTTGGATCAGGGCGCAAGCAAATTCCGCCAGGAGTTTTCCTAGAGCATCTACGCACACCATCCGTGAAGGGAGCCGACATCGACAACCCGGATAGAGCTGATTCTTTCGTCAACATGGTGACAAAGACCCCTCCGGCTTGGACAAAACCGTTCATGGAATATCTCGAACACGGAACTTTGCCCGACGACGAGGTCGAAAGACGACAGATAGTACGACGAGCAAAGGGTTATACCATAATCAATGGGCAACTCTACAAAAGGAGCACTACTGGTGTATACCTAAAGTGTGTTTCCCAGCTAGAAGGTATGGAAATCCTACGCGAAATCCATCTCGGAGATTGCGGGCATCACGCCGCTCCTCGATCGTTGGTCGCGAAAGCCTTCCGGCAAGGATTCTACTGGCTGACCGCGAAGGCGGACGCCGACAAGCTGGTTGAAACGTGCATAAGATGCCAGTATTATGCCCGACAACCACATGTCCCTGCTGAAGAATTGCGAACAATACCTATAACTTGGCCGTTTGCAGTCTGGGGGCTAGACATGGTGGGACCGTTACAAACGGCACCGTGTGGATTTACGCATCTGCTTGTAGCAGTTGACAAATTCACCAAATGGATAGAAGCTAAACCTATTAGAAAGCTTGATGGGGCAACCTCAGGTTTGTCCGGGATCTAGTGGTGAGATTTGGTCTCCCACATAGCATCATCATCGACAATGGAAGCAACCTGTCACTCGGAGAAGTGGAGGCCTATTGCTGGGACAAAGGCATCCGACTTGACCTTGCGTCTGTGGCACACCCACAATATAATGGTCAAGTTGAGCGAGCCAATGGATTAATTCTGCAGGGAATCAAGCCACGTCTTGAGGCACCGCTACATAGAGCAGCTGGAGCCTGGGCGGAAGAATTGCCATCTGTGCTGTGGAGTTTACGAACTACACCCAACAGATCCACTGGCTACACCCCTTACTTCATGGTATATGGAGCAGAAGCTATCCTACCTTTCGACATCCTCCACGATGCACCAAGAGTTGCCGCCTATGAAGAAGATGACGCCGAAGAATCCAGACGCCTAGATGTGGACCTTCTCGAGGAGGAGCGCGTTTTGGCATGCCAAAGATCCGCCATCTACCAGCAGAAGCTACGCAGCTACCATATTCGCCGCGTCCGGCATCGCTCGTTTAAAGAGGGGAATTTAGTACTCCGACTTAAGCAGAAGAAGTCACACAAATTATCCCCGCCATGGGAAGGACCGTTCATCATAAGCACGGCGCTGCTCAATGGGTCTTACTACCTTGTCGACAATCATGAGCTCAAGGATAGACCCAACGACGATCATAAGTGTAAGCGACGTGACCCGAATGATGACTACCCGGAGCTTGATCGGCCATGGAACATAGCACAGCTACGTCCTTTCTACACTTAGCATTTTTTATCTAATCGTGTACCTCTTATATGATCAATGAAATAAAGCTCTTTGGTTCACTCATATTGCTGAGTCTTTTACCTCCTTTAGTGTTCATTTTTTGGATCATATAAACCTTTATGCACAAGCTTTGTGATTGCACTTGTGAAAATTCCGCCTATGGGAGTTAGCTTAAGTTTTCTGGTCTACACGTTCTTTGTTGTTTTTATGTGGATTCTGGAGTAGTGACTTTCGGCACTTATTGTCGGCGATTTTGTGCTCAGGTTATTGACGGTGCCATTGGGCATCATCACCTAAGCGCATGGTTCCGGCAACGAGTCTTCCGACTCACAAAAAGTCAAGCATAAGAACCAGAGTAACGGATACGCCAACACTTGCTTAAACAATATATACATACTGGGCATTAATTCTTAAGTAGCAGGATACGACAACCACTATTTTCCGCCTTAAGATTACATCACCAAGTTTTTTCAATGCACACTCCAGAGGTGAAACAAGAATTACAAAGTGTTTTTCATTCCTTGGGTGCAGGGGACTTGGAGGCCGCATCATCACCAGCCAGAGATTCACCTTCAACGTCACCACTTTGAGGAGACTCGGAGGATTCAGGGTTGGCGTTGTCAAGAAAGTTCCTGGGCACGAAGACGTCGATGTCCACCAACTCGGCAAACCTGGTGTCATAGCCCGCGTGTGATGACAGGATGGCTTCGTGATCGATCTCCTTGCCGTCATCATCCATGTCGGGGATACCAGATGTCACCGTGTCAATGTCGGCACCTTCATAGTGCGCCTTCACCATGGACAATGCCATCCTAGCGCCAGCCCGTGCACATGAAGCTTTCCAGCTCGCGACACGCTCGGGGGCTCGGCGCAGAATCTCCGAGTACTTCACCACGGAGTCGGAGGCCTTGATATAAATTTGGAGGGGCTTGGCAATATCCTTGGCTTGGGTGATGGCGGTATTGATGAAGTTGCCGACAAGAATCATGCATTCCTTGTCCGAAGGAGGCGAGCGGGTTAAGCCCATAGGCGCTGAAAATTCCGACAAGAATTGCATTATTTCAACAAATTCTAAGTATCCAGACTACAGAGCTACAAGGCGGAGGACACTTACTGAAGATGCTGGCCTTAGCCTGCCAGACGACGTCTGCCAAAGATTCCTTCTCTTGTTGGAGGAGCTTAAACGCCTCGCTATGGCGAAGGTTTTGCTCATCGGCAGCTTGCTTTTGATCCTTTAGGATCGCAAGTTCCTCCTTCAAGCGATTGATCTCCGTGGAGGCGGAGTCCTGCAGGGCTTTCATGGAATCCTCGTGCATCTTCAGCATTTCTTCCCTCTCCTTCTTAAGGATCTTGTTCTCCCTGTCCAGCTGCTGGATGTGCTTGGACTGCTCGACAATATCCTTGGCCTTGGCGACATGCTCTGCAAGTCGGAGAAAACAAAGTACACAATGAGTACTTGAAGAAGGAAGGCACAAAAGTAAGACGGAAATGCGCAAAAAAGAAAACAGACTCTTGTTTTTGATGATCTGTTCCTTCAAGATGGCGGTTTTAACCTTTTCAGCTTCAAGGTCCGCGCGCATCTTCTAATACTTGTCATTGGCCATGCCTCTCCGAGCATTCTCGTTTTGTGGAAACAAACACAAAGTCAAGTCGTTGTTTAGTCCGCTTAGAGCCTCTAGTCGGAAATTTTCCACTTAGATGCTCGGGGGCTACAACGAGAGATTTTAACTTAGCAATATGCTTAGCTTTTCTTTAAGCATCTAGTCGGAGCTAATTCAGTTCTCAACTAGAATCTTGGGGGCTACAGTATAAAGTTTTAACTCGGAAAATGCTTAGCTTTTCTTTAAGTATCTAGTTGGAACTAATTCAGTTACAACTAGAGGCTTGGGGGCTACATCACTTAAAATTATGGACACTGTGTATGCTACTCTTAAAGCATCTAGTCGGAATAATTCATTCCATCTAAATGCTTGGGGGCTACAGTGAGAGTTTTTTCTAACTTAGTCACTCTTAGAGCATATAGATGCAAAACCAACGGTTTTCCGTCTACATCCTCAGGGTGTACAGTGGGATACTCATATGAAATGCAAAAGGTAAAGTAAAACTTACAAGTGCGATGATCTTGAGGTTTGTAGCACTCTCGGCCAGCAGCTTGCCAAAGGAAACGCTGTTTCCTCGCAAGATGTCTGCTTGACGGAGTAGCTCCTCAAGACCGCACGTCGGAGATGACGGCACTCCTCCAGGAACCATAGTTGTGCTACCCGGCGTAAGCACCGGGTAAATAATCTTCGGCAATTCGAAGGGTTTCTGGGGAGTAGAGGCGCCGTCTTCGGCAGAGGTACCAGCTCCCATCACCGCCTTGCCGCTACCGATGGCATCCTTAGACGGAGCTTCAGCCATTTGAAGAGCAGCGCTCTCCTGCATCGCCTGCTCGCCGACAACTGCGAGTTCGGTAGAGGCGCCAGAATCCACTTCCATGGTGGAAGGGCCTGGTGCCTCCTGGACTTGGGAGCTTGTCGGAGCGGAGGAGGGCTTGACGGCAGGAGTAGCAGGGGCGATGGCGGGGGAAGAGTCGCGATGCAGCATATCTTTAATATTTCTAGAAGCCCCAAGAGTCTTGGAGGACTTCTTGAGGCTGGTTGTGGCTTTCTTCCTAAAACGTGCAAAATGCATAAGTACAGGAATAAGACAGATAAATAAGACAATGTCGGAGAATAAGAAGCTTACACTAGGGGGGCGCTTTGGCAAACATCCCAGTGGTTTTCTTCTTTTCCGCCTCCAGGGTGGCAGTACTCTTTTTGGAGGCTCCACCCTCCGTCTTCTTCTTCTTACCTCCGTCGGCAGCGTCAGAGGTGGAGCTCTTCCGCTTTCGCGCCAACGGGGCATCATCGTCGGACACCACCGTGACTTCCTTCATCTTGGGATCGTAGATTTGGGCGGCTAGGTTGCCCTCCTCTAGATCGCTAAGATGTTAAGTGAGGAATCATCGTGTTAGACAAGATGATATGGGCAAGATGGAAAATTTGGAGCAATGTCATACACGGAAAATAAAAACCTACCTTTGGGCACTTTCTGTCTACGAACATGTCGTATGTGAGGGTGAAGCCACACTTCTTGTCCTTCACTTTGACGATGTCCTTAAGGCGGAACTTGACGGAGTCGCTCGAGAAGTTGTCCTCGGAGATACGGAGGGTATCCCTTCGGTCACCGGTGTACTCGTGCATAAGCTTCGTACGGTGCTGCAGAGGTTGGATCCGCCTGATGAACCAACACATGGCTAGGTCCAAGCCGGTTATACCCGTCTCTACAAACCACTCGATCCGCCTTATTGCGCGAGAAGCGTTGAGGTCGAAGGGAAGGGAGGCATGGGACCGCCATGTGGGGACTTCAGCGGCGGCTCCATCCACGAAGTCCGGGTACGTTACTTCTTGGCCCGCCAAAGGAATGTCGGGGCTGTAGAAGTATGTCCGCTGCCAGTTTTTGCACGACTCGTGGCCGACGATGTCGGGGAACCGCCGGCCAGGACGGATCTTGAAGCTTATGGTGCCGCAGTTTCTAAGCTCCTCTCTACTGTGTCTGGCTTCACGTTTGACGGTGAAGAAGTAGACAAACAAGTCTAACCTAGGCCTAATCCCTAGGTAACCCTCACAAAGTGCCGCGAAGTTGCTAAGCACTAGGATACTATTGGGGGAGAGGTTGGACCTTGAAGTGATTCAAGACGGACAGGAAGAAGTGAGAGATGGGCAGAGAAACGCCGCGTACCAATTGCGCCTTGAGGTACACCTTCTCTCTGGCTTGGGGAGAAGGGGTCACCTCGCCGGCCGGCGCCGCCCGCCAGGTGAGCCCCTCCATCGTGGGGAGGTAACCCTCAGCAACCATCTCTTGGATGTCACGGCCGGTGATGTCCGAGCCGCGCCAGTCGCCTTTATGCGAGTCTGGCTTCTCTTCCAGGGGCTCCAGCGCCGCCAGATTGTGGTCGCCGCCGGTGGTTTCTATCACCGCCGATGAGGGGATAACCAGACCCTCTGGGGGCACGACGACGGAGCTCGCCGGCTTTGCCGCGGCTTCGCTCAACGCCGCCATTGACAGGGATGATCTGCTGCTAGCCATGGAGGAAGGAAAGAACGTGACTGGTGCAGTCAAAGAGGCTAGGGTTTCTCGAGGTTTTCGCGGAGAGCTCGAGGAGGCGTGCGGCTGGAGGAAGAAGACGATGACGCGAGAGAATGGGGTGAAAAAGTGGCAAGTGTCCCACAGTTACTATTTATCTTACTCTGCGTCAAGATTCGTGCAGCTAATCAGACGGTTGCCGCGTAGACGACATGTTTGTGAATGTGCGTGGTAATTTCGCCACGTCTCCAACCGCCGCCGCCAACAGTTCGTATCGCTCGCGCGGGAAAAGCGGATATGATTACGTTCTCTGCATGTGTAAGTTATGAGGCGTCGCTCACCTACAACCTACGTCGTCATAACTGACATGGTAGATGAGCCGTCCCGTCGAAGATTCCGACATGGACGGATTTAATCCGACAACGGGAGCGTACGATAGAAGATTCAGCGTTTCTCCGACTTACTTATAGAAGACGGAGAAAACCTTTGTAGGGTTCTTTGGGAGGACTACAAGATGTTGCTTGACGATTTGCCGACATCCATCTAGACGGAGCATTCCACGGGAAGAGGCAAGACGGCGCAAGATCTCGGAGTTCTTCGGGGGCTACTGTTGGGGATATGCTATATGGGTATCCTCATAGCATGTCTCTTATCCGACTAACCCGGGTGGCCCATAGTCGGTAGCATGGCCTATGGCCTGCTGGGCGGCCTAGTTAGGTGGATCCAGAAGAGAGGCCCATGCCGGATAAAGGAAGGCTACGGTGGAGTCACCAGCGTACTAGAGCCTTGGAGTGCAAGATACACAAGACTAGTAATAGACGGTGTAGAACTCTGTAACATGTCCGGCTAGGACTTTTCCCTGTAACCCTAGGACCTGGCGACTATATAAGTCGGGCCTATGGAAGCCTTTAGGGCACGATAACTTAGACTTTCTAGTCACCTCGCACAGCGAACCTATCTCTGTAACTCGGCGTATTGCCATTATAGTGATTTATAGCAGGAGTAGGATTCCGCCACCGTTGTGGGATCTGAACCTAGGTAAGCTATGTTACCTCATACCCGTCAACCGTCCGCCTTACCCCACGTCTCTAAACACGCACTATGAGGACCCCTCCATGGCGTACTCGTCGGCAATACCACGACACATCGGACCACCCGGTCTGGGAGCCGGTTGAACCGGATCCACAACCAGGATGAAACAGACTTCACGAAAAATGCAATAACTTTTGCATCCGGACTCCGATTTCGATGATCTTGGGCTTGTTTTGACGAGGACAACAAGATCTACAAGATAATGAAGAGAAACATCATAGACCAACAAAGGAGGATAGAGCCAAATGAATAAAGGTAAGAAGACTCCCTAAATAAGAACCGATAAAACCTTCAAACTCGAAAACTCCATAGAAGATGCATACGAATTCCGTTTTCAATGAACTTGGGCTTGTTGAAGAGCTAGCAACAAGCTCAAGAACATCACATGGAGAAAAATCAAGAAGCAAAAAAAGGAAGATCCAAAGTATGCAAAAGATTGAGCTCCCTATGACGATGTGATCAAGTTGCACAACCGAAAGCCCCTCTTGATAGTGCGGCTATCTATACTATAACCCGGTCTCCAAACAACCACCTTGAGACCGGTAAAAGGAAAACCTAGCAAGGCCATACCTTTTCCTTGCGCATACCGCTTGATCTTGATGACAACGCTTCAAGCTCCACCCAAGCTGGAATGCAACACTTGATCATTGTTGCTTCGTGAAGACTCCTAATTTGCTCCCCCATACACCACTATGCGATAGCTTCATTAATACATGTCTTCACATGTCCATTATCACCAATATGGATGACAAGCTTCAAGCAAATGATCTTGTCGAGATGCTTATCTTGAACTTGCCCTTCTCAACCTTGATGACGATCACCACTTGATGTCATCCTCTCATGGGCTATATAATATCTTCATTTTTGAAGCATGCCCATGGAAAGATACCTGTACCATATAGAAAACGCAAAGGCACATATATAATGGGTTAGTTCATGATGCATAATTGACAAGGCTTACCATACCACAAGACCATGTGGTATATTCTTTATGCTTCATGTGTTGACCAACTTGAAATCACTCTTCACTCTTTGTATTGGTCAACCAAGTATCTTCTTGTGCTCCATCTTAATATTTTGAGGTACATAAGGAACTCTTCATTTGATTACATGCTCTAAATCTTAGTCAACCATAGCTCAACTAATGAGGCTATCATGACACCGATTTAGAGCCATATCTTGAATTCTTCTATTGAGATCACACTCTCAAGATCTTGATCATATCATATTCTTCTCTTCAACTCGATGATTTTGATGCCAATACTCAAGGTCAAGGTATATCTTTATCTTCATGGCATCCATATTTGAATCCAACCCATGGACTATAAGCATGACCTATGGAATATTCCTTCATATAAAACTCAGTGAAAACATTAGTCCATAGGGATTATCATTAATCACCAAAACCAGGTATATCTTTATCTTCATGGCATCCATACTTGAATCCAACACATGGACTATAAGCATGACCTATGGAATATTCCTTCATATAAAACTCAGTGAAAACATTAGTCCATAGGGATTGTCATTAATCACCAAAACCACACATAGGGGCAATTACCATTTCACATGTCATAACTAGAAAGTTCATACATAATTATGTAATTGGCACTGGATTATGTGAGAAATTGGACTT
This sequence comes from Avena sativa, assembly GCA_916181665.1. Lineage (NCBI taxonomy): Eukaryota > Viridiplantae > Streptophyta > Magnoliopsida > Poales > Poaceae > Avena > Avena sativa. The sequence goes on along the minus strand of OV702283.1, from coordinate 356,826,624 downwards.
ACATTTGTGAACATGGATAATACATTTAGGTAGGTACTTAATAATTTCAGTGTCCATTCTTATAGGAAAAGACATAATTAGTGAACAACATCATCCAAGTTAAATAAGCATGGACGATCCAGACTATAATGAAATACTGTTGGAAGCATACCTTGGCCTCGGTAGCTTTTCGTGTTAATATAGGTGTTAACCCAGCCACGGATATATATGGATTGATACAAACAAACAACCTGATCTACTTACCGTAGAAGAAAGACTATAATCTAAGCAGAATACGATATAATCTATCGATGTCGACGTGTTTATCAAACACATGTGACAACGTTACAATACACAAAACATATAGTTCAACAGACTTCACAATATTATTGTCCACAATTCAAATATGAATCTCATCCCGCAAATTATGCTAATGAAAAAAATACAAACAACTGTTCATATAATTTCCTTTTTTTTGTAGTTAAGGGCATGTTTACGGGGAATCACGCCAGACCGAGTTAGCGAAATTTGGGCCCATGTGCAAACTCTAAAACGAGCCCTATCTCTCAAGAAAATTGAATTATAATTATATATAAACAACAATAATAAGCAATTAATCTGCTACTACCACACAAATATAAGTTACTCCCTTTGGTGTGGTATAAAAAGCTCACTAGGAGTAACAACCGGACCAGAGAGCAGTTGATGGGTGGGTGGTTTTTTTTGGGGAGGGGGGGGGCTACAAAATCGAGCCTTGAGATGGTTTTGAAAGTGCATGTTTGTAGCCTTTTAAACTGAACCGAAGGGAGTAATGTAGTTGTCTAGTTTAATTTGTCTTGCGTGTTGCTCAACGGATTGAAACTTGGTGAGGCTGGTCATAGTGGGAGTATCATACTACTAGTATCATGTATATAATCCATGATATCATATGATAGTATCATAGTAGCACTATATTTAATGATTTGTAGAATCTCAATGTAAAATTGTGTACAAGATTTACATGCATTAGAATTTCTAGTTTTACGTGCTATGATACAGTATCTACCTATGATACTCTAACCCTCTCTTTCTTCATTAATTGTTGTGTCATATTAGATTTTTTGCCAATATGGCATGCATGATACTAATTATGATACTCCCACTAGGACTAGCCTGAAGACAATTTTAACTTTTCAGTTTTACTCAGTTTGTGTCGAGGATGGTGATGAGATTAATACCCATTCCTAATGGGCTAAACTGCACGGGCTAGTGGCAGGACCGATGGACCGTCGCAACAGACTGAGTGGTACACAGTTTGGGCCCCTAAAAGTGGGTGGGGGGCTTATTTTGTCCCATGGGCCGCACACTTGTATGTCCGGGGCTAATATATGTTGATTCATGTTCTTACTCAAGTACTAATATGGACATAATAAAGTAAAGAGAAGATCTTTATATTGATGTGAGAAAACATCTTCAAATAAAAAATTGGTAATGATGCTCCGATATAAATATATATAATATTTACATGGGACCCAATTAAAAATGAATATAATATCTGATTGTGTGTTTTTAATTCAAATATGAATGGGATTCCACCTAATAAATCTTGAACAAGACAACAACGCGGCGGTTTCATGTTATAGCCATTTAGCGCAAAAGGTTCTCATGTCCCCTTTGTCTTCTCCAGTGCACTGCTGTCTTCCTCCCCCTCCCTTCCCGCACCCCGCCCACCTCCACGGCGTCGCCTGTTCACTTCCACCACCCTAATTCCATCAGTACTCTTCCCTCCTCACCTCGGTGCCCACCTACCTTTCTTACTCCCCACCTTCCGCGCTCGCTCGCTTCATCCCACCACAAATCTACCGGCGCTACCGGTTTGATCGTCAATTTGGGGTGTCGACGCCACGGACAGATGTTCCCCTAAGCCCCGAGGCCTCCGTCGTCGGTTAAGCTCTTGTCATCCATCACTCTCAAGGTCAGTTCTCCCTGACTCTCTTTTCCTCCTACTCATGATCCCCCCCCTCTCCCGCCCGCCCTATCTACTCCCATCGGACGGCGCCCTACTTCCTCATGTTAACCATTAGATCGATGCTCTATAGGAAATATGGAATTGGAATTACTAGCTAGAACAGTCAGGCGGAGGTAAATGGGGATTCCTATGCATGCAACCCATTTTGCATGCAGGCAGTGCACGTCGTAGTAATAACAGACAAGGTAGTTGTATATGGCAAGAGTTACAGCTCAGGGCACAGCTAGCACATGTATAGCTAGCGCATGCAACGCAACGTAATTTGTACCCATGTGTGTATGCGTAGCGTGCGTGCAGGCAGTGTCACGTAGCACCACGCACAACTGGCATGCCAAATGAGACACTCTGTGCTGTGCGTGTCAGTACATATACATACTGGTACATGGCCCGTCTGATACGCATGTATCCTGTGGGAGCTCCTGGAAACTTGTTTTCGTCGATCTGTCTCTAGCTACCCACCCCACGTATATATAAACTGAGGAACACCTTCAGTTTTGTTTGTAGAGACCAAACAGGCATGTGTAAAAAAGGCAAGTCGGTCTCGCCGCCGCCGCCACCAGTGCCTCAGCAGCATCAGCAGCGACAGGAGAAGGCGGCGGAGGAGGCAACTGCCGGCGTCATGCCGTCCCGGCGCGCGTTGAAGAGAGCGGAGGTGCGGAGGTACAGCGCGGGGGAGCGTCGTGAGCGCATCGAGAGGTACCGGAGCAAGCGCCACCGCCGCAACTTCCAAAAGAAGATCACCGTACGTCTGCATTCACCCATTCATCCCTTCCGATCTCTCTAATGTGTCCCCATTAACTCATTCATTCAGCTTTCCATTTCGATCTGTTTACTCTACGCAGTACGCTTGCCGGAAGACGCTCGCCGAGAAGCGGAACAGGGTCAGGGGCCGCTTCGCACACGTGGCCGGAGATGAGAAGCCGTGCCTTCCGGTTCCAGATAAGACAGAACACATTCCAAGCAGCAGCAACGGGAGTGCGGTGCCGGAGTGGTGGCCGGCGATGGAGGAGGCGATGACCAGGGAGGAGGAGGAGGACAGCATCACTAACCTCCTCCATTGGGACTGGGACTGGGAGATGCTCGCCTCGTACCTCGGCTACAACCTCTGCTCTACTACCGATCCCTCCATCCACCCATCCACCTGAGCAAGCAATGCGACGCAACAAAATTCTGCCTATTCCAGGATCACAGTCACAGGATTGGTTTCCGAAGTTACAAAAGAAGAGGAGTCATGCTGTGTTGATGAATACTTGAACCTTCCGTTTTATTTTTGTTTCCTATTTTGAAATGAACTTTTGGTCCATCTATGGAAGCTGTCCTGTCTACATGGGAATTGGAAGCTGGCCAGCTCATGGGCCATAACTGTGCCATGTATCTGAGATGTTGTCATTGCTACATGTATGCGGATCAATGGCCAGCTCTTAGCCCATTTGGAATACAACGGGAACGACTTGCCTATTTCGAATGAAATCCAGCTAGCGGACCACGAGGGTACCACACATCTCTAGATTCTGCGGCTGTGCATTGCAAACATGTCGATCATTCTCAAAATTAACTTGAACAAAAACTATAAGTCTCGTGTTAGTTATTCTCTTCATCCACACTTTCCCATCCCTTTCCTCTTACTCCTTTTCTCCAGTCACTCAAATGAAGTTTATTGGATTCTTGTTTAAAAGAACAAAACTAGGACTAATTTTTTTAAAATAAAATACAACCCCCAATATGCTACTATATATCATCACCTTCCACAATTCTATGATTCATACTAAACTTTTTTTTCTCAATTTGTTTTGCATATAGACCATAGTATTTACATAAATCAACCAGTGCATCACCTTGTGAGGTTTAACAGATGTCACATTGAAGTTTTGCAAAGATTCTTGTTTCATGAAGAAACACAAAAATGTTTAATGAATGTATGAAGATTCAACATAGTTTTATATTTTTTTTGACCGGGATAGTTTTATATATGTTGTATGTATGTTATCTAGAAGGAACACATATGTGTGCATAGCTTCGTACATATTTCATTGAGGTGTGAAACTTTTGTGAACTTTTTTCTAAAACTTTAATTCAAATTTTTGTAAAACCTCGACAACAAATTTATGAAACCACCCAGCCGCGAGGGGCTTGCTTAAGGCCATATAGAGAGCGCCAAACACGATATACCATTCCATCAAGGATAGAGCACCTAGAGGGTGGCTGCATATAAACTTCCCCACACATCTCACCATTGAGGAAGGAAATTTGAACATCAAGCTGAGGCATAGACCAGTGGCAAATAGAGGCCACATTGAGAAGAGTGCGAGCAGTGGTCATATGAGCCACACGGGTGAAAGTATCATCATAACACAACCGTGATCCTATTGAAAGCAATGAGTCACAAGACGCACTTTGTAGCGCTCAAGAGAACCACCAAGATGCGCTTTGCAGCGATCAAGAGAACCACCAGAGTGATTATTCTTATAGGACCACTTAAACATGGGACACACATGGGGAGGGGTAGAAGCCAGCTCCCATGTGCCAGTGCGCTCAAGCCCAAAAATATTCTTGGCCATCGCAAGCTACCATTCAAGGTAATAAGCACCATCTCTATGCGAAGTTGTCTCAAGGACAATGGAAAGACCATAGAGGTCAAGAAAATAGGGATTAGGTGGGAGGCGATCCCGAGCACGGAGATCATAAGTTGTCTAAGAGGAGAAAGATGGCCTGTCAGTAGAATCACCCATAACATGTGAACGATGAGAATAGTAGAGATGAAAAGAGGGATGAGGAGAAATCACCGAAAGACAATGAAGATGGGGGCAATATTGGGGATAAAGGCGGAGGATCGGGTGATAATGGGGGAGGTAAAGAAGAAGGGGAAGAAGGTACGGGGGAAGAAGGTGGCGAATCATGAATAATGGGGCTAAGAGGAGTAGGAACTCGAGGCACATATGGAGGTGTATCAGGAAACATAAGGAAATATATGTCCTCCACGGAGAAGGTCAAGGAGGATGGACGTGGATAGAATGGACGAGACTCATCAAAGTTCACATCCAAAGAAATGCGCATCCGGCAAGCAATAGCATCACAACACTGATAACCATTATTATGATCATCACTATATACGAGAACAACACACTCAATAGAATGAGTGGTCAGTTTGTGAAATGGATCATATGGGCACCTAGAGGGGGGGGGGTGAATAGGTGCTACTCATTTTTTAGTTCTTTTTCAATTTTAGGCTTGACACAAAGTAAATTCTCTAGATATGCAACTACGAGAATTTCCCTATATGCAACCCTATCTACTAAACACGTAAAGCGGGGAGCGAGGAAACCGTAGTGGAGCACGCGGAGACATAGGGATTTGTTTTACCGTAGTTCGTTCCTTGTTAAGGGAAGTACATCTGTGTTGGAGGGGTGGATGGTTCTAAGACCACCATGCCACAATAGGCCTCACCCTATTCTCTGATGGATCTCACCACGAAAGGCCTGATCCACCTTCTCCACTATTGGTACCCTTCGAGGCGGGAACCGGTGCCTTTACAACTCTAGCGGGGCACACATCCACAACCGAATTGGAGGCTCCCGTAATGACAAAAAGCTATCACAAGAACAAGGATTATCAATATAATCAAAACAAGGATCTAGATATCTACAATAAATACTAGTTCGAAGATTCTCCAAATGAATGGAGAGGAGATGAAGCGCTTGATTGCTGTTGATGAAGATCAAGTCCTCCTCCTTTGATTCCCCAAGGAACATGGCCTTTGGGTGGATGAAGGTGGAGATATCTTAAATGGAACTTGAGGAGCAGATCTTGTCTTTTTCGAATGAACCAAGAGTTCTGGCAGGAGGAGGAGGATGGGTTTAAATACCCCTGCCCAGAACTGGCCGTTGGAGAAGTTTGGGGGCGTATTATCCGCCCCCACTAGGGGTGGACTATCCACCCTGGGCGAAAAATCCGCCCCATGTACGGAAAGTCCGGGGGAAAATACGCCCCCCACACACTGGGTCGCGCCGAGCTTGACTTGGTGAAAAACCTCGAGTGGGCGGATTATCCGCCCCTGGGAAAAATCCACCCCATAGGCGGAAGGTCCGGGGGGAAATCCGCCCCCTCTCTGAGTGATGCGCCGTGGCGACCTTTGTAAAAAACCTAGGGGGGGAGGGGGGTGGAATATCCGGCCCCCTTGAGGGGCATGATTATCCGGCCTCAGAAAAAACTCCTAGCCTAGCCGGAAAATACGGGAGATATTCCGCCCCCCATACAGATGGTCGCGCCCTTGCGCCCTTTTGAGATTGGGGAGGGGCGGATTATCCGGCTGCTGGTAGGGGCGGATTATCCGCTCCCCAAAATCCGTGTCAGTATCCTTTTCAAGGTAAAGATCTGCAACACTTCAACACACATTAAATAATCCTTGGTATTGTTATCTAACACACAAAACACTAGGGATCATGAAATGTTCTTTCAATCTCCCCCTTTTTGGTGTTAGATGACAATACAAGGATTTGCAGTGAAACCTACTAACAACACCTTAAGGAAATGAAAGAGGCTCCCCCTAAATGTGTGCATATTAATAACTTGCATTTGAATACAAATGCACACACTAATGAGCAAGCCAATTTCATAACTTTGACAATTAAAATAAGGATGAGTTAGGAAACATAAGTCATACCACCGGGATGTAAAATAGCCAATGTGAACACCGAGAATATTATTAGGCCTCGAACACATCCCACCATATTGATGCAATCAATAGATAATTCCATAGCTCCATATGACATCAACATAATTCCATACTCCATAGATAAATCCAGAATTCCATATGAGTAGTTCTACAAGATAAATCCAGAATTCCACACAAGTGCACAAATAGTACCATACGACATAGTCTCATACAAACCAAGAACAAACAAGTTCAACAATAAAAGGACACAAGCAACCGATGGAGAAAATGAATTATAAAGAGGCAAATGCTTGCGCCCGACCCATGCAAATCCGAGACCTAATAGAACTACTTCTCCCCCTTTGGCATCTAAAAGCCAAAAAGGAAGAAGAGCGATGCTAGCGCCCCGGAAGATGGCACTACACACCCAAAATTGCAAGAACAAATCAACTAAAAGCCAAGATTGGGTGTGTTTTCCATAAGAACACAAGATAAGCAATAAAATCCAAAAAAGAGCCAATAGGAACCAATTCTTCGCAAGAAAGAGGGTGGTGGCCGAAGCCACCATGTTGGAGCGCATGGCATGACACCGAAAAGATTTATCTTGAGTTCAAAACCAATGCTCATCAATGACCCACATATCACAAAATGATATTAAGCGAAATGATTTTTTCTTGCTTTCGACATTATGGCGGGAGGGTTAGCCCAATCAATTAGGACCACACTCCCCCTATGTCTATTCCCACATCTAAACCAAATACATGAGGAAGTGCAAGTGAGTATGCAAGGATAGTCAAGCCAAGATCCTTGAATTCAAGATATTTAGCTCATTCCTCAAATAACAAAATCTTGCTTCATCAAGTGGCTTCGTGAAGATATCAGCAAGTTGGTTCTTCGTGCTCACAAAATATAGTGCAATATCTCCACGAGCAACATGATCTCAAATGAAATGATTGTGAATATCAATATGTTTTGTCCTTGTATGATGCACCAGATTGTATGCAATTTTAATAACACTTTCATTGTCACATAAAAGAGGCACTTTGTCACAATTGACACCATATTCCTTTAAAGTTTGCCTCATCCATAATAATTGTGTACAAGCACTTGCAACAGCAACATATTCAGCTTCGGCGGTTGAGAGTGATATGCAATTTTGTTTCTTAGAAGACCAACACACTAGAGACCTGCCCAAGAATTGACATGCACCAGAAGTTGATTTTAGATCATCCTTGTCACTAGCCCAATCTGAATCAGTGTAACCACATAGAGATAAACTAGAGCCTTTGGGATACCATAAACCAAAATTTGGGGAATGAACCAAATATCTGAAGATTCTCTTGACAGCCACTAAGTGGATTTCTTTAGGAGCGGCTTGGTACCTTGCACACACTCCTACACTCAACACGATACCGGGCCTAGATGCGCAAAGGTAAAGGAGAGAGCCGATCATGGATCGGTATACCTTTTGGTCCACGTCTTTACCCTTTGGATTAAGCTCAAGATGACATTTAGTTTGCATTGGAGTAGCAACGCCATTGAGATCCGTCATCTTGAACATCTTGAGCATGCCTTGGATGTATTTAGCTTGATTAATGAAGGTTACCTCTCTAAGTTGCTTGATCTCGAATTCAAGAAAGAACCTTAATTCTCCCGTCATAGACATCTCAAACCTATCAGTCATAATCTTTGAAAATTCATCATTAAAAGCTTGGTTAGTAGAGCAAAAAATAATGTTGTCTACATATAGTTGGCATACAAAAAGCTCCCCATTAACCTTCTTAGTAAAAAGAGTGGCATTGATTTTCCCAACTTAGAATCCACGGTCTTACAAAATCTCTTTAAGGTGCTCATACCACGCACGTGGGGCTTGTTTAATGCCATAGAGCGCCTTATAAAGTTTGTAGACATGGTTCGGAAATTTGGGATCCTCAAATCCCGGGGGTTGCTTGATGTATACCAACTCATGTAGTGGACCATTAAGAAAAGCACTCTTAACATTCATTTGCTGTAATTTAAAATTATGATAAGCGACATAAGAAAGAAGGATACAGATGGACTCAAGGCGAGCCACAGGAGCATAGATTTTGCCAAAATCAATGCCTTCCACTTGAGAGAATCCTTGAGCCACTAGCCTTGCTTTATTCCTTACAACAATGCCATTTTCATCTTGTTTGTTCTTGAAAATCCACTTGGTGCCGATAACATTGCGACAATCTTTGGGTTTCTCTACGAGCTTCCAAACCTTGTTGCGCTCGAAGTTATTTAGTTCTTCGTGCATTGCAACCACCCAATCGGGATCTTCGAGAGCATCAAAAACCTTCTTTGGTTCAACCATTGAAATGTGTGCTTGATGATCACAGAAGAGAGCAAGTTATCTTCTAGTAGACACTCTTCTTCTTAGATCACCTACAACCTTGTCAAGAGTTTGGCCCCTTAACTCAAGGTTCCGATCAGCGCGAGCTTTGCGATGAGCCTCAATTTCCTTATTGTTTCTTGACAGAGTTGATTCAACATTTGGATCCTTGTCTTGGCCACTACCTTGCCCTTGATCTTGATTTGAGATGATAACAGGAGACTATTGCTGTACTGGTTCTTCAAGGCTAGACAATCCGCCCCTGGGTAGGGCCGGACTATCTGGCCTAGGAGATGCGGCTGCATTTTCTTCTTATTGAATGTCCTTGACAGAACTTGGAGTGTCAGGGCAGGATAATCCGCCTCTTGGGGCCGGAGAATCCGGCGTAGGATTTTCTGTACTTGCTTGCTCTTCTTGATTTCCCCTAGAGCGAATCAGAGTGCCAGGGGCGGATAGTACGCCCCTTGGAGGGGGCGGATAATCCGGCCTAGTACTACCATTTTGCCCAGAGGACAGATGATCTTCAGGAGGTTGCGATGTTGGTGCAGAGGTTTCTTCAGCAGTAGGGGCTTGTTGACCTTGTGTAGATGAGGGCTCCACCTAAGTGGAGCATTGTCCTTCCCAAACGTCCACAAGGGGTTTCTCAATGGGGCGGAAAAATCCCACGCCCATTCTTCTTATGGCATCTTGGGGTATTTCAACATCTGCATCACAAACATCAACTTGTCCCACATGGGAGCCATCATTTTCATCGAATTACACACTACAAGATTTTACAACAATTCCGGAGAGCTTCTTGTAGACTCTATAAGTGTGGGATTCGGCACCGTAACCAACAAAAATACCTTCTAAAGCCTTATACTCAAATTTAGACAAGCGGACTCCTTTGATGAGAAAGAAACACTTACAACCGAATACCCGGAAGTACGAAATGTTGGGCTTGTTACCGGTAAGTATTTCATATGGTGTTTTGTCCAAGATCTTGTTGAGGGGTGTACGTAGCGAAATATTGATGTCTTATACCCTCTTCACTTAGAAATTCATTTAATGTGTAGTTCTTGAACTCAGAGCCGTTGTCACTTCTTATTGCCAATATGGGGACATTGTGTTGACGTTGAACCTCATTGGCGAAGTCAATGACAGTTTGTTGAGTCTCACTCTTTATCTTGAAGAAAAAGAGCCAAGTGTATCTTTAGTAATCATCGACTATCGCCAAGAAATATTTCTGTAGGGGTTCGTAGCATGGAAAACAAAAAAATTCTACCGCATGAACACAAACAAGCCAAGATCTACCTACTAGATTGCAGCAACAAGTCGATTAGAGTACTCACCCTCGAAGATTCCAAAGCGGTTAACGAGAGAAGATTCTCGTGGGTGATGTAGTCGTACACTTGCCGATATCAAGATTGCATAGACGATCCTTCCGGCGCTGCGTTCCGGCAGCGCTTCTGCAGTCGGTCACACGTCGACGACGTGGTGTCGGAAGTAGAGGGAAGATCCCGCAAGGCTTCGCCTAAGCCGAAGCGATTTATGGGGGAGTATTAGGGTTTCCCTAGCAATCTAGGGTTTAGAAGCCGGAGAGGAGGAGGTAGTCGGTGGCGGCTAGGGTGGCGGCGGCGCGGCTGCGGTGTGGGGAGGGGCTGGTGTTGTGGTGTCTCTTGGGGCACCCCTCCCCTATATTTATGAGAGGGAGGCAGCTTGGGAGAGGGGAGTTTGAATCCTTCCCCAACTCCTTCTCCTACTTGGCTTGTGGTGGTGGGAGAGAAGGATTCTTTCCTTCCTCCACCAGGATACATTGTCCCAGTTTGACTTTTCGAACTTGCCTTTTGACTTTCAATCTGGAGTTTAATTTCTTTCTTTCAAACGCCCAACCAAGTGACCTAGGACATGATGCAATCGTTCCACTTAGTCATGACCTCATGCACCCTTCCCTTCCAGTCCGGCAAACCTTCTAGACCCTTCTAGATTATTCCGGTGAAAACATCGGAATCATTCCTGAACTCCGGAATTGGACTTTCCTTATATGAATCCTATTCTCCGGACCATTCCGGATCTCCTCGTGATATCCCGGATCCCATCCGAGACTCCGAACAACATTTGGTCTTCCTACTTAAATTCCATATCTACTAAACAACATCGAATCATTAAGTGTGTCTCCCTATGGTTCATGAATTATGCAGACATGACCGAGACTCTTCTCCGATCAATAACCAATAGAGGAATCTGGAAATTCATATGGTTCCCACATATTTCTAAGATTACTTTGTGATCGAATGAACCACTTACATATGATACCAATTTCCCTTTGTCTCATGATAGTTTACTTATCGAGGTCTGATCGTCGGTATCTTTGCATACCTAGTTCAACCTCGTTACCGATAAGTACTCTTTTCTCGTTCCCGTGATATGTGATCCCTTGTGAGCCAGTCACATGCTTGCAAGATAATTGGATGACATTCCACCAAGAGGGCCTAGAGTATATCTATCCGTCATATGGATGGACAAATCCCACTCTTGATCCATGTGCCTCAACACATACTTTCCGAATACTCAATGACACCTTTATAACCACCCACTTATGGTGTGGTGTTTGATGCCATCAAAGTATCCATCCGGTGATGGTGATTAGCATGATATCATGGTCGAAGGAATTAGGTTACTATGTATCAGAAAGCTTATAGGAAACGAACTAATGAAATGACTTGATCTTTATGCTACGCTTATCTACAGGAGTATGTCCATCACACCATTCTCCTAATGATATGATCTTGTTGTTAATAACATATCAATGTTCATGATCAGGAAACCATGATCATCTATCAACCAACAAGCTAGTATTATAAAGAGGCTTTACTAGGGACTCTAATTAGTTTACAAATCACACAAGTATTAATGTTTCCGGTTAATACTATTATAGAATGAATGAAAACTTTATCATAAACACAAAGATAAAATAATAACTACTTTTATTATTGCCTCTAGGGCATATCTCCAACAGTCTCCCACTTGCACTAGAGTCAACTAATCTAGATTACATGGTAATATACCGAACACCCATGGTGGTTTAGTGCTGGTCATGTTTTTCCCTCGGGAGAGGTTTAGTCAACGGATCCGCCACATTCAGATCTGTGTGTACTTTGCAAATCTTTATGTCACCATCTTGGACATGCTCTCGAATAGCGTGAAAACGCAGCTTGATATGCTTTAGCTTCTTGTGTGACCTTGGTTCTTGCGCATTGGCTATGGCGCCCATGTATCACAGTAGATAGACATTGGGTCCAGCGCACTGGGAACCACACTGAGCTCTATAATGAACTCCTTCATCCATATCGCCTCTTACAAAGCCTCTGAAGCAGCTATGTATTCCGATTCATTTGAAAATCTCGCCACAACGCTTTGCTTTGCACTCCTCCAGCTTACTGCTTCACCATTCAAAGTAAATACGTATCCAGATGGAGATTTAGAATCATCCGGATCGGTGTTCCAACTAGCATCGGTGTAACCATTAACAGCGAGTTGTTCATCACCTCCATAAGAAAGAACCATATCCTTAGTTCTTCTCAAGTATTTAAGGATGTTTTTGACCGCTGTCCAATGATCCACTCCTGGATCACTTTGATATCTGATAGTTAAACTAACAACATATGCAATGTCGGATCTAGTACATAGCATGGCATACATGATAGATCCTATGGCTGAGGCATAGGGAGTCTTACTCATCCTTTCTCTATCTTCTGCCGTAGCTGGACTTTGAGTTTTACTCAAGGTCGTATTGGGAAACATAGGCAAGAACCCTTTCTTGCTATCTTCCATTCCAAACCTATTTAGAACTTTGTCCTAATATGTACTCTGTGACAACGATATTAGGCGTCTCGATCTATCTCTATAAATCTTTATGCCTAATATATAAGCAACTTCGCCAAGATCCTTCATTGAAAAACTATTATTCAAATAATCTTTGACACTATTAAGAAGGTCTACATCATTACCAATCAACAATATGTCATACACATATAGTACTAGGAATTCTATAGAGCTCCCACTCACTTTCTGGTAAATACAAGCTTCTCCATAAGTTTGTATAAAACCAAAACTTTTGATTACCTTATCAAAACATTGATTCCAACTTCGGGATGCTTGCTTCAATCCATAAATGGAACATTGAAGTTTGCATACCTTGTTAGAATCTTTGGATCGACAAAACCTTTGGGTTGTACCATATACAACTCTTCATCAATGTCTCCATTGATAACACCATTTTGACATCCATCTGCCATATGTCATAATCATAATATGCAGCGATTGCTAACAAAATCCTGACAGACTTTAGCTTCGCTATCGGTGAGAAAGTCTCATCGTAGTCAACTCCTTGAATTTGTCGAAACCCTTTTGCGACAAGTCGAGATTTATACACAGTAACATTACCATCAACATCTATTTTCTTCTTGAAAATCCATTTGTTCTCGACAGCCTTATAGCCATCCGGTAAGTCCACCAAAGTCCATACTTGGTTTTTGTACATGGATCCAATCTCGGATTTCATGGCTTCTTGACATTTATTGGAATCTGGGCTCATCATTGCTTCCTCATATATCGCAGGGTCGTCGGTGTTGTCCACCAACATTACATTCATAACGGGATCATACCAATCGGGAGTGGTACGAGTTCTTGTTGACCTGCGAGGTTCCGTAGTAACTTCGACCGAATTTTCATGATAAACATCATTATCTTCCTCTCTTATTGGTGTAGGCGCCACAGGAACTTCTTCCGGTGTTGTGCCACTCTCAAATCCGAGAGAAGGTTCGACAACCTCGTCGAGTTCTACTTTCCTTCCAGTCACTTCTTTCAAGAGAAACTCCTTCTCTAGAAAGGATCCATTCTTGGCAACGAATATTTTGCCCTCAGATATATGATAGAAGGTATACCCAATAGTTTCCTTCGGGTATCCTATGAAGATGCATTTTTCCACTTTGGGTTCAAGCTTGTCGGGCTGTAACTTATTTACATAAGCTTCACAACCCTAAACTTTAAGGAACGACAATTTAAGTTTCTTCCCAAACCATAATTCATATGGTGTCGTTTCAACGGATTTAGATAGTGCCCTATTTAAAGTGAATGCGTTTGTTCTAATGCATAACCCCAAAATGATAGCGGTAAATTGCCCTATTTATGGTTTCTTCCCAAACCATAATTCATATGATGTAAGTGACATCATAGAACGAACCATATCTAAGAGAGTTTGATTACGACATTCGGACACACCATTACGTTGTGGTGTTCTTGGCGGTGTCAATTGTGAAAGTATTCCGCATTTCTTTAAATGCTCACCAAACTCGTAACTTAGATATTCACCTCCACGATCAGATCATAGAAACTTAATCTTCTTGTTACATTGATTCTCCACTTCACTTTGAAATTCCTTAAACTTCTCGAAAGTTTCAGACTTATGTTTCATGAAATAGATATACCCATATCTACTCAAGTCATCTGTGAAAGTAAGAACACAACGATAACCACCGCGCGATGCTACACTCATTGGGCCACACACATCGGTATGTATGATTTCTAATAAGTCCGTAGCTCGCTCCATCATACCAGAAAAATGGAGTATTAGTCATTTACCCATTAGATATGCCTTGCATCTTTCAAGTGATTCGAAATCAAGTGATTCAAGAAGTCTATCGGAACAGAGTTTCTTCATACGCTTCACTCCAATATGACCAAGACAACAGTGCCACATATAGGTTGAGTTATCGCTCAATTTAAAATGTTTAGCTTCAATGTTATTAATATGTGTATTACTACAATTGAGATTCAACAATAATAGACCATCTATCAAAGGTGCATGTGCATAAAACATATTACTCATATAAATCGAACAACCATTATTCTCGGACTTAAACAAGTAACCGTCTTGCAATAAACATGATCCGGATATAATGTTCATGCTCAACACAGGCACCAAATAACAATTATTTAAGTATAAACTAATGCCGATGGTATATGAAGAGGTAGCGTGCCGAACGCGATCACATCAACCTTTGATCCATTTCCAACGCGCGTCGTCACCTCGTTCTTCGCTAGTTTCCGTCTATTCTGCAGCACCTGTTTCGAGTTACAAATATGAGCAACTGAACCAGTATCAAATACCCAGGCACTACTACGACTACTAGTGAGATACACATGAATAACATGTATATCAGATATACCTTTCTTCTTGATGTTGCCGTTCTTCAGATCCACCATGTACTTAGGGAAATTCCGCTTCCAGTGACCTTCTCCCTTGCAGTAGAAGCACTCAGTATCAGGCTTAGGCCCAGCCTTGGTCTTCTTCGCCGGCGTAATAACTTTCTTACCACCCTTCTTGAAGTTTCCCTTTTTCTTAGACTTTCCTTGCCTCTTGAATTTGGTGGTCTTATTGACCATCAACACTTGGTGCTCTTTCTTGATCTCCACTTCCGCAGACTTTAACATGGAGAAGAGTTCAGACAACGACTTGTCCATGTTTTGCATATTGTATTTCATCACAAAGTTCTTGTAACTTGGTGGTAGTGATTGGAGGACACGGTGAATACCCAAAGCATTAGGAATCACTATACCTAAGCTTTGGAGCTTACTTGCATGCCCAGACATCTTAAGCACATGCTCATTGACAGAGCTGCCCTCTTCCATCTTGCAGTTAATGAACTTTTCAGAAGCCTCATAACTCTCAACTGCCGCGTGAGCCTCAAATATCATTTTGAGTTCACGGACAATATCATGTGGGTCAAAGTTCTCAAACCTTTTCTGAAGCTCCGATTCTAAACCATACAAGATAGCACACTAAACTATGGAGTACTGATTCTTCTGAGTGAGGAAAACATTCTTCACCTCATCGGTAGCATCAGCTACATGTGGGTCATCCAGCGGTGCATCCAGCACATAGGTCAAATTACCAGCATTGAGGACAATCCTCAAGTTGCGGAACCAATCCGCGAAGTTGCTTCCATTGTTTTTCAACTTTTCTTTCTCTAGAAACACATTAAAATTGATGGTAGGGGCCGCCATTGATCTACAACATATTTGCAAATGACAAATTGAGTTCTAATTAATAGTTAAATTAATCTAGGTGAACTCCCACTCAAAACAACATCCCTCACATTGTTTTAGTGATCACACGAACCAAATCCACCACATCAAAAATGATCATCATGAGAGATGATGTAGCTTCAAAGGCGAATAATCAACATGTTCATCATATCTACTATATGACTCATGCTTTAACTTTCGGTGATCCGTGTTCCGAGACCATGTATGTACATGCTAGGCTCGTCAAGATCAAACCTTAGCTTCCGCATGAGCAAATCTGGCTTGCTCCCATTGTATACACTCGCAGAATCTAACACACCCGATCATCACATGGTTATTCGAAACAATGAGCTTTAGCAACGGTGCCTACTAAGTACGAACACTTTATAATTTGATATTTTGTGAGAGGGATCATCTTATAATGCTACCGTCGAGAACTAAGCAATACAAGATGCATAAAAGGATTAAGATAATATGCAATTAAAAATATGTGATATGATATGGCCTTTCGTCTTGTGCCTTCGATCTCCATCTTCAAGCACGAACATGATCTCCATCATCACCGGTGTGGCGTCAAGGTCAATGGCACTGCTCCATGGTTGTCGTCCACCAGCATCAACTATTACAACTACTTTGAATAATAAACACGTAGGTCTAAACGAAATTAAAAGACAACCATAAGACTCCTGCCGGTTGCCGACTTACAATAAGGAACATTGCATACATCATATATATTCAAAATCATGGCCATATCACATCACAGCACACCCCTGCAAAACAAACTTAGACGCCTCTAATTTTATTTGCATGTTTTATGTAGTTTGGGGCTTTCAATAAGTGTCGTTCTAACTTACAAACAAGAACCACACCGTTGATGTTTGAACTATCAAGTGACCGTTGTAAATTGAATCTTTAATATGATGGGAGAGACAGACACCTGCAAAGACACTTATGCAATACATGTTGCATGTTGAGCGTGGAGCAAGTCTCATGAACGATGTCATGTAAGGTCAGCCCGGGCCGCTTCATCCCACCATACCGCAAGATGCAAAGTACACAAAAAGCAATTGATAATAAAAGCACCACTGCCCACAATGACCATTGTGTCTCGTGCAACAGATCTACATATAAACACGGCTCTGATACCACTATAGGGGTTTGTTGCATGGAAAACAAAAAATTTCTACCGCATGAACACAATAAAGCCAAGATCTATCTACTAGATTGCAGCAACGAGTCAATTAGAGCACTCACCCTCGAAGATTCCAAAGCGGTTAACGAGAGAAGATTCTCGTGGGTGATGTAGTCGTACACTTGCCGATCTCAAGATCGCATACACGATCCTTCTGGCGCTGCATTCTGGCAGCGCTTTCGCAGTCGGTCACATGTTCAGTACTCGATGAAGACCTTCCTCTCCCTTGATCCAGCTAGCAGCGGATGTTGTAGTTCTCTCCTCGTAGTTCCGACAGCACGACAGCGTGGTGTCGGAAGTAGAGGGAAGATCCTGCAAGGCTTCCCCTAAGCCGGAGCGAGTTATGGTGGAGTATTAGGGTTTCCCCAGAAATCTAAGTTTTATAAGCCGGAGAGGAGGAGGTAGTCGGTGGCGGCTAGGGCGGCGGCGACTTGGTGCGGCGGCGCGGCTGCGGTGTGGGGAGGGGCTAGTGTTGTGGTGTCTCTTGGGGCACCCCTCCCCTCTATTTATGAGAGGGATGGCAGCTTGGGAGAGGGGAGTTTGAATCCTTCCCCAACTCCTTATCCTACTTGGCTTGTGGTGGAGGGAGAGAAGGATTCTTTCCTTCCTCCACCAGGATACATTGTCCCAGTTTGACTTTTCAAACTTGCCTTTTGACTTTCAATTTGGAGTTTAATTTCTTTCTTTCAAACACCCAACCAAGTGACCTAGGACATGATGCAATCATTCCCCTTAGTCATGACACATTCATGCACCCTTACCCTTCCGGTCCGGTGAACCTTCTAGACCCTTCTAGATCATTTCGATGAAAACACCGAAATCATTCTCAAACTCCGGAATTGGACTTTCCTTATATGAATCTTCTTCTCCGGACCATTCCGGATCTCCTCGTGATATCCTGGATCCCATCAGAGAATCCGAACAACATTAGGTCTTCCTACTTACATTCCATATCTACTAAACAACATCGAATCCTTAAGTGTGTCTCCCTACGGTTTGTGAATTATGCAGACATGACCGAGACTCTTCTCCGATCAATAACCAATAGAGGAATCTGGAAATTCATATGGTTCCCACACATTTCTATGATTACTTTGCGATCAAATGAACCACTTACATACGATACCAATTTCCCGTTGTCTCACGATAGTTTACTTATCCGAGGTCCGATCGTTGGTATCTATGCATACCTAGTTCAACCTCGTTACCGATAAGTACTATTTTCTCGTTCCCATGATATGTGATCCCTTGTGAGCCAGTCATATGCTTGCAAGCTAATTGGATGAAATTCCACCAAGAGGGCCCAGCGTATATATATCCATCATATGGATGGACAAATCCCACTCTTGATCCATGTGCCTCAACACATACTTTCCAAATACTCAATGGCACCTTTATAACCACCTAGTTACGGTGTGGTGTTTGATGTCATCAAAGTATCCATCCGGTGATGGTGATTAGCATGATCTCATGGTCGAAGGAATTAGCTTACTATGTATCAGAAAGCTTATAGCAAACAAACTAATGAAATGACTTGATCTTTATGCTACGCTTATCTTGTTAATAACATCTCAATGTTCATGATCAAGAAACCATGATCATCTATCAACCAACAAGCTAGTATTTTAAAGAGGCTTTACTAGGTACTCTAATTAGTTTAAAAATCACACAAGTATTAATGTTTTTGGTTAATACTATTATAGCATGAATGCAAACTTTTATCATAAACACAAAGATATAATAATAACTACTTTTATTATTTCCTCTAGGGAATATCTCCAACAATTTCTTCCCACCAAGGCTAGCATGAGATGGAGGACCAAATAAGTCCACATGAAGTAATTCCAAGATCCTCTTTGAGGAAACAATATTTTTCCTCTTGTGGGGTGAGTCATGCATCTTGCCTTCAACACAAGCCCTGCAAACACGATCTTTGGCAAAGGAAACATTGTCTTTTAGTCCAAGGGTGTGGCCACCCTTGTGAAGACTTTGCAAAGTTCTAATGTTGACATGGGCTAGACGGCGATGCCATAACCAGCCCACGTCGGCCTTTCCGAATAAGCACATCGGACCCGCAGTGGTTTTCCCCAAAAAGTCCACCACATACAGGTCATTTTCGACGTACCCAACGAAAGCGACCTTTAGAGACTTGATCCACAAGAGTACCACTAAATCACCATCAATGAAAACAACAAAGCCCATCTTACCAAGGGCACGAACAGAAAGTAAATTGTAACCGAGGGTCTCAACAAGCATGAAGTCCACGAGAGAGATATCATTGGCAACCACAAACTTGCCAAGACCCAATACCTCAGATTTAGACTTATCACCATAGGAGACTGTAATATGATCACGATTGGGTCTCATCTCTGTGATGATCTCTTTGCTTCTGGTCATATGACTAGTGCACCCACTCTCCAGCACCCATTTAGACCCACCAGAAGCATAGCCTTGCAAGAGAATTACTTCTTGGTTTTAGGTACCCATTTTTCAATGGGTCCTCTCATGTTAGTAACAAGGGTCTTTGGAACCCAAATATATCAATCAAAATATTCATCAAAAGGACCAACATAATTTGCATAGACATCACCATAGTAATCACAAAATAGTTCATAATTAGGATTGTTATACCCTACAAAACCAATACGGTCAGTTTTGTCTTTTGTGATGTTCTTCTCAACGGTGCTTGTCTTTGCTTGTTCACTCTTGGTCTTCTTCTTCTTGTTGTTCTTCATCTTCTTGGACTTGGAAGCATATCCAAGTCCCTCTTTTCCAAGATTTGATCTTTGCTTGCCAAGAATATCATCAATAACACCCTTACCTTTGGGAGTGGTGTCATTAACAACCTCATCTTCCACCCTAGCATTTTCCGTGTGAATATATGTTGATTTAGATGTGCTAGGAACATCATACTTGGTCAATTGAATTTGGAGCTGATCATGCGACTCATTGAGAATAGAGAATTCACTTTTCAAAGCCTTGTGAGCAATCTCAAGTTTCTCCAATTCCTCGGAGATTCTATCATGAGTAGCCCCAAAGTCAAACTTTTTCTTTCTTTTGTTTCTTTGCTTTGGCTACTGCATTGTCATGTTCCTTAACAAGCTTTGTCACCATTTCTTCATGTGACTCCTCAATAGACTCAAGCCTCTCTTCAAGAGAAACACGAGCCTCTTCCTCTTCTTCTAGAGAATTTTTAAGTATGCAATTTCCATTGCATCCTCCCTTTCAATCCTGCCCTTTTCTTCAAGAAGCACTTCATTTTGGGCCAGCTGGTCCATGAGAGACTCAAAATGTATTTTATGCTCACCTTGCAAGTTAGTGATGAAATAGTCCAAAGCAATAATTTCTTCTTTATCCTTAAGACTAGTAGGATCATCTATGTCAATCATAGCCTTAGGAAAAGAAGTGTTAGCAGGTGATACCTCGGAACCTCTTGCCATGAGACAAGTAGCGTTCTTGTTGATGACGTTTTCGTTCGGAGAGTCGAAGAGAGATGTTGGTGTATATGTGTTGACTATAGCAGCCATCTCTCGAGAGCTATCATCCTTGTCTTCATCTTCACTTCCCGAAGTATACTCTTCTTGAGCCACTAGGACTATCTTTGGTTGCTTCTTGAATGGAGCATTCTTCTTCACAAATTGCTTATTTTGTGGAGCCTTTGACTTCTCCTTGAGAAAGAGTATTCCTCCATTATCTTCTCTACTTTGATAAGGACACTCATCTACAAAGTGCAGCCAGTCTCCACAATTGAAACACGTTCTTAGCTTGGGACCGTTCTCCCTTCTTCCATTTTCTCCATGATGACACACAAGTATATGGGGTGTATCGTAGTACTTTCGATAAATAGTAGTGTCGGTCCCAACGAGGAGCAGAAGGTTTTGACTAGTGGTATGGAGCAGGAAATCTCTGTAAATACTTAACAAACGGATTTTTAGGGGTTTTATGATAAAGCAAGGAAACAAAGTGCAAGTAATAAAGACAACGAACAAGTGCAGCAAGTGTTCCAATCCTTTCTTAGCAAAGGACAAGCCGGTGGAAATATTTATAAGGACCAAACGTTCTCGAGGACACATGGAAATTCTGTCAAGTGCTTTCGCTTCATATAGCTGAGCAGTCTTCTTTGGTTTTGTAAGTGTTGTGTGGGTGAACCTGTGCTAATGTACCGACCTTACTTGGACTAATACATACTTGTGATTAAACCCCCTGCAAGCATCCGCAACTAAATGAAAGCAATTAAGATGTAAAACTAACCACAACCTTAAACTCTGAGATCCTACGCTCCCATGTGCAATGGTGTCTTAACGGGGGTTCAGGTTTCTATCACTCCGGCAACCCCACAATTAGTAGCCAAATACACAATGCATTCCCCTAGGCCCATAAATGGTGAAGTATCATGTAGTCGACGTTCACATGACACTACTAGAAGAATAGCACCACAACTTAAATACTAAACCATTGAATAATATCTCAACACAAATCCACTACTAACAACATGACTTCTCCCATGTCCTCAAGAACTAAACAAACTACTCACAAGACATCATATGGATCAAGATCAAAGATGATATGGTGATGGATAACAATCTAAACATAAACAATAATCCAATGGTTCCACTCACAAGCATCAACTACAATAGTAATCAACACCGGGAAAGTTTCCCCTAAGAACTATGCAAGTATTCAACACAATTGTTACAACAAGATGGAGTGGTGATGTTGGTGCTGGTGGAGATGATGGTGTGGATGATGATGATGACCCCGATGAAGTCTAGCTTGATGATGGTGTTGATGGCGATGATCTCCCCTCTCCGGGAAGGAA
Source organism: Avena sativa (assembly GCA_916181665.1). NCBI lineage: Eukaryota > Viridiplantae > Streptophyta > Magnoliopsida > Poales > Poaceae > Avena > Avena sativa. Next base: position 356,804,551 of record OV702283.1, on the reverse strand, counting down.
TTTCCCCCGCAAAAATATGTCTGTCGGAGAGCTCTTTCTCTCTCGGTGTTTTCCGCCCCGCAGAGGCGGCAGAATCTTTTGGTGGTCGCTCCCTCTGTTTTAGGGTTTCGAGGATAATATATAGGCGAGAGGGCCGAGCTAGAGGTGGGCCAGGTGGGCCACACCGTGCCAGGGGGGTGTGGGCCCCCTGTGGCCCATCTCCGCCTCCCCTTCTAGCTTTCTTCATCTTCTAGGAAAATATGATTTTCCGTAGTTTTTCTGATATTTTCCTGATCTTCACGAAATTGCATCAAAACACCTCTTTTTTCCATAAGAAACCTGACTCTGGCAGTTCATCCTCCAAGAATCATCCAACATGCAAAAACTGATGAAAAGACATAAGTAACACCTCTTAATAAGAAATATATCAATGAATAGAGGCAAATTATGATATAGAATGGTGATGCAAATTGGACATATCAACTCCCCCCAAGCTTAGACCTTCTCTTGTACCCAATCGAAACTGAGCTTAGTAAACATGTCCATAGGTTTATGGAGTGAAGTGTCGATAAAAAATACGGACAAGAAGCATCACACTTACCATTACACAACTCATAGAAGAAAGCAACTCACCATTATATAACTTAGCTTGCAACTAGTAGAGGAGTCACAATAGAGATGCATAAATATAAATCATAATTGGAATTGGCAAACTTTGTTCTTGGTCAGAGAACATCTGGCAAATAGTTTCACAAAAAAAAGCTTTTTAGAAGTTTTACAACAGGAATACTCTTTTGGTCAAACATAAAAGGTTTTTCACAAAGAAGGCTTTCAAAGTAATACTCAATAGATAAGAGTCTTGTGCAAACAAGAAGATGAAGAACATGATTGAATAAATCATCATATGAATGCGTGGAACACAACAACTCAAATGCTTGCTGGAGAAAGAGAGGAAGTAGGTTTACTGACTCGACTTAGAAATAGGAGAAAGGACCTTCATAGAGGGAAGCAGGGATTTCAAGTCATAAAGAGCTTCCAAAAGATTATGGTACTTACTAGCTTTGATCCCTCATTGCCCCTATCATAAGCATCTTGAGGTGATTAATGTTAAAGTGAACAAAGATGGAGTATATGCTTGACAAAATATAAGTTGGCAATCTCATGTCCCTTGAGTACGAGGGCCGCTCCTCATGCTACTCAACTTTAGTTACCGGTAAGTTCTTGTCATTGTAAGTACATGTGTATCATAAAGAACCGCCAATAGGGTACCCCTTGCACATGATACAAGAGCTATCCCATAATCAAAATGACAAGGCAAGCAGACAGTGAGCATCTCAGCGATCTTTTTATTTTCTATTTGCATAGGTTTTTATTGAGTATGCTTCACAAATTGCTCACTATGGTTATGCTGCATGTTTCTGCCATGATTAGGCATGGCTTAGGCTAGTGGCCCAGGCGTTTCTCTAACACACATACATAACTCCATGGACTTACAAGCTCCCCTTTTATTTCACACCGACGACATCCGCAAACAAAAGAGCATGATATCAACTGGATATGTATCCATAAGTGTTGAAAGTGTTCCCCGTGACAGCACGGTTCTGCTAATCCCAACGTATAGATGCAAGGATATACAACTTCGATGACACAATGGTTCAAGTTTATTAGGGGAAAGAAAATAAGATGTGCCATCAAGTTTGTGAGAGATTTACTAACTAGTTTTCACATAACAAAATAATTTTTAATTCGAAAGATAGATGAATCTTGAGAATTTGCTTGGAATAGCAATACTGCTAATAGGTAGATATGTTGGACACAAATGGCACAGGTTTTGGTTCAAAGGGATTGGATGCATGAGAAGTAGTCCTTCTCAAAATAGGCTTTTGGCTATCAAGGCTGGGTAGCAAGCAAAAGAGTTGAAGGTAATAAGCAAACATACAAGTAATAAAGCCAAACATGCAATCTTCCTTGAAGACACAAAAGATCTTAAATAAAGAATACTAAGCTTATGGGCCAATCAAGAAAGAAAATAAAAGATACAAAATACCTGTAAGCTTTTTCTATTTTCCTTTCAAACCTCAAAAAGTGTTGCTACTGACCAGAGCTCGGTTTGCCAAAACCAATTTAGATCTACTTGATGCTCCCAAAGTGATACCAATACTGATCAACAAGATCAATCATATAATAGAGATTGCAAACTAAAATAAGAAGTGCAAAAGGTTAAACTTCTCATTAATATTCCATAAAGGCACTCACACCAAGGGATACATAGATAATCAACTAAAGGAGAGATACTTCCACAATGCAAACCAACCTATAAGATAACTTCTCTACCAAATATATGAATCCACTAAAAAGGTAAAAGATAAAAGATAATGATGTGATACCGTGGCACTCCCCCAAGCTTGGAACAAGCCAAGGGGATTCCAAATCTGATGATGAATTACTCCTTTGGTGGTGGTGTTTTCTTGATAATCTCTTTAATCAGTTTCCTCAAATCCTCAATCTCGAAGGTTAGAGTACGAATAAACTCCGAATTTTTCTCAATGCGGTTGATGATCATATCGGACCGAGAATCCTAGTCCTTGTTATTCTTTCCCTACTCTTCCTTCTTAGTGTGTTCCTTCCCTGCATGGTTAGAGAGAGGCAGATCCCAAACCGAGGGAAAGTTCCCTTTGGGCACCTGTTGGTATTGTTTCTCATGTATAAGAGTATGGAAGGGGTTCTTGGTACGTGGAGGAGGTGACCATGGAACGAAGACAAGACGTGGAGGTTTCCCTCCCGTAGACATCTGTGCTTTCCTCCTAAGCTTGGTAGGGTTTGCCACCACTCCAATGCTTACGACGGTAGCACAGGTGTCCGCGCCTAGGGTGGGTGTGGCCACCCTGGACTCCGTTTCCTCCTCTGTTTCGTCTCGTAACCTTCCGTATGTAGTAAAAACATCAAAAATATAAAAAGATAGGGTTTTCACGAACCTTCTGTTTTCACCACTTTTACCTAATCAAAGACGAACTCTGCATATTCCTTTTCTCGATCTCCTGAAAATTTCTTTCCTCACAAGGCATTACACAAACCTTAAGGGCAACATTAGTGTATGCAAAAATAGTAAACCTTTAGGTACACACTTCAACTGAAATCCATCAAAACAAAAGACACTATAGCAACTCCTTTCCAAAACCCCAAAAGAATCTGGAAGGGAATCAATATAAGAGGCAAATGCAAATGATGGCAGAAATCTGTCAAAACAGGCCGACAGGTAAAGATTGATTTTTTTTGAAAACCTTCTGTTGCTCAAATCAAAAAGTGCAAAACTAATGAAAGTTGGGTAACATCTGGGAGAATAAGAACAGAAAAATACAGCTCCATCCGTTGTACTGAGCTCCTTCACGATTTTTTACAATGCAGCACAAAAATTTGTCCCAAGACAGCCACTTTTCACAACTCCTCTACTTCTCAAAAGTAGTTGATCTTGACACAAAAACCAAAACAAAAAGGATAAGGAGTGGTTATAATGAGGTAATAACTTCCAAGACTCAAAAAAACTATTGGGTTATCTCCCAAGAAGTACTTTTCTTTAATGCCTTTAAGTTAGGCTTGAAAATTTCAAAGATGCTCACATAGGAGATATATATTTGAAGTGAAAGAGAGCATCAGGAAGCAAATATCCAACACATTTGAGTCTAACCCACTTCCTATGCATGGAAGTATCATGAGAAAACAAATTATTGAAACAAAAATCCAACAACATAGGAAGACAAAACAAATGCAACTTCAAAGATTTCAACATAAAACGGGGAAACTTAACATTATTGAGATGCATAAAACCATGTTCCCCTCTCTCGTAATAACTTTCAGTAGCACCTTGAATAGAGTTGACAATATAACTATCACAAGAAACAAATCTATCATCAGGATGAGCATACTTACTATCATCAAAAAGAGGTACAAGGTCATAAACTGGATCAATAGAAGCAAGTTGTTCCATCCTGAAATCTTCATTAGGCAAGATATTTTCACAAGGAGCTTTAGCAAATTTGAAAAAGTTAAACTCACAAGAATCTCCATCAAACTTAGTTAAAACTTTTTCCTTCTTACAATCTATAATAGCCCCACAAGTGTTCATGAAAGGTCTACCAAAGATGATAGGACAAGTTTTACTAGCTGTTGAACCAAGTAGTAGAAAATCAGCAGGATACTTAATCTTACCGCAGAGAACCTCCACATCTCTTATAATACCAATGGGACAGACTGTCTCTCTATTATCAAGGTGAATAACCACATTAATATCCTCAAGCTCACAAGGACCAATTTCATGCATAATTTCCATGTAAAGCTCATAAGGAATAGCACTAGAACTAGCACCAATATCACATAAACCATAATAGAAATGATCACCTATTCTTACAGAAAGCATAGGGACACTAGATTTTCTAGCTTTTCTAGGATGGGAGACAATATTAGAAGCATCTTCACAGAAGACAATGTGCTCATCCTCTATATTTTTAGTGACAAGATATTTCACAATAGCTACCACAAGCTCAATATTTATTTGCTCATTTGGTTCCACAGTTTTCTTTCTACTTTTGTTATTCGCATTAATCATCATAGAATACTCCTTTACCCTAGCTGGGAAAAGTGTTTTCTCAACAAAAGTGATGACCCACAAGTATAGGGGATCACAACAGTCTTCGCGGGTAGTATTACCCATATATTGATTCGACACAAGGGGAGACAAAGAATACTTGCAAGCGTTAACAACTGAGTTGCTAGTTCAGCTGCACCTGGAAATAGTTCTTGCTCACAGAAGTTTATCAGTAGCAACAGTTTGTAGTAGCAACAACAAAGCAACAGCAACAACAACAACAACTGTGAAACATGAGCAATAGTAACAGTAACGGTAACAGTAGTATTCGAGTGCGGTAGGCATAGGGATGGATGGACGGGCATTGCATGGATGAGTCTAAACATGTAACTTCAAGATATAGGGAATTGCAGATAAATAATAACAAGTATCCAAGTACTAAACAATCCTAGGCATGTGCTCCAAATATAGTCATACGTGCTCGCAATGAGAACTTGCACAACATCTTCTGTCTAGCCAGCCCGTGGCAGCAGGGCCTCTAGGGAACTACTGGAAATTAAGGTGCTCCTTTTAATAGAGCACCAGAGTAAAGCATTAACACTCTGTGAACACATGTGATCCTCACACCACATCCATCCCCTCCGGTTGTCCCAATTATTGTCACTTTGGGGCCTTTGGATCCAGACAATGATATGTGTACACAATTTGCAGATAAGATCACAAATAATAATATCATAATAATTCAATAATAAGTTCAGATCTGAGATCATGGCAATCGGGCCCTAGTGACAAGCATTAAGCACAACAAGTTGCAACAAAGTCAAGTAACACTAATAGATATACTAGGCACTATGCCCTAACAGATATTATTCGATTACATGATAGAACTCATCCAATCCCTACCATCCCCAAGCCTACAGCGGGGGACTACTCACTCATGGATGAGGGAAACATCAATGGTTGATGGAGATGGGTTGGTGATGACGATGGCGATGATCCTCTCCAAATCCCCCGTCCCGGGAGGGTGCCAGAACAGAGTTTCTGGATTCGAATCTTGGTTTCTGGTGGCGGCAGCGGAGGGGAACTCTTTCTGGAAAACTATCGAGCCCCTGAGTTTTTAGGTCAGAAGGCAACTTATAGGCGCGGAGGGAGGCCGAGGAGCTGCCTAGGGTGGCCTCACCCCCTCCAGGTGCGGGGTCAGGTGGGCCCGCGCCTGGGGTGGGTCTGGGCGCCCCAGGCCTCCCCTCTGTCTCCCCTTCTGGCTCCGTGGATCTTTTGGTGAAAAATAGTTTTTGGCATATTTTCCGGGATTTTTCCTGATAGTTGATTTTCTACACAAAAACAAGACACCAAGGTCATTATGCTGAAAACAACGTCAGTCCATGTTAGTTGTATCCAAATCACACAAGTTTAGAGGAGAAACAATAGCAAAGTGTTCGAGAAAGTAGATACGTTTTGGACGTATCAACTCCCCCCAAGCTTAGCTTATTGCTTGTCCTCAAGCAATTCAGTTGAAAACTAAGTGCGATAAAAGAACTTTCACGAACACTTTGCTTCATATGATGTATATATTCTCAGCACAGGAGTAGATGCTTAGACAATTCATAATAAGAAGTATGCAACTATGTCTACTCAATAGTCATTGCAAGCTATGAAGAGAAACCAACTCAATAATAATAAGTAGCATGGAACATAAACATAAGCAACATTGCAATGCTCATAATAAGGTATGATTGAGTGGTATCTCGCTTGGCTTTGTTTTAAGAGCACAATATAAATGCCAAGGCACCTGTAAAGTTCACATGAAGACTAGAAGTAAAGATATCAGAGATATAAGCATCAAAGTCATGACATAATTAACCAAGTTTTGGAACAAACACAAGAATGACAACTATGCTCTCAAGAAGGTGCTTATAGAATAAGTGATGACTCAAAAAAATTGTGAAAATGGTTTGTGAAGGTTTGAAAGGCTTCCTAATGCTGAAAGGAAGGTACTCGTTAGCTTTGAGCTCTCATTGCCCCCATCATAGGCATCTTCATGTGGTTAAGGTAAAAGTGAGGTCCACTCTGAATCATATGCTTGACAGATCATAGACTGGAAATCTCAAGTCCCTTGATTACGAGGGTCGCTCCGCATGCTACTCAAGTTTGGTCACCTGAAAGTTCTTGTCATTGTAAATACATGCATATCATCGAGAACCGCCAACGGGGTACCCCTTGCATATGGTACAGGATCTTTCCCATAACCAAATTTACAAGGCAAGCAGACAATGAGCATCTCAAAAATCTTTTTATTTACCATATGCATAGCTTTTTATTGAGGATGCTTCCTAGATGCTCATTACAGTGATGCTGCAAGTTTCCACCATGATTAAGCATGGCTTAGGCTAGCGGCCTATGCGTTTCTCTAACACAATGTATAAACACCATGAACTCACAACCTCCCCTTTTATTTCACATCGTCGACATCCGTAAACAAAAGAGAAAAGTATCAACTGGATGAGATATCCAAAAAGTGTTGAAAGCATTCTCCGTGACAGCACGGTTCTGCTGACTCCCAGTATATAATTAGCAAGCATATAACTTTCATGGACTAGTCACAATGGTTCAGAATTATTAAGCGCAAGGAATAAAGTGTGCCATCAGGTTCGTGAGAGCTTTACTAACTAACTTTCTCAAAACAGACAAACATTTTATTTTGGAAGAAAACACGGCATATGGAATATGCACTGAAATAGCAAATGATGCTAATAGGTAGGTATGGTGTTGGAGTTGGAAACACATGTAGAGCACATACACAGTGCAAGTGAAGGCTAGCAATAGAGAGGGAGCGACAAACGAGAGAGCAATAACTGTCATAATCATGCTTGCAACAAAACATGACTAACTATGGCATGAAAGTGATACAAGAACTCTGAGGCAAAATAAATCATCGAGGCTTACTGACTATTGATTAGTCATATGCATGCGTGAGCATGTGCCAAGTCGATTCACATGAATAGTCAGAGGAGGATACCACAATGTCATACCAAAGTATGAATAAAACAATGCAAGAAAACATTCATATGACATGCTACAAACTATTAGCAAGCTGGAGCTAATCATAGACAAGAAAGAACTACTAAGCATCCATAATGACATACACCTTACACAAACAGGCTAAGCATGCTCACAATGATGAGTATATGTACAAAAATGAAACAAATAGTGTTCGTTACCAGCCTCTTACCACACCTCGAGTTGTCTTAATCTTCATTATTGCCCTTCACTTGTGTGACTTGAATATTAACATGAAAACCAATATCCACTGAGAACGGCCGAACCCTGCAAAGAACTCACAAAACCAAAGAAGAACAACAACTATTTTTGGTGTTTTCGATTTTTTAGAAACAAGCAAACAAAGAAAAACCAAACAAAAAAAGCAAACCAAAAAAAGGAGAAACTAATACGCTCCAAGAACAACACAACTGTGCATGAAACAATAAAAACGAAGTGTCTAGAAAGACCTGAGATTTTTATTGATGAAGAAGGGGATACCTTGGGCACCCCCAAGATTTGATGCTTGTACCTCTTGAATAATTCTTGGGGTTACACGGGGTGGATCCCCCCAAGATTGATCTTTTGTCCATTCTTCGTCTCATTACATCATCCTCTCTCTTCACCTGAATTTTTTTCCTTCATACAAAACTTCACACAATCTTCATTAGCAACATTAGTTTATGCAAAAGATAATAGACCTCAGGCAAAGCTTTGTAATAGCAAAACTTTTCACTAAAAACACAAGCTACTGTAGTAACTCCTTCAAAAAGCTCAATTACCCAAAAGAGAACTCAAAAAGGAATCAATAAGAAGCAAGTGCAAATAATGGCAGAAATCTGTCAAAACAGACCAGCAGGTAGAAACCAATTTTTTCGTACATCTTATGTTGCTCAAATCAAAAAGTATTGAACTAACGAAAGTTAGCTAACATACTGGGGGTTTTATTCATAAATTTTCAGCTCAATCCCAGTTACAGAGACTCCTCACGAATGTTTTTGGTGGAGGACAGAAATCTGTTTCGGGACAGCAACTCCCCAAATCTTACTTCCCTCTCATTAGAGGTCATTCTTGGCACAAAAAGCAAACAAAAAGGATAAGGAGAGGTAATTACTGAAGTAATAACTTCCAAGACTCAAGGAAACTCTTGGGTTATCTCCCCATAAGTACTTTTATTTAACGCCTTTAAGTTAGGCACGGCGAAGAGCAAGGATTGGAAAGGAGAAAAATAAAAGTGAGCAATTATAACCACTGTGAAAACATTGTTTTGTTCATTAAAATCCCTTTGTTAACAAGGTTGATCAAGTCTTGTTACCAAAATAATTTTATATGAACAAAACTTTGCAATCCACAAGGTGATTATGTTACCTCATACTTGATAGCAATTGTCCCAATCATAATAGTTTCAAAATTTTCTTGTGGAATGGGACAATATATTTCTCCAACCTTGATGCTCTCAATATTTTCAATGGAATTCAGGCAATATCTCTTAACAACCTTCTTGGGGAAATAGACAGTGTGCTCTTTGTCATTAATATTGAATGTTACTTTTCCTTGATTGCAATTGATGACAACACCTGCAGTATTAAGAAAAGGTCTCCCAAGAATAATAGACATATTATCATCTTCAGGCATTTCAAGCACAACAAAATCAGTTAAAACCATGCAATTATGAGCCACTTGAACAGGAACATCCTCACATATACCAACAGGAATAGTATTTGACTTATCATCCATTTGCAAAGAAATATCAGTTGGTATCAACTTTTCTAGCCGGAGTCTCTTATAGAGAGAAAAATGCATAACACTAACTCCAACTCCCAAATCACATAAAGCAGTTCTAACATAATTGTTCTTAATAGAGCAAAGAATAGTTGGTATACCTGGATCACCAAGTTTCTTTGGAACCTTACCATTGAAGGAGTAATTATCAAGCAAAGTAGAAATATCCTAATTAGGAATCTTCCTTTTATTAGAGACAATATCCTTCATATACTTTGAATAAGGAGGCAATTTATTAGCATCAGTCAAAGGAATTTGCAAAAATAAAGGTTTCATCCACTCACAAAACTTGTTGTAGTGTTCTTCCTCCTTTGACTTGAGTTTCTTACCTGGAAAAGGCATAGGTTTCTGCACCCAAGGTTCTCTCTCTTTACCATGTTTATTAGCAATAAAATCTTCCTTTGTGTACCTAGTGTTCTTAGTGTGCTTCTCAGGTTCTTCCTCACCTTCCTCCTTATCAGGAGACTCATTATTATTACAACTCTCAGTTTCAGCATCAGAGACAAATATACTATTAGGATCTACAGCAGGTTCAAGTGGTTCCTCAACTACTTTATGTTTCTTTTTCTTTCTCTTACGAGGACTACCACTATCTTCACCTTGTTGGGAATCCCACTCTATTCTTTTAGGGTGTCCTTCAGGATATAAATGATCTTGAGTAGCTGCACCACTCCTAGTTCTAATTCCATAAGCATGTTTATTTCCTGAAGCATTAACTAGCATATCCTTTTGTACCTTAGCAAGTTGATCAAGTTGAGTTTGAACCATTTGAAAGTGTTTACAAAGCATTTTAATATCATTAGAAGTTCTTTCCACAATATCTTTCAACTCATGGATAGCTCTAGAGTTTTCCAATAAATGATTCTGAACTTGTTTATTAAAATGACCTTGTTTAACAATAAAAATGTCAAGTTCCTCTAAACATTGATCAGGAGGATTACCAAAAGGAATATCACCTTCATCAAAGTGTTGGAGAGAGTGGACCTCAATAGTAGATGAGTGGGGAATTGGCTTACATAATTCTTCTATAGGAGGTAGATTCTTCACATCTTCAGCTCTAATACCTTTCTCCTTTAGACACTTCTTAGCTTCTTTCATCACTTCATAATTTAATGCAATAACTCCCCACTTCTTTGTTGTTGGTGCTGGAATTGGTTCAGGAACAACTGGTTCAGGAGTAACAGGCTCAGGTGCATTTAGCTCAGTTGAAGTCCAATCATCATAATTCTTGCTTATTTTAGCCATTAATTCTTAAGCATCTGTACGAGTCCTTTTCCTGAAAACACAATCAGCAAAGCTATCTAGGTAGGTCCTAGAATCATCAGTTAGTCCATTATAATAAATATGAAGAAGCTCATTCTTAGGCAATGGACATCCAGGATGTGCATGAATCAAGGCATAGAACCTTGTCCATGACTCAGACAATTTGTCTTCTTCTCCCTGTTTAAAATCAAAAAGTCTCTGCAAAGCAGCATGTCTAGCACTGGGAGGAAAATATTTATGGAAGAAAGAAGCAATCAAGCAATCTGGGCTATCAATGGAACCATGAGGTAATCTATTAAACCAAGCCCTAGCTTCTCCTTTTAATGAAAAAGGGAAGATCTTAGTAACAAAGTACTTACGCATCTTAAAATCATCAGAGAATAAAGCACTCACAGTAGAAAGCTCATTCATATGAGCCACAACACTCTCATTTTCAGTCCCACAAAAAGTTTCTTTCTCAACAATATCTAAATAAGACAGATCAAGAGAGAAATCAAAATCTTCATCTTTAATATCTATGGGAGAAGTGGCAAACTTAGGATCAGAGGACATCTTAGGCATAATAGTATATCTAGAAAGGAGACTCTTCATACACTAGTACCATGTGTGTTTCGGCATTCTTCAACAAATTCATTAGTGAACTCAATGTAACCATCATTAATATCATAACTCTCACTAGCCTCAGGTGAGCTAACAGGTGTAACAGTGGCTTCACTAGGAGTTTTGGTATTTCCTAGACTAGCCATAGTAGCATCTAGAAAAGGACCTAATGAACCACTTGCATCAAGCACAGTAAAAGTAACATCATGAGCATCAAAAGCAATTTCAAATTCAGCAGTAGTAGCAGTGTGTCTAGCATGAGGTGTGGTGGTGGTGTGACAATCTTACTTATAACAGACGGTGAATCAAGAGCAATAGAGGTGTTTAGGACTGTACCTCTTCTTGTAGTGGATGGTAAAATAGGGAACTTTCCATCATGAGACTTACCCATGATTAAAGGAGTAGCAGTGAACAATAATAGATCCAAGTGAACTTACAAATAAAGCTATGCTCCCCGGCAACGGCGCCAGAAAATAGTCTTGATGACCCACAAGTATAGGGGACCGCAACAGTCTTCGCGGGTAGTATTACCAAATTTATTGATTCGACACAAGGGGAGCCAAAGAATACTTGCAAGGCTTAACAACTGAGTTTTCAGTTCAGCTGCACCTGGAAATAGGTCTCGCTCACAGAATTTTATCAGTAGCAACAGTTTGTAGTAGCAACAACAAAGCAACAACAACAACAGTGAAACAAGAGCAATAGTAACAGTAACGGTAACAGTAGGATTCGAGTGCGGTAGGCATAGGGATGGATGGACGGGCTTTGCATGGACGAGTTTAAACATGTAACTTCAAGATCTATGGCATTGCAGATAAATAATAACAAGCATCCAAGTACTAAACAATACTAGGCATGTGCTCCAAATATAGTCATACGTGCTCGCAATGAGAACTTGCCCACAACATCTTATGTCCAGCCAGCCCGTGGCAGCGGGGCCTCTAGGGAACTACTGGCAATTAAGGTGCTCCTTTTAATAGAGCACCGGAGCAAAGCATTAACACTCCGTGAACACGTGTGATCCTCACACCACAGCCATCCCCTCCGGTTGTCCTAGTTATTGTCACTTTCGGGCCTCTGGATCCGGACAATGATATGTGTACACAACTTGTAGATAAGATCACAAACAATACTATCATAATAATTCAATAATAAGTTCAGATCTAAGATCATGGCACTAGGGCCCTAGTGACAAGCATTAAGCATAACAAGTTGCAACAAAGTCAAATAACACTAATAGAGATAATAGGCACTATGCCCTAACAGATCTTATTCGATTACATGATAGAACTCATCCAGTCCCTACCATCCCCAAGCCTACAGCGGGGGACTACTCACTCATGGACGAGGGAAACATCGGTGGTTGATGGAGATGCGTTGGTGATGACGATGATCCTCTCCAAATCCCCCGTCCCGGCAGGGTGCCAGAACGGAGTTTTTGGATCCGAATCTTGGTTTCTGATGGCGGCGAGGAGCGGAACTCTTTTTGGAAAACTATCGAACCCCTGAGTTTTTAGGTCAGAAGGCAACTTATAGGCGCGGAGGGAGGCCGAGGAGCTGCCTAGGGTGGCCTCACCCCCTCCAGGCGCGGGGTCAGGTGGGCCCGCGCCTGGGGTGGGTCTGGACCCCCCAGGCCTCCCCTCTGTCCCCCCTTCTGGCTCCGTGGATCTTCTAGTGAAAAATAGTTTTTGGCATATTTTCCGAGATTTTTCCTGATAGTTGATTTTCTGCACAAAAACAAGACACCAAGGTAATTCTGCTGAAAACAGCGTCAGTCCGTGTTAGTTGTATCCAAATCACACAAGTTTAGAGGAGAAACAATAGCAAAGTGTTCGATAAAGTAGATACGTTTTGGATGTATCAATAAGGTTCAGGCAAAATATGATCAATAGTACAAACTTCAGTGCTTCTAACAGGAACATTACCAACAACATCTTTATAAGGTGCATGGTACTTATTCCACTTCTTTTTGGGAATTTCTACGTAAGAGGCAAAGGCCTTAAAACAATTGACAATACTTTGGGAATCAAGCCCATACTCAGTACTAATATCACATAAGTCATCAGTTCCCATAAAAGATTTAATGCATTCATAATCATAGTTCATACCTGACTTTCTTCCTTTGTCATTCTCCCATGCTCCAGTGTTCTCTTGAATACGGTCTAGGAGATCCCATTTAGCTTCTTCCTTCGTACGTGTGAATGATCCAGCACAAGAAGCATTTAGTAAATCTTTATCATGAAGAGAAAGCCTAGCATAAAAGTTATTGATAATAATATTGTTAGGGAGTTCATGAACAATACATTTAAGCATTAGTAACTTCAATCTCCCCCAAGCTTGAGCTGTACTCTCTCCATCATGTAACCTCCCAGCATATAGGACCTAACGAAGGGTAGATTTAGGAATATGTATTGTTGCATGCATTCATTTGAGAAAATGTGGGTAAAAGTTTCGCCAAATAAAAACCTTGAGTGATCAATGTTTCTTTCTTACTTGGAGAGTAGGTTTAGTCTTAAAGGAGGATTGCTATAAACTTTGATATGATCTTAAAGGAATTATGTGTGTTTTGAAATGAGTTTGGATTTGTAAAACTGAAGTGTTTTACAATTTAAATGATTTTGATATAAGATTTGAATCTTAAATTAATTAAGAAAAGGGTATTATAACTTAAGTCTTATCTAAAAAACATATTTTATATGAAATTCATTTTATATACACAAATAAGTTACAAAGAATGAACTTACTAAAGTTATTCAAAACTTCACAATTTACAAAAAGAATAAAGAAAAAGAATATTCTTTATTAATAAATATATAATCTTTATTACAAATGAACCAAATAAAGATTACAAGTATTATAAAGGAAAAAATACAAAAGATTAAGAAAATTACATTTATATCTCTACTAACTATCCTATATCTAAAACTACACTAAATATTCATCTTTATCTTTGTACCTGCAAAACAAAGATTAAATAGAAAATAAAAGAAGATTAGTGTTAGTATATATTTCTCTCAGATATGTCAGTGAGGTGCACTTGACAATCTCATCATTGAGAAATGTTAAGAAGGGGCAAGTTTCACCAATCTGAAAGGTCTCATCTTTCATAAATTCAAGCCAGAATGCAAATGACAGCCGAAAGGGACCAATTCACCAGCCAGGGTAAAAGTAGATTGGTAATAGTAAGTTCAAATTTTCTGAACCTATCCACATGTGCATACCAGGCACACAAGCTGCACACACACAAGCATGCAATGGGTGTGCTGTCGACCTCACAATGCACAACCAATATCACAAAACCACAGCACAGCCGTGGGGAAGCACATCAGTGCATCTCTCCACTACACAACAAACCAGCACAACCAGGGTGAACATCAGTTAAACCAAGAACAACAACCAAACCAACCACCCAGATCAACCCAAACATCACCAGGATGGTGACATAAGGAGGGGAATGGATCTGGTGGATAGCAAGGTCAAGACCAGGAGCTAGGAGGAGCATGCAAGCTCAAGAGCAAGCTCAGGAGCCAGCAAAAGTAGATCAAGATCAAGATCAAGATCATCATCAATCTACTACACCAACATCAAATTTTGTGGTGAGACTCATAAAACCATCACATGATTTCATCATATTATCTAAACAAAAGCATGTGTTGCTTTATAAAGTGATCTCTCAATAATCACCCAGAGGAGGTGAATCTATCCTAGAGATTTCAAGTATAAGATAAGAAATCAAGCTCAACCACAAGCACTGAACTCTCAGACCAACATCACTGAGTTCAGTGTTATTTTTTACAACTTAGATCATTTTCATTTGATCCTAACAGACCAGGGCACATCTCTCAGAGAGAGAGTAGCACCTCTAAATCTATAAGTTTAAAACAAACTATTGCCCAACTAACTAGGAATTACATCCTAGAGCCTCAGACCAACATCATAGGCAGGTAAGATAATAAAAGCTTCCATATCATCTTATCAGTTTTAATCAGAAGCATCATCAAGCTAAGCCCAGAAATAAAAACCCAATCACTTGTGTGCCAGAATACAGTGGTATCACAAGGACAAGTTCTTAATAAGCTAAAACCAATCTTTACTTAGCTTCCACAGATAAAAGGGATAACCACTACATATCATTTTCCTGAAGCCAAGTGCCAAGAATCAACCTTAAATTCATTTATACATCCACAGAAATCATTGCAAGCAATGATTTGAATCAGTGAGTATAATCTCAGACAAGCCAACAATATAATTGCAGTAAGCAACTACTGTCATTATAAGCAATCTGACAATAGAGTAAACTCTCAGATCCACAGCATAATCCAAACAAGGATTCCATTGAGACACTAGCATGGATCATGGTGGATTACCACTAGAATTAATCTGATAGGCAATTATCAGCAACAAAGCTACTATTAATCATCAATCACAGCAAACAATCTTTTCCCATGATCAAATATGATCAACACTAGATCTAAAGCATCATAGATATGATCAACATGGGATTATGAACCGTAATCAGAGCAAGAACTCTAATCCAGAGATGAACTCAACCAGCACATAGTCACTCGACATGAAAGCCACTAGATACATAGGGAGAATCATGGCAGTAGCATGGACAAACACCACAAAGATAACTTACCCGAGGTCCTCGCTGACGAATCGAAGAGGAAGCAGTGTGGCCGACGAACCGCGATGGCACAGGGAGCACCCAGAGGGGCGCTGCAACCTGCACCTGCCACGATGACGGCCGCAGTAGCGCACGAGACCAGCACACCACCGCGGGCGGGATCGCGGCAGCGGCGAAAGCATCTTTTCCGAACCCTAAGGTTCGGGAATGGGGTGGAACTGACCACGGGGAAGCCCCAGAGTCAAATCCACATGGATAGAACGAACGAGCATCGTCGACAACCCCAACTCGCACCACGGCGACGGCCAGAACGGCCGACGACGGCGAGAATCGATGGTGGCGGCATCGGCGGCCACGGGGGCGAGTCAGAGGAGGAGGAGATAAGGTCGAGGGAGAGAGAGGAGGCAGAGTGGGCTGGGTGGGCCAAAACCCTTCGGGGTAGTCATTTGACCCTGCCCTATTGGGCCACCTTGGCCCAATAAGCCCAAGGGGCCAGCCCAGGTTATTTAATAAATCTTTTGATCAATTGGAAAAGACCAAAATACCCCTGACCTCAATAAAATTATAGAAAATAAAATAAAAGTCCAAAAATTATAAATAAATTTTTTTTGGATTCACAATAATCCACTCTGTTCAAATAAAATAAAATATAAATTTTTGAACACTTCAATTTTATAAGAATTTTGTAATTTAAATATTCCTTATGGAATTTTATGAAATTATTGAAAGGTGATAAAAATAAATAAAAATCGCTTTCATTATTTATTAATATTATAGTATTTTTTGAAAAATACTAAATAAATATTTAATAATAAATTTTAAAGTATAATTAATAATTCCTAAAGGAATTATTAAATCAATAAAAGTCAAATAAAGGGAAATAAAATAAAATAACTCAATACATGTTATAAATATTAAAAAGAAATATTTATAAATCCCTTATTACTCAAAAAGGAGCTTTTTGGGATAAATGCATATAAATTTAAATAATGCATTACATTTCTTGCATAATCATTTTGCTTCTTTAAATATTATCCTTACCGGGCAATAATGATGTTTTTGTAGAACTAGAAGCTCAAGGTCCAGTGCAAGCATCAGACTTCACTACCTTGCCATCACAAGGCAAGTTCATCACTTGCTCATGTCCTTTGAAGAGTCTTTATCAAAGTATTTGCAAATTGTGTGTTATCATATATGCTATAAAAGAAAGAAAATATTATTTTCATAAATAAAGAAATCATAGATATCATCCTAAGTGGTGATATAATGGAGCAATAGAACTTAGGGTTCTACTTGCAACAATGATGATCAAGTAGGGAATTAATAACCCCTGACATCAGTGATTCTAGCGCCGTATATTATGCGTTAGCCATGAGATTTGGAATGGGACAGAGAAGTCAGCTGTATCTTCTTCCTCTCGCATGAAGCCGGATGTGCAGGTCGTGGCTGTTATCCTCATAGTGTGCATATTAATTGGTAATTCGTAGAGGATATGCAGCATATGGGTGGGAACCCTCAACGTCCCACGATAGTTCTGGCATCTAACGGTTTGTACAAACCATTGCCGTAATTCATTATGTGGGCATGGTGTACACCAAGGAGGCATGCAGAGTCGCGAAGGGGCAATTATTGGCTTGGACCAACTACTGGGCCCCACATCATGGAATTGTGGACGGGAAAGTACGCCCGGTTGTGCAACAAGGAGTTGATCTCTCATGGGTAAAGTAACGCACCTCTGTAGAGTGTAAGAACTGTAACTTGTTACTCCATGTTCCGGGAAGGAGCTACGAACGCGGCAGGAAAGGAACTCCATGAAAGTTCTGGTCAACCTGTGAAGGCTGATTGTCATAGTTTTTCGGAATAAAATCAACCTTTGAAGAAAGATTTACAAAAAAACTGCATAGTGCCAAGGATTTATAATCCGAGGTGGTAGTTAGAGCATCAAACTTCCCACCTTGCATATAATGACCTTGTTGGGTAACGCTGTTACTCATCCTTTCCTTTGATCCCTTGCTTAGATTCTGAGGATCCCATAGACGTGCCAATGTATGCAGCCGAATGCCAAGAAGACGTGTTCTACGAGGAACCTGATCTATCCGGAGGAGTTGAAGGAGTGGAATACGAGATCCGCTACGGTGTCAATGAGGACGAGTCCACTTAAGTGTCTAGTTAATAGTAACTAACGGAGCCGAGCAGCATGAACTCTATAGAATAAGTTGTTGAGCCCCACTCCTAGTCGGAGTTGTTACTTTTAAAGTTCTGTTGAACGCTTTATATTTTAGTTTGTAAGTTGGATCTTTTGGAAGTCTGGAACTTCCAGTATTGTAATAATAATAAAGTGTGTACTTTTGTAATATGGACCCGCAATGTTTCTATTGTACCACTCTGAGGGATGTGATATTTACGAAATGGTGTTCTGTAGATTTCATGTCAATGACTATAGTGTACTACACATGCAGTGGTATGCTGGGGTCACCGCAGTTGGTATCAGAGCAAATTGCTTTGACCTTAGGTTGGAAACCTAGTAAAGGGTATTACCTGTAGGATATTTGGCAACGATAAAGAATTCTCTAAAAGTAATATAATGGGTATTCAAATGAGAATATTCCGTTATATATTTTAGTGCGATAATTCTTTGTTATGATGCAATATATCCTTGGATACTAATCAAAATTATTTTTTCTGATATACAGAGATATGGCACCAAAGTTTCCAAAACAGACTTTGGTAAGGAAAGAGGAGACTCTTGATGATTATCAAGGATCATTTACAGACCAACTTTGTCAACTTTTAAAACTCTTTAATTGTCCCATTAGAATTCCAGTGAACACTATCACTTATCTAGATGGCCGGATGTTATGCAAGTATCGTGTGAGTATCCAACTTCCAGAGAAGCTTGGACTATACCACGATCTACCCATAGGAGAAGGTAGGAGTCATTTAGCAGCTTATCATGTTGCTGTTGTGGAGGCGATAGCTAATATCCGGGAGCAGAAAACCAAGGAGCTAGAAGGTAGCACATTCTCTATGATACCTCATGATTCTATAGACTCGGAGCCTATACCGGATCATCTTACTTTGGTTAAGAAGCATCCTAAATTAAATTCCAAGTTTATGGATAGATATCGGACACCCGCTGCGTCTTTTTATAAGACCCATCAAGTGATTGTTGAAGACAAAAATGACATGTTAGAGGATCTAACTGATCTGGAAAGGAGGAAGTAGTTAGCATTCCAGTTAGAGAAAGAAGCAGGTAGTAGTGCAACACCTATCTTTAAGGATATACCTATAGATCCAGGATCTTTTATACCATATCCTTATTCACCAAGACCTGAACCTACACATGATCCTACTATAGATATGCGGTATGCAGTACCATAGGGCTCAGAGGACGGTTCTGACTCAAAACTTCCTATTGAGAACTCGGATGGATGGAGAATGGGATCATATAATGGATCTCATGAACACCAGATGTCCATAGATGGTTCTGACAGAAATGTTGGACAATCTAGTTGGATGGGTGCAAGGATGAATCCTAATAAGAGAAGTAGAAATACCATGTCAATAAATGATCAGGATGAAGAAGAAGATCCTGAGGAGAGAGTGTTTGAATCATCAACATCTTCTCAAAACCCAGGGAATATACATTATCCAGTATTCGATTATCTTGTCCACGAGAGCACCTAGGAAGCAGCAGGATCTGCGTATTCTGTTGACAACTCAAGGAATGCAGGCTGGAGATAATGTTGAATATGTTTCTGAAGACTTTTCATCTGAGCTGGAGGGAGTCTTTGCGCTCAGGTTGAGTAATAACTCAAGTCCTGATACTTCAGATGCAGAGTATGTTCCTTCTGAAAGGCCATTTGTTCCACAAACTGTGCGACGGACAACACGTCATCATGGTTGGACATCAGGCATGTATGATGAGCGTAGTTACTACTAGAAGGAGACAACTAATTAGTACTATCAAGCACTGTGTATTGTACTCTAAGGAATAAGGTAGTGAGATGAATACGGTAGTTGTGTGAATATACCTATACGGTATATATTGTAATGACTTTGTATCATTATGATATGATGTATAATGTGTGAAATGCATATTTGGATTTTTTTTGGATCTTCATTGTGTGACTAGTTCTGCGCGTAAAGTAGAGCTCAGAACACATGTGCATGATGTAATTATGAGTATTCGCTTTATGTTGCAGGACTAGGGGGTCATGGATACGGGTGTAGAAATGGAAACTGAGCATCAGCGGATGGAGCGTGAGGCCAAGGAAAAGGCCGATGCCGATATTGCAAATCAAGGCACATTACCACCACCACCACCACCAATGAGGCCGTTAATGGAGCAGAACTTTATGCAATGTATGTAAATTATGCAAGAGACCCAGAACAAGTTCATGGAAGAGTTGCTAGGGAGAGCAAATCAGAGGGCACCTGAAGGTGGATGTAACATCCCTAAAATCATGTTTTCATAGTTTGCATATCATCCATGCATTCATAATCATTTTAGGATCATTTTCAAAGTCATTACCAAAAACAGAAGCATTTGCAAGTCTATTATTTTATGTGAGCAAGCATTGGCCCAATGCCACTCTCTAATATGAGAATGATTGTTTAAAACCAGATATATTTGATCCCATGGTTGATTGTTGTATTCCAAAGCTTGGACAAAAATTTCAAAACAAAGAAACAAATTTAAACCATTTCTTTGTCTTTATTAAGCAATGGGTAAGAAACATTGTTTATTTTAAAAATTCCAAGGTGACATATTATTTAAAGGGTACAACATTGTTCTGCAATAGAATGTGTACAATTTTCACTTTCTAAAAATCCAGGAAGTATCTAAATTCAAACATATTTGAAAATCATTTGAATTTGGTTCCTGGAAATTCAAACAGAAAAAGAAAAAAGAATAAAGAAATGGAAAAAGGCCTGCGCCAGCTTTTCAGCCCAACAGCAGACTCAGCCCAGCAAGCCCACCCGGGGCTTTCCTCTCTCTCACGCGACGCAAACCTACCCCGTGCTCGCTGACCGGTGGACCCAAACGCCACGCGGTCATCATCCCAAACCCCGCACCCCTGACCCCGTCGACGCCGCTGTTACCTCCATCACTGCCGCGAATGAAGAGGGCTTAATTGCCGATCAATGCCGCGTGATCTCCTCGCCCCTCACCGGCTATTTAACCCCCTCTCCTCTCCGCATCTTTCCCCTCACTCAACGCCTCTTCTCCGCCACCAGGCTGCCCACAATCCCACTTGCACCGCCGCGGTACCGAGCGTCTTCGGCGACGCATTCCGGTGAGTACAGCGCCCCTCTTCATCTCTGGTTCATGCGAGTGTGTACGCCTAGTTCCTGCGCATCACCTCATGCCATTCATTTGTTCTGTATTGCACCAGGACGTCGCCTCCGTCCACCTCTGCAAACAACAGAGCCGCCGCTCAACTCCGACGAGAAATACCGGTAACCTCCGAGCGCCCCTTGTCCCCTCTTTGACCCTGTCGTGTTCGCCACAACCTTACGCACCCTCTGACACAACTGGTTCGTGCTAGGGCGGTCTAAATTGTCGGCAACGTATTCATCTGCAAGCACCTGACGACGTCCGCAAGTCCGACGAGCCCCAGCAGCCTCTACAGCGCGCCTCGACCCTGCCCGTCTGTACGTTGAGCTCCCTCATGACATCGCGAGTCTGGTAAGCCCCTCTGCTGACCCTAGCCACCTCCGTAGTCACCGGAACATCACTGGCAGAGCCGTGCTGCTGCGTCGCCATCACTAGCGCCGCCCATCCGTGGTCGCTTGCTCGACAGCCGTCAGATCTGAATCCAGCGCTTAGGATTAGATCTGTAGCAAAGGGGTACGTTTTGATCTGGATCGTGCGCAGTTAGTTAGATACAACGGTGCACGAGCGTGATCCGGTGCGAAGCGGTACCGTCTGTAACATACCAAAAATGTTAAACTAGAATCATCAAACTCTAATCATCAAATTTAGGGTTAACAAAAACTTCTCCAATTAAAATATGAAAGCATTCATATGAGTGTGCATTAAAATTTGGATTCTTTTGAATTGCCATAATTCTGTGTTTCCTTGCTTGTAAAATGATTCTTAGGTGAAATAAACATCATCTAAACAATCCCAAAACTTTTCCCAAAGACAAACAAATCAAAACAAACAAATTAAGTGAATGGTCATCTTGGCCAATTTAACTCCCATGCCTAGTTTGGCTATCTCTAACTTTCAGAACTTAACAGAAACATGTATGGATCTTTGCACCCATTGATAGTACTCATAACAAGGTATCCAGGCCCACATAGTGATCATCCAAAAACATTAGAATGCATGGTTTAAATGACAGTTTAAAATTGAATCTATTTCATATGGGAAGATCCCACTATTTCAAAAACCACTCAAACCAACTCAATTTTCAAAACCCAAGCATCCACAGACTCCCCAGTACATGCCTAGCACACCCACCAAAAATATTTTCAAAATTCAAAACTTAAGTTCATGCGGCCATTTCATCAAACAGGTTGCAGATGCAAATTAAACAAAATCAAAACACTATGTTGAGCAGTGCTTTGGGCCTAACTTGTTCCCTCTATGGACACCACTAGCCTTAGTAGATCATCTAACAATCTTAACTAATCAGTAGCACCACTGTAAGCACGCCCATGTCATCAATGGTGAACAGGCCGAGAGCACCCATGTCACCCCAGTGTGGACAGCAAGCTAGGAGAGGAACTAGCCGTGCCAACCTTGTCTGGGAGGTAGCCCGTGTCTCACCGCCCCCTCTTGACCAGCCCTAGCTCGAAGATAGCACCCCGAACCGCCAGGAACGCCGCGCCCGCGCCGCTGTCGACCATGCCGACGTGCGCGCAGAGCACGCGCCGTTCCCACGCAACCCGACCACCTCGAGCCCTCACCGCCCGCCAGCATGCTCCCCACCGTCCCAGGAGACCACTAGACATGCCCATTTCACCGCCCGTCCCCCGTAGCCACCGCTCGCCGCAGAGTTCGCCGCCTCTGCCTCGCAGAGCATCGTGCGTTCCCGACCGTCTGCCACCGCCCCTACATGTGCATTTAAACCATAGAGCATCACCAAGAGACCACCGATCGATCACCACCCTCGGCCATGCCTCTAGTCGCCCGTAGCCGTGTAGCCACCGTCGCCTGCCCATCCCTCTCGGTCTCGCCATCGAGCCTATAAAAGGAGGAGAACCCCAGCCGATTGAAGCACACCATTTCACTACCCTCACCTCACAGATCGTTCCAACCCTTAGCCGGAGCAAGGCGAGCAGCGCATCACCGGAATTTGGCTGGAGTTTGCCGCTGTAGAGGAGAAGAGGAGCCGTTGATTTCGTCCACCCCTGGAGCTGCCGCGACCACCTCTGAGTTCGCCGTCGTTGACTTCATCGTTTGCCCGCCTCGCTGTCGTCACTGGAGCCCCGGTATGCCCCCTATGCACCCCCACTGAGCCGCTAGGGTTCAAGCTCGCCGGTTACTTGTTCATCATCGACGACGACCCTCATCCGTCGATCGTCAGTCTAATCCAACGCACCACATCGCCTCGTACTGCTTCGCATTTACAGAGTCACTGACCAGTAAACCCCCCTGTCAGTTGCGCCCCGTGCTGCGGAGTGACACTGGGCCGACCCGTTAACCTTTCCCGCGCAGCCCAGTCATTTGAATTTAGCCTTTTCCATTTTAATTCAAACATAGTTCTGTACCTAGTTTCAAAAATCAACCCAGCTCGATTCAGTGAACCAAATTACATGAAACCAATTTTGTTAGAAACGCACTAAATTTTTTAATCCAAGCCCGTTGGATTCAAATCATTTGGATCTATAGATCACCCTTGGTAAAAATAACAAGTCAGAAGCTTTTCTGCATTCAAACATTTTTAAAATTTCAACCATAATAGCTTTTGAGCTGATTCCAACTCTCAAAAATCACATTTGATCATATCTTTCAGAATATATAAAAACATATGGGTTTAATTACAGAAATGATGTTCAAGTAATAAAAGAATGCCACATAAGCATTTCTAGTCATTTATTTTTATTGGAAATAAAAGGTTAAATCTTATTAAATTGTGACACCACTTTAAATCACATTCCCATGTACTGAAATATGTGGTGATGACATGTGTCAACATGATCCCATGTTTGGTTTGGAGAATATTAAATCTTAAGTAGTTTTCAATGAGTAGAAATTACTTTTCTAAAAATAAATAAATAATGCAAATGCTTTAATCTTGTAATATTAGTGATGATGCTAGATCATCTATAGGACCCTTGTGTGTGATGATTGAAAGTAGTTAAGTATTGTTTGGTGATTGTGTACCTCGTATTTATTTATAGACGCTAGTACCGACCAAGGATACAAGGAGTAAGGAGGATACTACGAAGAAGAAGCCGAGGAGAACTTCAACCACTGCTCTGCACAAGGCAAGCTAACACTTGCAATTTAGCAATCTTATACTGATACTGATGCAAGCCTTACTAATAAAGTTGACCTATGCAAGCTAACACTTGCTTGTTACCATGCCAACTTTATGCCTTAAGCATATGTGATCATACCCACTTGATAACCCAATCCTAGTTTTACTTGCAAGCTTTCTACTTTATTTCTTTATCAAAGCTATTACTTAAAGATTACTTAAGTGACTTATAGATTCTAGGAAGATAATTGAAGGTTGCATAAAGAGCATAAAATTGGCCTAATCTAGATAATCCTTATGTCATCCTAGGGCATGATTTTTGTACTTAGTTAAACTCCACTTGTTTACCACCCCTCATTAGTACTCACTCCCATTTGTAGATGCTAGTGCTAAGCATAAAACTTGATCAAATTTAGATGGGAATACTTGGTGAAAATGGTTATGAAAACCTTGGAATGATGGATCATTCTACTGAGATGTTTTGACATGTGTTTCCGAACACCAGATGATTTTGGTGATGAAAATGTTAAGGCATGAGTCTTAGCCCTTTACAAAACTGATGGTTGTCTGGATACGATACCATTCCAATTTTACCGTACAACCACAATACCCAAAAATTGGGTAGGGCTTGACTGGAAATTTATATACCTTAGTATGGGTTCCCTCACGGCCAAGGTCTGAGCTGAGGCTACCTTGTGAAGATTGTCCACCTGTGCAGTATCCAAGATGACAGTTGGTCATGGTTGGGAGGCCAAACTCACAGGAGAGGTGCTTATACTAGGGATTGTAATTGAAAGGTTAGGATTGATTATCCGCATACTGAGTATGGTGAATTTAGGATTTGGTCCTAACGGATGTATTGAATGTTGTGGTGAAAGTGTACAATCTCTGCAGAGTGTCAAACTATTCGAATAGCCGCGTCCGCGGTTATGGACAGTTGGACTGGCCATACTGTTCCCCCGTCAGATGTTTTCAAAATGACTTGTGAAATGAATGGAAATTTTGACCACAACAGAGTTGTGATATGAAATTCAAGTTCCCACTTAGGTGCTATAAAATTTCAACTAGCTTTTCTTGCTTCGGAACTTAGTAGAGGTAAATTTGGCTTTTTGCAAAACAACCCTAGAGCTTAGTGTCCTACTACAAAAACCCCCTTCACTTGTTAGTATTAGTTTGCGAGTACTTAAAGAGTACTCATGGACTTGTCCCTGGCTATTCCCGTGGCCAGACTATGAAGAGGAATATCAGGATGAAGGACCCCAGGAAGGTTACGACAACTAGGATCATCTCCCATCGTCAGCATTGCCTGTGACCCCGAAGATGGAGCTTAGCCTACGCTACCTTTATTATTACGTATTTCCGCTGCTTGAGTTGTATTAAGAACTGGATCATGAGATCCTTATTTGTGTAAGACCTTATGTATGGTTTGTAATGGATGATGTACTGTGGTATCCAAATCTGTTATGTCTCGCAAAAATGGTAATCCTGGGATAGCGATGTATGGCATAACATGCATCTGGGATTAAAAATCCGGGTGTTGACAAGTTGGTATCAGAGCCATCCTGACCATAGGAGACCCGAGTTAGACTGGCCGTTTGAATCAAAAAATTAGTTTTAAAACCAAAGGAAGCAAATATTTACAAAAATTTATTCCCATTCTTACCACCTTGTTTCATTCATAAAAATTCATGTTCCTCAAAAACTCTTGCAAAATACCTAAAATTTGACACACTTGGTCACTCTACTAACTTACTCATCCTATATTCTTATAGATGGACGTGAGGTACAACAAGTTTTATCAGTTGGGGAATGGAGGAGACCTCATTTTTGAGCGGGATTTGGACCAGCTTTCGGAACTTCTGGAGCGTCCACACCCCGAGTTCTTCGGAGCTCAGCTCAATGATCAAGGAGGAGAAGATCTGCAGTGGCTAATTATTGCAAGTCTCAGAGGAAAGATTGAACCTCCCACTGCCGAGGGAATTCAGTTCACCTTAAGAGAAAAAAACTAGCTCGATGGACTTGCCAGGGCCATGCAGGAAGCTCTTGCCCGTTTGTGTGGGCAGAGTATCAATCAGATCAAGGGTACTCGCTTTGAGTTTTGTCCAAGGCGTGATGCTATGGGACAGCCACTAGAAGCCCCATACCACCCCGAGCTAAAGACTCAGTTGGACCACCTCGGCTTCATGATGTACGATCGTCAGCAGGAATTGGATAATTGCCGTGACTACTACAACCACAAGTCCGCCATCATCAAGACGAAGGATTAGACCATCGCCATGCTAGCGAAGGATCGCAATTCTCGCTGCCGCCAGCTCGATAAGAAGGAGCGCATCATTGCCCGTCTTCGCCACCGTATCTTGGATTTGGAGGAGACCATCCACGAGAGGGACATGCAGTTGGAGGAAAGGGAGAATGCCGGAGAGGATCTTCGTGGAGACCCCTACTCCTATCTCAGCGATGATGATGACTTTCTAGAGGATCAAGCTATGGATTTCTTCAACGATGAGGATGACTTTGCCTTCATCAATGACGACGATGATGATGAGGATGACGACTACAACGACTCCGAGGAGTAGTAGCACTTGAGCACTAGCATAGTGAGTTGTATTCGGTCCCACTGTATCGTAGTTTCTAGAATGGTTCTTAAATCCATCTATTTACCTTTGTTGTGGTGTGTGTTTGTATCGTGTGTTATGAATGAATGAAAAGCATGTTGCTAGAAAATCTGAGTCAAAATGTAAAAACTTTTCAAAGTACCTGAACCTTAGAAATTTCCCTCTTTTCTCATGATCTATCTCAATCTTCAGATGCCACGCAGAGGAAGTGGTTCATCCCCGGGCCCGATGTTGCAGATCCTACAAATGTTGGTTTCAACAGATAGCTCAGCTGAAAGAGCCGAGCGTCAAGCCAACCTATCCACCCTTCAACAGATAGCTCAGCTGGCCCACAACAACCAAGGCCACGGAAATCAGGACAACCATGGATCTAAGCTCAAGAATTTCCAGAACACCAACCCACCTGTTTTCACTAAGTCAGAAGAGCCACTCGACGCCGATGATTGGCTGCAAACCATGGAAAATAACCTAGAAGTCGCCGGAGTGGAAGCTAACGAGAAAGTTCTGTTCGCCACCCACTATCTAGCCGGAGATGCAAGAGCATGGTGGAACAGCGTTCGTGCAATGACCGGAGGACAGATGATGACCTGGGAGGAATTCAAGGTCAAGTTCAGCAGAACCCATGTGCCACCAGGTTTGATCAAGAGAATGAGAGATGAGTTCAAAGAACTGAAGCAAGGAAGGATGACTATAGTGGAATACCGTGACAAATTCTTGTCATTATCTAGGTATTCCCCGGATGAGATCGACACTAAAGCCAAGAAGAAAGAGAGATTCATGAATGGTTTGCATGATGAGATGCAGACGGTATTGGTCAATATCCCCTTTGCTGATATTGAAGCTCTTGTCGACTCTGCCATCCAGATGGAAGGAAAGATCAACCAAACCAACGAGAACCGCAAGCGTCGCATGATGCATCAGCCAGGAACCCATCAGACCCCAAAGTATCGCCCTAACCCATCTCCAGGATTTTCCCAAAGACCAACAGAACCCCAATGAACCGCTCGACCTATCCCAACCGTGGAAACCCGAGACCTGGAGGAAATCACAACAACCCCGGCAACTCTGGCAATTTTAACCGTGCACCACCCAAGTTCAGCAACAACAATGCTGCTGCCAACACCAACACTGCCCCGAGGACTGGAAGCAATGTTGTGCCTGTTGCAGCAAAGGACAAGTCGCAAGTGACTTGTTATGACTGTGGAAATAAAGGCCACTACTCCAACGAGTGCCCCAACAAGAAGAATGCCGCAACCCCCAATGCAAATGCCCCAGCTCAGCAGCAGCGTCATGTTCAGTCTGGAAGAAGGTTTGCCCCAGGGAATTCACTCAACCGCAACGGCCGTCTTTTTTCTCATGCATGCTGAAGAAGCCTAGGAAGCGCCAGACGTCATGCTGGGTATGTTTTCTGTTAATTCAATACTTGCTAGAGTGTTGTTTGATTCTGGTGCATCGCATTAATTTGTCACCGAAGAATTTGCCTGCACTAGTAAGATTCAACCAACAAAACTAAAGCATGTTATGATTGTTCAAATCCCCAGTTCGACCACAAAAGCTAGGCAAATTTGCAAAGCCGCCCCTATCCGAATCCATGGCATAGATTTTTATGCTAATCTGATAGTACTCGTAACTAAAGGTTTGGAAGTAGTACTAGGAATGGATTGGATGTCCAAACATAAAGGATTAATTGACTGTGCCAAGAAAGCCATAACCATGACCAGTACAGCCGGAATATCAGTCGAGCATGTATTTGAAACCTTACCTCGTCAATTCAAGTGCAACAAGAGTATAGCCCAACCTACCATTGACCAAGTCCGGATAGTATGTGAATACCCCGATGTATTTCCAGATGTTTTGCCCGGTATGCCCCCAGATCGGGATATCGAGTTTATCATTGACGAGGTTTGATCTCGTCAATGCCCATTGTTATGGACTTTGGTTTTGGATAAGATGGGGATGCTGGAGATCGCGGAACGGTTAGCAAACAAGCAATACGGGACACGAGGTTTACCCAGGTTCAGGCCCCCGGAGGGAAAACCCTACTCCTGCTTGTCTGCTCTTGATTACGGCGGAACCAAAGGTTACAGGAGTGCGCAGATGCAATCTGGCGTGGAGGTGTGTATGCGAAAGTATGAGTCGAGAGATCTAGGTCGTGCCCTCCTGGCCTTTATATAGACTGAGGCAGGTCCCGGGCATAGACCTAGTCGGTTACAAGTTCTAGAGTTTTACCCCTTTGAATTTCCTATCTACTCTAGTCTTGCTCTCCAAGGATCCGAAGGCGTCATGGGCCTGGGCCACCCGAAAGTCTTCATGGGCCGGCGTATATTTGCCGTGGGCCTTCCTTGGGCTGGACCAGGTATGCTGAGATCATGTACCCGAGGGGTATAACCATGTCAGTAGCCCCCAAGTGATCAGTTGAATCGTAGATTCGGCTGAGGACTCTTCAATCCTTCGGGTGTGACTATGTATTTCAATAGTTCAGGTGTAGGGATTGTTGATGCGTGTGCCTGACTCACCCGACGGATCAGGGTCAGTTAACTGTCTTAGGACGAAACAACACGATCTTCTTCAGGCCGAGTCCCTCAACTCGAACCTGGAACATATAATGGCGTAATCCGACTCAGGCCGCGGAGGACTTACAGGAGTGGAATTCCAGTGAATTTAATTGATGTACCCAACGCGTCCGTCGGGATTTTTCATCGCGCCTGTTGACACGGATTTTTACTAGCAGAGCGCAGTCATGTGTGTTGCCAGGCCATCAGATGATATCTGTAGGTCTTATCTTTGTGTCGTAGACACAGCATCCGAATATTTATCACCGCGGAGGTGTTTTGGGTGGCCAAGGAGGACATTGCTCACTTAGCGTTAATTAGGGAAGAGTTGCCGAAAAGTTTTTTGCATACTGATCCGAAGGATCGCAGTCGAAGAATTCATAGGGTGCGCAACCAGCGCTCCCTATGGGAGTAGCCCCCGAGTGTCTGTTCGAGTCGTAGACTCGAGCAGAGACTTTTAATTCAGCCATTGTTCAGTATCGGGTCCGTGGGACACAAAAATTTTCGGATGCTTAAATCCATCCTCCCTATGGGAGTAGCCCCCGAGTCCGTAGTGGAGTCGTAGACTCGACGTAGGACTCGAAGAAATAGTTCGATGCTGAAACATGTTGTTCCTCTTTCGGGTGCGTGGCCAGCGCTCCCGATAGGAGTAGCCCCCGAGTAATTAGTTGAATCATAGATTCGAGTGAATACTCTTAGCTTTGAAGCCAAAGAAATTGTAGCTAGTGCTAGTGTAGCTTTTGAATGACGTCAGTGCTGACGATCGATGACCTCAAGCGCCTGCTGCGCCAGAGATGACTTGACTGGACGAACATGGGTCCCACTGTCTGACCTTGGATTGACCGGTCATGCGCGGCGTGGAGATAATTATGGCGTCGCCTCGATTTCCACGCGTAGTGGACGGCGTGTTAGCGATGGTTCGTTGCGATGGTGACACGTGTATGGCCAGATCCTGCCGTTGGCGTTAGGTCTTCTCAATGGACGGCTGTCGTGCATCGTCTTCGTCTTTATAATCATTGGGGAAAACATCAGTTTGTTTTCACCGCATCTATTCTCGTTTTCACTGCTTCCTTGTTCTCTGAGAGTTCTTGCTGCGCGCTGGTATATACCTTCACATTTCCATCTTCCATCCTGCGCTCTCGCCGCCGGCACCGCCATACCTCGATGGGGAAGTCGAAGAAGGCTTCATCTGCGGTTGGTACCAGCGCTGCTGGAGGGAAGAAGAATGCCGCCGCTACCCGTGTCACCGGCGGTGGCTGGCGGCGATCGGAGACGCGGGAGAGTGATCTCCGCAAGCTTCGCGAGCGGGGCCTGATCCCACAGGATAGGGAGGCCGTCAAACTCCCAGGCAATGAGGTAATCCCCCGTCCCCCAGCTGGGTTTCGGGTTATGTTCCTTGCCTTTGTCATTCGCGGGTTTTCCTTTCCATTCCACGACTTCCTTCGTGGACTGCTTTTTCTGTACGGTGTCCAATTGCACCATATTTCCCCCAATTCTCTTCTTCATGTTGCTTGTTTTATCACTTTCTGCGAGTTCTAGCTAGGTATTGAGCCGCACTTTGGCCTCTTCTGGAAACTCTATTCCGTGAAGAGGCAATCCGGTTCGGATGGTGTTTACCCCATTGGGGGTTGCATCATCTCCCTCAAGCCCAATCTGCCTTTCTTTTCTTTTTCCATGTCCGAATCTGTCCAGTACTGGCGGAGGCGATGGTTTTATATCTGCGACTCCGTAGTGCCTGGGCAGGATTTTGGTCTTGTTCCTTTCGATCCCTCCCAAAAGATCGAGCCGAAAAGGTCCTGGAAAAACAAGATCTTGGATGGCGAGGTGGCGGAGATAGAGGCTCTCTATCGTCGAGTGGAGGATCTCCAGTTGATTCCGGAGAAGGAAGCGAACGATGTGGATATCATCTGCACTTTTCTCGAGCGTTGGGTGCAGCCACTCCAGTCCAGGGCGCACCCGATGTTCCTTTATGCTGGCCGACGTGATCGGACGAGGGTTTCGGCTAAGAAATTCTCCCAGGAAGATCTTGACAAGGCCCTTCGTTCGCTGCTGAAGTTCAAGGCTAGAGAGGATATCCCGGGGAAGTCGCTGACTCCTCCGTTTTCTTCTTCACTTCCTGTTCCACAGGTGTAGATCCGTGCGCGTAGCGCTATTTTCGACTGCATTGTTTTTGCATTTGTTTGCTAACAAAATTTTCTTTTCTTCGTGTAGAGCTTAAAAGTGCCGGGCATGTCGCCTCCATTACCCGAAGTATATCCGGATGCTCCGGATAATGATGTGGTGGATTCCATGTCCGAGCTGCCATCGGCGCGGTCTCCGGCTGAAGATGCCAACGTGTCGAGCGAGGACCACACTCGCAAACGATCACGGATCTCCAGCGAGTCTTCGGATGCTTCGACTCCTCCGACTCGTAGGAACCCACTGTGTCTTGAACGTCACAGTGGTGGGCATGGAGGATCTTCCTCTCCGATTCCTGCCCTTTACGCGCGGGATGTAGCGCCGCACCCGCCAGCAAAGCGGAAGAAGGAAGAAAAGAAGGAAGAGAAGAAAGAGGAGAAGAAGGTCCGAAGGACCCCTCCTGTCTTCAACCTGAGCGAGCTTGACTCGTAAGTTTCCTCTGTACTGCGTTTTCTTTACTGTTTACTTTGTACTTGTACTAATTTGTCCGTGTGCAGGCACTCTTCCAATGACTCCTCTAGCGATGGTGCTCGGGAGATGATGGGGGAGTCGAAAGTCACGTCTCCTCCTCCTCAGACGGTGGCTACCTCTGAGGGCGCTGCTCCGAACCCTCCTCCGCAGGAGGTTCAGGTGGTTGCGCCTCAGAATTTTGCTAGCAGACCTTCGGCGTCGCCATCGGATCATGTAAGTAGTTCTGTCTCCTGCCACGGGGGGAGCCTCCGAGCATCTGTAAAAGAGTTTTCTTGTTTTGTTCTTCCTTCGAGTCTCGGGGGGAGCCCCTGAGCGTTTTCGTGTGTGTATTTTGCTTTTGTTCTTCCTTCGAGTCTTTTTTTGACTAGTAGGTCTTCTTCCTGCAGCCCTTTGTGCAGGATGCCAAGCAACTGGTGCAAGAGCACCTGGTGCTGGAGGCCAGCCTCAAACAACTTCAAGGTGCTGTTATTCCTTTGATGTTTGCTTCTTCGTGTATTCTTGTCCTGTTATCTGACGCTTGTATTTTTTGAATGCAGAGGAGCATAACACCTCGCTTCATGAGATTGATGCTCTCAAAAAGAGCCTCGGTCAAGCGGATAAGAAGGCCGAGGTCGCCGTTGGTGCGAAGGAGCGCCTTGAGCTGGAGCTGGCTACTGCGGCCGAGGCTAAGGAGCGCCTGCAGCGGGAGGCCACGGACCGCGAGGAGCAGCTTGCCACTGCTGCGACTACGCGTGAAAGAGAGGTGGCTGGCAAGCTCATGGCGGCTGCCAAGGCTGTTTCGGGTGAGTATCTTTACTTGCATCTTTTTTGGTTTTCTTGTCTTTCTTCTGCGGTGCTTTGTTCATTCCTTCTCTTTATTATCTCAGATGCCACGGGCATCGAGTTTGACCGCGGTGCTCTAGAGCTCGAAAGTGCTCTAGATGATGCTACTACAGCGGTCGAAGATCGCTGCAGCACCGTCGTCAGCTCGCTTGCCAAGGCCAAGGAGGTCCTTGGGCGCTTCTACAAGGAGCTTGTCCCCAAGGGTGCAGCCCTTGATTATGTTGACGCTCTGGCGGAGGCACTGTCAGCCGAAGCACCTACGGCGTACAAGCGCAAGCAGAAGGGCATCGGCGCATCCGTCGGGCTGGCGATGGCTTTGGCGGCTGGAGCGGAGATGGACCTGCCCCAGATCACTTCCCGAATGCCGACGACTGCGGATGGATCCGAGGTAGCCTTCGCTACCTATTCTGCTCGCTGTAAGCGATATGGGCCAAAGTTGATTGATCTGCTGGCCGAGTACGTGCTACGGCAGCAGGGGGAAGCCAAAGCGAGGCAATCCGGCTCCGAGGCTACTCAGGGTGCCGCATCTTAGGCGCTGTAGCTGTAGGATAGTTGTAGTCTCTTTTGTTGTAATTATGTTGATGAACAAATCCTTGTGCAATGTAGTGGCTTTTGATGCACTTAATGAATTCGTTGGGTTGCATGCTTCTTCGTCTGAGTGTTCATGTCTTTGCCTTTCTGCTGATCTAGGGTCCTTCGGGTGCTGATCCCGTTGACACCTCGCCTGCCGCGCGGCTGCGGCCCTCCCTGGATGATTCATCACAGCTGGCTTTTCTTCGAGACCGTGTTCGTAGTATCGAAAAGGAGTTACTTGGGGTGCGTGGCCATGCCGACGTTTGGAAGTCCAAGGCGGATCGCGGTACTGCCAGAGAGGAGTACTTGATGGCGGAATTGCTTTGGTTATCCGAGCAGCTTTAGTGTAAGTTTCTTCGAGCTGTTGCCTATTTCTTCGGATGCGCCTGCTGGCATTGCATATTACTTTGTGCAAGTATTGCAGGTGCTAACCTTGCTCCAAGGGAGGAGAAGGAGCGTGTTGCTGTTCGGGTCAATTGTTTGACTCAACAGGACATGGAAGCCGGCGGGTTCTTCTGGATGGATCGTGACCGTGCTATGGTCCTTGCGATGGTGCAAG
Organism: Avena sativa; assembly: GCA_916181665.1. Taxonomy (NCBI): domain Eukaryota; kingdom Viridiplantae; phylum Streptophyta; class Magnoliopsida; order Poales; family Poaceae; genus Avena; species Avena sativa. Next base: position 356,770,474 of record OV702283.1, on the reverse strand, counting down.
ATCGCGTTCACCAAGTGTCGCGGGTGCTTCGTCAGGTGCAGACTTTGCTCGCGTCGGTTCTGCATGTGATGTTTCCGTTGGATGCTGCACCGACAACCCTTTCTGGTCTTCTGTCGAAGTTTCAGAACATGAATCATGTCAAGGAGTTGGTGCAGCATCAGCTTGTCGCGGGAGTGAAGGCTGCATTGTCCCTTGTGAGGCTGCATCGGCCTGATGTAGATCTGTCCGTTGTAGCGGCTGGACCACCCCCTCGACCAGATGGTGGTGTGTGGGATATGCGTCCGCATTATGCGGCTGTAGGGTAGTATGCCGAAGAGATTGTAGATCTATTTGAGCAGCGTGCTCAGGTTATTCTTCAGAATAGGTAGTGCCTGTAAAATATATAAATGTAAAATTTGTATATATTGTACTGGGCGTGTTTTGCCCTTTGTTATAAATGTTTGGTTGTTGTTTGAGCATGTAGTGCTTTGTTCGCATACGTCTCCTTTTCATTAGCCTGACGTTGTCAGCTACTCAGGTGTACACGTGTTATCCTCAGTCAACGAAATCGTGAGGTGGGGGAGCCCCCGGGTGCGTTTGTAGCATGAAGTAAAAGTGCGAATAGGAAAACGAAATTTTTGGGGCGAGACACTTAGCTTTATTTATATCGTAATGGAGGAGGTACATTGTTTGGCTGAGTAGCCTTGGCTGAAAAGCCTTATTGAAAGTAAAGGGGTAGGTAGCTAGGGGTAGAATCGTCGCAGCTGTGCAACGTTCCATGGGTTGGAGTATGCGAATCCAGACTCCACGTGCTTGAGGCGATAGGCGCCACCTGGGATGACTTCGGTGACGATGTAGGGTCCTTCCCATGGTGACTCGAATTTCTTCGGTCGCTCTTGCTTGAGTCGCAAGACGAGGTCTCCTTCGACGAAGGACCTTGGACGCAGCCGTCGGCTGTGGTAGTTGCGAAGACTCTGCTGGTACACCGCTGATCGAGATGCTGCTATGTCTCGTGCCTCGTCGAGTGTGTCGATGGCGTCTTCGAGTGCAATCGTGGATTCGGCTTCGCTGTAAGCGACGACCCGGGGGGGGGGGGGCTAGTGGCGTACTTCGGCAGGCAGCACGACTTTGGCTCCGTGCACCATGAAGAATGGCGTGTAGCCTGTGGAGCTGTTTGGCGTGGTACGCAAGCTCCATAGGACGGATGGTAGCTCTTTCGTCCAGGCTCTAGCTTTTTGTTCGAGTGGGCTCATGAGGCGCTTCTTGATGCCAATGCCGATTAGGCCGTTGGCCTTTTCCACCTGCCCGTTCGTTTGCGGGTGTGCCACCGAGGCGTATGTGATGTTGATTCCGAGGCCTTCGCAGAAGTCTTGGTTGGAGATGAAGTTCGATCCATTGTCGGTGATGATGCTATGCGGTACGCCGAACCTGTAGACAATGGATTCAAAGAACTTGACGGCAGTCTTGCCCTTTTGGTTAGTGACCGGCATGGCCTCGATCCACTTGGTGAATTTGTCGACTGCGACCAGGAGGTAGACGTGCCCCCCTTTCGAGGACCTTGGCAGTTTGCCGATCATGTCGAGGCCCCATTGAGCGAAAGGCCAGGCTATAGGTATGGGCCTGAGCTCTGACCCGGGTGCGTGTGGTTTGTCGTTGAACCTTTGGCACCCTTTGCATCGTCGGACGATGTCCTTTGCGTCGCTCATGGCCGTAGGCCAGTAGAATCCAGCTCGTAGAGCTTTGGCGACAAGGGAGCGGCTGCCTGCGTGATGGCCGCAGATGCCCTCGTGGATGTCTTGGAGGATGGTTTTCCCGTCACTGATGGTGACGCACCTTTGTAGTACACCCGTAATGCTGCGCTTGTACAGCTCGCCATTGATGATGGTGAAAGCTTTTGACCGGCGAGATATGCGTCGGGCATCCGTCGGGCTGTCAGGCAGTTCTCCATCTATCAAGAACTGGAGGTACGACCGCGTCCAGGTTTCTTCGACTGCCATGACCTGCATCAGGTTGACCATGGTGACCTCTGTGTCCGGTTTCTCGAGTCCTTCATGACCTTCGGGTAGCGTAGCCCCCGAGTGTTCTGCTTCTTCGGGTGATCCCTTGGGGAATTTCCGCTTGATGGATGGCACGCAGATCTGTTCGAGGAACACACCTGGTGGTACCTTTGCGTAGGTGGAGCCGATGTTGGCAAGTCTGTCGGCCTCCTCTTTTCTTTCTCTTCCAACATGCCAAAGCTCACAGCCGTCGAATTCTCCTTCGAGTGCGTTGTAGAGTGCGCGGTACGCGATCATGTTTTCGGCGTGTGCGTCGCACTCGTTCATCGTGTGCTGGACGACGAGGTTGGAGTCACCGTAGATGACCAGGCGCATTGCGCCGCAGATCTTCGCCATCCTCATGCCGTGGATGAGGGCTTCGTATTCGGCCTCGTTGTTGGAGGCTCAGAATTTCATCCAAAGGACGTACTTCATCTTGTCGCTCTGCGGGGAGGTCAGTATGACCCCGGCTCCTGCTCCAGCTTCATGCTTGGAGCCGTCGAAGTGCATCGTCCATGACTGCGACATGTCTGGGGTGTCTGGCAGCTGCAGCTCCATCCAGTGTACAAGGAAGTCCGGGAGGACTTGAGACTTGATTGCGAGTCGCTTCTCGTAGACGATGTCTAGGGGTGACAGCTCGATGCCCCATAGGGCCACACGTCCTGTGGTCTCTGGGTTATTTAGGATGCTGTTCAGGGGTGCCTCATTGACGACCATCACCTGGTGCTCCTGGAAGTAATGACTCAACCGACGAGCCGTCATGAACACGCCGTAGGCGAGTTTTTGGTAGTGAGGGTACCTTTGTTTTGTTGGCGTCAATACCTCGCTGAGGTAGTAAATTGGGCGTTGGACCCCATGGGTCTTTCCTTCTTCGGGTCGTTCGACCACTAGCACGGTGCTGACCACCTGGTGTGTGGCTGCTATGTACAGCATCAGAGGCTTACGCTCCTTTGGCATGACCAAGATGGGCGAGGTGGAGAGCAGCCGCTTCAGATCTTCGAATGCATCGTCTGCTTCGGGGGTCCACTCGAATTTATCTGCCTTGCGTAGCAATTGGTAGATTGGCAGGGCCTTCCCGCCCATGCGGCTGATGAACCTGCTCAATGCCGCTATTCGTCCTGCGAGCTGCTGGACACCCTTGAGGTTTTTCGGCTTCTCCATGGCTATGATGGACCGGATTTTCTTCAGGTTCGCCTCGATTCCTCGCTGGGAGATGAAGTACCCAAGCAGCTGACCCGATGGGATGCTGAAGGCACACTTTTCGGGGTTGAGCTTGATCCTGTAGCGGTCGAGGTTATCGAACGTCTCGCGGAGATCGTCGATGAGCGTTCTTGCCTCCCTGATTTTGATGACTATGTCGTCGACATAGACTTGGACGTTGCAACCGATCTGGTCCTTGAGGCATGCATGCATGCATCGCTGGTACGTGGCACCTGCGTTCTTTAGCCCGAAGGGCATTGTGTTGTAGCAGAACACTCCGAACGGTGTGATAAATGCCGTTTTCTCTTGATCTTCGACCTTGAGTCGAATCTGGTTGAAGCTTGAGTAGGCGTCGAGGAAGGAGAGTTTCTCGTATCCTGCAGTCGAATCGATGATCTGGTCGATCCGAGGAAAAGGGAAGTGATCCTTTGGGCAGTGTTTGTTCAGCGACGTGAAGTCCACGCACATCTGCAGGATATCCGTGTCCTTCTTGGGAACCATCACTGTATTTGCGAGCCACTCGCTTTCTTTGATCTCCCTGATGAATTCTGCAGCGAGTAGCCTGTTTATTTCCATCCCGATGGCTTCGGCCCGTGGCTCGGACAGTCTCCGGATGGACTGCTTGACGGGCTTGGTGTCTGGAAAGACGTTGAGTGCGTGCTCGGCGAATTCCTTGGGAACTCTTGGCATGTCCGCAGGACACCAGGCGAAGATTTCCCAGCGCTCACGGAGGAATTCGACGAGCGCGCTTTCCTATGCAGGGCTGAGGTCTTTGGCGATTAGCGCCGTCTTGGAGGCATCCGTCGGATGGACCTGCACCTTATTTGTGTTGACGGTGGAGTCGAAGGACATGTCAGGTGCGTTTTGTCGTGCGACTGGGGGTGCCCCATTGTCCGTCACCTCGCGGAGCCTTACGAGCTCCTCCTGCATGCCGAATGATTGGGAGATTCTGTTGAAGTCCCTGTCGCATTGGTCCGATTGGGTGAAGCTCCCGTGGACTGTGATGACGCCCTTTGGTCCTGGCGTCTTGAGTAGCAGGTATGCGTAATGTGGGACAGCCAAGAACCTTGCGAATGCTACACGCCCGAAGATGGCGTGGTATTGTGATGGCCAGTCCACCACTTCGAATTTGAGCCGCTCGAGTCGGAAGTTGTCCGGCTTGCCGAAGATGACATCGAGCCATATTTTGCCCATGGGGAATATGCCCTTTCCTGGGACGATGCCGTGGAACATTGTCTCTGACTGTTCCAGGCTGCACTGCGGGATCCGCATTGCTTCTAGAGTTCTTGCAAACATCAGGTTGATGCCACTGCCACCGTCCATGAAGACGCGGCTCATCTCGAAACCTCCGATCTGCGCCTCCAGCACCAGGGCAGCATGACCTGGGTGAGGGATCTGGCAAGGGTGATCTGAACGACTGAACGTGATGCAGGACTCCGATCCGCTGAGGTACTCAGGGATGGCGGGTGGAGTTGACACAGCCAGGTTGATCTGACGAGTGATTTTCTTCTGCACCCTATTCGTGGGGCGCCCCTTCTGGATCATCAGTGCTCCTTTCGGCGGGGGATACCCGTTCCCAGCGTTGTTTTGTGCTGGTGCGGCTGGTTGGTTCGGGCCTCCTACAGGTGGCGGTGGAGGAGCGCCATGTGCTATCTCACCTGGCGCGGGTGCGTTCCCGAATCCAGGAAGTGGAGCTTGCTGCCTCATCTGGACCATGCTTTTGCTGAGCTTCTGGAACTCGCGGCAGTCCTTGAGCATGTGGCTTGCCTTCTTCTTGCCATCCTGCTTGTCGATGTAGAAGTGGATGGTGCATGGACCCGAAAGTTTTTCGTATGCTGAGGGTCCGTTGTCGCGATCGCGGCGCTGCCACGACTGTGCTGGGCGCCCTCCATCGCGGAAGTTTCCTCCACGGTATCCTCCGCTGTTGCAGTTGGCATCATTGCGGCGGTCGGCGTAGCCGGACACGACCATGTCGGGTCCATCGCGATCGTCGTAGACGCGCGATCTTATCTTGCTACGACGCTCTCGTCGTCGGCCGTAGTCGTCCTCTTCTTCCGAGTGCGCCCGATGGACAGAATCTTCGCCGTCAGCCCACCTGTTGGCGATGTCCATGAGGCAGTCGAGTGTCTTGGGCTTGACGCGCCCAAGCTCCTCCTTGAAGTCTTGGCGCTTGACGCCGTCCTTGAAGGCGTCGATGGCCCTCTCTTCGGAGATGTGCGCTGCGGAGTTCTTGGTGTTGGACCAGCGTAGTATGTACGAGCGAATGGATTCGCCCGTTCGTTGAGTGCAGGCCCGCAACTCCTCGATTGAAATAATCCCCGGAACAGGACCCATAACCCAGAGACCATATAGTATGAACCCGTCTGAACTAGTAGAATTGAAGAAGCAACTGGATGCCATGTTGGAAATTGGATTGATTCAACCAAGTGCGTCACCATGGAGATCACCTGTCTTGTTTGTGGACAAGAAGGATGGAGGTAATCGTTTGTGTGCGGATTATCGGAAGTTGAATGATGTCACTATCAAGAACAAATACCCATTGCCCAAGATATAAGATTTGTTTGATCAGTTGACCGGTGCCAAAGTGTTTTCTAAGATTGATCTTAGAACTGGCTATCATCAACTCAAGATTCGCGCTAAGGATATCCCCAAGACTGCCTTTACCACCAGATATGGATTATATGAGTATACTGTCATGTCTTTTGGATTAACCAATGCCCCCGCTTATTTCATGAATCTCATGAATAAGATTTTTATGGACTTCCTGGATAAGTTTGTCGTTGTTTTCATCAACGACATTCTGATTTATTCCAAATCAGAAGAAGAACATGAGCTACACCTAAGGACCATTCTTGGAACCCATAGAGAGTATCAGTTGTATGCCAAGTTTAGCAAATGTGAATTTTGGTTACAGGAGGTAGGATTCCTCGGTCACATTGTATCAGCCGGAGGAATTGCCGTTGACCCTGCAAAGGTGAAAGATGTCGAAGATTGGCAATCCCCAACCACTCAAACCCAAGTTCGTGCATTTCTCGGATTGACGGGATACTACCGCAAGTTCGTAGAAGGATTCTCGAGTATTGCCACACCCATGACCCAATTGCTGAAGAAGGACAAGAAGTTTGAATGGACGGACAAATGTGAAGCGAGTTTTCAAGAACTCAAGAGAAGATTGATTTCAGCCCCAATCTTAATCATGCCAGATATCACGAAGCCCTTTGACGTGTATTGTGATGCATCCAAGATCGGTCTCAGATGTGTGCTAATGCAAGAAGGCAAAGTTATATCTTATCTATCTCGACAACTCAAACAACATGAGCAGAATTACCCAACCCATGACCTCGAACTCGCAGCCGTAGTTCTAGCCCTGAAGACATGGAGGCGTTACCTGATGGGAAACCGTTGTGAGATTTATTCGGATCACAAGAGCCTAAAGTATATATTCACTCAGAAGGAGCTAAATATGAGACAGAGAAGATGGATTGAGCTAATCAAGGATTACGATCTGGACATTCACTATCACCCTGGTAAAGCCAACGTGGTAGCAGATGCCCTTAGCAGATTGCCGTGCCGCTTGAACTCCATGATTTTGAAGGAGCAACCAAGCTTGCACAAGGAGATGGAAGATTTCCGAATGGAATTAGTAAGTGAAGGATTTTTGGCTAGCATAGAACTTCAACCCACTTTGATCAGCCAGATCAATGAGGCGCAGGAAGGAAATGCTAGTATCGACGGAATCAAGCGTCGTATCGATACAGGCAAAGTACCCGGATTCACCGAAGACGAAGAAGGAGTTCTATGGTACAAAGGACGCCTTTGTGTACCAGCAGAATCGGAGTTGAAAGAAGTTATTCTGAAGGAAGCGCATGATACTCTTTATTCTATCCTCCCCGAAGGAATGAAGATGTATCAAGATTTGAAAGAGAAATTTTGGTGGCATAGGATGAAGAGAGAAATCGGAAGCTATATCGCTAAGTGTGATATATGTCAGAGAGTCAAGGAGGGACATCAAAGACCCGCTGGATTGTTGCAACCATTGCAGATTCCGGAATGGAAATGGGATTCTGTTGGAATGGACTTTATCACCGGATTGCCTACTTCTAGTAGGGGAAATGACTCTATCTGGGTCATAGTGGACAGATTGTCCAAAGTTGCCCATTTCTTACCAGTCAAGACCACATATCAGAGTTCGAAGCTAGCAGAGTTATACATCGCTAGAATCGTCAATTTGCATGGAGTCCCCAAGAACATCGTATCGGATCGAGGAACTCAGTTTACCTCGAGATTCTGGAAGAAAGTCCAAGAAGGTTTAGGAACCCGACTGGATTTCAGCACCGCTTATCACCCTCAGACCGATGGACAAACGGAGCGAGTAAATCAAATACTCGAAGATATGTTGAGAGCATGTGTGTTAGAATATGGATCTAAGTGGGAAGATTGTCTGCCGTTTGTAGAATTATTCATACAACAACAGTTATCAAGCCAGTTTGCAAATGGCCCCATTTGAATTTATGTATGGAAGGAAGTGTCGCACCCCTTTGAATTGGTCGGAAGTAGGAGAGAGTCAGATTTTCGGACCTGATATCCTACGAGAAGTAGAAGAGAAGGTTCACAAGATTCGTGAGCACCTCAAGACCGCCCAGTCCAGACAGAAGAGTTACGCCGACAAGAGACGTCGAGACCTCGCCTTCAACATAGGAGATTTTGTGTATCTGAAAGTGCCGCCATTGAAAGGAATGTAGCGTTTCCAACTCAAAGGAAAGTTAGCCCCCAGATATATCGGACCCTTCAAGATTCTGAACCGTCGAGGAGAGGTGTCGTATCAGTTGGAACTACCCGAAGAGATGTCAGCCGTGCACAATGTGTTCCATATCTCATTACTTCGCAAGTGCCTCGAAGTCCTGGAGAAGACGGAAGTGTTCAAGAATATTGATCACCGGACCATAGAAATCAACGATGACCGGACCTATCCCGAAGTACCCATCCGTATTTTTTAAGAAGCTTTTAGAACCACCAGAACCCGAAGCATCAAGTTTCTCAAGATTCAGTGGAGCAACCACACAGAAGAAGAAGCTACCTAGGAGCGCGAACATCACATCAGGACGGAGTTTCCCGATCTCTTCAAATCCTAGGTAAATCTTTTTCGTCCTTTTTCAAATCTCGGGACGAGATTTTGTTTAAGGGGGGAAGGTTTGTAACATCCCAAAAATGTTAAACTAGAATCATCAAACTCTAATCATAAAATTTAGGGTTAACAAAAACTTTTCCAATTAAAATATGAAAGCATTCATATGAGTGTGCATTAAAATTTGGATTCTTTTGAATTTCCATAATTCTGTGTTTCCTTGCTTGTAAAATGATTCTTAGGTGAAATAAACATAATCTAAACAATCCCCAAACTTTCCCCAAAGACAAACAAATCAAAACAAACATATTAAGTGAATGGTCATCTTGGCCAATTTAACTCCCATGCCTACTTTGGCTATCTCTAACTTTCAGAACTTAACAGAAACATGTATGGATCTTTACACCCCTTGATAGTACTCATAAAAAGGTATCAAGGCCCACTTTCTGATCATCCAAAAACATTAGAATGCATGGTTTAAATGACAGTTTAAAATTGAATCTATTTCATATGGGAAGATCCCACTATTTCAAAAACTACTCAAACCAACTCAATTTTCAAAACCCAAGCATCCACAGACTCCCCAGTACATGCCTAGCACACCCAACAAAAATCTTTTCAAAATTCAAAACTTAAGTTCATGCGGCCATTTCATCAAACATGTTGTAGATGCAAATCAAATAAAATCAAAACACTATGTTGAGCAGTGTTTTGGGCCTAACTTGTTCCCTCTCTGGACACTACTAGCCTTAGTAGATCATCTAACAACCTTAACTAATCACTAGCACCACTGTAAGCTCGCCCATGTCATCAATGGTGAACAGGCTGAGAGCACCCATGTCACCCCAGTGTGGACAGCAAGCTAGGAGAGGAACTAGCCGTGCCAACCTTGTCTGGGAGGTAGCCCGTGTCTCACCGCCCCCTCTTGACCAGCCCTAGCTCGAAGACAGCACCCCGAACCGCCAGGAACGCAGCACCCGCGCCGCTGTCGACCATGCCGACGTGCGCCGCAAAGGACGCGCCGTTCCCACGCAACCCGACCACCTCGAGCCCTCGCCGCCCGCCAGCATGCTCCCCACCATCCCAGGAGACCACCAGACATGCCCATTTCACCGCCCGTGCCCGGTAGCCACCGCTCGCCGCAGAATTCGCCGCCTCTGACTCGCAGAGAATCGTGCGTTCCCGACCGTCTACCACCGCCCCTACACGCGCATTTAAACCTTAGAGCATCGCCAGGAGACCAATGATCGATCGCCACCCTCGGCCATGCCTCTAGCCGCCCGTAGCCGTGTAGCCACCGTCGCCTGCCCATCCCTCTCGGTCTCGCCATCGAGCCTATAAAAGGAGGCGACCCCCAGCCGATTGAAGCACACCATTTCACTCCCCTCACCTCACTGATCATTCCACCCCTTAGCTGGAGCAAGGGGAGCAGCGCATCGCCGGAATTTGGCCGGAGCTCGCCGATGCAGAGGAGAAGAGGAGCCGTTGATTTCGTCCACCCCTAGATCTGCCGCGACCACCCCTGAGTTCGCCGTCGTCGACTTCATCGTTTGGCCGCCTCGCCGTCGTCACTGGAGCCCCGGTATGCCCCCTATGCACCCCCATTGAGCCGCTAGGATTCGAGCTCTCCGGTGACTTGTTCATCGTCGACGACGACCCTTAGCCGTCGATCGTCATTCTAATCCAACGCACCACATCGCCCCGTACCGCTTCGTGTTTATAGAGTCACTGACCAGTAGACACCCTGTCAGTTGTGCACCGCGCTGCGGAGTGACACTGGGCCGGCCCGTTAACCTTTCCCGCGCAGCCCAGTCGTTTGAATTTAGCTTTTTCCATTTTAATTCAAACATAGTTCTATACCTAGTTTCAAAAATCAACCCAGCTCAATTCAGTGAACCAAATTACATGAAACCAATTTTGTTTGAAAGGTACTGAAATTCTTAATCCAAGCCCGTTGGATTCAAATCATTTGGATCTATAGATCACCCTTAATAACAAGCCTGTTGGATTCAAATCATTTGGATCTATAGATCACCCTTAATAACAAGTCAGAAGCTTTTCTGCATTCAAACATTTTTCAAATTTCAACCATAATAGCTTTTGAGTTGATTCCAACTCTCAAAAATCACATTTGATCATACCTTTTAGAATATATAAAAACATATGGGTTTACTTACAGAAATGATGTTCAAGTAATAAAAGAATGCCACATAAGCATTTCTAGTCATTTATTTTTATTGGAAATAAAAGGTTAAATCTTATTAAATTGTGACACCACTTTAAATCACATTCCCATGTACTGAAATATGTGGTGATGACATGTGTCAACATGATCCCATGTTTGGTTTGGAGAATATTAAATCTTAAGTAGTTTTTCAATGAGTAGAAATTACTTTTCTAAAAATAAATAAATAATGCAAATGCTTTAATCTTGTAATATTAGTGATGATGCTAGATCATCTATAGGACCCTTGTGTGTGATGATTGAAAGTAGTTAAGTATTGTTTGGTGATTGTGTACCTCGTATTTATTTATAGACGCTAGTACCGACCAAGGATACAAGGAGGAAGGAGGATACTACGAAGAAGAAGCCGAGGAGAACTTCAACCACTGCTCTGCACAAGGCAAGCTAACACTTGCAATTTAGCAAGCTTATACTGATGCAAGCCTTACTAATAAAGTTGACCTATGCAAGCTAACACTTGCTTGTTACCATGCCAACTTTATGCCTTAAGCATATGTGATCATACCCACTTGATAACCCAATCCTAGTTTTACTTACAAGCTTTCTACTTTATTTCTTTATCAAAGCTATTACTTAAGTGACTTTTAGATTCTAGGAAGATAATTGAAGGTTGCATAAAGAGCATAAAATTTGGCCTAAGCTAGATAATCCTTATGTCATCCTAGGGCATCAGATTTGTACTTAGTTAAACTCCACTTGTTTACCACCCCTCATTAGTACTCACTCCCGTTTGTAGATGCTAGTGCTAAGCATAAAACTTGATCAACTTTAGAGGGGAATACTTGGTGAAAATGGTTATGAAAACCTTGGAATGATGGATCATTCTACTGAGATGTTTTGACATGTGTTTCCGAACACCAGATGATTTTGGTGATGAAAATGTTAAGGCATGAGTCTTAGCCCTTTACAAAACTGATGGTTGTCTGGATGCGATACCATTCCAATTTTACCGTACAACCACAATACCCGAAAATTGGGTAGGGCTTGACTGGAAACTTATATACCTTAGTATGGGTTCCCTCACGGCCAAGGTCTGAGCTGAGGCTACCTTGTGAAGATTGTCCACCTGTGCAGTACCCAAGATGACAGTTGGTCATGGTTGGGAGGCCAAACTCACAGGAGAGGTGCTTATACTAGGGCTTGTAATTCAAAGGTTAGGATTGATTATCCGCATACTAAGTATGGTGAATTCAGGATTTGTTCCTGACGGATGTATCGAATGTTGTGGTGAAAGTGTACAATCTCTACAGAGTGTCAAACTATTCGAATAGCCGCGTCCGCGGTTATGGACAGTTAGAGTGGCCATACTGTTCCCCCGTCAGATGTTTTCAAAATGATTGTGAAATGAATGGAAATTTTGACCACAACAGAGTTGTGATATGAAATTCAAGTTCCCACTTAGGTGTTATAAAATTTCAACTAGCTTTTCTTGCTTCGGAACTTAGTAGAGGTAAATATGGCTTTTTGCAAAACAACCCTAGAGCTTAGTGTCCTACTACAAAAACCCCCTTCACTTGTTAGTATTAGTTTGTGAGTACTTAAAGAGTACTCATTGCCTTGTCCCTGGCTATTCCCGTGGCCAGACTATGAAGAGGAATATCAGGATGAAGGACCCCAGGAAGGTTACGACAACTAGGATTGTCTCCTATCGTCAGCATTGCCTGTGACCCCGAAGATGGAGCTTCGCCTATGCTACCTTTATTATTACGTATTTCAGCTGCTTGAGTTGTATTAAGAACTGGATCATGAGATCCTTATTTGTGTAAGACCTTATGTATGGTTTGTAATGGATGATGTACTGTGGTATCCAAATCTGGTATGTCTCGCAAAAATGGTAATCCTGGGATTGCGATGTATGGCATAACAGGCATCTGGGATTAAAAATCCGGGTGTTGACACCGTCAAATCAGACGCTTCAAGTGCAGCCACATGGCATTATGGGCTCTTCCTAGATCATATAGGTTGCAACAACTTAGCCAAATGGACAGTTGGTGGTAGGGATTGATAGGTTGGAGCGCGTCCATTCTGGTCTAAGGGAAGGCTTCTGAAAGATCTTGTCTTGGTGAAACCAAGTCTTGTGGGGAAAGTGCACCACCTCTGCAGAGTGTAAAATCTAAGTACTTAGCCATGTCCCTAGCAAAGGACAATTTGAGCATCAAGACATGGAAGCTATCAAGAATATCCTTATCCCAATTTTCTAAAGTTAAAAGTTGTGGTTGAACAAGGGTGAAGGTTCACCAATTTATATTGGTGGTTCCTTGGGAAAAGTTTTGTCAAAGAAAAACTTAGTGTTTTCAACTGATAGGTAAAACCTATTTTGAGCAAAGCAAGCCTAAGCTACACTTAGCCAAATTCATATAGTAACTAGATGTTAATATTCTACTAAGGTATGACTTGCCAATACTATTCCAATGTATTAACCCACTGTGGCTGTAACTTGTGATGTTGCAGGATACTCTGATGATGATTAGGGGTTATGAGTCTACACTCAACATGATTGCCTATGGCACATGAAGATGAAGACTTCTATTTTATATTGTTAAGTTAAACTCTTTTACTAAGCCTATGGCTATGGAGTTGTAAAAGACTATGTTATCTCTGGAATGACGATGTAATAATGACCTTTGTTTCTGTATACTTCATCTTAAACTGTGGATGCTAGCATTGATCCAGGGACTAGCATTGCAATCACAGGGATCCTTACCTTTATAAGGGTGGGATCTTACAGATGGTATCAGAGCACTGTGTTGCCCGTAGGATTATAACCCTAGGATTGGATTAGAAACCACTAAGGAAAATCTCAACACTTTGAAAATTTTCTACACTTGTCTTTTCTTCTCGTAAACTTTTCTATTCTTCTTTCTCATCTCTATTTGTAGATGAACTCCGTCAATGAAGCCGTAAGGAAAGGACCACTCATGACCATGACTTTGGAGTGTGAGAATGAATTTCCAAAAGCCCTCAAGAACCTTATGGTTACCATGGGGATACATGGTGCAGCTATGTACAAAGGTTTCCCTGTGATGGATGAAGGAGAGGAGTATTGGTGGGTGCAACTTCACTTGTACAAAAACAAGGAAGACAACCACAAGGAATCAGGATTATGCATGGTCACCAACTCAGTGATGCACACCACATTCTTTGACTCTGCAAGGGATGCAACTTGGAAGGCCATCAAAGAGCTTGGTGATAGGCTCAAGTGCAGAATGCTTAACACTCAAAATGACCTTAGGGAAGAAAAGAAGCATACCCAAGAGTTGGAGGCTACCAACCAACAACTAAGTGAAGACATCATAGACTTGATTTGGGAATCTTGTGAACAAGATAGACAGATGGCTACTAAGGATGCTTTGATAGCCATTTTGTCTAGTGAGTGAGAGTTGTAACGTACTTCGTTAGTTGGACCACCACACTTATCGTTTTATTTCCAAAAATGTTGTCTAAGTTATGTTGAACCTTGGAATGCTTGTAATGGATTGGTGTATGCCATGACTTGTGTGTTTGAATGCCATAGATATGCATGTGATGCTTTGCCTTGTGATTTATCTCTATTGAAGTTGATTCTAACTTTTCTCTATCTTATAAAATAGATGCCTAATGTTACTATCAGCACGGCTAAAGAGTTCAAGGGAACTCGTTTTGGCACTTGTCTTATTGAGCTCACTAGTGTGCTCAATCTTCCGCTCCCTAGCATCATGATTCTTCCCCTCACCAAGTTTGAGAGGAAGGACCTTTGGGGCTTCAAGGTTACTCAGCCAGGACGTCAGACTAAGCCAGCCATGGAGGCTATCACCTTCAAGCTTATGCATGAATACAAGGAGAGAGGCCTAGAGGTAGTCATGTAGGATTTACTCGGGCGTCTGTTAGGGAGGCACTCTCGGGAGCTTAGAGGTACTCACTTTCACGCCTTCGGGAGACGCGACGAGGATGGTGAGGCTATTGAGTTCGAGGATGCTTCTAGAGAGACGGCAGAGTCGATTTGTCTGTACCTTCAGGACCTAGAGGTTCCACTTAGGCACCTAGATACTGATAGGACCAACGTCATGCTTAGCAATGACGAGCTCCAGGTGCAGCTTCGTGAGAAGGACAAGCTCTTCGCGGAGCAAGACGAGATAGTCAAGGAAATTGAGACTAAGGTTGAGATCCATGACAGGAAGTTCAAAAGCCAAGAGAAAAGAGTCCAAGATAGGAATAAGAGGATTCGAGAGATGAATGCAGAACTAGAGGCCAAGGACTTCGAGCTCGAGCATCAGCAGGGTGTGATTGAGAGACTTCGTTCACAGAAGAGGGCTCTCAAAGACAAGGTAGAGGCCTTGACTACCAATGTCGAGGAATACAAGACCGCTATGGAGAATGCAGGTCTTACACTTGTTGACGAGGAGGTTGATGCAGAGGAGTAGTGATGACTACTCATTTATCTATCATTTACCATGATTATGATTATCGAGTCGCAATGACTATCCAACATGTGGATGGCTTGCTATTGGTGTGTTTGCTTTTCAAACTTGTTGTTTATGTCGTTGAACTTATGTTATTTTGATGCTTGTTTTGGTGATTGTCTATGTGATGTATTGTGCATGTTAAGCATCTATGGGTATCTCATTCTTATCCTTATTGAAAACCACAGATGCCTCCTCGACGTGCACACCCCAACCCGAACAACAACAATGTCACCCCCGAGATGCAGAAGCTGATGACAGCCCAGGCACAGCTGATGTAGATGATGACCACTTTCATGCAGAATCAGAATAACAACAATAACAATAACAACAACAATCAGAACAATCCACCAGGATTTGACATGCTCACCAGATTCTTAAGGCTGAGGCCTGCAAAGTTCTCAGGAACCACTGATCCCATGGTGGCCAATGATTGGCTACATTCGGTGAACAAGGATTTGGTGACTGTCGGCTGTACCGATGAGGAAAAAGTTAGGTTTGCAGCACACTTGTTGGAAGGACCAGCAACTACTTGGTGGGATAACTTCCAGATCACCACTCCCATTGAGGATGTGACATGGGCTATCTTTGAAGATGGTTTTCGTACAGCTCACATCTCATCCTGAGTAATGAGTTTGGACAAGAAGGAGTTCCATAACCTGAAGCAGCGCCACCGCAGTGTGGCTGAATATATTGAGGATTTCAACAATCTGGCGCGTTATGCACCGGATGAAGTTGATACGAATGCCAAGAGGAAAGAGAAGTTCCTCGACGGACCGAACGATGAACTGAATCTGCAGTTATCTGTGGCCTATGTCACCACCTACCAATCCCTTTGTGACAAGGCTACCATCTTAGAGAACAAGATGAAACAGGTTGAAAGCAGAAAGAGGAAGCACAACTCTGACAAGCACAGCTCGGGATCATCTCACAAACGTTCCCATTATGATGATAGTGGGAGTTCTGGATCCCACAAGCATGGAAAGTACAATAGCCACCACAACCACAACCGTCATCATGATAACAAGCATCACCATAGTCATGATAATGACAAGTACAAGAACCAGAAGGGTGGATACAAGAGCCACCACAATGGAAGTGGAAGTGGTAGTGGAAGCCAGCCTGTCAAGAAGGATCTCAGTCAAGTTGAATGCTTCAAGTGTAAGAAGATGGGGAATTATGCAAATGAATGCCTAGAAAAGAAAGTTGAAGGACCCAACAAGCCCAACCCTTTCCAAAAGGGACAAGTGAACCACATCAATGTGGAAGAGATTTATGAGGAGTCTGATGTTGTGGCTGGTAAGTTCAAACTCAATTCTATTCCAGCACTTGTTCTTTTTGATACTGGTGCATCACATTCATTCATATCAAAAGCATTTGTTGATAGAAATGGGTTTCCAACTAAAAACATTGGGTGTCCAATAAAAGTAAGTTCTCCTGGTGGAGATATGATAGTAAGTCTTGGATGCCGTGATCTAGTGATAGAGTTCGGAAAACATAAGTTTCCAGTGAGTCTGATAATCCTAGATTCCCAAGGACCGGATGTAATTTTGGGAATGGAATGGATGACCAAGTATGAAGGAGTACTAGATTGTGCCAATCGTACTGTCGCACTCACAACCCCGGAAAAGAAACGGATAAGATTCAAGTCTAACTTTGAATCAAAAGGAAGTAAGCTAAATTCTCTTAAGGGGGTTAGCATAGACAATGTGCCAATTGTGAGTGAATATCTGGACGTGTTTCCGGAAGAATTGTTGGGAATTCCACCAGATAGAGATGTGGAATTTCTGATTGACTTGCTACCAGGATCAGGACCAATAAGAAAGAGACCTTACAAGATGTTAGTTGATGAGTTGAAAGAACTCAAGAAAAAACTTGGAGAACAGTTGAAAAAAGGATTTATTCAACCAAGTTCTTCATCTTGGGGAGCACCAGTCTTGTTTGTGGAAAAGAAAGATAGAAGTCAAAGGTTATGCATAGATTATCGTTCACTCAATGAGGTGACTATCAAGAACAAATATCATTTGCGTAGAATCAATGACTTGTTTGATCAGCTAGAAGGAGCCTGTGTGTTCTCAAAGATTGATCTCCGGTCAGGTTATTTTCAGCTTAAGATAATGGAACAAGACATACCTAAGACAGCTTTCACCACTAGGTATGGATTGTATGAGTATACAGTAATGCCATTTGGTTTGACCAATGCACCAGCTTACTTCATGAATATGATGAACAAGGTGTTCATGGAGTTCCTTGACAAGTTTGCTGTCGTTTTCATTGATGACATTTTGATCTACTCTAAAAGCAAAAAAGAGCATGAAGGACATTTGCGTTTGATACTTGAGAAGCTTAGAGAACATAAGTTGTATGCCAAATTCAGCAAGTGTGAATTCTGGTTAAATGAAGTTGGATTTCTTGGACACGTTGTGTCAGGAGATGGTGTAGAAGTTGATCCCGCAAAAGTGTCAGCTGTAACTGAATGGGAATCTCCTAAGTCTGTGAAGGAAGTTCATAGTTTCCTTGGCTTGACAGGATACTACAGAAGATTCACTGAAAATTTCTCCAAGGTAGCTAAGCCAATGACGGAGTTACTAAAGAAAGACAAGAAATTTGCTTGGACTGAAGGATGTGAACTCAGTTTCCAAGAATTGAAGAAGAGACTAGTGACAGCACCAGTTCTATGTCTGCCAGATTTGGAGAAAGATTTCCAAGTGTATTGTGATGCATCTCATCATGGATTAGGTGCAGTTCTAATGCAAGAAGGGAAAGTTGTGGCTTATGCCTCAAGACAACTCAAAACTCATGAGGTAAATTACCCTACTCATGATTTGGATTTAGCCTCTGTTGTCCATGCACTCAAAACATGGAGACATTATCTTTTGGGAAAACGATGTGAAGTGTTCACAGATCACAAAAGTTTGAAGTATATCTTCACCTAGAAAGAAATCACCATGAGACAAAGAATATGGCTAGAACTCATCAAGGACTATGACTTGAGTTTGCAATACCACCTCGGTAAAGCAAATGTTGTAGCAGATTCTCTAAGACGTAAGGTATTTGTGAATGGCCTTACTAAGGGAGAGTTGCCAGATGATCTGTGTGCCCAATTTAGAGACCTTAGATTGGAGATTGTGCCTGAGAGACATCTCATGCCATTGGATGTTCAACCCACATTGTTGGACAAGATCAAGGGAGCCCAAAATACGGACAAGGAAATAGAAGAGATTAAGGAAAAGATTGGCAAAGGAAAAGCCAAAGGATTCCATGAAGACGAACAGGGTACCTTATGGTATGGAAAATGTATCTGCGTTCCGCAAGACCCGGAGCTTCGGAAACTGATTTTACAAGAAGCACACAACTCACCATATTCCATTCATCCGGGTAACACTAAAATGTACATGGATATGAAAGAAAGATTTTGGTGGAATAATCTCAAGAAGGACATCGCCGAACATATTGCTTTGTGTGATGTATGTAGTAGGGTGAAAGCGGAACATCAGAAACCAGCAGGGTTGCTACAACCACTACCTATTCCTGATTGGAAGTGGGACAAGATTGGCATGGATTTCATCACCGAATTGCCAAGGACCAGGTCAGGATATGATTCTATTTGGGTAGTAGTGGATCGCCTCACTAAAGTAGCTCATTTAATACCCGTGAAGACAACTTATACAAGTGCTAAGTTAGCCAAGATCTACATGAGTAGGATTGTATGTCTGATAGGGGAACTCAGTTCACTTCTCAGTTTTGGAGGCAACTATATGAGTCATTGGGAACGAGATTAGAATTCAGCACTGCTTTTCATCCTCAGACTGATGGACAGACAGAAAGGACCAACCAAATTATAGAAGATATGATGAGGGCATGTGCCCTAGACTATGGAGCCAGTTGGGATGAAAGTCTGCCTTACGCAGAGTTCTCTTACAATAACAGCTATCAAGCCAGTATTGAGATGGCACCATTTGAGTTTCTCTATGGGAGAAAGTGTACTACCCCATTTCTATGGAATGGTGTGGGAGAAAGATATTTATTTGGACCAGAACTGATCAAGGAGGCTGAAGAGAAAGTCAAGCTAGTAAAGGACAGGTTCAAGATAGCACAGTCCCGACAAAAGAGCTACGCAGATCCTAAGCCTAGAGAAGTCACCTATGAAGTGGGTGATAGAGCTTATCTTAGAGTGTCACCACTTCGTGGAGTAAAGAGATTTGGAGTCAAAGGAAAATAGGCCCCAAGATATTTTTGACCATTCAAGATTCTGAGTCGTAAAGGAGAAGTAGCTTATGAAGTTGAATTGCCAGAATCATTGTCTGCAGTTCACAATGTGTTTCATGCGAGTCAGCTAAAGAAATGCCATTCATAGATGGAAGAGACTTCTTTGAAGGATATTATACCTTTGGAAGAGGTCCAATTGGAAAGTGATCTCACTTATGAGGAAAAACCCATCAAGATTCCTGAGACTGCAGAAAGAGTTACTCGGACTAAGACTATTAAATTCTGCAAAGTTCAATGGAACCATCATTCCGAAGAAGAAGCAACATGGGAAACAGAAGATGATCTTCGGAGAGACCACCCTCACCTATTTGCTAGCCAATCCGAATCTCGAGGGCGAGATTCACCTTAAGGGGGTTAGATTTGTAACATCCCTAAAATCATGTTTTCAAAGTTTTCATATCATCCATGCATTCATAATCATTTTAGGATCATTTTCAAAGTCATTACCAAAAACAGAAGCATTTGCAAGTCTATTATTTTATGTCAGCAAGCATTGGCCCAATGCTACTCTCTAATATGAGAATGATTGTTTAAAACCAGATATATTTGATCCCATGGTTGATTGTTGTATTCCAAAGCTTGGACAAAAATTCCAAAACAAAGAAACAAATTTAAACCATTTCTTTGTCTTTATTAAGCAATGGGTAATAAACATTGTTTATTTTAAAAATTCCAAAGTGCCATATTATTTTAAAGGGTGCAACATTGTTCTGCAATAGAATGTGTACAATTTTCACTTTATAAAAATCCAGGAAGTATCTGAATTCAAACACATTTGAAACTCATTTGAATTTGGTTCCTGGAAATTCAAACAGAAAAATAAAAAGAATAAAGAAATGGAAAAAGGCCTGCGCCAGCTTTTCAGCCCAACAGTAGACTCAGCCCAGCAAGCCCACCCGGGGCTTTCCTCTCTCTCTCTCTCTCTCTCTCTCTCTCTCTCTCTCTCTCTCTCTCTCTCTCTCTCTCTCTCTCTCTCTCTCTCTCTCTCTCTCTCTCTCTCTCTCTCTCTCTCTCACGCGACGCAAACCTACCCCGCGCTCGCTGACCGGTGGACCCAAATGCCACACGGTCATCGTCCCAAACCCCGCACCCCCGACCCCATCGACGCCGCCGTTACCTGCATCACTGCCACGAATGAAGCGGGCTTAATTGGCGATCAATGCCGCGTGATCTCCTCGCCCCTCACCGGATATTTAACCCCCTCTCCTCTCCACATCTTTCCCCTCACTCAACGCCTCTTCTCCGCCACCAGGCTGCCCACAATCCCACTTGCACCGCCGCGGTACCGAGCGTCTTCGGCGACGCATTCCGGTGAGTACAGCGCCCCTCTTCATCTCTGGTTCATGCGAGTGTGTACGCCTAGTTCCTGCGCATCACCTCATGCCATTCGTTTGTTCTGTATTGCACCAGGGCGTCGCCTCCGTCCACCTCTGCAAACAACAGAGCCGCCGCTCAACTCTGACGAGAAATACCGGTAACCTCCGAGCGCCCCTTGTCCCCTCTTTGACCCTGTCGTGTTCACCACAACCTTGCGCACCCTCTGACACAACTGGTTCGTTCTAGGGAGGTCTAAATCATCGGCAACGTCTTGCGCACCCTCTGACACAACTGACAAGCACAACTCGGTGTCGTGGGAATGGTCACGGCAGATGCTGCAATCGACAGCGAGTAGTAGAACGAGGGGCAAGGGCGGCCAGCCATCTGCGGTGCGAGATGAGGGCGGAGACACAAGGTTTTACCCAGGTTCGGCCCCCCGGAGGGTAAAGACCTACTCCTGCTAGATTGTATTATGGTGGAGGTACAATGGGCGAGCTCGGCGGCTAGGCGGCGAGTCGCTTGGGTGTATGATGGAACGTATCTCTACACGCCCTGTAGGGAGGTTTATATAGACTCACCTCCCCTAGGGTTTACATATCTCAACCGAATCAGTTAAGGCTTCGGTAATCGTTTAACCCAACTCGACTAGGCCTATCTACTCGCCTGGGCCTTCAGCTTCCAGTCGCTTGGATCCACACCGGGCCTTGATCCAGTCGCCGTCTTGCAGGCCCACTCGCCAGTTCCTGGGCCAGTCGGAAACGTCCTGCTAGGTACACCCCGGTAGGCATATCCCCATCAGTAGTCCCCGAGGCTGCCGTTGATTGGGCGCAGGTGATTGCTGGTAGTCGGAGTATACGGCTTCAAAGCAGACATCCAGTCGAATCGTCGGCGGGCTCCTGAATGAAGGAAAAAAACTAGTCATTCTGATCGCAGCTTTGGCGAGTCGAGTCGGCGAAATACTTAGTCACTGTCGTAGTGATCGGGTCGGCGAGCCGAGTGGCTGAAGTTGGACCGTTAAACGTGGTCAAACTAGCTGTTGGGGTAATCCAACGGTAACTTTTGTCGTAATCACCGCGTAGTAACGGCTCCCTGATTTGGCGGGTAACAACCGCTATATAAGGGGAATGGTAGGCGATCGGAGAACCACTTCCTTGTTATTTTCTCCGATTGCGCGCTCCTCCGCTCTCCTCCGCGTCGCGATCCAGTCGAACCGAAATCCTCCGACCTTCCCAAACCTTCTCACGAATGCCCCCCTCCACCGAACCATGGGGCAGGTCCAAGTGTACGAGGGCGCTCCTGGCTTCCTTCGAGGAAGCAGGGATCCTACGCGCCGGTAGGTGGCGCATCCCCGCGGCCGGAGAGGTGACTCCGGATCCGCGCGAGGGAGAGTTCATCTGCTTCACCAGCCACCTAGAACGGGGGCTGGGATTCCCTACGTCCCTGTTCTTCCGGCGCTTCTGCGCCTACTACGGGATCCAACCGTCGGACCTGGGTCCGCACAGCATCGAGCAGCTCGCCATCTTTGTGGCGTTCTGCGAGTGCTACCTGGGCTGCCGGCCCTACTTCCCTCTATGGCAAGATCTGTTCCACGGACGGATCAGTCGCGAGGAAGCGGGCGGCCCAATGCTCGCCACGGGCGGCCTGACATTCCAGCTGAAGTCGAAGGCCTCGTTTTTTTGACTTGATGCTGCCCGCTAAGGTGGCGAGCGAGTGGAAGAAGTCTTGGTTCTACGTTACCGAGGCAACTCCGGAGGGCGAGGCGGCGATCCCACGATACTCCGCCAACCGGCCCGAACCGCGCCGACTCCAAGTCGGCAAGCTCCCCACCGACCAGCGGATGGTCGTGGATGAAATGCTTCAAACCATCCGCGGTCTGAAGAAGAAGGGACTCCAGACAATTAACTTATACAACTGCTGGCTTGGGCGGCGGCTCGTCCCTCTGGCTCAGCGCGACCATTATATGTACCAATACACGGGCCGGGAGGACTCGACGAAGTCCTGCCTCGCCGAGTGGAATCTCGAGGACTACATCCCAGCACTGAAGAAGATCACCCAGGCGGTGTACCTGGACGCAAAGGCCGGGGTCGCCCCCTACACCGCGAAGCATCCAGCCCCAATGGTAAGTCTCTTTGCATCATTCGCGGTCGCAGTTTATGCAGTCGCGGTCATTCTAATTTCATCTTGTGCTCATTGCAGCTATTCCAAGTGGTGGAAGGATGGCTCCCGCCTTCAGACGACGAGAACTCGAGCTCGTCCGTCCAGGACATGGGCGAGTCGCCTCCCGCCAAGGGCGACACCGAGAGCGACGAGAGCAACGACGACGACGAATCCGAAGAGGAGGTCGCCCCGCTGGTTCGCAAGACCCGCAGGCAGCATCGGCGTGAGCTTGAGGCGAGTAAAAGCCTCGAGCGTCATGATGATGATGATGACGAACTTCCGGAGACCACCTCGCGCCGCCAGGCTACTCCGTCGAAGAAGAAGAAGAAGAAGAAGAAGAAGAAGAAGAAGAAGAAGAAGAAGAAGAAGAAGGAGAAGAAGGAGGTGAAGGCCCCTCCGAAGAAGAAGACGAAGCCGGTGAGACCGGCCTCCCCGCCGCACTCGGCGAGCAGCTCCGACGCCACCAGCCTAGCCAAGGGCGAGGCGCCGCCGACGGTAACCGCGCTGGACACGGCCACTGTCTTGAGCGAGGTGCCACTGGCCTCGATGCCTCCGCCATTCGCCCCAGTCTCTGGGCTAGGGGCCGCTCCGGTCGCGGCGGCTTCACCTCGCAGGGAAGCTCCCGCTGAAGATGTCTCAGAGGCTCCCGTCGCAGCCTCGACGACAAAGAAACCATCCGTCTCTTGGGCACACGATGTCTTGGAAATGGGCCTCAGTCGCCGACTAGGCCCCGAACTGGAGAAGCCGGCCGACATCCGCACGGGGCTACGCTTCATTCCAGTCGCCAAGTGAGTTTGCTCACCTTCTTTTGTCTTTCATTGTACTTGGATTATCTTGCTCACGCGATCAATTTGTAGGACCGGAGCAAAGAAGATAGGCCATCCAACCGTGGCTAAGGTGCCACCCGTCGTCAGCGAAGAGGATCCCTCCCGGAAGAGGAATGCGGACGAGGTCGTCGTCCCCGCGGATAGCGCCAAGAAGGCCAAGGGCAACGAAGTTGTCATAGTATCCGAAGACACGACGATCGCGCCGAATGAACCCGTAGCGGAGGCGGCCTTACCTGCCAAGGAGGGTGCTCCCTCGCCTGGGGCAGCCGAGCCGGCCTCCTTTGGTGCCGGTGCCTCCATCGCAACGTTCCCGCGCTTCATGGCCAAAGCGGCTACAGCGAGTGGTACCTCGCCTTCGAGCCATGCACCTGGGGTCGCCGATACGGAGGTCGAGTAGCGTCGCGGGCACACGCCAGCTCTCCTCGCGTCCGTGGATGCGATACAACTTCATGGCATGCTTGGCGCAGCCATCTAGGTATGTCCAGTCCCCGAGGATCAGGCCGGTGTGTTGCAGCGGTCTGATTCTTTTAATGTCGTGCTTTTATTTTTCGCGTCTAGTCCCCGAGTGCGCGCTCGCTAAATTTAAGCGGGTGGGCACTTAGGATTTTTTGATTGCCAGTCCCCGAGTGCGCACTCGCTGAATTTCAGCGGGTGGGCACTTAGGATTTTTTGAATTGCCAGTCCCCGAGTGCGCACTCGCTGAATTTCAGCGAGTGGGCACTTAGGACTTTTTGGTTGCCAGTCCCCGAGTGCGCACTCGCTGAATTTCAGCGGGTGGGCACTTAGGATTTTTTGATTGCCAGTCCCCGAGTGCGCACTCGCTGAATTTCAGCGGGTGGGCACTTAGGATTTTTTGATTGTCAGTCCCCGAGTGCGCACTCGCTGAATTTCAGCGGGTGGGCACTTTGGATTCCGCTTTGGTAATTGTTTGAATTGTGTGCAGGGTCCGCAACGTGAGTCAGCTGACCGGCTTGCTGCGACACGCCGCGCGGAGAAGGAACTGGCCACCGTCCAAGAGGCGAATAAGGGGCTTCAGGCAATTTTCGCGAAGGCAGAGGAGGCCCGCCAGGGACTTGTCCCAGCGAGTGAGTTGGCAACAGCTCAATCGGCGTTGAGCTCGGCGGAGAAGCGGATCGCCGACCTCGAGCGCGAGCTAAGGGAGGCGAAAGAGGAAGCGAGTTCGGCGGATGGTCGAGCCAAGGCCGCTGTTACAGCTGCCGCGGAAGAACGTAAAGTTTCTGACGCCCTTGTTGCTGGGCTTCAGGATGATTACACTTCTCTTCAGAGCTTCATCACGGATCTCTCCCGTCCCTTGATTGGTGAGTGTGTCTGCCCCCGCCTATTGCATGTGACTTTTTGTAATATCCGATGTACTCACTGTTATCTTCTATCCGCAGGTCGCATCCTTGATAGCGTGGAAGAGGCGAGCTCATTCGACGCGCGACAATCTGTGGCCATGCTCGTCGACTCGGCGACGTTGTCGGCGACATGCATCCGGGCCTACCTCCAGGAGATGTCGCCCACGGAAGTAATTCCCAGCGACCTCGTCGAGGTGTGGCGGTACTTGGAGAAGGCGCCGTTGGTCGTCGAGTTTATGACGCGATCGGCATTCCGACGTGGAGCGGCGACGGCGCTTAGCCTTGGGCTCGCCCACTTCCCGGAGGACTTCGACCTGGACGACGTGACGAGTGGCTACCCATCGTCGACTGGCTCGGTGGAGATCTCTGAGGTGCTGAAGTTGACGGATCGTGCCTCGGTGTACTCTGAGCGCGTCTGGGCGATGGGCGACCTCCTTCCTTACCAGGAGACGGTCGTCGCACCTAATGACCTCGAGCCGCAGCACCAGGACTTCAAGGTCGAGCAACCCTTCCGTGCGGCGATGGCGGGTGAGCTGACGACTTACCCGTCAAACCCGTACACGCCCTTCATTCGCAGTCGCAAGGGTGCTGGCGAGTCGTCTTCGAAGCCTGCGGAGTAGAATAGTGTGCCCTAGGGCGTTAGTAGCAGATCTGTCGTTTGGGCATATTTTGTATTTTGAGACGATTGCACAATGCTATTAACAAGATATCGTATTTGTTTTATGATTTAACGTGTGTTTTCCGATTGAGGGTTGAACGAGTCCCCGAGCGCGTCCGCCCTTTTTATGGGGTTTACCTCGTTTGTTATGTGTTTGCGGTTTTTTGAATGTTTTGTTATTGTGGTCGACTCGCCCGGGCTCGGAGAGCCAATCGCGAGGCGACTCACTTGAGTGCTCTATACTTCACCGTTTTCCCTTGCGCGAACGAGGTCGGGTGGCCGAGTCCCCGAGCGTGGTACTTGGTTGTTCTAGGCGCAACTCGAGGGTGGGTGAGGACTTGGCGCGTTAGTTTGAGCGCGTCACTCCTGCCTGGCCCGTTGGGTCAGTCGCATGGCGAGTCCTGGGCATGCTCTCATACTTGGCGTTTTTCCTAGCCGCTCGCGCTGGACTGGTCGTCAGTCCCCGAGCGTAGTACTTGGCCGTTCGAGTCGCTATGTCAAGGATGCGGAGGATCATGGTCGCTGTGAGAAGAGAAGGCAGTTGTCTTGGCTCGTAGAGCCAGTCGGGCTAGGCGACTCCAATGGGGCTCCGGGTAGGAGTTTTTCGTGGACGTTGCAAGACCTGGGGTGACCCAGTGCCCTTGTAACGCACTACTTGGCCGTGCCGATCGCTGTACCAAAGGTTGACTTCTGCAGTTAGCTTGACGCTGTTATTACGAGTGCGAGTGGCACAAGACACGGAGAGTAGGCGCAATTTACGGTAACCAATTCTTTTTATTTCATAGCGACTGGAGGGTACATATGTGGGGTTCTAGGAGTAGAACTTCCGTAGGAGGGTTACATTTCACGGTCGCTTGACGTTGAGTTTGCCGTCCCCGCGGACGTCGATGAGGTAGTAGGCGTCGTTGCCGAGTACTCGTCCGATGGCGAATGGTCCCTCCCACGGAGGGGAAAGCTTGTGCATGCCCTTCTTGTCCTGGATGAGGCACAGCACCAGGTCGCCTTCTTGGAAGGTGCGAGTTTTCACCCGCCGGCTGTGATAGCGGCGGAGTCCTTGTTGGTAGATGGCGGTGCGTGATCGAGCAAGGTCACGTGCCTCCTCGAGTTGATCGACTCCATCCTGGCGGGCGAGTTCGTTCGCAGCCTCCGTGTAGTGGACGACCCGTGGCAAGTCGTGCTCGAGGTCGGTGGGCATGACTGCCTCGGCGCCGTACACCATGAAGAAGGGGGTGAACCCTGTTGACCTATGGACTGAGGTGCGGATGCCCCAGATGATAGAGGGTAGCTCCTCGACCCAGCACCCGGCGGTGCGCTCGAGTGGTACTTGGAGCCGCGGCTTCAGGCCGTGGAGGATGCTCTAGTTGGCCCGTTCCGCCTGGCCGTTGGATTCCGGGTGGGCGACTGACGCGAGGTCGAGCCGGATGTGGTGTTCCTCGCAGAACTCGGCTGTGGCTCCTTTGGCGAAGTTGGTGCCGTTGTCCGTGATAATGTTGTTTGGGAACCCGTAGCGATATATGAGCTCGCGTAGGAATTTAGTGGCGGTCTTGCCGTCACATTTCCGGACTGGTTTGGCCTCTACCCACTTTGTGAATTTGTCGACCACGACCAAGAGGTGGGTGTAGCCAGAGGGAGCCTTTTTGAAGGGGCCTACCATGTCCATACCCCACATGGAAAATGGCCTGGTGATGGGGATTGTCTTGAGCGCGGAGCTCGACACATGCGTCTGGTTGGCGTACTTCTGGCAGCCGGCGCACCGCTGGACAATGTCGACGGCATCGGCGTGTGCGGTGGGCCAGTAGAAGCCATGCCACATGGCCTTGGCGACCAGAGAGCGGGAGCCGGCGTGGTGGCCGCAGTCGCCGGAGTGGATGTCGTGGAGGATCTTGCGTCCTTCGGCGGGTTGGACGCAGCGTTGGAACACGCCAGTGACGCTGCGCTTGTGGAGCTCGCCATCGATGACGGTGAAGGATTTGCATCGGCGTGCGATCATCCGGGCGACCGTCTCATCTGCCGGCAAGGTGCCGACCTCCAGGTAGGCGACGTAGGGCTTGGTCCAATCATCTAGCTCGGTGACGAGTGCGACCAGGGCTGCCTCTGGCTGCAGCGGGACTCCGATGTCGATCTCCCTTGGGGGAGAGACTGATGGCTTGGTGATCGTGTCGAGGAAGACGCCGGCGGGTGGTGCGAGTCGAGCCGACCCAATGCGAGAGAGTGCGTCGGCCTCCTCGTTCTTTCGCCTGTCAATCCACTCGACGGAGTAGCCTGCGAAGTGTCCGCCCAGCTTGTCCACTGCTTGGCGGTATGCCGCCATGGTGGGGGAGACGGCGTCGCAGGTGCCAGCGACTTGCCCAGCGACGAGGTCGGAGTCTTCGTAGCAGCGTAGGCGGTTGACGTTCATCTCCTTGGCAGCTCGCATGCCGTGGAGTAGTGCCTCGTACTCAGCAATGTTGTTGGTGCAGGGGGTGAAGTCGAGGCAGAGGACGTAGCGGAGCTTGTCGCCCTTTGGTGAAGTCAGCACGATCCCTGCTCCTGCGCCGTCCGCGTTCTTGGAGCCGTCGAAGTGCAGGCTCCAGTAATGGAGGTATGGCAGCTTTTCTGGCTGCTGGGACTCTTCCCAGTCGGCGATGAAGTCCGCTAGAGCCTGCGACTTGATCGCTTTTCGTGGCTCGTACTTGATATTATGGACGCCGATTTCGACGGCCCACTTAGCGACTCGCCCAGTCACCTCACGGTTGCGGATGATGTCCTGCAGCGGTGCTGAGGAGACGACCGTGATCGGGTGCTCCTGGAAGTAGTGCGGCAGGCGCCGCTGTGCTCTGAAGACCGCGTATACTAGTTTCTGGTACTACGGGTATCGTTGGCGCGACTCGGTGAGTACCTCGCTGATGTAGTACACCGGTCGCTGTACTGGGCGCTCCTTTCCTTCCTCCGGCCGTTCGACGACCATGACGGCGCTGACGACGCGCTCGGAAGCCGTGACATAGACCAGCATGGGTTCTTTGTCGGCGGGGGCGGCGAGTAGCACCTTCTTGAGGTCGTGGAGCGCATCGTCCGCCTTCTTGTCCCACTGGAAGGTGGGGTTCTTGCGCATCAGATGGTATAGGGGCATCGCCTTTTCGCCCAGGCGGGGGATGAAGCGACTGAGAGCCGCTACTCGCCCGGCCAGCTTCTGGACGTCGTGTAGGCACTCGGGTTTGCCGAGTCGGGCGATCGTGTCGATCTTGGTGGGGTTTGCCTCGATCCCTCGCTTAGAGACGACGTACCCCAGTAGTTGTCCTGCTGGTACACCGAAGGTGCATTTGCCTGGGTTAAGCTTTATCTTGTATTTTCGCAAGTTGGCGAATGTTTCCGCCAGGTCGGCGAGCGGATTTTACGACCACGTCATCCATGTAGACGTGGATGTTGCGGCCAATTTGGCTTGCGAGGCACTCTTGCATGCACCGCTGGTAGGTCGCCCCGGCGTTCTTGAGGCCGAAGGTCATGGCAGTGTAGCAGAAGGCTCCGAATGGCGTGATGAACGTCGTCTTCTCCTCGTCCTCGACAGCCATTTTGATCTGGTTGTATCCGGAGTAGGCGTCGAGGAAACATAGAGACTCCGAGCCCGCGGTGGAGTCGATTATTTGGTCGATCCGCGGGAGGACGAACTGCTCCTTCGGGCAGGCGTTGTTCAAGTTTGTGTAGTCGATACACATCCTCCAGGTCCCGTTCTTCTTCTCGACCAGGACTGGGTTTGCCAGCCACTTGGAGTACTTGATTGGCCGGATGAAGCCTGCAGCGAGTAGACGCTACACCTCCTCGGCGATGGCTCGGCGGCGCTCTTCATTGAAGGGCCGCAGCGACTGTTTGACGGGTCGCACTTTGGGGTCGGCGTTTAGTTTGTGCTCAGCGAGCTCCCTAGGGACACCAGGCATGTCAGAGGGCTTCCATGCAAAGATGTCCTTCTTCTCACGGAGGAACTCGATGAGCGCGCCTTCCTAGGCTGGGATCATCCCTGTTCCGATCGTCACCGTCTGGCTGGAGTCGCCTGGGACCAGCTCGACGGTGCGGGTGTGTGTCGTTGCCTCGAAGGCTGAGGTGTTTGCGCCCTCCGAATTGGGCTTCTTGAGTATGGTGGAGTCGTCATTGTTCACCCCGCTCGCGTACTTGGCGAGCTCGTCGGCGTGGTTGGCCTCTGCCGCGATGACGGCGTCGGCGAGTTCGGCTCCTTTGGCCTCGCACTCGGCGGCCATGTCGGGGTCGCCGTTGATGGTGATGACGCCGCACGGCCCGAGGAGCTTCATCGCGTTGTACGCGTAGTGGGGCGCTGCCATGAACTTGGCGAACGCCTGGCGCCCCAGGACGCAGTGGTAGGGGCTATCGAAGGGTACCAGCTCGAAGACGATCCGCTCGGTGCGGAAGTTTGCTGGCGTGCCGAAGGTGACTGGCAGCGTGACCTTGCCGATCGGGTACGCCTTCCGACCGGGGACGATTCCGTGGAACGTGGTGTGGGTCGTCTCGATCATCGACTGCGGGAGCCGCAGCCGCCTGAAGGTGTCCAGGTACAGGATGTTGATGGAGCTGCCGCCGTCCATCAACGTCTTGGGGAGCCAGTAGTCGCCCACCTTTGGCTTGACCACCAGGGCGACTCGGCCTGGGTACTCGATGCGCGGCGAGTGGTCCTGGCGGCTACAGGTGATGGGCTGCTCCGACCAGTTGAGGAACTGGGAACGTCCACCTGGGCCACCGCGTTGACGGCGACGGCGCGGGTGATGACCTTCTTCTCGCGCTTCGTGTTGAAGCCTGTGAAGGTATGGAGCGAGCCGGCCACGTTGCCGAATTTTCTGCCATTTGGCGGGTTGTTGTCGGGGTCCTCCCGTGCTCGCCGTTCCTTATCGATCTCCCTGAGGGTGTGGCAGTCGGCGGTCGTGTGTGTTGCGGGTTTCCCTTCCCTGCTGTGAAACACACAAGGTTGGTTAAGGAGGGCCGCGGGGTCGAACCTTGGCTTGGCCTTGTAGTTGCCGCCGTCGCGGCGTTGTCCTCCGTCGCGGCGGAAGCTCTTGGGCTCGCGTTGCGCGTGCCCGGCGTTGGCGACGAAGTCGACTCGCCCGTCACTGCGGCGCTTGCCAGTGAGGCGAGTGTTGCTGTAGCGTAGGTCGGACCGCTGTCCGTTGTCATTGCCGCTCGTGCGGCGTTGACCTCCCGACTCGTCGTCGGTTTCCTGATTTGGGTCTTCTTCCGTGTACCGTTTGGCGATCTCGAGGAGATCCGGTATGTTGTCGAGTGTGCGAGAATGTTGCTTGATCTTGGCGACCAAGGGCTCGTAGCGGCACGAGGTCTTGAAGCAATGGATCGCGGTGTCCGGATGGATGCCGACCGCGTTGTACCATAGTTCCTGCCACCGCTGGACCCAGTTGCGGGTCGACTCGCGGGGTCCCTGGACACATCGCTCCAGGTCCTCGATAGTGGTGGCACGGGTGTAGGAGCACTCGAAGTGCCTAACGAAGGTGTCGCGCATCTCCTCCCAGGAGTCGATGCTGTCCTGGGGGAGGGTGTTGATCCACTGCCTGCACGTACCCTCCATCATCAGGGGGAGGTAAGTCGGTGTGGCCTGCGATCCCCATTGCCATGAGGTATGTATCGAGCCACACGGAGGGGTCGTACGAAGGGTCGTACTTTTCTATCTCCTTCGGCGACTTGAAGTTTGGCGGGTACTTCTCGCCTCGGATCATTGGTCTGAAGCACTTGGGGCCGAGTTGACTTAGCGATCCCATCGGCTCGCCGTCGCGACGATTGGTTAGGGTGTGTCGCAGGTCGTCGGGCTGGCGTGCGCGCCAGCTTTGGTTGTTGATGATGTGGGTGCGGGCGTCGATGGGTTGACCGTTGGCGGCGACTAAGTTGGTCGCTGGCCTGGGGTCGTTGGTGGAGAGTGCCGCGTTCGCGGGTCGATGTTGGAGCTGCAATGGCTCTGGTGGCGGGCAGTTGAGGGTGTTTGCCACCATGGGGCGGCCACTTGAGGCCGCTCTGCTTCCCGAAGAACGCGAGTACACTCGACCCTGCGAGTTGGCGCCTGCGTTTTGCTGATCGACGGCCTTTGCGAGCAGGGCCCTGACATACTGGATCTATAGGGCGCCGTCGCCGGTGGCCGTGATGTTGTCGGCTGCTTCTCGGCCCGCCACGAGATTGTCCATCGGGGTGGAGAACAGTGGGAGGCCGTTCGCGTCTCGCTCTCGTGAGGAGACTACTATCCGCGGCTGATCCCTGGGGGGTGTGCAGTTGGGTGGAGGTGGGGCGCCCATCGCCGTCGACCCTGGCGGGGGCCGGGCGCTTCCTCCTGGTGGCGCGTTCTCGCAGATCGCGTGCTCGGCCGCGCGGGCCGGGTTGTTTTCATCGTCGAAGTTCAGTGCGCGCCCTTGGACGGTGGGGTTCAGGCGCGACCTGATTCGTTGCTGGTGGTAGCGCGACAGCTCTTGCGCCATCACCTGCTAGAGGCGAAATTTTTCGCGCTCGGCTTGTTCCTTGCGGACTGCCTCCGCCAGCTTCAGGCGGAGTTCCTCGACCTCCGTTGCCGTGGTGTTAGGAGGGATCGGGGTGGAGAAGGGATCCTCCGGCGGATCGGTGCCGGTCGCCATGTAGGTCGCGGCGTGGCGACCGGTCCCGTCGCGGAGGTCGGCGGAATTTTCCAACCCGGAGTCGAAGTCGAAGATCCCAACGATGGAGGGATCCTCGAAGTCTCCCACGTTGGAGACCTGGGTGATGGAGCCCGCGGGTGAAGCCGCGGTGATGGATCCGGCGAGTGACGTCGGGGTCGCCGAGTCGGCGTCGTCGTTGAGGCCGACGAAGAGGCTGATCGTGCCGACCGGCAGGATCATGCTGTGCGTGACGGGTCGCGCCGCCGGGACGTAGCTGCTCGGCAAGATCTAGAGCATCTCGCCGATCGCTATCATGCGGCCGGTGGCGACCGTCTCGTTGATGGGCAGATTGGATCTCGCCGCAGAACACCGGCCAGACCGGCCAGGCCCCACGGTGGGTGCCACTGTCGTGGGAATGGTCACGACAGATGCTGCAATCGGCAGCGAGTAGTAGAACGAGGGGCAAGGGCGGCCAGCCATCTGCGGTGCGAGATGAGGGCGGAGACACAAGGTTTTACCCAGGTTCGGCCCCCCGGAGGGTAAAGACCTACTCCTGCTAGATTGTATTATGGTGGAGGTACAATGGGCGAGCTCGGCGGCTAGGCGGCGAGTCGCTTGGGTGTATGATGGAATGTCTCTCTACACGCCCTATAGGGAGGTTTATATAGACTCACCTCCCCTAGGGTTTACATATCTCAACCGAATCAGTTAAGGCTTCGGTAATCGTTTAACCTAACTCGACTGGGCCTATCTACTCGCCTGGGACTTCAGCTTCCAGTCGCTTGGATCCACACCGGGCCTTGATCCAGTCGCCGTATTGCAGGCCCACTCGCCAGTTCTTTGGCCAGTCGGAAACGTCCTGCTGGGTATACCCCGGTGGGCATATCCCCATCAGCCGACGGTGAAGATTCCGTCCACCGACGACGGGAACGCCGTAACATGAGGAGACCGCGCGTCTACGACGACCGCAATGGACCCGACATGGTCGTGACCGGTTACGCTGATCGCCGCAACGATGCCAACCGCAACAGTGGCGGATACCGCGGAGGCAACTTCCGCGATGGAGGACGCCCAACACGGTCGTGGCAACACCGCGATCGCGATAACGAACCCTAAGCATACGAAAAACTTTCGGGTCCATGCACCATCCACTTCTACATCGACAAGCAGGATGGTAAGAAGAAGGCAAGCCACATGCTCAAGGACTGCCGCGAGTTCCAGAAGCTCAGCAAAGCATGGCTCAGATGAGGCAGCAAGCTCCACCCCCTGGGTTCGGAAACGCACCCGCACCAGGTGAAATAGCGCATGGAGCTCCTCCACCGCCACCTGTAGGAGGCCCGAACCAACCAGTTGCACCAGCACAGAACAACGCTGGGCACGAGTATCCCCCACCAAAAGGAGCACTGATGATCTAGAAGGGGCGCCCGATGAATAGGGTGCAGAAGAAAATCACCCGTCAGATCAACCTGGCCATGACAACTCCACCCGCCATCCCTGAGTACCTCAGCGGATCGGACTCCTGCATCACGTTCAGCCATTTGGATCACCCTTGCCAGATCCCTCACCCAGGTCATGCTGCCCTGGTGCTGGAGGCGCAGATCGGAGGTTTTGAGATGAGCCGCGTCTTCATGGACGGTGGCAGCGGCATCAACCTGATGTTTTCAAGCACTCTAGTTGCAATGCGGATCCCGCTGTGCAGCCTGGAACAGTCAGACACAACGTTCCACGGCATCGTCTCAGGAAAGGGCATATTCCCCCTAGGAAAAATATGTCTCGACGTCATCTTCGGCAAGCCGGACAACTTCCGATGCGAGTGGCTCGAATTCGAAGTGGTGGACTGGCCATCACAATACCACGCCATCCTCGGGCGTGTAGCATTTGCAAGGTTCTTGGCTGTACCACACTACGCGTACCTGCTACTCAAGATTCCAGGACCTAGGGGCGTCATCACGGTCCACGGGAGCTTCACATGGACTTCAACAGAATCTCCCAGTCATTCGGCATGCAGGATGAGCTCGTAAGGCTCCACGAGGTGACGGACAACGGGGCACCCCTAGTCGCACGACAAAACGCACCCGACATGTCTTTCGACTCCACCATCAACAGAAAGAAAGTGCAGGTTCACCCGACGAATGCCTCCAAGACGGCGCTGATCGCCAACGACCTCAGCCCCGCATAGGAAAGCGCGCTCGTCGAATTCCTCCGTGAGTGCTGGGAAATCTTCGCCTTGTGTCCAGCGGACATGCCAGGAGTTCCCAGGGAATTCGCCGAGCACGCACTCGACGTCTTTCCAGACACCAAGCCCGTCAAGCAGTCCATCCGAAGACTGTCCGAACCACGGGCCGAAGCCATCGGGATGGAAATCAACAGACTACTCGCTGCAGACTTCATCAGGGAGATCAAAGAAAGCGAGTGGCTTGCAAATACAGTGATGGTCCCCAAGAAGGACACGGACATCCTGCGGATGTGCATAGACTTCACGTCGCTGAACAAGCACTGCCCAAAGGACCACTTCCCTCTTCCTCGGATCGATCAGATCATCGATTCGACTGCAGGATGCGAGAAACTCTCCTTCCTCGACGCCTACTCCGGCTACAACCAGATTCGACTCAAGGTCGAAGATCAAGAGAAAACGGTGTTTATTACACCGTTTGGAGTGTTCTGCTACAACACAATGCCCCCCGGGCTAAAGAACGCAGGTGCCACGTACCAGCGATGCATGCAGGCATGCCTCAAGGACCAGATCGGTTGTAACGTCCAAGTCTATGTCGACGACATAGTTATCAAAACCAGGGAGGCAAGAACGCTCATCGACGATCTCCGCGAGACGTTCGATAGTCTCGACCGCTACAGGATCAAGCTCAATCCCGAAAAGTGCGCCTTCGGCATCCCATCGGGTCAGCTTCTTGGGTACTTCATCTCCCAGCGAGGGATCGAGGCGAACCCGAAGAAAATCCGAGCCAGCATGTCCATGGAGAAGCCGAAGAACCTCAAGGGTGTCCAGCAGCTCGCAAGACGAATAGCGGCATTGAGGAGGTTCATCAGCCGCATGGGCGAGAAAGCCCTGCCATTCTACCAACTGCTACGCAAGGCAGATAAATTCGAGTGGACACCCGAAGCGGACGACGCATTCGATTATCTAAAGCGGCTGCTCTCCACCTCGCCCGTCTTGGTTACGCCAAAGGAGCGCGAGCCCCTACTGCTGTACATAGCAGCCACACACCAGGTGGTAAGCACCGTACTGGTGGTTGAGCGACCCGAAGAAGGCAAGACCCATGGGGTCCAACGCCCAATCTACTACCTCAGCGAGGTATTGACGCCAACAAAACAGAGGTACCCTCACTACCAGAAACTCGCCTACGGCATGTTCATGATGGCTCGACGGTTGAGCCATTACTTCGAGGAGCACCAGGTGATGGTCGTCAACGAAGCACTCCTGAATAGCATCTTAAACAATCCGGAGGCCACAGGACGCCTGGCCCTGTGGGGCATCGAGCTGTCACCCCTAGACATCGTCTACGAAAAGCGACTCGCAATCAAGTCTCAGGTCCTCCCGGACTTCCTTGTACACTGGATGGAGTTGCAGCTGCCAGACACCCCAGACATGTCGCAGTCATGGACGATGCATTTCGACGGCTCCAAGCGCGAAGCTGGAGCAGGAGCCGGGGTCATACTGACCTCCCCGCAGGGCGACAAGATGAAGTACGTCCTTCGGATGAAATTCCGAGCTTCCAACAACGAGGCCGAATACGAAGCCCTCATCCACGGCATGAGGATGGCAAAGATCTGCGGCGCAACACGCCTGGTCATCTACGGTGACTCCAACCTCGTCATCCAACAGACGATGAATGAGTGCGACGCACACGCCAAAAACATGATCGCATACCTTGCACTTTACAACTCACTCGAGGGAGAATTCGACGGCGGCAAGCTTCGGCACGTTGGAAGAGAAAGCAATGAGGAAGCCGACAGACTCGCCAACATCGGCTCCACCTGCGCAAGGGTGCCACCAGGTGTGTTCCTCGAACAGATCTGCGTGCCATCCATCAAGCGGAAATTCCCTGAGGGATCACCCGAAGAAGCAGAACACTCGGGGGCTACGCTACCCGAAGGTCATGAAGGACCCGAAAAGCTGGACACAGAAGTCGCCACGGTCAACCTGATGCAAGTCATGGCAGTCGAAGAAACCTGGACACGACCGTACCTTCAGTACTTGATAGACGGAGAACTACCTGATAGCCCGACAGATGCCCGGCGCATATCTCGCCGGTCAAAAGCCTTCACCATTCATCAATGGCGAGCTGTACAAGCGCAGCATTTCGGGTGTACTACAAAGGTGCGTCACCATCGATGATGGGAAAACCATACTTCAAGACATCCATGAGGGCATCTGCGGCCATCACGCAGGCATTCGCTCCCTTGTCGCCAAAGCCCTACGAGCTGGATTCTACCCATGAATGACGCAAAAGACATCGTTCGAAGATGCAAAGGGTTCCAAAGGTTCGCCGACAAACCACACGCACCCGGGTCAGAGCTCAGGCCCATACCCTTGGCCTGGACCTTCGCCCAATGGGGCCTCGACATGATCGGAAAACTGCCAAGGTCCTCGAAAGGAGGGCACGTCTACCTCCTAGTCGCAGTCGACAAATTCACCAAGTGGATCGAAGCAATGCCAGTCACTAACCAAAAGGGCAAAACTGCCGTCAAGTTCTTTGAATCCATTGTCTACAGGTTCGGCGTACCGCATAGCATCATCACCGACAATGGATCGAACTTCATCTCCAAAGAATTCCAAGACTTCTGCGAAGGCCTCGGAATCAACACCACATACGCCTCTGTGGTGCACCCGCAAACGAATGGGCAGGTGGAAAAGGCCAACGGCCTAATCGGCGCTGGCATCAAGAAGCGCCTCATGAGCCTGCTCGAGTGAGTCTCCGGAGCCTAGACGAAAGAGCTACCCTCCGTCCAATGGAGCTTGCGTACCACGCCAAACAGCTCCACCGCCTACACGTCGTTCTTCATGGTGCACGGAGCCGAAGCCGTGCTACCAGCCGAAGTACGTCACCAGGCCCCCCGGGTTGTCGCTTATAGCGAAGCCGAGTCCACAGCTGCACTCGAAGACGCCGTCGACACACTCGACGAAGCACGAGACATAGCAGCAGCTCGATCAGCGGTGTACCAGCAGAGTCTCCGCAACTACCACAGCCGATGGCTGCGCCCAAGGTCCTTCCTCGAAGGAGACCTCGTCTTGCGACTCAAGCAAGAGTGACCGAAGAAATTCGAGTCACCATGGGAAGGACCCTACATCGTCACCGAAGTCATCCCAGGTGGCGCCTACCGCCTCAAGCATGTGGAGTCTAGAGTCGCATACTCCAACCCATGGAATGTCGCACAGCTGCGATGATTCTACCCCTAGCTACCTACCCCTTTACTTTCAATAAGGCTATTCATCCAAGGCTACTCAGGCGAACAATGTACCTCCTCCATTACGATATAAATAAAGCTAAGTGTCTCGCCCCAAAAATTTTGTTTTTCTAGTCGCACTTCTACTTCATGCTACAAACGCACTCGGGGGCTCCCCCCACCTCACGATTTCGTCGACTAAGGATAACACGTGTACGCCTGAGTAGCTGACCACGTCAGGCTAATGAAAAGGACACATATGCGAACAAAGCACTACGTGCTCAAACAACAACCAAACCTTTATAACAAAGGGCAAAACACGCCCAGTCAAATATATACAAATTTTACATATATCTCTTTTACAGGCACTACCTATTCTGAAGAATAACCTGAGCACGCTGCTCAAATATATCTACGATCTCTTCGGCATACTGCCCTACAGCCGCGTAATGCGGACGCATATCCCACACACCACCATCTGGTCGAGGGGGTGGTCCAGCCGCTACAACGGACAGATCTACATCAGGGCGATGCAGCCTCACAAGGGACAACGCAGCCTTCACTCTTGCGACGAGCTTATGCCACACCAACTCCTTGACACGATTCACGTTCCGAAACTTCGACAGAAGACCAGAAAGGGTTGTTGGTGCAGCATCCAACGGAAACATCACATGTAGAACCGATGCGAGCGAAGTCTGCACCTGACGAAGCACCCGCGATACTTGGTGAACGCGATCTTGCACCGTCGCAAGGACCATAGCACGGTCACGATCCATCCAGAAGAACCCGCCGGCTGCCATGTCCTGTTGAGTCAAAAAATTGACCCGAACAGAAACACACTACTTCTCCTCCCTTGGAGCAAGGTTAGCACCTGCAATACCTGCACAAAAGTAAGATGCAATGCCAGCAGGCGAATCCGAAGAAATGGGCAACAACTCGAAAAACTTACACTGAAGCTGCTCGGATAATCGAAGCAATTCCGCCATTAAGTACTCCTCTCTGGCAGCACCGCGATCCGCCTTGGACTTCCAAACGTCGGCATGGCCACGCACCCCAAGCAACTCTTTCTGGAGACTACGAACACGGTCTCGAAGAAACGCAAGCTGCGACGAATCATCCAAGGATAGCCGCAGTCGCGCTGCAGGCGAGGTGTCAACGGGATCAGCACCCGAAGGACCCTAGATCAACAGAAAGGCAAAGACATGAACACGCAAACGAAGGAGCACATAAGTCAACAAATTCATTAAGTGCATCAAAAGCCACTATGTGGCACAAGGATTTGTTCATCAAAATAATTACAAAAAAAGAGACTACAACTATCCTACAGCTACAGCGCCTAAGGCGCGGCACCCTGAGTATCCTCGGAGCCGGATTGCCTCGCCTTGGCTTCCCCCTACTGCCGTAGTGCGTACTCGGCCAGCAGATCAATCAGCTTCGGCCCATAACACTTAGAGCGAGCAGAATAGGTAGCGAAGGCTACCTCGGATCCATCAGCAGTCGTCGGCATCCGGGAAGTGACCTGGGGAAGGTCCAGCTCCGCCCCAGCCGCGAAGGCCATTGCCAGCCTGACGGATGCACCGATGCCCTTCTGCTTGCGCTTGTACGCCGCAGGTGCTTCGGCTGACAGCGCCTCCGCCAGAGCATCAACATTATCAAGGGCCGCGCCCTTGGGGACAAGCTCCTTGTAGAACGGCCCAAGAGCCTCCTTGGCCTTGTCAAGCAAGCTAACGACGGTGCCGCAACGATCTTCAACCGCCGCAGCAGCATCATCCAGAGCACTCCCGTGCTCCAGAGCACCGCGATCAAACTCGATGCCTGCGGCATCTAAAACAACAAGGAAGAAGAATGAACGACAGCACTGCACAAGAAAGACAATGAAATCAAAAAGAGGATGGCGAAGATACTCACCCGAAACAGCCTTGGCAGCCGCCATAAGATTGCTGGCCACCTCTCTCTCGCGCGAAGCCGTGGCGGTAGCAAGCTTCTCCTCGCGGTCCGTGGACTCCCGCTACAGGCGCTCCTTAGCCTCGGCCGCAGTGGCCAGCTCCAGCTCGAGGCGCTCTTTCGCACCAATGGCGACCTCAGCCTTCTTCTCCGCTTGACCGAGGCTTTTTTTGAGAGCATCAATCTCACGAAGGGAGGTGTTGTGCTCTCTGCATTCAAATAATAAAAGCGTCAGATAACAGGACAAGAATACAAGAAGAAGCAAACATCAAGGCATAAAAGTACCTTGAAGCTGTTTGAGGCTGGCCTCCAGCACCAGGTGCTGCTGCACCAGTCGTTTGGCATCCTGCAAAAAAGGCTGCAGGAAAAAGACCTACTAGTCAAGAGAAGGACTCGGGGGCTACACCCAAAAGAAAGAGCAGAAAAATTACACACACGAAAGCGCTCGGGGGCTCCCCCCGAGACTCGAAAGAAGAACACACAACAAAAACTCCTTTACAGACGCTCGGGGGCTTCCCCCGTGGCAGGAGGCAGAACTACTCACATGATCTGATGGCGACTCCGAAGGTCCGCTGGCAACCTTTTGAGGCGCAACCACCTGAACCTCCTGCGAAGAAGGGTTCAGAGCAGCGCCCTCAGAGGTAGACACCGTCTGAGGAGGAGGAGACGCGACTTTCGACTCCACCATCATCTCCCGAGCACCATCGCTGGAGGAGTCGTTGGAAGAGTGACTACACAAGGACAAATTAGCACAAGTACAAAGTAAACAGGCAAGAAAAAGTAGTGCAGGACAAAGGAAACTTACGAGTCAAGATCGCTCAGGTTGAAGACAGGAGGGGTCCTCCGGACTTTCTTCTCCTCTTTCTTCTCTTCCTTCTTCTCTTCCTTCTTCTCTTCCTTCTTTTCTTCCTTCTTCCGCTTCGCCGGCGGGTGCGGCGCTACAGCTCGCATGGGAATGGCAGGAACCGGAGTGGAAGAGCCTCCATGCCCATCACTGTGATGTTCAAGACACAGTGGGTTCCTAGGAGTCAGAGGAGTCGAGGCATCCGAATACTCGCTGGAGCTCCGTGACCGTTTGCGAGTGTGGTCCTCGCTCGACTCTTTGGCCTCTTCAGCCGGAGACCGTGCCGACGGCAGCTCGGACATGGAATCCACCACATCATTATCTGGAGCATCCGGAAATACTTCGGGTAATGGAGGCGACATGCCCGACACTTTGAAGCTCTGCACAAGAGTAGAATATTTTGTTAGCAAACAAATGCAAACACAATGCAGTCAAAAACAGCGCTACGCGCACGGATCTACACCTGTGGAACAGGAAGCGAAGCAGAAAATGGAGAAGTTAGCGACTTCCCCGGGATATCCTCACCAGCCTTGAACTTCAGCAGCGAATGAAGGGCCCTATCGAGATCTCCCTGGGAGAATTTCTCAGCTGAAACCCTAGTCAGATCACGGCTGCCAAAATAAAGGAACATCGGGTGCGCCCTAGCCTGGAGTGGCTGCACCCAACGCTCAAGAAAAGTGCGGATGATATCCACACCGTTCACTTCCTTCTCCGGAATCAACTGGAGATCCTCCACTCGATGATAGAGTGCCTCTATCTCCGCCACCTCGCCATCCAAGATCTGGTTTTTCCAGGACCTTTTCGGCTCAATCTTTTGGGAGGGGTCGAAAGGAGCAAGACCAAAATCCTGCCCAAGCACTATGGAGTCGCGGATATAAAACCATCGCCTCCGCCAGTACTGGACAGATTCGGACATGGAAAAAGAGAAGAAAAGCAGATTGGGTTTGAGGGAGATGATGCAACCCCCAATGGGATAAACACCATCCGAACCAGATTGCCTCTTCACAGAATAGAGTTTCCGGAGGAGGCCAAAGTGCGGCTCGATACCGAGCCAGCACTCGCAGAAAGTGATGAAACAAGCAATGTGAAGAAGAGAATTGGGGGAAAGATGATGCAATTGGATACCATAAAGAAAAAGCAGTCCACGAAGGAAGTCGTGGACTCGGAAGGAAAAGCCGCGAATAACGAAGGCAAGGAACATAACCCGAAACCCAGCGGGGGGACGGGGGATTACCTTGTTGCCTGGGAGTTTCACGGCCTCCCTATCCTGCGGGATCAAGCCCCGCTCGCGAAGCTTGCGGAGATCACTCTCCCGCGTCTCCTATCGCCGCCAGCCACCGTCGGTGACACGGGTAGCGGCGGCACTCTTTTTCCCTCTAGCGCCGCTGGTACCAACCGCAGAAGAAGACTTCTTCGACTTCCCCATCGCGGTACGGCGGCGCCGGCGGCGAGAGCGCAGGATGGAAGAAGGAAATGTGAAAGGATATTCCAGTGCGCAACAAGAACTCTCAGAGAACAAGGAAGCAGTGAAACAACAATAGCTGCGGTGAAAACAAACTAAAGTTTTCCCCAATGATTATAAAGACGAAGACGATGCACGACAACCGTCCATCGAGAAGACCTAACGCCAACGGCAGGATCTGGCCATACACGTCTCAGCATCGCAACGAACCGTCGCTAACACGCCGTCCACTACGCGCAGAAATCGAGGCGACGCCGTAATTATCTCCATGCCGCGCATGACCGGTCAATTCAAGGTGAGAAAGTGGGATCCATGTTCGTCCAGTCAAGTCATCTCTGGCGCAACAGACGCTTGAGGTCATCGATCGTCAGCACTGACGTCATCAAAAGCTATACCAGCAACAACCACAATTTTTTCGGCTTCAAAGCTAAGAGTACTCACTCGAATCTACGATTCGACCAATTACTCGGGGGCTACTCCTATCAGGAGCGCTGGCCGCGCACCCGAAAAATGAACAACACGTTACAAAACCGAACTGTTTCTTCGAGTCCTATGTTCAGTCTACGACTCCACTACGGACTCGGGGGCTACTCCCATAGGGAGGATGGATTTAAGCATCCAAAAAAATTTGTGTCCTACGGACCTAAAAGTAAACAAAGACTGAATTAAATTCTCCGCTCGAGTCTACGACTCGAACAGACACTCGGGGGCTACTCTCATAGGGAGCGCTGGTCGCGCACCCTATAAAATTTCAACTGCGATCTTTCGGATCGGTACGTAAAAAACTTTTCGGCAACTCTTCCCCAACTAAACGCTAAGTGAGTAGCATTCACCTTGGCTACCCGAAACACCTCCGCGGTGATAAACATTCGGATGTTGTGTCTGTGACACAAAGATAAGACCTACAGATATCATCTGATGGCCTGGTAACGCACATGACTGCGCTCTGCTACTAAGAATCCGTGCCAACAGGCACGATGAAAAATCCCGACGGACGCGTTGGGTACATTAATTAAATTCACTGGAATTCCACTCCTGTAAGTCCTCCGCGGCCTGAGTCGAATTATGCCAGCATATGTTCCGGGTTCGAGTCGAGGGACTCGAACTTGAAGAAGATCATGTTGTTTTGTCCTAAGATAGTTAACTGACCCTGATCCGTCAGGAGAGTCAGGCACATGCATCAACAATCCCTACACATTCTCTTGAAAGATAGAGTTGCACCCTAAGGATTGAAGAGTCCTCAGCCGAATCTACGATTCGACTGAACACTCGGGGGCTACTGACATGGTTATACCCCGCGGGTACATGATCGCAGCATACCTGGTCCAGCCCAAGGAAGGCCCACGGAAAATATACGCCGGCCCATGAAGATTTTCGGGTGGCCAAGGCCCATGACGCCTTAGGATCCTTGGAGAGCAAGACTAGAGTAGATAGGAAATTCAAAGGAGTAAACCCTAGAACCTGTAACCGACTAGATCTGTGCCTGGGACCTGCCTAAGTCTATATAAAGGCCAGGAGGGCAC
Source organism: Avena sativa (assembly GCA_916181665.1). Taxonomy (NCBI): domain Eukaryota; kingdom Viridiplantae; phylum Streptophyta; class Magnoliopsida; order Poales; family Poaceae; genus Avena; species Avena sativa. The sequence goes on along the minus strand of OV702283.1, from coordinate 356,727,080 downwards.
GACCTAGATCTCTCTCTGATACTTCCGCATACGCACCTCCACGCCAGATTGCATCTGCGCACCCCTGTAATCACCGGTTCCGCTGTAATCAAGAGCAGACAAGCAGGAGTAGGGTTTTCCCTCCGGGGGCCTGAACCTGGGTAAACCTCGTGTCCCCGTGTTTCTTGTTTGCTAACCGTTCCGCGATCTCCAGCATCCCCATCTTCTCCAAAACCCAAGTCCATAACAATGGGCATTGACGAGATCAAACCTCGTCACTGAGGACTATGGGATGGACGTCGCTTCTGTTTAAGGCCTCTTAGGCCCTTTGCTAAGTTGTTGTGTAGAACAACATATTTGCTTTCGATGTGTGATGTAATGTTGGATCTATGACCTCTGGTTTGTAATAACTCTAATATCTTACTCTCCTAAGAGTTTAAACTTATGCTGTTGAATCCCTGAGTTCTGTAATGTTACCAAATCATACTGTGATCTTCTATGATTGGAGTTGAGCTTATCTTAGATGTGATCTGAGGTTAGTTTAACCCTAATCCCGGGGGTGTTACATGCAGCTCCGCCATTGAGTTGTGGCAAATCATAGAGAATGATCTTCATCTTGGAGATCCAAACAACCTAACAAGAAGAGAGGTTGTAGACAGTCAACTCAATGCAACGGCTCTACACATGATTCAGCTTGGTGTGGGTACCAAAGACATGCCACAATAGAGCATCTCAACATAACTAAGGAAGCTTGGGATTCCCTCACCGAGCTCTTCATTAGAAATGAAAGCATGAGAAGAAATAGGTATGATGCTTTGAGTAATCAAGCTAAAGGGTTCTATATGTTGGATGGAGAAGACCACGAGGACATGTATAGGCGGCTCAAGTCAATAGCCACCACTTTCAGAAATCATGGTGCCTCCCATGTTGATGATGCTTGGATTAAGCGCAAGTATGTTAGTGCTCTTATGCCTTTTGAGCCCACAGATTTGAAGAGTCTCCAAGGAAGGCATAACTACCACCTAATGACATCCAATGAGGTAATGCAAGAAATGGCAGATTTCAAAGTGGCTGCCAAGAATGCCGAAGATGCTCGTGCACGAGCCATTGGGATGCAAAAGGGGGTCAACATGGCCTTGAAGACAAGTGTGGTTAATCAAGATGAAGATGACATAGAAGATATGGACTGTCCCGAGGATGTAAAAAGATCTCATGGACAATACATGGCCTTATATGCTAGAAACTTTTGGAAGGATCCATCCAAAGCCAAATCTGAACTAGAACGCAAGAGTGGAGTGATACGTCCAATTTGCATCACCATTCTATATCATAATTTGCCTATATTCATTGATATATTTCTTATTAAGAGGTGTTACTTATGTATTTTCATCTGTTTTTGCATGTTGGATGATTCATGGAGGGTGAACTGCCGGAGTCAGGTTTCTGATGGAAAAAGAGGTGTTTTGATGCAATTTCGTGAAGATCAGAAAAATACCAGAAAAACTATGGAAAATCATATTTTCACAGAAGACGAAGAAATCCAGAAGGGGAGGCGGAGATGGGCCAAAGGGGGCCCACACCCCCCAGGCGCGAGCCACCCCTAGGTCGCGCCTACAGGGGGTGTGGCCCACCTGGCCAACCTCTGGCTTTGCCCTCTCACCTATATCTTCTCCTCGAAACCCTAAAACAGAGGGAGCGACCACAGGAATATTCCGCCGCCTCTACGGGGCGAAAACACCGAGAGAGAAAGAGCTCTCCGGTAGACAGATTTCTGCCTTCCCGGAGAGGGGAGATCATCGCCATCAACACCATCGTCAAGCTAGACTTCATCGGGACCATCATCATCATCATCATCCACACCATCATCTCCACCAGCACCATCATCACCACTCCATCCCACTGTAACAATTGTGTTGAATCTTGCATAGTTCTTAGGGGAAACTTTCCTAGTGTTGATTACTATTGTAGTTGATGCTTGTGAGTGGAACCATTGGATTATTGTTTATGTTCAGATTGTTATCCATCACCATATCATCTTTGATCTTGATCCATATGATGTATTGTGAGTAGTTCGTTTAGTTCTTGAGGACATGGGGGAAGTCATGTTGTTAGTAGTGGATTTGAGTTGAGATATTATTCAATGGTTTAGTATTTAAGTTGTGGTGTTATTCTTCTAGTGGTGTCATGTGAACGTTGACTACATGATACTTCACCATTTATGGGCCTAGGGGCATGCATTGTGTATTTGGCTACTAATTGTGGTCTTGCTAGAGTGACAGAAACCTAAACCCCCGTTAGGACACCATTGCACAAGGGAGCGTAGGATCTCAGAGTTTAAGGCTGTGGTTAGGTTTATATCTTAATTGCTTTCATGTAGTTGCAGATGCATGTAGGGGGTTTAATCACAAGTATGTATTAGTCCAGGTAAGGTCGGTACATTAGCAAAGGTTCACCCACACAACACTTACAAAACCAAAGAAGACTGCTCAGCTATATGAAGAGAAAGCACTTGACAGAATTCCCATGTGTCCTCGAGAACGTTTGGTCCTTATAAGTATTTCCACCGGCTGCCCTTTGCTAAGAAAGGATTGGGCCACTTGCTGCACTTGTTCGTTGTCTTTATACTTGCACTTTGTTTCCTAGCTTTATCAGAAAACCCCTAAAAATCTGCCTGTTAAGTATTTACAGAGATTTCCTGCTCCATACCACTAGTCAACACCTTCTGCTCCTCGTTGGGATCGACACTCCTATTTATCGAAAGTACTACGATACACCCCCTATACTTGTGGGTCATCAAGACTTTTTTCTGGCGCCGTTGCTGGGGAGTGAAGCGCTATTGAAGAGTGGAACTGGTAAAGGAAACTTCTACTATGAGTATTACTTTTTTATTTCTGTTTGTTACTTTGTTTCCAATATGGATAACCCACTTGGTTTTCTGTTTGGGAAAACTACTACCACTGTTATGGTAGTAGATGAACCACCACCTGTTGAGATAGATCGTTTTAATATACCTACAAGTATTGTTGATCGTGTTATGGATAATTATTATTTAGGGGATGGAATTGTCCATCCTGGTGATCACTTTCTTTTTATCCATGAATTATGCGGGTTGTTTAAGTGTGTAGGTATCACAACTGATCAGGTGAAGAAGAAGTTACTCTCTATATCCTTGAAAGGGAGAGCTGAAGAATGGTATAAGGTACTGAAGAATGCACAATCCATGGAATGGGAGGAAATAGTACCTCTCTTTTATTCTAAATTCTATCCTCCCAGTGAAATTCATAAGGATAGGAATCTGATATATAACTTTTGGCCTCGTGATGTGGGGTTATCCCAGCATACCACTGCATGTGTAGTACACTAGAGTCGTTGACATGACATCTACAGAACACCGTTCCGTAAATATCACATCCCTCGGTACAACAGAAACATTGCAGGTCCATATTACAAAAGTACACACTTTATTATTATTACAATACTGGAAGTTCTAGACTTCCAAAACATCCAACTTACAAACCAAAATATAAAGTGTTCAGCGGAACTTTAAAAGTAACAACTCCGACTAGGAGTATGGCTCAACAGCTTATTCTATAGAGTTCATGTTGCTCGGCTCCGTTAGTTACTATTAACTAGACACTTAAGTGGACTCGTCCTCATTGACACCGTAGCGGATCTCGTAATCCACGCCTTCAACTCCTCCGGATAGATCAGGTTCCTCCTAGAACACGTCTTCTTGGCATTCGGCTGCATACATTGGCACGTCTTCGGGATCCTCAGAGTCTAAGCAAGGGATAAAAGGAAAGGATGAGTAACAGCGTTACCCAACAAGGTAATTATATGCAAGGTGGGAAGTTTGATTCTCTAACTACCACCTCGGATTATAAATCCTTGGCACTATGCAGTTTTTTGTAAATCTTTCTTCAAAGGTTGATTTTATTCCGAAAAACTATGACAATCAGCCTTCACTGGTTGACCAGAACTTTCATGGAGTTCCTTTCCTGCCGCATTCGTAGCTCCTTCCCGGAACAGGGGGTAACAAGTTACAGTTCTTACACTCTGAAGAGGTGCGTTACTTTACCCATGAGAGATCAACTCCTTGTTGCACAACCGGGCATACTTTCCCGTCCACAATTCCATGATGTGGGGCCCAGTAGTTGGTCCAAGCTAATCACTGCCCCCTTCGCGACCCCGCATGCCTCCTTGGTGTACACGATGCTCACATAATGAATTACGGCAATGGTTTGTACAAACCGTTAGATGCCAGAACTATCGTGGGACGATGAGGGTTCCCACTCATATGCTGCATATCCTCTACGAATTACCAATTAATATTCACGCTACGAGGATAACATCCACGACCTGCACATCCGGCTTCATGCGAGAGGAAGAAGATACAGCTGACTTCTCTGTCCCATTCCAAATCTCATGGCTAACGCGTAATATACGACGCTAGAATCATTGATGTCAGGGGTTATTAAGTCCCTACTTGATCATCATTGTTGCAAGTAGAACCCTAAGTTCTATTGCTCCATTATATCACCACTTAGGATGATATCTATGATTTCTTTATTTATGAAAATAATATTTTCTTTCTTTTATAGCATATATGATAACACACAATTTGCAAATACTTTGATAAAGACTCTTCAAAGGACATGAGCAAGTGATGAACTTGCCTTGTGATGGCAAGGTAGTGAAGTCTGATGCTTGCACTGGACCTTGAGCTTCTAGTTCTACAAAAACATCATTATTGCCCGGTAAGAACAATATTTAAAGAAGCAAAATGATTATGCAAGTAACGTAATGCATTATTTAAATTTATATGCATTTATCCCAAAAATTTCCTTTTTGAGTAATAAGGGATTTATAAATATTTCTTTTTAATATTTATAACATGTATTGAGTTATTTTATTTTATTTCCCTTTATTTGACTTTTATTGATTTAATAATTCCTTTATTAGTTATACTTTAAAATTTATTATTAAATATTTATTTAGTATTTTTCAAAAATACTATAATATTAATAAATAATGAAAGTGATTTTTATTTATTTTTATCACCTTTCAATAATTTTATAAAATTCCATAAGGAATATTAAAATTACAAAATTCTTATAAAAATTTAAGTGTTCAAAAATTTATATTTTATTTTATTTGAACAGAGTGGATTATTTTGAATCCAAAAATATTTTATTTATAATTTTTGGACTTTTATTTTTTTTCTATAATTTTACTGAGGTCAGGGGTATTTTGGTCTTTTCCAATTGATCAAAAGATTTATTAAATAACCTGGGCTGGCCCCTTGGGCTTATTGGGACAAGGTGGCCCAATAGGGCAGGGTCAAATGACTACCCCGAAGGGTTTTGGCCCACCCAGCCCACTCTGCCTCCTCTCTCTCCCTCGACCTTATCTCCTCCTCCTTTGACTCGCCCCCGTGGCCGATGATGCCGCCACCATCGATTCTCGCCCTCGTCGGCCGTTCTGGCTGCCGCCGTGGTGCGAGTTGGGGTTGTCGATGATGCTCGTTCGTTCTATCCACGTGGATTTTACTCTGGGGCTTCCCCGTGGTCAGTTCCACCCCATTCCCGAACCCTAGGGTTTGGAAAAGATGCTATCGCCGCTGCCGCGATCCCGCCCGCGGTGGTGTGCTGGTCTCGTGCACTGCTGCGGCCGCCGCCATGGCAGGTGCAGGCTGCAGCTCCCCTCTGGGTGCTCCCTATGCCGTCGCGGTTCGTCGGCCACACTGCTTCCTCTTCGATTCGTCAGCGAGGACCTTGGGTAAGTTATCTTTGTGGTGTTTGTCCATGCTACTTTCATGATTCTCCCTATGTATCTAGTGGCTTTCATGTCGAGTGACTATGTGCTAGTTGAGTTCATATTTGGATTAGAGTTCTTGCTTTGATTAGGGTTCATAATCCCCTGTTGATCATATCTATGATGCTTTAGATCTAGTGTTGATCATATTTGATCATGGGAAAAGATTGTTTGTTGTCATTGATGATTAATAGTAGCTTTGTTGCTGCTAATTGCCTGTCAGATTAATTCTAGTGGTAATCCACCATGATCCATGCTAGTGTATCAATGGAATCCTTGTTTGGATTATGCTGTGGATCTGAGAGTTTACTCTACTGTCAGATTTATTATACTAACAGTAGTTGCTTACTGCAATTATATTGTTGGCTTGTCTAAGATTATACTCACTGATTCAAATCATTGCTTGCAATGATTTCTGTGGATGTATAAATGAATTTAAGGTTGATTCCTGGCACTTGGCTTCAGGAAAATGATATGTAGTGGTTGTCCCTTTTTATCTGTGGAAGCTAAGTAAAGATTGGTTTTAGCTTGTTAAGAACTTGTCCTTGTGATACCACTGTATTCTAGCACACAAGTGATTGGGTTTTTATTTCTGGGCTTAGCTTGATGATGCTTGTGATTAAAACTAATAAAATGATATGGAAGCTTTTATTATCTTACCTGCCTATGATGTTGGTATGAGGCTCTAGGATGTAATTCCTAGTTAGTTGGGCAATAGTTTGTTTGAAACTTATAGATTTAGAGGTTCTACTCTCTCTCTGAGAGATGTGCCCTGGTCTGTTAGGATCAAATGAAAATGATCTAAGTTGTAAAAAATAACACTGAACTCAATGATGTTGGTCTGAGAGTTCAGTGCTTGTGGTTGAGCTTGATTTCTTATCTTATACTTGAAATCTCTAGGATAGATTCACCTCCTCTAGGTTATTATTGAGAGATCACTTTATAAAGCAACACATGCTTTTGTTTAGATAATATGATGAAATCATGTGATGGTTTTATGAGGCTCACCACAAAATTTGATGTTGGTGTAGTAGATTGATGATGATCTTGATCTTGATCTAGTTTTGCTGGCTCCTGAGCTTGCTATTGAGCTTGCCTGCTCCTCCTAGCTCCTGGTCTTGACCTTGATATCCACCAGATCCATTCCCCTCCTTATGTCACCATCATGGTGATGTTTGGGTTGATCTGGGTGGTTGGCTTGGTTGCTGTTCTTGGTTTAACTGTTGTTCACCCTGGCTGTGCTGGTGTGTTGTGTAGTGGAGAGATGCACTGATGTGCTTCCCCACGGCTATGCCGTGCATTTTTTATATTGGTTGTGCATTGTGAGGTCGACAGCACACCCATTGCATGCTTGTGTGTGTGCCTGCTATGCACATGTGGATAGGTTCAGAAAATTTGAACTTACTATTACCAATCTACTTTTACCCTGGCTGGTGAATTGGTCCCTTTTGGCTGTCATTTGCATTCTGGCTTGAATTTATGAAAGATGAGACCTTTCAGATTGGTGAAAGTTGCCCCTTCTTAACATTTCTCAATGATGAGATTGTCAAGTGCACCTCACTGACATATCTGAGAGAAATATATACTAACACTAATCTTGTTTTCTTTTCTATTTAATCTTTGTTTTGCAGGTACAAAGATAAAGATGAAGATTTAGTGTAGTTTTAGATATAGGATAGTTAGTAGAGATATAAATGTAATTTTCTTAATCTTTTGTAATTTTTCCTTTATAATACTTGTAATCTTTATTTGGTTCATTTGTAATAAAGATTATATATTTATTAATAAAGAATATTCTTTTATTTATTCTTTTTGTAAATTGTGAAGTTTTGAATAACTTCAGTAAGTTCATTCTTTGTAACTTATTTGTGTATATAAAATGAATTTCATATACAATATTGTTTTTAGATAAGACTTAAGTTATAATACCCTTTTCTTAATTAATTTAAGATTCAAATCTTATATCAAAATCATTTAAATTGTAAAACACTTAAGTTTTACAAATCCAAACTCATTTCAAAACACACATAATTCCTTTCAGATCATATCAAAGTTTATAGCAATCCTCCTTTAAGACTAAACCTACTCTCAAATTAAGAAAGAAACATTGATCACTCAAGGTTTTTATTTGGCGAAAGTTTTACCCACATTTTCTCAAATGAATGCATGAAATAATACATATTCCTAAATCTACCCTTCGTTAGGTCCTATATGCTGGGATGTTACAGACTTCCCCCCTTAAATTAAACTTCGTCCCGAAGTTTGTGGAGATGTACCTGAATAGTTTTGGATAAGCTTTTCTTAAATCCTCTTCCTTCTCCCATGTGGCTTCCCTCTCAGGGTGATGTTCCCACTGTACCTTGCAAGATTTGATTGCTCTCTTCCTCAATATTTTCCAGTTTTCTTCCAGAATGTTACAAGGGTTTTCAATATAGGTCAGGTCTGCTTGTAGTTCTATCTCTTGGTGTGTTATTGCATCATCTAGAACTTTCAAACATTTACGAAGTTGTGACACATGGAAAACATTATGCACTTGAGCCAATCTTGATGGTAACTCTAAAGCATAAGCTATAGTTCTGTTTTGACTCAGTATCTTGAATGGTCCAATATATATTGGACTCAATTTCCCTTTAACTCCGAATCTTTTTACTCCTTTCATTGGACTTACTTTCAAATAGACCATATCTCCCACTTCTGGATGCCATGATCTCCGGCTTTGATCCGCATAACTTTTCTGCCTGCTCTGGGCTATTTTCAGTCTATCCCTGACCTTATCAATGATGTCTTGTCTCTCCTTGATATAATCTGGTGCAAATTCTTTGCTACTTCCAGGTTCATACCAACATATTGGTGATCTACACTTCCTTCCATACAGAATCTCATATGGAGCTGCCTTCAGACTACTCTGATAGCTATTGTTATAAGAAAATTCTTCCACTGGTAAGTGATCTTCTGTAAGGGTCCCAACCTTTAAATAAGGTAGAGTCCCCTGTGTTTACAATGCTAGTCCCTGGATCAATAGCTAGCATCCACAGTTAAGATGTAATATCAAGAAACAAAGGTCATAATATAACTTTATAACCAGGTATAACATAATTTTTATTACATCTTACATAGCTCATTTGGCTATTACAATACATTGTAGCGGAATATCTATAAGCATGGGGTCCTTCATCTTCAAAGTGCCACAGGCAAACATGTTGGTTGTAGACTTGTAATCCTAATCAATCAACTTCACTAATATCAATCAAACCTGCAACACAACAAGTTACAGCCACAAGGGTCAATACATTTGAATTGTATTGCCAAGTTTCACTACTATGTAGAATATAAGTGGATCCTATCATTACATGCATAATTGGCTAAGTAGAGTTTTAGGCTTATTTGCATAAAGCAATAGTTTATCCTATCTTTCAAAATGGTTTTGATCTTTTGTCAAATCTTTTCTGAACTCCTTGGAATCCACCAAGTGTCTTTGTCAAAATCTCTTGAGATCCTTGGTACCCCCAAGTGCTTCAAGTTTTTATCAAAACCTCTTGAGCTCCTTGGTAAATCCCCAAGTGAATCAAGTTTTGTTCCAAATCTCTTGAGCTCCTTGGTACCCCCAAGTGCATCAAGTCCTTTGTTGTCACTAAAAAGTTTTCTTTTAGAAATTGGAATTTCGAGATTTCCCATAGCTTCAAGCTTTAGTTGCTCAGTATTGTCCATGACCGGGGACACGGCTAAGTACTTAGATTTTATTATCTTCTGCAGAAGTTGTACACTTTACCCACATATCACACTCTCATCTTGTTGCCACCAGTGGCCGCTGGATAAGTACTCACCAAGATGGAATACTGGCAGATTGAGAATGTGACGAAGTCTTTCCAAAGGGTCCTCCCATACACCGTTGCTAGCTTGTCTTCAGTACCCATGTAGGATTCCAAGTTCCTCATTTTCAGTAACCTGAAGACAATGCATGGGTCTTCCCAATGTAGTTGACTAAGCCAGAGCCATAAGTAGGATGTGGTTGTACACAAAAGCCACAATTGGAGAAACATGTTCAATCTCTAAGTTTCCTGGGTGGTTTTCTTTTGGAGCACAACACAAAGAGATTGCCATAGACATGGTTCCTTTTGTTGCCACCTTCTCCAAAACTCAAAGTATCCTTGTCCACCCAGGTGGTTCATTGAGTCCTTGTTTTATTATATAAAAACACAAGTCCTTTTCTCAACTTCATAAAATCTCAACATGTATCTCTTTTCAAAATATAGCATGGCTAAGCATGTAACAACTACATTGTTTTCACTAAGGAATGTATAGGGTATCCTATTATGATTTAGTATAGCATAAGTATAGAAATTCTTTTCATGCATGTTTCAAAAACCACTAAGTATAATGAAAATAGTAGGACTTTAGATGATAGTGTCACTTGCCTTTTTGGTAGGGAATGATGGTTCACTTCTTGATCTTTCTAGTTTCACACTTTTCTAACTTCACTACAAATCAATCAAGCAAACACAATATCAACTAGCATTCCAACCAATAATCAATCAAACAATTCACACACATAGAGGCTAATCATGCATGCAAGCATGCAAAAGATAGTTTTATTTGCAAAGGTGGTTTCTACTAGGCTTCTAAACTTTGTAAGGTTCAAAGTGGTCATTTTCCAAAGTGGCAAAGTCAGTTGCAAAAGGGTTTTATCTTAAAAACCATTTTTAAATCCAATCATTATTTTATGTGGTGAAAAATGTTTTTATCAAAGCAAAAATTTGATGTTGTTCACCAAATAAGTTGTTGTTTCTCAAGACTTGGTGTTTTAGGGTCAGTAGGTTTGAGTCAAATCATTTTCCCAAAGCTTTTACTCCAAAAACATTTTCGTAGCAAAATCAATATTTTTATTTGACTAGAAATGGGCTAAATCAATTAATCCATTCTAATCTTTTCAAAATGCATTTTTAAATTCACAAGTTGGTTCCTAAGGTTAGTAGGTTCACCACAAACCATTTTGCAAAGATTTCATCCTTTAAAACATTTTGGAATAATTTTTCTAATCTAAACAAGCATACAAATGTTTCTGCAAAAACAAACATTTTACCAGAAGTTTTTTACTAAACACATTGCATGGTTGGCTAGGGCTTGTTCCACTGATTCCATTGATATAAAGTTTGTAAATTTTGGACGTGTGGATCAAAAGTTACAAGGGTTTCAAAACTGCAAACAAATCTGATTTCAAATTTGTTTTTAAACAGAATTGGTGACACGCGGCGTGATGCTACTGGTCGATACCGATTCGTGCGGATCGCGCTCAGCGGTTCATTGGATTAAACTACATCGCACGGCTCAGATGGGCGCGTACCCCTTCGTCTAGTTCTAATCGTAGCCACAAGATTCTCATCTAACGGCCTCAGACGCTTGGTCAAAGGCTGGCGGCGCTGCGCGGCAGCAGACGGCGGCGACGGTCGGACGGTGGCGCTACGGCGGCTACAGGAAGCAAAGAGGAAGGTGAGGGTGCTTACAGTGATCGCGGTGACGTGGGGATGCTCAAGGTACGGTCGGATTGGCAAGGGGCGCTCAGGGACAGTAGCAATTCCTCGCCGGAGTGGGGAACGTCGTCGGGTGGTTCTGTTCGTGGTCGGGGTCGACACTACAGATCACGAGGAGGCAAACAGAGGGCATGGTTAGATGCGCAAGACCAAGGCGAAGCTGTGTGCATGAAGGAGAGGGCGCGGGGTGGTCGGTTCTTACCAGGGAACTTCGCCGGAGAGAGGCAGACGCAGTGGCGCGGTCAGTGGTTGTCGAAGTCGACGCTCAGGGACGCCCGCGGTTGAACGGAGGGCACAGACAGGTGCGCTTGGTGGTGGGGATCACGGTCGTGTGCTCAGGGAGGTAAGGGGTGGCGAGGTTCAGCCGGAATCGAGGAGGGAGCTCATCGGAGCAGTGGGAGTGCGGCTCGAAACTCCGTCGGCCTGGGGGCAGAGAGAGGGAGGCGCGTGAGGGGAAATGGAGAGAAGGCCAGGGCGGTTAATAGTGTGCAGTCACGACGAGTAACGGTCGCGGAATCAACGCGTATTGATCGCCGGAGTAATGGCTGCAACGGCAGGGAGTAATCTGCGCGAGGAAGAAGAGAAGGAACAGTGCTGTGGGGCCTGTGCGTCAGCGAGAGAGTGATATGGGGAGAGGGGTCCACCAGTCAGTCACTTTGAGGGTGCGGGTTCAGGTGAAAAACGCTTCGCGCGTGGAAAAGAAGTTGGGCTGCTACTGGGCTTGTTGGGCTGGCCGGCTGGGTCAGGTCCGTTTTCATTTTTTTTTCTGAATGTTTTATTCTTTTCTAATTCTGTTTTCTGTTTTGAATTTCAAACATCAAAACAAACATTCAAATCACATCAAACTTTCACCAAACTTTGTATTGAGTTTTGGTTCTGTTTAACCTAAACCTAAGTCCCAAAAATAAAAATAAAATTTTTATTTTAGGGTCCATTATTAATTAAATAAATAGACCTTTGTTATTAAATCAAACAGATTTTGATTTATTCAAAAACTCTAGTTTTGAAATCTAAATATTATCAAAACCAAATTAGTAGGTTTTGTTTGAAATAAAGGATACTTGGAAAACTTATTTGAAATAAATAAATAAGTTTTGATGTTTTAATTAAAATAGTAAAACATTTATTTTTAATAAGATTGGATATTAAATCCTTATTATTTTATTTAAATAAACCTTCACTATTATTTTTAAATAGAAATATTTTATTTCAAAGGCTTGGCCAAGTTTTAATTTGGCTTTATAAAATAATCCTTATTTATTTTTCTATCTTTTTATTTAAAAACCAAATCTTTTATAAAAAGATTTCAAAATAGTAATTTCCAAATATTTTTATTTTCCTTTATTAAATGTTTATCTTTTTAAATCCCTTTAGGATTTATCTTGATCAAAATAGGTTTTGAAAGTTTCCAAATGGATTCCAAAAGTTTCTTCTCACCCTGAAATCAACAATGTTTTATTTTATTCAATAATTTTTCACGTAACAAGATTTGGAAAATCTTGGGATGTGACAGGCTACCACCCTTAAAATAAATCTCGTCCTGAGATTTGGGAAAGCTAGGGTTACAAGTAGGCTCAAAACAACTAGGGTACTACCACCCTTAAAATTTTCAAATTATATTGTATGTTGCACTTCTTGGAATCTTGGGGAAACTTCTCTGGGAAAACATCTGCATGGTGTCCTTTGTTTCCACACTTGACTCATGGGCCAAGGTTGAGATCCTTCATAGGCTTGTTTAGCTTGTTCTTCATCTTTTCTGGACAATTGCTTGCATAATGTCCTGGTTCTTGTCAATTGAAACAGTTGATATCTTTGAGTTCTTTACGTGTCTCTTGTGGACAAGTTGCTGCATAATGGCCTAGCTCTTTGCAGTTGTTGCACCACACTTGGCCAATTTCCTTATACTTCTGGTTCTCTGGGCATTCACTAGAATAGTGTCCCATTTATTTACAATGATGACATTGCACATGGCTTTTGTCCTTCTTTTGCTTTTTGGGTTTCTCCAAAGCTAGGAGTGCATCTAGTTCATGTTGTTCATATGTTATCTGGTAGGTAGGAATGTCTACATGCTTCTTGGACCTTCTATTGCTCTTTGGAAAATTCACATGCCTCTTCTTTGGTCCTTTGAATTGGGTTGTATTGCATGGAGGTATAAGTGGGCCTTTTACTTTGTCATCAACCTTCTTGGTAGACTTGGATCCTTCTTGATTGTTTGCAATCATTTGTTGCACTCCACCCTGTTTCCTTTGTTCAACTATGGAATAGATGGGGCATTGGTTAGGAACATGGTTGTTTCCTTCACATAGGTAGCAAGTAGCTTGAGAGGTGGGACATTGGCCTATTGGATGTTTCTCTTCACAATTGGGGCATTGATCTCCATGCTCCTTGGAAGTATGATCCTTGTCTCCACAAATAATGCAAGCTGGGGCTCCATCTAGAATAACATTTCTGTCATCCTTGTTGTCACAAACTCTTTTGGAATAGTTGTCTTCCATGTTGATCATTTGATCTATCACCTTAAGCATCAATTGGGCTTGAGTTTCTAAAAATCCTTGCAGGGTTGGATCTTCCCCACTGGTGTTGGCTATGAATTGAGCTGTCATTTGGTTCAACTGGTGTTGGGTTGCTATGAGTTCTTTCATGTTGTCCTCTTGGTTGGTGTTGTTGTCATCAACCTTGATGTTGGAATCTCTTGGAGTAGTCATCTGTTTGGGTTGAATGGAGATTAGAATTGGTAAAAGATTTCTAAGGAAATATTTCTAATCACACACATCACAATTCCCACAAGCAATGTGCATGCAATCACAAGCCAAACATTTCACTCAAACAACAAGGTTCAAGCACATCTTTAGGCAACAAATTATTTTTGTTACACCACATAAGTTGGTGTTTTTGACTTAACTAAAATATGGTAGTCCATCTACATGGTTCACTTGTGATCTTTCTTTCCTTCTTGATTCTTCTTGTATGAGATCATGGTTTCCTTATGAAAAATTCTTGGTCACAGAACTTCAAGTGATGTGGGCTCCTTCTAATTTTTGCATTTCCTTAGTCTCTAAATCTTGAGCAAGGTTTCCTTGTCTCACTTGTCCTTAGTGGTATCCAAGATGGAATTCCTTGGTGAATATGCTAAAGATGTTGAAGTCATTAGAGTTGAAGATGTTGAAGTCATTAGAGTTGATGGAGTCCTTTGCACATGGTGAAGTCTTGGGCCATGGGGTAGGTTTTTCCATCAAGTTGAAATAGAAGATATGTAGAGTTGAAACCAAAATGGTTGAGGAAAGAGTTTACAAGTTTGTTTGTAAATAAATTTTTGGAACAAATACAACTCCTATTTTTCTAAGGGTTTTTGTCCAATACTAGGTTTACAAATCCTACAGGCAACACAATGCTCTGATACCATCTGTAAGGGTCCCAACCTTTAAATAAGGTAGAGTCCCCTGTGTTTACAATGCTAGTCCCTGGATCAATAGCTAGCATCCACAGTTAAGATGTAATATCAAGAAACAAAGGTCATAATATAACTTTATAACCAGGTATAACATAATTTTTATTACATCTTACATAGCTCATTTGGCTATTACAATACATTGCAGCGGAATATCTATAAGCATGGGGTCCTTCATCTTCAAAGTGCCACAGGAAAACATGTTGGTTGTAGACTTGTAATCCTAATCAATCAACTTCACTAATATCAATCAAACCTGCAACACAACAAGTTACAGCCACAAGGGTCAATACATTTGAATTGTATTGCCAAGTTTCACTACTATGTAGAATATAAGTGGATCCTATCATTACATGCATAATTGGCTAAGTAGAGTTTTAGGCTTATTTGCATAAAGCAATAGTTTATCCTATCTTTCAAAATGGTTTTGATCTTTTGTCAAATCTTTTCTGAAATCCTTGAAATCCACCAAGTGTCTTTGTCAAAATCTCTTGAGATCCTTGGTACCCCCAAGTGCTTCAAGTTTTTATCAAAACCTCTTGAGCTCCTTGGTAAATCCCCAAGTGCATCAAGTTTTTATCCAAATCTCTTGAGCTCCTTGGTACCCCCAAGTGCATCAAGTCCTTTGTTGTCACTAAAAAGTTTTCTTTTAGAAATTGGAATGTCGAGATTTACCATAGCTTCAAGCTTTAGTTGCTCAGTATTGTCCATGACCGGGGACACGGCTAAGTACTTAGATTTTATTATCTTCTGCAGAAGTTGTACACTTTACCCACATATCACACTCTCATCTTGTTGCCACCAGTGGCCGCTGGATAAGTACTCACCAAGATGGAATACTGGCAGATTGAGAATGTGACGAAGTCTTTCCAAAGGGTCCTCCCATACACCGTTGCTAGCTTGTCTTCAGTACCCATGTAGGATTCCAAGTTCCTCATTTTCAGTAACCTGAAGACAATGCATGGGTCTTCCCAATGTAGTTGACTAAGCCAGAGTCATAAGTAGCATGTGGTTGTACATGAAAGCCACAATTGGAGAAACATGTTCAATATCTAAGTTTCCTGGGTGGTTTTTTTTGGATCACAACACAAAGAGATTGCCATAGACATGGTTCCTTTTGTTTCCACCTTCTCCAAAACTCAAAGTATCCTTGTCCACCCAGGTGGTTCATTGAGTCCTTGTTTTATTATATAAAAACACAAGTCCTTTTCTCAACTTCATAAAATCTCAACATGTATCTCTTTTCAAAATATAGCATGGCTAAGCATGTAACAACTACATTGTTTTCACTAAGGAATGTATAGGGTATCCTATTAGGATTTAGTATAGCATAAGTATAGAAATTCTTTTCATGCATGTTTCAAAATCCACTAAGTATAATGAAAATAGTAGGACTTTAGATGATAGTGTCACTTGCCTTTTTGGTAGGGAATGATGGTTCACTTCTTGATCTTTCTAGTTTCACACTTTTCTAACTTCACTACAAATCAATCAAGCAAACACAATATCAACTAGCATTCCAACCAATAATCAATCAAACAATTCACACACATAGAGGCTAATCATGCATGCAAGCATGCAAAAGATAGTTTTATTTGCAAAGGTGGTTTCTACTAGGCTTCTAAACTTTGTAAGGTTCAAAGTGGTCATTTTCCAAAGTGGCAAAGTCAGTTGCAAAAGGGTTTTATCTTAAAAACCATTTTTAAATCCAATCATTATTTTATGTGGTGAAAAATGTTTTTATCAAAGCAACAATTTGATGTTGTTCACCAAATAAGTTGTTGTTTCTCAAGACTTGGTGTTTTAGGGTCAGTAGGTTTGAGTCAAATCATTTTCCCAAAGCTTTTACTCCAAAAACATTTTCATAGCAAAATCAATATTTTTATTTGACTAGAAATGGGCTAAATCAATTAACCCATTCTAATCTTTTCAAAATGCATTTTTAAATTCAAAAGTTGGTTCCTAAGGTCAGTAGGTTCACCACAAACCATTTTGCAAAGATTTCATCCTTTAAAACATTTTGGAATAATTTTTCTAATCTAAACAAGCATACAAATGTTTCTGCAAAAACAAACATTTCACCAGAAGCTTTTTACTAAACACATTGCATGGTTGGCTAGGGCTTGTTCCACTGATTCCATTGATATAAAGTTTGTAAATTTTGGACGTGTGTATCAAAAGTTACAAGGGTTTCAAAACTGCAAACAAATCTGATTTCAAATCTGTTTTTAAACAGAATTGGTGACACGCGGCGTGATGCTACTGGTTGATACCGATTCGTGCGGATCGCGCTCTGCGGTTTGTTGGATTAAACTACATCGCACGGCTCAGATGGGCGCGTACCCCTTCGTCTAGTTCTAATCGTAGCCACAAGATTCTCATCTAACGGCCTCAGACGCTTGGTCAAAGGCTGGCGGCGCTGCGCGGAAGCAGACGGCGGCGACGGTCGGACGGTGGCGCTACGGCGGCTACAGGAAGCAAAGAGGAAGGTGAGGGTGCTTACAGTGATCGCGGTGACGTGGGGATGCTCAAGGTACGGTCGGCTTGGCAAGGGGCGCTCAGGGACAGCAGCGATTCCTCGCCGGAGTGGGGAACATCGTCGGGTGGTTCTGTTCGTGGTCGGGGTCGACGCTACAGATCACGAGGAGGCAAACAGAGGGCATGGTTAGATGCGCAAGACCAAGGCGAAGCTGTGTGCGTGAAGGAGAGGGCGCGGGGTGGTCGGTTCTTACCAGGGAACTTCGCCGGAGAGAGGCAGACGCAGCGGCGCGGTCAGTGGTTGTCGAAGTCGACGCTCAGGGACGCCTGCGGTTGAATGGAGGGCACAGACAGGTGCGCCTGGGGGTGGGGATCACGGTCGTGTGCTCAGGGAGGTAAGGGGTGGCGAGGTTTGGCCGGAATCGAGGAGGGAGCTCGTCGGAGCAGTGGGAGTGCGGCTCAAAATTCCGTCGGCCTGGGGGCAGAGAGAGGGAGGCGCGTGAGTGGAAATGGAGAGAAGGCCAGGGCGGTTAATAGTGTGCAGTCACGGCGAGTAACGATCGCGGAATCAACGCGTATTGATCGCCGGAGTAATGGCTGCAACGGCAGGGAGTAATCGGAGCGAGGAAGAAGAGAAGGAACAGTGATGTGGGGCCTGTGCGTCAGCGAGAGAGTGAGATGGGGAGAGGGGTCCACCAGTCAGTCACTTTGAGGGTGCGGGTTTAGGTGAAAAACGCTTCGCGCATGGAAAAGAAGCTGGGCTGCTACTGGGCTTGTTGGGCTGGCCGGCTGGGTCAGGTCCGTTTTCATTTTTTTTCTTTCTGAATGTTTTATTCTTTTCTAATTCTGTTTTCTGTTTTGAATTTCAAACATCAAAACAAACATTCAAATCACATCAAACTTTCACCAAACTTTGTATTGAGTTTTGGTTCTATTTAACCTAAACCAAAGTCCCAAAAATAAAAATAAAATTTTTATTTTAGGGTCCATTATTAATTAAATAAATAGACCTTTGTTATTAAATCAAACAGATTTTGATTTATTCAAAAACTCTAGTTTTGAAATCTAAATATTATCAAAACCAAATCAGTAGGTTTTGTTTGAAAATAAAGGATACTTGGAAAACTTATTTGAAATAAATAAATAAGTTTTGATGTTTTAATTAAAATAGTAAAACCTTTATTTTTAATAAGATTGGATATTAAATCCTTATTATTTTATTTAAATAAACCTTCACTATTATTGTTAAATAGAAATATTTTATTTCAAAGGCTTGGCCAAGTTTTAATTTGGCTTTATAAAATAATCCTTATTTATTTTTCTATCTTTTTATTTAAAAACCAAATCTTTTATAAAAATATTTCAAAATAGTAATTTCCAAATATTTTTATTTTCCTTTATTAAATGTTTATCTTTTTAAATCCCTTTAGGATTTATCTTGATCAAAATAGGTTTTGAAAGTTTCCAAATGGATTCCAAAAGTTTCTTCTCACCCTGAAATCAACAATGTTTTATTTTATTCAATAATTTTTCACATAATAAGATTTGGAAAATCTTGGGATGTGACATCTTCCCATGTTCCTCCAAAATCTAATGCACAAGCTCTCAACATGTCTTCTAGTATTTGATTAGTTCTTTCAGTTTGACCTCCTGTTTCAGGATGATACGCCATGCTGAAATCTAACTTTGAACCAAGTGCTTCATGCAATTGCTTCCAAAATGCTGAAGTAAACACTGACCCCCTTTCAGTTATGATCTTTTTGGGTACTCCATGCTTACTTACTATCTCTTTAACATATATTTCAACTAACTTCTCGGCATTATCCTTTTGATTCACTGGAATAAAATGTGCACTCTTCGTAAGTCTGTCCACTATTACCCATATCATATCCTTCCTTTTTGGTGTCATAGGTAATCCTGTGATAAAATCCATGCCTATTTCCTCCCATTTCCATTCAGGAATATCTAAGGGTTGTAATGGTCCTGCTGGATTTTGATGTTCATCTTTCACCCTTTCACAAGTATGGCATCCAGATACATATTGAGCAATCTCCCTCTTCATGTTATTCCACCAGAATAGTTCTTTCAAATCCATATACATTTTAGTACTCCCTGGATGTATAGAATATGGGGTATCATGTGCTTCTTTGAGTATGACATTTCTGATCTCAGTCACATCTGGGACGCATAGACGATCTTGGAACCATAAAGATCCATAATCTCCAAGGCGAAAAACTGACTTTTGCTCTTGAGACATCCTCCGAATTTCCTCAGCGATAAAAGGATCTTCTTCTTGTCGTCTAAATTTTTTTTGCTTAAGATCACTGTCCTGCTCTGCAACTACCTGCATAGTCGCTAATCCTCCAAGAACCTCTGTCCTGATGAATTGAAGTTCTAACCTTCCCAAGTCCATTTGTAACTCTTTTGGTAACTCACTATTGCTTGGCTGACTATCTGCACTCTTTCTGCTTAAAGCATCTGCTACAACATTTGCTTTCCCTGGGGTGTAATTGATTGTTAAATAATAATCCTTGATTAATTCCAACCAACGTTTCTGTCTCATGTTCAATTCCTTTTGAGTGAAGAAATATTTGAGACTTTTATGGTTAGTGTATAACTCACATCTGGCTCCATAAAGAAAATGCCTCCATCCTTTCAGTGCAAAAACTACTGCTGCTAACTCTAAATCATGAGTTGGATAGTTGACTTCATGTGGTTTCAATTGTCTTGAACCATAAGCAATTACTTTCCGATCTTGCATTAATACACAACCCAAACCTTCTTTAGATGCATCATAGTATATGGTGAAATCCTTCCCTGTTTTAGAAACTGCTAAGATTAGAGCTGTGGTTAGTCTAGTTTTCAACTCTTGGAAACTTGCTTCACACTTCTCATCCCACTTAAATGGTGTATTCTTCCTTAATAATTTGGTCATTGGTCCGGCTATTTTGGAGAAACCTTCAATGAATCTCCGATAATAACCAGCCATTCCTAGGAAACCTCGAATTTTCTTCACATTGGTCGGTGCAGTCCACTCTAGTACCGACTGAACTTTAGATGGATTCACAGCAATCCCATATTTACTGATCACATGACCGAGGAATTCTACCTCATCTAGCCAAAATTCACACTTACTGAACTTAGCATAAAGCTTATGTTGTCTTAAAGTTTGCAATGCTATTCTCAAATGGTCAGCATGCTCTTCCTTATCCTTGGAATATATCAGAATATCATCAATAAATACGATGACAAACTTGTCCAAATATGGCATGAAGATCTTGTTCATCAGATTCATGAATATCGTTGGTGCATTGGTCAAGCCAAACGGTACTACCAGATACTCATGGTGTCCAT
The DNA here is from genome assembly GCA_916181665.1 of Avena sativa. Taxonomy (NCBI): domain Eukaryota; kingdom Viridiplantae; phylum Streptophyta; class Magnoliopsida; order Poales; family Poaceae; genus Avena; species Avena sativa. Next base: position 356,706,479 of record OV702283.1, on the reverse strand, counting down.
ATCTTGTGACAAATGCTGTTTTTGGAACATCTTCCGGCTTGATTTTTATTTGATGGTATCCAGATCTTAAATCGATCTTTGAAAATACTCTATCTCCTTTCACTTGATCAAACAAAACTTGAATTCTTGGTAAAGGATACTTGTTCTTGAACGTCACGTTGTTTAGGTTTCTATAATCACCACACATCCGTCTTCCACCATCTCTCTTATCCACAAAGATTACTGGTGTTCCCCATGGAGACACACTTTCATGTATAAATCCTTTTCTTGCTAACTCATCAATTTGCTCCTTGATTTATTTCAACTCCTTGGGTCCCATTTTATAGGGTGCTTGAGCTATTGGTGCTGTACCATGTATTAGGTCAATTATGAACTCTATCTCCCGGTTTGGTGGCATCCCTGGTAACTCTGTTGGAAAAACATCTTGGAATTCATTAACTATAGGGATCTCTTCTAATTTAACTTCTTTCATTGAATTCAACTGCAGATCCACCATGATATGACTGTGTTTATCAGCCTGGTAAACTATCCTTGCTCCACTTGGAGTTTTGATTGAGACAGTTTTCTCCTCACAATTAATCTGAGCTCTGTGTTCCATCATCCAATCCATCGCCAGCACTACTGCAATTCCCTTCAAAGGAATCACATAAAGGTCTGTGAAATATGTACAGCCATAGATCGAGATAACCTGATCTTGTTTTATGTGGCGTACAATCACATTCCCTCCTGCTGTAACTACGGTCATAGGACGTTCTAACGTTGCCCTTCTAATCCCGAACTTACCACAAAATTCTTCAGAAATGAATGAAGTAGTTGCACCAGTATCAAATAGAACTTTGTCGGGATTGGTAATGATATTGAGCGTACCTATCACTGCATGCTCCGAATTATCCACCTCCTCGAGGGTTGCGCAGTTCAGTTTTCCAGTAGGCCGGTTTCTGTTGCCGTTATTGTTCTTACCATTGTTTCCCCCTTTATTGGGCTATCCATTTCCTCCACTGGCTTGTCCTCCTCCCTTGGTAGGCCATCCTCCCGATGGTTTGCTCGGACAATCTGGCTTGATATGCCCCTTCTGGCCACAACCGTAACATATCACTACAGCTTTTTGCACTCCCTCTGGAAATGCCCTGGAATTCCACAGTTGTTGCAGATAACATTCCTCCTCGGATTAGATTGATTTCCAATATTGCCCTTGTTATTGTTATTGTTGTTGTTGTTCCAGTGATGTTCCGGCGACTACGGAGGGGGCTGGGGTCAGCAGAGGGGCTCACCAGACTCGCGATGTCACGAGGGAGCTCAACGTGCAGACGGGCAGGGTCGGGGCGCACTGTAGAGGCTGCTGGGGCTCGTCGGACTTGCGGACGTCGTCGGGTTCTTGCAGATGAAGACGTTGCCGATGATTTAGACCGCCCTAGCACGAACCAGTTGTGTCAGAGGGTGCGCAAGGTTGTGGCGAACACGACAGGGTCAAAGAGGGGACAATGGGCGCTCGGAGGTTACCGGTATTTCTCGTCGGAGTTGAGCGGCGGCTCTGTTGTTTGCAGAGGTGGACGGAGGCGACGTCCTGGTGCAATACAGAACAAACGAATGGCATGAGGTGATGCGCAGGAACTAGGCGTACACACTCGCATGAACCAGAGATGAAGAGGGGCGCTGTACTCACCGGAATGCGTCGCCGAAGACGCTCGGTACCGCGGCGGTGCAAGTGGGATTGTGGGCAGCCTGGTGGCAGAGAAGAGGCGTTGAGTGAGGGGAAAGATGTGGAGAGGAGAGGGGGTTAAATATCCGGTGAGGGGCGAGGAGATCACGCGGCATTGATCGCCAATTAAGCCCGCTTCATTCGCGGCAGTGATGGAGGTAACGGCGGCGTCGATGGGGTCGGGGGTGCGGGGTTTGGGACGATGACCGCGTGGCATTTGGGTCCACCGGTCAGCGAGCGCGGGGTAGGTTTGCGTCGCGTGAGAGAGAGAGAGAGAGAGAGAGAGAGAGAGAGAGAGAGAGAGAGAGAGAGAGAGAGAGAGAGAGAGAGAGAGAGAGAGAGAGAGAGGAAAGCCCCGGGTGGGCCTGCTGGGCTGAGTCTACTGTTGGGCTGAAAAGCTGGCGCATGCCTTTTCCATTTCTTTATTCTTTTTATTTTTTCTGTTTGAATTTCCAGGAACCAAATTCAAATGAGTTTCAAATGTGTTTGAATTCAGATACTTCCTGGATTTTTATAAAGTGAAAATTGTACACATTCTATTGCAGAACAATGTTGTACCCTTTAAAATAATGTGGCACTTTGGAATTTTTAAAATAAACAATGTTTCTTACCCATTGCTTAATAAAGACAAAGAAATGGTTTAAATTTGTTTCTTTGTTTTGAAAATTTTGTCCAAGCTTTGGAATACAACAATCAACCATGGGATCAAATATATCTGGTTTTAAACAATCATTCTCATATTAGAGAGTAGCATTGGGCCAATGCTTGCTGACATAAAATAATAGACTTACAAATGCTTCTGTTTTTGGTAATGACTTTGAAAATGATCCTAAAATGATTATGAATGCATGGATGATATGCAAACTTTGAAAACATGATTTTAGGGATGTTACAAATCTAACCCCCTTAAGGTGAATCTCGCCCTCGAGATTCGGATTGGCTAGCAAATAGGTGACGGTGGTCTCTCCGAAGATCATCTTCTGTTTCCCATGTTGCTTCTTCTTCGGAATGATGGTTCCATTGAACTTTGCAGAATTTAATAGTCTTAGTCCGAGTAACTCTTTCTGCAGTCTCAGGAATCTTGATGGGTTTTTCCTCACAAGTGAGATCACTTTCCAATTGGACCTCTTCCAAAGGTATAATATCCTTCAAAGAAGTCTCTTCCATCTCTGAATGGCATTTCTTTAGCTGACTCACATGAAACACATTGTGAACTGCAGACAATGATTCTGGCAATTCAACTTCATAAGCTACTTCTCCTTTACGACTCAGAATCTTGAATGGTCAAACATATCTTGGGGCCAATTTTCCTTTGACTCCAAATCTCTTTACTCCACGAAGTGGTGACACTCTAAGATAAGCTCTATCACCCACTTCATAGGTGACTTCTCTACGCTTAGGATCTGCGTAGCTCTTTTGTCGGGACTGTGCTATCTTGAACCTGTCCTTTACTATCTTGACTTTCTCTTCAGCCTCCTTGATCAGTTATGGTCCGAATAAATATCTTTCTCCCACACCATTCCATAGAAATGGGGTAGTACACTTTCTCCCATAGAGAAACTCAAATGGTGCCATCTCAATATTGGCTTGATAGCTGTTATTGTAAGAGAACTCTGCGTAAGGCAGACTTTCATCCCAACTGGCTCCATAGTCTAGGGCACATGCCCTCATCATATCTTTTATAATTTGGTTGGTCCTTTCTGTCTGTCCATCAGTCTGAGGATGAAAAGCAGTGCTGAATTCTAATCTCGTTCCCAATGACTCATGTAGTTGCCTCCAAAACTGAGAAGTGAACTGAGTTCCCCTATCAGACATACAATCCTACTCATGTAGATCTTGGCTAACTTAGCACTTGTATAAGTTGTCTTCACGGGTATGAAATGAGCTACTTTAGTGAGGCGATCCACTACTACCCAAATAGAATCATATCCTGACCTGGTCCTTGGCAATTCGGTGATGAAATCCATGCCAATCTTGTCCCACTTCCAATCAGGAATAGGTAGTGGTTGTAGCAACCCTGCTGGTTTCTGATGTTCCGCTTTCACCCTACTACATACATCACACAAAGCAATATGTTCGGCGATGTCCTTCTTGAGATTATTCCACCAAAATCTTTCTTTCATATCCATGTACATTTTAGTGCTACCCGGATGAATGGAATATGGTGAGTTGTGTGCTTCTTGTAAAATCAGTTTCCGAAGCTCCGGGTCTTGCGGAATGCAGATACGTTTTCCATACCATAAGGTACCCTGTTCGTCTTCATGGAATCCTTTGGCTTTTCCTTTGCCAATCTTTTCCTTAATCTCTTCTATTAACTTGTCCGTATTTTGGGCTCCCTTGATCTTGTCCAACAATGTGGGTTGAACATCCAATGACATGAGATGTCCCTCAGGCACAATCTCCAATCTAAGGTCTCTAAATTGGGCACACAACTTGCTGAATTTGGCATACAACTTATGTTCTCTAAGCTTCTCAAGTATCAAACACAAATGTCCTTCATGCTCTTTTTTGCTTTTAGAGTAGATCAAAATGTCATCAATGAAAACGACAGCAAACTTGTCAAGGAACTCCATGAACACCTTGTTCATCATATTCATGAAGTAAGCTGGTGCATTGGTCAAACCAAATGGCATTACTGTATACTCATACAATCCATACCTAGTGGTGAAAGTTGTCTTAGGTATGTCTTGTTCCATTATCTTAAGCGGAAAATAACCTGACCGGAGATCAATCTTTGAGAACACACAGGCTCCTTCTAGCTGATCAAACAAGTCATTGATTCTACGCAAATGATATTTGTTCTTGATAGTCACCTCATTGAGTGAACGATAATCTATGCATAACCTTTGACTTCTATCTTTCTTTTCCACAAACAAGACTGGTGCTCCCCAAGATGAAGAACTTGGTTGACTAAATCCTTTCTGCAACTGTTCTCCAAGTTGTTTCTTGAGTTCTTTCAACTCATCAACTGACATCTTGTAAGGTCTCTTTGCTATTGGTCCTGATCCTGGCAGCAAGTCAATCAGAAATTCCACATCTCTATCTGGTGGCATTCCCGACAATTCTTCCGGAAACACGTCCAGATATTCACTCACAATTGCCACACTGTCTATGCTAACCCCCTTAAGAGAATTTAGCTTACTTCCTTTTGATTCAAAGTTAGACTTGAATCTTATCCGTTTCTTTTCCGGGGTTGTGAGTGCGACAGTACGATTGGCACAATCTAGTACTCCTTCATACTTGGTCATCCAGTCCATTCCCAAAATTACATCCAGTCCTTGGGAATCTAGGATTATCAGACTCACTGGAAACTTATGTTTTCCAAACTCTATCACTAGATCACGGCATCCAAGACTTACTATCATATCTCCACCAGGAGAACTTACTTTTATTGGACGCCCAATGTTTTTAGTTGGAAACCCATTTCTATCAACAAATGCTTTTGATATGAATGAATGTGATGCACCAGTATCAAAAAGAACAAGTGCTAGAATAGAATTGAGTTTGAACTTACCAGCCACAGCATCGGACTCCTCATAAATCTCTTCCACATTGATGTGGTTCACTTGTCCCTTTTGGAAAGGGTTGGGCTTTTTGGGTCCTTCAACTTTCTTTTCTGGGCATTCATTTGCATAATGCCCCATCTTCTTACACTTGAAGCATTCAACTTGACTGAGATCCTTCTTGACAGGCTGGCTTCCACTACCACTTCCACTTCCATTGTGGTGGCTCTTGTATCCACCCTTCTAGTTCTTGTACTTGTCATTATCATGACTATGGTGATGCTTGTTATCATGATGACGGTTGTGGTTGTGGTGGCTATTGTACTTTCCATGCTTGTGGGATCCAGAACTCCCACTATCATCATAATGGGAACGTTTGTACTTTCCATGCTTGTGGGATCCACGGTGAGTCTATATAAACCTCCCTACAGGGCGTGTAGAGATACGTTCCATCATACACCCAAGCGACTCGCCGCCTAGCCGCCGAGCTCGCCCATTGTACCTCCACCATAATACAATCTAGCAAGAGTAGGTCTTTACCCTCCAGGGGGGGCGAACCTAGGTAAAACCTTGTGTCTCCGCCCTCATCTCGCACCGCAGATGGCTGGCCGCCCTTGCCCCTCGTTCTACTACTCGCTGCCGATTGCAGCATCTGCCGTGACCATTCCCACGACAGTGGCGCCCACCATGGGGCCTGGCCGGTCTGGCCGGTGTTCTGCGGCGAGATCCAATATGCCCATCAATGAGACGGTCGCCACCGGCCACATGATAGCGATCGGCGAGATGCTCCAGATCTTGCCGAGCCGCTACGTCCCGGCGGCGCGACCCGTCACGCACAGCATGATCCTGCCGGTCGGCACGATCAGCCTCTTCGTCGGCCTCACCAACGTCATCGTCTCGGAGGATTCGGCTCGCATCCGCGAGTCACCGCCACACGATCGACTCTCCGAGAGCCAGGTCCGCATGATCCATCGCCTCGCCTCCGAGTACAACTCGGCCCACAGTAACGTGGCCGAAAACTCCGCGGCCGCGGAAGACGCTGAAGGGAATATGCCCTGAGAGGCAATAATAAAGTGTTTATTATGTGTATTCCAAGTATATGATAGATGTTTATTTTGCATGCTATAATTGTATTAATATGGAAACGTTAATACATGTGTGTTTAATTAGATTGAGAGTGGAATTTGTTCATCCCGATGACGAATAGATATACTCTGGGCCCTCTCGGTGATATCACATTAATTAGATTGCAAGCAAGTGATTTGATCACTAGAATGTTATATCACAGGAACGAGAAAAGAGTGCATGTCGGTAACGAGATCAAACTAGGTATGGAGATACCGATGATCGAATCTCGGACATGTAATATATCGTGAAACAAAGGGATTAAGATACTAGCATAAAAGGTTCCGACGATCACAAGAAAGTCATCGTTGAATGTGTGGGAGTCAGTATGGGTCTCCAGATCCCGCTTCTGATTATTGATCCGAGAGGGGTCTCGATCATGTCCGCATTATTCATGAACCGTAGGGTGACACACTTAAGAGTCACCGACATCCAATTGTAGCAAATGTTTCATGCCGAAAGAATGAACAAGCGCAGGAATTTATTTCACTAGATACCGAAACAGGTTTTCGGGTGAAATTGCATAAAGTGGTTATGCATGTGAAATAGAATTCTAGCAAGGGGTTATTTGTGAATGTTTGTCATTAAAGTAATTGAAAAATTCTGAATAAAATAAAAGAGTTTTATTTAATGAGATTTGTGAGTGGAGGGAATTTAAAGGAGATTTGTGAGTGGAGTGTCCACCCACATGAAGAGGGGAGGGCAAGGGGGCAGCCCCATGCGCCGGCCACCCCCTTGGGGTTACCCCCCTCCTCCTATAAAAGGAGCCCCCCTCCTCACTTGTCTCTCACACCTCCTCGTGAAGGATCTCTCTCCCCCTCTAGAATTTATCCCCCATGGTCTCGGACTAGCGAGATACATGTTCCCGGTGGCTATTCGGCAAGAAAGAGTTGTGCTTCCACTACATCGCTGGAGCGAGGAGGCGGAGGTTGCTTGGTGCCTCGAACGTGTGTGCGAGCACGGATGCGCTGCTGATTTGCGGCGCTAGGACTTCCTCTCGATCTTGAAATCGGCAAGAGATCGTCTACATCAACCACGAGTTGAACTCGTTAAGCTTTGTCGGTCTTCAAGGGTATGTTCTCTACGGATATACATCCGCCCGTTGTTTGTATCTAGTAGATAGATCTTGGTACATAGTTGTTCCCATCGTAGGAAATTTTTTGTTTTCTATGCTGCGAATCCTACAGTGGTATCAGAGCCGGATCTATGCGTAGATACTTTGCACGGGTAGTACACATATGAGTATGTGGGCGATGATGATCATTTTATTGCTTCTTAGTTGTACTTTGGATATTGGTGGCATAGTGGGATGAAGCGGCCCGGACAAACTTTACATGTCCTCGCACATGAGACCTGTTCCACGCTTGACATGCAACTAGTTTTGCATAAGTGGCTAGCGGGTGTCTGTCTCTCCTACTATAGTCAATATCTAATTTGCAACGAGTTGTCAACAATTTGGTTATCCTCGTTGTGGTTCATGTTCGTAGGTAAGAACGGTTCTATCTTCGAAAGCCCTAAGCCACGTAAAACTTGCAATGGATAAGTTAGAGGCGTCTAGTTTAGATTGTTGCTGGGCTAGTGTTATGATATGGTAGTGTTGTAAGTAGAAGTATGAGATGATACTCTTACAACACACATAGCGTGTAAAATCCATAGACCTTGGATTTACACATATAGGTATGATAGTGATCATACCACGATGCACATGATAGAGATCATCTGCGGGAACCATATCATTTCACTAATAAACATATGATGTTTGATAGCATCTTATATTGCTTGTTTAGCGCTTTGTTAGCATAATAAGATGATCCCTCATTTAAATATCAAGATAAGAATGTGTTCTTCCTTTAGTATGCACCGATTATGTTTTCGTCGCTCCAAGACATCACGTGATGATCGGGTGTTTTTGGATCCACGACCATATTTCGGGTGTAAAACAGTTACACACGCGAATACTAAGGTTCTAACTTGGCGAGCCTAGCATGTACAGACATGGCCTCGGAACACGGACCGAAAGGTTAAGCATGAGTCATATAGTTGATATGATGCCCATTTGATGCTCGCCTTTGAAGCTATACCGACTCACGTGATGATCGGACTTGGTGTAGTGGATTTGGTTCATGTAATCACCAAAAAGGCACGAGGGATGTCGTTTTTGAGTGGGAGTTCATTCGTAATATAGATTAGTTGAACTCAATCTATCATACACTTAGTCTAAACTTTACAAATTCTGTTGTAGATGGCACCACCTGCTTTTAATTTCAATGTGTTCATGGAGAAAGAGAAACTAGCAACGAACGGTAGCAACTTTACCGAATGGGCCATGAATTTGAGGATTCTCCTCTCTGCTGCACAAAAGCAATATGTGCTAGAAGCGCCGTTAGGCCCCCCACCTTTAGATGATGCCCCTGACGAGGAGAAGAATGTCTATCAGACTCGTCAGGAGGACCACAACTTAGTTCATTGCGGCATATTGTATGGGCTAGAGCCGGAACTTCGAAAGCGTTTCGAAAGCGGCAATGCATTTGATACAATGGGTGAGTTGAAAATGATTTTCGACACACATGCTGCTGTAGAGAGCTACAACGCTTCAGAAAAGTTCTTTAGCTGCATGATGGAAGAGCACAGCTCCGTTAGTGAGCATGTACTCAAGATGTCGGGTTACGCCGATAAGCTTGTGTCCTTGGGAATATCTATTCCCATTGACTTAGGCATCCATCGTGTTCTGCAGTCTCTGCCACCTAGCTATAAGAGCTTCGTGATGAACTATAATATGCAAGGCATGAAGAAGTCTCTCCCCGAGCTTCTGTCAATGCTTAAAACTGCAGAAGTGGAGATCAAAAAGGAACATCAAGTGTTGATGATCAATAGGAACACTGGTTTCAAGAAAGACAAGAAGGGAAAACGGAAGGGAAGTAAGGGCGGCAAGCCTGTTGCCGCGCCTGAAAAGAAACCCCGAGTTGGACCTAAGTCTGATTCCGAGTGCTACTATTGTAAGGGGACTGGCCACTGGAAGCGCAACTGCCCCAAGTATCTGGCAGACAAGAAGGCCGGCAAGGCAAACAAAGGTATATATGATATACATGTTATTGATGTGTACTTGACTAGTGCTCGCAGTAGCACCTGGGTATTTGATACCGGTTCAGTTGCTAATATTTGTAACTCGAATCAGGGGTTGCGGAACAAGCGTCCGCTAGCAAGGGGTGAGGTCAAGATGCGTGTCGGCAATGGATCAAGCGTTGATGTGATCGCCGTCGGAACGCTACCTCTCCACTTACCGTCGGGATTAGTTATAAACTTGAATAAATGTTATCTGGTGCCTGCACTGAGCATGAACATTGTATCTGGATCGTGTTTGATGCGAAGTGGTTATTCATTTAAATCCGAGAACAATGGTTGTTCCATTTATATGAATGAAATCTTTTATGGTCATGCACCGATGATGAATGGTTTATTTCTATTAGATCTCGATGATAATGTTACACATATTCATAATGTTGATGCTAAAAGGATTAAACTTAATGATGATATATCCGCATATATGTGGCACTGCCGTCTAGGTCATATTGGCGTTAAACGCATGAAGAAGCTCCATTCGGATGGACATTTGGAATCACTTGATTATGAATCATTTGATACATGTGAGCCATGCCTTATGGGCAAGATGACTAGAACGCCGTTTTCTAGTTCAATGGAACGGGCGACAGATTTATTGGGAATCATACATTCTGATGTATGTGGTCCAATGAGTGTGTCGACGCGAGGAGGTTATCGTTATTTTGTTACTTTCACGGATGATTTGAGTAGATACGGTTATATCTACTTGATGAAACACAAGTCTGAAACCTTTGAAAAGTTCAAGGAATTTCAGAATGAAGTGGAAAATCATCGTAATAGAAAGATCAAATTTCTACGGTCCGACCGTGGAGGTGAGTATCTAAGTTACGAGTTTAGCACTCACATGAAAGAGTGTGGAATTGTTTCACAACTCACACCTGCCGGAACACCACAGCGAAATGGTGTGTCGGAACGTCGTAATCGTACTTTATTAGATATGGTTCAATCTATGATGTCTCTGACGGACTTGCCGTTGTCATTTTGGGGTTATGCACTAGAAACTGCTGCATTCACTTTAAACCGAGCACCATCTAAATCCGTTGAAAAGACACCGTATGAATTGTGGTTTGGAAACAAACCTAAGCTATCATTTCTTAAAGTTTGGGGATGCGATGTTTATGTGAAGAAACTTCAACCGGATAAACTCGAACCCAAAGCGGAAAAATGCGTCTTCATAGGATACCCTAAAGAAACTATTGGGTATTCCTTCTATCACAGATCCGAGGGAAAGGTTTTTGTTGCCAAGAATGCATCCTTTCTAGAGAAAGAGTTTCTCGCGAAAGGTGTGAGTAGTCGGAAGGTAGAACTCGAAGAGGTTGTGGAACCTTCTCTTCAAAGTATGGCGAGTAGCGCAGCGCCGGAAGTTGTTCCGGAGTTGGCTCCACCTGTTGAAGAGGGAACTAATGATAATGATCATGAAGCTCCGCAAGAGAGTACTACTGAACCTCGCAGGTCAAACAGGACGCGTGCAGCTCCCGAGCTGTACGGAAATCCTGTCATGAATTTCATGGTTGATGAAAATGATGACCCTGCGACGTATGAAGAAGCGATGATGAGCCCGGATTCCAACAAATGGTTAGAAGCCATGAAATCCGAGATGGAATCCATGTATGAAAATCAAGTTTGGAACTTGGTGGAATTACCTCACGACCGAAAGGCCGTGGAGAACAAATGGATTTTCAAAAGGAAAACTGATGCTGATGGTAATGTGACCGTCTATAAAGCTCGACTTGTCGCAAAGGGGTTTCGACAAATTCAAGGAGTTGACTACGATGAGACTTTCTCTCCCGTAGCGATGCTAAAGTCAGTTAGGATTATGTTAGCAATTGCTGCATATTTCGATTATGAGATATGGCAGATGGATGTCAAAACCGCGTTTCTCAATGGTAATATTGAAGAAGAGTTGTATATGATACAACCAAAGGGTTTTGTCGATCCTAAGGATGCTAACAAGGTGTGCAAAGAGGTGATTGAAGCAAGCATCACGAAGTTGGAATCTCCGCTTTGATGAGGTGATCAAAGAGTTTGGATTTGTCCAAACTTATGGAGAAGCTTGTATTTACAAGAAAGTGAGTGGGAGCAATGTGGCATTTCTGATATTATATGTGGATGACATATTATTGATCGGAAATGATATAGATCTTTTAAACAGTGTTAAAAGTTATCTAAACAGCAAATTTTCAATGAAGGACCTAGGTGAAGCGTCATACATATTAGGCATAAAGATCTATAGAGATAGATCTAGGCGCCTAATAGGGCTATCGCAAAGTACATACCTTCATAAGATTTTAAAGAAGTTTAAAATGGACGGAAGTAAGAAGGGGTTCTTACCTATGTTGCAAGGCAAGACATTGAGTAAGACTCAAAGTCCGGCTTCGGCGGAAGAAAGAGAGATAATGGACAAAGTCCCCTATGCTTCAGCCATAGGCTCTATAATGTACGCCATGCTATGTACAAGACCGGATGTGGCACATGCTATTAGTTTGACTAGTAGGTACCAATCGGATCCAGGTTCGGAACACTGGATAGCGGTCAAGAATATCCTTAAGTACTTACGAAGAACTAAGGATATGTTTCTTGTATACGGAGGTGAAGAAGAGCTTGTCGCTAAGTGTTATGTCGACGCTAGCTTTGACACCGATCCGGATGACTCTAAGTCTCAATCCGGATACGTATTTCTCATGAATGGCGGAGCGGTTAGTTGGAGGAGCTCCAAACAACCTGTGGTAGCGGGATCAACAACGGAGGCCGAATATGTTGCTGCTTCGGAAGCGGCTCAGGAAGCAGTTTGGATGAAGGAGTTCATATCCGAACTAGGAGTTGTGGCAAACGCGTTGGACCCAATGGTGATCTATTGTGACAACAATGGTGCCATTGCCAATGCCAAAGAGCCAAGGTCTCACAAGCATTCCAAGCATATTAAGCGCCGGTTTCACTCCATCCGCGAGCATGTCAAGGATGGAGATATAAAGATTTGTAAAGTACATACGGATCTCAATGTAGCAGATCCGTTGACTAAAACTCTCCCTAGAGCAAAACATGATCAACACCAGAACTCAATGGGTGTTATATTTATCACTATGTAACTAGATTATTGTCTCTAGTGCAAGTAGGAGACTGAAGGGAATATGCCCTGAGAGGCAATAATAAAGTGTTTATTATGTGTATTCCAAGTATATGATAGATGTTTATTTTGCATGCTATAATTGTATTAATATGGAAACGTTAATACATGTGTGTTTAATAAACAAACAGAAAGTTCCTAGTTATGCCTCTCTCATAAACTAGCTCGTTGATTAACAAGATGATCAAGGTTTCCTGATCATGGACATTGGATGTTGTTAATAACGGGATCACAACATTAGTGTAATGGTGTGATGAACATTCATCCGAAGTATAGCATTACGATCAAAGTCATTGAGTTTATATTGCTATAACAACTTACGAAGTGATCCTAATCCTTAGACCATGAGATCATGTCAATCACTAACACCGGAAGAGTTTCTTGATAAAATCAAACGTCACACCGTAACAGGGTGATTATAAAGATGGATTCAGAACTAATAAAGTGTTATGTTGAGGCTCATGGATCGAGAGTGGAATTTTTTCATCCCGATGACGGATATATATACTCTGGTCCCTCTCGGTGATATCACATTAATTAGCTTGCGAGCAAGTGATTTGATCACTAGAATGTTATATCACAGGAATGAGAAAATAGTGCATGTCAGTAACGAGATCAAACTAGGTATGGAGATACCGATGATCGAATCTCGGACATGTAATATATCGTGAAACAAAGGGATTAAGATACTAGCATAAAAGGTTCCGATGATCACAAGAAAGTCATCGTTGAATGTGTGGGAGTCAGTATGGGTCTCCAGATCCCGCTTCTGATTATTGATCCGAGAGGGGTCTCGATCATGTCCGCATTATTCACGAACCGTAGGGTGACACACTTAAGAGACACCGATATCCAATTGGAGCAAATGTTTCATGCCGAAAGAATGAACAAGCGCAGGAATTTATTTCACTAGATACCGAAACAGGTTTTCGGGTGAAATTGCATAAATTGGTTATGCATGTGAAATAGAATTCTAGCAAGGGGTTATTTGTGAATGTTTGTCATTAAAGTAATTGACAAAATTCTGAATAAAATAAAAGAGTTTTATTTAATGAGAGTTTGCATTAAATTTGGTGGAAATTTAATGGGAATTTGAGTGGACTTTTGAGTGGAGGGAATTTAAAGGAGATTTGTGAGTGGAGTGTCCACCCACATGAAGAGGGGAGGGCAAGGGGGCAGCCCCATGCGCCGGCCACCCCCTTGGGGTTCCCCCCCCTCCTCCTATAAAAGGAGCCCCCCTCATCACTTGTCTCTCACACCTCCTCGTGAAGGATCTCTCTCCCCCTCTAGAATTTATCCCCCATGGTCTCGGACTAGCGAGATACATGTTACCGGTGGCTATTCGGCAAGAAAGAGTTGTGCTTCCGCTGCATCGCTGGAGCGAGGAGGCGGAGGTTGCTCGGTGCCTCGAACGTGTGTGCGAGCACGGATGCGCTGCTGATTTGCGGCGCTAGGACTTCCTCTCGATCTTGAGATCGGCAAGAGATCGTCTACATCAACCACGAGTTGAACTCGTTAAGCTTTGTCGGTCTTCAAGGGTATGTTCTCTACGGATATACATCCGCCCGTTGTTTGTATCTAGTAGATAGATCTTGGTATATAGTTCACATCGTAGGAAATTTTTTGTTTTCTATGCTGCGAACCCTACAGACGCGGCCCTCAACGACGACGCCGACTCGGCGACCCCGGCGTCACTCGCCGGATCCATCACCGCGGCTTCACCCGCGGGCTCCATCACCCAGGTCTCCAACGTGGGAGACTTCAAGGATCCCTCCATCCTTGGGATCTTCGACTTCGACTCCGGGTCGGAAAATTCCGCCGACCTCCGCGATGGGACCGGTCGCCACGCCGCGACCTACATGGCGACCGGCACCGATCCGCCGGAGGATCCCTTCTCCACCCCGATCCCTCCTAACGCCATGGCAACGGAGGTCGAGGAACTTCGCCTAAACCTGGCGGAGGCAGTCCGCAAGGAACAAGCCGAGCGCGAAAAATTTCGCCTCGAGCAGGTGACGGCGCAGGAGCTGTCGCGCTACCACCAGCAGCAACTCAGGTCGCGCCTGAACCCCACCGTCCAAGGACGCGCCCTGAACTTCGACGACGAAAACGACCCGGCCCGCGTGGCCGAGCGCGCGATCTGCGAGAACGCGCCACCAGGAGGAAGCGCCCGGCCCCCGCCAGGGTCGACGGCGATGGGCGCCCCACCTCCACCCAACCGCACCCCCCTAGGGATCAGCCGCGGATAGTAGTCTCCTCACGGGAGCGAGACGCGAAGGGCCTCCCACTGTTCTCCACCCCGATGGACAACCTCGTGGCGGGCCGAGCAGCAGCCGACAACATCACGGCCACCGGCGACGGCGCCCTACAGATCCAGTATGTCAGGGCCCTGCTCGCAAAGGCCGTCGAGCAGCAAAACGCAGGCGCCGACTCGCAGGGTCGAGTGTACTCGTGTTCTTCGGGAAGCAGAGCGGCCTCAAGTGGCCGCCCAATGGCGGCAAACACCCTCAACTGCCCGCCACCAGAGCCATTGCAGCTCCAACACTGACCCGCGAACGCGGCACTCTCCACCAACGACCCCAGGTCAGCGACCAACTTCGTCGCCGCAAACGGTCAACCCATCGACGCCCGCACCCACATCATCAACAACCAAAGCTGGCGCGCACGCCAGCCCGAGGACCTGCGACACACCCTAACCAATCGCCGCGACGGCGAGCCGATGGGGTTGCTAAGTCGACTCAGCCCCAAGTGCTTCGGACCGATGATCCGAGGCGAGAAGTACCCGCCGAACTTCAAGGCGCCGAAGGAGATAGAAAAGTACGACCCTTCGTACGACCCCTCCGTGTGGCTCGATACATACCTCATGGCAATGGGGATCGCAGGCCACACCGACCTGCTAGCCGCCCGTTACCTCCCCCTGATGATGGAGGGGACGTGCAGGCAGTGGATCAACACCCTCCCCCAGGACAGCATCGACTCCTGGGAGGAGATGCGCGACGCCTTCGTCAGGCACTTCGAGTGCTCCTACACCTACGCCACCACTATCGAGGACCTGGAGCGATGTGTCCAGGGACCCCGCGAGTCGACCCGCAACTGGGTCCAGCGGTGGCAGGAACTATGGTACAACGCGGTCGGCATCCACCCGGACACCGCGATCCATTGCTTCAAAACCTCGTGCCGCGACGAGCCCTTGGTCGCCAAGCTCAAGCGACATTCTCGCACACTCGACAACATACCGGATCTCCTCGAGATCGCCAAACGGTACGCGGAAGAAGACCCAAACCAGGAAACCGACAACGAGTCGGGAGGTCAACGCCGCACTAGCGGCAACTACAACGGACGGCGATCCGACCTACGCTACAGCAACACTCGCCTCACTGGCAAGCGCCGCAGTGACGGGCGAGTCGACTTCGTTGCCAACGCCGGGCACGCGCAACGCGAGCCCAAGAGCTTCCGCCGCGACGGAGGACAACGCCGCGATGGCGGCAACTACAAGGCCAAGACAAGGTTCGACCCCGCGGCCCTCCTTAACCAACCTTGTGCGTTTCACAGCAGGGAAGGAAAACCCGCAACGCCTACGACCGCCGACTGCCACACCCTCAGGGAGATCGAGAAGGCACGGCGAGCACGGGAGGACCCCGACAACAACCCGCCAAACGGCGGAAAATTCGGCAACATGGCCGGCTCGCTCCATACCTTCACAGGCTTCAACACGAAGCGCGAGAAGAAGGTCATCACCCGCGCCGTCGCCGTCAATGCGGTGGCCCAGGTGGACGTTCCCCAGTTCCTCAATTGGTCGGAGCAGCCCATCACCTGGAGCTGCCAGGACCACTCGCCGCGCATCGAGTACCCAGGCCGAGTCGCCCTTGTGGTTAAGCCAAAGGTGGGCGACTACTGGCTCCCCAAGACATTGATGGACGGCGGCAGCTCCATCAACATCCTGTACCTGGACACCTTCAGGCGGCCGCGGCTCCCGCAGTCGATGATCGAGACGACCCACACCACGTTCCACGGCATCGTCCCCGGTCGGAAGGCGTACCCGATCGGCAAGATCACGCTGCCAGTCACCTTCGGCACGCCAGCAAACTTCCGCACCGAGCGGATCGTCTTCGAGCTGGTACCCTTTGATAGCCCCTACCACTGCGTCCTGGGGCGCCAGGCATTCGCCAAGTTCATGGCAGCGCACCACTACACGTACAACGCAATGAAGCTCCCCGGGCCGTGCGGCGTCATCACCATCAACGGCGACCCCGACATGGCCGCCGAGTGCGAGGCCAAAGGAGCCGAACTCGCCGACGCCGTCATCGCGGCATAGGCCAACCACGCCGACGAGCTCGCCAAGTATGCGAGCGGGGTGAACAATGACGACCCCACCATACTCAAGAAGCCAAATTCATCGGGCGCAAACACCTCAGCCTTCGAGGCAACGACGCACACCCGCACCGTCGAGCTGGTCCCAGGAGACTCTAGCCAGACGGTGACGATCGGAACAGGGATGAGCCCAGCCTAGGAAGGCGCGCTCATCGAGTTCCTCTGTGAGAACAGGGACATCTTCGCATGGAAGCCCTCTGACATGCCTAGTGTCCCTAGGGAGCTCGCTGAGCACAAACTAAACGCCGACCCCAAAGTGCGACCCGTCAAACAGTCGCTGCGGCCCTTCAATGAAGAGCGCCGCCAAGCCATCGCCGAGGAGGTGCAGCGTCTACTCGCTGCAGGCTTCATCCGGCCAATCAAGTACTCCAAGTGGCTGGCAAACCCAGTCCTGGTCGAGAAGAAGAACGGGACCTGGAGGATGTGTATCGACTACACAAACTTGAACAGCGCCTGCCCGAAGGAGCAGTTCGTCCTCCCGCGGATCGACCAAATAATCGACTCCACCGCGGGCTCGGAGTCGCTATGTTTCCTCGATGCCTACTCCGGATACAACCAGATCAAAATGTCTGTCGAGTACGAGGAGAAGACGGCGTTCATCACGCCATTCGGAGCCTTCTGCTACACCGCCATGACCTTCGGCCTCAAGAACGCCGGGGTGACTTACCAGCGGTGCATGCAAGAGTGCCTCGCGAGCCAAATTGGCTGCAACATCCACGTCTACATCGACGACGTGGTCGTAAAATCCGCTCGCCAGGGTGATCTACTCGCCGACATGGCGGAAACATTCGCCAACTTGCGAAAATACAAGATAAAGCTTAACCCAGGCAAATGCACCTTCGGTGTACCAGCAGGACAATTACTGGGGTACGTCGTCTCCAAGCGAGGGATCGAGGCAAACCCCACCAAGATCGACACGATCGCCCGACTCAGCAAACCCGAGTGACTGCGCGACGTCCAGAAGCTGGCCGGGCGAGTAGCGGCTCTCAGTCGCTTCATCCCCCGCCTGGGCGAAAAGGCGATGCCCCTATACCGTCTGATGCGCAAGAACTCCACCTTCCAGTGGGACAAGGAGGCAGACGATGCGCTCCGCGACCTCAAGAAGGTGCTACTCGCCGCACCGCTACTCGCCGCCCCTTCCGACAAGGAACCCATGCTGGTCTACGTCGCGGCTTCCGAGCGCGTCGTCAGCGCCGTCATGGTCGTCGAACGGCCGGAGGAAGGAAAGGAGCGCCCAGTACAGCGACCTGTGTACTACATCAGCGAGGTCCTCAACGAGTCGCGCCAACGATACCCGCAGTACCAGAAACTGGTATACGTGGTCTTCAGAGCACAGCGGCGCCTGCCGCACTACTTCCAGGAGCACCCGATCACGGTCGTCTCCTCAGCACCGCTGCAGGACATCATCCGCAACCGTGAGGCGACTGGGCGAGTCGCTAAGTGGGCCGTCGAAATCGGCGTCCATAATATCAAGTACGAGCCACGAAAAGCGATCAAGTCGCAGGCTCTAGTGGACTTCATTGCCGATTGGGAAGAGGCCCAGCAGCCAAAAAAGCTGCCATACCTCCATTACTGGAGCCTGCACTTCGACGGCTCCAAGAACACGGACGGCGCAGGAGCAGGGATCGTGCTGACTTCACCAAAGGGCGACAAGCTCCGCTACGTCCTCTGCCTCGACTTCACCCCCTGCACCAACAACATGGCCGAGTACGAGGCACTACTCCACGGCATGCGAGCTACCAAGGAGATGAACGTCAACCGCCTATGCTGCTACGGAGACTCCGACCTCGTCGCTGGGCAAGTCGCTGGCACCTGCGACGCCGTCTCCCCCACCATGGCGGCATACCGCCAAGCAGTGGACAAGTTGGGCGGACACTTCGCAGGCTACTCCGTCGAGTGGATTGACAGGCGGAAGAACGAGGAGGCCGACGCACTCTCTCGCATTAGGTCGGCTCGACTCGCACCACCCGCCGGCGTCTTCCTCGACACGATCACCAAGCCATCAGTCTCTCCCCCAAGGGAGATCGACATCGGAGTCCCGCTGCAGCCAGAGGCAGCCTTGGTCGCACTCGTCACCGAGCTAGATGATTGGACCAAGCCCTACGTCGCCTACCTGGAGTTCGGCACCTTGCCGGCAGACGAGATGGTCGCCCGGATGATCGCACGCCGATGCAAATCCTTCACCATCATCGATGGCGAGCTCCACAAGCGCAGCGTCACCGGCGTGTTCCAAAGCTGCGTCGAACCCGCCGAAGGACGCAAGATCCTCCACGACATCCACTCCGGCGACTGTGGCCACCACGCCGGCGCCCGCTCTCTGGTCGCCAAAGCCATGCGGCATGGCTTCTACTGGCCCACCACACACGCTGATGCCGTCGACATTGTCCAGCGGTGCGCCGGCTACCAGAAGTACGCCAACCAGACGCATGTGCCGAGATCCGCGCTCAAGACAATCCCCATCACCTGTCCATTCGCCGTGTGGGGTATGGACATGGTAGGCCCCTTCAAAAAGGCTCCCTCTGGCTACACCCACCTCCTGGTCGCGGTCGACAAATTCACAAAGTGGGTAGAGGCCAAACCAGTCCGGAAATGCGACGGGAAGACCGCCACTAAATTCCTATGCGAGCTCATATATTGCTACGGGTTCCCAAACAGCATTATCACGGACAACGGCACCAACTTCGCCAAAGGAGCCATGGCCGAGTTCTGCGAGGAACACCACATCCGGCTCGACCTCGCGTCAGTCGCCCACCCGGAATCCAACGGCCAGGCGGAACGGGCCAACCAGAGCATCCTCCACAGCCTGAAACCGCGGCTCCAAGTACCACTCGAGCGCACCGCCGGGTGCTGGGTCGAGGAGCTACCCTCCGTCATCTGGGGCATCCGCACCTCGGTCAACAGGTCAACAGGGTTCAACCCCTTCTTCATGGTGTACGGAGCCGAGGCAGTCATGCCCACCGACCTCGAGCACGACTTGCCACGGGTCGTCCACTACACGAAGGCTGCGAACGAACTCGCCCGCCAGGATGGAGTCGATCAACTCGACGAGGCACGTGACCTCGCTCGATCACGCACCGCCATCTACCAACAAGGACTCCGCCGCTATCATAGCTGGCGGGTGAAAACTCGCACTTTCCAAGAAGGCGACCTGGTGCTGCGCCTCATCCAGGACAATAAGGGCATGCACAAGCTTTCCCCTCCATGGGAGGGACCATTCGCCATCGGACGAGTACTCGGCAATGACGCCTACTACCTCATCGACGTCCGCGGGGACGGCAAACTCGACGTCAAGCGACCGTGGAATGTAACCCTCCTATGGAAGTTCTACTCCTAGAACCCCACATATGTACCCTCCAGTCGCTATGAAATAAAAAGAATTGGTTACCGCAAATTGCGCCTACTCTCCGTGTCTTGTGCCAATCGTACTCGTAATAACAGCGTCAAGCTAACTGCAGAAGTCAACCTTTGGTACAGCGATCGGCACGGCCAAGTAGTGCGTTACAAGGGCACTGGGTCACCCCAGGTCTTGCAACGTCCACGAAAAACGCCTACCCGGAGCCCCATTGGAGTCGCCTAGCCCGACTGGCTCTACGAGCCAAGACAACTGCCTTCGCTTCTCACAGCGACCATGATCCTCCGCATCCTCGACATAGCGACTCGAACGGCCAAGTACCACGCCCGGGGACTGGCGACCAGTTCAGCGCGAGCGGCTAGGGAAAACGCCAAGTATGAGAGCATGCCCAGGACTCGCCATGCGACTGACCCAACGGGCCAGGCAGGAGTGACGCACTCAAACTAACGCGCCAAGTCCTCACCCACCCTCGAGTTGCGCCTAGAACAACCAAGTACCACGCTCGGGGACTCGGCCACCCGACCTCGTTCGCGCAAGGGAAAACGGTGAAGTACAGAGCACTCAAGGGAGTCGCCCCGCGACTGGCTCTCCGAGCCCGGGCGAGTCGACCACAATAACAAAACATTCAAAAAACCGCAAACACATAACAAACGAGGTAAACCCCATAAAAAGGGCGGACGCGCTCGGGGGACTCGTTCAACCCTCAATTGGAAAACACATGTCAAATCACAAAACAAATACGATATCTCGTTAATAGCATTGTGCAATCGTCTCAAAATACAAAATATGCCCAAACGGCAGATCTGCTACTAACGCCCCAGGGCAAACTATTCTACTCCGCAGGCTTCGAAGACGACTCGCCAGCACCCTTGCGACTGCGAATGAAGGGCGTGTACGGGTTTGACGGGTAAGTCGTCAGCTCACCCGCCATCGCCGCACGGAAGGGTTGCTCGACCTTGAAGTCCCGGTGCTGCGGCTCGGGGTCGTTAGGTGCGACGACCGTCTCCTGGTAAGGAAGGAGGTCGCCCATCGCCCAGACGCGCTCGGAGTACACCGCGGCACGATCCGTCAACTTCAGCACCTCAGAGATCTCCACCGAACCAGTCGACGACGAGTAGCCACTCGTCACGTCGTCCAGGTCGAAGTCCTCCGGGAAGTGGGCGAGCCCAAGGCTAAGCGCCGTCGCCGCTCCACGTCGGAATGCCGATCGCGTCATAAACTCTACGACCGACGGCGCCTTCTCCAAGTACTGCCACACCTCGACGAGGTCGCTGGGAATTACTTCCGTGGGCGATATCTCCTGGAGGTAGGCCCGGATGCATGTCGCCGACAACGTCGCCGAGTCGACGAGCGTGGCCACACATTGTAGGGTTTCGTAGCATGGAAAACAAAAAATTTCTACCGCATACAAACAAACAAGCCAAGATCTATCTACTAGATTGTAGCAACGAGTCGATGGAATAACTTACCCTCGAAGATTCCAAAGTGTTTAACGAGAGCGGATTCTCATGGGTGATGTAGTCGTACTCTTTCCGATCTCAAGATCGCGTAGACGATCCTTCCGGCGCTGCGTTCCGGCAGCGCTCCCGCAGTCGGTCACACGTTCGGTACTCGACGAAGGCCTTCCTCTCCCTTGTTCCAGCAGGCAGCGGAGGTTGTAGTACTCTCCTCGCGATTCCGGCAGCACAACGGCGTGGTATCAGAAGTAGAGGGGAGATCTCGCAGGGCTTCGCCTTAAGTCGGAGCGAGTATGGTGGAGTATGAGAGAGCTCCTCGGCGATCTAGGTTTTAGACACACCAAGGAGGAGGTGCTAGAGCCGGCGGCTAGGGTTTGGAGCACCCCAAGTCGGCGGCTAGGGCAACCCTAGGGGGCGGCGGCAGCTGCAGGAGGTGGTGGCGCCAAGCTAGGGTTTAGAGGAGAGGTACTTGTGTGTTCTAGGAGGGAGCCCTGCCCCTCCTTATATAGGTGGAGGGGCCGGCCGGCCAAGGGGGAGGGAGAGGAGTCCCTCCCCAACTCGGCTTGGAGGGGGCGCCGCCGGTTGGAGGAGGGAACTCCTCCCCAACTCGGTTTCCCCCTTCCTCCTCTTTTCCACTTTCCAAATTTAGCCGTTTGACTTTTCAATTTAGCTATTTGACTTTTCAAACTAGGATTTGAATTAATCCTTTATTTGGAACAGCGATGACACTTAGTACATGATGCAATCATACCAACTTGATACAACACATTCATGTACCCTTCCCCTCCGGAGTGTCGGACATTACGGAACATTCTAGAACATTCCCGATGAAAACACCGGAAACATTCCCCAACTCCGAAACGGGACTTTCCTTATATGAATCTTATTCTCCGGACCATTCCGGATCTCCTCGTGATATCCCGGATCCCATCTGAGACTCCGAACAACATTCGGTCTCTTTCTCATCATTCCATAACTACTCAAACAACGTCGAATCCTTAAGTGTGTCTCCCTACGGTTCGTGAATTATGCGAACATGATCGAGACACTTCTCCGAACAATAACCAATAGAGGAATCTGGAAATTCATATGGCTCCCACATATTTCTACGATTACTTTGCGATCGAATGAACCACTTACATACGATATCAATTTCCCTTTGTCTCACGATATGTTACTTATCCGAGGTCATGATCGTCGGTATCTCTGCATACCTAGTTCAACCTCGTTACCGATAAGTACTCTTTTCTCGTTCCCGTGATATGTGATCCCTTGTGAGCCAGTCACATGCTTGCAAGCTAATTGGATGACATTTCACCGAGAGGGCCCAGAGTATATCTATCCGTCATATGGATGGACAAATCCCACTCTTGATCCATGTGTTTCAACCAATACTTTCTGAACACTCAATGCCACCTTTATAGCCACCCAGTTACGGTGTGGTGTTTGATGTCATCAAAGCATCCATCCGGTAAAGGTGATATGCATGATCTCATGGTCAAAGGAATTAGATTACTATGTATCAGAAAGCATATAGCACTTGAACTATTAAAATGACTTGATCTTTATGCTATGCTTATCTATAGGAGTATGTCCATCATATCATTCTCCTAACGATATGATCTTGTTGTTAATAACATCTCAATGTTCATGATAGGGAAACCACAATCATCTATTAACCAACAAGCTGGTATTATATAGAGGCTTTACCAGGGACTTCAAATTAAGTTTACAAATCACACAAGTATTAATGTTTCCTTGTTAATACTATTATAGCATGAATGTAAACATTTAAAATAAACACAAAGATATAATAATAACCACATTTATTATTGCCTCTAGGGCATATCTCCAACAGTCTCCCACTTGCACTAGAGTCATCTAATCTAGATTACATGGTAATATACCGAACACCCATGGCAGTTTGGTGCTGGTCATGTTTTGCCTTTGGGAGAGGTTTAGTCAACGGATCCGCCACATTCAGATCTGTGTGTACTTTGCAAATCTTTATATCCCCATCCTGGATATGTTCTCGAATAGCGTGAAAATGTAGCTTGATATGCTTCAGCTTCTTGTGTGACCTTGGTTCTTGCGCATTGGCTATGGTGCCCATGTTATCACAGTAGATAGACATTGGGTCCAGCGCACTAGGAACCACACCCAGCTCTGTAATGAACTCTTTCATCCATATCGCTTCTTGTGAAGCCTCCGAAGCAGCCATGTATTCCGATTCAGTTGAAGATCTCGCCACAACGCTTTGCTTTGCACTCCTCCAGCTAACTGCTGCACCATTCAATATAAATACGTATCCAGATTGTGATTTAGAATCATCCGGATCGGTGTTCCAACTAGCATCGGTGTAACCATTAACAACGAGCTGTTCATCACCTCCATAAGAAAGAACCATATCCTTAGTTCTTCTCAAGTACTTAAGGATGTTTTTGACCGCTGTCCAATGATCCACTCCTGGATCACTTTGATATCTGCTAGTTAAACTAACAGCATATGCAATGTCGGGTCTAGTACATAGCATGGCATACATTAGAGATCCTATGGCTGAGGCATAGGGAGTCTTACTCATCCTTTCTCTATCTTCTGCCGATGTCGGACTTTGAGTTTTACTCAAGGTCGTATTGGGCAACATGGGCAAGAACCCTTTCTTGCTATCTTCCATTCCAAACCTCTTTAGAACTTTGTCCAAATATGTACTCTGTGACAATGATATTTGGCGTTTCGATCTATCTCTATAAATCTTTATGCCTAATATGTAAGCTGCTTCGCCAAGATCCTTCATTGAAAAACTATTATTCAAATATTCCTTGACACTATTAAGAAGGTCTACATCATTCCCAATCAACAATATGTCATCTACATATAGTATTAAGAATGCTACAGAGCTCCCACTCACTTTCTTGTAAATACAAGCTTCTCCATAAGTTTGTATAAAACCAAAACTTTTGATCACCTTATCAAAACGTTGATTCCAACTTCGGGATGCTTGCTTCAATCCATAAATGGACCGTTGAAGTTTGCATACCTTGTTAGCATCTTTAGGATCGACAAAACCTTTGGGTTGCATCATATACAACTCTTCATCAATGTCTCCATTGAGGAATGCTATTTTGACATCCATCTGCCATATCTCATAATTGTAATATGCAGCGATTGCTAACATAATCCTCACAGAATTTAGCTTCGCTACTGGTGAGAAAGTCTCATCGTAGTCAACTCCTTGAATTTGTCGAAACCCTTTTGCGACAAGTCGAGCTTTATAGACAGTAACATTACCATCAGCATCTGTTTTCTTCTTGAAAATCCATTTGTTCTCGACAGCCTTTCGGCCATCCGGTAAGTCCACCAAAGTCCATACTTGGTTTTCGTACATGGATCCAATCTCGGATTTCATGGCTTCTTGCCATTTATTGGAATCTGGGCTCATCATCGCTTCCTCATATGTCTCAGGGTCATCGGTGTTGTCCACCAACATGACACTCATAACGGGATCATACCAATCTGGAGTGTTACGAGTTCTCGTTGACCTCCGAGGCTCTATAGCAACTTCAACCGAAGTTTCATGATCATCATCATTAGCTTCCTCTCTAATTGGTGCAGGCATCACAGGAACTTCTTCCGGTGCTGCGCTACTTGCAATTTCGAGAGAAGGTTCGACAACCTCGTCGAGTTCTACTTTCCTTCCAGTCACTTCTTTCGAGAGAAATTCCTTCTCTAGAAAGGATCCATTCTTAGCAACGAAGATTTTGCCTTCGGATCTGCGATAGAAGGTATACCCAATAGTTTCCTTCGGGTATCCTATGAAGACGCATTTTTCCGCTTTGGGTTCAAGCTTGTCCGGCTGTAACTTCTTTACATAGGCTTCGCATCCCCAAACTTTAAGGAACGACAATTTAGGTTTCTTCCCAAACCATAATTCATACGGTGTCATTTCAACGGATTTAGATGGTGCCCTATTTAAAGTGAATGCGGCTGTTTCTAATGCATAACCCCAAAATGATAGCGGTAAATCTGTAAGTGACATCATAGAACGAACCATATCTAAGAGAGTTCGATTACGACGTTCGGACACACCATTACGCTGTGGTGTTCCCGGCGGTGTCAACTGCGAAAGTATTCCGCATTTCTTCAAATGCTCGCCAAACTCGTAACTTAGATATTCACCTCCACGATCAGAACGTAGAAATTTAATCTTCTTGTTACGTTGATTCTCTACCTCACTTTGAAATTCCTTAAACTTCTCGAAAGTTTTGCACTTATGTTTCATGAAATAGATATACCCATATCTACTCAAGTCATCCGTGAAGGTAAGAACATAATGATAACCACCGCGCGATTCTACACTCATTGGACCACACACATCGGTATGTATGATTTCCAACAAGTCCGTAGCTCGCTCCATCATACCAGAAAATGGAGTCTTAGTCATTTTACCCATCAGACATGCTTCGCATCTATCAAGTGATTCAAGAAGTCCATCGAAATGGAGTTTCTTCATACGCTTCACTCCAATGTGACCAAGACGACAGTGCCACATATAGGTCGAGTTATCGCTCCATTTCAAACGTTCAGCCTCAATGTTATTAATATGTGTATTTCCACTATCGAGATTCAATAAGAATAGACCATCTATCAAAGGTGCATGTGCATAAAACATATTACTCATATAAATCGAACAACCATTATTCTCGGATTTAAACAAGTAACCGTCTCGCAATAAACAAGATCTTGATATAATGTTCATGCTCAACGCAGGCACCAAATAACAATTATTTAAGTATAAAACTAATCCCGATGGTAGATGAAGAGGTAGCGTGCCGACCGCGATCACATCAACCTTTGATCCGTTTCCCACGCGCATCGTCACCTCGTTCTTCGCTAGCTTCTGTTTATTCTGCAGCACCTGTTTCGAGTTACAAATATGAGCAACCGAACCAGTATCAAATACCCAGGCACTACTACGAGTAATAGTGAGATAGACATCAATAACATGTGTATCAGATATACCTTTCTTCTTGATGTTGCCGTTCTTCAAATCCGCCAAGTACTTTGGGCAATTCCGCTTCCAGTGACCTTCTCCCTTGCAGTAAAAGCACTCAGTATCAGGCTTAGGTCCAGCCTTGGTCTTCTTCGTCGGCGTGGTAACTTTCTTACCACCCTTCTTGAAGTGTCCCTTCTGCTTAGAATTGCCTTTCTTGAATTTGGTGGTCTTATTGACCAACAACACTTGGTGCTCTTTCTTGATCTCCACTTCTGCAGACTTCAACATGGCAAAGAGTTCTGGCAACGTCTTGTTCATGTTCTGCATGTTGTAGTTCATCACAAAGTTCTTGTAACTTGGTGGTAGTGATTGGAGGACACGGTAAATCCCCAAAGCATTAGGAATCACTATACCCAAGCTTTGAAGTTTGTTTGCGTGCCCAGACATCTTAAGCACATGCTCACTGACGGAGCTGCCCTCTTCCATCTTGCAGTTAAAGAACTTTTCAGAAGCCTCATAGCTTTCAATTGCCGCATGAGTCTCAAAGATCAATTTGAGATCCTCGACAATATCATATGGGTCTGAATTCTCAAATCTTTTCTGAAGCTCCGATTCTAAACCATACAAGATAGCACACTGAACTGTGGAGTACTGAGTCTTCCGAGTGAGGTAAACATTCTTTACTTCATCGGAGGCATCAGCTGCAGGTGGGTCACCCAGAGGTGCATCCAGCACATAGGTCAAATTACCAGCTGTGAGGACAATCCTCAAATTGCGGAACCAATCCGCGAAGTTGCTTCCATTGTTTTTCAACTTTTCTTTCTCTAGGAACGCATTAAAATTGATGGTAGGGGCTGCCATTGATCTACAACATATTTGCAATAGACTAAGTTTATGACAAATTGAGTTCAAATTAATATTAATCTAGGTGAACTCCCACTCAAAACAATATCCCTCACATTGTCTTAGTGATCACACGAACCAAATCCACCACATCAACACCGATCATCACGAGAGTTGATATAGTTTCAATGGCGAACAATCGACATGTTCATCATATCTACTATATGATTCATGCTTTACCTTTCGGTGATCCGTGTTCCGAGACCATGTCTGTACATGCTAGGCTCGTCAAGATCAAACCTTAGTTTCCGCATGAGCAAATCTGGCTTGCTCACGTTGTATACACTTGCGGAATCTAACACACCCGGTCATCACGTGGTGCTTCGAAACAACAAGCTTTAGCAACGGTGCTAACTAAGGGTGAACACTTTATGACTTGAAATTCATGTGCATGAGGGATCATCTTATAATGCTACCGTCGTCTACTAAGCAATACAAGATGCATAAAGGATTAACATCACATGCAATTCATAATATGTGATATGATATGGCCTTTCTTCTTTGTGCTTCCGATCTCCATCTTCTAGCACGAACATGATCTCCATCATCACCGGCATTGCATCAAGGTCAATGACGCTCCTCCATGGTTGTCGTCCACCGGCTTCAACTATTACAACTACTTTGAATAGACACGCGGGTCTTAACATAAAATAAAGACAACCATATGGCTCCTGCCGGTTGCCAACTTACAATAAGGAACATTGCATACATCAAATATAATCATAATCATGGCCATATCACATCACTGCACACCCCTGCAAAACAAAGTTAGACGCCTCTACTTTCTTTGCATGTTTTACGTGGTTTGGGGCTTTCAATAAGTGTCGTTCTAACTTACGAACATGAACCACAACATTGATACTAGTATTGTTAATCACCCGTTGTAAATTGGATCTTAACTATGCTAGGAGAAACAGGCACCCGCAAAGCCACTTATGCAATACAAGTTGCATGTCAAGCGTGGAGCAAGTCTCATGAACGATGTCATGTAAGGTTAGCCCGGGCCGCTTCATCCCAACATACCGCAAGATGCAAAGTACACAAGAAGCAATCGACAATAAAAGCATCAAAGCCCACAATGACCATTGTGTTCTACTCGTGCAACAGATCTACATATAGACACGGCTCTGATACCACTGTAGGGTTTCGTAGCATGGAAAACAAAAATTTCTACCGCATACAAAGAAACAAGCCAAGATCTATCTACTAGATTGTAGCAACGAGTCGATGGAATAACTTACCCTCGAAGATTCCAAAGTGTTTAACGAGAGCGGATTCTCGTGGGTGATGTAGTCGTACTCTTTCCGATCTCAAGATCGCGTAGACGATCCTTCCGGCGCTGCGTTCCGGCAGCGCTCCCGCAGTCGGTCACACGTTCGGTACTCGACGAAGGCCTTCCTCTCCCTTGTTCCAGCAGGCAGCGGAGGTTGTAGTACTCTCCTCGCGATTCCGGCAGCACAACGGCGTGGTACCGGAAGTAGAGGGGAGATCTCGCAGGGCTTCGCCTTAAGCCGGAGCGAGTATGGTGGAGTATGAGAGAGCTCCTCGGCGATCTAGGTTTTAGACACACCAAGGAGGAGGTGCTAGAGCCGGCGGCTAGGGTTTGGAGCACCCCAAGTCGGCGGCTAGGGCAACCCTAGGGGGCGGCGGCAGCTGCAGGAGGTGGTGGCGCCAAGCTAGGGTTTAGAGGAGAGGTACTTGTGTGTTCTAGGAGGGAGCCCTGCCCCTCCTTATATAGGTGGAGGGGCCGGCCGGCCAAGGGGGAGGGAGAGGAGTCCCTCCCCAACTCGGCTTGGAGGGGGCGCCGCCGGTTGGAGGAGGGAACTCCTCCCCAACTCGGTTTCCCCCTTCCTCCTCTTTTCCACTTTCCAAATTTAGCCGTTTGACTTTTCAATTTAGCTATTTGACTTTTCAAACTAGGATTTGAATTAATCCTTTATTTGGAACAGCGATGACACTTAGTACATGATGCAATCATACCAACTTGATACAACACATTCATGTACCCTTCCCCTCCGGAGTGCCGGACATTCCGGAACATTCTAGAACATTCCCGATGAAAACACCGGAAACATTCCCCAACTCCGAAACGGGACTTTCCTTATATGAATCTTATTCTCCGGACCATTCCGGATCTCCTCGTGATATCCCGGATCCCATCCGAGACTCCGAACAACATTCGGTCTCTTTCTCATCATTCCATAAATACTCAAACAACGTCGAATCCTTAAGTGTGTCTCCCTATGGTTCGTGCATTATGCGGACATGATCGAGACACTTCTCCGAACAATAACCAATAGAGGAATCTGGAAATTCATATGGCTCCCACATATTTCTACGATTACTTTGCGATCGAATGAACCACTTACATACGATATCAATTTCCCTTTATCTCACGATATGTTACTTATCCGAGGTCATGATCGTCGGTATCTCTGCATACCTAGTTCAACCTCGTTACCGATAAGTACTCTTTTCTCGTTCCCGTGATATGTGATCCCTTGTGAGCCAATCACATGCTTGCAAGCTAATTGGATGACATTTCACCGAGAGGGCCCAGAGTATATCTATCCGTCATATGGATGGACAAATCCCACTCTTGATCCATGTGTTTCAACCAATACTTTCTGAACACTCAATGCCACCTTTATAGCCACCTAGTTACGGTGTGGTGTTTGATGTCATCAAAGCATCCATCCGGTAAAGGTGATATGGATGATCTCATGGTCAAAGGAATTAGATTACTATGTATCAGAAAGCATATAGCACTTGAACTATTAAAATGACTTGATCTTTATGCTATGCTTATCTATAGGAGTATGTCCATCATATCATTCTCCTAACGATATGATCTTGTTGTTAATAACATCTCAATGTTCATGATAGGGAAACCACAATCATCTATTAACCAACAAGATGGTATTATATAGAGGCTTTACCAGGGACTTCAAATTAAGTTTACAAATCACACAAGTATTAATGTTTCCTTGTTAATACTATTATAGAATGAATGTAAACATTTATCATAAACACAAAGATATAATAATAACCACATTTATTATTGCCTCTAGGGCATATCTCCAACACACATTGCCGGGCGTCGAACGAGCTCGCCTCTTCCACGCTATCAAGGATGCGACCTGCGGATAGAAGATAGCAGTGAGTACATCGGATATTACAAAAAGGCACATGCAATAGGCGGGGGCAGACACACTCACCAATCAAGGGACGGGAGAGATCCGTGATGAAGCTCTGAAGAGAAGTGTAATCATCCTAAAGCCCAGCAACAAGGGCATGATTTCGGTATCTCTACATACCTAGTTCAACCTCGTTACCGATAAGTACTCTTTTCTCGTTCCCGTGATATGTGATCCCTTGTGAGCCAGTCACATGCTTGCAAGCTAATTGGATGACATTTCACCGAGAGGGCCCAGAGTATATCTATTCGTCATATGGATGGACAAATCCCACTCTTGATCCATGTGTTTCAACCAATACTTTCTGAACACTCAATGCCACCTTTATAGCCACCTAGTTACGGTGTGGTGTTTGATGTCATCAAAGCATCCATCCGGTAAAGGTGATATGGATGATCTCATGGTCAAAGGAATTAGATTACTATGTATCAGAAAGCATATAGCACTTGAACTATTAAAATGACTTGATCTTTATGCTATGCTTATCTATAGGAGTATGTCCATCATATCATTCTCCTAACGATATGATCTTGTTGTTAATAACATCTCAATGTTCATGATAGGGAAACCACA
The DNA here is from genome assembly GCA_916181665.1 of Avena sativa. Taxonomy (NCBI): domain Eukaryota; kingdom Viridiplantae; phylum Streptophyta; class Magnoliopsida; order Poales; family Poaceae; genus Avena; species Avena sativa. The sequence continues at coordinate 356,675,065 of OV702283.1, read as the reverse complement.
ATCATCTATTAACCAACAAGCTGGTATTATATAGAGGCTTTACCAGGGACTTCAAATTAAGTTTACAAATCACACAAGTATTAATGTTTCCTTGTTAATACTATTATAGAATGAATGTAAACATTTATCATAAACACAAAGATATAATAATAACCACATTTATTATTGCCTCTAGGGCATATCTCCAACACACATTGCCGGGCGTCGAACGAGCTCGCCTCTTCCACGCTATCAAGGATGCGACCTGCGGATAGAAGATAACAGTGAGTACATCGGATATTACAAAAAGGCACATGCAATAGGCGGGGGCAGACACACTCACCAATCAAGGGACGGGAGAGATCCGTGATGAAGCTCTGAAGAGAAGTGTAATCATCCTAAAGCCTAGAAACAAGGGCGTCAGAAACTTTACGTTCTTCCGCGGCGACCGTAACGGCGGCCTTGGCTCGACCACCTGCCAAACTCGCTTCCTCTTTCGCCTCCCTTAGCTCGCGCTCGAGGTCGGCGATCCACTTCTCCGCCGATCTCAACGCTGATTGAGCTGCTGCCAACTCACTCGCTGGGACAAGTCCCTGGCGGGCCTCCTCTGCCTTCGCGGCAATTGCCTGAAGCCCCTTATTCGCCTCTTGGATGGTGGCCAGTTCCTTTTCCGCGCGGCGTGTCGCAGCAAGCCGGTCAGCTGACTCACGTTGCAGACCCTGCACACAATTCAAATAGTTAACCAAAGCGGAATCCTAAGTGCCCACCCGCTGAAATTCAGCGAGTGCGCACTCGGGGAATGGCAACCTAAAAATCCTAAGTGCCCACCCGCTGAAATTCAGCGAGTGCGCACTCGGGGACTGGCAACCAAAAAATCCTAAGTACCCACCTACTGAAATTCAGCGAGTGCACACTCGGGGACTGGCAATCAAATCAAAAAATCCTAAGTGCCCACCCGCTGAAATTCAGCGAGTGCGCACTCGAGGACTGGAAATCAAAAAATCCTAAGTGCCCACCCGCTGAAATTTAGCGAGCGCGCACTCGGGGACTGGACACGAAAAATAAACAACAAGACACTAAAAGAATCACACCTCTACAACACACCGGCCTGATCCTCGGGGACTGGACATACCTGGATGGCTGCGCCAAGCATGCCATGAAGTTGTATCGCATCCACGGACGCAAGGAGAGCTGGCGTGTGCCCGCGACGCTGCTCGACCTCCGTATCGGCGACCCCAGGTGCATGGCTCGAGGGCGAGGTACCACTCGCTGTAGCCGCTTTGGCCATGAAGCGCGGGAACGTTGCGATGGAGGCACCGGCACCAAAGGAGGCCGGCTCGGATGCCCTAGGCGAGGGAGCACCCTCCTTGGCGGGTAAGGCTGCCTCCGCTACGGGTTCATTCGGCGCGATCGCCGTGTCATCGGATACTGTGACGACTTCGTCGCCCTTGGCCTTCTTGGCGCTATCCGCGGGGACGACGACCTCGTCCTCCTTCCTCTTCCGAGAGGGATCCTCTTTGCTGACGACGGGTGGCACCTTAGCCACGGTTGGATGGCCTATCTTCTTCGCTCCGGTCCTACAAATTGATCGCGTGAGCAAGATAATCCAAGTACAGTGAAAGACGAAAGAAGGTGAGCAAACTCACTTGGTGACTGGAATGAAGCGTAGCCCCGTGCGGATGCCGGCCGGCTTCTCCAGTTCGGGGCCCAGTCGGCGACTGAGGCCCATTTCCAAGACATCGTGTGCCCAAGACACGGATGGTTTCTTTGTCGTCGAGGCTGCGACGGGAGCCTCTGAGACATCTTCAGCGGGAGCTTCCCTGCGAGGTGAAGCCGCCGCGACCAGAGCGGCCCCTATCCCAGAGACTGGGGCGAATGACAGAGGCATCGAGGCCAGTGGCACCTCGCTCAGGACAGTGGCCGTGTCCAGCGCGGTTACCGTCGGCGGCGCCTCGCCCTTGGCCAGGCTGGTGGCGTCGGAGCTGCTCGCCGAGTGCGGCGGGGAGGCCGGTCTCACCGGCTTCGTCTTCTTCTTCGGAGGGGCCTTCACCTCCTTCTCCTTCTTCTTCTTCTTCTTCTACTTCTTCTTCGACGGAGTAGCCTGGCGGCGCGAGGTGGTCTCCGGAAGTTCGTCATCATCATCATCATGACGCTCGAGGCTTTTACTCGCCTCAAGTTCACGCTGATGCTGCCCGCGGGTCTTGTGAACCAGCGGGGCGACCTCCTCCTCGGATTCATCGTCGTCGTTGCTCTCGTCGCTCTCGGTGTCGCCCTTGGCGGGAGGCGACTCGCCCATGTCCTAGACGGACGAGCTCGAGTTCTCGTCGTCTGAAGGCGGGAGCCATCCTTCCACCACTTGGAATAGCTGCAATGAGCACAAGATGAAATTAGAATGACCGCGACTGCATAAACTGCGACTGCGAATGATCCAAAGAGACTTACCATTGGGGATGGATGCTTCGCGGTGTAGGGGGCGACCCCGGCCTTTGCGTCCAGGTACACCGCCTGGGTGATCTTCTTTAGTGCTGGGATGTAGTCCTCGAGCTTCCACTCGGCGAGGCAGGACTTCGTCGAGTCCTCCCGGCCCGTGTATTGGTACATATAGTGGTCGCGCTGAGCCAGAGGGACGAGCCGCCGCCCGAGCCAGCAGTTGTATAAGTTAATTGTCTGGAGGCCCTTCTTCTTCAGACCGCTGATGGTTTGAAGCATTTCGTCCACGACCATTCGCTGGTCGGTAGGGAGCTTGCCGACTTGGAGTCGGCGCGGTTCGGGCCGGTCGGCGGAGTATCGTGGGATTGCCGTCTCGCCCTCCGAAGTCGCCTCGGTAACGTAGAACCAAGACTTCTTCCACTCGCTCGCCGCCTTGGCGGGCAGCATCAAGTCAAAAAACGAGGCCTTCGACTTCAGCTGGAATGTCAGGCCGCCCGCGGCGAGCATTGGGCCGCCCGCTTCCTCGCGACTGATCCGTCCGTGGAACAGATCTTGCCATAGAGGGAAGTAGGGTCGGCAGCCCAGGTAGCACTCGCAGAACGCCACGAAGATGGCGAGCTGCTCGATGCTATGCGGACCCAGGTCCGACGGTTGGATCCCGTAGTAGGCGCAGAAGCGCCGGAAGAACAGGGACGTAGGGAATCCCAGCCCCCGTTCTAGGTGGCTGGTGAAGCAGATGAACTCTCCCTCGCGCGGATCCGGAGTCACCTCTCCGGCTGCGGGGATGCGCCACCTACCGGCGCGTAGGATCCCTGCTTCCTCGAAGGAAGCCAGGAGCGCCCTCGTACACTTGGACCTGCCCCATGGTTCGGTGGAGGGGGCCATTCGTGAGAAGGTTTGGGGAGGTCGGAGGATTTCGGTTCGACTGGATCACGACGCGGAGGAGAGCGAAGGAGCGCGCAATCGGAGGAAATGACGAGGAGGTGGTTCTCCGATCGCCTACCATTCCCCTTATATAGCGGTTGTTACTCGCCAAATCAGGGAGCCGTTACTACGCGGTGATTATGCCAAAAGTTACCGTTGGATTACCCCAAAGGCTACCACGTTTAACGGTCCAACTTCAGCCACTCGGCTCGCCAACCCGATCACTACAATAGTGACTAAGTATTTCACCGACTCGACTCGCCAAAGTTGCGATCAGAATGACTAGTTTTTTCCTTTATTCAGGAGCCCGCCGACGATTCGACTGGATGTCTGCTTTGAAGCCGTATACTCCGACTGCCAGCAACCACCTGCGCCCAATCAACGGCGGCCTCGGGGACTACTGATGGGGATATGCCTACCGGGGTATACCCAGCAGGACGTTTCCGACTGGCCCAAGAACTGGCGAGTGGGCCTGCAAGACGGCGACTGGATCAAGGCCCGGTGTGGATCCAAGCGACTGGAAGCTGAAGGCCCAGGCGAGTAGATAGGCCTAGTCGAGTTAGGTTAAACGATTACCGAAGCCTTAACTGATTCGGTTGAGATATGTAAACCCTAGGGGAGGTGAGTCTATATAAACCTCCCTACAGGGCGTGTAGAGAGACGTTCCATCATACACCCAAGCGACTCGCCGCCTAGCCGCCGAGCTCGCCCATTGTACCTCCACCATAATACAATCTAGTAGGAGTAGGTCTTTACCCTCCGGGGGGCCGAACCTGGGTAAAACCTTGTGTCTCCGCCCTCATCTCGCACCGCAGATGGCTGGCCGCCCTTGCCCCTCGTTCTACTACTCTCTGCCGATTGCAGCATCTGGCGTGATCATTCCCACGACATCATCCCACCTGTTGGCGATGTCCATGAGGTGGTCAAGTGTCTTGGGGTTGACGCACCCGAGTTCCTCCTTGAAGTCCTGGCACTTGACGCCGTCCTTGAAGGCGTCGATGGCCCTTTCTTCGGAGTTTTTGGTGTTGGACCAGCGCAGTATGTACGAGCGAATGGATTCGCCCATTCGTTGAGTGCAGGATCGCAACTCCTCGATCGAGGCGGGCCTCTTACTGGTGCCTTTGAAGTTTCGGATGAAACTGTAAGCCAGCTCCTCCCAGCTTCGGATGGATCCTGAGGATAGGCTGCTAAGCCAGATCCGAGTTGCGCCTGTCAGCTGCAACTGAAGGCATTGCATGGCGGTTTCCTTGTTTCCACCGTGCAGCTTGACGGATGACAGGTGGTCACTGAGCCATGCCTTGGGGTATTGTGTGCCGTCGAACTTCGGAGTATCCGAAGGCAGCTTGAAATTTCACGGCATCCGTGTCCGTCGGACAGATCTGCTGAAGCACCGGGCTCCGCAGAGTTCTCCTTCGTCTTCGTCCATCTCGGATTCAGACGAGCATGCGCGCTTGGCTCGCACTTTGTCGATTTTGCGCTGTGTTAGCGCGTCTCTGGCGTCGTAATCGCGGCTGCGATGACGCGAGCTCTTGTGCCTTCGAGGAAGGTCATGGTCTTCTTCTTCGGATGAAGGAGTGGGGCTGCGGTCGAACCTGACCGTAGCTTTCTTTTTCGGCTCCGTAGGAGTCTCTTGATGGAGCGCAGCTCCAACGAGTCCGAGTCTGGTGAGTGCGGACTTGTGCATGGCTCTTTTCGGGTCCCACTCCGAAGGTGGGTGGGCCGCGAGGTACGCAGTGGCTGCTATGATCGTAGCTTGCAGTGTCTTCGGGATGATGTTGTCGTCGGCATCCATCTCCATGAAGGATGCGTGGAGGGTTCGGGTCACCTCACGGCGCTCCTTGGGGTCCATGTTCTCCGTTCGGGAGCGGTGCTTGTTGCCGTGGTTGCCGTTCGAGCTGGATCCGATGCCCATGGCGGAGAGCACAGCTCGTCGCGCGCTGGACTCCGAGGCTGCTTGATTGCGTTTGTCGAGAACCTCTTGCATCTTGACCTGCTTCTTGTGCTCCTCGATCAGGAGAAGATGGTAAGCCATCAGCAGGTCCCGTGAGGCATCTGCAGGCAGGATCGTGCTGCCCGCCACGGCGGCACGTGCCTGGGCCCATCCTTCTTTGCTAAGGTGGATGACATGGCCGGTGTTGTCCCCTTCGGGTGGGGGGGGGGACTGGCTTCTTCTGTTCCCGCCATTTCGGTCTTGCGGGTTAGGTGTCGGGTTGGGCGGCGGGTTGGGTGTTTGCTGCTCCACGTCGCCCTGGATGACTACGGGGCATTGGTAGCGCTCGTAGATTGGTCCGCTGTTGCCGCAGCTTTCGGATTCGAAACCGTAGGTCCCTTCATCCGATGGCGGATCGCATAGATAGGAGTTGCAGCTGCTGCTGTCGTATGAATCATCTGTTGATGATGATGTGCGTAGCACAGGGTGTGGGGCCCATGAAGCGGGCCTGATTGAGGGTAAGGGCACCCGCTCTGGAAGGCGGAGGGTGCCGGTTTGCCCCACCTGGAAGCAGAAGCTCCCGAACAGGATCTCGAGTCCATCGCCTACGGGCTCGAAGTCCTTCATGGTGGCCGGTGAGTGGGCGGTGAAGTCGAAAGCGCCGAAGAGGAGGTGACTCTCCGTCGCCGCAGAATTGTAGATCGCTCAGGTTGGGACCGTCACGATCGCACAATCAGCGTCCCTAGTTCCCACAGACGGCGCCAATTGACGAGGTTTGATCTTGTCAATGCCCATTGTTATGGACTTGGGTTTTGGAAAAGATGGGGATGCTGGAGATCGCGGAACGGTTAGCGAACAAGCAACACGGGGACACAAGGTTTACCCAGGTTCAGGCCCCCGGAGGGAAAACCCTACTCCTTCTTGTCTGCTCTTGATTACTGTGGAACCAGTGATTACAGGGGTGCGCAGATGCAATCTGGCATGGAGGTGCGTATGCAGAAGTATCAGAGAGAGATCTAGGTCATGCCCTCCTGGCCTTTATATAGACTTAGGCAGGTCCCAGGCACAGATCTAGTCGGTTACAGGTTCTAGGGTTTACTCCTTTGAATTTCCTATATACTCTAGTCTTGCTCTCCAAGGATCCGAAGGCGTCATGGGCCTTGGCCACCCGAAAATCTTCATGGGCCGGCGTATATTTGTTGTGGGCCTTCCTTGGGCTGGACCAGGTATGCTGAGATCATGTACCCGCGGGGTATAACCATGTCACTCAGGCTGCTACCTGGGACCCCCAACTACTCGTCGATGTCAACATAGAAGCCACCTTCAGTCATAACCAGATCATCTATAGAAAAACAACAATGGGGCAAGGCTTAGTATGAGAATGTACTCCGCAAGTTTTAGATAACCTAGTATCTACATGCTCTGGCTAGTAAGGCTTTCTCTAGATTTGATTTTGCGTAAAGCCATCTTTATTTGTAAACAAGAGAGAGAAGAGGCATGTCTACTCAGAATCTTTTAAAAGGGATAAGATAACGACTTCTTCATCTTATTCATCATATCTTGATAGCCACCAGCTTCATCAGAACCTCCTATCTAGGATCACCCCCTCGACCCGGAGGAAGCATCCTTAAGCACATGTGGATCAACAAGTTTTATAATGGTTAATGTTATCTATGATCTTAAGTCTGGTCGCCAAGCGTTCATAACCGTGAACATGGCTTTTCGAAAATATTTAACCCTGCAGGGGTGTACAACTTTACCCACACACACCAACCGACTCTTAGTGCCAAATATTATTATCCCTCTTCCTTGGGAGGCCGACAGAGGGTGGTTGACCACGACATTTACCTTGCTTTCGCCGAGACCATAAGTCACGCCGTCAGGATGGTTTCTCCATAACGGGTCAAGTCCCGAAGCCGGTCCCCAGAGATGTGAGGCGAGGTTGGTTCACCAGGGGCTCCATCGACCCCAAGCAACCCGGTCCACGCTTCCCTACCTGTTATGATGCACCTCCTTCACCTCCTCATTCGAAAATGTTTTCAATGTGTATGCCAAATGGAAATCCCGAACCATGTGACTCGTGGAATCTACTGGGCAAGTTAGTTAGTCGAGGGGTTGTCCAGGCCCCATGTGGTTGTACGCTCGTCTTGGTTCCAAAGGAAAGAACTCAGTTCCTAGTGGTGGCGAGCATGGGACTACAAAAACCACACCCAATGTGGCCTCCCATGCAAGCCTTAGCATGTTTAGTTAACTCCTTCGATGATGTCACCATCTCCTACCTTACTACCTTCCTTGGCACCTCTGATTCATCATTCGGATAGATCAGACGTTGTTACTATGCATGGCTAAGCTATCGGTAGCAAAAGATCTAGTAATGCTCAAATGCCAGATCTAGGTATGCTAGGAGCAGTGGATCAGGAGTATAAGGCTACAAAAGGGAAACTGTGCAGTAGATAGGTAACACTAGCTACTGACAAAATACCACATTGGAATCGTGTGCATCATAGCGAGAAAGCAATATACTTTGTAAAAGTAGGTTCAGGATGAGAGGGTACGCTTGCCTTGTCCGTCAGTAGACAGGTATGGATCTTCGGTGTTGTTGACTTCAGCCTCAGGCTCGGATCCTATCTTGAAGAACCAATACCGGAAAGAAAGGCGACAATTAAAGACATGGCGTAATGCAATGCACAAACAATATGTATGACATGACAAGTTAAGTAGCGTTGAAATGAACCCTAGAACATGATTGGTTGGTTTAAACGGGGTCCGAGAGGTCCAAACCCTAGAACAGGGGATCCTCAAAATCACCTGTGGGATTCAATTGATTCTTCTAATTAAACTTGTCATTAAAGTTGGTTAACAATGTATGATTATATTTCTATAAAGCTCTTATTTTCCTGAACATTTTGATATATTATTTGTATTTTTCTAATTTAAAATGAATTAGTTATGAATTTCTCCAATTTTAATTCATTTTAAATCATTTTTGGAATATTTAAATTATTTTCCAACTTGGGCCCACATATCAGACTTTTATTAATTTTAGAAATAATTTACAAAAAGAATAAAACCCTGACAGACAGGGCCCACCTGTCAGCATTTTCTTATTTTAGAAAATATTTACTAAAAACATTTAAATAAAAAGAAAAGGATTTATTGCCTCATGCTGACGCCAGCATGACGTTAGCAATGGAGTGCTCTCAGATCGAGCACGTATCTCTTGATCCCGTGCGCACCTGGATGCGTGGGTGGGCTTGCTGGAAAGAGGGCAACGCGGGTGACCAGAATATGGCGGCGCCGCTAGCGGGAGGTCACCGGAGCGACGACAGCGACGACGAACAGCGGCGGTGGCAGGTGATCGTCGGAGTAGCGATACAGCGCGAGAGGGAGGGAACGGAGGGGTCCTGGAGGTCTGCTAGCTCACCACGATCACGACGGTGAGGTTGATGAAGCGAGCGGAATCCAGACGGAGGGGAATCGACGATGCGACCGCGGCGGCCGAAGTTGATGTCGAGCTTGATTCCGGTCAAACGACATCCTTCCAGCTTGCATGGCTTGATAGAAACGACGACGGCGACACATCGCTTCTCCCAGACTACACCACGGTGCACGGGGCGGCCGAAGACGGCGAGGCTCGATGGAGCCCGAACGGCTAGGTTTGGCCAGAGAGGAACAAAACACACACGAGGGGGGAGAAAGAGGGTTAGGGTTCTCCAATGCGGCGGCCAGGGGGTCTTGTAGGCACCGGCCTTGTCGGTGGCGCAGATCTTGGTGCACGACACGACGGCGGACGTCATCGCCAGCACAGCAAAGCAAAACTTCGTCGTCGACAAAGACGACGCGGCGCGAAGCAGTACGGGGCCGGCTCCTGGGCCCCGGGTGGGCCGAGCTAGGCTGCTGGACGCTGCGTGCGGAGCGATAGGGAGAGGAGAGAGGGAATTGGGTTGGCTGGGCTGCGACATGGTTGGGCTCTGCTGTTGTTTTATTTCCAAAAAAAAAATTTTCCAATTCTGTTTTGAATTTCCATTTGTATTTGAATATCAAATCTGATTTGAGATGTTTCAAAAACACCAGAAGGTTTGTAAAACTATTAAAATACTGTGGGGCCCTTTTAGTTTTGGGCTCCCATAATTTTGGTACTTTTTGAAATATCAAAACTATTTGAATGTGTTTCAAAGAGAGGGGGAAGAACTAGGGTTTTAGGGTTTTGCATTGTTCAAAAACTTGCTCACATGCATACTTTATTGAGTTTTACACATGCATGCAATGCTTAAAGTACTAATTACATATATTACAAACTTGGGTTGTTACACTGCACACATGAGACTTCATCAAAAATTGCCATTGATTAAAAGTAGATGCTAAAAGTTTGGGTGGATCACCCCTATTATGTATATAAGGGTGTGGGATAGGTGGATCAGGTGAATACAAATGGGAAACCTCATTGTATCCTTCCTTACCACTATCCTTTTTCGAGGAGGAGCTCTTGATAGTGCCATCACCAACCACTTCGTTCTCTTTGGAATCGGTCTTACCCGTTTTCTTGGATTGCGGAGTGGTATCCTCAGAGGCAGATGGAGGTGATGATGCGGATGGGGAGAGACGCATTATCATTTGACGCATCTCTTCCATCTTAGACTCCATGGAACTAATCAAGGTTGTTTCCAACGTCTTGAGATCGTTCATGGTGACAACCTCCGGAGCATCACTCCCATCTCCCTTTGGAACCCATACTTCTCCTAGGCGGTTAAGCCCGAAATAAGAGCCGGTGGTCTGATACCAATTGAAATGGATCGTACGGGCACCTAGAGGGGGGTGAATAGGTGCTACTCAATTTTTAGTTCTTTTTCAATTTTAGGCTTGACACAAAGTAAATTCTCTAGATATGCAACAACGAGAATTTCCATATATGCAACCCTATCTACTAAACACGTAAAGCGGGGAGCGAGGAAATAGTAGTGGAGAACGCGGAGACACAGGGATTTGTTTTACCACAGTTCCTTCCTTGTTAAGGTATGTACATCTGTGTTGGAGGGGTGGGCAGTTCTAAGATAACCACGCCACAATAGGCCTCACCCTATTCTCCGATGGATCTCACCACGAAAGTCCTGATCCACCTTCTCCACTATTGGTACCCTTTGAGGCGGGAACTTGTGCCTTTACAACTCTAGCGGGGCACACATCCACAACCGAATTGGAGGCTCCCATAATGACAACAAGCTGTCACAAGAATAAGGATTATCAATATAATCAAAACAAGGATCAAGATATTTGTAAGAAATACCAGATCGAAGATTCTCCAACTGAATGGAGAGGAGATGAAGAGCTTGATTATTGTTGATGAAGATTGAGTCCTCCTCCTTTGATTCCCCAAGGAACGGGGCCTTTGGGTGGATGAAGGTGGAGATCTCTTGGATGGAACTTGAGGAGCAGATATTGTCTTTTTCGAATCAACCAAGAGTTCTAGCAGGAGGGGGATGATGGGTTTAAATACCCCCTGCCCAGAACTTTCCATTGGAGAAGTTTGGGGAGGATTATCCGCCCCCCACTAGGGGCGGACTATCCGCCCTGGGGAAAAAATCTGCCCCCTGCACAGAAAGTCCGGGGGAAAATCCGCCCCCCACACAGTGGGTTGCGCCGAGCTTGACTTGGTGAAAAACCTCGTGGGGGCGTATTACCCGCCCCCCTCAAGGGGCAGACTATCCGCCCCTGGTGAAAAATCCACCCCACAGGCAGAAGGTCCGGGGGAAAATCCGGCCCCTCTCTGAGTGATGCGTCGTGGCGACCTTTGTAAAAAACCTAGGGGGCGGACTATCCGGCCCCCTTGAGGGGCGGATTATCCGGCCTAGGCGAAAACTCCGGCCCTGGCCGGAAAATTCGGGAGATATTTCGCCCTACATACAGATGGTCGCGCCCTCGCACCCTTTTGAGATTGAGGATGGGCAGATTATCCAGCCCCTGGTAGGGGCTGATTATCCGCTCCCCAAAATCAGTTTTAGGCTCCTTCTCAAGGTAAAGATCTGCAGCACTTCAACACACATTAAATAATCCCTGGTATTGTTATCTAACACATAAAACACTAGGTATCATGAAATGTTCTTACAGTTTGGTGCATTCATGAGGAGCAATGAGAACACGCAAACACAACCAAACAACGAAAGCTCTAAATAATCAGGAGAACAATCGGAAAACTCTCTATAGGAATACTTGCCTATAGAGCGGCCGACGGCCGAATGTTGAAGAGATAGGCAGAAGTAGAAACAACCTTAGCCCAAAAATGATGTGAAAGAGATGCAACAATCATCAACGCACGCGCCATCTCAATAAGATGTCAATAATTGCGCTTAGCCACACCATTCCGAGCATGAGCACCAGGACCATAAAACTGAGCAAGAGGACCCTTCTCAGGAATAAAACCATGTAGCATCTTGGAGATATACTCACCAGCAGAGTAGGAACGAAATACATTAATAGGTGTGGAAAAATGACTGTGAACCAAGGCAACAAAACACTTATATATAGAGAGAACCTCACAATGAGAAGTCATAAACTAAATACAAGTAAAGGAGAGAAGTCATCAGCAAAAATAACATAGTAGTTATGACCCCCTTTCGAAGAAAAGGGAGTTGGACCCCATACATCAGAGTGAACTAAGTCAAAAGGACACCAAGACCTTGACTCACTAGTAGGATATGTTAAATGTAGTAAAGTATACAACCCTGGCACGTTAGAGAGAGATTTCCTGAGACAGGCCCCATATGGCCTTGACAAACTAATGATGGCAAACGACAACCACAAAGATGACCAAGTCGATGATGCCACTGCTAGAAAGAAGCGAAAGTTACAATAGCATTGAAGCTGGTGGGTGTGATGGTAGTAGAGGGAAACGAAAGTAGTTGAGATTCTGTAGACCCTAAGAGTCATGGCGTAGAGGGCCAGCCCCAACCAGAGTCTTTGTGCGATGATCCTAGACAAAGATAGAATCAACAACAACAATTACACGGAAGCCAGAATTAGTAAGTTGAGCGACAGAAAATTAGTTCATGGTAAGACATGGAACATGAGAAATACTATAAGTAGAGAAATAATGAGTGGAACGAGTGCCTTGACTAGCACTAGGAAGAGAAGTGCCAAGAACATAATAGGAGAATCAAGAGGACGAAGAGATGATAAACGATAAGAATCATAAGACTTATGAAAGGAAGCTCCAGAATCCAGGACCCATGGGGATATACTTGATTGTGTAGGTGGTGGTCACTCAGTGCTAGAAATACCAATTAGAGAGCATGGACTGCCCATCGAAGCAAAATCAGCTAGAAGATGCTTTTGCTATACAATGTCTTGCTGAGTGAAGGAGATAATAGAGCATGTTGAGGGAGGATATCATGACCTATAATAAGAAGCATGCTCCTTATTGTGCATCTCAAGCAGATTTTTGAAATAGACAGACTTAGGGTGGTCAGGCTTCCGGTAGTAGCCGCAAAAACATGAGAACCAGGACGATTCTTACCACCAGAAGAAGGAAGGCCCTCACCACTAGGAGTGGGCAGTAGCAGTAGAGCACTAAAGTGAGAATACGTTTATGTAGAAGTTGGCATAGCAGTCAACATAGTAGGAGATCTAGCAGCGTGCACATAGGGAGCCACAAGCAAACTAGCACCATGGAGGCGGGTCTCCTCAAGACGAATCTCAGCAGACACCTCCAAGAGTTGAACACGACCCCGAGCAAACAAGTTATCCCGGTGGGCCTCAAACTCTAGGCAAAGCTGAGACAAGAACTCATGGATTCATTAAAACTCCAAGTATGAACTTGTAATCTGACAACACGGTAAAGTAACACAGACAAAGGCAGAGAGAGTTAAGATGATGCCAGATAGCAGAGCTCTACCTGTAAAACTCATCAATAGTGGAGCCACCCTGCTGAAGAGCATGATCCTAATGGAGCACAAACAAACAAATAGAATCACTAGAGGGCTCATCCCGCAGACGAAGAGAAGACCACATCTTGGCAACAAAACCGAGTCCCATAAACGAGGCAAAATGAGGAGAACACTAGAAGTGAGCACAACCACGTCGCGAGCAAACTCATCACATCACTATGTGTAAGCAGTCAGATCATCACGATAGGCGGCAAGGGAAGCCTAGTAGTGCAATACTTATTGTTCATAAGCATCCATTAGAGAACAATCAATAGTCTTGGTTGCAACCCGATTACCATCAGACATCGACAAAAATAACTAGTGGCGTCGGTGAGGTAGGAGCCACATGAGCAACAAGGCATGGCGGATAGGGGACTTCGCTAGAGAGCATGCCCCATAGACAGAGACACACATATGAATGTGCATCAAGCCAACAAACTTTGTATACTTGGTACTATTAAAGATCATTAGGAAGCAAGGCATGGCAAATATCCTGACGAGGAAGACAACATGACACCCACTTTTTTCACTCTTTTCTACTTGAAGTCAAAGCTCACTGCTTAGGTCTATCAGATCATACCTCCACACGAGAGAGTCAGCATGAGGGAGGGGGTGCCCAAACTGCACGCGAGAGAGCAATAAGAAGAGGCACCCGTGATGTTGAGCATGCCAAGAGTTAGTACGGGAGGACACAAGCAGGATAACCACTAGTATCATAGGACAAGTGGCAACAACCGAATCGGGCGAAGGAGGACCCAACCGAGTGGGAAGAGAGCCGTTCAAGGAAGGTGGCAGCCAGATCTAGCGAGCAAGACCGAACAATGTACAATTGAAGGGAACGACAGCCAAATCGAGTGAAACAGCAACCGAATTAGCCGTAAAAACCGAATAGCGACAAGGGGAAGAGTAGCACGGAAGCAAGCTAGGGTGGTGGGTGGAGGGAGAGGAGCATCATGACCGGTCAGAGATCGAGACGGAGGCGTGCAAGCACAAGTTAAAGTCTGCGAAGATACCCTATCTGGACTCTGACACCATGTTGAAATGAGCAACTTAGATTTACGGTAGGGGCAAAAAGACAATATACATGTGCACATGTGTGGGCAATATTTCAAAAGGTTGTTATACAATGGGCTTATACAAAGAGGATTTATATACATTTCCAAAACACATATGTATATTTTTTTACTGTGCTAAGCATACACACAAAAAAAACATAGAGGATCAAGAACACTACGGAATTATCCTCCAAGAATCATATTCAAACCAAAAAGATAGAGAATAAAGATAAAAATTAAGTCGAATATAGAAGTTTCTAGTTTCTAAATGAAGATATGGAAACTCTGTTGTTGTGCATTGAAAACATGTTGATAATTTTTAAAAGAGGTATATACATTTTGGACTGGGCTATGTGGGGCAGCGTGCCCTAGATTAATTTTTTATGGACACAGATTAATATGGTAACTCAGTCATACATGTATGCATGCGGCCTAGTCACCATGTAGGATTCTCTTTTAGTCTAAACTTTAAAATATTTTATCTTTTGAACCGTAATTCGAAATTCAGATCCATTTTCATGGTTAGTTTTTTCACGTCGAGATCTTCGAGACTAGATTCCATGTTAATATATTTTAACAACTTTTTTTATCCTAGTTACCAAATTACTGACACTTGGTTATCAGGTAAAGTCAAGCTGGTTATCAGATTAAAATCAAATGGTTACCATAGGTTTCTGAACTTTGCTTCTCAATAATATAAGCCTTATATGATGATAATACCGTCTTTTACATGTTTAGAATGGATAAGTACATATTTTCTATATATATAAATCATTTTTATCATTAGAAATATGTAAAAATTATCCGGTGACTGTGTATTATTTGGCTGGTAACTGTTAACTACTAATCTGGTAGATGTAGTATAGTAATCTGGCAACAGGCGACGAAAAAAATATCGTTAAAACATATCAAGATGGGATCTTGTTTTCAAGTACTTGTCGAGATGTACACAATGATAAAGACGGATCATCAATCGGATTAACGGTTTAGAAAATAAATTATTTTAAATTTTCGGATTTGGAAAATATTCTCTACATGATATTTATAATATCGTCATTTCATCATCCCTTATAGGCTGAGATGCCAACGGCATCACGCTAGACGGAAGTCATTTCTGGGGCACGTCCCCTTATCATAATAACCGTATATTTTTAGTTCCATAGTTAAATGCCCGTGCGTTGCCATGGGACTTATCAGCTAATATTTCAAAATTAGTAAAATAGTTAGATTTTACATTGCTTAAAATATAAGTCCATATGAAGCTACAATTATACATCATATGCATAGGACTGCAACATTCTTGTCCTGGAATACCAGAAGATCTGCATTTGCCTCCGCCTCTTGTGTTGCTCAGTATGTCGTACCAGGCTTCCAAAAGGACAAGAAAATGTCCTAGGCTTCCAAAAGGACAAGAAAATGTAAACCATGATGCAAGCTAGGTTATAGTTGCGGATTAGTGACCAGGAGAGAAATTAGCTCGTTTTTAGATAGAAGAGAGATGAGGTGAGTGTAACAGGCGATGCTAGCAAAGTACATACCAAGTATAAAAGAGACAAGCTACCGATCCAGCTTCGCTTACAGACAGGAACAAACAAAGAGGCTCCTCTGTATCTTTTTTATGAAGATTCATTATTTTGGACAGGCACAACCTCCACCACTGGCTACATATTATCGATTTAAAGATATATAAATACATAGTTTTATCACCACACGTTAGAACCTTAGAAATTAAATAAATGGATCTCAGTTTCCTAACCATCAGGATAAAGGAGGAGAGCTGACACCGGTCGTAGCAACTTTAGATACACAAAATTCTTAGATAACTGAGGAGGTATGTTGCTGCCTTGCTTGATTCTACTCATTTCAACACCATGAAGAGGGTGAAATAGACATTGACTCTGCCCTCTTGGCCATCTTGTTGACAATTGCGCTGGAAACTGTAGTTATCTTTTGCACTTGTGAGCACCATCAAAACGATGCCCCTGCACGAGTAGTTTTTTGGTCACTTCAAACTCCTCTTGCATCGCTTGAAATTCATCACAAGAGGAAGCGGAGGAAAGATTTTCAGTCCAAGGATCCTCTGCCCGACCAACCACACCACACTGGGATAGAATTATGCTGAAATAAAACATACATGAGATCATGATCTTTCACTCACCATGCAAAGGCTGCTCTTGATGGAAATTGAAGTGATTCCAGGTTCAGAAAAGACAGTGTATTCAGTATTTACCAATTGATTTATATGAGGCTTCAGCTAATCACTCACCATGCAAAGGCTGCTCTTATTGGCAATGGAAGTGGCCCATGTGTAGAGAAGATGTGTAATCTTCACTTGATTTGTAAGAGGTTTTGGCTAATTAAATAGAAGCGACTAAAACACACTCACCAGGTCTTGATTGCAGAGCAAAATGAACTTGCTAACTTCCATCTTGCACTATTATTTGAAAAGGGTCACCAGGCTTGCACTTCTTGCATGTCTACTGTGATGAGAAAATCATTGCTCAGCATCATTGTCAAATCAAACTTTTGCCTAATTAAGCAAAGTATTAAAGAAGATGGTAGGGCCTTGTGAAGTCTTGTGTTGTAGCAACTCATAAAATCATGGAATGAAGGAAAACAATATATAGTAGCCATCTCACACAGATTAGTATTATTTGAGGAACAAATTAAATCACCAAAACATGCTTAGTGAGATTCTCCTAGCAATCTCAACAACGCTCGAGGCTTCTTCCTTAAACCTATATTAAGATCTATAGTTAGCCACACATTGGAGCATTACTTCAGATGCATAACACTGAAAGGAACATTGATAGTTGCTAGTTCCCCACATGTGTGGATTTAAAAATCATACTTTAGTTTGTATGCTTTAGCAAAACTTATAGGTTATATGGATAATAATACTCTCCAAGGACATTCTATTATATAGGTGTGCAAAGCAATACAAATGCCATGATTAATCCCAGCTCAATTCTTCATGAAACACCAAACCAAGCACATATACATATGACTTATAACATAGTTGAATAGTGCACTTGAGCACTTCATATAGAAGATGAGGATATATTTGTAATGGCAAACCTCCCTACTTTATTCTAACATGATAAAAGATCACTACAAAATCCACAGAGAGTAAACAATGTTAGGAAAAGAAAATAAAACTACAAACACATGCAAGGAAAAACTCTATCCAATTATCTTGATTTTACTGTTCATCCTTTCAGTTCTATACATATCTACATCCCTTAAAACAGAGAAAAACAGAGGCAACCGTCATCTATTGATAGAAGACTAACTTGAGAAACACCAGGATAAAATAAGTTGACATCAATAATGCACTGGAAGAATCAGCGAGCTAGGTTGCATAACCTTTAAAATGGAAGTAACCTGCAGATGCAAACTTGCATCAAGCTTTGGTAAAATTAAAGCATCATCTAGTGAGAGAAGAGTATAATTAAAGAAAACATTGCAGCACTAAAACCTAAGCATATTGGAAATACAAGACAATTAACATTGTTGTAGCAAAAAGCGTAGAACTCAATTTTGGTTTGAAAATGAAATCCATCAGAGGATACAGTAAAATAATCTATTTCAAACATTTACACTATGTATATTAACATAAACAGTTGTCAAACTCAAACATAAGGAACACAAGTTTACCAACACACGAAGGAACAATTAATGATTTTTTGTTGTAGAATAGCGTGATAGCAGTCTTTCAAAGGTTGCTCTGCTCAATTTTTAAAAATAATTACCTATATGTTGGAGGACATATAGCCATTGTTGAGGGCGTGGGAGGTTCACGACCTGGTGGCAGCGCCCAAAATCATAAATCAGGATAGTGGCCTAGTGGTGGAGAAATATCCAATCTGCGGACAGAAATGACACATTATAAGGAAGTTTCAAGTCTCTATACTCTAATTGTAAACATCTTTAAATATTCTTTATACTACATAAGTTCTAGCAGTTTAAATATTCTTGTGCTACAGAACTACACATGCTAGGCTCCTTGAGATGATGCATTATAAATTATAATTGAATTATAAAACTGGACATGATTCCTACTTAGAATTACTTTCCATATTATAAGTTATTAAATATGATGGTTCTATTATATATTCCAGAAGAGTAAACAATTTGCCTACGATGTCATATATTTTTAGAGCAAGAACACCCCAACTCCCGCCAAGTTACACACACACGGATCAGGTACCAATAATCTGGGTTTGCACTGGTTCAGAAACTTACCCAAGAATAAGTAAAAGTGGGTTTGGAATCTGGTGACTTTTAGTATTTAGACACATCACATTATGAGATACTATAATTGAAATCGCTAACCATGGTATATAGTCAGAATTTGGAGTATCACATCACTCCCCTGCTCTGCTTGCTTGCTCTTCAAACAGAACATCTCGTTGTTGTCCTCTGCATTAGAGCCACACACGGGTTAAAAAATCATAGCAGTAGCCATGGGCCTTCAATATTTCCCCCATTGTTTGTTGTTGTCATGTCGTTTTTCCACCTTTAAAGTATTCCCATTGTGGTTCACTTCCGTTCTTGAATAAATTCACCCTTTTGGTTAAGCCAGCAACACAACATCTCCAATATATTACCATGCTTACAGATCTACAAATTTCAGACTCAAGATTGTCGGTACGCTTTGCAAGCAGGTACTACCTCTGTTTCTAAATATGATTTCAGATTAAAATACCTGAAAACTTTTTATATTTTTGCCTTTAAAACCATGAGAGAATCAGCTAAATATACAATACAGTGACTTAATTACAGAGACAACTCAATTCCTTATTTCTTGATTGCATCTCATATAGAATGGACATGAATATTTTGGGGAACAGCAACAGCATGCGACTTGAATATTTCATATGGGAAAAACTCACAATTGCAGCTATCCTAGCCATAGCTAACGTGTGTAAAATGGTGGACATTGACGAGGTGCAACAACCACACATAACCAAGCTCTTCAAAACAGCCCGAGCAATAAATTTTTTTTACTCTAGTTTTGCTCAAAATAATGGCTTCGAACATTGGTAATAAAGAATTCCGATCAATCGTAGGTTTGCATTAGCTGAGACAATCAGAGTTTCAGAACTCATGACACCAACCAGACACGCCATCGAGGAATAATAAATTTAGTTACACGATGCCAAGCACATAAAAAATGATGGAAGGAGGAATATGTGTTGTGAATCATGGAAATTATGATTCAGAAAAAAATCATTATATCTGAACCATAAAAAACAATAGACCCTATGGCAAGAAAATTCATCAGCCTTCATCCCACAAAAAACTGGTTGCATACTTCCCTAGGGTATTACTTTTTGAAGCAGAACTAAGCATCTAGTATAGTACTGTAGTAAAAAACACTGGCCCTTTGAGCCTGACTAAGAGGACATCTGAGCAGGAGCACGTAAAATAAACAAGTGAATTGAAAACACCTAGTAGCTAGTCACAGTATAGCACTCCTTGTGTAATATAATTGACCTTAGTAATGTTACAACAGTATTAACAGAGAACAAGATGACATAAATATGTCGGTATATATGGGATATGGCTCATATGTTAAGGAGTCGATGGGTTCATTATGCCTATGAAGATTGACATGACCAGGGGCAAGCTACAGGATAAAGCGGACATATATCTGAACATCTTGATGAAAGGGCAAGATATAGGGTAAAGCGGACATACATCTGGACATCTTGATGAAAGGGCAAGCTACAGGATAAAATGGACATACATCTTAACTGTTGGACTTTGGTGTACATTGGGCTATTGGCCCATTAGACAAATTCTGAAATCCTCTTTGGCCCACTTGTATATGGCAGCATATGGCTGTGCTAGTGGTGCTAAAGTTAAGTCCCACATTGCTAGTTGAAGGGGAGTTGGACCACCTTATATAGTAGAGTGTTGCACCACTCACTAAGGTGTGACAAGAAGAGTACCCTCGCGCACTCCTCCTCCGACGCCGCCCGCCTCGCCTCGCCTCGCCTCGCCTCGTCTCGCCTCGTCACGACACGCGCGCGCGCGCCGCGGGAATCTCGCCGAGCCGAGTTTTATTTTGCTTGTTGGGAAAACTGATTATGAGTCATTAACGGACGCGTTAATTACAGTCGTTTCTAGTTTTTATGGACGTGGCTGTTACCGACTCGGACGTGGGCTGAGCCCACGATCCTCCTAACCTGCATTATATAAGCGTCCGGGCAAAACCTAATCGGCACTGTATCAATCCACACACGCTCCTACCTCCAGAACGTTGCGCCGCCGCTTTCGTCTTCTCCATCCCGGCTTGCGGCGTGCACCGTCAGATCGGGACAGTAGGCCTCCGGAACCCCGCCTCTCATGAACCTGTACGGGTGAGGGGCGATCAGGTTTTTGGGGAGCGCTCAAGCGCGACTACTGGCAACCACGACGTCGTCCGACAACGAGTTTCCGAACGACGACTTCTTCCCGGACGTCAGCGATCTCTTCGACAACCTCAACATGGGCGACGCTACTGCGACCGCTGCGGCTGCTATTCAGCCTACATCGTATGTGATCTCGATTTCTCTCTTTCGGATTATGCTAGGGTTCTTTGTTCTAGTGTTTGGTGTGGATGTGATAGGTTTATCTTGTATAGATGTAATCTGTTCATCTACTTTGTTGATCTGCATGATTGGTTTTACTACTATCTGTATGGTCATGATTTATAAGTTTATTATTCGGATTAAATCATATGGATTATTGCTTATATTTCCAACAATCCAAAACTTGATTATAGGCAACTGAATTCCACTGGTGTAGCCGCGGCTACTAGGCCGCCTCCTTTTGATGGCATGCACTATAAGAGATGGCGCAAGAGAGCAGTTCTCTGGTTTGAAAACCTAAACTGCTATAGCGCCACTCTTGGCAAGCCTGAAGGAGATCTTTCTGCTGAGCAGGAAGCGAACTTTAAGAAAGCCGATACCATGTTTATGGCGACTTTGTTCAGTGTTCTTGGGGACAACATTGTTGACCCTTATATGTCATTTGATAATGGCAAGGACGCGTGGGAAGCGCTCGAGGCCAAGTTTGGGGTCTCGGACGCTGGCACTGAGCTGTACTTCATGGAGCAATTCTATGACTACAGGATGGTTGATGAGCGCTCCGTCGTTGAGCAAGCTCATGAGATACAATCACTTGCCAAAGAACTTGAGCAGTTCAAGTGTTCCTTACCGGACAAATTTGTGGCTGGTGGCATTATTGCCAAGCTTCCTCCTTCGTGGAGGAACTTTGCTACTTCTCTGAAACATAAGAGACAAGAGTTTCCGTTACGGATCTCATTGGGTCTCTTCATGTGGAAGAGAAGGCGAGAGCAAAGGACAAAACTACTCGAGGACTTGAGGGAGGTTCTACTGCCAATTTAGTGTAGAGGAAAACTTCCAATCCCACAAGTTCAAGAATAAGAACAAAACTGAAGGAAAGGGAAAGTTTGATGGCAAGAACAAAGCCACGCACTCAACCAACTTCAAGAAGAAAAATGATAAGAGGAAAGGCTCTTGCCACGTCTGTGGTGATCCTGTTCATTGGGCTCCTAGCTGCCCTAATCGCTTTGACAAGCGTCAACATGGAAACAGCGGCAAGGCCACTAATGTTGTTATTAGCGATACTGAGATGAAGGATGTTGGGTATGGTATTTTACCTACTATCCTTTCAGTATGTCATTCTCCTGATTGGTGGATAGACACGGGTGCTAATACACATGTATGTTCTGATATCTCCATGTTTTCCTCTTATCAGGTCTCAAGGACCTCTTCTGTGCTGATGGGAAACGGCTCACGTGCTTCTGTTCATGGTGTTGGTACGGTAAATCTGAAGTTTACTTCGGGGAAGACCGTACAGCTGAAGAATGTGCAGCACGTTCCCTCCATCAATAAGAATCTCGTCAGCGGATCGCTTTTATGTCGAGAAGGCTTTAAGTTGGTTTTTGAGTCCAATAAAGTTGTAATTTCTAAGTATGTACAATTTGTTGGAAAGGGTTATGAGTGCGGAGGTCTGTTCCGCTTGTCTTTGTCAGACTCATGTACTAAAGTTATTAATCATGTTTGCAATGATAATGAGTCCAATGTTTGGCATTCACGACTTTGTCACATTAACTTTGGTTGCATGACGCGGCTAGCCAATATGATTTTAATTCCGAAATTTACCACTGTCAAAGGTTCGAAGTGCCAAGTTTGTGTGCAAGAAAAGCAACCCCGCAAGTCTCACACGACTGCGGAACCGAGAAACTTAGCACCGCTAGAACTTATACATTCAGATCTTTGTGAGATGAATGGTGTGTTGACAAAAGGTGGAAAAAGATACTTTATGACGTTGATTGATGACTCCACTAGATACTGCTATGTTTATCTTCTGAAATCTAAAGATGAAGCTTTGAACTACTTCAAAATCTATAAAGCTGAGGCAGAAAACCAACTTGATCTTAAAATCAAGCGGCTAAGGTCGGATCGTGGTGGAGAGTACTTTTCAAATGAATTTGATTTATTCTATACGGAACACGGTATTATACATGAGAGGACGCCTCCCTACTCACCTCAGTCAAATGGGGTGGCCGAAAGAAAGAACCGCACTCTAACTGATTTGGTTAACGCCATGTTAGATACATCGGGTCTTTCCAAGGAATGGTGGGGGGAGGCGCTAATGACCGTGTGTCATGTCCTAAACCGTGTTCCTGTAAAGGATAAAATCATGACTCCATTTGAGGAATGGGAAAAGAAAAGGCTTAAACTCTCTTACTTACGAACTTGGGGTTGTTTGGCGAAAGTCAATATTCCAATACCCAAGAAGTGAAAGCTTGGACCAAAAACCGTTGATTGTGTTTTCCTGGGATATGCTTTTCATAGCATTGGCTATAGATTTTTGATAGTAAAATCTGAGGTATCCTACATGCATGTTGGTACAATTATGGAGTCGAATGATGCGACTTTCTTTGAGGACATCTTTCCTATGAAAGGCATGTCTAGCTCATCAAATCAGGAGATGACTAGTTCATCTAGTCAGGAATTTTCTATAATTCCTGAACCCACTATGCCGATAGAACACTCTGATGATCCTGTGGAGGATGACAATGAAGCTCCCAAAAGGAGCAAGAGACAAAGGACTGCAAAGTCATTTGGTGATGATTTCATTGTGTACCTTGTGGATGATACTCCAACTTCTATTTCAGAAGCCTATGCATCTCAAGATGTTGACTACTAGAAGGAAGCTGTCCGAAGCGAGATGGACTCCATCTTAGATAATGGTACTTGGGAAATCACTGATCGTCCTTATGGGTGCAAACCTGTAGGATGTAAGTGGGTGTTCAAGAAAAAGCTTAGACCTGATGGTACTATTGAAAAGTACAAGGCACGTCTTGTGGCTAAGGGTTATACCCAAAAGGAAGGTGAAGACTTTTTCGATACCTACTCACCTATAGCCAGATTGACCACTATTCGAGTAGTACTTTCCTTGGCTGCCTCACATGGTCTTCTCGTTCATCAAATGGACGTTAAGACAGCTTTTCTAAATGGAGAGCTAGATGAGGAAATTTATATGGAGCAGCCTGATGGATTTGTAGTAGATGGTCATGAAGGAAAGGTGTGTAAGTTAGTGAAGTCTTTATATGGTCTTAAGCAAGCTCCTAAACAGTGGCACGAGAAGTTTGAAAGAACTTTGACTGCTGAAGGTTTTGTTGTAAACAAAGCTGACAAATGTGTGTACTATCGCCATGGTGGGGGCGAGGGAGTTATTATGTGTCTCTATGTTGATGACATATTGATATTCGGGACCAACCTCGCTGTTATCGAGGAGGTCAAAGAGTTCCTATCTCGCTTCTTTGAGATGAAGGACTTGGGAGTGGCTGATGTAATCTTAAACATCAAGCTACTAAAGGATGACAATGGTGGGATTACACTGCTTCAGTCTCACTATGTGGAAAAGATATTGAGTCGCTTCGGGTATAGCGACTGCAATTCTTCTCCAACGCCTTATGATCCGAGTGTGCTACTTCGAAATAATCGAAGGACTGCTAAAGATCAATTGAGATATTCTCAAATTATTGGCTCGCTCATGTATTTAGCCAGCGCTACTAGACCTGACATCTCCTTTGCTGTAAGCAAACTGAGTCGATTTGTGTCAAATCCTGGAGATGATCATTGGCATGCTCTTGAAAGAGTTCTGCGCTATTTGAAAGGCACCGCGAGTTATGGTATTCACTATACTGGGTATCCACGGGTACTTGAGGGTTATAGTGATTCAAATTGGATATCTGATGCTGATGAGATTAAGGCCACAAGTGGTTATTTGTTTACACTTGGTGGTGGCGCTGTTTCCTGGAAGTCTTGCAAGCAGACCATCTTAACGAGGTCAACAATGGAAGCAGAACTCACAGCATTAGACACAGCCACTGTTGAAGCGGAGTGGCTTCGTGAGCTCTTGATGGACTTACCTGTGGTTGAAAAACCAATACCCGCCATCCCAATGAACTGTGATAATCAAACTGTAATCGTCAAAGTAAACAGTTCTAAGGATAATATGAAGTCATCAAGGCATGTGAAGAGGAGATTGAAATCTGTCAAGAAATTGAGAAACTCCGGAGTTATTGCGTTGGATTATATCCAAACATCTAAGAACCTGGCAGATCCTTTCACAAATGGACTATCATGTAATGTGATAGATAATGCATCGAGGGAGATGGGTTTGAGATCCACACCATGGGTTGATCCCAGTGGCAACCCACTCTATGTGATCGGAGATCCCGTGAATTAGAGATGGGAGACAAGCTGTTGGTCAGCTGAGAGGAGAGTATTCCCATATTATATTTACATCTCCATAAAGATGCAATACTCTCTTATTCTGCATGGCAGGTTGATATTTATCTTAATGTGTTCCAAGTGGCTTTTTATAAGCGGAGATGTTGTCCTGCAGAACATCTCTTGAGGAACACACCTATATGAGTCTGACTGTCAAACGTCGCAGTCCGTGAGAGTTGGGTGCTCTCTAGTAAACTCATGAAAGGCCCTGGAGTATGACGCATAAGCTCCAAACCGCGAGGAAGCCGACGGTAGCCCTGTACCGGTCTAGATTTTGTATGAAACTAGCGCGCAGAAAACTTGTAGTTCAAGGCATAGTCCACTATTCAAGTTGCTAGCTAGTGTAGCATGAAGTTTAACTTGGAAGTTCAACTTAACAGTCTCCACTACATACTGGTATATAAAACAATGTTCTGGAAGAAAAGTGATGTGATGTGCCAATGAGACTTTGTGGGGGATTGTTGGAATTTGGTGTATATTGGGCTATTGGCCCATTAGACAAATTTTGAAATTCTCTTTGGCCCACTTGTATATGGCAGCATATGGCTGTGCTAGTGGTGCTAAAGTTTATTCCCACATTGCTAGTTGAAGGGGAGTTGGACCACCTTATATAGTAGAGTGTTGCACCACTCACTAAGGTGTGACAAGAAGAGTAGCCCTCGCGCACTCCTCCTCCGACGCCGCCCGCCTCGCCACGCCTCGCCTCGCCTTGTCACGACGCGCGCACGCCGTGGGTTGCGGGAATCTCGCCGAGCCGAGCTTTATTTTGCTTGTTGGGAAAACTGATTATGAGTCATTAACGGACGCGTTAATTACAGCCATTTCTAGTTTTTATGGACGTGGCTGTTACCGACTCGGACGTGGGCTGAGCCCACGCTGCATTATATAAGCGTCCGGGCAAAACCTAATCGGCACCGTATCAATCCACACACGCGCCTATCTCCAGAACCTTGCGCCGCCGCTTTCGTCTTCTCCATCCCGGCTTGCGGCGTGCACCGCCAGATCGGGACAGTAGGCCTCCGGAACCCCGCCTCTCGTGAACCTGTACGGGTGAGGGGCGATCAGGTATTTGGGGAGCGCTCAAGCGCGACTACTGGCAACCACGACGTCGTCCGATGACGAGTTTCCGAACGACGACTTCTTCCCGGACGTCAGCGACCTCTTCGACAACCTCAACATGGGCGACGCTGCTGCGACCGCTGCGGCTGCTATTCAGCCTACATTGTATGTGATCTCGATTTCTCTCTTTCGGATTATGCTAGGGTTCTTTGTTCTAGCGTTTGGTGTAGATGTGATAGGTTTATCTTGTATAGATGTAATCTGTTCATCTACTTTGTTGATCTGCATGATTGGTTTTACTACTATCTGTATGATCATGATTTATAAGTTTATTATTCAGATTAAATCATATGGATTATTGCTTATATTTCCAACATTAACATCCTAAATAAATTACAGAGTAAGCGCAAGCTAGATGGTACAAGTGACTGCAATAGGAGTATTTGGTGGAGGATAAGCCCTAGATTATGGCTCAGCTGAAAATCCATAGGTTCCTTTCCACTTGTGGAGAATGGACTTGGTAGCTCATTTGGGCATTGAGATATTCTTAGAGCTATAGACTACTTTGATGCTTGGTCCTTAACAGAGCATTGCTGCTATCATGCAAACTATAAGCCCACATGCATCTCCTCAAATAAAATGGCACGAGCTAGCTGATTAGTCATTACTCTGTAGAAAAGGACTGTAATAATGGTGAAATCACATGCTGAAAGATAACCTCAGAGATTACGATTCAACATGAACATCGAAAGTGTCATTTTCATTTCATAAAACAGTTGGGCAGTGTACCACTCGAAGTTGATCTCTATATTCATAAGTACAGATATTAGAGAATTACTCATAAGGAATCAATGAACAACCCATGCCTATCTGCAAATTGGCATGAGTAAACTTAAAAATGTATGTGCAATACTGGGTGGGTAAGATAAGCAATCGTGTGTCTGGGAAGAAAACAGAGCACACCTTAATAGCACAGCCATGGGTCGTATACTCATAGGATCGCTCGAAGAGTTGGCTGCAACTCCGGCTAGGCCCTGCCATCATCTTCACGCACAGAGTTTATACGCCTTCTTTTACGGAATGGAGGGAGTAGTCATATGTTAGGGAATATCAATGGAGAATGATTTGCACTAAGCAATTCAAGAACTCATAGATTACACAACTTTAGAAAGGAAGAGATAATGGATAAAACTGTAGAGAAGGAAAGTGAAAGAAGACCTTACAAAATATGAAAGGAATTCTTACTCTAGCGTGCACAAACTTGCCATAGTATCCTCTTCTCAAGCAACAGCCCATCATGACACTTCTCCATTTCTGTGCCAAGTTGATAAATCAACAATTCTTTTTTTGCATGAAATGTCTATAAATCTAACAGCAATTTGAGCCACCAATTAAAAACAATTACCAAAAAATTACTTATGCTAAAATTAACCAATTTCTGGTGATATACAATGAATCTAGACATTAATTTACCCCAAGAGTAAAACTACATCAACGTGTAAGAAGAGGCTATGTGAAGTAGGAGTATGTATATGCCCTATACCCGCATAAGTGCATACTTCACAATATTATCTAACCTAATTGACCGTGATATCTCAAGAAGAGATTCAATAGAGACTCATCACCCCAATCAATCAATGAAATTAAAATGTATATTCAACAGGTTCACCTTAGATTCAACCGAAACTTGATGCAAAAGAAAAGAAACAAAAAATGTCACGAAAAAATAAAGATCAAGCGGGGTGGCTGGGCCCAGATCTCGGGAACCTATGCAGAGATCCATGCCTCCATGCCTCGTGCACGCCTTCGTGTTGCAGCTCTTGCTCGCGATCTGGGGAGTACGTTGGGCCTCCTTATCCCCGAGACGAGTGGTGGAGGACATGGACAGTCGAGGGGGAGGCATGGTGACAGACGGATCGGTGCGGAGGGGGTCAGATCCGTGTGGTGGAGGCGGTGACGGCTGGATCGGGCGAACCGGTGTGAATAGGCACCAGATGCGGGGGAGAAGAGCGTCTCTGAGGTGTAGCAGAAGTCGAGAGAGGAGAGAAGGGTGCGGGAGGAGAGGAGGGTGTTGTGCGGGAGGGGATGGGGTAGACATGGAGGGGGCGCGAGAACGACGGGCGAGGCAGGGAGGTGCGGGACGAAGCGACGAAGGAAAGTGAAAGAAGACCTTACAAAATATGAAAGGAATTCTTACTCTAGCGTGCACAAACTTGACATAGTATCCTCTTCTCAAGCAACAGCCCATCATGACACTTCTCCATTTCTGTGCCAAGTTGATAAATCAACAATTCTTTTTTTTGCATGAAATGTCTATAAATCTAACAGCAATTTGAGCCACCAATTAAAAATAATTACCAAAAAATTACTTATGCTAAAATTAACCAATGTCTGGTGATATACAATGAATCTAGACATTAATTTACCCCATGAGTAAAACTACATCAACGTGTAAGAAGAGGCTATGTGAAGTAGGAGTATGTATATTCCCTGTACCCGCATAAGTGCATACTTCACAATATTATCTAACCTAATTGACCGTGGTATCTCAAGAAGAGATTCAATAGAGACTCATCACCCCAATCGATCAATGAAATTAAAATGTATATTCAACAGGTTCACCTTAGATTCAACCGAAACTTGATGCAAAATAAAAGAAACAAAAAATGTCACGAAAAAATAAAGATCAAGCGGGGTGGCTGGGCCCAGATCTCGGGAACCTATGCAGAGATCCATGCCTCCATGCCTCGTGCACGCCTTCGTGTTGCAGCTCTTGCTCGCGATCTGGGGAGGACGTTGGGCCTCCTTATCCCCGAGACGCGTGGTGGAGGACATGGACAGTCGAGGGGGAGGCATGGTGACAGACGGATCAGTGCGGAGGGGGTTAGATCCGTGTGGTGGAGGCGGTGACGGCTGGATAGGGCGAACCGGTGTGAATAGGCACCAGATGCAGGGGAGAAGAGCATCTCTGAGGTGTAGCAGAAGTCGAGAGAGGAGAGAAGGGTGCGGGAGGAGAGGAGGGTGTTGTGCGGGAGGGGACGGGGTAGACATGGAGGGGGCACGAGAACGACGGGCGAGGCAGGGAGGTGCGGGACGAAGCGACGAAGGCTAGCGACGTAGTGGCAGAAAACGGAACACGTTCGTACTTTTTAGATAGTAGAGATATCTTGCAAAGTGGGTAAGATGAGTCCAATAACTTGGGGATTTCAACTCGCGGGGTCCGACTTCTGGTGCGAGTGTAACGCGGGGTCCAAGTTTCGTGTAATCGCTGGGTTTCCCAAACTTGGGCTGCCAATCACTCAGAAGGCCCATTTCGAGCCGAATTCGCCCCACCCTAGCCAAATACAAACTTTCCGTCAACTTCCCCGTGAAGGAGACGTTTGGGACCTCCATGTCACTACTCTTTCCATGACCCGCGCGCCAAGTTGGCAACCACGTAGGCAGAACGAGTAACTAGACCCCACGCGTTGAAAAAAATCACAAATTCACTGACTCCTTCGCATGAACCCTAGCGCCGCCAGCGGCGAAATCAACCTTCCACCCAGAACAATCTCTTTGGACATTTGCCTTCTGACGCCAAGTTGCTGCGCCCTCTCGCTGATCCCGAGCTCTAATGTCGCATGATGTGCCCACTGTTCCGAGGATTTAGCCCGCCTCTGCCGCCGTACGAGCTGAGCAGCACGGGGGATGGCAGATCATCATACTCTAAAAGAAGTGTTGGATACATGCGGGTGAGCTACTCTTCTCTTTTCTTTTCGCACTAACTATATATGCAATCTGTCTATTGACCTGAAAGAGATAGATCGAACCTAGAATTGTTTGTTGGTCGAACGCTGATAGACAAGTTCTTATTTTTTCCCCAAATTTCTATCAACTAGCCCCCCCAGAGGCCCCTTACGTGGTTTCAGTACGCGTCAATGGATACCAACCGTGAATACCAAATGTGAAGGCCAAGTGGAATTCTGGTACTCATGTCGCTATTAAAGAAGAACCGACGCAGATTTGCACTATCCCTGGTATGGTTGCTGCTCTGTGTAAATATATGGAAATGGGGCCGATGCCGAATGCACGGTTTATCTTCATCGATAAACAGCGTGAAAAGGTTACTATAAAGCATGACAGTCAGATGTCTGGGTTGCTGAAATGGTTTCCGCACATTCGAATGTTTCTCCTAGAATTTAGAACAGTGGATGTGGAAGCTGCTTCCACTACTAGTGGCCCTGCTATTCAAGCTCGGGGTGGTCTGACTCGAAGCCCCGTTGATGTTAAGCAAAATGTGGTTCGTCGTCTGCGCCATGCTTCTCCAGCGCAACCTCCTCGAAGGAGTTCCCGTTTTGCCATGGTGCAAGACCCTGTTCTAGATGCAGGTCATGCTTCTGTTGCCAGAACTGTTGCTGCTGTGCAAACTAAGGCTTCGGGAGGCTGCCCCGCTGTTGTGGAATCTACTGGTGTTGTTGCTTATCCTGCTACTGAACTAATCCCTATTGTTGTTGTGCAAACTAAGGCTTCAGGAGCCCGCCCCGCTGTTGCCAGAACTGCTGGTGTTGTTGCTCAGCCTGCTACTGACCCAATCCCTGCTGCTATTGTGCAAACTAAGGCTTCAAGAGGCTGCCCCGCTGTTGTGGAATCTGCTGGTGTTGTCTCTCAGCCTGCTACTGAACCAATCCTTGCTTCTGTTGTGCAAACTAAGGCTTCGGGAGGCCACCCCGCTGTTGCCAGAACTGCTGGTGTTGTTCCTCAACCTGCTACTGAACCAATCCATGCATCTGATGTGCAAACTAAGGCTTTGGGAGGCCTCCCCGCTGTTGTGGAATCTGCTGGTGTTGTTGCTCAGGCTGCTACTAATCCAATCCCTGCTGCTATTATGAAAACTAAGGCTTCGGGAGGCTGCCCCATTGTTGCTAGAACTGCTGGTGTTGTTGCTCAGCCAGCTACTGACCCAATCATTGCTGCTTTTATGCAAACTAAGGCTTTGGGAGGTCGCCTCGCTGTTGTGGAATCTGCTGGTGTTGTTGCTCAGCCTGCTACTGAATCAATCTCTGCTTCTGTTGTGCAAACTAAGGCTTCGGGAGGCCACCCCGTTGTTGCCAGAACTGCTGGTGTTGTTCCTCAGCCTACTACTGAACCAATCCCTGTTTCGGTTGTGCAAACTAAGGCTTTGGGAGGCCGCCCCGTTGTTGCCAGAACTGTTGGTGTTGTTGCTCAGCCTGCTACTGATCCAATCCCTGCTGCTATTTCTAGAACTGTTGTCTTGGGCGCTGGTCCTCGAAACTGTGGTGAAGTTCAGCATGCTGCTGCTTCCGCCGGTCGAGGCTAATCGAAGACCAGTTGTTGAGGAACAAGCCCATGGTTTGGACTCTGATACTGTCATCGAACCTCTCGGTGGTCTCGGTCCTGAGGAAACTAGTGATGGCAAGGTACACTTTCGTATCAGTGTCGAGAAGTTCACTACAAAATTAGATGATGGCATAGACAAAATTGTCGACGACATTGATGTATCCGTTGGCACATACGATCCTGAAGTGGTACAGATATCTGAACTGATAGCAGCGTTACATGAGAAGGTGGAGTGGGGGTCCTCCCAGGAAGCACATTTGGCATTTTTTGCTTACAACAGCAAAAAAGGCTATAGAATTAAAAGTTGACAGTGATTTAGCCATACCAATAAGTAGGATGAGTTGAACTAGATGGGAAGTGTACCTGTTCGCGCGCCTGCTAACGTTTGGACAGGAATATGAGGTCAGCAATGATAAAGACGAACTTGTAGAAAACATGATTGACCTAATGGAGGACCTCCCTCGACATGGTTCCAGTGACAGTAGCTTCGAACATAAGAGAGACTTATAGGGGAGCAACATAAAGAGGATCAGGAAGAGCATCCCTAGAAAGAGCACCCCAAAGAAGGGCATCACCAAGCAGACCATGCCAGAGAAGAGGACACCCAAGAGTTGCATGAAAAAAGTCACCACGCCACAGAGTACACCCCTGAGATCCGGTCATAATGCAACACTGAGCAGTAGCAGCAAAAAAGATAAGAGGGCCAGACTGGTGGTGAACGGGTGGTGAACACACCCAGGAGCAGCTGCAAAAAGGCTAAGGTGGCTCGCATGGAGAATACCACACCCAATAGTAGCGGCAAAAATGCTAGATTGAAGAGGAACACGTCACAAAGGTCCGGCAATAATGTCGGCGCGAAGGAGAACACACCCAATAGTGGCGGCAAAAATGCTAGCTTGATGGGGAACACGTCGCAGAGGTCCGGTAATAATGCCGGCGGGAAGGAGAAAACACCCAATAGTGGCAGCAAAAGGGCTAATTCGAAGGGGAACGCTCCGCAGAGGTCAGACAATGATGCCAGCACGCAGGAGCCAACGCCCGTGAGGGGAAATGGGAAGGATATCACACCGAGGAGTAGGAGCAAAAAGGTTAGTTCGGTGAGGAACGCAACGCAGAGGTCAAGCCCTAACGGGGCTACCATCACGAATGATACCATCAAGAAGGATTCCATCAGGAAGGAGGATGTATACAAGAAGAGCAAGAGGGTTCTGTACAGTCGAGATGAAATAGAATCTGATTATTGTTTGTCTGTCGACGAACATGTGATGCATGACAGTGTAAGACCACCCCCTGTGGTTGCAGCAGCACCAACAGAGCGTCTGGGAGAAAACAGAGTTGACGGGGAGGTAGATTGGGCCAACGTTCCGGTCCATGTAGGTGAAAATGATGGTGTAGCCCCATACCTGGGAGTCAATACGATGTGTGCAGTGCTAGACATTGGTGAGGATGGTGAAGATTCTGAATCAGATATAGAAGATGGCACTGTGGAGCATCAAGAATCCGGTGATGATGAGAACGACGAGACACTTATGGATGGGGCTGGCATTATAGTTGATTACTTGGGTCCCGACATAGACGAGGTGATACATGACCACGAGGATCCTATAATTTCGGTTGGCAACCCGGGAGTATTTTAGTCTAATTTAGTCGAATTTCTGCAATTTTGATAGAATTCATCCAGTTGTAGGGTGAAATTGTGTAAACTGGACCACTTGTCAGTGACCAAGTAATAAAATCTTATAATTTTAGTGGTGGGGATCGAACTCAGAACTGTGCTGATAAATTAATAGAAGCTTGCCAGTACAACACAAACAGATATGTTAAATACGAAAACACCCCTTTGTTATACATTAATTTAAGGCTCACGAGTCCTAACTCGCCTACATGCATGAGTGTATATATCTGGGCTACATATGAGCCTTTGTTTTGAACATTCAAAAATACGTGTTCTAAAGTTGTAAAAATTCTAAAAAATACAAATTTTCAACCTGAAATAATTTGTGTTCTAGGATACATATAAAAGATAAAATTAGAGATATGAGTTTGTTCCTTGATATCTTGTCAGAATTGTATTTTTTATATAGCTCTAGTATAATCAATCCGGGTTAAAATTTTGTACACTAAAAGCTTATATCATTGCCCACATTATGTATTTTTTTAAAGGTGTTTTATACTCTCCCTCCAGAAATAAATGACTTGTATTTGTCTAGATTCGCATGTATCTAGAAATATTTTAGTGTATAGATACATATGAATCTAGACAAATGCAAGTCACTTATTTTTGGACGAAGGAAGTACTTTAAATTGCATTTTTCAAATGTTCAAAATAAAGGCATCCATCTATCCCAAGTTTCAAAATAAAGGCCTTCATGCATAAGATTGCTTTGACAGCGGATATTTGAACATATGTGTGCGCGTCTGTATTGTATGAAAAGAATTAGTGAAAGGATCGTATGGGAACCTAAAGGGGAGGGTGAATAGGTGCTACTTCAAATTTTACTCCTTTTCAAATTAGGGTTTGACATAAAAGGTAAATTCTTTAGATTATGCAACTAAGATGAATTTACCTATATCGCAAACTAGCACCTACACTAAGCAAGAACAAGTTAAGTAAAGTGCGGTAAAGAATAGAAGTAACCAAAGTGGAGCACACGGAGACACAAGAGTTTGTTTCCAGTAGTTCCTTCCTTTTAAAGGGAAGTACATCTACATTTGTAGAGGGGGTGGTTTCAAACCACCAACGCCACTAGAGGCCTCCCTTGTTCTCTGATGAACCTCACCCCAAAGGGTTCGATTCACCTCTTCCACTATATTGGCAACCTTCAAGGTGAAAGCCGGCACCTTAAAAACAAGTTTGAGGCACACACCCACAACCTAATTGGAGGCTTCCGAATACAATCAAGTTGTCAAACAATCAAAGACAATCTTGTAAGAACCAAATCAAAAGTTAGGGTTTCCAAAGAAACACTAGAGAAAGGTGCCCTCAAGTGAATGAGGGGGAAATGAAGATCTCTCTTGGTGAAGCTATAGATCAAGGCCTCCTCCTTCTCTTCTCCAAAGATCAATGACTTTGGATGGTTGGATGAAGAGATCTAGTTGATTTGGTGGCTCAAATGGTGTTGGAGTTCAAGAGTGGGTCGAGCAGCTGGAGGAAGGGGATAAGGTCCCCTGTTTATAGGCCACCATTCACTGAACCGTTTTCTCACCGTTGGAGGACTTGTCAGACCAGAGACTCCGGTGTGCAGACCGGAGACTCCGACCTACACCGGAGGCTCCGGCCAATCTCCAGACCGACCTCTAGACCACCATTCTGAATGTCCTAGTGCCCTAGGGAAAATCTCCTTCGGGGACTCTTCATAGTTTCCGGTCCCTGTGCACCGGAGACTCCGGTCTAGCCACACCGGAGACTCCGGTCTGAGGCTTGGACCGAAGACTCTGGACTATCTTCGGTGGATCTCCGGACACCCATACAGAAGGTCCTGGGCTAATTTCTGGAGCCCCCTCCAGAGATTCCTGGGGAAACTCCAGACCACACCGGAGACTCCGGTCCGTTCAGATCGAAGAATTCAGTCTGGAGTTCCTCAGAAACCTACATATTCTACAGGGATAATTTCGTAGTCCAAGGTCCTTTTCACTTTTTATTATATCAACCTGTAGACATTAGCATACTATAAAATGATCCACGAGTTGTTAACAAACACCAAAACTGATTGAGACAGTAAATGTCCTTTCAATCTCCCCCTTTTTGGTGTTCGATGACAACAAGTGATTTTGCATGGAAATATTTGAAATGAGGTATGACAGTGTATAACAATGCTCCCCCTGACTATGTGCACTAGGATAAACAAGTAAAACATGCATGTCAGGTAATAGATACTAAACATAGTTCTCACACAAGTTACAATAATATAGGAGCAAACATGTCCTCACACACATAGTATCTCACAAACCAAGGCAACATAAAGCAAATAAAGTTTGAGATTCAAACAACAAGCATAAAAAGGAGCCAAATCCAAGCCAAGCCCATGCAAATCCTAATGACAATGTCTTCTCCCCCTTTGGCATCGAAACACCAAAAAGGGAAAAGACCTAAGCTAGCGCCCCAACGAATCACTCAGAGTCCTCCTCGTCATCATCCTAATCCATGTCGTGATCCTCTTCCTCCTCCTCATCATAGTCATCATCACCATCTGTAGGAGCAGGCCCTTTGCCGTGAGGGCGAGAAGAAGATGTGCCCTGAAACCCATAACCTGAAGTGGCCTCTGAAAAAGTCTGCCAATCCACCAAGTTGTCCTGTTGGGCATTCCATGCCCCAAAAGAGAGTGTGTAGTCCGACTCTGTGGATGGTTGAGCGCCATTCTCATCTATGTACTCATCATGTCCTTCCTCATATTCCGCTTCTCCCTAAGCCTTGATCTCCTTGAGAATTTTCTCCATGCGACGGTTGCTCTTGTATGAGGCATGTTGTTGTTTGTGTATGTCCACATTCATACAACAGAGGGTCATCTCCCAGAATGAGGCCTTCTTGACCTTCTCATGTACATACTCGTGTGTCATGGGAGGCATGGGTGCATTGGAGGCATTCTTCCTCCAAGCCCTAGGAGGAGAGGGGGGCCCTCTCGGTCTCAGTGATATCTTCCTCCTAATTGGCATATGAGCGTCTAGGAGGAGGCACCATGTGTACTTTATGATGTAGAGATACAAAAGTATGCTCCGTAAGGTTGGGAGGCATAGCAAGCGGAGAACCATGAGCCTGGGTGTTGATGAGCCTCATGACAAGTGGTGCATAGGGAGGAGACTTCTTGTACAACATGGCATGATACATCCCCTCAAATATGAAATCCATTATGTCAATAGGAGCCGTGTCTGCCTCGGGGCCAGCTAGGTGAATCTTGTGGGTATGGTATAGTAGGTTGACCAACCCACATCTGATGGCATCATCATTTCCAGCACTAGGGGAAATGGTATGGAGGAAGATCCTCAACATCAGATTGTAAAGGGGCTTGAGGCCCTTGGACCCGCCCATAACTCCTGAGCTGCCATACAAAGGTGCAAGCTTGTCCTTGTTCTCCCCAAGTGCTGATGAGTGCATACGGTGCCCAACATGAGAGGACACACCCTGAAAAGTCTCGAAGATGGCATCCGCAAAGTCATATAAAGTCGCAATGCAGCGGTGATTTCCAGTCATCCAAGTCATTGTCCTTTCTTGGTCAGACCCAAACACCACTGAGGCATAGAAATGCTGCACAAGATGATGTTGTAATCCTGAAGGAGCTCCATCAGTCCGAATAGCCCTAGCTTCTCAGAAATCCACAATGCATCAGTGAAATATGAGTTGGACCGCATCTGCTCAACACACATGTACTTCTGGGGCACACAGATGACTTGGTGAGCTAGCTGTAAATGTCTTTCATGAACATAGCTTGCTCCTTCCTCCAATAGCATGGGTCATCATTGCTCCATGGCAAGTAATAGAACGGTGTCTTGCGCATCTCACGGTACTCCTTCTTTGACATGCGTGCCAAAGATTGGAGATTGTCGTACTTTGCCCTCTTGGAACGAGTCTCTTCCTCAATACGGTCATGCTCCCTCCTCATAAATTCTGCATCATGGGCATGCTGCCTCCGGTTGGACGGGGGCACAATGAACTGACCCTCTGAATCATCATATCATGGATCAGCCCTCTTTGACTTGGCCTTGGTGTGAGGGGGACGACGAGAACCAGAGCCACCTATCAACAGCAATGAAGGAGATAGCATGGAGG
The DNA here is from genome assembly GCA_916181665.1 of Avena sativa. Taxonomy (NCBI): domain Eukaryota; kingdom Viridiplantae; phylum Streptophyta; class Magnoliopsida; order Poales; family Poaceae; genus Avena; species Avena sativa. Next base: position 356,637,848 of record OV702283.1, on the reverse strand, counting down.
TGAGCATATATGTCCCAGAAATGCAACATGAGAGCCTTGAGTCTTTGCTGGACAAGTTAGAGTCACTCCACACCGGAGTCTCTGAAGTGCATACTAGATTTTCCGGCTCAAACTGGAGTCTCCGGCCCGTAGGACCGAAGTCTCCGGTCGGGAGAGTCGGGCATGCACAGGCAGGCCTCGGGAGGTAGTGAATCTAACATATCGGGCAAGGAAACAAGGCTAATGTGATAGTGTGCACGCATACAAGTGATTCCAATGGGCAAAATCAGTACAAATCCTCCAAACATAGCAAGGGATGAATCCTAAGTGCAAAAGGAGGAGGAGAAGTACTAGATTTGTCCATTCGATCGATTCCACCGGTGGGAAGGGCCCAAAGGTGGAGGGAAAGATGTTGGCCGGCAGCACGGCGGATCCCGGGGGCTTCGTGGCCTCTAGGGAGGTAATTTGGAAGGGGAGGCGACCGGGTTGAGAGGAGAGGTCGGGGTAGAAGAATGAAACTATTCGTTTCAGTTCACCCCAGCCTCCCTTAAGTGGAGCCCGAAAACCGTTTGCACCAGAGACTCCGGCCTACACCGAGACTCCGGTGTGAGCACACCGGAGACTCTGGTCCTCCTCGACAAAAAACACCAGGTTTTATTGTTTGGGGACTATATGAGAGATAGAGTTGTTTAAGACAAGGGATAGGCTTGGGTTAAGATGTCACACTGTGAAGAATCAAGAAAAACCATAGAAATCCACTGAAATGTTCAATAGAGCTCCAAATAAAAACAAACCAAGAACCAACTCTTCAAATAAGAAGAGGTCGGTGGTCGAGGCCACCATGTAAGAGTTTGTGGCATGAAACCGCGAAGAATTATCCTTGGGTTCACATCCACTACTCATCAATGAAGCTCACATATCACAAAATGATATTAAGAGAATTGAATTTCTTAATGTTGGCATTATGGGGGAGGGATAGCCCAATGTATTAGGACCACACTCCCCCTATCTCCATGCCTGCACCTAAACCAAATAAGAGTCAAGACATATGTGAGTATGCAAGGTGATCAAGTCAAGCTCCTTGAATCTATGATATTTAGTTCATTCCTCAAATAGAAAAATCTTGCTTCATCAAGTGGCTTGGTGAAAATGTCGGCAAGTTGGTCTATGGTTGACACATAGGATTGCTCAATATCATCTCGAGAAACATGATCTCTAGTGAAGTGATGACGAATATCAATATGCTTAGTCCTTGTGTGATCCACCGGGTTGTAGGCAATCTTGATAGCACTTTCATTGTCACATAGAAGAGGCACTTTGTCACAATGGACACTGTATTCCTTTAAAGTTTGCCTCATCCATAGAAATTGAGTACAAGCACTAGCGGTTGCCACATACTCGGCTTCGGCGGTGGAGAGAGATATACAATTTTGCTTCTTAGAAGACCAACACACCAAGGACCTACCAAGGAATTGGCAAGCCCTGGAGGTTGATTTTCTATCATCCTTATCACCAGCCCAATCCGAGTATGTGTATCCACAATGAGAGAATGTTGATCCCCGAGGATACCAAATACCATAGTTTGGGGGTATGAACCAAACATCGAACGATTCTCTTGACCGCCATCAAATGGCTTTCTTTAGGAGCCGCTTGATATCTTGCACACACTCCTACACTCAACACAATATCGGGTGTAGATGCACAAAGGTAAAGCAAAGAACCAATCATAGACCGGTATACCTTTTGATCCACATCTTTACCATTTGAGTTTAGTTCAAGATGAGTCTTTGTTGCCATGGGAGTAGGAGCTCCATTTAAATATTTCATGTTGAATCTCTTGAGCATGTCTTGAGTATATTTGGCTTGGTTGAAGAATGTTCGTCCTCTTACTTGCTTGATCTCAAAACCAAGAAATACTCTCAATTCCCCCATCATAGACATCCGAAACCTATTAGTCATAAGATTTGAGAATTCATCATTAGAAGCTTTGTTAGATGAGCCAAAGATAATATCATCAACATATATTTGGCATACAAAAATCTCCCCATTAACCTTCTTAGTAAAAAGAGTGGGATCGATTCTCCCAAGTTCAAATCCACGATCTAACAACAACTCTCTAAGGTGCTCATACCACGTGTGTGGGGATTGTTTGAGCCCATAGAGCACCTTATCAAGTTTGTAGACATGGTTTGGGAAGTTGGGATCCTAGAACCCTAGGGGTTGCTTTACATATAACAACTCATGCAATGGACCATTAAGAAATGCACTTTCTACATCCATTTGTTGTAATTTAAAGTTATGATGTGCCGCATAAGCAAGAAGGATACGGATGGACTCAAGGCGATCCACGGGTGCATATGTCTCTCCATAATCAATGCCTTCAATTTGAGAGAACCCTTGTGCAACCAATCTTGCCTTGTTCCTTACAACAATCCCATGCTCATCTTTCTTGTTCTTGAATATCCACTTGGTGCCTATAACATTGCAGCAATCCTTTGGCTTTTCAACTAACTTCCACAATTTGTTTCTCTCAAAGTTGTTGAGCTCTTTGTACATTGCTTCCAACCAATCCGAATCTTCAAGAGCTTCCCAAACTTTCTTTGGTTCTATCATGGAAATGTGTTCTTGGTGTTAACTAAACCTCTTCAATTGAGCTCTAGTGGACATCCCTCTTCTTAGATCCCCAACCACATTCTCTAGAGTGTGGTCTCTTAATTCCAACATTCTATCCACTCTAGCTTGGCGACGAGTTTCAATCTCCTTGTTGTTTCTTGTGGGGATCTCTTCATCATTTTGGTCCTCGTCTTGACCATTAACTTGACCTTGATCATCATCGAAATCATTCTCTTCATCAAAAGGCAAAGATTGACCTTGGTCTTGATCAGGCACACTTCTAGACAGGCGTTGAGCTGATCTTATGGAAGATTGTATAGATCTCACTTGTGTAATAGACCGAGCAGCGCTAGACATTCTGGAGAATGGATACTCATGCTCCTCTTGGATAGAAGTTTCTCCCTGATCAACTTGTTGATGGTCCACATCTTGTCTTTGGCTTGGGTCATTGTCCTCCTCGACAGAAGGATCTTTGTTGATGTTGGGAAGATGAGGGCTCCACTTGAGTAGAGCATAGTTCTTCTCGATCCACCATAAGGGGTTCCTCAACGGGGCGGATGAATCCCGCACCAATTCTTCCTATGGCACCCTGAGGCATTTCATCATATGCTTCACAAACATCAACACGCCCCCCTTAGGGACCATCATATTCTTCGAAAACCACACTACAAGATTCTATGACAGTTCTGGAGAGCTTATCATACATTTTATAAGTGTGGGATTCGAGACCATGGCCAACAAAAATACCCTCTAATGCGTTGGAATCAAATTTGGACAAATGAACACCCTTTATGCGATAGAAACACTTACAACCGAACACCCAGAAGTATGACACGTTGGGCTTGTTACCGGTAAGTATTTCATATGGAGTCTTGATCAATTATTTGGGGAGGTAGAGCTGGTTCGATGCATGGCATGCGGTGGAGATTGCTTCGGCCCAAAAATTGTATGGAGATTTAAACTCCGCCAACATGGTCCTTGACATATCAATAAGAGTCCGGTTCTTCCTCTCGGCTACACCATTTTGGTGAGGAGTATATGCAGCGCAATATTGATGTTTTATCCCATAATCACTAAAAAATCTATTTAAGGTGTAGTTCTTGAACTCGGTGCTGTTGTCACTCCTTATTATCAACACGGGGACATTGTGTTTGCGTTGAGCCATGTTGATGAAGTCAATGAAGTCAATGAAGTTTTCTTGGGTCTCACTTTTCAAATTGAAGAAATATACCCATGTGTATCTTGAGTAGTCATCAATAATCACCAAACAATATTTCTTCCCACCAAGACTTGCATGAGATGGAGGACCAAAGATATCCACATGTAGGAGCTCTAAGATTCTCTTGGACTTGATGTAGTTCTTCGGCTTGTGAAGAGAATCATGCATCTTTCCTTCAACACAAGCCTTGCAAACACGATATTTGGCAAAACAAATATTTTCTTTTAGTCCAACAATATGGCCATCCTTGTGGAGACTTTCCAAAGTTCTCATGTTGACATGGGCTAGACGGCGATGCCATAACCAACCCACATTGGCCTTTCCGAATAAGCACATAGCACTTGTAGTGGTTTTCCTCGAAAAGTCCACCACATACAAGTCATTTTCGACGTACCCAACGAAAGTGACCTTTAGATACTTTCTCCACATGAGGACCACAATATCACTATCAATAAAGACGGCAAAGCCCATCTTTCCAAGAGCACGGACTGAAAGTAAATTATAGCCAAGGGTCTCAGCAAGCATGACGTCCACGAGAGTAATATCATGGGCAACCATAACCTTTCCGAAACCCATTACCTTAGACTTAGACTTGTCGGCATATGTCACGGATATTTGATCATCATTTGGTCTCAACTCCTTGAAAATAGATGTGCTTCCGGTCATATGACCTGTGCATCCACTATCAAGCACCCATTTTGACCCTCCGAAAGCATAAGTCTACAAAAGATCAAACTAGTTTTTAGGTACCCATTTTTCAATGGGCCCTCTTTTGTTAGCAATAAGGGTCTTGGGAACCCAAATAGACCAAGAAATATAACCATCAAATGGGCCAACATATTTTTCATACACATCACCATAATAATCACGCATTAAAACATAGTGAGGGTTAGCACTTCCCGCAAAGTCATCACGGGACATAGTTTTGCCACTTGTGGTCTTACTACCCATAATGACCTTGTCTTTTCCTTGTGCACGCTTGGCTTTCTTCTTGTTGTTGTTCTTCTTATTGGCTTTGGAGACAAATCCAATGCCCCCTTTCTCACTATTTGGCTTCTACTTACTTAAGAGGTCATCAATGGACTTGTTTCCTTTTGGAAAGGTGGCCTTAGCTATCCCCCCTTGAACCTAGCATTTTCTTCAAGTATATTTGTACAACTAGAAGGAATGAAAGTAGTAGGTGAATAAATATTGGTCAATTGAATTTGAATCTTTTCACGAGACTTTGTGAGTAACAAGAGTTCACTCTCCAAGGCCTTGTGAGCCTTGTCAAGCATCCTAAAGTCCTTGGCAAGTTTTTCATGAACAACACCAAACTCAATCTTGTCCTTTTAGCCTTTTTATATTTAGCAATAGCATGGTATCATTCCTTGACGAGTCTATTAAAATTTATGTCATTAGCCCCATCAAGCCCTTCAAGTTTTATTTCAAGAGACAACATAGTCTCTTGTTCTTGTTATAGAGCATTATTTAGAGTTTCTACCTCAATCATGTGATCTCTCCCTAGTTTACATCTCTCATCAAGAAGCTCCTATGTGAGAGAAAGTTGATCTAAGAGGTCCACAAAATGTCTCTTGTGTTCCCCTTGCAAGTTATTCATGAACTCATCAAAAGAAATTAATTCTTTTTTGACCTTAAGAGATATCTCATCATAAAATTCATTATCAACCAAGGAGGAGGGGTGTGACGATGATAATACCTCCGTTCCTCTTGCCATAAGGCAAGTGATGTTCTTGTTGGAGATATTCTCATTTGGAGAGTCGAAGAGGGAGAATGTGGATGTAGAAGTAGTGGCAAGAGAAGACACACCACCTGATGTTTCCTCTTCATCATCTTCATTGTCGGAGGAGAATGCTTCATGAGTGATCAATACAATTTCACCCAACTTCTTGTTGGTGGGATTCTTCTTGATGAAGGGTTTCTTGAAAGGAGCTTTGGAGGTTTTCTTCAACAGAAGTTTACCCCATGATCTTCCCTTTTCTCATAGGGACAACCAACAACAAAGTGATAGCGGTCACCACAATTGAAGCAAGTTCTTAATTTGGTGACATTATCTCTTCTCCCATTAGGGTTGCTTCTTCGTTGCATCTCCATCTTGGCCTTGGCGGGGTATTTCCAAAAGTTTCTTGCATATAGAGCCATATATTCACCATGAGCAACCTTGACATCATCGGGGAGGCTTGTAGATAAGCCTTCATCACTATCATCTTCATCCACATACTCTACAACTTTGGATTTTAAGGCAAGGTTGACACCATTGCTCATTCCAAGGGCTCGAGCACGGGCATCTTTAGCATTCTTGGCGGCAACCTTGAAACAGGCCATCTCTTGCATAACTTCATTGGAGGTCATAGTTGTGTCTTCCTTGCAGACTCTTCAGGTCAGTGGGCTCAAAGGGCATGAGTGCACTCACATATTTCCTTTTTATCCAAGCATCATCCACATGTGAGGCACCCACATTCCTAAAGGCGGTGGCGGTGGACTTGAGCCTTATATACATGTATTCATGATCTTCACCATCCTTCATATAGAAGCCTTCGGATTCATTGCTTAGTGCATCATACCGGTTCCTTCTCATGCTCTCATTACCAACATATAGCTCCGTGATAGCATCCCAAGCTTCCTTGGCGGTGTTGAGGTGTTCAGTGTGAGGGTAATCTTTTGTACCCAATCCTTGTTGAATCATGTGCAAAGCGGTGGCATTGAGTTGACTATTGACAACTTATTTTCTTGTCAAGTTGGTTGGACCCACAATACAGAGTCCTTATTCGATGATGTTCCACAACTCAATGCAAGATCTGCGCACATGAGATTTCATTAGAGATTGCCATTGAGAAAAATTAGATGCAGCAAGATTAGGTGGGTCTCCTCTATTGTTTATATGAGTGTGAGGGATTGGAGGGTCGGGAGAATACCATCCTTGAGCCTCATGGTGCTCTCCCTTCCCACCATCCTTTGGTGGAGGGATTGGCATTTTCATTTTCCCCCACCACCACACCCACGGGTGATGATGGAGCATTCACCCTTAGGGTTGGTGGGAGTCCCCCTTGAGGAGAGGAAGGAGATGAGGCTTTAAAAAATTGCTCGAATAGATCGCGCAATTGTTTGATTTCCTTGCCCAAGGTGGAGCTCAAGTTTGTTTCCAAATTCTTGAGGTCCGCCATGGACACGATGGTACTTGCCTCACTCCTTCCTTCTCCATCTTGGCTACCCATATACTCTTAGGCGGTAAAGCCTGAATAAAGAGCCGAGGCTCTGATACCAATTGAAAGGATCATATGGGAACTAGAGGGGGGGTGAATAGGTTCTACTTCAAATTTTACTCTTTTTCAAATTAGGGTTTGACATAAAAGGTAGATTATCTAGATTATGCAACTAAGGTGAATTTACCTATATGTCAAACTAGCACCTACACTAAGCAATAAAAAGTTAAGTAAAGTGTGGTAAAGGATAGAAGTAACCAAAGTGAAGCACACGGAGACACAAAGGTTTGTTTCCCATAGTTCCTTCCTTTTGAGGGGAAGTACGTCTACGTTTGGAGAGGGGGTGGTTTCAAACCACCGACGCCACAAGAGGTCTCCCTTGTTCTCCGATGAACCTCACCCCAAAGGGTTCGATTCACCTCTTCCAGTATATTGTCAACCTTCGAGGTGGAAGCCGACACCTTTATAACAAGTTCGAGGCACACATCCACAACCTAATTGGAGGCTCCCGAATACAAGAAAGCTGTTAAACAATCAAAAACAAGCTTGTAAGAACCAAATCAAAAGCTAGGGTTTCCAAACAAACACTAGAGCAAGGGCCCCTCAAGTGAATGAGGGGGAAATGAAGATCTCTCTTAGTGAAGCTATAGATCAAGGCCTCCACCTTCGATTCTCCAAAGATCAATGACTTTGGATGTTTGGATGAAGAGATCTAGTTGATTTGATGGCTCAAATGGTGTTGGAGTTCATGAGTGGGTCGAGCAACTGGAGGAACGGGATAAGGTCCCCTATTTATAGGCCACCACTCACTGAACCGTTTTCTCACCGTTGGAAGACTTGTCAGACCGGAGACTCCGGTGTGCAGACCGGAGACTCCGGCCTACACCAGAGACTCCGGCCAATCTCCGGACCACCATTCTGAATGTCCTAGTGCCCCAGGTAAAACCTCCTCTAGGGACTCTTCATAGTTTCCGTCGCTGTGCACCGGAGACTCCGGTCTAGCCACACCGGAGACTCCGGTCCGAGGCTTGGACCAGAGACTCTGGACTGTCTCCGGTTGATCTCTGGACCCCCATACAGAAGGTCCTAGGCTAATTTATGGAGTCCCCTCCGAATATTCCTAGGGAAACTCTGGACCACACCGGATACTCCGGTCTGGAGTTCCCCAGAAACCTGCATATTCTGCAGGGATAATTCTACAGTTCAAGGTCCTTTTTCACTTTTTATTATATCAACATATAGACATTAGCATACTGTAAAATGATCCACGAGTTGTTAACGAACACCAAAACTAATTAAGACAGTAAATATCCTTTCAATTAGGCCCTATGAAGTTACAATCATTATCATTCAACCTAGTGGCTTGAGCAGATTGATAGCGATGCAAAGGTCCTGAGTGCAATTTGTTCCTCTTTTGCTACAGTTTTAACTATTTTGCACGTCATAAGTAGAAAAATACAAAGGGTCATTTTAGAAAAATTATGATGCTATAGTTGGACGAATTTGGTCAAACTTGCTGAAATTCGATTAAATTGGACTAAAATGCTTTCGGGATGTAAGTTGTGGGACTAGTTTTTCTCCCTTTGCAAGATGTGGGACTAAAACGCTCCTGCGGTGCAAGATGTGAGACTAAAAGTGTATATACCTCTTTTCAAAATTAACTTAAATAAAAAACTAAAAGTCTCACATTAGTCATTTTCTTCATTCACACTTTCCTGTTTCTCCTTTTCTACAATAACTCAAATGGAGTTTAGTTGATTCTTGTTCAATAAAACTAGGACTAAAAATATAAAAAATACAACCCAAGTATATTTACATACCGATATGATCATCACCTTCCACGGTTCTATGATTCTTGCTAAACTTTATTTCCCATTTTTTTTGTAACTAGATGTCTCATTAAAGTTTTGCACAGATTCTTGTTTCATGAAGAAACACAAAAATATTTTATGAATGTATGAATATTTAGTATAGTTTTATATATGGTGTATACATGTTATCTTGAAGAAACACATATATCTGTGTAGCTTCGTACATATTTCGCTGAGGTGTGAAACTTTAGTAACTTTGTTTGTGAAACTTTAATATAAATTTTCATGAAACCTCAGTAAATGGGAAGTTAAAGAACAATGTTGTCCTTGTATCATAAATGGGAAGTGTTGATAACATGCAAGTGCATAGGGCTATCATACTATATTACTTTATGTGGAGTATTTTCCCAAAAATATCGTTCCACTAGAGCGTCGCTCCTCGGAAACCACCGGCCCGCGGCTAAGTTATCACACGCCGCAGCTACGTTCCACCCAAACCATAGTTTAAAAATAGTCCACTCTATAAGTTGGTAGGGAAAACAGTAATAATGAGAGGAGATTATAAACAACCGGTACTAGAACACATAGTAAAAAACAATGTAAGCAAACTAGAATAGAAAATATAAATAACTAAAGTGAAAAAAGTGAAAAAAGTGAAAGAGAATTAATGCAATGATTACTCAAACAAAGTGGCCTACATGTGGTGAATCACTAGATATGCCTATGGCATGATTTACCATATATTTGGCTGTCCCTCAAATACTCAAATAGTGTTGCCTTCCAACTAATCATTGTATTAAACAACTCAATTGTCCTCCTCTGTTCCATACACACAATAAGCAAGTGGGGTCTCTCAAATAGAGTCGAACGACTAGACTATGTCGAGAGATGAATTCAATAGATTGAGATGGATGAAATTACACAAGGAATCCTTTTCTCAAAGAAGAGGAAAATGGGCATATGGCGAAATCGGTAGACACTACGGACTTGATTGTATTGAGCCTTGGTATGGAAATTTGCTAAGTGGTTAGGCAATAGAAGATATTAAGATCATAAAAGGCATTACAATTGCCCACGCCCCACAAATAGTGGATCTCCCAAAGAATAACTTCTCCTGTTATACCGAAGAGCAATAATATACATGAAAAAATCAATTGATATACATAGACCACATTTCCTTTATGGACAAAATATACATGGAATCAAATTAAAAAATACTTTGTCTTTTATTTCACGCACAAATGCGCAAAAAATGATCCTCAACCCAGCATTCTACCCGAATGCACGTATAACGGTGTGTTCCTGCTTCAGCTCCTGTTGGCGAGCGACACGATGAGCGAGCGGAAGTACTTGGTAACGGCGCCCTTCTGCCACCGGAGCCGCTTCCACCGGCTGCCGAGCAGAACAGGGTGTAGCCCCAGGATGTGCTCCGGCATGAAGTCGTGCCTCGTCAGGATCCCAACCACTGGCGACCTCTGCAATTTGATGATTCAGCATATGTAACACAATCCTCCTGGATCGATCGATCGGTGGAAAAATTTGCAGTACTAATATACTTACATCGCAGGCCTTTGGCACAACGAGGAGGTGGCGCAGGCCGACCTCCCGGAAGAGGATGAGAGCCTTGGCCAGCGACATGGTCTCGACGACGGTGTACGGCGACGCGTTGGTGAACGGATGCAGGTCGACGTACATCTCCATCTCCTCCGCCGATAGCTCCACGTCGTCGATGGTGTCCTGCTTCCCGGATCCCCGCTTGTCGAAGTCTTGAGCCTCGAACCTCCCCTCGATGCTGTACTCCTTGGGGTACCTCTCCTGCACCGGCAGGAACTCCCTCTTCTTGAGGAGCAGCAGCAGGTGCGCCCTGAGCACCAGCCCGTACAGCACGGGCGCCGTGGCGAAGGGCGGCTCGTCGATGACCGGGAACGCGTGGTGCCTCGTGGTCCTGAGGATGTGCACGACGTGGCCGACCTTCTCGACGCCGTTGAAGCTGCGCAGCGGGCCAGCCACCACGTCCCCGACGGCGAGCTGGCGCATGTAGGGCTCGGCGTGGCCGTCGAGGTGCGGCAGGCCCTTGAGCTGCAGGATGAGGTCGTAGATACTGGAGTTGAAGAAGTCGGCGACGGTCTTGGAGATGAGCAGCACCAGCATGACCAGCGGCAGGAGGAGCAGGTTGTTGGTGAGCTCCACGATGATGACGCACACGGACACCGTCATGCGGAGCGTGCCGCCCAGGAAGGACGCGGAGCCGAGGATGGCCACGAGGCCGTGGTCGAGGTCGGAGCTGGGACCCAGCAGCATGGCCACGAGGCGGCCGTAGGTGGCCCCCGTGAGGATGATGGGGACGAAGAGGCCCGACGGCGCGACGACGCCGTAGCTGAGCACGCCCAGCGCGTAGGAGGCGACGAAGAAGGCGAGCATGGAGCCCGGGTGGTAGACGTCGTTGGTGCCCGTGGTGTAGAGGTTGCGGATGGCGTCGTCGTTGATGTTGAGAAAGAGGCTGGCCAGGTCGTTGTAGTGGCCCGGCGGGCAGTGGAACCGCCGGAACCGGTTCAGAGAGCCGCATGCGCCGTTGGGCTCCGCCGTCGCCATGGGGCAGGCCCGGCATGGCGCGAACCAGGGAAGCCCGAACAGGCAACACGACGTCAGGATGGACACGGCCGCCGCTAGCAGCAGCTTGTGGACACGCCCTCTCCTGCCAAGCGAATGTGACAGTTAGGAAAATCTCCGCGAGAGCATCATCAGTTAATTAATTGCGGAACTGAACACATGCTTACTCGTTGATGATGTTGTAGAGGCGAAGAACTTTCATCATGAGGAAGTTGTAGAGGCCACCGAGGACGGCGCCGATGACGCCGATGAGGATGACGGTGGGGATGTCCTTGAGATGGTACGTCATCAGGTCGTCGAACAGGGTGCTCACGTCGTACATGATCAGCCCGCCCTCGCCGAACATCCCGCACCTCCCCGTCCCGCACAGATCTATGAACAGCCGCAGCACCACGGCCACCACCGCCGTCGTGAAGAACGAACGCCATATCAGCGCGCTCCGCCACCTAGTTTTTTTCTCGATAAAGGAAACACATTACTGAATGTCAGGAACATTATGAATGCACAGAGCCCCCAATATATATACATACCACGAGGAGAGTGATTCCAGAGCGAACAGGACGCCGCCGACCGGCGCCCGGAATGCGGCGGTCATACCGGCGCTGGCGCCGATGGTCACGAGGTCACGGCGGTCGCGGTCATTCTTGAAGTAGCGTAGCCAGCGACAGGTGAGGCCGTACTTGCGTGAGCCGCCCTGGCCGAAGATGGCGGCAATGCACGCGCCCGTGTGCACCATTGGTCCAGCCTTGCCGACGTGCAGCGACGACGAAACGGCGGCTGCGTTGCCGATGACCTGCACGATTCGGAGTTCAGGATATTCATTGTTCAAGTCACTTGAGTACAAAGGAACATCTATAAGAATGTGTTGAAATTTATATTCTCTCGCCCGAAAATAAGTGAATTGGATTTGACTAGATTTACATGTACTCCCTCTGTTTCATAATACTATAAGATGTTTTATCTTTATAAAAAAAGTGTATCTAGACTTTCCTAGTGTGTAGGTTCACTCATATTCATTTCAAACCTAGAAGTCTAGATACACTCCTTTCACAAATCTAAAACATTTTATATCATGAAACGAAGGGAGTATTTAGACGTGTTTTATTATGTAAATACGTATGAATTTAGACAAATTCAATTCACATATTTCCGGACGGGTGAGTGGAAGAAAAGGTCAGGTACTCCCCATATTTCAATTAATTTAACTTCTAGCTTTGTACTACCTCTACACGGGCTTTTTCTCCGCTCTATAGATAAAGCCACCAAAAGTTATGAGAGAACACTTTTACACAACACATAAAGATAACAAAAATAATTCCTAAGTGTCAAACTTGCCACCAAAGAGACATAAATGAGAGTCTGAGGGTACCAGAGCTCCATGATGACACCCCCAAGAGGGTAAACAACATGGAGTGCCGTCATCGTCGAGACCAAAAGGTCTGGGGTTTTCACCCGGAGCCAAAAGTGGAGAAGGTACCAACAATGAGGACTCCATGAGGGTTATGCTAGCCGTAGGCATCGCCATCATTGGCGCTCAAGCACCCTGGTCGAGAAAACCTTCAAAACCACAAATGATACCTCCAACCACCCATGTCTTCAAGCCACGCCTCCAAACCCGCTCCTCACCACCATCATGGCCAAAGGAAGAGGCCATCACCACCAGCATGTTGCTTGTCATAGAGTCGTCCGTGCAGTCCACCTTACGTGGACGCTGCCCGGCGTCGAAAGTCACGCACCCACGATGGGGAAGACGCTATGATGACAAGACCACCAGACAAAACGTGAAAGGGACAGAGCTAGCTGGCAAGTTCCCGGACAACTGGGTTCAGCGTGTGATCGCCCACAAGTTGAACCCGCAGACCCCATAACAACAAGACTGCTAGGCAGATGCCCGATCTGGGCCCACTGACCCAAATCTAGCACTCTCCGTTGTCAAGAGATAAAGTCACCCCATGTAGCCAAGAGAAAACAACCGCTTTTCTATGGCACTCGCCGGTGGCAGCAGCAAAGGGAGGGGGTGGCGGTGGATGGCGGGGTTTGCCACGTGTCTTATCGAGGATGACCCAGGATGGAGGAGTCTCTCTTCCCAAGGACTCGATCACTGGGATGGCCATGTTTCAGGGTTTTTTGGCGAAATTCCACCAATATATTAAAAATCATCAACATTATTACAAATAAATCCAAAAGTAATAAAAATTATAGATAGATCACCGGACCACCACCTGGCGACAACTACAATCACCTACGCGAGCCAAAGACACTCTTCCATCCTCGTCCCTCTATGATGGAGTGCCTCATCTTTTGGCTCCGTTCGTAAGGAAATAAAAAAGCTTAAAGGGGCACTTGATGATGCTAGGCCTCAGAATTTGGCCATCGATGCCTCACAGGAGGTACGAGCCATCGAGGAAAAACTTCACCATCTCTATGAAAGAGAGGAAATTATGTATAAGCAAAGGTCAAGGCAGGACTGGTTGAAGGCTGGTGATAGAAATACAAGAAATTTCCAGAACCGAGCGACTCACAGGAGACGCAAAAACACAGTCTGGTATCTTCTTCGTGCAGATGGAAGTCGTTGTGATACTGATGAAGGGATGCGGGATATAGCTCAGATTTTATATGATAACCTGTACACCTCGAAGGGGGCCTCCAATATGCCTCGTATCCTGAAGCTGATAGCAGCGATGACAGATTCAGAAATTGAAAAAGCCCTTTTCAAATGGGCCCAACAAAGTCTCCTGGGCCAGATGGGCTGCCAGCATTGTTCTTTCAGCGCCACTGGGCTGAGCTGAAAGCTTCTGTTTGCAATTCGGTGCATGATTTTCTGGCAGGGAACGAATGCCCGAGGGGTTTTAATGATACAATCTTGGTCCTGATCCCCAAAGTAAACTCTCCTGAATCGTTGTCCCAGTTCAGCCCGATTAGCCTCTGTAATGTGGTCTACAAACTTGCCTCGAAGACGCTAGCAAATCGGTTGAAAACAATTCTGCCAATTTTGATATTTGAGGAACAGAGTGCCTTCGTCCCGGGCAGGCTAATCACTGACAACGTTTTTATTGCTTACGAATGTACTCAGGCGATTAGAACAAGAAGAAGGAAGACGCCGCTATGTGCGGTGAAGCTAGATATGGTCAAAGCCTACGACAGGGTTGAGTGGATCTTCCTGGAAAATATGCTTCTGAAGATGGTTTTTGCGAGGGTATGGGTGGACATGATTATGCGGTGCATCACCTCTGTTCGCTTCATGGTCAAGCTGAATGGTGGCATATCTGAGCCTTTCCATCCCTCCAGGGGTCTGCGGCAAGGAGACCCGATATCCCTGTATTTATTTATTTTCTATGTGGAAGGTTTCTCGGCGCTGCTTAAAGAAGCTCAACGAGCAAACGAGATAAGAGGTGTTCAGTTCGATGCAGGAGGTCCTCATGTCACTCACCTGTTGTTCGCGGATGATAGCGTTGTGTTCCTTGAAGCATCGTCTAGTAGTATGATTGCTCTAAAGCGTGTGCTGATGGACTATGAGATTAGCTCTGGGCAGAAGGTCAACTTGCAGAACTCTTCCATATTTTTTGGCGCGGGTTATGCTGACGGTGTCAAAGCTAATCTTAAGCAGATTATGGGTATCTTGTCGGAGGCGCTTTCTGAACGATATCTGGGACTGCCCACTATCGTTGGTCGCTCAAAAGATGGGTGCTTTAAGCATCTTCGAGAGAGAACTTGGAGCAAGGTTAAGGGCCTGAAAGGACAAGGTATGTCAAAGGAAGGAAAGAGTATCCTTGTCAAGTCGATTCTTCAAGTTGTACCGTCGTACGCGATGAGCTGCTTTCAGTTTACAAAGAAAATGTGTAAGCAGCTAAGCTCGATCACTTCGGACTTCTGGTGGGGGGACAAGGAAGGCCAGCGGAAAGTTGACTGGATCAGTTGGGAGCGAATGTGTAAGAGCAAGGAAATGGGGGGCTTGGGTTCAGAGACTATGAATGCTTCAACCAGGCTTTTTTAGCCAAACAAGGGTGGAGGCTTATTACTAATCCAAACTCCCTATGCGCTAAGGTGCTGAAAGCTAGATACTATAAGGAGGGGGATTTCTTGACAGTAGGTTGTCCTAGCAAGGCTTCTTTCACGTGGAAGGGGATTATATATGGTAGAGAGCTCTTGAAAGCGGGGCTTCTTTGGCGGGTTGGTGACGACCGATCAATAAAGGTAACATGCGATAATTGGATACCACGTGCGGGAGCCCAACATCCACTGGGATGTAAACATGATGATTGCCCGGAGTTGGTCAGGGATTTTATTGTATCTGCGGGGGGTGCGTGGGATGAAGAAAAGCTGCATGAGTTTTTCTATGAGATCGACATTGCCGATATCCTACGTACACCGGTTGGCCGGCAAGGAGCTGAGGACTTTCAAGCTTGGAACTTCTCTAAGAATGGTGTGTTTTCTGTGAAATCGGCGTATCATCTTGCCACTCAGCGCAAGAGGATGAGGGGAGGTATGGAGGAAAATTCTAATTCTTGCGCTGATCATAAAGGGTGGCTTGCGCTTTGGGCGGCTCAAATCCTAGGCAAGACAAAGGTTCATGTGTGGAGGCTGATAGAGAATGGCTTAGCCGTGGGTACCGAACTCAATCATATGAAGATTAAAGACAGTGTTGTATGTCTAGTGTGCGGCAGAACAGAGAGTTTGGTACATCGGTTTTGGACCTGTCCTCATTCAGTTTCAGCGTGGTCCTTTCTTGCAGAGCAAACTGGTGTGAAGTGGGAGGGGCCACCGGGAGAATATCATGCCATATGGAGCTTAAAGGGTGGTTTCTTGAGTGGCTTGGAAAAGCCAAGTCCGATCAGCTGCCCTGGATGTGTACCATGCTGTACAATCTATGGCAGGCAAGAAACGATGCCAGAGAGACAAAAAATCTGCAAGCACCGAAGGATGTAGCCATGAAAACCTGTGCTGCGGTGGAGGAATGGACCAATGTCCATGCGCCAGTCACTAGTTCGAGGGTGCTGGACAACGAAAGGTGGATCCCGCCAGAGCAGCCTTGGAGTAAGGTCAACACGGATGGCGCTTTCCGTCAGGAGGATAGTAGCGGTGGGGGAGGTGTGGTAATCAGAGTCCACCATGGGAGGTTATTATCAGGGGCCTGCCATTTTTTTAACCACGTTGCTGATCCTGAAGGCGCTGAGCTCCTTGCGTGTCGTCGGGGCTTGCTGCTTGCGAAGGAATGTCAGGTTCGTAGGGTGTGGCTGGAAACGGACTGCGCGACAGCTGTGGCGAAATTGAGCAGGGAAGATCGGGACAGGTCAATATATGGGTCATTAGTGGAAGAAATTAAAGCGCGGATGAAAGACTTCGATGAAGTGATGATAGGTGCAGTACAGCGAACGGCGAATGGTGCTGCACATCTCCTTGCAAAGGAAGGCTGCGACAATAAAACTCATAGGGTATGGTTGGGGTCCCCTCCGGCTAGTCTTGGTAGATCTCTTGTAATGGACACTTTGAGTGATTAATATATTCGCAGCGTGTTTGCTCTCAAAAAAAATCCTCGTCCCTCTATCACTAGACCGAGATAAAACTTGTCATAGTAGAGATTGTTATCAACGTTTTAGCTTCGTACTAAGTCATCCTAAAATTGGTATTCCCTCCAATCTAAATTAATTAACTCGGATTTATCTAGAATATGTTTTAGTGTTGTATACATTGAAATCTAGACAAATTTAAATCAATTAATTTGAAATCTAGACAAATTGAAATCTAAGTCATCCTAAAATTGGTATTCCCTCCATTACGGTTGGCCGGGCGGATGGTTCAGTCAGAGTTCGGTACCAAAATCAAACAAAATCATGTCCTCTTCCATTTCACTTTCAGCGACATAAAGATCTGAAGGTTCTACTACTAGCTCCAATGATTGATCCAGTCACTACTCTACCCACCCAATGAGAAGACAAATCGACGCAGTGTAGCTGGATGAGGACTGATCTAATGGATCGGAACAAAATTTAAATAATTTCAAGGCCTCAATTATTAGTGATGGTCCACCACCCAGAAAATAGTTTCTTCTTGCGTACGGTACTAGTATGGATTAAAAAACTTGCTGGGGAGCCTTATAGTATACTCCCTTCGTTTTAAGGTTTAATCGTTCTTGTTTTGGATGTTTTTCTTTGACCAAGAATTATTCTAAATATGTAAAGAGTTTTGGTATAAAATTAGTATCATCGGAAAGTATTTTTCAATACGAATCCAACGATACTAATTATGTACAATATAATCAAAATTTTATTGCTCAATTTTTTTGTCAAACTTTGCTTTAGAAAGCGTGTGCGTCTTAAGACTTAAAACGGAGGTACTATTCGTGAGATGTTTGCGGCTGGAGGAATTGATGTCTGTTTTTATTTAATTATTATGGATAAACCAGGTGTAGCGTACAACTTGCAATCGTGAGTGGTCGTGGTCGTGCGCTGAAGAACTGGAGAGGCGATGGTGAGCTGGATTATGAGGTGGACTGACCTTGACAGCGAGGGTCTTGAGCGAGAAGATGTTGGGCGCGTCGACGCCGTTGAGGTAGGCCTTCACCTCCGGGATCCCCGACCCTCCGGCCGCCGGCGAGACGGACGCCGTGATCGCCGACGCGAACAGCAGCAGGGCCAGGTTGATGCCCGCGAACACCAAGAAGGCAGTCCAGTAGCTGCACAGGAAAGATCGAGGAGCAGGTTAAAGCAGGCAGGCAGAACTTTTTCTTTTCTTTCATCAAGATCTCCTGCTGACATGAACTTTCAGGTGGAAAGACTGGGATTGGGACAAAGTAGTCAGTAGAGACAAAAACAGAGAGAGCAATTACAAAAGCAAGAACAGCCATTGGTACTGTATTATTAGTTTTCTATACAGAGAGGAGAGACAGAGTAGGTAGTGACCTGCTGGATTCCATGAGGGTGGACACGGCTGCGTGCTTGAAACCGGCGACGTTCTCGACGGCGAGGTTGATGAGGAAGCCGACGACGCCGGTGAGTATCCCGATGGCGAAGCAGAAGGTCCACTTGAGGACCACGTACCGGACCTGGTCGGCTTTCGCCCTCGCCCTCCAGTTCTGGTCGAAGAGGTCGTTCTCTATAATCCTGGAACGCAAAGCGAATCACACGATCGAGGATCTTGAGAGTAGTGTGAAAGAATTGGAAGCAGGGGTTTGCACTCTTACTCATAGTCGAGGCTCTCGATGGGGCATGCCTTGGAGCCGACCATGGCCACCTGAGAAATGTTGTTGGCGGCGCTGCGTTGGAGGAGAGCCCGCGTCAGGGGTGGACGCTGTTCCTCGTCCTCCATCACAATGTCCTCCCGCGGAGCCGTGGACGCCATGGAGGGAGGGAGGGAGGGAGGGAGGGAGGGACGGGGAGACTCGCAATTGCAGAGGACGGAGTAGATAGGTGGTTTAATTGGGGGCGAAGAGGGCGGATGAATGACAGGAGTCGGTAAGCGTGGTCCATAGACCAAGAGATTGATTGAATAATAAAGAATGTTTGTCGTCAATATATATATTTATTTCGTTCGTCGTTTGGCATGTTTCGATTGGGAGGCTCGGTGTTGAATTGGACTGAATACTAAATCAACCTCTCGTTTGAAATGGACTCCAATGCAAATTGTGCAAGAATTACAAAGAGAGAAGTGAATACCCACTGCTACTCCCCCTGCTCAACCCCAAGCGACGCCTATGGAACCTCCAAGTGCGCTCACAAGCGCCGTCCCGTGCTCCTCTGCCCCTGCTCACACCCCAAGAGCCGCCCCCTGTTTGCCTCCAGGCGCCTCTACCCCTGCTCCGCCGGAGTCGAGGACGAAGGATGAGGCCGCCGCGAATCACCTTGTTGGGCCAGGGGATGCACAGGACACCCGGTAACTGTTGGGCCAGGAGTACGTATGTAGCCCGTGTAAAGCCGCAAGTTTCTTTAACTGGACACCGGCAGGCCTGCAACTGCGCGCTGCGTTCTCCACCAATGCCATGCATCTCGGTTATTTCTCAAACTTGCTTTTAAACAGGCCCAAAACAAGCAAAATGACCCGGCCGTTTGGAGTTTGGAGCACGGGCGGCAGGCAGCTCGTTGCTACAGTTTTTTCTTCCAAAAAAAAAATCTATGCTTTGATTTCAAAAAAATACGAAAGGAATATCTTGGTGTAGTCAATGTTATATCAGTGCGCAAAATTTTACAACAAAAAAAATGTATTTTGGGCTTCGTAAAAATGACAGAATTTAACAAAAGGACAAAACATCGGTTCCGGTGCGGTATTCACCATTGTTAGTCGACAACAGAATCAAGATCTATTACTTTCGCTGAGTCCAAAATACAGTGTATTTCGTTCTAAATTTTTGATGCTACGCCTATTTGATTCATCTTTATGTGAAGTGTGCACTGCAGGCATTGCAGCTTGCCGTTGACGCGGAAGATGATATGGAAGGGGACAATGGGGAACAAACTTGATCAACGCCATCATTCCCCTACTCCATGGACTTCCTCAACGCGGAAGATGATATGCATGTCTTGGTGTGTTTGTGGTTGATTATGTTTCCTCATCTTCAACAAGACAAAAACATTGATCTAAGTTCACACAAAACTAGGCAGTCTATGGACTTCCTCTCTCTCCCCCCCCCCCCCCCCCTCTGAGTTGCTTTGAGAGTCGTGCACAAGAGGTCGGGGCTCTCCCGCGCCCTTTTCGCCAGAGTAGCCGGTGGGAGGTGGCTGCAGAGGGTCGCCGAGGTAGTTGTAGGCTTTAGTTTGTTCGGATGTATGCCAGTAGTGGGCGCTTTGCCCGGTAGGTGGAGCGGAGCGTCGGATCTAGGCGGCCAGATCTGGAGGCTTCTAGGGTTCTTCCTCTTTGTTCTTCTGGCCTGATGGCCGACACTGGAGACGAAGGGAAGAGCAGCTGCTTCCGTCAACAAATCGAGCCTCACGGGCAATCAATCGAGGGATGGTTGCACGCTGTGGCTCTTCCTGGCCGAGCGTGGAGGCGAGGAGGAAGGGCGCGGCGTTGCAGCTTGCGGTGAAGCAGATTCTGTCCCGGCCGGCCGTGGTGGCAAGGAGGAGTGGAGAAGCTCTGCTGCGACCTCCTCGATCTGGTGGTCCTGTTCTCCTGTTAGGGGGACGGTTTTGGTGGAGATTTTGGAGTGGGCGGGTCGCCTCCCTCCTCTTCTAGGTCGGTGTGGTGGCGATTCAGCGAAGGGCGGTGGGTTGGTTCTTCTTCCTTCTTGAGCTCTACAGGTATCTGAAGCAGCGCCTTGTGGAGTCCCCAAGCGAAGGCGAGGACGCCGGAGCTATTCCGGGCCAGAGAGGCCACTCCACGCTCGAAGATGCTCGACCTTTCCGATGCGCCATGTTTGCGCTCGCACAAACCTCCTGTGTCGAGTCAATGTATGGAGCACCTCGACGGACTCCTCCCCAAGTGGAGAGGAAAGGGATTCCCAGATTTACCCTCGATGGATGGGGGAAACAATGGGATGCCACCGCGGACCTCCCCTCATTCATATGCTAACACGATGCGCAAGGCGTCGCTGACCAGCGGCCCTGCAAAATGCAGGCGCCCACTGTTCAGGGATGGTAGCTAGCATGTGTGCATGTGCGAGTAGAAACATGAAGACAAAGCTAGCTGAAAAGAACGGTGTGGATTGATTTGGCAAGACAATCCGACGGACGGGACCACCTGTGGCTGAATCAGACGGCCAGAGGTCATTTGGATGCTCTATCCGATGGCGGAGAAGGCAGGTGGCTTCTAAGAGTTTGGGAGGGGGTTACAAATATATTCTTTAGATGTCGTTGCCCCGTCTTAATACCGCATGAGCTCTCCAGGCCGAAGTGGTATAGCAAGTCCTGTTCTCTTGTTAAGGGGACAGTTTTGGTGGAGCTTTTGGAGTGGGCGGGTCGCCTCCCTCCTCTTCTAGGTCGGTGTGGTGGCGATTCAGCGAAGTACGGTGGGTTGGTTCTTCTTCCTTCTTGAGCTCTACAGGTATCTGAAGCTGCGCCTTGTGGAGTCCCCAAGGCGAGGACGCCGGAGTTATTCCGGGCCAGAGAGGCCACTCCACGCTTGAAGATGCTCGAGCTTTCCGATGCGCCATGTTTGCGCTCGCACAAACCTCCTGTGTCGAGGCAATGTATGGAGCACCTCGACGGACTCCCCCCAAGTGGAGAGGAAAGGGATTCCTAGATTTACCCTCGATGGATGATGGGAGAAACAATGGGATGCCACCGCGGACCTCCCCTCATTCATATGCTCACACGGTGCGCAACGTGCAGGCGTCGCTGACCAGCGGGCTCTGCAAAATGCAGGCGCCCACTGTTCAGGGATGGTAGCTAGCATGTGTGCATGTGCGAGTAGAAACATGAAGACAAAGCTAGCTGAAAAGAACGGTTTGGAATGATTTGGCAAGACAATCCGACGGACGGGACCACCTGTGGCTGAATCAGACGGCCAGAGGTTATTTGGATGCTCTATCCTATGGCGGAGAAGGCAGGTGGCTTCTAAGAGTTTAGGAGGGGGTTACAAATATATTCTTTAGATGTGGCTGCCCTCTCTTAAGTCTTAATACCGCATGAGCTCTCCAGGACGAAGTGGTATAGCAAGCCGTAGCAGCAGCAAAAAAAAATGTTTGACAGTCCAGGTCACTGGGAGATCAGCCACAGCCAGCTCGCTTCAATCACTACACCTCAGTCCGTAAGGCCTCCATAACATGCAGAGCCCGTAAGTCCAGCATTACCGCTTATGAAAAACAAAGAGCGTAGTTGTTCAGTTGTACTTGTGCTCGGCGCTCTGGTAGCACCTGTAGGCTGTGTGTCATGCTTGTTCGATGCTTTGCAGCTCTAGAGTGAATCCATTGACGCTTCTTTATGTAAAACAATTTTGTGTTAATTTATCTATCGGAATTTCTAAAAATTATAAGCTCAAATACACGTTTGTAATTAACTGGAGTCGCGAGGAACGTACAAGTTTCAAGGCCTGCACGCTTCCAGATAACTAACACGTACCCTGTTCTGTACTGTTTGTTCTACACTGTTGGACGGGTCAGTAAATGAACAAAAATATCGTGTGAATACCAGTGTGAACGTTGCTCAGAAGAAGTAAGCGGAAAAATGAGAGAGAGAGAGAGACTGTTGAAGGAGGCGGTGGCCGGGTGAACCATTGAAGCACGTACACTGTAAAGGGTGCAGAATGGAGATGTAGACGTAAGGGATGGAGAACGAGGTGGTATTCCAGCTAGCTGATCACTAGTAGAAAACAGAACCATCCGTTCGCCTCTCCTAAGAGCATTAGTCCCGGTTGCGCCACCAACCGGGACTAATGCTGGTACGTGTCCCGGTTCGAGCGGGCACGGGGCCCGGAGGCATGCGTCCCGGTTGGTAAGGGGCATACGTCCCGGTTGGAGCCACCAACCGGAACTAAAAGTTTGGCGACAGCCACGTGGCGTGGCACACACCTTTAGTCCCGGTTGGTGGCTCCAACCGGGACGTTATAAATGCAACGTCCCAGCCCCCTCTGCCTTCACTCTGTTTTTTCTCTTGTTGGAAGGTGTGAGGGGTGTGCTAGTTTTTTCTCCCCTATGCATACATTCAAGGTGTTTGATGAAATGTTTGAGTGAATAATCCCGTTCAATTTCTCATAGAACAAAAATATAGAAGGTGTCCGAGACGCACTTGAGCTTTCTCCTCTTTATTTCCCTCGATCGAGGTTAGCAATCTTATCTTTTCTCTGTCATTGATACAATGCATGTGTCGATGTGAATTGGTCATTTCATTATTTATGATGTCCTGTTTTTTGATAAACTTACTTATATGATGCAGATGAACGGTCGGAAATGGATGTACGGTGACCGGCGCGTAGCCGGGTATATGAAAGGCGTGGATAAATTTATCGATATGGCTACGACAAACAAAGAGAATAGTTTTATACGTTGTCCATGTGTTCAATGTCGGAACAACAAGGAGTACTCTTCCTCGAAAATCATTCGCGGCCACCTGATTATGAAAGGTTTCATGCCCAACTATAATTGCTGGACCAAGCACGGGGAAAGAGGGGTTATGATGGAAGATGGTGAAGAAGAAGATGATGATAACAACTATCATCATATGTTTCCTGAATACAGTGATACTGCAATGGAAGACAATGGAGAGGAAGGAGGTGAAGAACGGGCATCAGATGAGCCGGCTGATGAACTTGGTAGGGTCATTTCTGATGCAAAGCGAGACTGTGAAACAGAAAATGAGAAGTTGAAGTTAGAGGGCATGTTAGAAGATCACAAAAATTGTTGTACCCAAATTGTAAAGATGGCAGCACAAAGCTCGGTACCACACAAGAATTTTTGCGATGGAAGGCAGAGTGTGGTCTAACTGACTCCTCATTTGAAAAGATGCTGAAAATAATGAAGCCGAAGTTTCCAAAACATAACGAACTTCCCGAGAGTACCTACGAAGCAAAGAAGACTCTCCGTCCTCTAGGATTAGATGTGCAAAAGATACATGCATGCATTAATGACTGCATCCTCTACCGCGGTAAGGAGTATGAGAATTTAGATAAATGCCCAGTATGCAATGCGTTGCGGTATAAGATCAGACGAGATGACCCTGGTGATGTTGAGGGAGATCCCCTCCGGAAGAGGGTTCCTGCTAAGGTTATGTGGTATGCTCCTATAATACCAAGGTTGAAACGCATGTTCAGAAACAAAGAGCATGCCAGGTTGTTGCGATGGCACAAAGAAGACCGTAAGAAAGACGGGAAGTTGAGACACCCTGCTGATGGGTCACAGTGGAGAAAAATCGAGAGAGACTTCCCAGACTTTGCAGGTGACGCAAGGAACTTATGGTTTGGTCTAAGTACGGATGGCATGAATCCTTTTGGGGAGCAGAGCTGCAGTCACAACACCTGGCCCGTGACTCTATATATCTACAACCTGCCTCCTTGGTTGTGCATGAAGCGTAAGTTCATTATGATGCCAGTGCTCATCCAAGGCCCGAAGCAACCGGGCAACGACATTGATGTGTACCTTAGGCCATTAGTTGAAGAACTCTTACAGTTGTGGGGTAAACCAGGTGTACGTGCGTGGGATGAGAACAAACAGGAGCCATTTGATCTACGAGGGTTGTTATTCGTAACCATCAATGATTGTCCTGCTCTTAGTAACCTTTCAGGACAGACAAACAAGGGATATAAGGCATGCACACACTGTTTAGATAAGACTGAAGGTACATATTTGCATAAATGCAAGAAGGTTGTGTACCTAGAGAATCGAAGATTTCTTCCGACCAATCATCCCGTAAGAAAGAAAGGCAAGCATTTCAAAGGTGAGGCAGATCACCGGAAGAAGCCTGAACTCCCTGCTGGTGATGATGTATTTGGTATGGTCAAGGACATAGAAGTAATCTTTGGAAAGGGTCCTGGCGGTCAATCAGTTCCGAACGACGTCGCTACAGGACACGCACCCATGTGGAAGAAGAAATCTATATTTTGGGAGCTGCCATATTGGAAAGTTCTGCGTGCCCGCTCTTCAATCGACGTGATGCACGTGACGAAGAATCTTTGCGTGAACCTGCTAGGATTCCTAGGCGTGTATGGGAAGACAAAAGATACACCAGAAGCACGGGAGGACCAACAAATTATGAAAGACCCAAAGAACATGCATACACATAACAAGACGGATAAAGGTCGTCACTTAAGTCGTTCCAGCTATGCTCTTACCAAAGCAGAGAAGGAAATATTTTTTGAAATCCTTTACAGTATCAAGGTGCCGTCGGGATTCTCATCTAATATAAAGGGGATAATAAATATGGCAGAGAAAAAGTTCCAAAACCTGAAGTCTCATGACTGTCACGTGATTATGACGCAGTTGCTTCCGATTGCATTGAGGGGGCTTCTACCGGAAAATGTTCGAGTACCCATTGTGAAGCTGTGTGCATTCCTCAATGCAATATCTTAGAAGGTAATCAATCCAGATATTCTGCCAAGGTTACAGAAGGATGTGGTACAATGTCTTGTTAGTTTTGAATTGGTGTTCCCACCATCCTTCTTCAATATTATGACGCATCTCCTGGTTCACCTAGTGGAAGAGATTGCCATTCTCGGTCCGGTATTTCTGCACAATATGTTCCCCTTTGAGAGGTTCATGGGAGTCTTAAAGAAATATGTTCATAACCGTGCTATACCAGAAGGAAGCATCTCCAAGGGATATGGAACAGAGGAGGTCATTGAGTTTTGTGTTGACTTTATTCCTGACCTTAAGCCGATTGGTGTTTCTGACTCGCGGCATGAGGGAATACTAAGTGGAAAAGGCACGCTGGGAAAGAAAGAAATGATATGTAGGGACGGGGATTCTTTCACTAAAGCACACTACACAGTTCTACATAATTCCACCTTGGCAGCTCCGTATATCGAGGAACACAAGAATATTGTACGCTCCAAAAACCCGGGGAAGCCTGAATCATGGATTACAGATGAACACATGAAGTCTTTTGGTGGTTGGATGCTGACACATCTCTTGAATGACACCACTATTGGAGATCAGCTATACTTGTTGGCTGCGTCAACATCTTCTACTGTATTGAATTTCCAAGGGTACGAAATAAATGGGAATACATTCTACACGATCGCCCAAGATAAAAAGAGCACCAACAAAAATAGTGGTGTCCGCTTTGATGCAATAGACAAGAATGGACAAAAGGACACATATTATGGTTACATAGAGGAGATATGGGAACTAGACTATGGAGTCTCTTTTAAGGTCCCTTTGTTTCGCTGCAAGTGGGTCAACCTGAATGGGGAAGGGGTAAAGATAGACCAGTTGTACGGAATGACAACAGTGGATCTCAACAATCTTGGTTATAGAGATGAACCATTCGTCCTAGCCAATGATGTATCTCAGGTTTTCTATGTGAAGGACATGTCCTCCAGACCGAAAAAAAAGAAAAAAAATATGCAAACGAATACATCATATGATGAGCCAAAGCGTCACGTAGTTCTTTCAGGGAAAAGAAACATCGTGGGAATCGAGGACAAGACAGACATGTCAGAATATTATAATAAGTTTGATGAAATTCTGCCCTTCACAGTGAAAACTGACCCAAGCATTCCGTTAAGTAAAGAAGATGCTCCATGATTACGTCTGAAGCGATCATAAGGAAGGACATATGCCAAGAAGTTCATGCTCATATTATGTAACTCTAGTTCATGTCTTTCGCGGTTTGTGGCTTGACCGAAGGATATCTTTCGCGGTTTGTGGCTTGACCGGGACTATATATAGGGGGGCCTTTAGTCCCGGTTTTGTAGTCTCAGTTTTTAATATTAATAAATGTCTTGAGTGTTAGTCCCGTTTTGTGGCTGGACCGGGATTATGAAGAAGTTTTCCTGATTCGTACTTACCATTAAGATCTGATCTCCAAACGCGCGCGGTCACATATTAGGGAGTGCCTCTATGACCAGTTTCTTGGAGATGTCGGAGGACTGGGATCCGGTGGCATCTCCCTGAAACTGGTCGTAGTGGTGTCCCTGCTCTCGAAAACCATCTTGTAGCTTGTAACTTCTCTAACTAGATCAATACACCTGGGAGCTAACTAATTTCACATATTAGGGAGTGCCTCTATGACCAGTTTCTCGGAGATGCCGGAGGACTGGGCTCCGTCGGCATCTCCCTGAAACTGGCCGTAGTGGTGTCCCTGCTCTCGAAAACCATCTTGCAGCTTGTAACTTCTCTAACTAGATCAATATGCCTGGGAGCTAACTAATTTCACATATTAGGGAGTGACTCTATGACCAGTTTCTCGGAGATGCCGGAGGACTGGGCTCCGTCGGAATCTCCCTGAAACTGGCCGTAGTGGTGTCCCTGATCTTGAAAACCATCTTGGAGATGCCTCAAACTGGCTGGAGGACTGGACTCGCAAGGATGCTTATTTATAGTACAAGCAGCTCGGCATAGTGTCGACACTTACGAAATAATGTCGACACTCATCCCTATTATTAGTGCTGACTCGTGTTTTGTCCCGGTTGGTGTCTCCAACCGGGACTACAGGTTCATATTTAGTCCCGGTTGGTGACATCAACCGGGACAAGGTACACGCCGCACGACATAATGTCGACACTCACCCCTATCATTAGTGCTGCCTGGCCCAGCCTGCCGAAATCCCTCTGCGTGGTGTCGACAATGAAAATCCTGTTTCAGAATGCTACCGTCCCATTTTTAGAACAATCCAAATAATGAAAATCCTTCGCGTGGTGTCATATTATGTTACATAGTTGAAAGTAAAAATACCAGACTTGTTCGAGGTTTCATGTCTTTCGGTCCACATGACCGATGTTATGTGCTGAATCACGGCATAGTTTGTGATGTTGTGCCCGTATTATGCATGTGTGTGGAAATTGGTATGGAGAACAATGTTGCAGGAGGAAGTTTTCCTTTTTGTCGCACGGAAAAGCCCTTTTCCATTTTCCGAGCGCAAAAAACGGGTCGTTTTGTGAAGTAACCACCAAAATGCCGTTTCAGAATGCTACCGTCCCATTTTCCTAAAATACTAGACCACCTTACATGGACTATCTCCCAACCGGGACATCTCAAACCTTTTTGTCCATCCCGGGTAAAAAGGACAAATGTCTGCTGAATCGGTAGGAAGTGGGTCCGGTTTGTACTACAGATACATGATCTATCGCCCGTGATTTTTTGAAAAAATCATTTTAAGACTCGCAATATGTGGTTTCTTCAGAGATCCAATGCAAGTTCTAACGATGCTCGTCCCCTATCTTCATGCACACCGGTTCGACCATAGTTATAAATTCAGATAATTAAAAACGGGCATAATAAATTCAAAAAAAATCCGAACAATGAAAATCCTTCGCGTGGTGTCATATTATGTTACATAGTTGAAAGGAAAAATACGAGACTTGGTATATTGATCATGTTTCGAAAAAACCTTCACAAAATGACCTATCATGTTCGAGGTTTCATGGCTTTCGATCCAAATGACCGATGTTATGTGCTGAATCACGGCATAGTTTGTGATGTTGTGCCCATATTATGCATGTGTGTGAACATTGGTATGGAGAACAATGTTGCAGGAGGAAGTTTTCCTTTTTGTCACACGGAAAAGCCCTTTTCCATTTTCCGAGCGCAAAAAACGGGTCGTTTTGTGAAGTAACCACCAAAATGCCGTTTCAGAATGCTACCGTCCCATAAAATACTAGACCACCTTACATGGACTATCTCCCAACCGGGATATCTCAAACCTTTTCGTCCATCCCGGGTAAAAAGGACAAATGTCTGCCGAATCGGTAGGAAGTGGGTCCGGTTTGTACTACAGGTACATGATCTTCCCGCCAGTTCTTCCCGCCATTTCTTCCCGCCAGTTTTTCCCGCCGGTTCTTCCCGCCAGTTCTTCCCTCTAGTTATCTTCCTGCCATTTCTCACTATATATATATGTAGGGTTGGCCTCCATTGTCATTGCACATCTCTAGACTCATATCTGCAACCTCATCACTCTTTCCCATGACTTCCACCGTAGCACTAACTCCCAGGGAGGCGAAGGCGCTTTGCGCCTCGAACTACCCTTGCCCGCCGGGCTACTGTGTCCCCGTCGGCTGGATGCTGAGCGCCGGAGGCGTGCCGGTTCCTCCTGTCCCTCTAGGTGTGGCGCGTCGGATGGCCATCAGGAACCACTACTACTTCGAGCTCATGCCGGAGCAGCGGAGGAATCCCAGATGGCATCCCGACTATTTCCCGACTTGGGAAGCCTTCTTCGTGGATCGGCGTGAGAGGGCGCTTGCCAGGCACGAGGAGGATGGCCCACCTCCTCCGAACTTCAACGAGGCCGGCCATCGGCTGTGGTGGCGCGGCCGGACTCTCCAAAGCGTCATGGCCTACGACACGGCCGCCGACTCTAGCCCCCGCCCGCGCTAACCTCAAGTCCAGCCCACTCATACTCAGCCTTCAAGGTTCAACTACGGCGACCCCGACGACGATAGCGACGACGGCCGCGGCGAGTACGACGACTACAGTGGCGAGTATTACAGGTGTAGGCATGAGCATGACTGAATCATTCCAACATTGCAAAACAAGTTCGGCCGATTGTGGCTTAATCTGGCCATGTATCTTAATTTTTAGTTCTTCTATGTAACTTTGTGTTAGTTGCGTTATGTACTTTAATTCCAGTTCTATCCTAATCAAATTTTCTTTCCGCCCATTATTTTCCGTCCTTTTTTTCCGCCCATTAATATATAAAAAATATAAGTTAATTCAAATCCAAATTAAAACAGAAAATGGTTTTGAATTACTTATTCAAATCCAAACACTTTTTATGTTTAAAGCTTTTCTAAATTCCAAATTAATATTAAAAAAATAAGTTAATTCATTTTTAATTATAAATGGTTCATATTTTAAATGGTTACATTAATTATTTTTTAAAACAGAAAATGGTTTTGAATTATTTATTCAAATCCAAACACTTTTTATGTTTAAAGTTTTTCTAAATTCCAAATTAATTTTTAAAAAATATAAGTTAATTCATTTTTAATTTTAAATGGTTACATTAATTATTTTTTAAAAATATAAAATGGTTTTGAATTATTTATTCAAATCCAGACACTTTTTATGTTTAAAGTTTTTCTAAATTCCAAATTAATATTCAAAAAATATAAGTTATTTCATTATTAATTTTAAATGGTTCATAGTTGAAATGGTTACATTAATTATTTTTAAAAACAGAAAATGGTTTCGAATTAGTTATTCAAATTCAAACACTTTTTATGTTTAAAGTTTTTCTAAATTCCAAGTAATTATCATTTAAAAAACATTACAAATTTAAACCCCAAAATAAAAAATAAGGCGGGAACAGAGAGAAAATACCTGAAAAAATTTAAAAACAGGGGCATATGTCCCGGTTGGAGCCACCAACCGGGACTAAAGACCCCCGCGCGCGTCCTTTATCTGCTGAAAAAATTGGAGTATACGTCCCGGTTGGTGGCTCCAACCGGGACATATGACCCTTTAGTCCCGGTTGGAGCCACCAACCGGGACGTATGCTCCCTGCTTTATAACTTGCGTGCCTCTTCTTCTTCCCCATCTCATTTCTCGACGCGCGCACAGGAACGCCGCGCCTGATCCCCACGACGCCGACAGGCTCCCCACGCCCGCCGTTGTCGTCAGCGATGTCGCCTCCGCGCCGCCGCCTCCGTCCTCTGTCTCCGGCCGCCCTTCGTCTCCGTCGTCCATCGCCACGCGCTCCGGCCGCCACTGCCGCCCGTGTCCAGCGCCTCCTGCCGCATCTCCCTCTCCTCCCCGACCGCCGACCGCGTCCACCGCCTCCATCCTCCTTCTCCGGCCGTCCTCCGTCTCCGTCGTCCATCGCCACGCACTCCGGCCGCCACCGCCGCCCGTGTCCAGCGCCGCCGCCCGCCGCCTCTCCCTCTCCTCCCCGACCGCCGCTGCCTCTCCCTCTCCTCCCGCGTCCACCGCCGCCGCCGGTACCATGAACGACCAAGAGGGCCCTTCCTTTTAGTGTGTATAATGCATGCATGTATATATTAGATTTTAGGTGTATGTATAGTATATATTATTTAGATTTTAGGTTATATTATTTAGATTTAGGATTTTAGGTGTATGTATTTATTATTTAGATTTTAGGTGTATGTATATATTTATATTTAGGATTTTAGGTGTATGTATATATTATTTAGATTTTAGGAGTATGTATATATTTAGATTTAGGATTTTAGGTGTATTTTTATATTATTTAGATTTTAGGTGTATGTATATATTTAGATTTTAGGTGTATGTATATATTATTTAGATTTTAGGTGTATGTTATTAGATTTTGATGATTATTTTAGTTGATATGATCCTCTCTGTATCGAGCCCGCGTTGTACGCCTCACCCCGCCGCCGCAGTTGTGCTCGCCGCCGGCGAGTCCCTCGACCAAATGGTCCAGCGCCGCCAATTTGTGGCCCCCCTCGATGAGCCGCGTCGAATGAGCCCAGTCTCGCTCGCTCGCGTGCCCGCAATCGGCACCGGCGTCGCCCACCCGAGGATCCCCATTGCTGATGTCACTGTGATGCAATAATTCCATTTAAATTGATTAAACAACTTTCATAACAAGTTTAATTAGAATAATATAGTAACCCCTCACAGGTGATTCCGGAGTTTCTCCGAGTTAGGGTTTTCACCCCTCGGAACCCCGATTAATTGTCGATCATGCTTTAGGGTTACATTTCAACGCAATTCAACTTGTCATATCATCATACTTGCTTAAGCATTGCATCGATGCCATGTGTTGATTGTTTCCCTTTCTTTCCGGTGTTTGGTTCTTCCCGGTAGAATACAATATCGAGATCGATCGAAGCCAGAGATCAACACCGTTGAAGCTCGAAGACAAATACTTGACCAACTGTAATCAAGTCAAGTACAAGGATCCTGAAGCTCTGCTTTCGTCTATCAACAGGCAAAGGCAAGCATAGCCCTACCATGATATAATCCTATGATTTCGAAAGCATTTCAATTCTTGCCATGATGTATACAATTCCACTGTGGTATTTTATCGATAGATAGAGTGTCCTATCTGTTGCATTACTCCCTTTAAGCTTATCGATACATAGTTTGGTATTATTAGTCTTCGGCCCCACTGGTCAGTCACTGTGGGTAGCCCCAGACCCGATTCACATTGTCAAGCAACTTAAAAACCCTATCTTAGATAAGGAATCATTAATACCCCTTAGGTGCATGTGGGTTCGACGATGTGCCTTCGCCAGGGCATTCCGAACCCTCTTAAATCGATTCCAATATGGTATTTTGTTAGTATCCAGTGTTACCTATCTGCTGGATAGTTTCCCTTTTGTAGCCTTATACTCATGTTCCCCTCTCATATGCATCCGAGGTTTCTCCGAACTAGGTTTTACACCCCTCGGAACTCCGGAATATTGATTTTAGTTGATTTTAGCTAGAGTTACCTATCTACTACACAGTTTCCTTTTTGTAGCTAGGTTTAGGGTTTAGGGTTTCTCTTCATTTTTATTATTGTGTATGTATATATTAGGGTTTCTCTGAATTGGGGTTTATATCTCTCAACACCGTACCTAACTTTATCCCTTAGCCGCTTTGACTTATTCGTTTTTCCACCTATGCAAAAAATATGGACCCACACGTCAGAGACGAAGAAAAGGAAGAGTTGATCCAAGGTGTGATCCGCGGGGAAGAAAATTTAGATGTATCAATGTTTCTGAACAACTCCGGTGAGGGTGATCCTCTTTTTGCCGGAATAGACAACTTGTTTGAGGTTGAAGGTGTTGCCTTCCGCGAGGGAGAAGGCGATGCCTTGTGTAATCGAGAAGACGACCGCTCCGGCGAGCTGCATGTAATATAATTAATTCATTAATTAATCATCTGCTATCTATATATAAATAGTAACGACGATCTTTCTTCTTTTAGCCGTCTGGATCGAAAAAATCTACTGAAAAGAGCAGACGAGGCCCAACCAAAAAGTCGCAAGACCATGAGAGGTTCAGGATCGAAGATGTCGCTGAAGACGGCAAACCGACGGCTCCCGAAGTTGTCGCAAACAAATTTGTGGCACAATGCAGAGTAATCGTTAGGGACTTAATCCTGATCACCATTCGAAATTGGAATAGGGCTGCTGATGCGGAAGAAGAGGGAACATGTTTATTTGTCCCTAACCACGCCAAAGATTTACTGTGGAAGAGGCTCATGGTTAATTTCAAACTACCAAAGATAGAGCTGGATCCAAATGCGGAGGATCCAGTTGAGGACGCCTTAGAACATGGGAGAGCCATGGAGGCTAAGGTCAGGGAATGGGCTTTGAAGAAGATGGCCCAGTGTTTCACCAAATGGAAGAAAAGATTGCACCTTGACTATGTCGTGAAAGAGAAGACTCCCGATTTCAAGAATATTCAGTTTGAGAAGATAAAACCATTCTGGGCTGAGTTTGTGAAATACAAGACATCAGAAAAAGCTAAGAAAATGTCTGCAACGAATAAGCTGAATGCTGCTAACAATAAGTATCACCATACTATGGGGCAAGGTGGCTACAGGGCTGGCATTCCTAAGTGGGAGAAACTTGAGAATGAACTGCGTGCTAAAAAGATCACCCCAGAGACAGACGATTGGGTAGAACGTGCAAGGAATTGGTTTTACGGGCATGGGGGCACGTTGGACTCGGAAGGGAAGTGTATATATAACATACGGCATAAAGAAGACCCCTTGCCAATCGAGAAGATGAGAAAAGCAGTAAAGGCTGTTAAAGATGGGGACTTCATTCCCGATAGAGAGAATGATGAGCTCACACTCTCCCTTGGAAATAAGGAACATGATGGACGAACATGAGGCACAAGAGGCTCCCAACCATGGAGGACTAGGTTTCCCGAAGAGAGGAAGAAATATCCTGATAAAAGCCGTCAGAGGAGAAAGGACAGGGCGGAAGTTGAAGCAGATAGTCAGAAAGAGCGAATGCGTATAATTGAAGAACGAATAAAGGAACAACAAGATGAAATTAACACACTTAAAGAGCAAAGTACTACCGGCCCATCTCAACAGCACACTGCATTCGATGCTACCGGCCTATCGAATAATCGAAAAAGTAGTGTGGCTTCCACCGAGGTCCCGGGTGATGACAATGGCGATGACGATGGTGCACCGACGATGGCTCCTGTTGGCTACCCAGTGGATGATATCACAGAGATGACACACTGCGAGCTACATGTCAAAGTTGTGAACATATCAATGAAGGTGGCGGTCGACTATGCCTTACCAATTGGACCCACACCAACTTACCACTATCGTCCGGTTCCAGAGGGCTATGCTGTTGTCGGGGTGGATGAAATCATGCCCACCTTTGAAGTTTTGGATCTTGACTACCCTGCAGGTGAAGGGGATGTGACTGTACTGGGAGACGCAAAAAACGTCACCATTCTATGGCCAAAGGAATGTATCGTGCCTCGAAATCACACGCCAAGGCCATCTTCGCCGCCGCCTCACCCGTCTCCAGCGAGGTCGTCGCCGCCGCGGCAGCCATCTTCGTTGCCTCACCCGGCTCCGTCACCTCACCCGGCTCCGTCGCCTCACCAATCTCCAGCGCAGCCATCGCCACGGGAGCCATCGCCGGCGCCTCAGGATAAAAAGCGTAAGCGTACCGCTACTCTGCGTCATGGTAAGCGATCGCCGAAACGTAAACAAGAGCCTCTTCCAAATGTACCAAAGGTTCCTCCCAAGAGAGCTTATGACTGTACTGAAGAGGAGACTGCGGCGATCGTTGATGCGGAAACGACAGCGTTTTTCGCTAAGCTGAGGCGGCCGAAAGAGCCAGAGTTCCCCAGCACCAAAGAAGAAAAAGCCAAAGTGTTGAAAATGCTAAAGACTCTTCATCAACCCGAGCCAAAGCTGTCATCAGACTATGAGCGTTCTATTCTCAAGTCACATGCGGCACAAAAAGCCTCGAAGAGCAGTACTGATGCAAGCGAGAAATCTGTTGCCCAGCTCGGAGAACAAGCAAAACAGTCTTGCGCCCCTCTCAAGGTGATTTCCCAAACCAATGTGGGGTCGAGCAAATATGGGGCCGAAGAGCAGTATGATCCATAGGTAGTTGCACAATACGGAGAAGCTGCCGCTGCTCAAGGTATGAGTATTGCCCAGTACTTATCCCAGTTAGAGTACTTCCCCGTGAGTGAAGTAGCATACAAATACTAGTACAGCAAACCTCTCGTCAAACCTGAGGAGGTAAACAATCTTCCAACAAAAATGCGAAGATTGCATAACTGGTACATGCATGCCACAAAGGCTGGGGCTAACTGGATAGTGCTGAGGGTTACAAAAAAGCATCATGAGAAAGAAAAGGATGACATGATATCCATTGAATTTGATGAATTATTTCAATTATTCAATCAAGACGCCTTGGACAAATCAATCATCAGTGCCTATTGTCTGTAAGTACTAATTCTGTAATTAATTTAGTCTCCAGCTATCTCACCTTGTTTATTGCATGTATATAATCATACTGTAATATGCAGAATGAAGATTCTCGAATGCAGCAGAGGACAAATCTATGACATTGGCTTCATTGACCCATATTGGGTTCATGAAGCTAATATCAAAACAAGCCCCCAGAATACGGAGGATAATATAGTACACGCGTTAAGGTTTCAAGAAATCAGAAGGGAAATACTTTTTCCTTACAACTTCGAGTGAGTGTTATTGTCTTCTATACACTTTCTATTTAGCTTACTCGATGTTAAGTATATAATTGATTAGTTATGCATTCGCAGCTTCTACTATATTCTGTTAATCATTCAACTTGACAAAGGGCGTGTACTAGTCATGGACTCAAAACATAAACCCCTTGAGCAGTGGAAGGACATGCAGATGATCCTCCAGCGGTAATTCTAATCATTACGACAATATATCGGCAACGTTCGTGAATTTTATGGTATCAAGTAATTAATAACTTCTTTTATTCATTTTTTTCGCCGGGCAGTGCTTGGAAACGGTTCACCAACAAGGCTAGGGGTGTTTGGAAAGAGGAGCTTACATTTGAAGCACTAGATGTAAGCACCACTAGCTATATCCGCGCATCTCTTTGATTCTAGTTTTGATATAGTTATTATCATGCTTGATTATTATTTTGATTGAACTATGTTCTCGTAAAGTGCCTGACACAGGGACCAGGTAACAATCTATGTGGATACTATGTTTGCGAGTTCATCCGGCAGACGTGCGATGAGAAGGGCAGAAATTTAGAGCAACTCCACGTACGTAAATAATTTCTATAGTTTTTAATTACAATCAAATTGTGTTTAGTTTCATTCATATAGGCTGACTCCTTTTTTAAATCAGATCGAACGTCTACGGGACGGTCTTCTGCCAAAGGATCGCGTACGAGCAATTCAGGAGGAATTGGCGGGATTCTTGGATGCAGAAGTCCTAAACCCAAAAGGGGAATACTATTCGGCTGTGTATAGACAATAGGGATTATAAAAAGAGCAATTTTTGTATGTAGTGCATGAACTCGATCCGTGTATCGAATGTAATATTGTCATGATGATCTTGTATAATATAACGGTTCCTTTATTGATAAGTGCGAAACACTAAATAAACAATAAAACAACCTAAATGAATTCTCTGCCACGGCACAAAAAGTGGCGAAAATGCTGCCGCGGCAACAAAATATGCCAAAATGAATTCTCTGCCGCGGCAGAGAAATAGGCCAAATCTCTGCCGCGGCAGAAGGTTATTTGTCCCAGTTCGTGTTACGAACCGGGACTAATGCTCCACCCCCTCGCCCTCTGACGCCGCCACATGTACCCCCATTTGTCCCGGTTGGTGGGGAAACCGGGACTAAAGGTTGGGGATTTAGTCCCGATTGCCCCGTCCCGGTTGGGTAACCGGGACTAAAGCCCCTTACCAACCGGGACCAATGGGCCTCTCTGCACTAGTGGATGTGTCCACGCCTTTTAGATGATAAGTTGACACTTCCCATTTAATTTGAACCGGAAGCATACAAAGCAGGTGAACACATCACACTTGTACATTTTTCAAAACAAAACAGGAAATTTTCTATGTCTATAGATATGTAAAGTAATTGTGTGGATGATATGTAAATGTATAGTGCTAGAACATTTGCATTTGTGTGCCACATATATGGTTAGATAAATTTCCAAATTGACTTTGTTTTTTTGTTTTCCCATATGAAACCACGATCTTCAAGTTTGAGCAGAATTGGAGAGTCGATCAGTTTATATTAATTATCTGAGGAGGATGATTACAAATAGATTACAGAGAGGTGCACGTTGTGCTTGAGATCTGATCCAAGCGGGTCGCTAAGACTAGGTCCAGAACGTAAAAGTACATACAATACAGGTGTTCAACCCCCCTCCCCTAGTCAGAACGACGCCAGAAACTGACATTTAGACTGGAACGAAAATCTTGGAACAAGCTAGTCGGTAAGCCTTTGGTGAAAATATCAATAAACTGAGAGCTCGTTGAAACATGGAGCACACGAGCCTCGCCGAGAGCCAAACGATCCCGAACAAAATGAAGATCAATCTCCACATGCTTCGTCCTCTGATGCTGAACAAGATTGGAGGACAAATACATGGCGCTGACATTATCACAATAGACCACTGTGGCTCGAGAAGGAGGATGATGAAGCTCCTGTAGTAATTGTCTCAGCCAACAATACTCGGCGATACAATTTGCGACCGCCCTGTACTCAGCCTCTGCACTTGATCTTGAAACTGTGTGTTGCCGAGGGAGGACCAGGAGACCAAGTTGTCGCCGAGGAACACACAGAAACTCGAGGTGGATTTACGGGTGTCGGGATAACCGGCCCAATCAGCATCCGAATACGCGATGAGATCAAGTGAAGAAGATCGGTGAAGACTCAAGCCATAGTGAGAAGTGCCTCTGATATACCTCAAAATGCGTTTGACAAGCTGCATGTGGGAAACCCGTGGATCATGCGTAAAAAGGCAAACTTGCTGGACCGCATAGGAAATGTCGGGCGAGTGAGGGTGATGTATTGAAGAGCACCGGTAAGACTCCTGTAGAGGGTCGGTTCATCAACCCGAGCCCCATCATGGAAGGAAAGTTTGGAGCTGGTGTCTATGGGAGTGGGTATGGGATTGCAATTAAGCATTTTGTCACGGTCAAGAATCTCCAAGGCATATTGTTGTTGAGACAGGAAAAGGCCTTGGTTGGTGCAATGAACATTAATGCCTAGGAAATGATGAATGTCACCGAGATCACTCATGGAAAACTCACGGTTGGGGGAATGGATGATGGAATGCAAGAGTGTGGTGGTGTTGGTGGTAAGAATAATATCATCCACATATAAGAGTAGGTATGCAAGAGAGGAACTAGTGTTGAGGATGAATAGAGGAGAATCACAGTTAGAGGCAGTAAAACCAAGAGAAACAATGAATTTGGTGAAACGGTGGAACCAAGTGCGAGGAGCTTGTTTGAGGCCATAGAGTGATTTATGCAAATGACACACATGAGTGGGATGAGTGGAGTCAACAAAGCCAGAGGGTTGCTCACAATATACCGTTTCCTGAAGATCTCCATGAAGAAAGGCATTCTTAACATCCATCTGATGAATAGGCCATGAGTGAGCGGTTGCCATACCGAGGACAACATGAATAGTCGCCGGCTTCACCACGGGGCTGAAAATCTCATCATAGTCCATACCATGCTGCTGAGTGAAGCCACACACCACCCAACGTGCTTTGTATCGTGCAAGAGAGCCATCAGGATTGAACTTGTGCCAAAAGATCCATTTCCCAGTCACCACGTTGACACCTGCAGGACGAGCAACTAAAGACCAAGTGTCATTCCGCATTAGGGCATGAAATTCATCAAGCATAGCATTGTGCTAATTCGGGTATTTTAGGGCGGAGCGATATGTGGAAGGGATGGGAGAAATGTGCGATGTGGAAGAAGCAAGCGAAAATTGTTGTTTTGGCATGAAATACCCAGTTTTCCCTCTGGTAAGCATATGATGTGAACTGTTGGTTGGCTCTATCGGAATAGCTTTGGGAGGCAGAGGGGGACGTGGCGGGATGGTACTGGGTAACACGGGCGGGTCAGGTGCGGCGGGTGTGGGCGCGAGAGGCGAGGCTGATTCGCTGGGGGTCGAGCGGGACAAGCGAGAGCGGGACGTGGTGTCGTGGCGAGTAGGGAGTGGCCTGTCTGGTGGTAGGGATTCATAGGTGGGGCTGGGGCGGGGAATAGCGCGTGGGGACCGGGGAAAAGTAGCGGGCGGGTCAGGCCTAAGTGGCAAACGGGAGTGGTGGGAGGAGGGACAGGCTGGTATGAGGTAGGCAGGAGACCAGGTGGGGAGCG
The DNA here is from genome assembly GCA_916181665.1 of Avena sativa. Classification (NCBI taxonomy): domain Eukaryota; kingdom Viridiplantae; phylum Streptophyta; class Magnoliopsida; order Poales; family Poaceae; genus Avena; species Avena sativa. The sequence continues at coordinate 356,598,581 of OV702283.1, read as the reverse complement.
GATCCCGACGGGGATCACGTCGCCAGGCGGTTCATCTATGGATTGAGAGCTGCAATCACCAGAAAAATAGGTAAAAACTGTTTCGTCAAAGATTACGTGCCTGGAAATTATAACGCGGCGAGAATTTAAATCGAGGCATCGAAATCCTTTGTGCTCATGGGGATATCCGAGGAAAACGCATCTAGTGGATCGGGGGCTAGTTTGTGGGTAGTTGTGGCATACAAATTGGGGTAGCACAAGCACTCAAAGACACGTAAGTTGTCATAAGAAGGATGAACGCCATAGAGCTGATAATGAGGTGTGTTGTGGTTAATGGTAAGGGAGGGACGAAGGTTGAGAAGATGAGTGGAGGTGTGCAAAGCTTCGGCCCAGAAGGGGGGGTGGTAAGGTGGCTTGTATGAGGAGGGTGCAGATAATGTTGTTAGTTGTTCTAATAAGCCGTTCAGCTTTGCCATTCTGCGGGGATGTATGAGGGCATGAGAGGCGAAAGGAAACTCCCCGTCAGGAGAAAAACTCACGCAAGGCACTAGACAAAAATTCACCACCATTGTCACATTGCAGGCATTGAATTGTCACATGAAATTGAGTAAGCACATATTGAAAGAAACTTTGAATGGTGGCACAAGTATCAGATTTATTTTTCAAAGGGAATGTCCAGGAATAATGGGTGAAATCATCGAGTACAACCAAGTAATATTGATAACCGGAGAAACTAGAGATAGGTGATGTCCACAAGTCGCAATGTACAAGTTGAAAAGCAGCGAAGGTGTGAGAGGTGGAGGTGGGAAAAGGGAGGCGAGGTTGACGCCCTAGTTGGCATGTCTCATAGAGAGGCGAGCTACGAGTGGTGACATCTTTATTACAGTCTTGAAGAAAGTTGAGAGGTAAATGAGAAAGGAAAGTGTGTCTAGGGTGTCCAAGACGGCGATGCCATAGATCGCCAACGGTGGTGGAGAGTGCCGATGGTGGGGATGCCTTGGTGCCGAAGAATGGGTAGAGATCGCCGTCACTATTGGAGCGAAGAAGGATTGTCTTGGTTGCTAGGTCTTTCACGGAAAAACCGAACGGGTCAAATTCGATGGAAACATAGTTATCACGAGTAAATTGGCGTACTGAGATTAAATTTTTAACTATTTTAGGAGAAACAAGAACATTTTGGAGATAGAGTGGTAGAGAGGAAATTTTGACGGAGCCTATAGCAAGAATGGGAAGCCTAGACCCATCAGCCACAATGATATGTTGAGAATTATGACCTAAGGGGGGATGAGAAGTGTCCAAGGTACCCATCTTACCGGTGACGTGCGATGATGCGCCAGAATCCATGATCCATTCCGGTTGGTACGGCTGGTACGCCGAGTTGCTGGCGGCGGCAGCGATCATGGCGCCATGGTAGAAGGAGTTGGCGTGGACGGGGTAGGGCGATGCACCAGTCGATGGAGCATAAGCCGTGGACGCTGGGCCGGCCTGGTAGTAGACAGGATAGGCCGAAGGGGTAGTAGCGTAGACCTGGTGAGGGACACCGGGCCGGGAGCCGAGCACACCCGCCGCGTTGGCCGGCACCCAGGGTGAACGCACCTATGGGAACAGCATGCCGACAGGGGCAAATTAGCCCATCCACGGTGTCTGCGAGGAGCCACCAGATGTTCCACGCCCATAGGAGGACTCGCCGAAGCCGCGCCCGCGCCCGCGTCCGCCGCCCTGCGGCTGCGACGAGCCGTCGCCGCCGTTGTACGCTGGAATAGGGTTCTTCCTGCAGTAGTTAGGCGAGACACCGGGATGCGCGACACGCCGCCGCCGCCGCCACCGCTGCTTGGACCGCGGTCACCCTGGACCGCCATGACCTGCGAGCCTGTGGTGCTTTTGCATGACTTAACGGAAAGCTCAGCGAGCTGGATGCGGGAGAGGGCTTCAGAGAAAGGGGGCAGTGGCTGGATGCTCTTGACGATCTCGGATTGCAGCTCAAAGCCCTCACCGAGGCCCTCCAGAAACTATGCCATGAGGTCACGGTCGTCAATCTGGCGGCCGATGGCGGCGAGATCGTCGGTAGTCTCCTGGAGCTTGCTGGCGTAGGAGGACACAGACAGATCGCCGTGGGTGGTGATGCGGAAGGGCTTGCTGAGGTACAGGTATCAGGAGTCCTTGTTGTCAAGGAAGAAGCGAGTGAGGCGGGTCCAGGTCGTACATGCCCTGCCGTCGCGGCCTTTGACGAGGCGGTAGAGCTCGTCCGTGAGCGTCGCAACAAACCATAATGAGATGCGGATGTAGACCGTGATCCAGTTTGCATCGGGGAGTCGAGGGGCAGCACCCTCAGTGATGTGATCCATGGCCCCGTACATGGTGAGGAGGAGGACGATGACCTCCTCTCCACCGGGTGAAGTTGGCACCAGCGGAGTTGACCGGGTATTTGATGTGGTGCTCGATGTGGTAGCTGAGGATGGGGGAGGTGGAAGAGGACGCAACAAGTTGAGAGGGAAAGACAAGGCTGGGGACGGTGGTGGTGGAGGTGGGGATAACCGGAAGAGTGGGAGCTGTAGAGGTGGTTTCATTGCCGAACATGGCGGCGTGGTCGCCGTAGATGAGGGGGATTGGGGGTGCGCGTGACATGGAAGGTGCACGCTGTTGCAGAGGGGTGTGGGGTTCGGTATCGAGGGGTGAGGAGGAGGCTGGGGCTGTCGGGTCGGAAGAAGAAGGGAGGTCAGCCATGGGGAAGGGGGGAGAAGAAGGCTCTGATACCAAGAAGAATTGGAGAGTCGATCAGTTTCCATTATCTGAGGAGAAGGATTACAAATAGATTACAGAGAGGTGCACGTTGTGCCTGAGATCCGATCCAAGCGAATCGCTAAGACTAGGCCTAGCTGACGTGACACAACGTGTCAGGTCCAGAACATAAAAGTACATATAATACAAGTGTTCAACAGTTCGTTTATAAATATTATCATAGTAAAGATTTTGAGGTGTTTTATATATTTTCAACACCCGTCTTTTTTAATCACAGATGCCTGTTATGCCATACATCGCAATCCCAGGATTACCATTTTTGCGAGACATAACAGATTGGATATCACAGTACATCATCCATTATAAACCATACATAAGGTATTATACAAATAAGGATCTCATGATCTAGTTCTTAATACAATACAAGCAGCGGAATAACGTAATAGTAACGATAGCGTACGCGAAGCTCCATCTTCAGGGTCACAGGCAATGCTAACGATGGGAGATGATCCTAGTTGTCGTAACCTTCCTGCTGTCCATCTTCCTGATACTCCTCTTCATAGTCTGGCCACGGGAATAGCCAGGGACAAAGCCATGTGTACTTTTTAAGTACTCGCAAACTAATACTAACAAGTGAAGTGGTTTTGAATAGGATATACTAAGCTCTAGGGTTGTTTTGCAAAAAGCCAGATTTACCTCTAGTAAGTTCAGAAGCAAAAAAGCTAGGTTGAAAGTTTTACAACACCTATGTGGGAACTTGAATTTCATGTCACAACTCTGTTGTGGTCAAGTCAAAGTCACAAATCATTTCATAAGTTATTTTGAAAACATCTGACGGGGGAACAGTATGGCCACTCCAACTGTCCATAACCGCGGACGTGGCTATTCGAATAATTTGACACTCTGCAGAGATTGTACACTTTCACCACAACATTCGATACATCCGTCAGGAACAATCCTTAATTCACCATACTCAGTATGCGGATAATCAATCCTAACCTTTCAATTACACGCCCTAGTATAGGCACCTCTCCTGTGAGTTTGGCCTCCCAACCATGACCAACTGTCATCTTGGGAACTGCACAGGTGGACAATCTTCACAAGGTAGCCTCAACTCAGACCTTGGCCGTAAGGGAACCCATACTAAGGTATATAAATTTCCAGTCAAGCCCTACCCAATTTTCGGGTACTGTGGTTGTACGGTAAAATTGGAATGGTATCGCATCCAGACAACCATCAGTTTTGTAAAGGGCTAAAGCTCATGCCTTAACATTTTCATCATCAAAATCATCTAGTGTTCGGAAACACATGTCAAAACATCTCAGTAGAATAACTCATCATTTAAGGTTTTCGTAACCATTTTCACCAAGTATTCCCATCTAAAGTTGGTCAAGTTTTAAGCTTAGCACTGGCATCTATAAGTGGGGGTAAATACTAATGAGGGGTAATAAACAAGTGGGGATTAACTAAGTTCAATCTCATGCCTTACGATGACATCATGATTATCTAACTTAGGCCAAATTTTATGCTCTTTATGCTACCTTTAGTTATCTTTCTAAAATCTACAAGTCACTAAGTAAACTTTTGATATAAAGCTTTTAATAAAGAAAATAAAATACTAAGCTTGTAAGTAAAACTAGGATGGTGTGTCAAGCGGGTATAATCACATATGCTTAAGGCATATAGTTGGAATAGTAACAACCAAGTAGTAGCTTGCATAAGTAGGGTATCTTGCAAGTGTTAGCTTGCTAAGATAGTAGCTTGCAAGTATTGGCTTGCTAAGATATCAGTATAAGCTTGCTAAGTTGCAAGTGTTAGCTTGCCTTGTGCATAGCAGTGGTTGAAGTTCTCCTCGGCTTCTTCCTCATAGTATCCTCCTTCCTCCTCGTATCCTTGGTCGGTACTAGCGTCTATAAATAAATACGGGGTACACAATCACCAAACAATACTTAAATATTTCTAATCATCACACAAAGCTTCACACTAGATGATCTAGCATCATCACTAACTTTACAAGATTAAAGCACTTGTCTCATTTATTTTATTTGAGAAAAGTAATTTCTACTCATTGAAAAACTACTTAAGATTTAATATTCTCCAACTCAAACATGGGATCATGTTGACACATGTCATCACCACATATTTTAGTACATGGGAATGTGATTTAAAGTGGTTTCACAATTTAATAAGGTTTAACCTTTTTATTTTATTTAATTAAAGTGACTAGAAATGCCTATGTGGAATTCTTTTATTACTTGATCATTATTCCTGCAAGTAAACCTATATATTTTTATATATTCTGAAAGGTATGGTTAAATGTGATTTTTGAGAGTTGGAATCAACTCAAAAGCTCCTATGGTTGAATTTTGAAAAATGTTTGAATGCAGAAAAGGTTCTGCCTTGTTATTTTTACCATGGGTGATCTACAAATCTAAATGGATTCAATCCAATGGTCTTGGATTAAGCATTCCAGTACCTTTCTAACAAAATTGGTTTCATGCATTTTGGTTCAGTAATCGAGCTGGGTTGATTTTTGAATCTAGGTACAGAACTAAGTTTAGAACTAAATGAATAAATCTAAATTTGAATTAGTGCGTCGCGCGGGGTGTTTAACTGGGCCGACCCACTACGCACAGCGCACGCGCGGGCTGGTTAAGTGAGCGAGCCCACTCGTCAGTGAGACAACGAGTGGCGAAGCGGTACAGAGTGATCTAGGCCGCACGATCTAACTCTAATCGAACGACTCTGGTTCATCGTCCATGTCGGGTAGCGCCGGCGAGACAGAACCCTAGCGCGGCTGGTGGGGGTCGTGGGAGGCTCACCGGGGCTCAGGCGATGGTCGACAACGGGGGCGTACGACGAAGTCGACGACGAAGATCCTCCTGGTACCGGCAGGTCCTCCTGGGGCGGCTCCAATCGACGGCGCCTCTCCTCCTCTAAGCGGCGAACTATGGTGAAATTCCGGCCACCTGGTGCTCGCATTTCTCCGGGAGTGAGTGGGTGTGATCAATGTGAGGTGGGGAGTGAATTGGTGTGAAGAAAACGAGCGGGGGAGGCCTCCTCTTATTGTGGCTGAAGGGGACCGAACGGCACGGGTGGAGCTCGTCGGTGTCGACGAAACAGAGTGCTACTGGCATGGGCGGTGATAGGGGGCGGTGCTGTGCTCCCTGGCGACGCTCAACGGCATGGTCTTGCGGCGTGGGGAGGTGCGAGATGGTCGGAACGTCGCGTCGCTCTGGGCGGGTCCGACGGCAATTTTAATGGTGCACAACGTGCATGGTCCGCGCGGCGGCGAACGAGGATGTCTGGCAGGGTGCTAGGGTGCTGGCGATCATGTCTGCAAGCGTCGAGGGCGGCGCGCGGTCTGTGGGCGTGTGTCGCGGTTGGCGCACTAGCGCGCTCTCGGCTCGCTCGCAGAGAGGCTTGGCATGCTCGGGAAGTGTGGTCCAGGGGCTGGCAGTGCTCGAGGCTTGGACAGGGGGTGGCGGTGGACGGTGGTCAGTGCTCCAGACATGCTTGCTAGGCTTGGTGCTTCTCCTAGCTTGCTGTCGACATGTGGGTGGCAAGTTAGGCTCGACATGGTCACCATTGATGGCTATGCCAAGCTCACAGTGGTGCTAAGTCTTGTTAATTGGGATAGATCATCTACTGAGAGTATAGAGTGAGCTAGAGAGGGAACAAGGTTGGCCAAAATCACTGCTCCTAATAGTGTTTTGTGTTTGTTTGTTTGCTGCTGACAAGGTGTTTGATGAAATGGCCAAAAGAAATTCAAATTTGAATTTTGGATTCAAACTTGGTGGGTTTGCTAGGCACATACTAGGGAGTATCTAGTTAGTTGGATTGGTCAAGGTGCACTGGTTTGGTTGGGTTTTGAAAATATGTGATCTTCACATATGTTAAAGATTCAATTTTGAATTGTCATTTGAATGGGGTTGCTAAATGTTTTTGTAAGTTTGAAAGGTGGGCTTTGATTCAATTTTAGTTGCTTTAGCAAGGGGTGAAAATAATTGGAAAAGTTTCTGTTTGAAATCTTGGACTAGAAACACTCAAAGTGACCTAGTGAGCAAGATTGGCAAAAATAACCATTTGCCTTATTTGATTTGTTTTAAGATTTTTTTCTTGATTGGTTTCTGCTTGGAAATGTTTTAGATGATGTTATATTCATATTTAAACCATTCCTTGCTATTTAGTTGAATCACACAAGTCCATTCATGCATTTATCAAATCATCACATACACACAAACATTCAGATGATTTTAATTAACAATAGTTTTTGTTAACCCTAATTTTAGTGATTAGAGTTTGATGATCATTGTTTCATATTTTTGGGATGTTACAAACCTTCCCTCCTTAAACAAAATATCGTCCCGAGATTTGAAAAATAAGAAAAAATATTACCTAGGATTTAAAGAGATTGGGAAACTCCTGATGTGATCTTCTCGCTCCCAGGTATCTTCTTCTTCAGTGTGGTTGCTCCACTGAATCTTGAGAAACTTGATGCTTCAGGTTCTGATGGTTCTGAAAGATTCTTCCAAAATACGGATTGGTACTTCGATATACGTCAGGTCATCGTTGATCTCTATGGTATGGTGATCAATGTTCTTGAAAACTTCAACCATCTCCGGAACTTCAAGGCATTTGCGAAGTAACGATATATGGAATACATTGTGTACTACTGACATCTCCTCTGGCAGTTCCAATTGATATGATACTTCTCCTAGATGATTCAGAATCTTGAAGGGTCCAATATATCTGGGGGCTAACTTTCCTTTGAGCTGGAAACACCGCATTCCCTTCAAAGGCGATACTTTGAAATACACAAAATCTCCGATATTGAAGGCGAGGTCTCGACGTCTCTTGTCGGCGTAACTATTCTGTCTTGACTGGGCGGTCTTAAGGTGCTCACGAATCTTGTGAACTTTCTCTTCTGCTTCTTGTAGGATGTCAGTTCGGAAAATCTGACTCTCTCCCACTTCCGTTCAATTCAAAGGGGTGCGACACTTCCTTCCATACGTGAATTCAAATGGGGCCATTTCGAGACTATCTTGATAACTGTTGTTGTATGAAAATTCTGCAAAAGGCAGACGGTCTTCCCATTTAGATCCATACTCTAGCACACATGCTCTCAACATATCTTCGAGTATTTGATTTACTCGCTCCGTTTGTCCATCGTTCTGAGGGTGATACGTTGTGCTGAAATCCAGTCGTGTTCCTAAACCTTCTTGGACTTTCTTCCAGAATCTCGAGGTAAACTGAGTTCCTCGATCCGATACGATGTTCTTGGGGACTCCATGCAAACTGACGATTCTAGCAATGTACAACTCTGCTAGCTTTGAACTCTGGTATGTGGTCTTGACTGGTAAGAAATGGGCTACTTTGGACAATCTGTCAACTATGACCCAGATAGAGTCATTTCCCTTACTAGAAGTAGGCAATCCGGTGATAAAGTCCATTCCAACTGAATCCCATTAACATTTCGGAATCTATAATGGTTGCAACAGTCTCGCGGGTCTTTGATGTCCCTCCTTGACTCTCTGACATATATCACACTTGGTGATATAGCTTCCGATTTCTCTCTTCATCTTATGCCACCAAAATTGCTCCTTCAAATCCTGATACATCTTCGTTCCTCCGGGGTGGATAGAATAAAGAGTATCATGGGCCTCTTTCAAAATAACTTCTTTCAACTCCGAATCTGATGGTACATAGAGACGTCCTTTGTACCACAAAACTCCTTCTCCGTCCTCGGTGAATCCGGGTACTTTGCCTATACCGATACGACATTTGATTCCGTCGATACTAGCATTTCCTTTCCGCGCCTCCTTGATCTGACTGATCAAAGTGGGTTGAAGTTCTATGCTAGACAGAAATCCTTCACTTACTAATTCCATTCTGAAATCTTCCATCTCTTTGTGCAAACTAGGTTGCTTTTTCAGAATCATGGAGTTCAAGTGGCACGGCAATCTGCTAAGGGCATCTGCTACCACATTGGCTTTACCAGGGTGATAGTGAATGTCCAGATCATAGTCCTTGATTAGCTCAATCCATCTTCTCTGCCTCATATTCAGCTCCTTCTAAGTGAATATATACTTTAGGCTTTTGTGATCCGAATAAATCTCGCAACGGTTTCCCATGAGATAATGCCTCCATGTCTTCAGGGCTAGAACTACGGCTGCTAGTTCAAGGTCATGGGTTGGATAATTCTGTTCATGCTATTTCAGTTGTCGGGATAGATAATATATAACTTTGCCTTCTTGCATTAGCACACATCCGAGTCCGATCTTGGATGAGTCACAATACACATCATAAGGCTTTGTGATATCCGGCATGATCAAGATTGGGGCTGAAATCAATCTCCTCTTGAGTTCTTGAAAACTCGCTTCACATTTTTCTGTCCATTCAAACTTCTTGTCCTTCTTCAGCAATTAGGTCATGGGTCTTGCAATACTCGAGAATCCTTCTACAAACTTGCGGTAGTATCCTGCTAACCCGATAAATGCACGAACTTGGGTTTGAGTGGTTGGGGCTTGCCAATCTTTAACATCCTCCACCTTCGTAGGGTCAACGGCAATTCCTCCAACAGATACGATATGTCCGAGAAATCCTACCTCCTGTAACCAGAATTCACATTTGCTAAACTTGGCATATAGCTGATGCTCTCTAAGGGTTCCAAGAATGGTCCTTAGGTGTAGCTCATGTTCGTCTTCTGATTTGGAATAAATCAGAATGTCATCGATGAAAACAGCGATAAACTTATCCAGGAAGTCCATAAAAATCTTATTCATGAGGTTCATGAAATAAGAGGGGGCATTGGTTAATCCAAAGGACATGACAGTATACTCGTATAATCCATATCGGGTGGTAAAGGCAGTCTTTGGAATATCCTCTGCGCGAATCTTGAGTTGATGATAGCCAGTTCTAAGATCAATTTTAGAAAACACTTTGGCACCAGTCAACTGGTCAAATAGGTCTTCTAATTTTGGCAACGGGTACTTGTTCTTGATGGTGACATCATTCAACTTCCGATAATCCGTACACAAACGGTTACCTCCATCTTTCTTGTCCACAAACAAAACAGGTGTTCTCCATGGTGATGCACTTGGTTGAATCAGTCCAATTTCTAGCATGGCATCCAGTTGCTTCTTCAGTTCCACTAGTTCAGACGGGTTCATACTATATGGTCTCTAGGCTATGGGTCTGGTTCCAGGGATTAGTTCAATGATAAACTTGATATCCTGATCTGGGGGCATACCGGGAAAAACATCTGGTAATACATCGGGGTATTCGCAGACTATCCGGACTTGGTCAATGGTTAGTTGGGCTAGACTCTTGTTGCACTTGAATTGGCGGGGCAAGGTTTCAGATACATGCTCGACTAATATTCCGGCTGTACTGGTCATGGTTATGGCTTTCTTAGCACAGTCAATTAATCCTTTGGGTTTGGACATCCAATCTCGTAGTACTACTTCCAAACCTTTAGTTCCGAGTACTATTAGATTAGCATAAAAATCTATGCCATGGATTCGGATAGGGACAACTTTGCAAATTTGTCTAGCTTCGGTGGTTGAACCAGGTATTTGAACAATCATAACATGCTTCAATTTGGTTCGTTGAATCTTACAAGTGCATGCAAATTCTTCAGTAACAAATGAGTGCGATGCTCCAGAATCAAACAACACTCTTGCAAGTACTGATTTAACAGAAAACATACCCAGCACGACATCTGGCGCTTCTTGGGCTTCTTCAGCATGCATGAGAAAGAGACGGCCGTTGCGGTTGAGCGAATTCCCTGGGGCAAACCTTCTTCTGGACTGAACACGACGCTGCTGCTGAGCTGGGGCATTTTCATTGGGGGCTGCGACAATCTTCTTAGGGCACTCATTGAAATAGTGACCCTTGGTTCCACATTCATAACAAGTCACTTGTGACTTGTCCTTTGCTGCAATAGGCACAACATTTCCTCCAGTCCTTGGGGCAGTGTTGGTGGCAGCATTGTTGTTGTTGAACTTGGGTGGGGCACGGTTGAAATTGCTGGAGTTGCCGGGGTTATTGTGGTTTCTTCTGGGCCTTGGGTTTCCACGGTTGGGATAGGTGGGACGGTTCATCGGGGGTCTGTTGGTTCTTGGGGAAAATCCTGGAGATGGGTTGGGGCGATACTTTGGTGTATGGTGGGTTCCTGGTTGATGCATCATGCGACGCTTGCGGTTCTCATTATCTTGGTTGATCTTTCCTTCCATCTGAATGGCAGAGTCAACTAAGGCTTCAATATCAGCAAAGGGGATATTGACTAACACTGTCGGCATCTCATCATGCAGACCATTCAGGAATCTCTCTTTCTTCTTGGCTTCAGTTTCTATCTCATCCGGTGCATACATAGCCAATGACAAGAATTTGTCACGGTATTCCACTACTGTCATCCTTCCTTGCTTCAGTTACCTGAATTCATCTCTTATCCTCTTGATCAAACCCGGTGGCACATGGGTTCTGCTGAACTTGACTTTGAACTCTTCCCAAGTCATCAGCTAACCTCCCGTCATTGCGCGAACGCTGTTCCACCATGCTCTTGCATCTCCGGCCAGATAGTGGGTAGAAAACAACACTTTCTCATTGGATTCCACTCCTGCAACTTCCAGATTGTTCTCCATGGTTTTCAACCAATCATCTGCATCTAGGGGCTCTTCTGACTTAGTGAAAACAGGTGGATTGGTGTTCTGGAAATTCTTGAGCTTAGATCCATGGTTGTCCTGATTTCCATGGCCTTGATTGTTGTTGTCCATCTGAGCTATCTGTTGAAGGGTGGCTAAGTTGGCTTGATGTTCGGCTCTTTCGGCTTCGCGGTCAGAAACCAACATTTGCAAGAGTTGCAACATCGGGTCCGGGGCTGAGTTGCTTCCTCCGCGAGGCATCTGAAGATTGGGATAGATCATGAGAAAAGAGGGAAATTTCTAAGGTTCAGGGTTTTTGAAAAGTTTTTAAAGTTTTCAAGTGCTGACTCAGATTTTTCTAGCAACTTGCTTTTCATTCATTCATTCATAGCACACGATACAAACACACACCACAAAAAAGGAAAATAGATGGTTTTAAGAACCATTCTGGGAAACTATAATACAGTGGGACCGAATACAACTCACTAAAGCTAGTGCTCAAGTTCTACTACTCCTCGGAGTCAGTGTCCTCATCATCCTTGATGAAGGCAAAGTCATCCTCATCGGTGAAGAAGTCCATCGCCTGATCCTCCAGAAATTCATCATCATCACTGAGATAGGAGTAGGGGTATCCATGAAGGTCTTCCCCTGCATTCTCCCTCTCCTCCAATTGCATATATCTCGTGGTTGGTCTCCTCCAAATACGTGATCCGGTGGCGAAGACGGGCAATGATGCGCTCCTTCTTGTCGAGCTGACGGCGACGATACTTGCGATCCTTTACTAGCATGGCGATGGTCTGATCCTTCTTGGCAGCGATGGCGTACTTGTGGTTGGCATAGTAACGGGCATTGTCCAACTCCTTCTGACGGTCATACATCATGAAGCTAAGGTGGTCCAACTAAGTCTTCAGCTCATGGTGATATGGGGCCTCTAGTGGCTGTCCCATAGCATCACGCCTTGGGTAGAACTCAAAGCGGGTACCCTTGATTTGATTGATACTCTGCCCACACAGATGGGCAAGAGCTTCCTGCATGGCCTTGGCAAGTCCATCGAGCCAGTTGTTCTCTCTTAAGGTGAACCGAATTCCCTCTGTAGTGGGGGGTTCAATATTTCCTCGCAGACTTGCAAAAAATAGCCACTACAAATCCTCTCCTTCCTGATCATTGAGCTGAGCTCCGAAGAACTCGAGGTGCGGACGCTCCAGCATCTCCGACAGCTGGTCCAAGTCACGCTCAAAGATGAGGTCTCCTCCATTCCCCAACTTATAAAACTTGCTGCACTTCACGTCCATCTATAAGAATATAGGATGAGTAAGTTAGTAGAGTGATCAAGTGTGTCAAATTTTATGTCAGTTTGCAAGAATTTTTGAGGAACATGAATTTTCATGAAATAATCCAAGTGATAAGGATGAGAATAAGTTTTTGTAAATACTCACCTTTGGTTTTGAATCTAAGTTTTTGATTTAAACGTTGTAACACCCCTAGTTCTATTAATATTAATTAGGGTTTTGATTGTGCGTTCATGAGCATCATATAATCTTGCTAAGATAAAAATTCAAACAAGATTAACTAAACCCTAAACCCTAGCTTCCCCTCTCTATTTGAAACATATTCAAAATGATATGGAGTTTTGAAAACTACCAAATTTGTGGAGCCCAAATAGCATGGAAGGGCCCCTGAGTGTTTTTATCATTTATTAAAATCCTCTAGTATTTTCAAACAGATTCAAATCAGAAAACAATTTGAAAATAGAGAGAGAACGAGAGAAAAACTAAATATAAAAAGGTTTGGTAAATAAAAAAATAGAGCCAGAAACCCTAACAGGCCGTAGCCCAGTAAGCCCACTCCACTCTTTCCTTTCCTGCCACCCACATGCGCAGTCAGCAGCCCAGCGCGGCCTAGCCCCGGCCCAATACCTCTTCGATCTTTCCTGTCGTCTTCTCCAATGGCAGGAAGCAGCTTAGTGGAGCTTCCCCGGCCGCCCGATGCCGCCGCGATGACCGCCGCCACCCACTGCCCTCTGGACGAGGATAAGAACTCGAGCACGCCCTTCCTCTCCCCTATCCTCTCATTATCCCTGAGCCCTCTCTCTCTGTGGCGCGTTTCCTCTCTGGCAAAACCCTAACCGTCGCAGGCGCCGTCGTCGTCGACGTTCCCGACCACCCCGAGCCACACTGAGATGCTCTGGAGAACCAGCGTGCTCCCCTTGTCATCCTCCTGGAAGGAATCGATGTGGGGTGCCCGCAATCGGCCGTCCCGACCGCTTCTTCCCCGTCTCCGACAAGCTTCCCCGCCGCCATAGCCGTCGACCTCGACCTTCCCCGGCCACGCTGACCCTCCCATCATGTTCGTGGTGAGCTCCTGCATCTCCTGGACCCCTCCGTCTCTCCCCTCTTGCTTTGATTCGCTTCCGTGCCGAGCGCCGCCTACCGCCTCCGTCGGGCATGGTTGCTGATGCTGCTCCGGCGACCCAAAAGGAGCGGCGCCACCACCCTTTGGCTCTCCTTGGCCTCCTGTATCCAACGCGCATGCTCACACGCCCTAGATCGCGCTCCTCCGCCGTCCCCGTCGCCATCTGGCTCAGTTGCCGGTGAGACGACGTGGCGCTGAGGTGGCTCTTATGTTGCCTCGGTCCCACCCGTCATCCTCTATGGCTAGCATATGTCGTGGTGAGAAAAGGTTAGGCTTAGGGTTGAGATGACGTCAGCCTTGCGCAATAATCAATTTTAATTGGTTTAAATAATTTTATAAAATGAATAAAATTTGTAAATTGAATAAGTAATTATTTATAAGTCAGAAAAATACAAATAATATATCAAAATGTTCATAAAAATGAAACCTATCAAATTACACTATAATAATGCATTGGTAATAAACTTACATGACAAATTTAATTAGATAAGCAAAAATAAGCCTCTCATATGCCTCCGAAGTTTTCCTGAATTAGGGTTTTGTAACCTCGGGACCCCGATTAAAATGACCAAGCATGTTTAGGGTTTCAATTTCAATAACTTTTAACTTGTAATATCATCATACTTGCTTGAGCATTGCATCAATGCCATGTATTGATTGTTTCCTTCCTTTCTGGTGTTTGGTTCTTCTCCGGTAGAATACGATATCGGAATCGAGATCGAGTCCAATACTGAAGATCAAGATCAAGATCATCGAAGGTCATCGACAAACAATACCAACAAGATGAACCCTCGAGAGCTATATCCTTGTGGTTGTCGAACAAGTCAAGATGATGGGTACCAAGATCTGTATTGGGTATCAACAGGCAAAGGCACGCGAAAACCCCACACATGATACGATCCTATGCTTTCAAGCATTTTAAATTCTTGCCATGTGCATATGATTCTAAAGTCTTTTATCGATAGATAGAGTAATCCTATCTGATGCATGTTTCCTTTGAACCTATATTCCCTGATCCACTACTCCTAGCATAACTAGGGTTTGGCTTTGCGATCGCTGCTAGAGCAACTTTATCTGTTGTGCTTAGCCATGCTTAGTTGTTCCGTTGATTCACTTGGTTGATGGTTCCGAGCTTCGAATGAACCTAGTTGGACAGGAAAACGTGGTATGACAGGTGAAGTAAGTTAAACATGCTAAGGCTTGTATGGGAGACCACGAGGGTTGTGGTTTTTGCAATCCCATACTTGCCACCCTTAGGACCCGAGGTTCTTGCCTCTTGAACCAAGACGAGCGTACAACCACACGGGGGTTCATGGGGACCCCCTTGACCCCAACTTGCCTAGTCTGATCCATGAGTCCGTAGTTTGAAGATTTATTCGACACCCGCATGGAAAAAGGTTTTGGAAAATGGTGCAAGCATTTAGGACGTGGCCGGGTGAAGGATGCTCGGCACTGAACTGGATCCCGATATACAGAGTCGAGGACCGCCTGGGAGTATGGCCAACTACCACAGCCGGGAGCCCTTCTGGTGACTCATGGATTAGGCAAAAGTAAGGGAAGAGTTTTGGTCGATCACCCTCTGTCAGCACATCAAGGAAGTGTGTCATGTGACGCTAAGAGTCGGTTGGCGCGTGTGGGTAAAGTTGTACACCCCTGCAGGGTATTAATATTTTCGAAAAGCCGTGTCCACGGTTATGGACTACTTGGGAATGGACGTGGGATCATAGAGAACTTGAACCTAATCATAAAACTTGGCAAACTAAAGTGTGCTTAAGGATGCTTCCTCTTGGGTACGAGGGGGTGATCCTCGATGAGGTTCGATGATGATTTGGTGGATATCAAAAGATGATGATCAATATCGTGGAGATGTCTCTTCCTTATCCCCTTTTAGAACACTCTGTTTAGATGAACTTCTTCTCCCTCTTTTTTTACAAAACAAAGATGGCTTTATGCAAACAACTCCACCGGCCATAAGTCTTGCGGAGTACACCCTATACTCACGCTTGCCTCGTTGATATTTTTGCAGCAGAGTACGTGTTACCATAGAAGATGAATTCTTTACGGCATCGACATCGACGAGTAGTTTGGAGTTCCCGGCCGGCAGCCTAGAATCTATGGAATGGGACGTCATCGTTATGCTTCAGGCCTCTTAGGCCATTTGTTAAGTTTGCTATACTTAATAGCATAATTTTCCTTCCGTTGTTTGATGTTTGTGGTCAGTGACCTCTGCTTGTAATATTTTGGTTCTTCGCTCAGATATGGGCTTGCTGTAATAATTTTTGTGTTGTAGGGTCACTGATGTGTTACCGATTCTTCACTGGATATTCTCGAGCTCAAGGTTAAGCTTATTTGAGACGGAGGTCTGGGATTTGTTTAGCCTTGATCCCGGGGGTGTCACAGGTTTTGGTATCAGAGCAGTACCGACTGTAGGAAACCTTTCTACTGGTCGATGTTGAGTCTAGTACTTGTGAAAACGATTTTCAAAGATGAAAATTATGTTCGAAAACTCTGGTATGCTTCTTTTTCTTCTTATCCAGTTTCGCTCTAACTCTGGGTTATCTTATCTTGTGTTGATTTGGAAAAGTTTTGCTATCTCGTCTCTTTCTTCAAAGTTAGGTGCCTGTTTAGGCATGTCGTTTCTCAACCATTTGACCTAGTATGGAGTTCTCCAGAGTCAAGTTGAGTGTGTGTTTCTTGATCCCCTTGTTCTGTTTCTTCTGAGAGATTTCTCTCTATCATGATCTCTCTATTTTATGGGTCCACAACATCATGTTGATGGTTCCATAGTGTTCTGTTATAGGCTTCGAGGTATCCTTTCGCTTCGTGTGCCTCCTTTTATTGTTTGGGTACTTCAGAAGTTGTTTCTTCTCTTGGAAGCTACCTTGTGATTGCTAGCTTGTAGTGTAAGCTAAGTCACTAAAGTAGTAGTTACTCTTTTCTCTGGGTTTTAACCCTCGGACTTAAACCTAAGATCCCTGATTGTGCTGGATTCCGGTGTTTTTAATCTTGTACATGAAGCTGATTTTAACCCAAGATCCATTCTGTTGAACCCTGTGGTTAATGTTCACACATTACCTCAGGATGGCTAGTACCTTCTAGTATAGCCTTCAAGCTTGTGGATATTGTCGCTATTAAACAAATGACGATAATGGACTTCCCCTACCACGTGCTATGGTAGATGTTCTTTAACGGAACCAAATAGATCACGACAAGAGTACTCCTCGTGAGTCCTACTTCTATACTCGTGACTCTGCCACACCTTACCTATTCTATGCATTGGTTTTTGGAAGGTTGATAATGTATGCATCCACATCTCGGGATTCCAACATGTGCAAGTTCTTCTCCCCTTGTAGTTTTCTGACCTTTGTCTACCAGTTGGTAGCCAAGTAGCAAATGCATTGGTATCTTCCAATGCAAGATACTCTTGTGGTCCGTCGAGACAAACCAGTTCGGGATGTCATGAGAAACAAACTCTAGTACCTCGTCATTTCTAGGACCAGGTCAAAGTGTTGTAGTCCGCAGACCAAGAAGCATTGATTAGCTTCTACTTTGTTGTACCTCAGAGTATCACACTCTTTTATACTAAGAGGTCACACTGGGTTTCAGGACCTCTTAATGAAGTGAAGCTCATATACATAATTACCCACCCTTCCTCGAGTTTTCATGCTCATGAGTGATGCGTGTGCGTAATAATGTGGTCATCTGAGATTATTAGCAATTGTCATTGCTTTGGACTCAAAGGACATTTGTATCATTCTTAGTGTGATGGTTAACTCTATCACTAAGCGAAGCTTGAATGTGCTACCAAGTCTGCTATTCTGGTACACCCTCTTCGGTCAAAGAGTTAGGCTTATGCCGAAGCTTTGAGACTATGTCTTCTTGCCTTACCAAGCAAGTTTCCTCTTGAGCTAAGTGACATATCGGTGGTGCGTGATATTCTATATGTCTACTAGAAGTATCGCCATGTTGCCACATGACCGTGTTGTCAAGTTCTTGAGCAAGCAAGTTCCCTGAACTTCTCTTTCTCCAAGGATCCATACTGGATACCCCTGAACAAGTTGGTTGAGCTTAAACAACAACTTGGAGAGTTGTAAGACAAAAGTTCCATCCAACTCAGTTCCTTCTTAAAGGGATATCTAGTTGTGTTCGTGTTGAAGCAAGATAGTAACTACTTTGTGGATATGTTATCTTTCCTGCCTTTGATTTGATTTGGGCTATCGTAAAATCAAACTCAGTTCCAAGGACTATCTGATGGTGTATTTATTTGTGATGTCTCACCGAAGTGCATCTTCTTGTCCACTGGTCTGACCAATCTCTATGCCTTGTTTATACTACATGTGAGTCCGTCTTCTTGGAGTGTATTGATAAGTTTGTTATTGAACCCATCGATGACATCCTTATCTTCTCCATGTTATATGAGATTCATGTGGAGAAGTTAGCATTAATGTTGGAAACTTTTGAGAACCATCTTTGTGCCATTTCGAAGTATGTGTTCTGGATGTTAGAAGTAACCTTCTCTAGTTCACGTGCAATTGTTGAAAGATGTCGCCGTGGATTCGAGTAGAGTTGTCTTTGTTTCCTCGGAAATCATTTCAAATTAGTCAAGCATGTGCGAAGAATTGTTGATATGGTAGGTTGATACCTTCACGTATCAAGAAGATCCTCCAAGCACACCAAGCCACTGATTGATTTGTTCACGGAAGATAAGAAATCCAACAGAACTTCGATATCCTCCTAAATGTTTTCCAACAAGGATTCCGTTTTGTTTCATTGAAAAAAATTCATGTAGATGCAATTATCTTTTGATAACTTTCTAATACATGTGTTTCACAATCTAGCTCATCTTTTGGAGCTTGACACTATAGTCTGTGTCTTGAGAATCTAGTGGCTTTACCTCTGTGGTAAATGTTGCAAATATTCTATTCGGACATGCTGAGTCTGAAGTATCTCTCCACTCAACCAAACCTAAATCTCAAGCAGATATGATGGTTGGTGTTCTTTAAGGGTTGACATAGGTCTCTCTGTACATCTAGCAAGATTGATGTAATGGTTGACACACTTAGCCGAAAAAACCTTTTGTCATATTCTCTTTAATCAGCAGTAACAACCACTCTTCATGAGTCATCTTCTATGATTTATTATAGGAGTTGTGCTTATGGTTTCCTTTGTATCCGAAGTCCGACCTTTACTTGATGATGTCAGTAGCCTGCTAACGGTGTTTTGAACATCAAGGAGGACATTTAAAGTAGTGTTGCTAAATGTCTCTCGGTCGATCCTCCAGACCCATTACGTTGGCAAGCGTCTTGTTATGCCAAGTAGTTGAAGTCTGAGAATAAAGTTTCTTTCTTCTCGTGTCATCAGGAATCTTCTAAACTATTCGTCTTGGTGGTGTAAAGTGATATCAAGATCTTCGGCAAAGATTTTGATTGTCCTGGATGAATAAAGTGTTTCCTTCCCGTTTCTTAAACATGTTCAAAGAGCGACCATGATTTTGGTAATCAATAGTTCCTCTTGTTACATGTTCCTTGTGACTCTTACGAGTCCTCTCCACCAAAACACCTTTCTATCTTGGCCTTCTGTTGAATGAAAGAGTGACCCTTGTGTCAAAAGTAGTTCAACAGCTTGGTTTTGTTGGTATCTATCTCTTCCACCTGTAAAGCTCTACTGAAGTTGTTTAGTAGAGGTTACCTATCGAAGTCTGCGGTCATGTTCTTTCTGTTGGAAGTTTCCTTCCTTCAGAAGTCAAACTCTTGTGCAAGTTCCATGGTCTCAATCCTTATGAAGACCAGTTATCTATCACCTTGAAAACCATCTCCTTTTGTTCCTCCGTTACCTTGGCGTGTTTCATGTTGTTGGCTTTAGATATGTTCGCGAAACATCTATCCATGAGTTGATCATGAGATACTCAGTTTGTGGTTCTGTGTCATTCCCTCTCTTCCTTAGTGTAAGCAGCCACCTCGAAGATTACAAAGCGCTTCGTCCACTCGTCATGGTGGTATGGATCAACCTTTTCGAGAAGATCGTTGAAGTTTAGTGTAACCCTGTTCCTTCTATCTTCCTACCTAGGAATCTCGGGTCGAGATTCTTTTAAGGGGGATAGAATTGTAACACCCCTAGTTCTATTAATATTAATTAGGGTTTTGATTGTGCATTCATGAGCATCATATAATCTTGCTAAGATAAAAATTCAAACAAGATTAACTAAACCCTAAAACCTAGCTTCCCCTCTCTATTTGAAACATATTCAAAATGATATGGAATTTTGAAAACTACAAAATTTGTGGAGCCCAAATAGCATGGAAGGGCCCCTAAGTGTTTTTATCATTTATTAAAATCCTCTAGTATTTTCAAATAGATTCAAATCATAAAACAATTTGAAAATAGAAAGAGAAAGAGAGAAAAACTAAATAGAAAAAGGTTTGGTAAATAAAAAACAGAGCCAGAAACCCTAACAGGCCGTAGCCCAGTAAGCCCACTCCACTCTATCCTTTCCTTCCTCCCGCGTGCGCAGTCAGCAGCCCAGCACGACCCATCCCCGGCCCAATACCGCTTTGATCTTTCCTGTCGTCTTCTCCAACGGCGGGAAGTAGCTCGGTGGAGCTTCCCCGGCCGCCCGATGCCGCCGCGATGACCGCCGCCGCCCGCCGCCCTCTGGACGAGGATAAGAACTCGAGCACGCCCTTCCTCTCCCCTATCCTCTCAGTATCCCCAAGCCCTCTCTCTCTCTCTGTGGCACGTTTCCTCTCTGGGCAAACCCTAACCATCGCAGGCGCCATCGTTGTCGATGTTCCCAACCACCCCGAGCCACACTGAGATGCTCTGGAGAACCAGCGTGCTCCCCTTGTCATCCTCCTGGAAGGAATCGATGCGGGGTGCCTGCAATCGGTCGTCCCGACCGCTTCTTCCCCGTCTCCGACAAGCTTCCCCGCTGCCATAGCCGTCGACCTCGACCTTCCCCGGCCACGCTGACCCTCCCATCATGTTCTTGGTGAGCTCCTGAATCTCCTGGACCCCTCCGTCTCTCCCCTCTCGCTTTGATTCGCTTCCGCGCCGAGCGCCGCCTACCGCCACCGTCGGGCATGGTTGATGCTGCTGCTCCGGCGACCCAAAAGGAGCGGCGCCACCATCCTTTGGCTCGCCTTGGCCTCCTCTATCCAACGCGCATGCTCACACGCCCTAGCTCGCGCTCCTTCGCCGTCCCCGTCGCCGGCTGGCTCAGTTGCCGGTGAGCCGACGTGGCGCTGAGGTGGCTCTGATGTTGTCTCGGTCCCACCCGTCATCCTCTGTGGCTAGCATCTATCGTGGGGAGAAAAGGTTAGGCTTAGGGTTGAGATGGCGTCAGCCTTGCGCAATAATCAATTTAAATTGGTTTAAATAATTTCAGAAAATGAATAAATTTTTTAAATTGAATAAGTAATTATTTATAAGTCAGAAAAATACAAATAATATATCAAAATGTTCAGAAAAATGAAACCTATCAAATTACACTATAATAATGCATTGATAATAAACATACATGACAAATTTAATTAGATAAGCAAAAACAACCCTCTCATATGCCTCCGAGGTTTTCCTGAATTAGGGTTTTGTAACCTCGGGACCCCGATTAAAATGACCAAGCATGTTTAGGGTTTCAATTTCAATAAATTTTAACTTGTAATATCATCATACTTGCTTGAGCATTGCATCGATGCCATGTATTGATTTTTCCTTCCTTTCCGGTGTTTGGTTCTTCTCCGGTAGAATACGATATCGGAATCGAGATCGAGTCCAAGACTGAAGATCAAGATCAAGATCATCGAAGGTCATCGACAAACAATACCAACAAGATGAACCCTGGAGAGATATATACTTGTGGTTGTCGAACAAGTCAAGATGATGGGTACCAAGATCTGTATTGGGTATCAACAGGCAAAGGCAAGCGAAAACCCCACACATGATATGATCCTATGCTTTCAAGCATTTTAAATTCTTGCCATGTGCATACGATTCTAAAGTCTTTTATCGATAGATAGAGTAATCCTATCTGATGCATGTTTCCTTTGAACCTATATTCCCTGATCCACTCCTCCTAGCTTAACTAGGGTTTGGCTTTGCGATCGCTGCTAGAGCAACTTTATCTGTTGTGCTTAGCCATGCTTAGTTGTTCCGTTGATTCACTTGGTTGATGGTTCCGAGCTTCGAATGAACCTAGTTGGACAGGAGAACGTGGTATGACAGGTGAAGTAAGTTAAACATGCTAAGGCTTGTATGGGAGGCCACGAGGGTTGTGGTTTTTGCAGTCCCATACTTGCCACCCTTAGGACCCGAGGTTCTTGCCTCTTGAACCAAGACAAGCGTACAACCACACGGGGGTTCATGGGGACCCCCTTGACCCCAACTTTCCTAGTCTGATCCATGAGTCCGTAGTTTGAATATTTATTCGGCACCCGCATGGAAAAATGTTTTGGAAAATGGTGCAATCATTTAGGACGTGGCCGGGTGAAGGATGCTCGGCACTGAACTGGATCCCGGTACACAGAGTCGAGGACCGCCTGGGAGTATGGCCAACTACCGCAGCCGGGAGCCTTTCTGGTGACTCATGGATTAGGCAAAAGTAAGGGAAAGGTTTCGGTCGATCACTCTCTATCATCACAGCAAGGAAGTGTGTCATCTGACGCTAAGATCGAGTCGGTCGGCGCGTGTGGGTAAAGTTGTACACCCCTGCAGGGTATTAATCTTTTCAAAAAGCCGTGTCCACGGTTATGGACGACTTGGGAATGGACGTGGGATCATAGAGAACTTGAACCTAATGGTAAAACTTGGCAAACTGAAGTGTGCTTAAGGATGCTTCCTCTTGGGTATGAGGGGGTGATCCTCAATGAGGTTCGATGATGATTTGGTGGATATCAAAAGATGATGATCAATATCGTGGAGATGTCTCTTCCTTATCCCCTTTTAAAACACTCTGTTTAGACGAGCTTCTTCTCCCTCTTGTTTTACAAAACAAAGATGGCTTTATGCAAACAACTCCACCAGCCATAAGTCTTGCGGAGTACACCCTGTACTCACCCTTGCGTCGTTGATATTTTTGTAGCAGAGTATGTGTTAACATAGAAGATGAATTCTTTACGTCATCGACATAGACGAGTAGTTTGAAGTTCCCAGCAGGCAGCTTGGAACCTATGGAATGGCACATCATCGTTATGCTTCAGGCCTCTTTGGCCATTTGTTAAGTTTGCTATACTTAATAGCATAATTTTCCTTCCGTTGTTTGATATTTGTGGTCAGTGACCTCTGCTTGTAATATTTTGGTTCTTCGCTCAGATATGGGCTTGCTGTAATAATTTTTGTGTCGTAGGGTCACTGATGTGTTACCGATTCTTCACTGGATATTCTCGAGCTCAAGATTAAGCTTATTTCAGACGGAGGTCTGGGATTTGTTTAGCCTTGATCCCAGGGGTGTCACAAATGTCCATTCTATCTAGGGTCTCCTATGGTCAGGATGGATCTGATACCAACTTGTCAATACCCGGATTTTTTAATCACAGATGCCTATTATGCCATACATCCCAATCCCAGGATTACCATTTTTGCGAGACATAATAGATTGGATATCACAATACATCATCCATTACAAACCATACATAAGGTCTTACACAAATAAGGATCTCGTGATCCAGTTCTTAATACAACACAAGCAGCGGAATAATGTAATAGTAACGATAGCGTAGGCGAAGCTCCATCTTCAGGGTCACAGGCAATGCTGACGATGGGAGATGATCCTAGTTGTCGTAACCTTCCTGCTGTCCGTCTTCTTGATACTCCTCTTCATAGTCTGGCCACGGGAATAGCCAGGGACAAACCAATGAGTACTTTTTAAGTACTCGCAAACTAATACTAACAAGTGAAGTGGTTTTGAATAGGATATACTAAGATCTAGGGTTGTTTTTCAAAAAACCAGATTTACCTCTACTAAGTTCAGAAGCAAAGAAGCTAGGTTGAAAGTTTTACAACACCTAAGTGGGAACTTGAATTTCATGTCACAACTCTGTTGTGGTCAAGTCAAAGTCACAAATCATTTCATAAGTCATTTTGAAAACATCCGACGGGGGAAAAGTATGGCCACTCCAACTGTCCATAACCGCGGACACGACTATTCGAATAATTTGACACTCTGCAGAGATTGTACACTTTCACCACAACATTCGATACATCCGTCAGGAACAATCCTTAATTCACCATACTCAGTATGTGGATAATCAATCCTAACCTTTCAATTACACGCCCTACTATAGGCACCTCTCCTGTGAGTTTGGCCTCCCAACCATGACCAACTGTCATCTTGGGTACTGCATAGGTGGACAATCTTCACAAGGTAGCCTCAACTCAGACCTTGGCCGCAAGGGAACCCATACTAAGGTATATAAATTTCCAGTCAAGCCCTACCCAATTTTCGAGTACTGTGGTTGTACAGTAAAATTGGAATGGTATCGCATCCAGACAACCATCAGTTTTGTAAAGGTCTAAGGCTCATGCCTTAACATTTTCATCATGAAAATCATCTAGTGTTCGGAAACACATGTCAAAACATCTCAATATAATGACTCATCATTTAAGGTTTTCATAACCATTTTCACCAAGTATTCCCATCTAAAGTTGGTCAAGTTGTAAGATTAGCACTAGCATCTATAAGTGGGGGTAAATACTAATGAGGGGTAATAAACAAGTGGGGATTAACTAAGTTCAATCTCATGCCTTACGATGACATCATGATTATCTAACTTAGGCCAAATTTTATGCTCTTTATGCTACCTTAAGTTATCTTTCTAAAATATACAAGTCACTAAGTAAACTTTTGATAGAAACTTTTAATAAAGAAAATAAAATACTAAGCTTGTAAGTAAAACTAGGATGGTGTGTTAAGCGGGTATAATCACATATGCTTAAGGCATATAGTTGGCATAGTAACAACCAAGTAGTATCTTGCATAAGTAGGGTATCTTGCAAGTGTTAGCTTGCTAAGATAGTAGCTTGCAAGTATTGGCTTGCTAAGATATCAGTATAAGCTTGCTAAGTTGCAAGTGTTAGCTTTCCTTGTGCAGAGCAGTGGTTGAAGTTATCCTCGGCTTCTTCCTCGTACTATCCTCCTTCCTCCTCGTATCCTTGGTCGGTACTAGCGTCTATAAATAAATACGGGGTACACAATCACCAAACAATACTTAACTATTTCTAATCATCACACAAAGGTTCACACTAGATGATCTAGCATCATCACTAATGTAAGGTTCCCAACCTTTAATAAGGTAGAGATCCCTGTGTTTACAATGCTAGTCCCTGGATCATTAGCTAGCATCCACAGTTAAGATGTAATATCAAGAAACAAAGGTCATAATACAACTTTATAACCAGGAATAAAATAATTTATTACATATTTAGCTCATCTGGCTATCTCATTACAATGCAGCAGAATATAACAATAGCATGGGGTCCTTCATCTTCAAAGTGCCACAGGCAGACATGTTGGTTGTAGACTTGTAATCCTAATCATTAAACTTCACTAATATCAAACAAACCTGCAACATAACAAGTTACAGCCACAAGGGTCAATACATTTGAATTGTATTGGCAAGTGATACTATGGTAGTATAGTGGAGTCTATCATCTATATGCATTTGGCTAAGTGGAGCTTTAGGCTTGCATTGCTCAAAATAGATTTTTTCTTATCATTTGAAAACACTAAGTTTTTGCTTGACAAAAATCACCCAAGGCATCTCCCAATAGAAATTGGTGATCCTTCAAACCTTGTTCAACCACAAGTTTTTACTTAGAATTTGGGATGAGGAGATTCTTGATAGCTTCCATGTATTGATGCTCAAATTGTCCTTTACCAGGGACATGGCTAAGTACTTAGATTCTTCCATCTGCAGAGGTTGTGCACTTTCCCCACAAGACTTGGTTTCACCAAGACAAGATCTTTCAGAAGCCTTCCCTTAGACCAAAATGGACGCGCTCCAACCTATCAATCCCCTACCACCAACTGTCCATTTGGCTAAGTTATTGCAACCTATATGATCCAGGCAGAGCCCATAATGCTAAGTGGCTACACTTGAAGCTTCTCAACATTTGACATCTCAAATCTCTTTGTTCCTGGGTGGCCATCCACAAGTGTGATACACAAGGTAAACCATAGAAATGTGCCTTGTGTAACCACTCAACACAAACCATTCCTTCCATTCCACCCAGGTGATTCATTCTCTTAGTTGTTTTATTAAACAAAACACAAGTCCTTGACTTAGAAATATTCCATAGCATGAAATATAATCCACCCTTGTTTTCTACTAGCTAAGCTAAGCATGATGGTAGTAGGAATCTTAACTTAGGAAATTCTACTAAGCTTTCATCTACTAGGATTTCCCATGGCATAGTTTATACTTAGCAAAATTCCATGCAAGTCCTACTTAGAAATATCACTAATGCATAGTGAAAATAATGGGACAAAAGTATGAAGCATCACTTGCCTTTTGGTAGAGAATATTAGTTCACTCCTTGATCTTTGCAATATTCACACTCTTAAAATCACTACAATTCAATCAAGCAAGCAACATTTCAATCTACCATTCAAGCAACATCACATAAAATAATAGAAACAAAACTTTGCATGCAAGCATGTCAATCTTTGTTTTATTTACAAAAGTGGTTTATAATTGGTTATAAACATTCTAAAACACTTATTGGTCATTTTATAAAGTGGCAAAACTATTTGCAAAAGATTCTACCTATAAACCATTTTTAAAACAAAGCATTATTTTATATGGTGGAGAAATGCTTTTAATAAGGTAACAATCTATAGGGTTCACAAAATATTTTTTCAAATCATAAAACCTTGTGTTTAGGGTCAGAGAGTTTAAATCACAACATTTCCCAAAGGTTTTCTCCAAAAAAAGCATTTTTAATAAATAAACAATATTTTATTTGACTAGAAATGGTTTAAATCAAAGATTTATTCTTTTGCTTCACCAAATATATTTTTGAAACCCCCAATTGATTTCTATGGTCAGTAGGTTCAAAACAAACCATTTGCCAAAGGTTTTATCTCAAAAATCATTTTAGAACAAATTTTATATTCCAAATATGCCTACATAAGTTTCTGCAAAAACAATCAATTTAACAGAAGCATTTTACTAAACACAGTGCATGGTCAGAAATTACTTATTTTGCTGAATCCATTGATATAAAATTTGCAAAATTTGGACGTGTAGTTTGGAAGTTATGAATTTTTCAAATTGGAACATCAAATAGATCAAATTCTGTTTTTAATAAAACACACTGGCCACGCGTCACGATTCTATTCGTCGGTACCATTTTGCTCGGATCGATCGCTGTGGAGCGTTTGGTCTAAGTTACATTGCATAGCTCAGAGGCACTACTTACCCCTTTAGGTTAGTTTCTTTCCTAGCCACTAGATCGAGATCGAACGGCGCTCAGCATGCTTGCCAACGAGTGGAGGCGCTGGCGGAGGCAGGTAGCGGTGCTGGCTCTGGCTACGGCGTCACGGCGACTACAGGAAGCAAGGGAGGAAGGGGAGTGTCTCACCATGTTCGCGTGGTCGTGGTGATGCTCAAGGTACTCGTAGTTGACGAAGGGGCGAACAGAGCTGTTGTCAATTGCTCGCCGGAGCTGCGCTTCTTGTCGGTATGTGCTGGTCTTGACGAGGGATGAGGCTATAGCGCACGAGAAGGCAAAAGAGGTGTGGAGTTAGACATGCAAGAGTGAGGCGAGCATGAGAGTGTCAACGAGGGCGAGCGGCACGGTCAGTACTTACGGGGAGGGTCGCCGGAGTTGGAGACAGACGGCGGCGTGTTCAGTCGAGGTTGCTGCCGATGATAGGGGGCACGCGCGAGCGAGATGAGGGTGCAGAGAGATGCGCCAGGGACTGGGGGTCACGCTTGTGTGCTCGAGGAGGCGAGGGGCGACGTCGACTGGCCGGAATTGTCGCCGGAGGGCGTCGGAGGCAGTGGAGCTTCGGAGATGATTCCGAGCAGCCTGGTGGCGGGGAGGGTGTGGCGACAAAGGGGAAAGAGAGAGGGCGTCAAGGCGCTTAAGATGGCATGGTCACGAGGTGATTTTACTGCGGTGTTACTGCGTATTTACTAGAGTCTTAATCGACTGCAACGGCCGGCGAGGTGAGGGGCGGAGTCAACAGGGTGAGGAAGACGATGACGTGGCGTGGGCTGCGTTGTCAGCGAGAGGGAGAGAGGAACGGTGGGTCCAGGCGGTCAGTGACACTGCGGGTAAGTTCATGAGTGAAGAACGGTTCACTGCGGGAGAGGGAGAGGTGGGCTGCTGATGGGCTTAGTGGGCTAGGTTAGTTTGGTTTCTTTGTTTCATATTTTTTTCTTCTCCTGTTATTTTTCTTTTTCTAATTTGATTTTCTGTTTTGATTTTGTTTTGTCTATTCAAACATCTATTTGAATTCAAACTTCTCTCATATTTTGTGTGGATTCAAACACTGATTACTTATACATTATGAAGTCAATTTTTGGAATAAATCTTTTATTCTTCTTAGGGCATAATAATTATTTAAAATAGGTCCTTGTAATAATTCAAATAAGATTTAAATAATGTTTTTCAAACTTTATTTGAAGTCTAAATCTCTCCAATCATTTCAGTAGGTTTTATTTATTTAATAGGGTGTCAAAATATCCACCTTGATTATTTGGAAAAATTTAATATGATTTATAAATCATTTGAATTGGGTATTTGTTTTAATTCCAATGGATTTTTGGAAGATTTCTTTGTTTATTTGGAAGATTTCTTTAATTCCAATGGGTGTCAAAATATCCACTTTGTTTATTTGGAAGATTTCTTTAATCTTATTTAAGTTGAATTAAACAACTTTTATTTCACTTGGGTAAATTCCATAATACTATTTTCCCATGATTTAATCAATTATTTCTAATAGGGATTTTTATCTTTATTCCAATATAATAGGATTTGGTCAAAGTCATTTTATTTTATTTGGAATATTATTTATCCCTTTATTTTATTTGGATTGGGATTATATTCATTCCATTTGCTTATGGAATAGGTCAAGATTTAATTTGGTCTTTAAATATTCCTTATTGAATAATTTATTTCCTTATCTTATAAAATCCATATCTTTTTATTTATAGATCCAAACTTGGTGATTCCAATTTGTAAAATCTTATTTGATATTTATTTATCCTTTTAAATATATTTAGGATTATTTGCTCACCATTGGTTATGGATTCTGATAGGTGCTTTATTAGCCTTAGAATTTCAATTTCCTTATCTTATTAAATTTATAAGATTTTATCTATGGCTCCAAATTAAGTGAAACCAATTTATATGGTCTTATAATATTTCTATTTGTCATTCTTGATCATTTTGAAATGTTTGTTTGACAAATTTCTATTTGGATCAAATCCATAGGCTTAGAGATAAAATGATTTTCTTCCATTAGGGTTTTAGGGTTTTGGTTTATTTTTCAAATGTTTAAATT
Source organism: Avena sativa (assembly GCA_916181665.1). Lineage (NCBI taxonomy): Eukaryota > Viridiplantae > Streptophyta > Magnoliopsida > Poales > Poaceae > Avena > Avena sativa. Next base: position 356,569,301 of record OV702283.1, on the reverse strand, counting down.
TCCAGATGCATTTGTGAAGAATGCATTCCACTTTGATTTGAATTTGGATTCAAACATTTACCAAAGTTTGTTCAAGATGGGATTTTATGTTTCCATTTAGAAACAAAAGTTTCTTTTCACCCTAAATTTCAACAATTATTTATTTTGTTTATTTATTTTTCACATTACATGATTTGGAAAATCTTGGGATGTGACAACTAACATTACAATATTAAAGCACTTGTCTCATTTATTTTATTTGAGAAAAGTAATTTATACTCATTGAAAAACTACTTAAAGATTTAATATTCTCCAACTCAAACATGGGATCATGTTGACACATGTCATCACCACATATTTTAGTACATGGGAATGTGATTTAAAGTGGTGTCACAATTTAATAAGGTTTAACCTTTTTATTTTATTTAATTAAAGTGACTAGAAATTCCTATGTGGCATTCTTTTATTACTTGATCATTATTCCTGTAAGTAAACCTATATATTTTTATATATTCTGAAAGGTATGGTTAAATATGATTTTTGAGAGTTGGAATCAACTCAAAAGCTCTTATGGTTGAATTTTGAAAAATGTTTGAATGCAGAAAAGGTTCTGCCTTGTTATTTTTACCATGGGTGATCTACAAATCTAAATGGTTTGAATCCAACGGGCTTGGATTAAGCATTCCAGTACCTTTATAACAAAATTGGTTTCATGCATTTTGGTTTAGTGAATCGAGCTGGGTCGATTTTTGAATATATGTACAGAACTAAGTTTAGAACTAAATGAATAAATCTAGATTTCAATTAGTGGGTCGCGCGGGGTGTTTAACTGGGCCGACCCACTACGCACAGCGCACGCGTGGGCTGGTTAAGTGAGCGACCCCACTCGTCAGTGAGACAATGAGTGACGAAGCGGTACGGGATGATCTAGGCCGCACGATCTAACTCTAATCGAACGGCTCTGGTTCACCGTCCACGTCGGGCAACGCCGGCGAGATAGAACCCTAACGCGGCTGGTGGGGGTCGTGGGAGGCTCACCAAGTCTCAGGCGATGGTATGCGACATGGGGGATGACAAAGTCGACGACGACGATCCTCCTGGTACCGGCAGCTCCTCCTGGGGCGGCTCCATTCGACGACACCTATCCTCTTCTGCATCGGCGAACTACGGTGAAATTCCGGCCACCTGTGTAACACCCCAGTTTAGCTAAATACTATTAGGGTTTTATTGTGCATCATCTCTTAAAAATGAATGCAAAGAAATTAAAGTGAAAACCCTAAAACCCTAATCCTCCCCTCTCTATTTAAAAAGCACTTCAAATGGTTTGTGTATTTTGAAAACTACAAAATGAAAGGAGCCCAAATGGAATAAAAAGGGCCCCACTTTAGTTCATATGTTTTATAAAAACCTCTGGTATTTTTTTAATGATTCAAAAACAGTTTTTGCAGAAAAAATGAGCAGACCAACCAGCCAGGCCGGCCCAATCCCTCTCCTCTCCTTCCTGCCGCCCGCGCAGCACTCCCGCAGCCCAGCAGCAGCCCGTAGCTGGCCCAGGCCCACATACCATTTCGTCTGTTCTATATCCATCGTCAACCTCGTGCTGCATCCGAAGCAGGTGTGTGTCGCCGCCGCGTTGCTCACTGGCGTCAAGATCCTCGCCGCCGCTTCGGAGAAAGATAAGGAGGAGCCCCGCACGCCTCTCTCACTCACCCCTGGCCTTATCCTCCACCGCACCCTCTCTCTCTCACTCTCCGCGATGTGCCCGAAACCCTAGCCCGGCCAGACGCCGTTCGCCGCCGTTGATTGATGCCTCCCCAAGCCATGACGAGATGCCCACGAGAACCCCCATGATCCCCTCGTCAACCTCTCAGAAGGAATCGACTGTGGGTGGTCAAAATCGAGCCCACGGTCCCTGTCTTCCCGAGCTCCCGCCACCGCTTTCGTCGATGTTGCTGACGCCTTTCGACCTCCCCTCGCGCCAACGACCCCACAATCGCGTTCTCGGTGAGCATCCGGTCCTAATGGACCCATCCGTTTCGCTCTTTTGCTCTGGCTCGCTTCCACGTCGTGCGCTGCCCTCTCCCGCCGCTGTCCGCCGTCGCCACCGTCGCTCTGGTGACCAAATCCGGGCGGCACCACCACTATTTGGTCCGCCTCGGCCCCCTCTTTTTAGCAAACCCAACCCCGCTTCCTCTCGCACTCGCAATCGCCAGATCAAAGCTTCACCTGAGAGCAATGGGGATGATGACATCAGCATAACGCAATATCTGTATTTTCTTTTATTAAATGTTTTTGTATTTGTTTCCTGGAATATTAATAAACTCCTATGGGCCGCACCTGTCAGCATTTTAATAATTTTGGAAAATGTTTTCTGAAATGAATAAAACTATGACATGTGCGCCCAATTGAATAAATATTTAATATAATCCAAAAATGTTTTATAATTTCCTAAAATGGATTTAAATTGAGAAAAATCATAACTAATTCATTACAAGTCATAAAAATACAAATAATATATCAAAATGATCATAAAAATGAGAAATATTTATTAAAGCTATAATAATGCATCGTTCAATAACTTAAATGACAAGTTTAAAGAGAAGAACATAGTAACCCCTCTCATATACATCGGGAGTTTCCCCGAGTTAGGGTTTTCACCCCTCGGAACCCCGATTAAATTGTCGAGCATGCCTTAGGGTTACATTTCAATACCATTAACCTGTCATATCATCATACTTACTTGAGCATTACATCGATGCGATGTGTTGATTATTTCCCCTTTCTTTCCGGTGATTTTGTTCTTCCCGGTAAAATACGATATCGAGATCGAGATCGAAGCACGAGGTAAACACCATCGAAGATCAAAGAACAATACTTGACCAACTGTAACCAAGTCAAGTACAAGGATCCCAAAGATCTGCGTATCGGTTATCAACTGGCAAAGTCAAGAATATCCCCACCATGATATAATCCTATGATTTCTAAAGCATTTCAATTCCTGCCATGATGCATACGATTCTACGGTGGTGTTTTATCGATAGATAGAGTATCCTATCTATTGCCTTACTCCCTTTGATATTATATTACCCGATCCACAACTCCTAGCATAACTAGGTTTGGCTTGTGTGCACTGCTAGAGCTTATATCCGTGTTTTCTTAGCCATGCATAGCTGTTGAGTCTGGTCCATCGAGATCATGTATGAGATGCAGATAATCTAGTATGACAGGAGATCGTGATGAGATGAGATCAGTGATATGAGGTTAAACATGCTAAGGCTTGTATGGGAGGCCACAGTGGGATGTGGTTTTTCTAGTCCCATGATCGCCACCACTAGGACCTCATGGTCTCGACGAAAGCAAGGTAAAGGTCGTGGCCAACCAACCTCTGCCGGCCTTCCAAGGAAGATGGCTAATAGCTTGGCATTAAGAGTCGGTTGGTACGTGTGTGTAAAGTTGTACACCCCTGCAGGGTTAAATCTTTTCAAAAAACCGTGTTCACAGTTATGAATGCCTGGTGACCAGATTCTAAGATCATAGAGAACTTTAACCTAATCGTAAAACTTGGTAGATCAATGTGTGCTTAAGGATGCTTCCTCATGGATACGAGGGGGTGATCCTAGTTCAGGAGATGATGATGATTTGGTGGATATCAAAAGATGATGATCAACACTTTGGAGATGTCTCTTATTTATCCCCTTTTAAAATACTCTGACTAGACGAGCTTCTTCTATCTCTTGTTTTATAAACAAAGATGGCTTTATGCAAAATAACTCCACCAGCCATAAGTCTTGCGGAGTACACCCTGTACTCACCCTTGCTTTGGTGATACTTTTGGTAGAGTAAGTGTTCCCTGAAGATCAGTTTGGTACTACATCGACATCGACGAGTAGCTTGGGGTTCCCGGCCGACAGCCTGGAATCTATGGGCTGGGACGTCATCGTTATGCTTCAGGCCTCTTAGGACATTTGTTAAGTTTGCTATACTTAATAGCATAATTTGCCTTCCATTGTTTGATGTTTGTGGTCAGTGACCTCTGCTTGTAATAATTTGGTTCTCTGATCAGTTATGAGCTTGCTGTAATAAATTTTGTGTCGTAGGGTCACTATTGTGTTACTGATTCTTCACTGGATATTCTCGAGCTCAAGGTTAAGCTTATGTCAGACGAAGGTCTGGGATTTGTTTAGCCTTGATCCCGGGGGTGTCACAGGTTTTGGTACCAGAGCAGTACCGACCGTAGGAAAACCTTGCTATTGGTCGTTGTTGAGTCTGGCGTTTGATAAAACTATTTTAAAGATGAAAAGTATTTGCGAAGACTCTAGTATGCTTCTTTTACTCCTTATCCAGTTTCGCTCTAACTCTGGGTTATCTTATCTTGTGATGATTTTGGAAAAGTTTTGATATCTCTTCTTGTCTTTCAAAACTTAGGTGCCTTCTTGGCATGTCGTTTATAAGCTAGTTACCTAGTGTTAAGTGCTCTAGAGTTGTGTGTGTTGTGAATTCCTTGTTTCTTTTGCTCAGTTTCTTCTGATAGATTTCTCCCCATCATGATCTCTCTATCTTTTGGACCCACAATATTATATTGTTGGATCTGCAGTGTTCTGTTCTAGGCTTCGAGGTTTCCTTTCGCCTCGTGTGCCTCCTTTTTATTTGTTTGGGTACTTCAGAGGTTGTCTCTTCTCTTGGAAGCTACCTCGTGATTATCATCTTGTAGTGTATGCCATGTCACTCAAGTAGTAGTTACTCCTTTCTCGGGTTTTAACCCTTGGATTTGAACTTAAGATCCCTGATTGTGCTAGATCCTGGTGTTGTGAATCTTGTACATGAAGCTGACCTTTAACCCAAGATACATTCCTTTGACCCCTGTCGTTAATGTTCATACATTACTTTAGGATGGCTGGTACTACAGTTCTAGCCTTCAAGCTTGAGGTTTTTGTCGCGATTGAATTGCGACAACAAAGGAATTCCCCTACCACATGCTATGGCAGATGTTCTCTAATGGAACCAAATAGATCACAACAAGAGTACTCCTCGAGAGTCTCGCATCTATACTCATGACTCTTCCACACCTTACTCCTTCTTATGCATTGGTTTTCGGAAGATTGATAATCTATGCATCCACATCTCGGTATTCTATCCTGAGCATGTTCTTTTCCCTTGTTGTTTTCCGACCTTTGTTTACCAGTTGGTAACCAAGTAGTAAATGCGCATAAGTGTCTTCCGATGCAAGATACTCCTGTGGTCCATCATGACAAACCATTTCGGAATGTCAGGAGAAACAAACTCCAGTACTTCGTCATATCTAGGACCAGGTCAAAGTGTTATAATCCGCAGATCAAGAGGCATTGATTAGCTTCTATCTGTTCCAACATAAAGTATCACACTCTTTAATACTAAGAGGTCATGCCGAGTTTCATGACCCCTTAACGAAGTGATGCTTTTACATATACTTAACCACCCTTCCTCGAGCTTTCGTGCTCATGAGTGATGCGTGTGCGTAATAATGTGTCCATTCGAGATTCTTTGCAATTATTATTGTTCTGAACCCTAAGGACATTTTTGTCATTCTTAGCGTGATTGGTTAACCCTATCACCAAGCGAAGTTTGATTGTGCTACCAAGTCCGTTATTCTGGTACGCTCTCTTTAGTCAAAGAGTTAGGCTTGTGCTGAAGCTCTGAGATTATGTCATCTTGCCGTACCAAGCAAGTTTCCTCTCGAACTATGTGACATACCGGTGGTTTGTGATATTCTGGATGTCTTTCTAGAAGTATCGCCATGTTTCCACATGACCGTGTCGTCAAGTTCTTGATCAAGCAAGTTCTCTAAACTGCTCCTATCTCCAAGGATCCGTAACTGGATACCCCTGAACTAGTTGGTTGAGCTTATACAAAAACTTGGAGAGTTGTAAGACAAAAGTTCTAATCGACTCAGTTCCTTCGTAAAGGGATGTCTAGTTTTGTCCGTGTTGAAGAAAGATAGTATTTCCACTGTGGATATGTTATCCTCCCCACCTTTTATTTGATTTGGGTTATCGTCAAATCAAACTCAGTTCCCAGGACTATCTTGATGATGTTTGTTCTTGTGATGTTCAATGGAGTACATCTTCATGTGCTTTGGTCCGACCAATACTTTTGCCTCGTTCAAGCAACCTATGAGTCCATCTTCTTGGAGTGTCTCGATAAGTTTGTCATTGAACCCATCGATGACATCCTTACCTTCTCCATGCTAGATTTGAATCATATGGAACATTTGGCATTAATGTTGGAAACTTTCGAGAACCTTCTTCGTTTCATATCGAAGTATGAGTTCTGGATGTTAGAAGAGACCTTCTCTAGTTCATGTGCAGTTGTTGAAAGATGTCGCCATGGATTAGATAAGAGTTATCTCCCTTTCTTTAAGGACACATGTGTGTTTTATTGTTAGTACTTTATATGTATCCAATTGTCTTTCGACAAGATGCTAAATACATGGGTCTAGCAATCTAGCTCGTCTTTTGGAGCTTGACACTGTAGTCCATATTTTGAGAACCTAGTAACTTTATCTTTGCGATAAATGTTGCAAACTTTCTATTCGTACATGCTCTGAGTCTGAAGTATCCTCTTACTTAACCAAAGCTGAATATCAAGTAGCAACGATGGTTAGTGTTCCTCAAGGTTTTGACATAGGTCTCTCTATAACCTAGCAAGATTGTTGTAATGGTTGACACACTTAGCCGGAAAAACCTTTTGTTATATATTATCTTGATTCAGCAACAACAATCACTCTTTATGAGGCTTCTTCTATAATTTATTATAGGAGTTGTGCTTATGGTTTCCTTTGTCTACGAAGTCCGATCTTTACTTGATGATTGATTTTTCGAACATCAAGGAGAACATTTGAAGTAGTGTTGCTGAATGTCTCTCGGTCGATCCTCCAGACCCTCTATGTTGGCAAGCGTCTTGTTGTGCCAAATAATTGAAGTCTGAGAACGAAGTTTCTTTCTTCTCGTGTCATCGGGAATCTTTCTAACTATTTGTAACACCCTCAGAATCGGACCTATGCAAGTTTCAGCGATTCCCGCCAAAACCCGCATAGAAACGATTCAAAGGTGCCCACCAGGCACTTTCGTGCGGGTGGAAAACGAAGTAATAACATTACACAACAGTCCTCGATGGGACCCACAAAACAGATATATATATATATAACAGCGACTCAAAGAGTCAAGAATACAGATATAATATACAAAGATCCAAATCACCTTGAAAACGATAGTGCGTCCAGCTACGGACAAGATGCAAATGGGGCTAAGAGCCCTGAAGAATAACCGATGGCGTCCATAACCCTGCCCAGGCCAAGCCGGAAGGGTAACCCTGCTAACGGCGTCGATCTCAAAACCTGCTTAAACAAAAGGGGTGCCGACAAAGGGCAAAGGAAAAAGGGGAGCGTCAGTACTAAGGGCCAGTACACGGCGAGGCTAGAATTTGGCGGTCCTCACCTACATAAGTATGGTGGACTGAAGCGGCAGCGGCAGCATGCACTAAACACCCTATAGAGACTCGATGCAACTGGCGGTTATCAAAGAGGGATAAGAATGACCTATCCGGATCCAACCTGAAGCTAACACCAAACAAACCCATCCTGGTGTTTCCCCCTCGAGACCAAACGAGGAAGTCAACCGAGGAACTCACACAGTTGGCAGTTTTATTTATTCAGTTATCGTTGCAGCAATTACTAGTCAGATTTGGATAATCATCCTGATAAAATAAGAAGTGGGCACTTTTAGTTAATCATTCCGTTGTAGTTGCCACAATTACTAATCAGATGCAATTAGCATGAGATAACCCAAAAACCCAGCAGTTGTTGGTACTTTTATTCAGCCATTCCGTTGTAGTTGCCATAATTACTAGTCAGGTACAATGGTCGCAAGCGACACTCCAAACACGCAATTGTGGGCAGTATTATTTAGCCATTCCATTATAGTGAAGCTGATTACTAGTCATTATAAAGTCAAATTTATAGCACTACTTTAGTTATGCTTGTCTATGGTCGAGATACTGTGCTCCAAGTCGTCCATAACCGCGGACACGGCTTTCAGAAAGTTTTACCCGGCCGGGGTGCACCAATAGCAACACACACTCGATCAGCCTCGGAAAAACCAAATCAAAACCCAACGAGGCCTTCACGACAAAGCAATCATAGGATTCAGAAATATTTCAGGGGGCCACCCCTTGGAGTCTTACCCGCAACGAAGTAAGCTAGCTTCGAGACGGACCCGAGGTTTGTGGGGCCGGCTGTAAGCGACTGGGAACCCAAAATTGGGCTTGTCGATACCGCGTAAACGGGTCACAATTCCTAAACAGTACAGTGTGCTCCTCGCACAATCGTAAATACAGAAGTAGCATGGCATAAGTACAGGATAGTAAATAAAACCTCAAACTAGTTTGTGGTCCCAAGAAATAAGACTGAATCAAGCTCTGGCTCAGGGGGGTCCCATATACCTCCCGGATGTGGATAGCGCGATAAATCAAGGAACAGGTATCAAGTACTCGGGGTCCTACGGGACACAAGTGGGCATTCGGAAACCAAATATTATCTATCACCCACCGATGCCTCTGCTTACTTCAGTTTTAGTTGTTAAACAGGAATTAAAGTGAACGAAAAGTAAAGCCAAGATCATCTCCAACAACACACATGCGGCATTACTCCAACAACTGTGGCATTTGACAACACGCAACAACACTTGAGCAAGCGACTACGACGCGCAAGTCCGACTATCTACCAAACAACAGGTAATAGGATGTGTCCAAGGCAAATATAAGGCGGCAAGGGATATCTCGGGTACGAAAACTAGAGCATCGCAACACGGATAGCAATAGATCAACAAGAGGGAATTAAATACTATAAAAGTAAGATAGGTAGAAAGGGGGAGATGCTCGCCTGAAAACATTGCCGAAGGTTCAACCGAAGATCGGGGCGAAGCTCACATCAACTCAACGGCCTTATCCGCGAAGAAGCAAAACACTAGAATAAACACCGGATGCAATATTTAATTCTACGGCAAAAGATCGGGCATGATGCATGTATGAGGCATGACATGGTAAAGGTGCGATGCAATTAGGTCATATTAAGCGGAACCGGGGTCCCGACAATTAATTAATAGGTTCATGTTATTTAGATACCCCGCATTTTAAATGTTGTTTTAACATGGCAAAAGATAGCACCGGTTCGCTACACAAATTTAAATGAGGCCAATATGAGACTAGATTTGCCCGCATGTGGGCCCCATATTTAACTATAAGGTGAATCGGCATAAGGCCCCCAAACCACACAAATATGCATGCAAGATGAATGTTTAATATGCGACAAGTTGTATTAAGTTATAAAATAGGGTTTCGGGAAGGGGTTCACACATTAGGGTTCGGCGAACTTGGGGGTTCCAGGGTTCGGGGTCGGTCTCAGGGTCCAGGGTGCGACGGGAACGTTCTCAGATAGTGGAGGTAGGTCTTATCGCATCCGGGGTTTTCGGGTCATGTGGTCGGTCTTGGCGTTACGAAGATCTTAGCGTTCTGGGAGGGAGGACTTGGTCTGGCGTCGGGGCAGCGGATTCGCCCTGGTTGGTGTCGAATTTTGTCGGGCCCGCGCAGTTGATCTTGGTGTTCCCGGATGATCTTGCCGACTCCATGCGAAGGCCTTGTCGCTCTAGATCGGTCTTCGGGGTCTCGGCCTTCGGATCCTTGACGGAGGTCATGGCGTCCGTGAGGCGACCTTGGCGTTCACCGAGAGGGGTTCGACAGGGTTCGGGTCTCGGCGAGGTCGGTCATCTTGTCGCATCCGTGAAGACCTTATCGTCCGCGATGAAGACCCGGGTCGGGAACAGGGCTTCAGGATCCGTGAAGAAGATCTTGGTGCTCCGTGAGGAAGATCCTGTTGTTCCGGCTTCTACATTCGAGGTCGGACTTGGTTCGAGTGACGTGATCTTCAGATCAACGTTGGCCTGTGCGCGATGTATCGCGTTCAGGCGTCGACGATAGAAGAACTTGTCTTGGAGGACAGCTGCACACGAAAACAATGTCGATCTGGTCTCCCGAGGCGGCAACAACACCACACAGTCACCACACCTGGGCCTTGGACACATCAAACACGACATTTTGTCGGCACACTCCACCGGTAAGAAGACCAAGAGATGTCTCAGCTGCGGCCACCGTTGCTGCTCCCATCAACGTTCCTGCGTACGGCGGCGGCCCTGGACACGGCACCACGCCGGCACCGGCTCCACACCGCCACGACAGGGGATGCTGGCCGACGCAAGCGGGTCCATGGCGGCCTTCTTCTCTGGTGGCTGGGCTGACCCCGACGGCGGGGCGACTCGGGCGAAGCGGGTCGACGGAGGGCGACGCCGGCGAGGCAGACGGGGAGAGGCGGGGACGGCCGGAGGCGGGGTTGACGCGGTGGGGGAGCTCGAAGGGACGGCCGGAGGCGGCGGAGGTTGGTGGCGACGGGCGGCGCTCTAGGGAGGACGGGCCGGCGAGCGGGCGGCGCCGGAGGAGGCGGAGGGGAGCCAGGCGTCGGGGAAGGCCGGCCGGCGCTGCTCGGGGACGGGCCGGCGCTCGAGGAGGAGAGGGCGGGGCGGAGGCCGGGCTCGGCGCAGAGAGCGGGGGAGGACCAGGAGAGGGCACCGGCGAGAGAGGCGGAGCGGCCGGAGGCGGGGCTCGGGCGCGGAGGCGGGGAAGGGGCGAGGCGCCGGCGCGAGGCGGTCGCTTGGCGGCGGTGGACGCAGGCGAGGTGCAGGGCGGCTGCCGGCGGAGAAGAGCGCAGCAGAGAGGGAGGGGGAGGAGGAGGCGAGGCGACGAGGCCACCGGCGGCGGCGGTTGCCAGAGGGAGGGAGGTGGAGGCGAGCGCGGGGGTTGGGGAGGCGGAGCGCGGTAGAGAGGGTGGCGAGGGAGCAGGCGGCGGAGGCTCGCGAGCGCGTGCGTAGGGGAGAGCCGGGCGGGGGCAGATGGAGAAGGGGAGCGGGGCGGCGCGGTCGGCTGAGGGAGAAGGACGCGAGGAGGAAGAAGAACTGGGGGAGGATGAGCGCGTGGTGGGGTCGGGCACCGCGTGGGACGCGTGGGGACAGCCAGAGTGGGGCCGGGGTGGGGAGTTGGGATGTGGGGGAGAGAGGGAGGGCTGGGTGCTGGCGTGTGAGGTGTGTGGTGTGTGTTGAGTGGGGTGGTGGGGAGAGGGTTGGTCTAGGTGGCAACATAGGATTGGTAGAGGGGAGGGAGAGGGCGAGGTGGCGGCCAGGGATTGGGTGGGGTGAGGTGGCCGGAGGGGTGGGTAGGATAGGATTGGTAGCTGTAGGATTTTAGGTGGACCGTTGTATTCCTGGGGTGGTCGTTCGGGTCGATCGGCCCGTTCGACTGCCCCACTAAAATAATATAATTTTTATTTAATTTTTGCAATAAGCTTTTATAATTATATTTTAGACAAACAAAAATATCCGGAAGCATCCGGGGGGTTTAATTTGAAATAGAAGGAGGGTTAATTTTAGAAAACGATTGTCTTTCGCAAATAGTTTTTAGGCAAATTAATATGAATGATGATGACGATGCAATGCACAAATTCAGCGCGATTTTCTAGTAGTGGTTTTGCGGGATGCCACAATTCGACACCACTAACACTGGATCTCTCCCTCGAGATCCGCCTCATGGTACCGGAAGGAAGGTCAGCGTTCTGCGTCTTCTCGCTTCGTGTAGATCCTCGCGACACCACTAACAAGAGGTCGTTGTCCGTGATCGTCGAGAGAACACTCCGGGAACAAAAAGTCGAAGGTAGAGGTATCAACAAATAAAGCCACCCCTAACTTCGATGGAAAGAGGGAACCGATGCATTCTCATCCACTTCAATGTACAAAAGCGAATAGAAGGGGTAGTCGGCATGGGGGCCAATCCATCACGCACCCAAACTATTACTCTGCACAATCAGTAGAAACGCGTGCAACCATTCTCGGAATCAGACTGAAGATCTCGACAATCGAGGTTCGGAAACAGAGGAGTGATGCAGACGCTGCATCGGATCTGGCGTAGATGATGTCGTCGCGTCGGAAACACCGGAAAGCACAAACAAGGAACACATGATGGTACCACAGTAGACGGATTCATCAGGCAGCTTGAACACCGGATGGTAGAACACCGTTATCAGAGAAGGAAGCGAAACCCTGAAGGTACGACGGAACCCATCCACGAGAAATCCTGGACTCGAAAAGAGAGAAGAGAGCGGATTCAAAACACGTAGAGGTAAGAGGGGAATAGCAGAGGGGTAAGGAATAAAATCAGACCTAATCAGAACTATCCAACCGATTTTGCAAAAATAGTTTTGACACTCTACTTCGGCCGTTAGCTAGGTTATCCTACAGGCTGGACTTGTGGGGTATCGCAACTGCTGAGCTCTGATACCACTCTGTAACACCCTCAGAATCGGACCTATGCAAGTTTCAGCGATTCCCGCCAAAACCCGCATAGAAACGATTCAAAGGTGCCCACCAGGCACTTTCGTGCGGGTGGAAAACGAAGTAATAACATTACACAACAGTCCTCGATGGGACCCACAGAACAGATATATATATAACAGCGACTCAAAGAGTCAAGAATACAGATATAATATACAAAGATCCAAATCACCTTGAAAACGATAATGCGTCCAGCTACTAACAAGATGCAAATGGGGCTAAGAGCCCTGAAGAATAACCGATGGCGTCCATAACCCTGCCCAGGCCAAGCCGGAAGGGTAACCCTGCTAATGGCGTCGATCTCAAAACCTGCTTAAACAAAAGGGATGCCGACAAAGGGCAAAGGAAAAAGGGGAGCGTCAGTACTGAGGCCAGTACACGGCGAGGCTAGAATTCGGCGGTCCTCGCCTACATAGGTATGGTGGACTGAAGCGGCAGCGGCAGCATGCACTAAACACCCTATAGAGACTCGATGCAACTGGCGGTTATCAGAGAGGGATAAGAATGACCTATCCGGATCCAACCTGAAGCTAACACCAAACAAACCCATCCTGGTGTTTCCCCCTCGAGACCAAACGAGGAAGTCAACCGAGGAACTCACACAGTTGGCAGTTTTATTTATTCAGTTATCGTTGCAGCAATTACTAGTCAGATTTGGATAATCATCCTGATAAAATAAGCAGTGGGCACTTTTAGTTAATCATTCCGTTGTAGTTGCCACAATTACTAATCAGATGCAATTAGCATGAGATAACCCAAAAACCCAGCAGTTGATGGTACTTTTGTTCAGCCATTCTGTTGTAGTTGCCATAATTACTAGTCAGGTACAATGGTCGCAAGCGACACTCCAAACACGCAATTGTGGGCAGTATTATTTAGCCATTCCATTATAGTGAAGCTGATTACTAGTCATTATAAAGTCAAATTTATAGCACTACTTTAGTTATGCTTGTCTATGGTCGAGATACTGTGCTCCAAGTCGTCCATAACCGCGGACACGGCTTTCAGAAAGTTTTACCCGGCCGGGGTGCACCAATAGCAACACACACTCGATCAACCTCGGAAAAACCAAATCAAAACCCAACGAGGCTTTCACGACAAAGCAATCACAGGATTCAGAAATATTTCAGTGGGCCACCCCTTGGAGTCTTACCCGCAATGAAGTAAGCTAGCTTCGAGACAGACCCGAGGTTTGTGGGGCCGGCTATAAGCGACTGGGAACCCAAAATTGGGCTTGTCGATACCGCGTAAACGGGTCACAATTCCTAAATAGTACAGTGTGCTCCTCGCACAATCGTAAATACAGAAGTAGCATGGCATAAGTACAGGATAGTAAATAAAACCTCAAACTAGTTTGTGGCCCCAAGAAATAAGACTGAATCAAGCTCTGGCTCAGGGGGGTCCCATATACCTCCCGGATGTGGATAGCGCGATAAATCAAGGAACAGGTATCAAGTACTCGGGGTCCTACGGGACACAAGTGGGCATTCGGAAACCAAATATTATCTATCACCCACCGATGCCTCTGCTTACTTCAGTTTTAGTTGTTAAACAGGAATTAAAGTGAACGAAAAGTAAAGCCAAGATCATCTCCAACAACACACATGCGGCATTACTCCAACAACTGTGGCATTTGACAACACGCAACAACACTTGAGCAAGCGACTACGACGCGCAAGTCCGACTATCTACCAAACAACAGGTAATAGGATGTGTCCAAGGCAAATATAAGGCGGCAAGGGATATCTCGGGTACGAAAACTAGAGCATCGCAACACGAATAGCAATAGATCAACAGGAGGGAATTAAATACTATAAAAGTAAGATAGGTAGAAAGGGGGAGATGCTCGCCTGAAAACATTGCCGAAGGTTCAACCGAAGATCGGGGCGAAGCTCACATCAACTCAACGGCCTTATCCACGAAGAAGCAAAACACTAGAATAAACACCGGATGCAATATTTAATTCTACGGCAAAAGATCGGGCATGATGCATGTATGAGGCATGACATGGTAAAGGTGCGATGCAATTAGGTCATATTAAGCGGAACCGGGGTCCCGACAATTAATTAATAGGTTCATGTTATTTAGATACCCCGCATTTTAAATGTTGTTTTAACATGGCAAAAGATAGCACCGGTTCGCTACACAAATTTAAATGAGGCCAATATGAGACTAGATTTGCCCGCATGTGGGCCCCATATTTAACTATAAGGTGAATCGGCATAAGGCCCCCAAACCACACAAATATGCATGCAAGATGAATGTTTAATATGCGACAAGTTGTATTAAGTTATAAAATAGGGTTTCGGGAAGGGGTTCACACATTAGGGTTCGGCGAACTTGGGGGTTCCGGCGTTCGGGGTCGGTCTCAGGGTCCAGGGTGCGACGGGAACGTTCTCAGATAGCGGAGGTAGGTCTTATCGCATCCGGGGTTTTCGGGTCATGTGGTCGGTCTTGGCGTTACGAAGATCTTGGCGTTCCGGGAGGGAGGACTTGGTCTGGCGTCGGGGCAGCGGATTCGCCCTGGTTGGTGTCGATTTTTGTCGGGCCCGCGCAGTTGATCTTGGTGTTCCCGGATGATCTTGCCGACTCCATGCGAAGGCCTTGTCGCTCTAGATCGGTCTTCGGGGTCTCGGCCTTCGGATCCTTGACGGAGGTCATGGCGTCCGTGAGGCGACCTTGGCGTTCACCGAGAGGGGTTCGACAGGGTTCGGGTCTCGGCGAGGTCGGTCATCTTGTCGCATCCGTGAAGACGTTATCATCCGCGATGAAGACCCGGGTCGGGAACAGGGCTTCAGGATCCGTGAAGAAGATCTTGGTGCTCCGTGAGGAAGATCCTGTTGTTCCGGCTTCTACATTCGAGGTCGGACTTGGTTCGAGTGACGTGATCTTCAGATCAACGTTGGCCTGTGCGCGATGTATCGGGTTCAGGCGTCGACGATAGAAGAACTTGTGTTGGAGGACAGCTGCACACGAAAACAATGTCGATCTGGTCTCCCGAGGCGGCAACAGCACCACACAGTCACCACACCTGGGCCTTGGAGACATCAAACACGACATTTTGTCGGCACACTCCACCGGTAAGAAGACCAAGAGATGTCTCAGCTGCGGCCACCGTTGCTGCTCCCATCAACGTTCCTGCGCACGGCGGCGGCCCTGGACACGGCACCACGCCGGCACCGGCTCCACACCGCCACGACAGGGGACGCTGGCCGACGCATGCGGGTCCATGGCGGCCTGCTTCTCTGGTGGCTGGGCTGACCCCGACGGCGGGGCGACTCGGGCGAAGCGGGTCGACGGAGGGCGACGCCGGCGAGGCAGACGGGGAGAGGCGGGGACGGCCGGAGGCGGGGTTGACGCGACGGGGGAGCTCGAAGGGACGTCCGGAGGCGGCGGAGGTTGGTGGCGACGGGCGGCGCTCTGGGGAGGACGGGCCGGCGAGCGGGCGGCGCCGGAGGAGGCGGAGGGGAGCCAGGCGTCGGGGAAGGCCGGCCGGCGCTGCTCGGGGACGGGCCGGCGCTCGAGGAGGAGAGGGCGGGGCGGAGGCCGGGGCTCGGCGCAGAGAGCGGGGGAGGACCAGGAGAGGGCGCCGGCGAGAGAGGCGGAGCGGCCGGAGGCGGGGCTCGGGCGCGGAGGCGGGGAAGGGGCGAGGCGCCGGCGCGAGGCGGTCGCTTGGCGGCGGTGGACGCAGGCGAGGTGCGGGGCGGCTGCCGGCGGAGAAGAGCGCAGCAGAGAGGGAGGGGGAGGAGGAGACGAGGCGACGAGGCCACCGGCGGCGGCGGTTGCCAGAGGGAGGGAGGTGGAGGCGAGCTCGCGGGGGTCGGGGAGGCGGAGCGCGGTAGAGAGGGTGGCGAGGGAGCAGGCGGCGGAGGCTCGCGAGCGCGTGCGGAGGGGAGAGCCGGGCGGGGGCGGATGGAGAAGGGGAGCGGGACGGCGCGGTCGGCTGAGGGAGAAGGACGCGAGGAGGAAGAGGAACTGGGGGAGGATGAGCGCGTGGTGGGGCCGGGCACCGCGTGGGACGCGTGGGGACAGCCAGAGTGGGGCCGGGGTGGGGAGTTGGGATGTGGGGGAGAGAGGGAGGGCTGGGTGCTGGCGTGTGAGGTGTGTGGTGTGTGTTGAGTGGGGTGGTGGGGAGAGGGTTGGTCTAGGTGGCAACATAGGATTGGTATAGGGGAGGGAGAGGGCGAGGTGGCGGCCAGGGATTGGGTGGGGTGAGGTGGCCGGAGGGGTGGGTAGGATAGGATTGGTAGCTGTAGGATTTTAGGTGGACCGTTGTATTCCTGGGGTGGTCGTTCGGGTCGATCGGCCCGTTCGACTGCCCCACTAAAATAATATAATTTTTATTTAATTTTTGCAATAAGCTTTTATAATTAGATTTTAGACAAACAAAAATATCCGGAAGCATCCGGGGGGTTTAATTTGAAATAGAAGGAGGGTTAATTTTAGAAAACGATTGTCTTTCGCAAATAGTTTTTAGGCAAATTAATATGCATGATGATGACGATGCAATGCACAAATTCAGCGCGATTTTCTAGTAGTGGTTTTGCGGGATGCCACACTATTCATCTAGTGGTGTAAAGTGATATCCTAATCTTTGGCAAAGATTCTGAAAAACTTGTATGAATATAGAGTTTTCTTTGTTTTCTCAACCATGTTATAAGAGTGGCTATGATTTTGGTAATCTGTAGTTCCTCTTGATTACATGTTTCTTATGGCTCTTATGAGTCCTCTCCACCAAAACAACTTTCTATCCCAGCCTTCTGTTGAATGAAAGAGTAACCCTTCTGTTTCAAAAGTTGTTCAATAGCTTGGTTTTGTTGATCCATATCTCTGCAACCTGAAATATCTACTTAAGCTTTTTAGTAGAGGTTCATCTCTAGAAGTCTGTTGTTACGTTCTTTCTGCTGGAAGCTTTCTTCTTCAGAAGCTTCAAAACTCTTCTGAAACTCCATGGTCTCAATCCTTATGAAGACCATCTATCTAACAATTTGAAACCTTCTTCTCTTGTTTCCTCTGTTACCTTGACGTGTTTCATGTAGTCATCTCAGAGTTGTTTATGAACACTCCATCCATGAGTTGACCATGAGATACTCCATGTGTTGTTTAGTGTGTTCTCTCTTATCCTTAGAGTGACCCTGTTTCTTCCCTCTCTATCTCTTTTCCTACCTATGGAATCTCAGGTCGAGATTCTCGTAAGGGGGATAGAGCTGTAACACCTCAGTTTAGCTAAATACTATTAGGGTTTGATTGTGCATCATTAGCATCATCTCTTAAAAATGAATGCAAAGAAATTAAAGTGAAAACCCTAAAACCCTAATCCTCCCCTCTCTATTTGAAAAGCACTTCAAATGGTTTGTGTATTTTGAAACTACAAAATTAATGGAGCCCAAATGGAATAAAAAGGGCCCCACTTTATTTCATATGTTTTATAAAAACCTCTGGTATTTTTTTAATGATTCAAAAACAGTTTTTGCAGAAAAAAATAAGCAGACCAGCTAGCCAGGCCGGCCTAATCCCTCTCCTCTCCTCCCTGCCGCCCGCGCAGCACTCCCGCAGCCCAGCAGCAGCCCGTAGCCGGCCCATGCCCATATACCATTTTGTCTGTTCTATCTCCATCGTCAACCTCACGCTACATCCGAAGCAGGTGCGTGTCGGCGCCACGTTGCTCGCCGGCGTCAAGATCCTCGCTGCCGCTTCAAAGGAAGATAAGGAGGAGCCCCACACGCCTCTCTCCCTCACCCTGGCCTTATCCTCTCCTGCGTCCTCTCTCTCTCACTCTCCGCAATGTGCCCGAAACCCTAGCCCGGCCAGATGCCGTTCGCCGCCGTCGATTGACGCCTCCCCAAGCCATGATGAGATGCCCACGAGAACCCTCGTGCTCCCCTCGTCAACCTCTCATAAGGAATCGACCACGGGTGGTCGAAATCGAGCCCACAGTCCCTATCTTCCCGAGCTCCGGCCGCCGCTTTCGTCGATGTTGCCGACGCCGTTCGACCTGCCCTCGCGCCAACGACCCCACAATCGCATTCTCGGTGAGCATCCGGTCCTAATGGACCCCTCCGTTTTCCCTCTTTTGCTCTGGCTCGCTTCCGCGTCGTGTGCCGCCCTCTGCCGCCGCCGTCCGCCGTCGCCACTGTCGCTCCAGTGACCAAATCCGGGCGGTGCCACCACTATTCGGTCCGCCTCGGCCCCCTCTTTCCAGTAAACCCAACTCCGCTTCCTCTCGCGCTCGCAATCGCCAGATCAAAGCTTCACCTGAGAGCAATGGGTATGATGACGTCAGCATGATGCAATATCTGTATTTTCTATTATTAAATGTTTTTGTATTTGTTTCCTGGAATATTAATAAACTCCTGTGGGCCACACCTGTCAGCATTTTAATAATTTTGGAAAATGTTTTCTGAAATGAATAAAAGTATGACATGTGGGCCCAAGTGAATAAATATTTAACATAATCCAAAAATGTTTTATAATTTCCTAAAATGGATTTAAATTGAGAAAAATCATAACTAATTCATTATAAGTCAGAAAATACAAATAATATATCAAAATGATCAGAAAAATGAGAACTATCTATTAAAGGTATAATCATGCATTGTTCAATAATTTAAATGACAAGTTTAAATAGAAGAACATAGTAACCCCTCTCATATACATCCGGAGTTTCCCCGAGTTAGGGTTTTCACCCCTCGAAACCCCGATTAAATTGTCGAGCATGCCTTAGGGTTACATTTCAATACTATTAACATGTCATATCATCATACTTGCTTGAGCATTGCATAGATGCCATGTGTTGATTGTTTCCCCTTTCTTTCCGGTGATTTGGTTCTTCCCTATAGAATACGATATCGAGATCGAGATCGAAGCCTGAGGTAAACACCATCGAAGAACAATACTTGACCAACTGTAACAAAGTTAAGTACAAGGCTCCCGAAGATCTACGTATCGGTTATCAACTGGCAAAGGCAAGCATAGCCGCACCATGATATAATCCTATGATTTCGAAAGCATTTCAATTCCTGCCATGATGCATATGATTCTACTATGGTCTTTTATTGATAGATAGAGTATCCTATCTGTTGCATTACTCCCTTTGAGATTATATTACCTGATCCACTGCTCCTAGCATAACTAGGTTTGGCTTGTGTGCACTGCTAGAGCTTATATCTGTGTTTTCTTAGCCATGCATAGCTATTGAGTCTGGTCCATCCATATGATGTATGAGATGCAGAGAATCTAGTATGACAGGAGATCGTGATGAGATGAGATCAGTGATATGAGGATAAACATGCTAAGGCTTGTATGGGAGGCCATTGTGGGATGTGGTTTTTCTAGTCCCATGCTCGCCACCACTAGGACCTGAGTTCTTGCCTTTGGAACCGAGATGAGCGTACAGCCACACGGGGCTTGGGAACCCCTCGCCTGATTAACTTGCCTAGTAGATTCCATGAGTCACACAGTTCGGGCGTTCCATTTGACATATGCATAGAAAACCTTTTGAAAGATTTGCCGGGTGAAGGTGCATTCATAATAGGTAGGGAAGCATGGACCGGGTTGCTTGGGGTTGATAGCGCCCCTAGTAAACCAACCTCTCCTCACATCTTTAAGTACCGGCCTCGGGATTTGACCCGTTACGGCGGAACCATACTTATTGCGTGACTCATGGTCTCGGCGAAAGCAAGGTAAAGGTCGTGGCCAACCACCCTCTGCCAGCCTTCCAAGGAAGAGGGCTAATAGCTTGGCATTAAGAGTCGGTTGGTACGTGTGGGTAAAGTTGTACACCCCTGCAGGGTTAAATCTTTTCAAAAAGCCGTGTTGACGGTTATGAATGCTTGATGACCAGATTCTATGATCATAGAGAACTTTAACCTAATCGTAAAACTTGGTAGATCAATGTGTGCTTAAGGATGATTCCTCATGGGTACGAGGGGGTGATACTAGTTCAGGAGATGATGATGATTTGGTGGATATCAAAAGATGACGATCAACACTTTGGAGATGTCGCTTTCTTATCCCCTTTTAAAATACTCTGACTAGAAGAGCTTCTTCTATCTCTTGTTTTATAAACAAAGATGGCTTTATGAAAAACAACTCCACAAGCCATAAGTCTTGCGGAGTACACCCTATACTCACCCTTTATTTGTTGATACTTTTGGCAGAGTAAGTGTTCCCTGAAGATCAGTTTGGTACTACATCGACATCGACGAGTAGCTTGGGGTTCCCGGCCGGCAGCCTGGAATCTATGGGCTGGGATGTCATCATTATGCTTTAGGCCTCTTAGGCCATTTGTTAAGTTTTCTATACTTAATAGCATATTTTGCCTTCCGTTGTTTGATGTTTGTGGTCAGTGAGCTCTGCTTGTAATAATTTGGTTCTCTGCTCAGTTATGAGCTTGCTGTAATGAATTTTGTGTCATAGGATCACTGTTGTGTTACCGATTCTTCACTGGATATTCTCGAGCTCAAGGATAAGCTTATGTCAGATGAAGGTCTGGGATTTGTTTAGCCCTGATCCCGGGGGTGTCACAACCTAGTTCTCGCCTTGCTCCGGGAGTGAGTGGGTGTGATCAGTGAGAGGTGGGAAGTGAACTAGTGTGAAGAAAACGAGCAGGGGAGGCCTGCTTTTATAGTGGCTGAAGGGGACCGAATGGCGCGGGTGGAGCTCGTTAGTGTCGATAGCACAGAGTGCTACTGGCATGGGCGGCGATAGGGGCGGTGCTGTGCTCCCTGGCGACGCTGAACGGCATGGTCTTGCGACGTGGCGGTGCGAGATGGTCGGAACGTCGTGGCGCTCTGGGCGGGTCCAACGGCAATTTTAATGGCGCACATCGTGCATGGTCCGTGTGGCGGCGAACGAGGATGTCTGGCGGGGTGCTGGCGATCACGTTTGCAAGCGGCAAGGGCGGCGCGCAATCTGTGGGTGTGTGTGTCTCGGTTGGCGCACTAGCACGCTCTCGGTCGCTCGCAGAGAGGCTTGGCATGCTCGGGCGGTGTGGTCTAGGGGCTGGCAGTGCTCGAGGTTTGGACATTGGGTGGCGATGGACGATGGTCAGTGCTCCAGACATGCTTGCTAGGATTGGTGCTTATCCTAGCTTGCTGTCGACATGTGGGTGGCAAGTTAAGCTCGGCATGGTCACCATTGATGGCTATGCCAAGCTCACAGTGGTGATAAGGCTTGTTAATTGGGCTAGATCATCTAATGAGAGTATAGATTGAGCTAGAGAGGGAATATGGTTGTCCAAAATTAATGCTCCTAATAGTGTTTTGTGTTTGTTTGTTTGCTGCTGACAAGGTGTTTGATGAAATGGCCAAAAGAAATTCAAATTTGAATTTTGGATTCAAACTTGGTGGGTTTGCTAGGCACATACTAGGGATTATCTGGTTAGTTGGATTGGTCAAGGTGCACTGGTTTGGTTTGGTTTTGAAAATGTGTGATCTTCACATATGTTAAAGATTCAATTTTGAATTGTCATTTGAATGGGGTTACTAAATATTTCTGTAAGTTTGAAAGATGGGCTTTGATTCACTTTTACTTGGTTTAACAAGGGGTGAAAAGAATTGGAAAAGTTTCTGTTTGAAATATTGGACTAGAAACACTCAAAGTGACCTAGTGAGCAAGATTGGCAAAAATGACCATTTGCCTTATTTGATTTTTTTTTGATTTTTTCTTGATCTGTTTCTGCTTGGAAATGTTTTAGATGATGTTATATTCATCTTTAAACCATTCCTTGTTATTTAGTTGAATCACATAAGTCCATTCATGCATTTATCAAATCATCGCATACACACATGCATTCATATGATTTTAATTAACAAAAGTTATTGTTAACCCTAATTTTAGTGATGAGAGTTTGATGATCATTGTTTCATATTTTTGGGATGTTACATATATTTTAGCCCATTATTCTAGAGAAGCTTCCGAATACTCCATGCCCATGAAATGATTAGGTAACACATAACAATATTGTTTTTTTTGAGAAACATAGTACAAAGGCACATGCTCACAATGCGTACATACACTCACCCCTATGAACACACGCACGCACATCCTACCCCTATGAGCACCTCCGAGAGACTGAGCCGGCGGGTCTTGAGATTGACGAAGTCACCGCAGGCGCCTCGCTATCGACGGGAACGTCGCCTCCCACTGAAAGAATATTCCGCATGTATGAGACACCAAAGTGTCAAACCTGGGATTTAAACTCTGGTGATCTGGGGTACCACTGCCCTTCTAACCATCCAACCACGGGTTGGTTCTCACATAACAATATTGTTAACCATGTTCAATTGGGTATTTGTATACGTGGGTAATATGGTAAGGCGATTATTAAGCATCTATCTTAAGGACCATTTTCTAATCATATAGATTCTATTCATTGTTAACCGATGGCACACTGAGTATCATTACTCCCTATGTCCGCAAATAAGTGTACTTCTAGCATTTGGCTAAATCAAATTTTATCAAATTTGACCAACTTTATAGATGAATATAGCAATATGTATTATATATAATTTATATATGATAAAACTAAATTTTAAAACATATCTAGTGGTACCAATTTACTGTCATAAATATTGCTACATTTTCCTATAAAATTAAACTTTACTAACTTTGACTTATTTTTCTTACGAATCAGAGCTTATATTAATCAATCAGTAGCATTACAATTATTTAGAAGGATAGAAGCGAGGAAATCCGGTGTGTAATTCACCTAGAGGCACCGCTTCCTATCCGCACTAGCTCTATATGCACAACAATGAGCTGCCTCATAGGCGTAGAATAGCGGAATATTAACTGTATTGATTGTGGCCTCAAAGGGCTATTTATATAGATTACAATACTTGGGGGGCAAGAAGACTACTAGAGATAGAATTGAATTACAAACTTAAACTACCAAATATAGTCCAAACCGTGATATACTCTAATACTCCCCCACAGTCGGATCGGTAGTGACACGAACGGTCTAACTGGAGCATAATCCGAAGGCGGAGATGGGAGAGGATGTCGATGTAGCCGGAAGTAGGGCGTTGTAGTCGTGGTCGATGATGTCATTGGTGATGTAGTCGCCGTTGATGAAGTTGATGATGTCGTTGTGTTGTGGTCGATGTCGTCGTTGATCCTGGAGAATTCACCATAGTAGTTGAGGTAGTTGTAGTTTGAGTTGGAGTAGTCGAGGTAGGCGACATGCCTTCCTGAGCTTTCCAAACTCGGGAGCATGCCGGGGACGAAGGAACACGTCGATCTTGCCAATATCGGACGTGCAAAGACATGGACCATCATGAGCCATGCGAGCCAGAGCTGGAGGGAGCAGCAGATAAATTCTCCGTGAACGATCGATGCGTAGAAGTTGTCCACCGATTTGTCGGAGTAGATGAAGTAATTGCAAGAAGAAAATTGATTTAGTGCAAAAATAAAAAATTAGATTGCGACTATGGTGGCGAGGTCGTGGCGGACGAAGAAGACAAGGTAGTTGTTGATAGTGATTGAATTGTTGCAGTAGTTGATTTCGGGGATTAGACCCGCATTTTCCGCTTGTATGAGTGCGACATCACTCTTGAAGAAGAACTTTTTGTTGGCGTTGATGTTGAACACGATTGGTGGTGGCGACGATGATGCGACGATGTTGTTGGTGTAGATTGTTGTCGGTGGTGATGACCACGGGTGATGAAGGTGCAGCCCGTTGTTGACGGCGAGGCGCGTACTCGGGGACGTGCATCCCGGTCGATGTTGGTGAAGACGGATGATGACCCACAAGTATAGGGGGTGTATAGTAGTACTTTCGATAAATAGGAGTGTCGATCCCAACGAGGAGCAGAAGGTGCTGAACAGTGGTATGGAGCAGGAAATCCCTGTGAATACTTAGCAAACGGATTTTTAGTGGTTTTCTGATACGGCAACAAAATGAAGTGCAAGTAATAAAGAACAAACACAACAAGTGGCCCAATCCTTTCTTAGCAAAGGACAAGCCGGTGGAAATACTTATAAAGACCAAACGTTCTCGAGGACACATGGAAATTCTGTCAAGTGCGTTCGCTTTATATAGCTGAGTACTCTTCTTTGGTGTTGTAAGTGTTGTGTGGATGAACCTGTGCTAATGTACCGACCTTACTTGGACTAATACATACTTCTGATTAAACCCCCTGTAAACATCCGTAACTACAGGAAAGAAATTAAGATATAAATCTAACCATAGCCTTATACTCTGAGATCCTACGCTCCCTTGTGCAAAGGTGTCCTAACGGGGGTTCATGTTTCTGTCACTCCGGCAACCCCACAATTAGTATTCAAATACACAATGCATTCCCCTAGGACCAAAAATGGTGAAGTATCATGTAGTCGACGTTCATATGACACCACTAGAAGAATAGCACCACAACTTAAATACTAAACCATTGAATAATAACTCAACACAAATTCACTAATAACAACATGACTTCTCCCATGTCCTCAAGAACTAGACGAACTACTCACAAGACATCATATGGATCAAGATCAATGATGATATGATTATGGATAACAATCTGAACATAAACAATAATCCAATGGTTCCACTCACAAGCATCAACTACAATAGTAATTAACACCGGGAAAGTTTCCCCTAAGAACTAAAGCAATATCCAACACAATTGTTACAACGGGACGGAGTGGTGATGATGGTGTTGGTGGAGATGATGGTGTGGATGATGATGATGATCCCAATGAACCCTAGCTTGATGACGGTGTTAATGGCGACGGTCTCCCCTCTCCGGGAAGGAACTCCCCTAGCAGAAATCTGTCTGTCGGAGAGATCTTTCTCTCTCTGTCTTTTCCTCCCCCCAGAGGTGGCGGAAATCTATCTGTGGTCGGCCCCCTAGCCTTAGGGTTTCGTAGAGAAGATATAGGCGAATGGGCGGAGTCATCAGCCGGGCAGGTGGGTCACACCTACCCTAGGCGCGGCCCCAGGGTGGGCCCACGCCTAGGGGGGGTGTGGGCCCCCTGCGGCCCCTCTTCGCTCCTCCTTCTGGCTTCCTCATTCTTCTGGAAAACTAATATTTTCCCATATTTTTCTGGTATTTTTCTGATCTTTGAAAAATTGCATCAAAACGCCTTCTTTTCCATCAGAATCTAGACTCCGGTAGTCCATCCTCCAAGAATCATCCAACATGCATAAATAGTGGAAAATACATAAGTAATACCTCATAATAAGACGAATATCAATGAATAGAGGTAAATTATGATATAGAATGGTGATGCAAATTGGGCGTTTCAACGGCCCGGCATGGTGACGACATGAGGACGGGGAAGCCGGCGCAGCGCGTGAAGACGTCCCTTGGGGCGCCGCGTGGAGCCTCCTTGGCATGATCGTTGGTGATGATTTGTCGGGGACGAGTCAACGCCGAGGTTGAAGTAGAGGCGCGTGATGACGACATGTGGTTGTGGACGACGCAATCAGATCTATGATCGGTGAAAGAAGAAGAAACGACGGTCAAGAAGCCGACGAGAAAATTTTCGAAGTAAGATCTAATCTACTATTGTGCGGAACCCGGCGGAGAATGATCTCCCTTGGAACGGCGCGATAGAAGAGGTGGCTAAACCCTAGGCAGAGTGAACCGCTCTGATACCATGTAGAATTGCGAAATATTAACTGTATTAATTGTGGCCTCAAAGGGCTATTTATATAGATTACAAGACTTGGGGGGCAAGAATATTACTATAGATAGAATTGGATTACAAACTTAAACTACCAAATATAGTCCAAACCGTTATATACTCTAACAATTGGCACATCTATTGACATAGTTCAACTCAAAGCTAGTAAAAAACCACTGAGCTCTCTAATCTCCTAACAAATAGAAGCAATGATAGATCTTCCTAAGCCAGGTGCTTTCTAGATCTTAACAACATCCAGGGCATCCGTCTTTACGGTGACTCTTTGGATCCCATATAGATAGCCATCTTGACACCATCTCTGGCAGCTTCCGCCTCCATGATAAGTGCGCTCGCAACATCCGCATACCACAACGCCCGCGCCTTCATGAGTGAGCCCTCATGATCCTGGATCACCACACCCATCGTATCACCACTACCTCCTGGAATAAAGCCCGCATCAACATTGAACTTAACATCACCTTGATCTGGTGGTTTCCAATTAACTGGGGATGGAGAGACTATCGCCTTCTTCGCCGAAGATTGCTGCAGGTTAATAGTCGTTTCTATAGCCCAGTTCACCGATTGTTGAACTGATCTTCATCCCTCTCCATGCCAGAGTGTGTTCCTATCAGACCACACATCATAAGCCCCACATAAAATAATGGCCCTATCCTTTTTTTTCACTAGCTTCTCCTCTATCAAATCCACGGTCCAAGAGATGGGATGCAGATTAGGGAGCTTGACATTTGTTGCCTTCTTCAGCTCCTACCAGAACAACTTTTCCCATGAGCACTTGAAGAGGGCATGATACGTTGTTTCCTCCTCCACACCATAGGTTTTGAAATGTCCAATCTTCTCCATATGCCTCAGTTTAACGTTCTGTCGACATGGCATAAAATTGTTAATAACCCTCCACCGGAATGCCCTAACTAATTTAGGCGGAACATCGGTCTTCCACAACCTCTTCCAGCAGGTCTTCATAGCCGTTCCAGAAGAGGAAGGGTTATCGTTCTGGTTCCGATCATTCACAAGAACACGATAAGCCGATCGAACATAAAAGTTCCCACTCTTCTCTTGTTTCCATGCCCACATGTCCTCCGAGAATTTCCCAATAGGGATAGAGCATATCGCCGCCTCAGCTGGAACGAAGATCTCATGGATCTTGTCATGATTCCAACACATGAGATCCACATTGATCATCACATTCACCCTATTTACCTCCTCACCAGGCTTACTTACCAATGGGAGCCCTATCATATTGGAAGGTATGAGTCTTCCCACGCCTTGATCGAAGTTCCGTCCCTAACACGCTTAATTAGACCCTTCCTCAATGCTTCTCTTCCATACAATATAGCATTCCATGTATGTGAGACATTTCTTTTTTTTCTAGACTCCATGGAATCTGAATTGAAAAGAATAGAAGTACACTTATTTGCGGACAAGGGAAGTATATGCCAATGGCGGGGCCGGTTAGCCTCACGGCCCACATACACGATGGGACGGGGTCTTTGGCATGATATATTCATTTTGTCTATTTTTTAAGTTTATTCTTTGTCTCTCCTCAGCCTAGGACTGGGTGGTATTTTCATGCTGCAATGGTCCGCTCATAGAGGAAATTAATTGATGCGAATGCATGCTTGAGAAGTAAACCGACCCAGTGATAGTGAGGCTTATAGTAGGATAACCAATGCAAAAATCTGGGACAAATGATATGGTTATGAAACCCGGCCCTAAAGCACCTATATGTTAGAGAGATATTTGATATTCTTCCTCTCCTTCTTGTACATATATCCGTGCGAGGGGCTCAATGTAACATTCAACATATTGCGTCAAATCTCCTATATATACTCTTTCATTGAGTCAATCGTAAAATCTTAGACATAGATCTAAGCACTCTCCCTCACCTATTGTTCACGATACTACCTCTAGACTATGGAAGTGCTAGAGATATATTTTATGTACATATATTTGGAAGTATAAAATTTGGAATTCGTCTTGTACCTTATATCTATCAGAGGCTTGTTACTCTTTAAATCTTCGACGTTAATACATATACTAGTCCGAGAGGCTTAATATAACATCAATATATCACTGGTGGAAACGGGGCTATAGGTCCCGGTTGGTACAGGGCTTTAGTCCCGGTTGCCCAACCGGGACGGGGCAATCGGTACTAAAGCCATAACCTTTAGTCTCGGTTGCCCCACCAACCGGGACAAAAGGGTGCACACGTGGGAGCGGCAGAGGGCGAGGGGGGTGGGGCATTAGTCCCGGTTCGTAACACGATGGCTCCCGCGGCGATGGCTCCCGCGGCGATGTCTGCGCCGGAAATTGGTGAGGCGACGTAGCCGGGTGAGGCGACGAAGACGGCTGCCACGGCGGCGACGACCTCGCTGGAGACGGGTGAGGAGGCGGCGAAGATGGCCTTGGCGTGTGATTTCGAAGCACGATACATTCCTTCGGCCATAGAATGGTGACGTTTTTTGCGTCTCCCAGTACAGTCACATCCCCTTCACCTACAGGGTAGTGAAGATCCAAAACTTCAAAGGTGGGCATGATTTCATCCACCCCGACAACAGCGTAGCCCTCTGGAACCGGATGACAGTGGTAAGTTGGTGTGGGTCCAATTGGTAAGGCATAGCCGACCGCCACCTTCATTGATATATTCACAACTTTGACATGTAGCTCGCAGTGTGTCATCTCTGTGATATCATCCACTGGGTAGCCAACAGGAGCCATCGTCGGTGCACCATCGTCATCGCCATTGTCATCACCCGGGACCTCGGTGGAAGCCACACTACTTTTTCGATTATTCGATAGGCCGGTAGCATCGAATGCAGTGTGCTGCTGAGATGGGCCGGTAGTACTTTGCTCTTTAAGTGCGTTAATTTAATCTTGTTGTTGCTTTAATCGTTCTTCAATTAAACGCATTTGCTCTTTCTGACTATCTGCTTCATCTTCCGCCCTGTCCTTTCTCCTCTGACGGCTTCTATCAGGATATTTCTTCCTCTCTTCGGGAAACCCAGTCCTCCATGGTTGGGAGCCTCTTGTTCCTCGTGTTCGTCCATCATGTTCCTTATTTCCAAGGGCGAGTGTGAGCTCATCATTCTCTCTATCGGGAATGAAGTCCCCATCTTTAACATCCTTTACTGCTTTTCTCATCCTCTCGATTGGCAAGGGGTCTTCTTTATGTCGTATGTTATATATACACCTCCCTTCCGAGTCCAACGTGCCCCCATGCCCGTAAAACCAATTCCTTCCACGTTCTACCCAATCGTCTGTCTCTTGGGTGATCTTTTTAGCACGCAGTTCATTCTCAAGTTTCTCCCACTTAGGAATGCCAGCTCTGTAGCCACCTTGCCCCATAGTATGGTGATACTTCTTGTTAGCAGCATTCAACTTATTCGTTGCAGACATTTTCTTAGCTTTTTCTGATGTCTTGTATTCCACAAACTCAGCCTAGAATGGTTTTATCTTCTCAAACTGAATATTCTTGAAATCGGGAGTCTTCTCTTTCACGACATAGTCAAGGTGCAATCTTTTCTTCCAGTTGGTGAAACACTGGGCCATCTTCTTCAAAGCCCACTCCCTGACCTTAGCCTCCATGGCTCTCCCATGTTCTAAGGCGTCCTCAACTGGATCCTCCACATTTGGATCCAGCTCTATCTTCGGTAGTTTGAAATTAACCATGAGCCTCTTCCACAGTAAATCTTTGGCGTGGTTAGGGACAAATAAACATGTTCCCTCTTCATCCGCATTAGCAGGCCTATTCCAATTTCTAATGGTGATCGGGATTAAGTCCCTAACGATTACTCCGCATTGTGCCACAAATTTGTTTGCGACAACTTCGGGAGCCGTCGGTTTGCCGTCTTCAGCGACATCTTCGATCCTGAACCTCTCATGGTCTTGCAACTTTTTGGTTGGGCCTCGTCTGCTCTTTTCAGTAGATTCCTTCGATCCAGAGGGCTAAAAGAAGAAAGATCGTCGTTACTATTTCTATATAGATAGCAGATGATTAATTAATGAATTGATTATATTACATGCACCTCGCCGGAGCGGTCGTCTTCTCGATTACACAAGGCATCGCCTTCTCCCTCGCGGAAGGCAACACCTTCAACCTCAAACAAGTCGTCTATTCCGGTAAAAAGAGGATCACCCTCACCGGAGTTGTTCAGAAACGTTGATACGTCTAAATTTTCTTCCCACGGATCACACCTTGGATCAACTCTTCCTTTTCTTCGTCTCTGACGTGGGGGTCCATATTTTCTGCATAGGTAGAAAAACGAATAAGTCAAAGCGGCTAAAGGAGAAAGTTAGGTACGGTGTTGAGAGATATAAACCCTAATTCAGAGAAACCCTAATATATACATACACAATAATAAAAATGAAGAGAAACCCTAAACCCTAAACCCTAAACCTAGCTACAAAAAGGAAACCGTGTAGTAGATAGGCACATCATCGAACCCACATGCACCTAAGGGGTATTAATGATTCCTTATATAAGATAGGGCTTTTAAGTTGCTTGACAATGTGAATCGGGTCTGGGGCTACCCACAGTGACTGACCAGTGGGGCCGAAGACCAATAATACCAAACTAATTAATAAACCTAATAATACCTAACTAATAATAAACCTAGTAATGCAAACACCGAAAAGAAAGGGAAACAATCAACACATGGCATCGATGCAATGCTCAAACAAGTATGATGATATGACAAGTTAATTTGCATTGGAATGTAACCCTAATACATGCTCGACGATTTAATCGGGGTTCCGAGGGGTGAAAACCCTAACTCGGGGAAACTCCGGAACATATGAGAGGGGTGCATTTGTTCTTCTAATTATACTTGTCATTTAAGTTGTTGAACAATGCATGATTATAGGTTAAATAGATAGGTTTCATTTTTCTGAACAATTTGATATATTATTTGTATTTTTCTGACTTATAAACAATAAGTTATTGATTTTACAATATTAAATCATTTTCTGGAATTAAAAAAAAGGCAAATAGTTTTCACACCGGGGAGACCCCTAGCCAGTGAGACTGATAGAAGGGCCCCAGTGCCAACTCAGCCTCCACGCATACAGATCATTTTTA
Organism: Avena sativa; assembly: GCA_916181665.1. Taxonomy (NCBI): domain Eukaryota; kingdom Viridiplantae; phylum Streptophyta; class Magnoliopsida; order Poales; family Poaceae; genus Avena; species Avena sativa. Next base: position 356,538,134 of record OV702283.1, on the reverse strand, counting down.
TACCACATAGGAGCCTACCCACTGAGGCTGACTGATGGGCCCCAAGCCACATCAGCTGCCACGCGAGCAAGGTGACGCACGAGTGACGTCAGCACGACGTCACGCTGGCGGTGAGCTCCCAGGCAGCGGCAGCGACGATGATAGCGGGCACGCCTGGACGCGCGGATGGGCACGTTAGAGAGAGCGCGATGCAGGGAGAAAGAGAGTGGCGGCGCCGCTCCTTGTTGGTCACCGGAGCTTCGCCTCCGTCGAGCTCGAGCGGCGGCGTCGTCGGGCACACGCGGGGAGAATAGTGCAGGAGGAGAGGGAGAGAAAGAAGAACACCGTGAGGATCAGCAGCTCACCAGGAACATGACAGAGGTGGTGGCGAGGACGGGCGAGCTCGGGAGACGCCGGAATCGACGGAGACAGACGGCGGACGGAGCTTCCAATCCAGGCGATTGAGGTCACGCGCGAGGGGGAAAAGTAGCCGGGGTGCGCGTGGACGGAGGCAGCGGTGGTGGCGGACGGAGCGCGCAGGTGGCGGCGAGCTCGGGCACCCTGCCGGTGTCGGGGGCGGTTGTGCGCACGTCGGTGAATGAGAGAAGTGAGATGGGGAAGGGAAGAAGAAGAGGAGGGGCGTCAGTTATAACCAAAGGACCTTTAGTCCCGGTTGGTGGCTCCAACCGGGACTAAAGGTTTATACGTCCTGGTTGGAGCCACCAACCGGGACGTATACTCCAATATTTTCAGCAGACCAAGGGTTGGCGCGCAGGGGGTCTTTAGTCCCGGTTGGTGGCCCCAACCGGGACATATTCCCCTGTTTTCAAAATTTTTCCAGCTATTTTCTCTCTGTTCCCGCCTTATTTTTTATTTTGGGGTTTAAATTTGTATTGTTTTTTAAATGATAATTAATTTGGAATTTAGAAAAACTTTAAACAGAAAAAGTGTTTGGATTTGAATAAGTAACTCAAAACCATTTTATGTTTTAAAAAATAATTAAGGTAACCATTTAAAATATGAACCATTTACAATAAAAAATGAATTAACTTATATTTTTTTAATATCAATTTGGAATTTAGAAAAACTTTAAACATAAAAAGTGTATGGATTTGAATAAATAATCCAAAACCATTTTCTATTTTTAAAAATAATTAATGTAACCATTTAAAATGAATTAACTTATATTTTTGAATATTAATTTGGAATTTAGAAAAACTTTAAACATAAAAAGTGTTTGGATTTGAATAAATAATTCAAAACCATTTTATGTTTTAAAAAATAATTAATGTAACCATTTAAAATATGAACCATTTACAATTAAAAATGAATTAACTTATATTTTTTAATATCAATTTGGAATTTAGAAAAACTTTAAACATAAAAAGTGTATGGATTTGAATAAATAATCCAAAACCATTTTCTATTTTTACAAAATAATTAATGTAACCATTTAAAATGAATTAACTTATATTTTTAAATATTAATTTGGAATTTAGAAAAACTTTAAACATAAAAAGTGTTTGGATTTGAATAAATAATTCAAAACCATTTTCTGTTTTAAAAAATAATTAATGTAACCATTTAAAATATGAACCATTTACAATTTAAAATGAATTAACTTATATTTTTTTAATATCAATTTGGAATTTAGAAAACTTTAAACATAAAAAATGTTTGGATTTGAATAAGTAATTCAAAACCATTTTCTGTTTTTAATGGGCGGAAAAAAAAGGACGGAAAATAATGGGAGGAAAGAAATTTTGATTAGGATAGAACTGGAATTAAAGTACATAACGCAACTAACACAAAGTTACATAGAAGAACTGAAAATTAAGATACATGGCCAGATTAAGCCACAATCGGCCGAACTTGTTTTGCAATGTTGGAATAATTCAGTTATGCTCCTGCCTACACCTGTAATACTCGCCACTGTAGTCGTCGTACTCGCCGCGGCCGTCGTCGCTATCATCGTCGGGGTCGCCGTAGTTGAACCTTGAAGGTTGAGTACGAGTGGGCTGGACTTGAGGGTAGCGCAGGCGGGGGCTAGAGTCGGCGGCCGTGTCGTAGGCCATGACGCTCTGGAGAGTCCGACCGCGCCACCACAGCCGACGGCCGACCTCGTTGAAGTTCGGAGGAGATGGGCCCTCCTCCTCGTGCCTGGCGAGTGCCCTCTCACGCCGATCCATGAAGAAGGCTTCCCAAGTCGGGAAATAGTCGGGATGCCATCTGGGATTCCTCCGCTGCTCCGGCGTGAGCTCGAGGTAGTAGTGGTTCGTGATGGCCATCCGACGCGCCACACCTAGAGGGACAGGAGGAACCGGCACGCCTCCGGCGCTCAGCATCCAGCCGACGGGGACATAGTAGCCCGGCGGGCAGGGGTAGTTCGAGGCGCAAAGCGCCTCCGCCTCCCTGGGAGTTAGTGCTACGGTGGAAGCCATGGGAAAGAGTGATGAGGTTGCAGATATGACTCTAGAGATGTGGAATGACAATGGAGGCCAACCCTACATATATATATAGTGAAGAACTGGCGGGAAGAACTGGAGGGAAGAACTGGCGGGAAAAACTGGCGGGAAAAACTGGCGGGAAGAAAAATGGCGTGAAAAATGGCGTGTCGACATTATGTCGTGCGGCGTGTACCTTGTCCCGGATGGTGTCACCAACCGGGACTAAAGATGAACCTTTAGTCCCGGTTGGAGACACCAACCGGGACAAAACACGAGTCAGCACTAATAATAGGGGTGAGTGTTGGAAAATGGAAAAGGGCTTTTCCATGCGACAAAAAGGAAAACTTCCTCCTGCAACATTGTTCTCCATACCAATGTCCACACACATGCATAATATGGGCACAACATCACAAACTATGCCGTGATTCACCACATAACATCGGTCATTTGGACCGAAAGCCATGAAACCTCGAACATGATAGGTCATTTTGTGAAGGTTTTTTCGAAACATGATCAATATACCAAGTCTGGTATTTTTCCTTTCAACTATGTAACATAATATGCCACCACGCGAAGGATTTTCATTGTTCGGTTTTTTTTGAATTTATTATGCCCGTTTTGAATTATCTGAATTTCTAACTATGGTCGAACCGGTGTGCATGAAGATAGGGGACGAGCATCGTTAGAACTTGCATTGGATCTCTAAAGAAACCACATATTGCGAGTCTAAAAATGATTTTTTCAAAAAAACACGGGCGATAGATCATGTACCTGTAGTACAAACCGGACCCACTTCCTACCGATTCGACAGACATTTGTCCTTTTTACCCGGGATGGACAAAAAGGTTTGAGATGTCCCTGTTGGGAGATAGTCCATGTAAGGTGGTCTAGTATTTTAGGAAAATGGGATGGTAGCATTCTGAAACGGCATTTTGGTGGTTACTTCACAAAACGACCCGTTTTTTGCGCTAGGAAAATGGAAAAGGGCTTTTCCGTACGACAAAAAGGAAAACTTCCTCCTGCAACATTGTTCTCCATACCAATGTCCACACACATGCATAATATGGGCACAACATCACAAACTATGTCATGATTCAGCACATAACATCTGTCATTTGGACCGAAAGCCATGAAACCTCGAACATGATAGGTCATTTTGTGAAGGTTTTTTCGAAACATGATCAATATACCAAGTCTGGTATTTTTCCTTTCAACTATGTAACATAATATGACACCACGCGAAGGATTTTCATTGTTCGGATTTTTTTTGAATTTATTATGTCTGTTTTGAATTATCTGAATTTCTAACTATGGTCGAACCGGTGTGCATGAAGATAGCGGACGAGCATCGTTAGAAATTGCATTGGATCGCTAAAGAAACCACATATTGCGAGTCTAAAAATGATTTTTTCAAAAAATCTCGGGCGATAGATCATGTACCTGTAGTACAAACCGGACCCACTTCCTACCGATTCGGCAGACATTTGTCCTTTTTACCCGGGATGGACGAAAAGGTTTGAGATGTCCCTGTTGGGAGATAGTCCATGTAAGGTGGTCTAGTATTTTAGGAAAATGGGACGGTAGCATTCTGAAATGGCATTTTGGTGGTTACTTCACAAAACGACCCGTTTTTTGCGCTAGGAAAATGGAAAAGGGCTTTTCCGTGCGACAAAAAGGAAAACTTCCTCCTGCAACATTGTTCTCCATACCAATGTCCACACACATGCATAATATGGGCACAATATCACAAACTATGCCGTGATTCAGCACATGACATCGGTCATTTGGACCGAAAGCCATGAAACCTCGAACATGATAGGTCATTTTGTGAAGGTTTTTTCGAAACATGATCAATATACCAAGTCTGGTATTTTTCCTTTCAACTATGTAACATAATATGACACCACGCGAAGGATTTTCATTGTTCGGATTTTTTTTGAATTTATTATGCCCGTTTTGAATTATCTGAATTTCTAACTATGGTCGAACCGGTGTGCATGAAGATAGGGGACGAGCATCGTTAGAACTTGCATTGGATCTCTAAAGAAACCACATATTGCGAGTCTAAAAATGATTTTTTCAAAAAATCATGGGCGATAGATCATGTACCTGTAGTACAAACCGGACCCACTTCCTACCGATTCGGCAAACATTTGTCCTTTTTACCCGGGATGGACGAAAAGGTTTGAGATGTCCCTGTTGGGAGATAGTCCATGTAAGGTGGTCTAGTATTTTAGGAAAATGGGACGGTAGCATTCTGAAACGGCATTTTGGTGGTTACTTCACAAAACGACCCGTTTTTGCGCTAGGAAAATGGAAAAGGGATTTTCCGTGCGACAAAAAGGAAAACTTACTCCTGCAACATTGTTCTCCATACCAATGTCCACACACATGCATAATATGGGCACAACATTATGTCGACATTATGTCTGCGGCGTGTACCTTGTCCCGGATGGTGTCACCCCAACCGGGACTAAAGATCAACCTGTAGTCCCGGTTGGAGACACCAACCGGGACAAAACACGAGTCAACACTAATGATAGGGGTGAGTGTCGACATTATTTCGTATGTGTCGACACTATGCCGAGCTGCTTGTACTATAAATAGGCATCCTTGCGAGTCCAGTCCTCCAGCCAGTTTGAGGCATCTCCAAGATGGTTTTCGAGAGCAGGGACACCACTGCGGCCAGTTTCAGGGAGATGCCGACGGAGCCCAGTCCTCCGGCATCTCCGAGAAACTGGTCATAGAGGCACTCCCTAATATGTGAAATTAGTTAGCTCCGAGGCGTATTGATCTAGTTAGAGAAGTTACAAGCTGCAAGATGGTTTTCGAGAGCTGGGACACCACTGCAGCCAGTTTCAGGGAGATGCCGACGGAGCCCAGTCCTCCGGCATCTCCGAGAAACTGGTCATAGAGGCACTCCCTAATATGTGAAATTAGTTAGCTCCGAGGCGTATTGATCTAGTTAGAGAAGTTACAAGCTGCAAGATGGTTTTCGAGAGCAGGGACACCACTACCACCAGTTTCAGGGAGATGCCGCCGGATCCCAGTCCTCCGGCATCTCCAAGAAACTGGTCATAAAGGCACTCCCTAATATGTGACTGCGCGCGTTTGGAAATCAGATCTTAATGGTAAGTACGAATCGGGACAACTTCTTCATAGTCCCGGTCCAACCACAAAACGGGACTAACACTCAAGACATTTATTAATATAAAAAACTGAGACTACAAAACCGTGACTAGAGGCCACAAACCGCGAAAGATATCCTTCGGTCAAGCCACAAACCGCGAAAGACATGAACTAGAGTTACATAATATGAGCATGAACTTCTTGGCATATGTCCTTCCTTATGATCGCTTCAGACGTAACCATGGAGCATGTTCTTTACTTAACGGAATGCTTGGGTCAGTTTTCATTGTGAAGGGCGGAATTTCATCAAACTTATTATAATCTTCTGACATGTCTGTCTTGTCCTCGATTCCCACGATGTTTATTTTCCCTAAAAGAACTATGTGACGCTTTGGCTCATCATATGATGTATTCGTTTGCATATTTTTTCTTTTTTTCGGTCTGGAGGACATGTCCTTCACATAGAAAACCCGAGACACATCATTGGCTAGGACGAATGGTTCATCTCTATAACCAAGATTGTTGAGATCCACTGTTGTCATTCCGTACAACTGGTCTATCTTTACCCCTTCCCCATTCAGGTTGACCCATTTGCAGCGAAACAAAGGGACCTTAAAAGAGACTCCATAGTCTAGTTCCCATATCTCCTCTATGTAACCATAATATGTCTCCTTTTGTCCATTCTCGTCTATTGCATCAAAGCGGACACCACTATTTTGCAGAAAGGGGAACATATTGTGCAGAAATACCGGATCGAGAATGGCAATCTCTTCCACTAGATGAACCAGGAGATGCGTCATAATATTGAAGAAGGATGGTGGGAACACCAATTCAAAACTAACAAGACATTGTACCTTATCCTTCTGTAACCTTGGCAGAATATCTGGATTGATTACCTTCTGAGATATTGCATTGAGTAATGCACACAACTTCACAATGGGTACTCGAACATTTTCTGGTAGAATCCCCCTCAATGCAATCGGAAGCAACTGCGTCATAATCACGTGACAGTCATGAGACTTCAGGTTTTGGAACTTTTTCTCTGCCATATTTATTATCCCCTTTATATTAGATGAGAAGCCCGATGGCACCTTGATACTGTAAAGGACTTCAAAAAAGATTTCCTTCTCTGCTTTGGTAAGAGCATAGCTGGCACGACTTAAGTGACGCCCTTTATCCGTCTTGTTATGTGTATGCATGTTCTTTGGGTCTTTCATAATTTGTTGGTCCTCCCGTGCTTCAGGTGTATCTTTTGTCTTCCCATACATGCCTATGAATCCTAGCAGGTTCACGCAAAGATTCTTCATCACGTGCATCACATCGATTGAAGAGCGAACACGCAGGACTTTCCAATATGGCAGCTCCCAAAATATAGATTTCTTCTTCCACATGGGTGCGTGTCCTGTAGCGACGTCGTTCGGAACTGATTGACCGCCGGGACCCTTTCCAAAGATTACTTCTATGTCCTTGACCATACGAAATACATCATCACCAGCAGGGAGTTCAGGCTTCTTCCGGTGATCTGCCTCACCTTTGAAATTCTTGCCTTTCTTTCTTACGGGATGATTAGTCGGAAGAAATCGTCGATTCGCCAGGTACACAACCTTCTTGCATTTATGCAAATATGTACCTTCAGTCTTATCTAAACAGTGGGTGCATGCCTTATATCCCTTGTTTGTCTGTCCTGAAAGGTTACTAAGAGCAGGCCAATCATTGATGGTTACAAATAACAACCCTCGTAGATCAAATGGCTCCTCTTTGTTCTCATCCCACGCACGTACACCTGGTTTGCCCCACAACTATAAGAGTTCTTCAACTAATGGCCTAAGGTACACATCAATGTCGTTGCCCGGTTGCTTCGGGCCTTGGATGAGCACTGGCATCATAATGAACTTACGCTTCATGCACAACCAAGGAGGCAGGTTGTAGATACATAGAGTCATGGGCCAGGTGCTGTGACTATAGCTCTGCTCCCCAAAAGGATTCGTGCCATCCGTACTTAGACCAAACCATAAGTTCCTTGCGTCACCTGCAAAGTCTGGGAAGTCTCTCTCGATTTTTCTCCACTGTGACCCATCATTAGGGTGTCTCAACTTCCCGTCTTTCTTACGGTCTTATTTGTGCCATCGCAACAACCTGGCATGCTCTTTGTTTCTGAACATGCGTTTCAACCTTGGTATTATAGGAGCATACCACATAACCTTAGCAGGAACCCTCTTCCGGAGGGGCTCTCCCTCAACATCACCAGGGTCATCTCGTCTGATCTTATACCGCAACGCATTGCATACCGGGCATTTATCTAAATTCTCATACTCCTTACCCCGGTAGAGGATGTAGTCATTAATGCATGCATGTATCTTTTGCACATCTAATCCCAGAGGACAGAGAGTCTTCTTTGCTTCGTAGGTACTCTCGGGAAGTTCGTTATGTTTTGGAAACTTCGGCTTCATTATTTTCAGCATCTTTTCAAATGAGGAGTCAGTTAGACCACACTCTGCCTTCCATCTCAACAATTCCAGTGTGGTACCGAGCTTTGTGCTGCCATCTTCACAATTTGGGTACAACAATTTCTTGTGATCTTCTAACATGCCCTCTAACTTCAACTTCTCATTTTCTGTTTCACAGTCTCGCTTTGCATCAGAAATGACCCTACCAAGTTCATCAGCTGGCTCAACTGATGCCCGTTCTTCACCTCTTTCCTCTCCATTGTCTTCCATTGCAGTATCACTGTATTCAGGAAACATATGATGATAGTTGTTATCATCATCTTCTTCTTCACCATCTTCCATCATAACCCCTCTTTCCCCGTGCTTGGTCCAGCAATTATAGTTGGGCATGAAACCTTTCATAATCAGGTGGCGGCGAATGATTTTCGAGGAAGAGTACTCCTTGTTGTTCCGACATTGAACACATGGACAACGTATAAAACCATTCTCTTTGTTTGCCGTAGCCACATCGATAAATTTATCCACGCCTTTCATATACCCGGCTACGCGCCGGTCACCGTACATCCATTCCCGACCGTTCATCTGCATCATATAAGTAAGTTTATCAAAAAACAGGACATCATAAATAGTGAAATAACCAATTCACATCGACACATGAATTGTATCAATGACAGAGAAAAGATAAGATTGCTAACCTCGATCGAGGGAAATAAAGAGGAGAAAGCTCAAGTGCGTCTCGGACACCTTCTATATTTTTGTTCTATGAGAAATTCAACGGGATTATTCACTCAAACATTTCATCAAACACCTTCAATGCATGCATAGAAGAGAAAAAACTAGCACACCCCTCACACCGTCCACCAAGAGAAAAAACAGAGTGGAGGCAGAGGGGGCTGGGGCGTTGCATTTATAGAGGGCAGGAGAATACGTCCCGGTTGGAGCCAGCAACCGGGACTAAAGGTGTGTGCCACGCCACGTGGCTGTGGCCAAACCTTTAGTCCCAGTTGGTGGCTCCAACCGGGACGTATTCCCCCTTACCAACCGGGACGCATGCCCCCTGGCCCCGTGCCCGCTCGAACCGGGACGCGTGGCAGCATTAGTCCCGGTTGGTGGCGCAACCGGGACTAATGCTCTGAGGGGTCGCGGACGGATGGCCCTTTTTCCACTAGTGTATTATGCCAAATCTCATACTATCACTATATAACTTGGACGACCTCGTGTGTTCGAAGGCGTCTAGCGTGGTAGACAATGTTCCTTTGTTTTTTTATTTGGACGGGTGAGGCCTCGAAGGACCTAAAGACGACATTAAATCGGCGATGAGAGTACAATTACAATAAGCACCTTAGGAAGAATGAAGTTAAAATCTAAGTCCTTAACTTTTACAACTGGCACCCTACAAAAATTTGCGAAAACGCAATCTCCGATGAGCTTTGACCTCTAGGCGAGGTCGCAGTTGCATCCACCGGGGACAAAACCACTTGGGGAAGCAGCGATGGACATCGCCATGACGACATTAGAGTATATCCTCCAGCAAAGGAGGAAGAAGAAGCTTGATACAAAGAGCTTGAGCGCAGCATGACAGCCCTTGCGGCCAGAGATAGCAGTTAGCAGGCGTGGCTCCGCCTAGGTACATATGCCGGGGTTGCAGCCTCCAACAATTACCACTGGCACCCCCAACCACCACCAACAATAGAACCACCACCATCCACTCCCTCGCCATCGAGGCCGGCTGAGAGGACTAGAAGTGGGACTAGGCTACTGTGATGGGTGCGACAATATTTATTGAGAAGGGGCCTCATCTTCCACACCGAATCCAACATCTTATTGAAATAATTAGCAGTTTTCGCATTAATTTAATCCAAGTATAAATTATGATAGAAGAATTTCCAAGATTCACCAGCATACGCATAGTAGACATGCACCATACAGACAAGTGAAAACCTAGCACATCTACGCATACTGCAATACTAGTAATCAACATAGGGAATATCAGGAGGGTAAAGAACACGTACGAATTTGTCGATGGTATGACCAGCGGTGCATCAAAAGTGGATCTGCCACCGGCGGCAGTAGCATAAACGGCATCAGCAGCCTTCTTGGCAGCGTCATCCGACATGGCGATGGACTCAAGGAAGCCGGGCTTAAAGGACGGAGAAGAACTTGAGCAATCACGCCTAAACGCTTTTAAAAAACCTTATCGCCTCTCTCCCAGTGCCGGATCAAAGAGACGGGGTTCCGGAGGCCTTCTCTCTCGAACGGCCATGCACGCAGCCGACGGGATGGAGTAGCAGAGGGCAGCACAGAGTGGTGGAATGGCGATGCGTGGGTAGGAAGATGCAATCTAATTGCTGGTGACATATAGGGTTCGTGTCTGCATGTTTATATAGTGCGAGTCAGGTAGGACACGGGCATCAGCCCACGACCGAGAAGGCACCATCCCATGATCCAAGATGTGTAAACGGCTGGTTGATTAACGCATCCGTTAATGACTTGTAATTAATACACAATTAATTTTTCCAAATAGCAAAATAAATCTTGGCTCGGCGAGATTTCCGCAACCTGTGACGCGCGCGCGTCGTGACAAGGCGAGGCGAGGCAGGCGGCATTAGAGGAGGAGTGCGCGAGGGCTTCTATTCTTCTCACACCTTAGTGAGTGGTGCAACACTTTACTATATAAGGTGGTCCAACTCTCCTTCCACTAGCAATGTGAGACTAAACTTTAGCTCCACTAGCACACACATGAGCTGCCACAATAATGAGCCAAAGAGAATTTCAGAATTTGTATATTTTTTATTAGCCAAAAGCCCAACATGCAAATATACCTCAAATTCCAACAATCCCCCACAAAGTCTCATTGGCACATCACATCATTCTGTTTCAAATCACGTTTTTGATATATTAGTGTTTTTAGTGGAGATTGTTAAGTTGAACTTCCACCTAGAGAACTAGACTACGCTCATCAACAACTTTCAATGGACTAAGCCTTTAAGTGCCAGTTTTGTGTAAATGAGTTTCACCTAATGTCATAATGATACTAGGCTGCCGAAGGCTACCCTTCGGGTGGAGCATATAAGTCACACTCCTGGACTTTTTCATGAGCTTCCTAGAGATTACCCTATCTCATAGATTGTGACCAGTAGTCGGTCTCACATAGGTGTGTTCTTTCAAGACTAATATGTAGGATAGCATCTTGGCTTATACAAGCCAATGAACCCATTAAGACTAAATCAACCTGCCATATAGATTGTGAGAGTAATGCATCTTCAGCAGAGTGGGTTAATAAAAGTTACTCTCCTCTAGTTAGCCACTGGCTTGTTTCCCAGGTCCTAATTCACGGGATCTCCGATCACAAAGGTTAGGTTACTACCACGGTAACTCATGTGGGTCTCAAATCCATCTCCTTTGATGCAATATCTATCACATTTCTTGATAGTCTTTTTGTGAAAGGATCTGCTAGATTCTTAGTGGTTTGGATATAATCCAATGCTATTACTCTGGAGTTTCTCATTTTCCTAAACGATGCCAATCTTCTCTTTATATGTCTTGATGACTTCATATTATCCTTTGAACTACTCACTTTGACGATCACAATTTGATTGTTGTGGTTCATAAGGATAGCCGACACAGGTTTATCAACAACCGGCAAGTCAATCAAGAGTTGACAAACCCCAATCTGCTTCGATAGTAACTATATCTAATGCTGTGAGTTCTACTTCCACTGTTGACCTCATTAAGATGGTCTGCTTGCAAGACTTCCATGAAACAGTGCCACCACCATGAGTGAATACATATCCACTTGTGGCCTTCAACTCATCAACCTCAGAGATCCAATTTGAGTCACTATACCCTTCAAGTACCGCAGGGTCTCCGGTATAGTGAATACCATAACTCGATGTACCCTTCAGATAACACATTACTCTCTCAAGAGCATGCGAATGAACATCTCCCGGATTGGAAAAAAAACGGCTAAGTTTTCTCATAGCAAACGCGATGTCAGGCCTTGTTGCGCTAGCTAAATACATTGACGAGCCAATAATATGAGAGTATCTCAGCTGATCTCTAGTTGTTATTTTGTTCTTTCGAAGCATCTTACTAGCATCATATGGTGTCGGCAAAGGGGTACAATCTGGGTAGCCAAAGCGACTCAAAACCTCCTCCACATAGTGAGATTGCAGAAGTGTAATTTCGCCATTCTCATCTCTCAGTAGCTTGATGTTTAAAATAACATAAGCTTCTCCAAGGTCTTTCATGTCAAAACTTTGAGACAATAAACTCTTGAACTGTTTGATGACAATCATATTTGTCCCAAAAATCTGTATGTCATCAACATACAAGCAAAGTATAACTCCTTCGTTCCCACCATGGCGATACTATATACATTTATCGGCATCATTTACAAAAAAGCCAGCAGATGTTAAAGTTTGATCAAACCTCTCATGCCATTGCGTAGGTGCTTGTTTCAGGCCATACAGAGATTTCAGTAGCTTGCACACCTTGCCTTCTTAACCATCTACTAAAAAACCATCTTGCTGATCCATATAAATTTCCTCATCCAACTCTACATTAAGGGAAAGCTGTCTTGACATCCATTTGGTGAACTATAAGACCATGTGAGGAAGCCAATAAGAGTAGAACTCGATGTGGTCAATCTAGCCACAGGCGAATAAGTATCAAAGAAGTCTTCGCCTTCTTTTTGGGTATAACCTTGGCAACAAGGCGAGTCTTGTACTTTTCAATCGTACCATCAGGCCTAAGCTTTTTTTGAACACCCACTTACATCCTACAAGTTTGCACCCATAAGGACGATCAGTGATCTCCCAAGTTTCATTAGCCATGATGGAATCCATCTCGCTACGGATAACCTCTTTCTAGTAGTCTGCATTAGGAGATGCATAAGCCTCTGAAATAGAGGTGGGAGTATCATCCACATATTAGACAATGAAGTCACCACCAAAGGACTCTGCCATCCTCTGTCACTTGTTCCTTATAGGAACTTCATTGTGTACTTCCTCAGGAATTTCATCATGTGCTTGTTAATAATATTCCATGGGAATGGTAGGTTCTGCAGTTTTAACAGATTCCTGTCTAGATGTACTAGGCATATCTTCCATCAGAAAAATATCCTCAAAGAATGTAGCATCCTTAGACTCCATAATTGTACCGACCTTCAGGTCAGGTACCTTAGGTTTCACCACTAAAAATTTGTATCCAATGCTATGATGATCATAGCCAATAAAGAGATAGTCTACGGTCTTTGGTCCAAATTTAAGATTTTTGGGAATTGGCAAATTCACCTTTGCCAAAAATCCCCAAGTACATAAGTACGAGAGTGTTAGATTCCTCTTCTCCCATAATTCATAGGGAGGAGTTTCATTGTCTTTTGTGGGAACTTTATTCAGGACATTACATGATGTCAATATCGCCTCCCCCACCATGCCTTGGATAAACCCAAAGTACCTAACATGGCGTTAACAAGTTTGTTAGAGTATGGTTTTTCTTTCGGCAACCCGTTAGATTAGGGAGAATTGGGAGGCGTCCTCTCATGAATAATGTCATGTTCCACACAAAATAAATCAAGCTCATTAGGAAATAATCTCCACCATGGTCTGACCGGACTCTCTTAATCTTTCTCTCAAGTTGATTTCAACTTCTGCCTTATAGATTTTAAAGTGGTGTAGAGCCTCATCTTTAGTTTCCAAAAGATATACATAACAAAATCTAGTAGAATCATCAATCAACGTCATGAAGTATTTATTTCCACCTTTAGTCAACACACCATTCATCTTACATAGATCTGAATATATAAGCTCCAGCGGTGCCAAGTTTCTTGCTTCCTGCACATGCTTGTGAGGCTTGTGTGGTTGCTTATCTTGAACACACTCTTGACATTTAGAGACTTTGGATAAAGTGAAACTCGGAATTAAATTCATCATATCAAGCCACGTCATATAACCAATATGGGTATCATGAATGCCAAACATCGGTATCATTGCCAGGGCACAAATATGGTTCACAACCTTGTTACAAAAATCTAATAGGGAAAGACGGAACAAACCACCACACTCATAACCTTTACCAATAAATTTTCCATACATAGAAATCAGTACTTTATTGGACTCAAATACCAACTTAAAACCTTCTTTGCAAAGAAGGGAACCACTAACGAGATTCTTCTTTATTGAGGGCATATGCTGCACGTTCTTTAGCTACACGATCTTTTCCGAAGTAAACTTCAGATCCACTATGCCAACACCATGAACAGAAGCATGCGATATGTTTCCCATCAAGACGGAGAGATCTATTGAGACCTGATAAGAAGAAAATAAAGAGATATTAGCACACACATGAATATTAGCACCGGTGTCGATCCACCAATCTGTAGACTAACAAATTGACAAAACAATAGGTAAATTACCATATCTGGATGCACCCTTATCATTGTTGCTCATAGTCACATTGACAGACATAGAGTTCTATCCATTTTGATTCTTCCTTTCTTTGCGCTGCTTGTAGTTTGGAGCCCAATGTCCAACCTCTCCGCACACAAAGCAGGGATCCTGTTACTTGTTATTCTTATTCTTTTTGATGTTGGTAGTATGAACGACCTTGTTCTTCCCCTTGAGATTGTTGTGGAAGTTCTTCTGCACCACATTGCCGCTTGACTTGGGTGTCTCGGCTCCTTTTGGGTGTGCGTATTTTGCCTTTGCATTTTCCTCAAGGTCCAGAAACCCAACTTTTCATGGAATTCTGATCTCGTCTTGAGGGTTTTCGTCTGAGGGGGTTAATATAGGAGAAGGGGCGAGGTCGGTAGATGCCCGAGGGGCCTACACCATGGCCAGGCGCGACCGGGGGGACCCGCACCACCCTATGGTGTGACCTCCTTGGTGCCCTCCTCTGTCTCTGCTTTGGACTCTGTCTTCGTGTCGTGAAAAATAGGAACTTCGGCTTTTGTTTCATCCAATTCCAAGAATATTTCTTTACTAGTTTTTCTGAAACCAAAAACAACAGAAAACATGAAACTGGCTCTGTGGCACTTATTAATATGTTAGTTCTAGAAAATTCATAAAAATGCCACAAGTGTAGACAAAACATAATATAATTGGTGCAAAACAAGCATGGAGCATCAAAAATTATAGATACATTTGCAACGTATCAGGGAGTCGACACGGATCTCCAGGTCCCACTGCTGATTATTGATTGGAGAGAGGTCTCGATCATGTCTTCATTATTCACGAACCATAGGGTGACACACTTAAGGGATACCGACACCATTTGGAGCAAATAAGATGCCAGGAAAATATTATGAAAGCGCTAGAATTATTTTAATGGAAACTGGAATTGTTTCTCGTAAAATTGCTGAAACTGGTTATGCATGTGATATTGAAATTTTTCAAGGGTTTTTATGTGAATGTTTGTTAATTAATGTAATTAATAAAATTCTGAATAAAATAAATAAAAGAGTTTTATTAAATGAGAGATTGAATTAAATTTGGTGGAAATTTAATGGAGGTGAGTGAAATTTTGAGTGGAGGCATGTTTATGTGAGTGGAGGATTTTTATTTTGAATGGGAGCTCCACCCACATGAATGTGGAAGAGGTGGGGGCAGCCACCATGGCTGCCATGCCATGCCCTTTGGGCTTCCCCCTCTCCCTATAAAAGGCCCCCCTCTCCTCCTCTCATCTCACACCTCCTCGTGAAGGATCTCTCTCCCCCTTTAGAATTTCCCCATGGTATCGGATCAGCGAGATACATGTTCTCGATGGATTTTTTTTGGAAGGATTTGTTGCTTCCGCTGCTTCACTGGAGCGAGCGCGCGGAGGTTGTCAAGATACCCGAATGTGTGTGCGATCACGGATGCACCACTGCTTTGCGGTGCTGGACTTGATGGTGCCGGACCTACTGGACTAGATGGACTTCATCATGATCTTGGGATCGGCAAGAGATCGACTACATCACCAACGAGTTCATACTTGAAAAAGCTTTTTCGGTCTTCGAGGGTATGTATTATATGGATGTATATCCACCCGTTGCTTTTATCTAGATAGATGGATCTTGGTGCATATAGTTCCCATCATAGGATTTTTTTTGTTTTCTATGCTGCGAACCCAACAGGCTTGTGGCCGGTCGCCGGAGCGGGAGAATGGGGTGGAGGTGGAGTCGGCAGTGGATCTGGCCCCCGCAGGATCGGGGAAGGTGGTGGGCTTGGACGGGCTGGTGCAGGTTCTAGCCCAGCCTAGTGAGAGAAGTTCTGTCCAAGAGGCCCAGCTGTCGGATGTCCCTATGGAGGCATTGTGTGGTTTTGGACTTCTCGCAAGGGGGGACATGGCGCATGCGGTGGCAGGGGAGGTGGCGGTTATAGCAGTGGTGGTTGGCATGGCGGTGGGGGTGGTGGAAACTTTGGTGGAGGCGAAGGTGGCTTTGGTGGCTACGACAGCGGGGAGGGGCATGACCTCCGGGACTAGATTCATGGAGAACAGCGGCATATTGACTCGAGGTACCAAGATCGAGGCCGCCAAGATAGGGGATTTGCGCCTCCGAGGTGGATAGAACATGATAGGAGAGAAAAGTAGAAGAGGAAGAAGCTGGCTGAGAAGGCTCTGGGTAAGAGGGCAGCCAGTAGTGGCAAAGCCACGCGGGGCAGTGGCAAGGAGGGGGATCAGTTGCAAGAGGTCTACAAGGGCAAAGGGGCAGAATGCTTCAATTTGGGCTAGAAAGGGCACTTTTAGAGTTAGTGCAAGAATGATCCCCTCTTCCTGTTGTGTAAGAATTAGGGACACATCTCGGCTAATTGTCCGTCTAGAGAGGTACCTGTGCGCATGCAGCTCATGGGGGGTGCATTCATGGGCTGCGGTTTCTGGTGCCTGGAAGTGGATCCTGACAAGGTGGTGGAGCAAGTGGAAGATAAGATGGCAACGATCATATGTTTCAAGAAGTACCTAATGTCAGCAACTGAGCTTTCCTCGGAATTGAAACACCTGGTGGATGGATCATGGGATTGTAAGGTTTAGAAGGTGTCGGAGCTTGAGTTCATGGTGCTCTTTCCAACAATAGAAACCCTGCTGTTGTCGGCGAGGCAAAGAAAGTTGTTCTTTCGACTGGAGGGAGTGGAGGTCACGATCAGGGAGGCGTTCTCCTAGCCAAAACTGCTGGTGGTGCTGAATAAGGTCTGGGTCCGGCTATAGGGGTTGCCCAAGATGCTCAAGGTGAAGGAGCAGCTCATGGCTGCTCTTGTGATCGTGGGTAGGCCTGTTCAGGTTGAGGAAAAATCGCTCAAAAGGCTGACCATTCGCATGCAATTCCAGTGCAGATTTCCAGTCAGGATCAAGGGGTCAGTGCAAGTGTTTGTTAATGGGGAAGGGTTCAACATTGGTGTCAAGTCCGAGCTGGAGGGTCCGGGAGGTGCAGGGGCTTCCAGGGATCCTCCCAGGCCTCCTCCGGAGCCGCACAAGGACTCTACAGAAGATACGGAATACAGAAGCATGGATGATGAGAGATTCAACAAGCATAGGCCCAAGGGTGGGTCTAAGGGGGTGTATTATCAAGCCAATGGTAAGGGTGTGGGGTACACGAGGCAGGTGGGAAACGGCCTTTGTGATCTAGGGGATGGTGCGCCTCTACTCCCGGTGCAGCATTTTGGGGTAGGTGGCGAGGGCAGTTTTTAGTTTGGCTCCACCTCGGGTGCTGTTGATTTGTCGGGCTCTCGGCGCTTGCTGGTCGATGTGGAGGGGGCGGCGGGTGAGAGTGACTGCGACAACTCCACCCGGTCAGGCCTATGCTGGAGAAGGGGTCTCCTGCTGCCCCGAAGACAGGGATTTCGGCTATAGGCCTTGATTTCCAATGCGTGGTGCCCTTCCTAAAGCTGTGCAGGGCCCTAGGGAGGGTGGATGTGTCATTGGAGGAGACATGGGAGGGCCTAACTTTGGTTTCTAAAAGTGTGGTGCTAGTGATTGCTTAGTTGCTGCGGGAGGAGGCCAAATCTGGGCCTAAGGTGACCAAGAAGAAGAGGACCAAGACAACATTGGCGTGTGTGCCAAGGAAGAGTGCCAGGAAGAAGGGGGGTTTGGTTGCGGCAATGGTGTTGTCCAAGGATCAAGACTTCAAGGCGTGCAAGAATATGGAAAAAGTTAAGTCCAATTTCACGATCCTTGATAGATTACCAGATTCGTATTTTCTCTCGGTGGCTTAGGACTGTCCCATTGTGTTCTGCCCCTCGGCAGGCTCTCCTGCTGAGGTTCTATCGTTGTTGAGAGAAAAGGAGGCTTCTCAGGCTGCGATTGCGGAGGCTGCTAAGGCCGAGGAGGCTCGAGCGCTAGGACAGGAAGGGGCCCTAGCTAGAGAGGCCCAGGCAGGATCCAACTAGGTGGTGGGAACAAAGACGAGGACCTCGGGTGCTGATCTGGCTACGGCTAGGGGGTCGCAGGCGCATGTGTTTGGTCGAAAGGGCAGTGGACCTAGCAAGGTGATTGGCTCCTTTCTGGTAGCATGCAAGAGGAGCACCAAAAGGAAGGGGTCCAAATGAGAGGGTTCATTTGGAACATAAGGGGGTATGGTAGACCGGGCGGTCGGGGCCAACTTAAAGAGTACATGAAGTAGGAAAGATTTGATTTTTTTTGGATTCAAGAAACCATTCGTCAAGATTTTACATTGGCAGAGCTCAACGGCCCTGGGAGGGGCTTGTTTGTGTGTAACTAGGTGCCTGCCTCTGGGCATTCTGGGGTCTCTTACTAGGGTTTAGGGAGGAGTCCTTTGAGGTAGGAGAATGGAAAAAGGGGAATTTTTCATTAGTTCCCTTGTTTACCACCGGGCTAGCAAGTGCAAATGGTTGTTTGTGTTGGTTTATGGTCCTGCTAATCACTCGAGGTCGCCGATGTTCCTTCTGGAACTATCGGAGGTAGTTAGGAG
Source organism: Avena sativa (assembly GCA_916181665.1). Taxonomy (NCBI): domain Eukaryota; kingdom Viridiplantae; phylum Streptophyta; class Magnoliopsida; order Poales; family Poaceae; genus Avena; species Avena sativa. Next base: position 356,519,229 of record OV702283.1, on the reverse strand, counting down.
CTCTCATCACCCTTTTGTGGTTGGTGGGGATTTTAATCTTATTCGCGGGGCAGCGGATAAGAGCAACTCCAATGTTAAGTGGCCTAGGGTGCGCCTGTTTAATGATACAATTGCAAATTTATCCATGAGAGAGCTAAGAAGGGTTGGGCCCCGTTTCACCGGGACTAATAAGCAGGCTTTCCCGCTCAGGTGTGTTCTTGACAGGGTGTTCATTTCCACATCACGGGAAATGCTCTATCCTCTTTGCTCCCTAAAGGCGCTCACCCGAATTGGGTCAGATCACTCTCCTCTGATGTTGTATTCCAGGGTGGAACATCCTAAGAGGGAAATCCGTTTCTACTTCCAAACCTGGTGGTTCGGGGTGGGGGGCTTTGAAGTCGGGGTGCTGGAGAAGCTGGGAGCACTTTTGGCGCTGCCTTCACCTAGGGTTTGTGGAGTGGATAGGTGGAAAGGGGTCTCAAGAGGCCTGCGCCAGTTCCTGAAGGGTTGGGGGGCCATCCTGGGCAGGGACAGCAGAGAGGCTAAACAGCAATTGCTAAAGCAGATAGTGGATCTCGATGCTATGGCAGACGGGGAGGGTCTCAACGAGGAAGGGTGGATACTAAGGTACCAAAGAAGACCAATTGACTGGGTGTGTGGCGGTAGAGGAGGAGTACTGGCGTCAGAGGGGTAGGGTGAAATGGATGGTGAAAGGTGATGTGAATACATCCTATTTCCACGCTATTGCAAACGGCAGGCGTCGTAAATGCTTTATCCCTCGTCTTGTCTCTGACCACGGGCTAGTCACGGAGAACAGGGAGCTTCAAGAGCATATTTACATGTTTTATCTAGAGCTCATGGGTTCCAAGGGGGAGGTATGTTATATGTCACTAGCAGATGGGATCTGGCCGGTGGAGAGAAGTGTGAGTAGTGAGGAAAATGACGATTTGGCGGTTATTTTTTGCCGGCTAAGCTGGACGAGGTCCTAGCTGATATTAAGGCAGATTCGGCCCTAGACCTGATGAGTTCCCGGTGACGTTCTTTAAGAAGTTCTGGGGGTGGTGAAGGACACCAACCTCCATATTTTGAACGGATTTGCATTTGGGCGACTGACGTGTCTCGCTTGAACTTTGGGATCCTTACTCTAATTCCCAAAGTGGTAGGGGCTGACGACATTAAGCAGTTTTGGCCTATCGCGCTGACACTACAAGAAAAATGTCCTTTTACAACGGACGATTATCGTGGTTGAAGGCCTGTTTTCATGGCTGAAGAGTCTTCTACGACGGATGCCCTTCGTTTTAAAAGCCCCGTGACAAATGAATTTACCACGGTTTTTTGTTCGACCGTGGAGGATCGCACCCTTCAGCCATGAAAAGTCGTTCCGTCATAGATCTGTTCGCCAGCCACGTTGACTACTGACATCATGCAAACTTCCACGTGGCGAACACCATTAATGGTCGGTTAACGTCGTTAACTGTCATGGAAACCGTGGTAGAAAGCCAGGACCCTCCAAGGCCCGACAATTATTAAGTGGGTCGGCCCATTATGAAAGCCCAATAGTAAGTAGGTGTTGGAATTATGCCCTAGAGGCAATAATAAAGATGTTATTATTATAATTCTTGTTCATGATAAAGTTTATTTTCCATGCTAGAATTGTATTAAGCGGAAACTTTAATACTTATGTGGTTTGTGAACAACATCGTGTCCCTAGTACGCCTCTATGGACTAGCTCATTGATTAATGATGGTTAAGGTTTCCTAACCATAGACATGAGTTGTCGATTAATAATGAGATCATATCATTGGGAGAATGATATGATGGACAGACCCAAACTAAGCGGAGCAATTAGATTGTGTCATCGTGTTCATCTTTGCGAAGCTTTTCTTATGTCAAATATTGTATTCCTTAGACCATGAGATAATACAACTCCCTGGTATCGGAAGAACGCTTTGAGGTCATCAAATGTCATCCTATGAGAGGGTGATCATAAAGGTGTCTCTCAGGTGATCGGAAAGTACCTGTTGGGTTGTATGTATCGAGATGGAATTTGTCCCTCCCAAGTCGGAGAGATATACTTCGAGCCCACCCGGTAATCGATATCAACACCACTTGCAAGCATGTGGTCAAGGAGTTAATCACAAAGTGATATCAGATTACAGAACGAGTAAAGTACTTGCTATGAACGAGATTGAACTAGGTATGACGGTACCGACGATCAAATCTCCGGCAAGTAAAATATTGCGAGACGAAGGGAATTTATATATGGGATTGATTGAATTCTGGCATTGTGGTTCATCCGATATGATCATCGATGAATGTGTGGGAGTCAATATGGGTTTCCAGACCCCGCTGTTGATTATTGATAGAAGATCATGTCTGCATATTCTCGAACCCGAAGGGTCACACACTTAACCTGTCTCGACGCTAGGATAGATTGGATAATTGGTTTATGAGTTTTTGTTCGGAGTCTCGGATGAGATCCAGGACATCACGAGAGGTTCCAGAATGGTCCGGAGAATAAGATTCATATAAGGCAAAGCAGATTTTGGAGTTCGGAATTGTTTTGGGTTAATCGGTATTGTACCGGAAGCTTCTAGAACCTTCCGGAGTGGGACCAACGTGGCCCCACTTGTCGGGAAGGGGCATGGGCCTATGAGGGAGTTCCCTGGCCGCATTGGGCCAGGGGCACAAGCCCCATAGGGCCCAGCCGGCCAAGCCTAGGGCAAAACCCTAGGGGAGCTTCTAGAAGGGGGGGGGAACTTGCCCCCACTCCTCCCTCCTTGGCCGCCAGCCTAGGGCTTGGGGGAGGGGCAAGGGCCAGCCGCCCACCCCTCTATATAAAGAGGGCTGGGGGCGCACCCCTCCACCAGCTCCTCCACAACCCTAGCCGCCCTGCTGCCCCTCCTCTCTCTCTCCCTCCTGACTGCGCGAAGGCGAAGCCCTGCCGCAGAAATTCTCCACCGCTTGCACCGCACCGTCGCGTTGTAGATCCAATCCATCTCTCCACCCTAATTGCTGGACCGAGGAAGGAGGAGACGTCGAGGTGCCGCACGTGTGCATCTCTCGGAGGCATAGCCACTTGCGGTGTTAGATCGGATCGGATCGCGAGGAGGAGAAGCGAGTACGACTACATCACCCACGTTCCGTCGAACGTTCCGCTGTGCGAATCTTCAAGGGTATGAAGATCTCATCTATCCCTCCTCGTTGTTTGCATCTCCTAGATTAGATCTTGGATTTCCCGTTCGCATCCGTAGAATTTTTTTGATTTACTATGCTGCGAAACCCTTCAGTGGTATCAGAGCTAGATCTATGCGTAGATGTGTTTCACGAGTAGAACACAACATGGTTGTTGCGGGCGTTGATGTTTTCTGTTGCAAGCCTCTTGTTTGTGTACTTCTTATGACGCGGGATAGTGAGATCGAAGCGGTCCAGGCCAACCTTACGCGACCTCGTTCGCGAGACCAGCTCCGCACTTGACGTGTGGCTTGTTCCACACATGCGGCTGGTGGATGCCAGTTTCTCTCACTATAGTTGTCATGGGATTTACACCAGAGTTTGGCAACCATAATATCACCGTTGTGGCTTTCCATAGGTAAGAATCGTTCTTAGCTTTTTACTCCCATAAGCCACGTAAAACATGTAACAACAAAGTAGAGGCGTCTAACTTGTTTTTGAAGGGAGTGTTTTCTATGATATGGTATGGTCCAAGATGTGATGTGTATGTTGTATGCAATGATCATGTTTTGTAATGTTTCAAGACTTGCATGTCGACGAGTACAAAACCGACAGGAGCCATATGGTTGTCTTTATAATTATGTATGACCTGTGTGTCAACTTCTTATACGCCATGCAATAGCTTTGCTTTATCGCAAAGTAGTTAGCAATAGTTGTAGTTTCTATTCGTGGTGGAGGCAATCATGGTGGAGTGATGGAGATCATGCTGGCATGCACAAGATGGAGATCATTGCGCGAAGATTGTCTATACCATGTCATATAAAGTTATATGCATGTGATGTTTATCCTTTTATGTATCTTATCATGCCTAGATCGCGACGGTAGCATTATAAGATGATTCCTCACTTAAAGATCAAGATAAAACTGTGTTCTCCCCATGTATGCACCGTTGCGAAAGTTCGTCGTGTTCAAGCATCACATGATGATCGGGTGCTATAAACTCTACGTTCACATACAACGGGTGCAAGCCAGTTTTGCACACGCGGAAATACTTGGGTTTGACTTGACGAGCCTAGCATGTACAGACATGGCCTCGGAACACATGAACCGAAAGGTTAAGCATGAGTCATATGAATGATATGATCGACACTTTGTTGTCCACCATTGAAACCACATCTCTTCTCGTGAAGATCGGATTAGGTGTGGGGAATTTGGATCATGTTCACTAAACAACTTTAGGGATGTTGAATTTAGTGGGAGTTAATCTAGTAATTTGATTAAGTTGAACTAGTTATCATGAACATAGTCTAAATTGTACTTGCAAATTTTGTAGATCAAATGGCTAAGTCCAACTTCAAGTTCAACGTTTTTGCTGAGAAAGAAAAACTTAGAAACAATGGGTCTAACTTCACCAACTGGTTACGCAATCTGAGAATCATTCTCGCTGGCAGACAAAAGGACTATGTCCTTGAGAATGCGCTAGGTGACGCCCCTGCTGTAGATGCGCCGGCTGATGAGAAAGCTGTCTATCAGTCGCGCAAAGATGATTATGGTGTGATTAAGAGCACCATGTTGTTTGCTATGGAATCGGACCTTCAAAATCGTTTTGAAGATTATCCCAGGCCCTTTGAGATTCTTGAGGAACTGAAAACGATGTTTCAAACTCAGGCCCGTTCTGAGAGATATGAGATCTCTGAGAAATTCTTTAACTGCAAGATGGAGGAAGGGAGTTCCGTTAGTGAGCACGCCATAAAGATGTCGGGCTACACTCAACGCCTTGAGCAACTGGACTGCAAGATTCTAGAGGAGCTCAAGATTGACAGGGTTCTGCAATCACTCCCTCCTAGCTACAAAAGTTTTGTAGTTACTCATAATCAGATTGGTTCCACTGATACGATCACCGAGCTCTTCGCTAAGCGGAAAGCTGCGGAGGTGGACATCAAGAAGGATAATCATGTGTTGATGGTCAACAAGCCCGCCAGCTTTAAGAAAGGTAAGGGTGCAAAGAAGCCCTTCAAGAAAGGCAGCGGCAAGCGCGTTGCCCCTGCTGAGAAGAAGCTCAAGTCTGGACCTAAGCCGGACACTGAGTGCTTCTATTGCAAGGACAAGGGTCACTGGAAGCGCAACTGTCCGAAGTACTTAGCGGACAAGAAGGCTGGCACCATCAAAGGTATATTTGGTATACATGTTATTGATGTTTTCCTTAATAGCCCTCGTTGTAGTTCCTGGGTATTTGATACTGGTTCAGTTGCTAATATTTGTAAATCGAAACAGGAGCTACGGAATAGACGGCGGCTGGCGAGGGATGAGGTGACGATGCGCATTGGCAACGGATCAAGAGTTGATGTGATGGTCATCGGCACACTCTCCTTAGTTTTACCTTCAGGATTAGTTTTAAACCTCAATAAATGTTATTATGTGCCTGCGTTGAGCATGAACATCATATATGGATCGTGTTTATTGCAAGACGGTTATTCATTTAAATCTAAGAATAATGGTTGTTCTATTTATATGAGTAACATCTTTTATGGTCATGCACCTTCTATGAATGGTTTATTTCTTCTGAATCTCGAAAGGGATGAAACACACATCCATAACATTGAGGCTAAGAGATGCAAGGTAGATAGTGATAATACTACTTATTTGTGGCACTGCCGTCTAGGTCATATTGGTGTAAAACGCATGAAGAAACTCCATTCTGATGGACTTTTGGAGTCTCTTGATTTTGAATCATTTGACACATGTGAACCATGCCTCATGGGCAAGATGATCAAAACCCCGTTCTCCGGAATAATGGAGCGAGCAACGGACTTGTTGGAAATCATACATACCGATGTATGCGGACCAATGAGTGTTTCGACTCGCGGTGGTTATCGCTATTTTCTCACTTTTACTGATGACTTAAGTAGATATGGGTATATCTATTTAATGAAACATAAATCTGAAACATTTGAAATGTTCAAAGAATTTCAGAATGAAGTGGAAAACCATCGTAACAGAAAGATTAAATTTCTACGATCCGATCATGGAGGTGAATATTTGAGTTATGATTTTCTCACGCATCTTAAAGCAAGCGAAATCGTTTCACAACTCACGCCACCCGGAACACCACAGCGCAATGGTGTGTCTGAACGCCGGAATCGAACTCTATTAGATATGGTCCGATCAATGATGTCTCTTACTGATTTGCCGTTATCATTTTGGGGTTATGCATTAGAAACCGCTGCATTCACTTTAAATAGGGCACCATCTAAATCCGTTGAGACGACACCGTATGAACTATGGTTTGGTGCTAAACCTAAGTTGTCATTTCTTAAAGTTTGGGGATGCGAAGCTTACGTCAAGAAGTTGATGCCGGACAAGCTCGAACCCAAAGCGGAGAAATGCGTCTTCATAGGATACCCTAAGGAAACGATTGGGTATACCTTCTATCACAGATCCGAAGCCAAAGTGTTTGTCGCTAAGAACAGATCCTTTCTTGAGAAGGAGTTTCTCTCGAAAGAAGTGAGTGGGAGGAAAGTAGAGCTAGACGAGGTTATTGAACCTTCTCTTGAGTTGGAGAGTAGCGCAGCACCTAAAATTATTCCAGTGCCGCCTGCACCAACAATAGAGGAAGCTAATGACAAGGATCATGAAGCTTCGGACGATGCTACTACTGAACGTCGCAGGTCAACAAGGTCGTGTGCCCCTCCTGAGTGGTACGGCAACCCTGTCTAAACTGTCTTGTTAGTGGACGACAGTGAACCTGCGAACTATGAGGAAGCGATGATGAGCCCAGACTCTGAGAAATGGCTAGAGGCCATGAAATCCGAATTGGGATCCATGAGCGAAAACCAAGTATGGACTTTGGTCGACCCTCCTAGCGACCGAAAGGCCGTTGAGTGCAAATGGATTGTCAAGAAGAAAACGGACGCGGATGGTAATGTTACTGTCTATAAAGCATGGCTTGTCGCAAAAGATTTTCGACAAGTTCAAGGTGTTGACTACGATGAGACTTTCTCTCCCGTAGCGATGTTTAAGTCCATTCGGATTTTATTAGCAATTGCTGCGTTTCATGATTATGAAATATGGCAGATGGATGTCAAGACTGCGTTCCTCAATGGAAACATTGATGAAGAGTTGTATATGATGCAACCCGAAGGTTTTGTCGATCCTAAGGATGCTGATAAAGTGTGCAAACTTCAGCGTTCCATTTATGGACTGAAGCAAGCATCTCGGAGTTGGAACCTTTGTTTTGATCAAGTGATCAAGAGCTTTGGATTTGATCCAAATTGCTACGAAGCTTGTATCTACAAGAAAGTGAGTGGGAGCTCAGTGACATTTCTGGTACTATATGTGGATGACATATTGATTATTGGAAATGACATTGACATGCTTAACGATGTGAAGAGTTATTTGAAAAAATGTTTTTCAGTGAAATACCTAGGGGAAGTTGCTTATATATTCGGCATCAAAATCTATAGAGATAGACAAGGATGACTGATAGCTTTAAGCCAGAGTACATACCTAGACAAAGTTCTGAAAAGGTTCAGAATGGATAAGGCAAAGAAAGGTTCAGTGCCTATGTTGTCAGGTAAGATATTGAGCAGGGCTCAGTGTCCAGCTACGGTAAATGATAGAGAAGCTATGAGCAAAGTGTCTTATTCCTCGGCCATAGGATCTATCATGTATGCCATGCTATGTACTAGACCGGATGTGTCCAATGCTCTTAGTTTGACGAGCATATACCAGAGTGATCCAGGACTGGAACACTGGACAGCCGTGAAGAACATCCTAAAGTATTTAAATAGAACTAAAGAAATGTTCTTAGTCTATGGAGGTGATGAACAGCTCGTCGTAAAAGGTTACGTCGATGCTAGTTTTGACACTGACAAGGATGATTCTAAATCTCAGACAGGATACGTTTATATTTTGAATGGAGGAACTGTGAGCTGGAGAAGCTGCAAGCAAATCGTGATCGCGGGATCTACAGTAGAAGCGGAATACATGGCTGCTGCAGAAGCGTCAAGTGAAGGAGTTTGGTTCAGGAACTTCATCACTGAGCTTGGCGTGGTTCCAAGTGCCTTGGACCCACTGGAGATTATTGTGTGACAACACTGGCGCCATAGCACTATCTAGGAACCAAGATATCATCCAAAGACCAAGCATATCAACCGCAAGTTTCATATAATCCGAGATTATATAGCAGATGGAGATCTGAAGATTAGCAAAGTACATATAGATCTGAATGTCGCAGATCCATTGACTAAACCTCTTCCACGTGCAAAACATGATCAACACCTTAGTGCCATGGGTGTTAGATTGTTGCTAGATGCAAACTAGATTATTGACTCTAGTGCAAGTGGGAGACTATTGGAATTATTCCCTAGAGGCAATAATAAAGATGTTATTATTATAATTCTTGTCCATGATAAAGTTTATTTTCCATGCTAGAATTGTATTAAGCGGAAACTTTAATACTTGTGTGGTTTGTGAACAACACCGTGTCCCTAGTACGCCTCTAAGGACTAGCTCATTCATTAATGATGATCAAGGTTTCCTAACCATAGACATGAGTTGTCGATTAATAATGAGATCATATCATTGGGAGAATGATATGATGGACATACCCAAACTAAGCGGAGCAATTAGATCGTGTCATCGTGTTCATCTTTGCGAAGCTTTTCTTATGTCAAATATTGTATTCCTTAGACCATGAGATAATACAACTCCCTGGTATCGGAAGAAAGCTTTGAGGTCATCAAACGTCATCCTATGAGATGGTGATCATAAAGGTGTCTCTCAGGTGATCGGAAAGTACCTGTTGGGTTGTATGTATCGAGATGGGATTTGTCCCTCCCAAGTCGAAGAGATATACTTCGGGCCCACTCGGTAATCAATATCAACACCGCTTGCAAGCATGTGGTTAAGGAGTTAATCACAAAGTGATATCGGATTACGGAACGAGTAAAGTACTTGCTGTGAACGAGATTGAACTAGGTATGACGGTACTGACGATCAAATCTCGGGCAAGTAAAATATCGCGAGACAAAGGGAATATATATATGGGATTTATTTAATCCTGGCATCGTGGTTCATCCGATATGATCATCGATGAATGTGTGGGAGTCAATATGGGTTTCCAGACCCCGCTGTTGATTATTGATAGAAGATCATGTCTATATATTCTCGAACCCGAAGGGTCACACACTTAACGTGTCTCGACGCTAGGATAGATTGGATAATTGGTTTATGAGTTTTTGTTCGGAGTCTCGGATGAGATCCAGGACATCACGAGAGGTTCCAAAATGGTCCGGAGAATAAGATTCATATAAGGCAAAGCAGATTTTGGAGTTCGGAATTGTTTTGGGTTAATCGGTATTGTACCGGAAGCTTCTAGAACCTTCCGGAGTGGGACCAACGTGGCCCCACTTGTCGGGAAGGGGCATGGGCCTATGAGGGAGTGCCCTGGCCGCATTGGGCCAGAGGCACAAGCCCCATAGGGCCCATCCGGCCAAGCCTAGGGCAAAACCCTAGGGAAGCTTCTAGAAGGGGGGGAACTTGCCCCCCACTCCTCCCTCCTTGGCCGCCGGCCTAGGGCTTGGGGGAGGGTCAAGGGCCATCCGCCCACCCCTCTATATAAAGAGGGATGGGGGCGCACCCCTCCACCACCTCCTCCACAACCCTAGCCGCCCGGCTGCCCCTCCTCTCTCTCTCTCCCTCCCGACTGCGCGTAAGCGAAGCCCTGTCGCAGAAACTCTCCACCGCTTGCACCGCGCCGTCGCGTTGTAGATCCAATCCATCTCTCCACCCTACTTGCTGGACCGAGGAAGGAGGAGACGTCGAGGTGCCGCACGTGTGCATCTCTCGGAGGCATTGCCACTTGCGGTGTTAGATCGGATCGGATCGCGAGGAGGAGAAGCGAGTACAACTACATCACCCACGTTCCGTTGTGCGAATCTTCAAGGGTATGAAGATCTCATCTATCCCTCCTCGTTGTTTGCATCTCCTAGATTATATCTTGGCTTTCCCGTTCGCATCCGTAGAATTTTTTTGATTTACTATGCTGCGAAACCATTCAGTAGGCCTGTTACTGTTTAGAGCAGCACTGTTCGAAATGTACCAAGAAGTTGGTTCGTCATATATTCAGGCCGAGAACTATTTTGGCCCGCTCTTATTTCAGCCTTCCACTATTCCGGCCTGATATGCATCTGGCCTTTTACTGTTCCTTCCTACTGTATATCTAGCTATTTACTATTCCGTCCTGCTGACAATCTAGCCATCTACTGTTCTGGCCTGCTGTGAATCTGGTCATTTACTATTCCGGCCTGCTGATAATCTAGCCATTTACTGTTTCGGCCTGCTGACAATCTAGCCTTTCACTGTTCTGGCTTGCTGTGTATCTGCCCATTTACTATTCCGGCCTGCTGTAAATCTGGCCATTTACTATTCTGCCCTACTAGAAATCTAGGCTTTTACTGTTCCGGCCTGCTCACAATCTATCCTTTTACTGTTCTGGCCTACTGTAAATCTGGCCTTCTACTGTTCCGGCATGCTAAAAATCTAGCATGTTACTGTTCTAGCCTGCTGTGTTTCTGGCCTTTTACTGTTCAGGCCTGCTGAAATTCTAGCCCATTACTGTTTGGTACTATTAGTATTCAGGCATGTTACTTTTTCATCCCATATGGACATACGGATCGGGCCGTTCACTGCTCCGGCCTTTAACTATTACTACCATTACTATTCATGTTCACGTCCATGCGTCATTTCATAGATCATTTTGTTCCAGCATGTTACTATTTTGTCATTTTTTTTGGAACCACCGACTTATTTTGCAGAACATCACATGAATGCCAAGACGCCAATTAATACACATCCGAAAATTTAAACTACTTATTACAAGAATAAAAGTTTATTAAAACACATCATTAAACAAGATCTGTATTCTAAAAATTACAGAGTGTTGGTATCATCAATAAGAGATCGGTACATGGCAATTCGCTTCAATGTATCATATGTCCTCTTCTTCAACATTTCAGCTATAGATCTAAGGGCAGCTACACACTTTCTTTCTGCAAGCAACACATCCATCATATATATATATATAAATATATATATATATCTCCTGCAGGAGCTGTACTAGGTGGAGTGGTAAATAAGTTGTTTGCTTCAGAAATACAATTGGAGGATGAATGAGAAGAGGGATCACAACTTTTAGTCCTGCCTTCCGAGGACTCCTTCTTTGTTTTAACTGCAGCTTGTATAATAAGGTGAAAGGGGTTAACACAAATAACAAGGGGGAAAAGTAGTATTAAATAAATAAGAGAACATTTAAGAGCAAGCATACTAGACGTGGGTAAGAAATTTACAAGTCTCGCGTGTAAGAAAATAAAATCTGCTCCACCATTTACACTAGATAGGGGACCCACTCATCTGAGTAGAAAGAAACAATAAAGACATGGGTCTTGTACTAGACCCAGAGTCCACAAAAACTTCTAGACTCACCCTCACCAGTGAAAAAGACTATAGACACCACAAATCTCCAACGCTACACATGCTGGACATCCACTATGTATTAATAAACCACCCCATAAGCCAAAAAGTGCAACTTAAGAGCTACTATCTATATACATAGTGGACCTTGTCCACAAGCCAAAAGCTTAAGGGTGATGCGTAAACTTTAATTAAGTATGAACTTACAGTAGCTCGTTCAGGCTGACAGTTTCTCCTTCTCAAGCGGTTTTGACTCCTGGTCAATCTGCCAGTATTATCTGAGTCCAGCAGCTAGAACTCTGGTCCTTGTACTCCATTGTCCTTTCTCGGTATTAAGTCATAACATTTAAAACCGAGTTAGCTGGTTTGGAAGGACAAAAGCACTTGGAAAACACCAAAAAGATAGCATTAAAAATGACCAGATGTATGATTCAAACTAGCTAGTTGGTTTGGATGGATGGAAGCAGTTGAAAACACCAAAAAGATACTATTGAAAATGACAAGATGGACATTTTCTAAATTAAGCATTCGTAGATAGAAACAAAACAAAACATGAATGGAAATATCATGGCAGGTTTTCAAGTAGAATGAGTTATTAACATAATATGCATACGGGCAATATAACTTATTAACATGACAAGAAACTAGCCTAAGTAACACATAGAAACCTTGCACTTCATCCTTGCTTGGCATCAGATTGTTAGTGTTGGATCCTTTATGAGCTGTTCCCATGACCCATTCGAGCGCTCAGAAAGAATAGCATCAACGAGTTAGTGTTTTGGGAATACACCGATACTGTGAGAATGTAAGAAAGGAAATAATAGAGAGAAGCTTATGATGTGTATATGAACTACCATATGTGGGTGCAAACAAAATGGCAATAGCATCTAGGATATTGAACAACATTCTAACCCTTTCATAGCTTACGAGTACCAAAGAAATAGAAAACAAGCAAGAGAAATTACCGCCGTGCAGCGAGGGCGGGTAGGACGCGCATGATGGCCGCGGGGGCGTCGGCTAGGCATTTGGAGGTGGATCCAGTGCGTTGGGTGGTGAATATATTCCCGAGTGGAAGAGAGCGCCGGTGGGGAAGTAGCTCTGATGTAGAAGAGTGCGTCGGCGGTGAAGATGCTCCCTGTAGAAGAGAGCGCCAGCGGTGAAGGAGCTCCAGTGTGGAAAAGAGGGATGGCGGTGAAGGGGCTAGATGAAGGTGGAGGTCGGAGGGGGTGCGCGGTGAAGAGGCGATGGGGGATATAGATGGGATGACGCAAATTTACCACCTATACCCCTCTATTATTGGAGTGCTCCTCTGTTCCTTGTTTTGGGGCCAGGGATAGAAGAGGAATTTTGCATCGCGGAAAACGGGGCGGGATTTTTGAATAGATGCGCGGGATGTTTCATCACTGTGTGGAAATTTTAAGGTTGAAACTTCTGACGTACGCTACTCCGACGCAGCCGCTCGTCACGTGCTGGCCCTGTCTAGACCACACGGCAGCGACATCATGCTTACTAGCATTTCAATGAGTTTCCACACATTTGCCGAAATTGATAAGCATTATATTTTGAAAGCTTTCAAACAAGATGGCCAAGGTCATGGACATACCTCTGCCATAGTTTATTATAACGTGTCTATAACTGCACGATACCTGCTTAGTCAGTGTTTAGGGGTTGAGGGTTTAGGGTTTACGGTTCTAAGGTTTAGGGGTTTAGGGTTTAGGTTTTGGGGCATTTTCAATAATGTTCATGATTTAGGCTTATATTCGAGGAATAGAATGGTGTTATCATAATTTAAGAAAGTATATCTCAAATGTTGATCTACAAGTGGATGATACCCATGCATGGTCAGGGCCGTTTAGGGGTTTAGGGTTTAAGAGTTTAGGGAATTTTCAATACTGTTCAAGCTTTATGCTTATGATGATACCCTACCTGGTCATGATTGTTTAGGGTTTCAGGTTTTGGGGTTTAGTATTTCGGGTTTTAGGGTTTAAGGGTTTTAGGTATTTAGGGGTTTAGGGTTTAGGGCTTCAGGAATTTTCAATACAGTTCAAGTTTTATGCATATATTCATGGAATAGAATGACTTAGCAACTATTCAATAATGAAAGTATCTAAAATTCAGATCTATAAGTGCTTGATACGTGGATGGTTAGGGTTTACGGGTTGAGGGTTTAGGTTTTTAATATTGCGGGTTTATGTTTCTCGTTTTTAGGGGTAGTTTAGTGTTTAGGGATATGTCTAATCTTAGGGTTAGGGTTTAAGGTTTTTAAAGGTACATAGGTCTTAGGGTTTAGGCTTTAGGGGGCTAGGGTTTAGGGAATTTTCTATAATGTTCGACATGTCATGAATTAGAATGGTGTTAGCGCAATTTGATGAAGGTATCTCAAATTTTGATATTAAAGCACATGATGCATGTTTGGTCAGGGTTTATTAGGGTTAGTAGGGTTTAAGGTTAGGTTTTAGGGCATTTTCAATAATAATGTTCAAGGGTTTAGGATTTCGGGTTTAGGGTTAGGGTTTATTAGGGTTAGTAGGGTTTAAGATATAAATCTAACCACAGCCTTAAACTCTGAGATCCTACACTCCCTTGTGCAAAGGTGTCCTAACGGGGGTTCAGTTTTCTATCACTCCGGCAACCCCATGATTAGTAGCCAAATACACAATGCATTCCCCTAGGCCCATAAATCGTGAGGTATTATGTAGTCGATGTTCACATGACACCACTAGAAAAATAGCACCACAACTTAAATACTAAACCATTGAATAATAACTCATCACAGATTCACTACTAACAATATGACTTCTCCCATGTCCTCAAGAACTAAACGAACTACTCATAAGACATCATATGGATCAAGATCAAAGATAATATGATAATGGATAACAATCTGAACATAAACAATAATCCAATGGTTGCACTCACAAGCATCAACTACAATAGTAATCAACACCGGGAAAGTTTCCCCTAAGAACTAAAGCAATATCCAACACAGATGTTACAGCGGGACGGAGTGGTGGTGATGGTGCTAGTGGAGATGTTGGTGTGGATGATGATGATCCCGATGAAGCTGAGCTTGAAGATGGTGTTTATGGCGATGGTCTCCGCTCTCCGGGAAGGAATTCCCCTGGCAGAAATCTGTCTGCTGGAGAGATATTTCTCTCTCGGTGTTTTCCGCCCCCCAGAGGCGGTGGAAATCTATCTGTGGTCGCCCGCTAAGGTTTAGGGTCCCGTAGGGAAGATATAGGCAAAGGGGGAGAGTCGGAGGCCGGGCAGGTGGGCCACACCTGCCCTAGGCGCGACCTTAGGTGGGCCCGCGCCTAGGGGGGTGTGGGCCCCCTGCGCCCCCCTTCGCTCCTCCTTCTGGATTCCTTCGTCCTTAGGTAAAATAATATGTTTCCATATTTTTCTAGTATTTTCTGATCTTCGCGAAATTGCACCGAAACGCCTTCTTTTCCATCAGAATCCAGAATCTGGCATTCCATCCTCCAGGAATCATCCAACATGCATAAACCGATGAAAAGCCATAAGTAATACCTCATAATAAGACAAATATCGATGAATAGATGTAAATTATGATATAGAATGGTGATGCAAATTGGGCGTATCAACTCCCCCAAGCTTAGACTTTGCTTGTCCCCAAGCGAATACTGAGCTCAGTAAACATGGCCACAGGTTTACGGAGTGAAGTGTCGATAAAAGAATACGAACAAGAAGCATCACACTTATCATTGCACAACTCATAGAAGAAAGCAATTCACCATTATATAACTTAGCTTGCAACCAAGTACAACAGTCACAATAGAGATGCATAAAGATAAATCATAATTGGAATTGGCAAACTTGTTCTTGGTCAGAGAACACCTGGCAAACAGTTTCACAAGAGCTTTTTGTAGAAGTTTCAAAACTGGAGCACTCTTTTCTCAAAATGGTTTTTCACAAGTGAAGGCTTTCAAAGTAATACTCAATAGATAAGAATTTTGTGCAAAGAAGGAAGATAAAGAACATGATTGAATAAATCAGCATATGGATGCTTGAAACACAACAACTCAAAAGCTTGCTGGAGATAGAGAGGAAGTAGGTTTACTGACTCAAACTGGTAGTGGGAGAAAGGTCCCTTGTTAGAGGGTAGCAGGGATTACAAGTCATAAAGAGCTTCCAAAAGATTATGGTACTTACTAGCTTTGAGCCCTCATTGCCCCTATCATAAGCATCTTGAGATGATTAAGGCTAAAGTGAACAAATATGGAGTATATGCTTGACGAAATATAAGTTGGCAATCTCGTGTCCCTTGAATATGAGGCCCACTCCTCATGCATACTCAACTTTGGGTCTAGGTAAGTTCTTGTCATTGTAAGTATTTGCATATCATTGAGAACCACCAACGGGGTACCCCTTGCACATGGTACATGAGCTTTCCCATAACCAAATGACAAGGCAAGCAGACAATGAGCATCTCAGCGATATTTTTATTTACTATGTATATAGCTTTTTATTGAGGATGCTTCATAGATGACTCACTATGGTGATGCTGCAAGTTTCCACCATGATTAAGCATGGCTTAGGCTAGCGGCCCAGGCGTTTCTCTAACACAGAATACAAACTCCATGGACTTACAAGTTCCCTCTTTATTTCACACCGTTGACATCCATAGACAAAATAGAATGATATAAACTATGTACAGAGTACAAGTGCAATGTTGAAACGTTCCCTGTGACAGCACGGTTCTGCTAATTCCAACGTATAGATGCAAGCATATACAACTTCGATGTCCACAATGGTTCAAGTCTATTAGGGGATAGTAAATAAAGTGTGCCATCATGTTCGTGAGAGCTTTACTAACTAGTTTTCACATAACAAAATACTTTTTAATTTGAAAGGTAGATGAAGCTTGAGAATTTGCTAGGAATAGCAAAAGCTACTAGGTAGATATGGTGGACACAAGTGGAAAAAGTTTTGGGTTCAAGGATTTTGGAAACATGAGAAGTATGCCTTCTCAAAACAGGTTTTGGCTAGCACGGCTGGGTAGCAAGCAAGAGAGTTGAAAGACAAAAGCAAACATACAAGTAATAAAGACAAACATGCAATCTTCATTGAAGACACAAAAGAATCTTAAATAAAGAGTACTAACCTTACGAGCCAACAAGAAAGAAAACAAATGATACCAAATACCTGTAAGCTTTTTTCTTTCTTTCTTTTTCTTGCAAATTAATGCCACTAACCAGAACTCGGTTTGCCAAAACCAATTTAGATCCACTTGATGATCCCAAAGTGGTGCCAATACTGAACAACAAGATCCATTATATAATAGAGATTGCAAACTAAAAATAAGAAGTGCAAAAAGTAAAAGATGAGACTTCTCATTAATATTCCAATAAAGGCACTCACACCAAATGATACATAGATAATCAACTATAGGAGAGATACTTCCACATGCAAACGGAACTATAAGATAACCCCCTCTACCACATATATGAATCCACTAAAAAGGTAAAAGATAAAAGATAATGGTGGTGATACCGCGGCACTCCCCTGTAACATCCCAAAAATACTAAACTTGGATCATCAAACTTTAATCATCAAAATTAGGGTTAACAAAAACTTTTTTAAATAAAATTATGGAAGCATGCATGTGAGTATGCATTTCATTTTGAATCCTTTTGAACCAACTTGTTTGTGTGTTCCATTGCTTGTAAATGGATGCTTAGGTGAAATAAACATCATCTAAACATTTCCCACACTTTTACCAAAGACAAGTAAATGAAAACAAATAAAATAAGGGAATGGTCATTTTGACCAATTTAACTCACATGCCTACTTTGGGTGTCTCAAACTTTCAGAACTTAACAGAAACTTTTCTGGATCTTTGCACCCCTTGATTGTACTCATAACAAAGTATCAAGGTCAACTTTCAAAATCCAAGCATCTGCAGACTCACCAGCACCAACCTAGCACACCCACCCAAAATCTTTTCAAAATTCAAAACTTGAGTTCTTGCGATCATTTAATCAAACACTTGGCAGACACAAATCAAACAAAATCCAAACACTATTGTGAGCAGTGATTGAAGCCTAACTTGTTCCCTCTCTGGTTACAACTAGGTTTTAGTAGATCATCTAGCTCAATTGCACACCCTTAGCATCACTGTGAGCTTGGCATTGCCATCAATGGTGAGCAGGCCGAATGCACCCTTGTCACCCCCAGGTCGACAACAAGCTAGGAGGAGAAACTAGCCTAGCCAGCATGTCTGGGAGCAAGCCAACACCCCACCGCCACTCCCTGTACAGCGCTCGAACGTTGCTAGCCACTGGACCACACGCACGAACCATGCCAACCTCGCCAGCAACCATGCCGAGAGCACGCCCCGTGCGCCACGCTCGACCGACGCCCATAGACCGCGCGCCGCCCTCGCCGCGTGCATACGTGATCACCACTGTCCCAGCAACCCCGCAGACACGCTCGTTCACCGCAGCGCGGACCACGCGTGCTGTGCGCCATTAAATTCTCCGTCGGGCACGCGCAGAGCACCGTCGCGTTTCGACCAAGCCGCACCGCCCCACGTCTCGCCACCTTTTCGTTGAGCATCACTAGGGAGCACCGCACCGCCCCTACCTTTGCCCATGCCGATAGCCGTCTGTACCATCGACCCCGACGAGCTCACCGTGTGCCCCGTCGGTCCCCTCTCGCCACTATAAATAGAGTCCACCCCCAGCCGAATTGAGCACACCATCTCACTCCCCTCTCCTCACTGATCACTCCACCCCGTTCCCGGAGCAAGGCGAGCAGCGCAGCGCCGGAATTTCACCGGAGCCCGCCGCTGCTGGAGAAGAAGGGAGCCAGCGATTGGAGCCGCCCCAGGAGAAGCTGCCGGTACCAGGAGGTTCACCGTCGTTGACTTTGTCGTTCGCCCGCCTCGCCGACCCTCGCCTGAACCCCGGTGAGCCCCCAATGACCCCCACTGGCCGCGCTAGGTTTCTGTCTCGCCGGCGTTGCCCAACGTCGACGATGACCCTCAGCCGTTGGATTAGAACCAGATCGAACGCACCACATCGCCCCATACCGCTTCGCACCCCCTGTCTCACTGACGTGTGGGGAAAGCCACTTATGCAGCCCGCGGAAGCGCTGTGCTTAGCAGGCCGGCCCGTTAACCTTTCCCGCGTAGCCCAGTTATTTGAATTTAATCTTTTCCATTTTATTTCAAACACACTTCTGTACCCAGTTTCAAAAATCAACCCAGGTCGATTAAGTGCACCAAATTGAATGAAACCAATTTTGTTAGAAAGGTACGGTCTGGGAATGCTGAATCCAAGCCCGTTGGATTCAAGTCATTTGGATCTGTAGATCACCCTTGGAAAAAATTACAAGGCAGAAGCATTTCTGCATTCAAACATTTTTCAAATTTAAACCACAATAGCTTTTGAGTTGATTCCAATTCTCAAAAATCAAATTTAACCATACCTTTTAGAATATAAAAATATATAGGTTTAATTACAGAAAGATTGACCAAGTAATAAAAGAATGCCACATAGGCATTTCTAGCCACTTTAATTAATTAAAATAAAAGGGTAGAACCTTATTAAATTGTGACACCACTTTAAATCACGTTCACATGGACTAAAATATGTGGTGATGACATGTGTCAACATGATCCCATGTTTGGTTTGGAGAATATTAAATCTTAAGTAGTTATTCAATGAGTAGAAATTACTTTTCTAAAAATAAAAAGGAATTAAACCAAGCTTTAATCTTGTAATGTTAGTGATGATGTTAGATCATCTATAGGACCCTTTTGTGTGATGATTGAAAGTAGTTAAGTATTATTTATTCATAGATGCTAGTACCGACCAAGGATACAAGGAGGAAGGAGGATACTACGAAGAAGAAGCCGAGGAGAACTTCAACCACTGCTCTGCACAAGGCAATCCAATACTTGCAAGCTATTAACCTTCCAAGCTAACACTTGCAATTTAGCAAGCTTATACTGATATTGTGCAAGCCTAATACTACTAGTGAATGTGCAAGCTAACACTTGCAAGATACTCTACTGATGCAAACAAACCCTTTACTTGTTACCAGGCCAATCCTACGCCTTAAGCATATGTGATCATACCCACTTGATACCCAATCCTAGTTTTACTTGCAAGCGTTCTACCTTTGTTTCTTTATCAAAGCTTTAGCTTAGAGTGTACTTAAGTAGCCGGTAGATACTAGAAGGATAATTGAAGGTTGCATAAAGAGCATAAAATTTGGCCTAATCTAGATAATCTGGATGTCATCCTAAGGCATGAGGTTAAACTTAGTTAAACTCCACTAGTTTACTACCCCTCATTAGTACTCACCCCCACTTGTAGATGCTAGTGCTAAGCATAAAACTTGACCAACTTTAGATGGGAATACTTGGTGAAAATGGTTATGAAAACCTTAGAATGATGGATCATTCTACTGAGATGTTTTGACATGTGTTTCTGAACACTAGATGATTATGGTGATGAAAATGTTGAGGCATGATCCTTAGCCCTTTATAATACTGATGGTTGTCTGGATGCGATACCATTCCAATTTTATCGTACAACCACAATACCCGAAGATTGGGTAGGGCTTGACTGGAAACTTATATACCTTAGTATTAGTTCCCTCACGGCCAAGGTATGAGATGAGGCTACCTTGTGAAGAGTGTCCACCTATGCAGTACCCAAGATGACAGTTGGTCATGGTTGGGAGGCCAAACTCACAGGAGAGGTGCTTATACTAGGGCATGTAATTGAAAGGTTAGGATTGATTATCCGCATACTAAGTATGGTGAATTCAGGATTTGTTCCTGACGGATGTATCGAATGTTGTGGTGAAAGTGTACAATCTCTGCAGAGTGTCAAACTATTCGAATAGCCGCGTCCACGGTTATGGACAGTTGGAGTGGCCATACTGTTCCCCCGTCAGATGTTTTCAAAAGACTTGTGAAATGAATTGAGACTTTGAATTGACTACAACAGGGTTGTGATACGAAATACAAGTTCCCACTTAGGAGTTATAAACTTCAACTAGCTCTCTTACTTCTGAACTTAGTAGGGATAAATCTGGACTTTGCAAAACAACCCTAGAGCCTAGTGTCCTATTATCCAAAACCCCTTTTTCTTGTTAGTATTAGTTTGCGAGTACTTAAAGAGTACTCATGGCTTTGTCCCTGGCTATTCCCGTGGCCAGACTATGAAGAGGAGTACCTAGAGGATGGACCCTAGGAAGGTTACGACAACTAGGATCATCTCCCATCGTCAGCATTGCCTGTGACCCCGAAGATGGAGCTTCGCCTACGCTACCGTTATTATTACGTATTCCGCTGCTTGAAGTTGTATTAAGAACTGGATCATGAGATCCTTATTTGTGTAAGACCTTATGTATGGTTTGTAATGGATGATGTACTGTGGTATCCAAATCTGTTATGTCTCGCAAAAATGGTAATCCTAGGATTACGATGTATGGCATAACAGGCATCCGGGACTAAAAATCCGGGTGTTGACAAGTTGGTATCAGAGCCATCCTGACCATAGGAGACCCTAGTTAGACTGGACGTTTGAATCAAAAACTTAGTTTCATAACCAAAAGAAGCAAATATTTACAAAAACTTATTCTTATTCTTACCTCTTGGACTCTTTCATAAAAATTCACGCTAGCAAATATTTACAAAAACTTATTCTCATTCTTACCTCTTGGACTCTTTCATAAAAATTCATGCCACTCCAAAATTATTTCAAAGCTTATATCAAATTTTTCACCCTAGATCACTTTTAGTAAAACTCACTACTACGCTAGTGCCCAAACGTAGTGAGTAGTATTCGGTCCCACTGTATCGTAGTTTTCAGAATGGTTCTTAAAACCATCTATTTTTTTGTTGTGGTGTGTGTTGTATTGTGTGCTATGATTGAATGAATGAAAAGCAAGTTGCTAGAAAACTCTAAGTCAAACTTAAAAACTTTTCAAAGTCCCCGAAACCTTAGAAATTTCCCTCTTTTCTCATGATCTATCTCAATCTTCAGATGCCATGGGGAGGAAGTGGTTCATCCCCGGACCCGATGTTGCAGATCCTGCAAATGTTGGTTTCGGACCGCGAAGCTGAAAGAGCAGAACGTCAAGCCAACCTAGCCACCCTACAATAGATAGCTCAGCTTGCCCACAACGACCAAGGCCATGGAAATCAGGACAACCATGGATCTAAGCTCAAGAATTTCCAGAATACCAACCCACCTGTTTTCACTAAGTCAGAAGAGCCCCTAGACGCCGATGATTGGGTGCAAACCATGGAAAATAACCTAGAAGTCGCCGGAGTGGAAGCCAAAGAGAAAGTTCTGTTCGCCACCCACTATCTAGCCGGAGATGCCAGGGCATGGTGGAACAGTGTTCGCGCAATGACCGGAGGCCAGATGATGACCTGGGAGGAATTCAAGGTCAAGTTCAGCCGAACCCATGTGCCACCGGGTTTGATCTAGAGGATGAGAGACGAGTTCAGAGAACTGAAGCAAGGGAGGATGACTGTGGTGGAATACCGTGACAAAGTCTTGTCATTAGCTAGGTATGCCCCGGATAAGATCGACACCAAAGCCAAGAAGAAAGAAAGATTCCTGAATGGTCTGCACGATGAGATGCAGACAGTGTTAGTCAATATCCCCTTTGCTGATATTGAAGCCCTTGTCGACTCAGCTATCCATATGGAAGGAAAGATCAACCAAGCCAATGAGAACCGCAAGCGTAGCATGATGCATCAGCCGGGAACCCATCAGACCCCAAAGTATCGCCCTAACCCATCTCCCGGATTTGCCCCTAGAACCAACAGACCCCGATGAACCGTCCAACCTATCCCAACCGTGGAAACCCTAGGCCCGAAGGAAATCACAACAACCCCGGCAACTCTAGCAATTTCAACCGTGCCCCACCCAAGTTCAACAACAACAATGCTACCACCAACACTAACACTGCCCCGAGGACTGGAAGCAATGTTGTGCCTGTAGCAACAAAGGACAAGTCGCAAGTGACTTGTTATGACTGTGGAAATAAAGGCCACTATTCCAACGAGTGCCCCAACAAGAAGAATGCCGCAGCCCCCAATACCAATGCCGCAGCCCCCAATACCAATGCCCCAGCTCAGCAGCAGCGTCGAGTTCAGCCAGGAAGAAGATTTGCCCCAGGGAATTCGCTCAACCGCAACGGCCGTATTTTTCTCATGCATGCTGAAGAAGCTCAGGAAGCGCCAGACATCGTGCTGGGTATGTTTTCTGTTAATTCAGTACTTTCAAGAGTGTTGTTTGATTCTGGTGCATCGCATTCATTTGTCACCGAAGAATTTGCATGCACTAGTAAAATTCAACCAACCAAACTGAAGCATGCCATGATTGTTCAAATTCCCGGATCAACCACTAAGGCTAGGCAAATTTGCAAAGCCGTCCCTATCCGAATCCATGGCATAGATTTTTATGCTAATCTGATAGTACTCGGAACTAAAGGTTTGGAAGTAGTACTAGGAATGGATTGGATGTCCAAACATAAAGGATTGATTGACTGTTCCAAGAAAGCCATAACCATGACCAGTACAGCCGGAATATCAGTCGAGCATATATCTGAAACCTTACCTCGCCAATTCAAGTGTAACAAGAGTATAGCCCAACCTACCATTGACCAAGTCTGGATAGTCTGTGAATACCCCGATGTATTTCCAGATGTTTTGCCCGGTATGCCCCCAGATCAGGATATCGAGTTTATCATTGAACTAATCCCCGGAACAGGACCCATAGCCCAGAGACCATATAGTATGAACCCTTCAGAGCTAGCAGAACTGAAGAAGCAACTGGATGCCATGCTGGAAATTGGATTGATTCAACCAAGTGCGTCACCATGGAGGTCACCTGTCTTGTTTGTGGACAAGAAGGATGGAGGTAACCGTTTGTGTACGGATTACCGGAAGTTGAATGATGTCACCATCAACAACAAATACCCCTTGCCCAAGATAGAAGATTTGTTTGATCAGTTGACCGGTGCCAAAGTGTTTTCTAAGATTGATCTTAGAACTGGCTATCATCAACTCAAGATTCGCGCAGAGGATATTCCAAAGACTGCCTTTACCACCAGATATGGATTGTATGAGTATACTGTCATGTCTTTTGGATTAACCAATGCCCCCGCTTATTTCATGAATCTCATGAATAAGATTTTTATGAACTTCCTGGATAAGTTTGTCGTTGTTTTCATTGATGACATTCTGATTTATTCCAAATCGGAAGAAGAACATGAGATACACCTAAGGACCATTCTTGGAACCCTTACAGAGCATCAGCTGTATGCAAAGTTTAGCAAATGTGAATTCTGGTTACAGGAGGTAGGATTCCTCGGTCACATTGTATCAGCCGGAGGAATTGCCGTTGACCCTGCCAAAGTGAAAGATGTCGAGGATTGGCAAGCCCCAACCACTCAAACCCAAGTTCGTGCATTTCTCGGATTGGCGGGATATTACCGCAAATTCGTAGAAGGATTCTCGAGTATCGCCAGACCCATGACCCAATTGCTGAAGAAGGACAAGAAGTTTGAATGGACCGACAAATGTGAAGCGAGTTTTCAAGAACTCAAGAGGAGATTGATTTCAGCCCCAATCTTGATCATGCCGGATATCACGAAGCCCTTCGATGTGTATTGCGATGCATCCAAGATCGGTCTCGGATGTGTGCTAATGCAAGAAGGCAAATTTATATCTTATCTATCTCGACAATTGAAGGAACATGAGAAAAATTATCCAACCCATGACCTCGAACTCGCAGCCGTAGTTCTAGCCCTGAAGACATGGAGACATTACCTGATGGGAAACCATTGTGAGATTTATTCGGATCACAAGAGCCTGAAGTATATATTCACTCAGAAAGAGCTGAATATGAGACAGAGGAGATGGATTGAGCTAATCAAGGATTACGACCTAGAGATTCACTATCACCCCGGTAAAGCCAATGTGGTAGCAGATGCCCTTAGCAGATTGCCGTGCCGCTTGAACTCCATGATCTTGAAGGAGCAACCAAGCTTGCCCAAAGAGATGGAATATTTTCGAATGGAATTAGTGAGTGAAGGATGTTTGGCTAGCATAGAACTCCAGCCCACTTTGATCAGTCAGATTAAAGAGGCGCAGAAGGGAAATGCTAGTATCGACGGAATCAAGCGTCGTATCAGTACATGCAAAGTACCCGGATTCACCGAAGACGAAGAAGGAGTTATGCGGTACAAAGGACGCCTTTGTGTACCCCCAGATTCTAAGTTGAAAGAAGTTTCTGAAGGAAGCTCATGATACTCTTTATTCTATCCATCCCGGAGGAACTAAGATGTATCAAGATTTGAAAGAGCAATTTTGGTGGCATAAGATGAAGCGAGAAATCGGAAGCTATATCGCCAAGTGTGACATATGTCAGCGAGTCAAGGCAGGACATCAAAGACCCGCTGGATTGTTGCAACCCTTACAGATTCCGGAATGGAAATGGGATTCCGTTGGAATGGACTTTATCACTGGACTACCTACTTCTAGTAGGGAAATGACTCCATCTGGGTCATAGTGGACAGATTGTCCAAAGTCGCCCATTTCTTGTCCGTCAAGACCACATATCAGAGTTCGAAGCTCGAAGAGTTGTACATCGCTAGAATAGTTAGTTTGCATGGAGTCCCCAAGAACATCGTATCGGATCGAGGAACTCAGTTTACCTCGAGATTTTGGAAGAAATTCCAAGAAGGTTTAGGAACCCGCCTAGATTTCAGCACCGCGTATCACCCTTAGACAGATGGACAAACAGAGCGAGTAAATCAAATACTCGAAGATATGCTGAGAGCCTATGTGTTAGAATATGGATCCAAGTGGGAAGACTGTCTGCCATTTGCAGAATTTTCTTACAACAACAGTTATTAGGCTAGTTTGATAATGGCCCCATTTGAATTCATGTACGGAAGAAAGTGTCGCACCCCTTTGAACTGGTCGGAAGTAGGAGAGAGTCAGATTTTCGGACCCGACATCCTACGAGAAGCAGAAGAGAAGGTTCACAAGATTCGTGAGCACCTCAAGACTACCCAATCCAGACAGAAGAGTTACGCCGACAAGAGACGTAGAGACCTCGCCTTCAACATAGGAGACTTTGTTTATCTGAAGGTGTCGACATTGAAGGGAATGCAGCGTTTCCAACTCAAAGGAAAGTTAGCCCCCAGATATATCGGACCCTTCAAGATTTTGAACCATCGAGTAGAAGTGTTGTATCAATTGGAACTACCCGAAGAGATGTCCGCAGTGCATAATGTGTTCCATATCTCGTTACTTCGCAAGTGTCTCGAAGTCCTAGAGAAGACCGAAGTGTTCAAGAACATCGACCACCGGACCATAGAGATCAACGATGACCTGACCTATCCCGAAGTACCCATCCGTATTTTGGAAGAAGCCTTCAGAACTACCATAACCCGGAGCATCAAGTTTCTCAAGATTCACTGGAGCAACCACACGGAAGAGGAAGCTATCTGGGAGCGCGAAGATCACATCCGGACGAAGTTTCCCGATCTCTTCAAATCCTAGGTAATCTTTTTCGTCCTTTTTCAAATCTCGGGACGAGATTTTGTTTAAGGGGGGAAGGTTTGTAACATCCCAAAAATACTAAACTTGGATCATCAAACTTTAATCATCAAAATTAGGGTTAACAAAAACTTTTTTAAATAAAATTATAGAAGCATGCATGTGAGTATGCATTTCATTTTGAATCCTTTTGAACCAACTTGTTTGTGTTCCATTGCTTGTAAATGGATGCTGAGGTGAAATAAACATCATCTAAACATTTCCCACACTTTTCCCAAAGACAAGTAAATAAAATAAAATAAAATAAGGGAATGGTCATTTTGACCAATTTAACTCACATGCCTACTTTGGGTGTCTCAAACTTTCAGAACTTAACAGAAACTTTTCTGGATCTTTGCACCCCTTGATTGTACTCATAACAAAGTATCAAGGCCCAATTTGTGATCATCTAGAAACTTTCAAATGCATAGTTTGAAAGACAATTCAAAATTGAATCTTTATCATATGGGAAGATCCCACTTTTTCAAAAACCACTCAAACAAGCTCAACTTTCAAAAACCCAAGCATCTGCAGACTCACCAGCACCAACCTAGCACACCCACCAAAAATCTTTTCAAAATTCAAAACTTGAGTTCTTGCGGCCATTTCATGAAACACTTGGCAGACACAAATCAAACAAAATCCAAACATTGTTGTGAGCAGTGATTGAAGCCTAACTTGTTCCCTCTCTGGTTACAAATAGGTTTTAGTAGATCATCTAGCTCAATTGCAGTCCCTTAGCATCACTATGAGCTTGGAATTGCCATCAATGGTGAGCAGGCCGAATGCACCCTTGTCACCCCCATGTCGACAGCAAGCTAGGAGGAGAAACAAGCCTAGCCAGCATGTCTGGGAGCAAGCGAACACCCCACCGCCACTCCCTGTCCAGCGCTCGAACATTGCCAGCCACTGGACCACACGCACGAACCATGCCAACCTCGTCAGCAACCATGCCGAGAGCACACCCCATGCGCCACGCTCGACTGACGCCCACAGACCGCGCGCCGCCCTCGCCGCGTGCATACGTGATCACCACCGTCCCAGCAACCCCGCAGACACGCTCGTTCGCCGCCGCGCGGAGCACGCGCGCTGTGCGACATTAAATTCTCCGTCGGGCACGCGCAGAGCACCGTCGCGTTCCGACCAAGCCGCACCGCCCCACATCTCGCCACCGTGTCGTTGAGCATCGCCAGGGAGCACCGCACCGCCCCCTACCTTCGCCCATGCCGATAGCCGTCTGTACCATCGACCCCGACGAGCTCACCGTGCGCCCCGTCGGTCCCCTCTCGCCACTATAAATAGAGGCCACCCCCAGCCGAATTGAGTACACCATCTCACTCCCCTCTCCTCACTGATCATTCCACCCTGTTCCCGGAGCAAGGCGAGCAGCACAGCGCCGGAATTTCACCGGAGCCCGCCGCTGCTGGAAAAGAAGGGAGCCAGCGATTGGAGCCGCCCCAGGAGAAGCTGCCGGTACCAGGAGGTTCGCCGTCGTCGACTTCGTCGTTCGCCCGCCTCGCCGACCCTCGCCTGAACCCCGGTGAGCCCCCAACGACCCCCACTAGCCGCGATAGGTTTCTATCTCGCCGGTGTTGCCCAACGTCGATGATGACCCTCAGCCGTTGGATTAGAACCAGATCGAACGCACCACATCGCCCCATACCGCTTCGCACCCCTCTGTCTCACTGACGCGTGGGGACAGCGACTTATGCAGCCAACGGAAGCGCTATGCTTAGCAGGCCGGCCCGTTAACCTTTTCCGCGCAGCCCAGTTATTTGAATTTAATCTTTTCCATTTTATTTCAAACACACTTCTGTACCCAGTTTCAAAAATCAACCCAGGTCGATTCAGTGCACCAAATTGAATGAAACCAATTTTGTTAGAAAGGTCTAGGGATGCTGAATCCAAGCCTGTTGGATTCAAGTCATTTGGATCTGTAGATCACCCTTGGAAAAAATTACAAGGCAGAAGCTTTTCTGCATTCAAACATTTTTGAAATTTAAACCACAATAGCTTTTGAGTTGATTCCAATTCTCAAAAATCACATTTAACCATACCTTTCAGAATATATAAAAATATATAGGTTTAATTACAGAAAGATTGACCAAGTAATAAAAGAATGCCACATAGGCATTTCTAGCCACTTTAATTAATTAAAATAAAAGGGTAGAACCTTATTAAATTGTGACACCACTTTAAATCATGTTCACATGGACTAAAATATGTGGTGATGACATGTGTCAACACGATCCCATGTTTGGTTTGGACAATATTAAATCTTAAGTAGTTTTTCAATGAGTAGAAATTACTTTTGTAAAAATAAAAAGGAATTAAACCAAGCTTTAATCTTGTAATGTTAGTGATGATGTTAGATCATCTATAGGACCCTTTTGTGTGATGATTGAAAGTAGTTAAGTATTGTTTGGTGATTGTGTACCTCAAATTTATTCATAGACGCTAGTACCGACCAAGGATACGAGGAGGAAGGAGGATACTATGAAGAAGAAGCCGAGGAGAAATTCAACCACTTCTCTGCACAAGGCAAGCCAATACTTGCAAGCTATTAACCTTGCAAGCTAACACTTGCAATTTAGCAAGCTTATACTGATATTGTGCAAGCCTAATACTACTAGTGAATATGCAAGCTAACACTTGCAAGATACTCTACTGATGCAAACAAGTCCTTTACTTGTTACCAGGCCAATCCTATGCCTTAAACATATGTGATCATAACCACTTGATACCCAATCCTAGTTTTACTTGCAAGCTTTCTACCTTTGTTTCTTTATCAAAGATTTAGCTTAGAGTGTACTTAAGTAGCTGGTAGATACTAGAACGATAATTGAAGGTTGCATAAAGAGCATAAAATTTGGCCTAAGCTAGATAATCTGGATGTCATCCTAAGGCATGAGGTTAAACTTAGTTAAACTCCACTAGTTTACTACCCCTCATTAGTACTCACCCCCACTTGTAGATGCTAGTGCTAAGCATAAAACTTGACCAACTTTAGATGGGAATACTTGGTGAAAATGGTTATGAAAACCTTAGAATGATGGATCATTCTACTGAGATGTTTTGACATGTGTTTCCGAACACCAGATGATTATGGTGATGAAAATGTTGAGGCATGATCCTTAGCCCTTTATAAAACTGATGGTTGTCTGGATGCGATACCATTCCAATTTTATCGTACAACCACAATACCCGAAGATTGGGTAGGGCTTGACTGGAAACTTATATACCTTAGTATTAGTTCCCTCACGGCCAAGGTATGAGCTGAGGCTACCTTGTGAAGAGTGTCCACCTGTGCAGTACCCAAGATGACAGTTGGTCATGGTTGGGAGGCCTAACTCACAAGAGAGATTGTCACATCCCAAGATTTTCCAAATCTTGTAATGTGAAAAATAAATGAATAAAATAAAACTTTGTTGATTTTCAGGGTGAAAAGAAACTTTTTGAATCCAATTGGGGACTAAACCTATTTGGATCAAATAAAATCCTAAAGGAATTTAAAAAGATAAATAAACAAAAAACTTCAAAATATTTAAAATTACTATTTTTGGATCTTTTAATAAAAGATTTGGTTTTCAAAGGAAAAGGTAGATTTATAAATAGGGATTATTTTATAGAGCCAAATTAAACCTTGGCCAAGCTTTTGAAATAAAACATTTTGTTTTGATAAAAATAGTAAAGGTTTATTTAAATAAAATAATAAGGATTTAATATCCAAGTTTATTAAAAATAAAGGTTTTACTATTTTAATTAAACATCAAAACTTATATATTTATTTTAAAAAAGTATTCCAAGTATTTTATATTCTCAAACAAAACCTACTGAAGTGTTTTTGGTTTTATTTAGATTTCAAATAAAGATTTTAAATAAAACAAATCCTATTTGATTTAATAACTAAGGTCCATTTTATTTAAATAATAAATGGATCCTAAAAAGAATAAAAACATTATTTTGTTTTTGGACTTTGGATTATTGTTGTTAAACAGAACCAAAACTCAAGGCAAAATTTGGAAGAGTTTTGAATTGAATTGAATGTTTGATTTGTTGTTTGAATTTCAAAACAGAAAATAGAATTAGAAAAGGAAAAAACAATCAGAAAGAAAAAAATGAACCAAACAGCAACCCAACCCAATCGGCCCAACAGCCCAGTCGCAGCCCAGTTTCCCCCCCCCCACGCGCGAAACGTTTTTCACCAGAAACAGAACCCACAGAGTCAATGACACGCGGACCCCCACCTCCCCTCTATCTCTATCGCTGCCAGCGGACTACCGCCAGCTCATCTTCTTCCTCCCCGCGACGACCGCGCCGGCCATTTCCTGCCGTTGATGCCGCGGTTAAATTCGCTTCAATGCCTCGCCATAATCTCGCCGCGACCATGCCTGATTAAGCGCCAGCATCTCTCCTCTCTTTCCCCTCTCTCGCCCGGCTCTCTCGGCCACCAGGCTGCTCGAAATCGTCTCCGAACCACCACAGTCTCCGGCGAGCACTTTCGTCGATTCCGGCCATTCTCCACCACGCCTTGCCCTCTTGACCACACAAGCGAGTTCCCCAGACCTCTGCGCATCTCCCAGTGGCCTCCGCTCGCTCGCGCGTGCCCCCCATCGTCGGCAACTACTTCGACTGAGCTCCGCCACTGTCTGCTCCAACTCCGGTGAACCCTACTGGTAATATCCAACCGCGCCGCCCTCTCTCTTTGATGCTCCGATACTTCCCACTCTTCTGTGCATCTAACGGTGTTGTTTGCTTGCTCTCTCGCGCTCAGTAACGTCGCCACCAACGGAACCCATGCGTGTCCGACGACGCCGAGAACTACGGCGAGGAATTCCGGCCGACCTTGTGCGCCCCTTCGCCAGCCAGTGCCACCTTGAACTTCCCCAAGCTTCGGCGAACATGGTGAGCCTTCTCCTCCTCTCCCTTGCGTTATGTATCACCGGTGACGACCTCGTCTGAGCGTTGCCGCCAGAGCGTCGCCGCCAGCACCGCCACTAGTTGGCAAGCGTGCTGCGCACCGTAGGATCTTGATCTGACGCTCGCGATAGAATCTTAGCTGAAGGGGTATCGATCGATCTACGCCGTGCGATGTTAGTTTAATCCTACGGTTTGAGTTTGCCGATCCAACAGAAACGGTACCAACCAATCAAAACCCTCCACGTGGCTTGAGTTTTGTTTTAAAAATAGAATAGGTTCTATTAGAGGTTAGAGTTCGTAAAATTCATAACTTTCAAACCCCACGTCCAAATTTTACAAATTTTATATCAATGGATTCAGGAAAGCAAGCCCTAGCCAACCATGCAATTTGTTTAGTAAAAAGTTTCTGTTAAATTGTTTGTTTTTGCAGAAACATTTGTATGCTTGTTTAGATTGTAAAAATTGTTCAAAAATGATTTTGGGGATAAAATCTTTGGCAAATGGTTTGTTTTGAACCTAATGACCCTAGGAAACAAATTGTGGTTTCAAAAATGTATTTGGTGAATAAAAAGAATGATTCTTTGATTTAAAAGCAATTCTAGTCAAATAAAAATATGGTTTATTTATTAAAAATGATTTTGAAGGAAAACCTTTGGGAAATGTTTTGTTTTAAACTCTCTGACCCTAAACACAAAGATTTATGGTTTGAAAACACATTTTTTGAATCCTATAGATTAATGCCTTATTGAAAACATTTTTACACCACATAAAATGATACCTTGTTTTGAAAATGGTTTATGAAGTGAAATCTTTTGCAAATGACTTTGCCACTTTATAAAATAACCATTAGGTGTTTTCAAATGTTCATGACCCATTAGGAACCACTTTTTCAAATAAAACAAAGCTTGGCATGCTTGCATGCATTAATTTGACTTTATCATTTTATGTGATGAATTGCTTGAATGGTAGATTGAACTTGTGCCTTGCTTGATTGAATTGTAGTGACTTGAAGAGTGTGATTGTAGCAAGGACAAGGAGTGAACTTATACCCTCTACCAAAAAGGCAAGTGATGCTTCATACTTTTGTCCCATTACTTTCACTATGCATTAGTGATTTCTCTAAGTAAAACTTGCATGGAATTTTGCTAAGTATAAACCTTGCTATGGGAAAACCAAGTAGATGAAACCTTAGTAAAATTTCCTAAGTTAAGATTCCTACTACTATCATGCTTAGCTTAGCTAGTAGAAAAAAAGGGTGGAATATATACATTCATACTATGGAAAAATTTCTAAGTCTGAGGACTTGTGTTTTTGTTTAATAAAACAACTAAGTTAATGAATCACCTGGGTGGAATGGTAATTGCTTGGTGGTTTTTGGTTGAGTGGTTCACAAGGCCCATGTTTATGGTTTACCTTGTGTATCTCACTTGTGGATGGCCACCCAGGAACAAAGAGATTTGAGATGTCAAATGTTGAGAAGCTTCAAGTGCAACCACTTGGCAATATGGGCTCTGCCTGGATCACATAGGTTGCTAGAACTTATCCATTTGGACAGTTGGTGGTAGTGGGAATGATAGGTTGGAACGCGTCCACTTGGTCTAAGGAAAGGCTTCTGAAAGATCTTGTCTTGGTGAAACCAAGTCTTGTGGGGAAAGTGCACCACTTCTGCAGAGTGTAAAATCTAAGTACTTAGCCATGTCCCTGGTAAAGGACAATTTGAGCATCAAGACATGGAAGCTATCAAGAATCTCATCATCCAAATTTCTAAGTTAAAAACTTGTGGTTGAACAAGGGTTAAAGGATCTTCAATCTTTGATTGGGAGATGCCTTGGGAAAGATTATTTTGTCAAGCAAAACTTAGTGTTTTCAAATGATAAGGAAAATCTATTTTGAGCAATGCAAGCGTAAGCTCCACTTAGCCAAATGCATATAGATGATATACTCCACTATACTACCATAGTATCACTTGCCAATACAATTCAAATGTATTGACCCTTGTGGCTGTAACTTGTTATGTTGCAGGTTTGATTGATTTAGTGAAGTGTGTTGATTAGGATTACAAAGTCTACAACCAACATGTCTGCCTGTGGCACTTTGAAGATGAAGGACCCCATTCTTATAGATATTCTGCTGCAATGTAATGTAATAGCCAAATGAGCTATGTAAGATGTAATAAAATTATGTTATTCCTGGTTATAAATTTGTATTATGACCTTCTTTTCTTGATATTACATCTTAACTGTGGATGCTAGCTATTGATCCAGGGAATAGCATTGTAAACACAGGGGACTCTACCTTATTAAAGGTTGGGAACCTTACAGATGGTATCAGAGCATTGTGTTGCCTGTAGGATTTGTAAACCTAGGATTGGACAAAAACCCTTAGAAAAATAGGAGTTGTATTTGTTCCAAAACTTATTTACAAACAATCTTGTAAACTCTTTCCTCAACCATTTTGGTTTCAACTCTACATCTCTTCTACGTCAACTTGATGGACAAACCTACCCCATGGCCAAAAACTTCACCATGAGCAAAGGACTTCTTCAACTCTAATGACTTCAACATCTTCAACTCTAATGACTTCAACTTCTTCAACTCTAATGACTTCAACATCTTCAGCATTCTCACCAAGGACCTCAACCTTGGATATCACTAAGGACAAGAGAGACAAGAAATCTTACTCAAGATTTAGAGACTAAGGAAACACAACTAGAACCCTCATCACCTTTGAAGTTTCGTGACCAAAAGTTTTTCCAAGGAAACCATGATCTCATGCAAGAAGAATCAACCAAGAAGGATGGAAGGATCTCAAGTGAACCATATAGATGGACCACCATATTTAGCTTAAGCCAAACCCACCAACTTATGTGGTGTAACAAAAAAAATATCATTGGTTGCCTAAGAATATGCTTGGAAACTTGTGTTTGAAAGGAGTGTTTGTTGGTGATTGCTTGCACATTGCTTGTGTGAATTGTGATGTGTGTGATTAGAATTATACCCTTAGAAATATTTTGCCTATTATAATCCCAATCCAACCCAAACAGATGACTTCTCCAAGAGACTCCAACATCAAGGATGGTGACACCAACAACAACCAAGAGGACAACATGAGAGAACTTATAACAACCCAAAACCAGTTGAGCCAAATGACAACTCAGCTTTTAGCCAACAACAATGGACTAGACCCAGCCATACAAAGGATTTTGAAACTTCAATCCCAATTGTTGCAAGGATTGGTTACTCAAATGATCAACATGGGAGAAAACTTTTCCCAAAGAGCTAATGGCAACAAGGATGACAAAGATGTTATTTTAGAAGGAACCAAAGCTTGCAATATTTGTGGAGACAAGGATCATACATCCAAGGAGCATGAAGATCAATGCCCTAATTGTGAAGAAGAAAGTCATATCTCTAGTAACTGCCCTAAGAAGAGAGAAAGATTTCCCACCTCTGAGGTGAGGTATGAAGAGCATGAACTAGAAGAACTCCTAGCTTTGGAGAGACCCAAAAAGAAGAAGAAGGACAAAATCCAGGTACAATGTTACAATTGCAAAGAGATGGGACACTATGCCAATGAATGCCCAGAAAAGAAGAAGAACCAAAGAAACAAACAAGAGGCAATGATACCAAAGCAAAAGAAAGATATCAGCCAAGTGATGTGTTTCAAATGCAAGGAACTAGGCCACTATGCAAACTTCTGTCCAGAAAAGATGAAGCACAATATAAACCAGCCTATGAAGGATCTCAGCCTTGTCACATGTTTCAAGTGTGAAAACAAAGGACACTATGCAGATGTTTGCCCAGAGAAGATTTCCCCAGGATCCCAAGAAGGCCAACATGTAAATTAGTTGGAAATTTTTTAAGGGTGGTAGTACCCTAGTTGCTTTTGAGCCAATTTGTAACCCCAGCCATCCCAAATCTCGGGACGAGATTTATTTTAAGGGTGGTAGCCTGTCACATCCCAAGATTTTCCAAATCTTGTAATGTGAAAAATAAATGAATAAAATAAAACTTTGTTGATTTTCAGGGTGAAAAGAAACTTTTTGAATCCAATTGGGGACTAAACCTATTTGGATCAAATAAAATCTTAAAGGAATTTAAAAAGATAAATAAACAAAAAACTTCAAAATATTTAAAATTACTATTTTTGGATCTTTTAATAAAAGATTTGGTTTTCAAAGGAAAAGGTAGATTTATAAATAGGGATTATTTTATAAAGCCAAATTAAACCTTGGCCAAGCTTTTGAAATAAAACATTTTGTTTTGATAAAAATAGTAAAGGTTTATTTAAATAAAATAATAAGGATTTAATATCCAAGTTTATTAAAAATAAAGGTTTTACTATTTTAATTAAACATCAAAACTTATATATTTATTTTAAACAAGTATTCCAAGTATTTTATATTCTCAAACAAAACCTACTGAAGTGTTTTTGGTTTTATTTAGATTTCAAATAAAGATTTTAAATAAAACAAGTCCTATTTGATTTAATAACTAAGGTCTATTTTATTTAATTAATAAATGGATCCTAAAAAGAATAAAAACATTATTTTGTTTCTGGACTTTGGATTATTGTTGTTAAACAGAACCAAAACTCAAGGCAAAATTTGGAAGAGTTTTGAATTGAATTGAATGTTTGATTTGTTGTTTGAATTTCAAAACAGAAAATAGAATTAGAAAAGGAAAAAACAATCAGAAAGAAAAACATGAACCAAACAGCAACCCAACCCAATCGGCCCAACAGCCCAGTCGCAGCCCAGTTTCCCCCCCCCCACGCGCGAAACATTTTTCACCAGAAACAGAAACCACAGAGTCAATGACACGCGGACCCCCACCTCCCCTCTCTCTCTATCGCTGCCAGTGGACCCCACCGCCAGCTCATCTTCTTCCTCCCCGCGACGACCGCGCTGGCCGTTTCCTGCCGTTGATGCCGCGGTTAAATTCGCTTCAATGCCTCGCCATAATCTCGCCGCGACCACGCCTGATTAAACGCCAGCATCTCCCCTCTCTTTCCCGTCTCTCGCCCGGCTCTCTCGGCCACCAGGCTGCTCGGAATCGTCTCCGAACCACCACAGTCTCCGGCGAGCACTTCCGTCGATTCCGGCCATTCTCCACCACGCCTTGCCCTCTTGACCACACAAGTGAGTTCCCAGACCTCTGCGCATCTCCCAGTGGCCTCCGCTCGCTCGTGCGTGCCCCCCATCATCGGCAACTACTTCGACTGAGCTCCGCCACTGTCTGCTCCAACTCCGGCGAACCGTACTAGTAATATCCAACCGCGCCGCCCTCTCTCTTTGATGCTCCGATACTTCCCACTCTTCTGTGAATGTAACGGTGTTGTTTGCTTGCTCTCTCGCGCTCAGTAACGTCGCCACCAATGGAACCCGTGCGTGTCCGACGACGCCGAGAACTACGGAGAGGAATTCCGGCCGACCTTGTGCGCCCCTTCGCCAGCCAGTGCCACCTTGAACTTCCCCAAGCTTCGGCGAACACGGTGAGCCTTCTCCTCCTCTCCCTTGCGTGCTGTATCACCGGCGACGACCTCGTCTGAGCGCTGCCGCCAGAGCGCCGCCGCCAGCGCCGCCACTATTTGGCAAGCGTGCTGCTCACCGTAGGATCTTGATCTGACGCTCGCGATAGAATCTTAGCCGAAGGGGTATCGATCGATCTGCGCCGGGCGATGTTAGTTTAATCCTACGGTTTGAGTTTGCCGATCCAACCGAAACGGTACCAACCAATCAAAACCCTCCACGTGGCTTGAGTTTTGTTTTAAAAACAGAATAGGTTCTATTAGAGGTTAGAGTTTGTAAAATTCATAACTTTCAAACCCCACTTCGACATTTTACAAATTTTATATCAATGGATTCAGGAAAGCAAGCCCTATCCAACCATGCAATTTGTTTAGTAAAAAGTTTCTGTTAAATTTTTTGTTTTTGCAGAAACATTTGTATGCTTGTTTAGATTGTAAAAATTGTTCAGAAATGATTTTGGGGATAAAATCTTTGGCAGATGGTTTGTTTTGAACCTACTGACCCTAGGAAACAAATTGTGGTTTCAAAAATGTATTTGGTGAAGAAAACGAATGATTGTTTGATTTAAAACCAATTCTAGTCAAATAAAAATATGTTTATTTATTAAAAATGATTTTGAAGGAAAACCTTTGGGAAATGTTTTGTTTTAAACTCTCTGACCCTAAACACAAAGATTTATGGTTTGAAAACACATTTTGTGAATCCTATAGATTAATGCCTTATTGAAAACATTTTTACACCACATAAAATGATACCTTGTTTTGAAAATGGTTTATGAAGTGAAATCTTTTGCAAATGACTTTGCCACTTTATAAAATAACCATTAGGTGTTTTCAAATATTCATGACCCATTAGGAACCACTTTTTCAAATAAAACAAAGCTTGGCATGCTTGCATGCATTACTTTGACTTTATCATTTTATGTGATGAATTGCTTGAATGGTAGATTGAACTTGTGCCTTGCTTGATTGAATTGTAGTGACTTGAAGAGTGTGATTGTAGCAAGGACAAGGAGTGAACTTATACCCTCTACCAAAAAGGCAAGTGATGCTTCATACTTTTGTCCCATTACTTTCACTATGCATTAGTGATTTCTCTAAGTAAAACTTGCATGGAATTTTGCTAAGTATAAACCTTGCTATGGGAAAACCTAGTAGATGAAACCTTAGTAAAATTTCCTAAGTTAAGATTCCTACTACTATCATTCTTAGCTTAGCTAGTAGAAAACAAGGGTGGAATATATACATTCATACTATGGAAAAATTTCTAAGTCTGAGGACTTGTGTTTTTGTTTAATAAAACAACTAAGTTAATGAATCACCTGGGTGGAATGGTAATTGCTTGGTGGTTTTTGGTTGAGTGGTTCACAAGGCCCATGTTTATGGTTTACCTTGTGTATCTCACTTGTGGATGGCCACCCAGGAACAAAGAGATTTGAGATGTCAAATGTTGAGAAGCTTCAAGTGCAACCACTTGGCAATATGGGCTCTGCCTGGATCACATAGGTTGCTAGAACTTATCCATTTGGACAGTTGGTGGTAGTGGGAATGATAGGTTGGAACGCGTCCACTTGGTCTAAGGAAAGGCTTCTGAAAGATCTTGTCTTGGTGAAACCAAGTCTTGTGGGGAAAGTGCACCACTTCTGCAGAGTGTAAAATCTAAGTACTTAGCCATGTCCCTGGTAAAGGACAATTTGAGCATCAAGACATGGAAGCTATCAAGAATCTCATCATCCAAATTTCTAAGTTAAAAACTTGTGGTTGAACAAGGTTTAAAGGATCTTCAATCTTTGATTGGGAGATGCCTTGGGAAAGATTATTTTGTCAAGCAAAACTTAGTGTTTTCAAATGATAAGGAAAATCTATTTTGAGCAATGCAAGCCTAAGCTCCACTTAGCCAAATGCATATAGATGATAAACTCCACTATACTACCATAGTATCACTTGCCAATACAATTCAAATGTATTGACCCTTGTGGCTGTAACTTGTTATGTTGCAGGTTTGATTGATTTAGTGAAGTGTGTTGATTAGGATTACAAAGTCTACAACCAACATGTCTGCCTGTGGCACTTTGAAGATGAAGGACCCCATGCTTATAGATATTCTGCTGCAATGTAATGTAATAGCCAAATGAGCTATGTAAGATGTAATAAAATTATGTTATTCCTGGTTATAAAGTTGTATTATGACCTTTGTTTCTTGATATTACATCTTAACTGTGGATGCTAGCTATTGATCCAGGGACTAGCATTGTAAACACAGGGGACTCTACCTTATTAAAGGTTGGGAACCTTACAGATGGTATCAAAGCATTGTGTTGCCTGTAGGATTTGTAAACCTAGGATTGGACAAAAACCCTTAGAAAAATAGGAGTTGTATTTGTTCCAAAACTTATTTACAAACAATCTTGTAAACTTAAAGAGTACTCATGGCTTTGTCCCTGGCTATTCCCGTGGCCAGACTATGAAGAGGAGTACCTAGAGGATGGACCGCAGGAAGGTTACGACAATTAGGATCATCTCCCATCGTCAGCATTGCCTGTCACCCCGAAGATGGAGCTTCACCCATGCTACCTTTATTATTACGTATTCCGCTGCTTGAAGTTGTATTAAGAACTGGATCATGAGATCTTTATTTGTGTAAGACCTTATGTATGGTTTGTAATGGATGATGTAATGTGGTATCCAATTCTGTTATGTCTCGCAAAAATGGTAATCCTGGGATTGCGATGTATGGCATAACAGGCATCTGGGACTAAAAATCCGGGTGTTGACATCCCCCAAGCTTGGAACAAGCCAAGGGGATGCCAAACCTGATGACGAATTACTCCCTTGGTGGTGGTGGTGTTTTTTTGTCATGGGTCAGGAAATCCTCCAGCATCTCTCGAAGCCTGTTATTCTCCTCTTGAAGCACATCCACCTTCATCCTCAAAGCACGGTACTTATCACAAAACTCGTTGGTTGTTCGAAGGGCTTCCGCTGCCTCAGGGCAGTATATGAGTTCTGGACCGAATGCTACGATTCCCTGCATATGACGAGAAAAAGCATCCGCAGTGTTAATTACTCCTACAAAATTAGGATTCCTTCCCCTTGTTCCTGTGGCGGTTTGTTCTTCCAACTCTATCTCCATGGGCTTCTTGCCTTTGTCGTTGGCGGAGGCCATGGTGCTCTAAACTTGAGAAGATTTCCTGACAGAAACAGATCGAAACGAAAACACGACAAGAACACAATGCACGAACCTCGAGGGATCCGGGGGGTTATATATTACGAAGTTTCAATGCATAAGGAAGGTTTTGACACGGAAACGAAGCGGAGACGGAGTTCGAGGGTGAAAAACCCCCTCCAGGCGCGGCTAGGCTAGGCCCGCGCCTGGGGTGGGTTTGTCCACCCCGGGCTCTGTTTCCTCTTTAGTTTCTTCTCGTAACTTCCCTCATGTATTAAAAACATAAAAAATATAAAAGTATTAGGGTTTCATGAACCTTCTATTTTCACCACTTTTACCTATTCAAAGACGAACTCTGCAGATTCCTTTCCTCGTTCTCCTAAGAATTTACTTCATACAAAATCTTTGCACAAACTCAATGACAACATTAGTGTAAGCAAAAACAATAAACCTTTGGTACACACTTCAACTGAAAACCCATCAACACAAAAGCTTCAATAAGAGGCAAATGCAAAAGATGGCGGAAATCTGTCAAAATAGTCCAGCAGGTAAAGATTAATTTTTCCGAAGACCTTCTGTTTCCCAAATCAAAAAGTGCAGAACTGATTAAAGTTGGGAAACAACCTGGAGAAGAATCTCAAAAAAATGCAGCTCAATCCGAAGTACTGAGCTTCCTCACGAATTTTTACAATGCAGCACAAAAGTCTGTCCCAGGACAGCCACTTTTCACAACTTCTCTACTTCACAAAAGTAGTTGAACTTGACACAAAAACCAAAACAAAAAGGATAAGGAGCGGTTATTACTGAGGTAATAACTTCAAGACACGACAAAACTCTTGGGTTATCTCCCAAAAAGTACTTTTTTTTAATGCCTTTAAGTTAGTCTTGAAACTTCCAAAGATGCTCACATAGGATATATAAATCTGGAGTGAAAAAGAGAATCAAGAAGCAAATAGCTAACACACTTGAGTCTAACCCACTTCCTATGCATGGGGGTATCATAAGAAAAC
Organism: Avena sativa; assembly: GCA_916181665.1. Classification (NCBI taxonomy): domain Eukaryota; kingdom Viridiplantae; phylum Streptophyta; class Magnoliopsida; order Poales; family Poaceae; genus Avena; species Avena sativa. The sequence continues at coordinate 356,478,380 of OV702283.1, read as the reverse complement.
GAATTGTTGAAACAAAAAGCCACAAGCATAGGAAGACAAAACAGATGCAACTTTAAAGCTCTCAACATAAAATGGGGAAACTTAACATCATTGAGATGCATAAACCATGTTTCCCTCTCTTAGAATAACTTTCAGTAGCACTTTGAATAATGTTGACAATATAACTGTCACTGTAAACAACTTTATCATCAGAATAAGCATACTTATAGTCATCAAAAAGAGGTCCAAGGTCATAGACTGGATCAATAGAAGCAAGTTGTTCCATATTGAAATCTTTGTTAGGCAAGCTATTTTCAGAAGGAGCTTTAGAAAATTTGGAAAAGTTAAACTAATAATAATATCCATCAAACTTAGTTAAAACTTTTTCCTTCTTACAATCAATAATATCTCCACAAGTGTTTAAGAAAGGTCTACCAAAAATGATAGGACAAGTTTTGCTAGCTGCTGAATTAAGCACTAGAAAATCAGCAGGATACTTAATCTTACCACAGAAAACCTCCACATCTCCTACAATGCCAATGGGGCAAATGGTTTCCTTATTAGCAAGATGAATAACCACATCAATGTCCTCAAGCTCACAAGGACCAATCTCATGCATAATTTCCCTGTAAAGCTCATAAGGAATAGCACTAGAACTAGCACCAATATCACATAAACCATAGTAGCAAAGATCACCAATCTTAACAGAAAACACAGGAACACTAGCTTTTCTAACCTTTCTAGGATGAGAGATAATATTAGAAGCATCTTCACAGAAGACAATATGCTCACCCTCCATATTTCTAGTGAATGTGTCTTTCACAATAGCTACCACAGGTTCATCACTCAAATGCTTACCAGGCTCCACAGTTTTCTTTGTACCTTTGTTATCTGCACTAATAATCATAGAATACTCCTTTAGCTTAGCTGTGAAAGGCATTTTATCAACATGGGGTTCAGGCACAATATGATTAGTAGTACAAACTTGAGTACTTCTAGCAGGAACATGACTAACAACATTTTTATAAGGAGAATGGTACTTATTCCACTTCTTCTTGGGAATTTCAATGTAAGAGGCAAAGGCCTTAAAATAGCTGGCAATACTTTGGGAATCAAGACCAAACTCATTGCTAATATCATGGAAGCTGTCAGTTCCAATAAAAGATTTAATACATTCATAATCATAGTTTATACCTGACTTTCTTCCTTTGTCATTCTCCCAAGCTTCAGCGTTCTCTTGAATACGGTCTAGCAGATCCCATTTAGCTTCTTCCTTCATACGTGTGAATGATCCAGCACAAGAAGCATCTAGTAAATATTTATCATGAAGAGAAAGCCTAGCATAAAAGTTATTGAGAATAATATTGTTAGGGAGTTCATGAATAGGACATTTAAGCACTAGTAACTTCAATCTCCCCCAAGCTTGAGCTGTACTCTCTCCATCAAGAGGCCAAAAGTTATATATAAGATTTCTATCCTTATGAATCTCACTGGGAGGATAAAATTTAGAGTAAAGAGAGATGACATCTCCTCCCATTCCATGGATTGTCCATTCTTCAGCAGCTTATACCATTCTTCAGCTCTCCCTTTCAAGGATATGGAGAGTAACTTCTTCTTCACCTGTTTAGTTGTGATACCTGCACACTTAAACAACCCGCATAATTCATGGATAAAAAGCAAGTGATCACCAGGATGGAAAGTTCCATCCCAAAAATAATAATTATCGATAACATGATTAACAATACTTGTAGGTATCTTAAAAAGGATCTATCTCGACTGGAGGTGGTTCATCTACTACCCTGGCAGTGGTAGTAGTTTTCCCAAACAGAAAACCAAGTAGGTTATCCATATTGGAAACAAAGTAACAAGAAGTAACAAAAGCAATACTCACAGTGAAAGTTTCCCTTACTAGTTCCACTCTTCAATAGTGCTTCACTCCCCCGCAACGGCACCAAAAAATAGTCTTGATGACCCACAAGTATAGGGGGTGTATCGTAGTACTTTCGATAAATAGGAGTGTCGATCCCAACAAGGAGCAGAAGGTGCTGAACAGTGGTATGGAGCAGGAAATCCATGTGAATACTTAGGAAACGGATTTTTAGTGGTTTTCTGACAAGGCAACGAAACAAAGAGCAAGTAATAGAAGTAACGAACAAATGGAGCAAGTGGCCCAATCCTTTCTTAGCAAAGGACAAGCCGGTGGAAATACTTATAAGGACCAAACGTTCTCGAGGACAAATGGGAATTCTGTCAAGTGCTTTCGCTTCAAATAGCTGAGTACTCTTCTCTGGTGTTTGTAAGTGTTGTGTGGGTGAACCTGTGCTAACATACCGCCCTTCCTAGGAATAATACATACTTACAATTAAACCCCCTGCAAACATCCGTAACTACAGGAAAATAATTAAGATATAAATCTAACCACAGCCTTAAACTCTGAAATCCTACACTCCCTTGTGCAAAGGTGTCCTAACGGGGGTTCAGGTTTCTGTCACTCCGGCAACCCCACGATTAGTAGCCAAATACACAATGCATTCCCCTAGGCCCATAAATGGTTAAGTATCATGTAGTCTATGTTCACATGACACCACTAGAAGAATAACACCACAACTTAAATACTAAACCATTGAATAATAACTCATCACAGATTCACTACTAACAACATGACTTATCCCATGTCCTCAAGAACTAAACGAACTACTCACAAGACATCATATGGATCAAGATCAAATATGATATAATAATGGATAACAATATGAATATAAACAATAATCCAATGGTTCCACTCACAAGCATCAACTACAATAGTAATCAACACCAGGAAAGTTTCCACTAAGAACTAAATCAATATCCAACACAATTTTTACAGCGGGACGGAGTGGTGGTGATGGTGCTGATGGAGATGATGGTGTGGATGATGATGATGATCCCGATGAAGCCTAGCTTGATGATGGTGTTTATGGCGACGGTCTCCCCTCTCCGGGAAGGAATTCCCCCGGCAGAAATCTGTCTGTCGGAGAGATCTTTATCTCTCGGTGTTTTCCGCCCCCAGAGGCGATGGAAATCTATCTGTGGTCACCCCTGAGGGTTAGGGTTCCGTAGGGAATATATAGGCGAAGGGGGAGAGTCGGAGGCCGGGCAGGTGGGCCACACCTGCCCTAGGCGCGGCCTTAGGTGGGCCCACGCCTAGGGGGTGTGGGCCCCCTGCGGCCCCCCTTTGCTCCTCCTTCTGGCTTCCTTCGTCCTCAGGTAAAATAGTATGTTTCCATATTTTTATAGTATATTTCTGATCTTCGCGAAATTGCACCGAAACACCTTCTTTTCCATCAGAATCCAGACTCTGGCAGTCCATCCTCCAGGAATCATCCGACATGCATAAACATATGAAAATCCATAAGTAATACATCATAATAAGACAAATATCAATGAATAGAGGTAAATTATGATATAGAATGGTGATGCAAATTTGGCGTATCATCAGGGTCGTTTAGTTAGGGGTTTAGGGTTTAAGTACCTCGAATTTGGATCTATAAGAGCATGATATACCTACTTGGTTAGTGTTTAATTATGGATTGAGGGGTTTAGGGTTTAGCTTTTTAGTATTTAGGGGTCGAGGGTTTAGGTTGGGGGGTTGTTTGGGGTTTAGGGAATTTAGGAGTTGAAGGTTTAGGTTTTCAGGGTTGTTTTACGGTTTCAGGAATTTTCAATGAAGTTCGAGATTTATGCTTATATTCGTGGAATAGAATGACTTAGCGACAATTTAATAATGAATGTATCTCGAATTTTATCTATACGTAGTGCATGATACCTGCTTAGTCAGGGTTAGGGGTTGAGGGTTTAGTGTTTTTAGTGTTTAGGGGTATATGGCTTAGTGTTTATGTTTTTGGGAGGGTAGGTTTTAGTGAATTTTCAATAATGTTAGATCTATATGCCGATATTCGTGAAATAGAAAGGCGTTTGGGAAATTTAATGAAAGTATCTCAAATTTTGATCTATAAATGCAAAATACGTAGGATGCTTTGTCAGGGTTTAGGGTTACAGGGTTTAAGAGTTTAAGGTTTAGGTTTTATGGCATTTTCAATAATGTTTAGGCTTTATGCTTAGATTCATGGAAATGAATGGCTTTATCATAATTTAATAAAAGTATATCTCAATTGTTGATTTATAAGTGGATGAGATATATAACGGCTTGGCCAAGGTCATTTAGGGGTTTAGGGATCGGTTTTAGGGCATTTTCAACAATAATGTTCAAGCTTTATGCTTAGATTCATGGAATGGAATGGCCGCGTTAGGGTAATTTAATGAAAATATATCTCATATGTTGATATATATAAGTTCATGATATACCTACTTAATTAGTCAGGGTCGTTTAATTAGGGGTTTAGGGGTGTAGGGTTTAGGGAATTTTGAATAATGTTCAAGCTTTATGCTTATATTTGTGGAACATAATGTTTTTATCGCAATTTAATGAAAGTATCTAGAATTTGGATCTATCAGTGCATGATACCTGCTTGGTTAGGGTTTAATTATGGGTTGAGGGGTTTAGGGTTTTAGTATTTAGGGGTCGAGGGTTTAGGTTGGGCGGTTGTGTGGGGTTTAGAGAAATTAGGAGTTGAGGGTTGAGGTTTTTCAGGTTGTTTTAGGGTTTCAAGAATTTTCAATGAAGATTGAGCTTTATGCTTATATCCGTGGAATAGAATGACTTAGCGACAATTTAATAATGAAAGTATCTCAAATTGTATCTATATAAGTGCATGATACCTGCTTAGTCAGGGTTAGGGGTTGAGGGTTTAGGGTTTTAGTGTTTCGGGGTATACGGCTTAGTGTTTACGTGTCACATCCCAAAATTTTCCAAATTTTGAAATGTGTAAAATAAATAAACAAAATAAATAATTGTTGAAATTTAGGGTGAAAAGAAACTTTTTGTTTAAAAATGGAAACATCAAAAACCCATCTTGAATAAACTTTGAATAAAGTTTGAATCCAACTAAATTCAAATCAAGTGAAATGCATTCTTCATAAATGCATCTTGAAATTTAAACACTTGGAAAATAACACCAAAACCCTAAAACCCTAATGGAAGAAAAACATTTCCTAGATACCTCAAAGACTATGGATTTGATCCATATAAAAACTGGAGCAACAATCATTTTAAAATGATCAAGAATGACAAATAAAAATATTATAAAACCATAGAAATTGGTTTCACTTAATTTGGAGCCATGGATAAAATCTTATGAATTTAATAAGATAAGGAAATAATTTCAAAAGCTAATAAAGCTCCTATCTAAAATCCATACCAAATTGTGAACAAAATAATCCTAAAGAGATTTAAAAGAGTAAACAAATATTAAATAAGATTTTACAAATTGGAATCACCAAGTTTGGATATATAAATAAAAAGATATGGATTTTATAAGATAAAGAAATAAATAATAAATAAGGAGTATTTAAAAACCAAATTAAAACTTGGCCTAATCCATAAGCAAATGGAATAAATATAATCCAAATCCAAATGAAATAAAGGGATAAAGAATATTCAAATAAAATAATATGGCCTTAATTTATATTCCATTTGAATAAAGACAAAATCCCTAATAGAAATGATTAATTAAATCATGGGAAAATAATAATTGGAATTTGCCCATGATGAATAGAAGTTATTTAATTAAAATTAATGGAATCAAACGATTTATTGAAATAAAATTTATGGAATTAAAACCATATTTGATTTCATTGGAATGAAGACAAATGCTCAATTTAAATGATTGATAAATCATATTAAAAATACTTCAAATAATTCAAAGTGAAATATTTAACACCCTATTAAATAAATAAAACATACTGAAAAGGTTTAGTGAAAATTAGAATTCAAATAAAGAGTTTGAAAATATATTCAATCTTATTTGAATAAAGGCAAGTGCTTATTTTAATAAAGAATAAAACCATAAAAATAATAAAGAAATTATTCTAAAAAATGGTCTTAAAAATACATGTTTAAACAGTATAGAAATATACTGAACATTTGAAAAAGGTTTGAATTCAAACAAGTTTTGAAATCATTTGGACAAAATCAAAACAGAATAAAAGAAAAAAAAAAGAAAAAAAAATAGAAGAAAAAAAGGGAAACAACCCAGCCCAACCCAGCTAGCCCACTAAGCCCAGCGAGCCCACTTCCTCTTTTCCCTCCCTCGAATTGTTTTCCACCAGAAACCACACCCGCATAGCAACTGACGCTGGACCCCACCCTTTCTCTCTCTCTTACACTGACGAAGCTGCCCCACCTGTCAGTCATCTCTTCAACCCGCGTGGCTGGTTCTTCTTTCCCTCCTCGCCGTTTCTTCTTTGATTGTGCAGAGTGAAATTCGTTTGAATGCCGCAGTTAAACCGCCCAGTAATCACGCCCTACTAATCGCCCCTCTCTCCCCTGCTTTTCCCCTCAGACACCGCGGCAAGAGAGCCCCCAGGTCGTCCCCATTTACGCTTGCACCACTGCGGCCTCCGACGAGCTCTCCAAGCAATTCCGGCCAGCACCCTCACCCCCACAAGCCCTGCTTCACACGAACGTGATCCCCATCATCCTGCGAACCTCCCAGTACCCCCCACTCGCCCCGCGCGAGCACCGTAGGCTTGGCAACGTCTTCGCCAGAGCAGCGTTGCCGTCTGCCTCCTCTCCGGCGACACCCCCAGGTAGCATCTGACCTCCCCTCTCCTTCTCTTTCACACGCGTGCACTCGCCACAACCTTGCGCATCTAACGGCACCCCTGGTATGTCTTAGAGCGCACCACAGCCTCGCTCCTGACGACGCCAGAGCTTGCCCGACGCCAGGAGCATCTCCGGCGAGAGATTGACGACGACTCTGTGCGCCCCTCGACGAACGGATGCCACCTCGAGCATCAGCAAAGCATGACGAATCTGGTGAGCTTCTCCCCACCGTCTCTTGCTTCCTTCATCGCCAGCACCACCCTCGTCTGAGCGCGCCGCCACCACTCGCCGCCACCAGCGTCGCCCGTTTTAGGTTATGCAATTTAAGCCGTAGGATTTTGATCGGATGCATGCGATAGATTCATTAAACGAATGGGTATAGGTTGATCTGTGCCGTGCGATGTTAAGTAGATCCTGCGGTCCACATTGCCTAATCTGAATGAAACGGTATGGACCCATCAGAATACGACGCGTGGCCAGTGCTTCGATTTAAAAACCAGATTTTGTTCTATTGAATGTTCAAACTTGTAAAATTCATAACTTTTGATCCACATGTCCAAATTTTATATCAATGGAATCAGCAAGAATATTATTTTCCAACCATGTACTTTGTTTAGTGAATTGGTTCTGATAAATTGGTTGTTTTTACAGAAACTTATATAGGCATATTTTGTGTATAAAATTTATTCTAGAATTGTTTTTAGGATAAGATCTTTGGTAAATGGTTTGTTTTGAACCTACTGACCATAGAAACCAATTTATAGATTTATAGGTGTATTTTATGAAGCTAAAGGATAAATCTTTGAAAAAGAATATTTCTAGTTAAACAAAAATATTGTTTATGTGTTAAAAATACTATTTGAGGAAAATCTTTGGAAAATTATTTTTATTTAAACTCTCTGACCCTAAACACCAAGTTTTAGGAATTGAAAATATATTTGGTAAACCCTATAAAATTATTACTTTGTTCAAAGGCATTTCCAACAAAATAAAATATTGCTTGGTATAAAAATGGTTTATAGGCAAAACCTTTTGCAAATGGTTTTAATATTAAACACTTGACCTTAATACACTAACATTGGGGTTAAAAATATATTTGTCAAACACTAGAAAAATATTACTTTGATTTAAAACATTTATAGCAAAACAAAAATGACTTAAAGTGACCATTTTCACTAACTTGATATCAAATGGTTTTGCCACATTTATAATTGACCAATAGGTGTTTTAAAATGTTTATAACCTATTAGAAACCACTTTTCCAAATAAAACAATCTTTGGCATGCTTGCATGCATTGCTTTGTTTTTATTATTTTATGTGATGAATTGCTTGAATGGTAGATTGAATTTGTGCCATCGAAATCCTAATAGATGAAACCTTAGTACAATTTTCCTAAGTTAAGATTCCTACTACTATCATGCTTAGCTTAGCTAGTAGAAAACAAGGGTGGATTATATTCATGCTATGAAATAATTCTAAGTCAAGGACTTGTGTTTTGTTTAATAAAACAAATATGTGAATGAATCACCTGGGTGGAATGCAAAGAATGGTTTGTGTTGAGTGGTTACACAGGGCCCATATTTATGGCTTACCCTAGTGTATATCACTTGTGGAATGCCACCCAGGAACAAAGAGATTTGAGATGCCAAATGTTAAGAAGCTTCAAGTGCAGCCACTTGGCATTATGGGCTCTGCCTAGATCATATAGGTTGCAATAACTTAGCCAAACGGACAGTTGGTGGTAGGGGATGATAGGTTGGAGCGCGTCCATTCTGGTATAAGGGAAGGCTTTTAAAAGATCTTGTCTCGATGCATGTCGACTCTTGTGGGGAAAGTGCACCACCTCTGCAGAGTGTAAAAAACGAAGTACTTAGCCGTGTCCCCAGTAATGGAAAATTTGAGCATCAAGACATGGAAGCTATCAAGAATGTCCTCATCCCAATTTCTAGGTTAAAAACTTGTGGTTGAACAAGGGTTAAAGGATCACCAATTTCGATTGGTAGATGCCTTGGGTGATTTTTGTGTAACACCCTCAGAATCGGACCTATGCAAGTTTTAGCGAAACCCGCCAAACCCGCATAGAAACGATTCAAAGGTGCCCACCAGGCACTTTCGTGCGGGTGGAAAACAAAGTAATAACATTACACAACAGTCCTCGATGGGACCCACAGAACAGATATATACAACAGCGAATCAACGAGCCAAGAATACAGATATAATATACAAAGATCCAAATCACCTGGAAAATGTTAGAGCGTCCGACTACGGACAAGATGCAAATGGGGCTAAGAGCCCTGAAGAATAACCAATGGCGTCCATAACCCTGCCCAGGCCAAGCCGGAAGGGTAACCCTGCTAACGACGTCGATCTCAAAACCTGCTTAAACAAAAGGGGTGCCGACAAAGGGCAAAGGAAAAAAGAAGGAGCGTCAGTACTGAGGCCAGTACACGGCGAGGCTAGAATTCGGCGGTCCTCGCCTACATAGGTATGGTGGACTGAGCAGCAGCGGCAGCATGCACTAAACAACCTATAGAGACTCGATACAACTGGCGGCTATCAGAGAGGGGTGAGAAAGACCTATTCGGAACCAACCTGATACTACCAACACACAAACCCATCCTGGCGTTTCCCCCTCGAGACCAAACGAGGAAGGCAACCGAGGAACTCACACAGTTGGCAGTTTTACTTATTCAGTTATAGTTGCGGCACTTTACTAGTCAGGTTTAGATAATCATCCTGATAAAGTAAGCAGTGGGCACTTTTAGTTAACCATTCCGTTATAGTGGCAGCACTTACTAGTCAGATACAATTAGCATGAGATAACCCAAAACCCAGCAGTTGTTGGTACTTTTACTTAGCCATTCCGTTGTAGTGAAGCTGATTACTAGATATATATATAACAGCGACTCAAAGAGTCAAGAATACAGATATAATGTACAAAGATTCAAATCACCTTGAAACGATAGAGCGTCCAGCTATGGACAAGAAGCAAATGGGGCTAAGAGCCCTGAAGAATAACCAATGGCATCCATAACCCTTCCCAGGCCAAGCCGGAAGGGTAACCCTGCTAACGACGTCGATCTCAAAACCTGCTTAAAACAAAAGGGGTGCCGGCAAAGGGCAAAGGAAAAAGAGGAGCGTCAGTACTGAGGCCAGTACACGGCGAGACTAGAATTCGGCGGTCCTCGCCTACATAGGTATGGTGGACTGAGCGGCAGCGGCTGCATGCACTAAACAACCTATCGAGACTCGATACAACTGGCGATTATCAGAGAGGGATAAGAATGACCTATCTGGATCCAACCTGAAGCTAACACCAAACAAACCCATCCTGGTGTTTCCCCCTCGAGACCAAACGAGGAAGTCAACCGAGGAACTCACACGGTTGGCAGTTTTATCTATTCGGTTTTCGTTGCAGCAATTACTAGTCAGGTATAGAGAATCATCCTGAGAAAATAAGCAGTGGGCCGTTTTAGTTAACCATTCCGTTATAGTTGCATCACTTACTAATTAGATACAAATAGCATGAGATAACCCAAAAACCCAGCAGTTGTTGGTACTTTTATTTAGCCATTCCGTTGTAGTTGTAATACTTACTAGTCAGATACAATGGTCGCTGGCGACGACCCAAGCAAGCAAATGTGGGCAGTTTATTTAGCCAATCCATTATAGTGAAGCTGATTACTAGTCAATATAAAGCCAAATTTATAGCACTACTTTAGTTATGCTTGTCTACGATCGAGATACTGTGCTCCAAGTCGTCCATAACCGCGGACACGGCTTTTAGAAAGTTTTAACCCGGCCGGGGTGCACAAATAGCAACACACACTCGATCAGCCTCGGAAAAACCAAATCAAAACCCAACGAGGCCTTCACGACAAAGCAATCACAGGATTCAGAAATATTTCAGGGGGCCACCCCATTGAGTAGACCCGCAACGAAGTAAGCTAGCTCCGAGACGGACTCAAGGTTTGCGTCAATGGCTGTAAACGACTGGGAACCCGAAAGTGTGACTGGGCTTGTCGATACCGCGAAAACACTCCGCATACCTAAACAGTACAGTGTGCTCCTCGCACAATCATAAATAAAGCAGTAGCATGGCATAAGTACATGATCGTAAATAAAACCTCAAACTAGTTTGTGGCCCCAAGAAATAAGAATGAATCAAGCTCTGGCTCAGGGGGGTCCCATATACCTCCCGGATGTGGATAGCGCGATAAATCAAGGAACAGGTATCAAGTACTCGGGGTCCTACGGGACACAAGTGGGCGTTCGGAAACCAAATATTATCTATCACCCACCGATGCCTCTGCTTATTTCAATCTTAGTTGTTAAACAGGAATTAAAGTGAACGATAAGTAAAGCCAGAATCATCACCAACATCAAACATGCGCCAATACTCCAACAACTGTGGCACTTGACAACACGCAACAACACTGGGGCAAGCGACTACGACGCACAAGTCCAACTATCTACCAAACAACAGGTAATAGGATGTGTCCAAGGCGATATAGGGCTGCAAGGGATATCACGGATACGGAAACTAGAGCATCGCAACACAGATAGCAATAGATCAACAGGAGGGAATAAATACTAGAAAAGTAAGATAGGTAGAAAGGGGGAGATGCTCACCTGAAAACATTGCCGAAGTTTCATCCGAAGATCGGGTCGACACTCTCATCAACTCAACGGCCTTATCCGCGAAGAAGCAAAACACTAGAAGAAACACCGGATGCAATATTTAATACTACGGCGAAAGATCGGGCATGATGCATGAATGATGTATGGCATGGCAAAGGTGCGATGCAATTAGGTCATATTAAGCAGAACCGGGGTCCCGACAATAATTAAATGGTTCATGTTATTTATCTACCCCGCAAATTAAATGTTGTTTAATAAGGCAGAATATATCACCGGTTCGCTACACAAATTTAAATGAGGCCGATATGAGACTAGATTTGCCCGCATATGGGCCCCATATTTAATTATAAGGTGAATCGGCATAAGGCCCCCAAACCACACAAATATGCATGCAAGATGAATGTTTAATATGCGACAAGTTGTATTAAGTTATAAAATAGGGTTTCGGGAAGGGGTTCACACATTAGGGTTCGGCGAACTTGGGGGTTCCGGGGTTCGGGGTCGGTCTCAGGGTCCAGGGTTCGACGGGTCGGTCTCGGCGGGAACGGATACAAAACGGAGAACTTGTCGTGCCGTGCCGGAGATCTTGGTTCCAAGCGGTCGATCTTGTCGGACCCACGGATCGGCCGGTCTTGTCGTTCGGAGGTAGAACTTGTCGTACTTGTGGCGTTCTTGAGGAATCCTCGGTGCTCCGTGTCGAAGGCTTCAGGGTACTCAAGTCCGTGTGGGCGATCTTGTCGTTCCGAGGGTTTTCCCGAGGTTCGGTCTTTGGATTTGATCCGGGAAGAAGACCTTGGGGTATCACGGTTCCGTTGTCAGTGTTGATCTCGGCAGCACGATCATCGGGGTTGCGGCTTCGGATCGGTCTTGTGGTCCGTGTGGCGATCTTGTACTTTGGGTGGCGAAGAAGATCTTGTTGAACCGAATCACAATCTGGTCCTCAGTGCCAGCCTTGTCTACGTCGAGGACTAAGCACTTGGAGGATGCCGTCACTGAAAAACGAGGGTGCGGCGGGAGGACAGCACGCAGCATGCAGAGGTAGGGACGTCAGGGGCGCTGGCGTCCAGAAGGCGAGGTGGCGCTGCGGCGGGGGAGACGGCATCGAGGAGGGGAGGCAGAGGGGCCGGAGCCGGCAAGGAGCCTAGCTCGAGCGTCGCGGCGGCGTGACCAAAGGGGCAACGGGGAAGTCGGGGACGGGCGGAGGCGGCACCGTCGGAGGAGTCCGGCGCGGCGGCGGGACCGTGCGGCCGGGGCCGGCGCTGGGCGGCGGGAAGGAAGGGACCGACGGGGAGGGGCACGCCGGCGACGGGGCGAGGACGGCCGGGGCGAGCGAGGCGCGGCGGTGGCCGGAGGCGGGGCCGGGGTCCGGCGCGGAGGCCACGAGACGGAGCGGGACGGAGGGAAGCGGTCGCCGGCGGCCGGAGAGGGCTCGGGCCGGGCGCAGACGCCGTGGAGGGGAAAAGGGGAACCGCGCGAGGACGGGGGCGCAGAGAGGAGCGGGCGGGGCGAGCTCTAGCGAGGGAGCTCGAGGAGGGAGGCGGCGAGCGGGCCGGGCGCTGGCCGGAGGGGGAGAGAGAGGCCGCGCGGAGAAGGGGGCACGCGGGCGGCGGTGGACGCGGGGAAAGGAGAGGCGCGTCGGAGGAGGGAGGAGCAGAGGGGACCGGCGGCGCCTGGGGAAAACGGCGGACGGCGGGAGGCACCAGAGAGGAAGAGGTGGGGGAGCGAGGCGGGCCGGCGGAGGGGCAGGGACAGGGGAGCGGGCGGCGCGGCGAGAGGTAGGGGAAGGACGTGGGGGAGCGCGTGGGTGGGAGGCGACGGGTGGGTCCGGGGACGTGGGGATCGGGTCCAGGCAGGGACGTGGCGTGGGGCCCGGTGGGGCTGGGGTGGTTGGCGCGGTGGGTGGACCGGTCCCTGTTTGCGTGGGTGTTGTGTGCTGGTGGGAGAGAGAGGAGAGAGAGGGGGGGCAGGTGGCAGATGGGGATAGGCTAGGGGGGAAGGGTGAGGTGAGGTGGCGTCTCGTGATAGGAGGGGGTGAGGTGGAGGGTGTGTGTGGGTAGATAGGTGGGTAGCTGTAGGATTATGGGTGGGCCGTTTGTATTTGCTGGGATGGTCGTTCGGGTCGTTCGGCCCGTTCGACTGCCCCACTAAAATAATATAATTTTTATTTAACTTTTGCAATAAGCTTGTATAAATAGATTTTAGACAAACAAAAATATCCGGAAGCGTCTGGGGGTTTAATTTGAAATAGAAGGAGGGTAAATTTTAGAAAACGATTGTCTTTCGCAAATAGTTTTTAGGCAAATTAATATGCATGATGATGACGATGCTCAAATGCAATGTGGCATGATGACATGAGCATGCGGTCATGATGATGCAATGCACAAAAACAACGCGATTTTCTAGTAGTGGTTTTGCGGGATGCCACAATTCGACACCACTAACAATGGATCTCGCCCTCGAGATCCGCCTCATGGTACCGGAAGGAAGGTCGTGATCTGCATCTCCTCGCTTCGTGTAGATCCTCGCGACACCACTAACAAGAGGTCGTTGTCCGCGACCGTCGGGAGAACACTCCGGGACAAAAGGTCGAAGGTAGAGGTATCAAAAGATAAGGCCACCTCTAACTTCCATGAGAAGAGGGAAAAGTCGCCTTGATCCACCGGTTCGATGTACAAGAGTGAACAGTAGGAGTCAGGTAGGGTGATCAGTCCATCCCGTACCCAAACTATCAACTCTATACATGAGTAGGAGAATCAGGCAACTCAACTCTCGAGATTTAGACTGAAGATCTTCATAGGCGGTATCCGGAACAAAGGGATGATGCCAGCAGAAATCGTATGAAAGACACAATGATTAGGTTCCGCGATGGTTCCATTGGCATGAACAACACATGCTCAAGGTATACTCCAACTTCACCAATGCTCGTCCTTCTCATATGTTTTTCAACGATACGGATATCCAGCAAGGAACACATATAGATGAAGAGCTCAAGAACAAAAGATTGGATGAAGGGTACAACGGACAAGTTGCAGATTTGATGATCGTAGCACCTCCGTTATAAAAGGAAGAAAGGGAGACCCTGAAGGTACGACGGAAACCCAACCACGAGAAATCCTGGACTCGAAGAGAGAGAAGAGAGCGGATTCAAAACACGCAGAGGTGAGAGGAGAATAGCAGAGGGGTAAGGAATAAAATCAGACCTAATCAGAACTATCCAACCGATTTTGCAAAATAGTTTCGACACTCTACTTCGGCCGTTAGCTAGGTTATCCTACAGGCTGGACTTGTGGGGTATCGCAACTGCTGAGCTCTGATATCACTCTGTAACACCCTCAGAATCGGACCTATGCAAGTTTTAGCGAAACCCGCCAAACCCGCATAGAAACGATTCAAAGGTGCCCACCAGGCACTTTCGTGCGGGTGGAAAACAAAGTAATAACATTACACAACAGTCCTCGATGGGACCCACAGCACAGATATATATAACAGCGACTCAAAGAGTCAAGAATACAAATATAATGTACAAAGATTCAAATCACCTTGAAACGATAGAGCGTCCAACTACGGACAAGAAGCAAATGGGGCTAAGAGCCCTGAAGAATAACCAATGGCGTCCATAACCCTGCCCAGGCCAAGCCGGAAGGGTAACCCTGCTAACGACGTCGATCTCAAAACCTGCTTAAAACAAAAGGGGTGCCGGCAAAGGGCAAAGGAAAAAGAGGAGCGTCAGTACTGAGGCCAGTACACGGCGAGACTAGAATTCGGCGGTCCTCGCCTACATAGGTATGGTGGACTGAGCGGCAGCGGCAGCATGCACTAAACAACCTATCGAGACTCGATACAACTGGCGGTTATCAGAGAGGGATAAGAATGACCTATCCGGATCCAACCTGAAGCTAACACCAAACAAACCCATCCTGGTGTTTCCCCCTCGAGACCAAACGAGGAAGTCAACCGAGGAACTCACACGGTTGGCAGTTTGATCTATTCGGTTTTCGTTGCAGCAATTACTAGTCAGGTATAGAGAATCATCCTGAGAAAATAAGCAGTGGGCCGTTTTAGTTAACCATTCCGTTATAGTTGCATCACTTACTAATCAGATACAAATAGCATGAGATAACCCAAAAACCCAGCAGTTGTTGGTACTTTTATTTAGCCATTCCGTTGTAGTTGTAATACTTACTAGTCAGATACAATGGTCGCTGGCGACGACCCAAGCAAGCAAATGTGGGCAGTTTATTTAGCCATTCCATTATAGTGAAGCTGATTACTAGTCAATATAAAGCCAAATTTATAGCACTACTTTAGTTATGCTTGTCTATGATCGAGATACTGTGCTCCAAGTCGTCCATAACCGCGGACACGGCTTTCAGAAAGTTTTAACCCGGCCGGGGTGCACAAATAGCAACACACACTCGATCAGCCTCGGAAAAACCAAATCAAAACCCAACGAGGCCTTCACGACAAAGCAATCATAGGATTCAGAAATATTTCAGGGGGCCACCCCATTGAGTAGACCCGCAACGAAGTAAGCTAGCTCCGAGACGGACTCAAGGTTTGCGTCAATGGCTGTAAACGACTGGGAACCCGAAAGTGTGACTGGGCTTGTCGATACCGCGAAAACACTCCGCTTACCTAAACAGTACAGTGTGCTCCTCGCACAATTGTAAATAAAGCAGTAGCATGGCATAAGTACAGGATCGTAAATAAAACCTCAAACTAGTTTGTGGCCCCAAGAAATAAGAATGAATCAAGCTCTGGCTCAGGGGGGTCCCATATACCTCCCGGATGTGGATAGCGCAATAAATCAAGGAACAGGTATCAAGTACTCGGGGTCCTACGGGACACAAGTGGGCGTTCGGAAACCAAATATTATCTATCACCCACCGATGCCTCTGCTTATTTCAATTTTAGTTGTTAAACAGGAATTAAAGTGAACGATAAGTAAAGCCAGAATCATCACCAACATCAACCATGCGCCAATACTCCAACAACTGTGGCACTTGACAACAAGCAATAGCACTGGGGTAAGCGACTACGACGCGCAAGTCCAACTATCTACCAAACAACAGGTAATAGGATGTGTCCAAGGCGATATAGGGCTGCAAGGGATATCATGGATACGGAAACTAGAGCATCGCAACACAGATAGCAATAGATCAACAGGAGGGAATAAATACTAGAAAAGTAAGATAGGTAGAAAGGGGGAGATGCTCACCTGAAAACATTGCCGAAGTTTCATCCGAAGATCGGGTCGACACTCTCATCAACTCAACGGCCTTATCCGCGAAGAAGCAAAAAACTAGAAGAAACACCGGATGCAATATTTAATACTACGGCGAAATATCGGGCATGATGCATGAATGATGTATGGCATGGCAAAGGTGCGATGCAATTAGGTCATATTAAGCAGAACCGGGGTCCCGACAATAATTAAATGGTTCATGTTATTTATCTACCCCGCAAATTAAATGTTGTTTAACAAGGCAGAATATATCACCGGTTCGCTACACAAATTTAAATGAGGCCGATATGAGACTAGATTTGCCCGCATATGGGCCCCATATTTAATTATAAGGTGAATCGGCATAAGGCCCCCAAACCACACAAATATGCATGCAAGATGAATGTTTAATATGCGACAAGTTGTATTAAGTTATAAAATAGGGTTTCGGGAAGGGGTTCACACATTAGGGTTCGGCGAACTTGGGGGTTCCGGGGTTCGGGGTCAGTCTCAGGGTCCAGGGTTCGACGGGTCGGTCTCAGCGGGAACGGATACAAAACGGAGAAATTGTCGTGCCGTGCCGGAGATCTTGGTTCCAAGCGGTCGATCTTGTCGGACCCACGGATCGGCCGGTCTTGTCGTTCGGAGGTAGAACTTGTCGTACTTGTGGCGTTCTTGAGGAATCCTCGGTGCTCCGTGTCGAAGGCTTCGGGGTACTCAAGTCCGTGTGGGCGATCTTGTCGTTCCGAGGGTTTTCCT
This sequence comes from Avena sativa, assembly GCA_916181665.1. NCBI lineage: Eukaryota > Viridiplantae > Streptophyta > Magnoliopsida > Poales > Poaceae > Avena > Avena sativa. The sequence goes on along the minus strand of OV702283.1, from coordinate 356,461,073 downwards.
GAGGTTCGGTCTTTGGATCTGATCCGGGAAGAAGACCTTGGGGTATCACGGTTTCGTTGTCGGTGTTGATCTCGGCAGCACGATCATCGGGGTTGCGGCATCGGATCAGTCTTGTGGTCCATGTGGCGATCTTGTACTTTGGGTTGCGAAGAAGATCTTGTTGAACCGAATCACAATCTGGTCCTCAGTGCCAGCCTTGTCTACGTCGAGGACTAAGCACTTGGAGGATGCTGTCACTGAAAAACGAGGGTGCGGCGGGAGGACAGCACGCAGCAAGCAGAGGTAGGGACGCCAGGGGCGCTGGCGTCCAGAAGGCGAGGTGGCGCTGCGGCGAGGGAGACGACATCGAGGAGGGGAGGCAGAGGGGCCGGAGCCGGCAAGGAGCCTAGCTCGAGCGTCGCGGCGGCGCGGCCAAAGGGTTAACGGGGAAGTCGGGGACGGGCGGAGGCGGCACCGTCGGAGGAGTCCGGCGCGGCGGCGGGACCGCGCGGCCGGGGCCGGCGCTGGGCGGCGGGGAGGAAGGGACCGTCGGGGAGGGGAACGCCGGCGACGGGGCGAGGACGGCCGGGGCGAGCGAGGCGCGGCGGTGGTCGGAGGCGGGGCCGGGGTCCGGCGCGGAGGCCACGAGGAGGAGGGGGACAGAGGGAAGCGGTCGCCGGCGGCCGGAGAGGGCTCGGGCCGGGCGCAGACGCCGTGGAGGGGAAAAGGGGAACCGCGCGAGGACGGGGGCGCAGAGAGGAGCGGGCGGGGCGAGCTCTGGCGAGGGAGCTCGAGGAGGGAGGCGGCGAGCGGGCCGGGCGCTGGCCGGAGGGGGAGAGAGAGGCTGCGCGGAGAAGGGGGCACGTGGGAGGCGGTGGACGCGGGGAAAGGAGAGGTGCGTCGGAGGAGGGAGGAGCAGAGGGGACCGGCGGCGCCTGGGGAAAACGGCGGACGGTGGGAGGCACCGGAGAGGAAGAGGTGGGGGAGCGAGGCGGGCCGGTGGAGGGGCAGGAACAGGGGAGCGGGCGGCGCGGTGAGAGGTAGGGGAAGGACGTGGGGGAGTGCGTGGGTGGGAGGCGACGGGTGGGTCCGGGGACGTGGGGATCGGGTCCAGGCGGGGACGTGGCGTGGGGCCCGGTGGGGCTGGGGTGGTTGGCGCGGTGGGTGGACCGGTCCCTGTGTGCGTGGGTGTTGTGTGCTGGTGGGAGAGAGAGGAGAGAGAGGGGGGGGCAGGTGGCAGATGGGGATAGGCTAGGGGGGAAGGGTGAGGTGAGGTGGCGTCTCGTGATAGGAGGGGGTGAGGTGGAGGGGGTGTGTGGGTAGATAGGTGGGTAGCTGTAGGATTATGGGTGGGCCGTTTGTATTTGCTGGGGTGGTCGTTCGGGTCGTTCGGCCCGTTCGACTGCCCCACTAAAATAATATAATTTTTATTTAACTTTTGCAATAAGCTTGTATAAATAGATTTTAGACAAACAAAAATATCCGAAAGCGTCCGGGGGTTTAATTTGAAATAGAAGGAGGGTAAATTTTAGAAAACGATTGTCTTTCGCAAATAGTTTTTAGACAAATTAATATGCATGATGATGACGATGCTCAAATGCAATGTGGCATGATGACATGAGCATGCGGTCATGATGATGCAATGCACAAAAACAACGCGATTTTCTATTAGTGGTTTTGCGGGATGCCACATTTTGCCAAACAAAAACTTAGTGTTTTCAAATGATAAGGAAAATCTATTTTGAGCAAAGCAAGCCTAAGCTCCACCTAGCCAAATGCATATAGATGATAGACTCCAGTATACTACCATAGTATCACTTGCCTATACAATTCAAATGTATTGACCCTTGTGGCTGTAACTTATTATGTTGCAGGTTTGTTTGATGTTAGTGAAGTGTGTTGATTAGGATTACAAGTACACAACCAACATGATTGCCCGTGGCACTTTGAAGATGAAGGACTCCATGCTATAGTTATTTCTGTTCTATTGTAATGAGATAGCCAAATGAGCTATGTAAGATGTAATGTACTATTTTATTCCTGGTTATAAAGTTGTATTATGACCTTTGTTTCTTAATATTATATCTTAACTGTGGATGCTAGATATTGATCCAAGGAATAGCATTGTAAACATAGGGATCTCTACCTTATTAAAGGTTGGGACCTCTACATTACGTTTTTGAGAGGGTAGGGTTTAGTGAATTTTCAATAATGTTCGAGCTATATGTTGATATTCATGAAATAGAAAGGCGTTAGGGAAATTTGATGAAAGTATCTAAATTTTTTATCTATATATGCATGATACCTAGTCGGCTTTGTGAGGGTTTAGGGTTAAAGGATTTAGGGGTTTAAGGTTTAGGTTTTATGGCATTTTCAATAATGTTTAGGGGATTTATGCTTAGATTCGTGGAAATGAATGGCTTTAGCATAAATTAATAAAAGTATATCTCAAATGTTGATTTATAAGTGGATGATATATACCAGCATGGTCAGGGTCATTTAGGGGTTTAGGGTTATAGGGTTTAAGGTTTAGGTTTTAGGGAATTTTCCATAATATTGTTCAAGCTTTATGCTTAGATTCATGGAATGGAATGGCGTTAGCGTAATTTGAAAGTATATCTCGAATATTGATATATAAGTGGATGATAATATATGTTCTTAGTTAGTCAGGGTCGTTTAATTAGGGGTTTAGGGTATAGGGAATTTTGAATAATGTTTAAGCTTTATGCTTATATTTGCGGAACATAATGTTTTTACCGCAATTTAATGAAAGTGTCTCGAATTTGGATAATATACCTAATTAATTAGTCATGGTCGTTTAGGGGTTTAGGGTTTAGGGGTTTAGGTTTAGGGAATTTTTCATAATGTTCAAGATTTATGCTTATATTTGTGGAACAAAATGGCGTTACCGCAATTTAATGAAAGTATCTCGAATTTGGATCTTAAGTGCATGATATCTACTTGGTTAGTGTTTAATTGTGGGTTGAGGGGTTTAGGGTTTACGATTTTAGTATTTAGGGGTCGAGGGTTTAGGCTAGGGGTTCTTTGGGGTTTAGGGAATTTAGGGGTTGAGGGTTTAGGTTTTCGTTGTTGTTTAGGGATTCTGGATTTTTCAATGAAGTTCGAGCTTTATGCTTATATTCGTGGAATAGAATGACTTAGCAATAATTTAATAATGAAAGTATCTCAAATTTTATCTATAAGTGCATGATACCTGCTTAGTCAGGGTTAGGGGTCGAGGGTTTAGGGTTTTTATGGTTTAGGGGTATAGGGCCTAGTGTTTAGGTTTTAGGGGGTTAGGGTTTAGTGAATTTTCAATAATGTTCGAGCTATATGCCGATATTCGTGAGACAGAAAGGCATTAGCGCAATTTAATGAATGTATCTCAAACTTTGATCTATAAATGCATGATACCTACTTGGTTAGGTTTTGATTATGGGTTGAGGGCTTTAGGGTTTATGGTTTTAGTACTTTGGGGTAGAGGGTTTAGATTTTAGGGGTTGTTTAGGGTTTCAGGAATTTTCAGTAATGTTCAAGATTTATGCATATATTCGTTGAATAGAATGGTGTTGCCCAATTTAATGATAGTATCTCAAATTTTATATACAAGTGCATGATACCGGCTTGGTCAGGGTATAGGGGTTTGTTAGTTTTTAAGGTTATAGGGTTCAGGGGTTTAGTGTTTTGGGAACTTTCAATAATATTCAAACTTTATGGTTATATTCATGGAATACAATGGCGTAACTAATTTTATCACCGCACCAATTTTACGGTTCAAAGATTATATATGGTTCAAAGTATCACTGCACCAATTTTATCACAAAGTATGAATTATTTGATGAATAATGCCCAAGTTTCTTAAAATTTTCAAGTTCACGAGCCAGTTTCATCGAGTTTAACGAGTTTATATTGGTTTAGCGAAAAAACTTTGAATTTTGAACTGCAAACGATGGGAATCTCTACTTCCCGTAATTTTGGGTCACTAACAAGTGGGTCACTTGCATTGTGGGTCCACAAAGTCAGTGTAAGGCCTGCGGGGTTGGGCAGGTAAATACAATTATTGAATAAGGGAAGGGAACCAGGTCTATGGGGTGATGGACGTGGGAGAATGCAAAATTAACACCTATATCCCTCTATTATTGTATTGCTCCTCGAGTTCTTGTTACCAGAGCAGGGATAGAAGAGGAATTTTCATTCTAAAAAAAGGTGAAGTATGTTTGGGGTTGGATGTTTGAATGGATGGGCGGGATATTTCAGCGCTCTCTCGAAATTTTGAAGCTGAAGCTTCTAAGGTACGCTACTCCCACTCCCACTTGGGGGATGATTTCCTCGTCAAATAGACCCAAATGTTGGTACGCTTTCGAGCACTTAATGAGTTGATAGACATCTGCCGTCTTTCAAACAAGATGACCAAGGTCACAACCGTAGTTCCTTTTTTTGACCAGCACAACCATAGTTGATGGTACCGTGTCCATGTCTTGTACTCTGTACATTGGATGCATCTTGGCCAATCAAGCTTTGCTTACAAAGGGAAAATCCAATTTTATTTTTCCAAGTGACAACATTGTTCTTGGTTGTGAAGCAACTTCAAATATTATGGCTTAGTATGACATCGTGCCAATTTTCACACAAAGTGCCATGTTTAGTGGATAAACCACATCAATCTTACTGGCTAGATTTTTGCGATAAATTGACAATATGGCAGTTTACTTAAAATATGTCAATTTTGGTAACATGGTCTAGAGAAATGATGGAGAAGACTCTAGAACAATGGAGAAGTGTGTTTTGCGGTTTGTGCATAGTGTTTATTGTGCTAAAGACTATAAATAGTATCTTCTAGCATTAGATTCTAATAGAATGGAAAAGAAGATTCGACGGCTAGCAATGTTGGGATTCGCGAGTCTTGATCCAACAGTAAATATTCAAAGTTATTCATATAATATATAGTGGTAAGATCAGATAATAAAAGCTAGGGGATTGTGTTTTAGGTTTTAGGGGTTTAGGGTTTAGGGAATTTTCAACAATGTTCAAGCTCTTATGCTTATATTTAGGGAATAGAATAGCGCTACCAGAATTGAATGAAAGTATCTCAAATTTGGATCTATAAGTGCATGATACTTGGTTGGTTAGGGTGTATGTGGGTTGAGGGTTTAAGTTTTAGGGGTGGTTTAGGGTTGAGGGTTTGAGGAATTTCAATAATGTTCAAGCTTTATGCTTATGTTCGTCGAATAGAATGGCGTTACCCAAATTAATAAAAGTATGTGAAAATTTGATCTATAAGTGTGCATATGATAATTGCTTGGTCAGGATTTAGGGGTTTAGTGTTTAGGCTTTAGGGGTTTAGTGTTTCAGGTTTTATGGTTTAGCTAGTTTTATTTATGGATTTAGGGGTTTAGGGTTTTGGGAATTTTCAATAAAGTTCGATCTTTATGCTTATATTCGTGGAATAGAGTGACTTGGCAATAATTTAACAATAAAAGCATCTCAATTTTAGATATATAAGTGCATGATACCTACTTGGTCAGGGTTAGGTGTAGAGGTTTTAGGGTTTAGGGGGATAGGGCTTAGGTTTTAGGTTTTAGGGGCCTTAGGGTTTAGTGAATTTTCAATAATTTTCGAGCTATATGCCTATATTCGTGAAATAGAAAGGCGTTAGTGCAATCTAATGGGAATTATCTCAAATTTTGATATATATATAAGTGCCTAATGCCTACTTGGTTCGGGTCTAGGGTTAAAGGGTTTAGGGGTTTAAGGTTTAGGTTTTAGGGCTTTTCCATAATGTTCAAGATTTATGCTTAGATTCGTGGAATGTAATGGCTTTAGCATAATTTAATGAAAGTATATCTCAAATGTTGATCTAAAAGTGGATGATATACCTACCTGGTCATGGTCGTTTAGGGGTTTAAGGTTTACGTTTTAGGGCATTTTCAATAATGTTCAAGCTTTATGCTAAGATTCGTGGAATGGAATGGCGTTAGCGTAATTTAATGAAAATATATCTCAAATGTTGATCTATTAGTGGATGATATACGTGCTTGGTCGGGGTCGTTTAGGGGTTTAGGGAATTTTTAACAATGTTCAAGCTTTATGCTTATATTTGTGGAAGAGAATGGCGTTACCGCAATTTAATGGAAGTATCTCAGATTTTGATCTATAAGTGCATGATACCTACTTGGTTAGGGTGTATGTGGTGTTGAGGGTTTAAGTTTTAGGGGTTGTTTAGGGTTGAGGGTTTGGGGAATTTTCAATAATGTTCAAGCTTTATGCTTTGTCACATCCCAAGATTTTCCAAATCTTGTAATGTGAAAATAAATGAATAAAATAAAACTTTGTTTGAATTTCAGAGCCAGAAGAAAATTTTTGAATTTAAATGGAACCTCAAACCCATTTGAATTAAATAAAATCCTAAAAGGATTTAAAAAGATAAACATTTTAAATAAAGGAAAATAAATATTTTAAAAATAAGATTTTGGATCTTCTAAAAATAAAAGTTTTGGTATTCAGAAGAAAAGATGGATTTAAATAAAAGATTATTTTATAAAGCCAAATTAAACCTTGGCCAAGCTTTGGAATTAAAAACATTTTATTCTAAATAAAATTAGCTAAGGATTTAATATCCAAGTTTTATTAATAAAGGTTCTATCATTTATAAACCAACAAAAACTTATTGGTTTAATTTAAATAAGTTTTCCTAAACATTTGATATTCCCTAATAAAACCTACTAAAGTGTTTTGACTTTATTTTAGTCTTTAAAATAAATATTCTCAATAAAACAAACCCAAGTGGATTTAATAATAAAAGTCTATGTTGTTTAATAATGGACTCTAAAGTAAAATGTTATTTTGTTTTAACTACAAGTTTCCAAGTATTTAATACTTCCAAATAAAACCTACTGATTTGGTTTTGAAAATATTTAGGTTTCAAATAAAGATTTTATAAAATCAAACTCTATTTGATTTAATAACTAAGGCCATTTTATTTAATTACTAAAGGACCCTAAAATAAGAGGTTATTTTGTTTTAAAACAAATCATTCAAATATTCTGTATTTTCAAATAAACCTACTGTTTTGGATTTGGAAGTGTTTTCAAATGAGAAATATTATTAAATAAATCAAACCATGTTAAATAAATAAAACTCCATTTTATTTAATTAAAGAATAGATTAATAAAGTTATTATTATTTCATTTTGGGCTTTTGACCATATTACTAAACAGAACTAATTTCAATATTACAAATTTGAGTGTAGTTTGAATTGATTTGGTTGATGATTGTTTGATTGGAAATTCAAAACAGAAATTCAAATTAGAAAAAAAAAGAAAAGGCATTCAGTATAAAAAAATGAAACAAAGCAGCCCAGTCAAACAGGCCCAGCTCCAGCCCATCTAGCCCACCTCCTCTCCCGAACCGTTTTCCTACACCGCAAAAGAAACCCGCTGAACCACTGACATGTGGACCTTTCCCCTCTTCCCTTTTCCCACTGACAGGTAGACCCACTTGTCACTGTTCTTCTTCCCACCCACACGACCTCTTCTCCCTCCTTCGACACCGCTCCTGCCGATGATTTCTCGGCCATAATTCGCTTTAACTCGACCACCGTTACCAGCTTTGATCACGCAGGTTGAAACGCCCAAGCCTCCTCTATAATTCCCCTCTGACACCTCGCGCTCGCACGCCTTAGACCACCTCAATTCCCTCCTCGAGCTCCTTTGTCCCGACCGCCGTCTCTGGCCAATTCAGGCCAGTACAGACCACCTTCCACCTTTCCGAACACGCTAGCAGCTTCCCCACTCCCAGACGCTTCTTCCCGTGCCCTTCTTTCAACCGCGGGCGTCCCAGAGCATTGGCTTCGATAAGCTCCGACAGCGTTGCCGTCCGTTTCTACTCCGGTGATGACTCTCAGGTGAACCAGACCGCTCCGACCCCTCTCATTCATGCACACAGCCTCGCCTTACTCTTGCGCATCTGAATGTGCTCCTGTTTTGCCTTAGGGCGATCTGCAGGACAAGCTCCACTCGCCACCACCGTCGGCCTCGACTCCGGCAAACTTCCCCGGTGAGCACAGACTTCCCCTCGCCCCCTCTTTGATGCTCCCTTACTCACAACCCTCGTGCGCACCTAACCGCACCCCTCCTTTGTCTTAGCACGGTTCCGAGCGACGCCAACGACGACAACCCGAGAGCACCGCCGCCGCAGCAACTACGGCGAGCAATCACCACCGTTTCCGTGCGCCCCCTGCCTCGTCAACCACACGTTGAGCTTCCCCAACCAGCTACGACCTCGGTGAGCCTACTCCCTTCTTATCTCGCCTCCTATTTCACCAGCGCCGCCACTGACCGACCGTCGCCGCCGCGCGCAGCCGACGAGCGCCGCCAGACTTTGGCAAGCGTGTTAGTAACCGTAGGATCTGGATCTGACGGATACGATAGAACGTTAACGAAGGGGTAAGTGATGATCCTGTGCCGCACGATCTGACTTGATCCAACGCGCCGCAGCACGCGATCCAGACGAATCGGTATCGACCAATCACAACGCGACGCGTGGCCTGTAATAGATCTAAAAACAGTTTTGAAATCAGAATTATTTGCAAACTTCAAACCCCTATAACTTTTGATCCACACGTCCAAAAATTACAAATTTTATATCAATGAAATCAGGAGAACAAGCCCTAGCTAACCATGGCCTTAGTTTTGAAAATAGTATCTGTTAGCTTGGTTGAATTTGCAGAATCATTTGTGTACTTGTTTAGAGTATAAAAATTGTTTAAAATTGAATTTAATGACAAAACCTTTGCAAAATGATTTGTAGTGACCTTACTGACCCTAGGTACCAACCCATGGTTTTAGAAATGAAAATTTGGAATATTAAGAATGGATTAATTAAGTTAGCTTAAATCTAGCCAAATAAAGATAATGGTTTTATTATGAAGAAGATTGTTGGAATAAAACTTGGAGAAAATTTGTTGATTCAAAGCTACTGACCCAAAACAACCAATCTTGAGAGAGTTAGAAACTTTTGGTGAAAACTTAAAAGGTTTTAGATTTAATAAAACTATTTTCCACCACATAAAATGTTGAATGGATTTTAAAATAGACTTTGGGCAAAACCTCTAACTAATGACTTTGCCATTTGGTAAAATGACCAATGTGGACCTTACAAAGTTTATAAACCTAGAAGAGACCAACTTTGCAATAGAACCCTCTTTTTACAAGACTTAGGAACCATTGCTTTGTGTATGTGAACTATTGTTTGAATGTTGGAATGCTACTTGATACTATGCTTGTTTGATTGTAGTGAAATTAGCAAAGTGTGAGACTAGCAAGACCAAGAAGTGACTATCATTCCCTAATCAAAAAAAAGGCAAGTTACACTATCATACAAAAATCCTACTACTTTTATTATACTTAGTGGATTTTGAAAACATGCATGAAAAGATATTTCTGTACTTATGCTATGCTAAATCCTAATAGGATTCCCTATACACACCTTAGTGAAAATATTTAAGTTGTACATGCTTAGCCATGCTATATGCTATGTTTTGAAAAAGAGATACATGTTGAGATTTTACAAAGGTTGAGAAAAGGACTTGTGTTTTACATAATGAAACAAGGACTCAATGAACCACCTAGGTGGAGGATACAAGTTTTGGAGAAAGTGGCAACAAAAGGGAACCATGTCTATGGCAATCACTTTGTGTTGGGCTCCAAAAGAAAACCACCTAGGAAACTTAGAGATCAAACATGTCTCTCCAATTGTGGCTTTCGTGTGCAACCACATGCTATTATGGCTCTGGCTTAGTCAATTACATTAGGAAGACCCATACATTGTCTTTAGTTACTGGACATGGGGATCTGGAATGCTTCATGGGGGCTGAAGACAAAGCTAGCAATGATGTATGGGAGGACCTTTTGGAAAGACTTCGTCACATTCTCAATCTGCCAGTACTCCATCTTGGTGAGCACTAATCCAGTAGGCCACTGGTGGCAACAAGATGGGATTGTGTCATGTGGGTAAAGTGTACTCCTTCTGCAGAAGTAAATAAAATCTAAGTACTTAGCCGTGTCCCCGGTTATGGACAATACTGAGCAACTAAAGTTTGAACTATGGGAGATCTCGACATTCCAACTTCTAAATATAAAAACTTGATGCCCTTGTGTGTCTACCAAGGAATTCAAAGAGATTTTAAAGCTTGTTGCACTTGGGGTTACCAAGGTGCTCAAGAGCATGATGTACTTGGGGCTTTACCAAGGAACTCATGAGTTTTGATAAAACTTGTTGCACTTGGGGTTACCAAGGTGCTCAAGAGATTTTGACAAGGATTTGAACACTTGAGTTTCTACCAAGGAGTTCAAGGAACTTGGAAAAGAAGTTTGACAAAAGACTTAAAAACCATTTTGAAAAGATAGGATAAAATATTGCTTTATGCAAATAAGCCTTAAACTCTACTTAGCCCAATATGCATGTAAAGATAGGATCCACTCTTATTATACATAGAAGTGAAGCTTGCCAATACAATTCAAAATGTATTGACCCTTGTGGCTGTAACTTGAAATGTTGCAGGTTGATTGTTTTTAAATGAAGATTGTTTGATTGACTAGGACTACAAAGTCTACAACCAACATCTGCCTGTGGCACTTTGAAGATGAAGGACCCATGACTATAGTTATTCCGCTGCAATGTAATGTAATAGCCAAATGAGCTATGTATGATGTAATAGAATTATGTTATTCCTGGTTATAAAGTTATAATATGACCTTTGTATCTTGATATTACATCTTAACTGTGGATGCTAGCTATTGATCCAGGGACTAGCATTGTAAACACAGGGGACACCACCTTATCTTGTTTAAAGGTTGGGACACTCCCTCTACATGCTTATGTTCGTCGAATAGAATGGCGTTACCCAAATTAATAAAAGTATTTGAAAATTTCATCTATAAGTGTGCATATGATAGCTGCTTGGTCAGGTTTTAGGGGTTTAATGTTTAAGGTTTAGGGGTTTTATGTTTCGGGTTTTTGGGTTTAGCTAGGTTTATTTAGGGATTTAGGGGGTTTAGGGTTTCGAGAATTTTCAATAAAGTTCGAGCTTTATGCATATATTCGTGGAATAGAGTGACTTCACAATAATTTAACAATGAAAGCATCTCAATTTTTGATCTATAAGTGCATGATATCTTCTTGGTCAGGGTTAGGTGCTGAAGTTTTAGGGTTTAGGGGGATAGGGATTAGGGTTTAGGTTTTAGGGGGCTTAGGGTTTAGTGAATTTTCAATAATATTCGAGCTATATGCCTATATTCGTGAAATAGAAAGGCGTTAGCACAATTTAATGGAGGTATCTCAAATTTTGATATATAAGTGCCTAATGCATGCTTGGTTCGGGTTTAGGGTCAAATGGTTAGGGGTTTAAGGTTTAGGTTTTAGGGGTTTTTCAATAATGTTCAAGCTTTATGCTTAGATTCGTGGAATGTAATGGCTTTAGCATAATTTAATGGAAGTATATCTCAAATGTTGATCTAAAAGTGGATGATATACCTGCTTGGTCATTGTCGTTTAGGGGTTTAAGGTTTAGGTTTTAGGGAATTTTCAACAATGTTCAAGCTTTATTCTTAGATTCGTGGAATGGAATGGCGTTAGCATAATTTAATGAAAATATATCTGAAATGTTGATCTATAAGTGGACGATATACCTGCTTGGTCGGGGTTGTTTAGGGGTTTAGGGAATTTTCAACAATGTTCAAGCTTTATGCTTATATTTGTGGAACAGAATGGCTTTACCGTAACTTAATGAAAGTATCTCAGATTTTGATCTATAAGTGCATGATACCTACTTGGTTAGGGTTTAATTATGGGTTGAGGTGTTTAGGGTTTATGATTTTAGTATCTAGGTGCTGATGGTTTAGGTTTTAGGGGTTGTTTAGGGTTTCAAGAATTTTCAGTAATGTTCAAGCTTTATGCATATATTCGTCGAATAGAATGGTGTTGCCAATTTAATGAAAGTATCTCAAATTTGATATACAAGTGCATGATACCTGCTTGGTCAGGGTATAGGGGTTTATTAGTGTTTAGAGTTATAGGGTTCAGGGGTTTAGTGTTTCGGGAACTTTCAATAATGTTCAAACTTTATGGTTATATTTGTGGAATACAATGGCGTAACTAATTTTATCACCGCACCAATTTTATGGTTCAAAGACTATATATGGTTCAAAGTCTCACCACATCAATTTTATCACAAAGTATGAATTATTTAACGAATAATGCCCAAGTTTTTTAAAAATTTCAAGTTCATGAGCTAGTTTCGCCGAGTTTAACGAGTTTATCCCAGTTTAGCAAAAAATGTTCGAATTTTGAACTGCAGACGATGGGAATCTCTACTTCCCGTAATTCTGGGTCACTGACAAGCGGGTCACTTGCATTGTAGGTCAACAAAGTTAGTGTAAGGCCGGAGGGGGCAGGCAGGAAATACTCTTATTGAAGAAGGGCAGGGAACGAGGTCGATGGGGTGATGCACATGGGAGAACGCAAAATTACCACCTATATCCCTCTATTATTGCATTGCTCCTCGGGTTCTTGTTTCGGGAGCAGGGATATAACAGGAATTTTTCATTCTAAAAAAAGGTAAAGTATGTTTGGGGCTGGATGTTTGAATGGATGGGCGGGATATTTCGGCGCTCTCTCAATTTTTTTGAAGCTAAGCTTCTAAGGTACGCTACTCCCACTCCCACTTGGGGGATGATGTCCCCGTCAGATACATCCAGACGCCTATACGCTTTCGAGTATTTAATTAGTTGATAGACATCTGACGCCTTTCAAACAAGATGACCAAGGTCATAGCCGTAGTTTCTTTTTTGACCTACATAGTCATAGTTGCTGGTTGATGATTGCATATTTGCATCATGTTTTAGATCATTATTTTGCATTATAGTTATAGGATCTTGGTATTTTACGGCGTTCACATGCACCTTTTATGTTTATTTTCACTAGGATCAGGACATATGATGGATCCGATGGACACAATTCTTCGACCAGTTATATTGGAGTGAAAAGGATCCAAAAACTATGTAAATTGGTTAGTTTGGAAATATTAATAACACCAGAAGAAAACCCAAAGCAATTGAGGCATATAGAAGGTTTAACAACCAACTATATGGGGGGAGAACTTTTTCGGCCGTATAGTTCCCTCTGTATAGTTGGCGCCGCCTCCGCCTCCTCAAATAGTTTCACCCCGTGCAACTGGATTAGGGAGACGACATACAGAACACCTAGAAATCGCCAAAAACCTCACCTCCGAAAGGGATCTATAGGAGGAACTTTCTCTAGGGATCCATCTTCGTCCTAAGAAGATCTGGGAGGCCAAGGCATCGATCTCCATCTTCATCAACCGCTGCATCTCCATCACCACCATCATCTCCATCCATCCCATCTAGATATTATTGTAATTCTTGCACTAGTTGTGGATTTAAACAAATCCTATTCATCGATAATCATTTCCATTACCATTGGCATGATGTTGTTTGCCTCCATGTCTAAGTAGATCATTAGTTCCTGGGGATATGGAGAAACCATAGTATATGATTGAGATTAAATACGGATTATTATGTTATACATCATTATATGTATGTGTTAATTGTCTTCATCTTGATGTTGGGAGTTGTGCACATCCTTAATATTTGCCTCTCATGGGGAATCAATGAAGGGGGTTATTTGTTGGTAGACAAAAGGATGATAGCACTTACTGTGACTATAAAGTCATTGTCATCCTTTACGTACTAACTTGAGGAAGCAAGGAGAACTCATTAAGCCATGTCCATGTGCAGGAGAAATCCCTTAATTGCGGGATAATACGATTGATGTCGTTTATCTGTCAGCTGTTGTTTTGAAGGATGGTGTGAGCAGTGGTTGCTGCCTAATCATCCATATATGGAGCTCCTCCCACATACATGCATATCATGAGAATATTCGTTATAATAATATTGATCACTTAGTCTAAATTTCTAGCGGTGTATCCACCACACCCTGAGAACGCCTTTCCCCTATTGCAGTTTCAATCTTTCTTACACACGTGATTACTACTTTACGCATTAAGTTTTACTTTATGCTACTTTACTATTTCACTCAACCAAAAATCCAAAAACAATCCTACTTTTCTTGCATCTTAGAATTATTGTTTAAGTATTGCGTTTAGTTTTAATTAAGAGCATTTTAGTCTTTTGCCTATTGCTCCCTGTGGAATCGATATCTTTATTTCGAAACTAGCTACAAAAGATATGTGCACTCGTAGTCATCAAGCTATTTTCTGGCGTCGTTTCTGGGGAGCTTAGCACTATAAGTCACTTTACTTTTAGTTATTTACTTTCAGTGTACTAATTTTTTACTTGCGTTGCAGGACCATAACAATGGATAACACTCAACATTTAATGCATCTTGAGGCATTAAGGAATATGGGTTCGCCCATGGACACTTTTATAACTGTCAATAGAAGCATAAACCTTGATGGTATTGAGATCCATCCCTTATTATTTGAGTTACTTAACTCTAAGCAATTTTCAGGGACCAATGAAGAGAGTCCATATGGACACTTACAATTCTTTGAAGATGTTTTTGGTTCCTTCATATTTGATGAATGTGACCTTGATAAGGTTAAAATCCATTTGTTTAGACAAACTCTCTCTATTAATGTTTGCAACTAGTATAGATCCTTTTGTGCAGAAGCACCAAGGACGTGTACAGATTTGACAACCAATTTCTTGTCAAAATATTACTCAGAAAGCAAAGCTCACAGGATGAGAAGTATTGTTATTAGTTTCAAAAATAATCCTGATGAGAGTTTATATGAATGTTATCTAAGGTATAAAGGCTATCTAGACAATTTCCCCCATCACCATTTGCATGATTAGTTAATCACCCATACTTTCTATGGAGGGCTTAATAATAAAAATAGAACGATCCTAGATACCGCTTCTAATGGTAGTTTCGTATCTTATACCTATGATGAAGCATGGAAATTAATGATGAAAATGAAAGAAACAACGGAAAGTCTTAAAAATGAGGAGAGCAATATGAATAGTTCTTCTTAATATGCTTGTGTTAACGACTTTCTTGCAGATGAAAGGACTTGTGCGATGATTAAAACCCTCGGTATTTATTCTTATTCGGTAAAGAAAATTATTGAGAATTATGCAGGGAATATGCAGGTACCTACATGATGGGAACCTCACAAACCCCTCAAAGAAAAGAAGCAAGGAAGAGAGGACGCATCATTGGTAGAATTTTCCTCTGAACCTATTCAAGAGAATATTAAGAAAAAGTGCAGGGAGGAAGAACGTATAAGGAGAAGATCAAAGAAACTAGAAAAGAAACCCGAAGATACCAATGCAAATATTGTTATATTTAAGGATCTTATGGAGGCAAGAATCATGGAAATGAAGTAGTTATGCTAGACTCTGAAACTTCAAACTTCATTACAGGTAAGATACAAGGTAAAGAAACTTCTAAACCTATGACTCATATATACTATGGAGAAACTTCCTTATACGGAATTTATGAGCCGATTTCCACTATAAATATTATGCCTTCATCACTTTATGAGGAACTTCGCTACAATTTAAATAATCCATATGTGTAACTGGTGGACACTACTATTAAATTGTTTAATAGAACTAATATAAAACCGGAAGGTGTTATTCAAAATGTCTATGTTTTTATTGGACCACTCATGTACCCTCTCAATTTTCATATTATTGATATGCCTCGAGATACTTTTTGTCCTATTCTTTTAGGCAGGCCTTTTGTCTCTATAACTAAAGCTCGAATTGATAATAAGGAGGAGACTATTTCCATGATGTTTGGAGGGGAGGAAATGACATTCCACTTCGCCAACCTTAATAAGAGGCCATATGAAATAGAAGATATCAAGGAAGAGAAAACAATTTCCGAGCTAACCGCAATTCATTTAAGTACTCCCTAAGATGAATTAGAAAGGAGCTTAATTAATTGGGAAGAGGCACTAGATGATGAGGAAAGAGAATACATGGATGATTACCTTGATGAGGAAAGAGAATACATGAAGAACTGGTAAGAAAAGGTGACGAAGAACCTCCATCAATTGAATTGAAACGACTTCTAGACAATATGAGGTATGAATTTTTAGATAATGAAAATAAATGTCCTGCTATTATTAGTAAAAATTTATCAGAAAATGAAACAAATAAACTTATTTTAGTTTTGATCAAACATCATGAAGCGTTTGGGTATACTCTAAGTGATCTTAAAGGAATAGATCCATCCATTGTGACACATAAGATTACCATGCTTGAAGATGTTGTACCTGTAGTTGACAGACAAAGAAGGCTTAGTCCGAAAATGAAAGAAGTAGTAAGAAAAGAAGTTATACGCCTATTAGATGTCGGCATAATATATCATATTTCTGATAGTAAGTGGGATAGCCTAGCTCATTGCAAAGCAAGAAATGGGGGTCTTGATTCTGCTATGAATGAGGATGGTGAGCTAGTCCTTGTAAGGCCTATTGCGGGGTACCGCGTGTGCATCGATTTTAGAAGACTAAACCGTGAGACACAGAAAAATCATAAAACTATCCGTTCATGGATAGAATTTTAGACAGACTAATCAATAATTCTTATTTTTGTTTTCTTGATGGTTATTCCGGTTATTCTCAAATTGCTATGCAACCCGAAGATCAAGAGAAAGTAACTTTCGCAGGTCCTTATGGTACTTATGCTTATGGATTAATCTCGTTTGGCTTATGTAATGCAGCTACAACCTTTCAAAAGTGTATTTTAAAAATCTTTGATGATCTTGTTGAGAAGACTATGTAAGTTCTAACAAATGATTTCGTTGTTTGTGAACAACATTTGATAATTGTCTCTACAATTTAACCAGAGTTTTGTAGAGATGCAGGCAATCAAATTTAGTTTTGTATTGGGAGCAATGTTGATTCATGGAAAGAGAAGGTAAAGTTTTTGGACATAAGGGTATAGAAATACATAAGACCAATATAAGTGCTATAGAGAATCTTCCCATACCCCCAAGACATTAAAAACTTAAAAATGTCTCTGGACATGCAGTTTTTTACAAGAGTTTTATACATGATTTTTCCAAAATAGCTATGCCTCTCACTAACCTTATTGAGAAAGAAACTCCGTTCTACTTGGACCATGACTGCATTGCAACTTTTGAAAATCTTAAAAACAAATTAGTTTCAGCACCTATCATGCAATCTCCAAAATGGAATGAACCTTTTGAAATCATGTGTGATGCTAGTGACTATGATGTAGGAGCTGTGCTAGGACAGCAAGACGGGAAGAATTTAAATATTATTCACTATGATAGTATGACTATTAATAAGATTCAGAAAATTATGCTACTACCGAGAAAGAGTTCCTGGATATAATTTTTGCTTGTGACAAATTTAGATCTTACATTATTAATTCTAGAGTAATAATTCATACAGATCACCAAGCTTTGCGTCACCTTCTTGTGGAAAGGATACAAAGCCCAGGTTGATTAGGTGGGTGTTATTACTACAAGAATATGATTTGCAAATAGTAGATATGAGGGGTAAGGATAATCCAGTAGAAGATAATCTATCTAGGATGGAGGGAATAATTACCGACCCTGTATCTATAAATGAGTCATTTCCGGGAGAATACTTAGCAAAAATTAAAGTTGTTGATCCATGGTATGCAGATTATGCTAATTATATTGCAGTAAAATTTGTACCTCCTGGTATGACAAGAAATAAAAGAATGAAATTCTTTAATGATCTCAGACACTACTTTTGGGATGATCCATTTCTTTATCGTCATGGACCTGATGGAATGATTCGAAAGTGTGTCCCTAAACATGAAATGAATGCAATCTTGCAAGCTTGTCAGGGCAGCCCGTATGGAGGACATCATGCAGGCAGGCAAACTACAGAAAAGGTACTTCAATACGGATTCTATTGGCCCACCTTGTTCAAGGATGCGCAAAGGTATGTGTAATATTGTGATGCTTCCCAGAGAAGAGGTAATATAGGCAGAAGAGAAGATATGTCAATGAATTATAGTCTTATAATTGAACCATTTCATGTATGGGGAATGGATTACATGGGACCCTATATAGAATCAAATGGATACACTCATATTCTTGTTGATGTCAATTATGTTACTAAACGGGTTGAAGCTATCCCAAATAATCATGCATATGCAGCTACTTATGTGAAGATGATCAAGGATGTCATATTTCCCAGGTTTGGAGTTCCTAGATTTTTAATTAGTAACAGTGGTTCTCATTTTATGAAAGGAACTTTCTGGAAATTCCTCAACAAATATGGAGTAACTCACCATGTTGCTTCACCATATCATCCTAAAACGAGTGGTCAAGTGAAACTCTCTAATAGAGAACTGAAGACCATACTCGAGAATACGGTAGATAAATCAAGAAAATATTAGTCATACAAGCTAAATGACACTCTTTGGGCCTACAGAACTTCATTTAAAAATCCGATGGGTATGAAACCATATAAATGGTATACGGTAAGGCGTGCCACCTACCTTTAGAATTGAAACATAGAGCCTTTTGGGCTATCAAGAACTTAAACTATGATCTTAAAGCAGTAGGAGAAAAACGTTTATTAGACATACATGATTTAGATGAGTTTAGGAGTGAGGCTTATGAAAATGCTAGATTGTTTAAGGAAAAAGTAAAAAGATGGCATCGTAGAAAAATAGAGGATAAAGTCTTTAAAAATGGAGATAAAGTTTTGCTCTATAACTCTCGCCTACTCTCTCTTTCATGGATAGTGAATGGACCAACTCTTGTAGCATTATCGTGCAAAATAAGATATAAGTGTAATCACTTTACGAATAATTAACCTAGAAGAGTTGATTGAGAAAAAATATGGAAGGAATGGTAACTGGAAGAAGGACAAGATCGAGGCGAAGTGAGCAACACTGTGGTCAAGATATAGACCATAAAAGAGCGCTTCATGAGAGGCAACCCATGTGAAATAAAAGGATGAGTAAGTTTTAAATTTTCAAGCAAGTATTGGCTAAGTTTGAGATTGAATAAAGGAACACTTGAAGCTCTTGTGAATTAAAGAAATTTGGTCATGATAAAAATATCATACAATGAATGTTAATTTTGGTCGAAAATTTAAGTTGTCATTTTTCTGTAAAAACTTGGTAATTCATTAAGTTTCAGACTAATAAATAATTCCCAAAGAAATAGATAAATTTGTATGTATATTGTAACCTTAACGACTAACTATACGGCGAGAATTAAATTTCTAGCCATATAGTTGTGGTCGTATAGTTATTCATCGCATCACCAAATTTTTATTTCAGGATATAGAGAGTTTAACGACCAACTATACAGTAGAAAGAAATATTCCGGTTGTATAGTTGGACCGTATGGTTGGTACCGCCATAGATAATAAAAAATCTATAGTCGGTTCACAAATATATAGTGGGATCTATACGTATAGTTGCTTGTTAAGCCTGGTGGCTAGGGTTTTCGACCTCCCCTTTTAAATACGGTTGCATCTAACCTTTTTCATTAAGTTTCCGTAGAGCTACAACCTCCAGCCTCGAAAAACCATAGCCATCTCCCTACACACCTCTCTAACAACATCCGTGCAGTGAAGACATGCAGCCTTTCCATGTCAACAATATTTGGAGGAAGAAGGAAGAGAAGCCCATGAAGAGGATCGAGGAGGTGGAACCAAAAGAAGCATCATCGTCATCCAGCTCGAAGATCAAGCCTCTCCCAAATTAAGAGGACATGTTCCCGCAAAGGATGGAGATAATGAGGCAAGAAGATTAGGGAAGGAGCAAGGATGAGTATCTCCCTAATCCTTACCATCACAACATAGGATCTTATTATAAATCTCCTCTTTGTCTGCCACCTCTTACACCGAAAAATATGCCGCAAGATGAGATTCGTGATAAGATCTATCAATTGGAAAAATCTTCAAACGCATGCGTTGAAACTATTGGAGAAGGGATTGAATCCTACTGGATGATGACCAAAGATATTGAGAAAAAGGTCAACGACATCCATGGTAGAGTTGGTTTCTTTATTAAAACTATTTTTGAGTTGACATATGAGAAGAAATTCCTTCAAAGGAAATTTTTGAAGCTTCAGTATGACATGGCCAAGCTCAGCCTCGCAAGCGTGGCTAAAGTTAGCAACCCAATAGAGGAAGGTAATTCTCTTCCTACCCAGGAGGAGGAATAGGTACCACCAAGGAGTTATTTGATCCCGTCTTGGGGAGATCTCTAAAACCTTGTAATCAATCTTATAAGTTTATTACTTTTAGTTTCGCATTAGTTCGAGTTTAGAAATAAATATTGCATCTTTAGGATTCCCTTCAGGAATAATTGATTCTATTTATGAAATTCTAAGTTTATTATAATATATGGAGCATTATTGAGTTCGATTTTGTCTTATTGGATATACGAATGGATTGAGTATGATTTTACTTGCACTTGATGATAGTAATAGGATTCTTCCACACCATTGGCATTAATGGAACATACAAAGATAATTTGATCAATATGTTGTAGATCAATGGTTCGATTTACAAAAAGGAAAGATGATCTAATTAATTAAGATGAAAAGAAAAACCTTGAACAAAGGGGAAATTATAAGTGCTATCAAATAGAGTGAGAATGAGTTGAGGTAGAATACTCAAGTTATAAAGATGCTTCATATATATTTGGAATTTGGTAATTGAGATCGTTAAACTTTGAAATTCCTACATGAAGTGGAATATATGGCTAGCTCCTTTGCACAACACTTAAACAAATGTGTGAGCACAAAAATATATAGAGAAAGAAGAAAAAGAAAGATGAAGAAAAAGAGCGAATGTGCAAAGATCAAATAGGCATATACCAGTATATTGTAGTAAGACAAAGAGATGTTCGAGATTTTGAATCCCAAGTGAATATGTTAATCCCAAAAACACTTGGGACTGCCTCACTAACTCATTCGGTTGAACCAAGTACTTTTACACCATGTTGATAATAATCTTTCGTGAACTGTTAATCACTAAAGGTGTGGAAGCCTGCTAATATTATTCGGATGGTTTGAGTAAGGTATTATTCATGAACTTATTTATATGTATCCTTTATCATAAACACATGATGCAACTTCCTCGTTTATTTTATTGACTCAGCTTCATGAATATGAGGATCACATCCATTAAGCTAAACTTTCTCGGGATGAGCAAGAGTCTAAGCTTGGAGAAGTTGATGAGTGTATATTTGCATCATGTTTTAGATCATTATTTTGCATTATAGTTATAGGATTTTGGTATTTTAGGGCGTTCGCACACACCTTTTATGTTTATTTTCACCAGGATCAGGACAGATGATGGATCTGATGGACACAATTTTTGGACCAGTTATATTGGAGTGAAAAGGAGCCAAAACTACGTAAATTCCTTATTTTGGAAATATTAATAACACGAGAAGAAAACCCGAAGCAATTGAGGCATACAAAAGGTTTATCAACCAACTATACGGAGGGAGAACTTTTCAGGCCATATAGTTGGCGCTGCCTCAGCCTCCTCAAATAGTTTCACCCCGTGCAACTAGATCGGGGAGACGACATACAGAACAGCTAGAAATCACCGAAAACCTCACCTCTAGAAGGGATCTAGAGGGGGAACCATATCAATCTTATTGGCTAGATTTTTGTGATAAATTGACAAATATGACAGTTTACTAAAAACATGTCAATTTTGGTAACATGGTCTAGAGAAATAATGGAGAAGACTCTAGAACGATGGAGAAGTGTGTTTTGAGGTTTGTGCAGAGTGTTTATTGTGATAAATACTATCAATAGTATCTTCTAGCATTAGATGCTAATAGAATAGAAAAGAAGATCCCACGGCTAGCAATGTTGGGATTCGCGAGTCTTGATCCAACAGTCAATATTCAAAGTGGTAAGATGAGATAAGATATGGCCCAAAATGCCACTTTCCATAATTTCACACAAATTATTGATTTAACAGACAATTTACGAGTTTCATGAATTTTCAAGTTTTTGTGCTGATTTCGCCACTTTAACTAGTTTATCTCGGTTTAGCCAAAATTGGTCAATTTTGATATATGGTCACTGATAGGGGGCCATGTATATGGTGGTGCCCAAATCAAGGTAGGTCAGAATTTTCAAAGTTATCCCTCCGCACCCCTTCGCGCTGTGTTAACATCCACCCTCGCCGCCTAGACCCTCACCCCTCACCCCCTTGGAAGCCCACAAAACAGACGTGCTCACCGCCGCTCCTCATCTCACCACCGTGCGCCCGAAAAAGATTTCCCTACCCATCGGTGTTCTTGAGACGTACCGGTGGTCACGTGGATCCCACGGTAGTCCTTCTATCTCTAGCTCAATCTGGTTGGCAATTTATTTCCATTTCACCAGATCTGCCCTCCTCAAATATGTAGTTTAATTTGTCCTCAGTCTACATGGTCATAGTTGATTCTAGGCTTGATCTATGTTCTTAAGTACCTTCACCCATTATTGTTGTCAATATGTTTGTTGAAATGCATGGGCATATATAGTTTATGTACTCCATCTATTTGTTTCCTGCTTTTCTTTTACTAATTAAGAACCAATCTTGTATGTCATAACTAAACAAATGGAGATATTTGGGATGCAGGTTGCTCCATTAGGAAGCCCTAAACATATCATGGGTGTTGTACGATTTATTGAGTTTGTTAGAGCTCATTGTGAAAACTCAAAAGTACATTGCCCGTGCCGCTTGTGTGTGAATCAGAGGGTGCTGCCTTTCAGTATAGTGAAAGACCATATTTGTATGTTTGGAATTCTAAGCACATATGTTAGATGGTTATTTCATGGTCAAGCATATGAACCGGGGGAAGAACATCTTTATCATCCAGATCAAGTAGGAGAAGCAGATGTTGATCATCTAGATCAACTAACAGAGGAAGCTCCTGAGTATCTACATGAACTTGTAGAAGGGGTAGGAGAGGCGGAAGGTGCATGAAACAGGTTTCATTTCAGGTACTTACGCAGAAGCGGACAACCGAAGAGGACATTGATGGTAATGACGATGACCTGTTCTGCTTCTGGATGGAGTCGATGCAGGGCTGCTGATCATAATAAGGAGTGTACTTTTGGTGCCGTATGTGTAGTCTCATGACCACTATCCCAGCTGCAGAACTCTTGGATTGCATCTAAGATCGCTCTAAATATATGTAGAGCTATCCCATGATTATTATGCTACTATTGTAGTAGTGTAATATGGAGCTACCTTATGATTTCTAGGCCTTTTTTTGCAGATCTGTAACTGGAAACTATTTCGTACAATAGTAGAGTAGTATATATGTGTGTCTGTGTGTCTTTCCTTCTTTTGAGGCTTACTAAGTGGCTTTCGAGGCATCGATCTGGTGCCCTATGATGAAAAAACGCCATATTTTCCTCTGCCAACCCTTCCCCTCCCTCAGATGCTGATCTTCAGAGTATATGTTGTCTAAGCTATAATGTACCTTCTTTCTGATATTAATACATTAGCTCTTCAGTTTTAAAAAAATTCTCCATGAGCTGAATCTATTTGATTCGATACTGGGCAATTTTAACGGTCTTGGGAGAGTAACACAGGACAACAAGGGAAAAAGGAGGAGGTTGTATGTGGGTCCTGCACAATTTATTATCCCACGCCACGACATGTTAATTTTTTTGCAAAAAACCCGAAAATCTCTTCCCGCCGCTGCCTGACACTATAGAAAAAATTGTAGTACTTCTGCCCCTACTACTAGTAGTAGTACTACTATTCCGTCTGCCCATCCTCTATTCTGACCAGCAACTTCCAATCCCTACCTCCTATCATCATGCAAGGAAAGCAAGTGTCACCTAATCGGGATTTGTTCACCTAATCAGGGTATTTTCCCTCCTCTGCTCCGATCGATTGGGCCATTGGGGTGGGCGTGGAGGTGGGGGTAGGTGGGGTGGGGGCGGGGGTGACTGATGTCGTGGTATTGCCGACGAGTACGCCATGGAGGGGTCCTCACAGTGCGTGTTTAGAGACGTGGGGTAAGGCGGACGGTTGACGGGTACGAGGTAACACAGCTTACCGAGGTTCAGATCCCACAACGGTGGCGGAATCCTACTCCTGCTATAAATCACTATAATGGCAATACGCCGAGTTACAGCGATTAGGTTCGCTGCGCGAGGTGACTAGAAAGTCTAAGTTATCGTCTGAGATTGTGCCCTGCTCCCCTAGGCCCGGCTTATATAGTCGGCAGGTCCTAGGGTTACAGGTGAAGGGAATATGCCCTAAGAGGCAATAATAAAATGTTTATTATGTGTATTTGAAGTATATGATAGATGTTTATTTTGCATGCTATAATTGTATTAATACGGAAACGTTAATACATGTGTGTTTAATAAACAAACAGAAAGTTCCTAGTTATGCCTCTCTCATAAACTAGTTCGTTGATTAACAAGATGATCACGGTTTCCTGATCATAGACATTGGATGTTGTTAATAACGAGATCATAACATTAGTGTAATGGTGTGATGAACATTTATCCAAAGTATAGCATTACGATCAAAGTCATTGAGTTTATATTGCTATAAACAAACTACGAAGTAGTCCTAATCCTTAGACCATGAGATCATGCCAATCACTAACACCGGAAGAGTTTCTTGTTGACATCAAACGTCACTCTGTAACTGGGTGATTATAAAGATGGCTTCAAAGCTACTAAAGTGTTATGTTGAGAATCATGGATCAAGAGTGGAATTTTTTCATCCCGATGACGGATAGATATGCTCTGGGCCCTCTCGGTGATATCACATTGGTTAGCTTGCAAGCAAGTGATTTGATCACTAGAATGTTATATCACGGGAACGAGAAAAGAGTGCATGTCAGTAACGAGATCAAACTAGGTATGGAGATACCGATGATTGAATCTCGGACATGTAATATATCGTGAAACAAAGGGATTGAGATACAAGCGTAAAAGGTTCCAACGATCACAGGAAAAGTCATCGTTGAATGTGTGGGAGTCAGTATGGATCTCCAGGTCCCGCTACTGATTATTGATCGGAGAAGGGTCTCGATCATGTCCACATTATTCGCAAACCATAGGGTGACACACTTAAGGGTCACTGGCATCCAGCTGGAGCAAATGTTTCATGCCGAAAGAATAAACAAGCGCAGGAATTTATTTCACTAGATACCGAAACAGGTTTTCGGGTGAAATTGCATAAAGTGGTTATGCATGTGAAATGGAATTCTATCAAGGGGTTATTTGTGAATGTTTGTCATTAAAGTAATTGACAAAATTCTGAATAAAATAAAATAGTTTTATTTAATGAGAGTTTGCATTAAATTTGGTGGAAATTTAATGGGAATTTGAGTGGACTTTTGAGTGGAGAAAACTGAAGGGACATTTTGTGAGTGGAGTGTCCACCCACATGAATGAAGGAGGGGAGGGGGCAGCCCCCATGGACGGCGGCCACCCCCTTGGGTGCCCCCCTCCTCCTATAAAAGGAGCCCCTCCTCTCACTTGTCTCTCACACCTCCTCGTGAAGGATATATCTCCCCCTCTAGAATTTATCCCCCATGGTCTCGGACTAGCGAGATACATGCTCCCGGTGGCTATTCGGCAAGAAAGGGTTGTGCTTCTGCTGCATCGCTGGAGCGAGGAGGTGGAGGTTGCCCGGTGTCTTGTACGTGTGTGTGAGCACGGATGCGCTGCTGCTTTGCGGCGCTAGGACTTCCTCTCGATCTTGAGATCGGCAAGAGATCGTCTACATCAACCACGAGTTGAACTCGTTAAGCTTTGTCGGTCTTCAAGGGTATGTTCTCTATGGATATACATCCGCCTGTTGTTTGTATCTAGTAGATAGATCTTGGTACATAGTTCCCATCGTAGGAAATTTTTGTTTTCTATGCTGCGAACCCTACAACAGGGAAAAGTCCTAGCCGAACAGGTTACAGAGTTCTACACCGTCTATTACTAGTCTTATGTATCTTGCACTCCAAGGCTCCGGGTACGCTGGTGACTCCATCGTAGCCTTCCTTTATCCGGCATGGGCCTCCCTTCTGGATCCACCTAACTGGGCCGCCCAGCAGGCCATAGGCCATGCTACCGACTATGGGCCACCCGGGTTAGTCGGATAAGAGACATGCTATGAGGATACCCATATAGCATATCCCCAACAGTAGCCCCCGGAGAACTCCGAGATCTTGTGCCGTCTTGCCTCTTCCCGTGGAATGCTCCGTCTAGATGGATGTCGGCAAATCGTCAAGCAATATCTTGTAGTCCTCCCAAAGAACCCTGCAAGGTTTTCTCCGTTTTCTACCAATAAGTCGGAGAAATGATGAATCCTTCATCGTACGCTTCCGTTGTCGGATTACATCCGTCCATGCCGGAATCTTTGATGGGACGGCTCATCTACCGTGTCAGTTATGATGACGTAGGTTGTAGGTCAGTGACGCCTCGTAACTCACACATGCAGAGAACGTAATCATAGCCGATTTTCCTGCGCGAGCGATACGAACCGTTGGTGGCGACGGTTGGAGACATGGCAAAATTACCGCTCACGTTCACGAACACGTCGTCTACGCGGCAACTGTCCGATTAACTGCACGAATCTTGATGCAGAGTGAGATAAATATCGGCCGTGAGACACTTGCCACTTTTTCACCTCATTCCCTCGCGTCATCATCTTCTTCCTCCATCCGCGCGCCTCCTCGAGCTCTCCGCAAAAACCTCGAGAAACCCTAGCCCTCATCCCTGCACCAGTCGCATCCCTTTCCTTCCTCCATGGCCAGCAGCGGTTCATCCCCTTCAATGGCGGCGTCGAGCAAAGCCGCGGCGAAGCTGGCGACCTCCATCGTCGTGCCCCTAGAGGAGCTGGTCATCCCCGCATCGGCGGTGATAGAAACCACCGGCGGTGACCATAACTTGGCGGCGCTGGAGCCCCTGGAAGAGGAGCCTGACTCGCACAAAGGCGATTGGCGCGGGTCGGATATCACTTTGCGCGACATCCAGGAGATGGTCGCCGAAGGTTACCTCCCTGCGACGGAGGGGCTCGCCTGGCAGGCGGCGCCGGCCGGCGAGGTGACCCCTTCTCCCCAAGTCGGAGAGAAGGTATACCTCAAGGCGCAACTGGTACGTGGCGTTTCTTTGCCCATCTCCCACTTCTTCTTGTCTGTCTTGAACCACTTCCAGGTCCAACCCCACAACCTCTCCCCCAATAGCATCCTAGTGCTTAGCAACTTTGCGGCACTTAGCGAGGGTTACCTAGGTATTAGGCCTAGGTTAGATCTGTTTGTCTACTTCTTCACCATCAAACGTGAAGCCGGACATAGCAAGGAGGAGCTTAGAAACTGCGGCACCATAAGCTTCAAGATCCGACCTGGCCGGCGCTTCCCCGACATTGTTGGCCACGAGTCGTGTAAGAACTGGTAGCGGACGTACTTCTACGGCCCCGACATTCCTTTGTCGGGCCGAGAAGCAATGTACCCGGACTTCGTGGATGGAGCCGCTGCTGAAGTCTCCACATGGCGGTCCCATGCCTCCCTTCCCTCCGACCTCAACGCTTCTCTCGCAATAAGGCGGATCGAATGGTTTGTGGATACGGGTCTGACCGGCTTGGACCTAGCCATGTGCTGGTTCATCTGTCGGATCCAACCTCTGCAGCACCGCACGAAGGTCATGCACGAGTACACCAGCGACCGAAGGGATACCCTCCGGATCTTCGAGGACAACTTCTCGAGCGACTCCGTGAAGTTCCGTCTTAAGTACATCGTCAAGGTGAAGGACAAGAAGCGTGGCTTCACCCTTACCTACGACATGTTCGTAAACGGAAAGTGCCCAAAGGTAGGTATTTATTCTCCGTGTGTGACATTGCTCCAGTTTTTCCATCTTGCTAATATCATCTTATCTAACACGGTGATTTCTCACTTAACAGCTTATGAATCTAGAGGAGGACAACCTGGCTGCCCAAATCTACGATCCCAAGATGAACAAAGTCATGGTCGTGTCCGACGATGACGCCCCATTGGCGCGAAATCGGAAGAGCTCCACCTCTGACGCTGCCGACGG
Source organism: Avena sativa (assembly GCA_916181665.1). Taxonomy (NCBI): domain Eukaryota; kingdom Viridiplantae; phylum Streptophyta; class Magnoliopsida; order Poales; family Poaceae; genus Avena; species Avena sativa. The sequence goes on along the minus strand of OV702283.1, from coordinate 356,433,008 downwards.
AGGTAAGAAAAAGAAGACGGAGGGTGGAGCCTCCAAAAAGAGTACTGCCGCCCTGGAGGCGGAAAAGAAGAAAGCCAATGGGATGTTTGCCAAAGCGCCCCCCTAGTGTAAGCTTCTCATTCTCCGACATTGTCTTGTTTATTTGTCTCATTCTTGTACTTATGCATTTTGCACGTTTCAGGAAGAAAGCCACAACCAGCCTCAAGAAGTCCTCTAAGACTCTTGGGGCTTCTAGAAATATTAAAGATATGCTGCACCGCGACTCTTCCCCACCATTGCCCCTGCTACTCCTGCCGTCAAGCCCTCCTCTGCTCCGACAAGCTCCCAAGCCCAGGAGGCACCAGGCCCTTCTGCCATGGAAGTGGATTCTGGCGCCTCTACCGAACTTGCGGTTATCGGCGAGCAGGCGACGCAGGAGAGCGCTGCTCTTCAAATGGCTGAAGCTCCGGCTAAGGATGCCATCGGTAGCGGCAAGGCGGTGGCGGTTGCTGGTACATCCTCCAAAGGCGGCGCCTCTGCTCCCCAGAAAACCTTAGTACTGCCAAAGATCATCTTCCCGATGCTTTCGCTGGGTAGCACAACTACGGTTCCTGGAGGAGTGCCGTCATCTCCGACGTGCGGTCTTGAGGAGCTACTCCGACAAGCAGACATCTTGCGAAGCAACAGCGTTTCTTTTGGCAAGCTGCTGGCCGAGAGTGCTACGAACCTCAAGATCATCGCACTTGTAATTTTTACTTTACCTTTTGCATTTCATATGAGTATCCCACTGTAGCCCCCGAGGATGTAGACGGAAAACCATTGGTTTTGCATCTATATGCTCTAAGAGTGACAAAGTTAGAAAAAACTCTCAGTGAAGAACCCAAGCATTTAGATGGAATGAATTATTCCGACTAGATGCTTTAAGAGTAGCATACACAGTGTTCATAATTTTAAGTGCTGTAGCCCCCAAGCTTCTAGTTGTAGCTGACTCAGTTCCGACTAGATACTTAAAGAAAAGCTAAGCATTTTGCCAAGTTAAAACTTTATACTGTAGCCCCCAAGCTTCTAGTTGAGAACTGAATTAGCTCCGACTTGATGCTTAAATAAAAGCTAAGCATATTGCTAAGTTAAAAACTCTCGCTGTAGCCCCCGAGCGCCTAGATGGAAAATTTCCGACTAGGGGCTCCAAGTAGACTAAACAACGACTTGACTTTGTATTTGTTTCCACAGAACGAGAATGCTCGGAGGGGCATGGCCAATGATAAGTACCAGAAGATGCACACGGACCTTAAAGCTGAAAAGGGTAAAACCGCCATCTTGAAGGAACAGATCATCAAAAACAAGAGTCTGTTTTCTTTTTGCGCATTTCTGTCTTACTTTTGTGCCTTCCTTATTCGAGTATTCATGGTGTACTTTGTTTTCTCCGACTTGCAGAACATGTCGCCAAGGCTAAGGATATTGTCGAGCAGTCCAAGCACATCCAGCAGCTGGACAGTGAGAACAAGATCCTTAAGAAGGAGAGGGAACAAATGCTGAAGATGCATGAGGATTCCATGAAAGCCCTGCAGGACTCTACCTCCGCTGAGATCAGTCGCTTGAAGGAGGAGCTTGCGATCCTAAAGGATCAGAAGCAAGATGCCGATGAGCAAAACCTTCGCAATAGCGAGGCGTTTAAGCTCCTCCAACAAGAGAAAGAATCCTTGGCGGACGTCGTCTGGTAGGCTAAGGCCAGCATCTTCAGTAAGTATCTTCCGCCTTGTAGCTCTGTAATCTAGATACTTTAGGATTTTTGAACTCATGCAATCGTTGTCGGAATTTTCAGCGCCCTTGGGTTTAACCCAGTCGCCTCCTTCGGACAAGGAATGCATGATTCTTGCCGGCAACTTCATCAACACCGCCATCACTCAAGCCAAGGAGATCGCCACGCCCCTGCATATTTACATCAAGGCTTCAGACTCCATGGTGAAGTACTCGGAGATTCTGCGCCGATCCCCCGAGCGTGTCGCAAGCTGGAAAGCTTCATGTGCACGGGCTGGCGCAAGGATGGCGTTGTCCATGGTGAAGGCACACTATGAAGGTGCCGACATCGACACGGTAACATCTGGTATCCCCGACGTGGATGATGACGGCAAGGAGATTGATCACGAAGCCATCCTGTCATCACTCGCGGGCTATGACACCAGGGTTGCCGAGTTGGTGGACGTCGACGTCTTTGTGCCCAGGAACTTTCTTGAAAATGCTGAGCCTGAATCTTCCGAGTCTCCTCACAGTGGTGACGCTGAGGGTGAATCTCCGGCTGGTGATGATGCGGCCTCCAAGTCCCCTGCACCCAAGGAGTGAAAAACACTTTGTAATTCTTGTTTCACCTTTGGAGTGTGCATTGAAAAAACTTGGTGATGTAATCTTAAGGTGTAAAACAATGGTTGTCGTATCCTGCTACTTTAAGAACTAATGCCCAGAATGTATATATTTTTTAAGCAAGTGCTGGCTTATCCATTACTCTAGTTTTTATGCTTGACTCTTCGTGAGTCGGAAGACTCGTTGTCGGAACCATGCGCTTAGGCGATGATACCCAATGGCACCGTCAATAAACTTAGCACAAAATCGCCGACAATAAGTGCCCAAAAGTCACTACTCCAGAATCCACATAAAAACAACAAAGAACGTGTAGACCAGAAAACTTAAGTCATGGCGACCATGTCGGTAGATTGCTTTTCTTCTGGAGCGGTTTTCCGCTTTGTACTGCTATTCCTCCGAGCTTGAGTTGGGACGGCTGTTGCCGGCAAAGAGCCACGAGCATCGTCGTCGGCAGCTGCGAACTCACTAGCTAACTGAATCATCTAATTCAAGTCAAGCTGATGATTATCCTGCAAGCGCTTCAGCTTATGTCGGAGTAACGTGCCTCTTTACAACCCATCGATGAAGGCGGCCATGGCGGTCTGGGCGTGCACTCCTGCGCAGGAATTCTTCATATCTAGCCAGCAGGAGAGGTAGGCGCGAGATGTCTCGTCTTTCTCTTGAACGCACCGCTGTAGATCGCCCACGGTGCAGGGACGCTTGTATGTACCCTCAAAGTTTTTGGTGAACGCTTCTTGCATGTCCAACCAGTTGTAGATAGATTTCTCCGGCAAGTCGTCGATCCATTGACGGGCCGTGCCCGCCAACATTAACGGGAGGTACTTGACGACGACGTTGGGGTTGCCTCCGGCAATCTCCACCGCGTTGTCGTAGTCCTGCAACCATGTGGCAGGCTTGGCGGTGCCGTCATAGGGATTGATGGTCTTGTCGATCCGGAAACCTTTGGGGTAAGTTGCGGACCGTATCCCAGGTCCAAAGCAACGTGGTCCCAGGTATGGTCCTTCCCGGGCCTCGTGGATCTTATCGATCCATGAACGTGCGTCGTATGGCTCCGGGTTCTTCTTCTTTTTGTCAACAGGGGATGGGCTGCGTGAACGACGCGGACCGCCTTCACCATGGTGACTGCTTGGCGGCGACGGAGGCGGAGGTGGCGGTGGGTTAGCCTTCTTGCTGTTACCCTCCTGCGACGCCTTGCGCCTGTCACGGTTGCTTGTCGGACGCGGAGGGTCATGGTGCGACCTGCTCTTGTGTCCTTCGTTGTGCTTTTCGTCATGACGGGTCTGCTCCGTGTTGTCGCGGATGACGATGCCACACTGCTTTGGTGGGGGCATATTTGTACGATGGTAAGCTTTATAGTCTTCCTGACGTCGGGGGGATCGGGGCGGTGGCGATGGACGGCGAGGTTGGGCTCTTTCTCCGTGGTTGGAGGATATGGGGATAGCGTCCTTCCTGTTGCGCGCATCCCTCCGTTTTCGTTCTGATGAACCCGTCCGCGATCCGACATCCTGAGGAGATCTGTTCCTTGGCGGTTTGTACTGGCTAGACCGGCAGAGCGCTGGGTCGGACTCAAGCCTCTGAGAGGTGGCCTTTTCCTACTGCTTTACCGCCTTGGCCACTAGGTCATAGACCTGTTCCACTGCCTTCGGCGATCTATCCTGCTCCAGAAGGGTCTTGGCGACGGCTAGGTTAAGGAGTGGGGTGGGCATGACCTGCTTGCCTTCACTGTCAATGTATGGCTTGGCCTGTGCCGGCTTCGAGGGAGCCCATCATAGGTTGCGTCATACACCAGGATCGTTGATGACGCGAGCCGGAGCCTTCTTAGCCTTCTGCTGCTGCAGCAGAGTCTTGTACTCAGCCTCCATTGCTCTTGCTTTCTCTATGGACTTCTGCGTGTTGACCAGATCTTGATCTAGTTTAGTGCCTTGCTCCGTGATGTCTTGCGCTTCCTCCAGCAGTTGCTGGCGCTTCTCGTCAAGCTGAGTCACATTCCGGATATGATCAACGGTTAGTGGCTCAACGAGGAGGTTGCCATACATCACCCTATCAGCTGGGGTAACATGTACTGCTGTCGACGTGGATGCTGGAGGCGGAAAGTTTGCGGTGTTGTTGTTGCTCGGCCCGGTGCCGAGTTCCTGCGGCTGCTGCACTGGTTTAGGCGGAGGAGGCATGACTCTTGCGCGATCATCGTCGGCAGCAATAAGTGGCCCCTTCCCCTTATCCAGTGCTGTAGGCGGAGCTTGCCTGGGTTGGTCTTAATCCATCGTTGTCCCAATGGTGACGAACACCCCTCGGGACATGACGGTGTTATTGGCTTGTTCGTCGCGCGAATACTCCTCCTCCATCTCCTTCATAGCGGAGTCTAGCTCTTCTGGACTGAAGTTTATCTCCTCGGAATCTGCACTGAAATCAGCATAAAGCGCGTCAATGACAGAGTCGGAGGGTGCCAGGACTTCCTCGATGACGGGCGGTGGAGGTGCAATGGCCTCGACAATGACTGGAGGTGGTGGCGCTGCTGCGACTATGGCGGCCGGAGGCGGTGGTGGTGGTGGCTGAATCGGAGGTGCTCCGTCAATGAGCGCAAGCGCTGTCTGAGCTGCCTCTTCAGCCTCCGCGTAGTTGTTGACGGTGTTCACCATGCCTTTGAAGGTGAGGCGTCCTGACGCCTGTTGCCGTCTTAGAGAATGTCAGAGAAGCGTGCCGTGGTCCAGTCCTTCCACAAAGTGATAGATGCCATCATCATTGGGGTAATTGTCCAGGTCGGCCCGTATACGGAGCCACCTGGCGAGGTAATCGCGGGGTTTTTCGCCCTCTCTCTGAACGCAGCGCGCCAGATCGAAGATGGTAACTACGCTGACGAACTTGGATCTCTGATGTCCAGACGCACGGGCGAAGCCGACGGATTTGCAGTGATCTTCCACCTTTATATCCTGCACAAGGGAGGTTTGGGTGGGCCTTGAATTTTTCCGATCTGTGCCGGCAAACTCCGAGGAGAGGTCCGACATCGATCCTTCTGCGAACATATCCTGCCCGTAGGCGGTCCGTGCGGGTCTTGAATTTTTCCGATCTCTGCCGGCAAACTCCAAGGAGAGGTCCGACATCGATCCTTCCGCGAACGTATACTGCCCGTAGGCGGTCCGTGCGGGTCTTGATGCTCCTCCGACTCCCAGGGAACTAGTGCCCGAGTCGGTTTCGCCGATGAAGAGGTGGATGTCTCCGATAGGAAACGATCGAACACCGCGTAGGGTTCGTCTTTGCCGGGATCCAGAACTCGTCGGGTGGGACGGTCGGAACGTTGCCGGAGAAGAGAACACGACCGATGGCTATGGTTGCGCCGATTCCCGCGAAGATCTTGGTCCTCGCCCGCTGAAGAGCCTGAAGCGCCTCTTGCCCCACGGTGGGCGCCAACTATCGTGGTATTGCCGACGAGTACGCCATGGAGGGGTCCTCACAGTGCATGTTTAGAGACGTGGGGTAAGGCGGACGGTTGACGGGTATGAGGTAACACAGCTTACCCAGGTTCAGATCCCACAACGGTGGCGGAATCCTACTCCTGCTATAAATCACTATAATGGCAATACGCTGAGTTACGTCGATTAGGTTCGCTGTGCGAGGTGACTAGAAAGTCTAAGTTATCGTCTGAGATTGTGCCCTAAAGGCTCCCATAGGCCCGGCTTATATAGTCGTCAGGTCCTAGGGTTACAGGGAAAAGTCCTAGCCGGACAGGTTACAGAGTTCTACACCGTCTATTACTAGTCTTGTGTATCTTGCACTCCAAGGCTCCGGGTACGCTGGTGACTCCACCGTAGCCTTCCTTTATCCGGCATGGGCCTCCCTTCTGGATCCACCTAACTGGGCCGCCCAGCAGGCCATAGACCATGCTACCAACTATGGGCCACCCGGGTTAGTAGGATAAGAGACATGCTATGAGGATACCCATATAGCATATCCCCAACAACTGATTTCCTTTGGATTCGGGATCGGGGCGTGGTCACCGCTGTTCTAATTGGGGCATTTGGTTAGGTTGCAAGTCCGTGTTCTTCACTTTGTAACCTTTAATTCCTACTAATGTGCAATGGATTTTGCATCAGATTCTGTATGGAGAACTATGGGCCAGTGGCGCGCACGTCCACTACGGACAGTGATGGTCCCATCAGTTTCCTTAAAAGTTGCCTAAAAAAGGTAATGGATTAGCATATTCGTTGTGTTCTTCCATTCTTTCCCATGCCGAAAGTGGTTGTCTGCAACTTGGATGTATCCCTGTACTCAAAGTTGTCTCTGTCCACATCATGTTTTTGTGGAAGCCTCTATGACGCCATATTGTTCTTTATTTCTTGTAGCACGGTGGTACATACCTACGAACTTGCGGTTCTCCAGGTGCGTGATACGTCGGAAACGTATCTATAATTTTTGATGCTCCATGCTTATTTAGTATCTACTTTGCTTTTCTTTGTCTTACTTTGAGGTATTTTTATATCTTTTCTAGAACTAACCTATTAACAAGTTACCACAGTGCCAGTTGCCTGTTTTCTTTTGTTCTTGGTTCTAGAAAGGTAGAAAATCAATATTCTCGGAATTGGACAGGACAAAAGGCAAAGTCAATAACTTTTTGTGGGGGGGGGCAAAGAATCTAGAAGACGAGACGGAGACGCAAGCCAGGGCAGCCATACCCCTCCTAGGCGCGGGTGGGCCCTGCCCCGCGCCTAGGTAGCGTGTGGGGCCCCTGGCCACCTCCCAGCCTCGCCTCTTCGCCTATAAGAAGCCCCCGATGCAGAAACCCTAAGTACCCGATCAATATTCCACGAAACCTTTTGTAGCCGCCTCCACCGTCGTCCCTAGATAGGGGATCTGAAGATCTTCCCGGCACCCTGCCGGAGGGGAGATCATCTTGGAGTCCTTCTCTCCGGTATGATGCGTGAGTAGTTCCACCTTGGACTATGGGTCCATGTAGTAGCTAGATGGTTGTATCTCCTCCTTTGTGCTTTCATGTATTGATCTTGTGAGATCCTTTCATGATCAAGATCTAATCTATTTGTAATCATGCATGTTGTGTTTGTGGGGATCTGATGGATATTGAGATTATTATGTTGGTTTGATTAATGGTTTTGTCTTTATGATTCTATCATGTCTGTGTTGTTTGTGATCTTGCATGCTCTCCGTTGTTAGTAGCTATCTTGGCCAAGTGGTTGCTAATGACTCCAAGAGGGGGTATTTATGCTCGATAGTGGGTTCATGCCTCTAGTTTCCAAGGGACGTGACAGAAATCTCTTCGGTTGTAGATGTGCTGTTACCACTAGGGAGAAAAGAACGGTCTCTTGTTCATGGAACATGTGGAATGTTTACCTTACACACTTTGCTTAAATTAGTTGTCTGTTGTTTGCAACTTAATACTGGAAGGGGTTTGGATGATAACCTCAAGGTGGACTTCTAGTCATAGATGCACTTGGATGGCGGTCTATGTATATTGTTGTGTTTCCCAATCGAATCTCATTGGATCTTTCTTACTAGTATTGCATTGTTATGCCTTGCTCAGTTCCTGTCAATTGCCCTACTGTAATTTTTTTACCCTTCATGCCATGTTGTTTATCTAAGGAGATCACCTCTAGTGAACTATGTCCAATCTTTACCATTGATACATATCCCACTGTTACTTGTTTACTTGCTGCAATCCACCATTACCTTTCACACCATATGTTTAATCCTTTGTTACAACAAACCAGTGAGCTTGAAAATCTCACTGTTTGGTTGGAGCAAAGTCTTGAGTTTGTGTTCTGCAGGTCTCCGCATTGCTTGCAACACCTGTGTGACATTTCCTTCCTCCTACTGGTTCGATAACCTTGGTTTTTTACTGAGGAAAAACTGTTGTTGTGCTGCTTCACACCTTCCTCTTGGGGTTCCCAACAAAGTGCTAATCAGCACCATCAGTGCGGCAAACAGCATGATACCCCCACATGCCAGAGGATCCGTCCAATACCACTACTCACCAAACAAGCGCAAGGCCACTGCCCAGCTGGGAGGGCCCAACTTAAAGAGAAGGGTATTTTTTTCAATCCACTTACCATGGTGCAGTCTGATTTAATTATTATCCGCTTGGTGTCATGCATGCTTATCAGATGTTCAGAAACATGTGTGATTTTATTAAGTCAAGAACTGTGTTTATGTGAATCCAGATCTAGATCTGTCTGACTGTCTCATACACAGTCATATATATATGACTACTATGTACTGCATTGAACTGTTGAGCTATGTTGCTATTTACTCAGAATGAAGGTGCTGTTGAGGAAGCTGAGGCTACTGCAGAGGCTAGTAGATTGCTCATGCCCCCACCAAAAGCGAACATTGTCTACACGACGAGGAAGCACAAACACAGTACCCAGGTTCGCACTGACATCTCTAAGAAGTGGGTATAATTTGGAAATCCACAATTTCACATGTTATGATTTTCTGTGCTATTGTTATCAACTATACTTATCATAGCTTTACGCTCATCCTAAGTTCACAAACATCAAAGTTGTTTGCTTTTCAAGCAATGATTTTGTCTGATATTATTAGATTTACATGATATTTATATAATTTAACATTTCCACTTAATTTCATTTAGTACCACGCACCAGCTACTCATCTTTTTCTTCTAGAAAGGGGGGCCATGTATGCCCTTCCAAAGGCATATGGAAGAAAAATGGTGCATAGCCACCCTTCGCGAAGGGTACCCATGGTATCAGGTATGGATTCCAAGCGGTTTAGAACGACTTGGTGTAATATCTTGTATCTCACTTTACTTATTGTCGTCTTACTTGTCTATCAATTTTCTCATGAAGGTTGTCCCTTGTGTCGCTCGCCCCATTATAAACAAGATGTTCGGAAACGACAAGTTTCTAACTCTGTATACCGAGGACCCAAAAGGTGTGCGACAACTATATGATTTGGATGTCTCACTGACGATGGACACCACCTATTTGGGTGGTCGGGGTTGGTCCAAGTATGTCCGTCAGAATGGTCTGAAGCAGGGGGACGAGGTAGCACTCGATTTAGCAAGCTTGGGAAGATACTTGCAAGCCATCGTACATCTTTAGACCAAATGGCCAAGAACACATGTAGTACTAATTAATTTTCTTATGTACTCATCACAACCTGTGATGACTATTCTGCACCATTTTCTTCTAATCGTATGACTCTTACCACTTGTGCAGTCCGTTTCCAAAAGGGTGCCAGCATCAAGATGCTGGCACCTACACTGGCCACAGTTCCTGCAACAACACCTGTTAACCTAAGTAGGAGAAATAATAGATGTAGTATCTTAATTTTCTTTTATACTCTCGTCACTATCTAGAAGTGTAAGAACTCATTTTTCTTGGACACATCTCATATGCCTCCCTGAACACTCCTGCAGTCCCCTTACCTCCCCCGAAAGGTAGCCAGCATCAAGCTGCTGGCACTGACACAGGACCTAATTCCTGCTCCGCCACATATTGACCGAAGGAGAAAGATTGGAGGTAGTGGTAACTTAATTTGCTTGTGTACTCATCACATCCTCTGATCACTGTATTGTGAGTAATTGTTGCAGTATAAGAGCCATTTTATTGCACACATCTCACATGCCTATACCATCCCTGCAGTCAGCTTACCTACCCGTTAGAATAAATGTAGCATCAAGCTGCTGGCGCCAGTGCCGACAACGGTTCTGGCTCTTGCACCAGCCCCTCTTCAATTAACTGCATCAGCACCAACTCCTGCACCAGCACCAGCCCCAGCACAAGCAGTGGCACCATCTCCTGCACCAGTCCCTGTTCCTGCACCAGCACCACCTACTGCACCAGCCCCACCATAGGCACCAGCGCAAGCTCCTTGTTAGATCGTATCCTACACATATTTCATCTCAAGGTCACACTGAATTATGTTTGTGAGTGGCGGCAGATAAACTGCTCTCAATGTCTTCTGAAGTTTCACATGATTCGGTTCATTGCTCTTATTAATTATGCATCTATCTCTTTCTTTGAATCAAAAATTTCCTAAGAGTGCCACAAAGCAACTCGAGGCCAGACAAAAGGGCACAATATCCTTCATTCATGATGCAGAGAGAAGGAGTGCTAGTCGAGGGATGATATGCCATTAACTGGATTGATGGGCGCTTGGCAGCTACTTCTTGATGGACCGAGTTCTGGAAAGCTACCAAACTTACCATTGGAAGAATGGTCAAGGTCGATGTATCTTGATGCCCTGATTGCAACAGTCTGGTCATGCAGTTCCTAGTTGTTTAGCTCTTTGGTTGCATGCTATCATAATTAATTATGTGGTTGTCTTATCTCCACTCATCATATATGGATGGTAAAACTATGATAACCTTTTGCTGGATTGGAGCTATGACTAGTACATACTGGTATGGTATATTTGTATCTATATGACGGTTTCCTATATGACCAAGACCAACTATTATGACAATGATTGTGTTCCATCTTAATATGTGAGGAGGAGGTTGCACACAAAAGCAGAATTGATCATCAGTTTTGCTTGCTCCAGTGATTTGACGTGTTTGGAGAATAGGGCAAACTGATTGTTGGCATGGTTTTTAGAGCTGAAGCAAGAAATGGTCGGTTCCATCTGTACTACTATTGAATTTCAGTGTCTGTATTGCTAAATCGGTCATTTTGAAATGCTGCTGAATTGGTCAAGTGCTGCTGAATATGAACTAGGAATCTGTTAATATTTTCTATGTCTAGTTATGTACTACTGAATCATTCAAATGCTACTAAATTTGTAAAATTTATGTCGCTGCTGCTAGGCTGCTTGCACTGGAGCTTTTTTATGTGTTTCATCGGAACCGTTGGTTGTGTTTTGGACGGTGATGAGAGGCAGATAGGAGATATAGCGTGATTTCACCAAGTGAAGTCATTGGATACCGGTGCAGTCTTGGCGCACGTGGTGTGTGTCTCTGGTTCTTTAGATATTTTTACATGAACATATCTATCAAAATAAAAGAATTATCGCCTTTTCCCACTTCATCGGTGAGGTATGGTTCCCTTTGTACTACTATTGAATTTTAGTGTCTATATTGCTGAATCAGTCATTTTGAAATGCTGCTGAATTGGCCAAGTGTTGCTGAATATGAACTAGGAATCTGTCTATTTCTCTGTCTTATTATGTACTGCTGAATCATTCAAATGCTACGAAGTTTGTGAAAAATTATGTTGTTGTGCTGGGCTGTTTGCACTAGAGCTTTTGTCTGTGTTTCATTAGAACCATAGGTTGTGTTTTGGACACTAATGAGTGTGATTTTACCAAGTGAAGTCATTGCATACCAGTTCTGGGGCACGCGGTGTGTGACTCTGGTTCTTTTGATATTTTTATGTGAATGTATATGTCAAAAGAATTATCGCTTTTTCCCCTTCCGACGGTGAGGTCTTTGTTCTGAATCAAGAGGATCCACATCAGAATATAGAGTTTACTAACGACGAGATGAAAGCTAGTATCTTTTGATTTCTTTGTTCTAGTGGCAACGCGCATAGTTATATGTGTGATGTCTTAAGTTTGAATCCTCTGTGCTTGACAAATATGTTTTGGGGTTTCCATTATTTTGCTTTACAGAGAGGCTGACATGGCGTACCCATCGGCCTGCAGCATCGCTCTTAATTTTCTTCTAGCAATATTGCTTTACAGAGAGGCTGACATGATTTCTTCTAGCAAAATTTATGTGCGAAGAGGCTGACATGGCGGACCCACTAGCCTGCAGCGTCCCTATTAATTTTCTTCTAACAATATTGCTTTACAGAGAGGCTGACATGACGGACCCACCACCCTGCAGCTCCCTCTTAATTTTCTTCTAGCAATATTTCTTTGCGGAGAGGCTGACATGGCGGACCCACTAGCCTACAAAGTTCCTCTTAATTTTCTTCTAGCAATATTGCTTTACGGAGAGGCTGACATGACCGACCCACCAGCCGGCAACGTCCCTGTTAATTTTCTTCTGGCAAGTATTTCTTTACGGAGAGGCTAACATGACGGCCCCACCAGCCTATAGCGTCCATGTTAATGTATGGGTTTGAAAAAAAGAAGTTAAGTACTTATACAGAGAAGCTGGCATCAGGGACCCACTAACCAGGACATACCAGAGATGCTAACATGTGGGCTCCAGCAACAAGACCATACATGACTTCCACATCTAGCTACGTTGCCAAAATGAAAACAATAGATGCAGCCGAAAAAAGTCCATGCACACGTTTCATTTACATAGATATTGACATGAAATTAAAAGAAAAGATATTGACATGTGGGACCCACCAACGAGACCTTATACACGTGGTGCCACATCGAGCAACGTTGCCAAATTTCAAATAGGGAGGCACGAGCGAGAAAAAAGTCCAGCATGCACATGTATATTCCAATGAGAGGCTGACATGGGGGGCCAACCAGTCTGTATAAACGGCTGATACATCGAGCAACGTTGACAAGTTCGAAACACGAAGGCACGAGCATGAAAAAAGTCCAGCATGCACACGTTTCTTCTAATGAGAGATGACACGAGGACCCATCAGCCTGTATAAATGGCTAATGCATCGAGCAACATTGCCAAGCTTGAAACACGGAGGCACGAGCGAGAAAAAAAGTCCAACATGCACACGTTCTTATAATGAAATGCTGACATGTGGGACCCCGGAGCGTGACCAAACGGCAGATTCGTCAAGCAACCCTATATAGTTAGAACAAGGTAGCACTAGAGAAGGCACGATTCTTCTAATGTAAGGCTGGCATATGGGACCCACCAGCCTGAATAAACGGCTGATTCAGGGAGCAACGCTATCAAGTTAACACGGAGGCGCGACCCATGGCAAAAATTTCATCATACACACGTTTAATGAGAGTATGACACGTGGGACCTAGTTGTGTGATTATGCATCTGGCAGCGTTATCAAGTTTGGAACAGGGTAGCGCGACCGAGGGAAAAAATCCATCATACACACGTTTTTTCTAATGAGAGGATGACATGTGGATCCAGATGCGTGATTAAACGGCAGCGCAATCAAGTTCGGAACAGGGTAGCGGGAGTGAAGGAAAAAATTCCATCATACACATGATTCTTCTAATGAGAGGCTAGCATGTGGGACCCAACATTGTGATTAACGGTAGATAGTTCGAGCAACTTTATCGAGTTCAAATCATGGAGGCACGAGCCAAGGAATTTTTTTATCATGCACATGTTTCTTCTGATGAGACGATAACATGTGGAGCCCAACTGCGTGATTAAACTATGCATCTAGCAGCGCTATCAAGTTCGGAACATGGTAGCAGGAGCGAAGGAAAAAAATTCCATCATACACACAATTCTTGTAACGAGAGGCTGACATGTGGGACCCAGCATCGTGATTAACAGCAGATAGATCGAGCAACGTTATCGAGTTCATATTAGGGAGGCACGAGCCAAGAAAAAATCTATCCTGCACACGTTTCTTCTAGTGTGAAGATGACACGTGGAACCCAGCAGTCTAATTAAACCTAAGATGCATCGAGCGACGCTATCAAGTTCGAAACATGGAAGGAAAAAATTTCATCATACACACGATTCCTCTAATGTGAGGCAGACATGCGGGGCCTAGCAGCCTTACTAAACAGAAGAGGCATCAAACAACTTTATCGAGTTCAAATCAGGGAGGAACGACCGAAAATTTTGGTCCGCTAGAGTCACTGATGTTTGGGACCCACACGAAAAAAAATACTTTGGCAAGTCAACATCTCGCGAGGAAGAAGAAATCTTACTTCTGCCACGCGCCTGGCGAGCTTTCTCCATATTTTTAGCCATTGCGTCATACTGGAGGGGCTCGAAACCGGAAAAAAAAGTTTTGCATCGGCCATGGTCGAGCCGAGATTTTCGTCACGGAAAAGGCGCCTTCTACAACGGACGACCAACGGGCCCGTTCGTTGCGAAAGAAAACATTTCTTATAGTGTGATAAACGTGATTTTCAAGTTTACAGCTAAGGCGTATGCATCTAGGGTCTCTCCGATTGCACATAGAGTCATTTATAGGAGACAGACGACATTCATCAAAGGTAGATGCAATCATGATGGAATTCTATCGCTTAATGAGATTGTCTATGAAGTGCGAGTAAAGAAGTTTGGGGGCATCTTCGTCAAATTAGATTTTTAAAAGGCATATGATCGAGTTAACTGGGGTTTTCTTCAATCAGTGCTTATCAAGAAGGGCTTTGAATCAGGGGTGGTCCATAGGCTCATGCAGCTTGTCCAGGGAGGACAAACATCTATAAACATTTATGGTGTCATCGGCCTTTTTTTTAGAAATGCTAGAGGGGTGCGGCAAGGGGCCCCCTTGCCGCTGATCCTATTTGACTTTGCAGTAGATGCGTTTTCTAGGATTTTGGAAATTAAAGGGCGAGGGAGGATGGTCATATCAAGGGTCTAGTACCTCATCTCATTCCTGGGGGAGTGTCCCATATGCAGTATGCGGATGTTATCATGGTGATGATTGAACCAGACGAGATGGGAATTGCCAACCTAAAGTTTTTGCTGCTTTGCTTTGAAAATGAGTGGGCTCAAGATCAATTTTCGAAAAGCGAGGTAGTGTTCTTAGGGAAATATCAGGCCGAGCAAGCCAAGATTTCCAATCTACTCAATTGCAAGCTGAGCCATTTCCCCATCAAGTATCTCGGGATGCCGATGAGTGATAGGCGATTGAGTAGAGAGGACTGGGAGTTCTTAGTGGGAACCGTGGGTCATAGGGTGGACCAGTGGCAAGGAAATTTCATGTCTTCGAAGGCTAGGATAACTTTGACTAATACCTGCCTCTCGAGCTTGCCGACCCACGCTATGTGCGTCTACTTGCTTTATGATGGAACACACGCGGGTATGGATAAGTGTAGGTGTCGATACTTTTGGGAAGGGGTCGGTGCTCAAAGGAAATATCACGTTGTGGAATGGGCGACGGTGTGTTCTTCCAAGGAGGATGGAGATTGGGGATCACCAGCACAAAGCTAATGAATTTTGCGCTTCTCACCAAGTGGGTGTGGAGGATTTGCAAAGGCACTAGTAGAAAACAGGCTATCCGTTCGCGCCCCCTAACAGCATTAGTCCCGGTTGCGCCATGAACCGGAACTAATACTGGCACGCGTCCCGGTTCGAGCAGGCACGGTGGCCGAAGGCATGCGTCCCGGTTCGTAAGGGGTCATGCGTCCTGGTTTATAACACAAACCGGGACTAAAGGTTGGGCGTCAGCCACGTGGCGTGGCACACACGTTTAGTCCCGGTTTATGTTACAAACCGGGACGGATGATCCCGCCCTCTATAAATACGACGCCCCAGCCCTCTGTCTTCCCTCTGTTTTTTCTTGCTGGAAGGTGTGAGAGGTGTGCTAGTTTATTTTTTTCCTATGCATGCATTCAAGGTGTTTGATGAAATGTTTGAGTGAATGATCTCATTCAATTTCTCACAGAACAAAAATATAGAAGGTGTCCGAGACGCACTTGAGCTTTCTCCTCTTTATTTCCCTCGATCGAGGTTAGCAATCTTATTTTTTTCTCTGTCATTGATACAATGCATGTGTCGATGTGAATTGTTCATTTCACTATTTATGATGTCCTGTTTTTGATAAACTTACTTATATGATGCAGATGAACGGTCGGGAATGGATGTACGGTGACCGGCGTGTACCCGGGTACATTAAAGGCGTGGATTAATTTATCGATGTGGCTACGGCAAACAAAGAGAATGATTTTATACGTTGTCCATGTGTTCATTGTCGGAACAACAAGGAGTACTCTTCCTCGAAAATCATTCGCGGCCACCTGGTTATGAAAGGTTTCATTCCCAACTATAATTGCTAGACCAAGCATGGGGAAAGAGGGGTTATGATGGAAGACGGTGAAGAAGAAGATGATGATAACAACTATCATCATATGTTTCCTGAATACAGTGATACTGCAATGGAAGACAATGAAGAGGAAGGAGGTGAAGGACGTGCATCACATGAGCCCGCTGATGAACTTGGTAGGGTCATTTCTGATGCAAAGCGAGACTGTAAAACAGAAAATGAGAAGTTGAAGTTAGAGGGCATGTTTGAAGATCACAAGAAATTGTTGTACCCAAATTGTGAAGATGGCAGTACAAAGCTCGGTACCACACTGGAATTGCTGCGATGGAAGGCAGAGTGTGGTCTAACTGACTCCTCATTTGAAAAGATGTTGAAAATAATGAGGCCGAAGTTTCCAAAACATAACGAACTTCCCGAGAGTACCTACGAAGCAAAGGAGACTCTCTGTCCTCTAGGATTAGATGTGCAAAAGATACATGCATGCATTAATGACTGCATCCTCTACCACGGTAAGGAGTATGAGAATTTAGATAAATGTCTGGTATGCAATGCATTGCGGTATAAGATCAGACAAGATGACCCTGGTGATGTTGAGGGAGAGCCCCTTTGGAAGATGGTTCCTGCTAAGGTTATGTGGTATGCTCCTATAATACCAAGGTTGAAACGCATGTTCAGAAACAAAGAGCATGCCAGGTTGTTGCGATGGCACAAAGAAGACCGTAAGAAAGACGGGAAGTTGAGACACCTTGCTGATGGGTCACAGTGGAGAAAAATCGAGAGAGACTTCCCGGACTTTGCAGGTGACGCAAGGAACTTATGGTTTGGTCTAAGTACGGATGGCATGAATCCTTTTGGGGAGCAGAGCTACATTCACAGCACCTGGCCCGTGACTCTAGGTATCTACAACCTTCCTCCTTGGTTGTGCATGAAGCGTAAGTTCATTATTATGTCAGTGCTCATCCAAGGCCCGAAGCAACCGGGCAACGACATTGATGTGTACCTTAGGCCATTAGTTGAAGAACTCTTATAGCTGTGGGGCAAACCAGGTGTACATGCGTGGGATGAGAACAAACAGGATCCATTTGATCTACGAGGGTTGCTTTTCGTAACCATCAATGATTGGCCTACTCTTAGTAACCTTTCAGGATAGACAAACAAGGGATATAAGGCATGCACGCACTGTGTAGATAAGACTGAAAGTACATATTTGCATAAATGCAAGAAGGTTGTGTACCTGGCGAATCGACGATTTCTTCCGACCAATCATCCTGTAAGAAAGAAAGGCAAGCATTTCAAAGGTGAGGCAGATCACCGGAAGAAGCCTGAACTCCCTGCTGGTGATGATGTATTTGGTATGGTCAAGGACATAGAAGTAATCTTTGGAAAGGGTCCCGGCGGTCAATCAGTTCCGAACGACGTCGCTACAGGACACACATCCATGTGGAAGAAGAAATCTATATTTTGGGAGCTGCCATATTGGAAAGTCCTACGTGTCCGCTCTTCAATCGACGTGATGCACGTGATGAAGAATCTTTGCGTGAACCTTCTAGGATTCCTAGGCGTGTATGGGAACACAAAAGATACACCAGAAGCAAGGGAGGACCAACAAATTATGAAAGACCCAAAGAACATGCATACACAGAACAAGACGGATAAAGGGCATCACTTAAGTCGTGGCGGCTATGCTCTTACCAAAGCAGAGAAGGAAATCTTTTTTGAAGTCCTTTACAGTATCAAGCTGTCGTCTGACCTCTCATATAATACAAAGGGGATAATAAATATGGCAGAGAAAAAGTTCCAAAACCTGAAGTCTCATGACTGTCACGTGATTATGACGCAGTTGCTTCCGATTGCATTGAAAGGGCTTCTACCGGAAAATGTTCGAGTACCCATTGTGAAGCTGTGTGCATTCCTCAATGCAATATCTCAGAAGGTAATCAATCTAGATATTCTGCCAAGGTTACAGAAGGATGTGGTACAATGTCTTGTTAGTTTTGAGTTGGTGTTCCCACCATCCTTCTTCAATATTATGACGCATCTCCTGGTTCACCTAGTGGAAGAGATTGCCATTCTCGGTCCTGTATTTCTGCATAATATGTTCCCCTTTGAGAGGTTCATGGGAGTCTTAAAGAAATATGTTCATAACCATGCTAGACCAGAAGGAAGCCTCTCCAAGGGATATGGAACAGAGGAGGTCATTGAGTTTTATGTTGACTTTATTCCTGACCTTAAGCCAATTGGTGTTTCTGACTCGCGGCATGAGGGAAGACTAAGTGGAAAAGGCACGCTAGGAAAGAAAGCAATAATATGTAGGGACGGGGATTCTTTCACTAAAGCACACTACACAGTTCTACATAATTCCACCTTGGCAACTCTGTATATCGAGGAACACAAGAATATTGTACGCTCCAAAAACCCGGGGAAGCCTGAATCATGGATTACAGATGAACACATGAAGTCTTTCGGTGGTTGGATGCGGACACATCTCTTGAATGACACCACTGTTGGAGATCAGCTATACTTGTTGGCCGCGTCACCATCTTCTACTATATTGAATTTCCAAGGGTATGAAATAAATTGGAATACATTCTACACGATCGTCCCAGATAAAAAGAGCACCAACCAAAATAGTGGTGTCCTCTTTGATGCAGCAGACGAGAATGGGCAAAAGGACACATACTATGGTTACATATAGGAGATATGGGAACTAGACTATGGAGTCTCTTTTAAGGTCCCTTTGTTTCGCTGCAAATGGGTCAACCTGAATGGGGAAGGGGTAAAGATAGACCAGTTGTACGGAATGACAACAGTTGATCTCAACAATCTTGGTTATAGAGATGAACCATTCGTCCTAGCCAATGATGTGTCTCAGGTTTTCTATGTGAAGGACATGTCCTCCAGACCGATAAAAAGAAAAAATATGCAAACGAATATATCATATGATGAGCCAAAGCGTCACATAGTTCTTTCAAGGAAAAGAAACATCGTGGGAATCGAGGACAAGACAGACATGTCAGAAGATTATAATAAGTTTGACGAAATTCCGCCCTTTACAGTGAAAACTGACCCAAGCATTCCGTTAAGTAAAGAAGATGCTCCATGGTTACGTCTGAAGCGATCATAAGGAAGGACATATGCCAAGAAGTTCATGCTCATATTGTGTAACTCTAGTTCATGTCTGGCCGGGATATCTTATGATGTTTGTAATTTTCCAAGTTTAATAAATGTATTGAGTGTTAGTCCCGGTT
The DNA here is from genome assembly GCA_916181665.1 of Avena sativa. Taxonomy (NCBI): domain Eukaryota; kingdom Viridiplantae; phylum Streptophyta; class Magnoliopsida; order Poales; family Poaceae; genus Avena; species Avena sativa. Next base: position 356,413,612 of record OV702283.1, on the reverse strand, counting down.
TGTGGCTTGACCGGGACTATATATAGGGGGGCCTTTAGTCCCGGTTTTGTAGTCTAGGTTTTTAATATTAATAAATGTCTTGAGTGTTAGTCCCGTTTTGTGGCTGGACCGGGACTAAAGGGGGCCTTTAGTCCCGATTCGTAGAACTACTTTCCCGAACTATGAAGAAGTTGTCCCGATTCGTACTTACCATTAAGATCTGATCTCCAAACCTGGGTGGTCACATATTAGGGAGTTCCTCTATGACCAGTTTCTTGGAGATGCTGGAGGACTGGGATCCGGCGGCATCTCCCTGAAACTGGTCGTAGTGGTGTCCCTGCTCTCGCACACCATCTTGCAGCTTGTAACTTCTCTAACTAGATCAATACACCTGGGAGCTAACTAATTTCACATATTAGGGAGTGCCTCTATGACCAGTTTCTTGGAGATGCCGGAGGACTGGGATCTGGCGGCATCTCCCTGAAACTGGTCGTAGTGGTGTCCCTGCTCTCGCACACCATCTTGCAGCTTGTAACTTCTCTAACTAGATCAATACACCTGGGAGCTAACTAATTTCACATATTAGGGAGTGCCTCTATGACCAATTTCTTGGAGATGCCAGAGGACTGGGATGCGGCGGCATCTCCCTGAAACTGGTCATAGTGGTGTCCCTTCTCTCGAAAACCATATTGGAGATGCCTCAATCTGGCTGGAGGACTGGACTCACAAGGATGCCTATTTATAGTACAAGCAGCTTGGCATAGTGTCGACACTTACGACATAATGTCAACACTCACCCCTATTATTAGTGTTGACTCGTTTAGTCTCGGTTGGAGACACCATCCGGGACAAGGTACACGCCGCACGACATAATGTCGACACTCACCCCTATCATTAGTGCTGCCTGGCCCAGCATGCCGAAATCCCTCCAACTGGGACTAAAGATGAACCTATCAATGTTGTTGTGCCCATATTATGCATGCATGTGGACATTGGTATGGAGAACAATGTTGCAGGAGGAAGTTTTCCTTTTCGTCGCACGGAAAAGCCATTTTCCATTTTCCGAGCGCAAAAAACGGGTCGTTTTGTGAAGTAACCACCAAATTGCTGTTTCAAAATGCTATCGTCCAATTTTTATAAAATACTAGATCACCTTACATGGACTATCTCCTAACCGGGACATCTCAAACCTTGTCCATCCCGGGTAAAAAGGACAAATGTCTGCCGAATCGGCAGGAAGTGGGTCCGGTTTGTACTACAGGTACATGATCTAACGCCCGTGATTTTTTGAAAAAATCATTTTTAGACTTGCAATATGTGGTTACTTCAGATATTGAATGCAAGTTCTAATGATGCTCGTCCCCTATCTTCATGCACACCGGTTCGACCACAGTTAGAAATTCAAAAAATTCAAAACGGGCATAAGAAATTCAAAAAATACGAACAATGTAAATCCTTCGCGTGGTGTCATATTATGTGACATAGTTGCAAGGAAAAATACCAGACTTGGTATATGATCATGTCTCGAAAAAACCTTCACAAAATGACCTATCATGTTCGAGGTTTCATGGCTTTCGGTCCAAATGACCGATGTTATATGCTGAATCACGGCATAGTTTCTGATGTTGTGCCCATATTATGAATGCATGTGTACATTGGTATGGAGAACAATATTGCAGGAGGAGGTTTTCCTTTTCATCGCACGGAAAAGCCATTTTCCGAGCGCAAAAAAGGGTCGTTTTGTGAAATAACCACCAAAATGTTGTTTCAGAATGCTACCGTCCCATTTTTCTAAAATACTAGATCACCTTACATGGACTATCTCCCAACCGGGACTTCTCAAACCTTTTCGTCCATCCGGGGTAAAAAGGACAAATGTCTGCCGAATCGGTAGGAAGTGGGTCCGGTTTGTACTACAGGTACATGATCTAACGCCCGTGATTTTTTGAAAAAATAATTTTTAGACTCGCAATATGTGATTTCTTCAGAGATCCAGTGCAAGTTCTAACGATGCTCGAAAAAACCCTCACAAAACCCTAAACCCTAAACCCAAGTTTCTTCCCGCCATTTCTTCCTGCCATTTTTATTCCTGCCATTTCTTTCCGTGATTTCTTCCCGTAGTTTTTTCCCGCCATTTCTTCCCACAGTTTTCTTCCTGCCATTTCTTAGTACATATATGTAGGATTGGCCTCCATTGTCATTGCACATCTCTAGACTCATATCTGCAACCTCATCACTCTTTCCCATGGCTTCCACCATATGACTAACCCCCAGGGAGGCGGAGACACTTTGCGCCTCGAACTACCCCTTCCCGTCGGGCTACTGCGTCCCCGTCGGTTGGATGCTGAGCCCCGGAGGCATTCCGGTTCCTCATGTCCCTCTAGGTGTGGCGCGTCGGATGGACATCATGAACCACTACTACTTCGAGCTCACGCCGGAGCAGCGGAGGAATCCCAACTGGCATCCCTACTATTTCCGGACTTGGGAAGCCTTCTTCGGGGATCGGCGTGAGAGGGCGCTCGCCAGGCATGAGGAGGACGTCCCACCTCCTCCGAAATTCAACGAGGCCGGTCGTCGGCTGTGGTGACGCGGCCGGACTCTCTAGAGCGCCATGGCCTATGACACGGCCGCCGATCTAACCCCCGCCTGCGCTACCCTCAAGTCCAGCCCACTCATACTCAGCCTTCAAGGTTCAACTACGGCGACCCCGACGACGACAGCGACGACGGACACGGCGAGTACGATGACTACAGTGGCGAGTATTACAGGTGTAGGCAGGAGCATGACTGAATCACTTCAACATTGCAAAACATGTTCGGCCGATTGTGGCTTAATCTGGCCATGTATCTTAATTTTCAGTTCTTCTATGTATCTTAATCTTCAGTCGTGCATTATGTAACTTAGTGTTAGTTGCGTTATGTACTTTAATTCCAGTTCTATCATAATAAAATTTTGTTCCCGTCCATTATTTCTCCTCATTTTTTCCCGCCCATTAATATATAAAAAATATAGGTTAATTCAAATCCAAATTAAAAACAGAAAATGGTTTTGAATTAGTTATTAAAATCCAAACACTTTTTATGTTTAAAGTTTTTCTAAATTCCAAATTAATATTCAAAAAATATAAGTTAATTCATTTTTTATTTTAAATGGTTACATTAATTTTTTTTTAAAACAGAAAATGGTTTTGAATTAGTTATTCAAACCCAAACACTTTTTATGTTTAAAGTTTTTCTAAATTCCAATTTAATACTAATATAAGTTAATTCATTTTTAATTTTAAATGGTTCATAGTTTAAATGGTTACATTAATTATTTTGAAAAACAGAAAATTGTTTTGAATTATATATTCAAATTCAAACACTTTTTATGTTTAAAGTTTTTCTAAATTCCAAAGTAATTATCATTTAAAAACATTACAAATTTAAACCCTAAAATAAAAAATAAGGCGGGAACTGAGGGAAAATTCCTGAAATTTTTTGAAAACAGGGTCATACGTCCGAGTTGGAGCCACCAACCGGGACTAAAGACCCCTGCGCGCGCCGCTTGGGCTGATGAAGAAAAGGTGGAGTATACGTCCCGGTTGGTGGATCCAACCGGGACGTATGACCCTTTAGTCCCGGTTGGTGCTAACAACCGGGACAAAAGGCCCTTCGTTTATAACTGGCGCGCCTCCTCTTCTTCCCCACCTCACTTATCTGCTTCTCACCGACATGCGCACAGGAAACCCCAACGACGCTGGCAGGCTGCCCGAGCTCGCCGCCGCCACACCATCGCCTCCGTCCGCGCAAGTAGAGGGCTCGAGCACGCCCCGGCCCCCTCGATGGTTTCTTCCCCAACCCCGATGAGGTTCGCCGCCGTCCATCAGCCCGATTCCGACCTCGCCGTGCTTCCCCGACCCCACCACCGCGCTCAGGGTGAGCCACCGGTCCTCTAGGACCCTTCTCTTCCTTTCCTCCCTCTCTGGTTTGCTCTAGCCTCGAGCATCGCTCTCGGCCACCGCCAGACCTCGCCGTAGACGTAGCTCCGGCTACCAAATAGGAGCGGCGCCGCCTCTATATCGTTCGTCGTGCTACGTTGGTTCGAACGCGCACAGCCCCGCAGTCCCGCGCGCTCCCCAGGGTCGCCGTCGACCACCGTCCGCCGCGCCGCCCGTCGTGGTGACGTGGTGCTCACGTGGATATCGCGTGGTGCCCGCGTGGCCCCGGTCCCACCTGCCAGCCTCAGAGGCTAGGTGCCTCTGCGGTGCAAATAATTTAGGTTAGGGTCTGACCCCGTCAAGCCCTGGTCCAGGTCCCACCTGCCTACGTGGAGGCTGAGGTGGCCACGGCCCCTCTGTCAGCCACTGTGGCTAGCAGTGGCCTCGGTGTAAAAATGTTTTCAGTTTTGTTTAAATTCAGAAATGGTTTAATTATATCCAGAAATTGACATAATATTGTAAATTCAATAATTAATTATTTGTAACTCAGAAAAATACAAATAATATATCAAAATGTTCAGAAAAATGCGATCTAGCTATTTAACCTATAATCATGCATTGTTCAACAACTTTCAAGACAAGTTTAATTAGATAACAAAATCAACCCCTCTCATATACTCCGGAGTTTCACCGAGTTAGGGTTTTCACCCATCGGAACCCCGTTTAAATTGCCGAGCATGTCTTAGGGTTACTTTTCAATACAAATTAACTTTTCATATCATCATCCTTGTTTGATCATTGCATCGATGCCATGTGTTGATTGTTCCCCTCTCTTTTCGGTGTTCGGTTCTTCGCGGTAGAATACGAGATCGAGATCAAAGACCGAGGTCAACACCATTGAAGATCGAAGATTTCTTGATAGCCATCTTATTGTAGATGCTTAGCCTTGATATTAGTTGTCATAGACCCCAGTTGAATCGATGTTTCACCTAAGGTTAGCCGGTGTGTCCTCGTTAGTGCATCCCGAACCCGAGGGTTGATTGATTGCCGCCTTTCTTTCCGGTATTGGTTCTTCGCGATAGGATCCGAGCCCGATGGTTTCTTCGAATTAGGGTTTCTGATATTGTAAATTCATTTTTATTATTGTGTATGTATATATTAGGGTTTCTCCGAATTAAGGTTTATATCTCTCAACACCATACCTAACATTCTCCCTTAGCCGCTTTGACTTTTCCATTTTTCCACCTATGCAGAAAATATGGACCCACACGACAAAGACGAAGAAAAGGAACAGTTGATCCAAGGTGTGATCCGCGGGGAAGAAAATTTAGATGTATCGGCGTCTCTGAACAACTCCGGTGAGGGTGATCCTCTTTTTGCCGGAAGAGACGACTTGTTTGAGGTTGAAGGTGATGCCTTCCGCGAGGGAGAAGGCGATGCCTTGTGTGATCGAGAAGATGACCGCTCCGGCGAGGTGCATGTAATATTATTAATTCATTAATTAATCATCTGCTATCTATATAGAAATAGTAACGACTATCTTTCTTCTTTTAGCCCTCTGGATCGAAGAAATCTACTGAAAAGAGCGGACGAGGCCCAACCAAAAAGTTGGAAGACCGTGAGAGGTTCAGGATCGAAGATATCGGTGAAGACAGCAAACCGATTGCTCCCGAAGTTGTCGCAAACAAATTTGTGGCACAATGCGGAGTAATCGTTAGGGACTTCATCCCGATCACCATTCGAAATTGGAATAGGCCTGCTGATGCGGAAGAAGAGGGAACATCTTTATATCTCCCTACCGTGGCCAAAGATTTACTGTGGAAGAGGCTCATGGTTAATTTCGAACTACGGAAGATAGAGATGGATCCAAATGTGGAGGATCCAGTTGAGGACGCCTTTGAACATGCGCGAGCCATGGAGATGAAGGTCAGGGAGAGGGCTATGAAGAAGATGGCCCAGTGTTTCACCAACTGGAAGAAAAGATTGCACCTTGACTATGTCGTGAAAGAGAAGACTCCGGATTTCGAGAAGATTTAGTTTCAGAAGATAAAACCATTTTGGGTTGAGTTTGTGGATTACAAGACATCAGAAAAAGGTAAGAAAATGTCTTCAACGAATAAGCTGAATGCTTCTAACAAGAAGTATCATAATACTATGGGGCAAGGTGGCTACATGGCTGGCATTCCTAAGTGGACAAAACTTGGGGATGAACTGCATGCTAAAAAGATCATCCCAGAGACAGATGATTGGATCGAACGTGCAAAGAATTGGTTTTACGGGCATGGGGGCACATTGGACTCGGAAGGGAAGTGTATATATCACATACGACATAAAGAAGACTCCTTGCCAATCGAGAAGATGAGAAAAGCAGTAAAGGCTGTTAAAGATGGCGACTTCATTCCCGATAGAGAGAATGATGAGCTCACACTTGCCCTTGGAAATAAGGAACATGATGGACGAACACGAGCCACAATAGGCTCTAAACCATGGAGCATTGGGTTTCCCGAAGAAAGGAAGAAATATCCCGATAGAAGCCGTAAGAGGAGAAAGGACAAGGCGTAAGTTGAAGCAGATATTCACAAAGAGCGAATGTGTATAATTGAAGAACGAATAAAGCAATAACAAGATCAAATTAACGCACTTAGGAAGCAAGGTACTACCGGCCCATCTCAACAGCACATGGTGGTAGAACCTGCATTCGATGCTACCGGCCTATCGAATAATCGAAAAAGCAGTGTGGCTTCCACCAAGGTCCCAGGTGATGATAATGACGATGACGATGGTGCACCGACGATGGCTCCTGTTGGCTACCCAGTGGATGATATCACACAGATGACACACTGCGAGCTACATGTCAAAGTTGTGAACATATCAATTAAGGTGGCGGTCGGCTATGCCTTACCAATTGGACCCACACCAACTTACCACTGTCGTCCGGTTACATAGGGCTACGCTGTTGTCGGGGTGGATGAAATCATGCCCACCTTTGAAGCTTCGAAGCTTGGATACCCTGCAGGTGAAGGGGATGTGACTGAACTGGGAGAAGCAACAAACGTCACCATTCTATGGCCAAAGGAATGTATCGTTCTTCCAAATCACACGCCAAGGCCATCTTCGCCGCCGCCTCACCCGTCTCCAGCGAGGTCGTCGCCGCCGCGGCAGCCATCTTCGTCGCCTCACCCGGCTCCGTTGCCTCACTCGTCTCCGTCGCCTCACCAATCTCTGGCGCAGCTATCGCCGCGGCAGCCATCGCCAACGCCTCAGGAAAAAAAGTGTAAGCGTACCACCGCTACTCTGCGTCGTGGTAAGCGATCGCCGAAACGTAAACAAGTACCTCTTCCAAAAGTACCAAAGGTTCCTCCCAAGAGAGCTTATGACTGTACTGAAGAGGAGACTACGGCTATTGTTGATGCGAAAACGACAACATTTTTCGCTAAGCTGAGGCGGCCGAAAGAGCCAGAGTTCCCCAGCACCAAAGAAGAAAAAGCCCGAGTGTTCAAAATACTAAAGACTCTTTATCAACCCGAGTCAAAGCTGTCATCAGACTATGAGCGTTCTATTCTCAAGTCAGATGCAACACAACAAGCCTCGAAGAGCTGTACTGATGCAAGTGAGAAATCTGTTGCCTAGCTCGGAGAACAAGCAAAACAGTCTTGCGCCCCTCTCAAGGTGATTTCCCATACCAATGTGGGTCGAGCAAATATGCGGCCGAAGAGCAGTATGATCCAGATAAAGTTGCACAATACGGAGAATCTGCCGCTGCTCAAGGTATGAGTATTGCCCAGTACTTATCCCAGTTACAGTACTTCCCCGTGTGTGAAGTAGCATACAAATACCAGTACGGCAAACCTCTCGTCAAACCTGAGGAGGTAAATAATCTTCCAACAAAAATGCGAAGATTGCATAACTAGTACATGCATGCCACAAAGGCCGGAGCTAAGTGGATAATGCTGAGGGTTACAAAAATGCATTATGGGAAAGAAATAGATGACATGATATCCATTGAATTTGATGAACTGTTTCAATTATTCAATTAAGACGCCTTGGACAAATCGATCATCAGTCCCTATTGTCTATAAGTACTAATTCTGTAATTAATTTAGTCTCTAGCTATCTCACCTCGTTTATTGCATGTATATAATCATACTATAATATGCAGAATGAAGATTCTCGAATGCAGCAGAGGACAAATCTATGACATTGGGTTCATTGACCCATATTGACATGGTTATACCCCACGGGTACATGATCTCAGCATACCTGGTCCAGCCCAAGGAAGGCCCACGGCAACTATACGCCGGCCCATGAAGATTTTCGGGTGGCCAAGGCCCATGACGCTTTCGGATCCTTGGAGAGCAAGACTAGAGTAGATAGGAAATTCAAAGGGGTAAAACCCTAGAACCTTTAACCGACTAGGTTTCTGCCCGGGACCTACTTGAGTCTACATAAAGGCTAGGAGGGCACGACCTAGTTCTCTCCTCATACTTTCGCATACACACCTCCACGCCAGATTGCATCTGCGCACCCTGTAACCTTCGGTTCCGCCGTAATCAAGAGCAGACAAGCAGGAGTAGGGTTTTCCCTCCAGGGGCCTGAACCTGGGTAAACATTGTGTCCCCGTGTTGCTTGTTTGCTAACCGTTCCACGATCTCCAGCATCCCCATCTTCTCCAAAACCCAAGTCCATAACAATGGGCATTGATGTGATCAAACCTCGTCAATTGGCGTCGTCTGTGGGAACTGGGGGCGCTGATTGTGCGATCGTGACGGTCCCAACCCGATCGATCTACAACTCTGCGGCGACGAAGAGTCACATCCTCTTCGGCGCTTTCGACTTCACCGCCCACTCACCGGCCACCATGAAGGACTTCGAGCCCGTAGGCGACGGACTCGAGATCCTGTTCGGGAGCTTCTGCTTCCAGGTGGGGCAAACTGGCACCCTCCGCCTCCCTGAGCGGGTGCCCCTACCATCAATCAGGCCCGCTTCATGGACCCCGCACCCCGTGCTACGCACAACATCATCAACAGATGATTCCTACGATAGCAGCAGCTGCAACTCCGACCTGTGTAATCTGCCATCGGATGAAGGGACCTACGGTTCCGGATCCGAAAGCTGCGGCAGCAGCAGACCAATCTACGAGCGCTACCAATGCGCCGTAGTCATCCAGAGAGACGTGGACCAGCAGGCACCCAACCCGCCGCCCAACCCGACACCTAACCCGCCAGATCGAAACGGCGGGAATAGAAGAAGCCAGTCCCCCCCACCCGAAGGGGAAAACAACGGCCATGTCATCCGCCTTAGCAAAGAAGGATGGGCCCAGGAACGCAACACCGTGGCAGGCAACATAGTCCTGCCTGCAGACTCCTCCCGGGATCTGCTGATGGCCTACCATCTTCTCCTGATCGAGGAGCACAAGAAGCAGGTCAAGATGCAGGAGGTGCTTGACAAACGCAAGCAGGCAGCCTCAGAGTCCAACGCGCGACGAGCCGCGCTCTCCGCCATGGGCATTGGCTCCAGGTCGAACGGCAACCAAGGCAACAAGCACCGCTCTTGGATGGAGAACATGGATCCCCAGGAGCGCCGTGAGGTGACCCGAACCCTCCACACATCCTTCATGGAGATGGACGCCGACGGCAACGTCATCCCGAAAACGCCGCAGGCTGCGATCATGGCAGCCACTGCGTACCTCGCGGCCCACCCACCACCGGAGGGGTACCCAAAAAGAGCCATGCACAAGTCCGCACTTACCGGACTCGGACTCGTCGGAGCCGCGCTCCACCAGGAAGCTCCTACAGAGCCAAAAAAAAGCTCCGGTCAGGTTCGACCGCAGCCCCACCCCTTCATCCCAAGAAGAGGAACATGACCTTCCTCGAAGGAAGAAGAGTTCGCGTCACCGCAACCGCGACTACGACGCCAGAGACGCGCTCACACAGCGCAAAATCGACAAAGCGCGAGCCAAGCGCGCATGCTTGTCTGAATCCGAGATGGACGAAGACGAAGGAGAACTCTGCGGGGCCCGATGCTTTAGCAGATCTATTCGACGAACAAAGATGCCGCGCAATTTCAAGCTTCCTTCGGATACTCCAAAGTTCGACGGCACACAGGACCCAAAGGCATGGCTCAGCGACCACCTGTCATCCGTCAAATTGCACGGCGGAAACATGGAAACCGCCATGCAATGCCTTCAGCTGCAGCTGACAGGAGCGGCCCAGATCTGGCTCAGCAGCCTATCTTCAGGGTCCATCCGAAGTTGGGATGAGCTAGCTTACAGCTTCATCCGAAACTTCAAGGGCACCAGCAAGAGGCCCGCCTCAATCGAGGAGTTGTGGGCCTGCACTCAACGAACGGGCGAATCCATTCGCTCGTACATACTACGCTGGTCCAACACCAAGAACTCCGCAGCGCACATCTCCGAAGAGAGGGCTATCGACGCCTTCAGGGACGGCGTCAAGCGTCAAGACTTCAAGGAGGAACTCGGGCGTGTCAAGCCCAAAACACTCGACCACCTCATGGACATCGCCAACAGGTGGGCTGACGGCAAAGATTCTATTCACCAAGCACAATTGGAAGAAGAGGACGACTACGGCCGACGACGAGAGCGCCGTAGCAAGAGAAGATCGCGCGTCTACGACGATCGCGATGGACCCAACATGGTCGCGGCCGGCTACGCCGATCTCTGCAACGACGCCAACCGCAACAGCGGAGGATACCGCGGAGGAAACTTCCGTGATGGAGGACGCCCAGCGCAGTCGTGGCAGTGCCGCGACCGCGATAACGGACCCTCCGCATACGAAAAACTTTCAGGTCCATGCACCATCCACTTCTACATCGACAAGCAGGGTGGCAAGAAGAAGGCAAGCCACATGCTCAAGGACTGCCGCGAGTTCCAGAAACTCAGCGAGAGCATGGTCCAGATGAGGCAGCAAGCTCCACTTCCTGGATTCGGGAACGCACCCACGCCAGGTACTACCTATTCTGAAGAATAACTTGAGCACGCTGCTCAAACAAATCTACAACCTGTTCGGCATACTGCCTTACAGCCGCATAATGCGGACGCATGTCCCACTCACCACCATCCGGCCGAAGAGGTGGCCCAGCCGCTATAGCAGACAAATCTACATCAGGGCGATGCAACCTCACAAGGGACAACGCAGCCTTCACTCCTGCGACGAGCTGTTGCCGCACCAACTCCTTGACATTATTCACATTCCGAAACTTCGACAGAAGACCAGCAAGGTTTGTTGGCACGGCATCCAAAGGAAACATAACATGCAGAACTGACGCAAGCGACGTCTGCACCTGACGAAGCACCCGCGAAACTTGGTGCACACGATCTTGCACCGTCGTAAGGACCATAGCACGGTCACGATCCATCCAGAAGAACCCGCCGGTTTCCATGTCTTGCTGAGTCAAGCAATTTACCCGAACAGCGACACGCTCTTTTTCCTCCCTTGGAGCAAGATTAGCACCTGCGACACTCGCACCAAAATAAGACACAAGGTCAGCAGGCACATCCGAAGAACTGAGCTGCAGCTCGAAACAAAGAAACAACTTACATTGCAGCTGCTCAGACAGTCGAAGCAGTTCTGCCATCAAATACTCCTCTCTGGCTGCACCGCGATCTGCCTTGGACTTCCAAACATCGGCGTGACCACGCACCCCAAGCAAATCCTTCTCAAGACTACGAACACGGCTGCAGGAGAGGTGTCAACGGGATCAGCACCCGAAGGAACCCAGAGCAGCAGAAAATAAAAGGACATAAACACTCAGACGGCAAAGAACACAACTCAACAAATTCATTAAGTGGATAAATGCCACTACATGGCACAGGGATTTTGTTTCTTCAACATAATTACAGCAAAAGAAAATTACAAACTATCCTACAGCTACAGCGCCTAAGACACGGCGCCCTGAGTCGCCTCGGAGCCGGATTGCCTCGCCTTGGCTTCCCCCTGCTGCCGTAGCGCGTACTCGGCCAGCAGATCAATCAGCTTGGGCCCATATCGCTTGCAGCGAGCAGAATAGGTAGCGAAGGATACCTCGGATCCATCCGCGGTCGTCGGCATCCGGGAGGTGATCTGAGGAAGGTCCAGCTCCGCTCCAGCCGCCAAGGCCATCGCCAACCCGATGGACGTGCTGATGCCCTTCTGCTTGCGCTTGTACGCCGCAGGCGCTTCAGCTGACAATGCCTCCGCCAAGGCATCAACATCATCAAGAGCCGCGTCCTTGGGGACAAGCTCCTTGTAGAAGTGGCCAAGGACCTCCTTGGCCTTGGCAAGTGAGCTGACGACGGTGCTATAGCGATCTTCGACCGCTGCAGTAGCATCATCTAGAGCACTCCCGTGCTCCAGAGCGCTGCGGTCAAACTCGACGCCTGCGGCATCTGAGACAATAAAGAAAAGGAATGAAGAAAGCACCTAGAACAAAGACAAGAAAAACAAAAGGGGAAAAAGAAGCTACTCACCCGAAACAGCCTTGGCAGCAGCCATGAGCTTGCCCGCCACCTCTCTTTCACGCGCAGTCGCAGCAGTGGCAAGATGCTCCTCGCGGTCCGTGGCCTCCCGCTGCAGGCGCTCCTTAGCCTCCGCCGCGGTGGCCAGCTCCAACTCGAGGCGCTCTTTCGCACCAGTAGCGACCTCGGCCTTCTTCTCCGCTTGACCGAGGCTCTTTTTGAGAGCATCGATCTCACGAAGGGAGGTGTTATGCTCCTCTGCATCCAAAAAGTACAGGTGTCAGATAATAGGACAAGAATACACGAAGAAGCAAACATCAAAGGCAGAATGGTACCTTGAAGCTGTTTGAGGCTGGCCTCCAGCACCAGGTGCTCCTACACCAGTCGCTTGGCATCCTGCACAAAAGGCTGCAGGAAGAAGACCTACCAGTTAGAAAAACGACTCGGGGGCTACGCCCAACAGAGAAGAACAAAAGCAAAATACACACACGAAAACGCTTGGGGGCTCCCCCCGAGACTCGAAGAACAAAACAAGAAAACTTTTTTACAGATGCTCGGGGGGCTCCCCCCGTGGCAGGAGACAGAAATACTTACATGGTCCGATGGCGACGTCGAAGGTCCGCTAGCAAAATTCTGAGTCGCAACCACCTGAACCTCCTGCGGAGGAGGGTTCGGAGCAGCGCCCTCAAAAGTTGCCACCGTCTAAGGAGGAGGAGACGCGACTTTGGACTCCCCCATCATCTCCCGAGCACCGTCGCTAGAGGAGTCCTTGGAAGAGTTCCTGCACACGAACAAATTAGTACAAGCACAAAGTAAAAAGAAAAGAAAAAGCAGTGCAGAGGAAACTTACGAGTCAAGCTCGCTTAGGTTGAAGACAGGAGGGATCCTTCGGACCCTCTTCTCCTCTTTCTTCTCTTCCTTCTTTTGTTCCTTCTTCCGCTTCGCTGGCGGGTGCGGCGCTACAGCCCGCATAGGAAGAGCAGGAATAGGGGAGGAAGAGCCTCCATTCCCATCACTATGGCGCTCAAGACACAGAGGATTCCTAGGAGTCGGAGGAGTCGAAGCATACGAAGACTCGCTGGAGCTCCGCGATCGTTTGCGAGTGTGGTCCTCGCTTGATTCATTGGCATCTTCAGCCGGAGATCGCGCCGATGGCAGCTCGGACATGGAATCCACCAAATCATTATCCGGAGCATCCGGATATACTTCGGGTAATGGAGGCGTCATACCCGGCACTTTGAAGCTCTGCACAGGAGAAGAACATTTTTTTAGCAAACAAACACAAAACAATGCAGTCGAAAAATAGCGCTACGCGCATGGATCTACACCCGTGGAACAGGAAGCGAAGAAGAAAACGGAGGAGTCAGCGACTTCCCCGGGATATTATCTCCGGCCTTGAACTTCAGCAGCAAGCGAAGGGCCCTGTCGAGATCTCCCTGGGAGATTTTCTCAACCTAAACCCTCGTCGGATCACGCCGGCCAGCATAAAGGAACATCGGGTGCACCCTAGCCTGGAGTGGCTGCACCCGACGCTCGAGAAAGGTGCGGATGATATCCACACCGTTCACTTCCTTCTCCGGAATCAACTAGAGATCCTCCACCCGACGATATAGAGCCTCTATCTCCGCCACCTCGCCATCCAAGATCTTGTTTTTCCAAGACCTTTTCATCTCAATCTCCTGAGAGGGGTCGAAAGGAACAAGACCAAAATCTTGCCCAGGTACTACGGAGTCGCGGATATAAAACCATCGCCTCCGCCAGTACTGGACAGATTCGGACACGGAAAAAGAAAAGAAAAGCAGATTGGGCCTGAGGGAAATGATGCAACCCCCAATGGGATAAACACCATCCGAACCAGATTGCCTCTTCACGGAATAAAGTTCCCTGAAGAGGCCAAAGTGCGGCTCAATACCGAGCCAGCACTCGCAGAAAGTGATAAAACAAGCAATGTCAAGAAGAGAATTGGGGGAAAGATGGTGCAATTGGACACCGTACAGAAAAAGCAGTCCACGAAGGAAGTCGTGGACTGGGAAGGGAAATCCGCGCAAGACAAAGGCAAGGAACATAACCCGATACCCAACGGGGGATTACCTCATTGCCTGGGAGTTTAACGGCCTCCCTATCCTGCGGGATCAGGCCCCGCTCGTGAAGCCTGCGGAGATCACTCTCCCAAGTCTCCGATCGCCGCCAGCCACCGTTGGTGACACGGGTAGCGGTAGCACTTTTCTTCCCTCCAGCGGTGCTGGTGCCAACCGCAGACGACGACTTCTTCGGTTTCCCCATCGCTGTACGGCGGCGCTGGAGGTGAGAGCGCAGGATGGAAGAAGGAAATGTGAAGGAATATTCCAGAGCGTCGCAAGAACTCTCAGAACACAAGGAAGGAGTGAAAGCAAGAAATGATCCGGTGAAAACAAACTAAGGTTTTCACCAATGATTATAAAGACGAAGACGATGCACGACAGCCGTCCATCGAGAAGACCTAACGCCAACGGCAGGATCTGGCCATACACGTGTCAGCATCACAACGAACCGTCGCTAACACGCCGTCCACTACGCGCGAAAATCGAGGTGATGCCGTAATTATATCCACGCCGCGCGTGACCGGTCAATTCAAGGTTAGACAGTGGGACCCATGTTCGTCCAGTCAAGTCATCTCTGGCGCAGCAGACACTTGAGTTCATCGATCGTCAGCACTGACGTCATCAAAAGCTACACTAGCAACACCTGCAATTTCTTCGGCTTCAAAGCAAATAGTACTCACTCGAATCTACGATTCGACCAATTACTCGGGGGCTACTCCTATCAGGAGCGCTGGCCGCGCACCCGCAAGATGAATAGAAGCGAACTATTACTTCGAGTCCTCCGTCGAGTCTACGACTCCACTACGTACTCGGGGGCTACTCCCATAGGGAGGATGGATTTAATCATCCGAAAAAATTTGTGTCCTACGGACTTACAACTAAACAACGTCTGAATTAAAGTCTCCGCTCGAGTCTACGACTCGAACAGACACTCGGGGGCTACTCCCATAGGGAGCGTTGGTCGTGCATCCTATGAATTCTTCGACTGTGATCCTTCGGATCAACATGCAAAAACTTTTAGGCAACTCTTCCCTAATTAATGCTAAGTGAGCAACATCCTCCTTGGCCACCCGAAACACCTCCATGGTGATAAACATTCGGATGCTGTGTCTGCGACACAAAGATAAGACCTACAGATATCATCTGATGGCCTGGCAACGCACACGACTGCGCTCTGCTAGTAAAAACCCGTGCTAACAGGTGCGATGAAAAATCCCGACGGACGCGTTGGGTACATCAGTTAAAATTCACTGGAATTCCACTCATGTAAGTCCTCCGTGGCCTGAGTCAAATTACGCCAGCATATGTTCCAGGTTCGAGTTGAGGGACTCGAACCTGAAGAAGATCGTGTTGTTTCGTCCTAAGACAGTTAACTGACCCTGATCCGTCAGGTGAGTCAGGCACGCGCATCAACAATCCTTACACATGAACTATTGAAATACATAGTTGCACCCGAAAGATTGTAGAGTCCTCAGCCAAATCTATGATTCGACTGAACACTCGGGGGCTACTGATATGGTTATACCCCACGGGTACATGATCTCAGCATACCTGGTCCAGCCCAAGGAAGGCCCATGGCAACTATACGCCCCGCCCATGAAGATTTTCGGGTGGCCAATGCCCATGACGCTTTCGGATCCTTGGAGAGCAAGACTAGAGTAGATAGGAAATTCAAAGGGGTAAAACCCTATAACCTGTAACCGACTAGGTTTCTGCCTGGGACCTGCCTGAGTCTATATAAAGGCTAATAGGGCACGACCTAGATCTCTCCTCATACTTTCGCATACACACCTCCACGCCAGATTGCATATGCGCACCCTGTAACCTTCGGTTCCGCCGTAATCAAGAGCAGACAAGAAGGAGTAGGGTTTTCCCTCCGGGGGCCTGAACCTAGGTAAACCTTGTGTCCCCGTGTTGCTTGTTTGCTAACCGTTCCACGATCTCCAGCATCCCCATCTTATCCAAAACCCAAGTCCATAACAATGGGCATTGATGAGATCAAACCTCGTCACATATTGGGTTCATCAAGCTAATCTCAAAACAAACCCCCAGGATACAGAGGATAATATCGTACACGCGTTAAGGTTTCAAGAAACCAGAAGGGAAATACTATTTCCTTACAACTTCAAGTGAGTGTTATTGTCTTGTATACACTTTCTGTTTTGCTTACTCGATGTTAAGTATATAATTGATTAGTTATGCATGTGTAGCTTCCACTATATTATGTTAATCATTCAACTTGACAAAGGGCGTGTACTAGTCATGGACTCGAAACATAAACCCCTTGAGTCGTGGAAGGACATGCAGATGATTCTCCAGCGGTAATTCTAATCATTACAATAGTATATCGGCAACGTTCGTGAATTCTATGATATGAAGTAATTAACAACTTCTTTTATTTGTTTTCTTCGCCGGGCAATGCTTGGAAATGGTTCACCAACAAGGCTAGGAGTGTTTGGAAAGAGGAGATTACATTTCAACCACTAGATGTAAGCACCACTAGCTATATCCGTGCATCTCTTTGATTCTAGTTTTGATACCGTTATTATCATGCTTGATTATTTTTTTTGATTGAACTCTGTTCTCATAAAGTGCCTGACGCAGGGACCAGGGAACAATTTATGTGGATACTATGTTTGCGAGTTCATCCGTCAGACGTGCTATGAGAAGGGCAGAAATTTAGAGCAACTCCACGTACATAAACAATTTCTATAGTTTTTAATTACCATCAAATTGTGTTTAGTTTCATTCATATAGGTTGACTCCTTTTTTAAATCAGATCGAACGTCTACGGGACGGTCTTCTGCCAAAGGATTGCATACGAGCAATTCAAGAGGAATTGGCGGGATTCTTGGATGCAAAAGTCCTAAACCCAAAAGGAGAATACTATTCGGGTGTGTATAAACAATAGGGATTGTACAAAGAGCTTATTTTGTATGTAGTGCATGAACTCCGTGTATCGAATGTATTATGTTTGACACTTGGATCTATATTGTCATGATGATCTTGTGTAATATAATGGTTCCTTCATTGATGAGTGCAAAACACTAAATAAAAAATATAACAACATAAATGAATTCTCCGACGCGGCACAAAAAGTGGCCAAAATGCTGCTGCGGCAAAATAGTTGCCAAAATGAATTCTCTGCCGCGGCAGAGAAGTGTGTCAAATCTCTGTCGCGGCAGAGGGTTATTTGTACCAGTTCATGTTACAAACCGGGGCGGTTGCTCCTCCCCCCCTCGCCCTCTGCCGTGGCCACGTGTACGCCCTTTTGTCCCGGTTGGTGGGGCAACTGGGACTAAAGGTTGGGGCTTTAGTCCCGATTGCCCGATCCCGGTTGGGTAACCGGGACTAAATGCCCTTACCAACCGGGACACATGGGGCAGATTCCACTAGTGAGGAGAGCAAGGCTTGTGGGACGATCTCATTCGTGGAAAATATCTCAGGGACAGGGACTTGCTAACTATGGTACCAGTCAAAGGCACGCAGTTTTGGAACAACCTACAGAAGGTTATCCCTCTTTCGCTTGGGGGCGAAAGTTTGGGTTAACAATGGAGTTTCCACCAGATTCTGGCTTGACTACTGGCTAGGTAACTCCAGAATTAAGGATAGGTATCCTAGTTTGTTCTCAATTTGTGGGGACCCCAGGACCTCGGTTTCCAGAGGCAGTTGGGGCTTAGGGAGAGCTTGGAGTGGGGAATCTGGTCAGAGAGCTAGACCTGGGAGCCATCTTTAGAGGGGAGGGACAGGACCAGTTTAGTTGGTCTATCAAGGCCTCGAGATGTTTCTCGACCAACTCCTTATACCTCAAGATATGCAGGGGCACTAACTTGGTGGATTTTAGGGAGGCATGGCGGGTTAGAGCACCCTTGAAGGTCAGGATTTTCCTCTGGCAGCTGATTAGGGGGCGCCTGGCCTCCAGCGACAATCTGGCTAAGCATCAAGGGCCATCTAATGGATATTGTGCAATGTGCGGGGAGCCAGAAGATGCAAACTACATCTTTGTCGGTTGTATGATTGCAAGGTTTATGTGGGCTTGTGTGAGAGAGTTGCTGGACTACGACTGGAATCCGGCTAGGGCTAGGGGATTTCATCTCGATTGGGAAACAGCTCTCGGGCGGCACCCCTAGGATTATTTGGCCTTGTTTCGCGGCGTTAGCGTGGTCTCTTTGGAATATTAGAAACAAGTTGACCATTGAGCATTCTTTTATTACTCAGCCGGCTAATAGCCTGTATAAAATGCATGTGTTGTTGTAGAGCTGGAGGGTGCTGAGTAGAGTAAACGACCGACCTTTGCTGGATTGGGCTATAGCCGAGCTAAGAAGGCTGGACGCGCGCCTCAGGAACTGACTTCGTCTATGGTGCCGCTGGAGGAGCACTAGCATGGTTCTGAGCCTGATGGTGGAAAGTGGGCTTCCCTTCTGGGGCGAAGTGGTGTGTGTTTTCGATGTATCTAGTGGTTCTCGAGGTGGTGCCTAGGTAGCCCGTTGTTTGGCTGGCCCTGTTGGCTGTGAGTGTGTGTGTGTGTGTGTGTTTTGTTCTGGAACCATTGGCCCCTGTTCGCTGCGCCCCCCTCGCGTTGTCCCCTCCTGGCGACCAAGGGGGCCATACCCTAACCCCGCCACCACCTCCTCCCCCTCCATCCTTATCCATCCTTGTCGCCCCCGGAGGGCCGCCAGCCTAAGTGCGCGGCGCCGGTGATGGGGGCGGCGGGGATCTGGCCTCCCGGCCCCAGCGTGGTGGTATGGAGGAGAACACCGGCGCTATATGGTGTCAACATCTGGATTTTTAATCCCAGATGCCTATTATGACATACATCGCAATCCCAGGATTACCATTTTTGCGAGACATAACAGAATTGGATACCACAGTACATCATCCATTACAAACCATACATAAGGTCTTACACAAGTAAGGATCTCATGATCCAGTTCTTAATACAATTCAAGCAGCGGAAATACGTAATAATAAAGGTAGCGTAGGCGAAGCTCCATCTTCGGGGTCACAGGCAATGCTGACGATGGGAGATGATCCTAGTTGTCGTAACCTTCCTGGGGTCCATCATCCTGGTACTCCTCTTCATAGTCTGGCCACGGGAATATCCAGGGACAAAGCCATGAGTACTCTTTAAGTACTCGCAAACTAATACTAACAAGTGAAGGGGGTTTTTGTAATAGGACACTAAGCTCTAGGGTTGTTTTCCAAAAAGCCAGATTTACCTCTACTAAGTTCAGGAGTGAGAGAAAGCTAGTCAAATTTTATAACACCTAAGTGGGAACTTGTATCTCATGTCACAACTCTGTTGTGGTCAAGTCAAAATCTCAATTCGTTTCACAAGTCATTTTGAAAACATCTGACGGGGGAACAGTATGGTCACTCCAACTGTCCATAACCGCGGACGCGGCTATTCGAATAGGTTGACACTCTGCAGAGATTGTACACTTTCACCACAACATTCGATACATCCTTCAGGAGCAAATCCTTAATTCACCATACTCAGTATGCGGATAATCAATCCTAACCTTTCAATTACACGCCCTAGTATAGGCACCTCTCCTGTGAGTTTGGCCTCCCAACCATGACCAACTGTCATCTTGGGTATTGCACAGGTGGACAATCTTCACAAGGTATCCTCAGCTCAGACCTTGGCCGTGAGGGAACCAATACTAAGGTATATAAGTTTCCAGTCAAGCCCTACCCAATCTTCGGGTATTGTGGTTGTACGGTAAAATTGGAATGGTATCGCATCCAGACAACCATCAATTTTATAAGGGCTAAGGCTCATGCCTCAACATTTTCATCACCAAAATCATCTGGTGTTCGGAAACACATGTCAAAACATCTCAGTAGAGTGATCCATCACTCTAAGGTTTTCATAACCATTTTCACCAAGTATTCCAATCTAAATTTGATCAAGTTTCATGCTTAGCACTAGCATCTACACATGGGGGTGAGTACTAATGAGGGGTGGTAAACTAGTGGAATCTTAACTAAGTTAAATCTCATGCCTTAGGATGACATCAAGATTATCTAGCTTAGGCCAAATTTTATGCTCTTTATGCAACCTTCAGTTAACTTCCTAGAATATACAAGTCACTTAAGTAAACTCTAAAAGAAGCTTTGATAAAGACATAGAGTAGAAAGCTTGCAAGTAAAACTAGGATTGGTTTATGAAGTGGGTATAATCATATATGCTTAAGGCATATGGTTGGCATGGTAAGGCTTGCTAAAGTATAATATCTTGCAAGTGTTAGCTTGCCTTGTGCAGAGCAGTGGTTGAAGTTCTCCTTGGCTTCTTCTTCATAGTATCCTCCTTCCCTCCTCGTATCCTTGGTCAGTACTAGCGTCTATACATAAATATGAGGTACACAATCACCAAACAATACTTAACTACTTTCAATCATCACACAAAGGGGTTCTATAGATGATCTAGCATCATCACTAACATTACAAGACCTAAAGCATTTGACTTAATGATTTTATTTTTGGAAAAGTAATTTCTACTCATTGAAAAACTACTTAAGATTTAATATTCTCCAAACCAAACATGGGATCATGTTGACACATGTCATCACCACATATTTCAGTCCATGGGAATGTGATTTAAAGTGGTGTCACAATTTAATAAGGTTTAACCTTTTGTTTTAATTAAAATAAGTGACTAGAAATGCCTATGGGGCATTCTTTTATTACTTGAACAATATTTCTGTAAGCAAACCCACTATTTTTATATATTCTGAAAGGTATGATCAATTGTGATTTTTGAGAGTTGGAATAAACTCAAAAGCTATTATGGTTTAAATTTGAAAAAAATTTGAATGCAGAAAAGCATCTGCCTTGCTATTTGCACCAAGGGTGATCTACAAATCCAAATGATTTGAATCCAACGGGCTTGGATTCAGCACTTCCAGACCTTTCTAACAAAATTGGTTTCATTCAATTTGGTTCACTGAATCGAGCTGGGTTGATTTTTGAAACTAGGTACAGAACTGTGTTTGAATGAAAATAGAAAAAATCCAAATTCAAACGAGTGGGCTGCGTGGGAAGGGTTAATGGGCCAGCCTGCTACGCACAGCGCTTATGCGGGCTGGTTAAGTTGTTGTCCCCACGCGTCAGTGAGACGAGGGGGTGTGAAGCGGTACGGGGCAACGTGGTGCGTTGGATCTAGTTCTAATCCAACAGCTCTCGTTCATCGTCCACGTCAGGCAGCGCCGGCAAGACAGAACCCTAACACGGCAGGTGGGGGTCGTCGGGGGCTCATCGGGGCTCAGGCGAGGGTCAGCGATGCGGGCGAATGACGAAGTCGACGACGGCGAACCTCCTGGTACCGACAGCTTCTCCTGGGGCGGCTCCAATCGCTGGCTCCCTTCTTCTCTAGAGGCGACGGGCTCCGATGAAATTCCGGCGATGCGCTGCTCGCCTTGCTCCGGAAATGGGGTGGAACGATCAGTGAGGAGAGGGTACTGGAATGGTGTGAAGAATTCGAGAGGGGGAGGCCTCTATTTATAGTGGCGAGAGGGGACCAACGGGCGCAAGCTGAGCTCGTCATGGTCGATAGCACAGAAGGCTATCGGCGTGGGCGACGGTAGGGGTCGGTGCTGTGCTCCCTGGCGAAGCTCAAAGGCGTGGTGGCGAGGCGTGGGGTGGTGCGGTTTGGTCAGAACGTTGCGGTGCTCTGCGCGTTCCCGACGGAAATTTTAAGGCCGCACAGCTCGCGTGGTCCGCGCGGCGGCGAACGGGCGTGTCTGCGGGGTTGCTGGGACGGTGGTGATCAGTATGCACTTGGTGAGGGCAGCGCGCGGTCTGTGGGCGTCTGTCGAGCGTGGCGCACGAGGCGCGCTCTCGGCATGGTTGCTGGGTGGCTTGGCATGGTCTGTGTTTGTGGTCCAGGGGCTTGCATCGCTCGCTGCTGGGACAGGGACTGGCCTTGGGGTGCTAGCTTGCTCCCACACAAGGTTGGCGAGGCTAGTGCTGCTTATAGCTTGCTGTCCACACTGGGGTGACAATGGTTCACTCGGGTTGTTCACCATTGATGACAAAGGCTAGCTTACAGTGGGGCTAGAGCTTAGTTAAGTTTGCTAGATGATCTACTGAGGTTGTTGTGAGCTAGAGAGGGAACAAGTTAGGCTCAAATCACTGCACACTATAGTGTTTTGATTTTTTTTTGATTTGAATCTACAAGGTGTTTGATGAAATGGCTGCATGAATTCAAGTTTTGAATTTTGAAAAGATTTTTGGTGGGTGTGCTAGAGAGGTGCTGGTGAGTTTGTGGATGCTTGGGTTTTGAAAGTTGAGCTTGTTTGAGTGGTTTTTGAAAAAGTGGGATCTTCCCATATGATATAGATTCAATTTTGAACTATCCTTTAAACTATGCATTCAAATGTTTTTGGATGATCACAAGGTGGGCCTTGGTACTCTATTATGAGTACTATCAAGGGGTGTAAAGATCCAAACAAGTTTCTGTTAGGTTTTGAAAGTTAGAGACAGCGACAGTAGGCATGGGAGTTAAATTGGCCAAAATGACCATTCCCTTATTTTGTTTGTTTTGATTTATTTGTCTTTGGGAAAAGGTTGGGGATTGTTCAGATGATGTTTATTTCACCTAAGAATCCTTTTACAAGCAAATAATCACACAAGCAAGGCAATTCAAAAGAATCCAAATTGGAATGCATACACACATGCATGCTTTCACATTTTTAAATAGAAAAGTTTTTGTTCACCCTAATTTTGATGATTAGAGTTTGATGATCCAAGTCTAGTATTTTTGGGATGTTACAAACCTTCCCCCCTTAAAAAAATCTCGTCCCGAGATTTGAAAAAGGACGAAAAAGATTACCTAGGATTTGAAGAGATCGGGAAACTCCGTCTTGATGTGATCTTCGCGCTCCCATGTAGCTTCCTCTTCTGTGTGGTTGCTCCACTAAATCTTGAGAAACTTGATGCTTCGGGTTCTGGTCGTTCTGAAAGCTTCTTCCAAAATACAGATGGGTACTTCGGGATAGGTCAGGTCATCGTTGATCTCTATGGTCCGGTGATCGATATTCTTGAACACTTCGGTCTTCTCTAGAACTTCGAGGCACTTGCGAAGTAATGAGATATGGAACACATTATGCACGGCTAACATCTCTTCGGGTAGTTCCAATTGATACGACACTTCTCCTCGACGGTTCGGAATCTTGAAGGGGCCTATATATCTGGGGGCTAACTTTCCTTTCAGTTGGAAACGCTGCATTCCTTTTAAAGGCGACACTTTCAGATACACAAAATCTCCTATGTTGAAGGTGAGGTCTGGACGTCTCTTGTCGGCGTAACTCTTCTGTCTGGACTGGGCTGTCTTGAGGTGCTCACGAATCTTGTGAACCTTTTCTTCTGCTTCGCGTACGATGTCAGTTCCAAAAATCTGACTCTCTCCTACTTCCGACCAATTCAAAGGGGTGCGACACTTCCCCTACTAGAAGTAGGCAATCCGGTGATAAAGTCCATTCCAACGGAATCCCATTTCCATTCCGGAATCTGCAATGGTTGCAACAATCCAGCGGGTCTTTGATGCCCTGCCTTGACTCGCTGACATATATCACACTTGGCAATATAGCTTCCGATTTCTCTCTTCATCTTATGCCACCAAAATTGTTATTTCAAGTCTTGATACATCTTAGTTCCTCCGGGGTGGATAGAATAAAGAGTATCATGAGCTTCCTTCAGAATCACTTCTTTCAACTCAGAATCTGCTGGTACACAAAGGCGTCCTCTGTACCACAGAACTCCTTCTTCGTCTTCGGTGAATCCGGGTACTTTGCATGTACCGATACGACGTTTGATTCCGTCGATACTAGCATTTCCTTTCTGCGCCTCTTTGATCTGGCTGATCAAAGTGGGTTGAAGTTCTATGCTATCCAAAAATCCTTCACTCACTAATTCCATTCGAAAATCTTCCATCTCCTTGTGTAGACTTGGTTGCTCCTTCAAAATCATGGACTTCAAGCGGCACATCAATCTGCTAAGGGCATCGGCTACCACATTGGCTTTACCAGGGTGATAGTGGATGTCCAGGTTGTAATCCTTGATTAGCTCAATCCATCTTCTCTGTATCATATTCATCTCCTTCTGAGTGAATATACACTTCAGACTCTTGTGATCCGAATAAATCTCACAATGTTTTTCCATCAGGTAATGCCTCCATGTCTTCAGGGCTAGAACTACGGCTGCGAGTTCGAGGTCATGGGTTGGGTAATTTTTCTCATGTTGTTTCAGTTGTCGAGATAGATAAGATATAACTTTGCCTTCTTGCATTAGCACACATCCGAGACCGATCTTGGATGCATCACAATACACGTCGAAGGGCTTCGTGATATCCGGCATGATTAAGATTGGGGCTGAAATCAATCTTCTTTTGAGTTCTTAAAAACTCGCTTCACATTTGTCGGTCCATTCAAACTTCTTGTCCTTCTTCAGCAATTGGGTCATGGGTCTGGCGATACTCGAGAATCCTTCTACGAACTTGCGGTAGTATCCCGCCAATGCGAGAAATGCACGAACTTGGTTTTGAGTGGTTGGGGCTTGCCAATCTTCTACATCTTTCACCTTTGCAGGGTCCACGGCAATTCCTCCGGCTGATACAATGTGACCGAGGAATCCTACCTCCTGTGACCAGAATTCACATTTGGTAAACTTGGCATACAACTGATGCTCTCTAAGGGTTCCAAGAATGGTCCTTAAGTGTAGCTCATGTTCGATTTGGAATAAATCAGAATGTCATCGATGAAAACAACAACAAACTTATCCAGGAAGTCCATAAAAATTCATGAGATTCATGAAATAAGCGGGGGCATTGGTTAATCCAAAAGAAATGACAGTATACTCATATAATCCATATCTGGTGGTAAGGCAGTCTTTGGAATATCCTCTGCGTGAATCTTGAGTTGATGATAGCCTGTCCAAAGATCAATCTTAGAAAACACTTTGGCACCGGTCTTGGGCAAAGGGTACTTGTTCTTGATGGTGACATCATTCAATTTCCGATAATCCGTACACAAACTGTTACCTCCACCTTTCTTGTCTACGAACAAAACAGGTGATCTCCAAGGTGACGCACTTGGTTGAATCAATCCAATTTCCAACATAGCATCTAGTTGCTTCTTCAGTTCTACTAGTTCAGACGGGTTCATACTATATGGTCTCTGGGCTATGGGTCCTGTTCCGGGGATTAGTTCAATGATAAACTCGATATCCCGATTTGGGGGCATACCGGGCAAAACATCTGGAAATACATCAAGGTATTCGCAGACTATCCGGACTTGGTCAATGGTAGGTTGGGCTATACTCTTGTTGCACTTGAATTGACGAGGTAAGGTTTCAGATATATGCTCGACTGATATTCCGGCTGTACTGGTCATGGTTATGGATTTCTTGGCACAGTCAATCAATCCTTTATGTTTGGACATCCAATCCATTCCTAGTACTACCTCCAAACCTTTAGTTCCGAGTACTATCATATTAGCATAAAAATCTATGCCATGGATTCGGATAGGGACGGCCTTGCAGATTTGCCTAGCTTTGGTGGTTGATCCGGGAATTTGAACAATCATGACATGCTTCAGTATGGTTGGTTGAATTTTACTAGTTCATGCAAATTCTTCAGTGACAAATGAGTGCGATGCACCAGAATCAAATAACACTCGAGCAAGTACTGAATTAACAGAAAACATACCCAGTACGACGTCTGGTGCTTCCTGAGCTTCTTCAGCATGCATGAGAAAAAGACGGCCGTTGCGGTTGAGCGAATTCCCTGGGGCAAACCTCCTTCCTGGCTGAACACTACGCTGCCGCTGAGCGGGGGCATTTGCATTGGGTGTTGCGACATTCTTCTTGTTGGGGCACTCGTTGGAGTAGTGACCCTTATTTCACAGTCATAACAAGTTACCTGCGACTTGTCCTTTGCTGCAACGGGCACAACATTGCTTCCAGTCCTCGGGGCAGTGTTGGTGTTTGCGGTAGAATTATTGTTGTTGAACTTGGGTGGGGCACGGCTGAAATTTCTAGAGTTGCCGGGGTTGTTGTGATTTCCTCCGGGCCTAGGGTTTCCACGGTTGGGATAGGTCGGACGGTTCATTGGGGGTCTGTTGGTTCTCGGGGCAAATCCTGGAGATGGGTCAGGGCGATACTTTGGGGTCTAATGGGTTCCTGGCTGATGCATCATGCGACGCTTGCGGTTCTCATTGGCTTGGTTGATCTTTCCTTCCATCTGGATGGCAGAGTCGACAAGGGCTTCAATATCAGCAAAGGGGATATTGACTAACACAGTCTGCATCTCATCGTGCAGACCATTCAGGAACTCTCTTTCTTCTTGGCTTCGGTGTCGATCTCATCCGGGGCATACCTAGCTAATGACAAGAATTTGTCACGGTATTCCAGTACGGTCATCCTTCCTTGCTTCAGTTCTCTGAACTCATCTCTCATTCTCTTGATCAAACCCGGTGGCACATGGGTTCTGCTGAACTTGACCTTGAATTCCTCCCAGGTCATCATCTGTCCTCCGGTCATTGCACGAACACTGTTCCACCATGCGCTAGCATCTGTGGCTAGATAGTGGGTGGCGAACAGAACTTTCTCGTTAGCTTCCACTCTGGCTACTTCCAGGTTATTCTACTTGGTTTGCAGCCAATCGTCGGCATCTAAGGGCTCTTCTGACTTAGTGAAAACAGGCGGGTTGGTATTCTGGAAATTCTTGAGCTTAGATCCATGGTTGTCCTGATTTCCTTGGCCTTGGTTGTTGTGGGCCAGCTGAGCTATCTGCTGAAGGGTGGCTAGGTTGGCTTGACGTTCGGCTCTTTCGGCTTCACGGTCAGAAACCAACATTTGCAGGATCTGCAACATCGGGTCCAGGGATGAACCACTTCCTCCGCGTGGCATCTGAAGATTGAGATAGATCATGAGAAAAGAGGGAAATTTCTAAGGTTCTGGGACTTTGAAAAGTTTTTAAAGTTTGACTCAGATTTTCTAGCAACTTGCTTTTCATTCATTCACTTATAGCACATGATACAACACACACCACAACAAAGGTAAATAGATGGTTTTAGGAACCATTCTGGAAACTACGATACAGTGGGACCGAATACTACTCACTACGCTAGTGCTCAAGTGCTACTACTCCTCGGAGTTGGTGTAGTCGTCATCCTCATCATCATCGTTGTCATTGATGAAGGTGAAATCATCCTCATCGGTGAAGAAGTCCATAGCCTGATCCTCCAGAAAATCATCATCGTCGCTGAGATAGGAGTAAGGGTCTCCACGAAGATCCTCTCCGGCATTCTCCCTTTCCTCCAACTGCATATCTCTCTCGTGGATGGTCTCCTCCAAAGAAGATATACGGTGGCGAAGACGAGCAATGATGCGCTCCTTCTTGTCGAGCTGACGGTGGCGAGACTTGCGATCCTTTGCTAGCATGGAGATGGTCTGATCATTCGTCTTGATGATGGCGGACTTGTGGTTGGAGTAGTCACGGCAATTGTCCAATTCTTGCTGACGATCGTACATCATGAAGCTAAGGTGGTCCAATTGGGTCTTCAGCTCGTGGTGGTATGGGGATTCCAGTGGCTGTCCATTTGCATCACGCCTTGGACAAAACTCAAAGCGGGTACTTTGATCTGGTTGATACTCTGCCCACTCAGACGGGCAAGAGCTTCCTGCATGGCCCTGGCAAGTCCATCGAGCCAGTTGTTTTCTCACAAGGTGAACTGAATTCCCTCGGCAGTGGGAGGTTCAATCTTTCCTCGGAGACTTGCAACAATTAGCCACTGCAGATCTTCGCCTCCTTGATCATTGAGCTGAGCTCCGAAGAACTCGGGGTGCGGATGCTCCAGAAGTTCCGAAAGCTGGTCTAAATCCCTCTCAAAGATAAGGTCTCCTCCATTCCCCAACTGATAAAACTTGTTGTACTTCACGTCCATCTATTAATAATATAGGATGAGTAAGTTAGTAGAGTGATCAAGTGTGTCAAATTTTATGTATTTTGAAAAAGTTTTTGAGGAACATGAATTTTCATGAAAGAATAAAGGTGATAATAATGGGGATAAGTTTTTGTAAATATTTGCTTCCTTTGGTTTTGAAACTAAGTTTTTGATTCAAACGTCCAGTCTAACTAGGGTCTCCTATGGTCAGGATGGCTCTGATACCAACTTGTCAACACCCGGAATTTTAATCCCAGATGCCTGTTATGCCATACATCGCAATCCCAGGATTACCATTTTTGCGAGACATAACAGAATTGGATACCACAGTACATCATCCATTACAAACCATACATAAGGTCTTACACAAGTAAGGATCTCATGATCCAGTTCTTAATACAATTCTAGCAGCGGAAATACATAATAATAAAGGTAGCGTAGGCGAAGCTCCATCTTCGGGGTCACAGGCAATGCTGACGATGGGAGATGATCCTAGTTGTCGTAACCTTCCTGGGGTCCATCATCCTAGTACTCCTCTTCATAGTCTGGCCACGGGAATAGCCAGGGACAAAGCCATGAGTACTCTTTAAGTACTCGAAAAACTAATTCTAACAAGTGAAGGGGTTTTTTGTAATAGGACACTAAGCTCTATGGTTGTTTTGCAAAAAGCCAGATTTACCTCTACTAAGTTCAGGAGTGAGAGAAAGCTAGTAAAATTTTATAACACCTAAGTGGGTACTTGTATCTCATGTCACAACTCTGTTGTGGTCAAGTCAAAATCTCAATTCGTTTCACAAGTCATTTTGAAAACATCTGACGGGGGAACAGTATGGCCACTCCAACTGTCCATAACCGCGGACGCGACTATTCGAATAGTTTGACACTCTGCGGAGATTGTACACTTCCACCATAACATTCGATACATCCGTCAGGATCAAATCCTTAATTCACCATACTCAGTATGCGGATAATAAATCCTAACCTTTCAATTACACGCCCTAGTATAAGCACCTATCCTGTGAGTTTGGCCTCCCAACCATGACCAACTGTCATCTTGGGTACTACACAAGTGGACAATCTTCACAAAGTAGCCTCAACTCAGACCTTGGCCGTGAGGGAACCAATACTAAGGTATATAAGTTTCCAGTCAAGCCCTACCCAATCTTCGGGTATTGTGGTTGTACGGTAAAATTGGAATGGTATCGCATCCAGACAACCATCAGTTTTATAAGGGCTAAGGCTCATGCCTCAACATTTTCATCACCAAAATCATCTGGTGTTCGGAAACACATGTCAAAACATCTCAGTAGAATGATCCATAACTCTAAGGTTTTCATAACCATTTTCACCAAGTATTCCAATCTAAATTTGATCAAGTTTCATGCTTAGCACTAGCATCTACACATGGGGGTGAGTACTAATGAGGGGTGGTAAACTAGTGGAATCTTAACTAAGTTAAATCTCATGCCTTAGGATGACATCAAGATTATCTAGCTTAGGCCAAATTTTATGCTCTTTATGCAACCTTCAGTTAACTTCCTAGAATCTACAAGTCACTTAAGTAAACTCTAAAAGAAGCTTTGATAAAGACATAAAGTAGAAAGCTTGCAAGTAAAACTAGGATTGGTTTATGAAGTGGGTATAATCATATATGCTTAAGGCATATGGTTGGCATGGTAAGGCTTGTTAAAGTATAATACATTGCAAGTGTTAGCTTGCCTTGTGCAGAGCAGTGGTTGAAGTTCTCCTCGGCTTCTTCTTCGTAGTATCCTCCTTCCTCCTCGTATCCTTGGTCGGTACTAGCGTCTATACATAAATACGAGGTACAAAATCACCAAACAATACTTAACTACTTTCAATCATCACACAAAGGGGTTCTATAGATGATCTAGCATCATCACTAACATTACAAGACCTAAAGCATTTGACTTAATGATTTTATTTTTAGAAAAGTAATTTCTACTCATTGAAAAACTACTTAAGATTTAATATTCTCCAAACCAAACATGGGATCATGTTGACACATGTCATCACCACATATTTCAGTCCATGGGAATGTGATTTAAAGTGGTGTCACAATTTAATAAGGTTTAACCTTTTGTTTTAATTAAAATAAGTGACTAGAAATGCCTATGGGGCATTCTTTTATTACTTGAACAATATTTCTGTAAGTAAACCCAATATTTTTATATATTATGAAAGGTATGATCAATTGTGATTTTTGAGAGTTGGAATCAACTCAAAAGCTATTATGGTTTAAATTTGAAAAATGTTTGAATGCAGAAAAGCTTCTGCCTTGCTATTTGCACCAAGGGTGATCTATAGATCCACATGATTTGAATCCAACGGGATTGTATTCAGCACTTCCAGACCTTTCTAAAAAAATTGGTTTCATTCAATTTCGTTCACTGAATCGAGCTGGGTTGATTTTTGAAACTAGGTACAGAACTGTGTTTGAATGAAAATGGAAAAATCCAAATTCAAACGAGTGGGCTGCGCGGGAAGGGTTAATGGACCGGCCTGCTACGCACAGCGCTTACGCGGGCTGGTTAAGTTGCTGTCCCCACACGTCAGTGAGACGAGGGGGTGCGAAGCGGTACGGGGCAACATGGTGCGTTGGATCTAGGTCTAATCCAACGGCTCTGGTTCATCGTCCACGTCGGGCAGCGCCAGTGAGACAGAACCCTAACGCGGCAGGTGGGGGGTCGTCGGGGGCTCACCGAGGCTCAGGCCAGGGTCGGCGATGCGGGCGAACGACGAAGTCGACAACGATGAACCTCCTGGTACCGGCAGCTTCTCCTGGGGCGGCTCCAATCGCTGGCTCCCTTCTTCTCTAGAGGCGGCGGGCTCTGATGAAATTCCGGCGATGCGCTGCTCGCCTTGCTCCGGGAACGGGTTGGAACGATCAGTGAGGAGAGGGGAGTGGAATGGTGTGAAGAATTCGAGAGGGGGAGGCCTCTATTTATAGTGGCGAGAGGGGACCGATGGGCGCAAGCTAAGCTCGTCGTGGTCGACGGCACAGAAGGCTATCGGCGTGGGTGACGGTAGGGGTCGGTGCTGTGCTCCCTGGCGAAGCTCAATGGCGTGGTGGCGAGGCTTGGGGCGTTGCGGTTTGGTCGGAACGCTGCGGTGCTCTGCGCATGCCAGACGGAAATTTTAAGGCCGCACAGCTCGCGTGGTCCGCGCGGCGGCGAACGGGCGTGTCTGCGGGGTTGCTGGGCCGGTGGTGATCACGTATGCACGCGGCGAGGGAGGCACGCGGTCTGTGGGCGTCTGTTGAGCGTGGCGCACGGGGCGCGCTCTCGGCATTGTTGCTGGGTGGCTTGGCATGGTCTGTGCGTGTGGTCCAGGGGCTTGCATCGCTCGCGGCTGGGACCGGGAGTGGCGGTGGGGTGCTAGCTTTCTCCTAGACAAGGTTGGCGAGGCTAGTGATGCTTGTAGCTTGTTGTCCACACTGGGGTGACAATGGTGCACTCGGGTTATTCACCATTGATGACAAAGGCTAGCTTACAGTGGGGCTAGAGCTTAGTTAAGTTTGCTAGATGATCTACTGAGGTTGTTGTGAGCTAGAGAGGGAACAAGTTAGGCTCAAATCACTGCACACTATAGTGTTTTGGTTTGGTTTGATTTGAATCTACAAGGTGTTTGATGAAATGGTCGCATGAATTCAAGTTTTGAATTTTGAAAAGATTGTTGGTGGATGTGCTAGACAGGTGCTGGTGAGTCTGTGGATGCTTGGGTTTTGAAAGTTGAGCTTGTTTGAGTGGTTTTTGAAAAAGTGGGATCTTCCCATATGATATAGATTCAATTTTGAACTGTCCTTTAAACTATGCATTCAAATGTTTTTGGATGATCACAAGGTGGGCCTTGGTACTCTATTATGAGTACTATCAAGGGGTGTAAAGATCCAAACAAGTTTCTGTTAGGTTTTGAAAGTTAGAGACAACCAAAGTAGGCATGGGAGTTAAATTGGCCAAAATAACCATTCCCTTATTTTGTTTGTTTTGATTTATTTGTCTTTGGGAAAAGGTTGGGGATTGTTTAGATGATGTTTATTTCACCTAAGAATCCTTTTACAAGCAAAGAATCACACAAGCAAGGCAATTCAAAAGAATCCAAATTGGAATGCATACACACATGCATGCTTTTATATTTTTAAATAGAAAAGTTTTTGTTAACCCTAATTTTGATGATTACAGTTTGATGATCCAAGTTTAGTATTTTTGGGATGTTACATACGGGCCCCCTCGCCATTGACGTCTACGCGGATCCGGCCGGCGGTGGCTTCGTGGGAGCTCGGATCTGGAGGCAGCGACCTCTACCAGAGTGGGGCGGGTGGCGATCTGGTGGAGGAGGTGACGACGATGGGATTCCGTTGGAAGACCTAGATCGGCTCTCTATCCCTAATTGTCTGCTCGATCCGTTCTCCGGAAACTGGCCGACGATGTGGGGATCGCTGTGTCGGATCTAATAAAGGTGGTGGTCCTTTGGTTTCTTTCGCACGAAGACGAAGATCTGCTTGATGTCTGCCCTTGTTGAACTAGTCTGGAGAGGCGGGTTCCGAAAGGCTCCGCTGGCGAACTCCCATGGGACTGTCATGTCTGGAGATTGCTGGATCGGAAGGTATTCAGTTGAGTGCACCTTGTTTTTCTGGCCGTTTGGTTTCAGCGGGAGCGTTGTGAAGATCTGTTGTTTGTTCGCACCAAGTGCCATTCTTAGAGCCATGGTGAAGTCAGATGTGGAGAATGTCAGGAAAGCGGAAATATGAGGGTGGCGATGGTGATTTTTGTTCTTGTGGCGACGGAGAACTGGCTGCGTGATCTGGGACTCGTTGCAGCGACTGTTGGTGCGGGAAGACAACACAGGGGGAGTTCCCAGTCTTATCTTGCAGGGTGAAAATCCAAGGTCTGGACTTAACTGGTTGTGCCTGGCAATGACCTTGTTGAAGGCATTGTTTTGTGAGCAAGGACTTTCTAAAACCTATGATTTTTGATAGGGCAACGACGGCGTTTGGGCAGTTTCCCTCTTGAAGGCGTTGTTATTGGAGTGGAGGACTACCGGTGTTGTTCTGATGATGTCAGTGTCGTTACTTTGAGGATTAGTTCTCTGTAGCGGGACTTTTCTTTTTTTATAATTTTTTTCTTTTTTCTGAGTTGTGTGCTTCCGTAGGGCCGCTAGAGCAATGCATTGTGTGTAATCGAAATCCCTGTGATATTAATATATACTTTTTTCAAAAAAATGTGTGTGTACTACGTTTAAAAAAAAATCGCTGTTTGTGTTTTTCTTTATTCCGAGGGAGGATGCATGTGTGTGTGTGTATTACGTTAGACGCGATGCGACGTCTGTCATAAACCAGACTTGAATCGTTGCATGGCAAAGCATCCCAGTGCGCGAGGTACAGTCTATCTATCTACGCATGCAAATGCTACATACTCCTACATACGCCTACATACACCTTTTGGTCAACCCTTTATCTGACCCGTATATATACTACTCCTACAGTTCCCGCTAGTCTGGTCTCTCTCACCCTCTCTCCTGACTGGTGCAATAAACAGTTTGTCTCCCTATCAAGCTAAACTGCAAAGTGAGGATTGACTGAATTCTCTCCACTCCAGGTGGAGAACCCAAGAGAAAACTACTGGCCAGGCAAACACGCATGCATTATAAATGGGATTTAATGTACCGCAGGCATGGAAAGCCCTAGGGGGAGGTCTGGCGCGCTGACGTACATCCATGCAAAATAACTCTGGAGATGTGTGGAAGCATCCCTGAGAACAAGGCTATATATTTAGGGCACAAGTTTGAACTTTGAAGCGAGGCCAATGGGACGATTACTCAACTCCTAGTCAGTGATTGCATGTGCAGCTGCATCCACAACCTAAGAGCATCTGCACCGGTGCCCTCCATAGCCACCTTCCATCTGCGCAATGGGTGTTTGTACATGAAAAAAATGTTCTAACACTGCAAAGCATCGGTTTAGACAGCCACAAAACACTAGTAGAAAAAAAGGCAATCCGTCTGTGCCTCCTAACAGCATTAGTCCCGGTTCCGCCACGAACCGGGACTAATGCTGGCACGCATCCCGGTTCGAGCGGATACGGGGCCGGGAGGCATGCATCCTGGTTGGTAGGGGAGCATACGTCCCGGTTTGTAACACAAACCAGGAATAAAGGTTGGCGTGGCTGACGCCCAACCTTTATTCCTGGTTTGTGTTACAAACCGGGACGTATGCTCCCGCCCTTTATAAATGCAACGCCCCAGCCCTCTGCCTTCACTCTGTTTTTTCTTGGTGGAAGGTGTGAGGGGTGTGCTAGTTTTTTTCCCCTATGCATGCATTCAAGGTGTTTGATGAAATGTTTGAGTGAATGATCCCGTTCAATTTCTCATAGAACAAAAATATAGAAGGTGTCCGAGACGCACTTGAGCTTTCTCCTCTTTATTTCCCTCGATCGAGGTTAGCAATCTTATATTTTCTCTGTCATTGATACAATGCATGTGTCGATGTGATATGTTCATTTCACTATTTATGATGTCCTGTTTTTGATAAACTTACTTATATGATGCAGATGAACGGTCGGGAATGGATATACGGTGACCGGCGTGTACCCGGATATATGAAAGGCGTGGATAAATTTATCGATGTGGCTACGGCAAACAAAGAGAATGGTTTTATACGTTGTCCATGTGTTCAATGTCGGAACAACAAGGAGTACTCTTCCTCGAAAATCATTCGCGGCCACCTGATTATGGAAGGTTTCATGCCCAACTATAATTGCTGGACCAAGCACGGGGAAAGAGGGGTTATGATGGAAGATGGTGAAGAAGAAGATGATGATAACAACTATCATCATATGTTTCCTGAATACAGTAATACTGCAATGGAAGACAATGGAGAGGAAGGAGGTGAAGAACGGGCATCAGATGAGCCGGCTGATGAACTTGGTAGGGTCATTTCTGATGCAAAGCGAGACTGTGAAACAGAAAATGAGAAGTTGAAGTTAGAGGGCATGTTAGAAGATCACAAGAAATTATTGTACCCAAATTGTAAAGATGGCACAACAAAGCTCGGTACCATACTGGAATTGTTGCGATGGAAGGCAGAGTGTGGTCTAACTGACTCCTCATTTGAAAAGGTGCTGAAAATAATGAATCCGAAGTTTCCAAAACATAACTAACTTCCCGAGAGTACCTATAAAGCAAAGAAGACTCTCTGTCCTCTAGGATTAGATGTGCAAAAGATACATGCATGCATTAAGGTTTCAAGAAACCAGAAGGGAAATACTATTTCCTTACAACTTCGGGTGAGTGTTATTCTCTTGTATACACTTTCTATTTTGCTTACTCGATATTAAGTATATAATTGGTTAGTTATGCATTCGTAGCTTCCACTATATTTTGTTAATCATTCAACTTGACAAAGGGTGTGTACTAGTCATGGACTCGAAACATAAACCCCTTGAGCAGTGGAAGGACATGCAGATGCTTCTCCAGCGGTAATTCTAATCATTATGACACTATATCGGCAACGTTCGTGAATTTTATGATATCAAGTAATTAATAACTTCTTTTATTCGTTTTCTCCGCCGGGCAGCGCTTGGAAACGGTTCACCAACAAGGCTAGGGGTGTTTGGAAAGAGGAGCTTACATTTCAAGCACTAGTTTGATACCGTTATTATCATGCTTGATTATTATTTTGATTGAACTATGTTCTCGTAAAGTGCCTGACGCAGGGACCAGGTAACAATCTATGTGGATACTATGTTTGCAAGTTCATCTGGCAGACATGCCGTGAGAAGGGTAGAAATTTAGAGCAACTCCACGTACGTAAACAATTTTATAGTTTTTAATTACCATCAAATTGTGTTTAGTTTCATTCATATAGGCTGACTCCTTTTTTAAATCAGATCGAACGTCTACGAGACGGTCTTCTGCCAAAGGATCGCGTACGAGCAATTCAGGAGGAATTGGCGGGATTCTTGGATGCAGAAGTCCTAAACCCAAAAGAGGAATACTATTCGGGTGTGTATAAACAATAGGGATTGTACAAAGAGAAAATTTTGTATGTAGTGCATGAACTCGATCCGTGTATCGAATGTAATATTGTCATGATGATCTTGTGTAATATAATGGTTCCTTCATTGATGAGTGCAAAACACTAAATAAACAATAAAACAACATAAATGAATTCTCTGCCGCGGCACAAAAAGTGGCCAAAATGCTGCCGTGGCAACAAAAGTTGCCAAAATGAATTCTCTGCCGCGGCAGAGAAATGTGTCAAATCTCTGCCGCGGCAGAGGGTTATTTACGAACCGGGACGGTTGCTCCACCCCCCTCGCCCTCTGCCGCGGCCACGTGTACCCCCTTTTGTCCCGGTTGGTGGGGCAACCGGGACTAAAGGTTGGGGCTTTAGTCCCGATTGCCCCGTCCCAGTTGGGTAACCGGGACTAAAGCCCCTTACCAACCGGGACCAATGGGGCTGTTCCCACTAGTGAAAGGTGTCTGCCACACCACAATGCCACCCCTTGTCCGGCCCGAACCTTCGGTCCGGGGGTCTGCTCAGGGATATCGGACATGGCCTTTGTGTAGGACATCGGTCCAACTAAGCCCACCACTAATGGACAAGGCCTCCAGTACCGGACCGTAAGGGTCTCTAGTCTCTAGTCCCGGTTTTAGAACCGGAACTAACCAAACGGAACTAGAGGCCTAACCACTAGTCCCGATCCAGTCACCGGCCGGGACTAATGGTTGTCCACGTGGCCGTCGCGGCACATTGCGGGTGCACCCTGCTAGTCTCGGTTGGTGTTAAGTATCGATACTAGTGGTTCTCTGCCACGGAAGAGCATTTATTTTGTATTGTTTTATTTATTTATTTTTCATTTCAACATAGTTTTTAAATATTGTTACGCCACCACATATCGTACACGTTCGTGTATATATAAGATAACTTGTATTATGATATCGAGCATACAAATATATACAATTTTGATAGTTACATGAAGATCACAATTACCAGGACTAGAGCTCGTCTATTCAATTACATGGAGATCAGTAGCGCCTATTCACACCAAATTCTCCGGCATCATCTACTATATCTTTGAAAATAAATCCCGCCAGCTACTCCGCAATTCCTAGTACGCGTTGCTCTGGTAAGAGTTGATCCAGCATCCTCTCGAACTATATAAGAAAAAGGAGATCAATATTAATATCAATCATGATAACAAAAAGTGACAGTAATAAAATGATGGTGTGAAGGTATTGCTTACGTCGACTCTATAATCGTTGTGCTCGGTGGTAAACATGCGAATGAACTCACAAACATAGAATCCACATAGATTCGACCCTTGTGGCTGTCTCGCGCACTTTACGAGAATAGAATTCAATCAAAATAATAATCTAGAATTATTATTGTATTAAAACTAGAAGTAAAGAGATGCGCGGATATATCATGTGCTACTTATCGAGACCGCCTTAAACGTCAGCTTCTGACTAAATATACTCGTAACCTCGCGCTTGAACCGGATCCAAACCCTGCCCGGCGAAGAAAATGAATGAATGAGTTATTCATTACCTAATAACTCAGGAAATCAACGAAAGAGACTGATATAGCGCGAAACTTACTTCTAGAGCATGTCCTATACGCTGCGGAAATCTTCCAGGTTTCTCTTTGATGGGTCCATTACATCAACTCTTCCCTTATCAAGTTGAATGTCTAGCTGAACCCAGTGGAAGCTGCAAACATTTATATATACATCAGTAACTCATCAATTACACTTAGCATGAACTCATCAAAAGTGAATGTATACAACAAAGTAAGACCCTCACTTGAAATTGTAAGGAAACAGTATGTGGTCAGAGAAAATTTGTTCTATTAGAAACCTTAGAATGTTTTCCTCCGTCTCCTCGGGGTTTGACGTTAGCGTGTTTATATGCACTTTATCTAGGTCAATGAGCCCAACATTATAGATTTTTCTTCTTTTACATTCCAGAATCTTTATTCTGTATAATAATAGAGTATAAAAGGATATAATAAGGATAAATACATGTACGGAACTGAACAACTGAAAAACTGAACATGTAGACAATGAATTCAACAACTTACAGACAATAGCAGCTGAGGATGGATTTGTCCAGGGCGTCGAGATGATATAACTGGAAAAGTTCTGGAAACTCAATATGGACCTCTTCAGGTCTGAAGTAGTACTCACGTGGGACTTTGGCTATGAGCATTATTCTCCCCTGCTTTATGACCGTCGAGTACCATTGATGGAGATTTCACATTTGTGTTGGCATTTCTTTTAGCCTCTCTTTGCTTTCCAAGTCCTCACCTTTGACATATCTACGGGCTACAACAACCTTGGGTAGAATGTCATCTTGGGAGCCTAATAGTTCAGCAATACTAACTTTCATACTGGCCGCCAACTCTGCAGCTGCTTCCCTATCTAGTTGGAGAACGTTTTCAGAAAACACCTTGAGGTGTGCGATCGTTTGTTTGGCCTATTGTTCGAGAAGGGGAACGTCTGATATTTTACTGCTTTTTGTTTTGCTCCCGTCTGCACCTCTACTTGCTGATTTTTTTCCGCCTGCACTTGATTTTCTCTTCTTCACTTCTTTCTGAAGTGTGCGTAGATAGTCATCTTGCTTATGGTGCAAATCATATTGCAATTTTGTGTTTAGAAACTCAATTGCATACGACTTTTGCTTCTCGATGTATACCGGAGCAGGCTCGGGTTTCTTCTTCTCAAAATGCGCCACAACTTTGGCCTTTGGTATCGCTGTAGTTTCCGCATCAGTACGATCGTAAGGTCTGATGGGAAGATTCTTATGAGGCACTGTTGGGAGTGAAGGGAATATGCCCTGAGAGGCAATAATAAAGTGTTTATTATGTGTATTCCAAGTATATGATAGATGTTTATTTTGCATGCTATAATTGTATTAATACGGAAACGTTAATACATGTGTGTTTAATAAACAAACAGAAAGTTCCTAGTTATGCCTCTCTCATAAACTAGCTTGTTGATTAACAAGATGATCAAGGTTTCCTGATCATGGACATTGGATGTTGTTAATAACGGGATCACAACATTAGTGTAATGGTGTGATGAACATTCATCCGAAGTATAGCATTACGATCAAAGTCATTGAGTTTATATTGCTATAACAACTTACGAAGTGATCCTAATCCTTAGACCATGAGATCATGTCAATCACTAACACCGGAAGAGTTTCTTGATAACATCAAACGTCACACCGTAACAGGGTGATTATAAAGATGGATTCAGAACTAATAAAGTGATATGTTGAGGCTCATGGATCGAGAGTGGAATTTGTTCATCCCGATGACGGATAGATATACTCTAGGCCCTCTCGGTGATATCACATTGATTAGCTTGCAAGCAAGTGATTTGATCACTAGAATGTTATATCACAGGAACGAGAAAAGAGTGCATGTCGGTAACGAGATCAAACTAGGTATGGAGATACCGATGATCGAATCTCGGACATGTAATATATCGTGAAACAAAGGGATTAAGATACTAGTGTAAAAGGTTCCGACGATCACAAGAAAGTCATCGTTGAATGTGTGGGAGTCAGTATGGGTCTCCAGATCCCGCTTCTGATTATTGATCCGAGAGGGGTCTCGATCATGTCCGCATTATTCACGAACCGTAGGGTGACACACTTAAGAGACACCGACATCCAATTGGAGCAAATGTTTCATGCCGAAAGAATGAACAAGCGCAGGAATTTATTTCACTAGATACCGAAACAGGTTTTCGGGTGAAATTGCATAAAGTGGTTATGCATGTGAAATAGAATTCTAGCAAGGGGTTATTTGTGAATGTTTGTCATTAAATTAATTGACAAAATTCTGAATAAAATAAAAGAGTTTTATTTAATGAGAGTTTGCATTAAATTTGGTGGAAATTTAATGGGAATTTGAGTGGACTTTTGAGTGGAGGGAATTTAAAGGAGATTTGTGAGTGGAGTGTCCACCCACATGAAGAGGGGAGGGCAAGGGGGCAGCCCCCATGCGCCGGCCACCCCCTTGGGGTTCCCCCCCTCCTCCTATAAAAGGAGCCCCCCTCCTCACTTGTCTCTCACACCTCCTCGTGAAGGATCTCTCTCCCCCTCTAGAATTTATCCCCCATGGTCTCGGACTAGCGAGATACATGTTCCCGGTGGCTATTCGGCAAGAAAGAGTTGTTCTTCCGCTGCATCGCTGGAGCGAGGAGGCGGAGGTTGCTCGGTGCCTCGAACGTGTGTGCGAGCACGGATGCGCTGCTGATTTGCGGCGCTAGGACTTCCTCTCGATCTTGAGATCGGCAAGAGATCGTCTACATCAACCACGAGTTGAACTCGTTAAGCTTTGTCGGTCTTCAAGGGTAAGTTCTCTACGGATATACATCCGCCCGTTGTTTGTATCTAGTAGATAGATCTTGGTATATAGTTCACATCGTAGGAAAATTTTTGTTTTCTATGCTGCGAACCCTACAGTGGTATCAGAGCCGGATCTATGCGTAGATACTTTACACAGGTAGTACACATATGAGTATGTGGGTGATGATGATCATGTTGTTGCTCCTTTGTTGTAATTTTGGATATTGGTGGCATAGTGGGATGAAGCGGCCCGGACAAACTTTACATGTCCTCGCACATGAGACCTGTTCCACGCTTGACATGCAACTAGTTTGCATAAGTGGCTAGCGGGTGTCTGTCTCTCCTACTATAGTCAATATCTATTTTGCAAGCGAGTTGTCAACAATTTGATTATCCTCGTTGTGGTTCATGTTCGTAGGTAAGAACGGTTCTATCTTGAAAGCCCTAAGCCAAGTAAAACTTGCAATGGATAAATTAGAGGCGTCTAGTTTAGATTGTTGCTGGGCTAGTGTTATGATATGGTAGTGTTGTAAGTAGAAGTATGAGATGATACTCTTACAACACACATAGCATGTAAAATCCATAGACCTTGGATTTACACATATAGGTATGATAGTGATCATACCACGATGCACATGATAGAGATCATCTGCGGGAACCATATAATTTCACTAATAAACATATGATGTTTGATAGCATCTTATATTGCTTGTTTAGCGCTTTGTTAGTATAATAAGATGATCCCTCATTTAAATATCAAGATAAGAATGTGTTCTTCCTTTAGTATGCACAGATTATGTTTTCGTCGCTCCAAGACATCACGTGATGATCGGGTGTTCTTGGATCCACGACCATATTTCGGGTGTAAAACAGTTACACACGCGAATACTAAGGTTCTAACTTGGCGAGCCTAGCATGTACAGACATGGCCTCGGAACACGGACCGAAAGGTTAAGCATGAGTCATATAGTTGATATGATGCCCATTTGATGCTCGCCTTTGAAGCTATACCGACTCACGTGATGATCGGACTTGGTGTAGTGGATTTGGTTCATGTAATCACCAAAAAGGCACGAGGGATGTCGTTTTTGAGTGGGAGTTCATTCGATTAGTTGAACTCAATCTATCATACACTTAGTCTAAACTTTACAAATTCTGTTGTAGATGGCACCACCTGCTTTTAATTTCAATGTGTTCATGGAGAAAGAGAAACTAGCAACGAACGGTAGCAACTTTACCGAATGGGCCATGAATTTGAGGATTCTCCTCTCTGCTGCACAAAAGCAATATGTGCTAGAAGCGCCGTTAGGCCCCCCACCTTTTGATGATGCCCCTGACGAGGAGAAGAATGTCTATCAGACTCGTCAGGAGGACCACAACTTAGTTCATTGCAGCATATTGTATGGGCTAGAGCCGGAACTTCGAAAGCGTTTCGAAAACGGCAATGCATTTGATACAATGGGTGAGTTGAAAATGATTTTCGACACACATGCTGCTGTAGAGAGCTACAACGCTTCAGAAAAGTTCTTTAGCTGCATGATGGAAGAGCACAGCTCCATTAGTGAGCATGTACTCAAGATGTCGGGTTACGCCGATAAGCTTGTGTCCTTGGGAATATCGATTCCCATTGACTTAGGCATCCATCGTGTTCTGCAGTCTCTGCCACCTAGCTATAAGAGCTTCGTGATGAACTATAATATGCAAGGCATGAAGAAGTCTCTCCCCGAGCTTCTGTCAATGCTTAAAACTGCAGAAGTGGAGATCAAAAAGGAACATCAAGTGTTGATGATCAATAGGAACACTGGTTTCAAGAAAGACAAGAAGGGAAAACGGAAGGGAAGTAAGGGCGGCAAGCCTGTTGCCGCGCCTGAAAAGAAACCCCGAGTTGGACCTAAGTCTGATTCCGAGTGCTACTATTGTAAGGGGACTAGCCACTGGAAGCGCAACTGCCCCAAGTATCTGGCAGACAAGAAGGCCGGCAAGGCAAACAAAGGTATATATGATATACATGTTATTGATGTGTACTTGACTAGTGCTCGCAGTAGCACCTGGGTATTTGATACCGGTTCAGTTGCTAATATTTGTAACTCGAATCAGGGGCTGCGGAACAAGCGACCGCTAGCAAGGGGTGAGGTCAAGATGTGTGTCGGCAATGGATCAAGCGTTGATGTGATCGCCGTCGGAACGCTGCCTCTCCACTTACCGTCGGGATTAGTTATAAACTTGAATAAATGTTATCTGGTGCCTGCACTGAGCATGAACATTGTATCTGGATCGTGTTTGATGCGAAGTGGTTATTCATTTAAATCCGAGAACAATGGTTGTTCCATTTATATGAATGAAATCTTTTATGGTCATGCACCAATGATGAATGGTTTATTTCTATTAGATCTCGATGATAATGTTACACATATTCATAATGTTGATGCTAAAAGGATTAAACTTAATGATGATATATCCGCATATACGTGGCACTGCCGTCTAGGTCATATTGGCGTTAAATGCATGAAGAAGCTCCATTCGGATGGACTTTTGGAATCACTTGATTATGAATCATTTGATACATGTGAGCCATGCCTTATGGGCAAGATGACTAGAACGCCGTTTTCCAGTTCAATGGAACGAGCGACAGATTTATTGGAAATCATACATTCTGATGTATGTGGTCCAATGAGTGTGTCGGCGCGAGGTGGATATCGTTATTTTGTTACTTTC
The DNA here is from genome assembly GCA_916181665.1 of Avena sativa. Lineage (NCBI taxonomy): Eukaryota > Viridiplantae > Streptophyta > Magnoliopsida > Poales > Poaceae > Avena > Avena sativa. The sequence goes on along the minus strand of OV702283.1, from coordinate 356,370,142 downwards.
ACGGATGATTTGAGTAGATACGGTTATATCTACTTGATGAAACACAAGTCTGAAACCTTTGAAAAGTTCAAGGAATTTCAGAATGAAGTGGAAAATCATCGTAATAGAAAGATCAAATTTCTACGGTCCGACCGTGGAGGTGAGTATCTAAGTTACGAGTTTAGCACTCACATGAAAGAGTGTGGAATTGTTTCACAACTCACACCTGCTGGAACACCACAGCGAAATGGTGTGTCGGAACGTCGTAATCATACTTTATTAGATATGGTTCGATCTATGATGTCTCTAACGGACTTGCCGTTATCATTTTGGGGTTATGCACTAGAAACTGCTGCATTCACTTTAAATCGGGCACCATCTAAATCTGTTGAAAAGACACCGTATGAATTGTGGTTTGGAAACAAACCTAAGCTGTCATTTCTTAAAGTTTGGGGATGCGATGTTTATGTGAAGAAACTTCAACCGGATAAACTCGAACCCAAAGCGGAAAAATGCGTCTTCATAGGATACCCTAAAGAAACTATTGGGTATTCCTTCTATCACAGATCCGAGGGCAAGGTTTTTGTTGCCAAGAATGGATCCTTTCTAGAGAAAGAGTTTCTCGCGAAAGGTGTGAGTATTCGGAAGGTAGAACTCGAAGAGGTTGTGGAACCTTCTCTTCAAAGTATGGCGAGTAGCGCAGCGCCGGAAGTTGTTCCGGAGTTGGCTCCACCTGTTGAAGAGGGAACTAATGATAATGATCATGAAACTCCGAAAGAGAGTACTACCGAACCTCGCAGGTCAAACAGGACGCGTGCAGCTCCCGAGCTGTACGGAAATCCTGTCATGAATTTCATGGTTGATGAAAATGATGACCCTGCGACGTATGAAGAAGCGATGATGAGCCCGGATTCCAACAAATGGTTAGAAGCCATGAAATCCGAGATGGAATCCATGTATGAAAATCAAGTTTGGAACTTGGTGGAATTACCTCACGACCGAAAGGCCATGGAGAACAAATGGATTTTCAAAAGGAAAACTGATGCTGATGGTAATGTGACCGTCTATAAAGCTCGACTTGTCGCAAAGGGGTTTCAACAAATTCAAGGAGTTGACTACGATGAGACTTTCTCTCCCGTAGCGATGCTAAAGTCAGTTAGGATTATGTTAGCAATTGTTGCATATTTCGATTATGAGATATGGCAGATGGATGTCAAAACCACGTTTCTCAATGGTAATATTGAAGAAGAGTTGTATATGATACAACCAAAGGGTTTTGTCGATCCTAAGGATGCTACCAAGGTGTGCAAGCTTCAGCGATCCATCTATGGATTGAAGCAAGCATCACGAAATTGGAATCTCCGCTTTGATGAGGTGATCAAAGAGTTTGGATTTGTCCAAACTTATGGAGAAGCTTGTATTTACAAGAAAGTGAGTGGGAGCGATGTGGCTGTTGGGGTCTCAACCTAATAAGGTAGATTCCTCCTGTGTTTTACAATGCTAGTCCCTGTATCAATAGCTAGCATCCACAGTTAAGATGTAATATCAAGAAACAAAGGTCATAATATAACTTTATAACCAGGAATAACATAAGTTTATTACATCAAACATAGCTCATTTGGCTATTACATTACATTGCAGCGGAATAACTATAGTCATGGGGTCCTTCATCTTCAAAATGCCACAGGCAGATGTTGGTTGTAGACTTTGTAATCCTAATCAATCAATCTTCACTAAAAACAATCAAACCTGCAACATACACGTTACAGCCACAAAGGGTCAATACATTGGAATTGTATTGGCAAGTGATACTATGGTAGTATAGTGGAGTCTATCAACTATATGCATTTGGCTAAGTGGAGTTGAGGCTTGCATTGCTCAAAATAGATTTTCTTTAACATTTGAAAATACTAAGTTTTTGCTTTGACAAAATCATTTTCTCAATCAAAGATTGAAGATCCTTTGCAAGGCATCTCCCAATCAAAGATTGAAGATTTCAAACAACCCTTGTTCAATCCACAAGTTTTAACTTAGAAATTTGATTGATGAGATTCTTGATTGCTTCCATGTCTTGATGCTCAAATTGTACTTTACCAGGGACATGGCTAAGTACTTAGATTTTACACTCTGCAGAGGTGGTGCACTTTCCCCACAAGACTTGGTTTCCCAAGACAAGATCTTTCAGAAGCTTTCCCTTAGACCAAAATGGACGCGCTCCAACCTATCAAACACTACCACCAACTGTCCATATGGCTAAGTTCTTGCAACCTATATGATCATGGCAGAGCCCATATTGCCAAGTGGTTGCACTTGAAGCTTCTCAACATTTGACATCTCAAATCTCTTTGTTCCTGGGTGGCATACCACAAGTGAGATACACAAGGTCAACCATAAACATGGGCCTTGTGAACCACTCAACCAAAAACCACCAAGCAAGCCCATTCCACCCAGGGGATTCATTAACTTAGTTGTTTTATTAAACAAAAACATAAGTCCTCAGACTTAGAGATTTTTCCATAGTGTGAATATATTTTCCACCCATGTTTTCTATTAGCTAGGCTAAGCTTGATAGTAATAGGAATCTTAACTTAGGAAAATCCTACTAAGGATTCATCTACTAGGTTTTACTATAGCAAGGTCTATACTTAGCAAAATCCATGCAAGTTTACTTAGTAAAATTCACTAATGCATAGAGAAAATAATGGGACAAAAAGTATGAAGCATCACTTGCCTTTTTGGTAGGGAATGGTGGTTCACTCCTTGATCTTGCTAGTCTCACACTTCACTACAAGTCAATCAAGAAAACACACATTCAATTCTCATTCCAAACCAAAGTCAAACAAACAATTTTTCACACACAAAGTATTGGAATCTAAGTCATGCATAAGCATGCAAAGGTTGGTTCTATTGCAAGGATGGTCTCCACTAGGCTTCTGAACTTTGTAAGTTCCAAATTGGTCATTTACCAAAATGGCAAAGTCATTTGCAAATGGGTTTTATCCATAAAGCATTTTTAAATCCATTCATCATTTCATGTGGTGAAAAATGTTTTTATCAAGGCAAAACTATTAAGTTGTTCACCAAATGAGTTGCTAATTTGCAAAACTTGGTGTTTTGGGTCAGTGGGTTTGATCAAACCATTTTCTTAAAGTTTTCTTTCCATAAACATTTTTATAACAAAAACCATTCTCTTTATTTGGCTAGAAAATGGTTAAGTCAAGTAATCCAACCTAAATCTTTCCAAAATCATTTTTAACACCAAGGGTTGGTTCCTAGGGTCAGTAAGGTCACAACAAACCATTTTGCAAAAGTTTTAACCCTAAAATCAATTTTAAACAATTTTAATACTCTAAACAAGCTCACAAAAGAATCTGCAAAAACAAGCAAGCTAACAGATACTATTTTCTAAACCAAGGGCATGGTTGGCTAGGGCTTGCTCCACTGAATCCATTGATATAAAATTTGTAATTTTTGGACGTGTGGTTTGAAAGTTACAAGGGTTTGAAGTTTGCAAATAAATCTGATTCAAAAATCTGTTTTAACTCAAACACTGGCCACGCGTCGCTATCTCACTGGCTGATACCGGTTCGGCCGGATCGGCATCGTGGTGCGTTGGATCAAGTCAAATCGCGCGGTCCAGAGAACGTACCTATTCACGACTAAGTGATCTAATCCTGCTCGTTCAAACTAGATCGAACGGCTCTCAGTGCTTTGCCAAAAGCTGGCGGCGCGACGACGGTGGCTAGCGGCGGAGCGGCCAGTCGATGACGGCGCCGGCGGTACAGGAAGCAAAGGAGGGTGGGGAGATGCTCACCGGAATCGCTGACGCTCGCTGATGCTCAACGTGGTACTTGTCCGTCGAGGGGCGCTAGGGGGCAGCTGCGATTGCTCGCCGGAGACGAGCTGGTCTTCGGGCGGTTCAGGAGGTCGTCGAGGGCGAGGATAGGGGGCATCCTAGGACAAATGGAAGATGCTGTTAGGTTCGCACGAGCCTGGAGATCATCATCATGTCCACGGGGAAAGGAGGGGAGGTCAGGTACTACCTGGGGACGTCGTCGGAGAAGAGGGCAGACGGCGGTGCTGCAGGTCGTCGACGTTGCCGACGCTGTAGGGTACCCGCGGATGAATGAATGGCACAGAAAGATGCGCCAGGGTGTGGTGAGCGTGCTCGTGTGCTCGGGGAGGCAGGAGGTGGTGTCGAGTCGCCGGAATCGGCTCTGGACTTCGTCGGAACCGAGGGTGCTCGGGGATAAATTGGGACGGCCTGGGGGCGTGATTGGGGAAGGAGTCAGAGGGGAAATGAAGAAGGGACGCTGGCGATTTATCCTGCGTGGTCAAGGCGAGGTAAAGACGCGGCATTAAGACGAATTGATTCCGCGGAATCACAGCAGGTAACGGCGTCGAGGGAGGAAGAAGGGGTCGCGTGGTGAGGACGATGGCTAGCGAAGTGGGACCGTTGCGTCAGTGGGAAAAAGGGTGAGGAGAAGGTCCACCAGTCAGTGGCTTTGCGGGTCAGGGAATTGGTGCCAAACATTTTCTTCGGGGGAAAGAAGTTGGGCTGGTTGGTGGGCTTCCTGGGCTGCTGGGTTGGGTCAGATCCACTTCCATTTTTTTTATTCTGTATTCTTTTCTTTTTCTGAATCTAATTTCTGCTTTGAATTTCCAAACAAACAAACAATGTCTAAATCAAATCAAATAAACACCAAACCTTGTACTAAGAATTTGGTTCTGTTTAGTAGCACAAACCAACTTCAAAAATAAAATAATATTTAAATCTTTTTAGGTTCCATTTATTAATTAAGTAAAATGGTCCATGGTTTATTAATAAAATAGGGTTTGGTTTATCTAATAAAATCTCCATTTTAAATCCAAATATTTTCAAAACCAAATCAGTAGGTTTTATTTGGAAATGAAGAATACTTGGAAACTTGTTTTAAAACAAAATAACCTTTTATTTTTGGGTCCATTAATAATTAAATGAATGGGCCTTAGTTATTAAATCCAATAGGATTAAAATATTTATTATGAAGTCTAAAATAAAACTAAAACACTTCTTTAGGTTTTAATTAAGAAGATAAAATACTGAGAAAACTTATTTAAAATAATTTAATAAGTTTTGATGTTTTTAATTAAAATGGTAAAACCTTTTATAACATTTGGATATTAATTCCTTATTATTTTATTTAAAAAAAACCTTTGTTAATTTTATTCAAAACAAAACATTTTATTTCAAATATTGGCCAAGGTTTAATTTGACCAAATAGGATTTGTTTCATTTAAACTTTATTTGAAACCTAATTTAAAACTAAAACAGTAGGTTTTATTAGGGAATAAAATATTTAGAAAACTTATCTTTAAATACATAAGTTTTGTTATTTTGGAAATAATAAAACCTTTATTAATAAAACTTGGATTACTAAATCCTTATTGATTTTATTAAATAAACTTTTACTATTAAATCAAAACAAAATGTTTTAATTCCAAAGCTTGGCCAAGGCTTAATTTGGCTTTATAAAATAATCTTTATTTATAAATCTTCTATTTCATTTTGAAAACAAATCTTTTCATTTAAGAGTTTCAAAATAGTATTTCCAAATGTTTTTATTTTTCCTTTTATTAAATGTTTATATTTTTAAATCCCTTTAGGATTTAATTCAAAATGGGTTTGAAGTTCCAATTGAATTCAAAAAGTTTCTTCTGGCCTTGAAAATCAACAAAGTTTTATTTTATTCATTTATTTTTCACATTACAAGATTTGGAAAATCTTGGGATGTGACAGTGGCATTTCTGATATTATATGTGGATGACATATTATTGATCGGAAATGATATAGATCTTTTAAACAGTGTTAAAAGTTATCTAAACAGCAAATTTTCAATGAAGGACCTAGGTGAAGCGTCATACATATTAGGCATAAAGATCTATAGAGATAGATCTAGGCGCCTAATAGGGCTATCACAAAGTACATACCTTGATAAGATTTTAAAGAAGTTTAAAATGGACGGAAGTAAGAAGGGATTCTTACCTATGTCGCAAGGCAAGACATTGAGTAAGACTCAAAGTCCGGCTTCGGCGGAAGAAAGAGAGATAATGGACAAAGTCCCCTATGCTTCAGCCATAGGCTCTATAATGTACGCCATGCTATGTACAAGACCGGATGTGGCACATGCTATTAGTTTGACTAGTAGGTACCAATCGGATCCAGGTTCAGAACACTGGATAGCGGTCAAGAATATCCTTAAGTACTTACTAAGAACTAAGGATATGTTTCTTGTATACGGAGGTGAAGAAGATCTCGTCGCTAAGTGTTATGTCGACGCTAGCTTTGACACCGATCCGGATGACTCTAAGTCTCAATCCGGATACGTATTTCTCATGAATGGCGGAGCGGTTAGTTGGAGGAGCTCCAAACAACCTGTGGTAGCGGGATCAACAACGGAGGCCGAATATGTTGCTGCTTCAGAAGCGGCTCAGGAAGCAGTTTGGATGAAGGAGTTCATATCCGAACTAGGAGTGGTGGCAAACGCGTTGGACCCAATGGTGATCTATTGTGAAAACAATGGTGCCATTGCCAATGCCAAAGAGCCAAGGTCTCACAAGCATTCCAAGCATATTAAGCGCCGGTTTCACTCCATCCGCGAGCATGTCAAGGATGGAGATATAAAGATTTGTAAAGTACATACGGATCTCAATGTAGCAGATCCATTGACTAAAACTCTCCCTAGAGCAAAACATGATCAACACCAGAACTCAATGGGTGTTAGATTTATCACTATGTAACTAGATTATTGTCTCTAGTGCAAGCGGGAGACTGAAGGGAATATGCCCTGAGAGGCAATAATAAAGTGTTTATTATGTGTATTCCAAGTATATGATAGATGTTTATTTTGCATGCTATAATTGTATTAATACGGAAACGTTAATACATGTGTGTTTAATAAACAAACAGAAAGTTCCTAGTTATGCCTCTCTCATAAACTAGCTCGTTGATTAACAAGATGATCAAGGTTTCCTGATCATGGACATTGGATGTTGTTAATAACGGGATCACAACATTAGTGTAATGGTGTGATGAACATTCATCCGAAGTATAGCATTACGATCAAATTCATTGAGTTTATATTGCTATAACAACTTACGAAGTGATCCTAATTATAAAGATGGATTCAGAACTAATAAAGTGATATGATGAGGCTCATGGATCAAGAGTGGAATTTGTTCATCCCGATGACGGATAGATATACTCTGGGCCCTCTCGGTGATATCACATTGATTAGCTTGCAAGCAAGTGATTTGATCACTAGAATGTTATATCACAGGAACGAGAAAAGAGTGCATGTCGGTAACGAGATCAAACTAGGTATGGAGATACCGATGATCGAATCTCGGACATGTAATATATCGTGAAACAAAGGGATTAAGATACTAGCGTAAAAGGTTCCGACGATCACAAGAAAGTCATCGTTGAATGTGTGGGAGTCAGTATGGGTCTCCAGATCCCGCTTCTGATTATTGATCCGAGAGGGGTCTCGATCATGTCCGCATTATTCACGAACCATAGGGTGACAAACTTAAGAGACACCGACATCCAATTGGAGCAAATGTTTCATGCCGAAAGAATGAACAAGCGCAGGAATTTATTTCACTAGATACCGAAACAGGTTTTCGGGTGAAATTGCATAAAGTGGTTATGCATGTGAAATAGAATTCTAGCAAGGGGTTATTTGTGAATGTTTGTCATTAAAGTAATTGACAAAATTCTGAATAAAATAAAAGAGTTTTATTTAATGAGAGTTTGCATTAAATTTGGTGGAAATTTAATGGGAATTTGAGTGGACTTTTGAGTGGAGGGAATTTAAAGGAGATTTGTGAGTGGAGTGTCCACCCACATGAAGAGGGGAGGGCAAGGGGGCAGCCCCCATGCGCCGGCCACCCCCTTGGGGTTCCCCCCTCCTCCTATAAAAGGAGCCCCCCTCCTCACTTGTCTCTCACACCTCCTCGTGAAGGATCTCTCTCCCCCTCTAGAATTTATCCCCCATGGTCTCGGACTAGCGAGATACATGTTCCCGGTGGCTATTCGGCAAGAAAGAGTTGTGCTTCCGCTGCATCGCTGGAGCGAGGAGGCGGAGGTTGCTCGGTGCCTCGAACGTGTGTGCGTGCACGGATGCGCTGCTGATTTGCGGCGCTAGGACTTCCTCTCGATCTTGAGATCGGCAAGAGATCGTCTACATCAACCACGAGTTGAACTCGTTAAGCTTTGTCGGTCTTCAAGGGTATGTTCTCTACGGATATACATCCGCCCGTTGTTTGTATCTAGTAGATAGATCTTGGTATATAGTTCACATCGTAGGAAATTTTTTGTTTTCTATGCTACGAACCCTACAGGGAGGGCAACATTTTCTATTTTGGGATGCTACGTCGTTTAGTACTCACTGACGGAGCACGCTTCCGCTTATTGTCCTTAGCGGGCGGCGAAGACTGCTGAACCTACGACAGAGATCGAGATGGACTCGCGATGTGGTGGTCGTAGTCATCATGGGGTGGGCTTCTTGGAGGTGATGGAGGTGAAGGTGACCTGCGACGACTCGAAGGCGGTGTTGGCCTTGGGGCCGAGCCTGGAAACTTGATGTTGTTCTTGTCCCATAGAATGATACCACCTAGTACTTCTCCGAGTGTCGTCTAACCTTCAGGTCTAGGGATGTCAAGCTCCATTGAGTCCTACCCCGTTACAATTTCATCCATCCCAACTTTAGCATAGCCAGCTAGAATCTCACGGCCATGCCAGCGTGCGTTAGGTGGACAAGGTAAAGATGGTCCGACCGCCACCTTGACGGATACGTTCTTCACCTTCTGATGGAGCTCACAAGATATATGCTCCTTGATTCCATCCACGGGGTAGCCGGGACCTCCATCTATCATCATTGCATCGTTAGACGGGACCTCCGATTCAGCCACGCTGCTTCTTCACTGAGATGGGTTGCCGTTAATATCTAGTGGAGGATCTTGCAGGCGCGCTACTCCTCTAAGTTCGTCGATCTGCTGCTGCTTCTCAACTCTTGCTAGCAGCTGGTTGAACTTGTCTCCATCCTCCTCCTCCCGTCGCTTCTTTGCTCTTTCTCGGCTTCTATAAGTACCTTGGTCCTTAGGAAACCCAGTCTCCCACGTGAAACTAGAGTCAAGGCCCCGGACTCGTCCTCCGTGTTCGTCATTGCCGAGGACCAAGGTCAACAAGGCTTTCTATCTATCGGGATGGAACTTTTTTATCCCATCTTTAACCTTTTCATCACTTTCAGCCATGTATTCCTGGGTATCTTAAGCCCGTCACTGCAAACAAGGTCCTCTATAAGTTCGTCATACTCACTCACATGCCCCAGGAACCAATTTCTTGCCCTCAAATCCCATTCTTCGCGAATTGTTTCTAAAATGATCCCTTTAGCAGACAGTTCTTTCTCTTTTGCATCCCACTTTGGCATGGCAGTCGTGTAGCCCCCTGGCCCCATGTTATGGTGATATTTCTTCTTCGCAGCGTTTATCTTGTTTTTTCTGACTTCTCCTCTGCAAATCCTGACTTCGTATACTCCACAAATGCATCCTAGTAATCCCGCTGCTTCACTAGATAGCCTTCGAATATTGGAGTTTTCTTGTCCTTTTGATACTTTAGCCATAATGATTTCTTCCAGTTCTTGAATAGTTCGGCCATCTTCTTAAGAGCAAACTTCTTGACTTCCTCATTTCAGTCGTCTCGGTATCAGTCTCACATTCTGGCATCTTGAAATGTGCCATGAGGTCATTAAAAAGTTCCTCTTTGTACCTATCGTCGATATATAGATCACTCCTCGCTTCCGCCTCTTTGGGCTTATGCCACTCCCGGATGGTGATTGGGATGTGATCTCTAGCAACAACTCTGCATTGCTGTATAAATACATTTTTTGCTTTTTTCGGTTCCAGTGGTTCGCCCTATGCTGAGACCACCATAATTTCATAATTCGTACCGGCATCCAACTTTTTTTGTTGGGCCGCACTTGGTTTTTTTGCTCGATGTGGAGGCCTAAGGGAAGAAACGTTCGTCAATATAATATATGTACAACTCAGTACAGACAGCTACTCCTGCACATCTAGTGATCATCGGACATCATATATATACCTTGCCGGTCTACGTTACGCGTCCATGGGATTCTCCATCATTGGAGTTGTCGGCTTCTTCCTCTCATTGGTTGATCTCCTCTCCCTCACCGGATGAGTTCAGATACCTCGAGGGAGATCCCTCACTGGATGAATCAGCATCGTGAATCATATCCTAGAGAATGTGTTCTAAATCTAGGTCTCTGCAGATTGGACTAGGTGAATCATATCCTCGGGAATTTATTTGAACATAACAAAAATATTCTCATACAAAATATTACTATACACAGATATTTCTATACAAAATAATAGAAATAAAACCTAAACCTGGAGGTGCGGTGGCGGTGGCCGGTGCCGGTGATGATGTCCACAGGCGAGGCGGGCGATGCCGGATTCCCGCGAGAACCACCACCCTAACCCTAACTCTGGTCACCACCGAGCACAAACACCCTAACCCTAACCCTAACTTCGATTACAAAGAGGGTCTTACAACATTACAATAAAAATACTATATTACACTATTATATTACAATAAAAAACTTACAATATTATAATATATCTCATACCCTAAAAAACTTAGAATATTATATTACAATAAATTCCTATATATACTAAAATAATCCTATACTAAACTAATCCTAGATTATATATACTAAAATAATCCTATACTAATCATAATCATATACTAAAACAAACCTAGAATATATATATACTAAAATAATCCTAAACTAATTATAATCATATACTAAAGTAATTATATACAAATTCTAATAATAAGAAAATACACTATATATCCTACACTAAACTAATAATAATCCTACACTATATATCCTAAACTAATAATAATCCTACACTGAACCCTAAACTAATAATAAAATTGCCTAATGAGGAGTTGCGCCGGAGGTGGTGGCCGGAGGTGGTAGCGTAGGCGATGGCGCCAGTGGTAGGCGGCGGCCGGAGGTGCGCCGGTGGAGGGGAGCTGCGGGTCAGCGCCGTGGGAGAGGCCGGTGCGGCGGGCGTGGTGGTGGCGTAGGTGCGGGCGCGGTCACAGGCGCGATAACGGTGGTGGCAGCAGGCCGACGCGGAAGCGGCGTTACTTCTCGCCGGCGAATCGGGCAGCCTGGCGACGTCTGGTTCGTCGTTTGGCATCCAACTCCTAGTGCGTGGAACGCACTGAGGGAGGAGGCCTCTTTTTATACCTCCCCCTTCTAGTCCCGGTGCGTGGCACCAGCCGAGACTAAAGGGGGGCACCAGCCGGGACTAAAGGGGGGCCTCTAGTCCCGGCTGGTGCCACGCACCAGGACTAGAGGGGATCTTTTAGGCTGTGCGCGCGCTGGGACTAAAGGCCCAAATTTGCGCGCCGGGCCAAAACCAGCGCGCACTCTGTTTTTTTATTCAAATTTTTGAATATATTTTTTAAAACATTTAAATTATACATTTTTTGAATACTTATGAATTTGAGAAAACTTGCAACATGAAGAGTGCTTGAATTTGAATAATTAATCCAAATATATTTTCTATTTTATAAAATAATTATTTTAAGTAGTCATATTATTAACCATTTTGCCATTATCAATTTAAAAATGCATTAACTATTATATTTTGCATATTTTTGAATCTCACTAACTTTCAAAATGAAAAGTGCTTAAATTTGAATAAGTAATCCAAATACATTTTCTGTTTTATAAAATAATTATTTTAACTAGTCAAATATTAACCATTTTTCCATTATCAATTTAAAAATGCATTAATATTATATTTTGCATATTTTTGAATCTTACTTAACTTTCAAAATGGAAAGTGCTTGAATTTGAATAAGTAATCCATCTGACCGAAGCTTTAGTCCCAGTTGTATCCACTAACAGGGACTAATGATATTTCCCGCCATTTCCCACCGCTTCCCGCCAAGTTTTCCCACCCTTTCCCTCTCAACTGAGCTTTTAGTCCCGGTTGTAGACACTAACTGGGACTAAAGATATTTCCCGCCATTTCCCACCGCTTCTCGCCATGTATTCCTGCCCTTTCCATCTATATATAGACCGACCATGGTTATGCACACATCCACACCTTCCTCTCTCACAAAAATGGACAGCGCCTACTAGGCCATTCTAACCCTCGAGGATGTCGAGACGCGGTGCACCTCTAGCTACCCTTGCCCGTCGGGCTACCGGGCACCCACCGGCTGGATGCTGAGCACTGGAGGATTTCCTATCCCTTAAGGTTCCGCACGCCAGGCGGCCATCACGAACCAATTCTACCACGAGCTCACGCTGGAGCAGCGAATGGATCCGCAGTGGGATCCCGACAACTATGACACCTGGAATGCCTTCTTTGCTAACCGGCAGGAAAGGGAGCTCGCCAGGTACAAAGGCGACGGCCCTTCCCCGGTGAACCACAACGAAGATGGCCGCCGCCTGTGGTGGGCGAACCGGACTATCATCAGCGTGATGCGCTACATCGCCGGGGGAGACCATCCTCGCCTGCGGTACCCGCAGCCACCACAGAGCCAGAAGAAGGGTGGCGGTGGTGAAGGTCGTGGGTGTAGCGAAATCGTCATCCGGGATCCCCCTCCCCCACGTGTCGTGAATTCGAGGCAGGAGTGGCAGGTACCACCACAATATGCCATGGCTGGTCTAAGGATCCAGCCGCATGCGCCTAGCAACGACCACGATGATGACGACGATGCCGAAGACGAAGACGACCCTGAAGCTGAGTACTATAGGGCTAGATATGATCATGACTAAAGGGGGGGTCTTTAGTCCCGATTCCGTTGTCTCAGTTTTTTAATATTAATAAATGTATTGAGTGTTAGTCCTGGTTTGTGGCTGGACCGAGACTGCATAGTGTTGTCCGGAAACCATCTTGGGTGTGTAATTCCCATTTTGTGGCTGGACCAGGACTAAAGGGGGGCCTTTAGTCCTGATTCGTAGAATGACTTTCCCAAACTATGAAGATGTTGTCCTGATTCATACTTACCATTAAGATCTGATCTCCAAACGCGCGTGGTCACATATTAGGGAGTGCCTCTATGACTAGTTTATTGGAGATGCCGGAGGACTGGGCTCCGGCGGCATCCCCCTGAAACTGGCTGTAGTGGTGTCCCTTCTCTCGCAAGCTGTCTTGCAGCTTGTAACTTCTCTAAATAGATCAATACGCTTGGGAGGTAACTAATTTCACATATTAGGGAGTTCCTTTATGCGCAACTTGTTGGAGATGCCGGAGGACTGGGCTTCGGCGGCATCTTCCTCAAGCTGGCTGTAGTGCTGTCCCTGCTCTCGCAAACCATCTTGGAGATGCCTCAAACTGGTTGGAGGAATAGACTCACAAGGATGCCTATTTATAGTACAAGCAGCTCGGCATAGTGTCGACACTCATGACATAATGTCGACACTCACCCCTATCATTAGTGCTGACCCATGTTTTGTCCCGGTTGGTGTCTCCAACCGGGACTAAAGGTTCATCTTTAGTCCCGGTTGGCGACACCATCCGGGACAAGGTACAAGCCACACGACATATGTCGACACTCACCCCTATCATTAGTGATCCCTGCCCTAGCCTGCCGCAATCCCTTCATTCCCGGTTGGTTTCTCCAACCGGGACTAAAAATGAACCTTTCCCGCCATGTTTTCCGGCCCTTTCCTCTGCTTCCCGCCATGTTTTCCCACCCTTTCCCTCCGCTTCCCGCCATGTTTTCCCTCCCATTCCCTCTATTTATAGGCCGACCGTCATGGCCACCCACACATACACACATTCCTCGCCGCCTACTTTAGGATGCCCATCCCGCATCCTCGCAGTCGACTCGATGGCAACGATGGAGTACTAGGCTCCACCGGCCATGTCCGAGACTGGGCTCCGTCGGGCTAGCACTCGATGGTGCTACCTTCCGGGACGCGTATCTTGGTGAGGAATCCGTGTGTCGTTGTCAACCCGGAGCTTCTTTGGTGGAGGTCGCCTGGTCCAGGAAGGGTGCAGAGGGAGCCGACCACCGAGGAGGTGGTACGACGTCGTGTCAGGGAGGAGGACGAGCATGTCCGTTGCTATATGGCTGCGTTGGACACCAGGGTCGATGATATCTAGCATATTCTCATTCCTAGAGTCAAAACTTGTACAACACATAAAACCATCCTGCCGCTTGTTCGCCTCGGCCACAAGATGAAAATAACGCACGCCTTCTCTGAAAGCGGCAGAGCGTCAGTCCCCGTACATCCATGGATGGCTCATCTTTATCATACAAATATATATCAAATGCAATCACGATGCTAAAATTAGTACCGCTCGGTCTAAACGATAAAATAGTTGCTAACCTTTTAGCACACTTGGAAACAAAGATGAGAAAAATTTAAGTGTGGCTCAGGCACCTCATATCATGTCTGTCTTGTGTGACCTAAAGTCGCATCGCTCTAACGGGCATTCCACCGAACACCTCTAGTGCATATGAACAAGAAAAAAATAGCACAAACCCACCACCTCTCCCACTAGGAAAAAAAGTTGAGAGGGGGAGGGGTTGTGCCATATATAGGGTCAGACTACTAGTCTCGGGTTTGACATACAAACCGGGACTAAAGGGGTTGCCCACAGTGAGCGGCAGTCCCCAAACTCTTTAGTCCCGATTTGTATCTCAAACCAGGGCTAATGGTGTCTAACGAGCCGGGACCTATGGTGCCATATGACCTGGGTCGTCTGGTCCGGATCATTAGTCCTGGCCCCAGCCACAGCCGGGACTAATGGCCCGGACGAAAGGTCTGTTTTCTACTAGTGCACCCAACAGCGAAATAACAAACTCTACATCATTCTCCCCCTTCCATTACACACTATTGGACGCTGTTCGCATTCTACCCGAAGCCACTATAGCTCTTTCGATGCTGCCACAACCCTTTCTCCCGCACCTCCCTTTCATGTCTTCCTACGTCGACACTCCTAGTGGGACGTGCTAGAGAAGATCCGAAAGAAGGCATAGAACGATTCTCAATAGGTATCGCGTCACCACTAGGATGGATAAGAAGAAGGCGATGGAGTCACAGGGCCTCGAGTGCAGCCTAGTGGTGGAGTCCACCTGTTGCGGAGACAAACCAACGTTTGGTTTTAGCCAAGGGAGCATCAGTGCAGGCTGTTCAAGGATTTCTTAACTATGTGCAATTTGGCATTGACTATATGAAGGATTACCCACTAGTATAAAACGGACCTTTGGTCCAGAGCATTAGTCCCAGTTCTGGTACAAACCGGGACTAATGCCCTGGTCCCAACGTCTATAAACGGCCGCATGGACCAGAATACATTAGCCCTGGTTCGTATGGGAACTTTAGTCCCGGTTCGTTTAACAAACCGGGGCTAAAGGGTCTGGCGCTGGAAAAGAGCATATGCATGGACCTTTAGCCCCGGTTTGTTTCTCAAACCGGGACTAAAGTCCCCGACTATATCTTCTTCCCCTTTCCAGCCCGAGCCATTTCAAGCTCACACAATCATCCCTCTCAAATTTCTCCCCTCAAGCTCGAGTTCTTCCCCATTTTTCTCAAGATTTGTGAAGATTTTTTGGCTCCACATCTTTCAAGGGTCCTAAGAGGTTAGCTTCATCATTTCATCTCTCATTGCTTTTTTTGGCTCATTTCATGCTCTAGAAATGGATAGATTTTGTGTGCATTCTATCTCTTTATATCTGGTTAATTTGGCACATATAGTTCTCGAAATTCATTTGATTCATTGAAGGACATAGATACATGAGTTCATCCTATCTACATATCTTGGTTTGACATGTTGTCTTGAAATACAGACGGTTCACAGTGCATATCATGACACCGTCGAGCAACAAAATATTCTTCTTTATTCTACCTGTCGTCACAAAATCCATTGAAACAAAAATAAGTACCAAAACTATGAAGGCACACATATATACAGTGGCGCCCTAGCATTTTAGTTAATCATCGTCTAGTTAAGCAAGAAAGAACAAAAACATGAACATGCCAAGGAGCTACCAAATTAAATTAGGGAGTGCCTCTATGGCGATCTCCTCGAAGATGTCTGAGGACGAGGCATCCTAATATATCTTCGAGAAGCTCTGCCATAGTGGTGTCCCTGCTTTCGCACACCATCTTTCAGTTCATATCTTTTCTAGCTAAATCGGTATGCTGGTGGAGATAACTAATTTCACATATTAGGGAGTGCCTCTACGGCGATCTCCTCGAAGATGTCTGAGGACGAGGTCCTAAGACATCTTCGAGAAGCTCCACCGTAGTGGTGTCCCTGGTCTCTCACATGATATTCCTTGCAGTTGATAGTTCACAAGGAAGCCTATTTATAGATTAAGCGGCACAACATAGTGTCGACACTCACGACATAATGTCGACACTCACCCCTATCATAGTGCCGCCACCCACTGAAACAGTGTCGCCATTCACTGGCATAGTGTCCACTCACGACATATAGTGTCGTCACCCACTTTTAGTCCCGATTGGAGTGTCCTTTAGTCCCGGTTGGAGACACCATTCGGGACTAAACGGGCTCATGTCGGCCCCAGCCTGCCGCAACCCCTTTAGTCCCGGTTGGTGTGTCCAACCGGGACTAAAGATGTAGTAGAAATTTATTAAATCAGTGCTTGTTTGATGTATACGATGTGTTCTTTTATTTTTAGACTAGTAGTACTCTTAGCATCATGATTTTGTTTGATGAACTTATAAAATGCAGATGAGACGGCAATGGATGTATGCTGACCGAATCTCTGACAAGTTCATTAAAGGCGTGCGTTCTTTTCTCGTTGTGGAAGAGGCAAACAAGCGGAATGGTTTTATGTGTTGTCCATGTGGTGAGTGTCGGAATCAGAAGGAATACTCTTCCTCAATAGTCCTTCATGGCCATTTGTTTCGGTCCGGTTTCATGTCTGGCTATAATTGTTGGACCAAGCACGAAGAAAGAGGGGTTATGATGGAAGACAACGAAGATGAAGAGAATGATGATAGCTATCCTATGTCCCCTGAATACAGTGGTACTACAATGGAAGACAATGATGAAGAAGAAGCAGAAGAACGTGCATAATATGAGCCAGATGATGATCTTGGTCGGGCCATTGCTGATGCAAAGGGAGAATGTGATAGCGAAAGGGAGAGGTTGAAATTTGAGCAGATGTTAGAGGATCACAACAAATTGTTGTACCCGAATTGCGAAGATGTCATAAAAAGCTAGGCAGCACACTGGAATTGCTGCAATGGAAGGCAAAGGTCGGTGTGCCTGACAAGGGATTTGAAAAGTTGGTGAAGATAATGAAGAAGCTGCTTCCAAAGGATAACGAACTGCCCTCCAGTACTTACGAAGCAAAGAAGGTTGTCTGCCCTCTAGGATTAGAGGTACAAAAGATACATGCATGCATTAATTACTGCATCCTCTACCGCGGTGAGCAATACGAGAATTTGGATGCATGCCCGGTATGCACTGCATTGCGGTATAAGATCCGACGAGATGACCCTGGTGATGTTGAGGGGGAACGCCCGAGGAAGAGGGTTCCCGCCAAGGTGATGTGGTATGCTCCTATAATACCACGGCTGAAACGTTTGTTCAGAAACAAAGAGCATGCCAAATTGTTGCGATGGCACAAAGAAGACCGTAAGAAAGACGAGATGTTGAGACACCCCGCTGATGGGTCGCAGTGGAGAAAAATTGAGAGAAAGTACCCGGACTTTGCAGGTGACGCGAGAAACTTATGGTTTGGTGTAAGTACGGATGGCATGAATCCCTTTGGGGAGCAGAGCTGCAGTCATAGCACATGGCCTGTGACTTTGTGTATCTATAACCTCCCTCCTTGGTTGTGCATGAAGTGGAAGTTCATTATGATGCCAGTGCTCATCCAAGGCCCGAAGCAACCCGGCAACAACATTGATGTATACTTAAGGCCATTAGTTGAAGAACTTTTACAGCTGTGGCACGGACAAGGTGTACGTGTGTGGGATGAGCACAAACGTGAGGAATTTAACCTACGAGCATTATTGTTCATAACCATCAATGATTGGCCTGCTCTTAGTAACATTTCAGGACAGACAAACAAGGGATACAATGCATGCACACACTGTTTAGATGACACTGAAAGTATTTGTTTGGATAAGTGCAAGAAAAATGTGTACCTAGGGAATCGTTGTTTTCTTCCGCCCACGCATTCCCTAAGAAGGAAAGGCAAGCATTTCAATGGTGAAGCGGATCACCGGAGTAAGCCTGTCCGTCGTACTTTTGACGATGACAGAGCCAAAGACGGTCTTTGGAATTCACTCATGGCACACTTCTCTCTGCCTGAATTGGACACTCCTGAACTCACTGAGGCATTGAGGTTGCAAGTCAGAAAGTGGCCCCTTAAGAAGATGGGCGGACAGTTCAAGGATTGGAAGAAAAGATTGTACAACAACTTTGCCAAGAAGGGGCTGACTCCGCCATCCACTGGCCCGCTAGAGAAGCAGCGGGATAACTGGGCCCCATTTGTGAAATACAAGGAATCATAAGTAGCTACGGCCAAGTCAGAAAAGAATAAGTTAAATGCGGCTAAAAAGAAATATCACCATACTATGGGGACAGGTGGCTACAAGACGGCCGCGCTGAAGTGGGAAAAAACTGAGAAAGAAATGCGTCAAAAAGGGGTCACGCCAGCTACAAATCAGTGGCCCGTGATGTCAAAAAATTGGCTCCTTGGGCATGGGGGTCGTACTACACTGAAACCGAGGAGATTATTGTTACAAAGAAGGCCATTACTAAACCCAAAGATGAACTTGTTAAAGTGATACAACTAAGAAAAGATGGAAAGTTCATTCCCGACAGAGAGAACGATGAGCTAACATATGCCCTCGGGAATTCTGAAAAAGTCGGACGAACACGAGGCTTTGGCCCATCTGTTCCATGGAAGACAGGGTTTCCCGCTGACATCGACACTTATAGAAGCTGATCCAGAAAAATGAGCCGGCGGAAGGCGGAGGAGGCAGCGCGGTTGGAGGCGGTTGAAAAAAGGAACGAGGAATTTCAAGCCATGTTCAAGCTGCAGCAGGAGCAGATTAATGAACTTAGAGTACTGGCCCGACAGCAAGATCCTGCGTTAGATAGTCCGATGGGCCCATCTCAGCGGAGAAGTAGCATGGCTTCCACGGAGGTACAAGCTAATAATCTAATGTTGATGGACAATAATGCACCGATGATAGATGATACAACCGGTGCAACGATGGTTCACTACCCCGTGGATGAAGTCGAGGCAAGGACAGCTTGTGAGCTACATGTCACAGAGAAGACATTTCTATGAAGGTGGCGCTCGGCTTTGCTTTACCTTGTCCACTGGAACCGACCTATCATGGAAGTCAGATTCCAGCTGGCTATGCTCGTGTCGGTGTGGATGAAGTTGAACCGACATGTCGATCACTTGAGCTTGACATCCCTGCAGGCGAAGGGGAGAAAACACTTGGAGAAGTGGAGGGTGGGATCATTCTTTGGAAAAAAACAGCACATCGTGTTTGCAGGCTGGGCGCCAAGGCAATCTTCTCCTCCGAGAAGCAATCCATCACCTCCAAGGCCACCATCACCTCCGAGTCCACCGTCTCCACAAAGAAATAATAGTCCACCCCTTCCTGAGAGGGATCGCAGCACGACTGCATTTCCATCTCTGGCGCCTCCGCCTCCGCCCACTAAATCAAAGGGAAGAAAGCGGAAGAATAACACTGCTACGTCGAGGGAGAGCCGACGCCGAAAACGACAAGATCCCCTCCCAATAGTACCGCTGTCTCCTCCCAAGTTATCTTATCACCGGTGAAGAAAGCGCGGTGATCTCCCAGGCCAAAGTGAAGGCCCATTTTGCACCAAAACAACCCGATCCATAGGTGCTAGTTGATCCAAAAGTCAAGAAGCACTTCAAGGCATTCCTTGAGCAACCACCCCAACATGTGTTAAATAGGAAAGATGACTATACATGCGCTGTCTTACGAAGACACTAAAAGAGAAGTCATCAAGCAGTACTGCAAGTGGGAGAAAATCAAAAGAAGTTGCCCAGCTCGGCAAACAGGCAAAACAATCAATCGCCCCGCTCAAGGTGTTACCCCAGCCCACCCAAGGTGGAATAGATATGGAATTAGCTATTAAATTAGCCAATGAGTGTAACGTGCCCCTCGAAGCACTTCTAGCCGGCGGAGATAATGTCGCCAAAGGACCATAGCACGAAAATTTTTCTACGGGGAGCCTCTGGTCAGCGATGAGGTATTCGATGATCTGCCAACACATATGCGACTGTTTCATATCTGGTACTTGAAAGTCACAAAGGAAGGGAGTAAATTTATCGTATGTAAAGTTGGAGAGGAATACTTCCATCCAGACGAGATCTCCATTGAACTTTGTGAACTATTTCAGTTATTCAACCTAGACGCTCTCGACAAGTCCCTCCTCAGCTGCTATTGTCTGTAAGTAATTAAGTCACTAACTCAGCTCGTTCAATTCATTTCCTATCGTTATCCTCACTATATCTCCTTATTTATGCTATTATATATGCAGAATGAAGATTCAAGAATGTAGAAGAAAGTCAATCTACAGCATTGGGTTCGTTGACCCAAACAGAGTTAATGGACATACGGTAATAAATAACCTCGAGGAAACGGAGGATAACTTGCTAATGTTTTTAATGGAGCAACATTACAAGACACAAATTCTATTTCCTTACAACTATGGGTAAGAGTCTTACTGTCTTGTACACATTCAATTTTTGTTTACTAGATGTTAAGTGTATATAAACGTGTGCAGCTACCACTGGATTCTTCTAAATATTGACGTTGACCGTGCAAAAGTGGAAATCTCGGACTCGTTAAAGAAGCCGATGAAAGACTACCGCAGCATAATTGATTGCCTCCAAAAGTAATTTCAATCATTATCGCACTATATCTGTCTCTTTCGTTCATTCTCTGAGATGTAAACTAATTAATAATTCATACATTTCTTTTTTACTGGACAGGGTTTGGAAAAGGTTCACGAAGGAGGTTCAGGGTGAATGGCGTGAGGAGCTCACTTTTCGTACGGTCCCGGTAAGTAGTACGAGAGCTAGGGGACTAATTTATGTGGATATTACAATTATCATTCATACGATTATCATGCTTGATTATTATTTTATTGAATTATATTCTCAATCGAAAAGTGTGCGACACAGCCACAGGGGACTAATTTATGTGGATATTACGTATGTGAGTTAATTCGTGGTGTATGGAGCAGGGCACAGACTTTCTTCAAGTAAGTAAACAATATATTCGCAATTTATTCTATACCATAGTTTTTGTTGAGTTACATTCATAATGATCTACTTCTTTATATATAGTTGGATGCGATGCGGGATAAGATCCTACCACATGAACGCCAGAGGAGTTTTCGGGATTTTTGCTCAGAGACGTCATAAACACAAAAGGAGAGTACAACGTGGATAGACCTTCGTGTAATCGTGGATAGACACAAAAGTACAGTATCCGTCGTAATGATCTTGGTGTAAATCAATTAGACGAGCTCTAGTCTCGGTTGTGTATATATTTATATGTCTTTATGTTATCTTGAGTGAAATTATATTATATATGCATCAATGTATACAACATGTAGT
The DNA here is from genome assembly GCA_916181665.1 of Avena sativa. Classification (NCBI taxonomy): domain Eukaryota; kingdom Viridiplantae; phylum Streptophyta; class Magnoliopsida; order Poales; family Poaceae; genus Avena; species Avena sativa. Next base: position 356,348,463 of record OV702283.1, on the reverse strand, counting down.
AGCGTAGAATAATATGTATATGAAAAACACAAAATGAAAAAAAATCGAACACAAAAAAAGAAAACCCTAAAACCCCACCTCCTGCTGTGGCAGCAGTTTGGTGCAAAACGCTGCCGCGGCAGAAGAACTTTAGTCCCGGTTCGTAAGTACGAACCGGGACTAAAGATCCTTCAGCCCAACACGCGCAGCGGGGCCACGTGGAGACAATCTAGTCCTGGTTTGTAGCAGAACACAGACTAAAGGCCTAAACTTTATTCCTGATATCCGGGACTAAAGCCTTTTACAAACCGGGACTAGTGTCATGTTTTATACTAGTGACCTTAGATGTACAAATTTGATATCCACGTATGTGTGATATGTTTTGTGATGGCCTGACTTGATCGGATTTTGGTGGCCGACCATGATTTTTGTGTCTGATGTTTTGATTCCATGACTACGTATTTCTCTGTTTTTTATTTGTCAATATTGCATGCTCAAAATTATTAAATGGCAACAAAACAATTGATATTAGAAAAACGGTGTTGAGCAAGGTTTTCCATACTTCAAATATAATATTTCCCCCCATGAATCAGCCAATATTAGAAAAATGGTGTTGAGTATTTCTGTTGTAAAAGTGGAGCGTGCTCAAAATAGCGCGTCTCACGAACTTTGTGAGAATTGATGCCAAAAATGATGTTTATGTTGAAATATAAGCAATAATCCATATGATTTAATCCGAATAATAAACTGATAAAGCATGATCATACAAATAATAGTAAAACCAATCATGCAGATCAACAAAGTAGATGAACAGATTACATCTATACAAGACAAACCTATCACATCTACGCCATACGCTAGAACTAGAAATTCTAGCATAATCCGAAAGAGAGAGATTGAGATCACCTACGATGCAGTTGCGGCAGTAGCCGCGGCGGTAGCAGCAGCAGAGTTGTCGCCCATGTTGAGGTTGCCGAAGAGGTCGTTGACGTCCGGGAAGAAGTCATCATTCGGGAACTCATCGTCGGACGACGTCGTGGTTGCCAGTAGTCGCGCTTGAGCGCTCCCCAAAAACCAGATCACCCCTCACCCGTACAGGTTCACAAGAGGCGGGGTTCCAGAGAACTACTGTCCCGATCTGCAGTGCACGCCGCAAGCCGGGATGGGGAAGACGAAAGCGGCGGCGCAAGGTTCTAGAGGTAGGCGCGTGTGTGGATTGATTCACCAATTAGGTTTAGCGCAGACGCTTATATAGTGCAGGTTAGGAAGATCGTGGGCTCAGCCCACTATAATTAACGCGTCCGTTAATGACTCATAATCTGTTTTCCTAACCAGCAAAATAAAGCTCGGCTCGGCGAGATTTCCGCAACCCGCGGCGCGCGCGTCGTGACGAGGCGTGGCGTGGCGTGGCGTGGCGTGGCGAGGCGGGCGGCGTCGGAGGAGGAGTGCGCGAGGGCTACTCTTCTTGTCACACCTTAGTGAGTGGTGCAACACTCTACTATATAAGGTGGTTCAATTCCCCTTCAACTAGCAATGTAGGACTAAACTTTAGCACCACTAGCACAGCCATATGCTGCCATGCACAAGTAGGCTAAAGAGAATTTTAGAATTTTTCTAATGGGCCAACAGCCCAAAACTCACCAAATTCCAACAATCCCCCACAAAATCTCATTGGTACATCACATCACTTTTCTTCCAGAAACATTGTTTTATATATTGGTGTGTAGTGGAGACTGTTAAGTTGAACTTCCACGTTAAACTTCATGCTACACTAGGTAGCAACTTGAATAGTGGACTATGTCTTGAACTACAAGTTTTCTGCGCGCTAGTTTCACACAAAATCTAGACCGGTACAGGGCTACCGTCGGCTTCCCCGCGGTTTGGAGCTTATGCGTCATACTCCAGGGCCTTTCATAAGTTTATTAGAGAGCACCCAACTCTCGCGGACTGCGACGTTTGACAGTCAAACTCATATAGGTGTGTTTCTCAAGAGATGTTCTGCAGAACAACATCTCCGCTTATAAAAGCCACTTGGAACACATTAAGATAAATATCAACCTGCCATGCAGAATAAGAGAGTATTGCATCTTTATGGAGATGTAAATGAAATATGGGAATACTCTCCTCTCAGCTGACCAACATCTTGTCTCCCAGCTCTAATTCACAGGATCTTCGATCACATAGAGTGGGTTGCCACTGGGATCAACTCATAGCGTGGGTCTCAAACCCATCTCCCTCGATGCATTATCTATCACATTACGTGCTAAACCCTTTGTGAAGGGATCTGCCAGGTTTTTAGATGTTTGGATATAATCCAACGCAGTAACTCCGGAGTTTCTCAGTTTCCTGACAGATTTCAATCTCCTCTTCACATGCCTTGATGACTTCATATTATCCTTAGAACTGTTCACTTTGACGATCACAGTTCATCAGGATGGCGGGTATTGGTTTTTCAACCACAGGTAAGTCCATCAAGATCTCACGAAGCCACTCTGCTTCAACAGTGGATGTGTCTAATGTTGTGAGTTCTGCTTCCATTATTGACCTTGTTAAGATGGTCTGCTTGCAAGACTTCCAGGAAACAGCGCCACCACCAAGTGTAAACAAATAACCACTTGTGGCCTTAATCTCATCAGCATCAGATATCCAGTTTGAATCACTATAACCTTCAAGTACCCGTGGATACCCAGTATAGTGAATACCATAACTCGCAGTGCCTTTCAAATGAAGGGAATATGCCCTGAGAGGCAATAATAAAGTGTTTATTATGTGTATTCCAAGTATATGATAGATGTTTATTTTGCATGCTATAATTGTATTAATACGGAAACGTTAATACATGTGTGTTTAATAAACAAACAGAAAGTTCCTAGTTATGCCTCTCTCATAAACTAGCTCGTTGATTAACAAGATGATCAAGGTTTCCTGATCATGGACATTGGATGTTGTTAATAACGGGATCACAACATTAGTGTAATGGTGTGATGAACATTCATCCGAAGTATAGCATTACGATCAAAGTCATTGAGTTTATATTGCTATAACAACTTAGGAAGTGATCCTAATCCTTAGACCATGAGATCATGTCAATCACTAACACTGGAAGAGTTTCTTGATAACATCAAACGTCACACCGTAACAGGGTGATTATAAAGATGGATTCAGAACTAATAAAGTGTTATGTTAAGGCTCATGGATCGAGAGTGGAATTTGTTCATCCCGATGACGGATAGATATACTCTGGGCCCTCTCGGTGATATCACATTGATTAGCTTGCAAGCAAGTGATTGATCACTAGAATGTTATATCACAGGAACGAGAAAGGAGTGCATGTCGGTAACGAGATCAAACTAGGTATGGATATACCGATGATCGAATCTCGGACATGTAATATATCGTGAAACAAAGGGATTAAGCTACTAGCGTAAAAGGTTCCGACGATCACAAGAAAGTCATCGTTGAATGTGTGGGAGTCAGTATGGGTCTCCAGATCCCGCTTCTGATTATTGATCCGAGAGGGGTCTCGATCATGTCCGCATTATTCACGAACCGTAGGGTGACACACTTAAGTGACACCGACATCCAATTGGAGCAAATGTTTCATGCCGAAAGAATGAACAAGCGCAGGAATTTATTTCACTAGATACCGAAACAGGTTTTCGGGTGAAATTGCATAAAGTGGTTATGCATGTGAAATAGAATTCTAGCAAGGGGTTATTTGTGAATGTTTTTCATTAAAGTAATTGACAAAATTCTGAATAAAATAAAAGAGTTTTATTTAATGAGAGTTTGCATTAAATTTGGTGGAAATTTAATGGGAATTTGAGTGGACTTTTGAGTGGAGGGATTTTAAAGGGCATTTTGTGAGTGGAGTGTCCACCCACATGAATGAAGGAGGGGAGGGGGCAGCCCCCATGGCCGGCGGCCACCCCCTTGGGTGCCCCCCCCTCCTCCTATAAAAGGAGCCCCCCTCCTCACTTGTCTCTCACACCTCCTCGTGAAGGATCTCTCTCCCTCTCTAGAATTTATCCCCCATGGTCTCGGACTAGCGAGATACATGTTCCCGGTGGCTATTCGGCAAGAAAGAGTTGTGCTTCCGCTGCATCGCTGGAGCGAGGAGGCGGAGGTTGCTTGGTGCCTCGAACGTGTGTGCGAGCACGGATGCGCTGCTGATTTGCGGCGCTAGGACTTCCTCTCGTCTTGAGATCGGCAAGAGATCGTCTACATCAACCACGAGTTGAACTCGTTAAGCTTTGTCGGTCTTCAAGGGTATGTTCTCTACGGATATACATCTGCCCGTTGTTTGTATCTAGTAGATAGATCTTGGTATATAGTTCACATCGTAGGAAAATTTTTGTTTTCTATGTTGCGAACCCTACAGTGGTATCAGAGCCGGATCTATGCGTAGATACTTTACACGGGTAGTACACATATGAGTATGTGGGCGATGATGATCATGTTGTTGCTCCTTTGTTGTAATTTTGGATATTGGTGGCATAGTGGGATGAAGCGGCCCGGACAAACTTTACATGTCCTCGCACATGAGACCTGTTCCACGCTTGACATGCAACTATTTTGCATAAGTGGCTAGCGGGTGTATGTCTCTCCTACTATAGTCAATATCTATTTTGAAAGAGAGTTGTCAACAATTTGATTATCCTCGTTGTGGTTCATGTTCGTAGGTAAGAACGGTTCTATCTCGAAAGCCCTAAGCCAAGTAAAACTTGCAATGGATAAATTAGAGGCGTCTAGTTTAGATTGTTGCTGGGCTAGTGTTATGATATGGTAGTGTTGTAAGTAGAAGTATGAGATGATACTCTTACAACACACATAGCGTGTAAAATCCATAGACCTTGGATTTACACATATAGGTATGATAGTGATCATACCACGATGCACATGATAGAGATCATCTGCGGGAACCATATAATTTCACTAATAAACATATGATGTTTGATAGCATCTTATATTGCTTGTTTAGCGCTTTGTTAGCATAATAAGATGATCCCTCATTTAAATATCAAGATAAGAATGTGTTCTTCCTTTAGTATGCACCGATTATGTTTTCGTCGCTCCAAGACATCACGTGATGATCGGGTGTTCTTGGATCCACGACCATATTTCGGGTGTAAAACAGTTACACACGCGAATACTAAGGTTCTAACTTGGCGAGCCTAGCATGTACAGACATGGCCTCGGAACACGGACCGAAAGGTTAAGCATGAGTCATATAGTTGATATGATGCCCATTTGATGCTCGCCTTTGAAGCTATACCGACTCACGTGATGATCGGACTTGGTGTAGTGGATTTGGTTCATGTAATCACCAAAAAGGCACGAGGGATGTCGTTTTTGAGTGGGAGTTCATTCGATTAGTTGAACTCAATCTATCATACACTTAGTCTAAACTTTACAAATTCTGTTGTAGATGGCACCACCTGCTTTTAATTTCAATGTGTTCATGGAGAAAGAGAAACTAGCAACGAACGGTAGAAACTTTACCGAATGGGCCATGAATTTGAGGATTCTCCTCTCTGCTGCACAAAAGCAATATGTGCTAGAAGCGCCGTTAGGCCCCCCACCTTTTGATGATGCCCCTGACGAGGAGAAGAATGTCTATCAGACTCGTCAGGAGGACCACAACTTAGTTCATTGCGGCATATTGTATGGGATAGAGCAGGAACTTCGAAAGCGTTTCGAAAACGGCAATGCATTTGATACAATGGGTGAGTTTAAAATGATTTTTGACACACATGCTGCTGTAGAGAGCTACAACGCTTCAGAAAAGTTCTTTAGCTGCATGATGGAAGAGCACAGCTCCGTTAGTGAGCATGTACTCAAGATGTCGGGTTACGCCGATAAGCTTGTGTCCTTGGGAATATCGATTCCCATTGACTTAGGCATCCATCGTGTTCTGCAGTCTCTGCCACCTAGCTATAAGAGCTTCGTGATGAACTATAATATGCAAGGCATGAAGAAGTCTCTCCCCGAGCTTCTGTCAATGCTTAAACTGCAGAAGTGGAGATCAAAAAGGAACATCAAGTGTTGATGATCAATAGGAACACTGGTTTCAAGAAAGACAAGAAGGGAAAACGGAAGGGAAGTAAGGGCGGCAAGCCTGTTGCCGCGCCTGAAAAGAAACCCCGAGTTGGACCTAAGTCTGATTCCGAGTGCTACTATTGTAAGGGGACTGGCCACTGGAAGCGCAACTGCCCCAAGTATCTGGCAGACAAGAAGGCCGGCAAGGCAAACAAAGGTATATATGATATACATGTTATTGATGTGTGCTTGACTAGTGCTCGCAGTAGCACCTGGGTATTTGATACCGGTTCAGTTGCTAATATCTGTAACTCGAATCAGGGGCTGCGGAACAAGCGACCGCTAGCAAGGGGTGAGGTCAAGATGCGTGTCGGCAATGGATCAAGCGTTGATGTGATCGCCGTCGGAACGCTGCCTCTCCACTTACCGTCGGGATTAGTTATAAACTTGAATAAATGTTATCTGGTGCCTGCACTGAGCATGAATATTGTATCTGGATCGTGTTTGATGCGAAGTGGTTATTCATTTAAATCCGAGAACAATGGTTGTTCCATTTATATGAATGAAATCTTTTATGGTCATGCACCGATGATGAATGGTTTATTTCTATTAGATCTCGATGATAATGTTACACATATTCATAATGTTGATGCTAAAAGGATTAAACTTAATGATGATATATCCGCATATATGTGGCACTGCCGTCTAGGTCATATTGGCGTTAAACGCATGAAGAAGCTCCATTCGGATGGACTTTTGGAATCACTTGATTATGAATCATTTGATACATGTGAGCCATGCCTTATGGGCAAGATGACTAGAACGCCGTTTTCCAGTTCAATGGAACGAGCGACAGATTTATTGGAAATCATACATTCTGATGTATGTGGTCCAATGAGTGTGTCGGCGCGAGGTGGATATCGTTATTTTGTTACTTTCACGGATGATTTGAGTAGATACGGTTATATCTACTTGATGAAACACAAGTCTAAAACCTTTGAAAAGTTCAAGGAATTTCAGAATGAAGTGGAAAATCATCGTAATAGAAAGATCAAATTTCTACGGTCCGACCGTGGAGGTGAGTATCTAAGTTACGAGTTTAGCACTCACATGAAAGAGTGTGGAATTGTTTCACAACTCACACCTGCCGGAACACCACAGCAAAATAGTGTGTCAGAATGTCGTAATCGTACTTTATTAGATATGGTTCGATCTATGATGTCTCTAACAGACTTGTCGTTATCATTTTGGGGTTATGCACTAGAAACTGCTGCATTCACTTTAAATCGGGCACCATCTAAATCCGTTGAAAAGACACCGTATGAATTGTGGTTTGGAAACAAACCTAAGCTGTCATTTCTTAAAGTTTGGGGATGCGATGTTTATGTGAAGAAACTTCAACCGGATAAACTCGAACCCAAAGCGGAAAAATGCGTCTTCATAGGATACCCTAAAGAAACTATTGGGTATTCCTTCTATCACAGATCCGAGGGCAAGGTTTTTGTTGCCAAGAATGGATCCTTTCTAGAGAAAGAGTTTCTCGCGAAAGGTGTGAGTAGTCAGAAGGTAGAGCTCAAAGAGGTTGTGGAACCTTCTCTTCAAAGTATGGCGAGTAGCGCAGCGCCGGAAGTTGTTCCGGAGTTGGCTCCACCTGTTGAAGAGGGAACTAATGATAATGATCATGAAACTCCGAAAGAGAGTACTACCGAACCTCGCAGGTCAAACAGGACGCGTGCAGCTCCCGAGCTGTACGGAAATCCTGTCATGAATTTCATGGTTGATGAAAATGATGACCCTGCGACGTATGAAGAAGCGATGATGAGCCCGGATTCCAACAAATGGTTAGAAGCCATGAAATCCGAGATGGAATCCATGTATTAAAATCAAGTTTGGAACTTGGTGGAATTACCTCACGACCGAAAGGCCGTGGAGAACAAATGGATTTTCAAAAGGAAAACTGATGCTGATGGTAATGTGACCGTCTATAAAGCTCGACTTGTCACAAAGGGGTTTCGACAAATTCAAGGAGTTGACTACGATGAGACTTTCTCTCCCGTAGCGATGCTAAAGTCAGTTAGGATTATGTTAGCAATTGCTGCATATTTCGATTATGAGATATGGCAGATGGATGTCAAAACCGCGTTTCTCAATGGTAATATTGAAGAAGAGTTGTATATGATACAACCAAAGGGTTTTGTCGATCCTAAGGATGCTACCAAGGTGTGCAAGCTTCAGCGATCCATCTATGGATTGAAGCAAGCATCACGAAGTTGGAATCTCCGCTTTGATGAGGTGATCAAAGAGTTTGGATTTGTCCAAACTTATGGAGAAGCTTGTATTTACAAGAAAGTGAGTGGGAGCAATGTGGCATTTCTGATATTATATGTGGATGACATATTATTGATCGGAAATGATATAGATCTTTTAAACAGTGTTAAAAGTTATCTAAACAGCAAATTTTCAATGAAGGACCTAGGTGAAGCGTCATACATATTAGGCATAAAGATCTATAGAGATAGATCTAGGCGCCTAATAGGGCTATCGCAAAGTACATACCTTGATAAGATTTTAAAGAAGTTTAAAATGGACGGAAGTAAGAAGGGGTTCTTACCTATGTTGCAAGGCAAGACATTGAGTAAGACTCAAAGTCCGGCTCGGCGGAAGAAAGAGAGATAATGGACAAAGTCCCCTATGCTTCAACCATAGGCTCTATAATGTACGCCATGCTAGGTACAAGACCGGATGTGGCACATGCTATTAGTTTGACTAGTAGGTACCAATCGGATCCAGGTTCGGAACACTGGATAGCGGTCAAGAATATCCCTAAGTACTTACGAAGAACTAAGGATATGTTTCTTGTATACGGAGGTGAAGAAGAGCTCGTCGCTAAGTGTTATGTCGACGCTAGCTTTGACACCGATCCGGATGACGCTAAGTCTCAATCCGGATACGTATTTCTCATGAATGGCGGAGCGGTTAGTTGGAGGAGCTCCAAACAACCTGTGGTAGCGGGATCAACAACGGAGGCCGAATATGTTGCTGCTTCAGAAGCGGCTCAGGAAGCAGTTTGGATGAAGGAGTTCATATCCGAACTAGGAGTGGTGGCAAAGGCGTTGGACCCAATGGTGATCTATTGTGACAACAATGGTGCCATTGCCAATGCCAAAGAGCCAAGGTCTCACAAGCATTCCAAGCATATTAAGCGCCGGTTTCACTCCATCCGCGAACATGTCAAGGATGGAGATATAAAGATTTGTAAAGTACATACGGATCTCAATGTAGCAGATCCGTTGACTAAAACTCTCCCTAGAGCAAAACATGATCAACACCAGAACTCAATGGGTGTTAGATTTATCACTATGTAACTAGATTATTGTCTCTAGTGCAAGTGGGAGACTGAAGGGAATATGCCCTGAGAGGCAATAATAAAGTGTTTATTATGTGTATTCCAAGTATATGATAGATGTTTATTTTGCATGCTATAATTGTATTAATACGGAAACGTTAATACATGTGTGTTTAATAAACAAACAGAAAGTTCCTAGTTATGCCTCTCTCATAAACTAGCTCGTTGATTAACAAGATGATCAAGGTTTCCTGATCATGGACATTGGATGTTGTTAATAACGGGATCACAACATTAGTGTAATGGTGTGATGAACATTCATCCGAAGTATAGCATTACGATCAAAGTCATTGAGTTTATATTGCTATAACAACTTACGAAGTGATCCTAATCCTTAGACCATGAAATCATGTCAATCACTAACACCGGAAGAGATTCTTGATAACATCAAACATCACACCGTAACAGGGTGATTATAAAGATGGATTCAGAACTAATAAAGTGTTATGTTGAGGCTCATGGATCGAGAGTGGAATTTGTTCATCCCGATGACGGATAGATATACTCTGGGCCCTCTCGGTGATATCACATTGATTAGCTTGCAAGCAAGTGATTTGATCACTAGAATGTTATATCACAGGAACGAGAAAAGAGTGCATGTCGGTAACGAGATAAAACTAGGTATGGAGATACCGATGATCGAATCTCGGACATGTAATATATCGTGAAACAAAGGGATTAAGATACTAGCGTAAAAGGTTCCGACGATCACAAGAAAGTCATCGTTGAATGTGTGGGAGTCAGTATGGGTCTCCAGATCCCGCTTCTGATTATTGATCCGAGAGGGGTCTCGATCATGTCCGCATTATTCACGAACCGTAGGGTGACACACTTAAGAGACACCGACATCCAATTGGAGCAAATTTTTCATGCCGAAAGAATGAACAAGCGCAGGAATTTATTTCACTAGATACCGAAACAGGTTTTCGGGTGAAATTGCATAAAGTGGTTATGCATGTGAAATAGAATTCTAGCAAGGGGTTATTTGTGAATGTTTGTCATTAAGGTAATTGACAAAATTCTAAATAAAATAAAAGAGTTTTATTTAATGAGAGTTTGCATTAAATTTGGTGGAAATTTAATGGGAATTTGAGTGGACTTTTGAGTGGAGGGATTTTAAAGGGCATTTTGTGAGTGGAGTGTCCACCCACATGAATGAAGGAGGGGAGGGGGCAGCCCCCATGGCCGGCGGCCACCCCCTTGGGTGCCCCCCCCCCCTCCTCCTATAAAAGGAGCCCCCCTCCTCACTTGTCTCTCACACCTCCTCGTGAAGGATCTCTCTCCCCCTCTAGAATTTATCCCCCATGGTCTCGGATTAGCGAGATACATGTTCCCGGTGGCTATTCGGCAAGAAAGAGTTGTGTTTCCGCTGCATCGCTGGAGCGAGGAGGCGGAGGTTGCTCGGTGCCTCGAACGTGTGTGCGAGCACGGATGCGCTGCTGATTTGCGGCACTAGGACTTATCTTGAGATCGGCAAGAGATCGTCTACATCAACCACGAGTTGAACTCGTTAAGCTTTGTCGGTATTCAAGGGTATGTTCTCTACGGATATACATCCGCCCGTTGTTTGTATCTAGTAGATAGATCTTGGTATATAGTTCACATCGTAGGAAAATTTTTGTTTTCTATGCTGCGAACCCTACATCAAATAGAGAAAAACTCTTTCAATAGCATGCCAATGATCATCTCAAGGATTTGACACAAATCGACTCAGTTTTCTTACAGCAAAGGAGATGTCAGGTCTAGTAGCGCTGGCTAAATACATGTGTGAGCCAATAATTTGAGAATATCTCAATTGATCTTTAGCAAACCTTCGATTCTTTCAAAGTAGCACACTCGGATCATAAGGATTTGGAGAAGAATTGCAGTCGCTATACCCAAAGCGACTCAATATCTTTTCCACATAGTGAGACTGAAGCAGTGTAATCCCACCATTGTCATCCTTGAGTAGCTTGATGTTTAATATTACATCAGCCACTCCCAAGTCCTTCATCTCAAAGCAGCGAGATAGGAACTCTTTGACCTCCTCAATAACAGTGAGGTTGGTCCCGAATATCAATATGTCATCAACATAGAGACACATAATAACTCCCTCGCCCCCACCATGGCGATAGTACACACATTTGTCAGCTTCATTTACAACAAAGCCTTCAGCAGTTAAAGTTCTTTCAAACTTCTCATGCCACTGCTTAGGAGCTTGCTTAAGACCATACAAAGACTTCACTAACTTACACACCTTTCCTTCTTGACCATCTACTACAAATCCGTCAGGCTGCTCCATATAAATTTCCTCATCTCGCTCTCCATTTAGAAAAGCTGTCTTAACGTCCATTTGATGAACGAGAAGACCATGTGAGGCAGTCAAGGAAAGTAGTACTCGAATAGTGGTCAATCTGGCTACAGGTGAGTAGGTATCGAAGAAGTCTTCACCTTTCTTTTAGGTATAACCCTTAGCCACAAGACGTGCCTTGTACTTTTTAATAGTACCATCAGGTTTAAGCTTTTTCTTGAACACCCACTTACATCCTACAGGTTTGCACCCATAAGGACGATCAGTGACTTCCCAAGTACCATTAGCTAAGATGGAGTCCATGTCGCTTCGGACAACTTCCTTCCAGTAGTCAGCATCTTGAGATGCATAAGCTTCTGAAATAGAAGTGGGGGTATCATCCACAAGGTACACAATGAAATCATCACCAAATGACTTTGCAGTCCTTTGTCTCTTGCTCCTTTTGAGAGCTTCATTTTCATCCTCCATAGGATCATCAGAGCGTTCTATCGGCATAGTGGGTTCAGGAATTATAATAAATTCCTGACTAGATAAACTAGTCATCTCCTGATTTGATGAGCTAAACATACTTTCATAGGAAAGATATCCTCAAAGAAAGTCGCATCATTCGACTCCATAATTATACCAACATGCATGTCGGATACCTCAGATTTTACTATCAAAAATCTATAGCCAATGCTATGAAAAGCATATCCCACAAAAACACAATCAACGGTTTTTGGTCCAAGCTTTCGCTTCTTGGGTATTGGAATATTGACTTTCGCCAAACAACCCCAGGTTCGTAAGTAAGAGAGTTTAAGCCTTTTCTTTTCATATTCCTCAAATGGAGTCATGGTTTTATTCTTTACAGGAACACGGTTTAGGACATGACACGCAGTCATTAGCGCCTCCCCCCACCATTCCTTAGAAAGACCCGATGTATCTAACATGGCGTTAACCAAATCAGTTAGAGTGCGGTTCTTCCTTTCGGCCACCCCATTTGACTGAGGTGAGTAGGGAGGCGTCCTCTCATGTATAATACCATGTTCCATACAGAATAAATCAAATTCGTTTGAAAAGTACTCTCCACCACGATCCGACCTTAGCCGCTTGATTTTAAGATCAAGTTGGTTTTCTGCCTTAGCTTTATAGATTTTGAAGTAGTTCAAAGCTTCATCTTTAGATTTCAGAAGATAAACATAGCAGTATCTAGTGGAGTCATCAATCAACGTCATAAAGTATCTTTTTCCACCTTTTCTCAACACCCCATTCATCTCACAAAGATCTGAATGTATAAGTTCTAGCGGTGCTAAGTTTCTCGGTTCCGCAACCGTATGAGACTTGTGGGGTTGCTTTGCTTGCACACAAACTTGGCACTTAGAACCTTTGACAGTGGAAAATTTCGGAATTGAACTCATATTGGCTAGCCGCATCATGCAACCAAAGTTAATATGACAGAGTCGTGAATGCCAAACATTGGACTCGTTATCATTGCAAACATGATTAATAACTTTAGTACATGAGTTTGACAAAGACAAGTGGAACAGACCTCCGCACTCATAACCCTTTCCAACAAATTGTACATACTTAGAAATTACAACTTTATTGGACTCAAAAACCAACTTAAAGCCATCTCGACATAAAAGCGATCCGCTGACGAGATTCTTATTGATGTAGGGAACATGCTGCACATTCTTCAGCTGTACGGTCTTCCCCGAAGTAAATTTCAGATTTACCGTACCAACACCATAAACAGAAGCACGTGAGCCGTTTCCCATCAGCACGGAAGAGGTCCTTGAGACCTGATAAGAGGAGAACATGGAAATATCAGAACATACATGTGTATTAGCATCCGTGTCTATCCACCAATCAGGACAATGACATACTGAAAGGATAGTAGGTAAAATACCGTACCCAGCATCCTTCATCTCAGTATCGCTAATAACAACATTCACGGTCTTGCCGTTGTTCCCATGTTGACGCTTGTCAAAGCGATTAGGGCAGCTAGGAGCCCAATAATCAGGATCACCACAGACGTGGCAAGAGCCTTTCCTCTTATCATTTTTGTTCTTGAAGTTGGTTGAGTGCTTGGCCTTGTTCTTTCCATCGAACTTTCCCTTTCCTTCAGTTTTGTTCTTATTCTTAAAATTGTGGGATTGGAAGTTTTTCCTCTGCACTAAATTGGCAGTAGAACCTCCCTCAAGTCCTAGAGCAGTTTTATCCTTTGCTCTCGCCTTATCTTCCACATGAAGAGACCCAATGAGATATGTAACGGAAAACTCTTGTCTCTTATGTTTCAGAGAAGTAGCAAAGTTTCTCCACGAAGGAGGAAGCTTGGCAATAATGCCACCAGCCACAAATTTGTCCGGTAAGGAACACTTGAACTGCTCAAGTTCTTTGGCAAGTGATTGTATCTCATGAGCTTTCTCAATAATGGAGCGCTCATCAACCATCCTGTAGTCATAGAATTGCTCCATGACATACAGCTCAGTGCCAGCGTCCGAGACCCCAAACTTGGCCTCAAGCGCTTCTCACGCGTCCTTGCCATTATCAAATGACATATACGGGTCAACAATGTTGTCCCCAAGAACACTGAACAAAGCCGCCATAAATATGATATCGGCTTTCTTAAAGGTTGCTTCCTGCTCAGCAGAAAGATCTCCTTCAGGCTTGCCAAGAGTGGCGCTATAGTAGTTTAGGTTTTCAAACCACAGAACTGCTCTCTTGTGCCATCTCTTATAGTGCATGCCATCAAAAGGAGGCGGCCTAGTAGCCGCGGCTACACCAGTGAAATTCAGTTTCCTATAATCAGGTTTTTGGAATATTGGAAATATAAGCAATAATCCATATGATTTAATGCTTATAATAAACTGATAAAGGATGATCATACAAACAGTAGTAAAACCAATCATGCAGATCAACAAATTAGATGAAGAGATTATATCTATACAAGACAAACCTATCACACCTACGCCATACGCTAGAACTAGAAATTCTAGCATAATCCGAAAGAGAGAGATTGAGATCACATACGATGCAGTTGCGGCAGCAGAGCTGTCGCCCAAGTTGAGGTTGCCGAAGAGGTCGCTGACGTCCGGGAAGAAGTCGTCGTTCGGGAACTCGTCGTCGGACGACGTCGTGGTTGCCAGTAGTCGCGCTTGAGCGCTCCCCAAAAAACCCGATCGCCCCTTACCCGTACAGGTTCACAAGAGGCGGAGTTCCGGAGGCCTACTGTCCCGATCTGCGGCGGCGCAAGGTTCTGGAGGTAGGCGCGGGTGTGGATTGATTCACCGATTAGGTTTAGCGCAGACGCTTATATAGTGCAGGTTAGGAAGATCGTGGGCTCAGCCCACATCCGAGTCGATAACAGCTCGGCTCGGCGAGATTCCCGCAACCCGCGACGCGCGCGTCGTGTCGAGGCGAGGCGAGGCGAGGCGACGGCGGAGGAGGAGGAGTGCGCGAGGGCTACTCTTCTTGTCACACCTTAGTGAGTGGTGCAACACTCTACTATATAAGGTGGTTCAATTTCCCTTCAACTAACAATGTGTGACTAAACTTTAGCACCACTAGCACAGCCATATGCTGAGAATTTGTCTAATGAGCCAACAGCCCAAAACTTACCAAATTCCAACAGATTATTTGTCTTGGTTCAGGACATGAGGTCATCTAGCCCTATTGCTTAATAAATCCACATTTACCTGCAAAGAAAAAGAATTTTGGAAGCCCAAACCCAATCAGTCCCTCGTCCCTCCCCCGTCCAAGTCATTCCTTTGGATCTAGCAATATGGCTACATGTTGATATACTTTTTGTAGTCGTTAGCTATATGAGTCTTAAACAACCTGAAGGAACCGCGAGGAGTAGAGTGTGGTAAGACTAGCAGTATGCGTCTTCACCGACATGCTACACCGACTCTGCTATACCATATCTATGTTCTTAAATTTCAGTGATTTTCTCAGTTTATGTGAACAAAAAAAATATTTTACACTAGCTAGTGTATCCTGTCTACATCCCTACGCTAGCTTATACCGTTACTGCCCGCTACTAGGAGGCTGTAGCCCCAGTGGATACTGGTAACACCATCTTGGCACTTATAGGCTAACGGTAATCTCGCAGCACGCACCGCGCGGTCCATGCCTGATCCTCTCAAATCCGAGCTCCAGTACGCGCGCAGCCACCGACTGACGAATAGAATAGCCTCCACTGGCGGCGGCCAAGGGAAGGAATGAAGCAAGGCGTCTTCTCGCGGGCGCAATAGATGCCATGTCAGTAGGAAAAGCAAGATCACAGGCCCATAAATTGCGTTTTGAATGGAGTAAGATGGAAGAGATCGAGAGCAAAACGATGGCATCTGCAAGAAGCTGAAGATGTAATTGCTCCAGCAGCTAGCTCATGCATATGTCTGCACGGCACTGCACTGCACTAGCTGCGGGCTGCGGCGTCCGGCCGGCCGGCTTGAATGGCAAGCTCGTCTCGGTATCCACGCTCTGCCGCCTAGCTGCTCGTCCATGTATGTTATTTATGGAAGGGAAGGATACAAGATCGAGAAAAGAGGTGTGGACGGCTGGGAACCGCCGGCCGGGACGTAATTCCATCGATCGATCGACATCAATGTCTAGTGCGTGACTGGTACTGTGTGGATTTCAAGCCTCTACTTGGATCGAGGTGTCCCATGCCATGACCATCACTGACATGCATGCGTGAATGCCTAAACTTAGGTACCCCTCGCACGCATGCATTCATATATGCATGCATGAACATTTTTTTTTCAATTATATCTATTTTAGTATACTAGATAGAGAGAAAAACGGTAACATATAATGAGATAATCCCTCCTTGGCAAAATGTAGTGCATGCAATAAGTCTTTCAAAAGTAAAACGAGTTAAAGTTTAACCAAGTATGTAGACACATACAATACCAAATCAGGGCAATTAGATTCATCATCATGAAGTATATCTTTATATGGTATGCATTTGGTATTGTGGATAAAGATAGTTTTCACGGTAAACTTGGTCAAAATTTACATAGTTTTATTTTTTTTAAATTATATGCACTACATTGTATCAAGGGGGAGTAACTAAAATCACAAACGCAGAAAAACCCTAAATAAAGAGAACAATATTACCCTAACGTAGGTATCAAAATTCCTGCCGCCAACTTTGAGATGTTTACACACTGAAGTACATACAAATCTTGTACTCCCTCCATCCTGAAAAGGATGTCACAAATTTGTTTAAATTTGGATGTTGTATCTAGAAACTAGTATATATAGATACATCCAACTTTTGACAAACTTGCGACATCCTTTCTAAGACGGAGAGAGTACATGGCTCGAAGTCATTGAACCACCACAACAGTAGGCGACCGAGTACGACAGAGATTAGCGATCACGCTAAGCATATTAGTGGGGGCACCCACGCACTGTGATCTTGGCACACTACTGAAAAAACCATCTTCGGTTCGATCACTGGAAGCCCAGCAGTCCCGGCCCGTCACGAACCGCGACTAGTGCTAGCACTAGTCCCGGTCCGTGAGGCCTCCAACGGCTAGAAATGGCCATAAGCATTAGTCCCGGGCCGGACCAGAGCATTAGTCCTGGTCCGTAATACGGCCCGGGACTAATAAGCTGGAGCGGGGCAATAGCTCTTTTTGGAGACTATTAGTCCCGGGTCGTATCACGGCCCGGGACTAATGGTCCATCACTATATATACAGCTCCCTGGCCAGCTGCCCTAAAGCATATGGTGGCCATTTTTCTCAAAGAAAGCAAGAGAGTTCATGCCATTTTTTTCTCAAGATTTGTCAAGATTTAGTTTGCAACACCTAAATCCAAAGCTTTAAAAGGTTAGAACTTCATTCTTTCATCTCTTATTGCTACTTTAGCTCTATATAATGCTCTAGAAGTATAGAGATATGGATCAAATGCATGCATGCTCTAGAAGTAGCTAGAAGGATTTTGATATATATGTGTAACAAATTTTGATTAGGCACATAGTTACTGAAAATTGAAATGTGTAATTTTAGTGTTTCAGAGCTTAGAATGGAATGAGGTTTTCACTGATGGAACAATAATAAAAAACTCCACATTTATCATGTTGATTGTTTTCTCCAATTCACAAATTGGTGCATGTAAATTTTTCAAAATTCAAAATTAATGCTCTAGAAGCTCTCAATATAACTTGTAGTAATTTTATCATGTTGTGTAATGGTTTTTGATATACTTTTACTATAATGCAGATGGTCCGGGAATGGATGTACGGTACTGACCGACGCTCTGGCGAGTTCATTAATGGCGTGCATGAATTCATCTTTGTTGCTGATGCAAACAAGCACAATGGTTTTGTATTCTGTCCATGTAATGGATGTAGGAATCAGAAGGATTACTCTGACTCAAAAACCCTTCACAGCCACCTGTTGAAGTCCGGCTTCATGCCCAGTTATAATTGTTGGACCAAGCACGGAGAGAGAGAGGGGTTATAATGGAAGACAATGAAGAAGAGGAGGAGGATGACAACTATCATGGTTTCCCTGAGTACGGAGATACTTCCATGGGGGATGCTAAAGGGGAGGATGAAGAAGAGACACATGATGAACCCGCTGATGATCTTGGTCGGACCATTGCCGATGCACGAAGAGATTGTGAAAATGAAAAGGATAGGGAGAAGTTCAATCACATGCTAGAGGATCACAAAAAGTTGTTGTACCCAAATTGCGAAAATGGTCTGAAAAAGCTGGGCAGCACACTGGAATTGCTGCGATGGAAGGCTGAGTGTGCTATACCTGACTCCTCATTTGAAAAGTTGCTGAAAATGATGAAGAATATGCTTCCAAAAGATAATGTATTGCCCGCCAGTACATACGAAGCAAAAAAGTTTGTCTGCCCTCTAGGTTTAGAGGTTCAGAAGATACATGCATGCCCTAATGACTGCATCCTCTACCGCGGTGAGGAGTATGAGAATTTAGATGCATGCCCGGTATGCACTTCACTTCGGTATAAGATTAGACGAGATTACCCTGGTGACGTTGAGGGCGAGCCCCCCGTAAGAGGGTTCCTGCGAAGGTGATGTGGTATGCTCCTATAATACCACGGTTGAAACGCTTATTCAGAAACAAAGAGCACGCCAAGTTGTTGCGATGGCATAAAGAGGAACGTAAGTCAGACGGGATGTTGAGACACCCGCTGATGGGTTGCAATGGAGAAAAATCGATAGAAATTACCCGGACTTTGCAGATGACGCAAGGAGTTTAAGGTTTGGTCTAAGTACAAATGGCATGAATCCCTTTGGGGAGCAGAGCTCCAGTCACAGCACCTGGCCCGTGACTCTATGCATCTATAACCTTCCTCCTTGGTTGTGCATGAAGCGGAAGTTCATTATGATGCCAGTGTTGATCCAAGGTCCGAAGCAACCCGGCAACGACATTGATGTGTACCTAAGGCCATTAGTGGAAGAACTTTTACAGTTGTGGCACGAACCCGGGATACGCGTGTGGGATGAGCACAAGGAGGAAGAATTTAACCTCCGAGCATTGCTTTTCGTAACAATCAATGATTGGCCTGCTAGTAGTAACCTTTCAGGACAGTCAAACAAGGGATACAATGCATGCACACACTGTTTAGATGAGACTACAAGTATATATTTGGAACATTGTAAGAAGAATGTATACAATGAGCATCGTCGATTTCTTTTGGCCAAGCATCCCTTAAGAAAGAAAGGCAAGCATTTCAACGGTCTGCCATGTCACCAGACGAAGCCTAAGGAGCGTACTGGTGCTGATATATTTGATATGGTCAAAGATTTGGATCAACTGGTAACCTTTGGAAAGGGTCCTGGAGGAAAAGACGCTGAAGGACATGCACCCATGTGGAAGAAGAAATCTATATTTTGGGAGCTACCATATTGGAAATTCTTAAAGGTCCGCTCTGCAATCGATGTGATGCATGTGACGAAGAATCTTTGCGTGAACGTGCTAGGCTTCTTGGGCGTGTATGGGCAGACAAAAGATACACCGGAAGCACGAAAGGACCATCAACGTATGAAAGACCCAGATGGCCTGCATCCAGAATGGTTTCAAGGTCATGCCAGCTACGCTCTTACCAAACAAGAGAAGGAAATATTTTTTGAATGCCTAAGCAGTATTAAGGTCCCGTCTGGCTTCTCGTCAAATATAAAGGGGATAATAAATATGGCAGAAAAAAAGTTCCAAAACCTAAAGTCTCATGACTGCCACGTGATTATGACGCAAATGCTTCCGATTGCATTGAGGGGGCTTCTACCAGATAATGTTCGAGTACCCATTGTGAAGCTATGTGCATTTCTCAATGCAATCTCTCAGAAGATAATCAATCCTGAAGATCTACCATAGTTACAGAATGATGTGGTCCAATGTCTTGTCAGTTTTGAGTTGGTGTTCCCACCATCCTTCTTCAATATTATGACGCACCTGCTGGTTCACCTAGTCGAAGAGATTTCCATTCTCGGTCCTGTATTTCTACACAATATGTTTCCCTTTGAGAGGTTCATGGGAATCTTAAAGAAATATGTTCGTAACCGTGCTAGGCCAGAAGGAAGCATCTCCAAGGGCTATGGAACAGAGGAGGTCATTGAATTTTGTGTTGACTTTGTTCCTGACCTTAAGCCGATTGGTCTTCCTCAATCGCGGTATGAGGGGAGACTGAGTGGAAAGGGTACTCTAGGAAGGAAACCAATAATATGTAGAGACGGACATTCTTACACCCAAGCACATTACACCGTTCTATAGAATTCTATCTTGGCAGCCCCATATATCGAGGAACACAAGAAAATCTTACGCTCCAACAACCCTGGAAAGCATGACTCTTGGATTAGAGATGAACACATAAAGAGTTTCGGCGGTTGGTTGCAACATCTCATCAAAAACAACACTCTTGGAGATCAGCTATACTTGTTTTCTAGGTAACCATCTTCGACTATATCGACTTTCCAAGGGTACGAGATAAATGGGTATATATTTTACACGATAGCCAAGATAAAAAGAGCACCAACCAAAACAGTGGTGTCCGCTTTGATGCAACAGAAAACAATGGGTCAAAGACCACATATTATGGTTACATAGAGGATATATGGGAACTTGACTATGGACCTACTTTTAAGGTCCCCTTGTTTCGGTGCAAATGGGTCAAGCTGACGGGAGGAGGGGTTGAGGTAGACAAGAAATACGGAATGACATTGTTGGATCTCAACAATCTTGGGTACTTAGACGAACCATTCGTCCTAGCCAATGATGTGGCCCAGGTTTTCTATGTGAAGGACATGTCTACCAAACCTAGAAAACGAAAAAATAAGAAAAAGAATACATCAGACGATGAGCCAAAGCGCCACATAGTTCTTTCAGGAAAAAGAAATATCGTGGGAGTGGAGGAGAAGACAGACATGTCAGAAGATTGTGATAAGTTCCATGAAATTCTGCCCTTCGCGGTGAAGGATGACCCAACCATCATGTTAATGAATGAAGATGCTCCATGGATACGACAGGATCAGAAAGGAACACAAGCGAATAAATGATATGTAATAATTGTAACATTTTAGGGAGTGGTGTCCCTGCTCTCAAAAACCATCTTGCAGCTTGTAACTTCTCTAACTAGATCAATACGCCTGGGAGCTAACTAATTTCACATATTAGGGAGTGCCTCTATGACCAGTTTCTCGGAGATGCCAGAGGACTGGGCTCCGTCGGCATCTCCCTGAAACTGGCCGTAGTGGTGTCCCTGCTCTCTAAAACCATCTTGGAGATGCCTCAAACTGGCTGGAGGACTAGACTCACAAGGATGCCTATTTATAGTACAAGCAGCTCGGCATGATGTCGACACTCACGACATAATATCGACACTCACCCCTATTATTAGTGCTGACTCATCTTTAGTCCCGGTTGGTGTTCCCAACCGGGACAAAAGGTTCATCTTTAGTCCCGGTTGGTGACACCATCCGGGACAAGGTACAAGCCGCACGACATAATATCGACACTCACCCCTATTATTAGTGTTGCCTGGCCCAGTCTGCCGCAATACCTTCAGTCGCGGTTGGTTTCTCCAACCGGGACTAAAGATGAACCCTCTCTTTATATAGGCATTTCCCTCTATTTAATAGGTAACACTCAGGACATTTATTAATATTAAAAACCGGGACTAGCTAACACTCAGGACTAAAGCCCGGGACTAAAGGGCGGGTCCCTTTATATACTCTTGACCGTCCCTGGTTGTGCCCACCCGCACTTAGCAAACGACGAAGACGAAGACGAGGCGCCGACGCAGAGAACAGGGGAAGTGCTGCCCGATTCCCACGCCGCCGGCGCCCTTGTCTCTGGACGGCCCGCCGTACCGCAGAGCCGCCTTGCCATGTCACCGCCCCGCCGTGTCGCGCCACCCCGCCGTGCCGCACCGCATCGCCGAGCCTCCGCGCGACGTGCCGCGCCGCCCCGCCGCGTGTCGCCGCCCCGTCCTTCCGCACCGCCTCGTCGAGCCTCTGCGCGCCGTGCCGCGCCGCCCCGCCGTGTCGCCGCCCCATCGTGTCGCACCGCCTCGCCACGCCGCCGCTGTTCCTCCGGCCGCCCACCTCGCCGGATGTGGTTATTTAGTCTAGTATTAATTAGTTAGTAGTTAGTGTAGTTAGTATAGTTAGTGTAGTATTAATTATATTTTTTTAATTAGTAGTATATTTAGGTTTTTGTAGTATATTTAGGTTTTTTAATTAGTAGTATATTTAGGTTTTTATATTTAGTGTAGTATATTTTTTTAATTAGTAGTATATTTTTTTAATTGTTAGCTAGGATTATTTTTTAATTATTGTTTTAATTATAATTAGCTAGGGTTATTGTTTTAATTATAAATAGCTAGGGTTATTTTTTTAATTATTGTTTTAATTATAATTAGCTAGGATTAGGATTATATTGTTAGCTAGGATTATTTTAATTATAATTAGCTAGGGTTATTTTTTTTGTTTTAGTTATTAGCTATGATTATATTGTTTTACCACAATTAGTATCATTGTTTTAGTGATTTTTTTTGTTTTATTTATTAAGATTAGAATTAGGGTTATTTTTTTGTTTAAGTTATTATAATTAGGATTATATTGTTTTAGTTATTAGGATTATTGTTTTTTCTAACCTGTTTAACTCTCTTTTTGTTATAGATAATTAAGTCATGGATCCATCCGAAGATCCTGGTCGCATCGGTGAAGGTTTTCTTCAGGGCATGATAAGAGGTGAAATTCCTCTTATTACGGGCACGGCCGAAGATATTTTGATCGAGGAAGAGATATCCTCATATCTGAATCCATCCGGTGATGGACTAGAGGAAAACCAAGGGGAAGACCAGATGGACGAAGGGCAAACAAATGACAACAATAATGATGGCCCCTCGACAAGATCCGGCGAGGTACATATATATATATATATAAAGTCTCATGTTACCTCTATTCATTAACTGATCTAGATATATATTAATCACTCTCTCTTCTTCTTTTAGCCCACCGGATCGAAGCAATCGACAGCTCGAACGAAACGAGGGCCGAACAAAAAGGTGGATGGTACTCAGAGGTTCACCATCGAACAAATAGCTGATGATGGTGAATCGATTGCTCCAGAGAAGCACCGGAGGATGTTTATAAATCAATGCGGGGTGCTGGTTAGGGACAACCTGCCGATCACCATCCAAGAATGGAATAAGTCAAAGAAACCCGGTGAAGAATACAACAGCTATGTCATCGATGATGCCAAAGATGACCTTTGGCAGAAGCTCATAGCGCATTTCATACTACCTCCAGAGTATGAGGAATTTGAGGTAGATGGTATTACCCCAAGGCTGGTTGGGCTTGAAAATAGAGGAAAGTCAAGGAGTGGGCACTAAGCAAGATGGCTGAACTGTACCGGAACCACAAGAAAAATTTATACGCAAAATATGTCGTGAAAAAGAAAACTCCAGACTTCACAGGAGTAAACGAGAAGTTGAGAGAACAGTGGCCCGATTTTGTACAGTACAAGCAATCTGATAAAGCAAAGGCAAAGTCTGCAAAAAACGCGTTAAATGCTGCCAACAAGAAATACCATCATAAAATGGGGACAGGTGGCTACAAGAGTGCCATCTAAGTGGGAAACTATGGAGAAGGATATGAGGGCTAGAGGCATCACTCCTGGTACAGATGGATGGCCCGAGAGGTCAAAGCGCTGGTGGTACGGGCACGGGGGATCCTTGGACCCAGAAACAGGGAAGACATTATTTCATGATAAAATTCTAAAACCCTCCCAAGACCTTATTCAAGCAATGAACGATGCTCAATTGGGATTGTTCCGTCCCGAGAGAGAGAACGACGAGCTGACACGCGCCCTAGGGAATCCTGAAAAGGGAGGACGAACACGAGGCAAAGGCGCCGGTGTATCGTGGAAGAAAGGGTTTCCTCTGTACGATGCCAGTTACAGAAGCCGTCAGAGAAAGAAGGACCGGGAGGCAGACCGGATCTCCAGGGTAGAGCAGGACCTAGCTGATCTGAAGAACCTCATGTATGAAATTAGCCAAAGGCCGCCGTCGTCAACTCACCCGCGGTGTGATGATCCTGCATTGGATCTTAGCCAACGAAGAAGCAGCGTGGCTTCCACGGAGGTCCGTGCTGATGATCAAGCACTGCTGGATGATGCACCGGCTCCTCACTACCCCGTGGATGATGTCAGAGAGATGGCACAATGTGAGCTACATCAGCCAATGAACAACCTGTCCTTCAAGGTGGCGATCGGCACTGCTTTACCTTGTTTACCTGGAGCACTCCACCATTCACTTCCGATTCCACCAGGCTATGCTCGTGTCACGGTGGATGACATAGTGGAGGATTTTGTGGACCTAGAGATTGAAATCGCTACGCCTGAAGGCCTTATGAAACTAGGAGATGTCAAGCGCAACATCATTCTATGGAATAAGAAGTACATCAAGTTTCCAGGCTCGGCGCCAAGGCCACCGACTCCAAGGAATCCAAATCCACCCCGCATCGAATATAGTCAACCTCCAAGTCCACCCCAACCCGATTATCGCCAACCTCCAAGTCCACCCCAACCCGATTATCGCCAACCTCCAAGTCCACCCCGCCCCGCTGACGATCGCCGCAGCAGGAGTACATCAACTCGATCTCCGCCTCCGCCTCCGTGCAATACTACTACCTCGTCGAAGAAACGGAAGTTCGACGGTCCTCCGCGCCCCACATCGAAGAAAGGTCAAACGTCGAAGATAGTCGATATCCCGCCGGCTCTTCCAAAGAGACCTTTTGACAAGACTGACGAGGAAACTAACGCGGATGTGGCTGCCCAAGTTAAGGCGCATTTTGCACCCAAAAAGCCTGAGCCAAAGCCGGTATATAACGAAAAAACAAAAAGTGGGCTAAGTCCTTTCTTGAGCAACCATCCCAGA
Source organism: Avena sativa (assembly GCA_916181665.1). Classification (NCBI taxonomy): domain Eukaryota; kingdom Viridiplantae; phylum Streptophyta; class Magnoliopsida; order Poales; family Poaceae; genus Avena; species Avena sativa. Next base: position 356,323,346 of record OV702283.1, on the reverse strand, counting down.
TATCGATGAATCTGGAATCATACTATGACCGGGAGATTATTAAGCAAGCACAGAAGAAAAAAATCACAAGTGCAAAAAGCGGGAAGCAAGTTGTCCAGCTCAGAGCACATAAGAATCAATCGGTCGCCCCGTTCAAAGTCATTTCAGACCTCGACAAGGCCTTCAGAGCTGAAATGGATATGGACATGCAAATAATGGACCCTAGAGCCCGTAATAATGCTGCACTTATGGGAATCACTGTATCGGAGGCCAAAGCAGTTGCTAACGAAGCAAATATGTCTCTTGGTCAATATTTAGGCTATGAAGATACGCCAGTGGGTCAGATAGTACGATAGTATGTCCAAGGACAGACTCTAGTCAGTAATGAGGAGCTCGCGCGTCTATCCACACATATGCGAAATCTGCATGAATGGTACATGTCGCAAGCAGAAAAAAGCATCATAAAGATTGGTTTCCGGTGGACGTTAGAAAGGAGCATCACTTCAAACCATACTTGATACAGGTTCAAATGACCGAACTGTTTCATTTATACAACCAGCGCACCCTCGACAAATCTATCATTGGTTGCTACTGTCTGTAAGTTATTTATTTCTTTAATTAAGTTTGTAGCTTTAGCTCGTTCATTGCATTTAATATATTATCCTAACTATATATCCTTTTGTATGATGATATTATATTCCGCAGAATGAAGATGCTTGAATGCAAAAGAGCTAGAAGATACGACGTTGGGTTCATTGACCCATATATCATTAATGAATATACGTTAAAGAATCACCCCAAAGACGTGGAGGAAGACCTGCCCAGATTCTTAACCGAGCATAATTTTGTTAAGGAAATACTATTTCCTTACAACTTCAAGTGAGTGTTTATATCTTGTACACATTTTATTTTTGCTTACTGGATGAGCTATGCATGTATGCTTATGTAAATGTCCGCAGATTCCACTGGATCTTGCTAAACATTCAAGTTGACAAGTTCCTAGTTGAAGTCCACGACTCATTAAGTTGGGACCAGGAGAAGTGGAGCGACATGAAAGCGATGCTCCATAAGTAATTTCAATCATTATCACATTATATCGTCCTCTTTCATTCATTTCCTGATATCAAGTAACTAATAACTCTTTTTTTATTTTCTTTGCCGAGCAGGTGTTGGACACGGTTCAGACAGAAAATACCAGGTCCATTCAAAGAGGAGCTAACTTATAAAATGGCGAAGAGTTTACAGAAGCCACCGGAAACTCATTTATGTGGATACTACGTCTGCGAGTACATCCGCGAGTTGACCAGTGAGCAGAAAGTTGACTCATATTATATTTATGATTTGCGGGAGACACTAGAGCCAGACCAACGCATAAGAGCAATTCAAGAGGAGCTGGCGGAATTTATGATGAAGGAAGTCCTTGATGTACATGGAGAGCATTATGCGGATGACGTGGAACTCGATTTGCCTTAGTCATCTCCATGTAGCTCATATGATATATATATATATTCATCAATGACCATGTAATTTTCAAAACATTTCTTCCTTTTGATATGATTGATTATATGTATGCTTGCAAGGGATCGATCTTATATAAATGCATCGACGTGTAGTGTGTATGTAGTAGCGTATAATATGTCTACTGAAATATATGTTTGTTATAGTGAAACACAAAACGAAAAAGAAACAAAATGGCAAAAAAAAGGAAATACACAATCTCTGCCGCGGCAGGAAACCTTTTAGTCCCGGGTGGTGTTACAGCCCGGTACTAGAGAATTCCGCCCCCCGCGGCGCTGAAACAGCCACGTGGCTGTTATCAGTCGCGGGCCGTTGCGAGCCGGGACTAGAGGGGGGGGGGGCTCTAGTCCCGTTTTCGCAGTCCCGGGCCCAAAACCGGGACTAGAGCCCGTTGCGACCCGGGACTAGAACCCCTTTTTCCACCAATGGCAGACGGCCGCCCTACAATCGCTAGACCAAGCTGAGGACCTTGCCCCCAAAGACTAGAAAAAACAGTTGTTGAAGAACAAGATGCTATCGATGTCGCTGGTGATGCCCACAGAAGCACAACTGGAGTGTAATATAACTAGAGAAAAATACCAGCGCACAACATGTCCATTATTTACCATGGAGTAGCATTCTTGTCAGAACATATATGGGGTTAGGCGGGCCTGAGGATCTAGCTAGCTAGCAGCCAGTGGTACGTAGGAAAAGAACAAGAAAAAAAGAGTGAAGAAAGGCTGCATGCATGAATGTTAGTACATGGTGTCTCTCTCATCATCACCTTATGATGCAGCACCCAACCAGCACTCCAGCAGTCTAGGCAGAAGGGTCGTGTAATGTTACAGGACTCCACCATGTCATTCCCCATCAGTCTCTCTCTCCTCTATTCCAACACCTCTCTCTCTCTCTCTCTCTCATACACACACTCACACAATGTGTGCAGTACTACGAGTACTAGCAGGCAGGCAGACAAACATTTAAAAGCACAACCTAGCTATAGCCTCTTCTGTCGATAGTAAAAGGGGAAGAGATTGAAGAGAGAAATTGAAGGGCATGCATTCAAGTTCCCCTTGAATGCCACTAAGGACAACACAGTGTGTGCAGGCAATTACGCGTCCTCCCATCTTGTCCCATCGATCTTCTCTTCTTCTCCTTCTTCTTCTTCTATTCCACTGTGATCCCTGGCCAGTCATTTAACATAGCTATCAATTTCAACGTACCAACAGAAGAAAAAAGCAGTGCTTCTTCAGGCTGGAATGGAACCTGCGGACGCAATGTATATCTGACCAGGCCTCATGCATGCGCTATGGAAAGGGAAACCACTTTTCTTTGGGTGTAGTTGGTTATTAGCTACAGCTAGCTGTGCATGCTTTCAAACACACAATAATGACTCGGCTGGCAGAGCGAGCTAGAACTGGCAGATGATTTTATGTGGGTGTCTGAAGAGACTCAATCGATATAGCCGCGTCATTATGTACTAGTTATCTCGTCTAACGCAAGTATCGAAGAGTTAGTATATTTGAGGTGTGCTACTCTAAGTCTGAAGTCTGAAGAGTTAGTATATCTCGTCTACCTCCATTCTGGTTTATAAAGCAAATCCGTACTTTGAGAAAACAGTTTGACCTTAAATTTAATCAACAAAATACAAACTATATTTAATAAAAATTATAGCAATACATTCATATTTAAAATACGCTTTCGATGGTATAATTTTTGTGACATATGATTCATATATTGTTAACCAAATCTATGGTCAAATTATTTTCTCAAAATACGTATTAGCCCTATAATCCGAAATGAAGGGAGTACAATGCATTATGTAGCATCTTTATCTTTGTAAAGATGTCAACCATGAATCAGCGATGGTCTGTTCACTTCTTTTTCGCATAGATGATAATATCACAGGTAAATAGCTCATGTACAACGTCTTTGCGCGGAATTGGAAGAAGAGCGACTTAGTTGGAGAGAATAGCTCGCATGCGACGTTTGTTCGGTACAAAATAGCCCATAGCCACACAAACGCTAAAACGGTCTTAACCGACACGTTTATGTTAGTTCCAGTTAATGTTAACATTAATTGCTCATAATTAGTAGCAATTGATGGACCGAGTCAGACCAACCGCCCACTTCTGACTGAGCCTACGTAGCACCCTCCCCTGTAGCAATGTTCTTCTTCGGCAGCGGCGGAGCTGACCCCTCCTTCCCGGCGGCCGCGGCGGCACATTCTCGAAGATGACGGCGCTTTCATTCTACGGCGAACGTGGTGAGTGGCTTTTGGAACCCTAATTCCCCTCCCATCCTTCTCAATTCAGATCTGAGCGTTCCATTTGAATCCTAGATAGTGGTGGCCGGGTATGCTGAACGAGGGGAACGAGATGGAGCCGCGAGAGGAAACTTCTAATCGGTACATCCCGCATCTCTACATCTTACATTTGATTTGATTTGATTTGATTTGAGCCTCGTCCACTGCCGCTAGCTCACATTTCCCGCCACCATTGAAAAACTGGGGAGACGATGATGTTCCCAACAAGTTCGAGTTGTCTATCATATTTTGGCCCTCTGAAGCAATATTAGTTGATGGTAGCATGCACCCAATTGAGCAAGACACGATTGTGAAATTGGAGATCGATTTTGCTGACCTTGATCCCCAAGAACTACAAATCATGGAAGAGAAGGCGATGAGGGATATTGTGCAAAAAAATGTGGAGAGTGTTCTTTGGGGCCAGAACAAGAAGTAAGTGTGTTATGTTTTGCTAATTGGAAAGGTGAGTATGTTAGGATTGAGACTGGGGAAGATATGGTAGATGAAATCGATCGGCAAGATGACTGGACAAGCAAACATGCTATGTTTTTAGTGAAGCTTATACCACTAAACAATGACTCCAGGGTAGGATACGTGCCCTCGAAATTGGCTTCTCAAATGGTAGAAGATGACTGGGCTGCACAGAGGAAGATTATGCCCATTGTTACTGAACTGACAGTGTTGATAGCGGAGGCTGCTGCAGGTGGTGAAGAGATAGATAGTGGTACTGAAAGTACTATAATTATTGATTGGAATACAGTTGATATAAATGCCAGCACTGATTTGGTCATTGCATCAATATCTGACATTAAAATGGCGGAACTTTTGGAGTTGTTGTAGATGAGAGATATAAGGAGAAGGAGAGTGATGGAGCTGCAGTAGATGGTAACAGCCATTCAAGAAATGATGATGAAGATATAGACTCACTGTTCATTGAAAATGCTGCAATTGATGTAGATGATGCACAACCTGATGAGCTTGTCAATGTTTATGACAAAGAAAATCTAGTTACTGAGGTAGGAAGATTATTTCCAAGCATGGATGCGTTTAGTATGTGTTTCGGGACTTATGCAGTCAAACTTGAGTTTGAAATCAAGATAATGTGGAAAGGTAAAAAGAAGTTCTATGCAAGGTGCAAAGGTTATGATGGTGGTGCCAAGGCTTGCAAGTGGTATATATCTGGTAGACGCCAACCTGATGGAAGGACAGTAAGAATGAATTAAATTCCAAAAGCACATACTTGTATTACAACTTCACATAATTTTTCAAGAATGACATCACAACTTTAGGTTGCAGATAAAATCAACCCAATTTTAGCCAAGACACCAAACACCACTACAAAGAAACTAAAAAAATGGATTTGGAAAAGAGTTACCCCATTAAGCTGAAGTATACAATAGTGTGGAAGGAAAAGCAAAGGGTCATGAAGGAGCTAGATAGTGATTGGGCTAATACCTCTAGAATGCTTTTTAGCTTCAAGGCAGAAGTGGAAAAGAGGTCACCTGGCAGTTTTGTTGAGATAGATACTAAAGTTGCAGGAGATGGGAAAGTCTATTTCTCCAAATATTTCATGGCTTTCAAGCCTTGCATAGATGGCTTCAAAGCAGGGTGATGTCCATATTTGAGCATAGACTCATCATTTTTGAATGGCAAGTGGAATGGTCAACTAGAAGCTTGCAATGCTTTAGATGGACACAATTGGATGTTCCCTATAGCTATTGGCATGTTTCAGTCTAAAATAGAGGCTTCATGGACATGGTTCATGATGCGGTTGAAAAGATGCAAAGGGCCAATGTACCCTTTGGAAATTCACATTGATGCATGTAAAGGTCTAGAAAATGCAGTGAAGAATGTTTTCCCCCATGCTGAGCAGAGGGAGTGTTTTGGTCATATGTGGATGAATGTGATCAAAAAATTCAGAGGAGATGAATTTGGCCACCTTTGGCCAGCAGCAAGATCTTACACTCAGCAGACACATGCATATCATCTTTCTAAGATAAATGCATCAAATAGTGAGTTTATGACTTGGATGAACACCTACTATTCTCTGTTGTGGTATAGGTCTGGATTTAACACTGTCGTCAAGTGTTACCATATCAACAACAACTTGGCAGAAAGTTTTAACAACAGAGTGAAGGAGTTAAAATATTTGCATGTCTATGACATGGTTGACCGGATCAGGATTTTATCATGTGGTTGTGGGAATTGAGAGAAAGGCTTGGTCAGCTTCTGCAAGAGGATAAGCTTCGTGATGTAGTGCAGCAGGTAGTCAATAGGAGCAGAAATCTTTCACATTTGCCTATTGAGAAATCCTCACCGTGGGGTGCTGAAGTTAGAGATACAAAAACTGGAAGGAGACATGTTGTGCAAACTGAATTGCATTAATGCACTTGACTTGAGTGGCAAAACACTGGAAAACCTTGTGAACATGCAATACTTTTTTTGGCCTCTATACCCAGTATAAATATGCACCCATATTTGCATGAGTATTACTCAGTAGAAAATTTCAGAGCTGCATATGCAACTCCAATTCCACCACTTATAGATTAGTCTCAGTGGCCTAAAGTGGACATTCAATTCACTTTGTCCCCTCCTTTGATGAGAAGAAAGGATGGTAGGCCTAAGAAAAGTAGATTCAAGGCTTGGTTTGAGAAAGGTGGGAGTGGTAAGAAGGGGAATAAAGATGAAAATAAAGAAGCCAAGCCAAAAGTGCACAAAAAGGTAACAAAAATAGATGCAAGCATTGTGAAGAACTTGGACAGCGAGATGGATCTGCCAAGTGTAGATACACTGAACCAAAGCCAAAGTATGCTCAGTTCTCAATCAAAAAGGATTGTTTATGTTTTTTGATGATTTATTCACTTACTAACATGGTTTGTTTTTCAGGAGGAAGCATGCAGTTGAGCCCCTTGTAGTTGAAACTTGCTAGCCAACGAAAATGGCAAGAATTGGGGGCTTTAGGAAAAAGAGAACTGAGAAGAGTGTCTTCAGTTGTACTAAAACAGTGGAAAGTGAGCCACATGAAGTTGATCTTGCAGTGGAAGTTGTTCCACCGGAAGCAGTTGTGGATGTGCAAAGTGAAGTTGTGCAAACTTATGTTTTGGATGTTGTGTGCATGCACCTAGTGTTGATATGGGAAACTTCGTTGGCACCCCAAGAGCAAGGTGTGATGAGCACAGCAGCAAGTTTCCCTCAGTAGAGACCGAGGTTATCAAACCTAAAGGAGGAAGGAAACGTCTCAAAGGTGTTGCAAGCAACATGAATACATGCACAACACAAACTTAAGACTTTGTCCCATCAAAATAGTGAGGTTGTCAAGCTCACCGGTTTGCTGTAACAAAGGATTAAACGTATGGTGTGGAAGATAATGGTTTGCAGCAAGTAAATAAGTAAAAGTGGAAGATGTATCAATGGTAAAGATTGGACCGGGGTCCATAGTTCACTAGAGGTGCTCTCCTTAGATAAACAACATGGCATGAAGGGTAAACAAATTACAGCAGGACAATTGACAGGAACTGAGCAAGACATCACAATGCAATTACTAATCAGAAAGATCCTATGAGATTCGATTGGGCAATACAACAAGATACATAGACCGCCATCCAACTGCATCTATGACTAAAAGTCCACCTTCAGGTTATCATCCGAACCCCCTCCAGTATTAAGTTGCAAGCAACAGACAACTGCTTTAAGAAAAGTGTGTAAGGTAAACAGTTCACATGTTCCATGAACAAGAGACCGTTGTTTTCTCCCTAGTAGCAACAACACACCTACAACCAAAGAGATTATTGTCACTTCCCTTGGAAACTAGAGGCATGAACCCACTATCGAGCATAAATACCCCCTCTTGGAGTCACTAGCAACTACTTGGCCAAGATAGCTACTAACAACGGAGAGCATGCAAGATCACAAACAACATAGACATGATAGAATCATAAAGACAAAACCATTAATCAAACCAACATAATAATCTCAATATCCATCGGATCCCCGCAAACACAACATGCATGATTACAAATAGATTAGATCTTGATCATGAACGGAGCTCACAAGATCTATACATGAAAGCACAAAGGAGGAGATACAACCATCTAGGTACTACATGGACCCATAGTCCAAGGTGGAACTACTCATGCATCATACCGGAGAGAAGGCCTCCGGGATGATCTCCCCTCCGGCAGGGTGCTGGGAAGAACTTCAAATCCCCCGATCTAGGGACGATGGTGGCGGCGGCAATAGACGGTTTCGTGGAGATTTGATCGGGTCCTTAGGGTTTCTGCATCGGGGGCTTCTTATAGGTGAAGGGAGAGGCCTAGGTGGCGGCCAGGGGCCCCACACCCCTCCCAGGTGCGGGACAGGGCCCACCCGTGCCTAGGGTGGGTCTGGCTGCCCTGGCCGGCCTCTCCGGTTCCCCTCTGGACTTTTTGTTCCCCACGAAAAGTAATTGACTTTGACGTTTGTCCCGTCCAATTCCGAGAATGTTTCTTTACTAACTTTTATGAAACCAAAAATAGCAGAAAAAGGCATCTGACACTGTTGCAACTTGTTAGTAGGTTAGTACTAGAAAACATTTAAAAAGCACCTCAAAGTGTAGACAAAGCAAAGTAGATACTAAACAAGAATGGAGCATCAAAAATTATAGATATGTTTCCAATGTATCATTGTGCAAACTGAAGTTTGCATGAAAGTGAATCTGTTTAGACTAAAGTTGTACACACTGAATCTCTTCATATGCAAAATGAAGAATTTTTGGATTCGATTCTAGCTCAAAAACGTGTTATAGTGGGGGCCCCTCCTGAAACTTAGGATCCAAAGTAAACAAGGAGTATCAATGATCTTCTTGGTATAGAACCAGAAAAAAGCAATGGTAAGTTGAAGAAACAAGCAAAGAAGAAGAAACCGAGTGCAAATAGGAAGTGATGTAATATTTTATGGCACTGTGATGTATTGTTACTAGTACTTTGATTCATGAAACCTTGTGATTTGTAATAATGCTAAATTTGAATTCAAATTTGAGACAAAATTCAAAATGTGATGCTAAATTTGAATTTAAACCAATGTACCTATTTGTAATTTTCTATGTTTGTTTGAGATTCCAATGTCTTCTCAAATATTATACAGCTTTCTTGATCAATATGATATCATTTGCAACGTAGAACACCAAGTCATGAGAAATGTGCTCCAAAAGAGCTCCAAAGCTAAGGAAAATGGCCCTTTTCTAAGCAACTTTTTTTACATTGTATAAATCATCCAAACAATTTATATTAGCATCCATTCTACCTCAATAGTACAAATCCGAAGTTTCACTAATTTTTGGATAAATCTCCTATTTATTAAAAAAATCAAAACAATGCTTTAGAAAAAAATTAGACATGAAAATGCAAAACTAACTTCAGATCCTGCGTAGTCGTTCTAAAATGAAGCTATGTTGAGGTTTCTACTATTTACATTTTCAAAACCTGGAAACCTCTTGATAGCTGTGAGATTCGATACATTTTTAATGGTTTTTCTTGATGGTTTTTGTCTTGATTTGATGGTTTTCTAGCTTTACCTAACACTAATACTTCGGTAGCAAAGAAAACTTGGTCTTCAATGTGTGTTTCAGGTTCTGAACATGAATAAAAGGTTTCAACGGAAAAAATATAATATTCAGGAAAAAACAAGCAAGTCACTTTTTGGAAGCAATCGAGGAAGGAAACCAGTAGGTTTAACGACCAAATATACGGTAGGAATATTTTTTACAGCCGTATAGTTGCCACCGCATTCGTCCTGTCAGAAGGAACAACTTTCGTGAAGAAGGCATACGCGAAAACATAACACAGCAGTCATCGTTCCATCCAGAAGGGAGAAACAAGAGATCCAAAGAAGAAGGGGAAGACGTTCTTCATCTCGCTCCACTATCTTTAACCTCCTAGCCACCACACTCCCATAGCCATTACTTGTACTTGAGAGAGAGAGATAGATCTTCACCTTGCAAGATTAGGGTTTGAGATTGTTTCTTCCTATCTTGAATTGTGTTGGATTGATTTTCTATTCTTATTATGGATCTCCACGGTAATATCGAAAAGAACTCCCTTTATTTAATTATATTGATGATGCTTTCTTCTCTCATGTGTGAGTAAGTCCCTTTGGGCGTGGGAGATGTAGGGGATTGGTGAGATGTGATGTGCCTATATATTTTCCATTAGTTTGTCATTGATTTTACTTACTATATTGTGTGTGCTTGACTATATGTGGGATGCCTAATGCTTGTTGTTAAATTAAGGGCCCAGACAACATGATACTTTGTTTTACATATATAAGATCTTGTTTGCTAGCAGACCGACGACCCCTGAGTGGCACGGGGATATCAATGGAAAACTAGTTGAACTCGAGGTGCATGAGGAGCCACCGTGCCTATTGCATTAGTCTGATCCAAGGAGCTTAATTGCTAAGCAACCTAAAGGATATTAATCACCTAGTGACTGACCATGGTTTTGTTAACAGACTAGTAGGATTATTGAAGTTGGAATAAAATATACCAAGAGGAGTTCTGGCTAATTATGGGTTGCTCGCCTACACACATACTTATAAGATTATAATTGTTACACTGATCACTCATCCACTTGGCATAGTCACTATCACCATGAACTGTATCTCCCCGTGCCTGCTTTGTCATCTGCGGAAATCAACAAACAATCAAATTGTTCTTTAATTGTACGCTTTTTATTTCTAAAGTTTACATTTTAGTTTTATTTAAATACATTCCGTTTAATCCAAACTTTATTCTTATTTCAACACTTGTAGTCAATTCACACGAAGACCTATGGCAACTTTGAGTGGTAAAAAGACTTCATTCATAAACACTTTCCTTTGGGCTCCCTGTGGGAATGATATTTTAACTTAGAAAACTAGCTACAAACGATCTATGCACTTGCAGTTATCAAGCTATTTTCTGGCGCTGTTGCCGGGGAGCTAAGCGCTAAGTGTTTGTCTCTTGACATTTTAGGTGTTACTACTACCACATGTTTTCCCTAGGAGACAAAGGGTCTACATGTTCTGGTAGGACATATCTACCAGATTATTTTGAGCGTGTGCATGTTCAAAGGCGCAAAGAAATTATTGAAAAACTTTTGAGATCAAATAAGGTTGAAGTTCAAAACTTGAGTTATTTCATGGAAATCATGTCCATTCACAGCACAACTCCCAAGAAACCTGAGAAAACCCTCAGAGAATACAGTGCTCCAAATCCTTTTTATCTTAAACAACCAATAGAATATCCTAATCCTGGAGTTAGAGAATATCGATTTGATGGTGAGATTATTAAAATTTTGTAGGAAAAATCTTTCAGTGGAAGGGAAGATGAAGACCCAGGAAGACATATTAGAGAGTTCGATGATGTGATAACATCAATTGGACCAAAAGGTTTGTCTAGAGATTTTTCCCGTCTAAAATTATTTCGTTGGTCTCTAAAAGGTAAGGCTCTAAACTGGTTATATTCTCTCCCTCGTCACTACATTAATTGCTGGGAAAATTGTATTGTCAATTTCATAAACAAATTCAATCCTTTTAAAAAAGGTAACTGAAATTAGAAAGAGTATAGGCAACTTCAGTCAGAATGTGGGAGAAAACTACCCACAAGCTTGGGATAGATTTTTTTGGAATGATCAATAGTATACCTAATCATGGCTATTCCGAATCAACTGTTTGCCACTTATTTTACCACGGTCTTAATACTCAAGGCAGATAGTTGCTTGACTTATCAGCAAGAGGATTGATAAATGCTTTAACTCCTAAAGCCTATTTAGAATTGATGTCCACTAGGGCTAAGAGTGATTATTCTCTTTATAATCCTGATTTGGTACTAAGCTAGAAAAGGAATACTTCGTATAACCCCAAATCTTATGCCTAAAGTATGCAAAACAATGAAAGAAAAAGGTATACCTTCTGAACTTGTTAAGGAAAACAATGTAGATCTGTTACATATTTTTACTTAAGAAGATGAAACTGGGAAAGTTTTTTTAAGACTTAAAACATCGACCGGCCAAATCTCATAATAACCTACATAAGCAATTTCAAAGACATAAGAAGATTTTGGTAGAACTCACGGAAAATTATGATAATATTGGCCAAGAAATAAATTATTTTACAAGTACCTTAGTATGATTAAAACTCAATGTGAATAAATAGCATCTAATTATCAACTTTTTCTTCAAGATGATATAAATATTCCTGTTTCTACTAATGATGTTACAAGAGGAGGTGCAGTTATTAGGACCATTAGGACCACCAGAATATGAATCTAAAAATATCGAAGGGAAAATCCTTGCTCAAAGCAAGTCAAGAAGATGACACACTCGTGGATCCTCAAGATGAAACTGCTCAAGAAACACAAGACCAAACCTTGGAGGATCAAAATGATGCACAGGATGACCACTATGACTCTGATGAAGAGACTATTGATCCAAGAAAAAAAGAGGTAAGCAATGAATATGAAGTTGTTTCAATAGAAAATAATAAAAGTGATAAGCAACAACAAAATAAAACAACTAAAGAGCCTGATCCCCTAAAAAAGGTAAAAGATAAGAATAATAAAGGTGAGCAAAAACTTCCATATCCAGATTGCAAAAAGAAAGCACCGGATCAGGTAATCTATGACTCTTTCAAAAAAGCACTTGGTGATCTCCGTCTAAAAATTCCATTTGCAGATACAATAAAAGTTCCTACCTATTCTAAATTTCTCCATGATATTCTTAATAGAAAGAAATAAATAACTGAAACGTTTCCATGGTGACTAGTTATCCAGCTAATGGGAAATTATTGTCTAAGTCGGGAGATCCTGGAATACCAACTATTTCATGCTCAACTGGAAAACTGATATCCACAATGTCTTTGTGTGATTTAGGTGCAGGAGTTAGTGTAATGACATATTCCCTCTATAAAAGGTTAGAATTGGGGGAGTATTCCCCTACTTCTATCACTTTACAGATGGTTGATAAATCCACTAAACAATCCATTGGTATGATTGAGGATGTTCTACTTAGAATAGATGAGCATGTTATTCCCACTGATTTTATTATTCATGAAATGCCAGAGGATGAAAAAGTATCTATAATACTTGGAAAACCTTTTCTTAGTACTACAAGAGCTTTAGTTGATTGTGCTGAGGAAAAAATAATCTTCAATGTTTATGATGCCGAAATCATCCGGTATTTTCCAAAGAAGCTAGAAGCGGGAGAAAGGTATATTCCACCGGCAAAACGAGTTTAAGTGGTAAGTGCCCTTGATAAGGGGCAACCAAAGGTAAGAATTCGAGGACAGAGAGAAGGTTGAAATATTCGACCATTCTTAATAAAATGCTTGATGGGAGTCAACCCATCACATTAATAAATTAGTTAAAGAATAAAATGTTCACAGTATTCCAAAAAAAAATTTCACAGACATCCTTGCGGAAGCGCCCCCATAAAGATGCAGCTGTCAAAAAGCAGTAGAAATATCGACGGAAAAAGGCTAGATTAAGTGTAAAAATTAAGTTTGAGTTTTATCTGCAAAAACTATCCTAAACATATTATTCAGATTAAAAAGTGAATCTCTGAAAATTTGGGCGAAAAAACATGCACCAAAAGGTTTAACGACCAACTATACGGTAGGAATATTTTTTTTAGCCGTATAGTTATCGCCCCCCTTTCTCACAAATTGTATCTCGGGATAAAGAAGGTTTAATGACAAACTATACGGCGGAACCTTTTTGGTCCGGCTGTATAGGTGTGCCCTTATAGTTAGGATCTGGCGAAAAGAAACCCTATTTTTTTTTAGGGTAGAAACCCTATTTTTTGCTGTCGCCGCAACTATACGTCGGGAACTACATATCCCGTCCATATAGTTCCTACCGTATAGTTTGCACGACCACTTAAACGAGCCGTCAGGGCTAGGGTTCTTCCTCCTCCTCCTCACTTCTTCTCTCATATTCTCTCTCCAAACTCCTCAAAACCCACCTATAATTCTTGATTCTTTGCGGATTTCTTTTTTTGAGTTGGGGAATCAACAGATCGGTATGTTTCTCTCCCTATCCATGCTTTATTTTTAGAATTACATGGTTGAAACTCTCACACTGATCTAGTGGATGAACTCAAGCTTGTTTGATTTTCCCTTTTGATTTCTCACGTTAGGATTAAATTTCTCTACGTAGAATTGTTCGTATATCATGTAGAAACTATATGCCTAAGGTTTTATGTTGAAATTTTTTAGTACAAGAATATGAAAAGGCTTGGTGGCCTTTTCCACAAGAGCAAGCGCCAATGTGGTGAGGGCTCGGCACTCCGGGCTGAGCTCGACAACAAGTACGCGATGGTTTGATCAAGGCGGATGATGCCCACACATTGGTCCGATGATGCCTTTCTCACCACGGCAGGGTTGAGAGTGGATTTCGACCACATGTGTGGAAGTGCAGGGCTATCACTCCTCGCCTACGCAAGCCACTACACCTACACTAAGCTCACCTTCGAGTTCCTTGCCTCCTTCTATGATGACTATAGGGAGAAACGTAATGCGTGCACGGGTAAGCTTCACCATAAACCAGCAACTATATCAAATATCTTTTAAAAAAATTGTGATGCTTTTGGATTCCCTCGTGATGGGGAATCAACTGTTACAAACTTATATAGCGTCTCAAGTGGAGAAACTTGGGAGGTTATTTCTATTAATGGTGGCAGGGACTTCTACCAGAAGAAGATGTCCACCATTTAAAACCCAACAATTCGCTACTTCACCTTGTTCCTCGCCAATACTCTGTTGGGAAGAGCAGATACCGGTTCCATGACCAATGCAGACATGGCCATGATCACCAAGGCACTCTTCCCCAATGAACCGCAGAGTCCCAATCCCGCGGATCTACTCCTCCAGCATCTCCGCCACCAGAGCAACAAAAGAAAAGGTGACATTCACATTGGTGGATTGGTAACCCACCTTTTCTAAGCCTCTAACATTCCAATACCTGTTATGCAACTTGTTGACGGATCCATACTTATGGACGTCAAATATATAACTGCTTGTGGCTTCCTTGGTGTCTACCGAGCTCATAAGAGGCTCCGAGCATATTAGTTTGGTTATCTTGATACCTCACAGGATGATCAGGTGTCGTTGCCTTGTCCACAAGCTTTATCGATTTTGGGGAAGGACAACTGGATCCTCACCAAAGATTAAGTGATGGAGATCATGGCCGAGCTCCAGCAAAACCCCGAAGGGGATGAAGAAGGAGAGCAGCAGGATGAGAAGGAGCAGGAAAATCCTACTTGGGAAGGACAGCAGCAGCAACAACAGGAAGGACCCTGGGACCCATGTCCCAATCAGCAGCAATAGCAGCAGGGATTCAACAATGTCCCCTATCAAGAATTTCTGCAGCTCAACCAGCATGTTGGGGAGATCGACCACACTCTTTGGGAGTGAATGAGGATGTTAGTTCCCTAACTAACAACTTCAATCACTTCATGACCAACTTCCCCAACTACTACCAGTGGTACCCGTATCAGGTGCCCAATGACGGCAACAACTAAACCTAGAAACAGCCTAAGCTTGGGGAGGTTTGAAAACCTCCAAACTTTGCATTCATATTTTTATTTATTCTTTTGATTTATTTTACTTCTTCAAAAATTGCATGTTTACTTTCAGTTTTTCATTCCTAAATCAAAAACAACAACAAAATAGTTGTAACTTCTATTGCAAATTCGTTTCTTTGTTTCTCTCGGAGATTGCTCAATTTCAGGTGACTTGGCAATAGGCAAATATAGCGGTATTAAACTCAAGTACAAGAACGACGCAAGTAAGAAAAGGTATCACATTCCTTTCATCACCTCTTCTGCAATTTTTAACTGACCCTACAACTATTTGCTCGCTTGCACTTGAGCCACTCCCCACTTAGCTTGTTATCCTATAAATTCTATTCCTTTGCTAGTGTCTCCTATTTAGCTTTGAAATAATGAGAAATGAACTTGGTTAAAATATTTCCAACATTTTTACAACAAGAAAAAGCATCCAAAATATGACTTGAGTCCATGTTTATTCCAAAGGATTTGATTTTAGAAACTACTCAACCCCATTAAGCTTAATGTAATAGGCTTGATAGCACTTTTGAATGAAATTGTTTGATAAAATAGATGCTTTTAAGTAGTAGAGATTATGTCACTGCTTTTCTAATAATTAAAGCAAGATATTTATTTATGTGTGTCATTACAACACTGTCGTGCTCCATGGGAAACTATTAACTCCACTGGCCAACGATCTAAATGTGGGAAACCGCTTGATTTCGGCTATTGAGTTATGCAAGCGTCTATAGCTGTAATGCTATGACGAGTAAAAAATTTATTCTCCTCGTGGTATCACGTTCCAAGTGAAGTTTTAGTACTCCTCTGGCCCATTATTGCTCAACAGTTATCTATTGGCATGGTCATGAGTATGCAACACAGTCCCAATTAACATGTTAAAAACAGTCGCATGATTTCTCTATGAAAGAGCTGAATTTTTTGAAAAGCAAGGAAAGGAAAAAGGTGCTTTGAGGGTCTTGAAATTTTAACGTATGAGTGGATGAGTTGTCCTTAAATTGAATGTTTCTGGTGCCAACTTGAGTACTCTTAATTGACTAAAGAAACAAGGGCCAAAAGTCTTTTCATATCTCAACAAAGAGAGAAACCAAAAGGATTTGTTTCACTTTCCTAGGTAAACAATTGACACTTTCTCGAGCATATAATTTATTTTCTAGCAAGATATACATGGTTAGGAAGTGGACTCAGTGCAATCTTGTGAATACATGTATTATCATGTTTAAGGTTGCAGGAATTGTGAAGGAAGGAATTTGGTACCAATTCGAGCTTGTAAGTCCTTTTATTTCAGTTTTGAATCTCTGCTATTCTTCTCTATTTCCTTGTCACTCAAGGGCGAGCAACATCTAAGCTTGGGGGAGTTGATACCTACGAGATTAGATACATTTTTAATGGTTTTTGTTGATGGTTTTCGCCTTGATTTGATGGTTTTCTAGCTTTACCTAACGCTAATACTTCGGTAGCAAAGAAAACTTGGTCTTCAATGTGTGTTTCAGGTTCTGAACATCAATGGAAGGTTTCAACAGCAAAAATACACTATTCAGGCAAAAACAAGCAAGTCTCTTTTTGGAAGCAATCGAGGAAGGCAGCCAGTAGGTTTAACGACCAACTATATGGGAGGAATACTTTTTTAGGCCATATAGTTGCCACCGCCTTCGTCCTATCAAAAGGAACAACTTTCATGAAGAAGGCATACGCGAAAACACAACACAGCAGCCGCCGTTCTATCCAAAAGGGAGAAAGAAGATATCTAGAGAAGAAGGGGGAGACATTCTTCAACTCACTCCACTATCTTCAACCTCCTAGCCACCACACCCCCATAGCCATTACTTGTACTTGAGAGAGACAGATCTTCACCTTGCAAGATTAGGGTTTGAGATTGTTTCTTCCTATCTTGAATTGTGTTGGATTGATTTTCTATTCTTATTGTGGATCTCCACGTTAATATCGAAAATAACTCCCTTTATTTAATTATATTGATGATGCTTTCTTCTCTCATGTGTGAGTAAGTCCCTTTGGGTGTGGGATGTGATGTAAGGGATTGGTGAGATGTGATGTGCCTATATATTTTACATTAGTTTGTGATTGATTTTAATTACTATATTATATGTTCTTGACTATTTGTGGGATGCCTAATGCTTGTTGTCCAATTAAGGGCCTAGACAACATGATACTTTGTTCTACATAGATAAGCTATCGTTTGCTAGTAGACCGGTGACCCCCGAGTGACACGGGGATATCAATGGAAAACTAGTTGAACTCGGGGAGAACGAGGAACCATTGTGCCTATTGCATTAGTTTGATCCAAGGAGCTTAATTTCTAAGCAACTTGAAGGATCTTAATCTCCTAGTGACTGTCCATGGTTTTGGTAACAGACTAGTAGGATTATTGAAGTTGGGATGAAATCTACCAAGAGGAGTTCTAGCTAATTATTGGTTGCTCGCCTACACACATACTTATAAGATTATAATTGTTACACTAATCACTCATCCACTTGGCATAGTCACTATCACCATGAACTGTATCTCTTTGTGTCTGCTTTGTCATCTGCGGAAAACAACACACAATCAAATCATTCTTTACTTTTATGCTTTTATTTTTAAAGTTTACATTTTAGTTTTATTTAAATACATTCAGTTTAGTTCAAACTTTATTCTTATTTCAAGACTTATAGTCAATTCACTCGAATACCTATGACAACTTTGAGTGTGATAGAGACTACATTCATAAACACTTTCCTTTGGGCTCCCAGTGGGATCGATACCTTAATTCTGAAACTAGCTACAAACGAACTGTGCACTTGCAGTCATCACCTTTACACTCTCCTTTGAACTCTCTGCAACCTCAGTCGAGTGTTGTTCAATTTGTGAAGGTTTTTTCGTGCAAATTTTAGTTGATCAAGTTTATGATTTTTTAGTGAAACTATGTCACATAACATGACTATGTGTGAAGGTTTTGTGTTTTTTTATTTTTTGAAATAGTTATAGCCATTTGAAATTTGGTCAAACATCTCAAAACCCTGTTGACTATTTCCCAAACCCTGCTAACCCTAATGCCGAATAGGGACCGTCGATCTAACCCTAGCGCTGAACAGGGATTGTCGATCTAACCCTAACGCCGAACAGGGATTATCGATCTAATCCTAGCACTGAACTGCGGGCATGCGATGGGTCTTCTAGAAGGAATCTGCACGGCAGGTGCATGGCGATCTACTGGAACCCCGGTTCGGCAACATGATTGGATGGCCTCTATTTTTTAGACGAAATGATACGCTCAGGGGGAGGCGCACTCTAATGTCCATTGGGCCAGCTGAAATCAAACAATGGCCCAGCAGAGCCTGGCATGCATGCTCGCAGCCACGACATACCTCTGCTGGCGGCGCGCTGGCGGCATGAATGCGATCGACCCGCTCGACACGTCCATGCATGCGTTCATGCAATGCAGGTCTCGACTCATCGCAGCATCGCAGCCTAGCTATTATGCCACCCAACTCGATGCAGTAAAGCATGCAATGCAGTACGCTCTCTTCGTAGTCACGCAGAATGCTGGCATTGATACGTCGTAGCCTAGCTATTACAAAGCATATTTTTCGCTGCGGATTGATGACCCACGAGTATAGGGGATCGCAATAGTCTTCGAGGGTAGTATTACCCAATTTATTGATTCGACACAAGGGGAGACAAAGAATACTTATAAGCCTTAACAACTGAGTTGTCAATTCAGCTGCACCTAAAAATAGTCTTGCTCACAGAAGTTTATCAGTAGCAACAGTTTTATAGTAGAAATGGCAAAGCAACAACAGCAGTAAAAAAAGAGCAATAGTAACAGTAGTAGCAAATAGTAGGATATGAGTGCGGTAGGCATAGGGATGGATGGACGGGCGTTGCATGGACGAGTCTGAACATGTAACTTCAAGATCTAGGGAAATTGCAGATAAATAATATAAAGCATCCAAGTACTAAACAATCATAGGCATGTGCTCCATATATAGTCATGTGTGCTCGCAATGAGAACTTGCACAACATCGTTTGTCCTGCCAGCCCGTTGCAGCGGGGCCTCAAGGGAACTACTGGGAATTAAGGTACTCCTTTTAATAGAGCACCAGAGCAAAGCATTAACACTCTGTGAACACATGTGATCCTCACATCACAGACATCCCCTCCGGTTGTCCCAATTACTATCACTTTGTGGCCTTTGGATCCAGACAGTGATATGTGTACACAACTTGAAGATAAGATCACAAACAATACTATCACCATGAATCAATAATAAGTTTAGATCTAAGATCATGGCACTCGGGCCCTAGTGACAAGAATTAAGCACCACAAGTTGCAACAAAGTCAAATAGCACTAATAGAGATACTAGGCACCATGCCCTAACAATCTTATTCGATTACATGATAGAACTCATCCAATCCCTACCATCCCCATAGCCTACAGTGGGGGATTACTCACTCATGGATGAGGAAAACATGGATGGTTGATGGAGAGGCATTGTTGATGATGGCGATGATCCTCTCCAAATTCCCCGTCCTGGCAGGGTGCCAGAACGGAGTTTCTGGTTCCGAATCACGATTTCTAGTGGTGGCGGTGCAACAGAACTCTTTCTGAAAAAACGTCGAACCCCCCCTGAGTTTTTAGGTCAAGAGGCAAATTATAGGCGAAGAGGGAGGCCGAGGGGGTGCCTGAGGCGGCCACACCCCCTATAGGAGCGGCCAGGTCTGGCCCGTGTGGCAGGGGGTGTGGGCCCCTCAGGCCTCCACTCCGCCTCGTGTTCTGGCTCCGTGAGTCTTCTAGTGAAATAGGATTTTTGGCATATTTTCTAGGATTTTTCCTGATAGTTGATCTTCTGCACAAAAACTAGACACCAAGGTAATTCTGCTGAAAACAACTTCAGTCCGTGTTAGTTGTATCCAAATCACACAAGTTTAGAGGAGAAACAATAGCAAAAGTGTTCGGGAAAGTACTTACGTTTTGGGCATATCAACTCCCCCCGAGCTTAGCTTATTGCTTGTCCTCAAGCAATTCAGTTGAAAACTAAGTGCGATAAAAGAACTTTCACGAACACATTTGCTTCATATAATGTAAATATTCTCAGCACAGGAGTAGATACTTAGACAATTCATAATAAGGAGTATGCAACTAAGTCTACTCAATAGTCATTGCAAGCTATGAAGAGATTTCAACTCAATAATAATAAGTAGCATGAAACATAAACATAAGAAACATTGCAATGCTCATAAGAAGGTATCCTAGAGTGGTATCTCGCTTGCCTTTGTTTGTAGAGCACAACATAAATGCCAAGGCACCTCTGAAGTTCAAGTGAATACTAGAAGTAAAGATATCAGAGATACAAGCATCAAATTCATGACATAATTAACCAAGTTTTGAGACAAGCACATTACACTAAGAATGACAACTATGCTCTCAAGAAGGTGATCATATAATAAGTGGTGACTCAACAAGGAAGTGAAAAGGTTTTGAAAAGTTTGAAAGGCTTCCAAATGCTGAAAGTATGGTACTCATTAGCTTTGAGCTCTCATTGCCCCTATCATAGGAATCTTTAAATGGTTAATGTGAAAGTGAGGTCCAATATGAGTTATATGCTTGACAGACCATAAACTGAAAATCTCATGTCCCTTGAATACGAGGGCCGCTCCTCATGCTACTCAACTTTAGTTACCGGCAAGTTCTTGTCATAGTAAATACATGTGTATCATAGAAAACCGCCAACGGGGTATCCCTTGCACATGATACAAGAGCTATCTCATAATCAAAATGAAAAGGCAAGCATACAATGAGCATCTCAGAGATACTTTATTTGCTATTTTCATAGGTTTTATTGATGATGCTTCACAGATTGCTCATTATGGTTATGCTGCAAGTTTCCACCATGATTAGGCATGACTTAGGCTAGCGGCCCAGGTGTTTCTATAACACATATATATAATTCCATGAACTTACAAGCTCCCCTTTTATTTCACACCGAAGACATTCATAAAAAAAGAGCATGATATCAAGTGGGTACAATGTACAGGTGCAATGTTGAAAGCGTTCCCCGTGAAAGCACGGTTCTGCCAACGCTCAGCCTATAATTTTCAAGCATATAACTTTCATGGACAGTCACAATGGTTCAGGTTTATTAAGTGCGAGAAATGAAGTGTGCCATCAAGTTCGTGAGATCTTTACTAACTAGCTTTCTCAAAACAAGCAAAAAAATTATTTGGAATAAAACAAGGCATAATAAATATGCACGGAATAGCAAATGATGCTAATAGGTAGATATGGTGGACACTTTGGCAATAATGGTTTTGGGGAGTTGGATGCACAAGTAGATCTCAGACTCGGTGCAAGTGAAGGCTAGCAATAGAGAGGGAGCGACAAACTAGAGAGCAATAACTATCATAATCATGCTTGCAACAAAATAGGACTAACTATGGCATGAAAGTGATATAAGAACTCTGAGGCAAAATAAATCATCGAGGCTTACTGACTATTGTTTAGTCATATGCATGCATGAGCATGTCCCAAGTCGATTCACATGAAACATTCAGAGGAGGATACCACAATATCATACCAAGTTATGAATAGAACAATGCAAGAAAACATTCATAAGACATGCTACAAACTATTAGCAAGCTGGATCTAATCATAAGAAAACAAGAAGTACTAAGCATCCATAAATAACATACACCTTACATGAACAGACTAAGCATGCCCACAATGATGAGTATATGTACAAAAATGAAAAAATAGAGTTCGTTACCAGCCTCTTACCACACCTCAAGTTGTCATTAATCTTCATTATTGCCCTTCACTTTTGTGGCTTGAATAATAACATGAAACCAAACTCCAATGAGGACTGCTGAACCCAGCAAAGAACTTCACAAAACCAAAGAAGAACAACAAATATTTTTGGTTTTTTTGATTTTTTAAAGCAAGCACACAAAGCAAAAATAAACAAAGCAAAATATTTTTGGATTTTTCTGTAAGGCAAACCAAAGCTAAAAGACAAAGAAACAAACCAAGAGAAACAACGAAAATATTTTTGGTATTTCTGTGTTTTGGGAAAGCATAATCAAAAACCAAAAAGAAAGCGAAACATGGATATACAAAGAACCAAAAAAACATGATATATAGAAGAGTGTGATGTCGGTGTACCTCCCCCCAAGCTTAGGCTTTTGGCCTAAGTGGGGCTCAACCCCATGGTGACCAAGAAGGTGCGCCTCCATAATGCGACGAAGAGGCCCCTTCGTCCTGGTACGAGCTCGAGGACGCCCCTGTGTAGTGCACAGAGTGGTCATAAGAGGGCGCGTCCCCCTGGTAGTGTCCATGGAAACCATGAATGCATAGCTTCTCGTCCATCTCCTCCTTGGAGCGTGACCAAAGTCCCTGACAAATACTAAACAAAGTGGTTTGGGGCAAAGGAATTTCTCTCTCTTCCCCGTCAGTAAACATCATCATGTAAACCAAACTCTCAAGGGTGGAGCTAGTAGTGACAAAGTGATGTGCTTTCATGGTAGCTAAATCAAGCCTCTGGGGAGCCATAATTGTATCATTTGGCTCAACAGAAAGGTCCAAGGAATCAGCAACACGTGCAGCCATAATACCCCCATAAATGGATCCTCTAGCGGGTAAGCAACGAGTAATGAGAGAACCAAGATTATACCTGGTTTCATTGTTGAGAGCAGCATCTAGAAAGGCCAAATGATAGTTGGAAATATTGCTAGTGTTCTCCCTACCAAGATTACTAGTGGCAATATAATAAGCAAAATGGCTGATAGCTAGGAGTTGAATATTTCTTATGTTTCCGCGCTAGGCTCTGCAGTCATCATCATTGGTTATCCCGCGGTAGAGCTCCAACAAATCAGCGGGTTGAGCTGGAATCTTTTTCACCGTCCCAGTCGTGCCAATACCCAAGATTTTGCAAAATTTCTTCATTGTCATGGTGAAGGGCATATTATAGATTTTGAATGACACCTCTGACCTAAAAGGGTTGTTGGTAAAAGAGAAACTCTCCACAAAAGTTTTAGTGAGCATAGCATATTTCTCACTCTCATCCTACATATAACTAGTTAGTCCAACTGTGGCATCCCGCAAAACCCCTACTAGAAAATTGCGTAAATTTGTGCATTGCATCGTCATCGTCATGCATTGTTTGCATAAAACCATTTTCGCAAAGCCCGTTTTGTTTTCTAAAACGCCCCATCTTTATTCAAACGCAAAACCCCGGGTCTCCGGATTATTTTGTTTTGTTGCTATCGGGTTGCAAACGGTCCAATTAAAGTAAATAAAATATTAAGTTATTTTAGTGGGGCAGTCGAACGGGCCGAACGACCCGAACGACCACCCCCGGAATTAAATCGGGCCACCTAAAACAGCCCCCCTAAATCCTAAAGCTACCAACAAACAAACCCACACCCCTTTGGCCACCTCACCCCGGCCAACCCCGCCGCGCCACCTCACCCCCTCCCTATTCCCCAACCAACCAGGAACCGCCACCTCAGCAGCCCCTGGCCTCTCCCTCTGCCTCACACTACCCACACACGCACACAGACGCACGCCACCCGACCTGCCTGTCCCCACTTCCACCCCACGTCCCCAGCCACCCCACACCGACAACCCCCTGAACCCGGCCCCACCCGCAGCCCCCGCGTCCTCTCCCTCTCGCTTCCACACCAAAGCCGCCGCCCCTCCCCTGGTTCTCTCCACCGCTCGCCTCGCCTCTGCTCCCTCCCTCTGCCGCCGCTCCGCCTCCCTCGCCCTCCCTCCGAGCTCGCCGCCGGCGCCTCCCCCTCGCCCCTCGCCTCTCCACCGACCTCGCCCCCCCCCCCCCCCCCGCCTCGCCGCAAGCTCTCGCCGCCCCGCGCCCGGCTCCCCTCTGCGGCTGCCCCCACCGTCGTCGTCGGCCGCGGCCCGCATGCCCCCTCCCCGGCAAGCCCACCTCCCCCGCTGCTCGCCCCGCCACCCGACCCTGCCTCCCCACCGGCGCCTCCCCAACGCCGGGGACCCGCCAGGCGCCGCGCGCCGTCGGCCCCTCCGGACCTCACGCCCCGCCCTTCCCCTCTGCACCTCGCCGGCGCTGCCCTCCAGCCGACCCGAGCGCTCCAGCACCGTGAGCTCGCCCCTCAAGCCGGCTCCCCGGAGCCGCCCGCAACCGCCCCTCGCCTCGCTGGCCCGTCCGCCGTCCGCCTCGTGCCGTCCCCGTCGAGCCCCTGTAGCCGTGCTCGTCCGCCTCCGACCGCGCCTCCGGCCGCCGCCAGGAGCCCGTCTACGGCCCGCGAACCCGTTCCCCGAGCCCTCGCCTTCCCTGTCCGCGTGCAGCAGCCGGCCCCGCCTGGACCCATCTGCCCCGCGGGACCCACCCGTCGTCGCCGATGCCTTCTGCCTCCACCCGTGCAGGTTCCCTGTGTAGTACCAAGTTGGAGCCAAGTTGGTGGGTGTGGAAACAACAAGATCGACACCGGCAAACAACCCCGAAACCCCAAGTTCACCCTCGCCAAGATCTTCGTCGAAACCCGGTGGTCTCCTACATGGACCTGAGAACGAACCTGAAGGCCACCGACGGCGAACCCTGAGGCCCTCGACGCGACGATGCCTGCTTCCAAGATCTCCGGCATGGATCGAAAAGTTCCCCGAAGACCGATCCCGATGTACCGGAGACCGGACCCTCGACACGCCAAGATCTACCCTCAGACGCCAAGACCCGAACCGGGAGGACGCAAATATCGCCACGAGACCGACAAGCATTTCACCCCGAAGCCAAGGCCGACCCGACTTGAGGACCCGACAAGATCTGCGCAACAACAAGATCGGCACCGACCAAGGCGGATCCGATGCGCCCCGACACCGAACCTAGTCCTTCACTGCGGATGCGACAAGATCGACCCCGGAGCCCGAGAACGCCCCCGTCGAACCCTAAACCCTGAGACCCGACCCCGGAACCCCAAGTTCGTCGAGAACCCTAATGTGTGAACCCCTTATCCGAGAACCCTATTTTATAATATAATAACTACTTGTTGCATATTAAAGTGTCATCTCGCATGCATATCAAGTGGTTTGGGGGCCTTATGCCGATTCACCTCTAATTAAATATGGGGCCCATATGCGGGCAAATCTAGTCTCATATTGGCCTCATTTAAATTGGTGTAGCGAACCGGTAACTCATCTTGCCTTGTTAATACAACATTTAAATTGCGGGGGTTCTAAATAACTCGAACCATCTAATTAAATGTCGGGACCCCGGTTCCGCTTAATATGACCTAATTGCATCGCACCTTGCCATGTCATGCATCATACATGCATCATGCCGATCTTCTGCCGTTGTATTAAATATTGCATCCGGTGTTCTTCTAGTGTTTTGCTTCTTCGCGGATAAGGCCGTTGAGTTGATGTGAGCTTCGCCTCGATCTTCGGTTGAACCTTCGACAATGTTTTCAGGCGAGCATCTCCCCCTTTCTACCTATCTTACTTTTCTAGTATTTATTCCCTCCTGTTGATCTTTGCTATCTGTGTTGCGATGCTCTAGTTTTTCGTACCCGTGATATCCCTTGCAGCCATATATAGCCTTGGACACATCCGATTACCTGTTGTTTGGTAGATAGTTGGACCCGCGTGTCGTAGTCGCTTGCTCAAGTGTTTTTGCTTGTAGTCAAGTACCACAGTTGTTGGAGAAGTGCCGCATGTCCAATGTGGAGATGATCATGGTTTTACTTATCGTTCACTTTAATTACTGTTTAACAACTAGAATTGAATTAATCAGAGGCATCGGTGGGTGATAGGTAATATTTGGTTTCCGACCGCCCACTTGTGTCCCGTAGGACCCGAGTTCTTGACACCTGTTCCGAGATCGAGCGCGCTAACCACAGGTGGGGAGATATGGGCCCCCCATTGATTATTACCTGATTTCAAAGTATTGTACTGGGGGCCACAAACTAGTTTGAGGTTTTATTTACTATCCTGTACTTATGCCATGTTTACCGCTTTATTTACGTTTGTGCGAGGAGCACACTGTACTATTTAGGATCGGGACACGATTTCGCGGTGTCGACAGTCCCCGTTTGGGGATTTGCTGTCGTTCACAGCCGTCTACCAAAACCCCAAGTCCGTCTCGGAGACCGGCCGACTTCGTTGCGGGTGTCGACTTGGTGGGGTGGCCCCCACGTACTTGCTTTGGGTCTGGGAACGACGTGACTTAGGCCCCGCCGACATACCGATGGGTGTATGTTAACTGATCTGGCAAAAAGGGTCGAAGTGCCTGTGGATACTTTGGTGCACCCCTGCAGGGTTAAATCTTTTCGAGAAGCCGTGTCCGCGGTTATGGACGACTTGGAGCACAGTGCTTGATCATAGACAACTATAACTAAAGTTTACTGTTATAAATTGACTTGTATCCGATATGACTAGTAATCAGCTTCACTACAACGGAATGGCTAAGTAAAAGTACCAACAACTGCTGGGTTTTGGGTTATCTCATGCTAATTGTATCTGACTAGTAAGTGCTGCCACTATAACGGAATGGTTAACTAAAAGTGCCCACTGCTTACTTTATCAGGATGATTATCTAAACCTGACTAGTAAAGTGCCGCAACTATAACTGAATAAGTAAAACTGCCAACTGTGTGAGTTCCTCGGTTGCCTTCCTCGTTTGGTCTCGAGGGGGAAACGCCAGGATGGGTTTGTGTGTTGGTAGTATCAGGTTGGTTCCGAATAGGTCTTTCTCACCCCTCTCTGATAGCCGCCAGTTGTATCGAGTCTCTATAGGTTGTTTAGTGCATGCTGCCGCTGCCGCTCAGTCCACCATACCTATGTAGGCGAGGACCGCCGAATTCTAGCCTCGCCGTGTACTGGCCTCAGTACTGACGCTCCTTCTTTTTCCTTTGCCCTTTGTCGGTACCCCTTTTGTTTAAGCAGGTTTTGAGATCGACGTCGTTAGCAGGGTTACCCTTCCGGCTTGGCCTGGGCAGGGTTATGGACGCCATTGGTTATTCTTCAGGGCTCTTAGCCCCATTTGCATCTTGTCCGTAGTCGGACGCTCTAACGTTTTCCAGGTGATTTGGATCTTTGTATATTATATCTGTATTCTTGGCTCGTTGAGTCGCTGTTGTATATATCTGTTCTGTGGGTCCCATCGAGGACTGTTGTGTAATGTTATTACTTCGTTTTCAACCCGCACGAAAGTGCCTGGTGGGCACCTTTGAATCGTTTCTATGCGGGTTTGGCGGGTTTTCGCTATAACTTGCATAGGTCCGATTCTGAGGGTGTTACACCAACCCTCCGAACCAAGGTTAGGAAATTATTGAGAATCCATGTAGCCTGCAAAAAGGTAGGACAAGGGAAGGTAGAAGGGTGCGTATCCCCCTCATCTCCCTCGTTGCCAAAACACGGTGTAATGAGATCCTCATTGTATGATGTCCTAGCTCGGGAGGATGATCTTGAAGGCCTTGTCCTCCTTGGTGCATCACTATCAAACACTTCTCTAAAGGTGTGGTTGTCCATGACCCTTTTTTTCTAAAAAAATAGACAAACATCAAACCAAGTAATTTCCAAGTTGATAAATGATGAGGACCTACTATCGGAACTTGCTAGAGGGCTAAACATACATCAAAATGAAATATCTAAGCATATAACAAGCATGCAAGCTCACACAACCTGACACCTATAGAAGCAAAAAACTCAAGATACAATCTACCAATCACAAATCTAATTGGACAAGCAGAGGAGGCACATACCAAGGAGCAATCCCTCCAAAAATTAGCAGCAAAGATGGGCTGAGCAAGTACATCGAAAATCGGGAGCAAAAACAGAAGGAACTCGAGCTTGAGAAAAAAATTCGGTGTTTTTAGGGAGAGAGAAAGAAGTGGCTGGAAGGAGGCATCTTGGAGGGCCATAGGTGGGTCCCACCCACGCTAGGCGCCACCTAGGGCTGGCTGCACCACTAGGGGGTGAGTTGTTGGGGATATGCTATATGGGTATCCTCATAGCATGTCTCTTATCCAGCTAACCCGGATGGCCCATAGTCGGTAGCATGGCATGTGGCCTGCTGGGCGGCCCAGTTAGGTGGATCCAGAAGGGAGGCCCATGCCGGATAAAGGAAGGCTACGATGGAGTCACCAGCGTACCCGGAGCCTTGGAGTGCAAGTTACACAAGACTAGTGATAGACGGTGTAGGACTCTGTAACCTGTCTGGCTAGGACTCTTCCCTGTAACCCTAGGATCTGACGATTATATTAGTCGGGCCTATGGGAGACTTTAGGGCACAATCTCATACACAACTTAGTATAGATTCATACAACCTCGCACAGCGAACCTATCTCTGTAACTCGGCGTGTTGCCATTGTAGTGATTTATAGCAGGAGTAGGATTCCGCCTCCGTCGTGGGATCTGAACCTGGGTAAGCTGTGTTATCTCGTACCCGTCAACCGTCCGCCTTACCCCACGTCTCTGAACACGCACTGTGAGGACCCCTCCATGGCGTACTCGTCGGCAATACCACGACAGTTGGCGCCCACCGTGGGGCAAGAGGTGCTTCAGGCTCTTCAGCGGGCGAGGACCAAGATCTTCGCAGGAATCGGCGAAACCGTAGCCATCAGCCGTGTTCTCTTCTCCGGCAACGTTCCTATTGTCCCCCCTGACGAGTTCTGGATCCCGGCGAAGACGAACCCTACGTGGTGTTTGATCGTTCCTATCGGAGACATCCACCTCTTCATCGGCGAAACCGACCCGGGCACTAATTCCCTGGGAGTCGGAGAAGCATCAAGACCCGCACGGACCGCCTACGGGAAGGATACGTTCGCGGAAGGATCAATGTCGGATCTCTCCTCGGAGTTTGCCAGCAAAGATCGGAAAAAATCAAGACCCACCCAAACCGCCCCTGTGCAGGATATAAAGGTGGAAGATCACTACAAATCTGTCGGCTTTGTCCGTGCGTCTGGACAGCAGAGATCCAAGTTCGTCGGCGTGGTTACCATCTTCGATCTGGCGTGCTGCGTTCAGAGAGAGGGAGAAAACCCCCGCGACTACCTCGCCAGGTGGCGCCGTATACGGGCCGACCTGGCCAATTACCCCGATGATAACGCCTTGTATCACTTCGTGGAAGGACTGGACCGCGGCACACTTCTCCGACATTATTTACGTCGGCAGTAGGCAACAGGACGCCTTACCCACGAAGAGATGGTGAGCACCATCAACAGCTACGCGGCAGCTGACGCGGTAGCCCAGATGGAGCTTGCGCTCAGAGACAGAGAACCTCCGGTTCAGCAGCCGCCGCCATCGCCTCCGGCCGCCATCGTCGTAGCAGCACCACCACCTCCAGTCATCGTCGAGGTCGTTGCACCTCCACCGCCCGTCATCGAGGAAGTCCTGGCACCCTCCGACTCTATCATTGACGCGCTTTATGCTGATTTCAGTGCAGATTCAGAGGAGGTAGACTTCAGTCCAGAAGAGCTAGACTCTGCTATGCAGGAGATGGAGGAGGAGTACTCGCGCGACGAGCAAGCTAACAACACCGTCATGTCTCGAGGGGTGTTCGTCACCATTGGGACAGCGATAGATGAAGATCAACCCAGGCAAGCTCCACCTACGGCGCTGGAAAAGGGGAAGGGGCCACTTATTGCTGCCGACGATGATCGTGCAAAGGTCATGCCTCCTCCGCCTAACCCAGTGCAGCAGCCGCAGGAACTCGGCACCGGTCCGAGCAACAACAACACCGCAAACTTTCCGCCTCCAGCATCCACGTCGGCAGTAGCCCATGTTACTCCAGCTGACGAGAAGCGCCAGCAGCTGCTAGAGGAGGCGCAAGCCATCAGGGAGCAAGGCGCTAAACTAGATCGAGATCTGGTCAACGCGCAGAAGTCCATAGAGAAAGCTAGAGCAATGGAAGCCGAGTACAAGACTCTGCTGCAGCAGTAGAAGGCTAAGAAGGCTCTGACTCGCGTCATCAACGATCCTGGTGTACGGTGCAACCTAGGATGGGCTCCCTCGAAGCCGGCACAGGCCAAGCCATACATTGATAGTGAAGGCAAGCAGGTGATGCCCACCCCACTCCTTAACCTCGCCGTCGCCAAGACCCTTATGGAGCAGGATAGATCGCCTGAGGCAGTAGAACAGGTCTATGACCTAGTGGCCAAGGCGGTAAAGCAGTAGGAAAAGGCCACCTCTCAGAGGCTTGAGTCTGACCCAGCGCTCTGCCGATATAGCCAGTACAAACCGCCAAGGGATAGATCTCCTCAGGATGTCGGATCACAGACGGGTTCATCAGAACAAAGACGGAGGGATGCGCGCAACAGGAAGGATGCTATCTGTAGCATCCCAATTGTCTAACAATTGCAATGCTACTAGCCTAGTCTATATAATGGCTACTTCCTATATATAATTGTTGCATCATAATTATATCATGCTCATGTCATCATGCCACCTTGCATTTGAGCATCATATAAAACCCTTTTTGTATTGGTTCTTCTCTCATATGCATTATTAATTGTATTTGCCTCTTGATATTGTATTTGGTTATTGATATATTGTTTAAATGCCCAAGTTGAGTTGGGGGCATATCTTTTATTCCACTCCACCACCTTTCTTGTCATCACCCCATCATTCCACCATTCCACCATATATGAGCATTGCAACTTATTTGGTTTTACCTCTAGCTCATGTGGGTTGGGATGGATCCAATTCTATCTCCACATGCTCTCATATATGCACCATATTGTTTCCACATTATTGGTTTATGAGAGCCACATGGCCACCTTTGCATGCCTTGTGAGTGGAACCCTTTTCTAGCTTCCATATGGGTTGTCTTGGGGTTATTATCATGTTGGGATATTTTGGGCTTACTAAATATCTAGTGGCACATACACACTAGCATGTCCCATCTTTATTCAAATATGGTCATCTCCATCTACTCCACATGGGGCTTCCTTTTAATCCTTTTAGCTTGGCTTATTCCATATTTTTGGAATGCATATGTATAAATGCCATGAATAGGTATTTTGTTTTCACAAGATTAAAACATGGCATTTAATGCATTTGCATGGGCCATGCAACCATCACCATCTTTTGATCTCCTTTGGTTTTTCTTTGGTTTTGAGTGGATCATGTTCAAACCCTAAACCCTCCTCATCTTGGTCCAGTTTTCCTGGCCATGTGCATCACAAGCCTCACCCTCACATGTGTATGCTCCCATGCATGATCATGTGAGATCAAACCCAACCCTACCACCTCACCCTCACCTTGCCGAGTCATCACCCCTACCCTAAGCCATCTCCCTCTCTCTCCCTGCCAGCCCTAACCTACCCCAGGCCGAAGCCTTACCCCATCTAACCAGCCCTAACCCGAGCCACCCCATCCCTCCAACCCTAGCTCCATGCCACACCCCCTCTCCCTCTCTCTCCCTGCCAGGCCGACCCCACACCCGAGCCAGCGTCGAGCACGTGAGGAGGAGGAGAAGAAAAAGTGGCCGAAGCCACCTTTTCCACCCCGAGCCTCCCCACGGCATCCCCTCCTCCCCTCTCGTTCCTATCTGCTCCCTCTTCTCTGCCTGGCTTCGCCCAGATCTCCCCTGGCCCCTGCACCTCCCCTTCCCTCCCCCTGCTACCTCCTCTCCACCCCGGTGTCCACCGTCGGTGTCAACCACCACCTCCTCGAAACAGGCGGCGGGCGCGGTGCTCTGGGTGTCGAGGAAGACCGGGGCAGCCTCTGCAACGCCCCTGTGCCGCAGACGGGGAGAAGGAGGCCCAGGACCCCTGCACGTCCACGACGCCGACCCGAAACCCTAACCCTGGGTGCGCCAGCAACGCCGCCGATCCGCTGCTTCCCCGGTCGCACCAACCCCACCGACGCACTCCCGGTGAGCCCCTGGTTCCCCCGGACAACCTCTCTCGGCCTCGTGCTTCCTGGACACGTAGATCCTTTCGCCGAACACTCTCTGGGCGCGCTGCTCGCCATTCGCGTTTCCGCTGTTGCGCCGCAGTAAGCCTTCATCTGGCCGCGCTGTCGTTTCCTAGCATCAAACCAAGCCACCGCAGCGGTAGCCGCCGCCGCGCACGCGCGCGCGAGGTCGCCAGATCGAGCCCCGCCGCGCCTAGTTCCGCGTCTTCAGTTTCGTCAGACAACCCAGGAAGAAAAACAGTACCGCGTGGCTTTTTCTCGGAAAACCCCCCTTCCTTTTTGATTCCTCAACCCGCGCTCCCTCTAGGCCCGCTTGTCAGCCTCCCGTGGCGTTTTTGCAAAAAGGGACCCAGCCTTCCTTTTCGTCAACCCGCGGCCCCTAGATCCCCTACGTGGCATCCTCTAGTTCGCTCGCTGTCGTGTGGGCCTGCGCGCTGCTGGACCCACTCGCCAGTCACCTGGGCTAGCTGAGCTCGTGGTGCAGAAAGACCGCCACGCGCCGTTGTCTGCCCACCCATCAGTGACTGGGGCTAGGTGCGGCTGAGTAGAAAAGGGCCGCCTGCTTTTCTGTTTTAATAAAATGATTTTAGTATATGTTTTAATATAAATTTAAATCTGTTTTTAATAACTTTTGAATTCTAAAACCAAATAATACAAATGATATATGTTTTGAGATCAGAAAAATGTGAGGAATTCAAATATGCTATCCAAAATATATTTTGGACACTTTAAATTTCGAGTTGATCAAAATTACAATAAAATGCCCTTTTGCCTTAATTAATTAATAACTTTAGTTTTATAACTCCGATTTTAACAAATGATATGTCTAAAATGATTAGCTCGGCGAGACCTTTCTGTTTATGCATTCTTTGTTCTGTTTTGCAGCATGCATCATATAAATATAAAGTATACAGCAACTTATTTGAGTAAAAAAGGTGACTAAAACTCCATAAAATGTTTATTTCTTGTATTCTACACCTCACCCATGCCATGCTACTTTATTGCCATGCAAATTGTGCACCATTCATCATGGCATGATTGTTTGCTTGTCGCATTTTATTCATATGCTTGTGCACTTTATTTATGTTGGCCCTTGTTTGTTTGGTTCTTCTTCGAATAGACGCTGAGCAGGGGATATATCAAGAAACCCAGGAGCACTACCCAGATCCTTCTCTCGCTTCAACTGAGCTGCCAGGCAAGCACTACCACATGCTTGCATACATATAGTACCTATCGCCTCTATCTTATTCTTGCATCATTGAGTCGCGATTGCATTAAACTGAATCCCAAGTATTGCATAGCCTTTACTTTTAAACCCCACTGAAGCTTCTTCCTCCATCCCATGAGCCATTACTACAGAAGTTGTTTGAGCCATGCGAGTCGTAGAACAGCATGTGTAGGGTATGTGAGTGTCTGACGGATAACGAGGTACCTAAACAACTTAACCTGAGTAGTATGGGATAACTAATGAAAGTGGCACCGGTGAGCAATATCTGCTATTTGGTTTTTCATGCTCACTTGTGTCCCGTAGGACCCCGAGTACTTGATTCCTGTTCCTTGAATATTCGCGCTATCCACATCCGGGAGGCTTATGGGACCCCCCTGAGCCAGAGCTTGATTCATTCTTATTTCTTGGGGCCACAAACTAGTTTGATGTTTTATTTACTATCATGTACTTATGCCATGCTTTACTGCTTTATTTACGATTGTGCGAGGAGCACCTGTACTGTTTAGGATCGGGACACGTTTTCGCGGTATCGACAAGCCCAGTCACACTTTCGGGTTCCCAGTCGTTTACAGCCGTCCACCCAAACCTTGAGTCCGTCTCGGAGTCAGTTAACTTCGTTGCGGGTAGCTTAATGGGGTGGCCCCCTGAAATATTTCTAAATCTGGTGATTGCTTTGTCGTGAATGCCTCGTTGGGTTTTGATTTGGTTTTTCCGAGGTTGATCGAGTGTGTGTTGCTATTTGTGCACCCCTGCAGGGTAAAACTTTCTGAAAGCCGTGTCCGCGGTTATGGACGACTTGGAGCACAGTTTCTCGATCATAGACAAGTATAACTAAAGTACCGCTTTTAATTTGACTAAGTAACTGACTAGTAAATAGTGCAACACTCATGGAATGGATAATAAAACTGCCAACGGATGGGGGGTTGTTCGTCCGCTTCCTCGTTGGTAAGCGGGGAGGAGGATGGATCTGTTAATATTACTGTTATAACTGTTGTTCTTAATTCACGGACATCCGTCTATTTTTGGTTAGGCGGATGGTTAGCGAGTATCTATAGAACTGTTAGGTATTATCTTTTGCTGCAATTGCGTCACCCCAGGTTGTGTCCCCTTTAGAGGCATAAAGACTTGCTGAGTACCCCTAGGGTCTCACACGATAAATTGTTTGATTCAGATGAACAGGTACACTCACGAGATGGATACTGGGTGGAGGAGACGGACGATGTGGGCAACGATCATTCGATGTAGAGATTCCAGGAACGGGGATCCGTGAGATCTGTGGGCGGGATGTGTTTATTTATGGGCATCTTATGCCGATTTGCTTCTTATCCGTACTCGGATCTTGTTTGCCGCTTCCGCCTGATACTCTGATGTTTGATGTATGAGGAGATATCCTAAACTATTATATCTATCTAGGACATTTGGATCTTGCCGTATGGCGTTGCAATATTTCTATTTCTTTTAGATGGAATGGCTCTGAGGACTGTTGTATGGTGGCTTGCATACATACTCATTTGTGTATGTAGTTGATCCCTTCGCCTGCCGATTACGCCGCCCGTTCTTGTCCCGATGTTTGGAAATGGTTAGGACGGCCGAAAGGTCTACCTGTGAGTGGCATTTGGGCCCCACCGTACTATTTTAACCATTTCCGCTCATCCAGGCTTGTAACTAGGAGCGTAATTCACCGAGGTAGTTACACTATCCCCATATCCTCCGACCACGGAGAAAAAGCCCGACCTCGCCACCCATCTCCACCGCCCCGATCCCCCCGACGTCAGGAAGACTACAAGGCTCACCATCGCACGGATATGCCCCCTCCAAAGCAGTGCGGCATCGTCATCCGCGACAACGCGGCACAGACCCGTCATGATGAAGAGCGCCACCAAGGACACAAGAGCAGGTCACACCACGACCCTCCGCGTCCGACAAGCAACCATGACAGGCGCGAGGTGTCGCAGGAGGGTAACAACAAGAAGGCTAACCCTCCGCCTCCGTCGCTGCCAAGCAGTCACTATGGCGGAGGAGGCCCGCGTCATTCACGCATCCCATCCCCTGTTGACAACAAGAAGAAGAACCCGGAGCCGTACAATGCACGTTCGCGGATCGATAAGATCCACGAGTCCTGGGAAGGACCATATGTGGGACCACGTTGTTTTGGACCTGCAATACGGTCCGCAACTTACCCCAAAGGTTTCCGGATAGACAAGACCATCAAGCCCTATGACGGCACCGCCAAACCTGCCACATGGTTGCAGGACTACGGCAACGCGGTGGAGATTGCCGGAGGCAACCCCAACGTCGCCGTTAAGTACCTCCCGTTAATGTTGGCAGGCACGGCCCGTCAATGGATCGACGACTTGCCGGAGAAATCTATCTACAACTGGCTGGATATGCAAGAAGCATTCACCAATAACTTTGAGGGTACATACAAGCGTCCATGCACTGTGGGCGATCTACAGCGGTGCGTGCAAGAGAAAGACGAGACGTCTCGCGCCTACCGCTCCCGCTGGCTGGATATGAAAAATTCCTGCGAAGGAGTGCACGCTCAGACTGCCATGGCCGCCTTCATCGATGGGTTGGAAAGGGGTACGTTGCTCCGACATAAGCTAAAGCGCTTGCAGGACAATCATCAGCTTGAATTGAATCAGATGATTCAGTTAGCTAGTGAGTTCGCAGCTGCCGACGACGATGCTCGTGGCTCTTTGCCGGCAACGGCCGTTCCAACCCAAGTTCGGAGGAACGGCAGTACAAAGCGGAAAACCGCTCCAGAAGAAAAGAAATCTACCGACATGGTCGCTATGACTTTTGCAGGACGAGGAGAAGGCGGACAACATGGCCGAGGAAGGGGAGCGGGCCGCGGGCAGCAGCGAGGAAGTGAAACCACCTCGGCGCCGCTCCGCGTTCCCCAAACCTACGAGGAGTACCGCAATATGTCGTGCCTCGTACACCTCTACGCCAACAGCAAGGCCACCCATACCAATCGACACTGCAAGTTCGTCAATGACCTCAAGGAAGACCCGGAGTCCGGCTACAAGCGAAGTCGGAAGAACAGACCGCGAGGCAAGGGCAAGGGGAAGAAGAAGGAGGAGGAGTCCAAGGATTCAAGTGACATGGACAAGGACGTTGACCCCAAGCATGCCGCCAAGAGCAACAACAAGGGAAAGAACCCCTTCGCAAAGAAGGCCCCAGTCTACCACACTTTCCTTGGCACCCCCACTGTCCGACAACAGAAGACCTCTCTAAGGATCCTGATGGCCACTCTCCCCCCAGTTCCCCAATACCTGCGCTGGTCGGAGGTTCCAATAACTTGGGACAGGACGGACCACCCAGACCTTGTGCCCACGGAGAACCAGTACGCCATGGTCATCAACCCATTGATTGACGGTGTGGAGTTCACCAAGTGCATGGTGGATAGTGCAAGAAGCATCAACATCATGTATCTGGATACACTGCAGAAGATGAACTTGACGGAGGCAAACCTAAGGCGGACCAACACCGTTTTCCATGGCGTAGTTCCTGGTCGGGAGGCTCGGTCCCTTGGGTGCATTACGCTTCAGGTAGCCTATGGCGACATTAGTAATTACCGCCAAGCGCATGACCTTTGAGGTGGTCCCCTTCAAGAGTGTGTACCATGTCATATTCGGCTGCGACATATTCCACACGTTCATGGCCAATCCATGCTTCGTCTAAAACAAACTCAAGATACCCGGACCAAACGGTGTCAACACCGTATCCGGAAGCTTTACCAAGGCAAGGGACTGCAAGATCAATGAAGCAGCCATTGCAGAAGCTGTCCTCTACAGCAAAGAATTCAAGGAGATCCAGCGCAAGGTCAATGACTCAGAGATGACCGCGTCGAAGAAGCAGATCTCTGACTCCGCTCCTGCGTTCAAGGCCTCCATCGAGACCAAGCCGGTGGAACTTGTGGTAGGCGATGCCTCCAAGACCGTCGCCATTGGGACGAACCTGGATCCCAAATAGGAAAGCGCGCTCGTCGAGTTCCTCCATGAGAATAGGGACATCTTTGTCTGGCAACCTGCCGACATGAAAGGTGTACCTAGGGAACTTGCCGAGCATAGCTTAAACATAGATCCAAAATGTAAACCAGTGAAACAACCTCTACGACGCTTCGGAGATGAGAAGAGACGCGCCATTGGAAAAGAGATAGCTAGGTTACTTAAGGCTGGGTTTATCCGAGAAGTCCTTCACACCCGATGGGTGGCCAATCCTGTACTTGTCCCCAAAAAGGGAACCAATGAATTAAGAATGTGCGTTGATTACACCGGCCTGAACAAAGCATGTCCCAAAGATCCGTTTGCTTTGCCTCGCATTGACCAAGTCATTGACTCGACGGCTGGCTCGTAACTTTTGTGTTTTCTCGATGCATACTCAGGATACCACCAGATCAAGATGAGGAAGTCGGACCAATTGGCCACTTCGTTCACTACTCTATACGGCACGTTTTGCTATGTCACGATGCCCTTTGGGCTGAAAAACGCAGGTGCTACCTACCAGCAGACAATGCAACGTTGCCTTCACGACCAAATTGGTCGGAACGTTCACGCCTATGTGGACGATATCGCGGTGATGTCTAAAAATTCAAACGAC
Organism: Avena sativa; assembly: GCA_916181665.1. NCBI lineage: Eukaryota > Viridiplantae > Streptophyta > Magnoliopsida > Poales > Poaceae > Avena > Avena sativa. The sequence continues at coordinate 356,285,271 of OV702283.1, read as the reverse complement.
TTAATCTCCGACTTAAAAGAAACCTTTGATAATCTCCGGAAATACAACATGATGCTCAACCCTAAGAAGTGCGTCTTCGGGGTTCTAGCCGGCAAATTGTTGGGCTTCATCGTTTACCAGCGCGGAATCGAGGTCAACCCGGAGAAAATCAAGGCCATCTTAAACATAAACCGTCCGACATGCCTAAAGGACATTCAACGACTAACAGGTTGTGTTGCAGCAGTTAGTCGGTTCGTCAGCCGACTTGGAGAGAAGGCTTTGCCGCTGTACAAGTTGCTGAAGAAGGCGGACAAATTCACGTGGACAGACGAAGCAGATGCAGCATTGAATCACCCGAGCCTGGAGAGCCCTTGTTAATTTACATGGCGGCAACCAACCGAGTTATTAGCATCGTCGTCGTGGTAGAGCGGAAGGAACCAGGCTACGAGCACGGAGTTCAACAACCAATTTACTATGTGAGCGAGGTCTTGACGGAGTCCAAGCAGCGTTACCCGCACTACCAAAAGATAGCTTATGGAGTATTCCTCGCTTCTCAGAAGCTGAGGCATTACTTTCAGGAGCACCCAATCACGGTAGTGAGCAAGACTCCACTATCCGACATTATCAATAACAGCGACGCTACAGGAAGGGTCGCGAAGTGGGGCATTGAACTTGCCGCCTTCGAGATCACCTACAAGAGACGCGACGCTATCAAGTCACAAGCTTTGGAGGATTTTATTGCAGATTGGACGGAGATGCTAGATGCTACTCCATTGCCAGAACCAGAGTACTGGGTGATGCACTTTGACGGATCAAAGTTGCTCAACGGCTCAGGGGCTGGTGTACTGCTACAGTCACCAAAAGGAGACAAGCTGCACTACGTTTTGCAGATCCACTTCGAGGCTACAAACAACATGGCGGAGTATGAAGCACTTATTCACGGACTACGTGTAGCCAAGGATATTGGCATCAAGCGCATAGTTTGCTGTGGAGATTCCGACTTGGTTGCCCAGCAGGTGGCTGGCACCTGGAACGCGCGGAACCCTATGATGGCGGCATATCGCGACGAAGTGGACGAGATAGCCAAGAGCTTCTTGGGCTACGAAGTCAAGTATGTGCCTAGGGAGCAAAATGAGGTGGCTGATCTACTGTCTAAGCTTGGATCAGGGCACAAGAAAATTCCGCCAGGAGTTTTCCTAGAGCATCTAAGCACTCCATCCGTGAAGGGCGCCGACATCGACAACCCGGATAGAGCTGACTCTTTCGTCAACATGGTGACAAAGATCCCTCCGGCTTGGACAAAACCGTTCATGAAATATCTCGAACATGGAACTTTGCCCGACGACGAAGTCGAAAGATGGCAAATAGTACGACGAGCAAAGGGTTATACCATAATCAATGGGCAACTCTATAGAAGGAGCACTACTGGTGTATACTTAAAGTACGTTTCCCAGCTAGAAGGTATGGAAATCCTGCGCGAGATCCATCTCGGAGATTGCGGGCATCACGCCGCTCCTCGATCATTGGTCACGAAAGCCTTCCGGCAAGGATTCTACTGGCTGACCGCGAAGGCGGACGCCGACAAGCTGGTTGAGACATGTTCCTGCTGAAGAATTGCGAACAATACCAATAACTTGGTCGTTTGCAGTATTATGCCTGACAACCACATGTTCCTGCTGAAGAATTGCGAACAATACCAATAACTTGGTCGTTTGCAGTCTAGGGGCTAGACATGGTGGGACCGTTACAGACGGCACCGTGCGGATTTACGCATCTGCTTGTAGCAGTTGACAAATTCACCAAATGGATAGAAGCTAAACCCATTAGAAAGCTTGATGGGGCAACTGACCTTCGGTTTGTCTGGGATCTAGTGGTGAGATTTGGTCTCCCACACAGCATCATCACCGACAACGGAAGCAACTTGTCACTCGGAGAAGTGGAGGCCTATTGCTGGGACAAAGGCATCCGACTTGACCTTGCATCTGTGGCACACCCACAATCCAATGGTCAGGTTGAGCGAGCCAATGGATTAATTCTGCAGGGAATCAAGCCACGTCTTGAGGCACCGCTACATAGAGCAGCTGGAGCCTGGGCGGAAGAATTGCCATCTGTGCTATGGAGTTTACGAACCACACCCAATAGATCCACCGGCTACACCCCTTGTTTCATGGTATATGGAGCAGAAGCCATCCTACCTTCCGACATCCTCCACGATGCACCAAGAGTTGCCGCCTACGACGAAGATGACGCTGAAGAATCCAGACGCCTAGATGTGGACCTTCTCGAGGAGGAGCGCATTTTGGCATGCCAAAGATCCGCCATCTACCAGCAGAAGCTACGCAGCTACCATAGTCGCCGCGTTCGGCATCGCTCGTTTAAAGAGGGGGATTTAGTACTCCGACTTAAGCAGAAGAAGTCACACAAATTATCTCCGCCATGGGAAGGACCGTTCATCATAAGCAAGGCGCTGCTCAATGGGTCTTACTACCTTGTCGACAATCGTGAACTCAAGGATAGACCCAACGAGGATCATAAGCGTAAGCGACGTGACCCGGATGATGACTACCCGGAGCTTGATCGGCCATGGAACATAGCACAGTTACGTCCTTTCTACACTTAGCATCTTTTATCTAATTGTGTACCTCTTATATGATCAATGAAATAAAGCTCTTTGGTTCACTCATATTGCTGAGTCTTTTACCTCCTTTAGTGTTCATTTTTTGATCTTATAAAACCTTTATGCACAAGTCTTGTGATTGCACTTGTGAAAATTCCGCCTACGGGCATTAGCTTAGGTTTTCTAGTCTACACGTTCTTTGTTGTTTTTATGTGGATTCTGGAGTAGTGACTTTCGGCACTTATTGTCGGCGATTTTGTGCTCAGGTTATTGACGGTGCCATTGGGCATCATCACTTAAGCGCATGGTTCCGACAACGAGTCTTCCGACTCACGAAAAGTCAAGCATAAAAACCAGAGTAATGGATAAGACAGCACTTGCTTAAAAAATATATACATACTGGGAATTAATTCTTAAGTAGCAGGATACGACAACCATTGTTTTCCTCCTTAAGATTACATCAACAAGTTTTTCCCGTGCACACACCAAAGGTGAAACAGAAATTACAAAGTGTTTTTCATTCTTTGGGCGCAGGAGACTTGGAGGCCGCATCATCACCAGCCGGAGAATCACCCTCGATGTCGGCGCTGTGATGAGACTCGGAGGAATCTTGGTTGATGCTGTCGATGAGGTTCCTGGGCATGAAGACGTCAACGTCCACCAACTCGGCAACCCTGGTGTCATAACCTGCGAGTGATGACAGGATGGCTTCGTGATCGATCTCCTTGCCGTCATCATCTACATCAGGGATGCCAGAGGTCACCGTGTCGATGTCGGCATCTTCATAGTGTGCCTTCACCATAGACAGCGCCATCCTTGCGCCAGCCCGTGCGCATGAAGCTTTCCAGCTCGCGACACGCTCGGGGGCTCGGTGCAGAATCTCCGAGTACTTCGCCATGGAGTCTGAGGCCTTGATATAAATCTGGAGGGGCTTGGCAATCTCCTTGGCTTGGGAGATGGCGGTATTGATGAAGTTGCCGGCAAGAACCATGCATTCTTTGTCCAAAGGAGGCGAGCGGGTTAAACCCATAGGAGCTGCAAATTCCGAGAAGGAGCGCATGAGTTCAAAAAACTCCAAGTATCCATATTACAGAAATTCAAGGCGGAAGAAACTTAATGAAGATGCTGGCCTTGGCCTGCCAGACAGTGTCCGCCAAGGATTCCTTCTCTTGTTGGAGGAGCTTAAACGCCTCGCTATGGCGAAGATTTTGCTCATCAGCAGCTTGCTTCTGATCCTTTAGGATCGCAAGCTCCTCCTTTAAGCGATTGATCTCCGCGGAGGCGGAATCCTGCAAGGCTTTCATGGAATCCTCGTGCATCTTCAGCATCTCCTTCCTCTCCTCCTTCGGGATCTTGTTCTCGCTGTCCAGCTGCTGGATATGCTTGGACTACTCGACAATGTCCTTGGCCATGGCGACATGTTCTGCAAGTCGGAGAAAACCACGTACACAGTGAGTACTCGGAGATTATGGGCACAAAAGTAAGACGGAAATGCGCAAAAAGAAAACAGACCCTTGTTTTTGATGATCTGTTCCTTCAAGATGGCAGTTTTACCCTTTTCGGCTTCAAGATCTGCGCGCATCTTCTGATACTTGTCGTTGGCCATGCCCCTCCGAGCATTCTCGTTCTGTGGAAACAAATACAAAGTTAAGTCGTTGTTTGGTCTGCTTGGAGCCTCTAGTCGGAGATTTCCACCTAGATGCTCGGGGGCTACAGTGAGAGTTTTTAACTTATCAATATGCTTAGCTTTTCTTTAAGCATCTAGTCAGAACTAATTTAGTTACAACTATAGGATTGCGGGCTACAGCATTGAAAATTATGAACACTGTGTATGCTACTCTTAAAGCATCTAGTCGGAGTAATTCATTCCATCTAAATGCTTGGGGGCTACAGTGAGAGTTTTTCTAACTTAGTCACTCTTAGAGCATATAGATGCAAAACCTATGGTTTTCCGTCTATATCCTCGGGGGCTACAGTGGAATACTCATATGAAATGCAAAAGGCAAAGTAAAACTTACAAGTGCAATAATCTTGAGGTTTGTAGCACTCTCGGCCAGCAGCTTGCCAAAGGAAATACTATTTCCCTGCAAGATATCTGCTTGTCGGAGCAGTTCCTCAATACCGCACGTCGGAGATGACGGCACTCCTCCAGGAACCATAGTTGTGTTACTCGGCAGGAGCGCCGGGTAAACTATCTTCGGAAACTCGAAGGGTTTCTGGGGAGTAGGGGCGCTGCCTTCGGCAGAGGTACGAGCTCCCACCACCACCTTGCCGCTACCGATGGCATCCTTAGCCGGAGCTTCAGCCATTTGAAGAGCAGCGCTCTCCTGCGTCGCCTTCTCGCCGACAACAGTGAGTTCGGTAGAGGCGCCAGAATCCACTTCCATGGCGGAAGGGCCTGGTGCCTCCTAGACTTGAGAGCTTGTCGGAGCAGAGGAGGGCTTGACGGCAGGAGTAGCAGGGGCGATGGCGGGGGAGGAGTCGCGATGCAGCATATCTTTGATATTTCTAGAAGCCCCAAGAGTCTTGGAGGACTTCTTGAGGCTGGTTGTGGCTTTCTTCCTGAAACGTGCAAAATGCATAAGTACGGGAATAAGACAGATAAATAAGACAATGTCGGAGAATGATAGGCTTACACTAGGGGGGGGCGCTTTAGCAAAAATCCCGGTGGCTTTTCTCTTTTCCGCCTCCAGGGCGGCAGTACTCTTTTTGGAGGCTCCACCCTCCGTCTTCTTCTTCTTGCCTCCGTCGGCAGCGTTAGAGGTGGAGCTCTTCCGCTTTCGCGCCAACGGGACATCGTTGTCGGACACGACCGTGACTTCCTTCATCTTTGGATCGTAGATTTGGGCAGCCAGGTTGTCCTCATCTAGATCGCTAAGCTGTTAAGTGAGAAATCACCGTGTTAGATAAGATGGCACTGGCAAGACGGAGAAACTAGAGCAATGTCATACACGGAAAATAAATACCTACCTTTGGGCACTTGCCGTCTACGTACATGTCATAGGTGATGGTGAAGCCGCGCTTCTTATCCTTCACCTTGATGATGTCCTTCAGACGGAGCTTGACGGAGTCGCTCGAGAAGTTATCCACGGAGATCCGGAGGGTATCCCTTCGATCACTGGTGTAATCGTGCATGAACTTCACGCGGTGCTGCTGAGGTTGGATTCTCCTGATGAACCAGCACATGGCTAGGTCCAAGCCGGTCAAACCCGTCTCTACGAACCACTCGATCCGCCTTATTGCGCGTGAAGCGTCGAGGTCGGAAGGAAGAGAGGCATGGGATCTCCATGTGGAAACTTCAGCGGCGGCTCCATCCACGAAGTCCGGGTACGTCACATCTCGGCCCGCCAAAGGAATGTCGGGGCCGTAGAAGTACGTCCGCTGCTAGTTTTTGCACGACTCGTGGCCAACGATGTCGGGGAACCGCCGGCCAGGTCGGATCTTGAAGCTTATGGTGCCGCAGTTCCTAAGCTCCTCCCTACTATGTCCGGCTTCACGTTTGACGGTGAAGAAGTACACGAACAAGTCTAACCTAGTCCTAATCCCTAGGTAACCCTCACAAAGTGCCGCGAAGTTGCTAAGCACTAAGATACTATTGGGGGAGAGGTATGGGGTTGGACCTTGAAGTGGTTCAAAACGGATAGAAAGAAGTGGGAGATGGGCAGAGAAACGCCGCGTACCAGCTGAGCCTTGAGGTACACCTTTTCTCCGGCTTGGGGAGAAGGTGTCACCTCGCCGGCCGGTGCCGCCCGCCAGGCGAGCCCCTCCGTCGCGGGGAGGTAGCCTTCGGCGACCATCTCTTGGATGTCGCGGTTGGTGATGTCCGAGCCACGCCAGTCACCCTTGTGCGAGTCTGGCTCTTCTTCCAGAGGCTCTAGCGCCGCCAGATTGTGGTCACCGCCGGTGGTTTCAATCACCGCCGACGCGGGGATGACCAGGCCCTCTGGGGGCACGATGGTGGAGCTCGCCGGCTTCGCCGTGGCTTCGCTCGACGCCGCCATCGACGGGGAGGAGCTGCTGCTGGCCATGGAGGACTAGAAGGATGCGACTGGCGCAAAGAGAGGCTAGGGTTTCTTCGAGGTTTTCCGCGGAGAGCTCGAGGAGGCGTGCGGCTGGAGGAAGAAGATGATGACGCGAGAGAATGGGGTAAAAAAGTGGCAAGTGTCCCACGGTTACTATTTATCTTGCTCTGCGTCAAGATTCGTGCAGCTAATCGGACGGTTGCCGCGTAGACGACGTGTTCGTGGACGTGCGCGGTAATTTTGCCACGTCTCCAACCGCCGCCACCAACGGTTCATATAAGCTCGCGCGGGAAAATCGGATATGATTGCGTTCTCTGCATGTGTGAGTTACGAGGCGTCGCTGACCTAAAGCCTACGTCGTCATAACTGACACGGTAGATGAGCCGTCGCATCGAAGATTCCGGCATGGACGGATTTAATCCGACTACGGAAGAGTACGATGGAAGATTCAGCATTTCTCCGACTTACAAATCAAAGACGAAGAAAAACCTTGCAGGGTTCTTTGGGAGGACTACAAGATATTGCTTGACGATTTGCCGACATCCATCTACACGGAGCATTCCACGTGAAGAGGTAAGACGGCGCAAGATATCGGAGTTCTCCGGGGGCTACTGTTGGGGATATGCTATATGGGTATCCTCATAGCATGTCTCTTACCCGGCTAACCCGGATGGCCCATAGTCGGTAGCATGGCATGTGGCCTGCTGGACGGCCTAGTTAGGTGGATCCAGAAGGGAGGCCCATGCCGGATAAAGGAAGGCTACGGTGGAGTCACCAGCGTACCCGGAGCCTTGGAGTGCAAGTTACACAAGACTAGTGATAGACGGTGTAGGACTCTATAACCTGTCCGGCTGGGACTTTTCCCTGTAACCCTAGGATCTGACGATTATATAAGTCGGGCCTATGGGAGCCTTTAGGGCACAATCTCATACACAACTTAGTACAGATTCAAACAACCTCGCATAGCGAACCTATCTCTGTAACTCGGCGTGTTGCCATTATAGTGATTTATAGCAGGAGTAGGATTCTGCCACCGTCGTGGGATCTCAACCTAGGTAAGCTGTGTTACCTCGTACCCGTCAGCCGTCCGCCTTACCCCACGTCTCTAAACACGCACTGTGAGGACCCCTCCATGGCGTACTCGTTGGACTTACCACGACATTAGCTGGCCTGGTGGGTCCCCTTGGGCCACTCCAGGTGTCCCTCTGCCCCTTTTTTCGAGGAAAAAATTAATATGAAATTTCTGGAATTTTTCGGGAAACTTTATTTTTGGCCAATTTTCAAGGTATGAAAATTGATTTTCTCGCAGAAAAAGATTTTTTTAGAAGAAGCAAAAGCAAACAAAAACTGATGGGGATATGCCTACTGGGGTATACCCAGCAAGGCGTTTCCGACTGGACCGAGAGCTGGCGAGTGGGCCTGCAGAACGGCGAGTGGATTGAAGCCCAGCAAGGTACCGAGCGACTGGAAGCTGAAGGCCCAGGCGAGTAGATAGGCCCAGTCGGATTGGGTTAAACGACTGTTAAAGCTGTAACCGAATCGGTTGAGATATGTAAACCCTAGGGGAGGTGAGCCTATATAAACCTCCCTAAAGGGTGAGTAGAGATACGTTCCCTGATACACCCAAGCGACTCGCCGCCTAGCCGCCGAGCTCGCCCATTGTAACACCTCCATAATACAATCTAGCAGGAGTAGGTCTTTACCCTCCGGGGGGCCGAACCTGGGTAAAACCCTGTGTCTTTGCCCTCATCTCGCACCGCAGATGGCTGGCCGCCCTTGCCCCTCGTTCTACTACTCGCTGCCGATTGCAGCATCTGTCGTGACCATTCCCACGACAGTGGCGCCCACCGTGGGGCCTGGCCGGTCTGGCCGGTGTTCTACGGCGAGATCCAATCTGCCCATCAACGAGACGGTCGCCACCGGCCGCATGATAGCGATCGGCGAGATGCTCCAGATCTTGCCGAGCAGCTACGTCCCGGCGGCGCGACCCGTCACGCACAGCGTGATCCTGCCAATCGGCACGATCAGCCTCTTCGTCGGCCTCACCGACGTCATCGTCTCGGAGGACTCGGCTCGCATCCGCGAGTCGCCGCCACACGATCGGCTCTCCGAGAGCCAGGTCCGCACGATCCACCGCCTCGCCTCCGAGTACAACTCGGCCCACAGCAACGTGGCCGGGAATTCAGCGGCCGCAGAAGATGCGGCCCTCACCGACGACGCCGACTCAGCGACCCCGGCGTCACTCGCCGGATCCATCACCGCGGCCTCGTCCGCGGGCTCCATCGCCTAGGTCTCCAACGCGGGAGACTCCGAGGACCCCTCCATCCTCGGGATCTTCGAATTCGACTCCGGGTCAGAGAACTCCGCCGACCTCCGCGATGGAGCCAGTCGCCACGCCGCGGCCTACATGGCCACCGGCGCCGATCCGCCGGAGGATCCTTTCTCCACCCCAATCCCTCCTAACGCCACGGCAACGGAGGTCGAGGAACTCCGCCTGAAACTGGCGGAGGCGGTGCGCAAGGAGCAAGCCGAGCGCGAAAAATTTCGCCTCGAGCAGGTGACGGCGCAGGAGCTGTCGCGCTACCACCAGCAGCGGATCAGGTCACGTTTGAACCCCACCGTTCAAGGGCGTGCCCTGAACTTCGACGACGAAAACGACCCGGCCCGCATAGCCGAGCGCGCAATCTGCAAGAACGCGCCACCAGGAGGAAGCGCCCGGCCCCCGCCAGGATCGACGGTGATGGGTGCCCCACCACCACCCAACCGCACCCCTCCCAGGGACCAGCCGCGGATAGTTGTCTCCTCACGGGAGCGAGACGCAAACGGCCTCCCACTGTTCTCCACCCCGATGGACAACCTCGTGGCAGGCCGAGCAGCAGCCGACAGCATCACGGCCACTGGCGACGGCGCCCTACAGATCCAGTACGTCAGGGCCCTGCTCGCGAAGGCCGTGGAGCAGCAAAAAGCGGGCGCCGACTCGCAAGGTCGAGTATACTCGCGTTCCTCGGGAAGCAGAGCGGCCTCCAGCGGCCGCCCAGCGGCGGCAAACACCCTCAATTGCCCGCCACCAGAGCCACTGTAGCTCCAACACCGACCCGCGAACGCGGCACTCTCCACCAACGACCCCAGGCCGGCGACCAACTTTGTCGCCGCTAACGGGCAACCCGTCGACGCCCGCACCCACATCATCAACAACCAAAGCTGGCGCGCACGCCAGCCCGACGACTTGCGGCACACCCTAACTAATCGCCGCGACGGCGAGCCTATGGGGTCGCTCAGTCGACTCGGGCCCAAGTGCTTCGGACCAATGATCCGAGGCGAGAAGTACCCGCCAAACTTCAAGGCGCCAAAGGAGATAGAAAAGTACGACTCCTCGTACGACCCCGCAGTCTGGCTCGACACATACCTCATGGCAATGGGGATCGCGGGTCACACTGACCTACTCGCCGCCCGTTACCTCCCCCTGATGATGGAGGGGACGTGTAGGCAGTGGATCAACACTCTCCCCCAGGACAGTATCGACTCCTGGGAGGAAATGCGCGACGCCTTCGTCAGGCACTTCGAGTGCTCCTACACCCGCGCCACCACTATTGAGGACCTGGAACGATGCGTCCAGGGACCCCGCGAGTCGACCCGCAACTGGGTCCAACGGTGGCAAGAGCTTTGGTACAACGCGGTCGGCATTCACCCGGACACCGCGATCCATTGCTTCAAAACCTCGTGCCGCTACGAGCCTCTAGTCGCCAAGCTCAAGCGACACTCCCGCACACTCGACAACATCCCCGACCTCCTCGAGATCGCCAAACGGTACGCTGAGGAAGATCCAAACCAGGAAACTGACGACGAGTCAGGAGGGCAACGCCGCACGGGCGGCAACGACGGCGGACGCCGAACCGACCTACGCTACAGCGGCACTCGCCTCACTGGCAAGCGCCGCAGTGACGGGCGAGTCAACTTCGTCGCCAACGCCGGGCACGCACAGCGCGAGCCCAAGAGCTACCGCCGCGACGGAGGGCAACGCCGCGATGGCGGCAATTACAAGAACAAGCCAAGGTTCGATCCCGTGGCCCTCCTTAACCAACCATGTGCGTTCCATAGCAGGGAAGGGAAGCCCGCAACGCACACCACCGCCGACTGCCACACCCTCAGGGAAATCGAGAAGGCACGGCAAGCGCGGGAGGACACCGACAACGACCCGCCAAATGGCGGAAAATTCGGCAAAGTAGCCGGCTCGCTCCACACCTTCACAGGCTTCAACACGAAGCGCGAGAAGAAGGTCATCGCCCGCGCCGTCGCCGTCAATGCGGTGGCCCAAATAGACGTCCCCCAGTTCCTGAACTGGTCAGAGCAGCCCATCACCTGGAGCCGGCAAGACCACTCGTCGCGCATCGAGTACCCAGGACGAGTCGCCTTGGTGGTCAAGCCCAAGGTTGGCGACTACTGGCTCCCCAAGACACTGATGGACGGCGGTAGCTCCATCAACATCCTCTACCTCGACACCTTCAGGCGGCTGCGGCTCCCGCAGTCGATGATCGAGACGACCCACACCACGTTCCACGGCATCGTCCCCGGTCGGAAGGCGTATCCGATCGGCAAGTTCACGCTGCCAGTCACTTTCGGCACACCGGCAAACTTCCGCACCGAGCGGATCGTCTTCGAGCTGGTGCCCTTCGACAGCCCTTACCACTGCGTCCTGGGGCGCCAGGCGTTCGCTAAATTCATGGCAGCGCCCCACTACGCGTACAACGCGATGAAGCTCCCCGGGCCGTGCGGCGTCATCACCATCAACGGCGACCCCGACATGGCCGCCGAGTGCGAGGCCAAAGGAGCCGAGCTTGCCGACGCCGTCATCGCGGCAGAGACTAATCACGCCGACGAGCTCGCCAAATACGCGAGCGGGGTCAACAATGACGACCCCACAATACTCAAGAAGCCCAACTCAGAGGGCGCAAACACCTCAACCTTTGAGGCAACGACGCACACCCGCACCGTCGAGCTGGTCCCAGGCGACTCCAGCCAGACGGTGACGATCGGGACAGGCATGAGCCCAGCATAGGAAGGCGCGCTCATCGAGTTCCTCCGTGAGAACAGGGACATCTTCGCATGGAAACCCTCCGACATGCCCGGTGTCCCTAGGGAGCTCGCTGAGCACAAACTAAACGCCGACCCCAAAGTGCGACCTGTCAAGCAGTCGCTACGGCCCTTCAATGAAGAACGCCGTCGAGCAATCGCCGAGGAAGTGCAGCGTCTACTCGCTGCCGGCTTCATCCGGCCAATCAAGTACTCCAAGTGGCTGGCAAACCTAGTCCTGGTCGAGAAGAAAAACGGGACCTGGAGAATGTGTATCGACTACACAAACCTGAATAGCGCCTGCCCAAAGGAGCAGTTCGTCCTCCCGCGGATCGACCAGATAGTCGATTCAACCGCGGGTTCGGAGTCGCTATGTTTCCTCGACGCCTACTCTGGGTACAACCAGATCAAAATGGTTGTCGAAGACGAGGAGAAGACGGCGTTCATCACGCCATTCGGAGCCTTCTGCTACACCGCCATGACCTTCGGCCTCAAGAACGCCGGGGCAACCTACCAGCGGTGCATGCAAGAATGCCTCGCGAGCCAAATTGGCCGCAACATCCACGTCTACATCGACGACATGGTCGTGAAGTCCGCTCGCCAAGGCGACCTACTCACCGACCTGGCGGAAACCTTCGCCAACCTGCGAAGGTACAAGATAAAGCTCAACCCAGGCAAGTGCACCTTCGGTGTACCCGCCGGACAACTACTGGGGTACGTCGTCTCCAAACGAGGGATCGAGGCGAACCCAACAAAGATCGACACGATCGCCCGGCTCGGCAAACCCGAGTGCCTGCGCGACGTCCAGAAGCTGGCCGGGCGAGTAGCGGCTCTCAGTCGCTTCATCCCCCGCCTGGGCGAAAAGGCGATGCCCCTATACCGCCTGATGCGCAAGAACCCCACCTTCCAGTGGGACAAGGAGGCGGACGACGCGCTCCGCGACCTCAAAAAGGTGCTACTCGCCGCACCACTACTCGCCGCCCCCGCCGACAAAGAACCTATGCTGGTTTACGTCGCGGCGTCCGAGCGCGTCGTCAGCGCTGTGATGGTCGTCGAACGACCAGAGGAAGGAAAGGAGCGCCCGGTTCAGCGGCCGGTGTACTACATCAGCGAGGTCCTCACCGAGTCGCGCCAGCGGTACCCACAGTACCAAAAGCTAGTATACGCGGTCTTCAGGGCTCAGCGGCGCCTGCCGCACTACTTCCAGGAGCACCCGATCACGGTCGTCTCCTCAGCGCCACTGCAAGACATCATCCGCAATCGCGAGGCGACCGGGCGGGTCGCCAAGTGGGCCGTCGAGATCGGCGTCCACAACATCAAATACGAGCCACGAAAGGCGATTAAGTCGCAGGCGCTGGCAGACTTCATCGCCGACTGGGAGGAGGCCCAGCAGCCAGAGAAGCTGTCGTACCTCCATTACTGGAGCCTGCACTTCGACGGCTCCAAGAACACGGACGGTGCAGGAGCAGGGATAGTGTTGACTTCACCAAAGGGCGACAAGCTCCACTACATCCTTGGCCTCGACTTCACGCCCTGCACCAACAACATGGCTGAATACGAGGCACTACTCCACGGCATGCGAGCCGCCAAGGAGATGAACGTCAATCGCCTCCGATGCTACGGAGATTCCGACCTCGTCGCGGGGCAAGTCGCCGGCACCTGCGACGCCGTCTCCCCTACCATGGCGGCGTACCGCCAAGCGGTGGACAAGTTGGGCGGCCACTTCACCGGTTACTCTGTCGAGTGGATCGACAGGCGGAAAAACGAGGAGGCCGATGCCCTCTCTCGCATCGGGTCGGCTCGACTCGCACCACCCGCCGGCGTGTTCCTCGACACAATCTCCAAACCATCAGTCTCTTCCCCGAGGGAGATCGACATCGGAGTCCCACTCCAACCAGAGGCAGCCTTGGTCGCACTCGTCACCGAGCCAGACGATTGGACCAAGCCCTACATCGCCTACCTAGAAGCCGGCACCCTGCCAGCAGACGAGACAGACGCTCGAATGATCGCTCGCCGATGCAAGTCCTACACCATCATCGACGGCGAGCTACACAAGCGCAGCGTCACCGGCGTGTTCCAACGTTGCGTCCAACCGGCTGAAGGACGCAAAATCCTCCACGACATTCACTCAGGTGACTGCGGCCACCACGCCGCTGCTCGCTCCCTGGTCGCCAAGGCTATGCGACACGGCTTCTACTGGCCCACCGCACACGCCGACGCTGTCGACATCGTCCAGCGATGCGCCGGGTGCCAGAAGTACGCCAATCAGACGCGCGTACCGAGCTCGGCGCTCAAGACAATCCCCATCACCTAGCCATTTGCCGTATGGGGCATGGACATGGTAGGCCCCTTCAAGAAAGCCCCCTCCGGCTACACCCACCTACTAGTCGCCGTCGACAAATTCACTAAGTGGGTGGAGGCCAAGCCAGTCCGGAAATGCGACGGGAAGACCGCCACTAAATTCCTACGCGAGCTCATATATCGCTACGGGTTCCCAAACAGTATCATCACGGACAACGGCACCAACTTCGCCAAGGGAGCCATGGCCGAATTCTGCGAAGATCACCACATCCGGCTCGACCTCGCGTCAGTCGCCCACCCGGAATCCAACGGCCAGGCGGAACGGGCCAACCAAAGCATCCTCCACGGCCTGAAGCCGCGACTCCAAGTACCACTCGAGCGCACCGCCGGGTGCTGGGTCGAAGAGTTGCCCTCCGTCATCTGGGGAATCCGTACCTCGGTTAACAGATCGACGGGATTCACTCCCTTCTTCATGGTCTACGGCGCCGAAGAAGTCATGCCCACCGACCTCGAACACGACTCGCCGCGAGTCGTCCATTATACGGAGGCTGCAAACGAGCTGGCCCGCCAAGATGGGGTCGACCAGCTCGACGAAGCACGCGACCTCGCTCGGTCACGCACCGCCATCTACCAGCAAGGACTCCGCCGCTACCACAGCCGGCGGGTGAAAGCCCGCACCTTCCAGGAAGTCGACCTAGTGTTACGCCTCATCCAGGACAAGAAGGGCATGAACAAGCTCTCCCCTCCGTGGGAAGGCCCATTCGCTATCGGGCGCGTACTCGGCAACGACGCCTACTACCTCATCAACGTCCGTGGGGACGGCAAGCTCGACGTCAAGCGACCATGGAATGTAAACCTCCTCCGGAAGTTCTACTCCTAGAACCCCACACATGTACTCTCCAGTCGCTATGAAATAAAAGAAACGGTTACCGCAAATTGCGCCTACTCTCCATGACTTGTGCCACTCGCACTCGTAATAACAGCGGTATGCTAAAATGCAGAAGTCAACCTTTGGTACAGCGATCGGCACGGCTAAGTAGTGCGGTGTAAGAGCACTGAATCACTTCAGGTCTTGCATCGTCCACGAAAAACGCCAACCCGGAGCCCCATTGGAGTCGCCTAGCTCGACTGGTTCTACGAGCCAAGACAACTGCCCTCGCTTCTCACAGCGACCTTGGTCCTCTGCATCCTCGGCATAGCGACTCGAACGGCTAAGTACCACGCTCGGGGACTGAATACCAGTTCGTCAAGAGCGGTCAGGGAAAACGCCAAGTAAGAGAGCATGCCCAGGACTCGCCAAGCGACTGACCCTACGGGCCAGGCAGGAGTGACGCGCTCACACCAACGCGCTAAGTCCTCAACCACCCTCGAGTCGCGCCTAGAACTACCAAGTACCACGCTCGGGGACTCGGCCACCCGACTTCGTTCGCGTACGGGAAAACGGTAAAGTACAGAGCACTCAAGGGAGTCGCCTTGCGACTGGCTCTCCGAGCTCGGGCGAGTCGACCAAAGCAACAAAACACATGATAACAACACACATCATATACGAGGTAAACCCCACAAAAGGGCGGACGCGCTCGGGGACTCGTCCAAAATCAATCCAAAGCACACAAACAAATACCAAAATAGACACGACGTCCCATTCAATCGCATATTGCATTGTCTTATGTTACAAAATATGCCCGCGTGGCAGAACTGCTGCTAACGCTTCAAGGCAAGCTACCCCTACTCTGCAGGCTTCGATGATGACTCGCCAGCGTCCCGGCGATTACGGATGAACGCGGTGTACGGGTTTGATGGATACGTCGTCAGTTCACCCGCCATCGCCGCGCGAAAAGGCTGCTCGACCTTGAAGTCACAATGCGGCGGCTCGGGATCGTTCGGCGCGACGATCGTTTCCTGGTAGGGAAGGAGGTCGCCCATCGCCCAGACACGCTCCGAGTACGTGGCGGCACGCTCTTGCAACTTGAGAACCTCGGACAGATCCACCGCGCCAGTTGACGATGGGTACCCACTCGTCACATCGTCGATGTCGAAGTCTTCGGGGAAGTGGGCGAGTCCAAGGCTCAGGGTCGTCGATGCTCCACGCCGAAACGCCGATCGCGTCATAAATTCAACGACCGCGGGTGCCTTCTCCAAGTACTTCCACACCTCAACGAGGTCGCTGGGAATCACCTCCGTGGGTGATACTTCTTGGAGGTAGGCGCGGATGCAGGTCGCTGACAGCGTCGACGAGCATGCTTACGCACTGCCTTGCATCGAGCGAGCTCGCCTCTTCGTCGCTATCAATGATGCGACCTGCGAAGAAAAAGACAATGATGAGTATAATGGGTACCACAAAAACCACAACCATAAGAAAGGGAGGAAGCACTCACCAAGCAGCGGGCGCGCGAGTCCCATAATGAAGCACTGAAGCGACGTGTGGTCGTCCTGAAGCCCGGCAATAAGGACTTCCGACACCTTGCGATCCTCCTCTGCGGCCGCAATGGAGGCCTTAGCTCGCCCGTCCGCCAAGCTAGCTTCTTCTTTCGCCTCCCGCAGTTCGCGCTCGAGGTCGGCGATCCGTTGTTCAGCGGCACCCAGAGCAGACCGCGCCGCCACTAACTCACCAGCGGGGACAAGCCCCTGGCGAGCTTGATCTGCCTTCTCAGCAACAGCCTGAAGACCTTTGTTCGCCTCCTGGACGATGGCCAGCTCCTTCTCCGCGCGCTGTTTCGCGACCAATCGGTCCGCCGACTCAAGCTGCAGACCCTGCACATCACCGAAAAAGTCAGTTAAAACGAACTCCATAAGTGCCCACCCGCTGAAATTCAGCGAGTACGCACTCGGGGACTGGCGATCAAGAAATTCCTAAGTGCCCACCCGCTGAAATTCAGCGAGTGCGCACTCGGGGACTGATGATCAAGAAATTCCTAAGTGCCCACCCGCTGAAATTCAGCGAGTGCGCACTCGGGGACTGATGATCAAGAAATTCCTAAGTGCCCACCCGCTGAAATTCAGCGAGTGCGCACTCGGGGACTGGCGATCAAGAAATTCCTAAGTGCCCACCCGCTGAAATTCAGCGAGTGCGCACTCGGGGACTGGCGATCAAGAAATTCCTAAGTGCCCACCTGCTGAAATTCAGCGAGTGCGCACTCAGGGACTGGCGATCAAGAAATTCCTAAGTGCCCACTCGCTGAAATTCAGCGAGTACGCACTCGGGGACCGGATACGAAAATAAAAGACGAGAAATTATAAGCATCACGCCGCTGCAAAACACCGACCTGATCCTCGGGGACTGGATGTACCTGGATGGCCGCGCCAAGCATGCTGTGGAGCTGGATCGCGTCCACGGACGCGAGTAACGCTGGCGTATGCCCACGACGCTGGTCGACTTCAGCATCGGCGGCCCCAGGAGCGTGGCTTGAGGGCGCAACCCCACTCGCCGTGGCCGCCTTGGTCATGAAGCGGGGGAAGGTAGCGATGGAGGCACCCACTCCAAGGGAGGTGGCCTCCGCCGCGGGTTCCTTCGTAGACGCGGCTGCCTCCGCCGCGGGCTCGGCCGGCGCGGCCACCGTATCGTCAGAGATGGTGACGATGTCATCGCCCTTGGCCTTCTTACTGCCATCCGCTGAGGCGACGACCTCGTCCGCCTTCCTCTTGCGCAAAGGATCCTCCTCGCTAGCGGCGGAGGGCACCTTGGCCACGGTCGGATGGCCCATCCTTTTCACTCCGGTCCTGCGCATTAATTGAATCAACAAGGACAATCGAAATAGTTATGGAAAATAAGAAGGGGTGAGCACACTCACTTGGCGACTGGGATGAAACGTAGCCCCGTACGAAGGCCGGCCGGTTTTTCTAGTTCAGGGCCCAGTTCCAGGACATCGTGTGCCCAGGACACAGACGGCGTCTTCGTCGTTGAGGCTGCAGCCGGCGCCTCTGGGACATCCTCGGCGGGAGCTTCCTCGTGAGTCGAAGCTGCTGCAGCTGGAGCCTCCTTGCGAGGTGAAGCCGCCGCAGCCGGAGCCTCCTTGCGCGGCGAAGCCGCCGCGGCCGGAGCCTCCCCCAGCCCGGAGATTGGGGCGAATGGCGGAGGCAATGAGGCCAGCGGCACCTCCATAGTCGCCGTGTCCAGCGCGGTCGTCGCTGGTGGCGCACCGTCGCCAGTTGGGCTGGGAGCATCGGAGCTGCTCGCCGAGTGTGGCGGTGAGGCCGTCTTCGACGGCTTCGTTTTCTTCTTCAGGGGGGCCCTCGCCTCCCTCTTCTTCTCCTTCCTCTTTGACGGAGTGGCTTGACGGCGCGAGGTGGTCTCTGGGAGTTCGTCGTCATCGTCATGGCGCTCGAGGCTTCTGCTCGCTTCGATCTCGCGCTGACGTTGCCCGCGGGTCTTTCGGACCAGCGGGGCGACCTCTTCTTCGGACTCGTCCTCGTCGTCTTCGTTGCCCCTCGCGGGTGGTGATTCGCCTACGTCCTGGGCGGATGGGTCCGGGCTCTCATCGTCCGAAGGTGGGAGCCACCCTTCCACCACCTGGAATAGCTGCGATGGATACAAACAGGATCAGGATTACCGCGACTGCATACACTGCGACTACGAACAAGGTTAAGAAATTACCGTTGGAGCTGGACGCTTCGCGGTGTAGGGGGCGATCCCGGCCTGCGCATCCAGGTACACCGCCTGGGTAATCTTCTTCAGTGCTGAGAGGTAATCTTCCAGCCTCCACTCATCGAGGCAGGCCTTCGTCGAGTCCCCCCGGCCGGTGTATTGGTACATGTAGTGGTCGCGCTGGGCGAGTGGAACAAGCCGCCGCCCAAGCCAGCAATTGTACAGATTTATCGTTTGGAGGCCCTTCTTCTTCAAACCATGGATGGTCTGGAGCATCTCGTCAACGACCATCCGCTGGTCGTCGGGAAGCTTGCCGACTTGGAGATGGCGCGGCTCCGAACGGCTAGCGGAGTACCGCGGGATCGCCGCCTCTCCCTCCGGGGTCGCCTCGGTCACGTAGAACCATGACTTTTTCCAGTCGCTCACTGCCTTGGCGGGTAGCATCAGGTCGAAGAAGGAGGCTTTGGACTTGAGCTGGAACGTCAAGCCGCCCGCGGCCAGCATTGGGCCGCCTGCCTCCTCGCGGCTGATCCGTCCATGGAACAGATCCTGCCACAAGGGAAAGTAGGGCCGGCAGCCCAAGTAGCATTCGCAGAACGCCACGAAGATGGCGAGCTGCTCGATGCTGTGGGGACCCAGATCTGAAGGCTGGATCCCATAGTAGGCGCAAAAGCGCCGGAAGAACAAGGACGTGGGAAACCCTAGCCCTCGCTCAAGATGACTGGTGAAACAAACGAACTCCCTCTCTCGCGGGTTTGGGGTCGTTTCTCCGGCTGCGGGGATACGCCAACAGCCGGCTCGCAGGATCCCGGCCTCCTCGAAAGAGGCCAGCTGCGCCCTCGTGCACTTGGACCTGCCCCATGGTTCGGTGGAAAGGGCCATGGCCGAGAGGTTGGTTGGAGATCGGAGGATTTCGGGTCGATTGGATCGCGGAGCAAAGGAAGGAAAATGCGCGCACTCGGAAGAAGTGGTGGGCAGTTGCCTCTACGATTGCCTGCCATTCCTCTTATATAGCGGGAGTTACCCGCCAAATCAGGGGGCCGTTGCCGCACGATGATTACGCCGAAAGTTACCGTTGGATTACCCCAACGGCTAGTTTGACCACGCCTGACGGTCCAACTCCAGCCACTCGGCTCGCCAGGTCAATCACCATGACCGCGTCCCGCCGACTCGACTCGCCCAAGCCGCGACTTGGTTCACCGGATTTCCTCCTTTATACAGGAGCCCGCCGACGATTCGACTGGATGCCTACTCTGAAGCCGTATACTCCGACTGCCAGCAGCCACTTACGCCCAATCGACGACAGCCTCGGGGACTACTGATGGGGATATGCCTAAGGGGGTATACCCAGCAAGGCGTTTCCGACTGGACCGAGAGCTGGCGAGTGGGCCTGCAGAACGGCGAGTGGATTGAAGCCCGGCAAGGTACCGAGCGACTGGAAGCTGAAGGCCCAGGCGAGTAGATAGGCCCAGTCGGATTGGGTTAAACGACTGTTAAAGCTGTAACCGAATCGGTTGAGATATGTAAACCCTAGGGGAGGTGAGCCTATATAAACCTCCCTAAAGGGTGAGTAGAGATACGTTCCCTGATACACCCAAGCGACTCGCCGCCTAGCCGCTGAGCTCGCCCATTGTAACACCTCCATAATACAATCTAGCAGGAGTAGGTCTTTACCCTCCGGGGGGCCGAACCTGCGTAAAACCCTGTGTCTTTGCCCTCATCTCGCACCGCAGATGGCTGGCCGCCCTTGCCCCTCGTTCTACTACTCGCTGCCGATTGCAGCATCTGCCGTGACCATTCCCACGACAAAAACCAAAACTAAAAAATCTCTAAGACACTCTAACAAGCAAACAACTAGCAAAACTAAAGCTAACAAGAAAAGGCAAAGACTAGGAAGGAGAAAATAAAAGTGAGCAAGTATAACCATTGTGAAAGCATTGCTTTGTTCATTAAAAATCCCTTTGTTAACAAGGTTGATCAAGTCTTGTTACCAAAACAATCTTATATGAAACAAAACTTTGCATTCCACAAAGTGATTATGTTACTCCCTTCGTCCCGGTTTACAAGACTTGCACGTATTTCTAGGTTGACAAATTAACCAACTTAGCATGAGGTAAATAAGATAAAAACTATATTATTAAAAACTTCAAATGTTATATTTTCTAATGATATAATTTTTATATTATATAATTCATTTTATATAGCTCATGCGGACGACCTAGGTATACGCGTAAGTCTTATAAACTGGGATAGAGGGAGTATCTCAAACTTGATAGCAATAGTCCCAATCATAAAAGTTTCAAAACTTCCTTGTGGAATGGGACAATATATTTCTCCAACTTTAATGCTCTCAATATTTTCAATGGAATTCAGGCAATAGCTCTTATCAATCTTCTTGGGGAAATAGATAGTATGCTCTTTTTCATTAATACTAAAAGTTACTTTTCCTTGATTACAATTGATGACAGCACCTGCAGTATTAAGAAAATGTCTCCCAAGAATAATAGACATATTATCATCTTCAGGCATCTCAAGCACAACAAAATCAGTTAAAACCAAGCAATTATGAGCCACTTGAACAGGAACATCCTCACATATACCAACATTAATAGTAGTAGACTTATCAGCCATTTGCAAGGATATATCAGTTGGTATCAACTTTTCTAGCTGGAGCCTCTTGTAAAGAGAAAAAAGGCATAACACTAACTCCAGCTCCCAAATCACATAAAGAAGTTCTAACATAATTATTCTTAATAGAGCAAGGAATAGTTGGTATACCTGGATCACCAAGCTTCTTTGGAACCTTACCATTGAAGGAATAATTAGCAAGCAAAGTAGAAATTTCCTCATTATGAATCTTCCTTTTATTAGAGACAATGTCCTTCATATACTTTGAATAAGGAGGCAACTTAATAGCATCATTCAAAGTAATTTGCAAAAAATAAAGGTTTCATCCACTCACAAAACTTGTTATAGTGTTCTTCCTCCTCTGACTTGTGTTTCTTATTGGGGAAAGGCATAGGTTTCTGCACCCAAGGTTCTCTCTCACTACCATGTTTATTAGCAATAAAATCTTCCTTAGTGTACCTAGTGTTATTAGTGTGCTTCTCAGGTTCTTCATCAACTTCTTCCTTATCAGGAGCATCATTTTTATCACCAGTTTCAGTTTCAGCATCAGAGACAAATATACTATTAGGATCTATAGCAGGTTCAGGTGGTTCCTCAATAGTAGAAGTAACATCATGAGTATCAGAAGCAATTTTAGATTCAACAGTAGTAGCAGTGTGTGTAGCATGTGTATGTGGTGGTGGTTTAATAAGCTTACTTATAACAGACGGTGAATCAAGAGCAGTAGAGGTGTTTAGGACTGTACCTCTTCTTGTAGTGGATGGTAAAATAGGAAACTTTCCATCACGAGACTTCCCCATGATGAAAGGAGTAGCAGTGAACAATAATAGATCCAAGTGAACTTACAAATAAAGCTATGCTCCCCGGCAACGGAGCTAGAAAATATTCTAGATGACCCACAAGTATAGGGGATCGCAACAGTCTTCGAGGGTAGTATTACCCAATTTATTGATTCGACACAAGGGTAGACAAAGAATACTTATAAGCCTTAACAACTGAGTTGTCAATTCAGCTGCACCTGGAAAGTCTTGCTCACAGAAGTTTATCACTAGCAACAGTTTTGTAGTAGCAATGCAAAGCAACATCAGCAGTAAAACAAGAGCAGTAGTAACAGTAGTAGCAAACAGTAGGATATGAGTGCGGTAGGCATAGGGATGGATGGACGGGCGTTGCATGGACGAGTCTAAACATGTAACTTCAAGATCTAGGGCAATTATAGATAAATAATATAAAACATTCAAGTACTAAACAATCATAGGCATGTGCTCCATATATAGTCATGCGTGCTCGCAATGAGAACTTGCACAACATCTTTTGTCCTGCCAGCACGTTGCAGCGGGGCCTCAAGGGAACTACTGGAAATTAAGATACTCCTTTTAATAGATCACTGGAGCAAAGCATTAACACTCCGTGAACACATGTGATCCTCACATCACAGCCACCCCCTACGGTTGTCCCAATTTCTTTCACTTCGGGGCCTTTGGATCCGGACAGTGATATGTGTACACATCTTGCAGATAAAATCACAAACAATACTATCATCATGAATCAATAATATGTTCAGATCTGAGATCATGACACTTGGGCCCTAGTGACAAGCATTAAGCACAACAAGTTGCAACAAAGTCAAATAGCACTAATAGAGATACTAGGCACCATGCCCTAACAATCTTATTCGATTACATGACATAACTCATCCAATCCCTACCATACCCATAGCCTACAGCGGGGGATTACTCACTCATGGATGAGGGAAACATGGATGGTTGATGGAGAGGCGTTGTTGATGATGATGGCGATGATCCTCTCCAAATTCTCCGTCCCGGTAGGGTGCCAGAACGGAGTTTCTGGTTCCGAATCGCGGTTTCTGGTGGTGGCGGTGCAGCGGAACTCTTTCTGGAAAAACATCGACCCCCCTAAGTTTTTAGGTCAAGAGACAACTTATAGGCGAAGAGGGAGGCCGAGGGGGTGCTTGAGGCGGCCACACCCCCTCCAGGCACGGCCAGGCCTGGCCTGCACGGCAGGGGGTGTGGGCTCTCAGGCCTCCACTTTGCCTCGTGTTCTGGTCCCGTGAGTCTTCTGGTGAAATAGGATTTTGGCATATTTTCTAGGATTTTTCCTGATAGTTGATTTTCTGCACAAAAACTAGACACCAAGATAATTCTGCTGAAAACAACGTCAGTCCGTGTTAGTTGTATCCAAATTTCACAAGTTTAGAGGAGAAACAATAGCAAAAGTGTTCGGAAAAGTAGATATGTTTTAGACGTATCACAGATCCACGTGGGCGTGTCGCTCGGTCGGTCACGTGTCAAACAATTTCACACAGGGCACATCTTTACCATCAAGCGCCAAACGAGTCAAGGCTCCTCGATCGATACCGTGCGCCCTCGCCTCTTTGGTATTTCGATGTGTTTCATTAATGGCTCACGACGAGAGAACGAAGCGACCACGACACACCCCGCCTATTTATCTGCCCCTCGACCTCTCCCTCTCTCACTCGCACCCATCCATCTCACCGTCTCCAAACACAAAGCCGTTGCGCCTCTACAACACTCAAGCAACCGCTCGCCGCCACGATGCAGTTCAATGGCCCGACGTACCATCGCCCGCCACCGTGCCAGAGAGAGAGTGGCCGTACGAGAGGGTTGTGGAGAACCGCCTATGGATCTGGGCCATATCGAGGTGGAGGGGGCCGCTAGAGCTGGCCCGCTTCTTCCTTGTCGCCGGCTACCGCCACCTCCCTGCCAGCACTCCACCAATGTTCCAGATCGAGCAGTAGTACGATGGCTCCAACAGCAACAACAACTTTGTCATTGGTCTCTTCGTCACCTTCGTTAATCACTATGATGCCTATCACCTCCTTGGCCAAGTTTTCTGACGCCGCATACAACATTTTCACTGACTTCCACAACATCTTATCCATCAATAGAGCGGCGCACTCTCTCCCATACATCATGGTGGAGCATGATGAGGGGTATGATGCGTAAGCGGCCAAGGAGGAGCCAAGGAGCGGTGGCGGTCGGAGGAAGACAAAGACGGCATTGTGTTTTATCATTCATCTACCTAGTTTTTATTCCATGTCTTGTCCATGTCGTATCGTGTCGATGGTCTTTGCTTGCTACTACCGTGTAAGGTTGGTACTATCGTGTCCATGGACTTGGGATGCTACTATGTAAGGTTGCTAATCGTGTTTTATTATTATATGTGCTTATAGTTCGTGCAAAAACATATATTTGTCTGTGGACTTTGGTTTCCATTTTATTTGGTATAAAATGTGGTAACACACTTGTGCATACTACCAAATCGGGTACACAAGTGCATAAAACAAAAGGCTGAAAATATGGTAACAGCTCGTGCATCAAAAGGCTCAAAAAAAATCTCTATAATTATCATTGAAAAGGAACTACACAAGTGCATAAAAAAGAAATGGGTACCCAAATGTAAATAAGCACTACCAAAATTGTGTTCTCATATAAGACTCATGCAATATTCTCAAAATGAGTGAAATGAGAAAAGCTCAAAAGGAAGTATAAGTTAAGGTTATCATGGTTGATTTTCAAACAACACATGCCTAGAAGCAGATAGATAAATAGAGTTCCTAGTTAGATAAAGGAAGCTAAGGAGTTGCGTAAAGGAGATAGATAGTGCATGGTTAAGCATGCTGAGTAGAAATGCAAATGGTGTTACTCATACACTAGCTAGAGTAGGTTGCACATCGCAGTGCACTAAAGTTCTCAGCTTGTAAGCAGGATGGATTCGTTTGGACTTGATTAATATATTTACTTTCGCAAAAAAATAAAAGATTGCAACGTGAGCACGAGTATCTGCAGATTCACACATCCCTAGTTAGATTATAATCATGAGCACTATTTTTTCCCAATCTACACGTAGTTACTATTAGGGCTAGATACGACCATTTAAGCCTGGCTACGTTCTATTTAGGCCTGGCCTTTTTCTATCACTTGTCGTCGATTGTTTTTTTTTAACACTAAACTTTCCAACCTCTCCCCTGCACACTGACGAACCTGAAGAAGCAAAACAGAGTAGCTCAAAATTTTCCCGAATTTGTGTTGTATTTTATTGAAGCCAAAGCCATAGACCATAATATCCATCCGTTTTAGGATAATAAAGCATCACGATTTTTACACTGATTGCGTTGTATAACGACTAATAATTAGGAGATAAATAAAACTGAGAGAAATTACACAAAAATTAAAGAAACAGCCTTAGATACTTGTTCATCTTCTTGAGCTCGTCCTTCACTTCCGCATCCGCCGTAGTACCAGCAGAAATGGGGTTGCCAGATCCCAATTGCTCCATCGCGGATAGGTTTTCGAGCTCCCGGGATGCGACCTCCACCTCAATTTGCCCGATGTACTCATCAAGCCACTCAAATATCCACATTTTGGTAGTTCCTAAAATCGTAGAGATGAACCTTAAATCCCAAATTCAAAATACCTGAAATTTCGAAAGAAAATCAAAAAATTGGCGCTCAGAACACTCGGATCTCACCTTCCCTGGCTCGGGCTTACTCTCACACTTCACAAATTTCCGGACAAGGTTGTCGTTCTTATCGGTGGATGTGACAAGCCGCTTCAGGGGCAATGTACGTGTACAATTAGGGCACCTCGTGATCGGCACCGCACCATACCGAGGCCATGAGCGGAGGGAGGCTAAAGCGGAGCTCGACATATCTCGCATGCGTTGACGTGCTTGCTCTCCGGAGAAGAAGAATAAAGGCGTCGAGATGCTGGCACAGTAGCGGGAGGGCTCAGGTGCGGGGACGGATCGGGCTAACCGCTCTCTTCTAGCACAGTGTGGGTCCCATGATATGAGGTGGACATCAGGTGGGTCTTGCCGGGTACCACCACGTGACGTGGATAGACTGTGGGTCCCCGCTCGGTCTCGTGAGGTTTAGTGGAGGTGTCGCACGGGAGCTATTTGTGGTGAAAGAAAGTTCGCATGCGAGCTATTCCTTTCAAGGATGTCGCTCTCTTTCCAATTCTCTTCAAAGACGTCGCATGTGAGCTATTCACCCTAATATCACATAGAAAATTGCAAAATCTTACATAAATATGCAAAGAAGACAGGTAGAAAATGTGTCCTAGTATCATATGATCATGATACGCAGATCTCCGCTGGTTCTCCAAATATATTTATATCTTAGTAGAAACAACATAGATATGAGAAATTGTGAAAAAAATTAATATTACATTTATAGCACAGATAAAAGCACAAATATATCAACTTTTGAAAAGTATATGATCATTTGTGATCTATATTTTTCATAACTTAGACATTATTTTTACATTTATTGTAACTTACTATAGTTCGCCATAGAATCATTTAATTTGTTGTAATTTTGTCCAACCAAATTCCATATGTATATTTGTACTCATCTTGTCTTTATTTTTTGATAAAATTTTGAAATATCTAGAAATGAGTTTTACTAAATTGCAATATAATGATCGTATAGGATTAAAAATCTTTGTGCTTGCACTTTGAGAGTTGTACTTCTCTTGTTCGTATCACAAAATTCAATCCATCAAACTTTCTTCTCCCACTAAGTAAACAACGACTCTTCACGAGGTGAAATGAAGCGCAGTTGTGGCATGGGCAGCTCAATGATTGTTCAACATGTTGGACAATTTAGATTGTTAGTTTGTTAACCGATAGCATTGCATGGGTCTTTCACTAGTTATAAATATACATTGTTGGGTCCTTGCTCAGAGTACACATAATATTTTCTTAAAATTTTGTACTTCCTAGTGGTCGTTGAAGACAAGGAAGAACTATTGACATCCACCATTTGTGGTTGAATGGTTGTTCGGTGCCATTGTCTAATCAAACGCCACATCCGCTTTATGAAATGAGATGTAGGAGCTACTCCCTCCGTTTCAAAATATAAAATGTTTTAGGTTTATGAAAAAATATATATATACTTCTTTTAGTGTGTAGATTCAATTCAAACCTGAATGAACCTACTAAAAGAAGTCTAGATACATTTGCTTCACAAAGCTAAAACATCTTATATTTTGAAATGGAGGGAGTATATGTCAAGTTGTGGTTGTTCCACTTGTACTAAGATCATAGATTATGCAGTCCATAACTCTTCCTAAGTACAACCAAAGTGTCTCATGATGAGTTCTTACATATTAATTTTGAGCTACACATCGTGAAACCATTTTTTTTTGTTATTGTTAGATTATTTATTGGGTGTGTATAATTCTCAATCGACTTAATTCTCGGTCAAGTGACGTGATACAATCTCAGTTGCAAGTCCACTTACAACTATAAATATCTCAATTGTAATCTCACTTGAAACTAAACAATCGCAGTTGTAACCCCGCTTTCTAAAATTTCCACTTGCAACTCGGAGGATGTACGAATCGCGATACAAATCCAATGCATTAGAACCTAATCGAGCTCTAACTTAATTCTCGGTCAACTATGAATTAGGAAAACCCTTATTTATTTCCACTAATCCTCACCGCATATATGGCCAGTTTATTGAGGAATACGGTCGATTTCACAACCCAAGTCCAAGCCATGCATGAGAAAAAGGAGGAGCTAACCCTAAATAAGTATGTTGACCCCTTGAGGCCCTGTTTGGTTAATCCCCTTCTCGAGTGGATTGGAGTAGAATGGAAGGGATTAGAGAGAACTTTGACTTATATGAGATTTAATCACCATCAAACCATGCCAATCCCGTACAACTCAAGTGAAACCGAACAAGGCCTGACTGTGACCGTTCACCGCACCAATTTGTCTCACGTCTCCCCCCGGCCCTCATCCCCTGCTCACTCACTACTAGTAACTGAGTCAGCTAGGTATAGCTAGCTGCACTAGCTAGCCCGGCCAGCTCGATCTATATAACCGAACCTTAGGCTTTAGCCTTGGAACATATCCTAGCCCATAGCACACCAAATGCACGTACACTCGCAGTTGCAGCAGCTAGCTAGCTATCTCGAGTGTTCAGTAATCTAGCTAGACACAAACATCAAGATCCAAGAGCAGCAATAGTAGTAGTAGTTAAGAAGGAAGAAGATGCCGCAGACGCCGTCGACCCGCTGGTGCCCGACCCCGGAGCAGCTGATGATCCTGGAGGAGATGTACCGGAGCGGCGTGCGGACGCCCAACGCGGCGGAGATCCAGCAGATCACGGCGCACCTCGGCTACTACGGCCGCATCGAGGGCAAGAACGTCTTCTACTGGTTCCAGAACCACAAGGCCCGCGAGCGGCAGCGTCTCCGCCGCCGCCTCTGCGCCCGCCACCAGCAGCAGCCCTCCTCCCCCGCGGCTCCTCCTCCTGCTTTTAATACTGGTGCTGCTTCCGGCGGCGGCGGCGGCAGCGCTTCTGGTGCTGCTGCCGCGGGCTTGAACTCAAATGCGATGCACCCTGCGGTGATGCAGCTGCACCATCACCACCACCACCAATACGCTAGCAGCTGCTTCGTGGCGCCTCATCAGGTCTTTGATTCTTTTGAGCTAATAGGAGTAGTCCTTTGATTTCTACGTATACATGCATGATGTATTCTACTGGGATTTTCTCGCAAGAAAAGAAAAATAATGCTATCTCTGTCGACCCTAACGATTAACTCGTCGTGTAACAGGGCGCCTACTTGCAGCAGGATACAGGAGCAGCAGGCGCTCTTCCAGTTTCAGGGTTGGATTACGCAGGCAAGGCTAGCCAGCAGCAGGAATGGACGCCTCAGCAGCACATGATGATGCAGCACAACAACGTTAACAACAGTGCAGCAGCTGGAGGAAGCTCCGCCACTGCCGGTGGTGGTATGAGCAATGTGATCCCGCCGCCATGGCCATGCTGCCGGCCGCTCAGAACCCTGGAGCTCTTTCCTACGAAGAGCACCGGGGGCGGCCTCAGGGACGAGTGCAGCAGCTCCAAGTCCTCCTCTTGCTCCACCTCCACGAACTAATCTAGCTTTTCAAGGCCTCCATGATGCAGCTAGCTTAACGAAGCTAATCTCTACTTCAATGTTACCTGTACCGCCTTAGTTCATCATCTATGTTTTTGTGGTGGTGTGTGTGTTTTAGTTTGATTTTAGATTTGTATGGACATGCTCCTCTCTAATCTAGTGAGCAGTTTGAAGCTTGTGTTCAGTTTGATTAATAGCTTAGTGTTGTCTTTCCTAAGCTTCACCGTTGAGTTTGTCAAGTCTAGTGTGTTGGTGTTTTTTGTAATATGCATGTATGCTCCGGGCACAAGTCCACAGCTTGTTAGGCTGTTCTTGGCATTCTAGTCTATTGCTATGTCTTTTCACGATAAATATATGGATATTTTTTAGAAGTTTCTGAGCAGTCATGAATATCTTCTGTGCGATATACACATAAACATTTCTAGAAGGTACCAGAATATTTTTTTGATAGTCACGAACATTTGTTTTCAGATGCATAAACAACTAAAAATGAAAAAATAGGTGGAATGTATTTACTAGAGGCGCGGACAATTTACTTGGACAACTGCATCAACAAATATACACTATTTAGGTACATATTAAAACATAAATGCAATGTTTTTTTGGAACAATGTTGGTGTCTATCACGTTAGTATTCATGAGAATTTGAAATGTCATGTCCATGTATTTGCAGAAAAGGAAAAGTAACAGTAAGACGTAAAAATGCATAAAAAGAAAAAATAAGCAAGTAGAAAGTGAAAACTAGAATAAAAAGTATGATAGTTATTTTTGCGATTCCCTTGAATATTTTTACTAGTAGCACCATACTTCATTTAATATACATGCACACTATTAAAAATGATACAAGATAGTTTTTTCTCCATTTAGGTATATAAAAGAGAAATTTAATGTTTTCCATGAAAAACATCTCATGTCTATGAAATGAATGTTCATGTGTCTTTGAATACATGTTCATGTATTTACTGAAAAAGAAAAAATAATAGAAAATATAAGTAACTAAAAATAGATAATAGGCCAATAAAAATTGAAGATTGGAGTGAATGATATAATACTCCTTTGGTGATTATAGGGAACATTACTAGCACTAACATTAAGAAGTGAGCCTAGGTAGGTCACTTGGTTAGGGGAATGGTTGTACGACCTAGAGGCCCATGTCCAAGTCATCATGGACATGAATTTAGGTTCTTATTATACCTAAAATAAAATCCATATTTTATTTTATCTTATCTACATGAACACACACCAAATGATACAAGTCAAACATTTTTTTCTCTGTTTAGGTATATTAAAGAGACATGTAAAGTTTTTTAGATCAATTATTCATTCTACCAACATAATAAATTAAAATAGGAGATGAACAAATTCTATAATATTTTTTATTCCATTGTACATTTCTTACTAGTAGCACCAGTTTTTTATTTAATATACATGAACACATATCCTCAAAAAAAGTAAAACTTTAAGTAGTTGGATTTTGAACTCTTTTACTTATTAAAGTTTATTTAAGTTAAAATTTATTGAAATTATTTATTAAAAAATAACTTTTAATGGGAGGCACTAGTGGCCGACCATGCTAGCTCATGATACCTCCATTCGCAAAAAAGCTCAGAGTACCTTCATTGTTTTATTAAATAATTAAATGGCAACAAGAGAGTCTTTGCTTCTTTATAAGAAGGGAAACACTAGCTGTTGTTTCTTTGATGCATGCACCATTACTCAACAATCACTCATTCATCGGTCATTACTAGGCCCAGCTGCTTGCTCAGCATCCAAGATTGCATATAATTCAGTAAAACTTTAGCATCTAATGCCACATATTTCATAAACAAAAATGTATTACTTACAAATATGATGATCCAAAGCTTGCTATAACCTACTCCAAATCATTCCAAGCATTTTTTTAAGAGTGATAGATGGTAAAAAATCTATAGCTCAAATCATGCCCATCGAAAGTAAAAAAAGATATAAAAACATGTTCAAAAGAAACTAGGCAAGTCATTGTTGCAACTAAATGTCACAAAATGACATGTATAATCTATATAAGCATGTATAATCCCAACATCAACTGATAAACCCACCAAAATGATTCTAGATGAATAAATGCTATAGGGAATGATCATACAACAAGTTCACAACAATGTAAACTAGATAAGACTAAAGAAGCGAGCCTAGCTCACTTGGTTAGGAAAGTGGATATACAACCCATCCACTCAGGTTCAAGTCCTCACGGAAGCATATTTGAGTTCTTATTATTTCAAAAAACAAAATTGTTGTAGGGGCTTCCCCTACCGCATTTCCTTAAAAAACTAGATTAAGACTATAATTAGTATAGTTGGCATATAGAAATATAGAAATCGGGCTAATGGACCAAACATTAACAATGCTAATGGTCCAGAATAGAATCTACCTAATGAACAAAAATATACAGAAATCTTGGAACAGAAATGTGATTAAATTTGAACCAATTTGAATGCAAAAATGTGATGAACTGAAAAAAGGAAAAAATGAAACCAAACCTCCCTTTAAACGAAAGGAGCGAAAATAAGCTCAAATGTGGGTCAATTTTCTAAAAAGTACTTTAAAAAATTGTAAACAAACAAAAAATTGATGAATTGAGCATATAAAATCTTTCAAAACTAAAATCTTAAACTTGATGTAAATTGAAAGGAGCAAAATAGGCCGTGGACCAAAAAATAGTTGGAACCAAATATTGAGCTTTAATAAATTTGAATGAACTAAAAAGTCGTGAAGCAACAAATCAAATGGGATTATAGGGCTCTACAAACCAAATGTCCAGGAAAAGATCAAACTTGTAGCAAGGCTATAATAATTTGTCGTGAACCGGGAAGGAGTAGTGCTACAAAAATCTCTTTATGAACGAGAAGGCTAAAAATAATCTCAATGGTAGGTCAAATTTGTGAAAACTTGTCGAAATCCAGAAATGATGAAATGAATCCAGCATCTCAAAATCCTTTGAACTAAAAAATAATTGTGTGGAAATAATCTTTGGACCTTAAATAATTAAGGTGGATGAAATGAAAAAACCATGAACAAAAACTATCAAATTGGACTATGAGAACATATAAAATCGAAAAAGGTGATGAGCCAAAAGATATTTGATAAAAAAATATGGTTATAATAAAAACATTAAAATTAAGATACATGAATAAAGGAGGATAAAAAATACCTTGGGTCAAGAAATACCTAAACTCCAAGAAATTAGAATGAACTAAAAAATTCTAAAACTAGAAAAAGCAACAAGGCTGCAAAAATCCCTATAAACAAAAGGTCAAAAATAAGCTCAATTGTGGGTCAATTTTTAAACTATTTAAAAATGCAAAGAATCAAGAAAATCATTCTACGCTAAAAAAAAGGTCGTATACCAAAAAAACCAACGGGGCTATGGCACCCATATATACCGAATACCTAAAAAGGGATAAACTATGGGGATTATTTTGTGAAAGTACTTAGCGTTGTGAAGAAAAAAAGGAATGTGATCCAAAAATATATATTTTAACAAGAAAATATGAACAGTCTTCAATCTAAACTTGATCCAATATGAATGAACCAAAAAAGGTCGTGAACTGAAATAGCAACAAGGCGATATAGTTTTGAAAACCCTAGAAATCAAGTGGGACTATGACCCTATAATTTTGAAAAACTTGAATAGATTTGAGGGAACTAAAAAAGTCACGAAGAAAAAAAAATTGCAACTTGTTGATTTGGATATCCTATCTATCCTATTAAGCCATCCGTCGGGATCTCACAACAGCCAAAACCTAGGTTTCTTTCAGCGTTGGAAGTACTGCCTCTTGCATGACCCGGACAACTTCCGGAATGAATAGTCTAGCTAGCACGTAAATTTTTTAACACAAGGGCAGATGGAGTGTGAATCCTATCTCCATGATCTTTTTATTCATGTCCAAGGTAACCACAAACCTGGCACTGATTGGGTAGTTTTTTAAGAGAATTTCTTATTTAACACTATTTTCTAATATGATTGCTTATTTGATATTATTTTTTTTTCTTTTTCCTAATTAACTACTTGTGTAAATATTTTGTCTTATAAGACAGTACCGTTGGTTACATTAAATCTTTCAGTCAAAATTTTTCCCGCTGGACCCAGCTAACCCTCGTTTAGTTGTCTAACACGTGTCTGTCTAACACACTCGACCGAATAGATCGAACCATCATCGACTCCCTGAAATACGGACAGTGCTAAGCGTCCCCCGAGGGATGGAAACTTTCTATCCCCCGGAGCACCAGCCGTCTGATCGACAGTCTGATCTGTTTTTCGTCCTTTCATCCCGTTTTTGCTATAAATAGTCCCGCGTTTTGCTATATATAGTCCCGCTTTTGCTACATGTAGCAAAAAACATGGCCTAGAAAATAGAAAAAAGACTGGATCTGGTTGGATATTTCGCCGGCGATCGCGTAGCAAAAAAATTGTGCTAATGTAACATATCCGACCTCGCCGGAGGCTTTCGCCGGTAGACCTCACCGGAGACCGTGTAGAAAAATCTTTATGCTATTGTAGCAAAACCACAAAACGTATGTAGCAAATAAATTATCATATTGTAGCAAATCCGATCTTGTCGGAGACATTTTAGCAAGACCCAAAGATACGCTTGTAGCACCGCCACCGATCGCACGTAGCAGCACCGCCAACCCCATATAGCAAACCTCGACATCGTAGGTAGCAGCAACGGTAGCAGTAGGTAATAGCGTCGCGCGTCAATCCTATGTAGCAAACCTATGATGTTGCTGTAGGCAGCAGCGTCGCCAACCCTATGTAGCAACTGAGTAGCCGTCAAGTACTCACACATGGAAGCTCTTGGGACGTTGTTCGATCAATGGAACGGGCACGGTGGAGTCTCTACTCTGAATTAAAATCGGTTACAACATTTCTTGTAGTAATTTTGTGACATTACGCATCAGGGGCAAAATTGTCCTTGTGAGGCCCTGATTAACCCCCCTAGCTCTAAAAATACACCAGAGTGTCATATAAGACAAAAAGAATTATACAAGTAGTTAAATAGGAATGAGAAAACTTTTCAATGTCAAATAAGAAATTATATTTAGAAGTAATGTCAAATAAGGAATTCTTTCTAGTTTTTCATACTTGACAGAAATAGCTCCCTTTTTTTTGCCCGGGCGATGGAAACTACGGTCTTCAAAGGGTTCGTGCCATCCAGTTTGACTCTAACTTGATAGAAATTGTCCTCAAAATCATCAGACATTTCTTTAGAGCTAATAAACTTTTGCACTTTTGAGGCGAGAGCCTTCACCCTAGCTAGGAGCATATCCAATGGGAAAATCGTGAATCTGGATCCAAATATTGAAGAAAAATAAACTCATCAATGATGGCTTCATGAATCCATCGTATGGATCTATCAACGCAGGGTTGCCACAAAATTGCCAGCCCCCCATCCATCACCC
The DNA here is from genome assembly GCA_916181665.1 of Avena sativa. Taxonomy (NCBI): domain Eukaryota; kingdom Viridiplantae; phylum Streptophyta; class Magnoliopsida; order Poales; family Poaceae; genus Avena; species Avena sativa. The sequence continues at coordinate 356,250,696 of OV702283.1, read as the reverse complement.
GAGCATGATAATTAGAAGGAATGTAGATTTCCTTCCATTGATTGAGTCTTCACTTCCTAAGCCAGATGCCTAGTTATGGCCAACCAACGAGTAGCTTAAGCCGGGGGCGGATTCAATTCTTCAAACACCGCATCATCAAGATCTTCCTCTCCAATTCCCAATTGTTGCATCATTGACTCCAGCATCACCGCCGCTCGACAATTCCTCCATATATCCCTTGAACATGGTCACTCCATGTCAACAAACCGATCGGGTCATAAGCCCTACTCTCCAATCTCCGCTATCACAAAGCCCGGGCAGTCTAGGCGCTTGCTCCAGGTAGGAAATTGGTGAGAAGAGAAAAACAGTCTCAATGCCAGCAATCGCCGCGAGAGAAACGACTAAGGGAAACGATCTATTCCTATCACCTTTTTTTGAGAACGTCTGTTCCTATCACCGAAAGGTCTCCCTTATGTATAGTTGTGTCCCTCAGAATCCATGAACCAGGCGTGTCCGTCTTTGGCTCATTTCCATGGACCATTGTACATGTTATATATGGGCTAGTGAGCCGATAGGGAAGCCAAGGAGCTTCCATCGGGATACACTAGTAACAAAACCCAGTATCAATGTGTGTTCCTATTGACTGCCTCAAGCGGAGCGTATCTAAGGCCCAGTTCTTTTGGCGGCTTCTCCAAGAAGCCGCCCTACCCCCAGCTTCCTGGGAAAGCCGGTTTCAAAATTTTGTGAGGCTTCCAAGTTAGTTTAGCCTTAACCACTTTGGAAGCCTTCTAAATTTTTTGAACCGGCTTCCTCAGAAAGCTGGGGGTAGGACGGCTTCTCGAAGCCGCCAAAAAAACTGGGCCTAAGACTCCGCCCGAAGCGGCCTCTTTATTGGCAACAAATCGCGGCCAGCAAAAGGTATAGTAGTAGCTTTTTAAATTTTCTGTTTTAAATTTATTTTAAAATTTTGTTTCTTGTTCTTTTTAAAACATTTTAAAAGCTGAACATTTTTGAAGAGTGAACATTTTACTGAAATGAACTTTTTTGAAAATTTTCAAAACTGAACATTTGCAAAATGATTTTTTTCAAAAATAAACAGTTTTCAGAAATGAACATTTTTTTAAAACAAATTTTTTTTCAAATTTTTAAAATCTTAAAATAGTAAACGTAAAGGGAAAAAAGAAAAGAAAAAAGAAAAACAATGTAAAGATCACCTGTAAATTGACCGGCACGGGACAGAAATTCTTCAGACGGTGTCCCAGATAGAGCCCGCCTATTGTGGTTTCGCGTAACGAACTATTTCCCAGCGTATTGTGGTTCTATCACGTATAACTTACAAACGTACAGGAACATAGCCTTGTTTTAGGGACAGGAACGCTACAACCGAATCAGGTTTCTACTCTACTGGGCCGGCCCGTCCGAAATTTTCTTCAGCTGCGCGACGTCCGCACCGTAGCACCCCGATAGGATTCGCCGGTATCGATCGGAATCCCTTTTATCTACCGCCTATACCCGTAGCGATCGAGAGCTAGATGTTGACCGACCATACCGATAGGGAAAATCTGTTAGGTTAGGCAACAAGAACCCGTCCGCCGACGATGGAGAACCCCGTGCCGGTGGTGATAGTGGTGGACGATGACGACGACGACGTTGCCGCAGCGGAGCCTGCAGCCCAGCATAGCTTTTGGGCGTGGGAAGACTGGCTGGGGAAATTACTGACCCCTGGTCCAAACTACATAGGCGTGGACGCTGAATCTGTGGCGCCAGAGCCGCAGCAGCTTACAAGGTGGATCCTATTGTGCCTTCTCATCTTTGGGTTCATTGCCTCTTTATGTGCGACGTACTATCTTCCCACGGTCTTGGCCGAGAGCTACATCGACTCCTCCGAGCCGGAGCCGATCATCGCGCTGGTTCTCTTTGTGACGGTCCTGACGGTAATTCTGTGCCTTGTTGTTTCAACTTTCTTTTTAATGCTTTGCGGTAGTACTGTATTAGGTTTCCTGGACAATATCAGATCACGGATAACTTGCTCCAAATCTAGTTAGATCGATTCATGAAACAACGTACCCCTGGGTGGCTTTCTCTAAATGTTTCGCAGTATGGTCATGTATCTCCTCTTTTTATAAATTACATTCGGCAATGATGTTGAAGTTGTATGTTTGTAACTTCCTCATATCATAGCAACTAGACATGTAAGCAGAAAATATTCCATCGAACGGCTGATAGCATCAAATCGCTGTGGTGGCTCGTAGGTGGATGATTTTTACTGTGTCTTAATATGGACTAGTGAGCCGATAAGGAACCCAAAGGAGCTTCCATCGGGATACACTAGTAACAAAACCCGGTATCGATGGGTGTCCCTATCGACCGTCTTGAGCGGAGCGTAAGACTCCCCCCGAAGCGGCCTCCTCATGGGCAACCAACATAGCCCAACAAAAGTTATAGTATTTTTTCTTGTTTTTTGTTTTAAATTTATTTTTAAATTTGTTCTTTTTTAAAACATTATAAATGCTGAACATTTTACTGAAATGAATATTTTTGAAAATGTTTTTTTCAAAATTGAACATTTGCAAAATCATTTTTTAAAAAATAAACAATGTTTAGAGATGGACATTTTTGAAAATAAACTTTTCAAAATCTGATTTTTTTATAAATGAACATTTTCAAAAAAAATAAAAATCATAAAAAAAAAGTAAAAGTAAAGGGAAAAGGAAACAGAAAAAATGGAAGTAAAGCTTACCTCTAAATGGGCCGGCCCGTGATAGAAGTTCTTCATGAGGTGTCCTAGATAGATTCATGAAATGCTATATGCCGCTCAATGGAGCACGGGGGAGGGGGGGGCTCACATCGTACACCCCACGCGGCATTGGGCTGGCCCATTTATCCTGTTATTTAACTAGCTAGTTGTTTTGTAATTAAAAAATAGTCACTTATAACAATATAAGCTTCACCTTCTTCTCTCTTTTACACTTATGTCTGGTAACTATTTTCATAGTATGATATCACTGCATGACCACACTCTTATTTTTCATTTCCTTATCTCGATCAAATTCACCTCCACATTTATCATCAACAATTCAACTGACATTTAGAAGACACAATTCAAGATCCCGTTGAACAATACGTACAATTATCTCTATCCTCCCATGTTAAGTTTCTAACAACAGCACCCTATTACAAATACCATGGTGAATATGGCATGGTACCCTTAGTCATAGCAAGAAGTATGAAACTTTGGACGGATGAAAAAATAATGTAAACTCACCTTGGTGCACATGCATGAATCCAATGGAAAATACCTCTTGGATTAACATTTCGAACACCAAAGATCTTGCTTTTTCCGCATCGTATAGCTACATCACATTACCTAGTAAGCATGCATGTGCACTCGCGTCTCTACAATTTCTTGATAACACTTTGCATTATGTTTTTTCTCCCATATGCCACGACCCAATACCACTTTCATTCCCCTCTCTGAATCTCCAAGAATCTTTTCTTCGATGCTTGTATACAGAATGATTTGTGCAATCCATCGAGCCAGTCCTCTCACCCACACAAGTAGCGGGTGGACAGTCCTCCTACCCTCACAAGGCGAGCGACACCACCGTCTCCAATCTCCGCAAGCACCATAGCCACAACAAAGTTGCTATTTTGACTCTCGTTATAGATCCTTAATCTAGGTACAAAAGTCATTTGACAAGCCACAAACATTTCCATACTATTAAAAAATCTGTCTTGGAAGGATAAATTTCTTAAATGCAAGCATCCACAGGTCTACAACAAAAATCAACTGAGTTAAATAATAAGCACTAGACAAAACTGGAGCAAACAAAAAAGGTAAGATGCATCAATTAAACTTCTGAATTGTGAAGAATCATAGCAACTTTCTTTTCTGAACTGCAAATGAGGAGTGTTTGCTCCTTCTTTCTCTAACCGCAAACACAAGAGCAATCATACGTGCCTGCATCTGCAAAGTATCACAATAATAAACCATTGCATTTGAAGCCAGTGGCTTAATCCTTCTAAAAAAACTAAATAACTAAATTGCAATGCTCTAATTGGCAAAGGCCATTTATACTGGAGTTAAACTATATATCCAAAATAGGAAAATGTCATGCATTATATTGGGCACTTATGAAAAGAAAAAATATCACATATATAAAGTGGAGGTATCCAAACCTGAAGGTTTACTTGTTGCTCTTGGCAACCGAAAGAAAAGATAGAACACCTTGCTACAAATTAACACCATAGTAAAATTTAGGAAGTGTCTACTGAACAGCTAGCTGTTTTTCAATTTAGCTATTTTTCAATTGAAAAACAGACACATTTTAAACCAATACAAACTCGACAGCTGTAAAAACTCGTTACTCAAGAAGCAATGAGGAGAAATGTGTCTGTTTCGTATTTTCCTAAAACAGATACATTTTTAAACTCAGCCCAAGAATATACTGAGTCGGTCCAAAAGTCGACTACACAAATATTGAGTCCACCTCAGCCCAACACAACATTCTACTGAGTTAAAATCATCCAAAACACAGTAGTAAATAATAACATGACAAAAAGGCCAGAAAATGATCTGATGATAAAAAGCCCAAAACATGGAAGCCCAATTAAGTTGGACTTGCTTCTTCTTCCCCAAGAAAGAACATCACGCACCACGTCCTCTGCCGCTCAGCCGATCTGGGCAACGAGAAGAACATGACTCATTGCTCCATTCCCCTGCCGCTGAGTTGATCTGGGGGCTTTAGATCAACCAGTTCCCCTGCAGAAACACAAAACAGGGCAATGCAAAAAGGAGAGATCAACCAGTTTACAAAACAAACAAGAAAAATGGAATCACAAGACAAATTGGTACGACTTCAAGAAGACAACTTACTTCTACAGGATGCTCAGCTGTCCCAGGTAAGCTACTATGCACTACTAGGAAAACGGCCTTTAGTGGCGCACCTGAAACCATCATCTGTGGCGCACCTGCAGTGCGCCACGGGCCTTGCGCTACGGCTATCTCTCGGCCGTGGCGCACTGCCTAGTGCGTCACGGTTGTGTAGAGATAGGCGTAGCGCACCTCCTAGTGCGCCACAGAAGTTTGGCATGGTGCGCTACCCCTTGGATCTTCTGTGGCGCACTACCTAGTGCGCCACTAAACTTCCATGGTGCGCTTTAGGTGTAGTGCGCCACAGAAGGTAGACCATGTGCGCCACAGATGTATTTTTTGTTTTTTTTTAATTTCTAAGCCAGATTATATGCAATACAGATTATATATAATATTACAGCAGATATACACACACAGATACAAGATATACAATTATATATATAAATACTCAATATGAAAAACAAGATTGAAACAAATACATATAGATAAGTCTCATACATGAATACATAGTCTAAGTTACATTGTTTTGATCATGTTACAAAGTAGTAGTTGGTGACATGTGAATACATGTGTCGATCGAACAAGTTAGAGCTCGGAAGCTCGCCTAGACATCTAAACTAGCTAGCTAGACACAAACGCGGGATAAATAACCAAAGAAGATAAGCATGATCACCGCCGCGATGAAGGTGTAGGTCTTCATCCGGTTCCTTGTCCTAACTACCGCTAGATAGCGCGTGTATCTAGCTTCCGCCTCCGCCATAGTGTTGTACCCTTTGTAGCTATTGCCGCTGAAACGGTGCACCTGTCTCCGGCAGTCTTCCCAATCATCGTAGACTCCGGGAACCCGTCCCTTGTACACGACGTACCACGTCATCTACAAGTTGACAATAATAACTAACCGGTGATTGAAAAAACATGTATAATTAAAGTCGCATATGAAGATACACTTATAGAAAGTACTTTTAAATCAAAAAGAGCAAACTCAAAAAGCATGCCTCATATATAACTAGGTTGTTGGACACAGGAATATGCTATGACGGGACTGTTAGCCAAGTAGGATGCACAATTCCTGGACTTGTGCATATCACAAGGCTAACAATCCCGTCATAGCACATTCACATATATATTGTGCCACGACATTTCAATCATCGGCATATTCTCGAAAAAGACAAAAATAACTCGAAAAGAATGCCTCATATATAACTAGCTAGGTCGTTGGACACAGGAATATGCTATGACGGGACTGTTAGCCAAGTAGGATGCACAATTCCTGGACTTGTGCATATCACAAGGCTAACAATCCCGTCATAGCATATTCACATATATATTGTGCCACGACATTTCAATCATCGGCATATTCTCGAAAAAGACAAAAATAACTCGAAAAGAATGCCTCATATATAACTAGCTAGGTCGTTGGACACAGGAATATGCTACGACGGAACAGTCAGCCAAGTAGGATGCACAATTCCTGGACTTGTGCATATCACAAGGCTAACTATCCCGTCGTAGCACATTCACATATATAGTGTGCCACGACATTTCAATCATCGACATTATTCTCGAAAAAAGAGTAAGGAAAAAAAGAAGGACCAAATTGAGCAAAGGACCAAAGAGTAAGCAAAAAAACCAAGCATTGATTGATATATAATAATAATAAGCAAAATAAGTAAGCGGTGATTCATAAACCTAATAAGATAAGTACACTTGTCGTCCACACACACACACAAAGGTCATCTATAGTTTGCAACTACAACTAGGCCAACATCAAGCCTTCTGGCTCGGCTTAGGGAACGGGAGGACGCCCTGTCTCGTCATGAACTTCCTATAGTCACCCTGCATCTCTAGGCGATATTCTATGTCACGGTTATTCGGGATATTTCCTCCGTAGAAGATCCCCCCGAAGTCATGACATCACGAAAGATGATTGCCCCAAACTGCTGCTGGATGCGATACATCTCTTGTCTAATATCCGAATCATTGATCTTGGCCTTTGCTTCGGCCCACTGTTTGAGATGATCTGGCAGCGTAGAATTCTGCTGGTCAAGTAGGAACGCCCTCATGTGATGGAGTGCGTAGTAGGCTTCCTTCTTACTGTTTTCCGGCTGCTTCACGCAGGGGAACTCTGTTACGTGGTTGAAGACGTGCCTGCCGAACTTGACCTTCTTACGCACGAAGCTGGTGCCTTCCGTCGAGGCAAAGCCAGTGAGAGCATCATCCAGAACTTCCTTGATCTTGTCGTAGTTTTTCTTCTTTTCTAGACTCCCCGAGTCGAAATACGTGGCGTGGGAATGCTTCGGCGATAAGGAGATGAGCGTGCAGTGTTCATCTCTGCGCAAAAAATTCAAATGGAATGTGTTGAAAAAAGAATGATGATGATCTAATAAAGCCAATCGACGGTGGCGACTGAATAACGACTTACTCGGGAAAGTAAGGATGTATTCCTTTGTCTTGTTCGCCACGAGGATTCTTTTTAGGTACGAGGCCACGATACGTCGTTCGGCGGGGGAACCCAAGCAGCCGTCACGCATGTAGTAGGGGTCCACTATAGCGATGCCCGGTGTGTTCTCTCTAATGATCTGCGTGGCCAGGCTGAGAGAAAAGGGACGGACCATGGTATAGTGCAGCGGGTATAGGTGGAACATATTGAAGATGTCCTCGAACCGCAGGAAGAACAGATCCGCGGGGGCAGTGTCGACGAAGCCCAAGCCTGGTGGCACCTTAACCACGAATACCGGGTGCGAGGGATCTTTCTCCGATAGAAGGCGTCCCTCTATCGCCAGCACGCCGTCATGCACACTCTGCAGTTCCGAACTGGCGAGCTTCCGCAAATTCTTAGGTAGCATGGGCTCACCCGCCACATGAATCCTCCACATAATACCCTCGGGTCTTGGTGGCCCGTCCCGAAACCTGATCGGATTCGCAGTTGTTGACGCCACCGGCTGGCTCGAGCTGCTAGATTTTCTTTTCCTGCCCTTTTTTCCTTTTGGAGAGCGGGCAGGCACCGCAATCTGAGCACCGGCCGCCCTATGTAGTGTGTCAGGGCTTAGAATAAAGGGCCGGTTGGTTGTATCAGCTGGCTCTGTAAAGGCGCAAGCTGGAGGCGTCTCCTGAGAACCAAACAGACGCTTGGTGATAGTGGCTTTCTCTGTGGGGCCACCAACTAGGTCTTCTTCGTTGCCAAACTGAGTGCTGAAGAAGTGATCATTCCAGTCTTCGTCGTCCTCGGCCGGATCCTGCGCCATATGCATATCATCAACATGATCATCCGACCCACCGCGTGGAGGTGACGGCGAGGGCGGTAAGGGGGCCTTGCCACCGCTTGTCGCTGGCACGACAGGCGGTGCTGTTGTCTGTGGCGTGATGGCCCCCGCCGTCCCCAAACGGATCATGCTCCATAGCAAGAACAAGCCGAAGCAACTTCTGAGGACAGACGGCTCTTCTTCATCCGCTCCTGGGGGTTGAATGGGAGGTTCCAAGTCGTCGCAGCCCCTTAGCACCCGACTAATTTTAACCCTGTGCATGCTATCTGGCATCGGCTTTGAGTGGAACGTGCGCTGCAAGGGTTGAACGATGGTACCCTTGGCAACATCCCTCAGCTCGTTGTTCACGTAGCATAAGAGAGTGCAAGGAACATCCGTCTGCAGAAAACATGTACGGCGTCGTCAGAGCGAGATGCCACAAGAGTAATATATAGATGGCATGAAAGGCGGTAATTAAAGCAATTTGTTTACCGTGATGGCGTCGAGATCGGCTAATGTCGACGCACCGCATACGGCGACGGGCGTGCAAGAGACGGAAGGGCTGCTTGATGGCGCGGTGCTGGCCGCCGGTGTATTCTCCCTACCGACGGGTGCTTGGAGCTCCGGTGCCGCCGCGACGATGGCAGGGGGGGCACCAACATGTACTCCGGCGCCACGGTGATGGCAGGGGGAGTCACCAACACTTGCGGCGCCGCGGTGCTAGCGGGCGGAGTCACGAACACGTAGTTCGCCTGATTCGTCGGCGCCGCGTTGTTCGAGTGGCTGCTGACCATGCTTGGAATCGGGCACGGCCCTACTCGACCACCCGCACTCCAGTTCGCTATTGACTCCACCAAGGTAGGTAGGAAGGACGTGAGGGTGATTGCCAGGTTGTCTTGGACGATCTGCGGGATCCGTGCCACTTGTGCCTTATGTTCTTGAACCTCTCGGTTTTCCTCCTCGCTCCTTCCCGACGGCGCCACATGCGTCCTCGGCGGTGGACCAAAATGATCCACCCAATTCTTACCCCCGAGGCCGGCCAGACGGCCAGCCGACGACGGCTTCTTCGTAACCGGCTCTATTTTCTTGGCCCGGTTCATCGCCCTGTTAAAAGGGTTATCCCACCGGGTGGCCGCCGTCGACCCCTGGGATGAGGAACCCTGGGATCCATGACTAGCAACAATTTCCTCCTCCTGCAGAAGAAGTAACAGTGAATCATTTAGATCATCGATTAGATTGCAATCGTGTTGATCCGCGGTAATTAGATTATACTTACCACAATTTCCTCGAATTCCTTCACCGCAGGATCCGCGGTGAGTTGTTTGGTTTTTGGGTCCACATGGTAACGAGCCCTGATGAAGTTTCGAACCTGCCCGGGTTCGAATTTAGCAAAGGGGTTTTCTATCCCCTTGGATCTATACTCTTCGTCCTCCTTATTCCATTTGGCCTCCGCGGTTCTGTATCCACCAGATCCGAGATGGTGATGACCTATATTCATCGCCTGCAGCACCTTTCCCCGATTACTATTGGCCAGGGCTCTTTCGGATTCACACCTCTCCTTGAACTCCCGGAACTGATCTTCGGTGATCTGCGGGTCAATCTTCTGGATCTCCTCGAGACTTTTGCCTTCTTTATAGATCTTCTTCTTTATCCGGGTTCTCCAGCTGGCCAGGGCGGTGCTCATCTTTGTGAGGGCGGATTTGTTTACTTCGTTCCCATGATAATTTGTGTTCTGATACTTAGCGGGGAACTTGTATCTGGCGTGCAGCTTCTCGAAGAGGAGTGTGCGCAAGTGGCCATTATCTTTATGCCGGAGATTCTCAGTGTTGATCAAGATGGTTGTCCGGGTGATCGCCGCCACTTGCCCACCGTACCCTTTGACGACAAGGGCGGGCTCCAAAGGAACCCCTGATGGGCTCACTTCGGTAATTTCCTCCCTGACCGTGCCGACCGTGTTCGGGCGCCGGTCCTTCGGCTTCTTCTTCTTCTTAGGAGGGTTGCTACCACTCCCTATGCCCTCGCCGCCATCAGTGGTTTCATCGTCCGCCGTTCCTTCGGCTTCTTCCTCCGCGTCTTCCATCTCATCATCCTCGCTCTCCGAAGGATGGTATTCTTCATCGTCTTCTAGACGCTGGGCCGCCTCCCAGAATGTCAATTGTTTATTCGGAGGTCTGAGTTCTCCTTCAGCGCTGATGCGCTTAGAACATCCAGCCTCGTCGTTGTCACACATCTTTGCACTAATAAAAAACAAATAATTGGTTAAATGCACGGAAAAATCCGGCATGACCTTTGCTAATTTTCTTAAACTAGGAGTGCCCGATTTCTGCCAAAACGGAAGTTAATCAACATTCCGGCAAAAATCGGGACTCATTTCATACAAGAACCTGCATATATATGGCCAGCATAGCTAGCACACAATAAATGGCCATCATAGTCAGCACAACCAGAAAACAATAAATGGCCAACACAGCCAGCACATAATCTGGTCACATAGGATAATCTGGCCAACGAAGCCAGCACATAAACATCTAGGTAGAAAACACATTGGTTAAGAATGCATCAACATGCCCAGCCACATCAAGCAATGGGCATTTACAGTTATCATCTGGATTCACCAGGCACCAAGCATATGATGGAAAGAAAATAACTAAAGCCTGCTATAGGTCTCTTGAAAAAAGAAAATAACACATATGAGCATACACAGCAGCAACTAAAACCCAAGCATACATGTTCTACAACCCAACTGATGTTCTACCAGAGGCTGGCTACTATATGCCTGAGTGGTTTCAGGGTCCACTATATAATAGATCAGGTCACTATTCGGCAAAAGGATCATATGCTCAAAATATTATAGCAAAACCCATTGAAAGCTCAAAACAAGATGAAGAAGTTTGCTGAAACTCACAGAACTGAGAGATCATTCTATTTACAAAACTACATCACAATAGAATCAGAAGAAGCTACATGGGCACACAATCCGGTGAAAGCTCAACACCGCTAACCCGTATTGTTTCTTATTCAACTCAACTAGGAGAAGGGAATTTCAAGTCAGACTTGTCCAGGAATGTATAGCATTTGCCACCAGCAGAGACATTTGTTTTTCTGGCCCAAAACTAGTTTCAGGAATGTTTGTATAGAGAATCATGCCACATTCACACACAACACAATAATCAGAGCCGAAGACTGCACACAACTGTCATTAGCAGTATTGTAAAGGTTACTATTCAACTCAGCTGACACGGTCATTAGCACTATTGTAAAGGTGGTCTTGCATTTGCAGCTGACAACCGACAGGAGAGGAGAGGGAATTTCAAACCGAACAACTAAACCAAGAACGTACTCTTGCTTGCACCGTTTGACTCAAGTTGAGCCTGCTAAATCCACAGACGAGTTCACACCTCACACACAAAAAGCTGAGCCTGCTAAATCCAGCTCAAGCTGTTTGACTAGCCGGTTCATGCCACCACACCCACACACACACACACACACACACACACACACACACACACACACACAACAAAAAAAACTGATTTTCCACCACTTCTAATTCATTGTACATTCGACTGGGTTTCGTTAATCCACTGCTTAACTCAATCAATCCACCTATATTCTTTTACACAACAATGAGAAGAAGCTACATGGGCACACAATGAGCACACAATGAGTTCACCAACAAAACTGAAAACTGTTTTCAAGAGAAAAAATTAGCTAAAGGGATCATTCTATTTACAAAATTTACAGCATAGCACCACCTATCATGTCGGGTTTATCGTCATCATCGCAATCTACATCATACCATGTCAAATGCTTGTTTGCTCTGACAGGAAACCCGAGTTATTATCCGCAGCTCAGGAACAGCGAACAGAGAGGGGAGAGAGGGAGAGAGAGAGGGAGAGAGGGGAGAGAGAGGGAGAGAGGGAGAGAGGGAGAGAGGGAGAGAGGGGAGGGGCGACGCTGACCTCTGAGATGAGGACGACGATGGCGGGCAGGCGGGCGGACGACGATGGCGGCGGGCCTCCTCCTCGAGCGGCGGCGGGCCTCCTCCTGCTCCTGCTCCACGGCCTCCTCCTGCTCCACGGCCTCCTCCTCGAGCGACAGCGGCTGGCGAGACGGTGGATGGAGAGAGCGGCGGCGGGGGCTCGGGATCGGGATCGACAACGGCGGCGGTGGGCGCGGTTGAGAATGGGGATGAGGCCGACGTGTGCCTGCGTGAAAGTGGATAAGGCACAGATACGCGTAGCGCACTCTGGCATAGTGCGCTACAGATATCCGTAGCGCACTATGCCAGAGTGCGCTACGCCTATCTCCCCCAGCAATTGTATAAGAAAGGAGCGTCCCACTATCTAACAGAATCACTATCCTATCCCACTGCTTCTGCCCACTGCTCTATTCTAAACTTCAGAGCACCCAGGTTCGAATCCTGGTGCTCCCTTTTTTTGTTTTTATTTTAAAAATACTTTTAAATGTTCCAAAAATTCCCAAAAGTGGTAATATATGTCATATTTGTTTTGTTTTTATTTTATAAATACTTTTAAATGTTCCAAAAATTCCCAAAAGTGATAATATATGTCATAAAAGTGGTACAAATAATATGATTTAAATTATAACTAAATTTTATAATAATTTGTCCATAATAATATGAATCGGGCACGGCCCTACTCGACCACCCGCACTTTACAATCTTTTTCGACCACGCGTTTTACAATATTTTTTGAGCTAGCGTTTTACAATCTTTTTTCCCTTCTTTGTCGCGGTTGAATAATTTAGCCCCGGCACTTTAATGTTTCTTCTTTCGAACGGGCTACCTTTTTTGGGTAGGGTTGTCCTTTTTCTTCTTGTGATGTATGTTGCTGCATCGTAGTCGTCGTCATCTTCAATCTTTGGATCGCCGTACTGGTCGAAGTCTTGCTCGTTGGCGACTCCATCCATTCCGATGATGTTTCTTTTTCCTCTCGTCACGACAACACGGCTAGGCTTTGTCGGGTCGGTAATGAAAAAACATTGGTCCACTTTGGTAGCCAGTACCCACGGTTCATTTTTCGCGGCCACGTTTGCACCGGCGGCCTTGGATTTGGCTGCTTCGGGTATAACCATGGTTGTGAAATACCGGTCTTCTCTTTCAACGCTCTTTGCCCATCTGACATGGAACATCGGCACCTTTTCTCCACAGTAGTCGAGCTCCCAGATCTCCTCGATTCTTCCGTAGAATATTTCCTTCACGTTGTCATCGGTGTAGAATTCCGACGTTACGCCTGAGTTCTGATAATCACACTTGTTGTCCTTTTCCTCCGTGTAGAATGTGTAGCCGTTGATATCATACGCCTGATAGGTCACCAGGTTTTGCATCGATCCCTGCGACAAGGTGAATATGATCTTTTCCGTGTCAGAAGAATGCGAGCGCGGGGGATTATCAAGGAGCGTCTGCCTAAACCAACGCGTGAAATCTGAGTTGTGCTCTTTGATTATTTCTCCCTGCGTCCTCTGTATGCCCCGGTCACTGTACTTCTTCTCGATTAACCTTTTGTGCTTCTGTACCCAAGGATCGACCAGTTCTAAATGCTGTAGCGCGACGAGGTTTGCTCGATCAAAGTCTACGCGTCGAAAATCGAAGTCTGCATGCAGTATGCGACGACCCTCTCGGTGACCAGATCCGTCGAGCTTGCCAAGGTGTCTGTTGACGGGAAGACCGACAGGGTTCTCGATGTCTAGATAATTCGTGCAGAAAGAGATGCACTCTTCGGCCAGAAAGCCCTTGGCTATGCTTCCATCTGGACGGGACCTGTTGCGAACGTATCCTTTGATGTGTCCGTTCATCCTTTCGAACGCCATCATGCTGCGGAGGAACATCGGCCCGAGTTGTACGATGTCCTCCACGACATGGACCAGCAGATGCACCATAATGTCGAAGAATGCGGGTGGGAAGTAGACCTCAAGCTCACATAGTATCACCACGATCTCCTCCTGTAGCCTTCCGAGCTGATTCAAGCCAATCGACTTCCTAGAGATGACGTCGAAAAACTTGCATAGGCCAAATAACGTTTCACGGACGTGCTCGTCCATTATCCCTCTTAGTGCGACCGGAAGTACCTACGTCATTAGCACGGCACAGTCGTGAGACTTCATGCCACTGAACCTCTGCTTCGCCTCGTCTAGGTATCTGCTTATCTTGCCCGCGTAGCCGTAAGGAAATTTGACTTCTAGAAGGCACTTGAAAAACTGTTTGATCTCATCCTGGCTTAGAGTGAAGCAAGAAGGAGGGCAGTAATATTCGTTCTTCTTGAACTTTTTACCCTTCCGACGACCTTGTGTCGTCTCCGACTCATGATCATCGTCATCTTCCTGATCATCAGGAGTAGTGCGTCCTCCGTGAAGCTCCTTCCAGATACCCAAGCATATCAGGTCGTGCCTTGCTTTCGGACCATCTTTCGTCCTATCTGGCATGTTGATTATGGTGGCGACCAGACTCTCGCACACGTTTTTCGTGATATGCACTATGTCGAGGCTATGAGGCGTGCGGAGAAACTTCCAGTATGGCAACTCCCAGAAAACAGACCTTGTTTTCCATACCTTCATCAGCGGCTTGTCTTGTTGCTGCCTCTTTCGCTTCTTTCCAGGCTTAGGACAATCTTTCCAGTTTTTCAGCAACTCTTCCACTTCTTCGCTGCTCCTACGCTCTGGGATTCCTCGGGTCTCTGATTTGCCATCGAACAGGTCTCCACGTTTTCTCCATGGATCATTCTTGCCGAGCCACCTCCGGTGCGCCATGAACACGGTTTTCGATGACCCTGGATCTTTCTCTAGTTGGAGATAGCTTGTGTTATCCATGCACCTAACGCATGCGCAGAATCCTTGGATAACCTGCCCCGAGATATACCCGCAACCTGGATAGTCTTGCACCGTAGTGACCAACGCGGCTCTCATAGTGAAATAATCTTGTGCGACGGCGTCGTAAGTATTGGCTCCAGATTCCCATAACGTGGCTAGCTCCTCTTTCAACAGCCCGAGATACAGATTGATGTCGGTACCAGGTTGTTTCGGCCCTTGAATTAGCATACTCATTTGTATGTACTTCTTCTTCATGCACAACCATGGAGGGAGGTTGTACATCCATACAAACACGGGCCAAGTGCTGTGCGTGCTGCTCTGGCTACCGAACGGATTGAGTCCATCGGTGCTCGCACCAAGCCTGATGTTCCTCGAATCTCCACCGAATTCTGGGAATTCGAGGTCCAATGCTTTCCACTGGCTAGCATCTGAAGGGTGCGTTAGCAGCTCATCCTTTTCGGGGTCATCATCATCTCCTGGCTTCTTCCTTTCCGCATGCCATCGCATGAGCTTCGCTTCCTTAGGGTCCGCGAAATAGCGCTGCAGACGAGGAGTGATAGGAAAGTACCATACCACTTTTCGAGGTGCTTTCTTCCCTTTCTTGTATCGACTCACGCCGCACACCGGACATGTGGTTTTCTCCGCGTCCTCGCCCCGATAAATGATGCAATCGTTGATGCATACGTGATATCTAACGTGCGGTAGATCGAGAGGACAGACGATTTTCTTGGCATCCTCGATACTAGTTGGACATGTGTTCCCCTCCGGGAGACGATCGTGCCAGAATGCCATCATATCGTCGAAGCTTGCGTCGCTCAATTTGTGCTTTGCCTTCATCTCCATAGCCTTGAGCGTTACATTCAACCGGGTATCATCGGGCCTGCATCCTTCATACAATGGAGTAACCGCGTCTTTCTCAAGTTGCGCAAGCTTGGCTTTCTCTCTAGCGGCAGCCCTGGTGTTACTCGTCTGCTTGAGAAGCAGCTCTTGCACATAAGGGTCCCGCACCCAGCCTGACGTTGTTCCATCGTCGTCTGCTCCTCCGGCATCTAGATCATCATCATCCCGGTCTGCTTCCGCACCTTCACCATCTCCAGGAGACTCTTCATCATCTCGCCCGTTCTCGCCGTGATGATGATCATCGTCATGTTGGCCACCTTCTTCACCGTCTCCATCATCTACGCCATCGCTTATCCAACGAGTGTATCCATCCATGAAACCATGGCGGAGCAGGTGCGCCTGCAGATTCCCGGAATCTGGGTCGATCACCCAGTTGAGTTTGCATCTTCTGCACGGACATCTTATATCAGTCTTGTTATTTCGTATCATGTCGGCCGTCGCACATTTCAAAAATCTAGCCACAATGCCTTCGCTCATTATGCGGACCATTTTTGCCTGCACGATGTACACGGTACAATTTTGAAGTCTATTAGAACCACATAATGAATGCATGCATGCAATGGTCGATAGAAAATTTCGGCATGACCTATCCTAAAATTAGGACCTTTGCGAAATGCCAAAGTCTTGCCAAAATGGAAATGAATCAACATTTTGGCAAAACAAATGGCAACTTGTTCACATACAAACACAAGAGTGAGAGAGAGACCGATCCATACACACATGAACATATCATTATCCTCTTCATACACACATGCATGAGCATCATCGATACTCTCCATATACACACACATATGACCATCGATCCTCTCCACACATACACACATCATGAGCATCGATCATCTACATACATATGAGCACATCATCCATATAAACATGAACACATCCTTACATGGACAACTTACCGAGATGAGAGACCGATCGCGAGAAATATGGAAAGGAGAGGTGCGCGCGTCGACCGGAGAAGGATAGATGAGAGACCGGAGACCTCCTCTATTACTTATGTAACATCCAAAGCAAGTTTTACATGCTAAAAATGGTGAATGTGTGGAGAAATTGAGGTGGGAAAGAGAAGATCCCGACTAGATCTAAGGAGGAAGAAGAAGGGGAAAGTGAAGTGTGGGGTGGTGGATGTGTGGGCACACATGTGCACATAAAGTGCTGTCCTAAAAGAATCGACACATCCGTGGCGCACACGGCCCTAGTGCGCCACAGGGAGTACAAACTTCTGTGGCGCACTCGGCCGAGTGCGCCACAGATGTTTGTGGCCGTTTCACAGCAGAGGGGGGCGTGCGCTTAGGCGTAGCGCACCCGCCCCATGTGCGCCACAGATGACACAAACAACCGTGGCGCACATGACTGTAGTGCGCTACAGATGTTTGGCGTGCGGCCAACAGGGCCCTGGCCCACACACATCTGTGGCGCACTATAGTCATGTGTGCCACGGTTGTTCTAGTTACTAGTAGGGCACTGCCCACAGGTGCGCCACGCCTGTTTTAGCCGTGGGGCACTTCAACCATGTGAGCCACGGATGTGCTGATTACCTATAGCCATTTTCCTAGTAGTGATGAACTCAACTTGTTTCTCTAAAGAAATTTCTACTGAGTGGTATCAGATCTAGAATTTAAACTTAGTTTTATAGCTAGAGGGGATGAACTATAAGAGGAGGGAACATACCTGGGATGCAGTATAGGGTAAGCTGACACAAAATGCAAAATAAAACATGACATCATGTAGCACAGTTATTAGGTGAGATATCATATCAACAGATGAAACAAAAAAATTGAGCTACCCTAAAAATAAGTTGATAGTTAAGTAAACTGCTTTATAATCTTCAAGTACAAGCATCAAAAAAGTAAATAACAAGTTTGACCAAAAACAAATGCAAAAGTAGTTCAGAATTTTCCCGTGAGAACATACATCACATATACTGATGGAAAATGAATTTCTTTTTTCAGGGACATAATAGAGGGTGCACAAAGCAAGCAAGAGATGGAGAAATGGATGAACAACTATTTTTCCAGGTAAAAATACTAACTGGATTGAAAGATAAGAATATAGACAGACTTTTCTATAGTCTACATATCTAGTCATTTAGATATTTTGAAAAAAAGGATGACTATCTTCTTTATAAAAACTCTTTATAGAAAGACTTTTCATACATGTCTCTGCTGCGAGGTGATATTGATATCGACTACTCAACTTACACTGCAAATCATTAGGTAAAAAACTGCTTAAATGCATAACCTTATATGGTAGATATGCTACTTGTATTTTTCTTAAACTTACCATCTTGAATATGAATTTAAAACAATAGTTAGATCCCCATAGTTTGTCCTCTGCAAATGGTGGAATAACATGTTGCGGAACTACTAAGACAAATCAAGGAGAAACAAATCCATGTGATGCTAATGTATGCCAAAAATTAATCTCACGAAATGATAATGAATGTATAAGTAAAAATAAAAAAAATGTATATAACTAACACCTTTATTACATAACTTACAGGTCAACACATTTAGGAGTGGTGAAGGGACATATGCAAGTTCATCATGCCCTGATAAAGGAGTCAGATTTGAGGCACATTTCAATCAAGCACTTGCACATTTACAAAAAAAATAACTAATAAAATGAAAAACTTATCTGTTGGCAATTGAAACAGCAAGAAGGCACTCAACATGACAAGTATGAATTTAATCCATGGGATGCGGACCTGTTTCAAGAAATGGAACTCAATGAGGTTAGATCTTCAAGCACTTGTTACATCATTTCAATTCGAGAACAAGAACGTTTAAAATGAAAAAATATTAAAATTGTACATCTACTTTCTTGTAGATTGGTGATGATGATAGCCCAAGAGATGAATCAAATCATCATGATTTTGACCATACATGGAATTTAGATGATCAAAATGATAACAGCAGTGGAAATCAGAACCAAAGTAACAACTATCATGAAAATGGCGACAATGAAATAGAAGAGATACATGAGGAAGATGTTGAAAATTTTCTAGAAAATGGTACAGCAAATAATGAGCAGACAAAGTCAGGAGTAAGCAATGAGGTTATGCCCGAGAAGGGTATGGAATTTAAATCAAGAGAAGAAGCTCATCAATTATTAAACATGTATTCTTTTGCAACTGGTTTCTCTATTGCCGTTGTTTCCACTTATAGAACATCTAGCAAAAACAGGAATAATGAGGTAACAAGGGTGACAAACAAGTGTAACAAGCATGGTCACAACACAGAAGCTGAAAAAGAGCAGCTCGTAGGACAGCGACAGTGCACATTGATTGTTAAGTCAGATTGCAAGGTTGAGATGGTCATTAGTGATAAAAATGGGATATGGCAGATAACTAACCTAATGCTTCAACACAACCATCCTCTTGATCCAGGAAGCAGATTTTTCAGGTCACATGTCTGCATGACAAAAGAGGAGAAAGCAATCATAAGAAGAATGAAGCAATGCAACATTCCCACAAGAAATATAGTATCTTTTCTAGCACACATGAGGGGGGAATGGACAAGCTACCATACAACAACATGAAAGTCTGCAACTATGGTACAAGCATGAACAGAGAATTGAAGAAGAGTGATTTAATGGAAGTACTAGCCTGGTTTAACAAGAAACAAGCTGAAAACCTAGGTTTTTACTACTCAATGGAACTAGATGCTGAAAACATGGTTCGAAGTGTGTTCTGGTTAGATGCAAGATCAAGGCAGTACTATGATTTGTATGGTGACTGTGTTAGTTTTGACACAACATTTCTCACAAACAAATACAATCTACGGTTTGCTCCTTTTGTTGGAATCTCCCCTCATGGAAAAACATATCTATTCGCATGTGCCTTCATCGTGAATGAGACAGCGAAAACATTTAAATGGCTGTTCGGGGAGTTCAAGACATGCATGGGTGGCAAACATCCACAAACAATAATTACTGATCAATGTAAAGGCATGCAAGCTGCAATTGATGTTGTTTTCCCAGATGCAATACACAGAACATGCCTGTTCCATGTAAAAAATAAGTGTGATGACAAAAATGGGCCAGCATTTCAAGCAAATGAGGGGTTGTATGAAGAAATGCATGTAGTAGACAACTCATTGACAATAATGGAGTTTGAAACTCTCTGGATGGCTATGATTGCAGAATACAAGGTGGAAGGTGTAAAATTCTTTAATGATATGTGGACATCAAGAAAAAAGTATGTTCCAGTATACTTCAAAACCAGCTTCTTCCCATTCATACAAACTACAACAATAAGTGAGGGGACTAATGCTCTGTTTAAGAAAGGTGTGGGTGCACAGTTCAGCATGACAAGCTTTCTTAGAGAATATCAGAGAATTTTGGACACTATCTGAAAGTGTAGTTGCCCCTATGTGTGGTTTTGGTGATTAATGACAATCCCTATGGACTAATGTTTTCAATGAGTTTTATATGAAGGAATATTCCATAGGTCATGATTGTAGTCTATGTGTTGGATTCAAGTATGGATGCCATGAAGATAAAGATATACCTTGAGTATTGGCATCAAGATCATCGAGTTGAAGAGAAGAATATGATATGATCAAGATCTTGAGAGTGTGATCTCAATAGAAGAATTCAAGATATATCTCTAAGAGGGTGTTATGATAGCCTCATTAGTTGATCTATGTTGACTAAGATTTAGAGCATGTAATCAAATTAAGAGTTTTTTATATACCTCAAGATATTGAGATGGAGCATGATAATATACATGGTTGACCTATACAAAGAGTAAAGAGTGATTTCAAGTTGGTCAACACATGAAGCATAAAGAATGTACCACATGATCTTGTGGTATGGTAAGCCTTGTCAATTATGCATCATGAACTAACCCATTATATATGTGTCTTTGCATTTTCTATATGGGATAGGTATCTTTTCATGGTTATGCTTCAAAAGTGAAGATCTTATATAGCCCATGAGAGGATGACATCAAGTGGTGATCGTCATCAAGGTTGAAAAGGGCAAGTTCAAGATAAGCATCTCGAGAAGATCATTTTCTTGAAGCTTGCCATCCATATTGGTGATAATGGACATGTGAAGATATGTATTAATGAAGCTATCCAATAATGGTGTATGGGAGAGAAAATTAGGAGCCTTCACGAAGCAACAATGATCAAGTGATGCTTTCCGGCTTGGATGGAGATTGAAGTGTTGTCATCAAGATCAAGCGGGATGCGCAACGCAAAGGTATGGCCTTGCTAGGTTTTCCTTTTACCGATCTCAAGGTGGTTTTTGGGAGACCGGGTTATAGGATACATAGCCACACTATTAAGAGGGGCTTTCGGTTGGGTAACTTGATCACATCGTCATAGGGAGCTCAATCCTTTGCATACTTTGCATATTCCTATTTTGTTGATTCTTGGTGTTTCTCCATGTGAGGTTCTTGAGCTTGTTTCTAGCTCTTCAACAATCCCAAGTTCATCGAAAATGGAATTCGTATGCATCTTCTATGGCGTTTTCGAGTTTGAAGGTTTTATTGGTTCTTCGTGTAGGGAGGCTTCTTACCTTTCTTTATTTGGTTCTATCCTTCTTTGCTGGACTATGATGTTTATCTGCACCATCTTTTAGGGCTTGTTGTCCTCGTCAAAACATGCCCAAGTTCATCGAAATCGGAGTCCAAACGCAAAAGTTATCGCCGTTTTCGTGTGTCCTGTTTGGTTCCAGCTGAATTCCGGCGGACCGAGTATGTGGCCGGAAATTCCGGCGACCGCCGGAAATTTCCGGCAAACCGCCGAAAAACTGTTCTGTATGCTATTTTAGTTTGTACCGGAACTTCCGGTTTTGACCGGAAATTCCGGCGGCTGATCCGGCGGCGCCGGTTTCGTCGCCGGAACGTGTTCGCCCAGCGCATCTTGCTTCCAACGGTCATCCCCCTTGAAGGGGTATAAAAGGGGGGCTTCTTCCCCAAAGTTCTAAGGCTCTTGAGCATGTTTTTGACCTCTATTGTTGACCTCTTTGAGCTTTCTTCCTCTCCCTTCCCTCCTATGATTCTTGCATCTTTTTGAAGGCTTTAAAAGAGGAGATCTATATCTACAATCCCCACCAATCAATTCCTGCTCTAAGTGAGGGGAACCCATTGGATCTAGATCTTGGAGTCATTTGTTGGTTTCCACCATTGTTCTTCCTCTCTAATTTCTCCCTAGAACTTGTTGCTTTGGTGGGATTTGAGAATGAAGGATTTGAGCACCCTTGGTGTTCTTGCTTTGCATTCTTGCATAAGCGTTGAGCTCTCCATTATGATTTGTTCGAGTGAGAGACCGTGAGCTTGTTACTCTTGGAGGGTGGCCTCCTAGTTGGCTTGGCAGTTGGTACCACGGTGTCCTCTTCGTGGAAGATTGTGAAGAGACCCGGGCTTCTTCTTCGTGGATCTTGTGAAGTGGTTGTGGAGCTTTCCATCTCCGGAGTGGAGGAAAAGCTAGCCATAAGGAAAGGGCCTATTCCTTCGTGGGATAGACTCGGAGAAGAAGGTGAGCCTCTGTGGCGCGTGAGGAATCCTTCGTGGAACCTCACACCTCTCCAACGTGACGTAGCCCCCTTCCCAAAGGTGGTGAACACGGGAATACATATTCGTCTCCGCATGCCTCGGTTATCTCTATATCCGATCTTACTTTCCTTGTGATAGCCATCGAGCTTGAAGTACTTATATCTTGCTTATCACTTGTGGTATATTTATCTTGTGCTATCTTGCTTAGCTTAATTTGTTGTTGGTGCACTTAGTTGAGCCTAGTGTAATTAGGTTTTGTGCTTGTAAAATAAACGTTAGTTTAATTCCGCATTATATCAAGCCAAAACCATAATAGTTTTGAAATTGCCTATTCACCCCCCTCTAGGCGACATCTCTATCCTTTCAATTGGTATCAGAGCAAGGTCTCTCCTTGTTTAGGCTTCACCGCCTAGAGTGTAAAGATGTCGGCTAGGAGTATAGTGCACAATGACACAATTATCTTTGATGGCACAAATTATGCTTTGTGGAGAAATTGCTTGCTTTGTAATCTTAGGACCTTGTGTCCAAATATTGAGCAATTTCTAGATGTAGGTTTTTCTCCTCCGATGGATCCTCAAAATCTATCTTTAGAGGATGAGAAAAATTTACATCTCGAAGCTCAAGTATCTAATGAGATTATTTTCTCTTTGAGCCCCACGGTTAATTTGTTCTTGACGATTGTAAAGCGCAAGTCGTCTCATGAGAAGTGGACAAATCTTAAAGAAATATTTGGTGGTTCCATTTCTAATATTGTCGGTGGTTTCTCCGAGGAGATATCTTTTCCTTCACATCATCAAGAGCTCCAAGTTGCTTCCACCTCCGGCCGCGGTGAGTTCTCATCCTCACCCACTTCACCAACGTGTGGCAAGACACAAGGTAAATATATGGTGAGTGGTGTTGGGAATTGCAATGTTGATATTGTGCTCGCTAATAATGATCCTTAATCTCTATCCCATTGCAATGTTTCTTCTTTGGACTTAAGCACTTCTTGCAACAATAATGTTATATCCCCTTTTGTTGCTAGTCCTTGTATATCATCTAGAAATTATTTGAGTACTAGTGTAGATGATATGCTTGATTTGCCGTGTTCCCATGAACAAAATGCTTCTATTTCCTCTAGTTGTTTATCTAACAATGTAGAGGAAATCAAACATTCTATGGAGCAAGACATGATCATGAATGAAGATTCAATAATATCCTCATCTTCATCCTCCCGTGCTCACATGTGCCGTATGGCAAGAGGATCAAAGGTATCTCCTACTTTGGATCCCAATATATCTTCTAAAGATAATAGCAATGATAATGATGACATTGATGAGGATACTAGTGCTCTCTTGCTTGAGTTGACTTTTTTGTGTACCTCTCTTCGTGGTAATAATAAGGCCGTTACTTGTCTCAAACACGTTATGGACACCATAACTAAACAAATGGGAACCATAGAGGAGTTGGATTTCCAACTTGATGATGGGAGTCAGAGATTTAATCTCCTTAAGCAAGAGCTTGCCGAGGAGAAGCACACTATTTGTCTCCTCACACAAAAAATTAAATCTTATGAGCTTGAAAAGAAAAATTCTATTAATGATGCTTGTGCTACTAACTCTACTTCTTGTGAAGCATCTACCCTAAAGGAGAACGTTGAGCTAAGGGCTCAACTTGAGTTGCTAACTAGCAAGTATAGGAAATTGGAAGAAAGTCATGAAAATCTCTCGGACTCTCATAATGATATTCTAATCTCCCATGATGGGCTAATGTTAGATCGTGAGGCAAGTATTACCAATGTAACATCTTGTGAGCCTCTCTTGGACATTAGCACAACTTCTACTCAAAATGCTATTTTGCCATGTGCTAGTCCTAGTAATCCATCTAGCCATACTATTGATAAACTTTGTGTTGGATTACTTGATTTGCCTTGTTGCTCTAACAATGGAGCTTCTACTTCCTCTAGTACTTGTATTTCTACTAACCATGTAGAGGAAATCAAAGAGCTCAAGGCCCAAGTCTCTTCCTTGAGGAATGACTTGGAAAGAGTCATGAAGGGAAATCCACACTCGATAATATTTTGAGTGTGCAAAAATCCCCTAATGATAAAAGTGGACTTGGATTCAACTCCAATAACAAGAACAAGTCCAAGAGAAACAATAAGAAGGACCAAAACCAAGTCAAGAATTCGGCCAAGATTATTTGCTTCAAGTGCAAGGTTTAAGGACATCATGTAAGATCTTGTCCATTGAAGAACAAGCACTTGAGTGGGAAGCAACAAGGGAAGCGGCCACAAGTACAAGGTCAAGCCCAAGTTGAAGTTAGGCCACTTCCGAAGAAGAATCAAGATAATGCTCCCCAAGCCAAGAAATCAAGGAAGAAGAGAAAGGGGAGCACTTGTTGCTACATATGTCGTGTGAAGGGGCACTTTGCCTCTTCATGTTCAAACGGTACCTTATCTAACCCTATCATTATTGATGATGATTATTCTCTTAGGAAGGATAAGGATGGCAATGTGTTTGCCAAGTTTGTTGGAACTCAAAGTGGTGTCAAGAAAAGAACCATTTGGGTTGCCAAGCCTATTGTGACTAACCTCTTAGGACCCAACTTGGTTGGGGACCAACAAGCTCAAACTTGATCAATAGGTATTTATGGAGGGCATTGGAGACTTGGCTAACTCATGAAGAATTAAGGGATCTTCATATATTATATTTTATCAAGCCAAGTCATTAGGATTATCATTTCCCTATCTTATATCCAATGTGCCTCTTCACGGTAACTTGTACTTAACTCATTTATTTTGTAAGTTACTTGCCCCCTTTACATGTTTTGGTTTTGTACCAAGTATGTGTTTGTATTTGGTGTGCCTCATGCTTGATTATTTTGTGTATTCAAGTATGTATAGGTGTTTGGCACATCATTTACTTGTGTGTTTTGCTTGGAGCCTCTAATGCATCTTGATGATATCTTATTTGGCTCTTTTCGAGTGGTTAATGGAACATACCATTTTGGGGGAGTGAAATGCCTCGCATCTCTCAAACCTTAAAATGTGTGAACATGAGTACTACCACTTAGTATTGATATTGCAAGCTTATCTAGTCACTATCTGGTGTGTCATACTCATGACAAGTTCAAATTCTAAATGTCCATTAATTCTCTCTAGTTGAGGTTGCTTTGCCTCTTATTAAGAAAAATTGAATATCACATTATGGGGGAGTGATATGCTACTTTTGCATATCACAATCCTAGGAAATGTGAACACATGAGGTAGTGCCACTTAGAGTTGATATTGTTGATTATATTGTTTCTAGATGGCATGTTCGCTCAAACAAGGTCCTATTTTTGTTAGAAGCTTTTATTGCTCGTCTTTTTGGGTCTTTATTTGAGCAATAAATTTCTTAATGCGGTCTTCCTCAAATACATATCTCTATATCTTTTTGGGAGACCATTTGCTTCAAGTTATTCTAATCATTTCTTTGCATGATTGTGTGACTAGATTGAAGTTATCAAGAATCTCTATCTTTGCATAGTGCTTTATCTTTTTATTCCTATCCTATGTTTTTTTGTGAAGATTTATCTTTAATATCCGTGCAATATACCATCGGAAATCAATTCCAATACACTCATTGTCTTCGACAATTGATATACTTATGTGTGGTAGCATTTATGGATCATCTTCACCTTGTATTTCACCTCTTATTGCCTTATTTTCTTTTCAAAAAATTGTTGTGGCTCCCATTGTCTTCCTTGGTTTTTTAACATCTCTTTGATAATGTTTTTGATTATTATAAAATGTGTTTTAGTGGAAGACAAACCTTTTCTTCTCGAAACCTTGTGCCATTGTGAAAAGTGTTAAGGGTTTGGTTTATTTGTTGAAACCTTGCTCTTTGGGGAGTTTGTTATCTCATTCTTTCTTCTCTATTTTATTTGCTTGAATGAGATAAATCGTTGAGTATTTTTGTTTTTTTTTCATCTTTTTGCTCAATAGTTTTTGCTTAGTTCATTGGTTGAACTTCGTAGAACAAATCTTGTGTTGATTTGATTCTTTGATATAGTTTGGGCAACAAATGTGTTTTGTCACACCTTGTATGCCTTCTTGAATATTTTGGTGTTTTTCCAAATTATATCTTCTTTGGATATTGAAATTCTCCATGTGTTTGCTTTCTTTGATCTAATATATAGGGTATACTCCATCAAATCCTTAAATGTCTAAGATGTGCATGAAATTCAAATTTCATCTCTAAATATGTACATATTTTTATGGAGTGTGTCCTATGTGTTGTGGTTAGTCTAACCACTTTGGACCCAATAAGTTTGGGGAACAAGATGTACTTGAATGTTGTTTTAGGTACATTGGAGATGCAGTGGATGCTTGTCTCGTCTATAAGGAAAGTGTTGTCACCACATGATAATTGGAGCCAAGCTAGGATAATCGAAAAATTCTTATCTACTACATCATACCATTGCTATCTCGGTAACAAGTATCTTATTCATGCATACTATTCTTTCATCCAATCTCTTGTAGGTTGCATCTTGGCATGAATTTATACGTTTGTAAATGTTGCGGTTCTTGTAAGGATCTTTGAAGGACTTCTTTATCCTTATTGCTTATGTGAGTAATTTGAGATGATGCATATAATGGGGAGTATATAAAATCATGTTCATGATTCACCAATTCCAAATATGCCTTCTAGAAATTTATTGCATATCAATTCCTCAAGGTAATCTCATGTGCAATATTGTTGAAATTGCTTTGAATCCTTCCTTTTGCTACTTGTTGCCTTTATCAAAGTATCCCAACTAGCATTTGTTCCCTTAGTGTTAGTTGTTATGTTTTTGAGGTTTTCATTTTTTTCTTTGGTGAAGTTCATTGATATACCATAAGAGAAAATAGAGCCATGGGCTATATATGCACTTAAGCTTGTCTTGACAAGTGTATTTATTTATATCTACTCCTTGTATCTTGGTTATGTTCTAAATAATATAGAGGGAGTGAGGATTCCATGTTTGTGCATATTGTATTCAAATACAATAATTAAAATTTATGCACGAACCTTGGGTAGCTTCCTTATTTCATTTAGAGCACTATTTGTCCATTTGATTTTTTTGGATCATTGGATTGCTTGCTTCATCCGTTGAAGTTTCTTCACCGTTTTATCCTTGTAGCAATCTTTGATCCTCAATATATCTTGATTTCCTCCAAATATTCATCATTGGATACGTGCATTTGAATTCACTCAAATTATGAGAAATGCACTCCTTGGGGATGAACTCATACTATATTGGCCTTCTAACTTTGTCATCCATTTTGGCACTTGTTGTCAATGGGGGAGAAGTTTAGAGGGTTTAAGGGAAATGGTTTTATACTTAAGATTGGTTTGTTCTTAAGTGTTTGCATTTCATGCATTTCATCTTTATTATGTTTTGCATGGTTGTATATATAGTGTAAACTCTCCCAAAGTTTATTCTTGACAATGTATGCAATGAAATTAAGGTTCATCACACATGCATATATTGTGGGGGAGTTTGATCTATATATGTCGGTTCTACTCACATCTCTTACATTAGTTGTAGTTTGTGTAAGTAGAATCAGTTTTGATATGTGCTAGTAGCTTTGTGTTACTTGACCATATCAAATGCAACCTCTTGTACACAACTTATTCTCGAATAAGGTACGTACTTGTTTCTAATATTCATTATATAAACCCTCTTGTTGTGATTGTCATCAATTACCAAAATGGGGGAAATTGAAAGTGTAATTGCCCCTATGTGTGGTTTTGGTGATTAATGACAATCCCTATGGACTAATGTTTTCACTGAGTTTTATATGAAGGAATATTCCATAGGTCATGCTTGTAGTCTATGTGTTGGACTCAAGTATGGATGCCATGAAGATAAAGATATACCTTGAGTATTGGCATCAAGATCATCGAGTTGAAGAGAAGAATATGATATGATCAAGATCTTGAGAGTGTGATCTCAATAGAAGAATTCAAGATATAGCTCTAAGACGGTGTCATGATAGCCTCATTAGTTGATCTATGATTGACTAAGATTTAGAGCATGTAATCAAATTAAGAGTTTTTTATATACCTCAAGATATTGAGATGGAGCATGATAAGATACATGGTTGACCTATACAAAGAGTAAAGAGTGATTTCAAGTTGGTCAACACATGAAGCATAAAGAATGTACCACATGATCTTGTGGTATGGTAAGCCTTGTCAATTATGCATCATGAACTAACCCATTATATATGTGCCTTTGCGTTTTTTATATGGGATAGGTATCTTTCCATGGTTATGCTTCAAAAGTGAAGATCTTATATAGCCCATGAGAGGATGACATCAAGTGGTGATCGTCATCAAGGTTGAGAAGGGCAAGTTCAAGATAAGCATCTCGAGAAGATCATTTGCTTGAAGCTTGCCATCCATATTGGTGATAATGGACATGTGAAGACATGTATTAATGAAGCTATCCAATAATGGTGTATGGGAGAACAAATTAGGAGCCTTCACGAAGCAACAATGATCAAGTGATGCATTCCGGCTTGGATGGAGATTGAAGTGTTGTCATCAAGATCAAGCGAGATGCACAAGGCAAAGGTATGGCCTTGCTAGGTTTTCCTTTTACCGGTCTCAAGGTGGTTGTTGGGAGACCGGATTATAGGATACATAGCCCCACTATTAAGAGGGGCTTTCGGTTGGGTAACTTGATCACATCGGCATAGGGAGCTCAATCCTTTGCATACTTTGCATCTTCCTAATTTGTTGATTCTTGGTGTTTCTCCATGTGAGGTTCTTTAGCTTGCTTCTAGCTCTTCAACAAGCCCAAGTTCATCGAAAATGGAATTCGTATGCATCTTCTATGGCGTTTTCGAGTTTGAAGGTTTTATTGGGTCTTCATGTAGGGAGGCTTCTTACCTTTCTTTATTTGGTTCTATCCTTCTTTGCTGTACTATGATGTTTCTCTGCACCATCTTTTAGGGCTTGTTGTCCTCGTCAAAACAAGCCCAAGATCATCGAAATCGGAGTCCGGACGCAAAAGTTATCGCTGTTTTCGTGTGTCCTGTTTGGTTCCAGTGGAATTCCGGCGGACCGAGTCTGTGGCCGGAAATTCCGGCGACCGCCGGAAATTTCCGGCAAACCGCCAAAAAATGGTTTTGTATGCTGTTTTGGTTTGTACCGGAACTTCTAGTTTTTACCGGAAATTCCGTCCGGCGGCGCCGGTTTCGTTGCCGGAACGTGTTCGCCCAGCGCATCTTGCTTCCAACGGTCATCCCCCTTGAAGGGGTATAAAAGGGGGGCTTCTTCCCCAAAGTTCAAGGATCTTGAGCATGTTTTTGACCTCCATTGTTGACTTCTTTGAGCTTTCTTCCTCTCCCTTCCCTCCTATGATTCTTGCATCTTTTTGAGGGCTTTGGAAGAGGAGATCTAGATCTACAATCCCCACCAATCAATTCCTCCTCTAAGTAAGGGGAACCCATTGGATCTAAATCTTGAAGTCATTTGTTGGTTTCCACCATTGTTCTTCCTCTCTAATTCCTCCCTAGAACTTGTTGCTTTGGTGGGATTTGAGAGTGAAGGATTTGAGCATCCTTGGTGTTCTTGCTTTGCATTCTTGCATAAGTGTTGAGCTCTCCATTACGATTTGTTCGAGTGAGAGACCATGAGCTTGTTACTCTTGGAGGGTGACCTCCTAGTTGGCTTGGCGGTTGGTACCGCGGTGTCCTCTTCGTGGAAGATTGTGAAGAGACTCGGGCTTCTCCTTCGTGGAGCTTGTGAAGTGGTTGTGGAGCTTGCCATCTCCGGAGTGGAGGAAAAGCTAGCCATAAGGAAAGGGCCTATTCCTTCGTGGGATAGACTCGGAGAAGAAGGTGAGACTCTATGGCGCGTGAGGAATCCTTCGTGGAACCTCACACCTCTCCAACGTGACGTAGCCCCCTTCCCAAAGGTGGTGGACACGGGAATACATCTTCGTCTCCGCGTGCCTCGGCTATCTCTATATCCGAGCTTACTTTCCTTGTGATAGCCATCAAGCTTGAAGTACTTATATCTTGCTTATCACTTGTGGTATATTTATCTTGTGCTATCTTGCTTAGCTTAATTTGCTGTTGGTGCACTTAGTTGAGCCTAGTGTAATTAGGTTTTGTGCTTGTAAAATAAACGTTAGTTTAATTCCGCATTCTATCAAGCCAAAACCATAATAGTTTTGAAATTGCCTATTCACCCCCCTCTAGGCGACATCTCTATCCTTTCACTATCCATGCAAGATAGGATGAACTGAACCATAATTCATCAAACAAGATAGTTCCACCAACAAAATTCTGCACTAAGTACTATATAGAAAGGCAAGCACATGAGCTCTACAACTTGGCAATATTCATAAAATTCCAGCACATACTTAATGGTGTTACAAGACTGAACATTAGAGAGGAAACAAGAAGGAAGATCTATGTGCTATTTCAGGCGCCCAACTATCCAATTAAAGAACACATACAAACAAACTACATAGTGCAAGTTAACTTGGAAACAGAGGAGTATTCTTGTATATGATGCAGGTTTGAAAATGATGGCATTCTGTGCTCACACATTCTGAAAGTAATGCTACACCTAGAGGTGGATAAAATACCAGATAAGTACATAATTGAAATATGGAGAAAAAGAGACAAGAAACTGACCTACTACACCCCCGCCCCGCAGGAAATTGACAATGACTGCCTCAAATACAACTTGCTATCGAGGAGACTAACTCAAACAGCTTCGAAAGGATCAAAGAGCAGGAAGAAATGTCAATATTTGCTAGAACAAGCGCAAAGAATAGAGGACCACATGGATGCTATGGACAGGACTGCTGAAGACACTGCTGAGACCCAACCAATTGCTCAGCAAAGGTCAACAAGGACAGTATCAAACTTGTTTAATGCATCACTGCAAGAGGGCACCAGTTCAACTATTGAAATCCTAAACCCTGATCATGCTCACACAAAAGGGCGCCCAAGGATGTTGACAATAAAGGAGAAGATAAAGTCAAATAAGCTTTATAAATGCAGCCATTGTGGTAGCACTACACACACGAAGAAAAACTGCACAAACAAGCACCTAGTCTACAACTGGCAGAAACCCAAAAGAACTAGAAAATCGAAACCTACAGAAGCAGGTAGCGACCACCATTCTTAACCAAAAAACTCCATTACGAAAAAATATCATAGCAAGGCATATTTAACTACAAATTATGTCCCTTTTGATTGCAGGAACAGAGTCTCCAACAAAAAAATCAGCAAAGAAAGAGAAGAAAGCCAAGGAGGCAGTGGAAACAAATCAGGAATTTCAAAAAGAAAGTATCCCAAATCACTGCAGCGAAGAAGCGTCTGCGACAACAATGTAGTTGTCAAAAACAAAAAATATTTGTTCTAGCCCCAAATTAAGTGTAATAATGAGCAAATGCTACAAAAGGTGCATGTATTGGGAGACTTTTATCCAGGCATGTTATATTGTGCTACAAAGATGCCCACATATAGTGGAAAATATTCGAACCTGATGATCTATATCAGCGAGAACATTTATTTTAAAACCATGGATGATATATATTTACATCACTTGAAAAAAGAGGTTTGTTGAAAAACAAATATTGATGGTTCAGAGAATTGTTTTAAAAATACTACACCAAACCTTTCATGCTTGTTCTATGTCATGTAGATGCAAAAAACTTGAAGCGGAAAACATAGCGTGGAAAATGAAAACCGGTGGATAAAACTCGTAGCAGCTTATAACATGAGGTTGGGTGAAATTGAAAAGATGATACTCAAGATCATAAAACTACATGCTAAATCACCATAGTTTCAATACTAAAACAATGACGAAAAGAAAAGTAAATGGATCCTCCTCCTTTACCCGGGCTTGGAACCGGCTATCCAAATTTAAAATCTTCTTGGATAGGCGGAGTTACCCACAAAAAAACCTTCCCCGCAAATAAATGAAGAAACTAAGAGAAATAAAAACGACAAAAAGAGATAACAATGACCAAGGAAAAGGATGCACAAATGAGGACATGGCAAAAAACTACAGAAGTAAAAGAGAAACATATGTAAAAGTACCTAAGGATTGAGGAACAAAAGAAAAGTAGAAAATAGCAACACTGGAGAACAATATAGTCCGAGGAACAATACTGAGATAACTGATAAAAAGGAAGAAGAACAAAACTGAGAATGAGAATAATAACAACGAATAACAGAAGAGGAACTAAGATAAACAAAAGAGAAGAAATAATGAAGAACTGAGAGTTCAAACTGAAATAATGAAAAACAAGATAATGAGAATGGTAACACCGAATAACCAAAGAGAAACTGAGAAAAAAAGAATGAATGATAAACTGAGAATGGAAACTGAAATGATGAAGAACAAGAGAATGAGAAGAGCAAAGCAGATAATCAAAAGAGAAGAAAGAATGAAAAACTAAGAATGCAAAGCAAAACTGAGAAAACTAATAAAAAGGAAGAAGAACAAAACTGAGGATGAGAATGATTACACTAAGATAAACAAAAGATAAAAAAGAATGAAAAACTGAGAATGCAAACTGAAATAATGAAGAACAAGATAATGAACAAATGAAGAATTAATAGAACTTAAACAAACATAAAACAAAGCAGCAGAGTTAACTGAAGCAAGAACAAGAGTGAGAAGACTAAAGTTGAATGAAAAACCGAAGAACAGATGAATTCAAGAAACAGAGAAATAGAGGAAATCATGACTAAAATACTAAACTACTTAATACATAAAGACTAAAGAAATTAGGCTGCATACTGAAATGGCTGATAAGGAATACTAAGAAAATGAAAATACGAAAGAAAAACAAACTAAGATACTAAAGAATAAGAAAAACAATGAATGAATGATGAAAAATAGCTAATTGCTAGAAAAAAAAAGTAAACAATATATGACTGAAC
This sequence comes from Avena sativa, assembly GCA_916181665.1. NCBI lineage: Eukaryota > Viridiplantae > Streptophyta > Magnoliopsida > Poales > Poaceae > Avena > Avena sativa. The sequence goes on along the minus strand of OV702283.1, from coordinate 356,217,445 downwards.
AATATATGATAGAATATAAGACTAAAAGATGCTAGAAAAAAAATAAGAAACTAAACAATTGAAAGGAAGATTAAATCAGAAAATGAAGGAAAGAAAGGAAAGCTGAATAATGAAGAAAAGCTTAGAAAAAATATATATCAGTCCGTATACAATTTACACAATATGATAAGTAAACAATATATGACTGAACAATATATGATAGAATATAAGACTAAAAGATGCTAGAAAAAAAATAAGAAACTAAACAATTGAAAGGAAGATTAAATCAGAAAATGAAAGAAAGAAAGGAAAGCTGAATAATGAAGAAAAGCTTAGAAAAAATATACATCAATCCATATACAATATACACAATATGATATATATATATATATCATACCAGAAATATATGTAAACAGTACGATGGTCCATATTATTTCTAAATGGCTTCCTACTTGTTGATGAATACAATGGTGGTCCATTCTACATGATATTGCTTACGAGAAAAAACAAAATATGCGGAATCATCTTCACCACAAAAAGCATCAGCTAGCGGGATATGCACATGGACGCGCAACAACCATACAGAAAAGCTTAGATTGCAAGAAACAGGCAGAACACTACTCATGAAGATGAACGCTTCGCATCAACAAATCGATATATCCAGTACTATAATCGAGCATTTGACAAAATATATATAAACAAAAGAAAATTAAAAACTGCAAGCTATAACACAATAACAAACAATAAGAAATTATTTAGATTCTAACAAAATACCTAACTACCGTAATTAAGAACCAGAGACTTGTCTTCTTGATTCCTTGGCAGAAGTAAAGCTTGTTTGCAAGGTGAATTCTAATATTCACAATATCAATAGTGCTAAAGAAACGATGCATATCCAAATCGGGCTTAAAAATTTCCATGAACTTCATTGTGAAAACACCACAGTCATCACTGTGAACACGAAAGTGGAGAAAATGTAAAAATAAAAGAACAAATACAAAAAATAAACTATATTAAAAATTGCTGATAACTAACTAACTAACTTACAGATTGTTTTGCTTAGGGACATTGGCATAAATGACTCCAAAGTTTCTGAAAATATTGTCTTCGCTATTGAAAATTAGCTTCCAAAGTTTGGTGAAATTGTTGATCTAGAGGAAACGGAAACATATCTAACTTTAATATAAAACAAAAAATAATAGATTAAAAGACATGTATATACACGGCTACATCGAAGCTTACAAGACGTTTCTTTATCGAAGTATGGAAGTCATCATCCTTGTTATAAAGAGAATCGAGAAAGATGAAAGATCTATACTTGAAATCAACACAAAAGGTAAACCAATGCCGCATCCGGCGGATCGGGAAAAACAGCTAAAAAAAAATAGATAAGACAAACAAAATGCAGAAAAGTGAAGTAAAAAGCAGAAACATAAACAAAAGATAAAATGTCTAAGACTCATACCCTGTCAGATAGTTCCAAACGCTTGCCTTTGCTAGCTGAGGAAGCACCTAAGAAGGCCTTGGAAACAAATGAATAATGTTCACCATTTTCGTATTCCAGGATACACTCCTGCAAAAAAGAAAAAAAGTTAAACAAGAAATGAATACAATGCATATTTGGTACACAAAAAGCAAAAAGAATGAAAAGGAATAGAAAAAAGATAGGAACTAACACCAACAAGGGAGAAGAAGTGGTGCCTCCTAGATTTAGATGGGTGGTTATCCTCGAAAAGTTTTCGACAGAAAACTGGAATCAAGAAATTATCAACATGACCATAGACCATTAGTGATTGACCTAAGGATATGTAACTGCAATGAACCTTGGGGTACTTCATAGCATACGACCTACAAAAATGACAAAAAAGTATCAATGAACCATGCGCAAAAGAAACAAAAAGTAGAGAACATACAAAAAAGAGTGAGGTATATGAGAAACTATACTTTTGAATTCCTTGGGTGTATGCCAAATCTACGATTGTGAAATAGTTCTTAATATCAAGATCTGACACAGGGAAACGACCATTCTGAACCAAGGGGAGAACCAAAGAATTTTTAGGCTGCAGAATAACTAAATTATCTTTCACAGTCATATCTTCAAAAGAATGTTGAGACAAATCAATGAAATTGTCTTCACTCTTGTCGTTGTCAGATTTGCTTCCTTTCTTTCACTGCAAAACAACACTGTTATATGGTTCATCCCCTTTCTTAGCTAACTCGGCTTGTCTAAAACTGAAACTACTTGCCCCAGTAATCTGCACTTCTGGAGTCTGAACAATCTGTGGCAAAAGATAAAAAGATACTATATGGCTCAAAATAGGTGAAGTTTAAACGAAAGTAGGAGCAAAAATATATTACAAGTATGAGACTAAACAAAATGAACAATACACAATGAGCACAAACAGAAAACTATACCAGCTGAGGTTTCGAAGAGTAATATACAACAGGGATAGGGGCTCCTTTAGATCCATTAACATTTAAGATTCTACCGAATTGATGGTTTGATAAATTTCCTACTTTGGAAGTACAAGTAGCTTTGGGATCCTATGGCGAAAAATTAAAATCAAATCATGCTAAAAAAGAAGCAATGAATATGGTCATAACATAAAGATGGTTACAAGAAAACCAAAAATTTACTAGTCACCTTAGTACTTAGATTTGGGGAGAAATTGATCCGAGAAATAGGAGAGCTCATGTATAAGGAAGACCTGGTATCTTTCACACCAGCTAGATAAGTGTTCAACAATGGTAAACCTTGCTCTTCGGGTAATAACTGTGGCAATGAATCTAACTTTAACCATTGGTTCAATTGCAGGAGCTAATGCAAAAAAAAAATGAATACACACCAATGAGTTATAAAAAAGAGGACAACGTTATTTTAGGAAAAATAAAGAAGTATGAAATATCACATAACCAAACTAGCATGCAAAAAAATACAGAAAAGAAAAGGCAACAACAATATGCTTTCACCTACCTGTATTGAAAGTACCAAGCACAGCAGCCTTGGATGACACATAATCAGGGGTTGCTGGCTTGCTGCAGAAATAAAATTCAGTAAAAATTGGAACTATGTATATAAAGGTGAAATAAAAAATAAATAATTTTAGTAAAGCTAAACTATACAAAAAAAGAGGGGCATACCAGGATTATTAACAAATTTCCCCCAAGTTTGCTACTTCCTGATACTTTCAAGAAAGCATTCGGACTAATAAAATCCAATTTGCTTGCAATATCACTCTGATGTACACAAAAATAAACACATGCATGTAATGAGACCACAAATAAAAACTCTACTTCACCAACCTCGAAGAAAATGTATAAAAGAAAATGAAAAAAATGTACTTTACAAGAAACGTGCTTGCACCAACCTCGGTTACATCATGATCAAAACTGCACTTATCTCGACCTACGTAGAAAAAACAAACACGAATAGGGAATAAAACATACTAAAAAGTACATAGATAAATGACATGGCATAGGCAGAAGTTAGGAACGGAGCAATAATACCTAGCACATTGGTGGGCTCACTTGGAGCATGATCAAAAGATTTAGAAACCATCAAAACATTCAGCACATTATTGACCATCAATTCACACTTCTGAACAGATTGTAGATTTGCAAAATGAGCAGACTGAATAGATTCAGCAACGCCATCAATAATCTATAGATAAATCAATAAATTAAGTCATGTAAGGCAAATGATCTTGGACAACAAGATAAAAAGGAAAAGATACAATACCTTGACATCAAGTGATTTTCCAAACCTTTTGTGCAAACTAAGCTTAAACCCCCCAGAAAAACATGATTCAAACTGCTCAGCTGAAGCATCATTTTCGCTTTTGCAATATCCAACATCTCCAAACTATAAATAAAATGGAAATTAGTGATGCCTTGAAGTTGAAATGATCTTACATAATAGGTTAACAAGCAAAAAAAATGGAAACAGAACCTCTCTGTAGCAATGTGCAAGGTTTTTCTTCAACTGCCTCTTCCCAAAAATATTCTTCTTCTTGTAGTCTAGTTCAGAAAAGAACTTCATCAAATTCCCTTTCCAGACAGAAATCCTAGGTACACTCTGATCGAGCATTCTAACACCAAAATCCAAGGAATCCAGATAATACACCTGAACCACAATATAATGCAACTATTAGTTTGCCGTTGATTAAAAGTAAAAACTAAATACAGAAGGTAAGATGAAAGAATGATAAGAAAGAAGCTCACTGCAAGAGCGTACTAGAAGAACTCAAAAGATTTTGGCTTCTTTCCATTCAATTTACAAATTCTATTGAATTTTGAAACTCCAGAAATAAGATGTTCATACACGAGCAAACAAAAGTCAACACCAATGGCAGAAGATGGTTCATCAAGAATGGACATGTAGTCTGTGTTTGGATACTCATCCATGGTAGGAAGAAGGAAGCGATTTAATGCGACAACCATGAAGCAAACAAATATCTCTTTGTCAGTTAATATTTGTTTAGATTTCAACTTGTTGCCAAAAAAGTGATGTGTGGAAGCTCTGTCGACCCAAACATAGACATGATAAATTTAGCCCCGCCTTCGCTATCTGGGATAGGGACAGAGCCACTGTTTGGCAGTCCGATGACATGATGGACAAATTCCTTGGATATTGGGATAAACTTGCAATCATCAACAATAATATAGGATGAAATAGGATCTAAGCAGCTAGCAAGCCAACGAACAAAAGCTGAAGGAATTTCAGATTTCTCAAAGAACAAAAGACAGCCAAAACCAAAATTCCTTATAACTTCCTTTCGACGATTTGACAAAGAATTAAGAACATCCCAGTAGTACTTGATAGAGTAATAAGTAAAATCATCCCTGCCAATAACATGCCCCTTGATCCTTTTATTCTGAAAAAAACACAACAACAGACAACTCAAAAAATCTATGACTATTAGGAACATGCCATAATACACAAATATGAATTCAAGCATATATAAAAAAGCAAAAGAAAATCCAACCTGCGCCGACAGATCAGAGTGACAGTAGAAATTTGAGAAATTATTCTTCAGAGATTTGATAGCCTAATAAAAAAATCAAAAAAATAGGATAATCAAAAAAATACACACAAAAAATATAAAGGATAAGCAAAATCAAGCTAATAATTTCCAAAAAACAATTGTTTGGAGCAACTAACCTCTTTACAGAAGAACTCAAATAAAGCATCATCTAAATGTCTTTTTCGGCCTGGCCTTGCATTCTCCTGATATGGAAGGGAAAAACAGTTATGGCATACCACCTACAGAAAAGAGAAGAAAAAAATAACGCAAAAAAGCGAAAAAGAGGATAGAATATGGTACTTTGTCACTTGATGAAAAGCCATGATCAAGACTTTCAATATAAGATACTTCACAATCAGGTTCATAATCCGGCGAACGACATAGTCTTGAACTTCCTATTGATAAACCATCACCAAACCTCCTCGTGTTATGATCACTGAAAAAAGACAAGTGATAAGATATCTCATACTGAACCTAGCAAATCAGACCATGTAACCACTCCATAAAAACCTTATACAAAAGTTATCAAACTGAAAGAGACATCATATGATCAACAAAAGCATAACTACAAACATACAACTCAGAACAACTAACCTAGTCAATCAAAAACATGTAACCAAAAACATTAGCACAACCTGGATATGAACTAAGAAACATGATAAAGTGAATGGAAAATGTTCAAAATAGCCTATATATAAACCTTTTCACATGAATGAATATGAACAGCCACATCCCTACTCCGTCTAACTAGTATTTTGAAATGATCATGTTTCAAAGTGTGCTGTTACATGGCCTCAACAGAGAGTCAGAGACACGACAGATATCACTGAAAATAGAACATATCTCACTCAAAAATATCGTCCATCAATATCAAAAGCACTACCATACATCATAAAACTGATACCGGACATGCATATAATAGTGGGCAACATGAACGTGGTATGTGCTAGTGTGAGTTAGGCTATCTCATAAGCAGCACATTAGGTGCAGTGAGTGTACATGCTGTTTGTACAAAAACGAGGCCACAACTCTGAAAACAAACAAGCCGAACAGAGCAAATGTAAAAAATCCCCCAACCTATCTCTGGCATGTTCTTCTTTGTCAAGAATTCTAACATCAAAAGTACAATCACTTCACTGCCAATCATAACAGAGGGCAAAAGCATACTGTATTTCCTATCAAATAAACCAAAATCCTAATGTACTCAACATCCTTGCGCAAAAAAATGGTGTACGGATGTAAACAACAGCTAAGTTAATCAATAGCTGTAAAAAATAGCCGCTGCATTTTAAATTGAAAACAGTTAGTTGTTCAATACATCCAATAAGCTACACTAATAGCGAGCTCAAACAAAAATAACATCGGAAAAACTGAACCAAATGAGGACAAACTCCCTAACACCAAAATATGAGCTCTCCAACTACATCTGCCGCAATCCCTACAAAAAATAGGTACTCCTACCGCAGAATCAACACAACCCTACACAGAGCAAAAGACTACAGCAGTTATGAAATTCAGTGTATAGGTCACTTCATTTTCAGATACTGGTATTGAGGTATATACTTGCTAAAACGATACCCAAACTTATGTTACTATAATGTAGTATTTGACATGGAAAAAAGCTCAAATGAGAAATGTGTGTATCTAGACATGAGTTGTACTGGCTGTCTACCTAAAATCCCAATAACAGAGGAGCCAAATAGTGACCCATGGCAGTGAACCTATCTACCTGCACCATTGAAACTAGCTACAAATCAGAACACGCACTGCTATAGCCACAAATTCAGGGAAAATGACACACGCACTAGCTACAGCCACAAAATCTCTCACATGTCGTGCTCCACGCACTAGCTACAGCCACAAATTCAGGGGAAAAAGGAAACACGCACTAGCTACAGCCACAAAATCCGTCACATGTCATGCCCCACAAAATAGCAGCAGCGTCCTAGGAAAAATCCCCATTCCAAATCGACGGACAGACTGAGATCTAAAAAATCAGAACAAAACTACAATAGATGGTATTAGCAGGGAGGAGGTTGGATGAATACCCATCACGGCGGTAGCGTGCTTGCGTTCCCCGCTGCCGAATCGAAGATCTCTTTTCCGGTCGACGAAGAGGGACGCGAACTGCTGCTCTCTCCAATCCAGCTATAGGCGGCTCCGCAGGGGCGCCTCCCTCCACCTGATGAATCACGGCCTCGTGAACCGCCACCCCCTCCGGCAACGGTTGAGCTAGAAGCGGCGTTGCCACTGACATCGCCCCATGCCTCACGCCTCTCCTTTTCTCTGGAGAAACACGAATGGATAGAGCCGTGTGGCTTTCCCCAGATCGAGCGGAAAAGAAAATTCAAAAATAAAAAGACACTCAAGCGATGGAGAAAAAGAAAAGAGAGACGCAGAGATTCGGACAGAGATCAACGGTTGAAAAACTGTCAATTGCAAAACAGATAGCTGTTTTTTAGGAAAAGTGAAAATTTAACATTAGAGGTGTACATATGATCTTGCAAACTATGCTTCGCTCGAGACTGAATTATTAAGCAGCAAATTGAGGAATTATATAGACTGTTTCAAGGAAACTATTGTTCTCCCAAGTATATCTTATAGTTGAAGCATGTCCTATTTTAAAATTATGCTTGTAAGTGTAAACAAAAACTGGTCTAATATCTATGATGCACACATGGAAATCAAATCTAAAGCAGCCATCTAGTGAACACAGATAGTTATACTTACAGCACTACTTCCATATACTTAAGCAATTTGGAACGTGATCTCATTGCACCTGCTGGCATCTCAGTGTTATCGAAAACAGATAATGGTTACAGCCAATTAATATGATCTCCCTTGCAGGTGGCATCTCAGTAATTTCATTGTTTTTCTGAAACCTGTAGTCGCATAGGTGCATATGTACCTGGTCGGCACAATTGTGCTGCCACTCCCGGTCATTCTTCTGAGTAAATGGCATGCATATATAGGTTCATCTTGTAGCTTTTTTTTTGATAGCTACCTTTTTTTAATCTAGGTAGTTATTGATAATTACCTAGATTGTGATTTCTTGCAACATGGTGAGGGAATTATGCAGATACAAGGATATTAGTTAGTGCAGAAGTCAATAGGAATATCATTCAAGATGACACACATGATTCATAATCAAAAATTTGTGGGATGGACCCGTCATATATTAATTAGTATTCCTTCCTAGAAAAATAGTCAGGCAAGGGTATGAAAATGTCTGCATCAATAACTACCATAGCTCTTTGATGTGTACAACTATAAATGATTATAACAGTAAATTAGTATAAAAACACTCTACACTACGCTGACATTTCATTGATTGGATGCAATTGAGAAAGACATGGATATAATTTGCAGCTGACATATGCATTAACATAGGACCATTGAATCCCACGTTAAACCATCAGATCTGTTTTTCTAGAGTTCTTTAGAGTTAGAACTATGCAGAACACATTCAGACATAAAGTTTCAGACATTATACAAATCAAAATCATAAGCGATGGACATAGAATCACCGATGCAAATTTGAAGACATGGCAATGGACCTAGAATTACCGGTGCAAATTTGAAGGCATGAACCTTAGCTGTTAGTGCTACCATCTCAGGTGAATTCTGTTCTTGGAAATCTCTATCTCTACCGTCTAAAAAAGAATTGGGTGTTACGTTTACTGCCGGTTACCGCTACGTCGTCTTTTTCGTCGCTCTCCCGCACCTCTTTCGTCGCCCCAAAAAAAAAAAAGACAGAACCGCACATACGCCGTGATCCTCGCGCGTCCAGATCCTTCCCCTCCCCGCCTCCATCGCCCACATCTCGCCTGCCCCTGGCTACTCCCATACCGTCCCTACCGCTCCTCTGCTCCGACGCCACCGACCCGGCTGGGATTCCCGGAGACCGCCGCCACCCCATCATGTGAAGATCATTGATCGTTGGGGAATCAACATAGTACGACTCCAAATCATATGCGCCATGCTCAATCAGATGATGCACCTGCTGTTTGAGGCATCTTGGCTGGGTAGATGAACCGTGAAAGGGAATAGGCAAATAGAACATGGAGGAGTCAGGCATCGGCAACGGTTCCTGCTCTGCGCCATAGAGATGGATCAGATGGGTACGTCCTCCTCCGATCTGATGTTGGCAGGCAGATCAAGGCAAATAGACGAGAAGGAGGAGGAGGAGTACCACATCTAGAGTCTCCCGACCTACGCGGGCCGGCCGGTTTGTGGCTGTCGTGTCTGCATCCTCTTTGTTCATGACGAATGCTGAATCCCCAAGGTAAGATCCACTAATTCATTGAGAAATACTTCAATCTCTCAATGCATATCATGGAGGCACGAGGTCTTCCATGCCGTGACCATCCTAATCGATATCTCTGACCCATCGTGCACAGGTCACACAGGGTTCCGCCTCCGCGGTGTCGTCCTGCCTGCTTCCGAGCCATTCACTCGCTCCCCGGCCCTGCCTCCAGGAAACCGAGATTTGGCGGGAGCACACCACTGGCAATCGTCGAGGGTGAACCTCCTTGGACCATGGTTTCGTGTTCTGGTACGTTTGCCTCTTTAGGACAACTCGTAATTTTATTTCTCTGTGAACTTCACACAGCATCCACGCATGATCTGGATTCACCGTCTACAATATTTGCATAACATTCACCATTCACTACAGGAGAGTAGAAGGGAAGTGATGGAGAATGACAGAGGTATGCTAAGCTTGATACTTGTGGTATCATATATTTGAATGCCAAAAGAATACTGAAGAGCAAGAATCAACACAAAAAAAGTATGAGCGTGTCATGTATGTGCTTGCCAATTTTTGTGAACCCATACTGGATTTATGTTTGACATGGCTCACATACACGCATATATGTTATATGTCTAAAAATGAAGTGTTGTTGCTAAACATGTTTTAGTCATGCTTGCCCAATCCTTATGTAGTGATCATTTTCTCAAATAAGTTGGTCCTAATACTTAGACAGATAACTTATGTCTCGTTTACCATATTTAGTTGATTTGTGCCTGTACTTGTAAGATGTCCGTTTGAAAAATTTTAAAACTAAATTTTGCCGTCGAGTCAAATATAGTTTTGTCAATAATTATTGACCCCGTAGAAAGTCTGTTACTCCCTCCGAACCATATTAGTTGACTCCACTTTGTCTAGATATAGATACATCTAGACTAGATACTTAACTAGATACATATGAATCTAGACAAAGAGTCAACTAATATGGTTCGGAGGGAGTATTACAAAGAGAATATGAAAATATAGTTGATGCAGAAAATAGTGCCCTTCATCGATGAAAATAAACAAAAGGCTATTTCAGTTCAATTCAAGTATGCTCATCATATTACGACTGAATATTAACATGCCAATGTTGCCTGATGTTGTTTGCCAGTCATACTTAACAGTCTTTGGATGTTGTATTTTGAAATGGGTGATGGCCTACTTTCCTTTTTCTTTTGAAACTGGGTGGTCTACTTTTGTTACTGCATAAAAAATGACACATGAGTAGTGGTTGGTGTTCAGGTGAGAGATTCTGCACACTAAAGCTTAATCATTCATTATGTTTTTTACCTTTTACACTTGTAGTCCAAGAACTATGATTCACTCCAAAGACATCACCACGAGCCATGTACAGACATCGATATTTCACTATTCTTGAAAATTAGACACTGCTTACCTGTGTAAAATTCTATCATGTATAAAGTTCTTGCCTATTTATAAGCACATGGTCGCTTGTAGTAGCTTTTCTCTTATATTGGAATGTTGACCGCTTTGCTTTGTGCAAGTAGGACTTCAGATGATCTTATAATCATCTAATTACCTTTCCCATTTATGGATTCGACTAACTGTCCTGTACTTTTCAGAGATTGCAATAATTTTGAGCATAATATATTATATTATTAAAAATAATTTATTTGATTATTCACAGGTGTTATCAGTCATTCTTTTATGGTACTTAGGTCGCTTGGTCCTGACTGTGAAATTGGCTACGATGGCGACGATCATACAGTGTCGGGGAGGTTGCCTCTCCTAAGAAACCAAGCCCACCATGGTCCAAACTATGTTGAACCTAACTTACCTCCCAGGATTGATTCATGTACTGAGTGAATATTAGATGAGGTGAGATGCTTCCCAATAATTAGCTCTTCCTTCTTCACACTGGTTTACTTTCAATCTATGCACTGTTCATAAAGCCTTGCAATTGTTGTTTTTCAGGTTCATAAATAGAGTAAGTTTTTTTCTGTCCGAGTTCTTATAGCAGGCAGCCAGGCACGGACTAACCAGTCCTACTGTTCAAATAACCAATTTACTAAGTCATAGTATAGAGAATGGACATGGTTTTGAAAGTATCTAGAGTCTAGACTCTTTTGTTAGCAACAAGGCCTGCAATCCAACGCTTCTTAGAACCACTTTTGAATCTAGAGACAATGTCACATATGGAGAAAGAACCAGTTATCCTGCATTACGTAGTTGTTTTAAGCAGTGGCACGCCTGATGGCTGGGTCAAGGAAATGTCATACTTTTTCACCATTCAGTGGAGAAGTGTGAAGGGCTTGCATGCATAGAAGAACGTGTTGTTGATTGGTAGGTACAATTAGCTGAATTATGACTTGTTTTCTTTTGTTTCATTTTCTCTACATTTGACTTGTGTAGATTTTCATCTTATGGGTTCACGTAAGCAACTTTTATGATGTATTTAGCATCATCAAGAAAATAGTTGATTTAATGCTTCAACAACGACGCTGAGTAATGACATTCTCATTGCAGTATACATACAACAAGTGCAAGCCTGCTGACCCTTCTTAAATAAGAAAACAAGTGTGATGGTGTCAAGTTCATTTTGCTCTGCAATCAATATATGCTAATCGCTTTCTTATTCACATAAATTTCATTAGTTGAAACCTCTTATCTAAATCAAGTGTAGATTAGACATATATTCTAGGCAGTAAATGGTCCATTTCCATCTTCATCAAGATTTTAAGTAACCATCTGAACCGTTTACTTTCATTGTCAAAATAAATATGTTTGGCCACTGTGATAAAAATGCCTTTGTTTCTACTGGCTTCTGGTAGCATGGTTAATCCGAACTTGTGTGGCAAACAGACCTTCTAAATAGCAGAGTGTGTTCTCCAATTGTTCGCTTGACACTTAATTATATTGCTTGTGAGATCTTTATGTTTGTAATTCTGCATCACTGTGGATCTAAGCAAAGGCGAGGGTGAAGATAACCATCCCTCGAAATTCTAAAAGCAATTTATGCAGTTTGGTATTCCCGTTTCACTTTTTAGATTGTGAAAATTTCATGTTGTTCCTTATCTTGTGCATTGATTCAGGTTTGTAGGGTTTCAAAATAAGGAGGGTCAATGATGATGTTCAATAAGATACATTTGGGAAGTCAAATAAAGCATTCATGAGATCGCGCAAAGTAGGTTTCAGAATTACTGTCGGCTCCCCTAGATTACCGTCCCCTGGATTATAGTTGGCTCCCATGGATGACCACCTCCTCCCTAGGCGCCTCCTGGTCTCCTCCATTGGCTGCAGCACTGGCTTTCTCACATATTCGTGAGCACACACCCTGACCTCTGCTGCAGAAACAGATTAGGCGGCTGTTGTCGGCGAGGCTGGGAGTGGACAAACTACAATTCTGCCCCCACTACTCAGGCAAGTAACCCCTCATCCTTAAAACTTCATGTTTTATTTTTACAGGTCGTTGGATCCATCGACATAGCCCCACATATCAGCTTATGTCTGATGTAGAATAAGTAAGTGTTTTTTTTGTAGTTCTAGCAGCAATAATACGTTGACCGCATAGAGCCAAAGGAAGGAGATCTGGTCTGCATTGCATCAAGCGGCATCAGCAAGTCAAACACCGGATAAGTGCTTAACTTTGGTGCCAACTGACTTACGCGTCCGGTTCGTGCAGATATAAACCTACAATTAACTGTTTTCAAAATAATTTGTGGTCATTTAGTAAAAGTACTACTAACAGAATATGTGTTACATGTCAGTGGTAGTTTAAATTTCATATACTTTATTTTGAATGATAAATATTTAATTTAAATCCTCTCAAGTTTGATATTAGAAAGATTTGCAGTCATTCATAGCAAAAGCACTGTGCATGATGAAAGTCGTATTGCTTTGTAGGATCAGCTAGCTTCTTATCCATGCCTTAAATTTTTGAACTATGCTGGTTGTGTTAACTCAAAATTAGTGTTGTTGATAGTTCAAATTTTGGAATGGCGTCAAAACAAAATCCATGGAAGCGAGCCCCTGTTGCTGGTATCACCTATTCTCTGCCACAATCCAAAAAGGAAACAGGTTCTGTAGGCCTACTTGGGAGTCCCTCTACATCAATCTATGTCTAAAGTAATGACCCATGAAAGTTTAGATCATACTTCAATCCTTCATTTAGGACGGAGACTGCTAAAGATATTAACAATGATCATTTGTCATAGTTTTAATAGATTTTACTTCCAATGATCATTTTTACTGCTATCGATAGGCATAAGTATTTGACACCCAATCAGAGTGTGCAATTAGTTGCACTATTCTACAATTTATCAAACGAATCATGTGGAGATAATACTGATGTATACCAATATAACAGCCAAAGTAATGACCGATGTACCACATGGTGAAATATGCACGGGCTCTTAAATTTTGTCATTTCTAAACTGATTCAAGTGGGGCCACCATATACACGTATATACGATAGAAATACAAGTGTATATTGATCCCTAAGTGTGTTTAAATAGGTAAAATGGCGTCTATGAAATGTACAAAGAATTGTAGTGGCGTTTTTCAAAAGATCAAAGTTGAAGTGGCGTTTCTCAAATAGCCAGAAATTGTAGTGGCATCTACCCAATTAACCCTTATTTTTATTACCCGTAGGTTCTCTCTAAGGATCTCATCTTCCTGCAAAAACTCGTGAAGGAAAAGTATTACACAATCGCTAACAGACCAGAGCAACGATGTAGATGAAGTTCCAGAGAAGATTAGGCCCCTAAACTTGATGTTCTACAGGTAAGGGTTGGAACTTTTTCAGTTCTGAACCGTAGCGCAAGCTAGGGATATTTCTCTTTGTTCAAAGAAAATACTCTTGCAGTCCTCACATACTTTTGAGATTTTGTTCCAGCTTATCTTTGTTGGGGTACTATCTGCAAACCCTAATCAATAGTTTTTGCAGTACCTTGATGGTGTGGAGTGCCCTACGGAGCTCTGCGCCGGGACCGAGTGGGAGATCTGCAGCCCTGCACGCTGGCTACCACATCCCCCATCAGCACTTAGGTATGCATTTCTTTGCACATGCTAATTGCTCGACAAAGTTGACTGGCCGGTTGTTGAATTCATGTGGTTGTGTTATATGGCTGCAAGTGGCGTACTGGATTTAGGGTGTGATAAAAGCTGAGTGCCACCAGCTTTCGTTAATTCTTCATTCAGTGCTTACATTACTACTGTACCTGCTCTTTTCTTTCTTATTATCATGTATATTACATTCATTTCTAGGAACTTCAGTACTCCCTCCGATCCAGAATAAGTGTCAGTGATTTAGTACTAAGTTGTACTAAATGAATGAAACTTATTATGGATCGGAGGGAGTAATAAAGATGGATTGCTTTTCGATTTAAGAGAGGGATCACAAGAAAATGGTAGCTGTAGGTTGTTCTCCTTTTCAAAAGAATTTTTTCTGTGATTGATAAGGAAGTTGATCAAAAGAACTTTCGGCAGTGTTTTGGTATGGAGTTTTCTACTTCACAAGGGAAGTTTTCTAGCTTTAATTTGGCAAACGAATCATTAGGATTTAGAGTTATAAAATTAATTTAATTAGTTGTCTGGTGTTTGATATTTCCACTGCAATTGACCTTGATGTCATGTATCTCTAATTTCTGAATGGCTGTGCTGATAGAACCTTGTACGTTGACTTTTTTAGCTGACGAAGTGATTTGCTGAAATGCAGCCTGAGGTGAACTGATGTGAAGAATATGCGTATGTTGTATGATTCGGCTGCTGCTGATCACACCTGACACAGTAGTTCGATATTTTCAAGCCTGCTTGGTTCATACCTAAATTTTGTTTTTCCAAAACATTGGGAAGCACTTAGTTCATACAGTGTCCAGCTTCCTAGGGGAACTGAAGAAACAACTATGGATTCCTGAATCCATTCCAGAGGAAAGCTACATACTATGAATGTTATATGTAACATAGTGTCAGATTCCACGAAAAGCTTTTTGGCGTTCTGGAATAGGTATGTGATTGAAACTCGTCAAAGAGAAGTTATGTGGTCAAGTTACTGCCACCAATTCGAGTAAGAGCTTTCAAATGAGTATTTGGCGATTGAAACTCTTGAAATACTGCTGCATAGGTAAAATTGTGATGTATTTGGGAAAGCCAACATTTTATTATCTTGTATGGATGAAAGTTTGGTGGCATCTGTTGTGAAAGGGTATGATGTTCCAGTGATTGATTAGAATTGAATTTGACCTACACTCTTGGTTTCAACTGGATGTGAATGGAACCTGGCATAGATCAGTCTTTTGGTAACTCTCTGGAAATATAAAGATGTGTGAATTTCCCTCACTGCCACCGTTGTCGTTGCGTCTGCACTACACTTATGTCCGTGTGTCTGTGTACAGAGCCATCTGCCTACTTATATATAGGTTCAAGATTGAGGAGATCACAGAACAAGTTGACAGGGTGAAGATTGTGGCCTGCTACTCAAAACTACTCCGCAAGTAACACGTTTTTGATTTCTGCACTTGATTTGTTTAATCTGAATTTGAAAATCAAGTAAGATTGTCAATTAATCCTTAAAAAAAGTTCTAGAACTCAATCGACGTTATAATGTGATGGTACAATCCAAGTAATATAATCTTGTGATAGACAAGCTGTTATTTTTTCTAGAATTTTATCTGAATTGGCTGACACATGACTATGTGATAATGAAGGAGTCAAGGACACACTTTGGAAAATTGAATGGACTGAGGGATATAAGATGGTGACAATAGATGGTTCCTTTTGGCACAATGCAGTCACCAATCTTCGATCACATCATGTCAGCACATGCTCCAGTGCCCTGCACTGCAGGACACAATGTCTCTCAATTGAGTGCATCTTCAATTAAATATGCCATGTTAATGAAATATGCAAAATCAAGCTACCTATCCATGAACAAGAAGACTTGGCACCTAGAGAAGACCGGGTGCTTCACTGTCAAGAGTGCCTCTATCTGAATCTCCAAATAAAACAAATGCAGCTGGAAGTAGCCTTGCTGCTGATGGTGAAAGGAAGATTTGAAACACAATTTGGAGTGCAAAAGTCCACCAGTAAGTCAGAATCTTTTGTTGGAGAGTGGCCTCGTCTGCCTTGCAACAAAATTCAATAACATCGTAGCACCTTGGAGACATTAGTGCTTAGAGATCAGTGATACTTGCAATATTTGTGGTTGCGCTCCTCAGAAAGCCTACCATGCCACGATAGAATGTACAAAATTTTCTCCTCTTTCACAGAACTTTGCAAATTTGGGATTTGCCACCTGAATCGGCCTTTTGCTACTCGGGTCATGATTAGCTTCAGGTGCTTCTTGATTCAGTCATGGAAGATATGAGATGTAGAATTTTGATGATGCTTTGGCGTGCCTGGCACCTACAGAATGACATAATCCATGGTAATGGCAAAGCCCTGTCCGGACCTCTGCCATGTATCTTGAGAGCTATCTAGATTGCATCAGACCAGACCTCGCCTCTGTGCAACTGAACGCTTTGGTTCGGATAAACAACAGTCATGTGCTAAAACTTGTAAGAAACCTAACTGCTGGACAAAGATTAATGTAGATGGATCTTTTCTCCATGCAACTAGAAAGGGAAGTGCTGCTGTTTGGGAAGAAACTACTCGGGTGGTATCCTTTTCTCTACTAGCTTATACCTAGATGTAAGTATCCACAGGAGTCTGAATTGGCTGCAGTTTTTCATGGCCTGTGTCTTCTACTACACATGAATGCTGGTCCAGTTGTTCTTGAGAACTGTTGTGCTGCTGTTTCGTGCTCTTATCGAATAAGTAAGAAAATCAATCTAGATGGGGCAACCTCAAGAGGCGATCCACATGATTTTGCTGCTGTTACATGCTAGCATTATTTGTGGTTCACATGTATTTTTAGATAAGAGAGACATGTATTTTTAGATAAGAGAGCAACCTCGCAGCTCAAAGCTTGCCAGACTGGGGAGTACCACTTCAGGGAACTCATTCTTATTTCTACTACCCTTTATATGTTTTACCTTTTACATGTAAATGATTATAGTTGTGGTCGTGATATAATATACAATCTCTCTTTTACCATAAAAAATGGAAACTGATCATATCGGTGATCCATTCAACACATGCCAACCTCACGTTATAAAAAACCTTGCATTTGTTATTTTGTTCGACAACATGGCTGACATTGTTTAGGATCCTTTTAGTCGTATGGCATGATGTATAAAAAAAGACAAATGTAATACTCCGTACCAGATATATCTAACAAGTTTGAAGTCTTAAACTTGTTCAGCTTGTTATTATTTTAGACAGTTTTTTATGTCCCGTTGCAATGCACGGGCATATGTACTATAGCCATAAAAATAGAGAAAAATGCCAATTAGATCTATGAAGTTGTCGTAAATGTGCGTTTTGGTCACAAACTTGCAAATCGTGAATTCCGGATCACGAAGTTGCCACGCGTGTGCAATCTGGTCAGATTGTGACGGCGCCGTAAAAAATATGACAGAACTTGACGACGTGGCATGTCGGTGCCGTTGTATCAACACATGTGACGGTACTATTTTCAAAAAACACCCTCCCACATCAATA
This sequence comes from Avena sativa, assembly GCA_916181665.1. Taxonomy (NCBI): domain Eukaryota; kingdom Viridiplantae; phylum Streptophyta; class Magnoliopsida; order Poales; family Poaceae; genus Avena; species Avena sativa. The sequence continues at coordinate 356,199,592 of OV702283.1, read as the reverse complement.
TACGTCTCCAACCATAGCAGCTTCGGTAAAAAGAAACACAAGCAGAAGGCCACACACGAGGAGCAGTTCGCGTCTAGGTGATTCCAATTTTATCACCGCCCCTCGATAGGTCAGCGACGGAGACGTTTCCGTCGTCAAGGAAGATTGGTGGTGCCCCACCAGATCGCGACGGAGGCGCAGCTAAGGCCAATCCCGATCCCACGCTCACGCATTGAGGCCAATCTGCTCCAAATATCCCATTACATGACTGAATTTAGGCCGGATACAAAAAAAATCAAGGGTTTTCGGCAATATTGCAGCCAGAGACGACTAACGTGTTGTCTTAACAACGGCTGTTTTCGACGGCGCTGTTACGATCTGACCAAATTGCACGCGCCTGGCAACTTAATGATCCAGAATTTATAATTTGCAAGTTTATGATCAAAACGTTGCCACAACTTCATAGATTAAATTGGCGTTTTTCTCAGAAAAAATATGGCAAAGCAAAATTGAAACATAGCCGGCAGCCTGTACGTACACCTAAAACCTGCGATCCTGAATGAAGCCACCGTCGAGGTCCTCTCCCCCGCCTCGATGCTGTCATTGCACACCACACACGTGCTGCACGTCGGCCCTTGTGATAACCGCCACTGGGAGGCCCTCCACGGCTGCCTTCGCCGCTGCCCGCCCGCCATGTCGGGAATCGGGATGCTCGTGTTCCGCCTCCGTTGCCTGAACAAACATCCGAGACAACGCAGATGGAAGGTAGAAGCTGCGGAGTGGAAGGTTTCACTTTCGATAGACCGTGTGCGGGCTGTTGGAGGTAATTACGGGATGATAACCTGTATGTAGCAGAATTTAGGGGATTAGGGGGTGCAACTCGAAAAGTCAGGCGAGGGGATATTTTATTCGCTCGACAGAGTATTCCGTCCGTTAGAACTAATTGCTAGTTGTACCTATGACCTCCACGTAGATGAGGCTAGACCGTTATACCTCGTCAAGTGGGATAAATCTCGGGTACTGGTTAGCCTAGGTACACTTAACGGTACACTTAACAGCGTGGCTTAAGAAAGAAAATGTTTACTCTTTTCTAAATAGTATAGAATAGATATAAGGAGAAAGAAAGCCGGATATTCACTTTGGGTCGTAGGTGCAAATGCACTTATTATGAGAAAATATACTTCAAAATGTAAAAAAAAAATAAAAAATTCTACATATACATTAGAATATTTTATGTTGGTTAACAAGTTTTTGGGATAAAAGAACATTTTATGTGTCGTGTATAAAAAAGGCAAAATGTGTCACAAGAATACGACTATTTACATGACCTTTTTGTATTTTTTATACACAACACATAAAATATTTTTTCATTCTGAAAACTTGTGAACCAACATAAAATAGTCGAATGTATATATCAAAATATTTTTCGATTTTTTTAAACATTTTAAAATATATTTTCTCATAATTGGTACATTTGCACCTATGAGCCTAATAGTTTGAGAGAATAATGACTTGTATTGATTTTAACCACGATGGGCTGTTTATATAGATTACAACTGACTCAGACTCCAAGACTAATAGAGATAGAGTTACAATTCAAATAGGGAGAGGAGAGGCGACCAGTGCCTTAGCCGACCTATACTCTAATATTCCCCCACAGTCTCAACGTCAGGGGTAACAATGTTGAGACTGGAGCGAATGTCTGTAAATGATGAAGTGAGGAGTTCTTTAGTAAAAATATCAACAAATTGTGCACTAGTAGGAACATGAAGAACTCGAATGTCGCCAAGGGCCACCTTCTCACGGACAAAGTGAATGTCAATCTCAATATGCTTCGTGCGCCGATGCTGAACGGGATTGAACGCCATGTAGACTACAGAAAATATCACAATAAACAATGGTGGCTCGCTCCAAGGGACGATGAAGCTCGACGAGTAGCTGACGCAACCACACCGCCCCCGCCACGGCATGGGCAACCAACCTATACTCAGCCTTAGCAGAAGACCTGGAAACTGTTACCTACCTTTTAAAACACCAAGAAACAAGATTATATCCTAAATAAACGCAAAATCTGGATATGGTTATCTAGACAACCTGCCCAGTCTGCATCAGAATAAACTGTCAAGCTTGTAGGAGAAGAAGAGTTTAGAAGAAGACCGTGATCAAGAGTGCCTTTTAAATATCGAAGAATCCGTTTTACATGAGCAAGATGAGGAGCACGAGGATCATGCATGAAAAGACGGGCTTGCTGAACTGAATAAGAAATTTCAGGACGAGTGAGAGTGGCGTACTGAAGAGCACCGGTGATGCTACGGTAAAATGTGGGATCGGAAACAGGATCACCATCGGCCGACAGTTTGGCACCTATATCGGCCGGAGTGCGAGAGGGTTGACAGTTGGACATGTCAGCCCGTGAAAGCAAATCCAAAAGATATTATCGTTGAGAAATAGAAAGAGAGGACTTTGTGCGAGAAACATTAGTACCAAGAAAATGATGAAGAGGTCCTAAATCAGTCATGGAAAATTCACGATGAAGTGAAGAAATAATATGTTGGAGAAAAGAGTCAGAGCTAGTAGTAAGAATAATGTCATCAACATAAAGGAGAAGATATGCAGTATGTTCGGAGGAACGAAAAATGAATAGGGAAGAATCATATTTAGAAGAGATAAAGCCAATGGTTTGAATGAATGTAGCAAAACGTTGAAACCAGGCACGAGGAGCCTGTTTGAGTCCATAAAGATATTTTTTGAGTAAACAAACAAGATTGGGAGAAGAGGGATGCTCAAAACCAGAGGGTTGTTAACAATAGACAGTTTCATTAAGAGTACCATGGAGAAAAGCATTTTTAACATCAAGTTGATGAATCGGCCATGAAGAAGAAACGACAAGACTAAGAACGACGCGAATAGTGCTTGGTTTGACAACGAGGGAAAAAGTCTCATCGAAATCAATGCCATATTGTTGTGAAAAACCACAACAAACCCAACGAGCTTTGTAACGAGCAAGAGAGCCATCAGAGTTAAATTTGTGTCAAAAGACCCATTTACCAGAAACAACATTAACACCAGAAGGTTTGGGAACGAGAACCCATGTATTGTTTTGTTGAAGATCATCAAATTCATCACGCATAGCTGAAAACCAAAGAGGATCAAGAAGAGCACGTTTGTAGGATGTGGGTATAGGGGAAATTGTGGTTGTGGCTGTGAGATTGAGACGTTTAGAAGGGAGAAGAAAGCCACGTTTGCCACGAGTGCACATGACGTGATCATTTGTAGGTGGTTGAATAGGAACGACATTAGGTGGTAAGGTGGGTGTGGAGGAAGACTCGACAGTAGGTGTTGGTGGATCGGGTGATGGGGTAGATGGTTCGGTGGTAGGGGTAGGGGAAGTGGTACTACGAGGGGTGGACACGACAGTGGTGGGGGTGGTGACAGGTTCCTGTCGTGACAAAGAATTGGGTGAAAGTTCTAACGTGGCCAGCTGCCGCGGCAGAGAAACAGGCAAAAAATCTACCGTGGCAGGCTGCCGTGGCAGAGAAACGGGCGAAAATCCTGCCACGATAGGCTGCCGCGGCAGAGAAATGGGGCAAAAATCTGTCGCGGCAGGGGTGACAGTGGGTTGAACGAAGGGTGTTTTGGTAGTGGTAGGGACTGAAGGTTCGGTTTGGGGAGTGAGTTTGGTGGCAGCATAAGGAAAAGTATTTTCATCAAAAGTAACATAGCGAGAAACAATAACACGACCAGAAGAGGGATCAAAACAACGATATCCTTTGTGATCATCCGAAAGTCCAAGATGAATGCAAGGTAGGGAACGTGGTTCGAGTTTATTGGATGTTGTAGAGGTAATGTTTGGAAAACAAAGGCAACTAAAAAACGCAAGAAAGAATAGTCTTGTTGAGATAAAAATAAAGATTGAAAGGGTGAATAAAGAGGACACGTTTTGGTGGGGCGAACATTGATGAGGAAAGTGGCAGTGCGAAGAGTTTCAGCCCAAAAACGAGAAGGAAGAGAGGCTTGCAAAAGTAAAGTGCGAAGAATGTCATTTATAGAATGAAGAGAACGTTCGGCTTTACCGTTTTGGGGAGAAGTATAAGGACAGGAAAAACAAAGAAGGATTCCTTGAGAAAGAAAGAAACTGCGGTTTGTAGTGTTCTCAAATTCTCGTCCATTATCACATTGAATAAATCGAATAGGCAAGCCAAAGTGAGTAAGAACATACTTCCAAAAATTTATGAAAATTGTATGCACATCAGATTTTGCACGAAGAGGAAAAGTCCAAATATAGTGAGAGTAGTCATCCAGGATCACAAGATAATATTTATAACCAGAAACACTAGGGACTGGAGATGTCCATAAATCACAATGAAGAAGCTCAAATGGAAAGGTACTAACAGTAGTTGAGGTGCCAAAATGTAATCTAACATGTTTGCCGCATTGACAGGCATTACAAAGAGAGGGATTGTGAGAGGAACTAGAACTAGGTAAACAAAAATCTTAAAGCAAAGACAACATAGTAGTTTTATTTGGGTGACCCAGACGACAATGCCATAAATCAATAGATGCAAGCATGGCACGGGGGGTGGATATGGGTGCGCCATGAAGTGGATAAAGATCGTCCGTGGTATTGTACCGAGCGAGAACCTTCCCCGTTTTCAGATCCTTCACAGACAAACCAAAAGGGTCAAAAACCAGAATAACTTTGTTGTCAATACAGAATTGTCGAACATAAATAATATTTTTGATTAAGGAAGGAACAACAAGAATATTACGTAGAAGAAAATTAGCATAAGATGAAGATATGTGAGAATTTCCGGCGCAAGAGACAGGAATTGTGGAGCCATCGCCAATAGTGATTGTGGAAAAGGGAGAGGGGTAACAAGCTGACAGCAAATTCATATTTGAAGACATATGCGAGGATGCACCGGAATCGAAAATCCAATCCGTACCTTCGTTATTTAGTGTAAAGTTGTTCATGGCGTTGATGAAGGCGTCTTGGTCCCATTTCGGCTGCAGGGGAGGAGCAGAGGAGCCGGTAGCTTGCATGTTGACGTAGGGGAGGGGCGGTAGCTGGTTGTACGCGTACGGAGCTTGCATGGTGCCGTAGGAGCCCTGGATGTGGTAGTAGGGCACGCCAGATGGTGGTGTAGTAGTCGCGGTGTAGACGTGAGCCGACGGCTGAGGACCGAGGAGGCCGGGAGAGCCCGTAGCTGGACGAAGACCGGGACTCCATGCGCCTGTGTATGCAGGAGGGGCGCCATACGGAGACGGGGCCGACCATGGCATCGACCAAGCCTGCAAAAGGCCAGTCCAAGGGTCGTGAGGAGGCCCGGACGGTGGCGCAAACGACGAAGAAGCAGTCGATGACGAAGCAGGTGCAGGGCCGGAGGAGCGCGTCATGGGAGGCTTGTAGATCGGGTTCTTGCCCCTGTAATTAGGGCTCGAGCGCCATCCAGGAGGCGGGGTCGGGGCCACAGCCGGTGCGGCATGAGGTGGGTGCGCGGGCGGTTGCTGCGACATCCTAGAGGGCGGATTCCCTGCCGCGGCAAGAGAGGTGGCGTGGAAGACGTGTGGCGCCCGTTGTGCCTTGCGAGCTTGATTCTTTTCTTCTTGCTGGAGAAGGGAACGCACCTCCTTGAAGGTGGGGTAGGGCTTCAGCATGGGGATGAAGGACTGCTGTTTCTCGAACTGGTCTCCGAGGCCAACGAGGAGGGCGTTGATGAGGGTACGGTCGTCGACGTGATCACCAAGCTCACGGAGTTCGTCGCCGATGGCCTTGATCCGCTGACAGAAGACGGTGTCGGGACATCTCCCTGGGTGGTCGTGCGAAGCTCCATGTTGAGCGCGTTGATGCGCGCGTCGGAGTTGTCCTGGAACAGCTGTTGAAGAGAGGCCCATAGATCGACGGCGGTGGCGTCGTCGGAGGAGACCAGGTTGAAGAGCTCCGTGGAGATGCGGGTGTAGATCCACTGGATGATGGCAAGATCATATTTGATCCAGCGGGGATCGGCATGCTGCGGAGGGTAAGAGGGATCTATATGATGACGGAGGCCGCAACGGCTGAGGTGGATGGTGAATAGGTGGCACCAGTGGTAGTAGTTGTGGGCCCTGAGGTCGAACGAGATCGGTATGAAGGGGGAGACATCGGCGATGGTGTCGGCTAGAGAGATCATCAGAATTTGGGGAGGTGGTGGTTGGGTGGATGTAGTTGTGGAGGAGGAAAAGGGGGAGGTAGGAACGCCGGCATCACGGAACTTGGCCATGGAGAAGAGGGGCCGAGTTGGGGGCGGCGGCGGCTTTGCCGGCGCAGGTGGAGGCGCCATCCCAGGTACGGAAAACCTAGGCGTCTGATACCATGATAGTTTGAGAGAATAATGACTTGTATTGATTTCAACCACGATGGGATGTTTATATAGATTATAACTGACTTGGACTTTAAGACTAATAGAGATAGAGTTACAATTCAAATAGGGAGAGGAGAGGCGGCCGGTTCCCTAGCCGACCTATACTCTAATAGAGCCGAATTGCCGCCTCCAAAGAAAGCCTACTTCAAATGTAGAAAAGCATGCCAAGTGGCAATGATGTACGCCCTGTAGCCATGGCATTCATCAAATTCTTAAGGTTCTTGATGCTTTCCTTCGCACCTTATGTGTAGCTCATATGGTCAGGGGCAGAGCCAGGATTTGACATTGAGGGGGGGCGAAGATATTCATGATTATAATAAGATTTTTTTCTCATGAAGGCTACAACTACCTCTCATTTTTTTTGGAAGAATTGTTTGGACAAAAAATACAACAGTATATTAAAGTATCAGCATAGAACTGATATTAATATGTAGCACTAAATCTTGACAATACAAAACAGAAGATTGGTTTATTTTGGATCAACTTTATCTCTATGAGTATAAAGCATGCTAATTCCATTGCAGGTGACTTTCCTATTATTATTTTCCAATTATTATGCAATAAATTGTCGTTATCACCAAACAAACATCAAACAAAAGACACATCTTTTCTTATAAATTAATTAATTAGACTATAGGTTATGCAATCTATCAAGAAAATACTAATGACTTGGTACCTTCAATCAGAGTGAGGAAGATGGATTCCTATACTTGATGGCATAACATGTCTGTCGCTGGCGCTGCGACAAGATTAACAAAGGTAGAAACTGGCAAACAACATAGCTGGCTCGCATGGCGTCATGGCCACGATATCACGTGACATCTAGCTACTGAGTAGGAGCGAGCAACGGTGGCAGGCATCCAGTCAGTTGATCTGAACGATTGCATATGGTGATAGCTACTAGGTCTAGTTACATAAACCAAGAATGCTGGGACATGTTACTACAGTTGACTAATAAACCGAATTTATGGGCTATATTTGGCTTTCGATAGCGAGAATCACTACAAATAAATTAAATTTAGGCTTAGTGTTAATTAAGTCTATGAGATTATTTATTTAGTACTGAAATCTGCATCTACGTATTAAGTGGGGCCGATGGTTAGGGGGAGTCTAGCCCCTGCTAGCCCCTGGCTCCGCCCCTGCATACGGTAGAGCCCGCTTCGCATGCGAGAGGCACGGGGTTCGATTCCCCGCACCTCCATTTTATTTGTTAACCACACTCTGGATCTGATATTTTCAATGAATAAATTTATCGAATGAAAAGAAGACCGGAAATTGTTTACAGCAAGGGGTGTATTACTGCTCTTCCTGGAGAAGGAAGCGATCGAGTGCTCATGTAGGCTTCGGTTGAACTCCATCCTCTCAATCATGGTGCCTCAACACCGTATTGTATGCACCGATTGCTTGTTCCTCTAGGCCACCACATCTCGAATTTCTAGCAAATTGTTACAGGACAAGGTCTCTGATCCCATGCTTCTGATTATGCGTTGAGCTAGCTAGAGGATGGAGAAGCACTGGATATTGCTGACGACGGTGTCGAGCATGGTAGAGGATACAAAGTCCACCCAAGTCCCCCAACCTCTATGCACATAAGCGCAATAAAACACACACACACACATTAAATGAAGGCAAAATACATAATCAATATATGGTTAATCTACTAATCAAACGTGTCTCACGAAACTGTTTCCATCCGACGGGTGTTTGTCAGCGGTCTATAAGAGAAGATGACCAACGGACATGCATGCATTCAAAGAATCTTTTCATGATCTAAAAATTCAAAATAAATTATTTTTTAAATCTTTAATCCAATTGATGATCCGTCTTTATCACTTGGTTCGTCTTGACGAATACTTTAAAACAAGATCCCATCTTGATACGTTTTGATGATATTTTTTTGTCACCAGTTGCCAGATTACTGTACTATAGCTATTATATTGGTAGTTAACTGTTATCAGGCAAATAATACAGTCACCAGATAATTTTTACATGTTTCTAATGATAACAATGATTCATATGTACAGAACGTAGGTAGTTAATCCATTCTAAACACGTAAAACACTGTACTATTATCATATAAGGCTTATATTATTGAGAAACAAAGTTTAAAAACCTCTGTTAATCATTTGAATTTAACCTGTTAACCAGTTTGACTTTACCTGATAACCAAACATCGGTAATCTGGTAACTATGGTCGGAAAAAAAATTTGTCAAAATATATCTAGTTTTGAAGACCTCAACACGAAAAGATCTAAATTTCGAATTACAGTTCAAGAGATAAAACATTTTAAAGTTTAGAACTGAAAAAGAAATCCTACGTGGCGGCTAGGCCACGTACATGCATGCATGACTGAGTTACCATATTAATCCATGTCCATAAAAAACTAATTTAAGACAAGTGCCCTAGATACCACGATCCATCGAAATATATGATTAACATTTAGCATGTGAACAGTTCAAAAAAAAAAATAGCATGTGAAGGTGAATAATCGATACATAGACTAAAGCGCCATCCTTGTTGGATAAAAGCATTACTAACCATCTGCTCCTAACACGTACATACACAACACCATAGCTCCCAACACGTACATACACACCACCATATACAATTTTTTGGTATTTCGGTCTCTAACGAATAGTCCACATACAGAGAGAAAGTGTACACTCTAGATAGATAATACATGTAAAGGAGATGATTTTTACTATTAAACTATATTGTTTCTAAATATCAATAGCGACTAAATCAGTCTCACCAAAATGTGGATCCAAAGTTGTGACTAATTTCCAATAATATTTGTAACATTATGAAGCATGTACAAGTGTGAATAAATCGGTGGATGATGTTAGAGCACTAAGTATGGACCAACCCATTACTCTACTGCAATAATTCCCGAATCCCAGTATCATTACGCTTACTAATGCATGACAAAAGGTGGAATTGAAAATTTAGTCACACATTGCTATAGTTGAGTGAGAGTTTAACATCTTTATAAGAGAAAGTTCAATAATAATATCCCATGTAGGCTAGCCATTGTCAATCCACTTAGAGCCAACCTAATAGCCAACATATACAATAGTAAGATATAAGAAATGACTATTTTATTTATATAGGATCCACCTCACATACATATAAAATACCTAAGAGCATGTGCTACAACTAGCTCTTGCACGAGAGCCTACTTCTCTTCTTTCCTATGTTCTCTTTCATACAACTAAGCAAAAGTATATCATTTTAGTCCTTATAACCAGCTGACTAGACTTTATTATACTTTCTCTAAAGAAGGCTGCCTCATCACTTGTACAAGCATATGAAGAAAAGATACGTACATACGCGCTCCTACTCCTCAGCCTCCCGCCTCGCCACGACGCGTCCACGTGCCACGTGTTCTGCTTTGGCCGTTGCCGGTTTGGTTCGCTTCGTGTCTCTTTTTTTAGTCATATGCGATGCATGTTCGCATCTCCCTCTCTTGCCTATATAAGAGAGGTCGCTCCTCTCCAGAGAGACACACCAAGAGACATCGCCAATCAGTTCCAAAGCACTGAGCAGTCTTCGGGTCTTCCCAATCCCATCTTGTGTCGTGCACCACGAGTCCGGGTAGTACGCCTCCGAAATCCCGCCTCTTTGGATACTGTACGAGAGAAGGGCGATAAGGTTCTCGGGGAACGCTCAGCGCGACTACTAGCTTCATCACAGACATCTTCACGAACAACGTCGACGACCTATTCTTCGACGACATGGCTAACGATAGCTCCAACAGTAACACCAACACCAATGTACATGCGGGCGGTTCCTCTTCTGCACTATATAAAATCTTCCACCATCTTGTTCAATTTGTTTAGATCATGTCTCGAATCCTATGTCTTGCAATTTGTTTAGACATGCTATTTACAATCCATCTGTTAGATTGCATCACTAGTTTTATTCCTATATTATTAGTTATGTTTTATGAAGTAAATCATATGATAAATTGCTCATATTTTCAACAAACGCATTTTCCGTATATGACGGAAACTTCCACTAGAAAAAAGATGTATGATGAGACCTAATATAAATAACTTGCTGGTGGAGAGGTTGTTGAATCGTGAGTAGTTGTTTATCTTTAATTTTATGTTTTAATCGAGCCTACGCCTATGCAAACCTATCTTTGTAAGCGTTGGTGATGCTATGGGTCTTGTAGCACTTTTTCTTCTATGGGTCTTGCTGGTGGAGTACATTTTTTCTAGAAAAAAATTAGAGGCAAGCCGTGAAATTAGTTGCAGGAAGCAAATTGGCCTCACGAGAACCACTTATATGGGAACTAGCTACAGTGAAGACTCATGTTATGACGCTAGGACGGGACGTTTGAACCTTAGGCGTCAAAATAAGCGTATTCGAAAAATAAATTCTAAGAGCTCCCACTAGGAGCTTTCCATTTCAAGATTGTTGAGGTGGGAAGGGGTGGATCTGGAGAAAAATTGAGAGGGGGAAAACAATGTTACTGGCCCATCTTTGTAGAAGTTCACATAATTTGAACATTGTTCTTTTAGAAATGAATTTTTTTGTTGAAGCCCTAAATTTTCGGTGGGTCGAGGCCCCCACTCACTTCTACGTACTTGGATCTGCCACTAGAGGTGGGGAAACCATCGCGAATCTTATTTTCCATCCAATGTGGCGCGGTCCACTCGTGCCACCTGAAGGCTGCATCCAATGCGCCAGCCCATGTAAAGGGGTTAGGTTTTTTTTTTCTTTTTCTATTTATTTATTTTATTTTTATAATGTACATATTTTGAAATAATGTTTTCACGTTTTTGAAAAATGCTCACGTGTATGAATATAGATATCGTTGGTTTAAACATTTGTTCATAGTCCTGAAAAAATATTCATAAGGTTCAGAAAAAATATCATGGGGCTTCGAAAAAATATTCACCTCGTAACTTCATAAATTTAATACAAAACTACTCCCTTCGTCCAGAAATAACTGACTTTAGTTTACCTTGATTCAAATGTATTTATACACTAAAATACGTATAGAGATGCATTCAAATTTAGACAAACCCAAGTCAGTTATTTCTGGACGGAGGAAGTAGTATTTTTAAAAGATATATTAAAACATATTTAAGATTGTACAAAAATATACAAAAGTCATAGGTTAAGTTTTTCTTAGAAGACCAACATATATTTATAAGCTCAGAAACTACAACTGGATCACATAGTGGACTTGGTGATCATACCAACACAAGCATACATCAGTAGAAAAATACAAACTACAATGACTATCCTTATTTCCTACCTATCTCTATTGCTCATCTCCGCCAAATGCTTCTTCACCAACTTCTTCTTTCCTGCCTTCAAAATCTTTATCTCTTGCTCTAGTTTAGCAACCTTCCTCACCAGCAGTGTGTTGTCATCATGCAAGTTTACTTCACAACTTCTATGATTCTAAGAATTAAGCAATAGAAAGAAAAGTTCAGTTAATTGAATTTTGCACTAAACCGAAAAGTTTAGTTAAGCAGAGAAGGATGCATAGCACCTACCTTTGGAGCACCAAGACCACTCCTTGTTGTCTTCACCATCGACCAGCCATCGGCCCTCTTCTAGTAGTACTCCCCCATCAACATCACCTAGACATCGCCCTCCTTCGAGATGCTACCATCAGTTCGCTCCGATTGGAGCATCATTGTGGCAGTGGGGGCGGAAGGTGCCAGACCCTTTCGTTCACCCGGGCCTAGTTGATGCGCACATGGTCATCCATGCTCACTTCTGGGTCGAGCAATGGACGGCAGCTGACTGGCTCCGACATTGCCGCCCGCACCACTGCCTATGCCTCCACCTCCGCCACATCCAGCTCGCACTAGGTTTGACAGCGAGCAGCAGGGGGCACGGGCTTGCCACTCCACCGTGACCCTTCTCCACGAGCACGTGCTGGGGGCGGCGACCTACAAGTGCTCTCCATCAATCCATCCGCATCTGCCATGTTCCGCCGTTGCCGCCAGGATTCCGCCGCCCTCTAGGGTTTTAAAAAGGGAGGGGATTTCCGTCAAGAAGGACGATGCTCTGATTTACTCGACGGGTTTTATGTGAATGATCCATCGTGGACCTGTGTTAATTTCTAGCATGGCGGGGGACGTGTCAGCTCCAGAACGTTTTTAATGAACATGCACGTAGAGGACAAGGTTTTGTATCCAGGGAACATGCCAAAAAATAATTTGAATGAAAATGCACAGGATGAACAAGGTTTTGTATGAACGGTGCAATTACCTCATTATAATTCGAAAAGAACATTGTCAACGAGCTTGATTAATTTCTGAGCATTCGTACATGCACTTCTTTTCTTTTTCAGCAAAGTAGGAGAACCTTTGGAGCAACACGTAACTAGGACACGCAACCGAATGCTAGCAGCCGCTGTATATTTTGTCGCACTAAAATGTGTAGGGAGCACGCATGATCTGGGTATAGGTGAATCTCCTCCGATAGATGTACTAAACGTGTGTGCTAAATTTATAGCGTAAACCCAGACACGCTAAATTGAAGCACGTGCAAACAAGATTTTGTAATAATTATGACAAAAAATAGATCTAAAAATTTGGTGAAAATACTAGAAGTTTTGCAACAAACATTACATGGAACGATGGAAGTATGGAACATGAAAAAAAATACATTGATCGTAGTGCAAGAAAAATACTAGAAATTACTACTACTAGAATCTAGTCTGAGTTGTAGTCATCAACGGACGAGGCCGGTGTCCTGTCCGGAGTTGATGATAGACAGTCCATCCAATAGGGATCGTTGTCGGAGATGGTCGTCGGCCCAGCCATCTGCGCCTCAATGAAGGCGCGCCTCCATGCCTTGTCCGCCTAGCGCTCGAGATGGTTCTGGTGCTTCGCCGCCCTCACATCCGCCTTGGTCGCGGCCTGTTTGGCGTCGTGCCTGCGCTGCGCTTCGTCTTCTTCGGGGAAACGCGCGCACCACTTCTGCCGCAGGCGCCCATCGCGCTCGGCCACGAGCAGGCGGATCTCCGTGTCGCGCCTACTCGCGCGTCCAGACGTCCTAGAAATTCATGGATGCGCGCGGACGCCCGAGCCTCCACGCCACGGCGTCGTAGGCGCGCGCGGCCTCGTGCGCGGTGTCGAAGGTTCTGAGCTAGATGCGGTCATTGCCGAACCGGATCTCGGCGTAGAAGTAGCCGGTTGGGCGTGCGCGTACTCCACGGTACCCGGAGCTTCCCGGCGCGATGACATGGCGGCGGTGGCATGGCGGCGGTGGCGCGGACACGACACGTCAGTAGAGAAGTGCGCGTCTCGAGTGCCGGGCGAACAAGGCGCGAAGGCGCGCCTTCATCGAGGCACAGATGGCTGGGCCGACGAACATCTTTGACGACGATCCTCGTTGGATGGACTGTCTGTTGTTGAAGGTCGTGTCCGACATGACACTGGTTTTGTCTGATGATGACTACAACTCGGACTAGATTCTTGTAGTAGTAGATTGTAGTAGTAATAATTTTTAGTATTTTTTTGCACTATTTTTTTCATGTTCTATGTAATGTTTGTTGCAAAATTTCTAGTATTTTCGCCAATTTCTAAATTTATTTTCGGTCATATTTGTTGCAAAATCTTGTTTGTGTGCACTCTAATTTAGCGGCGTCTGTTGGAGAGGTTTGTGCTACAAATTTAGTGTGCATGTTTAGCGTCTCTATCGAAGGAGATTCACGTGTGGCGTGCTATATCCAAATCATGCATATTGTATACGTGTTTTAGCGCGCCAAAATATACAACGGTGGCTGGAGTTACTCTAAGCCTAAGGACATCTCCACTAAGGCGACGCATCTCGTCCGAGCGTGTCCGAACTCATCCGTGTGAACGCACGGAACGTCCGCGGCGCCCCGGTAGGCCGACCGATCCGGACAAATGCATCCAGATGGACCCATCAGCGTGTGTCCACGCGTGCCATTGGCACACCCGTCAGCCACCGCTTACCGACGACATTGATTCAGACGCGGTCAGCGGCACCGATTCAGAGGCGCTGCGTGGAAGGCTGATCGGTGGCACCCCGCGCCATCAATGGCGACGAGACAACACGCTGACCCACTAGGCGCCACCTGTGTTCCCGCACCGGCATTGATAGCGAAGGAGCAGTAAGCTACATGTGTTGACGGGCGACTGGGATATTTAACCCTGCGCACGTCGGTGTGTCCTCCTCACCTCTCGCAAACCCTAGCCGCCACCACCACCACCAACGATGAAGACTCCGTCATGGCTGAAGAGGAGCAAGAACGACCACGAAGTATCTAGCTATAGCAGCCAGCGCTCTCGGCTGCAGGCCTTCCTCCACGGGACGTCATTGCCGCCTCCGCCGCGGCCAGAGGAGTTCTAGAGCCAGCCCGTGAGGGACTACCCGCCACCGTGGGACCGCCGCACCCGGCGGTACTACCACGTCAAGGAGTGCAAGCGCCGGTGGAAGGAGGGTCGCGACATCCAGCACACGGATGTCTCCCTCCCCACCGGCTGGCACCTCAACCAGGACCATGTCTCGATGCCGCCACCGCCCAAGGAGGGCAGAAGGCTGGCGAAGGAGATTCGCCGCCGGATCAACAACCTCCCCTGGACCCAACGGTGGGAGAGGGTCTACCACTCCGAGGCATACTGGATCAAGTTCCTCGAGTGGGAGCACAAGATGCGGCGCGCCACCACCATCTGTCACAACATGTAGCCAGGGGAGGTCTACCAGATCCCTGACATCGACTCGACCGACGAGGGCGTCCACAACCACTCCGACACCGACCTCGGCAGCGAGGATGACGACGTCGTCACCAAGCAGGAGGCGATGGACGACGTTGCCGCGAACCTGTCCTCGGAGTACCGCGAGGTGCTGGCGCGGGGCTATGACGAGGACGCCTTTACCGAGCAGGCCATTGCGGTCAGCGTGCGCGAGGAGGATGCCTTGTGGCGCGACTATGAGGAGGCCCTCCAGCTCACCGACATGGTGGCGCGGGCGAACGCCCAGCTGGCTCCACGCCGCCGCTGTCGGGATGGGCGCCAGCGATCGCTCCGGAGGTGGGGATGGAGCTGGCGCACCTCCGGCACGGTTGGGCGCCGTGGCCTGGGTAGGTGATCAATCCACCTGCCCCCGCTCCTTCTCCGGTCCTGCCGCTGCCCAGCATGGACGCCGCGGGAGTACATCGAACTCGACTCATAGATGGACGAGGCGGCGCCGGCACACAAAGATCGGTACTAGGGCTAGTTTAAATTATGTTTTTTATATTTTGAATGTAAATTAAGTATGAACTTTGTCAATTTTAGCGCGAACGGATTATGTTTAAATTTCAAAAAAAAAATGCCGCGCCCAGGCCGGATAAATGGGTCGCGCTGCTGGGCACGGCTGACCGGACACGCCGGATCCTCTTCCCAAATCAATTGCGGCCCAACCCAAATGAAAAAAACCGGATAGTTTGGGTCGACCAAATGGGTCAGCCCGTGAAGATGTTCTAAACTGAAAAACGTTTTTGACAAGGACGCGCGCTAGATTTGGTCTTACGCGGTGCCCCTTGTCTAAATTCTAAACTTTTCTGAAATAGGAAATGTGGTCCCAGGACCTTTCCCGCTTGGCTTCTTGTGCTGCCACGGGCGTTCGGGCTAGCTAAATCTATCGCTAGCCCACACCTCTACCTTTTCCCCAACCCTACCTCTCCTTTCTTCCCCTCCCCAACCCACCACCTCATATCGCAAAAACAAGCAAGAAAACACACGGACATAGAAGAATTCTTGAGCGATATGTTTCCAGTGATTACAACCCACCACGATTCTGTTGTTCAACTTCAGACACGATTCTATCTTGTTCCAACCATGATTTAGATGTAAAAAAAGTTCCAAAAGGGGAGGCACGACAAGCATGATCTAGTGATTTATTGCACTAGATCCAGGTTCACGAAAAAGCTTCAGGCTTGGGGCTGGAAACTTTGGCACCACATCTCGAAATTGCATGTAACAAAGAGTCAAATCTGTAGTAGAACTAAATCATCTTGAACTTGGCAGTGGAACCATTTATGAACCAAGCAAAGATGGATGAGCATGTACAATTTATCCTCCATAAGGTTCTTCATGTAATGGAATCTGCAAAAAAACAGAACAAAAAAAAGAGGAAATGGTAGCTGTTATGTACCGATTGAGAAAAGTAAATGTACAATTTTGTCCCTGTGATTACAAAAGTTGTACCAATGGAAAATGACCATCAAGCCTGGATGTAAAATGCTAGTTAATTTTGTAACAGCCTAGGTGTAATAAAACTGTAAAAGTTATAGCCTAGGTGTACTAAAACTGTAAAAGATACAAACTAGATGTAATAAAACTGTAAAAGTTACAGTCTAGATGGAACTTCCACAAAGTTTTAGTTACAGGCTATATCAAAAAGTTAGAGCCCGCGTGATTTAAAATTAACAGCCTAGATATACTAAAACAGTAAAAGATACAAGCTAGGTGTAATAAAATTATAAAAGTTATAGGCTAGGTGGAACTTAGTTACAGGCTATATCAAAAAGTTAGCCCGCGTGCTTTAAAAGTAAGAGCATCTCCAAAGGAGCCCTTAAACGCCCAACCTGTAAATCGCGAGTACACACTGTTGTACTCGTGATTCATAGGTTCTAGTTCGTCGGCGCAGATCGGAGCCCGTGAAATCAATCCGTAAATTCGAATTTTAACAACTCCAGCACAAATTTACGCGCGAACACACTAGTTCGTCAGCAAATCAAGCAGTTCATACAATATACATCAAAATCCTAAAGAAAACTTAATTAGGAGGAGGGAGCTCGCCAGGGACGCCGTCGCGTCCACGTGAGGCCAAAATCAAGCTCTCCATGCTCTTCGGAGCTCTGCACCGGCCATCTTGTCACTGAGGACGACGACCTCCACCTCCATCTCGTCTGCGCCCGCGACCGCATTGGCCTCCACCTCCTCGGCGCGTTGGGCCAAGGTCACTGCGGCGATGGCCACCTCCACCTCCTCCCGCTCGCGGCGGTCCTGCTCCTTTGCGTTCGCCTTGGACTCAACGAGCGCGCGCAGCAGCGCCTCCATCTCCTCCTCGTCGCCGCGGCGCATCCGCTTCGGGCGCGCTGAGGAGGACGAGGACGACGCCTCACCGGAAGGGGAAAGGAGAGCTCGCGGAGCCTCCGCTTTGGCAGGCAGTCGACATAGGGCGCCAGCGAGGGGGTGGCCGTAGACCCCTGTTGGTCCAGCGGAGCGCCGCCCGACGCTTGGCCCTGATGGGTCGCACTAGCTTCGCGGCCGCCTAGTCGGAGCAGGGATTCGGGGACGACCACGGAAGCGGCCGCCGGCTATCACCTCCTCCTCCGCCGCTACGGCCTCCTCCCTGCCCGCACCCGCCGTGCAACATTGACATGGCGAGGGCGCCGTCATCGGTCCGCAACCGCCGTGGCCTGATTCTCTCGCCGAAGGGGGTTTGCTGTGCGGCGGTGGACGGGTTGGAACCCGTATCCGCATGCACGCACTCTATTTGTAGGGGATGCGGAGTGGTGTTCGTGGTGGCCCGGGAAAAACGAATATAGGCCAGGGTCTTTACGGGCTCGGTTAGCTCGGCCTCTCGGCCCACGGCCCATATTCTCGCCGGAATTTTACGGGTTTGTCCCTTTCAAGGGCTCCATTAGAGATGCTCTAACAGCCTAGGTGTAATAAACTGTAAAACAGAATACTACATGCAAAAACCTGACAAATATGCTATGAATTCAAAAGGGTATAGTGCATATTTCAAATATGAGTTGCACGCTTGGTACAGAATGTTACATGCCAGATATCAAAAGTAACAAGCTAGATATGAAAAGTTAAAGGCTAGATTATCAATAGTTACAAGCTAGATATTAATGTTACAGTGCGTGCACAGAAATTACATGCTAAAATCCAAAAAATGAATTACTGCCCTTCATCTAAAAGTACCCATAATTAGTGCTAATTTGATCATGATAGTTACATCCTAGAAATGATTTAGTGTTAAACTTGGACATCGTAGTTGCATAATGTGACACAAAAAGACAAAAAGAAAATATTACAGCAGCAACATCCCCCCCTCCCTGTTAGACACAGAAATTTCACTTTGATTTCAAGAGATCTACAACATGGTCCTTAAGAAAAAACTGAAGTGGACGAAGACTCACTTTGATTTCGATTTCGAGGGATCAACATATCTAATGCCCCCGGCTGTACACGTGAACCAGCCAGAGGATGTGTATGAGCACATATAAAAACAAATCGCACGGCTAGCTGCCTAGCTATGATAACGCCGGCGCAAGTTAGGGTCGGTGGTGACAATAGAAAGGGATGGAGAACGAGTACTCACTGCACGAGATCGAGGTGCCTACGCCGGAATCTGGGAAGGAGGACCTCGATGCTCCTCCAACGTCCTCTGCTCTCAGCCCGGACGAATCGACTACATCACCCCTTCGGTGACGCCCTGATTCGCGGATGTCGACGCAGCTCTGCCCCGTCGGCACAATTGCGACGCTCTCAGCTCGCCGCCCCTCCCCGACCCCCCAAGGGGCTTCCTGCCGGAGCACTCGCCGCCGGCGAGAGAGATTTAGAGGTGGAGATAGAGGAGGGCTGGATGCCAGCGAGAGCAGCAGAGGGGGACACGGAGGAGCTCATCTCCTGACGTTGAACAGTCGAGGGAAAGAAAAAGAAAATAAAACGGGAACGGGACCTGTCCTTTATTTGTCTGGATGTGTCCGGATGCGCCGCTTCGTCTTGCGCGCTCGATCGTGATCGTACGCACGCGAGCGTGAGCACCGTGGAAGATAGCCGCGTACCTAGACACGAAATCTCAGTTACAACCTAGTTGCAACTTATAATATCTGTATTAATTCTTAGTTACAACCTAGTTGCAACTCATTAAATTCTCAGTTACACCCTAGTTGTAACTCATATGTAACTTTCACTTTGCACGAATCACGAGGTAAATCGAACGGTGAAAGAGGCAACCGAGACCTAAGAAGTTCTCAGGCGCATGAGAACTAGCAAAATCGAAATAAATATTGGGTTTCGACAATTTTCAAACGGATGCAGCTTTTTGCCTTGGCCCGAGGCGATAACTGCCCTGCAAGCCCAGCTCTGACAAGCATAAGCAGAAGTTTTTTCAAAATTTCACCGATCTATTAATAATCATTAACAACAATAGTATAAAAAAAGCCTAAAAGTAATAAAAAATACAAGTAGATTGATGGATCATCTAGCGACAACTAGAAACACTAGCACGAGCGAAGGCATACTGTGGCCCTCGCCCCTCCATCACCGGCTAAATGAAGAATGAAACCTCCCGCCAATGAGAGGCCGCCACATCCCCGAGACCCTAAGGCCACCGGAGGCGAAACGAATCGACGACGTCACCGGCGAAGGAAAGGCAACCCTAGATGAGTTTCCTTAAGCCGCCGCCTCTTGCCTCATGCGAGCAGCCACACGTACTGGTTCGGTTCTATGTAATTTCCGCACATATTTTTGGTCAAAATGTTTGAAATTTTAACCACAACTATTTCTTTGAAAAAAAGTTAAATTTATGTGTACAAAGATTTCAGAATTAAAAATAATATTTGTGCGAACATAAAAAGATTTGAGAAAACAATTAAATATACATGTACAAATATTTCTTATTACCAAGCGAACGTACCTATGTGTGATATATGTAGAACTTGAGACTGGCATATACATCATTCCGCTAAGTAAAACATTTCTACGCTAAAAAGTTGGGAAGGAATTTGTGTTGAGTTACACATTTTGTGAAGGAAATCGAAAAGAAAGAGTAACTAGTGCTGAGAATGGGGCTGGTAAAAAAAAGAAGAGAAAAGGAGGAGCCATATGTATACAGCGTGCGTAGAGTAATTAAGCTCTCGCTGACACAGCGTAACAAATTCCTAGAACTGTCCCTTTTGTGTTACACATATCTGACCTTACGCGTTGTTGCCCTTTGACCAAAGCCGGTCCAAACAAAAAAGGGTCCAGGGCAAATAAAAATAATATGTTTTATACTAAACTATTATACTTATTTGAACTTATATTTTCTACACGAGCATTATCATAGTTTTATTTAATTAGATAAAACACGTAATAATATTTGTGATTTAGTTATACTATTATTTTTATTAAGTTGTAACGTATCAATCAATAGTTTAATTGTTCTAAATTTAAATTATATGTTGTAATAAACTTTCTCATTTAATTAACTATCCATTATGGAATAAATTATGCAGTAATGCATAAGGGTTGCATGTGTATGTATCGATGTATATATTTGAATACCATTAAATATTAAGATAGAGATCTTTAAAACATACGCTAGAAGAAATATCCTAACTATAGACTATTCTATTTGAGTGGTTCTAGTGTATATGTTATAATTCTCTTACCAAAAGTTTAAACCATCTTTTAGTTTTTTATAATTTTTTGTAAAATTCTCACAAACCTAAAGGTTCCAAAATTTTAGAAAGTCTCAAGTACCAAAGATAGAATTTAAAAATTACAACGCCATTATAGAATGAATTTTCAAACAAATAGAGAAACTTTCTTAAATTTGAACTAAAAAAACAGAATAATAGCATATGGGTACATATGAAACGTACTTTTGAAAAATAAATAAATAAATAATGTGTCTGGATATTTGGTATAAACATACCGCTGGGAAATTTTCAAAATGAGTTGCCATACAAAATGCTAAATAATTACGAGTTTTATTTAATTTTTAGATTTTTTTACACACATTCCTAATTTGTTAGTTCCTTAGAGCTTCTCGTATTCACTTCGATAGTCAAAGTTTCGAGAAATAATTTCAAGGCAAGAATAAACAATAAATAGTAAGATAAAGATATGCCGATCGAGTTGAAAAATTAAATACGAACATCTAAAAATTAATTGAATGGAGGAAAAATACACACTAGCCTATTAGCTCTCGCCCCATGCTATAGTCCGGCCCTGCTGGCCAGTTTGTGAAATTCGTTTGTTCATTCGATCGACTCGCCCACACACATTACACCAGGGTAGCTTAGTTGCATATAAAGAGCGGAGGGGGAGGGCAGTCGAGCGAGGATTAGACTGTGCCTTCCCGTAGCCAGCCAGCCACACCCACAAGCCATAGCAGGCGGTCACGCGAGGCGAGGTGAGAAAACGTGCCAAACCCCTCCTCGTCCCCAAAACCCACCCCCACAGTCCTTTTCTTCTCTTTCTATTTGCTGCTGGATTTGGATCCCCGAGTATACGTGTGTGCCGATGATCTTTAGCGATTGGCCATGATCCACCTCGCGACGGCTTTTTGCTTTTGAGTTTCTTTTTCTTGTTAATCTCTGGCCCGACCGGCCATGAGCGAGCGCGAGCGACGTCTGTGTTGTGCGTTTTTTTTTTGCTTTCTTTTCTGACTCTTCTCTCTGGTCCAGCCATGAACGATCGAGGGAGAGAGCGAGCAAAACAATGCTCTCTCCGTAGCGCGCTTTGGGTTTCTGCTGCTTTCTTTTCCCTTTTGTTTGTTTCTGGTTTCGGTCATGAGCGAGCCTGCGAGCTCTTCTGACATGCTTTTAGCCATAGACCTTGATGTACGCATGTACACAAGACCAACGCGAGACAGCCGCCCCCCATAGACCTCGATGCGGGCACGAGGCCGCGCATCGAGGCCAACGCGAGACAGCCGCCCTCGAGCCCTAACCCCCTATTTTCCTTTCTCCCGTTGCCTCCCACGACGAGAGAGAGAGAGAGAGAGAGAGAGAGAGAGAGAGAGAGAGAGAGAGAGAGAGAGAGAGAGAGCAAACGACGGCGGCAAGGAGCGCCAGCATCAGAGGAGAAGACGTGATAGTGGTGTCGTTCAGGCCCCCTCGATGGAGCTGCGCGCTAGCATCCAACGGCCGTAGCCTCAGCTGCTTAACAGGCTGTGCTGGACTGCTAAGGGGAGACGAACTGGGCCCTTTTGGGCCTAGTCTGAAAGTTTTTCCTTTTCCTTTGATAAGGGGGTTTTAGGGTTTATGGGCCAAAATTCTTTTTGGGCCCAGATAATAAATAAAAAAGCAATTTAAGTATTAATGTTTATAAGAGTTAGGGTTTATATAAATAGTTTTTGGGGCTAAATTTTTGGCATATTTTATTATGTCAATTATGGAACATAATTATGTGACAAATTATTCTTCTGTCATGCAATTATGTACCTTACTTAAGTAAGTTTAATATGTTTTATTATGATAAGTTAATTCTTTCTAATGTGTTTATTATATTTAGTTGGTTCTTTTGTGATTGTTATCCAAATAAATTGTGATAATAATGTTTTGCTGCAAAATAAAATTTGTGAATCCTAAAATTAAACATGGATTATGTCTATCGTTCTGGCTAAAGCTGATTGATGGACATTTTAACCATGAAATTTTTATTGGTCTGGTTCACTTCTGGCCAAAGCTGATGTGTTCCAGATTGATGAAAGAATTCTATATGTTTATAGGATCTAATTAAGTGTGGCTTATATCTGTCATTCTGGCCAAAGCTGGTTGACAGATATTTTGATCACAAAATTTTATTGATCATGTCTATTTCTGGCCAAAGCTGATGTAGACTAGATTAATGAAAGAAGTATAAAATTGTGATATTTATTCAAAGCATTTGTTTTATTTTGCAGCATCTAATGCCTCTCAAATTGCCGATATTATAAATGGCATAGAACAGTTGACTGGGCAATTTTGGTACTTGGAAGGAGAAGCTTGAGATCACTTTAGATTTGTTGAATATAGATTATGCCCTCCTTAAGGATCCTCCTGTAGCACGTGCTGAAGGTGATGAGAATTATGATGCCCTGAAAAGAGCTTATGATGATGAGAAAACTAAGTGGGATGATTCAAATTGTAAGTGCCTCATGATTATTAAGGGCTCCATTACTCAAAGTATGAGAGGAGCTGTTCCAGACTCTTAGACTGCCAAGGGTTACCTTGGAAAGATTAAGGACTAGTTTAAGGGATCATCCAAAATTTATGCAACAAGCCTCATTAGAAGGCTTATTGATGAAAGGTATGATCCAACTGGGAGTCTAAGAGAGCATATCATGAGGAAAATTAACATGGCCACTATACTTAAGACAATGGAAATGGAAATCTCTGAAGGATTTCTTGTCCATTTTATTATGTCATCCTTTCCCACGGAGTTCTCTCTGTTCACCATCAATTATAATGCGATGGATTCTAAATGGGGCATGGATGAAATGATGGCTAGATGTGTACAAGAGGAGGAAAGGCTTAAAGCTTGATGAGTTGATCATGTCAATCAGTTCAAGCATTCTCAGAAGAAGAAAAAGTTTATAAAGCCTAAGCCTACTTAGTTTAAAGATGAAGGGAAATCTTCTAAGTTCTTTTAGCAAAAGAACCCTAACAGAGCTCCTAATGCAGATGCACCCCCTAATGCTGATGGTAAAGATCCTAATGGATGTCGCTTTTGTGAAAAAATGGACATGTACAGAGGGATTGTATTGAGTTCATGAAATGGCTCAATAAGAAAGGTACTAATGTTATAACCTTTGTTGATGAATCCCTTTATGTTGATTATGCCACCAATACATGGTGGGTTGACTCAGATGCAACAATTCATGTTGCAAACTCCTTATAGGGATTCGATACGAAGAGGACCCTAAGAAGAGGGAAAAGAACCATTAGAGTTGCTAATGGTGATGAAGCCGAAGCTGAGGCTATTGGAGAGTTTACACTTACACTCCATAGTGGTTTTATGCCTTGTTTACGTAATGTACTTTATGTACCCTCTATGAGACGGAAACTTGTGTCCGTCTCATGCTTAGATGATGATGGTTTTCACTCTGACTTTGGGAACAAGAGATGTATAATTATGTTTGATAATAATGATGTTGGTCTTGCCTTCCGTCAAGACAAACTTTATCTTGTTTCCTTAAGTGATTCCATAAGTGAAGTTAATACTTCCTCTAATATGTATATTAGTACCAAGCGTAAGCGTGATGATGATAAGACTTTTTCGAAACTATGGCACTGATACGTCGGAAACGTATCTATAATTTTTTATGTTCCATGCTTGTTTAGTATCTACTTTGCTTTGCTTTGTCTATACTTTGAGGTTTTTTTATACGTTTTCTGGAACTAACCTATTAACAAGTTGCCATAGTACCAGCTGCATGTTTTCTTCTGTTTTTGGTTCCAAAAAGGCAGAAAATCAATATTCTCGGAATTGGACGGAACAAAAGCCAAAGTTAATAGTTTACTGTGAGCAACACGAAGCCAGGAGACGAGACGGAGAAGGCTCACCAGGGGGCCACACCCCCTGGTCGCGCGGGTTGACCCACCCCGCGCCTAGGGGGGTGCAGCCGCCCTGGTGGCCCCCCTGGCTAGCGCCTTCGCTTATAAGAAGCCCCCGATGCAGAAACCCTAGGCACCCGATCAAAACTCCACGAAGCCGTCTATAGCCGCCGCCACCATCGTCCCTAGATCGGGAGAATATGAAGTTCTTCACGGCACCCTACCGGAGGGGAGATCATCCCGGAGGCCTTCTTCTTCATCATGCCAGCCTTCGGTATGAAGCGTGAGTAGTTCCACCTTGGACTACGGGTCCATGTAGTAGCTAGATGGTTGTATCTCCTCCTTGTGCTTTCATGTATAGATCTTGTGATCTCCGTTCATGATCAAGATCTAATCTATTTGTAATCATGCATGTTGTGTTGGCGGGGATCCGATGGATATTGAGATTACTATGTCAGATTGATTAATGGTTGTGTCTATTTGATTCTATCATGTCTGTATAGTTTGTGATCTTGCATGCTCTCCGTTGTTAGTAGCTATCTTGGCCAAGTAGTTGCTAGTGACTCCAGGAGGGGGTATTTATGCTCGATAGTGGGTTCATGCCTCTAGTTTCCAAGGGAAGTGACAGAAATATCTTCGGTTGTAGATGTGTTGTTGCCACTAGGGAGAAAACAACGGTCTCTTGTTCATGGAACAAGTGGATTATTTACCTTACACACTTTGCTTAAAACAGTTGTCTGTTGCTTGCAACTTAATACTAGAGGGGGTTCGGATGATAACCTGAAGGTGGACTTCTAGTCATAGATGAAGTTGGATGGTGGTCTATGTATATTGTTGTATTGCCCAATCGAATCGCATAAGATCTTTTTGTCTAGTATTGCATTGTTAAGCCTTGCTCAGTTCCTATCAATTTCCTTACTGTAATTTGTTTACCCTTCATGCCATGTTGTTAATCTAAGGAGAGCACCTCTAGTGAACTATGGACCCCGGTCCAATCTTTACCATTAATACATCTTCCACTGTTACTGTTTACTTGCTGCAAACCATCATCACCTTCCACACCATACAGTTAATCGTTTGTTACAGCAACCGTTGAGATTGACAACCTCACTGTTAGTTGGGGCAAAGTCTTGAGTTTGTGTTGCGCAGGTCTCCACGTTGCTTGCAGCACCTTTGGGACGTTTCTTTCCTCCTACTGGTTCGATAACCTCGGTTTCTTACTGAGGGAAACTTGCCTGCTGTACTGCATAATACCTTCCGCTTGGGGTCTCCCAACGAAGTGCTGCTGCACTCATCAAGGCTTTTTATGGAGCCGTTGCCGGGGAGGAAAGGTAAAAGGCACTCACACACGTTACCCCACGGCAACAGCAAGCCAGAAGGCTTTTTCTGGCGCTGTTGCCGGGGAGGCTAAGGACGTCATCGCAAGGGAATCCTCCTCAACCTTTATCTTTACTTTGTTTTTAGTGTGCTTAGTTTATCTTGCTTGGTTTTTTTGCCTCTTTTTATCAAAAACTCCAAAAAAATAGTTTAGTTTGGTTTGCTTTCTCTTATCAAAAACACAAAAAAATTACTTCCTGCTCTAGCTGCTGTTGTTGTTTTTGGCTTGCTCCACCTTTGCCAAAATGAAATCTGCTGAGAACACCAAGTTGTGTAACTTCACTAGCACAAACAACAATGATTTCCTTAGCACTCCCATTGCTCCACCTGCTCCTGATGCTACCTTTTATGAAATTAAGCCTGCTTTGTTGAATCTTGTGATGAGATAGCAATTTTCTGGTGCTAGTTCTGATGATGATGCTGCCCATCTCAATAACTTTGTTGAACTTTGTGAGATGTAGAAGTATAAGGATGTAGATGGAGATATTATTAAGCTCAAGCTGTTTCCTTTCTCCTTGAGAGGAAAAGCTAAAGAATGGTTGCTATCCTTGTCTAGAAATAGTATTGATTTTTGGACTAAGTGCAAAGATGCTTTTATTGGAAAGTATTATCCTCCTACTAAGATTATATCTATGAGAAGTGACATTATGAAATTTAAACAACTTGTTAATGAACATGTTGCGCAAGCTTGGGAAAGAATGAAATCTTTAGTTAAGAATTGTCCCACTCATGGACTCACTGCTTGGATGATTATCCAGACTTTTTATGTAGGTTTGAACTTCTCTTCAAGAAACCTGTTGGATTCAGCTGCTGGAGGTACCTTTATGTGTAGGGTTTCGTAGCATGGAAAACAAAAAATTTCTACCGCATACAAACAAACAAGCCAAGATCTATCTACTAGATTGTAGCAACGAGTCGATGGAATAACTTACCCTCGAAGATTCCAAAGTGTTTAACGAGAGCATATTCTCGTGGGTGATGTAGTCGTACTCTTTCCGATCTCAAGATCGCGTAGACGATCCTTCCGGCGCTGCGTTCCGGCAGCGCTCCCGCAGTCGGTCACACGTTCGGTACTCGAGGAAGGCCTTCCTCTCCCTTGTTCCAGCAGGCGGCGGAGGTTGTATTACTCTCCTCGCGATTTCGGCAGCACAACGGCGTGGTACCGGAAGTAGAGGGGAGATCTCGCAGGGCTTCGCCTTAAGCCGGAGCGAGTATGGTGGAGTATGAGAGAGCTCCTCGGCGATCTAGGTTTTAGACACACCAAGGAGGAGGTGCTAGAGCCGGCGGCTAGGGTTTGGAGCACCCCAAGTCGGCGGCTAGGGCAACCCTAGGGGGGGCGGCGGCGGCTATGGTGGGCAGCAACTGCTAGGGTTTGAGGAGAGGTACTTGTGTGTCCTAGGAGGGAGCCCTGCCCCTCCTTATATAGGTGGAGGGGCCGTCCGACCAAGGGGAGGGAGTGGAGTCCCTCCCCAACTCGGCTTGGGTGGTGCGCCGACTTGGGGAGGAGGGACTCCCTCCCCAACTCGGTTTCACCTTCCTCCTCTTTTCTCTTTCCAAATTTAGCCGTTTGACTTTTCAATTTAGCTATTTGACTTTTCAAACTAGGATTTGAATTAATCCTTTATTTGGAACAACGATGACACTTAGTACATGATGCAATCATTCCAACTTGCAATGACACATTCATGTACCCCTTCCCCTCCGGAGTGCCGGACATTCCGGAACATTCTAGAACATTCCCGATGAAAACACCGGAATCATTCCCCAACTCCGAAACGGGACTTTCCTTATATGAATCTTATTCTCCGGATCATTCCGGATCTCCTCGTGATATCCCGGATCCCATCCGAGACTCCGAACAACATTCGGTCTCTTTCTCATCATACCATAACTAATCAAACAACGTCGAATCCTTAAGTGTGTCTCCCTACGGTTCGTGAATTATGCGGACATGATCGAGACACTTCTCCGAACAATAACCAATAGAGGAATCTGGAAATTCATATGGCTCCCACATATTTCTACGATTACTTTGCGATCGAATGAACCACTTACATACGATATCAATTTCCCTTTGTCTCACGATACTTTACTTATCCGAGGTTATGATCATCGGTATCTCTGCATACCTAGTTCAACCTCGTTACCGATAAGTACTTTTTTCTCGTTCCCGTGATATGTGATCCCTTGTGAGCCAGTCACATGCTTGCAAGCTAATTGGATGACATTCCACCGAGAGGGCCCAGAGTATATCTATCCGTCATATGGATGGACAAATCCCACTCTTGATCCATGTGTCTCAACCAATACTTTCCGAACACTCAATGCCACCTTTATAGCCACCCAGTTACGGTGTGGTGTTTGATGTCATCAAAGCATCCATCCGGTAAAGGTGATATGCATGATCTCATGGTCGAAGGAATTAGGTTACTATGTATCAGAAAGCTTATAGCAATTGAACTATTGAAATGACTTGATCTTTATGCTACGCTTATCTATAGGAGTATGTCCACCATATGATTCTCCTAACGATATGATCTTGTTGTTAATAACATCTCAATGTTCATGATATGGAAACCACAATCATCTATTAACCAACAAGCTAGTATTATAAAGAGGCTTTACTAGGGACTTCAAATTAAGTTTACCAATCACACAAGTATTAATGTTTCCTTGTTAATACTATTATAGCATGAATGTAAACATTTATCATAAACACAAAGATATAATAATAACTATATTTATTATTGCCTCTAGGGCATATCTCCAACAGTCTCCCACTTGCACTAGAGTCATCTAATCTAGATTACATGGTAATATACCGAACACCAATTGCAGTTTGGTGCTGGTCATGTTTTGCCTTTGGGAGAGGTTTAGTCAACGGATCCGCCACATTCAGATCTGTGTGTACTTTGCAAATCTTTATATCCCCATCCTGGATATGTTCTCGAATAGCGTGAAAACGTAGCTTGATATGCTTCAGCTTCTTATGTGACCTTGGTTCTTGCGCATTGGCTATGGCGCCCATGTTATCACAGTAGATAGACATTGGGTCCAGCGCACTAGGAACCACACCCAGCTCTGTAATGAACTCTTTCATCCATATCGCTTCTTGTGAAGCCTCCGAAGCAGCCATGTATTCTGATTCAGTTGAAGATCTTGCCACAACGCTTTGCTTTGCACTCCTCCAGCTAACTGCTGCACCATTCAATATAAATACGTATCCAGATTGTGATTTAGAATCATCCGGATCGGTGTTCCAACTAGCATCGGTGTAACCATTAACAACGAGCTGTTCATCACCTCCATAAGAAAGAACCATATCCTTAGTTCTTCTCAAGTACTTAAGGATGTTTTTGACCGTTGTCCAATGATCCACTCCTGGATCACTTTGATATCTGCTAGTTAAACTAACAGCATATGCAATGTCGGGTCTAGTACATAGCATGGCATACATTAGAGATCCTATGGCTGAGGCATAGGGAGTCTTACTCATCCTTTCTCTATCTTCTGCCGATGTCGTACTTTGAGTTTTACTCAAGGTCGTATTGGGCAATATGGGCAAGAACCCTTTCTTGCTATCTTCCATTCCAAACCTCTTTAGAACTTTGTCCAAATATGTACTCTGTGACAATGATATTTGGCGTTTCGATCTATCTCTATAAATCTTCATGCCTAATATGTAAGCTGCTTCGCCAAGATCCTTCATTGAAAAACTATTATTCAAATATTCCTTGACACTATTAAGAAGGTCTACATCATTCCCAATCAACAATATGTCATCTACATATAGTATTAAGAATGCTACAGAGCTCCCACTCACTTTCTTGTAAATACAAGCTTCTCCATAAGTTTGTATAAAACCAAAACTTTTGATCACCTTATCAAAACGTTGATTCCAACTTCGGGATGCTTGCTTCAATCCATAAATGGACCGTTGAAGTTTGCATACCTTGTTAGCATCTTTAGGATCGACAAAACCTTTGGGTTGCATCATATACAACTCTTCATCAATGTCTCCATTGAGGAATGCTGTTTTGACATCCATCTGCCATATCTCATAATCATAATATGCAGCGATTGCTAACATAATCCTCACAGACTTTAGCTTCGCTACTGGTGAGAAAGTCTCATCGTAGTCAACTCCTTGAATTTGTCGAAACCCTTTTGCGACAAGTCGAGCTTTATAGACAGTAACATTACCATCAACATCTGTTTTCTTCTTGAAAATCCATTTATTCTCGACAGCCTTCCGGCCATCCGGTAAGTCCACCAAAGTCCATACTTGGTTTTCGTACATGGATCCAATCTCGGATTTCATGGCTTCTTGCCATTTATTGGAATCTGGGCTCATCATCGCTTCCTCATATGTCTCAGGGTCATCGGTGTTGTCCACCAACATGACACTCATAACGGGATCATACCAATCTGGAGTGGTATGAGTTCTCGTTGACCTCCAAGGCTCTGTAGCAACTTCAACCGAAGTTTCATGATCATCATCATTAGCTTCCTCTCTAATTGGTGCAGGAATCACAGGAACTTCTTCTGGTGCTGCGCTACTCGCAATTTCGAGAGAAGGTTCGACAACCTCGTCGAGTTCTACTTTCCTTCCAGTCACTTCTTTCGAGAGAAATTTCTTCTCTAGAAAGGATCCATTCTTAGCAACGAAGATTTTGCCTTCGGATCTGTGATAGAAGGTATACCCAATAGTTTCCTTTGGGTATCCTATGAAGACGCATTTTTCCGCTTTGGGTTCAAGCTTGTCCGGCTGTAACTTCTTTACATAGGCTTCGCAACCCCAAACTTTAAGGAACGACAATTTAGGTTTCTTCCCAAACCATAATTCATACAGTGTCGTTTCAACGGATTTGGATGGTGCCCTATTTAAAGTGAATGCGGCTGTTTCTAATGCATAACCCCAAAATGATAGCGGTAAATCTGTAAGTGACATCATAGAACGAACCATATCTAAAAGAGTTCGATTACGACGTTCGGACACACCATTACGCTGTGGTGTTCCCGGCGGTGTCAACTGCGAAAGTATTCCGCATTTCTTCAAATGCTCGCCAAACTCGTAACTTAGATATTCACCTCCACGATCAGAACGTAGAAATTTAATCTTCTTGTTACGTTGATTCTCTACCTCACTTTGAAATTCCTTAAACTTCTCGAAAGTTTCGGACTTATGTTTCATGAAATAGATATACCCATATCTACTCAAGTCATCCGTGAAGGTAAGAACATAACGATAACCACCGCGCGATGCTACACTCATTGGACCACACACATCGGTATGTATAATTTCCAATAAGTCCGTAGCTCGCTCCATCATACCAGAGAATGGAGTCTTAGTCATTTTACCTATCAGACATGCTTCGCATCTTTCAAGTGATTCGAAATAAAGTGATTAAATAAGTCCATCGGAATGGAGTTTCTTCATACGCTTCACTCCAATGTGACCAAGACGACAGTGCCACATATAGGTCGAGTTATCGCTCGATTTTAAACGTTTAGCCTCAATGTTATTAATATGTGTATTTCCACTATCGAGATTCAATAAGAATAGACCATCTATAAAAGGTGCATGTGCATAAAACATATTACTCATATAAATCGAACAACCATTATTCTCGGATTTAAACAAGTAACCGTCTCGCAATAAACAAGATCCCGATATAATGTTCATGCTTAACGCAGGCACCAAATAACAATTATTTAAGTATAAAAC
The DNA here is from genome assembly GCA_916181665.1 of Avena sativa. Taxonomy (NCBI): domain Eukaryota; kingdom Viridiplantae; phylum Streptophyta; class Magnoliopsida; order Poales; family Poaceae; genus Avena; species Avena sativa. The sequence goes on along the minus strand of OV702283.1, from coordinate 356,167,859 downwards.
TAATCCCGATGGTAGATGAAGAGGTAGCGTGCCGACCACGATCACATCAACCTTTGATCCGTTTCCCACGCGCATCGTCACCTCGTTCTTTGCTAGCTTCCGTTATTCTGCAGCACCTGTTTCGAGTTACAAATATGAGCAACCGAACCAGTATCAAATACCCAGGCACTACTACGAGTACTAGTGAGATACACATCAATAACATGTATATCAGATATACCTTTCTTCTTGATGTTGCCGTTCTTCAAATCCGCCAAGTACTTTGGGCAATTCCGCTTCCAGTGACCTTCTCCCTTGCAGTAAAAGCACTCAGTATCAGGCTTAGGTCCAGCCTTGGTCTTCTTCGTCGGCGTGGTAACTTTCTTACCACCCTTCTTGAAGTGTCCCTTCTGCTTAGACTTGCCTTTCTTGAATTTGGTGGTCTTATTGACCAACAACACTTGGTGCTCTTTCTTGATCTCCACTTCTGCAGACTTCAACATGGCAAAGAGTTCTGGCAACGTCTTGTTCATGTTCTGCATGTTGTAGTTCATCACAAAGTTCTTGTAACTTGGTGGTAGTGATTGGAGGACACGGTAAATCCCCAAAGCATTAGGAATCACTATACCCAAGCTTTGAAGTTTGTTTGCGTGCCCAGACATCTTAAGCACATGCTCACTGACGGAGCTGCCCTCTTCCATCTTGCAGTTAAAGAACTTTTCAGAAGCCTCATAGCTTTCAATTGCCGCATGAGTCTCAAAGATCAATTTGAGATCCTCGACAATATCATATGGGTCTGAATTCTCAAACCTTTTCTGAAGCTCCGATTCTAAACCATACAAGATAGCCCACTGAACTGTGGAGTACTGAGTCTTCCGAGTGAGGTAAACATTCTTTACTTCATCGGAGGCATCAGCTGCAGGTGGGTCACCCAGCGGTGCATCCAGCACATAGGTCAAATTACCAGCTGTGAGGACAATCCTCAAATTGCGGAACCAATCCGCGAAGTTGCTTCCATTGTTTTTCAACTTTTCTTTCTCTAGGAACGCATTAAAATTGATGGTAGGGGCTGTCATTGATCTACAACATATTTGCAATAGACTAAGTTTATGACAAATTGAGTTCAAATTAATATTAATCTAGGTGAACTCCCACTCAAAACAATATCCCTCACATTGTCTTAGTGATCACACGAACCAAATCCACCACATCAACACCGATCATCACGAGAGTTGATATAGTTTCAATGGCGAACAATCGACATGTTCATCATATCTACTATATGATTCATGCTTTATCTTTCGGTGATCCGTGTTCCGAGACCATGTTTGTACATGCTAGGCTCGTCAAGATCAAACCTTAGTTTCCGCATGAACAAATCTGGCTTGCTCACGTTGTATACACTTGCGGAATCTAACACACCCGATCATCACGTGGTGCTTCGAAACAACAAGCTTTAGCAACGGTGCTAACTAAAGGGTGAACACTTTATGACTTGAAATTCATGTGCATGAGGGATCATCTTATAATGCTACCGTCGTCTACTAAGCAATACAAGATGCATAAAGGATTAACATCACATGCAATTCATAATATGTGATATGATATGGCCTTTCTTCTTTGTGCTTCCGATATCCATCTTCAAGCACGAACATGATCTCCATCATCACCGGCATTGCATCAAGGTCAATGACGCTTCTCCATGGTTGTCGTCCAACGGCTTCAACTATTACAACTACTTTGAATAGACACGCGGGTCTTAACATAAATTAAAGACAACCATATGGCTCCTGCCTGTTGCCAACTTACAATAAGGAACATTGCATACATCAAATATAATCACAATCATGGCCATATCACATCACAGCACACCCCTGCAAAACAAAGTTAGACGCCTCTACTTTATTTGCATGTTTTACGTGGTTTGGGGATTTCAATAAGTGTCGTTCTAACTTACGAACAAGAACCACAACATTGATACTAGTATTGTTAATCACCCGTTGTAAATTGGATCTTAACTATGCTAGGAGAAACAGGCACCCGCAAAGCCACTTATGCAATACAAGTTGCATGTCAAGCGTGGAGCAAGTCTCATGAACGATGTCATGTAAGGTTAGCCCGGGCCGCTTCATCCCAACATACCGCAAGATGCAAAGTACACAAGAAGCAATCGACAATAAAAGCATCAACGCCCACAATGACCATTGTGTTCTACTCGTGCAACATATCTACATATAGACACGGCTCTGATACCACTGTAGGGTTTCGTAGCATGGAAAACAAAATTTTTCTACCGCATACAAACAAACAAGCCAAGATCTATCTACTAGATTGTAGCAACGAGTCGATGGAATAACTTACCCTCGAAGATTCCAAAGTGTTTAACGTGAGCGGATTCTCGTGGGTGATGTAGTCGTACTCTTTCCGATCTCAAGATCGCGTAGACGATCCTTCCGGCGCTGCGTTCCGGCAGCGCTCCCGCAGTCGGTCACACGTTCGGTACTCGACGAAGGCCTTCCTCTCCCTTGTTCCAGCAGGCAGTGGAGGTTGTAGTACTCTCCTCGTGATTCCGGCAGCACAACGGCGTGGTACCGGAAGTAGAGGGGAGATCTCGTAGGGCTTCGCCTTAAGCCGGAGCGAGTATGGTGGAGTATGAGAGAGCTCCTCGGCGATCTAGGTTTTAGACACACCAAGGAGGAGGTGCTAGAGCCGGCGGCTAGGGTTTGGAGCAGCCCAACTCGGCGGCTAGGGCAACCCTAGGGGGGCAGCGGCGGCTATGGTGGGCAGCAACTGCTAGGGTTTGAGGAGAGGTACTTGTGTGTCCTAGGAGGGAGCCCTGCCCCTCCTTATATAGGTGGAGGGGCCGGCCGGCCAAGGGGAGGGAGTGGAGTCCCTCCCCAACTCGGCTTGGGTGGTGCGCCGGCTTGGGGAGGAGGGACTCCCTCCCCAACTCGGTTTCACCTTCCTCCTTTTTTCCTCTTTCCAAATTTAGCCGTTTGACTTTTCAATTTAGCTATTTGACTTTTCAAACTAGGATTTGAATTAATCCTTTATTTGGAACAGCGATGACACTTAGTACATGATGCAATCATTCCAACTTGCAATGACACATTCATGTACCCCTTCCCCTCCAGAGTGCCGGACATTCCGGAACATTCTAGAACATTCCCGATGAAAACACCGGAATCATTCCCCAACTCCGAAACAGGACTTTCCTTATATGAATCTTATTCTACGGACCATTCCGGATCTCCTCGTGATATCCCGGATCCCATCCGAGACTCCAAACAACATTCGGTCTCTTTCTCATCATACCATAACTACTCAAACAACGTCGAATCCTTAAGTGTGTCTCCCTACGGTTCGTGAATTATGCGGACATGATCGAGACACTTCTCTGAACAATAACCAATAGAGGAATCTGGAAATTCATATGGCTCCCACATATTTCTACGATTACTTTGCGATCGAATGAACCACTTACATACGATACCAATTTCCCTTTGTCTCACGATACTTTACTTATCCGAGGTTATGATCATCGGTATCTCTGCATACCTAGTTCAACCTCGTTACCGATAAGTACTCTTTTCTCGTTCCCGTGATATGTGATCCCTTGTGAGCCAGTCACATGCTTGCAAGCTAATTGGATGACATTCCACCGAGAGGGCCCAGAGTATATCTATCCGTCATATGGATGGACAAATCCCACTCTTGATCCATGTGTCTCAACCAATACTTTCCGAACACTCAATGCCACCTTTATAGCCACCCAGTTACGGTGTGGTGTTTGATGTCATCAAAGCATCCATCCGGTAAAGGTGATATGCATGATCTCATGGTCGAAGGAATTAGGTTACTATGTATCAGAAAGCATATAGCAATTGAACTATTGAAATGACTTGATCTTTATGCTACGCTTATCTATAGGAGTATGTCCACCATATCATTCTCCTAACGATATGATCTTGTTGTTAATAACATCTCAATGTTCATGATATGGAAACCACAATCATCTATTAACCAACAAGCTAGTATTATAAAGAGGCTTTACTAGGGAATTCAAATTAAGTTTACAAATCACACAAGTATTAATGTTTCCTTGTTAATACTATTATAGCATGAATGCAAACATTTATCATAAACACAAAGATATAATAATAACTATATTTATTATTGCCTCTAGGGCATATCTCCAACATTATGGGCATCACTTTGGGTGCTGCAACAAAACTCCTTGATAGTATGATGGTTAATTACTCTGAATGGCACAGTGAGAGAGCTCCACATGGTAAGAAGGTAAATTCTGTTGAAGAAACCTCCTCTTTGAGTGATAAGATTGATGTCATTATGGCTATGCTTGTTAATGGGAAAGCTCCTTTAGATCCAAATAATGTTCTCTTAGCCTCTTTGGTTGCTCAAGAAGACCAAGTTGATGTGAACTTCATTAGAAACAACAATTTTGGCAACAATACTTATGGTAATAACTATAGGCCTTATCCTCCTAATAATGGAAATACTTATCATGATAGGTCTGGAATGCCTAGTGAAGATAGGATTCTAGAAGTTGAAAGATCCACTAAAAACTTTATGCAGATGCAATATGAGTAAAATAAGATATTCACTAAAACTATGGAAGAACAATCTGTTATCTTGAAGAATATTAGTCATCAGCTTGATAATCTGAATAGATAAATTCCTGGTTTACAGTCAAAAATTTTGAGTGCTGAGAAAAATATATCCTCTTTGTCTAAAGAACAGTCCTCCTTGATTAATAAAATGGCTGCTAAACATGAAACCATGGAAAGTACCTTTGATGCTACTCATGCCATATAAGTTACTATTGATGAAAATGTTAGACTGTTAGCCCAACTTCATGCTAAGTGGGAAAGTGTAACACCCTCAGAATCGGACCTTTGCAAGTTTTAGCGAAAACCCGCCAAACCCGCATAGAAACGATTCAAAGGTGCCCACCAGGCACTTTCGTGCGGGTGGAATACGAAGTAATAACATTACACAACAGTCCTCGATGGGACCCACAGAACAGATATATACAACAGCGACTCCATGAGTCAAGAATACAGACATAATATACAAAGATCCAAATCACCTTGAAAACGATAGAGCGTCCGACTACGGACAAGATGCAAATGGGGCTAAGAGCCCTGAAGAATAACCAATGGCGTCCATAACCCTGCCCAGGCCAAGCCGGAAGGGTAACCCTGCTAACGACGTCGATCTCAAAACCTGCTTAAACAAAAGGGGTGCCGACAAAGGGCAAAGGAAAAAGAGGAGCGTCAGTACTGAGGCCAGTACACGGCGAGACTAGAATTCGGCGGTCCTCGCCTACATAGGTGTGGTGGACTGAGCGGCAGCGGCAGCATGCATTAAACAACCTATAGAGACTCGATACAACTAGCGAATATCAGAGAGGGGGTAAGAAAGACCTATTCGGACCCAACCTGATGCTACCATCAAACAAACCCATCCTGGTGTTTCCCCCTCGAGACCAAACGAGGAAGTCAACCGAGGAACTCACACAGTTGGCAGTTTTAGTTATTCGGTTATCGTTGCAGTAATTACTAGTCAGGTGTAGATAATCATCCTGGTAAAATAAGCAGTGGGTCGTTTTAGTTAATCATTCCGTTGTAGTGGCATCACTTACTAGTCAGATACAATTAACATGAGATAACCCAAAACCCAGCAGTTGTTGGTACTTTTATTTAGCCATTCCGTTGTAGTTGCAATACTTACTAGTCAGGTACAATGGTCGCAAGCGACAACCCAATCAAGCAATTGTTGGCAGTTTTAATTGTCCATTCCATTATAGTGAAGCTGATTACTGGTCATTATAAAGTCAAATTCATAGCACTACTTTAGTTATAGTTGTCTATGATCGAGATACTGTGCTCCAAGTCGTCCATAACCGCGGACACGGCTTTCAGAAAGTTTTAACCCGGCCGGGGTGCACAAATAGCAACACACACACGATCAACCTCGGAAAAACCAAATCAAAACCCAACGAGGCTTTCACGACAAAGCAATCACAGGATTCAGAAATATTTCAGGGGGCCACCCCATTGAGTAGACCCGCAACGAAGTAAGCTAGCTCCGAGACGGACTCAAGGTTTGCGTCAATGGCTGTAAACGACTGGGAACCCGAAAGTGTGGCTGGGCTTGTCGATACCGCGAAAACACTCCGCTTACCTAAACAGTACAGTGTGCTCCTCGCACAATCGTAAATAAACAGTAGCATGGCATAAGTACAGGATAGTAAACAAAACCTCAAACTAGTTTGTGGCCCCAAGAAATAAGACTGAATCAAGCTCTGGCTAAGGGGGGCCCATAATTCCCCGTATGTGGATAGCGCGATAAATCAAGGAACAGGTATCAAGTACTCGGGGTCCTACGGGACACAAGTGGGCGGTCGGAAACCAAATATTATCTATCACCCACCGATGCCTCTGCTTACTTACTTCAATTTTAGTTGTTAAACAGGAATTAAAGTGAACGATAAGTAAAGCCATGATCATCTCCAACATAAAGCATATGGCGGCACTCCAACATCTGTGGTACATGACGACACGCAACAGCACTTGAGCAAGCGACTACGACGCGCAGGTCCAACTAGCTACCAAACCACAGGTAATAGGATGTGTCCAAGGCAACATAGGGCTGCAAGGGATATCACGGATACGGAAACTAGAGCATCGCAACACAGATAGCAATAGATCAGCAGGAGGGAATAAATACTATAAAAGTAAGATAGGTAGAAAGGGGGAGATGCTTGCCTAAAAACATCGTCGAAGGTTCAACCGAAGATCGGGTCGACACTCGCATCAACTCAGCGGCCTTATCCGCGAAGAAGCAAAACACTAGAATGAACACCGGATGCAATATTTAATACAACGGCAGAAGATCGGCATGATGCATGTATGATGCATGACATGGCAAAGGTGCGATGCAATTAGGTCATATTAAGCGGAACCGGGGTCCCGACAATTAATTAGGTGGTTCATGTTATTTATCTACCCCGCAAATTAAATGTTGTTTTAGCATGGCAAAAAGATATCACCGGTTCGCTACACAAATTTAAATGAGGCCAATATAAGGCTAGATTTGCCCGCATATGGGCCCCATATTTAATTATATGATGAATCGGCATAAGGCCCCCAAACCACACAAATATGCATGCGAGTATGACAATTCAATATGCAGCAATTGTTATTACATTTATAAAAATAGGGCTCGAGAAAAGGGGTCACACATAGGGTCCGACGATCTTGGGGTTCCGGGGTTCGGGGTAGGTCGCAGGGCTCAGGGTTCGACGGGATCGTTCTCGGACTCCGGGGTAAGGGTCTTCGGATCGGGGTAGATCTTGGCGCAGCCGGGATGAAGGGCTTGGTTCGGTGTCGGGGCGCATCGGATCCGCCCTGGTCGGTGCCGATCTTATCGTTGCGAAGATCTTGTCGGGTCCGCGCCATCGAGTCGGTCTTGTCGTTCCGTGAAGAAGACCTCGTCGCTCCAGGAGAAGATCTTGGGGTTCCGCGTCGAAGGCCCACGGTTACGGGGTCTTGGCGAACTTGGCGCTCGGGTTCGGCGGTACCGGGCTTCGGGCTCCGTGAACGGGGCATCGGATCCGCATCTGTGCAGAAGACCTTGGCGTTCGGGCAACCTTTGGTTCCAGGTCAAGGGCTTTGGATACTCCGGATCCATGAAGCAAAACTTGTGGTCGACCACGATCAGGCACCGGTTGTTTTTGGGGTTGTACACAGCCATAGCAACAACAACACATCAGTGCACCACTAGACAGATCTCAGGGCGATCAATTGTTCACAGGTACATACAGTACCACTCTCACCTGTGTTGATTCGTTAGAACAACATGAGCCAAGGGGTGGGCCTGACGATGCTGCAGGAACATACGGGCGCAGGCGGAGGCCGACGCTGGGATGGTGTGGTCACGGCAGGGCTCGGTGGCGGGCTCGGGGCAGACGGACGGCGCAGGGCTCGCCAGGCAGAGGCGGCGCGAGGGCCGGTAAGCCTGGGGCGGCCGGAGGAGCTCCGGGGGCGCGCCGGCGGCGGGGAACCGAGCGGAGGCGACCGGCGGGCAGCTGCAGGGCGAGCGACGGCGCGGGGAGGACGTGGAGAGGAGGGTGGCGGGCGGCGCGCGCTAGGGCGGCGAGGAGAGACGGCGGAGCGAGGTAGAGAGGCGGCCGGCGAGGCGGGAGGTCCGGCGAGGTGGGGCTCGCGTGGGGGGAGGTCTGGCGGGGCCTGGCGATGCGGGACCGCGGGGACGTCGGGGCGCGGCCGGGCGCGGGGAAGGGGAGGCGGAGCGGAGGAGGACCGGCGGCCGGGAGGCGAGGCGTGGCCGGTCGCGGCGGAGGTGGGAGGAGCCGAGCCTGGGGAGGAGAGGGGGCGCGGGACGAGCGCGACGGGGCGGGAGGCAGGGCGGCTCGCCGGCGACGGTGGCGGGGCGCTGTGGGCGGCGGTGGCCGGAGCGGGATAAGAAGGGAGGAGAGAGGGAGGCTGCGGGCGCGTCGGGGTGGGTGCTGGCCAGGCGGGAGTGGGGGCGCGGGTGGGCCGCGTGGGAAGCGTGGGTGGGGTGTGTGGGGCGCGGGTGGGGCCCGGGGAAGAGAGAGAGGGTGAGGGTGAGGCTGAGTGGGTCGGTGTGGGGGTGGGCCCGGGTGTAAGTGGGAGTGGGGGGTAGAAAACTGTGTGTGAAAGAGAGGGAGGGAAAAAAGGGCTGGTGAGGTGGCAGTTTTTGATTGGAGGGGGGGATGGCCAAGGTTGATGTGGCAGACTGGGATAGGTGGAAGTGATGTGGCTGGTTGGGTGGGTAGATTAAGTTGGGTAGCTTTAGGATTATGGGTGGACCGATTTTTATTCTGGGGGTGGTCGTTCGGGTCGATTCGGCCCGTTCGACTGCCCCACTAAAAATATTTAACTATTTTATTTATCTCCAACCGGGGTTTTGCAAACCGATAGCAGACAAAACAAAGTATTCCGGCGACCCGGGTTTTGCGTTTGAATAAAGATGGGGCGTTTAGAAAACAAAACAGGTTTTTCCGCAAATAGTTTTATGCAAGCAAATGCAAGATGATATGACGATGCACAAATGCAATGCGACATGATGACATGAGCATGCGGTCGTGGTGATGCAATGCACAAAAAAAACAACGCGATTTTCTAGTAGTGGTTTTGCGGGATGCCACAGAAAGGAAAGCTGAAATTGATAGAAACAATAGTGTGTGCACCATCACTAGAATGGATACCACTAAACCACAAGAAGTCCCTATTCCTCCTCCTATAACGCCTAAGCCTAATGAGTCTACTACTAGTGATGCTAAGTTTGATTTTGATATAGATGGTTGCAATATTTCTGAAGTGATTATGTTCCTAGAAAAACTTGCTAGAAGTCCTGATGGTAGTGATATACATGTTGCTTTCACCAAACACATTACAGATGATCTTGTTAAGATTAAGGAAGATAAGTTAAAACACAAAACTTCTATTCCTGGGAAAGTAGAAGATAGTTGGGAACCCATTATTAATATGCAAGTGAATGACTTTGATCTCAAAGCTTCATGTGATCTTGGTTCTAGTGTCTCTATTATGCCTAGGAATATTTATGAAATGCTTGATTTGCCACCTTTGGAAGATTGTTATTTGGATGTCCCACTTAATGATAATGCTAAGAAGAAACTCATAGCGAGTATTAATGATGTTATCATTATTGTTAACAATGCTTATGTCCCTGTTAATTTCTATGTTTTGGATGTTGAATACAATGCTTCTTGTCCTATTACTTTGGGAAGATGTAACACCCTCAGAATCGACCCTATGCAAGTTTTAGCGATTCCCGCCAAACCCGCATAGAAACGATTCAAAGGTGCCCACCAGGCACTATCGTGCGGGTGGAAAACGAAGTAATAACATTACACAACAGTCCTCGATGGGACCCACAGAACAGATATATACAACAGCGACTCAAAGAGTCAAGAATTCAGATATAATATACAAAGATTCAAATCACCTTGAAAATGATAAAGCGTCCGACTACGGACAAGATGCAAATGGGGCTAAGAGCCCTGAAGAATAACCAATGGCGTCCATAACCCTGCCTAGGCCAAGCCGGAAGAGTAACCCTGCTAACGGCGTCGATCTCAAACCTGCTTAAACAAAAGGGGTGCCGACAAAGGGCAAAGGAAAAAGAGGAGCGTCAGTACTGAGGCCAGTACACGGCGAGACTAGAGTTCGGCGGTCCTCGCCTACATAGGTATGGTGGACTGAAGCGGCAGCGGCAGCATGCACTAAACAACCTATAGAGACTCGATACAACTGGCGGTTATCAGATAGGGGTAAGAAAGACCTATTCGGAACCAACCTGATGCCACCATCAAACAAACCCATCCTGGTGTTTCCCCCTCGAGACCAAACGAGGAAGTCAACCGAGGAACTCACATAGTTGGCAGTTTTAGTTATTCAGTTATCGTTGCAGCAATTACTAGTCAGGTGTAGATAATTATGCTGATAAAATAAGCAGTGGGCAGTTTTAGTTAACCATTCCGTTGTAGTTGCGGCACTTACTAGTCAGATACAAATAGCATGAGATAACCCAGAAACCCAGCAGTTGTTGGTACTTTTATTTAGCCATTCCGTTGTAGTTGCATTACTTACTAGTCAGGTACAACGGTCGCGATCGACAACTCAAGCAAGCAATTGTTGGTAGTTTTATATAGCCATTCCATTATAGTGAAGCTGGTTACTAGTCATTATAAAGTCAAGTTTATAGCACTACTTTAGTTATAGTTGTCTATGATCGAGATACTGTGCTCCAAGTCGTCCATAACCGCGGACACGGCTTTCAGAAAGTTTTAACCCGGCCGGGGTGCACAAATAGCAACACACACACGATCAACCTCGGAAAAACCAAATCAAAACCCAACGAGGCTTTCACGACAAAGCAATCACAGGATTCATAAATATTTCAGGGGGCCACCCCTTAAAGTAGATCCGCAACGAAGTCGGCCGGCTCCGAGACAGCCTCAAGGTTTGGGTGGACGGCTGTGAACGACTGGGAACCCAAAACTGAGCTTGTCGAAACCACGGAATCGTGTCCCGATCCTAAACAGTACAGTGTGCTCCTCGCACAATCGTAAATAAATCAGTAAAGCATGGCATAAGTACAGGATCGTAAATAAAACCTCAAACTAGTTTGTGGCCCCAAGAAATAAGACTGAATCAAGCTCTGGCTAAGGGGGGCCCATAATTCCCCGTATGTGGATAGCGCGATAAATCAAGGAACAGGTATCAAGCACTCGGGGTCCTACGGGACACAAGTGGACGGTTAACAACCAAATAACATCTATTGCCCACCTGTGCCTCTGCTTACCTACTTCAATTTTAGTTGTTAAACAATAATTAAAGTGAGCAATAAATAAACCATGATCCTCTCCAACATTAAACATGCGGCAATGCTCCAACAACTGTGGCACTTGACGACACGCAACAACACTTGAGCAAGCGACTACGACGCGCAAGTCCAACTATCTACCAAACAACAGGTAATAGGAGGTGTCCAAGGCGATATAAGGCTGCAAGGGATATCACGGGTACGGAAACTAGAGCATCGCAACACAGATAGCAATAGATCAACAAGAAGGAATAAATACTATAAAAGTAAGATAGGTAGAAAGGGGGAGATGCTCGCCTGAAAACATTGCCGAAGGTTCCACCGAAGATCGGGGCGAAGCTCACATCAACTCAACGGCCTTATCCGCGAAGAAGCAAAACACTAGAATAAACATCGGATGCAATATTTAATACTACGGCAAAAGATCGGGCATGCTTATGATATGATGCATGGCATGGCAAAGGTGCGATGCGATTAGGTCATATTAAGCGGAACCGGGGTCCCGACAATTAGATATATGGTTCTAGTTGTTTATCTACCCCGCAAATTAAATGTTGTTTAACAAGGCAGAATATATCGCCGGTTCGCTACACAAATTTAAATGAGGCCAATATGAGACTAGATTTGCCCGCATATGGCCACATATTTAATTATAAGGTGAATCGGCATAAGGCCCCCAAACAACACAATATGCATGCGAGATGAAAGATTAATATGCAACAGGTTTTATATTTAGTATTTGTAAAATAGGGGCTCGGGAAAAAGGTTCACACATTAGGGGGTCTCGACGAACTTGGGGTTCCGGGGTTCGGGGTCGGTCTCGGGGTTCAGGGTTCGACGGGATCGAGGTTCGGACTCCGGGATCGGTCTTCGGATCTCAACATGGCCGGTCTTGGTGACGATCTTGTCCGATGAGGGTCTTGGTTCAACATCATCGCGGTCTTCGGGTCCGAGGGTTAGACCTTGGCGTCCGAGGGAAGTTCATGTCGTATCCGTGTCGACGACCTTGGCGTTCAGGGGGGAGTTCCCGGTGTCCCGAGGAGAAGATCTTAGCGTCCGAGGGTTTCTCCGCGTCCGTGGTGCGTCCGTGTGGTAGATCTTGGGGTACCAGCGTCATTGGGTTCCACCTCGCGCATTGGTCGACGAAACCCGTAACGATGCAGATCTTGGTGTAAGGACGGCCCTTGTCGGCGAGTCTTCGGGTTCGACACCGGGGTCTTCCGGGTTCTCTGTCGGAGTGCTAGATGTTCCGTGATGGAGTTCTTGTCGGAGATTCTTCGGACACCTTCGGCTCGGTACGGTCTTGGAGTCTCGCGCCCGTGGTCTTGTGCGGTCCTTCGGGGTCCCGTGTTGGTCTTGGCTTCCGCTTGAGCACCAGCGGGCACACACGCGGAACGGGTGCAACAACAGCAACAACTGACAACATCCGACATGCAGAACGTGGCAGAGGCACACAGGACCCGTACTGGCTCGACCGAGGCCTTCACACGCGGGCGAGCCGACGACGATGGAGGAGGCCGGCAGGCGGTTGGAGGTGCTCGGGGGCGACGGAGGGGCGGCTCGGGCCGGCGGAACCGCGGGGACGGAGGTGAGCAGGGGCGCGTGCCGGTGGTCGCTGGCGAGGGGGCGGGACCAAGCTCGGCGGGTGGAGGCGGCTCGGGGCCCGCTGGCGGTGGCAGCTCGCCGGAGGAGAAGGCGGGGTCGGCGAGGTCGCCCAGGCGGCGGGGACGCGCGGCTCCTGGCGGCGGGGTCCTCCTGGCGATGGCGGCGGGCGGCCAGAGCTCGCAGGCGGAGGCGGCGGGAGGCGCGGGCTCGGCCGCGGGGACGGAACGGAGGAGGCCGGAGGCGAGGAAGGAGGCCGGCGAGGAGGGGCGAAGGAGGATGGAGGGCGCCGGGCGCGGAGCTCGGTGGCGGAGCCGATGGCGGCGGGGAGGAGGACGGGCGGAGACGAGGTGAGGGCGACGCCGGCGGAGGCGGCCGGGGCGGTGGCGGCGAGGTGGGGCCTGGGGGCGAGCGGCGGAGGCGGGAGGAGCGCCGGGGAGAGGAGAGTTCGCCGGCGCGGCGACGAGGCCGGCATCGCGGGCGAGCGGAGGGGAACGCCGGCGGTGGCGGGCGCCGGAGGAGGCAGGGGTGCGGGGAGCGCCGCGGGAGGAGGGAGGAGAGAGGAGAAGAGCGGGGCAGCGCGGTTGGTGGGTGGTGGAACCGGGTGGGGCCAGGGGCTGTCGGTGGGAGGGTCGGCCCAGGTGGGTGGGGCCTAGGGGAAGTGGGGTTGTGGGACGTGCGTGTGTGGCTGGGTGTGTTTGTGTGCGTCGTGTGCTGCGTGTGTGGGGTGGTAGTTTGGGCTGGGGGAGTGGGAGGTGAGGTGGCAGTGTCTGGTTGGGTGGGGAAGGGAAAAAGGTGAGGTGTCGGCCTGGGATAGGCTGGGGTGAGGTGGCCGGAGGGGTGGGTAGATTAGGTCTAGGTGAACTTAGGAATTAGAGGGGCTGGTTTAGGTGGACCGATTTAATTCCGGGGGTGGTCGTTCGGGTCGAATCGGCCCGTTCGACTGCCCCACTAAAAATAATTAACTATTTTACTTAATTTAAACCGGGCTTTTGCAAACCGATAGCAGACAAAACAAAATATTCCGGCGACCCGGGTTTTGCGTTTGAACAGAGACGGGGCATTTTTAGAAAACACAAAAATAGGTTTTTCTGCAAATAGTTTTATGCAAGCAAATGCAAGATGATGACGATGCTCAAATGCAATGTGGCATGACGACATGAGCATGCGGTCATGATGATGCAATGCACAAAAACAACGCGATTTTCTAGTAGTGGTTTTGCGGGATGCCACAATTCGACACCACTAACAATGGATCTCGCCCTTGAGATCCGCCTCATGGTACCGGGAAGGAAGGTCGGTGATCTGCATCTTCTCGCTTCGTGTAGATCCTCGCGACACCACTAACAAGAGGTCGTTGTCCGTGATCGTCGGGAGAACACTCCGGGAACAAAAGGTCGAAGGTAGAGCTATCAACAAATAAAGCCACCGCTAGCTTCGATGGAAAGAGGGAACCGATGCATTCTCATCCACTTCAATGTACAAAAGCGAATAGAAGGGGTAGTCGGCATGGGGGCCAATCCATCACGCACCCAAACTATTACTCCGCACAACCGGTGGAAAAACGTGCAACCATTCTCGGAATCAGACTGAAGATCTCGACAATCGAGGTTCGGAAACAAAGGAGTGATGCAGACTCTGCATCGGATCTGGCGTATAGGATGTCGTCGCGTCGGAAAACACCGGAAAGCACAACCAAGGGACAGAGAATGGTACCACAGTAGACGGATTCCTCAGACAGCATGAAGACCAGATGTAGCAACACCGTTACCAAAGGAGGAAGCGAAACCCTGAAGGTACGACGGATACCCAACCACGAGAATTCCTGGACTCGAAGAAAGAGACGAGAGCGGATTCACAACACGTTGAGGTAAGAGGAGAACAACAGAGGGGTAAGGAATAAAATCAGACCTAATCAGAACTATCCAACCGATTTTTCAAAATAGTTTTGACACTCTACGTCGGCCGTTAGCTAGGTTATCCTACAGGCTGGACTTGTGGGGTATCGCAACTGCTGAGCTCTGATACCACTCTGTAACACCCTCAGAATCGACCCTATGCAAGTTTTAGTGATTCCCGCCAAACCCGCATACAAACGATTCAAAGGTGCCCACCAGGCACTTTCGTGCGGGTGGAAAACGAAGTAATAACATTACACAACAGTCCTCGATGGGACCCACAGAACAAATATATACAACAGCGACTCAAAGAGTCAAGAATTCAGATATAATATACAAAGATTCAAATCACCTTGAAAATGATAAAGCGTCCGACTACGGACAAGATGCAAATGGGGCTAAGAGCCCTGAAGAATAACCAATGGCGTCCATAACCCTGCCCAGGCCAAGCCGGAAGGGTAACCCTGCTAACGGCGTCGATCTCAAACCTGCTTAAACAAAAGGGGTGCCGACAAAGGGCAAAGGAAAAAGAGGAGCGTCAGTACTGAGGCCAGTACACGGCGAGACTAGAGTTCGGCGGTCCTCGCCTACATAGGTATGGTGGACTGAAGCGGCAGCGGCAGCATGCACTAAACAACCTATAGAGACTCGATACAACTGGCGGTTATCAGATAGGGGTAAGAAAGACCTATTCGGAACCAACCTGATGCCACCATCAAACAAACCCATCCTGGTGTTTCCCCCTCGAGACCAAACGAGGAAGTCAACCGAGGAACTCACACAGTTGGCAGTTTTAGTTATTCAGTTATCGTTGCAGCAATTACTAGTCAGGTGTAGATAATTATCCTGATAAATTAAGTAGTGGGAAGTTTTAGTTAACCATTCCGTTGTAGTTGCGGCACTTACTAGTCAGATACAAATAGCATGAGATAACCCAGAAACCCAGCAGTTGTTGGTACTTTTATTTAGCCATTCCGTTGTAGTTGCATTACTTACTAGTCAGGTACAACGGTCGCGAGCGACAACTCAAGCAAGCAATTGTTGGTAGTTTTATTTAGCCATTCCATTATAGTGAAGCTGGTTACTAGTCATTATAAAGTCAAGTTTATAGCACTACTTTAGTTATAGTTGTCTATGATCGAGATACTGTGCTCCAAGTCGTCCATAACCGCGGACACGGCTTTCAGAAAGTTTTAACCCGGCCGGGGTGCACAAATAGCAACACACACACGATCAACCTCGGAAAAACCAAATCAAAACCCAACGAGGCTTTCACGACAAAGCAATCACAGGATTCAGAAATATTTCAGGGGGCCACCCCTTAAAGTAGATCCGCAACGAAGTCGGTCAGCTCCGAGACGGCCTCAAGGTTTGGGTGGACGGCTGTGAACGACTGGGAACCCAAAACTGAGCTTGTCGACACCGCGGAATCGTGTCCCGATCCTAAACAGTACAGTGTGCTCCTCGCACAATCGTAAATAAAGCAGTAAAGCATGGTATAAGTACAGGATCGTAAATAAAACCTCAAACTAGTTTGTGGCCCCAAGAAATAAGACTGAATCAAGCTCTGGCTAAGGGGGGCCCATAATTCCCCGTATGTGGATAGCGCGATAAATCAAGGAACAGGTATCAAGCACTCGGGGTCCTACGGGACACAAGTGGACGGTTAACAACCAAATAACATCTATTGCCCACATGTGCCTCTTCTTACCTACTTCAATTTTAGTTGTTAAACAATAATTAAAGTGAGCAATAAATAAACCATGATCCTCTCCAACATTAAACATGCGGCAATGCTCCAACAACTGTGGCACTTGACGACACGCAACAGCACTTGAGCAAGCGACTACGACGCGCAAGTCCAACTATCTACCAAACAACAGGTAATAGGAGGTGTCCAAGGCGATATAAGGCTGCAAGGGATATCACGGGTACGGAAACTAGAGCATCGCAACACAGATAGCAATAGATCAACAGGAGGGAATAAATACTATAAAAGTAAGATAGGTAGAAAGGGGGAGATGCTCGCCTGAAAACATTGCCGAAGGTTCCACCGAAGATCGAGGCGAAGCTCACATCAACTCAACGGCCTTATCCGCGAAGAAGCAAAACACTAGAATAAACATCGGATGCAATATTTAATACTACGGCAAAAGATCGGGCATGCTTATGATATGATGCATGGCATGGCAAAGGTGCGATGCGATTAGGTCATATTAAGCGGAACCGGGGTCCCGACAATTAGATATATGGTTCTAGTTGTTTATCTACCCCGCAAATTAAATGTTGTTTAACAAGGCAGAATATATCGCCGGTTCGCTACACAAATTTAAATGAGGCCAATATGAGACTAGATTTGCCTGCATATGGCCACATATTTAATTATAAGGTGAATCGGCATAAGGCCCCCAAACCACACAATATGCATGCGAGATGAAAGATTAATATGCAACAGGTTTTATATTTAGTATTTGTAAAATAGGGGCTCGGGAAAAAGGTTCACACATTAGGGGGTCTCGACGAACTTGGGGTTCCGGGGTTCGGGGTCGGTCTCGGGGTTCAGGGTTCGACGGGATCGAGGTTCGGACTCCGGGATCGGTCTTCGGATCTCAACATGGCCGGTCTTGGTGACGATCTTGTCCGATGAGGGTCTTGGTTCAACATCATCGCGGTCTTCGGGTCCGAGGGTTAGACCTTGGCGTCCGAGGGAAGTTCATGTCGTATCCGTGTCGACGACCTTGGCGTTCAGGGGGGAGTTCCCGGTGTCCCGAGGAGAAGATCTTAGCGTCCGAGGGTTTCTCCGCGTCCGTGGTGCGTCCGTGTGGTAGATCTTGGGGTACCAGCGTCATTGGGTTCCACCTCGCGCATTGGTCGACGAAACCCGTAATGATGCAGATCTTGGTGTAAGGACGGCCCTTGTCGGCGAGTCTTCGGGTTCGACACCGGGGTCTTCCGGGTTCTCTATCGGAGTGCTAGATGTTCCGTGATGGAGTTCTTGTCGGAGATTCTTCGGACACCTTCGGCTCGGTACGGTCTTGGAGTCTCGCGCCCGTGGTCTTGTGCGGTCCTTCGGGGTCCCGTGTTGGTCTTGGCTTCCGCTTGAGCACCAGCGGGCACACACGCGGAACGGGTGCAACAACAGCAACAACTGACAACATCCGACATGCAGAACGTGGCAGAGGCACACAGGACCCGTACTGGCTCGAGCGAGGCCTTCACACGCGGGCGAGCCGACGACGATGGAGGAGGCCGGCAGGCGGTTGGAGGTTCTCGGGGGCGACGGAGGGGCGGCTCGGGCCGGCGGAACCGCGGGGACGGAGGTGAGCAGGGGCGCGTGCCGGTGGTCGCTGGCGAGGGGGCGGGACCAAGCTCGGCGGGTGGAGGCGGCTCGGGGCCCGCTGGCGGCGGCAGCTCGCCGGAGGAGAAGGCGGGGTCGGCGAGGTCGCCCAGGCGGCGGGGACGCGCGGCTCCTGGCGGCGGGGTCCTCCTGGCGACGGCGGCGGGCGGCCAGATCTCGCAGGCAGAGGCGGCGGGAGGCGCGGGCTCGGCCGCGGGGACGGAACGGAGGAGGCCGGAGGCGAGGAAGGAGGCCGGCGGGGAGGGGCGAAGGAGGATGGAGGGCGCCGGGCGTGGAGCTCGGTGGCGGAGCCGATGGCGGCGGGGAGGAGGACGGGCGGAGACAAGGTGAGGGCGACGCCGGCGGAGGCGGCCGGGGCGGTGGCGGCGAGGTGGGGCCTGGGGGCGAGCGGCGGAGGCGGGAGGAGCGCCGGGGAGAGGAGAGTTCGCCGGCGTGGCGACGGGGCCGGCGTCGCGGGCGAGCGGAGGGGAACGCCGGCGGTGGCGGGCGCCGGAGGAGGCAGGGGGTGCGGGGAGCGCCGCGGGAGGAGGGAGGAGAGAGGAGAAGAGCGGGGCAGCGCGGTTGGTGGGTGTTGGAACCGGGTGGGGCCAGGGGCTGTCGGTGGGAGGGTCGGCCCAGGTGGGTGGGGCCCAGGGGAAGTGGGGCTGTGGGACGTGCGTGTGTGGCTGGGTGTGTTTGTGTGCGTCGTGTGCTGCGTGTGTGGGGTGGTAGTTTGGGCTGGGGGAGTGGGAGGTGAGGTGGCAGTGTCTGGTTGGGTGGGGAAGGGAAAAAGGTGAGGTGTCGGCCTGGGATAGGCTGGGGTGAGGTGGCCGGAGGGGTGGGTAGATTAGGACTAGGTGAACTTAGGAATTAGAGGGGCTGGTTTAGGTGGACCGATTTAATTCCGGGGGTGGTCGTTCAGGTCGAATCGGCCCGTTCGACTGCTCCACTAAAAATAATTAACTATTTTATTTATTTCAAACCGGGCTTTTGCAAACCGATAGCAGACAAAACAAAATATTCTGGCGACCCGGGTTTTGCGTTTGAACAGAGACGGGGCGTTTTTAGAAAACACAAAAATAGGTTTTTCTGCAAATAGTTTTATGCAAGCAAATGCAAGATGATGACGATGCTCAAATGCAATGTGGCATGACGACATGAGCATGCGGTCATGATGATGCAATGCACAAAAACAACGCGATTTTCTAGTAGTGGTTTTGCGGGATGCCACAGAAGACATTTTCTTAGAACTGTTGGTGCCATCATTGATATGAAAGAAAGCACCATTAAATATCAATTCCCATTCAAGAAAGGTATTGAACACTTCCCTATGAGGAGAGAGAAGTTGTTTTTTCTCCTCCTTTGAAAGCAAGGTTTGATGTTAATGCTTTCTCATTTAAAAATAGTCGATTTCTTGCTTCTTATGCCTAACTTAAAGACGTTAAAGAAAAGTACTTGTTGGGAGATAACTCAAAAGTTTCTTTGAGTCTTGGAAGTTATTAATTCAGTAATGACCTCTCATTATACTTTTTTGTTTGCTTTTTGTGCCAAGAATGGCCTCTAATAAGAGGGAAGTAAGATTTGGGGAGTTGCTGTCTCGAAACAGATTTTTGTCCTCCACCATAAAAATTTGTGAGGAGTCTCTGTAAGTCGGATTGAGATGAAATTTTACAAATAAATCCCCCCGTATGTTAGTTAACTTTCATTAGTTCAACACTTTTTGATTTGAGCAACAGAAGAGTTTCGAAAAAATTGGTTTCTACCTACTGGTCTGTTTTGACACATTTCTGTCATTATTTGCATTTGCTTCTTAATTATTCCTTTTTTAGTTCTCTTTTGGAGAATTGAGATTTTTGAAGGAGTTGCTATAGTAGCTTGTGTTTTTATCAAAAAAAATTGATGTTCCAAAGTTAAACCCAAAGGTCTATTATCTTTTGAATACACTAATGTTGCTAATGAAGATTGTGTAAAGTTTTGTATGAAGGAAAATTTTCAGGTATAGAGAAAGAATGATGTAATGAGATGAAGAATAGACAAAAGCTCAAGCTTGGGGATGCCACCCCGGTATCACCCCAAGAAATATCCAAGAGGTACAAGCGTCAAAGCTTGGGTATGCCCAAGGCATCCCCTTCTTCATCAATAAAAATCTCAGGTCTGTCTAGACACTTTGTTTTTATTGTTTCATGCACTGTTGTGTTGTGCTTGGAGCGTCTTAGTTTTCCTTTGCTTTGCTTAGTTTGTTTAGTTTACTTGAATAAAGTAGTTTGGACCCCCGTTCTCACTGTGTTGTTTCAAATAAGTTGATTGGTGTTGGAAAGGAGTAGAAAGTTCTTGCTTGAAAGTGCAAAAGGAGCTTGCATTGACGGTGACTTAGACTCTAGCATGACATGCTAGGTGTTGTTTTAACTTTATGCTTAGTGATTATTGCTGTAGCATGTCTTGTTTAAAACAATTGGGATTGCTTAGTGTGCCTTGAAAGAATTATGCGTTGTTTTAACATACTAAAGCATAGTATTGTGGTATTCTCCTTTGATGTTTTGTTTGGATTGACTTGGCACATGCTCACACCATGATATGACTATGAACAAGTCACCATAGCCTCTATGATCATATAGTCCTTGACTTGTAGTACCACTCTATGCTTTGATTAGTAATGTTTTGTCGCTCTGCATGATTATGGCCATTATTGCTCTCTTAGTTGGTTGCTCCCAGTCTTTTGCTAGCCTCCACTTGTATGAGTAAGTTCTACTCATGCTTCCAACTCCTAAGAAACCAAGTTATTACAAAGTTTCCACTATAAACTCCTATGCATGGTGTGTTACACCATTCCAAGTATATTCTTGTTTTCAGCTATCTTCCAATTAAAAAATATTTTGTTATGTGAAAACTTAGTGATTAAAGCCCTCACGAACTTGATGGAACACTTTATATTCTTTGCCCCTAATAAACTTGAACCATTGTGTCATCTATGTTGTAAATGCTTGCACTTATACGTTGGGATTAACAAAACCATGCTGTCATGGGGAACGCTTTCAACATTGCACATGTACTTTGTACATAGTTGATATCATGCTCTTTTGTCTATGGATGTCGTCGGTGTGAAATGAAAGGGGAGCTTGTAAGTCCATGGAGTTATGTATGTGTGTTAGAGAAACGCCTGGGCCGCTAGCCTAAGCCATGCCTAATCATGGTGGAAACTTGCAGCATCACCATAATGACATCTATGAAGCTTTCTTCTTATAAAACAAAGAGACATATTTAAAAGAGGAAAGAGAGAAAAAAGCACCATATTCCCATGGTAAATAAGAATATTGCTGAGATGCTCATTGACTGCTTGCCTTGTCATTTTGATTATGGTATAGCTCCTGTATCATGTGCAAGGGGTACCCCGTTGGTAGTTCTCTATGATACACATGTACTTACTATGACAAGAACTTACAGGTGACTAAAGTTGAGTAGAATGAGGAGCGGCCCTCGTATTCAAGTTACATGAGATTGCCAACTTATACTTTGTCAAGCATATACTCCATAGTTTGTTCACTTTAACCTTAATCACTTCAAGATGCTTATGATAGGGGAAATGAGGGTTGAAAGCTAACAAGTACCATAATTTTTGGAAGCTCTTTTTGAAACTTAAAATCCCTTCTTCCCTTTATGAAGGGCCCTTTCTTCCACTATTATATTGAGTCTCCACCTTCTACCTTTAGGCACCATTAAGAGAGAATAGTTGCCATTCTTAGTTCTATGTGCAGTGTCCCAAAACTTATTGATTGATGCATATTGTGTTATTACTTGTTCTTGTGCTATTTGTATCTAGTCACTCTTGTGAACTTTGAAGGTGTCCTATGCATCTATTTGCTACTCCATGAGGGACAAACTGATTGCCACTATGCCATGTTTTCTGTATGCAAAACAAACAAACGTTTTTCAATGCATGTTATTCATGATCTTTGTTTGTAGCCTTTCATGTTGCATGCATAGTTACTTTGTCTTATTGTTAGAACTCCGTATTTCATGCACATGTTTAGAGTTCTTTGATCCCAGCTTTCAATGCTTGCAAATGGTTTGATCTTGGTTTTGATGGTGCATGTCACCTTAAAAATTATTCTTTTATCACTTACCTACTTGAGGACGAGCAGGAGTTAAGCTTGGGGATGCTTGATACGTCGGAAACGTATCTATAATTTTTTATGTTCCATGCTTGTTTAGTATCTACTTTGCTTTGTCTACACTTTGAGGTGTTTTTATACGTTTTCTAGAACTAACCTATTAACAAGTTGCCACAATGCCAGCTGCCTGTTTTCTTCTCTTTTTCGTTCCAGAAAGGCAGAAAATCAATATTCTCGGAATTGGACGGGACAGAAGCCAAAGTCAATATTTTACCGTGAGCAACACGAAGCTAGAAGACGAGACGGAGAAGGCTCACCAGGGGGCCACACACCTTGGCCGCGTGGGTGGGCCCACCCCGCGCCTGGGGGGGGTGCAGCCGCCCTAGTGCCCCCGGCTCGCCCCTTCGCCTATAAGAAGCCCTCTGAAAGGATCGTATGGGCACCTAGAGGGGGGGGTGAATAGGTGCTACTTCAAATTTTCTTCTTTTTCAAATTAAGGTTTGACAATAAGGTAAATTCTCTAGATAATGCAACTATGGTGAATTTACCTATATGACAAATATGCAAGAGCTACCACAACACAAAGTAGTAACAAGTAAGTAAGGTGCGGTAAAGGATAGAGGTAACTGAAAAGTGGACGCGGAGACACAAGGATTTGTTTCCCGTAGTTCCTTCCTTTTGAGGGGAAGTACGTCTACGTTTGGAGAGGGGGTTATTTCAAACCACCAACTCCACGAGAGGCCTCCATTGTTCTCCGATGAATCTCACCCCAACGGGATCGATTCACCTTCCACTATATCGGCAACCTTCAAGGTGGAAGCCGGCACCGTTACAAGTTTGGGGCACACATCCACAACTTAATCGGAGGCTCCCAAATACAAGCAAGCTGTCAAAGCAATCAAAGACAAGCTTGTAAGAACAAAAACAAGAGCTAGGGTTTCCAACAAAACACTAGAGAAAAGGGGCCCTCAATGAAATGAGGGGGAAATGAAGATCTCTTTTGGTGAAGTAGTAGATCGGGGCCTCCTCCTTCGATTCCCCAAAGATCAAGGACTTTGGGTGGTTGGATGAGGAGATCTTGAGAATTTGAGTGGCTCCAATGGACTCCAATGGTGGGCAATGACTTTAATGTGCTGAGCACTTTGTCCCAAGGTAGGTGGAGGGGTATTTATACCCCTCCAAAAAATCTGACCGTTGATGCATTTACTGCAGCGGTAGTACCGGAAGTTCAGGCGGTACTACCGTAGAACTCCGGTACTACCGGACCTGGTACCGGACCACCCTTTTTCAAACAGCATCAAGTCCTGCCCCCAGCGGTACTACTGTTGTTGCTACCGGAAAGCGGTAGTACCGCTTGAGGCAACCGGTACTACCGGACCTAGAGAGAACAACACATTTCCATACGAAAAACTCTCTGTCACGCCAGGTAGCAAAACGCGGTACTACCGCATTTTGCTACCGGCGCAGACAGAAGCTTTTTGCAACGTGCAAAAACTCTCTGTCACGCTAGGTAGTGAAATGCGGTACTACCGCATTTTGCTACCGGCGCAGACAGAAGCTTTTTGCAACGTACAAAAAGTCTCTGTCACGCCAGGTAGTAAAATGCGGTACTACCGCATTTTGCTATCGGCGCAGACAGAAGCTTTTTGTAACGTACAAAAAGTCTCTGTCACGCCAGGTAGTAAAATGCGGTACTACCGCATTTTGCTACCGGCGCAGACAGTAGCTTTTTGCAACATTCAAAAAGCCTCTGTCCTGAGCAGTACTAAAATGCGGTACTACCGCATTTTAGTACCGGAGCAGGCAGAAGCTTTTGACAAGCTGTAAAAAAGCTTCTGTCGCGCTAGGTACTAAAATGCGGTACTACCGCTTTTTAGTACCTGGCACGGCAAAGACTTTTTGACAGTTAGTCATTTGCTTCTGTCTGGTACCGCTTTTTGGTACCGCGCCAGGCAGACAGTTTCTGAATGTTTGCAAACCTTTTTAATGTACCTGCGACACACTTAGCAAATCATTAGTCCGATATGTGTGTTGTTGTCAAACACCAAAATCACTAGGGATAGCAAATGCTCTTTCAATCTCCCCCTTTTTGGTGTTTGATGACAACACACATTTTGCAAGGAAATCTAGTGATGACAAGAAGTAGATGGGGCTCCCCCTAGATATGTAGAAACAAGACCTATACATTCAAGCAAGCTAACTGAGAGTAGAAGTCGCACATAGAGGACATACCTTTGCTAAAAAACATGTGATGACCAATAGATTAGGAATGAGGAATATCATCACATAGGATGGATCCAACAAGAATAGCCATAATACACACAAGATGGATCCATAAGATAACCGCATAGTCTTAACATACATAGCACAAATAGTTAGGTTCACACATAGTAAGTCACACATAATAAGAGGCAACCAAATAAAGTTCACAAGCGAATGAAATCAAAGGCAAGAACGAGCTTGTGACTTTCCCTCGCAAATCTCCCGCATACCTAATGTGCAACTTCTCCCCATTTGGCATCAAGACACCAAAAAGGGACAAGAGCAACACTAACGCCCCGGAGATCACTCATCATCATCATCAACGTCGTCCCATGCACCATGAGGTGGAGGGGCACGGAAGGAGGAGGTGGCATCATCTTCCCAGTTGCTGTGCTTGGAGATCCATTGGTCTTCTGAAGTAATGTTGTTCTCGGAGCCCTTGGAGCAGTCAAGCCTTGAGCCTCCATCATTTCCTTCTGACGAGCACATGCATTCTTGGCATAGACATGGGCCTCGTAGAGGCGTTTCTGATTGTCCACTTGGAGGTAGAATATCTTCTTGAGTTTGGCCTCAAACCTCTTAGCCCAAGATGGATGTGCGGGATGGCGACGAGAGACCACAAAAGCAGGTGCATCAGCAGCATCACCTGAGTCTTCCTCAACCGGGTTCCCATCCACATCAACAATCTGACCATCCGCATTGCGGGGTTTGGGATGGGTCTTGATCAGCAGATTCTTGTGGCGGTGAGTGGCAAGACGAAGATGAGGCAAGTCACGGGCAATTTTAGGGCACTTGCAAATGATGAGAGCCATGATGTATGGAGCAAAAGGAGGCACCCTCCGCTGAAAAGTGGCGCAGACCATCTCATTCCAGATCACATCTATCACATCCATAGGGTGGCCAGAGTCACGGTGGTGATAGGTGGCCATCATAATATCCACCATGTAAGCATGAATCTCATCAACATTCCTAGCACGAGGGGCGATGGTCTCGCGATAGATGCGGTGCAGGATGTCATAAGTAGGAAGGAGCCCTTTGATCTTACCAGGGATGCCGCGCCCCCGGATGTACAGTGGGGCAAGCCTATCTTTCTTCATGGGATGGTCATTGGCATGGCACCAAAACCCAACGGGAACATCCTTGCCACGGTCTTCGTACCCGAGGATAGTCGCAAACTCAGCCAACGTTGCTTCCTTGACAACACCCTCAGTCATCCAAGTGAGAGTCCTAGCATCATTCTTGGCAAAGTGAACGGTTGCATAGAACTGAGCAATGAGCATTGGATCATAGTTGCATTTGAACTCCATAATAGGAAGCAAGCCAAAGTTGGTACACATGTCAAGGGCCTCACCAAAGTAGTTCAGATTCTTCCTCACATGATTCATCTCGATCCATTTTTGAGGAACCACAATTTTGTCATCTTTCATGAGAATCTCATGGAACACCCGCTCCTGAAAGTCCGTGTAGAAGAGGCTGTTCTCTTGAGCAAAAGCGCGGGCCGCCCCATACGGACTGACCACCCGTAGAGCATGAAATTCTGACTCAGAGATATCACACAACAGCTTTGGACCTGATGGCCCGGAACTTTGACTCTTGCGAGGACCAGAGGGAGGAGGAGGTGGAGGAGCTTTACCACGACCAGCACTTTGCTTGACCCCCTTACCCCCACGACCACGAGTTGTTGGCAGTTTCAGACGGGCACTAGGTTGAGGCATGACCTCCTCTTCAGACTCAGTCTCAGATTCTGACTCATATTCCTCGATCTCATAGTGAGCTTTGGAGCGCTTGCACGATCCCTGGGAACCCCCTGCACCTGTGAAAGAACGAGGGAGATAGCATAGGGGTAAGGGCACAAGAACCTGGGGCAAACAGAAGATGGAGTTGAGTGTTTTAAAAAAATTTGCTGCCAGTACTGGGGCGGTAGTACCGGACCTGCACAAGCGGTAGTACCGCCAAGCGGTAGTACCGGAAAAATATACCCGGTACTACCGGCCCGCGACTACAGTGCAGATCTGAACTAAGATCCGAGTATGGGCAACAAATTTGTTGTCAAAACACGATTCCCATCGGGCCAAGTGATAGATCTGGTAAATAGCACACGATACAACCTCAAGAATGCAAGTTTTAACCAAGAATCGAAGGTACCCTAGATTCAATGGAGAAAACAAGTAAGAAGATGAGGAGGGCGGTGGTACCGGTGTCCATGACGGTGGGGAAGAGAGAGGAGCCCGCAGGGAGGCCGAATCCGGTGTGGATCCGGGAGAGGGAGGGACGAACGGGCTTCCTCCGGCGTCGTCTTGCTCTGGTGGTGGCGCTGGTGAGGAGTGGAGACAAGGGATGAATGAGGCACTGAGGGGTGCCTCTACCCCGTCTCCAGTCTTAACCGACGCGCGCGAGCGGTAGTACCGGTCCACGGGCGGTAGTACCGCTGAGCGGTAGTACCGCTGAGCGGTAGTACCGTAGGTACAGGCCGGTAGTACCGCTCCTGGGAAGTTTTCAGGCAGGAACCTGGAAACACACCCAGGGGCGGTAGTACCGCATGTAACTTCCGGTAGTACCGTTAGGCGGTAGTACCGCATATGAGATCCGGTAGTACCATTACCATCAGGACAGAGAGCCAAGATACAGAAAAAGGAAGGTTCTTGTGCAGAGTAGATGGGTTTGTTGGATAAGAGTGGCCTGGGTTTAGAGAGACATGCGGATATGGGCCGATGCACTCAAGGAAAAACACTAAAAACATATGGAGAGCCAAACTTGAGTGCATGACCAAAAGAATCAACACCAACAAGAGGATGACAAACATGAGTAAGAACCAAATCAACTAGGTGACAAACACGAGTAAGCACTTCAACCTCTCGATTGAGAGGGGGCGGTGGCCTAGGCCACCATATTTGAGTATACTCGGCTTGGCACCACGAAGATGTATCTTGGGTCCATTACCGAAACTCATCATTGAGCTCACATATCACAAAATGATACTAAGAGGAATGATTTTTGTTTAATTTGCGCATAATGGGGGGAGGGATAGTCCAATCAATTAGGACCACACTCCCCCTATGTCCATGCCTACACCTAAACCAAACATGGGTCAAGTATTAGGTGAGAGTGCAAGATAATCAAGTCAAACTCCTAGAATCTACGATATTTAGTTCATTCCTCAAGTAGCAAAACCTTGCTTCATCAAGTGGCTTCGTGAAGATATCGGCAAGTTGATCTTTGGTTGATACATAGGATAGATCAATATCACCTCTAGAAACATGATCTCTAATAAAGTGATGTCGAATCTAAATATGCTTTGTCCTTGTGTGATCCACCGGGTTGTATGCAATCTTGATGGAACTTTCATTGTCACATAGAAGAGGCACTTTTTCACAATGGACACCGTATTCCTTTAAAGTTTGCCTCATCCATAGCAATTGGGTGCAAGCACTAGCAGCAGCAACATACTCGGCTTCGGCGGTGGAGAGAGATATACAATTTTGCTTCTTAGAAGACCAACATACCAAGGACCTACTAAGGAATTGGCAAGCCCCAGATGTTGATTTTCTATCATCCTTGTCTCCCTCCCAATCCGAGTCCGTGTAACCACAAAGAGCGAATGTTGAGCCTTGAGGGTACCAAAGACCATAAAATGGGGTATGAACTAAATATCGAAAGATTCTCTTGACCGCCATTAAATGGCTTTCCTTAGGAGCCACTTGATATCTTGCACACACACCTACACTCAACACAATATCGGGTCTAGATGCACAAAGGTAAAGCAAAGAACCAATCATAGACAGGTATACCTTTTGATCCACATCTTTACCATTTGGATTTTTTCTAGATGAGTCTTTGTTGCCATGGGAGTTGGGGCTCCATTCAAATCTTGCATTTTGAATCTCTTGAGCATATCTTGAGTATACTTGTCTTGATTGAAGAATGTTCCTCCTCTAACTTGCTTGATCTCAAAGCCAAGGAATACTTTCAACTCCCCCATCAAGGACATCCGGAACCTACTAGTCATAAGCTTTGAGAATTCATCATTAAAAGCTTTGTTAGAAGAGCCAAAGGTAATATCATCAACATAGATTTGGCATACAAAAAGCTCCCCATTAACCCTCTTAGTAAAAAGAGTGGGATCGATTTTCCCAACCTCAAAGCCACGGTCAAACAGTAACTCTCTAAGGTTCTCATACCATGTGCGTGGGGCTTGCTTGAGCCCATAGAGCGCCTTATCAAGTTTGTATACATGGTTTGGGAAGTTGGGGTCCTCAAATCCCGGGGGTTGCTTAACATATACCAATTCATTTAAAGGACCATAAAGGAATGCACTCTCTACATCCATTTGTTGCAACTTAAAGTTATGATGTGCCGCATAAGCAAGAAGGATACAGATGGACTCAAGGCGAGCAACGGGTGCATAAGTCTCTCCATAATCAATGCCTTCAATTTGGGAATAACCTTGTGCAACCAATCTAGCCTTGTTCCTTACAATAATCCCATGCTCATCTTGCTTGTTCTTGAATATCCACTTTGTTCCAATAACATTGCGGCATTCCTTTGGCTTCTCAACTAACTTCCACACTTTGTTTCTCTCAAAGTTGTTGAGTTCGTTGTGCATAGCTTCTAACCAATCCGAATCTTCAAGAGCTTCCCACACTTTCTTTGGTTCAATCATGGAAATGTGAGCTTGATGTTCACTGAACCTTTTCAATTGTGCTCGTGTGGAAATTCCTTTCCTTAGATATCCAACAACATTTTGGAGGGTGTGGTCTCTTATTTCCAACATTCTTTCCTTTCTAGCTTCGCGACGAGCGTGGATCTCCTCATTGTTTCTTGGAGGACCCTCTTCATCATTTTGATCCTCGTCTTGACCATCAACTTGACCTTGATCATCATTGGATTCATCCTCTATATTGGGAAGCAAGGGTTGACCTTGGTCTTGATCAAGTGCTCTGCTAGCATCAATTTGAGCCCGTCTCAAAACAGTTTGGATGGATCTTCCTTGACAAATTGACTTGGCACCACTTGACAACCCATCGAATGGACCAAGCACCCTTTGACTAGAGTTCACACATTGATCACTATGTTGAGGGTCCACATTTTGTCTTTGGCTTGAGTCAATGTCCTCCTCGGTAGATGGATCATGTTGAGGTTGTGAAGATGAGGGCTCCACTCGAGTGGAGCATAGTTCTTCTCGATCCGCCATAAGGGGTTCCTCAATGGGGCGGATATAACCTACACCCATTCTTCCTATGGAATCCTGAGGCATTTCATCATCTGCATCACAAGCATCAACACGCCCCCTTGGGGACCATCATATTCTTCGAAGGTCACACTACAAGATTCTATGACGGCTCCGGAGAGCTTGTCATAGATTCTATAAGTGTGAGATTCGAGACCATAGCCAACAAAAATACCCTCTAATGCTTTAGATTCGAATTTAGACAAACGAACACCTTTGATGAGATAGAAACACTTACAACCGAACACCCGGAAATAAGATATGTTGGGCTTGTTACCGGTAAGTATCTCATATGGAGTCTTGTTGAATTTCTTGCGGAGGTAGAGCCGGTTTGAAGCATGGCAAGCGGTGGAGACGGCTTCGGCCCAGAAGTTGTATGGAGATTTAAACTCCACCAACATGGTCCTAGCCATCTCAATAAGAGTCCGGTTCTTACTTTCGGCCACACCATTTTGTTGAGGGGTGTATGCAGCGGAATATTGATGTTTAATCCCCTCATCACTAAGAAAATCATTCAAGGTGTAGTTCTTGAAATCGGTGCCGTTGTAACTTCTTATAATCAACACGGGAACATTGTGTTGCCGTTGAACCAAGTTGATGAAGTCAATAAAAGTCCTTTGAGTTTCACTCTTCAACTTGAAGAAATAAACCCAAGAGTATCTTGAAAAGTCATCAACAATCACCAAACAATATTTCTTCCCACCAAGACTTGCATGATATGGAGGACCAAATAGGTCCACATGAAGGAGTTCCAAGATCTTGTTAGACTTGATTTGGTTCATGGGCTTATGAGGAGCATCATGCATCTTCCCTAGAACACATGCCCTGCAAACACGATCTTTGGCAAAGGAAACATTTTCTTTTAGTCCAACAATATGGCCCTCTTTATGGAGACTTTGCAAAGTTCTCATATTGACATGGGCTAGTCGACGGTGCCATAGCCAACCCACATCGGCCTTTCCGTATAAGCACATCGGACCTGCAGTGGCTTGCCCCGAAAAGTCCACCACATACAAGTCATTTTCGACGTACCCAACGAAAGCGACCTTGAGAGACTTGCTCCACATGAGGACCACAATATCATTATCAATAAAGACGGCAAAGCCCATCTTTCCAAGAGCACGGACAGAAAGTAAATTGTATCCAAGGGTTTCAATAAGCATGACGTTCACGAGTGTAATGTCGTGAGCCACCACTACCTTGCCGAAACCCATTACCGTAGATTTTGACTTGTCGGCATATGTGACGGTGATTTGATCTTCATTTGACACCAAGTCCTTGACAATAGACGAGATTCCGGTCATATGACTTGTGCAACCACTATCAATCACCCATTTTGACCCTCCGGAAGCATAAGTCTACAAAAGATCAAGCTAGTTTTTAGGTACCCATTTTTCAATGGGTCCTCTTTTGTTAGCAACAAGGATCTTGGGAACCCAAATAGACCAAGCAATATAACCATCATAAGGACAAACATATTGTGCATACACATCACCATAGCAATCACGCATTAGAACATAGTGAGGGTTAGCACTTCCCGCAAAATCATCATGGGACATAGTTTTGCCATTTGTGGTCTTACTTTCCACAATGGTCTTGTTGGTCTCTTATGCGGGCTTGTCCTTCTTCTTCTTGTCCTTCTTCTTCTTTGTTTTGGAGACAAAACCAATGCCCCCTTTATCACCACTACGCCTTTTCTTGCTTAAAAGATCATCAATAGACTTGTTGCCTTGTGGAAATGTAGCCTTCGCAAGCTCCCCCTTCAACCTAGCATTCTCTTCAAGGATAGTTGTGCTACTCGATGGAATGAAGTTACTAGGTGAAGGAATATTGGCCAATTGAGTTTGAAGCGTTTCATGGGACTTTGTGAGAGACAAGAGTTCACTCTCCAAGGCTTTGTGGGCCTTGTTAAGCAAGCTAAAGTCCTCGGCAAGTTTTTCATGAACCACGCCAAACTCAACCTTGTCCTTTTTAGCTCTTTTGTATTTAGCAATAGCATGATCATGCTCTTTGATGAGTTTGTTAACAATGATGTCATTGGCCTCATCAAGCCCTTCAAGTTTTGACTCAAGGGACAACCTAGTCTCTTGTTCTTCTTCTAGAGCATTGCTTAAAGCCTCTAGTTCAATCATATGTTCATGCCCAAGTTTACATCTAACATCTAGAAGCTCTTGAGTGTGGGAGAGTTGATCTAAGATGTTCCCAAAATGTAGTTTAGCATCACCTTCTAGGTTAGTCATGAACTCATCAAAGGCAATTAATTTCTTTTTAACATCAAGAGACATTTCATCATCAATTTCATCATTATCTAATTGAGTAGAGTGAGATGATGAGGATACCTCCGTTCCTCTTGCCATAAGGCAAGTGACGTTCTTGGAGGAAGAGTTCTCATTTGGAGAGTCGAAGAGTGAGAGTGTCGGAGTAGAGGTGGTAGCTAGAGCAGCCATACCATGTGAGGTTTCTTCTTCTTCCTCGTCTTCACCATCTTCATTATAGGAGGAGTATTCTTCATGAGTGATCAAGACAATTTCTCCCGATTTCTTGTTGATGGGATTCTTTTTGATGAACGGTTTCTTGTAGGGTGCCTTGAGAGTCTTCTTCAACACGAGCTTCCCACCATTATCTTCTCTCTTCTTATAGGGGCAGCTTGCCACAAAGTGGTAGCGGTCACCACAATTGAAGCAAGTTCTCAACCTAGTGGCATTCTCTCTTTTCCCATTTGGATTGCTTCTTCGTTGCATTTCCATCTTGGCCTTGGCGGGATTCTTCCAAAAGCTCTTTGCATAGAAAGCCATATATTGACTATGAGCAATCTTGACATCATCGGGATGGTACAAGGAGAGGCCTTCATCACTATCATCTTCATCTTCAAAGTCCACAACTTTGGCCTTTAAAGCAACATTGACCACATTGCTCATACCGAGGGCACGAGCACGGGCATCTTTGGCGTTCTTGGCGGCGACCTTGAAAGCGGCCATCTCTTGCATAACTTCATTTGAGGTCATGAGATGGTAGTTGTGTCTTCCTTGTAAGATCTTCAAGTCGGTGGGCTCAAAAGGCATGAGTGCACTCACATATTTCCTTTTTATCCATGCATCATCCACATGTGAGGCACCCACATTTCTAAAAGTGGTGGCGGTGGTCTTGAGCCTTCGATACATGTCTTCGTGATCTTCACCTTCTTTCATGTAGAAACCTTCGGCTTCATTGCTTAGAGCATCATATCTGTTCCTCCTCATACTCTCATTTCCAACAAATAACACAGTGAGAGCATCCCAAGCTTCCTTGGCAATGCTAAAGTGCTCAATGTGTGGATAATCCTTTGTTCCCAATCCTTGTTGAATCATATGCAAAGCAGTGGCATTGAGTTGACTATTGACAACCTCTCTTATTGTCAAGTTGTTTGGATCCCCAATAAAGAGTCCATGCTCGATGATGTTCCATAGTTCAATGCAAGAGCTGTGCATATGAGTTCTCATTAGTGATTGCCATTGAGCAAAAGTAGCAGACTCTTCTAGCTTAGGTGGGTCACCTCTATTGTACACATGAGGGTGAGGGATGGGAGGATCGGGAGAGTACCAAGAATCACGGTGCTCGCCCTTCCCCCCATCAAGTCGTGTGGAGGAATTAGCATTGTCTAGTTTATCCCCTACCACCATACCTTCGGGGGATACCGGAGTATTCCCTTTAGGTACGAATGGTAGTTCCTCTTGAGGAGATGGGGGTGATGAGCCATCTTTGTCTTTAAGAAGTTTCTCAAGCATCTTCTTGACTTTGTTGACCAAGGAAGAGCTCAATCTTGTTTCCAAGTTTCTGAGATCTTCCATGGTCACCGGGGTTGACTCACTACCACCATCCCCTTCTTGGCTACCCATATTCTCTTAGGCGGTAAAGCCCGAATAAAGAGCCGAGGCTCTAATACCAATTGAAAGGATCGTATGGGCACCTAGAGGGGGGGGTGAATAGGTGCTACTTCAAATTTTCTTCTTTTTCAAATTAAGGTTTGACAATAAGGTAAATTCTCTAGATAATGCAAATATGGTGAATTTACCTATATGACAAATATGCAAGAGCTACCACAACACAAAGTAGTAACAAGTAAGTAAGGTGCGGTAAAGTATAGAGGTAACCGAAAAGTGGACGCGGAGACACAAGGATTTGTTTCCCGTAGTTCCTTCCTTTTGAGGGGAAGTACGTCTACGTTTGGAGAGGGGGTGGTTTCAAACCACCAACGCCACGAGAGGCCTCCCTTGTTCTCCGATGAATCTCACCCCAACGGGATCGATTCACCTTCCACTATATCGACAACCTTCAAGGTGGAAGCCGGCACCGTTACAAGTTTGGGGCACACATCCACAACTTAATCGGAGGCTCCCAAATACAAGCAAGTTGTCAAAGCAATCAAAGACAAGCTTGTAAGAACAAAAACAAGAGCTAGGGTTTCCAACAAAACACTAGAGCAAAGGGGCCCTCAATGAAATGAGGGGGAAATGAAGATCTCTTTTGGTGAAGTAGTAGATCGGGGACTCCTCCTTCGATTCCCCAAAGATCAAGGACTTTGGGTGGTTGGATGAGGAGATCTTGAGAATTTGAGTGGCTCCAATGGACTCCAATGGTGGGCAATGACTTTAATGTGCTGAGCACTTTGTCCCAAGGTAGGTGGAGGGGTATTTATACCCCTCCAAAAAATCTGACCGTTGATGCATTTACTACAGCGGTAGTACCGGAAGTTCAAGCGGTACTACCGGAGAACTCCGGTACTACCGGACCTGGTACCGGACCACCCTTTTTCAAACAACATCAAGTCCTGCCCCCAGCGGTACTACTGTTGTTGCTACCAGGAAGCGGTAGTACCGCTTGAGGCAACCGATACTACCGGACCTGGAGAGAACAACACATTTCCATACAAAAACTCTCTGTCACGCCAGGTAGCAAAACGCGGTACTACCGCATTTTGCTACCGGCGCAGACAGAAGCTTTTTGCAACGTGCAAAAACTCTCTGTCACGCCAGGTAGTGAAATGCGGTACTACCGCATTTTGCTACCGGCGCAGACAAAAGCTTTTTGCAACGTACAAAAAGTCTCTGTCACGCCACGTAGTAAAATGCGGTACTACCGCATTTTGCTACCGGCGCAGACATAAGCTTTTTGTAACGTACAAAAAGTCTCTGTCACGTCAGGTAGTAAAATGCGGTACTACCGCATTTTGCTACCGGCGCAGACAGTAGCTTTTTGCAATGTTCAAAAAGCCTCTGTCCTGAGCAGTACTAAAATGCGGTACTATCGCATTTTCGTACCGGAGCAGGCAGAAGCTTTTGACAAGCTGTAAAAAAGCTTCTGTCGCGCTAGGTACTAAAATGCGGTACTACCGCTTTT
Organism: Avena sativa; assembly: GCA_916181665.1. NCBI lineage: Eukaryota > Viridiplantae > Streptophyta > Magnoliopsida > Poales > Poaceae > Avena > Avena sativa. Next base: position 356,132,654 of record OV702283.1, on the reverse strand, counting down.
TAGTACCTGGCACGACAGAGACTTTTTGACAGTTAGTCATTTGCTTCTGTCTGGTCCGGTAGCAAAAGTACCGCGCCAGGCAGACAGTTTCTGAATGTTTGCAAACCTTTTTAACGTACCTGCGACACACTTAGCAAATCATTAGTCTGATATGTGTGTTGTTGTCAAACACCAAAATCACTAGGGATAGCAAATGCTCTTTCACCCTCGATGCAGAAACCCTAGGCACCCGATCAAAACTCCACGAAACCGTCTGTAGCCGCCGCCACCATCATACCTAGATCGGGGGGATCTGAAGTTCTTCCCAGCACCCTGTCGGAGGGGAGATCATCCCGTAGGCCTTCTTATTCATCATGCCAGCCTCTGGTATGAAGCGTGAGTAGTTCCACCTTGGACTACGGGTCCATGTAGTAGCTATATGGTTGTATCTCCTCCTTGTGCTTTCATGTATAGATCTTGTGAGCTTCGTTCATGATCAAGATCTAATATATTTTTAATCATGCATGTTGTGTTTGCGGGGATCCGATAGATATTGAGATTACTATGTCAGATTGATTAATGGTTTTGTCTATTTGATTCTATCATGTCTGTATTCTTTGTGATCTTGCACGCTCTCCATTGTTAGTAGCTATCTTGGCCAAGTAGTTGCTAGTGAATCCAAGAGGGGGTATTTATGCTCGATAGTGGGTTCATGCCTCTAGTTTCCAAGAGAAGTGATAAAAATATCTTCGGTTGTAGATGTGATGTTGCCACTAGGGAGAAAACAACGGTCTCTTGTTCATGGAACAAGTGCATTGTTTACCTTACACACTTTTCTTAAACCAGTTGTCTGTTGCTTGCAACTTAATACTGGAGGGGGTTCGGATGATAACCTGAAGGTGGACTTCTAGTCATAGATGCAGTTGGATGGCGGTCTATGTATATTGTTGTATTTCCCAATCGAATCTCATAGGATCTTTTTGTCTAGTATTGCATTGTTATTCCTTGCTCAGTTCCTGTCAATTGCCCTGCTGTAATTTGTTTACCCTTCATGTCATGTTGTTTATCTAAGGAGAGAACCTCTAGTGAACTATGGACCCCGGTCCAATCTTTACCATTGATACATCTTCCACTGTTACTATTTACTTGTTTCAAACCATCATCACCTTCCACACCATACAATTAATCCTTTGTGACAGCAACCGGTGAGATTGACAACCTCACTGTTAGTTGGGGCAAAGTCTTGAGTTTGTTTTGTGCAGGTCTACACGTTGCTTGTAGCACCTTTGGGACGTTTCCTTCCTCCTACTGGTTCGATAACCTCGATTTCTTACTGAGGGAAACTTGCCTGGTGTACTGCATCATACCTTTCGCTTGGGGTCTCTCAACGAAGTGCTTCTACACTCATCAGGCACTATCGTCTAGGCCATATTTCGAGGGGGGGAATTGAGTGTCTCATTAGGGAGAAAATTCTTCATCAAATATGCTAAGAGGATCAAGAAAGGTGCAAATCGAAGCATGTGAATCTTAGAAATTGTTCATACGGATATCTGTGGTCCGTTTAATGTGAAATCAGTGGATGGTTTTGATTCCTTCATAACATTCACTGATGACTTCTCCTGCTTTGGATACATCTATCCTATCAAAAAAGATCTGAGGCATTAGAAAATTTCAAGATATTTAAAGCTGAAGTCCAGAATCAAGATGGTCAAAAGATCAAAGTTGTAAGGTCTGACCGTGGTGGTGAGTACTATGGAAGACACACTTCTTATGGCCAAATTCCTAGACCTTTTGCTAAGTTCCTACAGGAAAATGGTATGGTTGCTCAGTATTCAGCACCAGACGAACCTCAGAAAAATGGAGTCGCTGAAAGGCGGAACCATACTCTTATGGATATGGTAAGGAGTATGTCAAGTCACTCCACTTTGCTGCTTGGTTTATGTATAGAAGCTCTAAGGATAGCTACACATATTCTTAATAAGGTCCCTAGTAAATCGGTGCCGAAAACGCCGTATGAATTATGCACTGGGAGAAAACCTACTCTTAGTTATTTACATGTGTGGGGCTTCCCTGCCGAGGCAAGGGTTTTCAATCCAATTATGGGAAAGTTAGACCCCAAGACCGTCAGCTGCCATTTCATTGGTTACCCTGACAAATCTAAGGCATATCATTTCTATTGTCCAAAGCAATTCACTAAGTTTGTTGAAACAAGACACGCTGTGTTCTTGGAAAGTGATATGTTGAGGGGGAGTATGACTCCTAGGGAAATAACCTTAGAGGAGAAATGGGAATATGTCCTGGTACCTATGATCCAAGAACCAGTGTTTCCTATTCATGCTGAGTTTTCACCTCTAGTTGTGAGGACTGATAATCCTACCCCTGCTGAGATACCCGTGACTCCTGCAGAGTCCATATCTAATGATACTTCTACGAAAGATGCTCGGCAGCCTGAAGTTGTGATCGAGGTACCAAATAATGCACCTCTCAGAAGGTCAAAGCGGGCTATAAATTCTGATATTCCTGATGATTATGTGACTTATATGAGTGAGGATATAAATGAGTCGATGTTGGATGATGACACTGCATCATTTAAGGAAGCCATACAAAGTGAGCATTCATCAGAATGGCTTGATGCTATGAAAGATGAAATGCAGTCCATGAGCATTAATGATGTATGGGACTTAGTAGAGATTCCTAAAGGAGCCAAAATTGTGGGCCGCAGATGGGTCTATAATACCAAACGTGACTCCAAGGGTGATATCGAAAGGTTCAAAGCAAGGCTTGTGGCTAAGGGCTTCACTCAAATATAAGGTATTGATTATAATGAGACTTTTTCACCTGTCTCTTCTAAGGACTCATTCAGAATTATTATGGCACTTGTGGCTTATTATGATCTAGAGTTGCATCAGATGGATGTCAAAACGACATTTCTGAATGGTGACTTACATGAGGATGTTTACATGGCTCAACCTGAAGGTTTTGTTATGGAAGGAAAGTAATATTTAGGATGTCGTCTTAAGAAATCCATTTATGGATTAAAGCAAGCCTCAAGGCAATGGTACTTCAAGTTTGATCAAGTCATAAAGAATTTTGGTTTCAAGGAGAATGAAGTGGACAATTGAATTTATGTGAAGTTCGGGGGGGAAATTTTGTCTTCCTGATACTGTATGTTGATGACATACTCTTAGCCAGTAGCGATAAGAATATGGTGCTAGAAACTAAAAGGTTTCTCTCTTCAAAGTTTGACATGAAAGATCTTGGTGAAGCCGCTTATGTCTTAGGCATTCAAATTCACCGAGATAGATCCAGCGGAATCTTGGGGCTATCACAAAGAGCGTATATTGAGAAGGTAATCAAAAAGTTCAATATGCATAAGTGCTCAGCCTCGCCTGCTCCTATTGTCAAGGAGATAAGTTTGGGATTTTCCAGTGTCCAAGTAATGATTATGAATCTGCGCAGATGAAGTCAGTTCCTTCTGTTTCAATCATTGGAAGTATGATGTATGCACAAGTGTGCACTCTCCCTGACTTAGCATTCATAATCGGGATGCTTGGCAGATATCGGTCTAATCCAGGGTTGGATTACTGGAAGGCTACTAAGAAAGCTTTGCGTTATTTGCAAGGCACTAAAGGCCTCATGCTCACATATAAGAGAACTGATAATCTCGAGGTGGTGGGTTATTCGGATGCTGATTTTGCGGGGTGTGCTGACACTAAGAAATCCACATCGGATTATATATTCACCCTTGCAGAAGGTGCCATTTCTTGGAAAAGCACCAAGCAAACTGTTACGACATTGTCAACAATGCAGGCAGAGTTTTTGGCATGTTATGAGGCAACCGGGCAGGCAGTATGGCTAAATAATTTTATTCCGGGCTTAAGGGTGATTGACACTATATCTGAGTCACTCACTCTTTTTTGCGATAATCAACCCGCAGTGATCTATTCGAGTAACAACAAGTCAAGTAGTGCTGCCAAGCACATTGACATCAAGTATCTTGTTGTGAAAGATAGAATTCAGGATCCGACAATAAGTATTAAGCATACTAGAATAACACGCGCGCTTCGCCGCGCCGCCGTCGTTGGCACCGTGCATATGTCATCTGTGAGCCTCTGTTGGCTTGTTGTACAGCTTGCATTGATTGTAATCATGGAAAGATTTGTTGAGTCACTTCTATTTACAGATCGTTGGCAGTGATCACGAATAGTGTCTTACTTTTGTGTAATTTCTTTATCTGTTTAGATCTTTTGCTTATATGCTTATCGAGATTAGTAACACTGATTAGATCACTTTGATTTTATGGTTGAGCGATGGTGAGCGCTAGGGGTAATTAACTGAGGCTCTATGTGTGCTAATCGCAACATAACTGAAAATTCATAAAAAAGTAGCATTCACGATGTCCATAGAAGAGGCACCTAGGAATGCATGGCGCTCATAGGTACAGAAAGCGAAGTATGTACATGTGGGGTTAAATTTAGAGTTTGACTAATTCATAATAGACCAATATCCTTAGGACAAACACTGCTACATTATTACTACTCTGAGGGAGTATAATATATATAAGACATATTTAACCTACAAATCAAAACATGTTATTAGTATAAGTTAGAGCTTCATCTGCTTTGTTTGACAACATTTTGATAAGGAGGTAGTAACATGCAACATCTACGAATAAAGGATGTCTGTGAGGGCATGTATATATTTTCTTCCAAATTATGCACATATTTATATATCAGAAACAAATAGAACAAAACACATCACTCTTCCAAGAAACTGAAAAGTTAAAAACATACCCTTGATGGTGGAGTGCTTCTTCTGATGCCATATAACATACATGACTGTCTTAGAGGACATTAGTGTTAGTAAGCATATCTGCAAATACGAATTGGTCAACTGTTTCAGATTCATGAGTAACTTCATATTGTGATTGAGGAAAAAGAGACAATTTGAGTGCTATACAATTTATACTTTTTGTTACATCTCTTGTCTTCTTTTTGTGCCCACTACCGTGCACCTGATAAACCATGTCTTGGATTTAATATCAAACTCTAAGCACAAAAATTATTTTGAAAAGAGGTTGAACTACTCAAAGAGAAGAACATAAAAACTGAACGCTTTGTATTTTTCCTCCTAGCATCATCTGACCGGTCTTTTTGTCAGCATCCTGTACACACAATCCTAATGCCGCAACCAGACTGGGTTCCCTTGCTCACCCGTGTATGCATCTTGGTATACATAGGACGACCAACTTCACCCTGAGTCAGATTGAAGGTGAGCACCAGGGAACAAGCAAATAGACCAGCTTCACCAAGGAACTTTAAATACCCCCACAATTACTTGCAGCTCACCCCACTCAATTCACCCCTCGAGAGTGCCTCAAGAAACTAAGATAATTTTTCATATAACTACTAATAAAGCCTAATAAAACTGGTCTATTACATGTCCTTTCCATGTTAGAACCATAAAAAGGTTGCGCGAAAGTGTGAAGCTACACACCAATCAATTTCAATTTTATATTTGGGATTTTAATCCTTTGTAAACCAATGATTAGTATACCATGCATAAGCTATTGACAACCAGCACTATGGTTCAGAACATAAAAATGTATCATTTACCTACCTGAGTATCAAGATTTTGGACCAATCTTCTACTTTGATGCTTAACTAATTTAGAAGTGAAATAGTGAATATTTAACATAATCAGCAACTATAGAGTCTGAATGCCGAATAAAAGTATTGCAGATCTATAGCTACACAATTTCCAAATAAATTCAATGCTAGAGATATGAGTTACCTTCTTGGTGATGAATTCAGGTAGTTTTTCCTAGAGCATTATGCAATCACCAGCCTGCAGCCCCCACCGTACTTCCTGAAAACGAATCATCAGGTAATATTTGAGGTATGTGAATGGAGAAAAAACATACAAATTTAAGATGGTTACTAGCCTAGATTAGTGGAGAACAGGTGACAAGAAAATCAAGAGAATAGAAATTTCAAATCGAATTTGGACGACGACAGGCCTAGAGAAGAGACCTAGCAGGTAGAGAGAGAGGGCTCGATATTGGTTCTTCTCTTGTCGTCTGCACTTGGTGTCGCCACCAGTGCCTTGCACCACCTTTGCCCACGCGTGGAAGGAGGAGGCTATGCTGGAGTGTCCGCATGCATGTTAAGCATATACTCCCGCTAAACACTATACACACAAAACTAGGAGAAATTCCATTTTTAGCGCAGACAAGCTTAGAGGTTTAGATATATTATTACCATGGACCGATAAAATATATGCTTTCCTTGACTGAATACGGAAGAGTAAAAGTTAACTTTATCAATTTACCAATCTTAATGCACACAAAAATTCAAGGCAGGCGTACTCTCACAACAACGCCAGCTGGAACACAAAAATTCACTCATAGCAGTTATAATACATGAGGACATCAAGTCTATATGCATCATATAATTTTTTTGGAGACCTCGGAAGACAAAATATTTGATCAAGTGTGAATATAATGATCCACTAACCTTTTTCCATACAATCAAACAAATATAAGGCAGAAAAAAAGCAATCAGTGACAAATGATAAAATAGGATATGGCGGCACTGCATTACCAAGAGTTGGTGTTACAGGTACCATACAACTCAGATGACCAAAAGAAGTGGCAGTCAGGTACAGGAGGCAGTCGTTTTATCAGCAAAAAATCCTGGACCAACTGGCATATAAATCCATAGAAAGGAACTTGACTGCCTCCTATAACAAAATCATTAGGGAGAGCAGAAACCTTTTCTTTGTTATTTTGCTGCGTCGTCTTTCCTACCTGAATAGAGCAGCAAGGATTCGCTACACCCTGATAAATAGTTTTATCACTACTGGTTGTAAATTGATAGGAACCACAGATGCACTGTATCAATCAAAGATGGGCTTTTTTAAACATTTAAAAGGAGATAACAAATAATCATTAGGTGCAAAATTTGAATTAACCACCAAATCATATTTTTAGCCAAATGACAATTGGTATCAAGTCTTAAAGTAATAAATAAGGATCCACATATCTTATTACGCTGCATGAAAGCAAATCCATACACTTTATGTATATGTAAGAGTGTGTGTTAAACAAAAGGACGATGAGCAATTATGCATTTAGTCCTGATGTTCTGTTTAGTCCATTTCCCCAAGAGCAATAGAAAGGTTGTCCTAATAAGCAAAAAAAGCAGTGACCTCTGTATCTTTCATGAATAAAGAGAATTATAGATCCCAACATGCCTGGCCTGGTCCAACACATCGTACAGAAGCATGTGACTACATCAAGTAACATTGCAGTAAGTTGATTAAGAAGTATATTTTTTCATGGCAATGATATCTGGCAGTGAATCATGGTGAGACATCGTCAGTCGTCACCGGTGCTGGTGCATAGGATAACTTATTCACTAATCCGATAACCTCACTACTTAGAAAAACTTTTGCATGACACAATTAGGAAAAAAGAAAAACTAAAACCACACAAACGATTTGAGATGTATGTTAGACGTGGTGATCAAGTGTTATCCAAGTAAGATATTCATGTCGCCACAACAGTGACATGAGTTGTGAAAATCTAAGATACACATCGTCCTATGGCAGCATAAAAAATTATAATATTAAAAAGCCTCGCTATCAAAGAATACATTCATGGCAATCTATATTAAAATAAGAATATCTTTTTACTACCCTGTGAATAAATTAGAGAAAATAGAGAATCAAACCTACAACAGCGGTCAATGCAAGGAAACAATAGACAACAGGTTGTTCTGCGATATCACAGAACACCTTGTAGCTAAATATAAACTCTTTTTTAATCTTGCGATAACCGAAGTTTTTATGACCACATTAGGAGGAGGCATGAATCCGAAGAAAGAATCCATACAACAAAACCAAACGGACAAGCTAACCAGATACCATAGTACAGACTGAAGATGGACAACATCAAAATATCAATCTTAACTAAAATAAAGGGCAAACTTTAATTAGTACAGACTATGGGATTGGTAAGAACCATCAACTGAAATATCTAAGCAGATAGCTAACTACACTAAGCAATAAAACACAATAAGTTGTGGAAGATAATTTTTCATATAACCACTAATAAAGCCTAATAAAACTGGTCTATTACATGTCCTTTCCATGTTAGAACCATAAAAAGGTTGCGCGAAAGTGTGAAGCTACACACCAATCAATTTCAATTTTATATTTGGGATTTTAATCCTTTGTAAACCAATGATTAGTATACCATGCATAAGCTATTGACAACCAGTACTATGGTTCAGAACATAAAGATGTATCATTTACCTACCTGAGTATCAAGATTTTGGACCAATCTTCTACTTTGATGCTTAACTAATTTAGAAGTGAAATAGTGAATATTTAACATAATCAGCAACTATAGAGTCTGAATGCCGAATAAAAGTATTGCAGATCTATAGCTACACAATTTCCAAATAAATTCAATGCTAGAGATATGAGTTACCTTCTTGGTGATGAAGTCGGGTAGTTTTTCCTAGATCATTATGCAATCACCAACCTGCAGCCCCCACCGTACTTCCTGACAACGAATCATCGGGTAATATTTGAGGCATGTGAATGGAGAAAAAACATACAAATTGAAGATGGTTACTAGCCTAGATTAGTGGAGAACTGGTGACAAGGAAATCAAGAGAATAGAAATTTCAAATCGAATTTGGACGACGACAGGCCTAGAGAAGAGACCTAGCAGGTAGAGAGAGAGGGCTCGATATTGGTTCTTCTCTTGTCGTCTGCACTTGGTGTCGCCACCAGTGCCTTGCACCACCTTTGCCCACGCGTGGAAGGAGGAGGCTATGCTGGAGTGTCCGCATGCATGTTCAGCATATACTCCCGCTAAACACTATACACACAAAACTAGGAGAAATTCCATTTTTAGCGCACACAAGCTTAGAGGTTTAGATATATTATTACCATGGACCGATAAAATATATGCTTTCCTTGACTGAATACGGAAGAGTAAAAATTAACTTTATCAATTTACCAATCTTAATGCACACAAAAATTCAAGGCAGGCGTACTCTCACAACAACGCCAGCTGGAACACAAAAGTTCACTCATAGCAGTTATAATACATGAGGACATCAAGTCTATATGCATCATATAATTTTTTTGGAGACCTCGGAAGACAAAATATTTGATCAAGTGTGAATATACTGATCCACTAACCTTTTTCCATCCAATCAAACAAATAAAAGGCAGAAAAAAAGCAATCAGTGACAAATGATAAAATAGGATATGGCGGCACTGCATTATCAAGAGTTGGTGTTACAGGTACCGTACAACTCAAATGACCAAAAGAAGTGGCAGTCAGGTACAGGAGGCAGTCGTTTTATCAGCAAAAAATCCTGGACCAACTGGCATATAAATCCATAGAAAGGAACTTGACTGCCTCCTATAACAAAATCATTAGGGAGAGCAGAAACCTTTTCTTTGTTATTTTGCTGCGTCGTCTTTCCTACCTGAATAGAGCAGCAAGGATTCGCTACACCCTGATAAATAGTTTTATCACTACTGGTTGTAAATTGATAGGAACCACAGATGCACTGTATCAATCAAAGATGGGCTTGTTTAAACATTTAAAAGGAGATAACAAATAATCATTAGGTGCAAAATTTGAATTAACCCCCAAATCATATTTTTAGCCAAATGACAATTGGTATCAAGTCTTAAAGTAATAAATAAGGATCCACATATCTTATTACGCTGCATGAAAGCAAATCCATACACTTTATGTATATGTAAGAGTGTGTGTTAAACAAAAGGACGATGAGCAATTATGCATTTAGTCCTGATGTTCTGTTTAGTCCATTTCCCCAAGAGCAATAGAAAGGTTGTCCTAATAAGCAAAAAAAGCAGTGACCTCTGTATATTTCATGAATAAAGAGCATTATAGATCCCAACATGCCTGGCCTGGTCCAACACATCGTACAGAAGCATGTGACTACATCAAGTAACATTGCAGTAAGTTGATTAAGAAGTATATTTTTTCATGGCAATGATATCTGGCAGTGAATCATGGTGAGACATCGTCAGTCGTCACCGGTGCTGGTGCATAGGATAACTTATTCACTAATCCGATAACCTCACTACTAACTTTTGCATGACACGATTAGGAAAAAAGAAAAACTAAAACCACACAATACTAAAATATTATAAAATTGCACGATTTGAGATGTATGTTAGACGTGGTGATCAAGTGTTATCCAAGTAAGATATTTATGTCGCCACAACAGTGACATGAGTTGTGAAAATCTAAGATACACATCGTCCTATGGCAGCATAAAAAATTATAATATTAAAAAGCCTCGCTATCAAAGAATACATTCATGGCAATCTATATTAAAATAAGAATATCTTTTTACTACCCTGTGAATAATTTAGAGAAAATAGAGAATCAAACCTACAACATCGGTCAATGCAAGGAAACTATAGACATCAGGTTGTTCTGCGATATCACAGAACACCTTGTAGCTGAATATAAACTCTTTTTTAATCTTGCGATAACCGAAGTATTTATGAACACATTAGGAGGAGGCATGAATCCGAAGAAAGAATCTATACAACAAAACCAAACGGACAAGCTAACCAAATACCATAGTACAGACTGAATATGGACAACATCAGAATATCAATCTTAACTAAAATAAAGGGCAAACTTTAATTAGTACAGACTATGGGATTGGTAAGAACCATCAACTGAAATATCTAAGCAGATAGCTAACTATACTAAGCAATAAAACACAATAAGTTGTGGAAGATCCATTTATAAGTATACACACATTCAATTTGAGAAATCAAGGGCGTATAGATGGCTGTCGGATTAGGATCAGCATGCCAATTTATAGTATAAATACCCCCCCCCCCCCCCCTCACCCCACACACACATGAGAAGGGAAAACTCAAACATATATTGCATCGGCATCAAATCTATTTGAAACTAACATTATCATTTAGGCATTTGAGCTGAATCAAAAACAAGGAACCTTTAATTTCAATCCCCTTTAGAAATTCATATAGAAACTAAAGTAATTAGCTCACCGGTGACAGGGGCAGCGGTGTGGAGAGAGATTGTTCATGACCTGTTGCAATGAAATGAAAAAAAACATGAAACCTGTAAGTTAGAGATGATTACAGACATATGGGGCTTGAGACCTTGCACATAAGAAGCTAACATGTAGGAAAGTTGGCCACGACCGGGCTGCCAAGGGTAGCGTCATCGATCTCTGTTGGATGCACCCTTGATGCTAATTGGTGGCCACGGATCAAGCAATGGTGCTGTCTCCATGGATTTATTCTCTGTCTCATGGATGTCTATCGTTCGCGTTCGCCTTCTCTTCAGTGGACTGCTCCTCTCGTCGGTGCTGCATGCGTTTGGTGTACCCGAATCAACGCACTTGTGCTCGTCAAATTAGGCACGGGGATGGCGGCCGGTGGCACGACATGTAGCGTGCGATGGCGTGCGGCGGCCGCCAACCGCCGAGCCCGGTGCTGTGGAGAATGCCCCAATGGGCAGCGGCGATCGCGGAGACCGGCCAGCAATGGGGATGACAGCGAAGGCGGAGAACGCCCTGGCGCGAAGCCACTGCTGCAACCGCCGAGCCCAGTGCTTCGGAGAACGCCCCGGTGGGAAGACGCGGTCATGGAGGCCGGGCAGCCATGGGGACAACGACGAAGGCGGATAACGCCCTGACACGAAGCCGCACGCCCATGGAGGCGGGGCAGCGATGGTGCCGACTGCGGAGGCGAGCAATCTGTGGCGGAGGTACGCAGGCTGCTCCAATTCCTCTTCTTTTCCCTCCTCCATCTCCATCTACGGCTCATACCTTCCTGTACGCATTCATCCCCCCCATGGAAAATCAATTGCCATTTCTCCCTCTCCCCCAGATTGAAGAGTGAGGGGGAGGAAGGCGGTAGCCATGGAGTAGATAGGAAGAGCGCGGCCAGGGTGGAACCATGAAGGATCCAACACGCCAGACACACAAATCGGCACGGTGCATGGCAGCGAGCCTCAGCGCGCGCGACAACGGCCACGCTTAAGCCTAGCAGGGTCCCGGTCGTGGGGGGCTGAGTCGGGAGGAGGCGCAGCACCCCGTGCGACGGGAGAGGTGGCGGTGGCGCGGTGGTCGGGGTTTGGAGATACAGCGGCTGGTAAGTTAAATAAAAGTAACCCAAAGTCATAACAATTTCAAAGATTAACCCTATTTAAAAAGAAAATCAAACTGGATAACCCTTTTCTGCTACTCCTGCCCGCACGGCGCCGCAAGCACTTGTGCAGCGCCAGCTAGGATGGCGCCGCATGCCTGCCACACTGTCTGGCTGGGGCCCGGCGCTGCACAGCTGCCACGCTGGCTCGCATATGCAGCGCCGTCTAGCCTGGCGTCGCATGCACGCCTGCTGCGCCTCTCGGGCTGGCGCGGCACGCCTTGCCACGCTGGCTCCACGGGCCCCAACCTCGTTAGTATGGCGCCACCCGGAGTGGCGCCACACCCACCTCTGCAGCGCCATGCAGGCTGGCGCCGCACGCCTGAAGCCCTTAAGCGTGTGCGGCCTCCCTCTCCCCCAACCCTAGCCTCATTCTTCCCAGTTCCCAGCCCGAGGCGGCGGCTGCACTCACTCCCCCTCTCCAATCTTCTCCAAAACGGCAAGATCTCAAGCGGTTTCTTAGGGGATTTCATCCCCAATCCATTCTCAAAGGTACTCTCCCTCACATCCCTCTAGTTCATCCGAAAATTCCATCTTATTTGTTTCTAATCGCAAAATTCGTATAAACCCTAAATCCCATAGGATTACTTGATGTGTAGTCATGTTTGGTTAATGTCTAGAGTTAGCAATGGCAATGACATGGTGAAAACCCTAAATCCCATTAAGATTCTATGGAGCAATGTCATGTTTGTATAGTATTTCTTCATATACATGTTAGTTCTAATTTGTTGTTCATAGCTATTGGAACCTTGGTCACATAGAGATGCCTACATAGAAACTAGGGTTTATAAAATTAGGTCACAAAGAGATGCCCATATAGAAACAATGGTTTATAATTTTGCTCACATAGAGATGCCACATTGGAATAATGGTTTGTAAAAATGTAGATGCCCACATTGCTCACATAGAGGTGCCCACATAATTCTCACATAGCAATTTATTCATATTAGTAGTTGGTTTATAATATGCTCACATATTTACTTGTACTTTTTTTAATTATCTAGAATGTCGGACTCGGAAGAGGAAGAAACCCGTACACCACCCCATGTACAAATCGGGTTCGTCGAAGGCATGTCGCTTCTTGAGCCGGTGTATGATAAGTGTCACCGTGGCTACATTCCCACCGAGGGGATCAAGGTAAGAAAAATAAACCCTCCAAATCATTATGTGTTTCTCAAGTTGGATGGACATTTATAATCGAGCTTCTATGTGTGCAGCCTCTTGTTCCCCTACGACCGAGGTATCACGGACATTTACAAGAGATGATGCGGTATGATGATCGGTACATAGTGCACATCAAAGCGCTATGATTGCTCCCATTCATCCATATGGTCAATCGTGGTTCACCGCACATGAACCCTGCTGCCATCACCGCGCTCGTCGACCGGTGGAGGCCGAAGACGCATAGTTTTCACCTCTGTACCGGTGAGATGACCGTTACTCTACAGGACATGTCCATGATCCTTGCACTCCCTATCCATGGGGATCCTCTGTGCATTAACACTGGCTCCGACAACTGGCATGAGCGGATGTGTGCCCTTACCGGTGGTAAGTGTCCTGGTGACACTATAAACTCAAAGGGGGAGAAATTGAGAGTCACAGACGGGGCTACTTTCAAGTGGATAGCACAAAACTTTAGTACCTGTCCTGAGAATGCTAGTGAGGATGAGATTATTATATATGCCCATGTGTATGTGTGGTATATCATCACGAATACTATATTTGCTGATGGTAAGGGCAACATGGCTCACTAGCATTGGCTGAAGGCCTTGACTGTGATGGATAAAAAAATGGAGCCGGGGTTCGGCGGCATTGGCCTTCTTGTACCGGCAGGTAATGGGGTATTTCTATAGTTCCCCTCTTTACATATGCTATTCCAACTTATGCATGACTAAATTTGTTTGCTTTCTTGCGTAGCTGGACAAGGCTTGTCGAAGGACTGGGGGGTGAGGCTTATATCAGTGGTCCGTTGCTACTCCTCTCGGTGTGGATGTGGGAATGTTTTCCAGTTGGTAGGCCAAAACATATGCCTTCCAAACCCTATAGCGATGGCAGGGAAAGGTTGAAGTGGCCCACATGGGCTTACAATTGGGACGTGGTCTCAAAGCCTCCAACCGACCTACAAAACATGTACCTGAGGTACACCAATGAGTTTAAAAACCTTCTCCTAGAGCAAGTAAGAATTTCTGACCATACACCATTTAGCATTCCTTTCAAGTGCTCTTCTCATTGAACTATGTTGTTTGCGATTAATGTTGTATGGGAGGTATATGGTCCTAGGGACAATTTTGGTTGCGAGGAGTTCCGTCTTAACCCGCAGTGCGACGCGGAATGCAATCTATGGTATATAGAGTGCCCCATGATTTGCATGTGGGTTGTTGAGCATTATATGCCGTAGCGGGTCATGAGACAGTTTGGTATCTATCAGGCTACCCCTCTAGATTGGCAGGACACCGACGAAGCTCTTCATTGGTAAGAATTGGTTCCATACATGTTTTTGAAGACAATGTATGATAGTTGTGTGTGCTAGAAATGTTGCGCTTTGTTTACATACAGGTTGGACAGGCTCAAGAGCAAGAAGACCGACTAGGGCAAGATTCACCAGAAACACGTGGTTAGGTTTCTTTTATGTGTGAGAGAAGCTAAGAAATCAAAAAGAATGGTCACAAAATCCCATTGTGAGGACGCTTTCAGCGAGTACCTCCATTGGTTTCTAGAGAACACTCGTGTGAAGCTCCTACCAGATGCATATCCGGAAGATATATTGGAAGAGTCGCTGCCTGCGTGGGGCGAGTTGAGGAACCTTGAGTACAACCAAGATGTTAGATAAGGGCGGCAAACCTCCTTTGCTCCCGTGATGAACTTTGTGGTAAGTCGGTAGTTCATGTTCCCTTTACTATCTTTTTTGGATTTGTGATATGCCAAATTGTGTAATATGTGTCATTTATTTGCTTGCAATGCAGCGCACGGAGGTACAGAAGCAGGAGGATGAGTTGGAGGGCGCTTTAGAGTTCCCGAGGGACGAGGAGGGCAATAGTAAGTTAAGGGATTTCGTTAGGAAGCAGGCACAAAAGCTACGACGCTTCGCGAACTTACTTGGTTGTCGGGATCCCGAGGTTGTTGCGACGTCGTCCAAGCAACCGGCAAAGTCCACTTCACGAGAGGAAAGCAGCCCCGACGAGGAGCAATCTTCCACGGTAAGAGATAAACTTGCGGCAATGACATCTTTCTTGAATTACCATGTATCACTCTAATGATATCATTGCTCTTATTGTAAAGGCCGAAGACGAAGACGAGGCCGTGTCGGACGACATGCCATTGGAGAAGTATCAACGAAAGGTACGGTCCGCAATCAAGCTAAGGCCAAGAAATCCTCCTGTTGTCGAGTCCGATCCCAAGGACGAGCCACACCAAAAGAAGATTGCTCCGAGGAGAGGAGGCAAGAGCAAGCGTGCTAGAAAGTAGTTGCTCTTGTTTTCGTTTGACCATGCTAGAAAGTAGTAGTTTGATGTTGTTTGAGATTATATTGGTTCTATGACAATGTTCATTGAGACTATGTTTTGAGACTATGTTGTTTGATACTGTTGTTTGAGACTATGTTGTTTGAGACTATGTTGTATGACAATGTTTGAGACTATGTTGTATGACAATGTTTGAGACTATGTTCTATGACAATGTTTGAGACATGTTCTAAGATATATGCATTCATACAACTAAGAAGTGCCCTCCAGGCCTGCGGTGCCATGGATGGCGGCGCTGCACAAGTACATGCAACGCCATGAGGGAGGCGCCACACCCTCACAGGCTTGCCGCACCCTCTAGGCCTGCCGCGCCAGCCCGTGTGGCGCCGCACATGTGCTCTCACTCCTCGTCCAACTGACAGGAGATTTTCCTTCCGCGCCTGGATGGGCATGGCGCTGCAGCTTTAAGAACCTTGTTGAAGGCCAATGTGTATCAAACAATTGCAGTGACGGGCAATGCACGAACACCTTTAAGAACCTTGTTGAAGGCCTCTGCCATGTTGCTTGTCATTTGACCATACCTCCGGCCATCCTCATCATAAGCCCGTGCCCACTTGTCCCGGAGTTGAATGTGCTTATTGAGAAACTCTTGACCCTTGGAATCGAGTTTTTTGTTGTTCCGCAATCTGAGATATAGATTTGTGAAACATCGGTCCGTGAAAGCAAGACAACAATCTTGAAGATCATCAGCCAACTCCTTGCTCTTACATGCCCTATAGAAGTTGGAACAAAAATGTCTCATGCACCATCTATAGCACCCGGGTAAAACCACTACCAGAAAATCGCTTGCTAATTACTACTTTGTGCATCATCATGACATCATCATGCATATATTTGCCTAAAACTATTTTACTAAAATCCCTATTTTGTTTTTATATTAATCCCCTCCCTTTTGTTTCAAATTATAACACCCGGTCTTTTTGAATATTTTATTTGTCTAAAACTACCTTACAAAATGTTTTTTTTAAATAAATTAAAATGAGGAACTAATAAAAATAAAGTTGTTTTTATTTCTGGGGCAGCCCAACCGTATGCTCCCTTCACCTCCACGTCCAGCCCACATGGCCCAAGAGAAAATCCTTTTCCTGTTTGTCTTCATCGAACAGAGGCGAGCACGAGCTTGGCATGCTCTGCTCGCGTCACCACCAACCTCACGCCCTCCCTCCACTTTTTTCCCTTTCCCCATCCTTCCTCTGGATCGGATCGAGACCACCCGAACCCTTGCTTTCCCTCTGCATCCTTCTGCCGCTAGTCCCCCCTCCACTTCTTCTTCTTTTCCTGCTACAAGTGGCGGAGAAGGACACCGCTGCCGGCCTCAATCGCGTCGTCGACATGAGCAGCCCCGAGTCCAATCTAGGCCATCGTGCACTTCGCCTTGACGAGCTTACATCCTGGAGAAAGGAATCGAGCCCGAAGCCAGTACAGCGATGTAACCTTCGACACCAAGGACACGCGCACGCCACGGTCACCGTACGCATCTTCTGCCTCTCCCGGCACCGTCGACCGTCCCCGAGTTGCATCCCCGTGCCACCAGGCCCAAGGTGAGAAAGCCACTGCCACCTACTCCCTAACCGCAACGCTTGCCCCGCTCTCTGCGTTGCTCACCACGCGCCGCGTCCGTGCGCGCACCAGCAGGCGTGTTTGGAGTAGTTGTCGGTAGCAGCAACAGCGCGTAACACACCTGTTCCTAGCAATATCGCGGCCTTGGCAGACCCCTTCCAGCGCTTATCTTTGAACTATGACAATCTCTGTGATCCCCTTGTTCTACCGCAAAAAGAATCACCCCAAACCGAGCTAGGAGCGAGTCGGAATCGTCTAGCAAAGTTGGAACATTTTCTCTGAAAAATTGTCATCTATGCAGTTCGTCCCGACAGTTCATGTTGGAATCGTGCAGGATTTTCCCGTCGATCTCCTGGACACCGCAGTACGTCAACGGCATGTTTCTTCGTTCCTATTCCGTCTCGGAATATCCCTCTCTACAATGCTTCAAACCTTGCTCTAAACGAACCCGTATCGCTCTTGGAATCATCTCCGTAAGTTTGCAACATCTCGCATGTTACTTCTGTCCAAAAACTTCAGTTCAGCCGATTCTTGTGCTTTATGTTCCTAGCAAGTTGGCGTCATCCATTGTGTTGTTCCGATAGATCTTTTTATGCGCAGCTGTTCTTCTTTGTCCGATCTACAGCTAGCTTGTACGTCCGATGCTAAGAATTAATCAGCCTAGTATGAGCTAGCTCGTTTTGCACTTCTTTTGATTCAGGAGCTTGTGTGTTAGGTTGGCTACCTAGATTCTTTCTTAGTCAAGATGTTTCCCACCAATTCTTGTTCAACGATCAGGGGAAGCTTCGGTGGTTCCCGGGTAAATCCACTACTAGAAAATCGTCGTGTTTTTGTTTTGTGCATCATCATGACATTATCATGCATTTATTCAACTAAAACAATTTTCCAAAAACCTATTTTGTTTTCTAGAGATTCCCCTCTTTGTTCAAATCAAAACCCTAGATCCGTCCGGATCTTTTATTTGTCTAAAACCTTTTTGCAAATATTTTGTTTTAAAAGAAAAAAAAATATAAAATATTTTGTATCGGGGGAGGCAGCCGCCGGCCAGGCCCAAAGGCCCAGCCAACAGACCACCTACTACCCACTAGATCAAACCCTAGTCCAACCCAATTGTTCATTTTACCTAAACCCTAGCCTCACCTTTTCATGGATCTAGATCTGACTCAAACTTCCCCTGCTATCCTTCTCCCTTCGTCCTCAAATTCCTCTCAATTTTTCTGTTACCTGGCAAGCTCCTCAATTTTTCTACTGCCCTCTTTTCGTTGTCTTCTTTGGTCCAGCGCGCCAGCCCCGATCGACCATGTCCTGGACCTCACGCGTTCTGTGCCTGGTAGAAGCTGCATCGTCTGCTCCTTGTCCCTTTTTTTTCTAATCGATTCGGCTCAGGACACCACCAAACACCCTCAGTTCATCTATGTGTCCCCTGTTTCTTTTTCCTTGCAAATCAGCAAACTTTTGTCTCTGCAACAGCTCACCTGCCTGGGTTTTCTTCCGGCGACGGCGCACCTTATTTTAATCGCTGGCATCCTTGTAATTCAGGCCATCAGCATCTTTGTCCCGTGAGACGACTACACACAAGCTAGCTGCTCCTTTGATCCAATCAAAACCAACCATAGCTCCATTCGATGCACACTACCGTGACCAACAAATCCTTCTTGCATGCAAATGGTTTTGCTTTAGCCGGTGCTCCAATCCATATGCACCACGCCTCCAAATTGAATCATAGTGTCCCATGTTTCTTTAATCTGCAGCGGTACCACCAACGCAGCCCGCTGAGCAGCCTCGCTACATGCTCCAGGAAACACATCACCCAATCCAAGTCTACGCGCGCGCCTGGTCGCCTTGTCCCTTCGCGCGCTCGATAGCCAGGCCAGATTTCCAGTGCTCCCCCTCACCAGTACCTGTTTGCAGCGCAGGTTTTTTTTCCCTTGGCCGTTCTACGCAAGTCGTCGCGGCAGATTCTGACTATCTGGTTCCCAATGTATGTATACGCTTCAGTTTTTGTGTGTGCACATCTCCTAGATGTCTTGGATCTGCAGCTGCCTCTGTGGCTTCGTTGTGTGTGGCAGTCAACCTGTCACCTCGCCTCTTGATCATCATGCCCGCAACATGTTGGACAAAATGTTCACAAGAGATTTGTCCCGCATTCTCCTTTCCGGTGTTCCCTCCGGCTACTTTGGGTACTTCGACCGCTTCATTAATATTCCGAAGATTATCTCATTGCCTTTCCGATCCGAACCGTAAGACCTCTACCCGAGCCCTTATTTTATAAATCGCCATATTAAACTTGTTGCATATTAAATCGTTCATACTCGCATACATATTTATTTTTTTGGGGTATTTTGTTGACACACATAATAATTAAATATGGAGACCATATGCGGGGTTTTCTAGTCTAATATTGGTCCCATCTAAAATTGTGTAGCGAACCGGTAATATAATTTTGCCTTGTTAAGACAACATTAAATTGCTGGGTATCTAAACAACTTGAACCATCTAAGTAAATGTCGGAATCCCGGTTCCATTTAATATTGCCTATTTGCATCATATCTTTGCCATGTCATACATCATACATGCATCATGCCCGATCTTTTGCCGTAGTATTAAATAGTGCATCCGGTGTTTCTTCTAGTGCTTTGCTTCTTCGCGGATTAGGCCGATGAGTTGATGCGAGTGTCGACCCGATCTTCGGATGAACCTTCGGCAATGTTTTCAGGCGAGCAATCTCCCCCTTTCTACCTATCTTACTTTTATAGTATTTATTCCCTCCTGTTGATCTATTGCTATCTGTGTTGCGATGCTCTAGTTTTCGTACCCGGGATATCCCTTGCAGCCTTATATTGCCTTGGACACATCCTATTACCTGTTGTTTGGTAGATAGTTGGACTTGCGCGTCGTAGTCGCTTGCTCAAGTGCTGTTGCGTGTCGTCCAGTACCACAGTTATTGGAGTATTGTCGTATGTTTAATGTTGGAGATGATCATGGCTTTAATTATCGTTTAATAACTAAAATTAAAGTAGGTAAATGCAGAGGCACCGGTGGGTAATAGACAATATTTGGTTTTTAACCGCTCACTGGTGTCCCGTAGGACCCCGAGTTCTTGACACCTGTTCCGAGATCGAGCGCGCTAACCACAGGTGGGGTGTGTGGGCACCCCCATCGATTAGTACCTGATTTCAAAGTACTGTACCGGGGGCCACAAAGTAGTTTGGGGCGTTATTACTATCCTGTACTTATGCCATGCTTTACCGCTTTATTTATGATTGCGCGTGGAGCGCCTGTACTGTTTTGGGACCAACGTGGAATGTTTTCGCGGTATCGACAAGCCCAGTCACACTTTTGGGTTCCTAGTCGTTTACAGCCATTGTCACAAACCTCTGGGTCCGTCTCGGAGCCGGCCGAATTCGTTGCGGGTAGCTTAGTGGGGTGGCCCCCATGTGCTTGCTTTGGGTCTGGGAAACGTCGTGTCCGAAACCCCGTCGACATACCGTTGGGTGTATGTTTTGTGATCTTGTACCTACCTGATCTGACAACAAGGGTGTAGGTGCGTGTGGAAACTTTGGTGCACCCCTGCAGGGTTAAATCTTTTCGAGAAGCCGTGTCCGCGGTTATGGACGACTTGGAGCACAGTTCTCGATCATAGACAACTATAACTAAAGCTTACTGTTATAATTTGACTTGTATCCGATATGACTAGTAATCAGCTTCACTACCACGGAATGTCTAATTAAAAGTACCAACAACTGCTGGGTTTGGGATATCTCATGCTAATTGTATCTGACTAGTAAATGTTGCAACTACAACGGAATGGTTAACTAAAAGTGCCCACTGCTTATTATATCAGGATGACTATCTATACCTGACTAGTAATTGCTGCAACGATAACCGAATAAATAAAACTGCCAACTGTGTGAGTTCATCGGTTGACTTCCTCGTTTGGTCTCGAGGGGGTTATACCAGGATGGGTATGTTTGGTGGTAGTATCAGGTTGGTTCCGAATAGGTCTTTCTTATCCCTCTCTGATAGCCGACAGTTATATCGAGTCTCTATAGGTTGTTTAGTGCATGCTGCGCTGCCGCTTCAGTCCACCATACCTATGTAGGCGAGAACCGCCGAATTCTAGTCTCGCCGTGTACTGGCCTCAGTACTGACCGCTCTCTTTTTCCTTTGCCCTTTGTCGGCACCCCTTTTGTTTAAGCAGGTTTGAGATCGACGTCGTTAGCAGGGTTACCCTTCCGGCTTGGCCTGGGCAGGGTTATGGACGCCATTGGTTATTCTTCAGGGCTCTTAGCTCAATTTTGCATCTTGTCCGTACTCGGACGTTGTATCGTTTTCAAGGTGATTTGGATCTTTGTATTGTATATCTGTATTCTTGACTCTTTGAGTCATTGTTGTATATATCTGTTTTGTGGGTTCCATCGTGGACTATTGTGTAATGATATTACTTCGTTTTCCACCTGCACGCAAGTGCCTGGTGGGCACCTTCGAATCGTTTCTATGCGGGTTTGGCGGGAATCGCTAAGACTTGCATAGGACTGATTCTGAGGGTGTTACAGAGTGGTATCAGAGCTCAGCAGTTACGATACCCCACTGGTCCAGCCTGTAGGATAACCTAGCTAACGGACATTGTAGGGTGTCAAAACTATTTTGGAAAATCGGTTGGATAGATCTGATTAGGTCTGTTTTTACTCCTTACCCCTCTGCTATTCTCCTCTTACCTTTGCGTGTTTTGAATATACCCCTTATCTTTTCTTCGAGTTCAGGAATTCTCGTGGTTGGGATTCCGTCGTACCTTCAGGGTTTCGCTTCCTCTTGTAACGGTGCTTCGACATTTTGTCTTCATGCCATCTGAGGAATCTCCCTCTATGTACCTTCAGTGGACCAAATTCACTAAAAAAAATCTTTGTATCTTCCGGTGTTTTTCAATGAGACGACCTCATATCCATCAGATCCGATAAAGACTCTACATCACTTCTTTGCTTCCGAACCTTGTTTGTTGAGATCTTCAGTCTAAATTCTGAGGGTTGGTTGCACAGTTCGTCTGTTCATGTACAGAGTAATGCTTTGAGTGCGGGATGGAGTCGCGACCATACCACTACTCTTATCATTCGCTTTTGTATATTGAATGGTGGATCGATGCAATTCTTACTCCTTCCATGGAAGTTAGAGGTGGTCTTACCTTTAACTTTGCCCGTTGTTTATCCAGAGTGTTCTCTCGACGAACATGACCAACGACCTCTTGTTGGTGGTGTCACCGATTTCAAGACGGAGAAAGAATCCTTGTTAATGGTGTCGTAAGGATCTACACGAAGCGAGAAGATTCCGATCGTCGGCCTTTTTCCCGTACCATGAGGCGGATCTCGAGGGCGAGATCCATTGTTAGTGGTGTCGAATTGTAGCACCCCGGGTAAATAAACTACTAGAAAATCGTCGTGCTTTTGTTTTGTGCATCATCATGACATCATCATGCATTTATTCAACTAAAACAATTTCCCAAAAACCTATTTTGTTTTCTAGAGATTCCCCTCTTTGTTCAAATCAAAACCCTAGATCCGTCCAGATCTTTTATTTGTCTAAAACCTTTTTGCAAATATTTTGTTTTAAAAGAAAAAAAATATAAAATATTTTGTATCGGGGGAGGCAGCCGCCGGCCAGGCCCAAAGGCCCAGCCAACAGACCACCTACTACCCCACTAGACCAAACCCTAGTCCAACCCAATTGTTCATTTTACCTAAACCCTAGCCTCACCTTTTCCTGGATCTAGATCTGACTCAAACTTCCCCTGCTATCCTTCTCCCTTCGTCCTCAAATTCCTCTCAATTTTTTTGTTACCTGGCAAGCTCCTCAATTTTTCTACTGCCCTCTTTCCGTTGTCTTCTTTGGTCCAGCGCGCTAGCCCCGATCGACCATGTCCTGGACCTCACGCGTTCTGTGCCTGGTAGAAGTTGCATCGTCTGCTCCTTGTCCCTTTTTTTTCTAATCGATTCGGCTCAGGACACCACCAAACACCCTCAGTTCATCTATGTGTCCCCTGTTTCTTTTTCCTTGCAAATCAGCAAACTTTTGTCTCTGCAACAGCTCACCTGCCTGGGTTTTCTTCCGGCGACGGCGCACCTTATTTTAATCGCTGGCATCCTTGTAATTCAGGCCATCAGCATCTTTGTCCCGTGAGACGACTACACACAAGCTAGTTGCTCCTTTGATCCAATCAAAACCAACCATAGCTCCATTCGATGCACACTACCGTGACCAACAAATCCTTCTTGCATGCAAATGGTTTTGCTTTAGCCGGTGCTCCAATCCATATGCACCACGCCTCCAAATTGAATCATAGTGTCCCATGTTTCTTTAATCTGCAGCAGTACCACCAACGCAGCCCGCTGAGCAGCCTCGCTACATGCTCCAGGAAACACATCACCCAATCCAAGTCTACGCGCGCGCCTGGTCGCCTTGTCCCTTCGCGCGCTCGATAGCCAGGCCAGATTTCCAGTGCTCCCCCTCACCAGTACCTGTTTGCAGCGCAGGTTTTTTTCCCTTGGCCGTTCTACGCAAGTCGTCGCGGCAGATTCTGACTATCTGGTTCCCAATGTATGTATACGCTTCAGTTTTTGTGTGTGCACATCCCCTAGATGTCTTGGATCTGCAGCTGCCTCTGTGGCTTCGTTGTGTGTGGCAGTCAACCTGTCACCTCGCCTCTTGATCATCATGCCCGCAACATGTTGGACAAAATGTTCACAAGAGATTTGTCCCGCATTCTCCTTTCCGGTGTTCCCTCCGGCTACTTTGGGTACTTCGACCGCTTCATTAATATTCCGAAGATTATCTCATTGCCTTTCCGATCCGAACCGTAAGACCTCTACCCGAGCCCTTATTTTATAAATCGCCATATTAAACTTGTTGCATATTAAATCGTTCATACTCGCATACATATTTATTTTTTTGGGGTATTTTGTTGACACACATAATAATTAAATATGGAGACCATATGCGGGGTTTTCTAGTCTAATATTGGTCCCATCTAAAATTGTGTAGCGAACCGGTAATATAATTTTGCCTTGTTAAGACAACATTAAATTGCGGGGTATCTAAACAACTTGAACCATCTAAGTAAATGTCGGAATCCCGGTTCCATTTAATATTGCCTATTTGCATCATATCTTTGCCATGTCATACATCATACATGCATCATGCCCGATCTTTTGCCGTAGTATTAAATAGTGCATCCGGTGTTTCTTCTAGTGCTTTGCTTCTTCGCGGATTAGGCCGATGAGTTGATGCGAGTGTCGACCCGATCTTCGGATGAACCTTCGGCAATGTTTTCAGGCGATCAATCTCCCCCTTTCTACCTATCTTACTTTTATAGTATTTATTCCCTCCTGTTGATCTATTGCTATCTGTGTTGCGATGCTCTAGTTTTCGTACCCGGGATATCCCTTGCAGCCTTATATTGCCTTGGACACATCCTATTACCTGTTGTTTGGTAGATAGTTGGACTTGCGCGTCGTAGTCGCTTGCTCAAGTGTTGTTGCGTGTCGTCCAGTACCACAATTATTGGAGTATTGCCGTATGTTAATGTTGGAGATGATCATGGCTTTAATTATCGTTTAATAACTAAAATTGAAGTAGGTAAATACAGAGGCACCGGTGGGTAATAGACAATATTTGGTTTTTAACCGCTCACTGGTGTCCCGTAGGACCCCGAGTTCTTGACACCTGTTCCGAGATCGAGCGCGCTAACCACAGGTGGGGTGTGTGGGCACCCCCATCGATTAGTACCTGATTTCAAAGTACTGTACCGGGGGCCACAAAGTAGTTTGGGGCGTTATTACTATCCTGTACTTATGCCATGCTTTACCGCTTTATTTATGATTGCGCGTGGAGCGCCTGTACTGTTTTGGGACCAACGTGGAATGTTTTCGCGGTATCGACAAGCCCAGTCACACTTTCGGGTTCCTTGTCGTTTACAACCATTGTCACAAACCTCTGGGTCCGTCTCGGAGCCGGCCGACTTCGTTGCGGGTAGCTTAGTGGGGTGGCCCCCATGTGCTTGCTTTGGGTCTGGGAAACGTCGTGTCCGAAACCCCGTCGACATACCGTTGGGTGTATGTTTTGTGATCTTGTACCTACCTGATCTGATAACAAGGGTGTAGGTGCGTGTGGAAACTTTGGTGCACCCCTGCAGGGTTAAATCTTTTCGAGAAGCCGTGTCCGCGGTTATGGACGACTTGGAGCACAGTTCTCGATCATAGACAACTATAACTAAAGTTTACTGTTATAATTTGACTTGTATCCAATATGACTAGTAATCAGCTTCACTACCGCGGAATGTCTAATTTAAAGTACCAACAACTGCTGGGTTTGGGATATCTCATGCTAATTGTATCTGACTAGTAAATGTTGCAACTACAACGGAATGGTTAACTAAAAGTGCCCACTGCTTATTATATCAGGATGACTATCTATACCTGACTAGTAATTGCTGCAACGATAACCGAATAAATAAAACTGCCAACTGTGTGAGTTCCTCGGTTGACTTCCTCGTTTGGTCTCGAGGGGGTTATACCAGGATGGGTATGTTTGGTGGTAGTATCAGGTTGGTTCCGAATAGGTCTTTCTTATCCCTCTCTGATAGCCGACAGTTATATCGAGTCTCTATAGGTTACTTAGTGCATGTTGCGCTGCCGCTTCAGTCCACCATACCTATGTAGGCGAGGACCGCCAAATTCTAGTCTCGCCGTGTACTGGCCTCAGTACTGACCGCTCTCTTTTTCCTTTGCCCTTTGTCGGCACCCCTTTTGTTTAAGCATGTTTGAGATCGACGTCGTTAGCAGGGTTACCCTTCCGGCTTGGCCTGGGCAGGGTTATGGACGCCATTGGTTATTCTTCTGGGCTCTTAGCTCAATTTTGCATCTTGTCCGTACTCGGACGTTATATCGTTTTCAAGGTGATTTGGATCTTTGTATTGTATATCTGTATTCTTAACTCTTTGAGTTATTGTTGTATATATCTGTTTTGTGGGTTCCATCGTGGACTATTGTGTAATGATATTACTTCGTTTTCCACCCGCAAGCAACTGTCTAGTGGGCACCTTTGAATCGTTTCTATACGGGTTTGGCGAAAATCGCTAAGACTTGCATAGGACCGATTCTGAGGGTGTTAGCTCCCGGCACCGTCCCCGAGCTGCATCCCCGTGCCACCAGGCCCAAGGTGAGAAAGCCACTGCCACCTACTCCCTAACCGCAACGCTTGCCCCGCTCTCTGCGTTGCTCACCACGCGCCGCGCCCGTGCGCGCACCAGCAGGCGTGTTTGGAGTAGTTGTCGGTAGCAGCAACAGCGCGTAACACACCTGTTCCTAGCAATATCGCGGCCTTGGCAGACCCCTTCCAGCGCTTATCTTTGAACTATGACAATCTGTGTGATCCCCTTGTTCTACCGCAAAAAGAATCACCCCAAACCGAGCTAGGAGCGAGTCGGAATCGTCTAGCAAAGTCGGAACATTTTCTCTGAAAAATTGTCATCTATGCAGTTCGTCCCGACAGTTCATGTTGGAATCGTGCAGGCTTTTCCCGTCGATCTCCTGGACACCGTAGTACGTCAACGGCATGTTTCTTCGTTCCTATTCCGTCTCGGAGTATCCCTCTCTACAATGCTTCAAACCTTGCTCTAAACGAACCCGTATCGCTCTTGAAATCATCTCCGTAAGTTTGCAACATCTCGTATGTTACTTCTGTCCAAAAACTTCAGTTCAGCCGATTCTTGTGCTTTATGTTCCTAGCAAGTTGGCGTCATCCATTGTGTTGTTCCGATAGATCTTTTTATGCGCAGCTGTTCTTCTTTGTCCGATCTACAGCTAGCTTGTACGTCCGATGCTAAGAATTAATCAGCCTAGTATGAGCTAGCTCGTTTTGCACTTCTTTTGATTCAGGAGCTTGTGTGTTAGGTTGGCTACCTAACAGATTCTTTCTTAGTCAAGATGTTTCCCACCAATTCTTGTTCAACGATCAGGGGAAGCTTCGGTGGTCAGTAGCTTGGTCCACTTCCCGGCCGGGCCTAGTTCAAACACCGTCGCCGGTGCACCCCTTTTCTCTGTCTTGCTGTTGTGCTGTTGCCTTCGTTAGTGTTAACACTAAACACTGCAGCCTAGATTTAGTTCTTGATCCGACAAGCTCATCTTTGTCAACAAGCACCGCTACACCCCAGTTCCCTGTCTTTTCTTTTCTTTGTTTTATAAATCCCTTTGTTTTCATATCTTTTAATCTATAGCTCCTTTTATAGAGTGTTTTATATGGAAATTTATCAGGAAAATGCACTGAACCTAAATATGCCTTCTATACATCCGTTTGCATCTCGCATCATATCGCATATGGATAGTTTTGCATTTCCACCTAATAGAACCTCAGAGTATTTCGGATTCCTGTCTAGGGTTTCCCCCGCCCTATGAAGTAGATCATCTATGTCATGTTGCCATGCTAATCCACATTTAATATTGATGGTTAGAAAAATAACTTGAACCATAATATTTATTTGCCGGGACCCTGATTCCACCTAATATTGTCTAATTGCATCGAATCTTTGTCATGTCATACATCATACATGTATCATGCTCGATCTTTTGCCGTAGCATTAAATAGTGCATTCGGTGTTTCTTCTAGTGCTTTGCTTCCTTGCGGATTAGGCCGATGAGTTGATGCGAGAGTCAACCCGATCTTCGGATGAATCTCCGGCAATGTTTTCAGGCGAGCATTCTCCCCTTTCTACCTATTTTACATTTCTAGTCTTTATTTCCTCCTATTAATCTATTGCTATCTGTGTTGCGATGCTCTAGTTTTCGTACCCGTGATATCCCTTGCAGCCTTATATTGCCTTGGACACATCCTATTACCTGTTGCTTGGTAGATAGTTGGACTTGCGTGTCGTAGTCGCTTGCTCAAGTGTTGTTGCGTGTCGTCAAGTACCACAGTTGTTGGAGTAATGCCTCATGTTTAATGTTGGAGATGATCATGGCTTTAATTACCGTTTAATAACTAAAATTGAAGTAGGTAAATAATGCAGAGGCACAGGTGGGCAATAGATGTTATTTGGTTTTTAACCGTCCACTTGTGTCTCGTAGGACCCCGAGTACTTGATACCTGTTCTTTGTATATTCGCACTATCCGCATGTGGGACCATGAATCCCCCTAGCCAGAGCTTGAGTCATATTTATTTCTTGGGGCCACAAAGTAGTTTGGGGCTTTATTACTATCCTGTACTTATGTCATGCTTTACTGCTTTATTTATGATTGCGCGTGGAGCGCCTGTACTGTTTAGGAACAAATGTGAAATGTTTTCGCGGTATCGACAAGCCCATCACACTTTCGGGTTCCCAGTCGTTTACAGCCATTGGCACAAACCTCTGGGTCCGTCTCGGAGCCGGCCAACTTCGTTGCGGGTAGCTTGGTGGGGTGGCCCCCTGAAATTTATATTAATCTTGCAATTGCTCTGTCGTGATGTCTCGTTGGGTTTCATTTGGTTTTTCTCGAGGTTGATCGTGCGTGTGTTGCTATTTGTGCCCCCCTGCAGGGTAAAACTTTCTGAAAGCCGTGTCCGCGGTTATGGACGACTTGGAGCACAGTATCTCGATCATAGACAACCATAACTAAAGTAGTGCGATAAATTTGACTTTATAATGACTAGTAATCAGCTTCACTATAATGGAATGGCTAAATAAGTGCCAACAATTGCTTGTTTGGGTTGTCACCTGTTACCATTGTATCTGACTAGTAAGTATTGCAACTACAACAGAATGGCTAAATAAAAGTATCAACAACTGCTGGGTTTTGGGATGCCTCATGCTATATGTATCTGACTAGTAAGTACTACAACTACAACGGAATGGTTAACTAAAACTGCCCACTGCTTATTATATCAGGATGGCTCATGCTATCTATATCTGACTAGTAATTGCCGCAACTATAACGGAATGAATAAAACTGCCAACTGTGTGAGTTCCTCGGTTGACTTCCTCGTTTGGTATCGAGGGGGAAATTCCAGGATGGGTATGCTTGGTGATAGTTAAAGGTTAGATCCGAATAGGTCTTTCTTATCTCTATCTGATAGCCGCCAGTTGTATCGAGTCTCTATAGGTTGTTTAGTGCATGCTGCGCTGTCGCTTCAGTCCACCATACCTATGTAGGTGAGGACCGCCGAATTCTAGTCTCGCCGTGTACTGGCCTCAGTACTGACCGCTCTCTTTTTCCTTGGCCCTTTGTCGGCACCCCTTTTGTTTAAGCAGGTTTTGAGATCAACGTCGTTAGCAGGGTTACCCTTCCGGCTTGGCCTGGGCAGGGTTATGGACGCCATTGGTTATTCTTCAGGGCTCTTAGCTCAATTTGCATCTTGTCCGTACTCGGACGCTGTATTGTTTTCAAGGTGATTTGGATCTTTGAACTGTATATCTGTACTCTTGACTCTTTGAGTCGTTGTTATATATATATATATATGTTTTGTGGGTTCCATCGAGGACTATTGTGTAATGATATTACTTCGTTTTCCACCCGCACGAAAGTGCCTGGTGGGCACCTTTGAATCGTTTCTATGCGGGTTTGGCGGGGATCGCTGAAACTTGCATAGGGCCGATTCTGAGGGTGTTACACCATCAGTGGTGTAAAGGAGGATGCCCGGGAATGTCAATCGTCACCGCGTTGAGAATTCCTTGATGGCGATCCGAGATGAGACATATTTCCCTATCAAGAGGTAATACCTTCATTCTCAAAAGATGGAAGAACCACTCCCAATTAACATTGTTCTCCGCCTCTACCAAAGCAAAAGCCAAGGGAAGCAACCGGTTGTTTGCATCATTTGCTATTGCAATCAAGAGAGTGCCATGGAACTGCCCGGTCAAGAAGGGGCCATCCACGGAGATTACCGGCCTACAATGTTCGAAGCCCCTCACACATTGCTCGAATGCCCAAAAAGCACACCCAAATATTCGAACATTTCTTTCATTACGAACCATCATTTCGGTGCCATATGGCTCAACCACATGAACCATGCCCAGGTTAGCATCGGCCATTGCTAGCAACAACCTAGGGATTCGGCTGTATGATTCTTCCCAACCACCGTACACCATCCTGAATGCGGCTTGCTTCGTCTTCCATGCCTTCCCATACTTCACCTCATAGTGAAAGATTGCTTCCACGAACTCCATGACCATCTTGATGGTCATTGTCGGAAGTGAAGAAATTTGGTTTGAAATCCTAAAGGTGAGGAACTCAGAGGTCAGTTGTCGGTGCTCGTTCTTCACATCTTTGCCATCCACCCTTTTCCATGGCACATGTGCGTTGACACACAGCTTGAAATGCGCTAATCGGGCCCCTCCCCCTTGTATGGTCTTGCCCGCACAATCCAAGGACAACCATCATCCTCGCATTTAACTGTGTAACGCTTCTTCACATCCAAGTGAACCACCGTGAAAGGACGATGATACCTAATAGATAAGTCCTTGATCCATTGCTTAAGTTCCAACAATGTGGCAAACCTCTGTCCTTTTGAAATCCCATTCTTCTCGTGACTAACATCCCGATAGGAAGTTGGCCTTGGTCCAAGTACTACACCCTTGCCGCCATCAACCGTGGCTTCATCCGCTAGACTAAGATCACGAAACAAGGGTACCCGATTATCCCTGCCCAATACCTTCTCATGTACTTCGGCCTCATCCTTAATGAACCCCTCCTCATCAACTTCTTCATCGGGACCATCCTCATCCGAGTCTGGTGCATACATTCGAGAATACGGGATGTCATGATCCATGTTCTCTTGTGTATGATATAAGTCTAAATTTCCAATAGTGTTGTCACAGAGCTCAACCTCCCTCTCACTATCCCCATACTCATCATTCTCCTCTTCCAATGCTTCGTCTTGGTTCTTTGAAATGGGGCTCAGAGATGTCCTCAATTCATTTTGTTGGGTTAAAGGAGGCTCAGTCAATTCCTCTTGGTTCATGGGTGGAGGACTCCGAGCTTCATATGGGGAGGCAACCGGTATGATACTCCTTTGCATATTACCATCAACCTTTTTCGTGACAAATAACTCAAGAGATTTGTCTTGTGATTCGGCCACCACTTCCTTGTATGCAAACCAATGTTGCTCCGAGCTGATACGCATTGTCTTCCAACGGTTGTGCATCCCAAATCCCACATTGTGCCTACCCTCCAACTCAACAACATCACTAGGATCCATCCAATTCAAATCTACCCGAACTTGTTGTAACACCTCCGCATAGTTTGGACTACGATCAAACACCAAGTCAATCTCATCCGGGTCCGGCTCAATATTCCCTCTCAAGAAAGCTTCCTTGTCCATATGATGAACATGGACAATTCTAGCCATACCTAAAATAAATATAAGAACATAACGGTAGATAAATTCAATAAGTATCTATGCCAAAATTTACACTAACAACAAGCTCATACAACCATACCCTAACCCTAACCCTAACAATCTTATCTATACACATGAAGGTTTAATATACCAATCCTAAATCTATATATCAACCAAACACCTCATTACTCCATACAAATTTACATATCCAATTGGTGGCCTAGCATTTGGAGGAATTTCTCAATCTAGGGACAAATAACTTAAAAAATTTGGATGAAATTGAGGGAAGAAGAGGAGAATACCTTGGTGAGGCGATTGGGGAAGAAATCCCCTAAGTTTTTCTTCAAATCTTGGGGTTTTGAGTGGATATTGGGGAAGAATGAGCCCTAGTCGCCGCCGTTCATTCTTGAGTGTGGTGAGGGGAGAGGGAAAGGAAGAAGAGGGTCGGGATGGGCCGACCCAGCGCGAGAGGGCTCTAGGCGTGCGGTGCCAGCCTACATGGCGCTGCAGAGGTGGGTGCGGCGCCACTCCGGGTGGAGCCACACTAACGAGGCTGGGGCCCGCGGAGCCAGCGTGGCAAGATGTGCCGCGCCAGCTCGAGAGGCGCAGAATGCGTGCGTGCGGTGCCAGGCTAGACGACGCTCCATACACGAGCCAACGTGGCAGCTGTTCAGCGTCGGGTCCCAGCCAGACAGTGTGGCAGGTGTGCGGCGCCGTCCTAGCTGGCGCTACACAAGTGCTTGCGGTGTCGTGCAGGCGGGAGTAGCAGAAAAGGATTATCCAGTTTGATTTTATTTTCAAATAGGGTTAATCTTTGAATTTGTTACGACTTTGGGTTATTTTTATTTAATTTACCAGCGGCGTGGGGGTGCACGGTGGCAGCAGCCTAGGGTTGAGAGCGGGGGGAGGGATTTTTTTCTATCGGGAGTTTGGGACGTTTACTCGGTGGTGGCTGGTTCGCTGTTTTTTTAACCATTTAATGTAGCGGAGGGCGTGAGCCGGTGCTCATCGTGCTGATATTCTTTCACGCGTAAGTTATAGAATAATAAGGACTAACACAATGTTAGTGGATCCACTTTCGAAAGGCTTGCCATCCAGTGTGTTTAAAGAGCACGTTGCTACCATGGGATTGGCAGAAAGCTTTTGATCCTGAAAATTGAAACCGTTATAACACCATCTCCCTATAAGTCTAAGAAGGGTTCTTCTCTTTGACAGAATAATATACTATAGTCAATTAGTTAAATGGTACTTATGACCATTGCAATTTATTGTCTCTATATAAGTTTCAATAAAGAGTTAAGCTCATAAGTTTGTAATAAATATAAGTTTTTTGAGCTCCTAAGTTAAAGAAGCTTTGTTTTAAAATAAAACGTATATTGTAATAACTGGGTTCTGTGGTATTCTATTTTACCGTTGTAATTCTGTTGTCTCATATGCTGTTTTGTTGAGAAATGGGCTTATAAGTTTATTCTTACGATAGGGGGGGGGGGCGTTGGATATATAAGTGATCTGCAGTTTTCTATAGTCAAATAAGTCAAAATTATGGCTTTTAGGGGTTGTTTAATTACAGCCATTGGATGCCCTGATCAGGGGCATCCTGACCATCCATCCTTTGTGTGTGGTTCCCCAGGTGCAGATCCTATATAAATGGGTCCTAGGGTTTAAGATGAAGACTAAGACAGTTTCTCTCTCTCTCACTCTCTCCCTCGCTTACTGATCAAGCAAGGACTGAAATCACACCACTCACTGCTGAAGATCAAGAACAAGAGTGAAAGCACATCAAGAGGAGGCCATAGCTGGACCTCCAGATCAAGGTACATACCCATCTTTTGTGGCTTAATCTTGAGATAGATGATCCCAAAGGATCTAACAGAAGTATGATTAGTTTACTTAGGAGATGCGCGCGTACTAACTTGGTTTTCTCGGTTCTTCTATTTTACTTTCTCTTTGCTTAGCAAGTTTTATTAATAATTCCTTTACCTGAATGCATGTATATATATGCGTCACACAAAATTGTACTAAGTAATCATAATAATAATTAGGTAATATTAATTGTTTCAGGTATTTGTTTTACACCAGACAAGAAACATGGCCGTCACCGATGCCGAGAGATTTTTCGCAGTGGCAAGTGTGTATAAAGAGACTCGCTACTCTTGAGAAAAACACTAGACAGTACTATTATTGATCTTCATTTGGATTAAATTATTTCCCTGTTCTTGTAGGATATACTTACCTCATGTCGTTGCTGCTGTTCCTTGCACAGGGCGACGATGCTGTTCAGAGGCGTCGCCAGGTTTACGCCATATCCATATGCCGTGACGGCCGCCAACTGCACGATATGGCTCGGCTACGGGACCCACCTCGACCGCCGGGGATGCCATCGTCAACGGTGGCGTGCCATGGGTCAACGGGATCGGGCTGGCGGTGCAGCTCCTCTACATCGCCCTCTTCCTCAAGTACTCGCCGGCCGACGACCAACGGTGCGGGCCGTTCTACATCTTCCTGGCCGTTGGGGCCCTCACCGTCATCGTCGGCGGCGTGACATTCGCCATCGACGACACCTTGGCAAGTGTATACTGCCCCGTCTGCGGCCTCGCCGTCTATGTAGTGCCGCTATACGATGTGGTACGTAGTAGTACGTACCATCTCCCTTGTCAGTACACACTCCCTGGCTAGTAGCAGCAGCATGTCGGATGTGGAGATACTACGTATCTGTTCCCAGCTCAATGTTCTGCTAAACCGACGGCCGGGCTCGTTACATGCCACCTCTTGCCATTGGGGCTGTGTCATTTTTCAATGGACTCGCGTGGTGCATCTTCACTGGAATGCGCGCCGGCTACTACATGTTTGTGAGTACCCCCAACCTTTGCTCGTGTTCTAAGCGAATCCTAACTGAATTTCATCCATCATATGCTAACGTAATAATACATTTAACTTTGCAGTGCCCCAACATTGCTGGTGTGGCCTGCGCCTCTGTGCAGCTTATACTGCACGGCATATACTGGTACAAGATAGCGAAGGCCTGATTGATGATGGAGAGAGCTTCAGTGTCGATCTGCTGAGGAACAACATCAGTCTACTCTTCTCAGAGGACCCTTTCTTCATTTAGCGCTGCCTGCCGCGTTCAAGTCTGTTATTACCCATACTCTGACGTCCTAATTTATCTATCCAGCACTGCTTAGCTATCTAGAAATATTCAATGTTCTATATGCTGAAACATATACCACTGCGACAGCTTTATGAAAAGATCTATCTGTTGGAGCATATATGCATAATATTATTGCTTTTCACTCTGTTGGAACATAATAGCACTGCGACATCTTAATGAAATGATCTATCTGCTGGAACATATATAATATTGCTTCAACTGTTGTATGTGGTCAAATGACAACTCGAATACACGCTTCTACAACACAAAAGATCAACTAGCTCAGGTATACAACCTCCAAGGTTGATCTTCAAACTACAGAATCAACACCCAATGTCGTCTCTGGAAGATGTAAAGCTCGTGCTGCTCTAATGTACCTACACTAGTTCTAGTTGATTGTAGTGAGAGGAACTCTCTCCGTCTCAACTGCCAAATCCATGCGCTTCACGTTTCCAGTCACGAGTTTCGACGGGGTTCTACTGTCCCAGAATGATTTCACAAGGTCTTCCAGCGGCGTTACCAAGCCCTCAATCGATTGGCTGCTGGGGATGTTGATCTGCCGCCTTCTTGGTGTTGAACAAGTTGGTTCATCCACCTGGGTCATAAGCAGAGAGCTCATTAGTAAGAGACTAACAGAACCTGTGCGACTCCTTAGACAAACAAACTGGCACCCAAAACCGATATGCTCACCTTGTAATCATCCCCCAATGATCTGTTGGCGTTCCCTGATATCACCAGCATCTTCTCATGGTGACTCCTTTGAAGCTCGCACAGCTGTGATTGTGATGCAGTGATGATAGGTTTCACAGTCTCACAAATCCCACCGTCCAATCTTAGTGAATCTGTCAGGAAACAATTTGTAGCTGATGTAAATACACACAATCAATCTCAAAATGAAGTGGCAATGAAGCAAGATATATATGTAGTACCATCAATAGAGCAAACAAGAGCTTTGCTTGAAATATCGTTATCTTCAACAGCAGTGCTGACAGCAGATGAAAATCTCATGTGAAGTTGGCTGTTCGCCTCATTTCCATCGCTTCATTCAAAGGAGACATATTTAGTATAACTCGAAATTTCTCCTCTTCAAACAAATCAATCAGAAAAGTGCAACAATTGCAATTACCTTATGACTGAACTTATTGTTTCTGCATTGCTTCTTCCAAGTGCCAGTACTGACTTTTGAGCATTGCTCCATTGTTCTGAGCACAGTTCTGTCCTTGTCTTGCTGCACAATCAGGAATATATGTTAGAGAAATCCGAAATCAAGTAGGAGACTATGCTAGTCGTGTTGGAGAAATCCGAAATCAAGTAGGAGACTATGCTAGTCGTGTTGGAGAAATCCGAAATCAAGTAGGAACTGTAAATAGCTTACCACTGCTGGAGATTCTCCACCAAGCAACTTCTCTTTTGTTCAATAGAGGATATGTTTTTGTGGAATGCCCCTTCAGTTGTCTCCATGTAGACTTCCCATTGCTCTCTCATAGAAGAGGTGAAATCGTGAAGCTTGGTGGTTTCAGTTTGTAAATTACTCGATCGCTCAGAAGCTGTCTTATCAAGGCTGCTTATATCACCTCGAACCTAGTTAAGTGACCACATATAACAATCATCAACAGATTTTCAGCCTGGGGTCACAAATAGCTACATTGTGTGGCACGCAATCCAAATTCAACCAATAAAAAGAAAGTGTGGCAGTACTGACAAAGTAGGATGTGCATACCATAGTTTTCTTTCTAGCATTTGATTCTGCTAATAACCCTGCTACCTTCTCCATCAGATACTTCTCTTCATCAGCAGCACAAGCCTAAAACCATATCTTTAATGTAAACAGTTGTTGATCTACCTAATAAGCTTTTAAAAGATCTCTAGTGAAGAATTGACATAATCTGCAACAAATGATTACCTCAAACTTCGTTTGGAGCTGGATAAGTTGCTTTTGATGTGATGTCTGTGTGTCTTCCAATATCCTTTTAAGTTCCAATGCATGAGCATCTATTGTACTAAAAAAATTCATTGTAGTTGCTGAGATAGACTTTGTTCTCTCCACATTTCTAGAGAGTCCCTGTTTGAGTGTAAAGTCTTTCTTAAACAACTGTACTCAACAATAGGAGTGATCAATTGGCGGGAATTAATAATTATCAACATGGTAAACCTCATGTTGCAGCTCCACCAATGAAGTTAAGCTCTCTGCTTGCTCGGAAAGCCCATTTTGTAGACCAATGAGTAATTCGTCAGCATCAGCCAAGAGACCCTTCAAACACTGAAGGAACCAAACCAGACAAAGTTTAGCAAGAAATTATCACACTAACAATAGATCAATATAGTTCATTCAAAAAAATAGAGCAAGATATTCAACAATTCACAGAAAACAATATGCTAATGAAATGTACTTACATCCTCCAGATCAGAGGTGTGAGCGCTAACTTGTTCATTTAGCTTCTCAGAGCTTAATTGAGATTTGAGGTTGAGTTCATTCGCAAAGCCATGCAATTCTGCAATCCTTGAATTGAAGCTCTCTTTCATTTCTCTTACATGATTTTGAAGTCCTCCAGCAACCTATGCAAGATTGCAATGTTTATACTTCTATGGATATATAATACACTCATAAAGATGTTTTCATGCTGGCATACCTTGCCCTTTGAGGTGATAAAAGATTGCATCTCCTCTTCAAGTACTTTTAGTTGACTCTCCTGTTGAGAGACTGAAGTTGAGATGGTTCTATGCAAGATACTCATGTCTTGAGTGAGCTGAGAATGGAAATGTCCAACTATATTTTTGTTTGCATCTTCTATCTTGCCCTTCCTTTCTGAAAATAAGAACATGCATAGATATATATCATGGCATCTAAAGTCAAAAGGAGGAGCATGTGGGCGGAGGGAGAAAAGGAGACGAACCTAATTTTGAAAATAGCCCAGATAGGTCATCTGTTGTATTCTCCAACTCAGATCGAAGCGTGTGAGTTTCACCAACAAGAGCTTTTTCTAGAAAAGATGGAAAAAAGCAGATGGGTAAGCAAAGCAACCATAGGCCACCAACACCAATGCAAATATCTCGAAGAGAAATGTTACAGACTATTGAATAAAGAGCTCTAAACACAGACAGTGTAACATGTAGCGACCAACACCAATGCAAATATCTCGAAGCGAAATGTTACGAACTATTGAATAAAGAGCTCCAAACACAAACAGTGTGATATGTAAAGAGCTGCAATTGTGTTGGTATGAAGTGTTGGGCTTAATATATGTATAGTATAGGTATTTAAGAACTTCCTTCCATGGAGACAAAATGTAACAAACTAGTGAAATAAAGAGCTGCGAACAAGGAGAATCTAACATGTAAAGAGCTGCACTTGTGTTGGCCTTTGTGTGTACTATAGGTATCAAGGAACTTCCAGCCATGTAGAGATACAAACCGGCAGATCAGATAGTCATGCCAAACGAGAACAATAGTGCCTTACACATACAAAAATTGTACATACATAAAAATTAGGTATTAAGCCTACTACAAGATGCCGAGAATCTATCATCTTTGAAAAACACATAGTGTAATCCAATTCACATGGATCACACACTAAGAAAACATATCAGTATTTACTAATAGAAACTTGAAGTATGGGTTACTTTCTGACCTGATTTGAGAAGATTATCTATGAGATACTCCTTCTCCTTTATTGTACTATTTGCCTGCATGTACTTCTCTTCAAGGACTGTTAGGGCACACTCAGTTTCCTGCATCTTTTTCTGCAAAAAATGAAAAAAAAAATATAAATACAAAAACAATCGTCCAGTCATTCAACAAGATATGACAAGAACAATATGTACCTGTAATGTCTGAAGCGTATCGCTTAAGTCTGCACTTAACACTTTCTGAGAATCATACAGTCCTTGGAGCTCATCCAATTGCTGTTATCATTTTGAATCATAATTTTAGTCTCTAATATAGTAAATTGTAAATCCATGACCAGGACTAAAGGTATACCTTGTCTTTTGATTCCAAACCAAGCTCTAAACGGTCCAGCTTCTCTGACATAGCCTGAAATGTTTATCCATCATACTCAATAAGAATATACACAGCCTAGTGTACGTGTATAATTCACAGAGTATGGTACCTTCTTTTCAGCTTCATCGGCTAAGTATTGTTCCCCTGGAATATAAATACCATTCTTTTCCCTAGCAGCATATAGTTCTGCACATAGAAAAACAAACTGAACAGCTATAGTGACTTAAAGTATGAGTATATCTTTTGAAATGTCCAAAGCTCCATCGAACAAGAAAGTTGACGAAAATGATTGCCAAAAATAGTTTATTTCAATGAAAGCTACAAAATCAAGTAGCATCTCCTTACTAGGCCAAGCAGTTAACGATGTGTTCTTATGATTTATGTAGTGATGGAAGGACTGGAATTGGAAACTTGCGAAAAGAATAATTCCACAACATGGATGTTAAAGATATTGAAATCTGCTTTCAAACATATGGTACTAGAAAAATACGAAATCCTGTATGTGACCCCTCTGTAGCATGAAATATACATGGCATAGTTATGTTTCAGAAAACAAGCTTAAGATCAATATATATTTAAATAAGAGATGGTTGTATTGTATTTCATTTAGTTGGCAATGCCAGATATTCAAGCATGTCTGCAAGAAAAATGCATACCTTGCTTGAGACGGTCCATTTCAAAGTATAAATCTTTGATGAGTGCAGATTTCATCATCTTCTGATTAACCTGCAAATCATGCGGGCACATAATTAATTTCACTTATCCAAGAGAAAAGATTACTATTTCATTTGGAATTAGTACATCAGATAAAAGGGCCCAACCTCAGGTTTGTTCTTGATATTTTTTGCACGATGCGCATAGTCTAGTGTGCTCAATGTCTCGTCAAGGCAATGCACTGAAGGTGCAATGGTTGCTATGATACAAGTCTTTGTCTTCCCACCCAAGGAATCTCTTAACAATCTTGTCAACTTGCTATCCCTGAATGAGAGAACACAAAAGTCTGATGAAAAAAAGTAGCTTTCAAGAAGCATCAAAAAAGCTAGTGCGGTTTTACCTGTACGGTATGTGGCCAGAGTGCTCCACAAGAGTATTAATAACACGCCCAAGTGTAAGCAGACTCTTGTTGATCTCACCTGCTTCCCGAGCCCGCCCCTGTAATAGATGGCAACAGCTCATAGGCATTTCTCACAGCCTCATAGGTGCAGTTTAATCATAGCAGGCAGGGAAACAAAAGTGGAATGCCCCAAAGGCAAAACTCACATCTCTAGCACCTGACCGGGATATGTTCTCTGAACCAGCAAGATCAACAAGGTTAAGCTTTCCACACTTGATCATTTCTTCACCCTCTGGTGTGCATTCCTTAATATGGATGGTGATCGAGAAAATAGAGTGTGACCGACTACTTTGCTTGTTGAGGAAAGTTTCAGCAGTTTTCCTTTTGGCAGAGCCTCTCTCAAGTATCTTGTATATCTCACTGGCTGAAGAAACTACCTCCTCTTCCAGTCCCCTAACAAAAACTCCTCCCTTCCCATCTTCCATGAGTGCCATGGGCTTCTTGGACTTGTCATCAGAGAATTTAGACTCTTCTGGAGCTAAAAGATCGGTGAGTTCCTCATTGTACAATTCAAGAAATGAGACTTTCATGCTGTATTCTGCATTCTGTGCCTCGAGAGTATCAAATATTTTCTTGACAGCCCTTGGAATAACACCAGCATCAGATGGAAGCGAACCATTCTACACAAACACATCAGGAGTTACAACTGATTTACAGAAGACAGCGAGTGCATCAACAACATCGGTAACTTGAGAGCTCTGAATTACCTGTGTTTTGCCTCCTCCTCCTTCCATTGTGTATGTTTTTCCAGTTCCAGTCTGCCCATAAGCAAAAATTGTGCAGTTGTAACCATCCAAAACTTCACCCACAAGTGGAACAACAGCATGGTTGAACACATCCTGCTGTCTAGACTTTGGTCCAAACACCTACATTCATATATGTTATCATGGAGTAGTTAGACGGATGCCAAACAATTTGAAGTATTTGAGGTAGGAACAGTTTCAATAGAGAATTCGTAAACCTTGTCAAATACAAATGTTCGATCTATCTGTTTGTTTGCAATGTTCTGTGCAGCGGAAACCTCTCGCCTCGGCTCATTGCAACTGATCACCACAGGAGTGTTTATGCGCACCTCCTCCTCGCTTAAAGGCCTACATCGGCCACAATATCCAAAGCATAAGTTTAGAGCGCATACAGACAGTACACATTGCTCGCGGTCCTAATTACTTGAAACAAGTGAGTAGAGTGACAACCAATAACTGCATATATTACACTAACTAGAGGGTGGACGATTTTCGGGAATGAAAATTGGTACTCCGTTTCTACTTTGGCCAAACATCAAGATGATTTCGCAAAAGAAGTATCCACCAATTCACATACATATCCTTAAGCTAATCATGGCCAATTGGGAACTAAACACCAGACCTCGATACACTGATGTGCGAGGAAAACATCCCGAGACACACATCCTTGCAAGTTTGGTAGATCACCGTGTAATGAACAAACAGTAAACAGTGACAACACTGCATAGTACTGAGTAATTCGTCGCTGCGTGCCTTTCCTAGTGGTACAAGTCAGGTAAATGGGAGGAAAGCGAGGGTTTAGGTCGGACGGATGACGCGCGCGTAGTAGTAGTACATACCTGCATCTGAGGAGGACCTGGATATTGACGCCGCCGCCGCCTCCGGCGCCGCCCCCCTTGGCGAGGGAAGGGGAGGGGGACGATGCGGGGATGGCAGCGCCGTTGTTGAGCGGCCGTTTGGCCTTGGTGGCGGAGCGCGGGGTATGGGAGGGCGAAGGGGACATGGAGACGTAGGAGGACGCAGCAGCAGCGTCCGCCGCTGCCCTGCGAGGGGTGGCGGTCTCCATTGCCGGCCGGCAGCTGCACTGGGGGATTTTGAATTAGAAACGGAAAATCGGGCGAGGGGAGAGCAGCTGAAATAAAATGAAATGAAATGGAACGGAACTGGATTGGGGCAGAGCCAAACGGATCGGCCGTACCTCGATCGAGGAAAGGGGTGCGCAGGGGCGGATCTGGGATGGTGCTGGCCGCGACGGCGCCGGCGAGCGGCGGGCGGAGCAGGAGACGGAGGCGCGGATGGGGCCGAGAGGAGGAGGGGTTTG
Organism: Avena sativa; assembly: GCA_916181665.1. NCBI lineage: Eukaryota > Viridiplantae > Streptophyta > Magnoliopsida > Poales > Poaceae > Avena > Avena sativa. The sequence continues at coordinate 356,090,658 of OV702283.1, read as the reverse complement.
GTTCGATTGGGTTTGAAATGGTTTGAATCCACCGGACGGCGTGGCTGCCTTTAACAAAAGGGGAGGGGAGTGAAGTCCAAGGAGGTGGAGGGAGAGGAGCCGTTATGCAACAAGAGAAAAAATGGGAGCACGTCGTGGTCGTGCGGAGCGTGCGACCCCCCTCGAATCTTAATTTCAAACAAAAAAAACCCAGCCACAAAACTTGGTCCGACCCGACCCGACCGTTGGAGGTGTTCCACATGGCACGCTCTCTCTCGAGCTCGACCTGAAACGGTCACGCACACGCACAAAAGACAAACACAAAACACACCAACTATCTGGGTTCCAAATGCTTAGGTTGTTAGGGACGTAAATGACGTAAATGGAGTATTTAAGAAGGTTAGGAAGGTGTTTGGTTCAGTGAGCTGTAACGGTAATGGTAAAGCTGGTCATAGTGCAAGTAACTTCAAGAGTAGCTAAAGGTCTAACTCGGCAAAATTGCTTAAGTGGCAGTGAATTAAATGAAGAGAGAGAAGGATGAAGTAACATATTTAGTTACTCTAACATCACACATACCAATACAAGATGAATATATCACCTAATAAATGATATTTTGCATGACACCACTTATATGTTACTCTCCACTATGACCAGCCTAAGGGAATGAGATCACACTGGGATTAGTGGTGTAAACAACAATTCTCTGATTTGTTTGGTGCGTGCTAGTAATGGTATCCAGTTACCTGATGATGCTAACTCTACATGTAGAATCAAACAATGGTCACATCACCTGGACAAGAAGAAAATCTGAATCTAAACAGAGAAGGGGTCAGCTATGGTGGCTGCTGCTCCTCTCATGGAGCCTCTAAGGGGAAGATGGCAGCCCTGTGACGCCGCCGACAGAGGGAAGATGGGGCGGCGGGGATGTGTTGTACCGTCGCCAGCGGCTGTACTCGGCGAAGGATGGGTAGGCTACAACACGAGGGAGATCGGGAAGATGGGGGGCTGCCACACCGCCAATTCAGGGAAGATGGGGCGGCGGGCTAGGGGTGTGTTGTAGCGCCGCCGGCGGTTGTACTCAACGGAGGAGGGATAGGCAGAACCAGGGGGATCAGGAACAGGAACTGGTCGCTTGACTCGCAAGAACGGGAAGGGGTCGCTCGCGGTATCGTAGTTTGTTACCGGTGGGGACTAACCGGTAATAAAATTTTACAACGATGTAATCTGATTACGTGATACTTGATTATGGCAAACACCAACCAAACAGAAACTAACGGATTGAGATCCCGCTGTTACCAGGTTACATTAAAAAACGGGAACCAAACACGTCCTAAATGTCATTACGTGCCTTTTGTTCTGGTTTTCTTTAACATCATTTAGTAACTTCTTTAGAAAAAGAGCTCTGTGTGTTTTCACCTTTTGTTGTTGGTTGAAATTGTGATGGAGGAACCCGAGTTCTAAGTGGTGTGATGTTAGTTTCTAGGGGTTTTTTCATACACCTTCCAAAACGAAACCGGGTTCCATTACCAAAAAGATAACAGAACAAGTGTCAGAGCACAATAAACCGAAGAACATAAACTAGAGTGTCCAAGACTAAAGCAAACAATATAGAAGACAAAAGGATGGGTATTCTCAACCAGGGATCCCAAAGACCAAGTCCAAATATACTACGAAAGACTAAAGCGATGACAACCCAAAAGTAAAAAAGGTCTAAACAAACAAGGATACAGCCCCCCAAAATGCTACCAAACTTCACTTTTCCACTAGGTTTTGCTCCTCTATTGTTTGATCTAGATAACTCTTTGATCTCCACCATCCATCAATCATAAGTGATGTTAACATCTTCATCTTCATTAGCCTCACTAACATGGGTATGCCCTACGGGTGCCTAATGTTAGTCTACCCGGTCCGGCCCATTGGAAGCCACGAGACGATGTAACCCTGATGGCGAAGCCCGGGAGGATTTCGGGTGGACCAAGCCCAAGAAGGATGCGACTCCTTGAAGAACACGGTTAGCTTTAGATAGGAATTCAAAGGGAGAAACCCTAACTTTTAACCGACTCGACCTACCCCCGGGACCTAGCCTATCTATATAAAGGCCAGGAGGGCACGGCAAGAAGGGACAATCCGCAACCCTAGCATACACACCTCCAGATCTCATCTACCACTAGTAGAAAACAACCCTTTCGTCTAGGCCATTAGTCCTGGTTGTGGTTGGGGCCGGGACTAATGGTCCGGGTCGAGTGGCCCCGAGCCGCCCAGGTCATACGGCACCATAGGTCCCGGCCCGTTAGACACCATTAGTCCCGGTTTGAGATACAAATCAGGACTAAAGGGCCCGGGCCCTGCCGCTCGTTGCGGGCACCCCCTTTAGTCCCCGTTTGTATCTCAAACCGGGACTAGTGGTCTGACCCTATATATATGGCACAGCCCCTCCCCCTCTCAACTATTTTTTCCTGGTGGGAGAGGTGGTGGTTTGTGCTATATTTTTTTCTTGTTTATATGCACTAGAGGTGTTCGCTGAAATACCCGTTAGAGTGATGCGACTTTAGGTCACACAAGACAAACATGATATGAGGTGCCCGAGCCACACTTAAATTTTCTCATCTTTGTTTCCAAGTGTGCTAAAAGGTTAGCAACTATTTTCTCGTTTAGACCGCGCGATACTAATTTTAGCATCGTGATTGCATTTGATATATATTTGTATGACACAGATGAGCCATCCATGGATGTACGGTAACCGAAGCTCTGCCGCTTTCAGAGAAGGCGTGCATTCTTTTCATCTTGTGGCCAAGGCGAACAAGCGGCGGGATGGTTTTATGTGTTTTCCATGTGTTGACTGTAGAAATGAGAAGGCTCACACTTAAGCAAGAGTCATTCAGAGCCACCTGCTTCAGTCCAGTTTTATGTCCGGCTATAATGTTTGGACCAAGCACGGATAAAGAGGGGTTGTGATGGAAGACGGTGGTGAATAAGAGAATGATGATGACAACTATCGATCTATGTTCCTTGAATACGTTGATATCATAATGGAAGACAATGAAGAAGAAGGAGGTGAAGAACGGGAACCAGATGAGCCCGTTGATGATCTTGTCGGGTCATTTCTGATGCAAAGCGAGACTGCGACATAGAAAAGGAGAGGTTGAAGTTCGAGCAGACGTTACAGGACCACAACAAATTGTTGTACCCAACTTGTGAAGATGGCCAGAAGAAGATGGGTAGCACACTGGAATTGTTGAAGTGGAAGGCAGAGACCGATATGACTGACTCGGGATTTGAAAAGTTGCTGGTACTAATGAAAAAGTTGCTTCCAAGAAATAACGAATTGCCCGCCAGTACGTACGAAGCAAAGAAGCTCGTCTGCCCTCTAGGATTAGATGTGCATAAGATACATGCATGCCCTAATGACTGCATCCTCTAACGCGGTGAGAAGTACGAGAATATGGATAAATGCCCGGTATGCACTGCATTACGGTATAATATTAGAAAATATGACCCTGGTGATGTTGATGGCGAGCCACCCAGGAAGAGGGTTCCTGCCAAGATGATGTGGTATGCTCCTATAATACCACAGTTGAAATGTTTGTTCAGAAACAAAGAGCATGCCAAGTTGTTACGATGTCATATGGAAGAACGTAAGAAAGCCGGGATGTTGAGGCACCTCGCTGATGGTCGGCAGTGGAGACAAATCGAGAGAGACTTCCCGGACTTTGCTGGTGACGCATGGAACTTATGGTTTGGTCTAAGTACAGATGGCATAAATCCTTTTGGGGAGCAGAGATGCAGTCACAGCACCTGACCCGTGACTCTATGTATCTACAACCTTCCTCCTTGGTTGTGCATAAAGCGGAAGTTCATTATGATGTTAGTGCTCATCCAAGGCCCGAAGCAACCCGGCAATGATATTGATGTGTACCTAAGGCCATTAGTTGATGAACTTTTATAGTTGTGGGCCGAACCAGGTTTACGTGTGTGGGGTGAGCACAAACAGGAGCCATTCGACCTACGAGCATTGCTGTTCATAACCATCAATGATTGGCCTGCTCTTAGTAACATCTCAGGACAGACGAACAAGGGATACAATGCATGCACACACTGTTTATATAAGACTGAAAGTATATATCTGGATAAATATAGGAAGAATGTGTACCCGTACAATCGTTGTTTTCTTCTGCCCAAACATCCTGTAAGGAAAAAAGGCAAGCATTTCGACGGCGAGACAGATCATCGGAAGAAGCCTGATCCCATACTAGTGCTGATGTATTTGGTATGGTTAAGAATTTAAATGTAATATTTGGAAAGGTTCCTAGAGGACAACATGTTCCGAAAGAAGCCGACGGACACGCACCCATGTGGAAGAAGAAATTTATATTTTGGGAGCTACCCTATTGGGATGTCCATGAGGTCCGCTCTGCAATCGACGTGATGCATCTGACGAAGAATCTTTGCGTGAATATTCTAGGCTTCCTAGGCTTGTATGGGAAGTCAAAAGATACACCGGAAGCACGGGAGGAACAACAACGTCATAAAGGACGAGACGGCAAGCATCCAGGGCAGTTTCAAGGGCCTGGCAGCTACGCTCTTACCAAGGAAGAGAAGGAAATATTTTTTGAAGTCCTTTTCAGTATCAAGGTCCTGTTTGGCTTCTCGTCTAACATAAAGGTAATAGTAAATATGAAAGAGAAAAAAATTCGAAAACCTAAAGTCTCATGACTGCCACGTGCTTATGACGCAATTGCTTCTGGTTTCATTGAGGGGAATTCTACCAGAAAATGTTTGACTGGCCATTGTGAAGGTATGTGCATTCCTGCAGTTTCTCAGAAGGTAATCGATCCAGAAAGTCTATCAGGGTTACAGATTGATGTGGTCCAATGTATGGTCAGCTTCGAGTTGTTGTACCCTCCATCCCACTTCAATATTATGATGCGCCTCCTAGTTCACCTAGTCGAAGAGATTAGAATTCTCAGCCCTGTGTTTCTACACAATATGTTCCCCTTCGAGAGGTTCATGGAAGTCTTAAAGAAATATGTTCATAACCGTGCTAGCCCAGAAGGAAGCATCTCCAAGGGATATGGAACAGAGGATGTCATTGATTTTTGTGTTGACTTTCTTCCTGACCTTAAGCCGATTGGTGTTCTTAAATCTCAGTATAAGGGGAGGCTGACTGGAAAAGGCACACTAGGAAGGAAAGCAACAGTATGTATGGACGGGGATTCTATCAGTAAATCACACTACACAGTTCTACACAATTCCACCTTGGTGGCTCCGTATATCGAGAAACACAAGATTATTCTACGCTCAAAAAACCCGGGGAAGCCTGACTCCTGGATTAAAGTGGAATACGAGGCTACTTTTGGCAGTTGGTTACAGACACATCTCATGAATAACACCACTATTGGAGATTAACTGTACTTGTTGGCCAGGTTACCATCTTCGACTATATGTACTTTCCAAGGGTACGAGATAAATGGTAATACATTTTACACGATCGCCCAAGATAAAAAGAGAACCAACCAAAACAATGGTGTCCGCTTTGATGCAACAGATGACAATGGGCAGAAGGACACATATTATGGGTACATAGAGGAGATATGGTAACTTGAGTATGGACCTACTTTTAAGGTCCCTTTGTTTCGGTGCAAATGGGTCAAGATGACAGGAGGCGGGGTACATGTAGACGAAAAGTATGGCATGACAATAGTGGATCTCAACAATCTTGCATACATGGACGAACCATTCATCCTAGCCAACAATGTGGCTCAGGTTTTCTATGTGAAGGACATGTCTACGAAACCGAGAAAAAGAAATCAGCAAAAGAATACATTGTCTGATGAGCCAAAGCGCCACATAGTTCTTTCAGGGAAAAGAAACATCGTGGGAGTGGATGGCAAGATAGATATGTCGAAAGATTATAATAAGTTTCATGAAATCCTGCCCTTCAAAGTGAAAACTGACCCAAGCCTCATGTTAAATGATGAAGATTCTCCATGGCTACGACGTAGAAGAAAACCACAACACTAGATAGGGATATTGGTGATCTATGTAATATATTAAACCTTTTATGTAAAATCATATTGTGAGTCAAACATTTACCCAGATCCACATGCATGCAACATTGGTCATTTTGACCGAAAGCCCTGAACACTAATACATCTTGCTCAATCAAACTTGACGACGACTCCCGGTGCCTGAGCCGCGGGAGGTGAAAACCCAAAGAGACGGAACCATCACACGAGCATAGCTCGAGTGAGATCCCTGAAAAATATGCCAGGTATCGTCGACCCACTTGTCCAACGCAGCCATATAGCGACGGACGTGCTCATCCTCCTCCCTGACACGACGTCGTACCACCTATCGGTGGCCGGCTCCCTCTGCACCCTGCCTGGACCAGGCGACCTCCACCAAAGAAGCTCTGGGTCGACGACGACACCCGGATTCCTTACCAAGCTACGCGTCCCGGAAGGTAGCACCATCAAGTGCCAGCCCGGCGAAGTCCAGTCTCGAACATGTCCGACGGAGCCCAGTACTCCATCGTTGTCGCTGAGTCGACTACGAGGATGCGGGATGGGCATCCTAAAGTAGGCGGCAAGTAATGTGTGTATGTGTGGGTGGTCATGACGGTCGGCCTAAAAATATAAGGAAAGGGCGGGAAAACATGGCGGGAAGCGAAGGGAAGGGGCGGGAAAACATGGCAAGAAATATCTCTAGTCCCAGACTTAAGGGAAAACATGGCGGGAAAGGTTCATATTTAGTCCCGGTTGGAGAAACCAACCGGGACTGAAGGGATTGCAGCGGGCTAGGGAAGGCAGCACTAATAATAGGGTTGAGTGTCGACATTATGTTGTGCGGCTTGTACCTTGTCCCGGATGGTGTCATCAACCGGGACTAAAGATGAACCTTTAGTCCCGGTTGGAGACACCAACCGGGACAAAACATGGGTCAGCACTAATGATAGGGGTGAGTGTCGACACTATGCCATGCTGCTTGTACTATAAATAGGCATCCTTGTGAGTCCGGTCCTCCAGCCAGTTTGAGGGAGCTGCAATATGGTGTGTGAGAGCAGGGACACCACTACATCTAGTTTCAGGGAGATGTCACCGGAGCCCAGTCCTCCGACATCTCCAACAAACTGGCCATAGAGGCACTCCCTAATATGTGAAATTAGTTAGCTCCCAGGTGTATTGATCTAGTTAGAGAAGTTACAAGATGCAAGATGGTGTGCGAGAGCAGGGACACCACTACGGCCAGTTTGAGGGAGATGCCGCCGGAGCCCGGTCCTCTGTCATCTCCAACAAACTGGTCATAGAGGCACTCCCTAATATGTGACCTCACGCGTTTGGAGATCAGATCTGAATGGTAAGTATGAATCGGGACAACATATTCATAGTTCGGGAAAGTCGTTCTACGAATCGGGACTAAAGGCCCCCCTTTAGTCCCGGCCAGCCACAAAACGGGACTAACACACTCAAGATGGTTTGCGGACAACACTATGCAGTCCCGGTCTAGCCACAAACCGGGACTAACACTCAATACATTTATTAATATTAAAAAACCGAGACTACGGAATCAGGACTAAAGACCCCCCTTTATTCATGCTCATATCTAGCCCTATAGTACTCAGCTTCAGGGTCGTCTGCGTCTTCATCATCGTCATCATCATCGTGGTCGTTGCTAGGCGCACGCGGCTGGATTCTCAGCCCAGCCATGGCATATTGTGGGGGCACCTGGCACTCCAGCCTCGGATTCACGACACGTGGGGGAGGTGTTCCCGGATGACGACGCTGCTATACCCGCGACCTTCACCACTGCCACCCTTCTTATGGCTCTATGGCGGCTGTGGGTACCTCAGGCGAGGATGGTCTCCCCCGATGATGTAGCGGCGGCCGGCTTCGCCCACCATAGGCGGCGGCCGGCTTTGTTGTGGTTCACCAGGGGAGGGTCGTCACCCTCGTACCTGATGAGCTTCCTTTCCCGCCGGTTAGCAAAGAAGGCATTCCAGGTGTCATAGTTGTCGGAATCCCACTTGGGACCCATCTGTTGCTCCAGCGTGAGATCGTGGTAGAAGTTCTTCGTGATGGCCGCCTGGCGTGCGGAACCTTGAGGGACAGGAGGGACAGGAACCCCTCTAGCGCTCAGCATCCAGCCGGCGGGCGGCCGGTAGCCAGGAAGGCAAGGGTAGATGGAGGCGCACATCGCCTCTGTCTCCTCGAGGGTCAGTATGGCCCAGTAGGCATTGTCCATTGTTGTGAGAGAGGAAGGTGTGGATGTGTGCATAACCATGTCGCGGTTGGCCTATATATAGATGGAAAGGGCGGGAAAACATGGCGGGAAGCGGTGGGAAATGGCAGGAAATATCTCTAGTCCCGGTTAGTGGCTACAACCGGGACTAAAAGCTCTGTTTAGAGGGAAAGGGATGGAAAACATGGCAGGAAGCGGTGGGAAATGGCGGGAAATATCTTTAGTCCCGGTTAGTGGCTACAACCGGGACTAAAAGCTCAGTTCAGAGGGAAAGGGCGGGAAAACTTGGCGGGAAGCGATGGGAAATGATGGTAAATATCTTTAGTCCCTGTTAGTGGCTACAACCGAGACTAAAGCTTTGATCAGAGGGATTACTTATTCAAATTCAAGTACTTTTCATTTTGAAAATTTATTAAGATTCAAAAATATGCAAAATATAATAGTTAATGCATTTTAAATTGATAATGGCAAAATGGTTAATATTTGACTAGTTAAAATAATTATTTTATAAAACAGAAAATGGATTTGGATTACTTATTAAAATTTAAGCACTTTTCATTTTGAAAGTTTAGTGAGATTCAAAAATATGCAAAATATAATAGTTAATGCATTTTTAAATTGATAATGGCAAAATGGTTAATAATTTGACTATTTAAAATAATTATTTTATAAAACATAAAATGGATTTGGATTACTTATTTAAATTCAAGCACTTTTCATGTTGAAAGTATTCTCAAATTCATAAGTATGCAAAAAATGTATAATTTAAATATTTTAAACAATATATTCAAAAATTTGAAAAAAAGCACGGCGCGCGCAAATTTGGGCCTTTAGGGCCCAAATAACCATCCTGGACTAAAGGGTTGCCCAGCGTGCGCGGTAACAAACCCCCCTCCCCTCTAGTCCCGGTGCGTGGCACCAACCGGGACTAGAGGCCCCCCTTTAGTCCCGGCTGGTGCCACTCACCGAGACTAGAGGGAGGGGGTAAAGAGGGCCTCCTTCCCCGGTGTGTGTCCAAGCACCGGGACTTGGAGGCCAAATCGAAGACGCACCGCCGCCAGGCTGCCGGATTTTTCCGCCGTCGATCGCGCCTTCGCCCTCCGGGCCAGCCGCCCAAGCCGGCCGCGCTACCGCCGCGCCCGCCTCCCTGCACCTCTCTCGCCCCCACGCCAGCCTCCCGTGGTGCCCCGCGGGAACCTCCACCACCTCCCCCGCCACCGGCCACCTCCCCCACCACCGGCCACCATCACCGGCTGCGCCACCGCCCGCCGCCGACCTCCTCTCGTCCTCCTCAATCTAGCTAGGTAAATTAGTTTTTTTGTATAGGATTATGATTAATTAGTTTAGTATATGATTATGATTAGTACTATAGGATTATTTTAGTATATACATAATCTAGGATTATTTTAGTATAGGATTATGATTAGTTTAGTATATGATTATGATTAGTATAGGATTATTTTAGTATATATATAATCTAGGATTATTTTAGTATATGATTATGATTAGTATAGTATTATTTTAGTATATATAATCTAGGATTATTTTAGTATAGGATTATGATTAGTATAGGATTATTTTAGTATATATAGGAATTATTTTAAATTATTATGATTACTATAGGATTATTTTAGTGTATATATTTTTGTTGTAATATAATATTGTAAGTTTTTTGGGTATGAGGTATATTATAATATTGTAAGTTTTTTATTGTAATATAATAGTGTAATATAGTATTTTTATTGTAATATTGTAAGACCCTCTTTGTAACCGGAGTTAGGGTTAGGGTGTTCGTGCTTGGTGGTGACCGGAGTTAGGTTTAGGGTGGTGGTTCTCGCGGGAAGCCGGAGTCGCCCGCCTCTCCTGCAGCCACCGCCATCGCCCGCCACCGGCACTGGCCACTGCCACCGCACCTCTGGGTTTAGGGTTTATTTCTATTATATTATATAGAAATATCTATGTATAGAAATATTTTGTATGACAATATTTTTTGTTATGTTCAAATAAATATTGTGTGCATCTCGCATTTTGCAGAAACTATGGATCCACCTAGTTTAATCTGCAGAGACATAGCTTCAGAACAAATTCTTGAGGATATGATTCACGATGCTGATCCATCCGGTGAGGGATCTCCCTCGAGGTATTTGAACTCATCCGGTGAGGGAGAGGAGCAATGAGAGGAATAAGCCGACAACTCCAATGAAGGAGAAGCCCATGGACGCGTAACGAAGACCGACGGGGTATATATATGATGTCCGATGATCACTAGATGTCTAGGAGTAGCTATATGTGCCGAGTTGTATATATATTATATTGACGAATGTTTCTTCTCTTAGGCATCCATATCGAGCAAAAAATCCAAGCGCGGCCCCGCCAAAAAGTTGGATGGCCGTACTATTTTTGAAATTACGGTGGTCTCAGCACAGGGCGAACCATTGGAACCGAAAAAAGCAAAACATGTATTTATACAACAGTGCGGAATTGTTGTTAGAGATCGCGTCCCGATCATCGTTCGAGAGTGTCATAAGCCCAAAGAGGTGGAAACAAGGAGTGATCTGTATATCAACGGAAGGTACAAATAGGGTCTTTTTAATGACCTCATGGCACATTTCAAGCTGCCATAATGTGAGACAGATACCGATACGGCTAAAATGAGAAAGAAATTCATGTAGTTTGATCCTAAGAAGATGGCCGAACTATTCAAGAACTGAAAGAAATCATTATGGCTAAAGTATCAGAAGGACAAGAAAACTCCAATATTTGAAGGCTATCTAGTGAAGCAGCAGGATTACTGGGATGCATTTGTGGAGTATAGGAAGTCAGGAGTTGCAGAGGAAAAGTCATAAAAAACAAGATAAATATTGTGAAGAAGAAATATCGCCATAACATGGGGCCAGGCGGCTACGCGACTGCCATTCCAAAGTGGGATGAAAAAGAAAGATATGTCTGCTAAAGGGATCATTCCAGAACCAATTCGTGAAGAATGGGATTTGAGGTCAAGAAATTGGTTCCTTGGGCATGGGAGTGAGTATGACGAACTTACTGGGGACCTTGTTTGCAGTGACGGGCTTAGGGTACCCAGGAATACATGGCTGAAAGTGGTGAAAGAGATTAAAGATGGGATAAAAAAGTTCCATCCCGGTAGAGAGAAAGACTTGCCGACCTTGGTCCTCGGCAATGAAGAACACGGAGGACGAGTCTGAGGCCTTAACTCTAGTTTCACGTGGGAGACTGGGTTTCCTAAGGACCAAGGTACTTATAGAAGCCGAGAAAGAGCAAAGAAGCGACGGGAGGAGGAGGAGGAGGGGGACAAGTTCAACCAGCTGCTAGCAAGAGTTGAAGCAGCAACAGCAGGTCGACGAACTTAGAGGAGTAGCACGCCTGCAAGATCCTGCACTAGATATTACCGCCAACCCATCTCAGCGGAGAAGCAGCTTGGCTGAATCGGAGGTCCCGTCTGACAATGGAAGGATGATATATGGCGGTCCCGGCTACCCTGTGGATGGATTCAAGGAGCAGATATCTTGTGAGCTCCATCAGAAGGTGAAGAACATATCCGTCAAGGTGGTGGTCGGATCTGCTTTACCTTGTCCACCTGACGCACGCTGGCATGGCCGTGAGATTCCAGTTGGCTATGCTAAAGTTTGGGTGGATGAAATCATAATGGAGTGGGACTCAATGGAGCTTGGCATCCCTGGACCTAAAGGTGAGACGACACTCAGAGAAATCGTAACGAAGGAGGGAGACAAGAACAACATCAAGTTTCTACGCTCGGCCCCAAGGTCAACACCGCCTCTGAGTCATCGCAGGTCACCTCCATCACCTCCAAGAATCACACCCCATGATTACTATGACCACCACATCACGAGTCCATCTCGATATCTGCCGCAGGTTCAACAGTCTTCGCCGCCCGCTAAGGATAATAAACGGAAGCATGCTCCGTCAGTGAGTACTAAACGACGCAGCAGCCCAAAACGGAAAATTTTGCCCCTCCCAACAGTGCCTCATAAGAATCTTCCCATTCGACCTTACGATCGTACTAACGCGGAAAATGCAGCGATAGCAAAGGCTGAAGTTGCGGCGCATTTTGAGAAGAAGAAACCTGAGCCCGCTTCGGTATACACCGAGAAGCAAAAGGCGTATGCACTTGATTTTCTGAACACAAATCGCAATATGATTTGCACCATAAGACGGATGACTATCTACGCACACTTCAGAAAGAAGTGACGAAGAGCAAATCAAGCAAATCAAGTGCAAGCGGGAAAAAATCAGCAAGTACAGGTGCAAGTGGGAGCAAAACAACAAGCAGTAAAAGATCAAACGTTCCCCTTCTTGGACAACTGGCCAAACAAATGATCGCACCCCTCAAGGTGTTCTTCGAAAACATTCCCCTGCCACTAGATATGGAAGCAGCTGCGGAGTTGGCGGCCAATATGAAAGTTAGTATTGCTGAATTGTTAGGCTCCCAAGACGACCTTCTACCCAAGGTTGTTGTAGCCCGTAGATATGTTGAAGGTGAGGATTTGGTCAGCAAAGAGAGGCTGAGAGAACTGCCAACACAAATGCGGAATCTCCATCAATGGTACTCGACAGTCATAAAGGAGGGGAGAATAATGCTCATAGCCAAACTCCCACGCGAGTACTATTTCAGACCCGAAGAGGTCCATATTGAGTTTCTAGAACTATTCTAGTTATACCATCTCGACGTCCTGGACAAATCCATCCTCGGCTGCTATTGTCTGTAAGTTGTTGAATTCATTGTCTACATATTTAGTTTTTCAGTTGTTCAGTTCAGTACATGTAATTATCCTTATTATATCCTTTTGTACTCTATTATTATGAAGAATGAAGATCCTGGAATGTAAAAGAAGAAGAATCTATAATGTTGGGTTCATTGACCCAGATAAAGTGCATATAAATACGCTAACATCAAACCCCGAGGAGATGGAGGAAAACATTCTAAGGTTTCTAATGGAGCAAAATTTCTCTGACCACATACTATTTCCTTACAATTTCAAGTGAGGGTCTTACTATTGTACACATTCACTTTTGATTAGTCGATGCTAAGTGTAATTGATGAGTTACTGATGTATATATAAATGTTTGCAGCTTCCACTGGATTTTGCTAGACATTCAACTTGATAAGGGAAGAGTTGATGTCATGGACCCATCAAAGAGAAACCTGGAAGATTTCCGCCGCATGCAGGACATGCTCTAGAAGTAAGTTTCCCGCTATATCAGTCTCTTTCATTGATTTCCTGAGATATCAGGTAATGAATAACTCATTCATTCATTTTCTTTGCCGGGCAGGGTTTGAATCCGGTTTAAGTGCGAGGTTACGGGTGTACTTATTCAGAAGCTGACGTTTAAGGCGGTCTAGGTAAGTAGCATGTGATATGTCCATGCATCTCTTTACTTCTAGTTTCAATACAATAATGATGCTAGATTATTATTTTGATTGAATTCTATTCTCGTAAAGTGCGCGAGGCAGCCACATGGGTCGAATCTATGTGGATTCTACGTTTGCGAGTTCATTCGCGTGTTTACCACCAAGCACAAAGATTATAGAGTCGACGTAAGCAATACATTCACACCATCATTTTATTACCATCACTTTTTGTTATCATGATTGATATTCATATTGATCTCCTTTTTCTTATATAGTTCGAGAGAATGTGGGATCAACTCCTACCAGAGCAACGCGTACTAGAAATTGCGGAGGAGCTGGCATGATATATTTTCAAAGAGATCGTAGACGATGCCGGAGAATTTAGTGTGAATAGGCGCTACTGATCTCCATGTAATCGAACAGACGAGCTCTAGTCCCGGTAATTGTGATCTCCATGTAACTATCATAATTGTATATATCTGTATGCTCAATATCGTAATACAAGTTATCTTATATATGCACGAACGTGTACGATATGTGGTGGCATAGAAATATTTAAAAACTATGTTGAAATTAAAAAGAAATAAATAAAACAATACAAAAATGAATGCTCTACCATGGCAGAGAAAGGGCACAAAATGCTGCCGCGACAGAGAATCACTAGTCCTGGTCCTTAACACCAACTGGGACTAGTGGGGGTGCACCCGGAGCGCGCCGCGGCGGCCACGTCGACAGCCATTAGTCCCAGCTAGTGAGTGGGCCGAGACTAGTGGTTGGGCCTATAGTCCCGGTTCTAGAACCGGGACTAGAGGCCCTTACGGCTCGGGACTGGAGGCCCTGTTTCCACTAGTGTACGCACCTCATGTAACCTTCGGCTTCGCCATTAATCAAGAACGACAAAGCAGGAGTAAGGTTTCCCTCCACGGGCCTGAACCTAGGTAAATATCATGTCTCGTGTTGCTTGTTTGCTAGCCGTTTCGCGATCTCTAGCATCCCCTCCTTCTCCAAAACCCAAGTCCATAACAATGGGCATTGACGAGTCGAACCTTCATCAATTGGTGTCGTATGTGGGAACTGGGGATGCTAATGTTGCGGTCGTGACGGACCCATCCACTATGATCTTTGATTCCTCTACAATAGAGAACCACCTCCTCTTCATCACCATCGACTTCACCATCCACTCGCCGGCAACTCGCCAGAACTTCGATTCCATAGGAGACAACATGATGCTTGGGAGCCTATGCTTCTAGGTGGGCCAGGTTGGCACGCTTTGCCTCCCCTAGCGGGTGACACCTCTGGTGATTGCACTTCCTCATGGGTGCCACCGATCAGTGTGCTTAGCGCACCCTCACTAGCGTATGGTTCGGATAGCAGTAGCTGCTACAACTTTGATCTATGTGACCCGTGTAGGGTTCGCAGCATAGAAAACAAAAAAATTCCTATGATGGGAACAACTAAGTACCAAGATCTATCTACTAGATACAAGCAAAGGGTGGATACACATTCATAGAATACATACCCTCGAAGACCGAATAGCGTTAACGAGGTTGTACTCGTGGATGATGTAGTCGAACGCTTGCCGATCTCAAGATCGTGATGAAGTCCATCTGGTCCAACCGGTCTAGCACCATCAAATCCAGCACCACAAAGCAGTGGTGCATCCGTGATCGCACACACGTCCGGGTACCCTGACAACCTCCGTGCGCTCGCTGCAGCGAAGCAGCGGAAGCAACAAATCCTTCCAGAAAAAGCCACCGGGAACATGTATCTCACTGATTCGAGACCATGGGGAAATTCTAAAGGGGGGAGAGAGATCCTTCACGAGGAGGTGTGTTTTGAGAGAAGGAGAGGGAGGCCTTTTATAGGGAGAGGGGGAGCACCCAAGGGGCATGGCTCCCAGCCCATGGTGGCTGCCCCCAACTCTTTCACATTCCTGTGGGTGGAGCTCCCACTCAAAATGAAAAGCCTCCACTCACATAAACATGCCTCCACTCAAAAATCCACTCACATGCATTAAATTTCCACCAAATTTAATGCAAGCTCTCATTTACATAAAACTCTTTTATTTATTTACTCAGGATTTTGTTAATTACTCTAATTAAAAAAATTCACATAAAATCCCTTAGAACATTTCAATTTCACATGCAGAACCAGTTTCAGCAATTTCAACCGAAACAGTTTCGGTGTCTAGTGAAATAAATTCCTGCGCTTTCCTTTTTTCTTTCTCTGGCATATTATTTTCTCCAAATGGTGTCAGTATCCCTTAAATGTGTCACTCTACGGTTCGCGAATAATGTAGACATGATTGAGACCCCTCTCCGATCAATAATCAACAACGGGACCTGGAGATCCGTACTGACTCCCACATATTCAACGATGACTTCTGTGATCGTGTGAACCTTATACGAATGTAACTCAATCCCTTTGTCTCGCTATATATTACATGTCCAAGATTCAATCATCGGTATATCTATACCTAGTTAGATCTCGTTACCGACATGTACTCTTTTCTCGTTCCCGTGATATAACATTCTAGTGATCAAATCACTTGCTTGCAAGCTAACTAATGTGATATCACCGAGAGGGCCCAGAGTATATCTATCTGTCATCGGGATGGACAAATTCCACTCTTGATCCATGAGCCTCAACATAACTCCTTCGTAGCACTGAACCCATCTTTATAATCACCATGTTACGGTGTGACGTTTGATGTTATCAAGATACTCTTCCCGTGTTAGTGATTGACAAGATCTCATGGTCTAAGGACTAAGATTACTTCATATGATGTTATAGAAATACAAAAACAATGACCTTGATCGTAATGCTATACTTCGGATGAATGTTCATCACATCATTCCAACAATGTTGTGACCTCGTTATTAACAACATCCAATGTCCATGATCAGGAAACCTATGATCATCTTGTTAATCAACGAGCTAGTTTATAAGAGAGGCATAACTAGGAACTTTCTTTTTGTTCATTAAACACACATGTATTAACGTTTCCGTATTAATACAATTATAACATGCAAAATAAACATTTATCATAAATAAGGAATACGATAATAACCACTTTATTATTGCCTCTCCAGCATATTCCCTTTAGTCTCCCACTTGCACTAGAGACAATAATCTAGTTTAAAAACTTTGTGTATTGAACACCTATGGCTTTCTGGTGTTCCATATACGCAATTGAAAGTGGTTAACATAATCTACGGATCTGACGCTTTCAGGTCCGTGTGTATTTGCATGTCTTTGCGTCTCCACGCATCACTCATTTCTCTAATGAGATGGAATTGTATAAATTTGGTCTTTTGGTAAGACCTTTAGTTCCTTGGGGTTAAAACATGTCGACACTATTGTTGTAGAATAAAATCTTTAGTGTTAGCCTGTTGCGAACCACACCTTAATTTGATAACAAACTACTTGACACAAATGCCCTACTTTGCTGCTACTGTAGCTGTCCTATACTTAGCCTTTTGTTGTAGTATCTGTCATAATGTCTTAACTTTTGAATTCATCCAAATCCGTCATGGAAACTCCTTTCCATTTCATTGTGCCACCCATAGTTTAAATTGAGATAAACTTAATTTTGTATCTTGTGACAAAACTAGTATCAATGTAACACTTTACAATGAACTATTTGTAATTGTTTGTCACCTCTACACAAATATATTCTTATTTCTTCCAAAAGATTATAAGAATATCCTTACTATCGTCCAATGATCATTTTATGATTCATTCTGGTATATGCTCATAACACTTAGTGCATAGGACATATCTGGATGTGTACATATCATGGTATGATTGATCAAAACATTCTTGTGATTTCACTCATCAAGTGTCAAAGCACTTGAATCTTGTTTCACTTATCAAGTGTCGATACACTTGAATATTGATTCAATTCTTTTCCATGCGACAAGATCCTATTCTCGTCGTTTCTATATTGAACCCCTTTAATATCTCATATATGTATGTTTGGCACGACTATATTAGTGTGCCTATCCATGTAGACATTCATGCTAAATATTCGGGTTTTGCCTAAGTCTTTCATTGAAATGAAGTTCTTAACCTTTGTCAATAAAAGATAAATCATTTCCAATCAACAAGATGTCCTCCACATAATGTATTAGAAATATGTCTCAGCGCTCCCACTTAATTTCTTGCAAATGCAAGCATCTTCATCATCTCCTGATGAAAACTCCTTTAACAGTTTCATCACGGTAAAGATTCCAACTCCGCGATGCTTACTTCAACCATTAAAGTTTGCATGCCCTTTGAGCATCCTTTGAATTTAATAAAACCCTTTGGACCGTGTCATGTACACGTCCTAGGTAACCATTCTATTAGAAGAACTTTGTTTTGTTTATTCAACTACCATATACCAAATTATATGTAGTAGTTGCTACATTAATCCATCCAGACTAAATATCGCTATGAAAGATCAAATCTTGTCATAGTCAAGTCCTTGAACATTGTCGTAATAACTTTACCGACATGTCGACTATTTCATAGATGTGAAACATCCATGTCTATTTCTTTATAGATCCAAATACGACCGATAGGTTTTTACACCTTTCTGGAGGGTCTTCCAAGTTCAAAACTTGATTTCTCGTGTATGGAACTATCACGGATTTTATGGCTGCAAGCCATTTGACGGAGTCAGGGCCCATCATCGCTTCTTTGCATGTAGTCGGTTCATCATTGTCAAACAATAATGATTTACTCCCAAATCTCAGCATTTGATTGTTTATCTGACCTACTTGGTTCAATAGGAACTTAGACCTTGGTGACCGCAACCTTTGAGGCACATGAGCCATGAGAATTGTGGCTGCCTCCGGAACATTTTCTGGCACTGCGCAACTCAGCACATATAGCTGTAACACCGCGGTTCTGAAAAGACCGTGGCTTCTATGTGACATGCCAATCCCTGGATCGGTTCATTGGCCCACAATAGAATAAGATGAATAACATAGCAAAATATCCGTGTATCATAAATAACGAAGATCCAGAGTACCATTATTACAATGAAAGCTTAGCTCAAGACTAGCTCAAATTATTCAGGTAGCAACATAAATAAAGTAAATCCTCCATTCTTCAAATTGCCCACAAGTGAACAAGTGCCGAGTGGAGTACCGTGGCCTATATCGATTACTCAGAATCGGAATATCCTGCAACATGAAACGTAGTAGCCCCGAAGGGTCAATACATGGAATGTATGGCAAGTAGAGCTAGTAAAGGAGACAATAGTGCTAACATCTACATGCATATTTGGCAAGTGGAGTTGTGGCTAGCTTGCATTTGCAAATACCTTTGTCCTACTTTCATAAACAGTTTTTGATTTTTCTTTGAAAAGATCCCAATTAGGTTAACCCAACAACATTAAAACAAATGTGAAATTGGAATGAGCGAGAAACATGTCATGGAATCAATATCAAGCAACTCAGTTGTCCATAACCGGGGACACGGCTAATCGATTAGATTATACACCCTGCAGGGGTTAGTACACTTTACCCATGTGACTTGGCCAGCCCAGCTCGTACCATCACTCTCATTTTGGGTGATGATAGGGAGAAGACCAAGAAGAGACTATTCGGGAAGTAGCTCCCCAATCCCGACGCGCACCGGTCCAACCTACCAAAATTCTACATCTCTGGATACACGGGTTCGAGTTACCACAACCTACTAAGTCCAACCAACCACCCATTTCATTATTGGCACATGGTCGTACACGTAAGCTACAGAATAAAGAGCCAATCATTTTCTCTTGATACCTGGGTGCCTTTCCGCAATGAAACCACCAAAAATTATCAATCCCATCACACCCAGAAGATTCATTGATTAGGTTGTTTTAGTTTTCACAAACCAATACTTTTAGAAACAAGTCTCAGTGATGTAACCCAGCCCTCGTACATCATAGCATGGCTAAGCACATCTACCAACGGTGGTTCATCTACAAGGAAGGCCCTACCACATAATAGGACATAGCATAACGATAGTATCATCCTACACATGCGTCTACAAAATAAACGACAATGCATAGAAAATAGTAGGACAATATCATGAACAAAATAGCATCTACTTGCCTTGGTTGTAGCGGTCGGAAGAACAATCCACACACGAGCAAGCGTTGCACTCGTCACAATCTACACGATACAATTGCAATCATAAACAAACAATCCACAAGCATATGCAACAAAGATGATGCATGAATGCATGCATGACAAGTGGATTGACGCTACAGCAACACCACATAATATTATTCAGTAAAGCTACTGATTGCATGCATGGAAAATAGTTTTAGCGCAAGGGAAACTATTATGCAAAATATAATACTCAAAACTAGATCTAGAACCCAATTAATTCACTACCGGTAGTATACTGTTTGTAAAATCTTGGGAAAATTCTACTGTATAAGCATTACTATTTAGGGACAGTACCAATTGGAATTACTCAAAAAGGAATTATAAAACTCCCTGAATAATTAAAACACTGCAGAAAGCCACTAGGCAGTTTCTGCAGAAGTTTTTGCTGTACGCCTATCCTTTTAATTCACTTTGAGATTCCCCTCGTTCTACTGAGTCCAGGGACATATTATACGCAATTTTTGAAGTTACAGATCTTTTTCTACGAATTAATTACTCCAAAAAGTCCATTAACTCTTTTAATTAATCTAGACAAAATCTTGCTGCAAAAGTGTGGAGCAATGATACAGCAAGATTCTACACATCCTACTGAATCTACACATATTTTATTTGCAATTTTTGGCTCAGCGGATTAATTTCTATGCAATTTACAAGTTTCTACAAGAATCTGCAATTTCTAAATCGATTTAAATCAAAATATTTCTACGCAATGAACCAGAATATTCCCTGCTGACTCAGCGCGGGTTGACTGGCTGTTGACCAGTCAACCGCGCGGTCTCCGGTCGATCTGGGCCGCAGATCTCAGATCCGACGGCCGAGAAGAGGCGGCGGCGGCGGTCGGCGGCGGAACGGCGACGGGTCGGCGCGGAGGGGCGGCGGGGTCCTGCGCGGAAGAGAGAGGCGGTCAGCGCGGTGGCGCGGCGGCTCGCGGTGGCGGCGGCGTGGCGCGGGGCGGCGGCGGCGCTGCGGCGGCGCACGCGGGCGGCGGCGCGGTGGCAGCGTGCGAGCGGCGGAGGCGGTGCTGCGGCAGCGCGCGCG
Source organism: Avena sativa (assembly GCA_916181665.1). Taxonomy (NCBI): domain Eukaryota; kingdom Viridiplantae; phylum Streptophyta; class Magnoliopsida; order Poales; family Poaceae; genus Avena; species Avena sativa. The sequence continues at coordinate 356,069,868 of OV702283.1, read as the reverse complement.
GGGAAGAACGCGGCGGCGACGGCTTACCTGGCGCGACGGCAGCGAGGTGCGGCGGCGGTGGCGGCGCGGTTTCCGAGGGGAGAGGGCGGCGGGGCAGGGGAGAGAGGCGGGGGTGGGGTCGGCTGCTTTAAGTGGGGCCCCCTCGAGGAGTCCTAGACGGACACGGCCCGGGCGGCGGCGCGTGCGCTGGCTGGCTGGGCCGGCGCGGCCCAGCAGGCTGGCGCCGATTTTTTTTTATCCTTTCTTTTTCCCTTTTTCAAATTAGTAAAACCCCCGTAACTCTTTCAAACGAACTCCGAATTGGACGATTCTTGTTCCTAAATTTTTGTAAAATCAAGGGGATCAACCTAGGGTCAAGGGGTGAGTGAATCCACTTGTCTACAAGGGTGGAGGACACAAGTCCTAGTAAAACCCCACAGCAGGAGCATTGTAGTAAAATAGAGTAGGGTTTAGAAAATAGCGTTTTGCCGAGTCTTTTCAATCGATGGTTTTGCATGGAAGAACATGATGCAATGATATGAATGATATGTAGAACCAAATCGAAAATTTGGGATGTGACAATAGCTAAGGATTGTTAATCTTATCAAAGTTCTATTGTCCTCCCACTTAACTTTTATGAAAAATTCCCTTTTCAAGAAACTTGACGTTCTAAGCGACAAACGCTTTTGTCTTCGGTGTTATGGAGGAATACCTAATGGTTATTAGAAATAACCTACCAAGACATGCTCATCTGACTTTGGTTGTAAACATCTTACTTATGCTTAGTATACCAAAATTTAAGAAAGGACAACTTGGGTTTTACCCCAAACCATAAATTACATGGTGTCATTTCAATGGATCAATATGGAGCTCTTTTAAGTGTAAAAGCGGTAGTCTCTAAAGCTTTAATCTTTTTAAAACATAATGGCAGTTTTATAAATAACACCTTTGATCCAACCATGTCAAACAAGGTTTCATTACAAATCTCAAACACTCCATATTCCTATGGTGTTTCGGGAGATGTAAATCTAGGTGTTTTGCTAAACTTGTAACTCAAATAAATCCCTTTATGATAAAATCATAAATCATTTATTTTCTTGTTACACTTGCAACTCAAATAAATCCATTTATGATAAAATCATAAATCATTTATTTTCTAGTTACAATGATTTTCCACTTCATCTTGAAAGTCTTTGAACATTTTCAAGTATTTCATACTTCTTTCTCATTAAGTGAATATTCACTCAAATTTCCGAAGAAAGCATATCAAGTTGAAATCCATCGCTAACGACTACACATAATGGACCACATACATCGATATGTATAAATTCCAATAATTTAGTCGATTGTTCTTCTTTGGCCTTTTGAACGAAGTTTTAATTATCCCGAGGAAAGTCTCACAAGCATCACTTGATCAAATAAAAGACTCCAAAAATCCATGAATATGGAGATTCTTCATGTTTTCTTTCCAATATAATTTAAACGGCGATGTCACTTCGTAAGTGATCTTTCAATCATTTGTCTTGCGACATTTTAGCATTAGTTTTTATGGATATGATTTATCCAACTAGATTTGTAAATCATACATCTTATATGGAATACGGTAATTATTTGAACAATCTTTGTTTTCATAATACCTGATTTAAATAACGAATATTAAAACAAATCTTGAAGTCAAGCTTTGATGTCAACAAGAAATACAAACAACGGTTTGTTTGTTTTCGATGAACATCATCACATATTCTCTTGCTAGTTACTTAGGCCATTATGGTTCATGAATTGCGTCGTTCTGTATGAAATTTCATACCAACAAATTCGGTATTCAATACCCAAGAACCACATTGTTTAACAAGCAAAGAATAAAACCATAACATGTATATCATCTATATACCTAAACTGAATATTTCCAGTCTTTTATTTTCTGCCAAATATATTTTATAGATTCTCTTTCAGCATTTCCTTTCCTTTTAAAAGAATATATCAACATGAAAAGTGGCACCATATACATGACACATAGTCTAAAGCGTGTATATCTAAATACTAATACCTTTGGATTTGCACTTTGAATAAGATCACCATCATCAAATGAATGGCGTTCTTTCAAAAACCATTATTTAGTAATATTTTAGTGTAGTAAACACTTTACATACATCTTATATGCATCCTTATCATGACGACTTTCATGATCAAGCTAATGTAGCTTATAAAGGCGAATCGTGAGTATAACATTACTTTCCAAAACCCTTTTGGATGATTAGGATGTCTAGCATCTCCAACCTTTGAAAATTCTCATCAAATATGAGAACATATATTATACTCTATCATATTGCAACCAAAACATTCTTTCAGATATCGTTATATCTGCCACACATGATGGTTTTTGAAACAATTCTTTCAGCTCATAGATAATCTCGATATTTAAATCAAGAATCATGGAGGCAAACATGATACTTTAGATACTAACACTGGAATTGTCACTCTCGATTTAATACTAATTATTAAACTTCACGGAGTAAATAGAGTTTGCTGAAAGTTTGGAATAGGACTTTAAACTTTAGATTGACACTCAACACAATACGATGCCAGTTCATAAAGTAAATATCCAGAATTCTATAGTTCTATTATCTCAATTACAACTAAGCATAAAGTGGTGAACAAATGCCAATGACTACAAAAAAAATGCAAATTCACTCTGATTTAGTTTATGATAAATTGAGTTCTACTAATCCAATTAGAAATGAACTCCCACTCAAAAACAATATCCCTAGTGTCTTTTTGGTGATTACATGAACCAAATCCACTACACCAAGTCCGATCATCACGTGAGTCGATGTAGCTTCAAAGGCGAGCATCCATATGGTCATCATATCAAAACATATGACTCATGCTTAACCTTTTGGTCCGTGTTCCGAGGCCATGTCTGTACATGCTAGGCTCGCCAAGTAATAACTTTAGTATTCACGTGTGTAAAACTGTCTTACAACTGACATATGCTCGTGGATTCAAGTACACCCGATCATCACATGATGTCTTGAAGCGACGAAACATTGTCGATGCATACTTAAGGAAGAACACATTTTTATCTTGATATCTAAATAAGGGATCATCTTATTATGCTAATAAAACGCCAAACTAGCAATATAAGATGCAACAAAACATCTTATGTGAAAAGTGAAATGATATGGTTCTTGCACTTGATCTCCATCATGTGCATCATGGTATGATCGTCATCATTCCTCTATGTGTAAGGCCGAGGTCTATGGAACTTACACGTTATGTGTGTTGTAAGAGTATTGACTTGTACTTAGAACATCACCATATCATGACACTAGCCCAGCAACAATCTAAACTAGACGCTTCTAATTTATCCATTGCAAGTTTTACGTGGCTTAGGGATTTCAAAGATAGAACCGTTCTTACCTATGAACATGAACCACAACGAGGATAACCAAATTGTTGACAACTCGTTGCAAATTAGATATTGACTATAGTAGGAGAGACAGACACCCACTAGCCACTTATGCAAAACTAGTTGCATGTCAAGCGTGGAACAGGTCTCATGTGCGAGGACATGTAAAGTTTGTCCGGGCCGCTTCATCCCACTATGCCACCAATATTCAAAGTACAACTAAGAAGAAATAACATGATCATCATCGCCCACATACTCATATGTGTACTACCCGTGCAAAGCATCTACGCATAGATCCGGCTCTGATACCACTGTAGGGTTCGCAGCATAGAAAACAATTTTTTTCCTACGATGGGCACAACTAAGTACCAAGATCTATCTACTAGATACAAGCAACGGGTGGATATACATCCATAGAATACATACCCTCGAAGACCGAGTAGAGTTAACGAGGTTGTACTCGTGTGATGTAGTCGGACACTTTCCGATCTCAAGATCGTGATGAAGTCCATCTGGTCCAGCCGGTCTAGCACCATCAAGGCCAGCACCACAAAGCAGTTGTGCATCCGTGATCGCACACACGTCCGGGTACCCCGACAACCTCCGCGCCCTCGCTTCAGCGAAGTAGCGGAAGTAACAAATCCTTCCAGAAAAAGCCACCGGGAACATGTATCTCGCTGATCCGAGACCATGGGGAAATTCTGAAGGGGGAGAGAGATCCTTCACGAGGAGGTGTGTTTTGAGAGAAGGAGAGGGAGGCCTTTTATAGGGAGAGGGGGTGCACCCAAGGGGAATGGCTCCCAGCCCATGGTGCCTGCCCCCACCTCTTCCATATTCATGTGGGTGGAGGTCCCACTCAAAATGAAAAGCCCCCACCCACATAAACATGCCTCCACTCAAAAATCTACTCACATGCATTAAATTTCCACCAAATTTAATGCAAGCTCTCATTTAAATAAAACTCTTTTATTTATTTATTCAGAATTTTGTTAATTACTCTAATTAACAAACATTCACATAAAACCCCTTACAACATTTCAATTTCACATGCAGAACCAGTTTCAGCAATTTCAACCGAAACAGTTCCAGTGTCTAGTGAAATAAATTCCTGCGATTTACTTTTTTTCCTCTGGCATATTGTTTGCTCCAAATGGTGTCGGTATCCCTTAAGTGTGTCACCCTATGATTCGGGAATAATGTATACATGATCAAGACCCCTCTCCGATCAATAATCAGCAGCGGGACCTAGAGATCCGTACCGACTCCCACATATTCAACGATGACTTCTGTGATCGTGTGAACCTTATACAAATGTAACTCAATCCCTTTGTCTCGCGATATATTACATGTCCGAGATTCGACCATCGGTATCTCCATACCTAGTGATCAAATTACCTGCTTGCAAGCTAACTAATGTGATATCATCGAGGGCCTAGAGTATATCTATCTATCATCGGGATGGACAAATTCCACTCTTGATCCATGAGCCTCAACATAATACCTTCGTAGCACTGAACCCATCTTTATAATCACCCTGTTACCGTGTGATGTTTGATGTTATCAAGATACTCTTCCGGTGTTAGTGATTGACATGATCTCATGGTCTAAGGACTAAGATTACTTCGTATGATGTTATAGCAATATAAACACAACAACCTTGATCGTAATGCTATACTTCGGATGAATGTTCATCACATCATTCCAACCATGTTGTGACCTCGTTATGAACAACATCCAATGTCCATGATCAGGAAACCTATGATCATCTTGTTAATCAACGAGCAAGTTTATAAGAGAGGCATAACTAGGAACTTTATTTTTGTTCATTAACACACATGTATTAACGTTTCCGTATTAATACAATTATAGCATGCAAAATAAACATTTATAATAAATAAGGAATACAATAATAACTACTTTATTATTGCCTCTTGGGCATATTCCCTTCAACCCGCCTACGGAGGAAGGAACCTATGGTTCTAGATCTGAAAGATCTGGGATCAATGATATCCCTCACTGCTTCATGTGCACCATCGTCGTTAATGACCATGACACTCAGGATAACACCGGCAGCAGTTGTAGGATTCGTAGCATGGAAAAAAAATTCTATCGCAAGAACACATAAAACCAAGATCCAATCTATGGCAAAGCCAAGATCTAATCCACAAGATCGATGCAATGAGATTGAAGAGAACTAACCCTCGTAGATCCAAAGCGTTTAACGAGATCAGATTCTCATGGTTGATGTATCGATCACTTGCCGATCTCAAGATCGTGTAGATGATCTTTCCGACGATGCGTTCTGGTAGCGCATCCGCAATCGGTCACACGTACGGAGTCGATGAAGACCTTCCTCTCCCGATTCCAGCAAGGCAACCAAGGTAGTAGATCCCGTCGAAATCCCAACATCACGATGGTTTGGTGGTGCTGGTGGAGGAGAAATCCCTGCAGGGCTTCACCTAAGCTAGAGTAGGGCGATGGATGAGGGAGGCGCCTAGGGTTAGGTGGCGCCTAGGGTTTAGAGGGGCAAGGGACTTGGGGCTTTTGTGGTGCGCCTCCACCCCTCTTTATATAGAGGGGGCGACAACCAAGGAGTTCCAAGCCCAAGCTGAGTTCTCCCCAACTCGGCCAAGGGAAGAGTTGGGAACTTGTCTTTCAAGTTTGTCCTTTCCTTCCCAAACTAGGATTTGACTTTCCAAACTAGGATTTGACTTTTCAAACAAGGGTTTGACCCCAATTTCCTAGTGCTGGATGGTTTCCCTTAGGGCTTGGTGCGGCTAGCCCCTAGGGCATGCCGCAGCCCAAGTGACCCCTCCTAGGGTGGCAGACCCATTGGTGGTCCTTCTAGAACATTATAGAAGCTTTCGGTCAGAAACACCGAAACTTTTCCAGACCTCGGAAAAACACTTTCCTTATATGAATCTTATTCTCTGGACCATTCCGGATCTCCTAGTGATGTCCTGGATCCAATCCGAGACTCTGAACAACATTCGGTCTCCAACTCATATTCCATATCTACTGAAACAACATCGATTCCTTAAATGTGTCTCCCTACGGCTAGCGAACTATGCGGACATAATCGAGACACCTCTCTGGTCAATAACCAATATAGGGATCTGGAATCCATAATGGCTCCCACATATTTCAACGATGACTTCGTGATCTAATGAACCATTTACATACAATACCGATTCCCTTTGTTGCGCGATAGTTTACTTATCCGAGGTTCGATCGTCGGTATCTCCATGCCTAGTTCAACCTCGTTACCGATAAGTACTCTTTACTCATTTCGTGATTTGACATCCCTTGCGACCTATTCACATGCTTGCAATCCAATTGGATGACATTCCACCGAGAGGGCCCAGAGTATATCTATCTGTCATATGGATGGACAAATCCAACTCTTGATCCATGAGCTTCAACACATACTTTCATAATACCCAATGCCACCTTTATAACCACCCAGTTATGGAAGTGGCGTTTGATGGTATCAAAGTACTCATCCGGTGCGGTGATTAACATGATCTCATGGTCGAAGGATTAGGTTACTATGTATCTGAAAGGTTGTAGCAAAACAAACTTAATGACCTTATCTTATGCTATGCTTACTATGGGTGTGTGTCCATCACATCATTCTCCTAATGATATGGCCTTGTTATTAATGACACCCAATGTCCATGATCAGGAAACCATGATCATCTATTAATCAACAAGCTAGTTTAACAAGAGGCTTACTAGGGACTCTTTTATGTTTACAAAACACACAAGTATTAGTCTTTCCTATTAATACAATTATAACATGGGATGTAAAACTTTATCATAAACATAGATATATAATAATAACCACTTTATATTGCCTCTTGGGCATATCTCCAACAGTCTCCCACTTGCACTAGAGTGAATAATCTAGTTTGATGAACTTTATGCATTTAACGCATATGGCTTTCTGGTGTTGTATATACACGATTGCTAGTGGTAAACATAATCTTCGGAACTGACACTTCCAGGTCCGCATGTACTTGCATGTCTTTGCGTCTCTACGCATCACTTATTCTCTAATGAGATGGCATTGTATAAATTTGGTTCTTTGGTGAGACCTTTAGTTCCTTGGGGTTAAAACATGTTGATATAATTGTCGTACAATATATCTTCATAGTACTAGCCTGCTGTGGACCATACCTAGTTTGATAACAAACTACTTGACACAAATGCCCTCTTTTGCTGCTACAATGGTAGTCATATACTTAGCCTTTTGTTGTAGTATCTGTCACAATTTCTTAACTTTGGAACTCATCCAAATCCGTTATGGAACTTCCTTTCTATTACATTGTGCCACCCATAGTTTAAAACTTAATTTGTATCTTGTGACAAAACTAGTAATAATGTAACACTTTACGATGAACTATCTATCTATTTGTCACCTCTACATAAATAACATATTCTTAGTTCTTCCAAAGATCATAAGAATATCCTTAATATTGTCCAATGATCATCTTATGAATAATTCTGGTATCTGCTCATAAAATTTAGAGCATAGGACATATCTGGATGTGTACATATCACAGTATGATTAATCAAAATATTCTTTTGATTTCACTCACCAAGTGTCAAAACACTTAATTCTCATTTCACTTACCAAGTGTCAATACACTTGAATATTGATTCAATCCTTTCTATGTGGCAAGAACCTTTGTTGTCATTTCAATATTTGAATCATTAAATATCTCATCTATGTACATTTGGAACAACCATATTAGCGTCTCAATCTATCCATATAAAATTGATGCCAAATATTTGGGTTTTGCCTAAGTCTTTCATCGAGATGAAATTCTTAACCTGTGTCACATAAAAGATACATCATCTCCAATCAACAATATGTCTTTCACATAATGTGTTAGAAATATGTCTTAGTGCTCCCACTTAATTTATTGCAAATGCAAGCATCTTCATCATCTCTGATGAAATTAAACCTTTTAACAGTTTCATTATGATGAAGATTCCAACTCCGTGATGCTTACTTCAACCATTGAAGTTTGCATGCTTTTTTAGCATCCTTTGAATTAAGAAAACCCTTTGGATCGTGTCATGTACACGTCCTAGGTAACCATTCTATCAGAAGAACTTGGTTTTGTTTGATCGACTACCATATACCAAATTATATGTAGTGGTTGCTACATTAATCTGTCCAGACTAAACATTGGTATGAAAGATCAAATCTTGTCATAGTCAATTTCTTGAACGTTGTTGTAAACTCTTTACCAACATGTCGACAATTTCATAGATGTGAAACATCCATGTCTATTTATAGATCCAAATATGACCGATAGGTTTTACACCTTTTCAGAGGGTCTTCCAAGTTCAAAGCTTGATTTCTTGTGTAAGGAACCATCACGGATTTTATGGCTTCAAGCCATTTGACGGAGGTTAGGCCCATCATCGCTCATTTAGTTGGTTCATCATTATCACACAATAATGATTTACTCTCAAATCTTAGTATTTGATTGTTTACCTGACTTACTCGGTTCAATAGAAACTTAGACCTCCGTGACCATGAACTTTGAGGCACGTGAGCCATGAGCATTTTTGCTGCCTCCGGGACACTTTACGGTGCTGCGCAACTCAACACATATTAGCTAAGTTTCATTAACCTTATCAAAGTTCTATTGTCCTCCCACTTAACTTTTCACGAAAAATTCCTTCTAAAGAAACTTGATGTTCTAAGCGACAAACACTTTTGTCTTCGCTGTTCTGGAGGAATACCCAACGGTTATTCGAAATAACCTACAAAGACATGCTCATCCGACTTTGGTTGTAAACATTTTACTTATGTCTAGCATACCAAAAATTTAAGAAAGGACAACTTGGGTTTTATCCCAAATCATATCTTATATGGTGTCATTTCAATGAATCACGATGGAGCTCTTTTCAGTGTAACAATGGTAGTCACTAAAACTTTTAATCTTTAAAATACAATGGCAGGTTTATAACGAACACCTTTGATCTCACCATGTCAAACAAGGTTTAATTACATTTCTCGAACACTCCATACTCCTATGGTGTTTCGGGAAATGCAAATCCATGGAACGATTCCTCAAATCTTTTGTGTTATGCTAAACTTGTAACTCAAATATCTTGCTTTATGATGCAATCATAAACTCTTGATTCTCTTGCTACAATGATTCTCCACTTCATCTTGAAAGTCTTTGAACACTTCTCAAATATTTCACACTTCTTCCTCATTAAGTAAATATACACATATATTCACCCAAATTTCCGGAGAAAGCATATGAAGTTGAAATCCATTGCTCACGACTACACATAATGGTCTACATACATCAATATGTACAAATTCCAATAAGTTAGTCATCTGTTCCCTTTTGGACTATGAACGGAGTTTCAATTATCTCTATGAAAGTCTCACAAGTGTCATTTGATCAAAATCAAAAGACTCCAAAATTCCATCAACATGAAGTTTCTTCATGTTCTCTTTCCAATATAATTTAAATGGAAATGTCACTTTGTAAGTGATCTTTCAATCATTTGTATTTCGACATTTTTAGCATTAGTTTTATGGACGTGATTTCTCCAACTAGATTTGTAAATCATCCATCTTATATGGAATACGGTAATTATTTGAACAACCTTTTGTTCTCATAATACCTGATCAAAATAATAATTATTGAAACAAATCTTGAAGGAAAGCTTTGATGTCAACGAGAAACACAACAACACTTTGTTTGTTTTCGATGAACATCATCACGTATTGTCTTGCTGGTTACTTAGGCCATTGCAATTCATGAATTATGTTGTCATGTATGACACTTCACACCAACCAATTCGGTATCCAATACTACCCAAAACCACATTTTTTAACAAGCAAAGAATACAATCATAACATATATATCATCTATATACTTATGCTGGACAATTCCAGTCTTTTGTTTTCTGCCAAATATTTCTAAGATTCTCTTTCAACATTTCCATTTCCTTTTAAAAGAATCCATCAACATCAATAGTGGCGCCATACACATGACACATAGTCCAAAGTGTGTATAGTCAAATACTAATACCTTTGGGATTGCACTTTGAAGTAGATCACCATCATAAAATGTTTGGCGTTCTTTCAAAATCCATTCTTTAGTAATATTTTAGTATAGTAAACATTTTACCTACATCTTCTATTCATCCTTATCATGACAACTTTCATGATCTAGCTACTAGAGCTTATAAAGGTGAATCGCGAGTATAATGTTACTTTCCAAAACCCTTTTGAAGGATTAGGATGACTAGCGTCTCCAACCTTTGCAAATTCTCATCAAATATGAGAACTTATATTTTCCCAAATTATACTCTATCATATTGCAACCAAAACACTGTTTCAGATATCGCAATATCTTCCACACATTATGGTTTCTGAAACATTTCTTTCAGCTCTTAGATAACATTGATATTAAAAAAAACTTTTGAATTTGAAGAATCATGGAGGCAAACATGATACTTTTACATACTAACATTGGAATTGTTACTCTTAATTTAATACTAATTATTAAACTTCATGGAGTAAATGGAGTTTGCTGAAACTTCGCAATAGGACTTTTAAACTTTAGATTGACACTCAAAACAATACGAGACCAGTTCGTAAAGTAACTATCCAGAATTCTATAATTCTGTTATCTCAATTATAACTAAGCATAAGGTGGTGAACGGATGCAAATGACTACAATAATTATGCAAATTCACTTTGATTTAATTTATGATAATTTGTGTTCAACTTTAATCATATTACTTTTGAACTCCCACTCAAAACAACATCCCTCACATTGCCTTAGTGATTACACGAACCAAATCCACTACACCAAGTCCGATCATCACGAGAGATGATGTAGCTTCAAAGGAGAATAATCAATATGTTCATCATATCATTAATAGGGCAGCAGAGGAAGTAGATCCCCTCAGAATTCCAACAGTACGATGGTGTGGTGGTAGTGGTGGAGGAGAAATCCCTATAGGGCTTCGCCTAAGCTAGAGCAGGGCGATGGAGGAGGGAGGAGGGAGGCGCCTAGGGTTAGGTGGCGCCTAGGGTTTAGAGGGGCAAGGGACTTGGGGCTTTTGTGGTGTGCCTCCACCCCTCTTTATATAGAGGGGGGCAGCCAAGGGGTTCCCAGCCCAGGCTGAGTTCCCCCAACTCGGCAAGGGGAAGAGTTGGGAACTTGCCTTTCAAGTTTCTCCTTTCCTTCCCAAACTAGGATTTGACTTTCCAAACTAGGATTTGACTTTTCAAACAAGGGTTTGACCCTAATTTCCTAGTGTTGGCCGGTTTTCCCTTAGGTCTTGGTGCGACTAGCCCATTGGCATGTCGTAGCCCAAACGACCCCTCCCGGGGTGGCAGACTCACTGGTGGTCCTTCCAGAACATTCTAGAAGCTTCCCGTCAAAAACACCGAAACTTCTCCAAATCCCGGAAACCACTTTCCTTATATGAATATTATCCTCCGGACCATTATGGATCTCCTCGTGATGTCCTGGATCCAATCCGAGACTCCTAACAACATTCGGTCTCCAACTCATATTCCATATCTACTTAAACAACATCAATTCCTTGAGTGTGTCTCCCTATGGTTAGCGAACTATGCAGACATGATCGAGACACCTCTCTGGTCAATAACCAATAGAGGGATCTAGAAATCCATAATGGCTCCCAAATATTTCAATGATGACTTCGTGATTAAATGAACCATTTACATATGATACCAATTCCCTTTGTCGCGCGATACTTTACTTATCCGAGGTTTGTTCATCCATATATCCATACCTAGTTCAACCTCGTTACCGATAAGTACTCTGTACTCATTCCATGATATGACATCCCTTTTGACCTAGTCACATGCTTGCAAGCCAATTGGATGACATTCCACTGAGAAGGCCTAGAGTATATCTATCCGTCATATGGATGGACAAATCCCACTCTTGATCCATGCGCTTCAACACATACTTTTAGAATACCCAATGCCACCTTTATAACCACCCAGTTACAGAAGTGGTGTTTGATGTCATCAAAGTACTCATTTGGTGACGGTGATTTACATGATATCATGGTCGAAGAATTAAGTTACTATGTATCTGAAAGTTTGTAGCAAAATGAACTTAATGACTTGATCTTATGCTATGCTTACTATGGGTTTGTGTCCATCACATCATTCTCCTAATGATATGACCTTGTTATTAATGACATCCAATGTCCATGATCAGGAAACCATGATCACCTATTAATCAACAAGCTAGTTTAACAAGAGGCTTACAAAACACACAAGTACTAATATTTCCTGTTAATACAATTATAGCATGGGATGTAAACATTTACCATAAACACAAAAATATAATAATAACAACTTTATTATTGACTCTTGGGCATATATCGAACAATGGGACCGATTCGCAGGCCCCTGATGCTGCAAATGGAGGACACCCTCCAAAACTTAATGCCAACAGCGCCCAGCCGCGGAATCCAGACAAGACTGATCCTCAGAAACCCGAGGTCATTAACAATGGCGAATCGGCTCAACAGTAGATCCACCTCAATGATGCCGAGTGGGAGAGCGTCAGATAAGATGTACATGGAAACCCACTTCCAATCGACGCCTTCCATGATATGTTGATGGGCAACCACTGGCTCCTCATAAAGGATCACAATTGACAAGTTGCGCAGCACAAAGAGCTCGAGCATCGCAGGCAAGCAGCCGATGAGTCAAGCGCTCAATGGGCGACACTCTCCTCCATTGACGGATCCTCCTCGAAGGACAACAGCGGCCACGCCGCCCACAAAAGCCGCTCTTGGCTAGAGCACATGGGCACAGATGCAGGGCGCGAGGCCACCAAGACACTCGATCTGTCGTTCATGTCAGTCGACTCACAGGGCAACATGATGCCCAAGACACCGCAAACTGTGGTCATAGAAGCTACTATGTACCTGCTGGCCAACCAACCACTTGTCGAGGATCAATGATATGCCCTCCACAAGTCCGCAATCGCATGCCTCGGGCTTGTCAGAGCCGCATTAACCGGAGAAACGACTCCAGAACCGAAGAATACTATGGTGAAGTTCACGAGGAAATGCACACCCTCATCCGACAAGGAGGACCACGACCTGTTGCAGCGATGCCGTGGTCCATGATGGAGGAGCCGCAACTATGACGCCCGTGACGAACTCACGCAGCGCAAGATCGACATATCACGAACCAAGCATGCATGATCCACGGAGTCGGAATACGAAGATATAGAGCTCTGCGACGCTAGATGCTTCAGCCGAGCCATACGACAATCACGGATGCCTAAGGGCTTCAAGCTCCCTTCGAACAATCCAAAGTTTGATGGCCTGCAGGAGCCGAATATCTGGCTGGATGACCACATCCCGTCAGTCAAACTGCATGGCGGGAGCAAGAACACAACCCTGCAATGCCTTCAGCTACAGCTGGAGGGTGCGCCTAGGGACTGGCTGATCAATAACCTCCCCTACGGATCCATCCCCACATAGGAAGAGATGGGTGAATTCTTATTCTCGTTGTTTCAAATTTAAACGCTGAATTCCTGATGGCGCCTGAGAGTTGCTTCGTCGAGAAACCCCAAGAGCAAGGTGTGATGCAGCATAGCAGCAAGTCTTCCCTCAGTAAGAAATCGAGGTTATCGAACCAGTAGGAGGAAGGAAACGTCTCAAAGGTGTTGCAAGCAAGTGGAAACCTTCACAACACAAACTCAAGACTTTGCCCCAACTAACAGTGAGGTCGTGAATCTCACTGGTTGCTATAACATAGGATTAACTGTATGGTGTGGAAGGTGATGATGGTTTGCGGCAAGTAAACAGTAATAGTGGAAGATGTATCAATGGTAGAGGTTGGACCGGGGTCCATAGTTCACTAGAGGTGCTCTCCTTAGATAAACAAACATGGCATGCAAGGTAAACAAATTACAGCAGGGCAATTGACAGGACTGAGCAAGGCATAACAATGCAATACTAGACATAAAGATCCTATGAAATTCGATTGGGTAATACAACAATATACATAGACCTCCATCCAACTGCATCTATGACTAGAAGTCCACCTTCAGGTTATCATCCGAACCCCCTCCAGTATTAAGTTGTAAGCAACAAACAGCTGCTTTAAGCCAAGTGTGTAAGGTAAACAATACACTTGTTCCATGAACAAGATACCGTTGTTTTCTCCCTAGTGGCAATAGCACATCTACAACCGTATAGTTGTCTGTCACTTCCCTTGATTAAGTAGAGGCATGAACCCATGATATGCCCAATTTGCATCACCTTTCTATATCATAATTTACCTCTATTCATTGATATTTGTCTTATTATGAGGTATTACTTATGGTTTTTCATCTGTTTATGCATGTTGGATGATTCTTGGAGGATGAACTGCCAAAGTCTGGATTCTGATGGAAAAGAAGGCGTTTCGGTGCAATTTCACGAAGATCAGAAAAATACCAGAAAAATATGGAAACATATTATTTCCCAGAAGACGAAGGAAGCCAGAAGGAGGAGCTAAGTGGGGCCACATGGGGCCCACACCCCCTAGGCGCGGGTCCCCCTGGGCCGCGCCTAGGGCAGGTGTGGCCCACCTGCCCGGCTCCCGACTCCGCCCCTTCGCCTATATCTTCCCTATGGAACCCTAATCCCGGGGGATCGACCACAGATAGATTTCTGTCGCCTCTGGGGGGCGGAAAACACCAAGAGAGGAAGTTCTCTCAGGCAGACAGATTTCTGCCGGGGGAATTCTTTCTCGGAGAGGGGAGACCATCACCATTAACACCATCATCAAGCTAGGCTTCATCGGGATCATCATCATCCACACCATCATCTCCACCAGCGCCATCATCATCACCACTCCGTCCCACTGTAACAATTGTGTTGGATATTGTTTTAGTTCTTAGGGAAAACTTTCTCGGTGTTGATTACTATTATAGTTGATGCTTGTGAGTGGAACCATTGGATTATTGTTTATGTTCATATTGTTATCCATTACCATATCATCTTTGATCTTGATCCATATGATGTCTTGTGAGTAGTTTGTTGTGAGGACATGGGAGAAGTCATGTTAGTAGTGAATTTGTGTTGAGTTATTATTCAATGGTTTAGTATTTAAGTTGTGGTTCTATTCTTCTAGTGGTGTCATGTGAACGTCGACTACATGATACTTCACCATTTATGGGCCTAGGGGAATGCATTGTGTATTTGGCTACTAATTGTGGGGTTGCCGGAGTGACAGAAACCTGAACCCCCGTTAGGACACCTTTGCACAAGGGAGTGTAGGATCTCAGAGTTTAAGGTTGTGGTTAGATTTATATCTTAATTACTTTCCTGTAGTTACGGATGTTTGTAGGGGGTTTAATCACAAGTATGTATTAGTCCAAGTAAGGTCGGTATGTTAGCACAGGTTCACCCACACAACACTTACAACACCAGAGAAGAGTACTCAGCTATTTGAAGCGAAAGCACTTGACAGAATTCCCATGTGTCCTCGAGAACGTTTGGTCCTTATAAGTATTTCCACCGACTTGTCCTTTGATAATAAAGGATTGGGACACTTGCGCCGTTTGTTCGTTACCTTTGTTACTTGCTCCTTGTTTTGTTGCCTTATCAGAAAACCACTAAAAATCCGTTTGATAAGTATTCACAGGGATTTCCTGCTCCATACCACTGTTCAACACCTTCTGCTCCTCGTTGGGATCGACACTCCTATTTATAGAAAGTACTACGATACACCCCCTATACTTGTGGGTCATCAAGACTATTTTCTGGCACCGTTGCCAGGGAGTGAAGCGCTATTGAAGAGTGGAACCGGCAAGGAAACTTTTACTGTGAGTATTGCTCTTGTTACTGCTTGTTACTTTGTTTCCAGTATGGATAACCCACTTGGTTTTCTGTTTGGGAAAACTACTACCACTGCTAGGGTGGTATATGAACCACCACCTATTGAGATAGATCCTTTTAAGATACCTACAAGTATTGTTAATCGAGTTATGGATAATTATTATTTAGGGGATGGAACTGTCCATCCCAGTGATCACTTGCTTTTTATCCATGAATTATGCAGGTTGTTTAAGTGTGCATGTATCACAACTGAACAGGTGAAGAAAAAGTTTCTCTCCATATCCTTGAAAGGGAGAGCTGAAGAATGGTATAAGCTGCTGAAGAATGGACAATCCATGGAATGGGAGGAGATGGCATCTCTCTTTTACTCTAATTTTATCCTCCCAGTGAGATTCATAAGGATAGAAATGTTATATATAACTTTTGGCCTCTTGTGGAGAAAGTACAGCTCAAGCTTGGGGGAGATTGAAGTTATTAATGCTTAAATGTCCTATTCATGAACTCCCTAACAATATTATTCTCAATAACTTTTATGCTAGACTTTCTCTTCATGATAAAGATTTACTAGATGCTTCTTGTGCTGGATCATTCACACGTATGAAGGAAGAAGCTAAATGGGATCTCTTAGACTGTATTCAAGATAACGCCGAGGCTTGGGAGAATGACAAAGGAAGAAAGTCAGGTATAAACTATGATTATGAATGCATTAAATCTTTTATGAGAACTGATGACTTCCGTGATATTAGCAATGAGTTTGGTCTTGATTCCCAAAGCATTGCCAACTGTTTTAAGGCCTTTGCCTCTTACATAGAAATTCCCAAAAAGAAGTGGAATAAGTACCATGATCCGTATAAAGATGTTGTTAATCATGTTCCCGTTAGAAGTACTCAAGTTTGTACTACTAATCATATTGTGCCTGAACCTCATTTTGATAAAATGCCTTTCCTAGCTAAGGTAAAGGAGTATTGTATGATCATTAGTGCAAATAATAAAGGTACAATGAAAACTGTGGAGCCTGGTAAGCAATTGAATGTTAAACCTATGGTAGCTATTGTGAAAGACCCTGTCACTAGAAATATAGAGGATGAGCACATTGTCTTCTGTGAAGACGCTTCTAATATTATCTCTCATCCTAGTAAAGCTAGAAAAGCTAGTGTTCATGTGCTTTCTGTTAAAATTGGTGATCATTGCTACTATGGTTTATGTGATATTGGTGCTAGTTGCTATTCCTTATGAGCTTTACTGGGAAATCATGCATGAGATTGGTCCTTGTGAGCTTGAGGATATTGATGTGGTTATCCACCTTGCTAATAAGGAAACCATTTGCCCCATTGGTATTATAAGAGATGTGGAGGTTCTTTGCGGTAAGATTAAGTATCCTGCTGATTTTCTAGTGCTTAATTCAGTAGCTAGCAAAACTTGTCCTATCATTTTTGGTAGACCTTTCTTGAACACTTGTGAAGCTATTATTGATTGTAAGAAGGAAAAAGTTTTAACCAAGTTTGATGGAGATTCTTATGAGTTTAAATTTTCCAAATTTGCTAAAGCTCCTTATGAAAATAGCTTGCCTAATAAAGATTTCAGGATGGAACAACTTGCTTCTATTGATCCAGTCTATGACCTTGGACCTCTTTTTGGTGACTGTAAGTATGCTTATTCTGATGATAAAGTTGTTGCCAGTGATAGTTATATTGTCCACTTTATTCAGAGTGCTACTGAAAGTTATTATGAGAGAGGGAAACATGGTTTTATGCATCTCAATAATGTTAAGTTTCCCTGTTTTATGTTGAAAGCTTTGAAGCTGCATCTGTTTTGTCTTCCTATGCTAGTGGATTTTTGTTTCAACAATTCGTTTTCTCATGATTCCCCCATGCATAGGAAGTGGGTTAGACTCAAGTGTGTTGGTTATTTGCTTCTTGATGCTCTCTTTCACTTCAAATATTTATCTCCTATGTGAGCATTGATACGTCTAGAACGTATCTACTTTCTCGAACACTTTGCTATTGTTTTTCCTCTATATTTGTGTGATTTGGATACAACTAACATGGACTGATGCTGTTTTCAGCAGAATTACCTTGGTGTCTTGTTTTTGTGCAGAAAATGAACTATCAGGAAAATATGCCAAAAACTATTTCTCACCACAAGATCCACGGAGCCAGAAGGGGAGACAGAGGGGAGGCCTAGGGGGAGGTTTGGCCACCCCAGGAAGCTTCTCGGCCTCCCTCCACGTCTATAAGTTGCCTTTTGACCTAAAAACAGAGGGGGCTCGATAGTTTTCCAGAAAGAGTTCCGCTCCGCCGCCGCCACCAGAAACCAAGATTCAGATCCAGAAACTCCATTCTGGCACCCTGTCGGGACAGGGAATTTGGAGAGGATCATCGCCATCGTCATCACCAACGCATCTCCATCAACCACCGATGGTTCCCTCATCCATGAGTGAGTAATCCCCCGCTATAGGCTTGGGTATGGTAGGGATTGGATGAGTTCTATCATGTAATCGAATACGATCTGTTAGGGGCATAGTGCCTAGTATCTCTATTAGTGCTATTTGACTTTGTTGCAACTTGTTGTGCTTAATGCTTGTCACTAGGGCCCGAGTGCCATGATCTCAGATCTGAACGTATTATTGAATCATTATGATAGTATTGTTTATGATCTTATTTGCAAGTTGTGTACACATATCATTATCCGGATCCAAAGGCCCCAAAGTGACAATAATTGGGACAACCGGAGGGGATGGCTGTGGTGTGAGGATCACATGTGTTCACGGAGTGTTAATGCTTTGCTCCGGTACTCTATTAAAAGGATCACCTTAATTGCTAGTAGTTCCCTAGAGACCCCGCTGCCACGGGCTGGCTAGACAGAAGATGTTATGCAAGTTCTCATTGCAAGCACGTATGACTATATATGGAGAAGATGCCTAGGATTGTTTAGTACTTGGATGCTTATTATTATTTATATGCAATGCCCTAGTTCTTTGAAGTGACATGTTTAGACTCGTCCATGCAACGCCCGTCCATCCATCCCTGTCACATCCCAAATTTTTCCAAATTTTGTAATGTGATAAATAAATAAAATAAATAATTATTGAAATTTAGGGTGAAAAGAAACTTTTTGTTTTAAAGTGGAAACATCAAAACCCATCTTGAAGAAACTTTGAATAAAATGGAATCCAACAAATTTCAATCAAGTGTAATGCGTTCATCAAAGAATGAATCTTGAAATTTAAACACTTGGAAAAGTTAAACAAAAACTCTAAAACCCTAATGAAAGAAATCTTATTCAAGATCCCAAAGACTATGGATTTGATCCATATATAAAAATTTAGCAACAAGCATTTATAAATGATCAAGAATGACAAATAAAAATATTATAAAACCATAGAAATTGGTTTCACTTAACTTGGAGCCATAGATAAAATCTTATGAATTTAATAAGATGAAAGGAAATAATTTCCAAAGCTAATAATGCTCCTATCTAAAATCCATACCAAATGGTGAGCAAATAATCGTAAAGAGATTTAAAAAGATAAACAAATATTAAATAAGATTTTACAAATTGGAATCACCAAGTTTGGATCTTTAAATAAAAAGATATGGATTTTATAAGATAAAGAAAGAAAGAAATAAAGGTTATTTAAAAATCTTGGCCAAATCCATAAGCAAATGGAATAAATATAATCCAAATCCAAATAAAATAAAGGGATAAAGAATATTCAAATAAATAAAATGGCCTTAACCAAATTCTATTCCATTTGATTAAAGACAAATCCCTAATAAGAATGATTAATTAAATCATGGAAAAATAATAATTGGAATTTACCCAAGTGGAATAAAAGTTATTTAGTTAACTTAAATGGAATCAAAGAAATCATCTAAATAAAATTTACGCAATTAAAACCATATTTGATTTCATTGGAATAAAGATATTTGCCCAAATTAAATGATTAATAATCATATTAAAGTACTTTAAATAATTCAAAGTGAATTATTCAACACCCTATTAAATAAATAAAACCTACTGAAAAGGTTTAGTGAAAATTAGAATTCAAATAAAGAGTTTGAAAATATATTTAATCTTATTTGAATAAAGGCAAGTGTTTATTTTAATAAAGAATAAAACCATAAAAAGAATAAAGAAATTATTCTAAAAATGGTCTTAAAAATACATGTTTAAACAGTATAGAAACTAGTGAAAAGTTTTGAAAGGATTTGATAAATAAATCTAATTCAAATAAGAGTTTGAATATGAAAACAGAAAATCAAAATGAAAAAAAGGAAACAGAGAAGGAAAAAAAACAAGCCAGCCCAACCCACCTAGCCCATCCCGGCCCAGCTAGTCCATCCCTCTTCCCCGCAGAGAAAACGCTTCACACTCACGAACGAACCCGCAGAGACACTGACCGCTGGACTCCACCTTTTTCTTTCTCTCTCACACTGACGAAATGACCTCACCCGGAAGACCTTCTTCCTCACCCCCCTGCGGTGACCACACCCTCACCTCGGCGTTACTGGCCGTTGAATGATCGTTTCAATACGCGTTACTGCCGCACTAATTCCTCCCCGCGATCACGCCCGTTAACTCGCCTGCCTCTCCTCTCCTTTTCCCCTCGCTCACCCCTCCCTCTCGGTCACAGGGCTGCCTTGATTTCGCGCTTGAGCATTCTCTGCTCCGACGAGCTCTCCAAGCAATTCTGGCCAGCACCCTCACCCCCACAAGCCCTGCTTCACACGAACGTGATCCCCATCTTCCTGCGAACCTCCTAGTACCCCCCACTCGCCTGCGCGAGCACCGTAGGCTCGGCAACGTCTTCGCCAGAGCAGCGCCGCCGTCTGCCTCCTCTCCGGCGACACCCCCAGGTAGCATCTGACCCCCCTCTCCTTCTCTTTCACACGCGTGCACTCGCCACAACCTTGCGCATCTAATAGCACCCCCGATATGTCTTAGCGCGCACCACAGCCTCGCCCCCGACGATGCCAGAGCTTGCCCTATGCCAGGAGCATCTCCGGCGAGAGATTGACGACGACTCTATGCGCCCCTCGACGAACGGCTGCCACCTCGAGCATCAGCAAAGCATAGAGAATCTGGTGAGCTTCTCCCCATCATCTCTCGCTTCCTGCATCGCCGGCAACCCCACTGTCTGACCGCGCTGCCGCTAGCCACCGCCGCTAGCGCCGCCCGTTTTAGGTTATTCAATTTAGGCCGTAGGATTTTGATCGGATGCACACGATAGAAACTTAACTGAAGGGGTATCCTTTGATATGTGCCATGCGTAGCCATTTAGATCTAATGGCCTAGAAAGGTCGATCCAACCGAAGCGGTACCAGCCAGTAGGAACTTGACGCGTGGCCTGTGTGTTGTTTTAAAAAAAAGATTTGACTCTATTAGATATGTGAATTTGTAAATTGCATAACTTTAAATCTACATGTCCAAATTTTGCAAATTTTATATCAATGGAATCAGCAAAACAAATACTTTCCAACCATGTACTTTTTTTAGTAAATTGCTACGGTTAAATTGGTTGTTTTTACAGAAACTTGTGTAGGCATAATTTGAACATAAAAAAATATTCTAAAAATATTTTTAGGGTAAAATATTTGGCAAATGTTTTTTTTGAACCCACTAACCATAGAAACCAACTTGTGGATTTAAAAAAATATTTTGTGAAACTAAAGAATAAATCTTTGAATTAAAGCATTTCTAGTTAAATGAAAATATTGATTATGGTAATAAAAATGCTTTTTGAGTAAAACCTTTGGAAAATGATTTGATTAAACTCTCTGACCCTAAACAGCAAGTTTTAGGATTTAAAAATATATTTGGTGAACCCTATAAAATTATTACTTTGTTCAAAGGAATTTCCAACAAAATAAAATATTGCTTTGGTATAAAAATGGTTTATAGGTAAAACCTTTTGCAAATGGTTCTAATATTAGGCACTTTACCATAAAACACTCAAATTTGTGTTTAAAAATATATTTGTCAAACACTAGAAAGTATTGCTTTGATTTAAATCATTTCTAACAAAATAAAAATGATTTAAAATGGCCATTTTCACTAACTTGATGTACAATGGTTTTGTCACTTTTATAAATGACCAATATGTGTTTTAAAATGTTTATAACCTATTAGAAACAAGTTTTCCAAATAAAATAATCTTTGGCATGCTTGCATGCATTGCTTTGTTTTTATTATTCTATGTGATGAATTGCTTGAATGGTAGATTGAATTTGTGCCTTGATTGAATTGTAGTGAAATTTGAAGAGTGTGAATATTGCAAGATCAAGGAGTGAACTTATATTCTCTACCAAAAAGGCAAGTGGTACTTCATAATTTTTGTCCCAATATTTTGACTATGCATTATAAATATTTTGTATAGGGCTTGCATGAATATTTTTGCTAAGTATCTATGTGCTATGCTTGGGAAATCCTAGTAGTTGTAGAATTGTTAGAATTTTCTCTAAGTTAAGATACTTGCTATTTCCATGCTTATCCTAGCTAGTAGCAACCAAGGGTGGAATATATTCATGCTATGGAAAAATATTGCTAAGTATTTGACTTATGTTTTTTGCTTAATAAAAAACTAAGTGAATGAAACACCTGGGTGGATTGGTAATTGCTTGGTGGTTTTTGGTTGAGTGGTTACCAGGGCCCATTTTCTAATGGTCTACCCTGTGTATCTCACTTGTGGAATGCCACCCAGGAACAAAGGGATTTGAGATGCCATATGTTAAGAAGCTTCTAGTGCAACCACATGGCATTATGGGCTCTGCCTGGATCATATAGGTTGCAATAACTTAGCCATTTGGACATTTGGTGGTAGTGGGTGATAGGTTGGAACGCGTCCATTTGGTCTAAGGGAAGGCTTCTGAAAGGTCTTGTCTTGGTGAAAATCAAGTCTTGTGGGGAAAGTCCACCACCTCTGCAGAAGGAAGAAACTAAGTACTTAGCCGTGTCCCCGGTAATGGACAATTTGAGCATCAAGACATGGAAGCTATCAAGAATCTCCTCATCCTAATTTCTAAGTTAAAAACTTGTGGTTGAACAAGGGTTAAAGGATCACCAATTTCTATTGGGAGATGCCTTGGGTGATTTTGACAAACAAAAACTTAGTGTTTTCAAATGATAAGGAAAATCTATTTTGAGCAAAGCAAGCCTAAGCTCCACTTAGCCAAATGCATATAGATGATAGTTACCACTATACTACCATAGTATCACTTGCCAATATAATTCAAATGTATTGACCCTTGTGGCTATAACTTATTATGTTGCTGGTTTGTTTGATGTTAGTGAAGTGTATTGATTAGGATTACAAGTCTACAACCAACATGATTGCCTGTGGCACTTTGAAGATGAAGGACCCCATGCTATAGTTATTTCTGCTGCATTGTAATGAGATAGCCAAATGAGCTATGTAAGATGTAATAAATTATTTTATTCCTAGTTATAAAGTTGTACTATGACCTTTGTTTCTTGATATTACATCTTAATTGTGGATGCTAGCTATTGATCCAGGGACTAGCATTATAAACACAGGGATCTCTACCTTATTAAAGGTTGGGTATGCCTACCGCACTCGAATCCTACTGTTACCGTTACTGTTACTATTGCTCCTGTTTCACTGTTGCTGTTACTACTGCTGTTGCTTTGCTGTTGCTATTACAAACTGTTGCTACTGATAAACTTCTGTGAGCAAGAACTATTTCCAGGTGTAGCTAAATTGACAACTCAGTTGTTAAGGCTTGCAAGTATTCTTTGGCTCCCCTTGTGTCGAATCAATAAATTGGGTAATACTACCCGCGAAGACTGTTGCAATTCCCTACACTTGTGGGTCATCAAGACTATTTTCTGGCGCTATTGACGGGGAGCATAGCTTTATTTGTAAGTTCACTTGGATCTATTATTGTTCACTGCTACTCCTTTCATCATGTGGAAGTCTCGTGATGGAAAGTTACCTATTTTACCATCCACTACAAGAAGAGGTACAGTCCTAAACACCTCTGTTGCTCTTGATTCATCGTCTGTTATAAGTAAGCTTGTCACACCATCATTACATACTCATGCTACACACACTGCTACTACTGCTGAATCTGAAACTGCTTTTGATACTCATGATGTTACTTCTAATGTGCTTTATGCGAGTGGTTCATTAGGTCCTTTTTTATATGCTACTATGGCTAGTATAGGAAATACCGAAACTCCTAGTGAATACACTGTTACACCTATTAGCTCACCTGAGTCTAGTGAGAGTTTTGATATTAATGATGGTTACATTGAGCTCACTGATGAATTTGTTGAAGAGTGCCGAAACACACATGGTGCTAGTGCTATTAAGAGTTTCCTTGCTAGACATACTATTATACCTAAGAAGTCTTATGATCCTAAGTTTGCCACCTCTCCCATAGATATTAAAGATAAAGATTATGATTTCTCTCTTGATTTATCTTATTTAGATATTATTGAGAAAGAACCTTTTTGTGGTACTGAAAACGAGAGTGCTGTGGCTCATATGAATGAGATTTCTACTATGAGTGCTTTGTTCTCTGATGATTTTAAGATGCGCAAGTACTTTGTTGCTAAGATCTTTCCTTTTTCACTAAAAGGAGAAGCTAGGGCTTGGTTTAATATATTACCTCCTGGTTCCATTGATAGCCCTGATTGCTTCTTTCTTCCATAAATATTTTCCTCCCAGTGCTAGACATGCTGCTTTGTAGAGACTTTTTGATTTTAAACACGAGGAAGAAGAGAAGTTGCCTGAGTCATGGAAAATATTCTGTTCCTTGATTCATGCATATCCTAGATGTCCATTACCTAAGAATGAGTTGCTTGATATTTATTATAATGTACTAACTGATGATTATAGGACCTACCTAGATAGCTTTGCTGATTGTGTTTTCAGGAAAAGGACTCCTACAGATGCTGAAGAATTAATGAACAAGATAAGCAAGAATTATGATGATTGGACTTCAACTGAGCTGAATACACCTGAGCCTATTACTCCTGAACCAACTGTTCCTGAACCAGTTCCACCACCAACAACAAAGAAGAGGGGAGTTATTGCATTGAATGATGAAGTGATGAAGGAAGCTAAAAAGTATCTAAAGGAGAAAGGTATTAGAGCTGAAGATGTGAAGAATCTACCTCCTATAGAAGAATTATGTAAGCTAATTCCCCACTCATCTACTATTGAAGTACATTCTCTCCAACACTTTGATGAAGGTGATATTCCTTATGGCAAGCCTCCTGATCAATGCTTAGAGGAACTTGACATTTTTATTGTTAAGCAAGGCCATTTTAATAAACAAGTTCAAAATCATTTATTGGAAAACTCTAGAGCTATCCATGAGTTGAAAGATATTGTAGAAAGAACTTCTAATGATATTAAAATGCTTTGTAAACACTTTCAAATGGTTCAAACCCTACTTGATCAACTTGCTAAAGTACAAAAGGATATGCTAGTTAATGCCCTAGGAGATAAACATGCTTATGGAATTAAAACTAGGAGTGGTGCAGCTACTCAAGATCCTTTATATCCTGAAGGACACCCTAAAAGAATAGAGCAGGATTCCCAACAAGGTGAGGATAGTGGTAGTCCTCGTAAGAGGAAGAAAAATAAACATAAGAAAGTTGAGGAACCACTTGAACCTGTTGTAGATCCTAATAGTATATCTGTCTCTGATGCTGAAACTGAGAGTGGTAATAATAATGAGTCTCCTGATAAGGAGGAAGTTGAGGAAGAACCTGAGAAACACACTAAGAACACTAGGTACACTAAGGAATATTTTATTGCTAATAAACATGGTAAAGAGAGAGAACCTTGGGTGCAGAAACCTATTCCTTTTCCAGGTAAGAAACACAAGTCAAAGGAGGAAGAACACTAAAACAAGTTTTGTGAGTGGATGAAACCTTTATTCTTACAAATTCCTTTGACTGATGCTATTAAATTGCCTCCTTATTCAAAGTATATGAAGGATATTGTCTCTAATAAAAGGAAGATTCCTAATGAGGAGATTTCTACTTTGCTTGCTAATTACTCCTTCAATGGTAAGGTTTCAAAGAAACTTGGTGATCCAGGTACACCAACAATTCCTTGCACCATTACAAATAATTATGTTAGAACTGCTTTATATGATTTGGGAGATGGAGTTAGTGTTATGCCTTTTACTCTCTATAAGAGACTCCAGCTAGAAAAGTTGATACCAACTAATATTTCTTTGCAAATGGCTGATAAGTCAACTACTATCCCTGTTGGTATATGTGAGGATGTTCCTGTTCAAGTTGCTCATAATTGCATGGTTTTAACTGATTTTGTTGTGCTTGAAATGCCTGAAGATGATAATATGTCTATTATTCTTGGGAGACCTTTTCTAAATACTCCAGGTGCTGTCATCAATTGTAATCAAGGAAAAGTAACATTCAATATTAATGACAAAGAGCACACTGTCTATTTTCCCAAGAAGGTTGTCAGAAGCTATTGCTTGAATTCTATTGAAAATATTGAAGGCATCAAGGTTGGAGAAATATATTGTCCCATTCCACAAGAAAATATTGAAACTATTATGATTGGGACCATTGCTATCAAGTATGAGGTAACATAATCACCTTGTGGAATGCAAAGTTTTGTTTCATATAAGATTGTTTTGGTAACAAGACTTGGTCAACCTTGTTAACAAAAGGATTTTAATGAACAAAATAATGCTTTCACTATGGTCATACTTGCTCACCTTTATTTTTCTCCTTTCCAAATCCTTGCTCTTCGTCGTGCCTAACTTAAAGGCGTTAAAGAAAAGTACTTGTTGGGAGATAACCCAAAAGTTTCCTTGAGTCTTGGAAGTTATTACTTCAGTAATGACCTCTCCTTATCCTTTTTGTTTGCTTTTTGTGCCAAGAATGACCTCTAATGAGAGGGAAGTAAGATTTGGGGAGTTGCTGTCCCGAAACAGATTTCTGTCCTCCACCATAAAAATTCGTGAGGAGTCTCTGTAAGTCGGATTGAGCTGAAAATTTACGAATAAATCCCCAAGTATGTTAGCTAACTTTAGTTAGATAACACTTTTTGATTTGAGCAATAGAAGGTCTTCGAAAAAATCGGTTTCTACCTACTGGTCTGTTTTGACAGATTTCTGCCATTATTTGCGTTTGCTTCTTATTGATTCCTTTTTGGGTTCTTTTTGGGAAATTGATATTTTTGAAGGATTGCTACAGTAGCTTTTGTTTTTAGTGAAAAGTCTTGCTATTCCAAAGCTTTGCCAGAGGTCTAATATCTTTTGAATAAACTAATGTTTCTAATGAAGATTATGTGAAGTTTTGTATGAAGGAAAAATTTCAGGTGTAGAGAGAGAGGATGATGTAATGAGATGAAGAATGGACAAAAGCGCAAGCTTGGGGGAAGCCACTTCGTGTCACCCCAAGAATTATTCAAGAGGTACAAGCGTCAAAGCTTGGGGGTGCCCAAGGCATCCCCTTCTTCATCAATAAAAATCTTAGGTCTTTCTGGACACTTCGTTTTTATTATTTCATGCACAGTTGTGTTGTTCTTGGAGCGTCTTAGTTTTTGTTTTTGGTTTTATTTTGCTTCGTTTGGTTTTGCATTGGTTGTCTTCTAAAAAAATCGAAAACACTAAAAATATTTGTTGTTCTTCTTTGGTTTTGTGAGTTCTTTGCAGGGTTCAGCCATCCTCAGTGGATTTTGGTTTCATGTTAATTATTCAAGTCACACAAATGAAGGGCAATAATGAAGATTAAGACAACTTGAGGTGTGGTAAGAGGCTGGTAACGAACTCTATTTGTTTCATTCCTGTACATATACTCATCATAGTGAGCATGCTTAGCCTGTTTGTGTAAGGTGTATGTCATTTTGGATGCTTAGTAGTTCTTGCTTGTCTACAATTAGCTCCAGCTTGCTAATAGTTTGTAGCATGTCATATGAATGTTTGCTTGCATTGTTTTATTTATACTTTGGTATGATATTGCGGTATCCTCCTCTGATTGTTCATGTGAATCGACTTGGCACATGCTCACGCATGCATATGACTAATCAATAGTCAGTAAGCCTCGATGATTTATTTTGCCTCAGAGTTCTTGTATCACTTTCATGCTATAGTTAGTACTGTTTTATTGCAAGCATGATTATGACAGCTATGCTCTCTCGTTTGTCGCTCCCTCTCTATTGCTAGCCTTCACTTGCACTGAGTACTTGCTCTACCTGTGCTTCCAACTCCCCAAAACCAATATTGCCAGCCTATTATATATGCCATACCTACCTATTAGCATTATTTGCTACTCCAGTGCATATTATATATGCCATGTTTTCTTCCAAAATAAAATGTTTGTCTGTTTTGAGAAAGTTAGTTAGTAAAGCACTCACGAACTTGATGACACACTTTAGTCCTTGCGCTTAATAATCTTGAACCATTGTGACTAGTCCATGAAAGTTATATGCTTGCTTACTATATACTAGGAGTCAGCAGAACCGTGCTGTCACGGAGAACGCTTTCAACACTTTTTTGGATAATTCTATCTAGTTGATACTTTGCTCTTTTATTTATGGATGTCGACGATGTGAAATAAAAGGGGAAGTTGTTAGTTCATGGAGTTTATACATTGTGTTAGATAAACGCCTGGGCCGCTAGCCTAATCCATGCTTAATCATGGTGGAAACTTGCAGCATCACTATAATGAGCATCTATGAAGCGTCCTCAATAAAAAGCTATGCATATGGTAAATAAAAAGATTGCTGAGATGCTCATTGTCTGCTTGCCTTGTCATTTTGGTCATGGGAAAGCTCCTGTACCATATGCAAGGGGTACCCTGTTGGCGGTTCTTGATGATATGCATGTATTTACAATGACACGAACTTTCAGGTGACCAAAGTTGAGTAGCATGCAGAGCGGCCCTCGTACTCAAGGGACTTGGGATTTCCAGTCTATGGTCTGTCAAGCATATGATTCAGAGTGGACCTCACTTTCACCTTAACCACATGAAGATGCCTATGATAGGGGCAATGAGAGCTCAAAGCTAATGAGTACCTTCCTTTCAGCATTAGGAAGCCTTTCAAACCTTCACAAAACCGTTTTCACAATTTTGTTGAGTCACCACTTATTCTATGAGCACCTTCTTGAGAGCATAGTTGTCATTCTTGTGTTTGTTCCAAAACCTGGTTAATTATGTCATGACTTTGATGCTCGTATCTCTGATATATTTACTTCTAGTTTTCATGTGAACTTCAGAGGTGCCTCAACATTTATATTGTGCTCTTCAAACAAAGGCAAGCGAGATACCGCTCTATCATACCTTATTGTGAGCATTGCAATGTTGCTTATGTTTATGTTTCATGCTACTTATTATTATTGAGTTGGTTTCTCTTCATAACTTGCAATGACTATTGAGTAGACTTAGTTGCATACTCCTTATTATGAATTGTCTAAGCATCTACTCCTGTGCTGAGAATATATACATCATATGAAGCAAAGTGTTCGTGAAAGTCCTTTTATTGCACTCAGTTTTCAACTGAATTGCTTGAGGACAAGCAATAAGCTAAGCTTGGGTGGGGGGGGGGGGTTGATACGTCCAAAACGTATGTACTTTCTCGAACACTTTGCTATTGTCTTTCCTCTATACTTGTGTGATTTGGATACAACTAACACAGACGAATGCTGTTTTCAGCAGAATTACCTTGGTGTCTTGTTTTTGTGCAGAAAATGAACTATCAGGAAAAATCCCGGAAAATATGCCAAAACTATTTCTCACCAGAAGATCCACGGAGTCAGAAGGGGAGACAGAGGGGAGGCCTGGGGGGCCAGACCCACCCCAGTCGCGGGCCCACTGACCCTGCGCCTGGGGGAGGTTTGGCCACCCCAGACAGCTTCTCGGCCTCCCTCCGCGTCTATAAGTTGCCTTCTGACCTAAAAACAAAGGGGGTTGATAGTTTTCCAGAAAGAGTTCCGCTCCGGCGCCGCCACCAGAAACCAAGATTCGGATCCAGAAACTCCGTTCCGGCACCCTGCCGGGACGGGGAATTTGGAGAGGATCATCGCCATCGTCATCACCAACGCATCTCCATCAACCACCGATGTTTCCCTCATCCATGAGTGAGTAATCCCCCACTATAGGCTTGGGGATGGTAGGGATTGGATGAGTTCTATCATGTAATCGAATAAGATCTATTAGGGGCATAATGCCTAGTATCTCTATTAGTGTTATTTGACTTTGTTGCAACTTGTTGTGCTTAATGCTTGTCACTAGGGCCCGAGTGCCATGATATCATATCCGAACTTATTATTGAATCATTATGATAGTATTGTTTATGATCTTATCTGCAAGTTATGTACACATATCATTATCCGGATCCAAAGGCCCCAAAGTGACAATAATTGGGACAACTGGAGGGGATGGCTGTGGTGTGATGATCACATGTGTTCATGGAGTGTTAATGCTTTGCTCCAGTGCTCTATTAAAAGGAGCACCTTAATTGCCAGTAGTTCCCTAGAGGCCTCACTGCCACGGGCTGGCTGGACAGAAGATGTTATGCAAGTTCTCATTGCGAGCACGTATGACAATATATGGAGCACATGCCTAGGATTGTTTAGTACTTGGATGATTATTATTATTTATCTGCAATGCCCTAGTTCTTTGAAGTTACATGTTTAGACTCGTCCATGCAACGCCCGTCCATCCATCCCTATGCCTACCGGACTCAAATCCTACTGTTAGCGTTACTGTTACTATTTCTCCTGTTTCACTGTTGCTGTTACTGCTGCTGTTGCTTTGCTATTGCTATTACAAACTATTGCTACTGATAAACTTCTGTGAGCAAGAACTCTTTCCAGGTGCAGCTGAACTGACAACTCAGTTGTTAAGGCTTGCAAGTATTCTTTGGCTCCCCTTGTGTCGAATCAATAAATTGGGTAATACTACGCGCGAAGACTGTTGCGATCCCCTTCACTTGTGGGTCATCAAGCATCCTTGAAAGTTTCAAGCCTAACTTAAAGGCATTAAAGAAAAGTACTTGTTGGGAGATAACCCAAGAGTTTTTTCGAGTCTTGGAAGTTATTACCTCAGTAATAACTGCTCCTTATCCTTTTTGTTTTGGTTTTTGTGTCAAGTCCAACTACTTTTGTGAAGTAGAGGAGTTGTGAAAAGTGGCTTTCCTGGGATAGATTTTTGTGCTGCATTGTAAAAGTTCGTGAGGAAGCTCAGTACTTCAGATGGAGCTGCATTTTTCTGAGCTTGTTCTCCAGGTTTTTACCCAACTTCCATTAGTTATGCACTTTTTGATTTGAGCAACAGAAGGTTTTCTAAAAATCAATCTTTACCTGCTGGTCTGTTTTGACAAATTTATGCCTTCATTTGCATTTGCTTCTTATAGGAGCTTTTGTGTTGAT
Organism: Avena sativa; assembly: GCA_916181665.1. Classification (NCBI taxonomy): domain Eukaryota; kingdom Viridiplantae; phylum Streptophyta; class Magnoliopsida; order Poales; family Poaceae; genus Avena; species Avena sativa. The sequence goes on along the minus strand of OV702283.1, from coordinate 356,038,221 downwards.
GGGTTTTTAGTTGAAGTGTGTACCCAATGGTTTATTGTTTTTTACTTACACTAATGTTGCCTTTGAAGTTTGTGTTTTGCCTTGTGAGAAAAGGAATTTCCAGGAGAAGGAGGAAAGGAGTCTGCAGAGTTCGTCTTTGAATAGGTAAAAGTGGTGAAAACAGAAGGTTCGTGAAAATCCAATCTTTTTATATTTTTGACGTTTTTAATACATAAGGAAGACTACGAGATGGAACAAAGGAGGAACCGGAGTCCGGGGTGAACAAACCCACCCGAGGCGCGGGCCCAGCCTAGCCGCGCATGGAGGGGGTGTGCCACCCTCGAACTCCGTCTCCGCCTCGTTTCCGTATCAGTACCTTCCTTATGCCTTGAAACTTCGTAATATATAACCCCTCGGGTTCCCCGAGGTTCGTGCATAGTGTTCTCATCATGTTTTCGTTTCGATCTGTTTCTGTCAGGAAATATTCTCAAGTTTAGAGCACCATGGCCTCCGCCAACGACAATGGCAAGAAGCCCGTGGAGGAGATAAAGTTGGAAGAACAAATCGTCATAGGGACAAGGGCAAGAAAACCTACTTTGTAGGGGCAATTAACATTGGGGATGCTTTTTCTCGTAACATGCAGGGAATCATAGCCTTCGGTCTAGACTTTAGATACTGCCCTGAGGCAGGGGAAGCCCTTCGAACCACTAACGAGTTTTGTGATAAGTACCGTGCTTCGAGGATGAAGGTGGATATGCTTTAAGAAGAGAATAACAGGCTTCGTAAGATGCTGGAAGATTTTCTGACCCGTGATAAGAGAACACCACCCCCGAAGGAGTAATTCATCATCAGGTTTGGCATCCCCTTGACTTGTTCCAAGCTTGGGGGAGTGCCGTGGTATCACCACCATTATCTTTGATCTTTTACATTTTTAGTGGATTCATATCTTTGGTAGAGAAGTTATCTTATAGTTTGGTTTGCATGTGGAAGTATCTCTCCTTTAGTTGATTCTCTATGTATCCCTTGGTGTGAGTGCCTTTATTGAATATTAATGATAAGTCTCATCTTTTTACTTTTTGCACTTCTTATTTTAGTTTGCAATCTCTATTATATGATGGATCTTGTTGATCAGTATTGACATCACTTTGGGAGCATCAAGTAACTCTAAATTGGTTTTGGCGAACCGAGTTCTGGTCAGTAGCATTACTTTGAAAGAGAAAAAGAGAAAACGCTTCCAGGTATTTTGTATCATTTGTTTTCTTTCTTGTTGTCTCATAAGCTTAGTATTCTTTATTTAAGATTCTTTTGTGTCTTCAAAGAAGATTGCATGTTTGGCTTTATCACTTGTATGTTTGCTTGTTTCTTTCAACTCTCTTGCTTGCTACCCAGCCTTGCTAGCCAAAAACCTGTTTTGAGAAGACATACTTCTCATGTTTCCAAACCCCTTTGAACCAAAAACATGTGCCATTTGTGTCCACCATATCTACCTAGTAGATTTTTTTCTATTCCTAGCAAATTATCAAGCTTCATCTACCTTTCAAATTAAAAAGTATTTTGTTATGTGAAAACTAGTTAGTAAAGCTCTCACGAACTTGATGGCACGCTTTATTTCTTGCCCCTAATAAACTTGAACCATTGTGCCATCGAAGTTGTATATGCTTGCATCTATACGTTGGAATTAGCAGAACTATGCTGTCACGGGGAACGTTTTCAACATTGCACTTGTACTCTGTACACAATTGATATCGTGCTCTTTTGTCTATGGATTTCAATCGTGTGAAATAAAGAGGGAACTTGTAAGTCCATGGAGTCTGTATTTTGTGTTAGAGAAACGCTTGGGCCGCTAGCCTAAGCCATGCCTAATCATGGTGGAAACTTGCAACATCACCATAGTGAGATATCTATGAAGCATCCTCAATAAAAAGCTATGCACATAGTAAATAAAAAGATTGCTGAGATGCTCATTGTCTGCTTGCCTTGTCATTTTGGTTATGGGAAAGCTCCTGTACCATGTGCAAGGGGTACCCCATTGGCGGTTCTCAATGATATGCAAATACTTACAATGACAAGAACTTACCGGTGACCAAAGTTTAATAGCATGAGGAGTGGCCCTCATATTCAAGGGACATGAGATTGCCAACTTATATTTCGTCAAGCATATACTCCATCTTTGTGCACTTTAACCTTAATCATCTCAAGATGCCTATGATAGGGGCAATGAGGTCTCAAAGCTAGGAAGTACCATAATCTTTTGGAAGCTCTTTATGACTTGTAATCCCTGCTTCCCTCTATAAAGGGACCTTTCTCCCACTTCCAAGTTGACTCAGTAAACCTATTTCCTCTCTATCTCCAGCAAGCATTTGAGTTGTTGTGTTTCAAGCATTCATATGGTGATTTATTCAATCATGTTCTTTATCTTCCTTGTTTGAACAAAACTCTTATCTATTGAGTATTACTTTGAAAGCCTTCACTTGTGAAAAACCTTTTTGAGCAAAGAGTGCTCCTATTTTGAAACTTCTACAAAAAGCTTGTTGTGAAACTGTTTGCCAGGTGTTCTCTGACCAAGAACAAGTTTGCCAATTCCAATTATGATTTATCTTTATGCATCTCTATTATGACTGCTGTACTTGGTTGCAAGCTAAGTTATATAATGGTGAGTTGCTTTCTTCTATGAGTTGTGCAATGGTAAGTGTGATGCTTCTTGTTCGCATTCTTTTATCAACACTTCACTCCATAAACCTGTGGACATGTTTACTGAGCTCAGTTTTCGCTTGGGGACAAGGGAAGGTCTAAGCTTGGGGGAGTTGATACGCCCAATTTGCATCACCTTTCTATATCATAATTTACCTCTATTCATTGATATTTGTCTTATTATGAGGTACTACTTATGGCTTTTCATCTGTTTATGCATGTTGGATGATTATTGGAGGATGACCTGCCGGAGTCTGGATTCTGATGGAAAAGAAGGCGTTTCGGTGCAATTTCGCGAAGATCAGAAAAATACCAGAAAAATATAGAAACATATTATTTTCTGTCACATCCCAAAATTTTCAAAATTTTGAAATGTCAAAAAATAATTAAACAAAAGAAGTAATTGTTGAAATTTAGGGTGAAAAGAAACTTTTTGTTTCTAAATGGAAACATTAAAACCCATCTTGAAATTTTTTTGAATAAAAGGGAATCCAACAAATTTCAATCAAGTGAAATGCATTCATCAATAATGTATCTTGAAATCTAAACACTTCGAAAAGTTAAACCAAAACCCTAAACCCTAATGGAATAAATCATTTCCAAGATCTCTCTAAGACTATGGATTTGATCCATATAAAAATTCAGCAACAAACATTTATAAATGATAAACAAAAATATTATAAAACCATAGAAATTGGTTTCATTTAATTTGGATCCATGGATAAAAACTTATGAATTTATTAAGATAAAAGGAAATAATTTCCAAAGCTAATAAAGCTCCTATCTAAAATCCATACCAAATTGTGAGCAAAATAATCCTAAAGGGATTTAAAAATATAAACAAATATTAAATAAAATTCCACAAACTGGAATCACCAATTTTGGATCTATAAATAAAAAGATATGGATTTTATAAGACAAAGAAAGAGATAAATAATTAAAGAATATTTAAAGCCAAATTAAATCTTGGCCAAATCCATAAACAAATAAAATGAAAGTTTATTTAATAATAGAAAGAAATAAAAGATTATTTAAATAAAATCATAAGGATTGAACAATATCCAATTTTATTTAAATAAAGACAATTTGCCTAAATAATAAATCCCAAGAAAATTATTTGGAAGATAATTTAAATCTTGAGTTAAATCCATAAGCAAATGAAATAAATATAAATCAAATAAAATAAAGGGATAAGGAATATTCAAATAAAATAATATGACATTAACCAAATTCTATTCTATTTGAATAAAGACAAAATCCCTAATAGAAATGATTAATTAAATCATGGGAAAATAATAAAGTGGAATTTCCCAAGGTGGATATAAAAGTTATTTAATTAACTTAAATGGAATAAAAGAATCATTTAAATAAAATTTATATGGAATTAAAACCATATGTGATTTTATTGGAATAAAGACAAATGCCCAATTTAAATGATTAATAAACCATATTAAAATATTCTAAATAATTCAAAATGAATTATTTAACATACTAATGAATAAATAAAACCTACTGAAAAAGGTTTGATGAAAATTAGAATTCAAATAAGAGTTTGAAATTATATTTAAAATCTTATTTGAATAAAGGCAAGTGCCTATTTTAAATAAATAATAAACCATAAATGAATGAAATAATTATTCTAAAATGGTCTTTAAAATACATGTTTAAACATAATAGAAACTTAATGAAAGTTTGGAAAAGTTTTGAATTAAAATATGTGTTTGAAACATTTGAATAAATTCAAAACAGAATAAAAGAAACAGAAAAAGAAAAAGAAACATGAAGGAAAAAATAGAGAAAACAACCCAGCCTAGAACCTGGCCCAGTCCGGCCCAACTAGCCCATTTCTTCTCTCCTCGCAGAAAACGGTTTGCGCCGCAGCACGCACCCGCACAGTCACTGACCAAAGGACCCCACCTTTTTTCCCTCTCCCTCGCTGACGCCCAGGTCCCACATGCCAGTCGTCTTCTCCACCCCCGCGACTCATTCTTCCCCTTCTCTCTCCCGTTTCTGCCGCAGATTTCTCTCTTCAATTCATATTAATGCCGCGATTAAAACACCATCAATCAGGCCCTAATTAAGAACCTGTCTCTCCTTCCGTTTCCCCCCATTCTCCCGCACACAATCGCCCCCAGGCTGCCTCGAATCGCGCTTGTGCCACCACTGCCTCCGACGAGCTCATCGTCGAATTCCGGCGATGCAGACCACCCCACTGCCCCCAGAGCAAACGAGACTGATCCCCAGCCTCCTGCGCACCTCCTAGCACCTTCCTCTCGCTCGTGTGTGCCCTGTAGCCTCGGCAACAACATCGACAGAACACCGCCACCGTCTGCTTCGATTCCGGTGACTTCTCCCCGTAAGCCCCGTCTTCCCCTCTCCCTCTCGTTGATACGCGCGTGATCACCGACCTCATGCGCATCTAACACAACCTTTGTCTTGTCTTAGCATGGTCCGTAACGTCGCCAACGACGACAACCCGAGCACACCGTCGCCAGAAGCTTCTCCGGCGAGGAATCGCCAGTGACTCCGAGTGCCCCCTGCCTTTCCGCGAGCATCTTGAGCTTCTCCACACCACTATGATCACTATGAGCTATTTCTCTCCCTCTCTCGTTTCCTATATCATTGGCAACGCCACCGCTAGAGCGCTCCGCCGTGCGCCACCGTCGTAGCGCCGCCCATCTGTGGTCGCCACCATTTGAGCCGTTTGATTTATTCTCTGACGGATGCGATAGATAACTTAACGAAGGGGTACGTAGCACTCTGAGATGCACGATTTACTTTAGAACCAACGCTCTGTAACGCTCAATCCAAACGAACCGGTATCAGCGAATAAGAATAAGACACGTGTCCAGCTTTTGTTTTAAATAGACAGAAACATTTCTATTAGATGTTTAAACTTGCAAAATTCATAACTTTTAATCTACACGTCCAAATTTTGCAAACTTTATATAAATGGAATTAGAAAAGAATACTTTCCAACTATGCCCTTTGTTTAGTGAATTGCTTCTGTAAAATTGGTTGTTTTTGTAGAAACATGTGTAGGTCTAATTTGAGTATAAAAATTATTCTAAAAATGTTTTTAGGGTAAAATCTTCTGAAAATGGTTTGTTTTCAACCTACTGACCATAAAAACCAACTTGTAGATTTAAAAGTATATTTTGTGCTGCTAAGGAATAAATATTTGAATAAAAGCATTTCTAGTTAAATAAAAATATTGATTATGTTTTTAAAATGCTTTTTGAGTAAAACCTTTTGAAAATGATTTGATTTAAACTACCTGACCCTAAAACACCAATTTTTGGGATTTAAAAGTATATTTGGTGAACCCTAGAAAATCATTACCTGGTTTAAAGGAATTTCCAACAAAATGAAATATTGCTTTGAATTAAAAATGGTTTTAGGGGTGAAACCTTTTGAAAAATATATTTGTCAAACACTAGAAATTATTACTTTGAGTTAAATCATTTCTAGCAAACCAAAATGATTTAAAGTGGCCATTTTTCACTAACTTGATATCAAATGGTTTTGGCACTTTTATAAATGACCAATAGGTGTTTTAAAATGTTTGTAGCCTATTAGAAACCACCTTTCAAAATAAAAGCATCTATTGCATGCTTGCATGCATTGTTTTTTTCTTTATTTTATGTGGTGAATTGTTTGAATGCTAGTTTGAATATTTGATTGCTTGATTGAATTGTAGTGAAATTTGTAGAGTGTGACCATTTCAAGATCAAGGAGTGAACTTATATTCTCTACCAAAAAGGCAAGTGGTGCTTGATACTTTTGTCCCATTATTTTCACTATGCATTAGTGATATTTCAAAGTAGGACTTGCATGGAAATTTTACTAAGTATGCTATGCCTTGGGAAATCCTAGTAGATGATGTCTTAGTAGAATTTTCCCTAAGTTAAGATTTCTACTACTATCATGCTTAGTTTAGCTAGTAGAAAACAAGGGTGGATTATATTCATGCTATGAAATATTTCTAAGTCAATGACTTGTGTTTTTGCTTAATAAAACAACTATGTGAATGAATCACCTGGGTGGAATGGTGAGAATGGTTTGTGTTGAGTGGTTACTCAGGGCCCATTTCAATGAACTACCCTGGTGTATCACACTTGTGGAATGCCACCCAGGAACAAAGAGATTTGAGATGTCAAATGTTGACAAGCTTCAAGTGTAGCCACATGGCATTATGGGCTCTGGCTGGATCATATAGGTTGCAATAACTTAGCCAGATGGACAGTTGGTGGTAGGGGATGATAGTTTTGGAGCGCGTCCATTTTGGTCTAAGGGAAGGCTTCTGAAAGATCTTGCCTCGATGCATGTCGATTCTTGTGGGGAAAGTGCACCACCTCTCTCGAGAGTAAAATCTAAGTACTTAGCCGTGTCCCCGGCAATGGACAATTTGATCATCAAGACATGGAAGCTATCAAGGATCTCCTCATCCCAATTTCTAAGTTAAAAACTTGTGGTTGAACAAGGGTTAAAGGATCTTCAATCAATGATTGGTAGATACCTTGGGTGATTTTGATAAACAGAAACTTAGTGTTTTCAAATGATAAGGAAAATCTATTTTGAGCAAAGCAAGCCTAAGATCCACTTAGCCAAATGCATATAGATGATAGTTACCACTATTCTACTATAGTATCACTTTACAATAAAATTCAAATGTATTTACCCTTGTGGCTATAACTTATTATGTTGCAGGTTTGTTTGATGTTAGTGAAGTGTGTTGATTAGGATTACAAGTCTACAACCAACATGATTGCATGTGGCACTTTGAAGATGAAGGACTCCATGCTATATAGTTATTTCTGCTGCATTATAATGAGATAGCCAAATGAGCTATGTAAGATAAAATGAATTATTTTATTCCTGGTTATAAAGTTGTATTATGACCTTTGTTTCTTGATATTACATCTTAACTATGGATGCTAGCTATTGATCCTGGGACTAGCATTGTAAACACAGGGATATCTACCTTATTAAAGGATGGGACCTCTACAAATGGTATCAGAGCACTGTGTTGCCTGTAGGATTGTAACCCTAGGATTGAACAAAACCCCTTAGAAAAAAGGAGTTGTATTTGTTCCAAAACTTATTTACAAACAATCTTGTAAACTCTTTCCTCAATCTTTTTGTTTTGAATCTACATCTCTTCTACTTTCAAACTTGAAGTACAAAGCCTCCAACATGAGCAAAGACTTCAACATGAGCAAAGGACTTCGCCAACTCAAATGACTTCAACTTCAACATCACCAATGACTTCAACTTTAGTTTCACCAAGGACTTCAACCTAGATATCACTAAGGACTACAAGTAATACTCAAGACTTGAAGACTAAGGAAAAACACTTAGGAGAAACCATCATCACCTTTGAAGCTTAGTGACCAAGATGCAAGAATTTTTCCAAAGATACAATGATCTCATTCATGAAGAAACAACCAAGAATAATGAAATGATCTCAAGAAAATCCCATAGTTGGACCACCATACTAGTGATTAGTTAAACCCACCAACTTATGTGGTGTAGCAAAAATATTTTGTTGCCTAAAAATTTGCTTAAACTTTGTTGTTTGATTGGAATGTTTGATTCTGATTGCTTGCACATTGCTTGTATGACTTGTAATATGTGAGGTTAGAATTATTCCTCTAGGAATCTTTGCCTATTCTAATCCCAATCCAACCCAAACAGATGACACCTCCAAGAGACTCCAACATCAAGAATGGTGACAACAACAACAAAGAGACGCACATGAGAGAACAAATTCTAGCAACTCAAGCCCAGTTGAATCAAGTGACAACTCAGTTTTTAGCCAACAACAATGAGTTAGACCCAACCATGCAAAAGTTTTTGGAAATCCAATCTCAATTGTTGCAAAGGATGACCAATCAAATGATCAACATGAGAGACAACCTTTCCCAAAGTGATTGTGACAACAATGATATCAAGGATCACTACAAGGAATTTGTTATTCTATGACCTTCTAATAGTGACCGTGAACAAAATCGTCATAGAGTTATGACGATTTTGCGTGAGATGGTTGTAAGCAGTTCAAGAGGGCCTATACCCTGGAAAATTACGACGATTTTTCTAAAAATCGTCATAGTTACTTTAGATTAAATCGTCATAATCTGATGGAAGCAACCTATGGTGTTACTTGTAGCTCACTATGACGATTTTAAATCGTCATATTTTCCAAATTAGCATAACTTGACATGAGTAGTTTGCCACATTAGCAATTGCGTCTATGTGGCGTGTCTATGTGTTAGTTTTTTACTATGTGGCCTATCCATGTGTTAATATTGGCTTATATGTTAATATTTAGTAGGATCGCCATTCACCACATCCCACCAACTCCGTAGTCCCCATTCTCTCCCACAGCCGCGTCGCCCTCTCCCGAAACCCTAGCGGCGCCCGAACCCTAGCGTGTGCCGAGCCAGATCCATCGCCAGCCACGCCTCCCTCCCTTCTCCACCATTCTCGCCCCCTCCCTATTTCTCCGCCACTCTCGGCCATGTCCCAAAACATATTCCTTTGCGCTGCCTCCCCATCCCTCTCAAAATCGAACCAGGCGTCCCCTGCCCCCCTTCGCGTGATGGCTCCAAAGCGCTGTGATCCAGGTAAACGCGTGCCCAATTCATGCCCTCTGCTATTCGATTCGATCTACTCCTTCGTGCCCCGTGACCAATTCGGTGGTTCTTTCGAGGGTCGCAGGAACGCGTCGACCTTCGATGAGATCTAGCTGCAGATCGATCTGCACCCCGGCGCCAAGCCGCCTCGGTTCCGTTCAGCGTCCCGCACCATCGAGCCGCCATGCCCAAGACAGAGGAGGACGGGTCTCCTTTGCAGCATGACCTGTCGCCGGTGCCGAAGCAGGTCGGCTGGAGGAGCACCGCCTGTAGGCTATGCGCGACCTAGAGATCGAGCACACGCAGGTCCTCGTCGACGTCACCGGCTCCGCCCCCACATATGCAGAAACCCCATACGCCGCTCTTGTTGGTGAGTTCTTTGTTGTTGCCTGAGCCCATGTGAAACGTGTTACGACCTCGTTATGCCACCATTTTCCATGTTTAATGATCACAATTTCTATCAAGTAGTTGACCTCAACCTCGCTTACAGCAAGGTCGGGCGTCTTGACCGCGCGATCCACATCTGGCGGTGTGCGAAGCTCCGCGCGCCAGGACCCAGCTGCATAGGCACAATACGGGAGTACGGGGTATGCGTAGTTCAAGTTGCTAGATGAAAGCTAGTTTCATGCAGAACTATCTTTCCACCTGCTAGATGAAAGCTAGTTTCTATTTACTGATGGAAACTGTTAGTTGCAGCTTTCTAGATGGAAGCTAATTTTTCTAATGTTACTTTTCCTATTTTTGCTGCTTCATGCCAATTTTCCTTGATGCAGCTTATTTTTCCCTGTAATGTATCCTGCTAGCTCAATGCTAGATGTAACCTGCTAGCTCTATGTTGCTAGTTCTACATAGAAGGAAAAATAAATAAACTTGAACTTTGTTTTCTAGAACCAGTTGTACTTACAGGTATCTGAAACTATGCTACTGGAGCATGTACTCAACTGCAACTAAAAACTTATACATAGGCATAGATGTTACTCTCAGATTTTCCATAAGTAAGCTCACTATTTGAGATAGAACTAGTATGGTTCAGCATGGTTAGCACCGACTCTCAGGTTTTTCCATAGAGATGCTTGTTTTCTGGCACGAGCACGGTGAGTTGTGTCTCACCAAGCGTACTTCCTGTTAGTTATCTTTTTCTGTTGTGTATGGGGCATGTTTTGATTCTAAATATAATGGTGGTGATTTGTTAGATGTAATCAAATAACTTCGGTGGGATATTCTAACACCATAGTCTGCTGTAATATATGATGGGGATGCATTTTTGTTACTGATATAAACGGGGTTTCGGTCTCTATGGTAACATCCCGAAACATGTACATCCTGCGCAAGGTAGAAGCTTCTACTTTTTTTGTACCATCCTAAACAACTGTAGATGGAACATAGGTAGAAAACTTTTTCCTTGTTCAGTTTTGGATAACATCATCCTTTTAGCACCATCCATACCATGTAACTTTGTTTCTCAATTAGTTTTCTCTACTTCTAATGCAATAAAAAATCTCTTTGATGAAACAATGTAACAAATTAAGATAAAAAACAAGGAAACTACTTTGGAACAAGCCAAGATTTCAGAACGGGGGCCTCAGAACGGTTGTTGGTGAGATGGAACTTATATAGGATAGTATCTCCTAAGAGCCTGGAGATGTAACCGCTATTCACCTTTGAACTGGGATTGGATAGGTGCCTCTTGTTTGGATGGAAATTTCTGTTGGAGATATGCCCTAGAGGCAATAATAAAAGCAGTTATTATTATATCTTTGTGTTTATGATAAATGTTTACATTCATGCTATAATAGTATTAACAGGAAACATTAATACTTGTGTGATTTGTAAACTAAATTAGAGTCCCTGGTAAAGCCTCTTTATAATACTAGCTTGTTGATTAATAGATGATCGTGGTTTGTCGATCATGAACATTGAGATGTTGTTAATAACAAGATCATATCATTAGGAGAATGGTATGATGGACATACTCCTATAGATAAGCATAGCATAAAGATCAAGTCATTTTAATAGTTCGTTTGCTATAAGCTTTCTGATACATAGTAACCTAATTCCTTCGACCATGAGATCATGCTAATCACCATCACCGGAAGGATGCTTTGATGACATCAAACACCACACCGTAACTGGGTGGCTATAAAGGTGGCATTGAGTGTTCGGAAAGTATGGGTTGAGGCACATGGATCAAGAGTGGGATTTGTCCATCCATATGACCGATAGATATACTCTGGGCCCTCTCGGTGGAATGTCATCCGATTGGCTTGCAACCATGTGACTGGTTCACAAGGGATCACATATCATAGGAACGAGAAAAGAGTACTTATCAGTAACGAGGTTGAACTAGGTATGCAGAGATACCGACGATCAAAACCTCGGATAAGTAAACTATCGTGAGACAAAGGGAAAATGGTATCGTATGTAAGTGGTTCATTCGATCACAAAGTAATCGTTGAAATATGTGGGAGCCATATGAATTTCCATATTCCTCTATTGGTTAGTGATCAGAGAAGTGTCTCGATCATGTCCGCATAATTCACGAACTGTAGGGAGACACACTTAAGGATTCGATGTTGTTCAGTAGATATGGATTGTTAGTAGGGATACCGAATGTTGTTAGGAGTCTCGGATGGGATTCGGGATATCACGAGGAGATCCGGAACGGTCCGGAGAATAAGATTCATATAAGGAAAGTCCTATTTCGGAGTTCGGGAAAGTTTCCGATGATTTCATCGGAGAGGTTCTAGAAGGGTCTAGAAGGTTCACCGGTTCCAAAGGAGAATGGTACATGAATGTGTCATGGGTATGTCGAATGATTGGAACATATCCAAGGTTACTTGGTGTTGGCATATGCGAGAGAGAAATAAAGCTCTAAATTGAAAGTCAAACGGAAGTTTGAAAAGTCAAACTCGAACAATAGTTTCCTAGTGGGAGAAGAAACAAGTCGTTCTCTCAATCCAACTTGGGTTTGGGTTTGGATTCAAACCCACCCCTCCCAAGGCTGCCCCCTCTCATAAATAGAGGGGGAGGGCTGCCCCAACACAACACACAAGTTCCAAGCCCTATCCACCTGAGCCCGCCGCCACCGCCGCCGGTCCGTCGTCGCCGCCCTAGCCGCTGCCGACACCTCCTCCTCCTCCCGGATTTCTAAACCCTAGATTTCTGGGAAACCCTAATCCACCATAACTCGCATCCGGCTTAGGCGAAGCCCTGCGTGATCTTCCCTCTACTTCCGACACCACGCCATCGTGCTGCCAGAATCACGAAGGGAGAACTACAACCTCCGCTGCCTGCTGGAACAAGGGAGAGGAAGGTCTTCATCGAGTACCGAACATGTGACCGACTGCGGAAGCGCTACCGGAACGCAGCGCCGGAAGGATCGTCTACGCGATCTTGAGATTGACAAGTGTACGACTACATCACCCACGAGAATCTTCTCTCGTTAACCGCTTTGGAATCTTCGAGGGTGAGTGCTTCTATCGACTCGTTGCTACAATCTAGTAGATAGATCTTGGCTTGTTTGTGTGCATGCGATAGAATTTTTTTATTTTCCATGCTATGAACCCCTACAGTGGTATCAGAGACGTGTCTATATGTACATCTGTTGCACGAGTAGAACACAATGGTCATTGTGGGCAGTGGTGCTTTTATTATCAATTGATTTTTGTGTACTTTGCATCTTGCGGTATGATGGGATGAAGCGGCCCGGGCTAACCTTACATGACATCGTTCATGAGACTTGCTCCACGCTCACCATGCAACTTGTATTGCATAAGTGGATTTGTGGGTGTCTGTCTCTCCCATCATAGTATAGATTCAATTTACAATGGGCACTTGATAGTTCAAGCATCAACGTTGTGGTTCTTGTTCGTAAGTTAGAACGACACTTATTGAAAGCCCCAAACCACGTAAAATATGCAAAGAAAATTAGAGGCGTCTAACTTTGTTTTCCAGGGGTGTGCTGTGATGTGATATGGCCATGATTGTGATTATATATGATGTATGCAATGTTCCTTATTGTAAGTTGGCAACCGGCAGGAGCCATATGGTTGTCCTTTAAATTCCGTTAAGACCCGCGTGTCTATTCAAAGTAGTTGTAATAGTTGAAGCTGGTGGAAGACAATCATGAAATGGCGCCATTGACCTTGATGCCATACCGGTGATGATGGAGATCATGTTCGTGCTTGAAGATGGAGATCGGAAGCACAAGAAGAAAGGCCATATCATATCACATATTATGAATTGCATGTGATGTTAATCCTTTATGCATCTTGTATTGCTTAGTTTGCGACGGCAGCATTATAAGATGATCCCTCAAGCATAAAAAATTTCAAGTTTTAAAGTGTTCATCCTTAGTAAGCACCGTTACTAAAGCTTGTTGTTTCGAAGCACCATGTGATGATCGGGTGTGTTAGATTCTGCGAGTGTATACAACGTGAGCAAACCAGATTTCCTCACGTGGAAGCTAAGGTTTGATCTTGACGAGCCTAGCATGTACAGACATGGTCTCGGAACACGGATCACCGAAAGGTAAAGCATGAGTCATATAGTAGATATGATGAACATGTTAATTGTTCGTCACTGAAGCTACATCAACTCTCGTGATGATCGGTTTTGATGTGGTGGATTTGGTTCGTGTGATCACTAAAAAAATATGAGGGATATTGTTTTGAGTGGGAGTTCACCTAGATTAATTTAACTATTAATTAGAATTCAATTTGTCATAAACTTAGTCTAAACTATTGCAAATATGTTGTAGATCAATGGCGGCCCCTACCATCAATTTTAATGCGTTCCTAGAGAAAGAAAAGTTGAAAAAACAATGGAAGCAACTTCGCGGATTAGTTCCGCAATTTGAGGATTGTCCTCAATGCTGGTAATTTGACCTATGTGCTGGATGCACCGCTGGGTGACCCGCCTGCAGCTACTGCTACCGATGAAGTAAAGAATGTTTACCTCACTCGGAAGAATCAATACTCCACAGTTCGGTGTGCTATCTTGTATGGTTTGGAATCGGAGCTTCAGAGAAGGTTTGAGAACCTTGACCCACATGATATTGTCCGTGAACTCAAAATGATATTTGAGGCTCATGCGGCAGTTGAGAGTTATGAGGCTTCTGAAAAGTTCTTTAACTACAAGATGGAAGAGGGCAGCTCCGTCAGTGAGCACGTGCTTAAGATGTCTGGGCACGCAAATAAACTCCAAAGTTTGGGTATAGTGATTCCTAATTCTTTGGGGATTCACCGTGCCCTCCAATCACTACCACCAAGTTACAAGAACTTTGTGATGAACTACAATATGCAAAACATGGACAAGACATTGCCAGAACTCTTCTCCATGTTGAAATCTACAGAAGTGGAGATCAAGAAAGAGCACCAAGTGTTGTTGGTCAATAAGACCACCAAATTCAAGAAGCAAGGCAAGTCTAAGAAAAAGGGAAACTTCTACAAGGGCGGTAAGAAAGTTGCCGTGCCGGCGAAGAAGACCAAGGCTGGGCCTAAGCCTGATACTAAGTGCTTTTACTGCAAGGGAGAAGGTCACTGGAAGCAGAATTGCCCAAAGTACTTGGCGGATTTGAAGAGCGGCAACATAAAAAAGAAAGGTATATCCAATATACATGTTATTGATGTGTATCTCACTAGTACTCGTAGTAGTGCCTGGGTATTTGATACTGGTTCGGTTGCTCATATTTGTAACTCGAAACAGGTACTGCAGAATAAACGGAAGCTAGCGAAGAACGAGGTGACGATGCGCGTAGGAAATGGAACAAAGGTTGATGTGATCACGGTCGGCACGCTACCTCTTCATCTACCATCGGGATTAGTTTTATACTTAAATAATTGTTATTTGGTGCCTGCGTTGAGCATGAACATTATATATGGATCATGTTTATTGCGAGACGGTTACTTGTTTAAGTCCGAGAATAATGGTTGTTCAATTTATATGAGTAATATGTTTTATGCACATGCACCTTTGATATATGGTCTATTCTTATTGAATCTCGATTGTGGAAATACACACATTAATAACATTGAAGCTAAACGTTTGAAATTGAGCGATAACTCGACCTATATGTGGCACTATCGTCTTGGTCATATTGGAGTGAAGCGTATGAAGAAAATCCATTCCGATGGACTTCTTGAATCACTTGATTTCGAATCACTTGAAAGATGCGAAGCATGTCTGATGGGTAAAATGACTAAGACTCCATTTTTTGGTATGATGGAGCAATCTACGGACTTATTGGAAATCATACATACCGATGTGTGTGGTCCAATGAGTGTAGCATCTCGCGGTGGTTATCATTATGTTCTTACCTTCACGGATGACTTGAGTAGATATGGGTATATCTATTTCATGAAACATAAGTCCGAAACTTTCGAGAAGTTTAAGGAATTTCAAAGTGAGGTAGAGAATCAACGTAATAAGAAGATTAAATTTCTGCGATTTGATCGTGGAGGTGAATATCTAAGTTACGAGTTTGGCGAGCATTTGAAGAAATACGGAATACTTTCACAATTGACACCGCCGGGAACACCACAGCGTAATGGTGTGTCCGAACGTCGTAATCGAACTCTCTTAGATATGGTTCGTTCTATGATGTCACTTACAGATTTACCGCTATCGTTTTGGGGTTATGCATTAGAAACAGCCGCATTCACTTTAAATAGGCACCATCTAAATCCGTTGAAACGACACCGTATGAATTATGGTTTGGAAAGAAACCTAAATTGTCGTTCCTTAAAGTTTGGGGTTGCGAAGCTTATGTAAAGAAGTTACTGCCGGACAAGCTTGAACCCAAAGCGGAAAAATGCGTCTTCATAGGATACCCGAAGGAAACTATTGGGTATACCTTCTATCATAGATCCGAGGGCAAAATCTTTGTTGCCAAGAATGGATCCTTTCTAGAGAAGGAATTTCTCTTGAAAGAAGTGACTGGAAGGAAAGTAGAACTCGATGAGGTTGTTGAACCTTCTCTCGAACTTGCGAGTAGCGCAGCACCGGAAGTAGTTCCTGTGGCTCCTACACCAATAAGAGAGGAAGCTAATGATGTTGATCATGAAATTTCGATTGAATTTACTACGGAACCTCGCAGGTCAATGAAAACTCGTACCACTCCTGATTGGTATGATCCCGTTATGAGTGTCATGTTGGTGGATAACACCGATGACCCTGCGACATATGAGGAAGCAATGATGATCCCAGATTCCAATAAATGGCAAGAAGCCATGAAATCCGAGATTAGATCCATGTACGAAAACCAAGTATGGACTTTGGTGGACTTACCGGATGGCCGGAAGGCTGTCAAGAACAAATGGATTTTCAAGAAGAAAATAGATGCTGATGGTAATGTTACTGTCTATAAAGCTCGACTTGTCGCAAAAGAGTTTCGAAAAATTCAAGGAGTTGACTACGATGAGACTTTCTCACCAGTAGCGAAGCTAAAGTCTGTAAGGATTATGTTAGCAATCGCTGCAAATTATGATTATGAGATATGGTAGATGGATGTCAAAACGGCGTTCCTCAATGGAGACATTGATGAAGAGTTGTATATGATGCAACCCAAAGGTTTTGTCGATCCTAAAGATGCTAACAAGGTATGCAAACTTCAACGGTCCATGTATGGATTGAAGCAAGCATCCCGAAGTTGGAATCAACGTTTTGATAAGGTAATCAAAAGCTTTGGTTTTATACAAACTTATGGAGAAGCTTGTATTTACAAGAAAGTGAGTGGGAGCTCTGTAGCATTCTTAATACTATATGTAGATGACATATTGTTGATTGGGAATGATGTAGACCTTCTTAATAGTGTCAAGGATTATTTGAATAATAGTTTTTCAATGAAAGATCTTGGCGAAGCACCTTGCATATTAGGCATAAAGATTTATAGAGATAGATCGAGACGCCTAATATCATTGTCACAAAGTACATATTTGGACAAAGTTCTAAAGAGGTTTGGAGTGGAAGATAGCAAGAAAGGGTTCTTGCCCATGTTTCCCAATACGACCTTGAGTAAAACTCAAAGTCCTGCAACGGCAGAAGATAGAGAAAGGATGAGTAAGACTCCCTATGCCTTAGCCATAGGATCTCTTATGTATGCCATGCTATATACTAGACCCGACATTGCATATGCTGTTAGTTTGACTAGCAGATATCAAAGTGATCCAGGAGTGGATCATTGGACAGCGGTCAAAAACATCCTTAAGTACTTGAGAAGAACTAAGGATATGGTTCTTTCTTATGGAGGTGATGAACAACTCGTTGTTAATGGTTACACCGATGCTAGTTGGAACACCGATCCGGATGATTCTAAATCTCAATCTGGATACGTATTTACTTTGAATGGTGCAGCAGTTAGCTGGAGGAGTGCAAAGCAAAGCGTTGTGGCGATATCTTCAACTGAATCGGAATACATAGCTTCTTCAGAGTCTTCACAAGAGGCGATATGGATGAAGGAGTTCATTACAGAGCTCGGTGTGGTTCCAAGTGCGCTGGACCCAATGTCTAGCTACTGTGATGACATGGGCGCCATAGCCAATGTGCAAGAACCAAGGTCACACAAGAAGCTGAAGCACATCAAGCTACATTTTCACGCTATTCGAGAACATGTCCAAGATGGTGACATAAAGATTTGCAAAGTACACACAAATCTGAATGTGGCGGATCCGTTGACTAAACCTCTCCCGAGGGCAAAACATGACCAGCACCAAACCGCCATGGGTGTTCGGTATATTACCATGTAATCTAGATTAGTTGACTCTAGTGCAAGTGGGAGACTGTTGGAGATATGCCCTAGAGGCAATAATAAAAGCATTTATTATTATATCTTTGTGTTTATGATAAATGTTTACATTCATGCTATAATAGTATTAATAGGAAACATTAATACTCGTGTGATTTGTAAACTAAATTAGAGTCCCTGGTATAGCCTCTTTATAATACTAGCTTGTTGATTAATAGATGATCGTGGTTTCTCGATCATGAACATTGAGATGTTGTTAATAACAAGATCATATCATTAGGAGAATGGTATGATGGACATACTCCTATAGATAAGCATAGCATAAAGAACAAGTCATTTTAATAGTTCGTTTGCTATAAGCTTTCTGATACATAGTAACCTAATTCCTTCGACCATGAGATCATGCTAATCACCATCACCGGAAGCATGCTTTGATGACATCAAACACCACACCGTAACTGGGTGGCTATAAAGGTGGAATTGAGTGTTCGGAAAGTATGGGTTGAGGCACTGTCAACACCCGGATTTTTAATCCCAGATGCCTGTTATGCGATACATCGCAATCCCAGGATTACCATTTTTGCGAGACATAACAGAATTGGATACCACAGTACATCATCCATTACAAACCGTACATAAGTTCTTACACAAATAG
The DNA here is from genome assembly GCA_916181665.1 of Avena sativa. NCBI lineage: Eukaryota > Viridiplantae > Streptophyta > Magnoliopsida > Poales > Poaceae > Avena > Avena sativa. The sequence continues at coordinate 356,019,518 of OV702283.1, read as the reverse complement.
GGATCTCATGATCCAGTTCTTAATACAACTCAAGCAGCTGAATACATAATAATAACGGTAGCATAGGCGAAGCTCCATCTTCGGGGTCACACGCAATGTTGACGATGGGAGATGATCCTAGTTGTCGTAACCTTCCTGGGGTCCATCCTCCAAGTACTCCTCTTCATAGTATGGCCACGGGAATAGCCAGGGACAAAGCCATGAGTACTCTTTAAGTACTCGCAAACTAATACTAACAAGTGAAAGGGGTTTTTGGTAATAGGACACTAGGCTCTAGGGTTGTTTTGCAAGAAGCCAGATTTATCTCTACTAAGTTTAGAAGCAACGAATTCTAGTTGAAATTTTATAACACCTAAGTGGGAACTTGTATTTCATATCACAACCCTGTTGTGGTCAAGTCAAAGTCTCAGTTCATTTCTCAAGTCATTTTAAAAAGTCTGACGGGGGAACAGTATGGCCACTCCAACTGTCCATAACCGTGGACGCGGCTATTCGAATAGTTTGACACTCTGCAGAGATTGTACACTTTCACCACAACATTCGATACATCCGTCAGGAATAAGTCCCGAATTCACCATACTCAGTATGCGGATAATCAATCCTAACCTTTCAATTACACGCCCTAGTATAAGCACCTCTCCTGTGAGTTTGGCCTCCCAACCATGACCAACTATCATCTTGGGTACTGCACAGGTGGACAATCTTCATAAGGTAGCCTCAGCTCAGACCTTGGCCATGAGGGAACTAATACGAAGGTATATAAGTTTCCAGTCAAGCCCTACCCAATCTTCGGGTATTGTGGTTGTACGGTAAAATTGGAATGGTATCGCATCCAGACAACCATCAGTTTTATAAAGGGCTAAGGCTCATGCCTCATCATTTTCATCACCAAAATCATCAAGTGTTCTGAAACACATGTCCAAAACATTTCAATAGAATGATCCATCATTCCAAGGTTTTCATAACCATTTTCACCAAGTATTCCCATCTAAAGTTGGTCAAGTTTTATGCTTAGCACTAGCATCTACAAGTGGGGGTAAGCACTAATGAGGGGTGGTACACTAGTGGGGTTTGACTAAGTTTAATATCATGCCTTAGGATGACATCAAGATTGTCTAACTTAGGCCAAATTTTATGCTCTTTATGCAACCTTCATTTATCCTTCTAGAATCTACAATTCACTTAAGTAAACTCTAAGTAATAGCTTTGATAAATAAATAAGGTATAAAGCTTACAAGTAAAACTAGGATTGGTTTATCCAGGGGTTATGATCATATATGCTTAAGGCATATAGTGGGCATGGTAGCAAGCAGGTATTAGCTTGCACATTCAACTAGTAGCATTAGGCTTTGCCAAAGTAGAGTATCTTACAAGGGTTAGCTTGCATTGGTCAACTTGATTAGTAAAGCTTGCAAGTATTGGCTTGCACAATATCAGTATAATCTTGCATTAGTAGGGTCTTGCAAGTGTTAGCTTGCACATTCAACTGGTAGTATTAGGCTTGCCTTGTGCAGAGCAGTGGTTGAAGTTCTCCTCGGCTTCTTTTTCGTAGAATCCTCCTTCCTCCTCGTATCCTTGGTTGGTACTAGCGTCTATAAATAAATACGATGTACACAATCACCAAACTATACTTAACTACTTACAATCATCACACAAAAGGGTCCTAGAGATGATCTAGCATCATCACTAACATTACAAGGTTAAAGCTTGGTTTAATTCCTTTTATTTTTAGAAAAGTAATTTCTACCCATTGAAAAACTACTTAAGATTTAATATTCTCCAAACCAAACATGGGATCATGTTGACACATGTCATCACCACATATTTTAGTCCATGGGAATATGATTTAAAGTGGTGTCAAAATTTAATAAGGTTTTACCATTTTATTTTAATTAAATAAAGTGACTAGAAATGCCTATGTGGGATTCTTTTACTACTTGAACATTATTTCTGTAAGTAAACCTATATATTTTTATATATTCTGAAAGGTATGGTTGAATGTGTTTTTTGAGAGTTGGAATAAACTCAACAGCTATTATGGTCTTAATTTGAAAAATGTTTGAATGCAGAAAAGGTTTTGCCCTGTTATTTTTACCAAGGATGATCTACAGATCCAAATGACTTGAATCCAACGGGCTTGGATTCAGCACTTCCAGACCTTTCTAACAAAATTAGTTTCATTCAATTTGGTGAAATGAGTCGACCTTGGTTGATTTTTGAAACTAGGTACAGAAGTGTGTTTGAAATAAAATGGAAAAGGTTAAATTCAAATAGCTGGGCTGCGCGGGAAGTGATACTAGGCCGGCCTGCTAAGCATAGCGCTTACGCGAGCTGGTTAAGTGGTTGTCCCCACGCGTCAGTGAGACGAGGGGGTGCGAAGCGGTATGGGGCGATGTGGTGCGTTCGATCTGGTTCTAATCCAACGGCTGAGAGTCATCATCGACGTTGGGAAACGCCGGCGAGACAGAAACCTAACGCGGCAGGTGAGGGTCGTTGGGGCTCACCGGGGCTCAGGCTAGGGTCGACGAGGCGGGCACGACGAAGTCGACGACGACGAACTCAGGGGTGGTCGTGGCAGCTCCTGGGGTGGACGAAATCGACGGCGCCCTTCTTCTCCAGAGGCGGCCTGCTCCGGCGCAATTCCGGCGATGCGCTGCTTGCCTTGCTCCGGGACTGAGGTGGGGTGGTTCTGGGTGAGAGAGGAGTTGAATGGTGTGAAGAATTCGAGCGGGGGAGGCCTCTATTTATAGTCGCGACGGTGAGACTGAACGACATGGGCAGGCGACGATGGCGACGTGGCTTCGGTCGAGGGTGGCGCTCTGGCGCACGCTCGGCATGGTTGCTGGCGAGCTGGGCGCGGTTCGTGCATGTGGTCTAGTGGCTGGCAACGTTCAAGCGCTGGACAGGGAGTGGCGGTGGACGGTGGGCTGCCTCCCAAACATGCTGGCTAGGCTTGTTTCTCCTCCTAGCTTGCTGTCGACATGGGGGTGACATGGTTGGCTTCGGCTGTTCACCATTGATGACAATGCCAAGCTCACAGTGGTGCTAGTGATTAGTTAAGTTCGTTAGATGATCTACTAAGGCTAGTTGTGTCTAGAGAGGGAACAAGTTAGGCTCAATTCACTGCTCAAAACAGTGTTTGGATTTTGTTTGATTTGTGTCTGCAATGTGTTTGATGAAATGGCCGCAAGAATTCCAAGTTTTGAATTTTGAAAAGATTTTTGGTGGGTGTGCTAGGTTGGTGCTGGTGAGTCTGCAGATGGTTGGGTTTTGAAATTTGAGCTTGTTTGAGTGGTTTTTGAAAAAGTGGGATCTTCTCATATGATAAAGATTCAATTTTGAATTGCCATTTAAACTATGCATTTGAAAGTTTCTGGATGATCACAAAGTGGGCCTTGATACTTTGTTATGAGTACAATCAAGGGGTGCAAAGATCCAGAAAAGTTTCTGTTAAGTTCTGAAAGTTTGGGACAGCCAAAGTAGGCATGGGAGTTAAATTGGTCAAAATGACCATTCACTCATTTAGCTTTATTTTGATTTATTTGTCTTTGAGAAAACTTTTGGGAATTGTTTAAATGATGTTTATTTCACTTAAGCATGCATTTACAATCAAAGGAACAAATAAACAAGGCAATTCAAAAGAATTCAAAATGGGATGCATACACACATGCATGCTTTCATATTTTTATTTAGCAACATTTTTGTTAACCCTAAATTTGATGATTAGAGTTTGATGATCCAAGTTTAGTATTTTTGGGATGTTACAAACCTTCCCCCCTTAAACAAAATCTCGTCCCGAGATTTGAAAAAGGGCAAAAAGGATTACCTAGGATTTGAAGAGATCGGGAAACTCTGTCCTGATGTGATCTTCGCGCTCCCAGGTAGCTTCCTCTTCGGTGTGGTTGCTCCACTAAATCTTGAGAAACTTGATGCTTCGTGTTCGGGTAGTTCTGAAAGCTTCTTCCAAAATACGGATGGGTACTTCGGGATAGGTCAGGTCATCGTTGATCTCTATGGTCCGGTGGTCGATATTCTTGAACACTTCGGTCTTCTCGGGAACTTCGAGACACTTGAGAAGTAACGAGATATGGAACACATTGTGTACTACTGACATCTCTTCGGGTAGTTCTAATTGATACGACACTTCTCCTCGACGGTTCAAAATCTTGAAGGGTCCGATATATCAGGGGGCTAACTTTCCTTTCAGTTGGAAACGCTGCATTCCCTTCAATGGCGACACTTTCAGATATACAAAATCTCCTATGTTGAAGGCGAGGTCTCTACGTCTCTTTTCGGCGTAACTCTTTTGTATGGATTGGGCGGTCTTGAGGTGCTCACGAATCTTGTGAACCTTCTCTTCTGCTTCTCGTAGGATATCGGGTCCAAAAATCTGACTCTCTCCTACTTCCGACCAGTTCAAAGGGGTGCGACACTTCCTTCTGTACATGAATTCAAATGGGGCCATTTGCAAACTGGCTTGATAACTGTTATTGTATGAAAATTCTGCAAACGGCAGACAGTCTTCCCACTTAGATCCGTATTCTAACACACATGCTCTCAGCATATCTTCGAGTATTTGATTTACTCGCTCCGTTTGTCCATCGGTCTGAGGGTGATACGCGGTGCTGAAATCTAGGCGGGTTCCTAAACCTTCTTGAACTTTTTTCCAGAATCTCGAGGTAAACTGAGTTCCTTGATCCGATACGATGTTCTTGGGGACTCCGTGAAAACTAACTATTCTAGCGATGTACAACCCCGTTAGCTTCGAACTCTGATATGTGGTCTTGATGGGCAAGAAATGGGCGACTTTGGACAATCTGTCCACTATGACCCAGATAGAGTAATTTCCCCTACTAGAAGTAGGCAGTCCAGTGATAAAGTCCATTCCAACGGAATCCCATTTCCATTCCGGAATCTGCAATGGTTGCAACAATCCAGCGGGTCTCTGATGTCCTTCCTTGACTCGCTGACATATATCACACTTGGCGATATAGCTTCCGATTTCTCTCTTCATCTTATGCCACCAAAATTGCTCTTTTAAATCTTGATACATCTTAGTTCCTCCGGGATGGATAGAATAAAGAGTATCATGAGCCTCCTTCAGAATAACTTCTTTCAAATCAGAATCTGATGGTACACAAAGGCGTCCATTGTACCACAGAACTCCTTCTTCGTCTTCGGTGAATCTGGGTACTTTGCCTATACCGATACGACGCTTGATTCCGATACTAGCATTTCCCTTCTGCGATTCTTTAATCTGACTGACGAAAGTGGGTTGAAGTTCTATGCTAGCCAAAAATCCTTCACTCACTAATTCCATTCGAAAATCTTCCATCTCTTTGTGCAGGCTTGGTTGCTCCTTCAAAATCATGGAGTTCAAGCGGCACGGCAATCTGCTAAGGGCATCGGCTACCACGTTGGCTTTACCAGGGTGATAGTGAATGTCCAGGTCATAATCCTTGATTAGCTCAATCCATCTTATCTGTCTCATATTCAGCTCCTTCTGAGTGAATATATACATCAGACTCTTGTGATCCGTATAGATCTCACAACGGTTTCCCATCAGGTAATGTCTCCATGTCTTCAGGGCTAGAACTACGGCTGCGAGTTCGAGGTCATGGGTTGGGTAATTTTGCTCATGTTGCTTCAGTTGTCGAGATAGATAAGATATAACTTTGCCTTCTTGCATTAGCACACATCCTAGACCGATCTTGGATGCATCACAATACACATCGAAGGGCTTCGTGATATCCGGCATGATCAAGATTGGGGCTGAAATCAATCTCCTCTTGAGTTCCTGAAAACTCGCTTCACATTTGTCGGTCCATTCAAACTTCTTGTCCTTCTTCAGCAATTGTGTCATGGGTCTGGCGATACTCGAGAATCCTTCTACGAATTTGCGCTAATATCCCGCCAATCCGAGAAATGCACGGACTTGGGTTTGAGTGGTTAGGGCTTTCCAATCTTCTACATCTTTCACTTTGGCAGGATCAACGGCAATTCCTCTGGCTGATACAATGTGACCAAGGAATCCTACCTCCTGTAACCAGAATTCACATTTGCTAAACTTTGCATACAGCTGATGCTCTCTAAGGGTTCCAAGAATGGTACTTAGGTGTACCTCATGTTCTTCTTCTGATTTGGAGTAAATCAGAATGTCATCGATGAAAACAACGATAAACTTATCCAGGAAGTCCATAAAAATCTTATTCATGAGATTCATGAAATAAGCGGGGGCATTGGTTAGTCCAAAAGACATGACTGTATACTCATACAATCCATATCTGGTGGTAAAGGCAGTCTTTGGAATATCCTCTGCACGAATCTTAAGTTGATGATAGCCAGTCCTAAGATCAATCTTAGAAAACACTTTGGCACCGGTCAACTGATCAAACAAATCTTCTATCTTGGGCAAGGGGTATTTGTTCTTGATAGTGACATCATTCAATTTCCGATAATCCATACACAAACGTTTACCTCCATCCTTCTTGTCCACAAACAAGACAGGTGACCTCCATGGTGACGCACTTGGTTGAATCAATCCAATTTCTAGCATGGCATCCAGTTGCTTCTTCAGTTCTACTAGCTCAGACGGGTTCATACTATAGGGTCTCTGGGCTATGGGTCCGGTTCCGGGGATTAGTTCGATGATAAACTTGATATCCCGATCTGGGGGCATACCAGGCAAAACATCTGGGAATACATTGGGGTATTCACAGACTATCCGGACTTGGTCAATGGTAGGTTGGGCTATACTCTTGTTACACTTGAATTAGCGAGGTAAGGTTTCAGATATATGCTCGACTGATATTCCGACTGTACTGGTCATGGTTATGGCTTTCTTGGCACAGTCAATCAATCCTTTATGTTTGGACATCCAATCCATTCCTAGTACTACTTCCAAACCTTTACTTCCGAGTACTATCAGATTAGCATAAAAATCTATGCCATGGATTCGGATAGGGACGGCTTTCCAAATTTGCCTAGCCTTGGTGGTTGATCCGGGAATTTGAACAATCATGACATGCTTCAGTTTGGTTGGTTGAATTTTACTGGTGCATGCAAATTCTTCGGTGACAAATGAATGCGATGCACCAGAATCAAACAACACTCTTGCAAGTACTGAATTAACAGAAAACATACGCAGCACAACGTCTGGCGCTTCCTGAGCTTCTTCAGCATGCATGAGGAAAAGACGGCCATTGCGGTTGAGCGAATTCCCTGGGGCAAATCTTCTTCCGGGCTGAACACGACGCTGTTGTTGAGTTGGGACATTGGTATTGGGTGCTGCGGCATTCTTCTTATTGGGGCACTCGTTGGAATAGTGGCCTTTATTTCCACAGTCATAACAAGTCACTTGCGACTTGTCCTTTGCTGCTACAGGCACAACATTGCTTCCAGTCCTCGGGGCAGTGTTGGTGTTGGCGGTAGCATTGTTGTTGTTGAACTTGGGTGGGGCATGGTTGAAATTGCTAGAGTTGCCGGGATTGTTGTGATTTCCTCCGGGCCTAGGGTTTCCACGGTTGGGATAGGTCGGACGGTTCATCGGGGGTCTGTTGGTTCTTGGGGCAAATCCGGGAGATGGGTTAGGGCGATACTTCGGGGTCTGATGGGTTCCTGGCTGATGCATCATACGACGCTTGCGGTTCTCATTGGATTGGTTGATCTTTCCTTCCATTTGGATGGCAGAGTCAACAAGGGCTTCAATATCAGCAAAGGGGATATTGACTAACACTATCTGCATCTCATCATGCAGACCATTTAGGAATCTTTCTATCTTCTTGGCTTCGGTGTCAATCTCATCCGGGGCATACCTAGCTAGCGACAAGAATTTGTCACGGTATTCCACTACAGTCATCCTTCCTTGCTTTAGCTCTCTGAACTCGTCTCTCATTCGCTTGATCAAACCCGGTGGCACATGGGTTCTGCTAAACTTGACCTTGAATTCCTCCCAGGTCATCATCTGGCCTCCGGTCATTGCGCGAACACTGTTCCACCATGCCCTGGCATCTCCGGCTAGATAGTGGGTGGCGAACAGAACTTTCTCGTTGGTTCCACTCCAGCGACTTCTAGGTTATTTTCCATGGTCTGTAGCCAATCATCGGCGTCTAGGGGTTCTTCTGACTTAGTGAAAACAGGTGGGTTGGTATTCTGGAAATTCTTGAGCTTAGATACATGGTTGTCCTGATTTCCGTGGCCTTGGTTGTTGTGGGCAAGCTGGGCTATCTGTTGCAGTGTGGCTAGGTTGGCTTGACGTTCCGCTCTTTCAGCTTCACGGTCAGAAGTCAACATTTGCAGAATCTGCAACATCGGGTCTGGGGATGAACCACTTCCTCCACGTGGCATCTAAAGATTGAGATAGATCATGAGAAAAGAGGGAAGTTTCTAAGGTTTTGGGTCTTTAAAAAGTTTTTAAAGTTTGACTCAGATTTTTCTAGCAACTTGCTTTTTCATTCATTCATTCATTCATTCATTCATTCATTCATTCATTCATAGCACACGATACAACACACACCACAACAAAGAAGAACATATGGTTTTAAGAACCATTCTGAAAACTACGATACAGTGGGACCGAATACTACTCACTACGCTAGTGCTCAAGTGCTACTACTCCTCGGAATTGGTGGCTTCATCATCCTCATCATCATAGATGAAGGCGAAATCATCCTCATCGGTGAAGAAATCCATAGCCTGATCCTCCAGAAAATCATCATCATCGCTGAGATAGGAGTAGGGGTCTCCACGAAGATCTTCTCCGGCATTCTCCCTTTCCTCCAACTGCATGTCTTTCTCGTGGATGGTCTCCTCCAAAGATGAGATACGATGGCGAAGACGGGCAATGATGCGCTCCTTCTTGTCGAGCTGACGGCGGCGAGACTTGCGATACTTTTCTAGCATGGCGATGGTTTGGTCCTTCGTTTTGATGATGGCAGACTTGTGGTTTTAGTAGTCACGGCAGTTGTCCAACTCCTGCTGACGATCGTACATCATGAAGCTGAGGTGGTCCAATTGAGTCTTCAGCTCGGGGTGGTATGGGGCTTCCAGTGGTTGTCCATTAGCATCACGCCTTGGGCAAAACTCAAAGAAGGTACCCTTGATCTGATTGATGCTCTACCCACACAGACGGGAAAGAGCTTCCTGCATGGCCCTGGCAAGTCCATCGAGCCAGTTGTTCTCTCTCAAGGTAAACTGAATTCCCTCAGCAGTGGGAGGTTCAATCTTTCCTCGGAGACTTGCAACAATTAGCCACTGCAGATCTTCTCCTCCTTGATCATTGAGCTGAGCTCCGAAGAACTCGGGGTGCGGACGCTCCAGAAGTTCCGAAAGCTGGTCCAAATCCCTCTCAAAGATAAAGTCTCCTCCATTCCCCAACTGATAAAACTTGCTGTACTTCACGTCCATATATAAGAATATAGGATGAGTAAGTTAGTAGAGTGATTAAGTGTGTCAATATTTTATGTATTTTGCAAGAGTTTTCGAGGAACATGAATTTTCATGAAAGAATCAAAGGGATAAGAATGAGAATACGTTTTTGTAAATATTTGTTTTCTTTGGTTTTGAAACTAAGTTTTTGATTCAAATGTCCAGTCTAACTAGGGTCTCCTATGGTGAACCTGGCTCTGATACCAACTTGTCAACACCCGGATTTTTAATCCCAGATGCCTGTTATGCCATACATTGCAATCCCAGGATTACCATTTTTGCGAGACATAACAAAATTGGATACCACAGTACATCATCCATTACAAACCGTACATAAGTTCTTACACAAATAGGGATCTCATGATCTAGTTCTTAATACAACTCAAGCATCGGAATACGTAATAATAACGGTAGCGTAGGCGAAGCTCCATCTTCGGGGTCACAGGCAATGCTGACGATGGGAGATGATCCTAGTTGTTGTAACCTTCCTGGGGTCCATCCTCCAGGTACTCCTCTTCATAGTCTGGCCACGGGAATAGCCAGGGACAAACCCATGAGTACTCTTTAAGTACTCGCAAACTAATACTAACAAGCGAAAGGGTTTTTTGGTAATAGGACACTAGGCTCTAGGGTTGTTTTGCAAGAAGCCAGATTTATCTCTACTAAGTTTGGAAGCAACGAATGCTAGTTGAAATTTTATAACACCTAAGTGGGAACTTGTATTTCATATCAAAACCCTGTTGTGGTCAAGTCAAAGTCTCAGTTCTTTTCTCAAGTCATTTTAAAAAGTCTGACGGGGGAACAGTATGGACACTCCAACTGTCCATAACCGCGGACGCGGCTATTCGAATAGTTTGACACTCTGCAGAGATTGTACACTTTCACCACAACATTCGATACATTCGTCAGGAATAAGTCCTGAATTCACCATACTCAGTATGCGGATAATCAATCCTAACCTTTCAATTACACGCCCTAGTATAAGCACCGCTCCTGTGAGTTTGGCCTCCCAACCATGACCAACTGTCATCTTGGGTACTGCACAGGTGGACAATCTTCACAAGGTAGCCTCAACTCAGACCTTGGCCGTGAGGGAACTAATACTAAGGTATATAAGTTTCCAGTCAAGCCCTACCCAATATTCGGGTATTGTGGTTGTACGGTAAAATTGGAATGGTATCACATCCAGACAACCATCAGTTTTATAAAGGGCTAAGGCTCATGCCTCATCATTTTCATCACCAAAATCATCAAGTGTTCGGAAACACATGTCCAAAACATTTCAATAGAATGATCCATCATTCCAAGGTTTTCAAAACCATTTTCATCAAGTATTCCCATCTAAAGTTGGTCAAGTTTTATGCTTAGCACTAGCATCTACAAGTGGGGGTAAGAACTAGGGGTGGTACACTAGTGGGGTTTGACTAAGTTTAATCTCATGCCTTAGGATGACATCAAGATTGTCTAACTTAGGCCAAATTTTATGCTCTTTATGAAACCTTCATTTATCCTTCTAGAATCTACAATTCACTTAAGTAAACTCTAAGTAATAGCTTTGATAAAGAAATAAGGTATAAAGCTTGCAAGTAAAACTAGGATTGGTTTATCCAGGGGTTATGATCATATATGCTTAAGGCATATAGTGGGCATGGTAGCAAGCAGTTATTAGCTTGCACATTCAACTAGTAGCATTAGGCTTTGCCCAAGTAGAGTATCTTTCAAGGGTTAGCTTGCATTGGTAAACTTGATTAGTAAAGCTTGCAAGTATTGGCTTGCACAATATCAGTATAAGCTTGCATTAGTAGGGTATCTTGCAAGTGTTAGCTTGCACATTCAACTGGTAGTATTAGGCTTGCCTTGTGCAGAGTAGTGGTTGAAGTTCTCCTCGGCTTCTTCTTCGTAGAATCCTCCTTCCTCCTCGTATCCTTGGTCGGTACTAGCGTCTATAAATAAATACGATGTACACAATCACCAAACAATACTTAACTACTTACATTCATCACACAAAAGGGCCCTAGAGATGATCTAGCATCATCACTAACATTACAAGGTTAAAGCTTGGTTTAATTCCTTTTATTTTTAGAAAAGTAATTTCTACCCATTGAAAACTACTTAAGATTTAATATTCTCCAAACCAAACATGGGATCATGTTGACACATGTCATCACCACATATTTTAGTCCATGGGAATATGATTTAAAGTGGTGTCACAATTTAATAAGGTTTTACCATTTTATTTTAATTAAATAAAGTGACTAGAAATGCCTATGTGGCATTCTTTTACTAATTAAACATTATTTCTGTAAGTAAACCTATATATTTTTATATATTCTGAAAGGTATGGTTGAATGTGTTTTTTGAGAGTTGGAATAAACTCAAAAGCTATTATGGTTTTAATTTGAAAAATGTTTGAATGGAGAAAAGGTTCTGCCCTGTTATTTTTACCAAGGATGATCTACAGATCCGAATGACTTGAATCCAACGGGCTTGGATTCAATACTTCCAGACCTTTCTAACAAAATTAGTTTCATTCAATGTGGTGCACTGAGTCGACCTTGGTTGATTTTTGAAACTAGGTACAGAAGTGTGTTTGAAATAAAATGGAAAAGGTTAAATTCAAATAGCTGGGCTGCGCGGGAAGTGATACTGGGCCGGCCTGCTAAGCACAGCGCTTACGCGGGCTGGTTAAGTGGCTGTCCCCATGCGTCAGTGAGACGAGGGGGTGCGAAGCGGTATGGGGTGATGTGGTGCGTTCGATCTGGTTCTAATCCAACGGCTGAGAGTCATCGTCGACGTTGGGCAACACCGGCGAGACAGAAATCTAACGCGGCAGGTGAGGGTCTTTGGGGGCTCACCGGGGCTCAGGCAAGGGTCGGCGAGGCGGGCGAACGACAAAGTCGACGACGGCGAACTCAGGGGTGGTCGCGGCAGCTTCTGGGGTGGACGAAATCGATGGCGCCCTTCTTCTCCAGAGGCGGCCTGCTCCGGCGCAATGCCGGCGATGCGCTGCTCGCCTTGCTCTGGGACTAAGGTGGGGTGGTTCTGGGTGAGAGAGGAGTGGAATGGTGTGAAGAATTCGAGCGGGGGAGGCCTCTATTTATAGTCGTGACGGTGAGACCGAACGGCATGGGCAGGCGACGGTGGCGACATGGCTACGGGCGGCTAGAGGCATGGCCGGTGGTGGCGATCGCTTGGTGGTCTCCTGGCGATGCTCTACGGCTTTGATGCACTTGAAGGGGCCGTGCGGTTTGGTCTGGAACACACGACGCTCTGCACGGCAGAGGCGGCGTCTTCGATGGAGAGCGGTGGCTGTGAGGCATAGGGCGGCGAACAGGGATGTGTGGCGGTCTCCTGGGTCGGTGGCAATCGTGTATGCACGTGGCGAGGGCGGTGCGCGGTCTGTGGGCTTCGGTCGAGGGTGGCGCTCTGGCGCACGCTCGGCATGGTTGCTGGCGAGCTGGGCGCGGTTCGTGCGTGTGGTCCAGTGGCTGGCAACGTTTGAGCGCTGGACATGGAGTGGCGGTGGACGGTGGGCTGCCTCCCAGACATGCTGGCTAGGCTTGTTTCTCCTCCTAGCTTGCTGTCGACATGGGGGTGACATGGTTGTCTTCGGCTGTTCACCATTGATGACAATGCCAAGCTCACAGTGGTGCTAGTGATTAGTTAAGTTCGTTAGATGATCTACTAAGGCTAGTTGTGTCCAGAGAGGGAACAAGTTAGGCTCAATTAACTGCTCAAAACAGTGTTTGGATTTTTTTTGATTTGTGTCTGCAATGTGTTTGATGAAATGACCGCAAGAATTCGAGTTTTGAATTCTGAAAAGATTTTTGATGGGTGTGCTAGGTTGGTGCTGGTGAGTCTGCAGATGCTTGGGTTTTGAAAGTTGAGCTTGTTTGAGTGGTTTTTGAAAAAGTGGGATATTCTCATATGATAAAGATTCAATTTTGAATTGCCATTTAAACTATGCATTTGAAAGTTTCTGGATGATCACAAAGTGGGCGTTGATACTTTGTTATGAGTACAATCAAGGGGTGCAAAGATCCAGAAAAGTTTCCGTTAAGTTCTGAAAGTTTGGGACAGCCAAAGTAGGCATGGGAGTTAAATTGGTCAAAATGACCATTCACTCATTTAGCTTTATTTTGATTTATTTGTCTTTGAGAAAAGTTTGGGAATTGTTTAGATGATGTTTATTTCACCTAAGCATCCATTTACAAGCAAACGAACACATAAACAAGGCAATTCAAAAGAATTCAAAATGGGATGCATACACACATGCATGCTTTCATATTTTTATTTAGCAAAGTTTTTGTTAAACCTAAATTTGATGATTAGAGTTTGATGATCCAAGTTTAGTATTTTTGGGATGTTACAGGAACATGGATCAAGAGTGGGATTTGTCCATCCATATGACGTATAGATATACTCTGGGCCCTCTCGGTGGAATGTCATCCAATTGGCTTGCAAGCATGTGACTGGCTCACAAGGGATCACATATCACGGGAACGAGAAAAGAGTACTTATCAGTAACGAGGTTGAACTAGGTATGCAGAGATACCGACGATCAAAATCTCGGATAAGTAAACTATCGTGAGACAAAGGGAAATTGGTATCGTATGTAAGTGGTTCATTCGATCGCAAAGTAATCGTTGAAATATGTGGGAGCCATATGAATTTCCAGATTCCTCTATTGGTTATTGATCAGAGAAATGTCTCGATCATGTCCGCATAATTCACGAACCGTAGGGAGACACACTTAAGGATTCGATGTTGTTTAGTAGATATGGATTGTTAGTAGGGATACCGAATGTTGTTCGGAGTCTCGGATGGGATCCAGGATATCACGAGGAGATCCGGAACGGTCCGGAGAATAAGATTCATATAAGGAAAGTCCTATTTCGGAGTTCGGGAAAGTTTCCGATGATTTCATCGGAGAGGTTCTAGAAGGGTCTAGAAGGTTCACCGATACGGAAGGAGAATGGTCCATGAATGTGTCATGGGTATGTGGAATGATTGGATCATATCCAAGGTTACTTGGTGTTGGCATATGCGAGAGAGAAATAAAGCTCTAAATTGAAAGTCAAACGGAAGTTTGAAAAGTCAAACTCGAACAATGGTTTCCTAGTGGGAGAAGAAACGAGTCCTTCTCTCAATCCAACTTGGGTTTGGGTTTGGATTCAAACCCACCCCTCCCAAAGCTACCCCCTCTCATAAATAGAGGGGGAGGGCTGCCCCAACACAACACACAAGTTCCAAGCCCTCTCCACCCGAGCCCACCGCCGCCGACCCGCCGCCGCTGCTCGCCGCCGCCGTCGTGCCGCCTCACCGCGCCGCCGCCGGTCCGTCGTCGCCGCCCTAGCCGCTGCCGACACCTCCTCCTCCTCCCGGATTTCTTAACCCTAGATTTACGGGGAACCCTAATCCACCATAACTCGCATCCGGCTTAGGCGAAGCCCTGCGGGATCTTCCCTCTACTTCCGACACCACGCCGTCATGCTGCCAGAATCACGAAGGGAGAACTACAACCTCCGCTGCCTGCTGGAACAAGGGAGAGGAAGGTCTTCATCGAGTACCGAACGTGTGACCGACTGCGGAAGCGCTGCCGGAACACAGCGCCGGAAGGATCGTCTACGCGATCTTGAGATCGGCAAGTGTACGACTACATCACCCACGAGAATCTGCTCTCGTTAACCGCTTTGGAATCTTCGAGGGTGAGTGCTTCTATCGACTCGTTGCTACAATCTAGTAGATAGATCTTGGCTTGTTTGTGTGCATGCGGTAGAAATTTTTTATTTTCCATGCTACTAACCCCTACAATTTCTCCTGTGATTTTTGGGTTCTTTTCCCTGGGAGAAGAAACTGGAGAAGGGGATCTGATCGGGATGAGGCTACGCTCAGGGGCCAGGCAGGTCTGATGGGGATAGGTGCCTCTTGTTTGCATTTGCTGCTACATATTTCTATTCGTGCTACATATTAGAATTCTGAGCATTAATAGAATCGAAAAATAGAAGATTCACTAAGTAATTAATTTTGTACTTGCAAATCTATACTCTTCTTGACTAAAACGTTTTCTACAGAATATGGCAGATTGGCAGCACAGACGAGGAGCTCATCGCCTTCCTCTCCCTCCCAAGGCGATGCAGCTGCGCATACAGGAGGAGCCGGACCGGCCGTTTCTTGGCACGTCCACTGGTCTCTGACCGATGATCTGGCCGCTTGTGACACGGCATCGCTTCCTCTGCCATTCCTCAGGTAATTTTCAACTTGCTCGATTAGTTGAGGTTGACAGCAATAGGACTTGTTCAGATTGGGAATCTGCTAGGGAATACTAATCACTTGTTGTTAGGATCTCCCTTCGTTGACCTAGCCCTGATCCAACTGGTTCCTGGTAATACCTGCCGCTGTGTTGCGTCTGTGCTCTATTCTAGACAGGGAAAGGCAGTATGGCTTTATTGTTCTTATTTACCTGCTGGTAGTACCTGATGTTGTATCCAGTCACGTGTGATCTGTTCTAGGCAAGGGTTGTTGTTTAAAATACTTTGGTTCACCGTTATAGAAAGCAAACATAGTTCTTCTCATGTCCGCACTTAGTTTTTCACTTTTCATGTTGAACTGTGCTGACACACACTTTTAAATTGCTCAGCTAGTTCAAAAACATGGTATGGCTTCGCCATTCAGTGGTACATCCACAAGTGGCCTCTTACCTTCTCCATCACGTGTTACTGATACTTCTGTTAGCTAGTAAAGAACTGTTATGTTGTCAGGACATGATTTTTTTATGCTCTATCAGTGTTTAATTGTTGTTGTTTGCTGCGGTATGATATTTAGCTCCAGCGAATGGAAAATGAATAGCAATAGCTTGTGGTTTGAGTATGGTTTTGGAAGTTGCAATTATTCTTGGGAGTAACATGTGCCTCTTGCCTCCGCCTTCATGATGAACTTAGTTTGTTCTAGTGCATTATCTCGGTTCATATGTTTTCTTTACAAGAATTGACATACTCTAGTCTAGGTCCAGATTTGAATGTAGATACATCTCAATCTTACTATATGTGTTATGTTGCTCAAATGCAGATGTATCTCAAGCTGAAGTGTTGTTACCGCAGTTGGCAGTGTTGGGACAACAGGATTGCATATGTCTCGCCGACACCGAGGGCACAATCTGCATCGTCACACAAGAATTAGTCCTCAGTGGCTCCACCTGCCTGTCTCTCCCATTGTAAGTTCGTTTCTCCATTCCTCGAGACATTCCCTACTTTTTCCAACTGCTAGTTGTGTGACCAAAATGGCTGGATCTTCGTAGTTGTGCTTGGTTAGATCAACCGTTTTGTCTATTATTTTTGTTGGATTAGCTCTGTCAATTGTTTATGAATGACCACTACTATTCCTGTTGAACATAAAATGCTATTAAATATCAATGAAATGTTAAATGGACAATTGCTCGTTCTCGTGAAAGATTCGGTATTGCTAAATTCTTGTGAGCACATAGGTCGTGAATGTATTCTAGATAGTATTTGTCAATTTAGGCTGAACATAAACAGAACCTTTTTTTTGAATGCTTTCTTACTCCTTTTTAATTTTGTGAATATTTTCATAGGCTAATATGGAGGCCTTTATTGAGATGATCAAGACAGCAGGTTCTGGATGATATCATTGAAGCTTATATGGAAGAAGCGCCCTTGGCAACTCTGTTTTGTGAACTGAATTTTATTTTGATGTAAATAAGTGCACATAGTATCGCCATTCCAAAGTTTGGTTCATTTTGTATGCTGTGATAAGAACATTTTTTAGTAATATTGAGCATGACTCGGTGACTAAATCTGCAATGTTCTGTATCAAATGCTGTAACAAGGCTAGGGCCCATTCTTAGTGTTGGATCGGAAGGATATTTTGTTGGAAATTGAATAACAAAAAAGGCTGAAATCTGAAAAGAAAATGGTAGTTCCAAATAATAAAAGGATTGTAAAAAGGCCATGGCCCAAATAATACTGTGAATAAAAAGGCTGAAAATTATAAAAAAGGATCGTACAAAGGTAAAGGCTGAATTATTGGGCATGGCCCATATAAGTGATTGAACTGGATTGGGCTGAATTCATACTATGACGATTTTATTTCGTCACAATTTTGCCACGTAGGATTGACCACGTGAGCTGGCCTGGCTAGATGGGCCATGACGATATTGGATCGTCATAGATGTTATGACGATCCAATATCGTCATAGACGATTATGACGATTTTACCAAAAACGTCGTTATAGTTCATTTGCGGTGCCCAGCTTTCAACGATCTCAAAATTGTCATAGAATCGTCATAAATGGACTATTATGACGATTTTGTGACGAAAATGGAGGGTCATAAATATCCAGATTCCTTGTAGTGGATGATGTTATAGAAGGAACTCAAGCTTGCAATATTTGTGGAGACATGGAACACACTTCTAAAGAGCATGTGCATCAATGCCCTAATTGTGAATAGAAACATCCAACTAAACAATGCCCCACATATCGAGTGACTTGTTTCCTATGTGAAGGAAATGATCATGTCCCTATCCAATGCCCCATCTACCCTATAGTTCAACAAATGAAACAAGGTGGAATGCATCAAAAGTTTGGAAACCCCCATGAGGAAACAACTTCTATCAAGAAGGATGAAGACAAAGGAAAACCTCAGATTGCACCTCCATACATTGGTACTCACCTTGGTGGACAAAAGAGGAAACATAGGTATTATCCAAGGAATCATTCAAGAGACCGAGGTAGTTTTCCCACCTTTGTGGTGAAATATGAAGAACATGAACTAGAAGAACTCCTAGATTTGGAGAAACCCAAGAAGAAGAATAAGAACCAAGGAAACAAACAAGAGGAAATGAAATCAAAGATAAAGAAGGATATTAGCCAAGTGATGTGCAACAACTGCAAAAGGCTAGGTCATCATGCATCACATTGTCCAGAAAAGAAGAAGTACAAGACAAGCAAGCCTATGAAGGATCTCAGCCTTGTCACATGTTTCAAGTGTGGAAACAAAGGACACTATGCAGATGTATGTCTAGAGAAGTTTCATCAATATCCCAAGTAAGCCAAGATGTAATTTATTTGAAAACCTTTTTAAGGGTGGTAGTACCCTAGTTGTCATGAAGCCAAGTTGTAACCTCTAGCCTTCCCAAATCTCTGGACGAGATTTCTTTTAAGGGTGGTATCCTCTCACATCCCAAAATTTTCCAAATTTTGAAATGTGAAAAAATAAATAACAAAAGAAGTAATTGTTGAAATTTAGGGTGAAAAGGAACTTTTTGTTTCTAAATGGAAACAATAAAACCCATCTTGAACAAAGTTTGAATAAAAGGGAATCCAACAAATTTCAATCAAGTGAAATGCATTCATCAATAATGTATCTTGAAATCTAAACACTTGGAAAAGTTAAACCAAAACCCTAATGGAATAAATCATTTCCAAGATCTCTCTAAGACTATGGATTTGATCCATATAAAAATTCAGCAACAAACATTTATAAATGATCAAAAATGATAAACAAAAAATATTATAAAACCATAGAAATTGGTTTCATTTAATTTGGAGCCATGGATAAAAACTTATGAATTTATTAAGATAAAAGGAAATAAGTTCCAAAGCTAATAAAGCTCCTATCTAAAATCCATACCAAATTGTGAGCAAAATAATACTAAAGATATTTAAAAAGATAAACAAATATTAAATAAAATTCCACAAATTGGAATCACCAATTTTGGATCTATAAATAAAAAGATATGGATTTTATAAGACAAAGAAAGAGATAAATAATTAAGGAATATTTAAAGCCAAATTAAATCTTGGCCAAATCCATAAACAAATAAAATGAAAGTTTACTGAATAATAGAAAGGAATAAAAGATTATTTAAATAAAATCATCAGGATTGAACAATATCCAATTTTATTTAAATAAAGACAATTTGCCTAAATAATAAATCCTAAGGAAATTATTTGGAAGATAATTTAAATCTTGAATTAAATCCATAAGCAATTGAAATAAAGATAAATCAAATAAAATAAAGGGATAAGGAATATTCAAATAAAATAATATGACATTAACCAAATTCTATTCTATTTGAATAAAGACAAAATTGCTAATAGAAATGATTAATTAAATCATGGGAAAATAATAAAGTGGATTTCCCAAGGTGGATATAAAAGTTATTTAATTAACTTAAATGGAATAAACGAATCATTTAAATAAAATTTATATGGAATTAAAACCATATTTGATTTTATTGGAATAAAGACAAATGCCCAATTTAAATGATTAATAAACCATATTAAAATGTTCTAAATAATTCAAAATGAATTATTTAACATACTAATGAATAAATAAAACCTACTGAAAAAGGTTTGATGAAAATTAGAATTCAAATAAGTGTTTGAAATTATATTTAAAATCTTATTTGAATAAAGGCAAGTGCCTATTTTAAACAAATAATAAACCATAAATGAATGAAATAATTATTCTAAAATGGTCTTCAAAATACATGTTTAAACATAATAGAAACATACTGAAAGTTTGGAAAAGTTTTGAATTAAAATATGTGTTTGAAACATTTGAATAAATTCAAAACAGAATAAAAGAAACAAAAAAAAGAAAAAGAAACAGGAAGGAAAAAATAGAGAAAGCAACCCAACCCAGAACCTGGCCCAGTCCGGCCCAAATAGCCCATTTCTTCTCTCCCCGCAGAAAACGGTTCGCACCGCAGCACGCACCCGCACAGTCACTGACCAAAGGACCCACCGTTTTCCCCTCTCCCTCGCTGACGCCTAAGTCCAACCTGCCAGTCGTCTTCTCCACCCCCGCGACTCATTCTTCCAATTGTCTCTCCCGTTTCTGCCGCTGATTTCTCTCTTCAATTCGTCTTAATGCCGTGATTAAAACACCAACAATCACGCCCTACTTAATCATCTGTCTCTCCTATCTGTTTTCCCCATTCTCCCGCACACAATCGCCCTCAGGCTGCCTCGAATCGCGCTTGCGCCACCACTGCCTCCGACGAGCTCATCATCGAATTCCGGCGACGCAGACCACCCCACTACCCCTAGAGCAAACAAGACTGATCCCCAGCCTCCTACGCACCTCCTAGCACCTTCCTCTCGCTCGCGCGTGCCCTGTAGCCTCAACAACGACATCGACAGAACACCACTGCCGTCTGCTTCTATTCCAGCGACGTCTCCCCATAAGCACCGTCTTCCCCTCTCCTTCTCGTTGATACGCGCGTGATCACCGACCTCGTGCGCAGCTAACGCAACCTTTGTCTTGTCTTAGCATGGTCCATAACTTCACCAACGACGACAATCCGAGAACACCGGAATCGCCAGTGACTCCGAGCGCCCCCTGCCTTTTCGCGAGCACCTTGAGCTTCGCCACACCACTGTGATCTCTGTGAGCTATTTCTCTCCCTCTCTCGCTTCCTGTATTGCTGGCAACGCCACCGCCAGAGCGCTCCGCCGCGCGCTACCATCGTAGCGCCGCCCATCTGTGGTCGCCACCGTTTGAGCCGTTCGATTTAGATCTGACGGATGCGACAGATAACTTAACGAAGGGGTACGTAGCACTCTGAGCCGCATGATTTACTTTAGATCCAATGCTCTGTAACGCTCGATCCAAACGAACCGGTACCAGCGAATAAGGATTAGACACGTGGCCAACTTTTGTTTTAAATAGATAGAAACATTTCTATTAGATGTTTAAACTTGCAAAATTCATAACTTTTAATCTACATGTCCAAATTTTGCAAACTTTATATCAATGGAATCAGAAAAAAGAATACTTTCCAACCATGCCCTTTGTTAAGTGAATTGCTTCTATAAAATTGGTTGTTTTTATAGAAACATGTGTAGGCCTAATTTGAGTATAAAAATTATTCTAAAAATGTTTTTAGGGTAAAATCTTTTGAAAATGGTTTGTTTTCAACCTACTGACCATAAAAACCAACTTGTAGATTTAAAATTATATTTTGTGCTGCTAAGGAATAAATCTTTGAATAAAAGCATTTCTAGTTAAATAAAAATATTGATTATGTTTATAAAATTCTTTTTGAGTAAAACCTTTTGAAAATGATTTGATTTAAACTTCCTGACCCTAAAACACCAAGTTTTGGGATTTAAAAATATATTTGGTGAACCCTAGAAAATCATTACCTTGTTTAAAGGCATTTCCAACAAAATGAAATATTGCTTTGAATTAAAAATGGGTTTAGGGGTGAAACCTTTTGCAAATGGTTTAATATTAAAAAGTTGACCTTAAAACACTAACATTGGTGTTTAAAAATATATTTGTCAAACACTAGAAATTATTACTTTGAGTTAAATCATTTCTATCAAAACAAAAATGATTTAAAGTGGCCATTTTTCACTAACTTGATATCAAATGGTTTTGGCACTTTTATAAATGACCAATAGGTGTTTTAAAATGTTTGTAGCCTATTAGAAACCACCTTTAAAAATAAAACCATCTATTGCATGCTTGCATGCATTGTTTTTTTCTTTATTTTATGTGGTGAATTGTTTGAATGCTAGTTTGAATGCTAGTTTGAATGCTAGTTTGAATATTTGCTTGCTTGATTGAATTGTAGTGAAATTTGAAGAGTGTGACCATTTAAAAATCAAGGAGTGAACTTATATTCTCTACCAAAAAGGCAAGTGGTGCTTCATACTTTTGTCCCATTATTTTCACTATGCATTAGTGATATTTCAAAGCAGTACTTGCATGGAAATTTTACTAAGTATGCTATGCCTTGGGAAATCCTAGTAGATGATGTCTTAGTAGAATTTTCCCTAAGTTAAGATTTCTACTACTATCATGCTTAGCTTAGCTAGTAGAAAACAAAGGTGGATTATATTCATGCTATGAAATATTTCTAAGTCAATGACTTGTGTTTTTGCTTAATAAAACAACTATGTGAATGAATCACCTGGGTGGAACGGTGAGAATGGTTTGTGTTGAGTGGTTACTCAGGGCCCATTTCAATGGACTACCCTGGTGTATCACACTTGTGGAATGCCACCCAGGAACAAAGAGATTTGAGATGTCAAATGTTGAGAAGCTTCAAGTGCAGCCACATGGCATTATGGGCTCTGCCTGGATCAAGCCAGATGGATAGTTGGTGGTAGGGGATGATAGGTTTGGAGCGCGTCCATTTTGGTCTAAGGGAAGGCTTCTGAAAGGTATTGTCTTGATGCATGTCGAGTCTTGTGGGGAAAGTGCACCACCTCTCGAGAGAGTAAAATCTAAGTACTTAGCCGTGTCCCCGGCAATGGACAATTTGAGCATCAAGACATGGAAGCTATCAAGGATCTCCTCATACCAATTTCTAAGTTAAAAACTTGTGGTTGAATAAGGGTTAAAGGATCTTCAATCAATGATTGGTAGATTCCTTGGGTGATTTTGACAAACATAAACTTAGTGTTTTCAAATGATAAGGAAAATCTATTTTGAGCAAAGCAATCCTAAGCTCCACTTAGCCAAATGCATATAGATGATAGTTACCACTATTCTACTATAGTATCACTTGCCAATACAATTAAAATGTATTGACCCTTGTGGCTATAACTTATTATGTTGCAGGTTTGTTTGATGTTAGTGAAGTGGGTTGATTAGGATTACAAGTCTACAACCAACATGATTGCCTATGGCACTTTGAAGATGAAGGACTCCATGCTATATAGTTATTTCTGCTGCATTGTAATGAGATTGCCAAATGAGCTATGTAAGATGTAATGAATTATTTTATTCCTGGTTATAAAGTTGTATTATGACCTTTGTTTCTTGATATTACATCTTAACTGCGGATGCTAGCTATTGATCCTGGGACTATCATTGTAAACACAGGGATCTCTACCTTATTAAAGGATGGGACCTCTACATTTTCCTAAAAGAGATAGGAAGCCAGAAGGAGGAGCGAAGAGGGGCCGTAGGGGGCCCACACCACCCCTAGGAGCGGGTCCCCCTGGGCCGCGCCTAGGGCAGGTGTGGCCCACCTGCCCGGCTCCCGACTATGCCCCTTCGCCTATGTCTTCCCTACGGAACCCTAATTCTAGGGGAGCGACCACAGATAGATTTCCGCCGCCTCTAGGGGGCAGAAAACACCGAGATAGAAAGATCTCTCCGACAGACAGATTTCTACCGGGGGAATTCCTTCCCGAAGAGGGGAGACTGTCGCATCAACACCGTCATCAAACTAGGGTTCATCGGGATCATCATCATCATCCACACCATCATCTCCACCAGCACCATCATCACCACTCTGTCCTGCTGTAACAATTGTGTTGGATATTGCTTTAGTTCTTAGGGGAAACTTTCCCGGTGTTGATTACTATTGTAGTTGATGCTTGTGAGTGGAACCATTGGATTATTGTTTATGTTCAGATTGTTATCCATTACCATATCATCTTTGATCTTGATCCATATGATGTCTTGTGAGTAGTTCGTTGTGTTATTGAGGACATGGGAGAAGTCATGTTGTTAGTAGTGAATTTGTGTTGAGTTATTATTCAATGGTTTAGTATTTAAGTTGTGGTGCTATTCTTCTAGTGGTGTCATGTGAACGTCGACTACATGATACTTCACCATTTATGGGCCTAGGTGAATGAATTGTGTATTTGTCTACTAATTGTGGGGTTGCCGGAGTGACAGAAACCTGAACCCCCGTTAGAACACCTTTGAACAAGGGGAGTGTAGGATCTCAAAGTTTAAGGCTGTGGTTAGATTTATATCTTAATTACTTTCCTGTAGTTACGGATGTTTGCAGGGGGTTTAATCACAAGTATTTATTAGTCCAAGTAAGGTCGGTATGTTAGCACAGGTTCACCCACACAACACTTACAACACCAGAGAAGAGTACTCAGCTATTTGAAGCGAAAGCACTTGACAGAATGCCCATGTGTCCTCGAGAACGTTTGGTCCTTATAAGTATTTCCACCGGCTTGTCCTTTGATAATAAAGGATTGGGCCACTCGCTCCATTTGTTTGTTACCTTTGTTACTTGCTCCTTGTTTTATTGCCTTATCAGAAAACCACTAAAAATCCGTTTGCTAAGTATTCACAGGGATTTCCTGATCCATACCACAGTTCATCACCTTCTGCTCCTCGTTGGGATCGACACTCCTATTTATCGAAAGTACTATGATACACCTCCTATACTTGTGGGTCATCAACCCACTATCGAGCATAAATACCCCCTCTTGGAGTCAAAATCAACTACTTGGCCAAGATAGCTATCAACAACAGAGAGCATGCAAGATCACAAACAACACAGACATGATAGAATCAATAAGACAAAACCACTAATCAATCTGACATAGTAATCTCAATATCCATAGGATCCCCGCAAACACAACATGCATGATTACAAATAGATGCGATCTTGATCATGAACGAAGCTCACAAGATCTAGACATGAAAGCACAAGGAGGAGATACAACCATCTAGCTACTACATGGACCCGTAGTCCAAGGTGGAACTACTCACGCTTCATACCGGAGGCTGGCATGATGAAGAAGAAGGCCTCCGGGATGATCTTCCCTCCGGCAGGGTGCCGGGAAGAGCCTTAGATCCCCCTCGATCTAGGGACGATGGTGGCAGCGGCGGCTACAGAGGGTTTCGTGGAATATTGATCCGGTACTTAGGGTTTAGGCATTGGGGGCTTCTTATAGGCGAAGAGGCGAGGCTGGGAGGCGGCCAGGGGGCCCAAACCCTGCCCAGGCGCGGGCCCACCCTAGGCCGTGCCTGGGGGGTGCAGCCGCCCTGTGGCGGACCTTTGTCTCTCCTATGGACTCCGTGTTCTCCTCGGTGAAATATTTACTTTTTCTTTTGTCCCGTCCAATTCTGAGAATATTTCCTCACTAGCTTTTCTGGAACCAAAAACAGCAGAAAACAGGCAACTGGCACTGTGGCAACTTGTTAATAGGTTAGTACCAGAAAACATATGAAAAGCACCTCAAAGTGTGGACAAAGAAAATCAAAGTAGATACTAAACAAGCATGGAACATCAAAAATTATAGATACGTTTCCGACGTATCAATTCCTTATAGTTTTTTTGTTTCTTCTTGCTCGAGGGCGATCAAGGTTTGAGCTTTGGGGAAGTTGATGGCTCCAATATTTACCATCTTTCTCTGCATTTAAACATTGTATTTAGTCAAGCAATTAACAAGAAACTCTCAATCTCTGCCACTAATGACTTATAATTGCAAAGATATGCAAAACCTTACTTTGAACTATGTTGTGCAGGAAATCATGGGTTTTAATGCAAAATCAGGGGTCATAATGAAGGATTTTTAGGAAGTCTACACGTCCAAGTAATTGGGAAGCCAATTCCAGCTGACAGTACGCGTAACGACCTGCGGTACGGGCGGAGCCTGCCGGTATGGCCTGCCCCTGCTGGGTGGCGGTGGCTTCGTCTCGTAAAACCCTACAACCTTTGTGAAGATGCCTATATATTTTGAGGATCCAGCCATCGTCCAAGAGGCTGCCATTCTCAGATTTCATCACAACACCACGAAAGGAGATCCACACCATTGTTCATCCATTCACCCATTCATCCATCCATTGGCCATAGCCATTGCTTTGTAATTTAGATCTCCTTGTGATTTGGCGACCACTGTAAGAATATTTTATTTCAACCTAAGTATTTTTCATAATGTTTTCTATCCTTGATCTATGAGTGAGTAGTCCTCACGGGCTGCGGGTTGGGGAGAAAAATCGCAGCAACTATGTGCATCTAATCATGGGAGTATTGTATTTTGTTTGCAATTGAGATTTTTATCTTTTGTTTCTTTGTCTCTTGTCTCTATATGTGGACTTGTAGGTACCCAAGATCCCATAGATTGATAAAGCCTTGAGTTAATATACTTGGCTAGAGGCGATCTCATAGGAACCTCAGTGACAAAAAGGGTAGTACGATCTTCGCTTAGCGAACCATTCGGGATCACAACAACATCACCATTTAATGCTTTAATCTGTGTTCTACACTTAATAATCATTTGTAACCATGGCTTTGGTGTGCACTCGGTTGGATTAAAAGACTAAAGGATGTGTTTCCCACAAGAGATTATCTCCGTTCAAACATTACACATGACTATGTTTATTATTATCTTTTATCCCATATGATGTGCAACTGCAGGTGGATCTTCAACCCTGGCCTATCTCCATCCATTGATTCAACCCATTATAAAAGTAAACTAGATTGGTCCCATAAACTAAGGTAAAACAAAGAAAACAAAGTCTTGTAGACGTGTCCTTTTTATTTCCTTTTTGTATTGCTTTCCAAGGTTCAATTAAACCTAGGTCTTCTAGGGAAAAAGCTATTACAGATCGAAGGTATCAACCCTTTTTCTGGCGCCGTTGGCAGGGACGCAATTTTGCTATCTTAGTGAGGTCACTAGAGACCTTGTTTTTAGTTTTATTATTAGTTTGTAGTTTTATTCTTGTTATTAGTTTACTTTCTTGTTATCTATTTGAAAACCCAAAAAATAGTTACTTGTCATTTGTTTTCATGACTTAAAAAATTACCAAAAATATTAGAGCCATGGCTCAAAAGAGACTTGGGGAGTATGCTACTCCCACTGATGATTTTATTCGTGCACCTATCACTTAGCCCGTTGTTGGTGCAGAAACCTATGAAATTAAGCCTAACCTTTTAAAATTGGTTCAACAGAACCAATTTGGGGGCTCATCCATTGAGGATTCAGGATTGCACTTAAACACTTTCACTAAAATTTGCGACATGATGCGTATTAAGGATGTGGATCCAAATGTTGTTAAACTAAGATTTTTTCCTTTCTCTCTTAGAGGAAAGGCTAAGGATTGGTTGCTAGCTCTACCAAAGAGCACTATTAAATCTTGGGAGGAATGTACTAATTTGTTTATGACTAAATTTTTCCCCCAGCTAAGACTATGCAGCTAAGATCCAACATTACAAGCTTTAGACAATAAGACCATGAGCCACTAGCGCTTGCTTCAGAAAGGATGAATGAAGTCATAATGAACTGTCCTAGTCATGGGATAGAAGAATGACTTATATTACATTTGTTTTATAATGGTCTTAACCCAATGTCTAAGTCTATGCTAGATACTGCAGGAGGAACGATCATGGGAAAGCAAGTGAGTGGTGCAAAGAAACTTCTTGATGATATGAAAAATAACCATGCCCAATGGCATGTGGAAAGAACCTCAAAGAGAGTAAGTTCAATCACCGAGGTAAATAATGAAGAGCTTACATCTAAGGTAGACGAGCTGCTTAGCACAGTAAAAGGTAAAGATGATACCCAAGTTAATGCTATCGCTACCGATGTTAATGATGTTAATTTTATAGCTCTCACTCCTTTTAACCTTGCATGGAAAAATCATTATGATTCTAATGTTCAAAAACATTATCCTAGTCCCACAGGAGCTCCATATAATAGTTATGATAATAATAATGGAGCAAATCATGTCAATATCTCGTTGGAACAAACTGTTAGAACTTTTATACAAGCTCAAACCGAGCAAAACAATATGCTTATTAAAATCATGGAGAACCATGAGAGTATTCTAGGAAAATTATCTAACCAGGCCATTACAATTAGAAATGATGTGCAGGCTCTATAGGAAAGGACAAAGACCATGGAGGCTCAACTGGGTAAAGTTGCTGAGAGCCAAGCTCTCAGACTAGCAAATTTTGTTGGAAAAACTAAGCCAAATCCAGTAGAAGACCTCAAGATGATGAGGGTGGTAACCAATGAATAGAAACCTGAAGAGCTGGATTATAGCAATGAGCCAATGCCAGAGTATACCATGGAAGATCAATTGAAGATGATAACCGTGAAGAATCCCGAAATAGAACAAGGTAATGATGCTATGTATCAACAATTTATACAACAAGTAGCATATAAAGTTCGTGAGCTAAAGATGGAGTATAAAAGACTAGCTGATAAGCTTCCTGCTAAGCTAGATGATATATTTGACCCCACTATTAAAATTAAGTTGGGAGTCAATGTTATATCCGCACTCTGTGATCTTGGTGCGAGCGTCTCAACAATTTCCAAAAGCTTATTTGACAAATTAAACTTGGAGCCTTTCATACTACTAAATTAAGACCCCACCTAGTGGATTTAACTTATAAACAAACAATTGGGATAAAAGAAAATATAATTGTTGAAACTGAAGGAAGTCTCGCACTTATTGATCTAGTTATTGCGGACATGCCTGAAGATCCCATAACACCTATAATTCTAGGTAGGCCATTCCTAAGAACTATTAAAGCTTTGATTACTTTACATGAAGGGAATGTAAGAATTGGGCTACCATCTAGAGATCCTTTTATAGTCCACTTCCCTAGGAAAAAGAAGGCCAAACCTAATGATGATGATGGTATAATTACTTTGAAAGCCAACTATTTTGGAGTGGTTATTCCACTCCTCAAACCTAAATGATCATCATAAGGGTCAAGCTAATTGACCGTAACTAGAAGCGCTTCATGGGAGGCAACCCATGTGAAATAAATTTTAATTTTGTGTTAGTCTTGTTAGTTTTGTTTTGTTTTAAATAAAGAGTGTTCAAGAAGGCCTTTGGAGAGAGGAGAGGAAATAAGGTAATCCTCTATCTTTTATTTTTCTAACACATGACCTAAGAAGTATTGCTGAATTTTTATGTAGTATGATCACTGTTATTTTTACTTATGATGAGATGTGCAAAGGCGTGCGGAACTACTAATTAAATTATTGAATTTTTGTAGATCATAGTACACATAATGACCTATGGTACGGTCGGGAGTGACCGTACCGTCCGCCCGTACCACCTCGAGTCTAAGAAAAATAGAACCTTTGATTTTTGCCGCAGGGATCAGTGTCGATAACGACCATAGAATATAGACTTTATTTGCCTTCAAGTTTTCCACTAGTTTCATCAAGGACTCCAAGTTATTCTCCACATTCAATACTTCTTTTGCCTTGGTTACATATTCTGCAAGAAGGAAAAACATCATGGTTCTAAGTATTGCTATAGCATGAGTTTATGGAATTGTGTTTCCATTAAAGTAAACAATAATACTGGCAGTTACTGATGGCTCAGTTGATATGGAGCCTGTTGGTAACCCCAAGAGCAAAGTGTGAAGCAACACAACAACAAGTCTTCCCTCAGTAAGAAACCGAGGTTATCGAACCAGTAGGAGGAAGGAAACGTCACACAGGTGTTGCAAGCAACACGGAGACCTGCAGAACACAAACTCAAGACTTTGCATAAATACCTAGTAGCAACATCACATCTACAACCAAAGAGATTTATGTCACTTCCCTTGGAAACTAGAGGCATGAACCCACTATCGAGCATAAATACCCCCTCTTGGAGTCACTAGCAACTACTCGGCCAAGATAGCTACTAACAACGGAGAGCATGCAAGATCACAAACAACACAGACATGATAGAATCATAAAGACAGAACCATTAATCCAACCAACATAATAATCTCAATATCCATCGGATCCCCCCAAACACAACATGCATGATTACAAATAGATTAGATCTTGATCATGAACGGAGCTCACATGATCTATACATGAAAGCATAAGGAGGAGATACAACCATCTAGCTACTACATGGACCCATAGTCCAAGGTGGAACTACTCACGCATCATACCGGAGAGAAGGCCTCCGGGATGATCTCCCCTCCGGCAGGGTGCCGGGAAGAACTTCAGATCTCCCCCGATCTAGGGACAATGGTGGCGGCGGCTATAGACGGCTTTGTGGAGATTTGATCGGGTTCTTAGGGTTTGTGCATCGGGGGATTCTTATAGGCAAAGGGGGAGGCTAAGGAGGCATCCAGGGGCCCCACACCCTGCCTAGGCGTGGGGCAGGGCCCACCCTCTTCTCCTTCTCCCCTCTGGACTTCTTGTTCCCCACAGAAAGTTATTGACTTTGACGTTTGTCCCGTCCAATTCCGAGAATATTTACTTACTAGCTTTACTGAAACCAAAAACATCAGAAAACAGGCAACTGGCACTGTGGCAACTTGTTAATAGGTTAGTACCAGAAAACATGTAAAAAACACCTCAAAGTGTAGATAAAGCAAAACAAAGTAGATACTAAACAAGCATGGAACATCAAAAATTATAGATACGTTTCCGACGTATCAAGCATCCCCAAGCTTAACTCCTGCTCGTCCTCGAGTAGGTAAGTGATAAAAGAATAATTTTTTAGGTGACATGCACCCTCACAATAAAGATCTAACCACTTGCAAGCATTGAAAGCTGGGATAAAAGAACTCTAAACATGTGCATGAAATATGGACTTCTAACAATAGGACATAGTAACTACGCATGCAACATGAAAGGCTATAAACAAAGATCATGAATAACATGCATTGAAAAACGTTTGTTTGTTTCACATACAGAAAACATAGCATAGTGGCAACCAGCTTGTCCCTCATGGAGTAGCAATATAGATGCATAGGACACCTTCAAAGTTCACAAGGGTGAATAGAAACAAGTAGCACAAGAACAAGTAATATCACAATATGCATCTGAAGGGAATATGCCCTGAGAGGCAATAATAAAGTGTTTATTATGTATATTCCAAGTATATGATAGATGTTTATTTTGCATGCTATAATTGTATTAATATGGAAACGTTAATACATGTGTGTTTAAT
Organism: Avena sativa; assembly: GCA_916181665.1. NCBI lineage: Eukaryota > Viridiplantae > Streptophyta > Magnoliopsida > Poales > Poaceae > Avena > Avena sativa. The sequence continues at coordinate 355,988,439 of OV702283.1, read as the reverse complement.
AAACAAACAGAAAGTTCCTAGTTATGCCTCTCTCATAAACTAGCTCGTTGATTAACAAGATGATCAAGGTTTCCTGATCATGGACATTGGTTGTTGTGAATAACGAGATCACAACATTAGTGTAATGATGTGATGAACATTCACCCAAAGTATAGAATTACGATCAAAGTCATTGAGTTTATATTGCTATAACAACTTACGAAGTGATCCTAATCCTTAGACCATGAGATCATGTCAATCACTAACACCGGAAGAGTTTCTTGATAACATCAAACGTCACACCGTAACAGGGTGATTATAAAGATGGGTTCAGAACTAATAAAGTGTTATGTTGAGGCCCATGGATCGAGAGTGGAATTTGTTCATCCCGATGACAGATAGATATACTCTGCGCCCTCTCGGTGATATCACATTGGTTAGCTTGCAAGCAAGTGATTTGATCACTAGAATGTTATATCACGGGAACGAGAAAAGAGTGCATGTCAGTAACGAGATAAAACTAGGTATGGAGATACCGATGATCGAATCTCTGTAACATCCCAAAAATATTAAACTTGGATCATCAAACTCTAATCATCAAAATTACGGTTAACAAAAACTTTCCCAACTAAAAATATGAAAGCATTCATATGTGTGTGTATTCAAAATTTGGATTCTTTTGAATTGCCATGGTTCTGTTTTTCTTTGCTTGTAAAAGGATTCTTAGGTGAAACAAACATCATCTAAACAATCCCCAAACTTTTCCGAAAGACAAACAACTCAAAATAAACAAATAAAGTGAATGGTCATTTTTGCCAAATTAACTCTCATGCCTACTTTGGCTATCCCTAGTTTCCAAAACTTAACAGAAACATTTGTGGATCTTTGCACCCCTTGTTAGTACTCATAATAAGGTACCAAGGCCCATTTTGTGATCATCCAAAAACATTCAAATGTTCAGTTTAAATGACAGTTTAAAATTGAATCTATCTCATATGGGAAGATCCCACTATTTCAAAAACCACTCAAACAAGCTCAATTTTCAAAACCCAAGCACCCACGGAATCCTCAAGACATGCCTAGCACACCCACCAAAAATCTTTTCAAAATTCAAAAGTAAGTTTCTTGCGGCCATTTCATCAAACACCTTGCAGACTCAAATCAAACAAATCACAAACACTATTGTGTGCAGTAAATTGGGCCTAACTTGTTCCCTCTCTGGTTGCAACTAGTCTTTAGTAGATCATCTAGCTCAGTTGTAAACATCTAGCACCACTATGAGCTTGCCTTGCCATCAATGGTGAGCAGGCCGAGCCTCACCATGCCACCCTATTGTCGCCGGCCAGATAGCAGCCACCCTAGCCTTGCCAACCTTGTCTGGGAGGTAGCTAGCACCTCACCGCCGCTCACTGTCCCCTCCCCAAGCCAGTGCAAGCCATGGACCACTAGGAACGCCGCGCACCCAGTGCCACTACGACATGCTGAGCCTGCCCCAGAGCGCCGCACCCGGCACGCGTGCACACGCTGCCCCTTGACCGCATCCCATGCCCACCGCTTCGCCATGATCCTAGGAACACGCCAGACACCCCCGTTCGCCGCCCCGTGCCTCACAGCCACCGCACACCGTCGAAGACGCCGCCTCTGCCGCGCAGAGCACCGCACGTTCCTGACCGATTGCCACCGCCCCTAAGCACGCATTTAAGCTCTAGAGCATCGCCAGGAGACCGCCCGTCGACAGCCAACCTCAGCCATGCCGCTAGCCGCTCGTAGCCATATCTCCACCGTCGCCTGCCCATACCTCTCTGTCTCACCGTTGAGCCTATAAAAGGAAGCCACCCCAGCCGTTTGAAGAACACCATTCCACTTCCCTCACCTCACTGATCGTTCCACCCTCTAGCTGGAGCACGAGGAGCAGCAGATTGCCGGAATTGCGCCGGAGCAGGCCGCCTCTGGAGAAGAAGGGGGCCGTTGATTTCGACCACCCCCGGAGCTTCCTCGACCGTCCCTGAGCTCGTCGTTGACCACTCGTTCATTTGCCTGCCTCGCCGTCATCACTGGAGCCCTGGTATGCCCCCTATGCACCCCCATTGCGCCGCTAGGGTTCGAGCTCGCCGGTGACATGTTCATCGTCGACGACGATCCCCAGCCGTCGATCTTCCTTCTAATCCAACGAACCACACAGCCCCGTACCGCTTCGCGTGTTATGAGCCACTGACTGGTGGAACCCCACTGTCAGCTGAGCCCAGCGCTGCGGAGTGACACTGGGCCGGCCCATTAACCTTTCCCGCGTGACCCAAACGTTTGAATTTAGATTTTTCTATTTTAATTCAAACTTAGTTCTGTACCTATATTCAAAAATCAACCCAGCTCGATTCAGTGAACCAAAATGCATGAAACCAATTTTTTTATAAAGGTACTAAAATGCTTAATCCAAGCCTGTTGGATTCAAATCATTTGGATCTGTAGATCAACCTTGGTAAAAATAACAAGTCAGAAGCTTTTCTGCATTCAAACATTTTTCAAAATTCAACCATAATAGCTTTTGAGTTGATTCCAACTCTCAAAAATCACATTTGATCATACCTGTAAGAATATATAAAAACATATGGGTTTACTTACAAAAATAATGTTCAAGTATTAAAAGAATGCCACATAGGAATTTCTAGTCACTCTATTTAATTAAAATAAAAAGGTTAAACCTTATTAAATTGTGACACCACTTTAAACCCCATTCCCATGTACTAAAATATGTGGTGATGACATGTGTCAACATGATCCCATGTTTGAGTTGGAGAATATTAAATCTTAAGTAGGTTTTCAATGAGTAGAAATTACTTTTCTCAAATTAAAATAAATAAGACAAATGCTTTAATCATGTAATCATAGGTGATGATGCTAGATCATATATAGTACACTTTTGTGTGATGATTGAAAATAGTTAAGTATTGTTTGGTGATTGTGTACCTCGTATTTATTTATAGACGCTAGTACTGACCAAGGATACGAGGAGGAAGGAGGATACTACGAGGAAGAAGCCGAGGAGAACTTCAACCACTGCTCTGCACAAGGCAAGCTAACACTTGCAACTATGAAAGTTAGATAACCTATGCAATTCATTAAGCATGCTTGGTTAGACCCATTTGATGATACCCAATCCTAGTTTTACTTGCAAGCTTTCTACTTTATTTCTTTATCAAAGCTTTCTCTTAGAGTTTACTTAAGTAACTTGTAGATTTTAGGAAGATAATTGAAGGTTGCATAAAGAACATTAAATTTGGCCTAAGCTAGATAATCTTGATATCATACTAAGGCATGAGATTGAACCTAATTAATCTCCACTTGTTTACCACCCCTCATTAGTACTTACCCCACTTGTAGATGCTAGTGCTAAGCATAAAATTTGATCAACTTTAGATGGGAATACTTGGAGAAAATGGTTATGAAAACCTTGGAATGATGAGTCATTCTACTGAATTTTTTTGACATGTGTTTCCGAACACCAGATGATTTTGATGATGAAAATGTTGAGGCATGAGTCTTAGCCCTTTTTAAAACTGATGGTTGTCTGGATGCGATACCATTCCAATTTTACCGTACAACCACAATACCCGAAAATTGGGTAGCGCTTGACTGGAAACTTATATACCTTAGTATGGGTTCCCTCACGGCCAAGGTCTAAGCTGAGGCTACCTTGTGAAGATTGTCCACTTGTGCAGTACCCAAGATGACAGTTGGTCATGGTTGGGAGGCCAAACTCACAGGAGAGGTGCCTATACTAGGGCGTGTAATTGAAAGGTTACGATTGATTATCCGCATACTGAGTATGGTGAATTCGGGATTTGTTCCTAACGGATGTATAGAATGTTGTGGTGAAAGTGTACAATCTCTGCAGAGTGTCAAACTATTCGAATAGCCGCGTCCGCGGTTATGGACAGTTGGAGTGGCCATATTGTTCCCCCGTCAGATGTTTTCAAAACGACTTGTGAAATGAATTGAGACTTTGACTTGACCACAACAGAGTTGTGATATGAAATTCAAGTTCACACTTAGGTGTTATAAAATTTCAACTAGCTTTCTTTGCTTCTGAACTTAGTAGAGGTAAATCTGGCTTTTTGCAAAACAACCCTAGAGCTTAGTGTCTGACTACAAAATCCCCCTTAACTTGTTAGTATTAGTTTGCGAGTACTTAAGAGTACTCATGGCTTTGTCCCTGGCTATTCCCGTGGCCAGACTAGGAATATGAGTACTAGGATGATGGACCGCAGGAAGGTTACGGCAACTAGGATCATCTCCCATTGTCAGCATTGCCTGTGACCCCGAAGATGGAGCTTCGCCTACGCTATCTTTACTATTTGTAACACCCTCAGAATCGGCCCTATGCAAGTTTTAGCGAAACCCGCCATACCCGCATAGAAACGATTCAAAGGTGCCCACCAGGCACTTTCGTGCGGGTGGAAAACGAAGTAATATCATTACACAATAGTCCACGATGGAACCCACAGAACAGATATATACAACGGCGACTCAATGAGTCAAGAATACAGATATACAGTACAAAGATCCAAATCACCTTGAAAACGATACAGCGTCCGAGTACGGACAAGATGCAAATTGAGCTAAGAGCCCTGAAGAATAACCAATGGCGTCCATAACCCTGCCCAGGCCAAGCCGGAAGGGTAACCCTGCTAACGACGTCGATCTCAAAACCTGCTTAAACAAAAGGGGTGCCGACAAAGGGCAAAGGAAAAAGAGAGAGCGGTCAGTACTGAGGCCAGTACACGGCGAGGCTAGAATTCGGCGGTCCTCGCCTACATAGGTATGGTGGACTGAAGCGGCAGCGCGGCATGCACGAAACATCCTATAGAGACTCGATATAACTGGCGACTATCAGATAGAGATAAGAAAGACCTATTCGGATCCAACCTTTAACTATCACCAAGCATACCCATCCTGGAATTTCCCCCTCGATACCAAACGAGGAAGTCAACCGAGGAACTCACACAGTTGGTAGTTTTATTTATTCAGTTATCGTTGCAGCAATTACTAGTCAGGTATAGATAATCATCCTGATATAATAAGATGTGGGCAATTTTAGTGAAACATTCCGTTGTAGTTGCAACACTTACTAGTCAGATACGATTAGCATGAGAGATCCCAAACCCAGCAGTTGTTGGTACTTTTATTTAGCCATTCCGTGGTAGTGGAGCTGATTACTAGTCATATCGGATACCAGTCAAATTATAACAGTAAACTTTAGTTATGGTTGTCTATGATCAAGAACTGTGCTCCAAGTCGTCCATAACCGCGGACACGGCTTCTCGAAAAGATTAAACCCTGCAGGGGTGCACCAAAGTATCCACACGCACTTCGACCCTTTTTGCCAGATCAGTTAACATACACCCATCGGTATGTCGGCGGGGCCTAAGTCATGACGTTTCCTAGACCCAAAGCAAGTACATGGGGGCCACCCCACTAAGCTACCCGCAACGAAGTCGTCCGGTCTCCGAGACGGACTCAGGGTTTGTGTAGACGGCTGTAAACGACTGGGAACCCGAAAGTGTGACTGGGCTTGTCGATACAGCGAAAACATGTCACGGACCTAAACAGTACAGGTGGTCCTCGCACAATCGTAAATAAAGAAGTAAAGCATGGCATAAGTACAGGATAGTAATAAAGCCCCAAACTACTTGTGGCCCCCGGTACAATACTTTGAATTCAGGTACTAATCGATGGGGGTGCCCATACACCCCACCTGTGGTTAGCGCGCTCGATCTCGGAACAGGTGTCAAGAACTCGGGGTCCTACGGGACACAAGCGGACGGTTAACAACCAAATAACATCTATTGCCCACCTGTGCATCTGCATTAACCTACTTCAATTTTAGTTATTAAACAGTAATTAAAGCCATGATCATCTCCAACATTAAACATGCGGCAATACTCCAACAACTGTGGTACTGGACGACACGCAACAGCACTTGAGCAAGCGACTACGACGCGCAAGTCCAACTATCTACCAAACAACAGGTAATAGGATGTGTCCAAGGCAATATAAGGCTGCAAGGGGTATCACGGGTACGGAAACTAGAGCATCGCAACACAGATAGCAATAGATCAACAGGAGGAAATAAAGACTATAAATGCAAAATAGGTAGAAGGGGAAGGGATGCTCGCCTGAAAACATTGCCGAAGGTTCATCCGAAGATCGGGTCGACACTCACATCAACTCATCGGCCTAGTCCGTGAAGAAGCAAAGCACTAGAAGAAAACACCGAATGCACTATTTAATACTACGGCAGAAGATAGGGCATGATGCATGTATGATGTATGACATGGCAAAGATGCGATGCAATTAGGCCAGATTAAGCAGAACTGGGGTCCCGACATTTAATTAAACGGTTCAAGTTATTTATCTACCCCGCAAATTAAATGTTGGATTAGCAAGACCAAACATGGATTCGGTTCGCTATGCCAATTTAAATGAAGTCCGGAATAAGACAAAGATGTCCCGCATATAGACTCCATATTTAATTATGAGATGAATTGGCATAATGCCCCCAAACCACAGACAAGTATGCATGCATGAACAATTTAATATGCATCAGTTGATAATGTCATATTATAAAAATAATGGGGTCTCGGATAGGGAATCACTTTAGGGTTCGGCGAACTTGGGCTCCGAGGGGTTCGGGGTCGGGTCTCAGGGTCCGGATCTGGGGTTCGGTCTCGGCGGGATCGTTCTCGGATAACGGATTAGATCTTGGCGTTCCGTGAAGAAGGACTTGGTTCGGCGTCGGGGCGCATCGGATTCGTCCTGGTCGGTGTCGATCTTGTCATTGCGAAGATCTTGTCGGGCCCGCGCCATCGAGTCGGTCTTGGCATTCAGGGTGAAGAACTTGGCGTCCTCGAGGAAGTACTTGGCGTATCCGAGTCGACGACCTGGGCGTCCGGTTTCTCGGGCATCAGATCCGGGAAGAAGTACTTGTCGCATTTGTGGCCTTCGGGTCGAAGAATTCGGCATGTCCGGGTTCGGTCTTCGGGTCTGGGTAGAAGAACTTGTCGTTCCGACAGGTTCAGGTTCCGTCTTTGGACTCCGGGATCGGGGCCTTTGGTCCGTGAGGTAGATCTGGGTGTCACTTGTCGATCTTGTTCACCAAGACGGTTTGATGACCTTGCCGGTTGTCGGAGTCGGTGTCGATCATGGTGAGTCCTTGGTTCAATCCTCGCAGGTTGCAACTCGACGCTCATGACAAAGTCCGCATGGCAACACACGTCCAGCAAGGGGAGAGGGCGACACGCGCGAGCAGTTGCAGGGCCGACGCGGCTCGGCCGGAGGACGCGGGGAAGGCGGCCGGGAGCAGAGGGCGGAGGCGCTCGGGCCGGCGAGGGAGCTCGGGGAGGCAGAGCGGGACGGCGGGCGGCTCCCAGGCGCAGCGGACGACTCGCTCGCGAGGAGGCGCGCGGGACAGAGGTGGGGCCGACGGAGGCCGAGGTGGCGACGGCGGGGAGGAGCCCGGCGGCAGACTCGGGGAGGCATGGCGCCGGCGAAGGAGAGGTTCGCGGGGAGGCACACGCGGAGCTCGGGGGGGTCGGCAGGTGGCTCACCAGAGGGGCGTCGGTGCGGGCAGGCCGGAGCAGAGGCGAGAGGGGCGGCCCCGGTGGGATCTGCGAGGGGCGTGGGCTCGAGGCGGCCGTCGATGTGAGGCACCGGAGGCGGCGCCGGGGGTGCAAGGAAGGGATCTGGCGGTGGCGGGATGCGGGACGAGGGGGATGTGGCGTGCGAGGGCGAGCGAGAAATGGTGGGGCCAGATGCGGGGGTCCCGAGGCAGGGAGGAGCGGGAGGGGTCGGGGCGCGTGCCCAGGGGGCGGCCGGTCGGGCGTGGGCCACGCGGGGTGGTTGCGGCTGGGTGTGTGTCGTGTGGAGAGGTGTGGGGCCCAGGGGTGACGTGGCGCGCCGTGGTTGACTGGAAGATTGGCCCAGGGTGAGGTGGCGACATGGGATTGGAGGGGATGAGGTGGAGGGGTTGGGTAGGAAAAATAGGGTAGGGTTTTTGGTGGGAAAAGTCTTGGGTGTTTTCTGGGGTAGATAGGATTTTTATCTGGAGGTGGCCGGCTAGGCTTTCGGGCCTGGCTGGCTGCCTCCCAAAATAATTTAAATATTTTATTTATTAAAAATGAGGCGTTTGTAAAACCGTTGGTAGACAAAACAAAACATTCCGGAGACCCGGGTTTTGGTTTTGAATTAAAGACGGGGCGTTTAGAAAACAAAACCAGGCTTTTCAAAAATAGTTTCATGCAAACAAATGCAAGATGACATGACGACGCTCAAATGCAAGGTGGCATGATGACATGAGCATGCGGTCATGATGATGCAATGCACAAAAACAACGCGATTTTCTAGTAGTGGTTTTTGCGGGGCGCCACATTATTACGTTATTCAACTGCTTGAGTTGTATTAAGAAATGGATCATGAGATCCTTATTTGTGTAAGACCTTATGTATGGTTTGTAATGGATGATGTACTGTGATATCTAAATCTGTTATGTCTCGCAAAAATGGTAATCCTGGGATTGCGATGTACGACATAATAGGCGTCTGGGATTAAAAATCCAGGTGTTGACAATCTCAGACATGTAATATATCGTGAAACAAAGGGATTAAGATACTAGCGTAAAAGGTTCCGACGATCACAAGAAAGTCATCGTTGAATGTGTGGGAGTCAGTATGGGTCTCCAGATCCCGCTTCTGATTATTTATCTGAGAGGGGTCTTGATCATGTCCGCATTATTCGCGAACCATAGGGCAACACACTTAAGAAAAACCGACTTGGAGCAAAAGTTTCATGCCGGAAAGAATAACAAGCGCAGGAATTTATTTCACTAGATACCGAAACAGGTTTTCGTGTGAAATTGCAGGAAGTGTTTTTTCATGTGAAATGAAATACTAGCAAGGGGTTATATGTGAATGTTTTTCATTAAAGTAATTAACAAAATTCTGAATAAATAAAAGGATTTTTATTTAATGAGAGTTTGCATTAAATTTTGTGGAAATTTAATGGGAATTTTGAGTGGGATTTTGAGTGGAGGGAATTGAAGAGATTTTTGTGAGTAGAGTGTCCACCCACATGAATGAAGGAGGGGAGGGGGCAGCCCCATGGCCGGTGGCCACCCCCTTGGGTGCCCCCCTCCTCCTATAAAAGGCACCCCCTCTCCTCTCTCTCACTCACACCTCCTCGTGAAGGATATCTCTCCCCCTCTAGTATTTATCCCCCATGGTCTCGGACTAGAGAGATACATGTTTCCGGTGGATATTCGGCAAGAAAGAGTTGTGCTTCCGCTGCATCACTGGAGCGAGGAGGCGGAGGTTGCTCGGTGCCTCAGACATGTGTGAGAGCACGGATGCGCCACTAAGTTGCGGTGCTAAGGACTTCCTCTTGATCTTGAGATCGGCAAGAGATCGTCTACATCAACCACGAGTTTAACTCATTAAGCTTTGTCGGTCTTCAAGGGTATGTTCTCTACGGATATACATCCGCCCGTTGTTTGTATCTAGTAGATAGATCTTGGTACATAGTTGTTCCCATCGTAGGAATTTTTTTGTTTTCTATGTTGCGAACCCTACAGTGGTATCAGAGCCGGATCTATGCGTAGATGCTTTACACGGGTAGTACACATATGAGTATGTGGGCGATGATGATCATGTTATTACTTCTTAGTTGTACTTTGGATATTGGTGGCATAGTGGGATGAAGCGGCCCGGACAAACTTTACATGTCCTCGCACATGAGACCTGTTCCACGCTTGGCATGCAACTAGTTTGCATAAGTGGCTAGCGGGTGTCTGTCTCTCCTACTATAGTCAATATATAATTTGCAACGAGTTGTCAACAATTTGGTTATCCTTGTTGTGGTTAATGTTCGTAGGTAAGAACGGTTCTATCTTCAAAAGCCCTAAGCCACGTAAAACTTGCAATGGATAAATTAGAGGCGTCTAGTTTAGATTGTTGCTGGGCTAGTGTTATGATATGGTGATGTTGTAAGTAGAAGTATGAGATGATACTCTTACAACACACATAACGTGTAAGTTTCATAGACCTTGGCCTTACACATAAAGGTATGATAGTGATCATACCACGGTGCACATGATAAAGATCATATGAGGGAACCATATCATTTCACTTATAAACATGTGATGTTTGATAGCATCTTATATTGCTTGTTTGGTGTTTTATTATCATAATAAGATGATCCCTCATTTAAATATCAAGATAATAATGTGTTCTTCCTTTAGTATGCACCGATTATGTTTTCGTCGCTCCAAGACATCACGTGATGATCGGGTGTTCTTGGATCCATGACCATATTTCGGGTGTAAGAAAGTTACACACGCGAGTACTAAGGTTCTTACTTGGTGAGCCTAGCATGTACAGACATGGCCTCGGAACACGGACCGAAAGGTTAAGCATGAGTCATATAGTAGATATGATGCCCATTTGATGCTCGCCTTTGAGCTACACCGACTCACGTGATGATCGGACTTGGTGTAGTGGATTTGGTTCATGTAATCAACAAAAAGGCACGAGGGATGTCGTTTTTGAGTGGGAGTTCATTCATAATGTGGATTAGTTGAACTCAATCTATCATAAACTTAGTCTAAACTTTACAAATTCTATTGTAGATGGCACCACCTGCTTTTAATTTCAATGTGTTCATGGAGAAAGAGAAACTTGCAACGAACGGTAGAAACTTTACCGAATGGGCCGTGAATTTGAGGATTCTCCTCTCTGCTGCACAAAAGCAATATGTGCTAGAAGCGCCGCTAGGTCCCACATCGTTCGATCATGCTCCTAATGAGGAGAAAAATGTCTACCAGACTCGTTAGGAGGACCACAACTTAGTTCATTACGACATATTGTATGGGCTAGAGCCGGAACTTCGAAAGTGTTTCGAAAACGGCAATGCATTTGATACAATGGGTGAGTTGAAAATGATTTTCGACACACATGCTGTTGTAGAGAGCTACAATGCTTCAGAAAAGTTCTTTAGCTGCATGATGGAAGAGCATAGCTCCGTAAGTGAGCATATACTCAAGATGTCGGTTTACGCCGATAAGCTTGTGTCCCTGGGAATATTGATTCCCATTGACTTAGGCATCCATCATGTTCTGCAGTCTTTGCCACCTAGCCATAAGAGCTTCGTGATGAACTATAATATGCAAGGCATGAAGAAGTCTCTCCCCGAGCTTCTGTCAATGCTTAAAACTATTGATGATCAAGAAGGAATATCAAGTGTTGATGATCAATAAGAACACTATTTTCAAGAAAGACAAGAAGGGGAAACAGAAGGGAAGTAAGGGCGGCAAGCCGGTTGTCGTGCCTAAAAAGAAACCCTGAGTTGGCCCTAAGTCTGATACCGAGTGCTACTATTGTAAGGGGACTAGCCACTGGAAGCCCCAAGTATTTGGTAGACAAGAAGGCCGGGAAGGCAAACAAAGGTATATATGATATACATGTTATTGACGTGTACTTGACTAGTGCTCGTAGTAGCACCTGGGTATTTGATACCGGTTTAGTTGCTAATATTTGTAACTCGAATCGGGGGCTGCGGAACAAGCGACCGCTAGCAAGGGGTGAGGTCAAGATGCGTGTCGGCAATGGATCAAGCATTGATGTGATCGCCGTCGGAATGCTGCCTCTCCACTTGCCGTCGGGATTAGTAATAAACTTGAATTTTGGTGCCTACACTGAGGATGAACATTGTATCTGGATCGTGTTTGATGCGAAATGGTTATTCATTTAAATCCGAGAACAATGGTTGTTCTATTTATATGAATGAAATATTTTATGGTCATGCACCGATGATGAATGGTTTATTTCTTTTGGATCTCGATAATAGTGTTACACATATTCACAATATTGATGCTAAAAGGATTAAACTTAATGATGATATATCCGCATATATGTGGCACTGCCGTCTAGGTCATATTGGCGTTAAACGCATGAAGAAGCTCCATTCAGATGGACTTTTGGAATCACTTGATTTTGAATCATTTGATACATGTGAGCCATGCCTTATGGGCAAGATGACTAGAACGCCGTTTTCCGGTTCAATGGAACAGGCGACAGATTTATTGGAAATCATACATTCTGATGTGTGTGGTCCAATGAGTGTGTCAGCGCGAGGTGGATATCGTTATTTTGTTACTTCCGCTGATGATTTGAGTAGATACGGTTATATCTACTTGATGAAACACAAGTCTGAAACCTTTGAAAAGTTCAAGGAATTTCAGAATGAAGTGGAAAATCATCGTAATAGAAAGATTAAATTTCTATGGTCTGACCGTGGAGGTGAGTATCTAAGTTACGAGTTTAGCACTCATATGAAAGAGTGTGGAATTGTTTCACAACTCACACCTGCCGGAACACCACAGAGAAATGGTGTGTCAGAACGTCTTAATCGTACTTTATTGGATATGGTTCGATCTATGATGCCTCTTACGGACTTGACGTTGTCATTTTGGGGTTATGCACTAGAAACTGCCGCATTCACTTTAAATTGGGCACCATCTAAATCCGTTGAAAAGACACCGTATGAATTGTGGTTTGGAAATAAACCTAAGCTGTCATTTCTAAAAGTTTGGGGATGCGATGTTTATGTGAAGAAACTTCAATCGGTTAAACTCAAACCCAAAGCGGAAAAATGCGTCTTCATAGGATACCCTAAGGAAAAAATTGGGTATTCCTCCTATCATAGATCCGAGGGCAAGGTTTTTGTTGCCAAGAATGGATCCTTTCTAGAGAAAGAGTTTCTCGCGAAAGGTGTGAGTAGTCAGAAGATAGAACTTGAAGAGGTTATTGAACCTTCTCTTCAAAGTATGGCGAGTAGCGCAGTGCCGGAAGTCATTCCGGAGTTGGCTTCACCAGTTGAAGAGGGAAATAATGATAATGATCATGAAACTCCAAAAGAGAGTGCTACCGAACCTCGTAGGTCTAGCAGGACGCGTGCAGCTCCCGAGCTGTACGGAAACCCTGTTATGAATTTCATGGTTGATCAAATTGATGACCCTGCGATGTATGAAGAAGTTATGATGAGCCCGGATTCCAACAAATGGTTAGAAACCATAAATCCGAGATGGAATACATGTATGAAAATCAAGTTTGGAACTTGGTGGACTTACCTCACAACCGTGGAGAATAAATGGATTTTCAAAAGGAAAACTGATGTTGACGGTAATGTGACCGTCTATAAAGCTAGACTTGTCGCAAAGGGGTTTCGACAAATTCAAGGAGTTGACTACGATGAGACATTCTCTCCCGTAGCGATGCTAAAGTCAGTTAGGATTATGTTAGCAATTGCTGCATATTTCGATTATGAGATATGGCAGATGGATGTCAAAACTGCCTTTTTTTTTGGTAATATTTAAGAGGAGTTGTATATGATACAACCAAAGGATTTTTTCGATCCTAAGGATGCTAACAAGGTGTGCAAGCTTCAGTGATCCATCTATGGACTTAAGCCAGCATCATGAAGTTGGAATCTCCGCTTTGATGAGGTAATCAAAGAGTTTGGATTTGTCCAAACTTATGGAGAGGCTTATATTTACAAGAAAGTGAGTGGGAGCAATGTGGCATCTGTGATATTATATGTGGATGACATATTATTGATTGGAAATGATATAGATCTTTTAAACAATGTTAAAAGTTATCTAAACAGAAAATTTTCAATGAAGGACCTAGGTGAAGCGTCATACATATTAGGCATAAAGATCTGTAGAGATAGATCTAGGCGCCTAATAGGGCTATCGCAAAGTACATACCTTGATAAGATTTTAAAGAAGTTTAAAATGGACGGAAGTAAGAAGGGGTTCTTACCTATGTTGCAAGGAAAGACATTGAGTAAGACTCAAAGTCCGGCTACGGCGGAAGAAAGAGAGATAATGGACAAAGTCCCCTATGCTTCAGCCATAGGCTCTATAATGTATGCCATGCTATGTACAAGACCAGATGTGGCACATGATATTAGTTTGACTAGTAGGTACCATTCGAATCTAGGTTCGGAACACTGGATAGCGGTCAAGAATATCCTTAAGTACTTGTGAAGAACTAAGGATATGTTTCTTGTATACGAAGGTGGAGAAGAGCTCGTATCTAAGTGTTATGTCAACGCCAGCTTTGACACCGATCCGGATGACTCTAAGTCTCAATACGGATACGTATTTCTCATGAATGGAGGAGCAGTTAGTTGGAGAAGTTCCAAACAACCTGTGGTGGTGGGATCAACAACGTAGGCTGAATATGTTGCTGCTTCGGAAGCGGCTTAGGAAGCGGTTTGGATGAAGGAGTTCATATCCGAACTAGGTGTGGTTGCGAGCGCATTGGACCCAATGGTGATCTATTGTAACAACAATGGTGCCATTGCCAATGCGAAATAACCAAGGTCTCACAAGAATTCCAAGCATATTAAGCGCCGGGTTCACTCCATCCGCGAGCATGTCAAGGATGGAGATATAAAGATTTGTAAAGTACACACGGATCTCAATGTAGCAGATCCGTTGACTAAAACTCAGAGCAAAACATGATCAACACTAGAACTCCATGGGTGTTAGATCCATCACTATGTAACTAGATTATTGTCTCTAGTGCAAGTGGGAGACTGAAGGGAATATGCCCCGAGAGGCAATAATAAAGTGTTTATTATGTATATTCCAAGTATATGATATATGTTTATTTTGCATGCTATAATTGTATTAATATGGAAACGTTAATACATGTGTGTTTAATAAACAAACAGAAAGTTCCTAGTTATGCCTCTCTCATAAACTAGCTCGTTGATTAACAAGATGATCAAGGTTTCCTGATCATGGACATTGGATGTTGTTAATAACGAGATCACAACATTAGTGTAATGGTGTGATGAACATTCATCCGAAGTATAGCATTACAATCAAATTCATTGAGTTTATATTGCTATAACAACTTACGAAGTGATCCTAATCCTTAGACCATGAGATCATGTCAATCACTAACACCGGAAGAGTTTCTCGATAACATCAAACGTCACACCGTAACAGGGTGATTATAAAGATGGGTTCAGAACTAATAAAGTGTTATGCTGAGGCCCATGGATCGAGAGTGTAATTTGTTCATCCCGATGACGGATAGATATACTCTGCGCCCTCTCGGTGATATCACATTGGTTAGCTTGCAAGCAAGTGATTTGATCACTAGAATGTTATATCACGGGAACAAGAAAAGAGTGCATGTCAGTAATGAGATCAAACTAGGTATGGAGATACCGATGATCGAATCTCGGACATGTAATATATCGTGAAACAAAGGGATTAAGATACTATCGTAAAAGATTCCAACGATCACAAGAAAGTCATCGTTGAATGTGTGGGAGTCAGTATGGGTCTCCAGATCCCGCTTCTGATTATTGATCTGAGAGGGGTCTCGATCACGTCCGCATTATTCACGAACCATAGGGTGACACACTTAAGATACACTGACATCCAATTGGAGCAAAAGTTTCATGTTGGAAAGAATAACAAGCGCAGGAATTTATTTCACTAGATACCGAAACAGGTTTTCGGGGGAAATTGCAGAAAGTGTTTTTGCATGTGAAATGAAATACTAGCAAGGGGTTATATCTGAATGTTTGTCATTAAAGTAATTGACAAAATTCTGAATAAATAAAAGAAGTTTTATTTAATGAGAGTTTGCATTAAATTTTGTGGAAATTTAATGGGAATTTTGAGTGGGATTTTGAGTGGAGGGAATTGAAGAGATTTTTGTGAGTGGAGTGTCCACCCACATGAATGAAGGAGGGGAGGGGGCATCCCCATGGCCGGAGGCCACCCCCTTGGGTGCTCCCCTACTCCTATAAAAGGCACCCCCTCTCCTCTCTCTCACTCACACCTGCTCGTGAAGGATCTCTCTCCCCCTCTAGTATTTATCCCCCATGGTCTCGGACTAGCGAGATACATGTTCCCGGTGGCTATTCGGAAAGAAAGAGTTGTGCTTCCGCTGCATCGTCGGAGCGAGGAGGCGGAGGTTGCTCGGTGCCTCGGACGTGTGTGCGAGCACGGATGCGCTGCTAAGTTGCGGTGCTAAGGACTTCCTCTCGATCTTGAGATCGGCAAGAGATCGTCTACATCAACCACGAGTTTAAATCGTTAAGCTTTGTCGGTCTTCAAGGGTATGTTCTCTATGGATATACATCCGCCCGTTGTTTGTATCTAGTAGATAGATCTTGGTACATAGTTGTTCCCATCGTAGGAAATTTTTTGTTTTCTATGCTGCGAACCCTACATCATCAATCAATAAGCTTTGGGACACTGAACATAAAACTAAGAATGGCAACTATGCTCTCTTAATGGTGCCTAAAGGTAGAAGGTGGAGACTCAATAGTGGTGGAAGAAAGGCCTTTTTGTAAAGGAAGCAGGGATTTCAAGTTTCAAAAAGAGCTTCCAAAAATTATGGTACTTGTTAGCTTTCAGCCCTCATTGCCCCTATCATAAGCATCTTGAAGTGATTAAGGTTAAAGTGAACTAACTATGGAGTATATGCTTGACAAAGTATAAGTTGGCAATCTCAAGTCCCTTGAATACGAGGGCCACCCCTCATGATACTCAACTTCAGTCACCTGTAAGTTCTTGTCATTGTAAGTATTTGCATATCATAGAGAACCGCCAATGGGGTACCCCTTGCACATGGTACAGGAGCTATCCCATAACCAAAATGACAAGGCAAGCAGACAATGAGCATCTCAGCGATCTTTTTATTTACTATATGCATAGCTTTTTATTGAGGATGCTTCATAGATAGCTCACTATGGTGATGCTGCAAGTTTCCACCATGATTAGGCATGGCTTAGACTAGCGGCCTAGACATTTATCTATCACAGAATACAAACTCCATGGACTTACAAGTTCCCTCTTTATTTCACACCGGTGACATCCATAGACAAAAGAGCATGATATCAACTGAGTACAAATTACAGGTGCAATATTGAAAATGTTCCCCATGACAGTATGGTTCTGCTAATTCCAACGTATAAGTGCAAGCATATACAACATAGACATCACAATGGTTCAAGTTTATTAGGGGCAAAGAATATAAAGTGTTCCATCAAGTTTGTGAGGGCTTTAATCACTAAGTTTTCACATAACAAAATAGTTTTTAATTAGAAGATAGTTGAAAACAAGAATATACTTGGAATGGTGTAACACACCATGCATAGGAGTTTATAGTGGACACTTTGGAATCACTTGGTTTCTTGGGAGTTGGAATCATGATTAGAGCTTACTCATACAAGTGGAGGCTAGCAAAAGACTAGGAGCAACCAAATAAGAGAGCAATAGTGGCCATAATCATGCAGAGCAACAAAGCATTACTAATCAAAGCATAGAGTGGTACTACAAGTCAAAGACTAAATGATCATAGAGGCTATGGTGACTCGTCATAGTCATAACATGGTGTGAGCATGTGCCAAGTCAACCCAAACAACCCTCAAAGGAGAATACCACAATACTAAGCTTTTGCATGCTAAAACAACGCATAATTTCTTCAAGGCACACTAAGCAATCCCAATTGTTTGGAACAAGACATGCTACAGCAATAATCACTAATCATAAGGTCAAAACAACACCTAGCATGTCATTCTAAAGTCTAAGTCACAGTCAATGCAAGCTCCTCTTGCACTTACAAGCAAGAACTTACTACTCATTTCCAACACAAGGCAAACTTATTTGCAAAACAACACAGCGAGAAAGGGGGTCCAAACTACTTTATTCAAGCAAACTAAAAACCTAGGAAAAGCAAACGAAAACTAAGATGTTCCAAGAACAACACAACTATGCATGAAACAATAAAAACGAAGTGTCTAAATAGACCTGAGCTTTTTATTGATGAAGAAGGGGATGCCTTGGGCATCCCCAAGCTTTGACGCCTGTACCTCTTGGATATTTCTTGGGTGACACCGTGGTGTCATCCCCAAGCTTGAGTTTTTGTCCATTCTTCATCTCATTACATCATTCTCTCTCTACACCTGAATTTTTTCCTTCATAGAAAACTTCACACAATCTTTATTAGCAACATTAGTTTATTCAAAAGATATTAGACCTCTGGCAAAGTTTTGGAACATCAAGGCTTTTCACTAAAAACACAAGCTACTGTAGCAACTCCTTCAAAAAGCTCAATTCCCCAAAAGAGAACTAAAAAAGGAATCAATAAGAAGCAAATGCAAATAATGGCAGAAATATGTCAAAATAGACCATCAGGTAGAAACCGATTTTTTCGAACATCTTATGTTGCTCAAATCAAAAAGTGTTGAACTAACGAAAGTTATATAACATACTGGGGGATTTATTCGTAAATTTTCATCTCAATCCAACTTACAGAGACTCCTCAAAAATTTTTATGGTGGAGGATAGAAATGTATTTCGGGACAGCAACTCCCCAAATCTTACTTCCCTCTCATTAGAGGTCATTCTTGGCATAAAAAGCAAACAAAAAGTATAATGAGAGGTCAGTACTGAAGTAATAACTTTCAAGACTCAAGGAAACTCTTGGGTTATCTCCCAACAAGTACTTTTCTTTAACGCCTTTAAGTTAGGCTTGATAGTTTGAAAAGATGCTCACATAAGAAATATGAATTGAAGTAAAAGAGAGCATCAAGAAGAAAATTCAAAACACATTTAAGTCTAACCCACTTCCTATGCATAAGAATCTTGTAAGAAAATAAATCAAAGAAGCACAAAGCAACAAGCATAGAAAAGAAAAAAAATGCAACTTCAAGATTTTCAACATAAAGAGGGAAAACTTAATATTGTTGAGATACATAAACTCAATAATATAACTATCACATGAAGCATGCTTTTCATGATCTACAAACACATAATTTTTATCAAGCTCAAAAGTAGTGGGATTAAAACCTTCACAGGTTTTACCTAAAGTAGATATTTCAAAAGAATCCACAGGAACATAACATTCATCCTCCTTTGGTAAGCATGGGGGACAATCAAATAATGTAAGTGATAAAGAGTTACTCTCATTAGAAGGTAGGCATGGGTAGATCCATTGTTCCTCCTTTTGTTCATCACTCTCCTCCTCTTTTTCATCTAATGAGCTTTCAGTTTCAGCAATTTCTTCTTCCATAGGCTCCTGCAAGGCATTAGTCTCTTCCATATGTGGAAATCATCTATTTAAATATTCAAGAATATAGCTATTTTTCTTCCTTGTAATTATCAAAGCATAATTTAAGTATCTCATAAACCTCGCATTCATAAGGTGCATCATCAGTATTTTCAAGAAAACTGGCAAGTTCAAATGCACCCTTGAAGGCAATAAATTCTTCAATTTGTTTCACATCATCAAAGTCATAATTTCCTTTGACATAAGAAGATATGATAACATTATCATTATACTCACATTGAAAAGGCAGGTGTTTATACCTCCTACAACAACAAGACTTATCAAAGCAATAAGTAACATTATAAGTAGAGAACACGTCTCTAGCAATAGTATTCAATTTATCAATTTGTGCCCGTAAGTGTTTCCCTTTTTGTGACAAACGGTGCTCCTTATAATAGTACTTTTGTTCTTCCGTGAACCCACCTTACCAATAAGAACTAGTTTCAAACAAACCATCCATTTATAGAAAGCATGACCAAGCAAAGCAATAACAGACCAGCAACTAGAGCAGGAACTAATTTTTTTGTGTTTTTGAAAAAATAAAGCAAACCAAACTAAACTATTTTTTTGTTTTTTGAAAAGAGGCAAACAAAACCAAGCAAAAGAAACAAAGCAAACTAAAAAGAAAGTAAAGAGAAAGGAAGTGGAGGATCCCCTTGTGAATACGTCCTTAGCCTCCCCGGCAACGGCGCCAGAAAACTTGTTGATGGCTCAGTTGATGTGGAGCCTGTTGGGAACCCCAAGAGCAAGGTGTGAAGTAGCACAACAGCAAGTCTTCCCTCAGTAATAAACCGAGGTTATTGAACCAGTAGGAGGAAGTAAATATCACATAGGTGTTGCAAGAAACGCGGAGACCCGCACAACACAAACTCAAGACTTTGCCCCAACTAACAGTGAGGTTGTCAATCTCACCGGTTGCTGTAACAAAGGATTAAATGTATGGTGTGGAAGGTAATGATTTGCAAGAAGTAAACAAGTAACAGTGGAAGATGTATCAATGGTAAAGATTGGACCGGGGCCCATAGGTCACTAGAGGTGCTCTCCTTAGATAAACAACATGGCATGAAGGGTAAACAAATTACAGCAGAGCAATTGACAGGAACTGAGCAAGGCATAACAATGCAATTACTAGTCAGAAAGATCCTATGAGATTCGATTGGGCAATACAACAAGATACATAGACCGCCATCCAACTGCATCTATGACTAGAAGTCCACCTTTAGGTTATCATCCGAACCCCCTCCAGTATTAAGTTGCAAGCAACAGACAACTGTTTTAAGCAAAGTGTGTAAGGTAAACAGTCCATATGTTCCATGAACAAGAGACCGTTGTTTTCTCCCTAGTAGCAACATCACATCTACAACCAAAGAGATTTCTGTCACTTCCCTTGGAAACTAGAGGCATGAACCCACTATCGAGCATAAATACCCCCTCTTGGAGTCACTAACAACTACTCGGCCAAGATAGCTACTAACAACGGAGAGCATGCAAGATCACAAACAACACAGACATGATAGAATCATAAAGACAAAACCATTAATCAAACCAACATAATAATCTCAATATCCATCGGATCCCCGCAAACACAACATGCATGATTACAAATAGATTAGATCTTGATCATGAAGGGAGCTCACAAGATCTATACATGAAAGCACAAGGAGGAGATACAACCATCTAGCTACTACATGGACCCATAGTACAAGGTGGAACTACTCACGCATCATACCGGAGAGAAGGCCTCCGAGATGATCTCCCCTCCGACAGGGTGCCAGGAAGAACTTCAGATCCCCCCGATCTAGGGACGATGATGGCGGCGGCTACAGACGGTTTTGTAGAGATTTGATTGGGTTCTTAGGGTTTCTGCATTAGGGGCTTCTTATAGGCGAAGGGGGGCCGAGGCGGCGGCCAGGGGCCCCACACCCTTCCTAGGCGCGGGACAGGGCCCACCCGCGCCTAGGGGGGTCTAGGCGCCCTGGCCCGCTTCTCCGTCTCCCCTCTAGACTTCTTGTTCCCCACGGAAAGTTATTGACTTTGACGTTTGTCCCGTCCAATTCCGAGAATATTTCCGTACTAGCTTTTCTTGAACCAAAAACAGCAGAAAATAGGCAACTAGCATTGTGACAACTTGACAATAGGTTAGTACCAGAAAACATGTAAAAAATACCTCAAAGTGTAGACAAAGCAAAGCAAAGTAGATACTAACAAGCGTGGAATATCAAAAATTATAGATACGTTTCCGACTTATCAGTTACTTCCAGACCAAGAAGGGAGTGAGACGAGGGGACTCACTATCGCCTATACTATTTAATATCATGGCTGATATGTTGAATATCCTTATTGAGAGAGCCAAGACTGATGGCCATATTGAAGGATTAGTTCCACATATTATTGAAGGTGGACACTCTATTCTTAAGTACTCTAATGACATAATCTTATTTATGGAACATGATCTAGATAAAGCTAAGAATATGAAATTAATATTATCAGCATTCGAGCAGATCTCTAGTCTAAAAATAAACTTCCATAAGGGTGATTTGTATTGTTTTGGAGAGGCTCAAAACAAGGCCCACCTATATGCTGAACTTTTCGGCTATGGTCAGGGGAAATTTTCAATCAACTATTTGAGAATACCGATTCACTATTGGCGCCTTACAATTGTTGAATGTAAACTTGTTGAGGAAAGACTAAAAAAATTTCTTAATAGTTGGAAAGGGAAATTGCTATCCCTCGGGGGAAGACTTGTACTCATAACTTCAGTACTCAACAATATGGTATAGTATATGATCTTGTTTTTCTAGTTACCAAAAGGTGTCTTGAATAAAGTGGATTATTTACGATCAAGATTCTTTTGGCAGGGGGATAGTGAAAAAAAATAAAAATCGACTAGCCAGATGGAATGTAGTTTGCCAACCAAAAGAATAGAATGGACTTTTTTTGAGAAACACAGTACAAACACAGACGCTCACATTGCGTACACACACTCACCCCTATAAACACATGCACGCACACCCTACCCCTATGAGCATCTTTGAGAGACTGAGTCGGCGGGTCTTGAGATTGAAGAAGTCACCGTAGGCGCCTCGCTATCGACGGGAACGTTGCCTCCCACTGAAAGAATATTTCGCCTTAATGAGACACCAAAGCGTCAAACTCGGGGTTTGAACTCTGGTGGGCTCGGGGTACCACTTCCCTCCTAACCATCCAACCACGGGTTGGTTCTCAAGAATATAATGGACTTGGCATACATGATTTGCAAGTCAAAAATACCGCGCTTTTGGTTAAATGGCTTTTCAAACTACTGACTGAAGATGGTGTCTGGCAACCATTATATGGAGGAAATATGTGGGCTCCAAAGCTTTGTCTCAAGTGGTTTGGAAACCCGGTGACTCACATTTTTGGGCAGGACTAATGGCGTCTAAAAACATTTCTTCCATTTTGGTGCTTTCAATATTAAGGATGGACCGCGGATTAGGTTCTGGGAGGATAAGTGGCTTGTCCAAACTTCTCTTTGCGAACAATGTCCAACTCTATATTCGATTGTTAGACACAAAGGGGATACACTTTCCACAGTGATGGAATCTAATCCTCCTAATGTGTCACATCCCAAGATTTTGGAATTTGGGATTAGAAAAAAATTGTTTTTACATGTCATTCATGTGCATTGCATTGCATCCATGCAAAAATTTCAAGAATTGAATTCGAAAACCATAACCCTAATAGGTTTTGCAAATATTCCTATGAGGAATAAACATGGGTTTTAAAAATCTAATATTTTTATACTCAATAAAAGGATACAAAATGATCCTAAAATGATCTACATGATTTTAGAAAATTTTAGGAATAAATTTTAAGTCATTTGGACTTATTATGCAAAAGTAATAAAGGAAACATTAAAAACAGAAAATGAAAAGAATAAAAAAATAAATAAACTACCTATCGCGCCCCAGCCCGCACAGCCCGGCCAACCTAACCTTAGACCTGTCTACCGCCCGCGCGTAAGCAGAGCAGCCGCGGCAACAGCCACACAGCCCACGAGCAGCTCGCGCCCTTTCCAGATTTTTTTCTTCTTTCAGCGCGGGACCCACTCATCGGCCTCTACCACGCCACCGCCAGGTGGGGCCCACGTCTCGTCTCCAACCTCCAGCTAGAGACCGACGCGAACACAACTTGGTCCCGAGTTGAAATCCCCACAAAATCCGTCGATCTTCTGTTGCCCCTCCTCCACGAATTCTTGCCAGATAAATAGCCATCCACCCCTCTTCCTAATCCCTTTGAAAGCCTAAATATTATCCACCCACCCACCGAATCGATCTAGGGATCGATCTGCCACCATTGCCATGGACAAGCTCTAGGTCGAGCTCGATAGTCGACGAACCTGTCGCCCTTAGCTCTCCTTTTACTCTGACTACCTTCCCCACCAAAAACCGCACCATATCACCTCTTTTTCCCCTTCTTAGGAACATCGGAGAAGCTGCGATCTCTCGCCGGAGCTTCACCGGAGCCTCGACGCTCCAGTCGCCTTCTGCCATCTATCCAGGAAGCGAAGGTTGCGGAATAGGACACCATGGAGTTCATCATCTCCTTCTGCATGTCATAGACAGATCCAACCTCTCCGAGGGTCACCGGAACCCCGCCGCCGTCCACTCTTCGAGCGGCCGCCACCGTCCCCCGCTGCCACAATGACGTCCTCGACGGAGGAGAGCGACCTTCTGGTCTGCGGCCGTCAGATCTGAGACGAACGCGCTGGATTACATCAGTTCTCCGAACCGGTATCAACCAATTGGGTATTGCCGCGTGTCTGCTACACCGTCGTCTCGTCATTGCCAGGTCAGCGCCAACTCAGCTCGCGCAACCAACCAGGTTAAGCCACGTGGCCATACATGTCTGTTAAATTGCAGAAATTGTTTAAATAGTGAGAAATTTGGCAAACCTTGTAAAATTCATTGTAAAACATTTACATGTCCAAAAATGACAAATAATATATCATTAGATTCATAAAATTGTGTAGAACATTAATACGAGATTATATCTAACTTTTACAGTACATATTTACTGTAATAAATTAAATAGTTTAATGGACAATTTAGACATAATAAATCATAGTAAATTATCTGTAGACCATAAAAATACAAATAAAGTGTCTATGGATTCGTAATTTCATATACAATATCAATATGCTGTTAGACAAAAAAATTGCAGTGTAGAATTTCTGTAGTAATTTAAATAGATTTAATGGCCGTTTAGAGTATAAAATTCATAGTAAATAATTTATACATCAGAAAAATATAAATAACATGCTCCTGGAATCACAATCTCGTGTAGATTACAGATATAGTTTTAGTTCTAATTTTTGACTAGGCAAACTATTTAAGGGAATTAAATTCTATTAAACACTATTTAAATCATAAGAAAAGATTTATAACTCCGATTAAGGTGAATCCAATTGCTACTGGTTGGTATTAATGTCCTATATATAGTACACTTCTGATATATATTTAATACGGCAATTAGTATAGAAGTTTCAACAGAACTGTTAAAACCCCCATATAGGCAACAAAGATTTAATAATAAATATCCTATTGCATTAAATGATATCTTGCATGCATCATATGATCTAGTAATGTTCAGAGAACTAAATACAACTAGTGTGACTTATTAAATCATCATACATGCATTTGTTCATCATTGTTTTGTTGTATTGTGCATAATTGCATTGTTTTTGAATGGTGTATTTGTTGTGCCTTGTTTTAATCCTTAGATTGTGAGGAGTGCAATGTTTGTGATTGTGACGAGTGAAAAGATTGCAATTGTGAGGATTGTTTGAACAACTACATCAACTAAAGGCAAGTGGCACTATCATAAATGTCCTACTTATTTTCCTATGCATTGTAGTTGTTTTTAGTAGAATTGCATGTGTAGGAATATTTTATACTATATGTTATGCTATGTCCTATTTAGGATATCCTTTTATATCTTGCTTAGTGGAAACATCGTAGTTGTAGTATGCTTAGCTCTGCTATAGATTCGGGATGGAATATTATGTCATGAGTATCATGAGGTATTGGAAAAGCTATGTTTTATATAAGAAAACAAGTACTTAATCAATCACCTGGGTGGAATATTTTTGTTGTTGTTGAGTTTGGAAGAAGTGTCAACGAAGAGGATCGTATCTTTGGCTACCTCTCTCGTGTGTGCACTGGAAGAAGACCACCTAGGCGTCATAGAGATTTGACATGTTTCTCGTACAGTAGCTTCCAGTACAACCACATGCTAATATGGGATCTGGCTTGGTTAATTACATAGCGGAAGACCCTTTGCATTGGTATATCTTCAGGTTAACTATAATTGTGTATTGGAGATTATATCCTTGCATTGGTGCCTGTTAGACGTGCTAGTATTATGTAATGGGAGGACTTCTATGGAAAGACTTCATCACATTCTCGATCTGCCGGTATACCAATTGGTGTGTACTAAACCATTGGCCATTGGTGGCGTCAAGGTGAGATTGTGTCGTGTGGGTAAAGTGTACAAATTCTGTAGAAGATATAAATCTAATCGATTAGCCGTGTCCCCGGTTATGGACAATATTGAGCAACTAAGGCTTGAAGCTTATGGATGATCTCGACATTCCAATTTCTTAATAAAATTTAATGGTTTGAACAAGAGATTAGGAGCACTTGGTGTTGTCCAATGTGTTCAGACAATTTTTGGAAAGGATTAAAACTATTTGAAAATGTTAGGATAAAACTGTTGCTTTATATGAATTAGCCTGAAACTCCACTTAGCCAAATATACATGTAATTGATAGGTTCCATTTATATACACATACTAATGACACTTGCCAATACATTCAAAGTATTGACCATTCGTGGCTGCAACCTTTCATGTTGCAGGTTATATCATTTCTAAGTGATCGTTATAGGTCGCGAGACTCCACTCAACGATTGTTCGCCTGTGGCACATTTGAAGAATGGAGATCTACCATGTATTGCTTTCCGCTGTGATATAATGTAAATTCTGGATCATATTCATTGTATTTATGATGTACAGTTATATTTGGTATCATTTTGTACTGTGTATGCCAGTGAACCGATCCAGGGATTGGCACTATACACATGAACCCAGCCTTATCAGGCAAGGGTGTTACATAATGTGTCTTTCAGAAGAAGTCGCATAGGTCCTCTACTGGCATCTTGGAACAATCGTTTATTATGATTATCCATGATACAACTGTCGGACGGTGTGGATGAGTTCAAATGAAATAACAAGAAAGTGGTAAAATTTTCGTTGATTCATTCTATAGAGCATCGATTCAACCTAATATTCCGATCGATAATAATTGTAAAATTGGAAAATGAAAATACCCCTAAAATGAATATATTCGCTTGGTATCTCCGTAAGGGAGTAATTTTTATAAAAGATAATCTTGTAAAGAGAAATTGGCATGGAAGTACACAATGCAATGTCACCATGCTGATACAATCCGTCATTTACTCTTCCATTGTAAATTTGCTCTCTCTATATGGTCACTCATCCAAATAGCCTCTGGTTTATCTCTCCCACGTTCGGTGGCCAATATTTTTGGCAAATGGTTGCATGGGATAGATGAAAAATATAGGACTTTGTTTAGGTGAGAGAGCTTGCCATCATTTGGTCGCTATGACTATGTAGAAATGACAAGATTTTTAATAACATTGGGTCTTCTTCCCTGCGGGCTATTTATCAGGCAACAACTATCCTCCGATCATGGACTATTCTCCAACTTTTGGAGTTTCGCAACTTGTTTATGAAGGGGTGTATGTGATTGAAGGACACGACAAGGGATATCTTCTCCCGACATGGGTGGCCGCATGATTTGGGGATTGATCTTCTGTAGTCTATAGCCGCTGTTTTATTCATGATTTTTGTAATTCTTCTAAACTTTTTGTTTTCTATTTCGCTGTGGTTTATGCGGCTGTGTGCATCCTAGTTATGCAGATGCCGGATGTAAACATTACTCAATAGTAATAAAAGTGCCCATTTCCAAAAAAAATGAGTTTATGAAAAAGATACTAAGTATAGAGAACACCATACTTCGGTTGTCCTTGATCTTCTCCTCAAGGGTAAGGACTCTCTTCCTCTCCGCTTCCAAGGATTTCTTAGTTGTGGATTAGCCCCTCCTAAGCTAGATGATGTCCGCCTACATCCCCACCTTCTTGGCAAACTCATTCTGTATTAATATACTCAGATTATTTGTATGCTTGAGTCACTCTGGAGTTTCTAGCAATAATTCTATGATTTTTTACAAGATACTCGGGGGCTATAGTATGATAAATGGAAAGCATCTCTAGAACTTCTATTCAGATTTCTTCATAGGTTCCACTAAAAGCTAGATGGTATTCTACTCACTAGGTCTTCTTAGATCACGAAGATGCAAGTCCTATGGATTTCCTAATTCGTGCTCAGGGGCTATAGGGTGATATGTAAATAAATCTCAAAGAAAGAGTAACTTACTATCGGTACAATCTTCATGGTGCTGGTGTAGTTGGTAGCATTGCTCTGGAAAGTAGCAGCTCCACCTCTATCACTCATCTTGCACATACTGACACTAAGTCGGCTCCTCTCCTCCTAGGAAACTTCCTCCTCATCCCACGTCTGGATGACAGACATAGAAGAACGCACAAGATAAAAGTACAACAAGGAGGATCCATCAAGATCTCGCACGCCGAACACACTCTTACTAGATAATTGAGATAGAGAACAATCACAGTGAGCATGGCCACCACACTGCGTCCTGGTCAAGGGGAGTGAGGGACATAGTTAAGTTTTTTTTGAGTGGTTTAGTGCACCTCATAAATCTGTGGTGACACTAGAAATTGTTAACCTTGATCCATCATTGAAATACCAATGATATTGACTAGAAGGGGAGATGTGAACATGTGGCCAAAGTTTTACTCAATTTAAAATATTTTATAGATAATAAATTATACTAAAATGAAACTAGGTGAACAATTCTATCCGTCATGTTTACACTAGATAGAAAGCAAGGTAAACAAGCATAAGGAAAGGTGAGTAACAAAATAACCAAAACAGAAGGATAATATTGACATGATGATGTATCAAAGTTCTTGGAATACTTTAGTCTCTATTGGTGAGGTTTTGGAAAACTTAGCACATGACTATGCCACTTGGGTCTAGCCTCCTTTTTCCCATCTGAGATCTCTAAAAAAAGTGAGACCCCTTCCACTTGGGGATCTTGAGGCGGTCTTTGAACCTTTACATATTCCTTGATGGGAATCCACAATCTCGGATGTTCACAAGGTAACTCTAGCCATCTAGGGTTTCTCACAAAACCAAGAGTAATAATACCAAGTTTACTTGGCATGTGTGATAACCTTTTGGCTTGATGCAAACATGCATCTAGATCTCCTCTCTTTTCCCATCGAAGCAATGCAGTATTAAGTGGGGAGATGGAGAGAAATAAAGCTTTTGAAGGACAAGATCAGAGCAAGTTCAGATATGAAAGCTTGGTCTTCTTCGGTAAGAAGAACCATGTATATAGGTGGTGGGGAAAGTGAACATTATGCTCATTTATCAGGTGGCCCATAACCTCCACATATATACTAGGTTATATATTGGAAAAAATGGTAGGGTTCCGGTATAAGGCCTGATCCCTAACCTCCTATCTTGGGAAAGAAGAAAAGTGCATGTGTTGGAGGAATGAGTCATGATAAGGATTTAAGGAAACCTTTTTTGGGAGTGTATTGGATGCATGTAAGGTGGTGATTCCCAATAATTTTAAGCTTTTTCCCCATTGATAGTATGGCCTCATAACAATTCAATAGACAACAAAAGGAACTAAGAAAATTAAAGATGGTTGTTTTATCGTTAATCTTTTAAGAAGAAGCTACTTATCATCACACATCGTCCATGTACATGACTAATCTCCTATTTATACACACTTGTAAGATGATTTATCTCCTAGTAATTAGTTAGTCATTTACACCAAAATCAACACATGGGTTAAATGTGTCCGTTGAACTGTTTGCCTAGACACACACATCGGAAATGAGATTAGTAAAAGTCAATCACCCATGTGGCCTATACACATTGGCAAGGTTTATCAGTTATTGATCTTTGCCGACGTGGGGTGCCTTGTGGACGCCCTTTGTTGGCGTGCCTCATCACACACGAGAGCAAATGTTTTAACATTTTACCCTTGGGGTGTCCCCTAGGGTTATTTTGTACTACTGAATCTTACTATTGAACTAGCTGAATGCTCGTGCGATGCTACGGAATATAATTTTTTAACTTACTTGGATATATAAATAATTTCCCAGAATCATGAAACCAAAAGAATATTGATCAAGTTTGCAAAATCATATAAAATACTTCAATATCATTGATAATTTTTTTGTATAGTAGTAGAATTTTCAAACCACAAATTAAATAACTACAACAAAAACCAAACGGAAAATATACCACATCACCTACGAAATTTACTCATCATTGTTCCTAACATTATTCCCTAGCATAAAAACTCACAACTTTCATCCCAGCATAGGCTCATCATCCATTAGTAGCACTTATGGTATTGCCTTTATTTGTGCACTAATACACCAAGTGTCATCTTTGATTCAGCGGAAAAATCTTAGACAATAGAGCTTGATTATTGATAAATTCTATTGTAACGAGTATAAATCGGCCTATTAGAAAAGGGAGTGAAAACGTTAGTATAATATCTTGTTGTTTTTCTTCATCTTTTCTTTAGATAAGTTTTCACAAATCCTGACCCTTCAAACTTTTCTTAGATCCGAATCCTTTCTAGAATTCACACACGTTTTTCTTGTGAATATTAGTCGATGTAGATTTTGATTCCTTGCGGAGAAATTGTAAGGAAAGACAGAAAAACTACTACCATGCATGTTCATATACTTACCTCTTCCGCATAGGAGAATTTCTGACGCATGCTCACATTCCTTGTGAGCTCTCAAGTTCTGTCAGTACCACAAAATAACAAGTATAAATTTAGTGTTCAAAATTATAATCTGAAATATGATACATATAAGTTTGCAGCATAAATAGTATATGATGACAACATATATGTACATATCCACATATATTCAGTGTTAAACATAATTTCAAAGGTTTTCCAACCTTCAGTTGAGTACCCTCGTTTGTGAATAACAATCAGGTATTTGATGAGCCAAAATATTAATATCAATATGATCTGCAGAGCAATATGTATAAAAATGTACAAAACAAATGATTACAGTAACTTACTTTTAGTTTTTTTTGGAAAAGGAACTTACTTTTAGTTAAATGGTAGCAACAATTTCTAGTCAGCCTAGTACAGCAGAGCTCCAATCATGTTAAAATAATTGCAAAGACGTGTTGTATCTTAGTTCTGACTCATGCCCATAAGAGTTGTCTGAATTAGGATAACGTAACAAGTTAACCAAAATATTTCTTGATATGGTTCAACCCAGACTGTCTGAGCCAGCTCACGATCATTCGTATATCTGAATTCCTTGTTAGGGATCCGCATCATTAACACTTTTAGAGCTACAACAAGATGCCAAATACTGCTTAGAATAGACTACAAGATGGATGAATGACTATCAACAAAAGCCAGCTAAATAAGAACTTCATTTGCCACTAAGCCTTGTGACAGCATGGGGAATCCATACATCTTGCAGTGTACAGAGATGACCAACTTGCTGAACGACTACAAAACTAAAAACCACTTGGTATATGTGGTTGAAGTCTTTACCAGATACAATGATCAGTCAGGGACTTAGGACATCATTAATTAACAGATTGTGAGCCAGTTCAGACGGTCTGATCACCAAAACATAAAGGGGATCCAAGTTAGCGATAATATGCACCGAAGAAAGAACCATAGAAGAAAGCTAGCAACACAGGGGTGAGGAATGGGAAACTACATGCACAAGTCGTTGAAGCTCCAACAATGGTTTATGTGGCCGCAGATGATGCTTGTCCACTCCAGCACCAATATAGTGGCCCAACGGCGCTTCCTCACGGCCTTCGCTACCGATGCGCTGCGCAACAACAATATGGAGAGGAAGAGGAAGCAGGGAAACATGAGGAGCTGCCTCATCTCCATGCCTACTCCCACGCATATGAGATGGATGCCGCTAGCGGTAGAGAGCACCGGCCATGCGGTGTCGACGACAGAGAGCTCTAGTTTTAGGTGGCCGATAGCATCGAAGAATGCGGCCGTGCGGACAAAGTTGTGTCGGGGGAGAGGACCGGGATTCAGGGAGTGTGGGCGGTCAGCGGCAGGGACATTCTTTTTGTCGGGTGCTAAGATCCCTGATTGATTTTTTATTAATTGCCTTGATTGGTTTCCATGTAATTCTTTTGATTACAGGTGATTGGTTTCCATGTATCCATCCTTGATTGGTGTCCATGCGATGGTAGGGGTGGTGATTGCCTTTTTTAACTTTCTAAATTGTTGTTTAGTAGATGGTTTGGATGTGACCAATGTTTGACGATGCTATTGGATGGTTCAGATTGTCATAATGTTTGATGCCCAAAGTAAGCCACCAAATCCCATTTAATAGTAAAGACTATCATTTATGTCAGTTGAACATAGCACATGATACTATCTCTAGATGGCTGCACCAATAATCATGAATATCCCACACCTCCATATTGTGTAGTGAGACCACATACGGATCCAATAAGTAACCAAATGCGTAACTTGCAAGAAGTTGGAAAATCTTTGTTGTTATAAATAATATCATGATAATTTCAAATGTTAAAACATAAGTATCATTGATGGGTGGATTAAGGCGTATATATATACGGATCTTACCCCACTTTCCTGCCGACGAAGATCTGAACTCCCGTAACTCAGGCCCATATCTAGAAGTTCTCAATCGACCTGACCTAGCATGCTAAAAAAGACTTCCCGAAGGATTCCAGCCAGCAGACGTACATTGAAGGGAGATCGGAGATTAACTTAACATGCAAGGCAAGATGAAAGACCTAGCAGGCTAATGAAAACTCTTACACTGCTAACAACTATATATACTGGCAGCCATTCACCTGGAAAGGACACACCATCTACGTCCCTGTCGTAGCTCTTAGTATTTAGCCTTAAGCCCTAGATTTATATACTCTCGCCAGGTATTTGTATAAACCCGTTGAGATCTATCTTGTAAACACTTGTACAATCTCTCTATCATCTCATGAATAAAGTCTGAGGAATCCCTTCATCGCCATTATCCTTGTCTTTACAATTTAAACCTGCCGACCCGAGCCAATTACTGAACAAATAAGCTCTCTTTCGATCTTCGGAAGTGAGACTATCATGGGATCATAAAAACCATCCTTCGTCAATAAGGCACACATCCCTGCCTAGATTCGACACTTAAGCCAACCATTAAACCCTTCAAACTAGTTTTTTTTCAAACATGTGCACCACACTAGTTGGTAGAGACAACTTTGCCCTCCACAAAAGAGGCACAAAGGGAAACGATAGAAGCAAATATCGACTTAATTCATCTTCAACATAGAAACAACATGTCTGGTTGTTGATCCAATCTCATTTACGCAAATCATTCTTTGTTAAATTGGCCCTTAAAAGGCAAAAAATAAATATCTTAATGTTTGACACATTATTTTTCCAAATAAAAGTCTTACATAATTGGTAATTATCGTTTCACCGCATGTGCATACATAAATTTTTCCATAAAAAGGCATTGATGCATGAAGTTCATAGTGATACATGTCCGAGTGAGGTGAATAGTCATGAACCTCTTCACTAAGAGGATCCAAGATGTCAATTTACCATCGGCAAAGTGACCAAAACAATGTAAGGTGGGATCCTTGCTCGAACATCTACAACAATACTAAAATATGTGTTCTCTAAACAAGATTGTAAAGCAACGATACTACTGAAGAAGAGGGGTTTCACCCAATTAGTTGTCTTAAAAAAAGCGATTACTGGAACCATTGCTAAGTTCAATCGTTCCTCAACTAAAATTCTTCATTGAGGTACCTATTGATCGTGCTTGACTATTCTACAGCGTACTACCCAATTTTAACATCGCTTGCAATGCACAACACAATTATTTATGCCTTTGTTCCTTTAGCGAGCATTAAGAATCACCACTCTTACATGCCACCAACCACGAAGCCAATATGTGCCAGCATGGACTCGGTCATGGTGAATAAGTGTCCTCCTTTTTTCTAGTTGTCGAGAATGTGTGATTTGTCGAGTAAAAAGTTTTGCAGGTACTTTTGTCATATGCCTTCCAAAGAAAGTCCCGGCTATCGGGGTATTTTCATTGTGCCAAGGACTCAAGTTTCTCTCCAACATCGTTTCCAAACCATAAACTTCAATTATTTCAAATGGTCATGTTGCTTAGCTTAAGTTAATTGTCTGAATCCAAGTGGGACTAATCCTGAAGATAAGGTGTCCACAAGCTCATGTTGCTTATTCAAATTTTAGGACCTACTTTATTCACTTTATGGTAACTTATTTCTTATATTTGTAGATCACATTGATCCTTGGTCATGGGCAAACCAAAGAAGAAAGGTGGGAAGGTTGGCAAGGGTTTCACTTTGCAACATGGTTGGAAGATTCTTCAAAAGGATACGAAATGAAGGAAACACCTCCCTAACGTAATCCCAAACAAGAGGAAACCTCCTCTACATCGGTTGAAGGGGGTTTGGTGATTGACACGAATGATAAAGGTTCAAGTAGCTCCACTCTTCTCTCCTCGGTTCACTGGAAAGAGGCCCGATGGGAGGTAAAATCTAAGAATATGAGGGTGATGGGATGAGACAATATGTACAACGAGTCATTGGAGAACATTATGGCAGTGAGGAAGGATCTCGCCTCTGAAACAAGGAAGTTGAATAATAAAGAAATTTTGGAGAGGAAGGAGGCCGAGGAAAGGAAAGTAGCCATCGAGGATATGGGAGTGCGGTGGTCGAGGAAAAGCTTGCCAAGATCAAGGGTAGGAAGGCAGTAAATGAGGAATTTCTCAAGAGGATGGAGAACGAGAAAATGATCATGTTCATGGACCCTAGTGGTCTAGATGCGAAGGGTTGAGCTTAGTTGGAGCTTTGTTATGACCAAATCTTGATGTCAAGAGGGTTCGTGAGAGGCAATGATAGTGGTGCCAATGGAGGCGGCGGTGCCACCATTTGAGAGTGGTGGTGTTCTATGCACTGATGAACTTTCATTTTATGGTGTTGTTATATGTACCAATGAACTTTTATTTTGTGTTGATGATTCATTTTGCTACTTATGATGTACTTTGCTTATGGTATTATTATTTGCACTTTATTATGGGTTTGTGATGAACTATTTTAATTATCTTGTATATAAATTGTTGGTTAATTTGGATGGTATATGCAATATGTAGGAGAGTAGTAAAATGAAATGCTTGGAATTGGCAATCCAATTTTTAGGTATCCAACTTATGGGTAAGCTGGAAAAGCTGAAAATTTCTACTCTCCTCTCAACCATTTTAGGATCCCAAATTATGGGTAAGATCTTGGAAATGTTCTCATATGGCTTGCGTACTTGTTGGCCGACTATATCACCATTTTTATCCTTGGCATTAAGGTGTCAAATGGGATCTCGTCAAAGTCCACTTTTAGTTTATTTGCTAAATTTTAGTTTAAATTTTAAACAAATGAACTAAAAGTGGAACTTTGGTGGCCCACTTGACACCCTACAGGGCCACCAGGTATTTTTTCTTCTGGACACCATTCATGCCGTCCACTTTTGGGTGGGCAGGACACTATCACCGTGTTCTCCTAAACATTTATTCCTAACAGAATAACACGTGACTTCGATCATATATGCTGACAGAATAACATTCATTCCTAAACATTTGTTGTTAGCGCGCACAAGTTTATTAGGATAAATAGAAACATCAACTGTATCCAGTTAGGCCTATAAACTTATTTAGAGTACAACATAATTAGGCCTAATTAGGGTTCTAGTGCGATTAGGCATTGCTTTGGGCTTTAGGATTTAACATAATGTGTCTAACCATCATCTAGAACACCAAAGAAAAGGGACACAGTGGGGTACGAAACTTACAGATTGATTGATAAAGCGTGAGACATGTACTGAAGGTGGGGTGGGACGCCGCTGGCACAGCCCCTCCTGGTGGCCGGCCGTGGTGATGGCCTTCTGGTCCACTTTACCACCCTTTTAGGATTGACAGTTAGGAGACTAGGGGTGTTCTTGCCCGTACATATGTGTGTATCCAGTCAGGCCTAATCTTCTCCCTTTTATACGTGGCTGTGAGTAGCCAGGGACCAAAACCAAAAACGGTGAGGTGTGCTTCCGATCATTGCACGGACGTGGGAGTCAAATCCCCCTTTTATCTCAGTTTGTTATAACCGTAGATCAATTCCAACAAGGACACTATTACTGCGTTCTCCATGCGAGACAACGAGCTGTGGGTGCTACCTGCTGGGGTTGATCACCTGGCTGAGCTGTTACTTCTTCCATGCATGAATGAATACGATTCCTACAGATCACACGGCAAAGCTTGTAGAAGCTTCCATCGACTGATTCCTACAGATCACACGGCAAAGCTTGTAGAAGCTTCCATCGACCGACTCCAACTGCAAGCAAAGAGAAGCTGCGCCTCCAAGCAAAGAATTAATAGACGGAGTTCCCAGTAATTAAGGCCTACATAAATGGATACCATAAATTACGACCACGATAAACAAAACAATCATATGTACTACTTCGCTCTACGTCTTTGTTTTGCATTTCTCGCACAACCAAGTTACGGCCGGTGTGCGCGCGGCTATCTGTCGGAGAGCAACATGAGGGTGCTGAGGGAATGTCGAGACTGCGTCTGCCCCGCGGTGCCGAGCTGCCATTCAACGACTCAGCGCAGGTAATTTGGAGGGCTAAAGGATTGGTTGTATTTTCTACAGATGTGCGGTATTTGTTTTCTAGAAGTAGATAAAATCCTGGGTTTGTGTATGTTATATTCAAACGACTAGTCAGATATTCCCATGTTTTACTATCCTCTATTCTTGGCTTCTTAGTGCTAAGCCGTCCCACATAAAGATGAAGAAAAACTAGCTATCCTCTCACCTGAGTGTATCGAAAAGGGGCTTGTTGCGAGTCTTTAGTTTCAGAATATAAGATGTTTTGATAGTCTATTTTAGTATAACGAAGCATCTTATATTTAGGAACATATATAGCAGTTCTTAGGGCCGTGTAGTATGTTTTTCCTTAACTCGTACGCGTCGTCGAGCCAAAAAAAAAACTTTTGTTGTTTCTCAGAGAAAAAAGACATATGACTGTTAGGCAATATTGGATTGATGACTAGCCAACTATTCCAACAGTCTAAACTGATGGAAAAGACTAGACTATACATTTTAACACTCTCACTCACGTCTACGCTGGACAATGGAAAGACACTAGACGTGGGTAATAGGGGACTACAACTATTTGGAGTAGATTAAATAGTGCGTAAGCCGGGGTTTAAACTTGAGACCTTCTGGCTCTGATACCATATTGGATTAATGCACTAACCAACTATTCCAAAAGTCCGAACTGATGGAAAGGACTAGGCTATATATTTTAACAAATTCATCTATCGATACAGCATGCATGTTGATGTATGCGTGAGATCTTGGTAATAAGATGAAACAAGTATGGAAACATTAAAGAAAATGTTAGTTAGATGATTGTAATCTAGATGGCCATAAATGGAATCAATCTAAACTTATAATGTGTATCTTGTGTCACACTAAATTGGAGATGAGTAGTTTGCACTGAATCAATTTATCTTTGTTCTTTTCAATTCTTGGCTGGTAAAAAAACGCCAGTTCGATATGGCAAGTCCAGCACCTGTGGAACAAGTGGGAGATCCAGATGATGATAATGCTGAGCTTCTTCCTGCAAGTCTTCCTCCTCTCCTTTGCGGGATTCCGGAAGCGCCACAGCTCCCAGGTGCTCAGCTTGGTTCTGTGGCTAGCATACCTGTCGGCAGACTCGGTCGCTGTCTTCGTCCTTGGCCGGCTCACGCTGTACACGGGTGAGCCGCGTCACCAGCTAGTGCTCTTCTGGGCGCCATTTGTGCTGTTCCACCTTGGCGGACAAGAGACAATCACAGCCTTCTCCATGGAGGACTGCGCACTATGGAAGCGCCACCTGCTGAACCTCGCCACCCAGGCGTCACTGGCAACCTATGTCGTCGCCAAGCAGTGGCACGGAGGTAATCGGCTCGTGGCTCCCATGGTGCTGATGTTCATCTCTGGGAGTACCAAATACGCCGAGAGAATATGGGCACTCAGGGTGGCCACCGCCACAAGGGAACCCGGCACCAGCTCATTCGCCCGCCTTTATTTCTCCAGCTTTGCCGAGAAGTTTTATGATGACATGGTAAAAATCATTTCTGACAAGGACGAGGAAAACTTCGGCCGTATAATGGAATCCGTCCAGATAAGCTTCTGGCTCAGTATGAATTTTGTTATGGACGTGACCCCTTCAGTCGCAGGCCATGGCTTACGTGGTCTAGGGATTGTGGATGGGATTGAAGGGTGTGACGATTCAGCGAATCACCTGGTGTACAGGATAGCCGAGATCCACCTCTCTCTGCTTTCTGGCTACCTCTACACAAGGATTGAAGGCATAAAGGGTGTGGTCCGTCGGTTCATCACCCTCGTCCTGACCTCTACAGCACTCGCTCTGTTTCTTGCAGCCAGGGTTGAACAAATGGGGTACAGCACAACTGATGTCACCATATCCTACATATTGCTTGTGGGTGCTTTCATGATGGAGATATCTTCTATCTTCATGTGGTTCTTGTCACCATAATGGCCATACATGAGCGTGACATATCTCACCTACTATGAGATGTTCTATAGGGGATCTGGAAGTAGAATCAGAAAACTGGTTTGCAAGATCAGTAAAGGCGCAGGAACAGTATTGCTTCACTTCATCAGGTGTACACCCCGTCCAGAAAACAGAGTGGAGTGGTCAAGGAAGATGAAACAATATAACATGCTCAGTGCATGCAACCGGAAGATGCACGCTGGCTGGCTGGAAACGATGATGCGACGTATCGGCGTCAAGCGAGACTGCATAACGCCTGTCATCGTCTCATCTGAGGTAAAGAAGCTGCTCCTTGGTAAACTGATTGAAATAAAGAAGACCAATACATTGTCTGGGGCAGAGGGAGAGGGGTTGTCCTGGAAAATCTTTGATGGCAAATGGACTCGACGGTGGGCATCCAATGCCAATACAAGTAGCGCAGCACAGCGAGCAATTGAGGTTAGCAAAATCCAAGGATCGACTTTTGTTTCAAGTGTCTATCTTTGGCATCTTGTGACGGATATATGCTTAGTCGACGATGACCGTACCTGCAGTCTACTGCAAATCTTTTGCCAAGAGCTGTCCAATTACACCATGTACCTTGTGGCCAAGTGTGATGCGACGCTTGATAGCTCCGGCTATGATTGGCTTAAATGTAGTCGAGATGGTCTGCTTCATGCTCTTAGTCGACACAGTGGTGATCCGAAGGAATTCATCCATGGAGTCCGCAATGGCATTAGCACCAACGCTGCCAGTGGACTTGAACTGGCTCATCATGTCTCCTTGGAGCTGCTTAAGCCGGAAGCAGCAGCTGATCGGTGGGAGCTGATTGCAACGGTATGGGTGGAGATGCTTTGCTACATTGCACTCAATTGCGGCGCTGAGTTCCACGCCAAGTCTCTAATCGATGGTGGGGAGTTCGTTAGTCATGTCAAGATTGTCCTGTTTATTCTAGGATTTTGCTTTTCATGATTAATAAAAGTTGCCTTGAAAATACGTCTCTTACCATCTTTAGTTATTTCCGATGGGTCAGTAGGGTTGTAATTTGTTTGGGAAGTTCTACTAATAAAGCTGTGAAATGTGGTTTTGTACATTACAAGTCCTGTTAATTTCCTTCGGGCAATTCATGGCAAGTGCGGAATTAACTTAAGAAACCAAAGCATATTGTAAAACAACACTAGTCATAGAATATGAAAACAGATCGAGTATCGATGAATAGGGTATCACTTTGTTCTACAACAACAGAACACTATATCGTGTGTATCGCCTACTCTCTCTCTCTCTCTCTCTCTCTCACATCAGCTCACTGATATATTGCACCATGTAGTGCAGTGGTTGACATGTGGCGCCATCTAATGTGGGACCCACATGTCAGTGAACGCACAGTGCAGTACGTCACATGATCCTCTTCCACCCCTCTCTCCTCCATGCTTTACGAAAGTTTGGGCCAAAACCAGAAGTATGATTTGATAACCGTTTGAATATATGTGTTTCTAGTGAAGACTTCAAAATAAGACCAATATTGCATATATTTTGACAATGTTTGAAAATCAACTATTGAAACTTGGTGAAACTATGAAAAAAGTATGAAACTTGATGATTTTTTATTACTAAAACAATATGTTTCATTGTATTTTAAACTTTTTTTTATCATAATTAGAAAATAATTGACAATTTCCTAACAGAAAGGGTCAATACATTTAAGTTGTATTGGGAAGTGATACAGGAGAAAAGCAAGTTTCATTTGAGTTCAAACCAAGAGAAAATTAATCAAAAACAAGAAAAGCAGCAACAAACTTCAGAGTTCAAATCCTAACAGTACATAATAGTGCATTAAAACAATAGTGACAACAACTCAAATACACAATATTTTAATGTTGATTCATTGAGTTTCATTAGGTTTGAAAATGCATCTTATTTAAGTTTCAATTTCGTCAAAGCAAGACATATTTTGACTTTGTTTAAAAGATATCATCAAAATAAATACGTGTGTTAAACATATTGTTAATCTGATATCTCTTTTGAAACATATTGATTTTTTTATGATCCAACACTAGAAAGCAAAGAGTACTAGGTTGTGGCTGGTTGAGGGTAAAGATTCTTGGATGCATGAGTCAGACCATGTGTATAAAAAATAAATTAATGATGAGCATAAAATAGGAGAGAGTGGAAAATCCAAATATTAAAGAGGATGGGACGGTTCTAGCATGCATGCGACCTAGCATGCACATTTGAATTGCATTTCCATATCGTATAGGCACTATGGAGTTCATTAGTAGACGATGATGAACACTTTATTGAAAGGAAGTATCAATACTTAAAAGATAAGAGTGAAACGTTCAAAAAGGATACTCACACATTTTGTCTTGGATACACACCTAAGCGTCCATCTTTTCTAGTAATAAAAAAGGCCACATGCATTCGTTATAGAGGCCGGGGCTATATCTCTCAATTTTAAGAAAAAACACCCATCCTTTTTTATTTAGAACAAAGGATCAAGAATTCAAGATGACCAATAAATATTTATAGAGAAGTATGAGCAGTCTTTCCCATTGCACAAGAACTTGAAAATAATGAACAAAATCTACAACAAAAAAAAATCAAGGAAGTTTAGTGTAGTGACCTAAACCCGGTAAGGTTTGAATCCATGTGATTACAGTACTAGTCCATTTAACGAATAGTCAGCACCCACAGTTTTAGATGGAATATCAAGAAACAAATGTTACATCGCATATCAAAAAATAAAATAGGTCATTACAACTTACATAACTCATGGATATCTTATTACAAAGCAGCAAATATAACAATAAAGCATGAAATTCTTCATCTTCATGTGTCATAGGAAAACATGTTGAGTGCAGACTCGTAGCCTTAAATCACCATATCTCACTCTTTGTTAAATAACCTGCAAGTTATATCCACAAAGGGTCAATATATTTGAGTTGTATTGGCAAGTGATACAGGAGAATAGAATAGAGCCTGTTATCTACATGAATATTTGGCTTAGTGGAGTTCAATCTTAATTGTAGAAAGTAAGTTTTTCCTATCATTTACAAATAACACATTATCATACTTGGCACACTGGATTCCCCCAGGTGCCCCCCTTGTTCATCAATCAAGTTTTAACTTAGGAAATTAGAATGAGGAGGTTCTCGAATTACTTCAACGTCTTGATTCTCAGAAGTTGTCCGTAACCAGGGACACAACCAAGTACTTAGTTTTACCCTCTCGAGAGGTGGTGCACTTTCCACACAAGACTCAACAATTCTACCATCCATACAACCCAGTTGTTGCATGGGACACTACTAGGAAACTAGCTATAGATAGACAAACCTTCTGTGGCGCATGTTTCTGACCATGCGCCACAAAAGTTGTCCAGTGGCACATTTCAGCAAATGCGTCATAGAAGTCTTCACACTTCTGTGACGCATATAGGAAAAATGCGCCACAGAAGTTGGAACTTTTGTGGCGCATATAGAGGCATGCGCCAGAAGTTGGAGTAGGAAAAACAGATTCTACCCCCCCCCCCCCGAGGATCGCCTTTTTAGACTTGCGGAAAATAATATAAAATGAGAAACACTTCAAAAAATAAAATTCTTTCACATAGTGATAGGTAATATGGTCTAGTTTGTAGGAAAATTAAGAAACATGCATTTTGACCTTTTATGCAAAAAAAAGTTTATGCCACGGTAAAACGGCCGTAACTTTTGCATATGATGTCGGAAAAATACGTATAATATACCAAAATGACGAGAACGAGATTTCGCATCCGCTCGCAACTATCTACGGTCTTTTGGCGATTATTTAGATTTTCAAAATTCGAAAAGAGTAAAAAGTTATGGCCAAAAGATCGTTTTCTCCTACAAAAAAAATAAAAAAGGAGGACAAACTTCTGTGGCGCATTTCTTCCATATGCGCCACAGAAGTCTTGGCCAAAATTCGAAATTTGAATCCCGCCCCTTCTCCCTCTCTTATACTCTTCCACTCATCCACCCTTCCCCTCCTCACCTTCTTCTCTCATTCTCCCCACCTTCTCCTCCTCCTCCTCCTCCACCCCGGTGAGATCCTCCTCCTCCTCCTCGTCCTCCACCCCGGTGAGCTTCTCCTCCTCCTCCTCCACCATCACCCCGGTGAGCTCCTCCCTCCTCCACTCCGGTGAGCTCTTCCCTCCTCCACCCCGGTGAGCTCCTCCTCCTCCTCCCACCTCCCTCCTCCTCCACCCCGGCGAGCTCCTCCTCCGACGAACTTCTCCTCCACCTCCTCCGGCGGCCTCCTCCTCCTCCGATGTCCTCCTCCTCTCCTCCACCGGCGACCTCCACCTCCTCCACCAGCGACCTCCTTCTCTCCTCCATCGGCGACCCCCACCTCCGGCGAGCACCACCTCCGGCGAGCACCACCTCCGGCCAGATCTGGTCGGTTTTTTTTTTGAAATTTGAAAAAAAACTTCTGTGGCGCATATTGGCCAAATGCACCACAGAAGTTTGAGATCTGGTTCGGGACTTCTGTGGCGCATTTTGGCAATATGCGCCACAGAAGTTTTTCAGACTTCTGTGGTGCATTTCAATATGCGCCACAGAACTGCAATTTAGTGGCGAGATAACAGTGGTGTATCCCATATGCGCCACAGACGTCCCAAAATGGTGCGCCACTGATAGGCCTTTTCCTAGTAGTG
This sequence comes from Avena sativa, assembly GCA_916181665.1. Taxonomy (NCBI): domain Eukaryota; kingdom Viridiplantae; phylum Streptophyta; class Magnoliopsida; order Poales; family Poaceae; genus Avena; species Avena sativa. The sequence goes on along the minus strand of OV702283.1, from coordinate 355,945,781 downwards.
GGAATAAAGTCGTCAAGACGAGACTTTTCAGAAGAAATCCCTCAGACCACTGATGATTGCAAGAGCACGGGAATATTGTAGCTAGTTTTCAAAGTAAGAGTATCAAACCATGGAGAGCAATTTGGTTAAGGACTTAATGCCCCTCATCACTATCTATCAAGAAATACTTATAAGCTGCCCTTGAACTCAAGTAAGAGTGTTTTAAGAGGGTTATTTTGTGCGTAAAGTAAATACTAAAGGGTAAAGCAAGAAGGCGGAAAATGCGATGTAAATGATAATGAAACTATAGTAAAGCAGTGTTCTGTGGGATTGTAGGATCCATCTTTAGCATTGGTATTAATGATAATTAGGATAAATCTATTTATTTATCTCTCGAATCAGGCTCGTGCCCCGCTTTATAAATAAAGCACAATCCAAGTACATAATCGGACATACAACCACCTCGGCCGAGGCCAAAGAGAAAATAAAAAAGGTCGCACAAATGTTGGGGCCATAGCACATCACCGCCCAAAGGGAAAAACAAAAAAGGTGGTACGAAATGGAGGGCGGTGACCCTCATGATGTCGAAGGGGGCGGGAGGGGGGGGTCGCAGTCGTTGGCGCTGAGAAGGGGAGTGCCGCCATCCTTAGAGCCTGGAGAGAGGACTTGAACGCGGTCCAGTCATGCTGATGCACCAAGGGGGACCACTGCTGTAAGAAGGCAAGTAAAGCAAAAATAGAGTCAGACGCCCGGGTAGGAAAAATCCGTTCGATCACCATTTTGTTGCGCACATTCCACAGGGTCCAGGATAAGGCTGCGAAGAGGAGCCAGAAGAGTCGGCGCCCTCCTCCGGTCCTGTTTGCCTGGGCCTGCAGGAACGCCCCAAGTTCTTGCGCCTGCCAAGCCGGAGCCAGAGCCTCGCGAACAAAACTCCATAAAAACCACGCCGCCGAGCAGGAAAACATAATATGGGCGCAAGACTCCGGTGTCCCACATAGGGGGCACCGGCCATCACCGGGGCCGCTACGTTTGGAGACCTCCACCGCCGAAGGTAAGCGCTCACGTAGTAGTTGCCAAACAAATATGCAGATACTAAGAGGCAGGGGGGCTTTCTAAAGAGGGGCCGTCCACCGCCATTTAGGTTCCTGAAATAGGGCCTTATAGGCCAAGCTCATCGAGAACTCTCCTGAGGGAAGGAGCTGCCAGGAGGCCGCATCCCGCTCCTCGGAAAGTGAGGCGGGCAGAGTCTCCATCAAGATCTGGAACTCTTCAATTTCCACCTCATTAAAGGTTCGGCGAAAAAGGAGGTTCCGGCGGTCCCCCCGGAAATTCTCAGCTACTAGCGAAGATGGGGAAGCCGAGATTGCAAAAAGATCGGGGAATCGTACCCCCATAGGAACAGGAAGAAGCCAGGGGTCGAGCCAAAAGCGGACCCCCCGGCCATTCCCAGCCACGAAGGAGATGCCCCGGCCAATGTAATGCTTAATGTCCTGGATCGATCTCCAGAACTGCGACCCCTCTCGCCGCTCGCATGCCAAAAGGGGCCGGCCTCGGAGGTATTTGGCCTTGATAAGTTGAAGCCAAAGACCCCCGTCGTCCCTTAGGATGCTAGACCCACTTCAACATCAAGGCCACATTGAAGCGGCACGAGTCCAGGATACCTATGCCCCCAAAACATTTGGGGGCGCAAACGTCCGCCCACTTAACCATATGGTATCTTTGGTGGCCGTCCCTTGCCACCCAAAAGAACCTAGACAAATCCTTGGCAAAGTCGGCATGGATTCCCTCTAGGAGAAGGTATAGCCCCATATGATACATGGGTAGGATCGAGAGACAAGAATTTATCAGCACCGTTTTGCTTCCCTTCAATGTGAGTCACGCTCGCCAAGGATCAGCTCTAGAGAGCACTCTCGTGACCAGGGGGCAAGGTCCTTGATAAACACCCTCGTCTCCCGAATGGGCATCCCCAGATAGGTAATGGGGAACTCCGCCAAATTGCAATTGAGGTTATCGGTAATACGCTACCGATCGACGTCGTCGAAACCTAGGACCATGACTTCGCTCTTGTCGAAGTTGATCTTGAGCCCTGATATGGACTCAAAGCATAGCAGCAGGAATTTAAGATTCCTAATGTCCAGATCCGAGCCTTGCACCATGATCATGGTATCATCCGCATACTGCAGATGAGAAATACCCCCTCCGGGATCAGATGCCCTACCACACCAGTGATGTGGCCAGCGAGTTTGGATCTATCCAAAATCTCTGCAAGGGCATCCACCACGGAATTAAAGAGGAGGGGGAGATCAGGTCCCCCTGTCTAACCCCACATGATGGACTAAAGTAGGGGCCCATCTCCCCATTGATGTTGATTGTCGTCCTACCACTCATCACAAATTGCATGATCCAGCAAATCATGCGGTCGTCAAACCCCCTTATCTCCAGTACTAGCCTCAGGAAAGCCTAGTCCAGGCGGTCATATGCTTTCTGGAAGTCCAGTTTGAGGAACACCCCTTTCTGATGACGTGACTTGACCTCATGTATAATCTCATGGAGGGCAAGGACATCATTGTGAATGAGGCGTCCCTTCAGGAAAGTGAACTGGAGAGGGTGCGTGAGCCTCTCAAGAACCGGGGCCAGACGGAGGGCCCATACCTTCTCAAAGAGACGCTGGATGACATTGATCACTGTGATTGGGCGGAATTGGCGGATATCTATGGCCCCAACTACCTTGGGTATCAGAGTGATCACACCAAAGTTCAGACGCGCCATCACCAGGGTCCCTGTGTAGAACTCCTAGAACATCAGCATGATCACCGGCTGCACCTGATCCCAGAACATCTGTAGAAAACTCACCGGCAAGCCATCAGGACCAGGGGCCGACCCCGTCTTCATGGATTTCAGGGCCATCGACACCTCCTCAGCAAGGAACGGACGGGTAAGGTCCATGTTCTCCGCCGGGGTGACCAACGCCTCCTCCGACCAGAAGTCCAGCATAAGCGAGATGCCCGATGGGGCTGTCACCGAGAAGAGGGACTTGTAGAAACTATAAATATGGGAGGAGAGTGCCTGTGGGGATTCCAATAGAGCATCCCCCTCCCAGAGGCAAGGGATCGAGCACTTCCTACTTCGCCCATTCGCTATGGCATGGAAGTAGGCCGTGTTCGACCCCCCTGGATAGTCTAGTTCTGGCGACTCCGCTGTCGCCAGAACGCCTCCTCGCCCCTGTAAATCTCCATAATGGAGGTCTCTAGGGAATACCTATGAGACCAGGCCTCCGCCGAGTGGCAAAATAGGTCAGCCTCTCGGTCTAGAGCCTGAATCTCCTACAGGATGGATTCCTTTTAGGCCCTGAGCTCCGCCCTAAAGTTGGCCCCCCACCCCCTCATGAATTGGAGGGATACCTTGGCGTAGTGATGCCAGATATCCACCACGGAATAAACATGAGGGGGGAGGCGGCCGCCGCCAGCCACCTGGCTCGAACTGCCACCACGAATCCTTGCTTTTGAAGCTAGAAGGACTCAAAGTGGAAACGGTTCAGTCTAGGTGGGCTGCCCCCTCCCGAGGAGAGGAGTAGGGGGTGTGGTCAGAGCCAATCCGGGTGATAGCCTGCAGCAAACAAAGGGGAAACATCACCTCCCATTCGACAGACACAAAGACACGGTCGAGGACGCTGCGAATCGGGGCAAGCTGCTTATTGGTCCACGTATATCTAGCTCCCACCCGTGCAATCTCGTGAAGTGCAAGCTCCGCAATGCAGTCATTAAAAATACGCATCCTAGGGAGGTCCACGTTCTCCGAGCTCTTGTCCTCAGCCAAGCGAATCAGGTTGAAATCCCCGTCAACCACCACCGGAATCTCAGCCCGTTCCACTTTCAGCTTAAGCTCGAGCAGGAACTCGGCGGACCTCCTATGGTACGTGGGGCCATAGACAATGATCATTTCCCATTTGAAACAAGATTGTCTATGGGTAAGGGACATGCTCACAAAGAATTCCCCGCGGTCCATATCATCCACCTCGAAGGTATCCTCCTTGACCCCAAGGAGGATGCCCCCAGAGTCCCCAATTGCAGGAAGCTAGGTCAAGCAGAATTTGTAGCGACAGAGGACCTCAAGCTCATCAATGGAGAAGTCCTGGCGGATCGTCTCCTGAAGGCTGACAATATCCGGCGCTTCCAAGCGAATGTATTCCTTAATCTGGCGACGGCGACCCTCGTGCCCGAACCCCCGGATGTTCTAAATGAACGCCCGGATAGCCCGGAGGAGATCCATAGGGGATCTCAAGCCTCGGGGGTCCCCTTAGCGGGGACCGAGAGGGCACGACAGGTACGGGGACGGTAGGCAGTAGCCTTGGGAGGTCTACCCCGTGGCCTACCTGTCGTGGGAATGGCCACGACAGATGCTGCAATCGGCAGCGAGTAGTAGAACGAGGGGCAAGGGCTGCCATCCATCTGCGGTGCGAGATGAGGGCGGAGACACAAGGGTTTACCCAGGTTCGTCCCCCCGGATGGTAAAGACCTACTCCTGCTAGATTGTATTATGGAAAGAGTACAAGGGCGAGCTCGACGACTAGGCGGCGAGTCGCTGGGGTGTATGATGGAACGTGTCCTCTATGCGTACCCTAGGGAGGTTTATATAGTCTCACCTCGCTAGGGTTTATAGATCTACAACTGAATTGGTTAAGGATTCGGAGGGTCCTTGACCAAATCCGATTGGGCCTAGCTACGCTTCTGGGCCTCCGGCTTCCAGTCGCCCTGGTCCTCGCCAAGTCTCGATCCAGTCGCCGTCCTGCGGGCCCACTCGCTGGCAGCTTGGGCCAATAGGAAACGTCCTGCTGGGCATACCCCAGTAGGCATATCCCCATCAGTAGTCCCTAGGCCGTCGTTGATTCGTCGCAGGTGTTCGTTGGCAGTCGAAGTATGCGGGTCCAATTCGGATGCCCAGTCAAATCGGTGATGGACTCCTGAACAAAGGTAAGAACTAGTCATTTGAGTCGCGATAACGGCGACTAATCAGATCGCAGCTTGGTGAACGGGTCGGCGAATAATTAAGTCACTGTTGTAGTGATCAGGTCGACGAATCGTCAAGTCGCTGAAGACAGCGATTCGAGCGGATGAAGTTGGACCGTCAGCTTGGTCAAATTAGCCGATGGGTAATCCAACGTTAATATCGGCGTAATTACCGCGTGGTAACGGCTCCCCGAAAATGGCAGGTAACAACCACTATATAAGGAGAGTGACGGGTGAGGGAAAAACACATCCCTCACTTCCTACGATCTCGTGCATTCTCAATCCTCCATTCCGCGCAACGACCAGAGCGACCCAGAGCGATTTGCAGCGCCAGATCCCCCAATCGATGGCCCCTCCTATGGAACCATGGGGCAGATCCAAGTGTACGAAGGCGCTGCTAAGATCATTTGAGAAGGCAGGGATCCTCCGTGCCGGGAGATGGCGCATCCCCGTGGTTGGAGAGGTGATACCAGATCCACACGAGGGGGAATTCGTCTGCTTCATCAGCCATTTGGAGCGGGGGCTCGGATTCCCCACCTCCCTCTTCTTCCACCGCTTCTGTGCCTACTACGACATCCAACCGTCAGACCTTGGACCGCATAGCATCGAGCAGCTCGCCATCTTCGTGGCGTTCTACGAGTGATACCTGGGTTGTCGACCATACTTCCCCCTATGGCAAGATCCGTTCCATGGGAGGATCAGCCGTGAAGAGGCAAGCGGCCCGATGTTAGCTGCGGGTGGCCTGACCTTCCAGCTGAAGTCGAAGGCATTGTTCTTCTATCTGATGCTGCCCGCCAAAGCAGTGAATGAATGGAAGAAGAGCTGGTTCTACGTGACCAAGTCGCTGTTGGGTGACGAGGTGGCGCTTCCGAGGTACTCCACCGACCGGCCCGAGCCGCGTCGGCTCCAAGTCACCAAGCTTCCGCTGGACCAGCGGATGGTCGTTGACGAGATTTTGCAGACCATATGCAACCTGAAGAAGAAGGGCCTCCAAACCATCAACCTCTACAACTGCTGGCTCGGGCGACGGCTCGTGCCTCTATCCAGCCGTGCCCACTATATGTACGAGTATACAGGCAAGGACGACCCGACGAAGTCCTGTCATGCCGAGTGGAGACTCAATGACTACACCCTGGCCCTGAAGAAGATCACCCATGCGGTGTATCTTGATGCAAAGGTCGAGGTCGCACCTTACACCGCAAAGCGCCAAGCTCCAACGGTGAGTTTTATATTTCCCACGCACTCGTAGTCGCAGTTTTCGCATTTGCGGTCGTGCTAATGTTGCTTGGTTGCTGCAGCTATTCCAAGTGGTGGAAGGTTGGCTTCCACCCGCAGATGACGAGAACTCGAACTCGTCTGCCGAAGACGAGAGCGAGTCATCGCCTAATATAAGGGTGATGCCAGAAGTGACGGGGGCAATGGCGATGACGATGACGACGATGGCGACGAAGCCGTGGAGGTTGCTGCACCCACGGTCCGCAAGACCCGTGGGGAACATCAACATGAACTCGAGGCCAACAAAAGCCTCGAGGCCCACGACGACGACGATGATGAGCTCCCCGAGCATACCTCGCAGCGTGAAGCCACACCATTAAAGAAGAAGAAGCCACCGCCACCAAAGAAGAAGACGAAGCCGGCTAAGCCGGTGTCTCCGCCTCGGTCCGCGAGTAACTCAGATGCTACTAGCACAGCCGAAGAAGCAGCGGCGCACGCGACCGCCGCGACTGGTGCGGACATCGCGGAAGATGAGGTGCCGTTGGCATCACTACCGCCGCCGTTTGTCCCAGTTACCGGGCTGGTGGCCGCTCCAGCCGCAGGGGCCTCGCCGCCGAGAGGAGCTCCCGCGACGATCGCCACTGAACCTCCTGCCGCGGCCTCATCCTCGAAGAAGCCGTTGGTGTCTCGGGTGCAGAGCATGTTCGAGACGGGCCTCAGTCAGAAACTGGGGCCAGAGCTGGAGAAGCCGGCCAGTATTCGTACTGTCCTACGATTTATCCCAGTTGCCAAGTGAGTATTTCTCAAAAATTTAATTTGTCTGCTTGACTCATGTTCGACTGGCGAGTGTTATTGACGGAGTTCTTCCGCAGGACTGGAGTGAAGAAGATAGGTCACCCTTCGGTGGCCAAGGTTCCATCGGGTGCCGCGGAGGCGCCAGCCGATCCCTTGAAGAAAAGGAAGGGCGACAAGGTTGAGGCGCCGGCTGAAGGCGCCAAGAGAACAAAAGGCGACGAGGTCGTCATGATCTCGGACGAGCCAGCAGTTGACCCGAGCGAAACCCCGATTGTGGTGGACGTAGCTCCGAAGGCCATGGAGGATGCGAAGTCGCAGCAGGAAGGCCCCACGGCCTCGGTTGAGGCGACCGGGCCGCCTTCGGGTGGCGCAGGAGCCGTGGTGGAAATGTTCCCTCGCTTTGTAGCGAGGGCCGCCACGGCAAGTGCCTCGGTGCCGTCGAGCCAATTGCCTGGGGCCGCCGGTACGGAGGTCGAACAGCGTCGCGGGCATACTCCAATCGTGCTCTTGTCCGTGGACGCAATAGAGCTTCACGGCATGCTAGGTGCCACCATCCAGGTATGTCCAGTCCCCGAGGATCGGGCAACTGAATTTCAGTGGTCGGATTCTTACTGTTTTTCGCCATCCAGTCCCCGAGTGTCTAGTCGCTGAATTTAAGCGGCTAGGCACTTAGGAATTTTTGTCGTCGAGTCCCCGAGTGGCTAGTCTCTGAATTTCAGCGGCTAGGCACTGAGGAGATTTTGTCGTCTAGTCCCCGAGTGGCTAGTCGCTGAATTTCAGCGGGTAGGCACTTAGGAAGTTTTGTTGCTGATGCTGTAATTGTTGCATAGGGCCTGCAGCGCGAGTCGGCCGAGCAGCTTGCTGCCAAACACCGCGTGGACAAGGAGCTCCTCGCTATTCAGAATGCGAACGAGCAGCTTCGAGCGACTGCGGGTGAGTGTTTGTTGTGTTTGGCGCTAGTCACGAACTTGTCATGTTTGTAACTGTTTTGTTGTGGACGCAGAGGATAGCGCGGCCGCGGTGAAGGAGGCTCGCCAGGGCCTCGTTCTGGCGAGTGAGTTGATGGCTGCCCAGTCGTCCTTGAGCGCCTCGGAGAAGGGAATCACCGAACTGGAGCGTGAGCTCAAGGAGGCGAAGGCGGAAGTGAGTTCGGAGGAAGGAAGGGCCAAGGCGGCCATTGCTTCTGCTGCTGAGGAGCGGAAGGTGTCGGATGCGCTCGTCGCCGGGCTGCAGAATGACTTCTAAACTCTTCAAAATTTCATCACAGAACTCTGTCGCCCACTGATTGGTGAGTTTTCCTTCTGCGAATCCCTGGGCGCGCGACTCACATTGTTTTGTTGGTGCTTCCCTTACCATTGGCCTGTGTGTTGCATTCTTGATCACTGATAACACCGAAGAGGCGCAGTCGTACGACGCACGACAATGCGTCACCACTCTGGTCGATTCTGCCGCGCTATCAACGACCTGCCTCCGGGCGTATCTTCAGGAGATATCGCCCACGGAGGTGATCCCCAGCCACCTCGTCGAAGTTTGGCGCTATCTAGAGAATGCCCCGGCGGTTGTGGAGTTCATGACACGGTCGGCCTTCCATCGTGGAGCGGCGACTGCTCTGAGCCTTGGGCTCACGCATTTTCTCGACGACTTCAACCTTGACGACGTCACGAGTGGGTACCCTTTGTCGACGGGCTCAGTCGAGATTGCCGAGGTGCTGAAGCTGATGGAGTGAGTCGCGGTGTACTCCGACCGCATGTGGGCAATGGGCGACCTTATTCCTTATCAGGAAACGGTCGTCACCCCCAATGACCCCGAGCCGGCGCACCGCGACTTCAAGGTGAAGCAACCGTTTCGAGCGGCCATGGCGGGTGAGCTCACGACGTACCCGTCGAATCCTTGGGTTCCCTTTATCCGTAGTCGCAAGGGTGGTGGTGCCTCCTCGTCGAAGCCTGCAGAATAGAGTATTTTGCCACTGGGCATTAGCTTACGATAAATATGTAATTCTCTTTGTACGCGAACATATTTTTCTGCTATGAAGGAATGTTTTTATATGTTGTTTAAACTGTTAGTGAGTTATGGTCGACTCGCCATGGCTCGGGAAGCCAGTCGCATGGCGACTCCAAGGGGTGCTCTTTACTTGGCCGTTTTCCCGGGTGCGAACGGGGTCGGGTCGCCGAGTCCCCGTGCGTGGTACTTGGCCATTATAGTCGCATGCCCGAGGTAGGCGAGGACTAGGCACATTGTGTTAGGCGCGTGACTCCACCTGGTCCGTAAGACCAGTCACGTGGCGAGTCCAGGGCGCGCTCTCCTACTTGGTATTTTTCCCTAGCCGCTCTTCTTTGGGCTGGCGTTAGTCCCCGAGCGTGGTACTTTGCCATTCGAGTCGCTGCGCCGAGGATGTGGAGGACTGGGTCGCAGTGGGAAGCAAATGCAGTTGTCTTGGCTCGGGAAGCCAGTCGAGCGGGGCGACTCCAATGGGGCTCCGGGTTAGCTTTTTTCGTGGACGGTACGAGGCCTGAAGTTTTCCAGTGACCTCGTACCGCACTACTTGGTCGTGCCGGTCGTGTCACCAAAGGTTGACTTCTGTGAATAGTATAGCGCTGTTTTTACGAGTGTGAGTGGCACAAGGTACGGAGAGTGGACGCAATTTGTGTGAATCGATCTTCTTTATTTCATAGCGGGTAGGAGGTACATGTTTGGAGTTCTAGGGGTAGAACTTCCGTAGGAGGTTTACATTCCATGGACGCTTGACGTCGAGTTTTCCGTCGCCTCGGACGTCGGTGAGGTAGTAGGCATCGTTGCCCAGGACTCGCCCGATGGCGAATGATCCCTCCCAAGGGGGAGAGATCTTGTGCATGCCCTTCTTGTCCTGGATCAGACGCAGTACCAGGTCGCCTTCCTGGAACGTGCGAGTCCGTACTCGTCGGCTGTGGTAGAGGCGAAGCCCTTGCTGGTAGATGGCGGTGCGGGAGTGAGCTAGATCGTGCGCTTCGTCGAGCTGGTCGACTCCGTCCTGGCGTGCGAGCTTGTTGTCGTCCTCCGTGTAATTGACCACCCGTGGCGAATCGTGCTCGAGGTCTGTTGGCATGACGGCCTCGACACCATACACCATGAAGAAGGGAGTGAATCCTGTCGACCTGTTGACGGAGGTGCGGAGGCCCCAGATGATAGAGGGGATCTCTTCGACCCAGCACCCGGGAGTTCGCTCGAGTGGAACTTGCAGTCGCGGCTTAAGGCCATGGAGGATGCTCTGGTTGGCGCGTTCCGCCTGTCCATTGGACTCCGGGTGGGCGACAGAGGCAAGGTCGAGTCGTATATTGTGCTCCTCGCAGAATTCCGCCATGGATCCTTTGGCGAAGTTTGTGCTGTTGTCCATGATGATGCTGTGCGGGAACCCATAGCGGCAGATGTGCTCGCGTAGGAATTTGGTGGTAGTTTTCCCGTTGGACTTGCTGACTGGCTTGGCTTCCACCCATTTTGTGAACTTGTCGACTGCGACTAGGAGGTGGGTGAAGCCGGAGGGGGCCTTCTTGAACGGGCCCATCATGTCCATGCCCCATACGGCGAATGGCCAGGTGATGGGGATGGTCTTGAGTGCCGATCTCGGCACGTGAGTCTGGTTGGCGTACTCTAGCACCCAACGCATCGTTGGACGATGTCGACCGCATCGGCGTGTGCGATGAGCCAGTATAAGCCATGTCGCATGGCCTTGGTGACTAGGGAGCAGGCGCCAGCGTGGTGGCCGAAGTCGCCAGCGTGGATGTCTTCGAAAATCTTTCGTCCTTCTGCGGGTTGGACACAGCGTTGGAACACGCTGGTCACGCTCCTCTTGTGGAGCTCGTTGTTGATGATGACGAAGGATTTGCAGCGGCGTGCTGTAACACCCTAGTTTTTAGTTATTACTAATTAGGGTTTTTGATTGTGCATAGCATGAGCATCATCATTTAATTTGTGCATTGGAGAAAATAATCAAACCCTAATCTCTCCCTCTATTTGAAAACAATTCAAATGCCTTTGAAATATTTGAAAAATACAAAGTATGTGGAGCCCAATCTGAATAAAAGGGCCCCCTCAATATTTTATACACTTTTACAAAGTATCTGGTATTTTTGAAATGTTCAAAACAGAAATGATTTTGGATTTTACAAATACAAAAGGCAAAACAGAAAATAAAAAGGGTTTGCAAATAAATAAAAATGAGCAACAGCCAACCAGGACGCGCAACCCAGTTTCTTTCTCTTGCTCCCTCTTTTTCCTGTGGCCCAGTCCGGCCCAACTTCGGTCCAACACGAGGCCCATACCGATTCACTCCTCTGTCATCTTCTTCTTCCTCGCGATGGAGAAAACCTGCTCGTTGTCGACGCAGCAGCGCTCGCTGGTGCCAAGATGTGTGCTACCGACTGCTGCCACCCCCGGACGACTACATGTACTCGATGCCGATGCTCAGGAACCCTAGCCGTGTGCAGTTTCTCCTCTCCCTCTCTCAAACCCGTCCCCGCAAAAAGCACCGAACCCTAACCTTCATACCTCGCCGGCGCCACGCCATTTCCGGTCGCCCCAAGGTCCATAGAGCACGCTCTTGTGACCGCCCTTGACCTCCTCTGTCGTTTTCCCCAAGAGTCATAAGCCTGGAGGCTTTCAGACGCGTCAACTGCTACTTCCTGCCCGATCTCCGGCCATCATCTCCGACACCGATTTCAGCCGCGCCTCGCCTCGTCAACCCTCTACTCGCGCTTGTGGTGAGCCTCTGGACCTCCTGGACCCGTCTATTTCTCCCCTCTCGCACTGGTTTGCTCCCGCGTCGTGCACTACCGCACGCCGCCGTCGGTCGTCGTCGCACCGCCTACTCCGGTGACCATTAGAGGGCGGTTCCGCCCATTTATGGTTTGACTCTATGCACCCGTTCGAACAAGACATTTCCCGCATGTTGGCGTGCTCTGTGACATCGCCGGCGACCACCATCTGACGATGGCTGATGTGGTGACGTCATCGTGGCGTCAGGCCGACGTGGCCGTGGGCCGTTGACTGCTGACCGCCACGGTGGCAACCGACGTGGCCTCGGCCACACCTTCCACCCCGAGCGGGTAGCCTCTGTACCGGTGTAAGACAAACCCCTCCCTTGTGCTGACATCATGATGACGCAGTAATTCAATTTTAAATGATTTAATAATTTCAGAAACTGTTTTGAATATTGTAAATTCAATAACTTTTAATTTATAAGTCAGAAAAATATGTATAATATACCAAAATGTTCAGAAAAATGAGAACTATCTATCTATGCTATAATCATGCATTGATCAACAACTAAAATTACAAGTTTAATTAGAGAACAAAATCCAACCCTCTCATATGATTTCGGAGTTCCCCGAGTTAGGGTTTTCACCCCTCGGAACCCCGATTAATTTGTAGAGCATGTTTTAGGATTTCAATTCAATGCAATTTAACTTGTCATAACATCATCCTTGTTTGAGCATTGCATCAATGCCATGTGTTGATTGTTTCCCCTCTCTTTCCGGTGTTTGGTTCTTCGCGGTAGGATACGATATCAAGATCGAGCCGGGGACAACACCATCGAAGATCGAATATCGACGAACAATACTTGACCAACTCTAACCAAGTCAAGTTCAAGGATTCCGAAGATCTATTTATCTACTATCAACTGGCAAAGGCAAGCATAGCCCCACCATGATATAATCCTATGTTTAGGAAAGCATTTCAATTCTGCCATGTTGCATACGATTCTACTGTGGTCTTTTATCGATAGATAGAGTGTCCTATCTATTGCATTACTCCCTTTTGAGCTTATATTACCTGATCCACTGCTCCTAGCATAACTAGGTTTGGCTTGTGTGCACTGCTAGAGCTCTTATTCGTGTCTGCTTAGCCATGCATAGCTATTGAGTGTGGTCCATCCAGATGATGTATCAGATGCAGATAATCTAGTATGACAGGAGAACGTGATGAGATGATATCAGAGGTGATTTGATATTAAACATGCTAAGGTTGTATGGGAGGCCATGGTGGGATGTGGTTTTTCTAGTCCCATGCTCGCCACCACTAGGAATTTTGAGTTCTTGCCTTTGGAACCGAGACGAGCGTACAGCCACACGGGGCTTGGGAACCCCTCGCAAGATTTACTTGCCTAGTAGATTCCATGAGTCACATAGTTCGGGCGTTTCATTCGACATATGCATAGAAAATCTTTTGAAAGATTTGCCAGGTGATGTTGGTGCATTCATAACAGGTAGGTGAGCGTGGACCGGGTTGCTTGGGGTAGATGGCGCCCCTGTTAACCAACATCGCCTCACATCTTTAAGTACCGGCTTCGTGATTTGACCCGTTACAGCGGAACCATACTTATTGCGTGACTCATGGTCTCGGCGAAAGAAAGGTAAATGTCGTGGCCAACCACCCTCTGCCAGCCTTCCAAGGAAGAGGGCTAATAGCTTGACATTAAGAGTCGGTTGGTACGTGTGGGTAAAGTTGTACACCCCTGCAGGGTAATAATCTTTTCAAAAAGCCGTGTTCACGGTTATGAACGCTTGGTGACCAGATTCTAAGATCATAGAGAGCTATAACCTAATCTTAAAACTTGGTAGATCAAAGTGTGCTTAAGGATGCTTCCTCATGGGTACGAGGGGGTTATCCAAGTTCAGATGATGATGATTGGTGGATATCAAAAGATGATGATCAATATTTCGGAGATGTAGCTCTCTTATCCCCTTTTAAAATACTTCGATTAGACGAGCTTCTTCTCTCTCTCTATTGTTTTATAAACAAAGATGGCTTTATGCAAAAAAACTCCACCAACCATAAGTATTGCAGAGTACACCCTGTACTCACCCTTGCTTTGTTGATACTTTTGGCAGAGTAAGTGTTCCCTTGAAGACGAGTTCCGTACTACATCGACATCGACGAGTAGCTTGGGGTTCCCGGCCGGCAGCCTGGAATCTATGGCTGGGACGTCATCGTTATGCTTCAGGCCTCTTAGGCCATTTGTTAAGTTTGCTATACTTAATAGCATAATTTTCCTTCCGTTGTTTGATGTTTGTGGTCAGTGACCTCTTCTTGTAATAATTTGGTTCTCTGCTCAGTTATGAGCTTGCTGTAATAAATTTTGTGTCGTAGGGTCACTGTTGTGTTACCGATTCTTCACTGGATATTATCGAGCTCAAGGTTAAGCTTATGTCAGACAGAGGTCTGGGATTTGTTTATCCCTGATCCCGGGGGTGTCACAGGTTTTGGTATCAGAGCGGTACCGACTGTAGGAAACCTTTCTATTGGCCGATGTTGAGTCTAGTGTTTGTGAAAACTATTTTCAAAGATGAAAATTATGTGCGAAAACTCTGGTATGCTTCTTTTTCTCCTTATCCAATTTCGCTCTAACTCTGGGTCATCTTATCTTGTGTTGATTTGGAAAACTTTTGCTATCTCGTCTAGTTTTTCAAAGCTTAGGTGCCTCTTCAGGCATGCCAGTTCTCAACCAGTTGCCCTAGTGATAAGTTCTCTAGAGTCTGGTGTGTATTTGTTCCTTGTTTCCCATGTTCCACTTCACTCGAGAGATTTCTTTCCATTATGATCTATCTGTTTTATGAGTCCACAACATCATGTTGATGGTTCCATATTGTTCTGTTCTAGGCTTCAAGGTTTTTATTTTGCCTCGTGTGCCTCCTTTTCATTTGTTTGGGTACTTCAGAAGTTGTATCTTCTCCTGGAAGCTACCTCGTGATTACTATCCTGTAGTTTACACTTTGTCACTCAAGTAGTAGTTACTCCTTTCTTTGGGTTTTAACCCCGGACTTGAACCTAAGATCCCCGATTGTGCTGGATTCTGGTGTTGCGAATCTTGTACATGAAGCTGACCTTTAACCCAAGATCCATTTTGTTGACTGCTGTCGTTAATGTTCACACCTTACTTCAGAATGGCTAGTACCTTCTAGTATAGCCTTCAAGCTTGTGGATATTGTTGCCGTTGAACAGTGACGATAAAGGACTTTCCCTACCACATGCTATGGCAGATGTTCTTTAATGGAACTAAATATATCACGACAAGGGTACTCCTCGTGAGTCCCACATCTGTACTCCTGACTCTGCCACACCTTCCTTTTCTATGCATCGGTTTTCAGAAGATTGTTGACTTATGCATCCACATCTCGGGATTCTATCCTGAGCATGTTCCTTTTTCCTTGTTGCTTTCCGACCTTTGTCTACCAGTTGGTAGCCAAGTAGTAAATGTGCATTGGAGTCTTCCGATGCAAGATACTCGTGTGGTCCATCATGACAAACCAGTTCGGGATGTCTAGGAGAAACAAACTCCAGTACCTCATCATTTCTGCGACCAGGTCAAAGTGTTGTAATCCACAGATGAATAAGAGTTGAATAGCTTATGTTCTGTTCTACCTTAAAGCGTCACAATATTTTATACTAAGAGGTTGTGCTGAGTTTCATGACCCTCTTAATGAAGTGATGCTCTTACACATATTACCCACCCTTCCTCCGAGTCTTTGCGCTCAGGAATGATGCGTGTGCGTAATAATGTGGTCATCTGAGATTATTAGCAATTGTCATTGCTTTAAACTCAAAGGACGTTTGTATCATTCTTAGATGGATAATTTTATCACTAAGCTAAGTTTGATTGTGCTACCAACTCCGCTATTCCTGTGCACCCTTTTCGGTCAAAGAGTTAGGCTTGTGCGGAAGATTTGAGACTACGTCTTCTTGCCTTATAAAGCAAGTTTCCTCTCGAGCTAAGTGACATACCGGTGGTTCGTGATATTCTGGATGTCTTACTAGAAGTATAGCCATGTTGCCACATGACCGTGTTGTCAGGTTCTTGAGTTAGCTGTTTCTTTAAACCACTCCTTTTTCCAAGGATCCATACTGGATACGCCTGAACTAGTTGGTTGAACTCAAACAACAACTTTGAGAGTTGTAAGACAAAAGTTCCATCCAACTTTGTTCTTCTTAAAGGGATGTCTAGTTGTGTCCGTGCTGAAGCAAGATAGTATCTCCTTTGTGGACATGTTATCTTCCCCGCCTTTGATTTGATTTGGGCAATCGTCAAATCAAACTCAGTTCCAAGGACAATCTTGATGGTGTATCCACTTGTGATGTTTCACTTGAGTACATCCTCATGTCCTTTGTTCGGACCAATATTCTCGCTTTGTTCATGCCACATATGAGTCCATCTTCTTGGAGTGTCTCGATAAGTTTGTTGTTGAGCCCATCGATAACGTCCTTATCTTCTCCATGCTAGATTTGAATCATATGGAACATTGGGCATTAATGTTGGAAACTTTCGAGAACCTTCTTCGGGTAATTTCAAAGTATGAGTTCTGGATGTTAGAAGTGACCTTCTCTAGTTCACGTGCAAACGTTGAAAGATGTCGCCGTGGATTCGAGTAGAGTTAGCTCCGTTCCCTAAGGACACATGTGTGTTTTGTTGTTAGCGCCTTATGTGTGTGCAGTTGTCTCTCGACAAGTTGTAAATACATGGGTATAGCAATTTAGCTCAGTCTTTTGGAGCTCTACAATATAGTCCCTATCTTGAGAATGTAGTAACTTTACCTTTGCGGTAAATGTTGCAAACTTTCTATTCGGACATGCTGAGTCTGAAGTATCATCTCACCTAACCAAATATGAATCTCAAGCAGATACGATGGTTGGTGTTACTCAAGGTTTTGACATAGGTCTCTTTGTAAATCTGGCAAGATTGATGTAATGGTTGACACAAACTTAGCCGGAAAGACCTCTTGTCATATTCTCTTGAATCAGCAGTAACAACCACTCTCCATGAGGCTTCTTCTATAATTAATTATAGGAGTTGTGCTTATGGTCTCTCTTGTATCCGAAGTCCGACCTTTACTTGATGTTTGATTTCTCGAACATCAAGGAGAACATTTAAAGTAGTGTTGCTAAATGTCTCTCGGTCGATCCTCCAGACCCTTTTATGTTGGCAAGCGTTTTGTTGTGACAAATAAATGAAGTCTGAGAATGAAGTTTCTTTCTTCTCGTATCATCAGGAATCTTCTTAACTATTCATCTCAGTTGTGTAAAGTGATATCACTATCTTTGGTAAAGATTTTGGTAGACCTGGATGAATAAAGAGTTTGCTTCGTTTTCTCAGCCATGTTTCAAGAGTGAATATGATTTTGGTAATCAAAAGTTTCTCTTGTTACATGTTCCTTGTGACTCTTATGAGTCCTTGCTATAAAACACCTTTTTGTCTTGGCCTTCTGTTGAATGAAAGAGTGAACCTTCTGTGTCAAAAGTAGTTCAACTGCTTGGTTTTGTTGATCCACATCTCTACAACCTAAAATCTCTACTTAAGACGTTTAGTAGAGGTTCTCTATCGAAGTCTGTGGTCATGTTGTTTCTGTTGGAACCTTCCTCTTCAGAAGCTTAAACCCTTCAGAGTTCCATGGTCTCAATTCTTATGAAGACCATCTATCTAACAACTTGAAACCATCTCCTCTTGTTTCCTCTGTTACCTTGATGTGTTTCATGCTTATCATCTCAGATTTGTTTCTAAACACTCTATCCATGAGTTGACCATGAAATGCTTGGTGTACCGTTTAATGTGTTTCCCTCTTACCTTTAGAGTGACCCTGTTTCTTTCTCTCTCTGTCTCTTTTCCTACCTTTGGAATCACGGGTCGAGATTCTTGTAAGGGGGATAGAGCTGTAACACCCTAGTTTTTAGTTATTACTAATTAGGGTTTTTGATTGTGCATAGCATGAGCATCATCATTTTATTTGTGCATTGGAGAAAATACTCAAACCCTAAAACCCTAACCTCTCCCTCTATTTGAAAAAAATTCAAATGGCTTTGAAATATTTGAAAAATACAAAGTATGTGGAGCCCAATCTGGATAAAAGGGTCCCCTCAATATTTTATACACTTTTACAATGTATTTGGTATTTTTGAAATGTTTAAAACAGAAATGATTTTGGATTTACAAATACAAAAGGCAAAACAGAAAATAAAAAGGGTTTGCAAATAAATAAAAATGAGCAACAGCCAACCAGGCCGCGCAACCCAGTTTCTTTCTCTTCCTCCCTCTCTTTCCTGTGGCCCAGTCCGGCCCAACTTCGGTCCAACATGAGGCCCATACCAATTCACTCCTCTGTCGTCTTATTCTTCCTCGCGATGGAGAAAACCTGCTCGCTGTCGACGCAACAGCGCTCGCTGGTGCCAAGATGTGTGCTACCGACCGCCGCCGCCCCCGGACGACTACATGTACTCGATGCCGATGCTCAGGAACCCTAGCCGTGTGCAGTTTCTCCTCTCCCTCTCTCAAACTCGTCCCCGCAAAAAGCACCGAACCCTAACCTTCATACCTCGCTGGCGCCACGCCATTTCTGGTCGCCCCAAGGTACATAGATCACGCTCCTGTGACCGCCTTGACCTCCTCTGTCGTTTGCCCCAAGAGTCATAAGCCTGGAGGCTTTCAGATGCCTCAACTGCTACCTCCTGCCCGAACTCCGGCCATCATCTCCGACGCTGATTCCGGTCACGCCTCGCCTCGTCGACCCTCTACTTGTGCTTGTGGTGAGCCTCTGGACCTCCTGGACCCCTCTATTTCTCCCCTCTTGCACTGGTTTGCTCCCGCGTCATGCGCTGCCGCACGCCGCCGTTGGTCGTTGTCGCACCGCCTACTCCGGTGACCATTAGAGGGCGGCTCTGCCCATTTATGGTTCGCCTCTATGCGCCCGTTCGAACGAGACATGTCCCGAGTGTTGACGTGCTCTGTGCCATCGCCGGCGACCACCATCTGACGGTGGCTGATGTGGTGACGTCATCGTGGCGTCAGGCCGGTGTGGCTGTGGGCCGTTGACTGCTGACCGCCACGATGGCAACCGATGTGGCCTCGGCCCCACCTACCAGCCCCAGCGGGTAGCCTCTGTACCGGTGTAAAACAACCCCCTCCCTTGTGCTGACATCATGATGACGCTGTAATTTAATTTAAATGATTTAATAATTTCAGAAACTGTTTTGAATATTGTAAATTCAATAACTTTTAATTTATAAGTCAGAAAAATATGTATAATATACCAAAATGTTCAGAAAAATGAGAACTATCTATCTATGCTATAATCATGCATTGATCAACAACTAAAATGACAAGTTTAATTATAGAACAAAATCCAACCCTCTCATATGATTCCGTAGTTCCCCGAGTTAGGGTTTTCACCCCTCGGAACCCCGATTAATTTGTCGAGCATGTTTTAGGATTTCAATTCAATGCAATTTAACTTGTCAAAACATCATCCTTGTTTGAGCATTGCATCGATGCCATGTGTTGATTGTTTCCCCCTCTCTTTTTGGTGTTTAGTTCTTCACAGTAGGATACGATCGAGATCGAGATCGAAGCCCGAGGACAACACCATCGAAGATCGACGAACAATACTTGACCAACTCTAACCAAGTCAAGTTCAAGGCTTCCAAAGATCTATTTATCTGCTTTCAACTGGCAAAGGAAAGCATAGCCCCACCATGATATAATCCTATGTTTTCGAAAGCATTCCAATTCTGCCATGTTGCATACGATTGTACTGTGGTCTTTTATCGATAGATAGAGTGTCCTATCTATTGCATTACTCCCTTTTCATCTTATATTACCTGATCCACTACTCCTAGCATAACTAGGTTTGGCTTGTGTGCACTGCTAGAGATCTTATTCGTGTCTGCTTAGCCATGCATAGCTATTGAGTCTGGTCCATCTAGATGATGTATCAGATGCAGATAATCTAGTATGACATGAGAACGTGAAGAGATGATATCAGAGGTGATATGATATTAAACATGCTAAGGCTTGTATGGGAAAACACGGTGGGATGTGGTTTTTCTAGTCCCATGCTCGCCACTACTAGGAACTGAGTTCTTGCCTTTGGAACCGAGAGGAGCGTACAGCCATACGGGGCTCGGGAACCCCTCGCCTGATTAACTTGCCTAGTAGATTCCATGAGTCACATAGTTCGGGCGTTCCATTCGACATATGCATAGAAAATCTTTTGAAAGATTTGCCGGGTGAAGTTGGTGCATTCATAACAGGTAGGTAAGCGTGGACCGGGTTGCTTGGGGTAGATGGAGCCCCTGTTAAGCAACCTCGCCTCACATCTTTAAGTACCGGATTCGGGATTTGACCCATTACAGCGGAACCATACTTATTGCATGACTCATGGTCTCGGCGAAAGCAAGGTAAAGGTCGTGGCCAACCACCCTCTGCCAGCCTTCCAAGGAAGAGGGCTAATAGCTTGGCATTAAGAGTCGGTTGGTACATGTGGATAAAGTTGTACACCCCTGCAGGGTAATAATCTTTTCGAAAAGCCGTGTTCACGGTTATGAATGCTTGGTGACCAGATTCTAAGATCATAGAGAACTATAACCTAATCTTAAAACTTGGTAGATCAACGTGCGCTTAAGGTTGCTTCCTCATGGGTACGCGAGGGTGATCCAAGTTCAGATGATGATGATTGGTGGATATCAAAAGATGATGATCAATATTTCGGAGATGTCGCTCTCTTATCCCCTTTTAAAATACTCCGATTAGACGAGCTTCTTCTCTCTCTCTTGTTTTATAAACAAAGATGGCTTTATGCAAAACAACTCCACCAGCCATAAGTCTTGCGGAGTACACCCTGTACTCACCCTTGCTTTGTTGATATTTTTGGCAGAGTAAGTGTTCCCTTGAAGACGAGTTCCGTACTACATCGACATTGACGAGTAGCTTGGGGTTCCCGGCCGGCAGCCTGGAATCTATGGGCTGGGACGTCATCGTTATGCTTCAGGCCTCTTAGGCCATTTGTTAAGTTTGCTATACTTAATATCATAATTTTCCTTCCGTTGTTTGATGTTTGTGGTCAATGACCTCTTCTTGTAATAATTTGGTTCTCTGCTCAGTTATGAGCTTGCTGTAATAAATTTTGTGTCGTAGGGTCACTGTTGTGTTACCGATTCTTCACTGGATATTCTCGAGCTCAAGGTTAAGCTTATGTCAGATGGAGGTCTGGGATTTGTTTAGCCCTGATCCCGGGGGTGTCACACGTGCTATCATCCGGTCCTCCGTCTCGTCAGCGGGTAGGGTAACTCCCTCCAGGGAAGCGACGTATGGCGCGGTCTAGTCGCTTGACTCGGCGATCAGTGTGACCAGGGCTGCGTCTGGTTGCAGCGGAATTCCGATGTCAATCTCCCTCGGGGGAGAGACGAAAGGCTTGGTCATGGTGTCGAGGAAGATGCCGGTAGGTGGTGCAAGTTGAGCTGAGCCGATGCGGGAGAGTGCGTCGGCCTCCTCGTTCTTCCTCCTGTCCATCCACTCGACGGAGTAGCCCACGAAGTGGCCTCCCAGCTGGTCCACTGCTTGGCGGTATGCCGCCATGGTGGGGGAGACTGCGTCACAGGTGCCGGCGACTTTCCCGACGACAAGGTCGGAGTCGCCGTAGCAGCGCAGGCGATTGATGTTCATCTCCTTGGCTGCCCACATGCCATGGAGTAGCGCCTCGTACTCGGCCATGTTGTTGGTGCAGGGGGTGAAGTCGAGGTAGAGGAGGTAGCGTAGCTTGTCGCCCTTTGAAGATGTGAGCACGATCCCTGCCCCTATGCCATCTGCGTTCTTGGAGCCGTCGAAGTGTAGGCTCCAGTAATGGAGGTATGGCAGTTTCTATGGCTGCTGGACCTCCTCCCAGTCGGCAAGAAAGTCTGCGAGAGCCTGCGACTTGATCGCCTTGTGTGGCTCATACCTGATGTTGTGGACGCCGATCTCGACGGCCCACTTGGCGACTCGCCCGGTCGCTTCACGGTTGCGGATGATGTCCTACAACGGTGCTGAGGAGACGACCATTATTGGGTGCTCCTGGAAGTAGAGCGGCAGTCGCCGCTGTGCTCTGAAGACCACATATACCAATTTTTGGTACTGCGGGTAGCGCTGGCGAGACTCGGTGAGGACTTCGCTGATGTAGTATACAGGTCGCTGCACTGGGCGCTCCTTGCCCGCCTCTGGTCGTTCGATGACCATGGCGACGCTGACGATGCGCTCGGAAGCCGTGACGTGTACGAGCATGGGCTCCTTGTCGACTGGGGTGGCGAGTAGCACCTCCTTGAGAGCGTGGAGCATGTTGTCTGCCTCCTTGTCCCACTAGAAAGTGGGGTTCTTGCGCATTAGGCGGTACAGGGGCATGGCCTTCTCGCCTAGCTAGGGGATGAAGCGACTGAGAGTCGCGACTCGCCCGACCAGCTTCTGGATGTCGCGCAGGCACTCGGGTCTGCCGAGCCGGGCGATCTTGGCGGGGTTCGCCTCGATTCCGCGCTTGGAGATGACGTACCCCAACAGCTGTCCAGTAGGTATGCCTAAGGTGCACTTCCCTGGGTTTAGCTTTATCTTGTACCTCCGCAAGTTGGCGAAGGTTTCTGCCAGGTCGGCGAGTAGATCGTCCTGGCGAGTGGACTTTACTACCACGTCGTCGATGTAGACGTGGATAATGCGGCCGATTTGGCTCTCAAGGAACTCCTGCATACACCTCTGGTAGGTCGCCCCGGCGTTCTTGAGGCCGAAGGTCATGGCGGTGTAGCAGAATGCTCTGAATGGCATGATGAACGCCGTCTTATCCTCGTCCTCGACTGCCATTTTGATCTGGTTGTACCCAGAGTAGGCATCGAGGAAGCATAGCGACTTCGAGCCCGCGGTTGACTCAATGATTTGGTTGATCCGCGGGAGGACGAACTGCTCCTTTGGGCAGGCGCTGTTGAGGTTTATGTAATCGATACACCTTCTCCAGGTCCCTTTTTCTTCTCGACCAGGACTGGGTTTGCCAGCCACTTGGAGTATTTGATTGGCTGGATGAAGCCTGCAGCGAGTAGACGCTACACCTCCTCGGCGATTGCTCGGCGGCGCTCTACATTGAACGGCCGCAGCAACTTCTTGACAGGTCGCACTTTGGGGTCGGCATTTATTTTATGCTCAGCGAGTTCCCTCGGGACACCAGGCATGTCGGATGGATTCCATGCGAAGATGTCGCGATTCTCACGTAGTAACTCGATGAGCGCGCCTTCCTATGCTGGGCTCATGCCCGTCCCAATCTTCACCGTCTGGCTGAAGTCGCCTGGGACCAGCTCGACGGTGCGAGTGTGCGTCGTTGCCTCGAAGGTGGTAGAGCTGCCACCCTCCGAGTTGGGCTTATTGAGTATGGTGGGGTCATCATTGTTGACCCTGGTCGCGTACTTGGCGAGCTCCTCTGCGTGGTTGGCCTCTGCCGTGATGACAGCGTCAGCGAGCTTGGCGCCTTTGGCCTCGGATTATGCGGCCATGTCGGGATCGCCATGGACAGTGATGATGCCACACAGCCCGAGGAGCTTCTCGCGTTGTACGCGTAGTGGGGCGCTGCCATGAATTTGGCGAACGCCTGGCGCCCCAGGACGCAGTGGTAGGGGCTGTTGAACGACACCAACTCGAAAACGATCCGCTCGGTGCGGAAGTTCGCTGGTGTGCCAAAGGTGACTGGCAGCGTCACCTTGCCGATTGGGTACGCCTTCCGACCGGGGATGATGCCGTGGAAGGTGGTGTAGGTCGTCTCGATCATCGACTACGGGAGCCGCAGTCGCCTGAATGTGTCCAGGTTTAGAATGTTGATGGAGCTGCCGCCGTCCATCAGCGTCTTGGGGAGCCAATAGTCCCCCACCTTGGGCTTGACCACCAAGGCGACTCGGCCGGATATTCGATCCGTGGCGAGTGGTCCTCGCGGCTCCAGGTGATTGGTTGCTCGGACCAGTTAAGGATCTGGGGGATGTCGATCTGGGACACCGTGTTGACTGCGACAGTGTGGGAGATGACCTTCTTCTCGCGCTTTCTGTTGAAGCCTATGAAGGTGTGGAGCGAGCCGGCGTCGTTGCCGAATTTGCCGCCGTTTGGTTGGTGGTTGTCGGGGTCTTCCCTTGCGTGCCATGCCTTCTCGATCTCCCTCAGGGAGTGGCAGTCGGCGGTCATGTGTGTGGCGGGTTTCCCCTCCCTGCTGTGGAATACACAGGGCTGGTTGAGGAGGGCCGCGGGGTCGAACCGCGGCTTCGCCTTGTAGTTGCCGCTATCGAGGCGCTGACCTCCATCGCGGCGGAAGCTCTTGGGCTCGCATGGAGCGTACCCGGCGTTGGCGACGGAGTCGACTTGCCCGTCACTGCGGCGCTTGCCGATGAGGCGAGTGTTGCTGTACCGTAGCTCGGGTCGCCTCCCGTTGTCGTGGCCGCTCGTGCGGCGATCCCCTCCCGAATCATCATCGGTTTCTTGGTTTGGGTCTTCCTCCGCGTACCGTTTGGCGATCTCAAGGAGGTCCGGTATGTTGTCGAGTGTTTTGTACACCCGCTTGTGTTTGGCGACCAGGGGCTCGTAGCGGCACGAGGTCTTGAAGAAGTGGATCGCGGTGTCCGGTTGGATTCCGGCCGCGTTGTACCATAGGTCTTGCCACCTTTGGACCCAGCTGTGGGTTGACTCACGGGGTCTCTGGACGCATCGCTCCAGGTCCTCGATGGTGGTGGCACAGGTGTAGGAGCCCTCGAAGTGCCTGACGAAGGCGTCGCGCATTTCCTCCCAGGAGTCGATGCTGTCTGTGGGGAGGGTGTTGATCCATTTCCGGCACGCTCCCTCCATCATCAGGGGAAGGTAGCGAGCGGCGAGCAGGTCGGTGTGGCCGGTGATTCCCATTGCCATGAGGTAGGTGTCCAGCCACACGGACGGGTCGTACGAGGGGTCGTACTTCTTGATCTCCTTTGGCGCCTTGAAGTTCGTCGGGTATCTTTCGCCTCGGATCATTGGTCCAAAGCACTGGGGTCCGACTCGGCTCAGCGACCCCCTTGGTTCGACGTCGCGGCGGTTGGTGAGGGTATGCCTCAAGTCATCAGGCTGGCGTGCGCGCCAGCTCTGGTTGTTGATGATGTGGGTGCGCGCATCCACTGGCTGCCCGTTGGCGGTGACGAAGTTGTTCGCCGGTCGTGAGTCGTTGGTGGAGAGTGCCGCGTGTGCGGGTCGATGTTGGAGCTGCAGGGGCTCGGGTGATGGGCAGTTAAGGGTGTTCACCACCATTGGGCGGCCGCTCGAGGCCGCCCTTCTGCCTGACGAACGCGAGTACATGCGACCCTGTGAGTCGGCACCCGCATTTTGTTGCTCGACTGCCTTGGCGAGTAGAGCCTTGGCGTACTGGATCTGCAGGGCGCCTTGCCCGGTCACGGTGATGTTGTCGACCACGGCTCGGCTCACGACAACGTTGTCCATCGGGGTGGAGAACAGCGGGAGGCCATTCGCGTCTCGCTCCCGCGAGGAGACCAGGATTTCGGCTGATCTCGGGGGGTGTGCGGCTGGGTGTGGTGGTTGGGCGCCGTTAGCCGTCGCGCCTGGTGGTGGCCGGGAACTTCCTCATGGCGGCGCGTTTTCGCAGATCGCGCGCTCGGCCATGCGAGCCAGGTCATTCTCATAGTAGAAGTTCAGGGCGCGGCCCTGAACGGTGGGGTTCAGGCGCGACCTAATGCGGAGTTGGTGGTAGCGCGAAAGCTCCTGCACTGTCACCTGCTCAAGGCGGAATTTTTCGCGCTCGGCTTGTTCCTTGCGGACCGCCTCCTCCAGTCGTACGCGGAGTTCCTCGACCTCCGTCGCCATCGCGGTCGGCGGAATCGGGGTGGAGAAGGGGTCTGGCGGGGGGTCCGCTCCATTCGCCATGTAGGCCGTGACATTGCGGCCAGATCTGACGTGGAAGTCGCCGGAGTTCTCCGACCTAGAGTCGAAGTCGAAGATCCCAAGGATGGAGGGGTCCTCGAAGTTTCCCACGTTGGAGACCTGGGTGATGGAGCCTGCAGGCGACGCGGTGACGATGGATCCGGCAGCCGACGCCGGGGCCGCCCAGTCGGCTTCGTCGTTGAGGGCCGCATCGTCCGCGACCATGGTGGTTTCGACCATGTTGCTGTTGGTCGAGTCGTACTCGGAGGCGAGGCGGTGAATAGTGCGGACCTGGCTCTCAAAGAGCTGGTCGCGCGGTGGTGACTCGCAAATGCGAGCCGGGTCCTTAGAGGTGATGGTGTCCGTGAAGCCGACGAAGAGGCTGATCGTGCCGACCACCATGATCACGCTGTGTGTGACGGGGCGTGCCGCCGGGACGTAGCTGCTCGGCAAGATCTGGAGGATCTCGCCGATTGTGATCATGCGACCGGTGGCGATCGTCTCGTTGATGGGCAAATTGGATCTCGCCACAGAACACCGGCCTGACCGGCCAGGCCCCACGGTGGGCGCCACTATCGTGGGAATGGCCATGGCAGATGCTGCAATCGGCAGCGAGTAGTAGAATGAGGGGCAAGGGCGGCCAGCCATCTGCAGTGCGAGATGAGGGCGGAGACACAAGGGTTTACCCAGGTTCGGCCCCCGGGAGGGTAAAGACCTACTCCTGCTAGATTGTATTATGGAGAGAGTACAAGGGCGAGCTCGACGACTAGGCGGCGAGTCGCCGGGGTGTATGATGGAACGTGTCCTCTATGCGTACCCTAGGGAGGTTTATATAGGCTCACCTCACTAGGGTTTACAGATCTACAACCGAATTGGTTAAGGATTTGGAGGGTCCTTGACCTAATCCGACTGGGCCTAGCTACGCTTCTGGGCCTCCGGCTTCCAGTCGCCCTGGTCCTCGCCAAGTCTCGATCCAGACGCCGTCCTGCGGGCCGACTCGCTGGCAGCTTGGGCCAATAGGAAACGTCCTGCTGGGCATACCCCAGTAGGAATATCCCCATCACTACCCCTCGGGGTAGGCTCCAGGGTCACCTCCCGCTCATCAGGCGCAGGAGGGGGCTCCTCGCTGGGGACAGGTCCGGCAGACCTAGCCTCGACAAGGATCTGGGCACGTTCATGCTCCCGACCATCCCGTGCTAGGGCCGTCGCGATCGCGCCCGCGTACCCCTCTCGTGCCTTAATGGCGACAAGCTGCTCAATCCGGGGGCCCTTATCGCCATGGAACAGGATGCCACAGTCATCAGCCACCTCACCCAGGTGGGCAAGCGACACCTCGGGCAAGACACAAAACGGAGAGCCAGGAATGCCGGAAGGGCCAGGGTCAGAAGGACGAACAGAGGAGTTAGGGGAGGTACCTGGAAGCTCGTCACGAGCCGCGACACGGAGGGAAGCCCGCTCCGCCACCGTCGGCTCGGAGCCAGAGAGGCCCACCCTCGCACCTGCGAGGCGGTCGCTGTGGTGGGACGGCGGCGGGAGGGGAGGCCTGGGGGTCCTGACCCGACGAAGCTTGGGGAACGCCTCTAGAGAAAGAGAGCCCGACTCTCCGGCAGCCGCTGCAGTGGGGTCAGGGGTGTCCGGGGCGAGGGAGTAGCACACCACCCCAGGGGAACGGGGGGACTAGGGGGAGCAGACCACCAGCCCCACACTCCCCGAGGTCTCCTCCTCAGAGGACAGCAGCGCAGCAGGGGGAGCACCAGGATGCGGCCCTAGCCCCACGTCGAGGTTGGAACCGTATTGGGCGATGGAGAGGCTAATGGAGACCGGCGATGCGTGGCGGAAGCAACGCGGGACATCCACTGGGGCCAGCTTGGCTGGCGCACTCAGCGACAGGGGGCGCCGCTCTGGGAAGAAGGGGCTGTCGCCCGGAGGAACGCTGGCACGGAGCTGGGTCGCGGGGCCCCCGGCGCTGCCTTTCGGCGGCAGCAGGGGGAGGTGTCAGTGGTCAAAGGCGACTCTAGATCGGACCCAGAATCGCTGCCATCGGATCCTCCGGCATCCGTTCCCCCACCCCCGAGCCCTGTGTCGTCGTCGGCGGGGGGCGGGGACGGAGGGGGTGAGAGAGAGGACCCAGGGACCGACACCTCCTCGTTCAGGTCCACTAGGAGGTCCCTGCCCACCCTATCAAAGAAGACGCGAGGGAGGGAGACCGGGAACACGGAGATATCCGGACAAAGCAGGCGTAGACAAATCGGCCCGTGGCCCGGCAGCGAGCTCATGTCCACCTCCGTGAGCTTTCCCACCGCCTGGGACACAAGGGCCACCACCTCAAGGCGCCGAGCCTCGTGGGGGACTCTGATCAGGCGCACCCAGACCTCCGAGAGAGTGGCCACTGTCTCCTATGCGGCCGAGGAGGGCTGGATGGAGACCTTCAGCTGGTGGATTGGCAGGGTGAAGGACGTGCCACAGGCGCACATGCGCAGGATCACCACAGATGGGAAGTGGACCGCGAACTCGAACGCAGAGACCTGGTGCACAGACCACTCATGGCCCGGCAGGACCGCGCGGAGCTCCTCCTAGATCAGGTCCTCCGTGACCTCCATCTCGAGGAGAGGGTCCTGGGCCGGGAGGATCGACACCATGGCCAGGGTCTTCGGGACAGTCATCTGCACTCCACCCATATCGATAACATAGAAACCGCCATCAACCCCGTGGCCATAGTACTCTAGTGCCTCCCTGCGGCGCAGGATGGCGGCAGCGGGTAGCATGCCGCCTCTCGCCGAAGGAATGACCCCTGGGTGGGCGCCCAGCACACCGGGCGCAGAATCCGCAATCGCTGATGGATCCTCCACCGCAGGCAACAAACTCAACTTCTTCTTCTTCTTCTTCTTCTTGGATTTCCTCTTTTTCTTCTTGGGCGCCGACGACTCGGCCTCCCCGTCCCGACGCACTGCCGTATCCGCGGGAGGCTAACCCAGAGCCCGGTCATCGCACCATGAGGGCGCATCGGCGTGACTCCCTCTCTGTCGCAGTAGGGTTGCCGCATCACGGGCCTCGAGAGCCTCTGCCCGCAGACGTTCCTCCCTTGCCAGGTCATGCGTCAGAGGTGGAGAACGGCGAGGCTCCTCCATCCTACGACGCACACGGGACGGAGACCGGGAGGGGCGACGGGGCTGCTAGAAGCATGGCAGAGGCGGGGACCTACGGCCGGGGTGGCGGTAGGTACCCATCTGACCCCACGCGGGAGGCTGGCAACGTTCCCGAGGCGGTGAGGGGGCACGGCGGACTGGGGAGGTTTGACGCGGGGAGCTCATCTGCCTCACCGGCGGCGAGGCCTGATGCGGAGGGGACGAGCGCCGCGGGGGGGGGGGGAGGAGCCACGCGCCGGCGGCAGGCTGCGGGGGTCAGTGAGCCATCAAGGCAGAGCGGTAGAAGCGAGGGGGAAGGGAGGCGACGACGTCGGACAGAGAGGGGGGCGACGGGGATGGGACACCAGTGGCGGCGGGATGGGGGAGAGATGTTCCGACTGCGCCCGCTAGGGTTGAATAGCTCCCAGGGATCCCCAGCGGCCTATTGGGCCGGAGAGGCCGCAGGCCCACGACCATGCCCGGGAGGAGGCTAGCAGAGCGAGATGGGCCATCCAGAGCCGAACTGGCCAGGCAGCCAACAGGCCTCGGCCCGCAAGCGGCCCGGATGGCCAACTCCACCCGCCCACCAGCCCTAGTGGCCCATGTGGGTCCTCTCCCCACCCCACCCTTGTTGGGGCGCCGCCGGCAGAGGACTCAACAGGCTCTCTCCCCGCCAGCGAGGCCGCCCTGAGGCAACCCGCACGAACGGAAGGAAATCGCCCAGAGAGGGGCAAAGCAGGTGAGAGGGACACCTCGCTGTTGGTACTCCCGGTTCCTCGTCAGAGATATCCCCTGCGCTCGCTCCCCAAACCTCGTCATGGGCTCCGAAGCGAGCTCGTCACTGGCTGGCTCCTCCTCCTCAATGTCATCCCAGGGGATCCCATGGAGATCCGCCGGCGCCACCACACACTCCGGCGACATCAGCCGAGGGGGACTCAGCACGGGCCTTGGGGGGAGCATATGGGGGGAGGCGCCGTCACCGGCGAGAAGAGGGCACCCACCTTGACAGCGTACGCGGGGAAAAGCAAGGAGGAGCCTTGGCGGACGAATTCTCCTCGCCGGCGGTCGCGCGCGTCAATCACCACCCCCGCCGCGGAGAGGAGGACAAGCCGTCCGTCAGCCGGCCGGAGAACGAAGGATGCTGGGAACCATCCCTGGCGACACCCTGCGAAGCGGGAGGAATACGAAGCACGCCAGCAGAGGGGGGCGATGCGCCCGCGGGGGGCAGGGCATGGCGGCCGGCAGCGCGCCGCAGCGGCGGGCGGCGGGTTAAAAATTCAAAACCACCAGGCGCGCAGGCAGTCATCGCAGGATTCAACTCCTCTATGTATTTCTTGATGACATGTGTAGCAGAGCTCCATAAATGAATGATCACAGAAAACCATCTATTATTTAATCCCTAAAAACTACTTTGATGATCGTAACCATGGGATTCTCCATAGATATTAATATGAGCTTAGTAAATCTCTCCTTATCCCCTTTGACGGTATGAATTGCACATTGGCACGTTATGTCACTAAGCACCATACATACAACTATATACCCAACGGTATTCCTTCTCTAGTCTTGAAGGCAAATATTAGACTTTACGTAATATCTTGAGATAAAACCAACACATAATCAATAACCTAAGTTATGGATTTGAGTTGTATTGGCAAGTGATACAGGAGAAAAGCAAGTTTCATTTGAGTTCAAACCAAGAGAAAATTAATGAAAAACAAGAAAAGCAGCAACAAATTTCAGAGTTCAAATCCTAACAGTACATAATTGTGCATTAAAACAATAGTGACAACAACTCAAAGACACAATATTTTAATGTTGTTTCATTGAGTTTCATTAGGTTTGAAAATGCATCTTATTTAAGTTTCAATTTCTTCAAAGCAAGATATATTTTGACTTTGTTTAAAAGATATATCATAAAAATAAATACGTGTGTTAAACATATTGTTAATCTGATATCTCTTTTGAAACATATTGATTTTTTTATGATCCAACACTAGAAAGCAAAGAGAGTACTAGGTTGTGGCTGGTTGAGGGTAAAGATTCTTGGATGCATGAGTCAGACCATGTGTATAAAAAATAAATTAATGATGAGCATAAAATAGGAGAGAGTGGAAAATCCAAATCTTAAAGAGGATGGGACGGCTCTAGCATGCATGCGACCTAGCATGCACATTTGAATTGCATTTCCATGTCGTATAGGCACTATGGAGTTCATTAGTAGACGATGATGAACACTTCCTTGAGAGGAAGTATCAATACTTAAAAGATAAGAGTGAAACGTTCAAAAAGGATACTCACACATTTTGTCTTGGATACACACCTAAGCGTCCATCTTTTCTAGTAATAAAAAAGGCCACATGCATTCGTTATAGAGGCCGTGGCTATATCTCTCCATTTAAAAAAAAAACACCCATCCTTTTTTATTGAGAACAAAGGATCAAGAATTCAAGATGACCAATAAATATTTATAGAGCAGTATGAGCAGTCTTTCCCATTGCACAAGAACTTGAAAATAATGAAAAAAATCTACAACAAAATAAAATAAAAAAAATCAAGGAAGTTTAGTGTAGTGACCCGAACCCGGTAATGTTTGAATCCATGTGATTACAGTACTAGTCCATGTAACGAATAGCCAGCACCCACGGTTTTAGATGCAATATCAAGAAAAAAATGTTACATCGCATATCGAAAAATAAAATAGGTCATTACAACTTACATAACTCATGGATATCTTATTACAAAGCAGCAGATATAACAATAAAGCATGAAATTCTTCATCTTCATGTGTCATAGGAAAACATGTTGAGTGTAGACTCGTAGCCTTAAATCACCATATCTCACTCTTTGTTATAATAACCTCCAAGTTACATCCACAAAGGGTCAATATATTTGAGTTATATTGGCAAGTGATACATGAGAATAGAATAGAACCTGTTATCTACATGAATATTTGGCTTAGTGGAGTTCAATCTTAATTGTAGAAAATAAGTTTTTCCTATCATTTACAAATAGTTTTCAACCACACATTATCATACTTGGCACACTGGATTCCCCCAGGTGCTCCCCTTGTTCATCCATCAAGTTTTAACTTAGGAAATTATAGAATGAGGAGGTTCTCGAATTACTTCAACGTCTTGATTCTCAGAAGTTGTCCGTAACTGGGGACACAACTAAGTACTTAGTTTTACCCTCTCGAGATGTGGTGCACTTTTCCACACAAGACTCAACAATTCTACCATCCATACAACCCAGTTGTTGCATGGGGAATAGAATAGTCAAGACGAGACTTTTCAGAAGCAATCCCTCAGACCACTGATGATTACAAGAGCACGGGAATACTGTAGCTAGTTTTCAAAGTAAGAATATCGAACAACGGAGAGCAATTTGGTTAAGGCCTTAATGCCCCTCGTCACTATCTATCAAGAAATACTTATAAACTGCCCTTGAACTCAAGTAAGAGTGTTTTAAGAGGGTTATTTTGTGCGTAAAGTAAATATTAAAGGGTAAAGCAAGAAGGAGGCAAATGCGATGTAAATGGTAATGAAACTGTAGTAAAGCAGAGTGTTCTCGGGGATTGTAGGATCCACCTTTAGCATTGGTATTAATCATAATTAGGATAAATCTATGTATTTCTTGATGACATGTGTAGCAGAGTTCCATAAATGAATGATCATAGAAAACCATCTATTATTTAATCCCTAATAACTACTTTGATGATCGTAAGCAAACCACTCTGATCCCTCGTAATTAAGGGATTCTCCATAGATATTAATATGAGCTTAGTAAATCTTTTTATCCCCTTTGACCATATGAATTGCACATTGGCACGTTATGTCACTAAGAACCATACATACAACTATATACCCAACGTTCCTTCTCTAGTCCCGAAGGTAAATATTACATGGTCGACTTACATTATATCTAGAGATAAAACCAACACATAATCAAGAACGAAAGTTATGGATCATATTTATTTCATATCATAATATTGCTAGGATTTCTCCATCGCACCGAGAACAAGATAAAATACTCACTCATGGAGGCAATCTGTAACGCCCCGAATCGGGACTATGCAGATCTTAGATTTTACCGCCAAAATCCGCATAGAAGAAATTCGAAGACGCCCACCAGACACTTTCGTGTGGGTGGATTTTATTACAAGTAGTTACAACACAATAGTTTACAATAGAACCCACAAGAAACTCATATATATACAACAATGACTCAATGAGTCAAGAATACAAATGATACAATACAAAGATACAGATGAAGGAAGCTAAATAGTATCTGAGTATGGATAAGAACCAAATGGGACTAAGTGTTGGATATATGCCCAAGAGGCAATAATAAAATATTTATTATTATATCTTTATGTTTATGATAAATGTTTACATCCCATGCTATAATTGTATTAACCGGAAACATTAATACTTGTGTGTTTTGTAAACATAAAAGAGTCCCTAGTAAGCCTCTTGTTAAGCTAGCTTGTTGATTAGTAGATGATCAAGGTTTCCTGTTCATGGACATTAGATGTTATTAATAACAAGATCATATCATTAGGAGAACGATGTTATGGACACACTCCTATAGTTAGCATAACATAAGATCAAGTCATTTAGAGTTCGTTTGCTACAAGATTTTAGATACATAGTATCCTAATCCTTCAACCAGAAGATCATGTTAATCACCATCACCGGATGAGTACTTTGATGACATCAAACACCACTTCCGTAACTGGATAGTTATAAAGGTGGCATTGGGTATTCTGAAAGTATGTGTTGAAGGGCATGGATCAAGAGTGGGATTTGTCCATCCATATGACGGATAGATATACTCTGGGCCCTCGCGGTGGAATGTCATCCAATTTGCTTGCAAGCATGTGACTAGGTCACAAAGGATGTCATATCACGGAATGAGTAAAGAGTACTTATCGGTAACGAGGTTGAACTAGGTATAGAGATACCGACGATTGAACCTCGGATAAGTAAAGTATCGCGCGACAAAGGGAATCGATATCGTATGTAAATGGTTCAATCGATCATGAAGTCATCATTGAAATATGTGGGAGCCATATGTTTTTCTAGATCCCTCTATTGGTTATTGACCGGAGAGGTATCTCGATCATGTCTTTATACTTCACAAACCGTATGAGACACATTTAAGGAATCGATGTTGTTTAAGTAGATATGGAATATGAGTTGGAGACCGAATGTTGTTTGGAGTCTTGGATTGGATCTAGGACATCAGGAGGAGATTCGGAATGGTCCGAAGAATAAGATTCATATAAGAAAAGTGGTTTTCCGCGGTTCGGAAAAAGTTTCGGTGTTTTGATCGGATACTTCTAGAATGTTCTAGAGTGACCACCAATGGTTCCACCACCTTGGGAGGGGTCACTTGGATAGTGGCATGCCCTAGGGGATAGCCACACCAAACCCTAAAGGGCCAATTCGGCCAGGACTAGTAAAAGGGTCAAACCCTAATTTGAATAGTCAGATACTAGTTTGGAAAGCCAAACTCTAGTTTTTAGTAAGAAGGAAGACTTGGTGGAAAAGGTTTCAAGATCTTCCCTTGGTGGCCGAGTTGGGGGGACACTTCATGGGCTGGGAACC
Source organism: Avena sativa (assembly GCA_916181665.1). Classification (NCBI taxonomy): domain Eukaryota; kingdom Viridiplantae; phylum Streptophyta; class Magnoliopsida; order Poales; family Poaceae; genus Avena; species Avena sativa. Next base: position 355,911,364 of record OV702283.1, on the reverse strand, counting down.
CTTGGTCCCCCCACCTATATAATGAGGGGTGGGGGCGCACCCTCGACACCCTTGTCCATTAGTGCCTAACTCTAGCCGACCGTCTATTCTCTCTCGTCCATCGTCGTGCTCCGGCTTAGGAGAAACCCTGCAGAAATCTCTCCTCCACCACCACCACCACACCGTCGTGTTGTTGGGATTCCGAGGGGATCTACAACCTCCGCTACCCTGCTGGAACAAGGGAGAGGAAGGTCTTCATCGAATACCGTACGTGTGACTGATTGTGTAAGCACTGTCGGAACGTGGCACCGGAAGGATCATCTACACGATATTGAGATTGGAAAGTGATCGACTACATCAACCACGAGAATCCGATATCGTTTAAAATTTGGATCTACTACGTTTAGTTCTCTACAATCTCGTAGCGCTGATCTAGTAGATTAGATCATGGCTTTTCCATAGATTGGATCTTGGTTTTATGCGTTCTCGCGATAGAATTTTTTGTTTTCTATGCAACGAACCCTACACTAAGAGTCCTGAAGAATAACCAAGCGTTGATGACAACCCTCCTAGGACAATCCGGAAGGGTAACCTTGTTAACATCATCGAACTCATACCTACCAAAGCAAAGGGGTGCCGACAAAGGGAAAATGAAAAAGGGAGCAATCAGTACCGAGGCCAGTACATGGCGAGTCTTCGAATTTGGAGGCTCTCGCATACATGTGTATGGTGGGATCAACGACGGCAAACTTGCACTGTCTAACTTATAGATACATGCTACAACTTTGGCTATTAGAGCGAGATAAGAGTGCACTATACGGTAACAAGAATATAACACCAAGCATAACCTATCCGAAGATTTTCCCCATCGAATACCAGTCAAGGAAGTCCTCTTGCAGAACACACATGTTGCAATTTTAATTATCCAATTGTTTAGTTGATAGGGCTAATTACTAGTCATTTGATTAGAGGTAAAGCAGTAGTGGCGTTGTCTATGATTATGACATTGTACTCCCGAGGCGTCCATAACCATCGACACACGACTTCTCGAAAATATTTACCCTGAGAGGTGCACTACTGTACCTAAACGCATGTTCAGTCCTTCAGGCAACATATTACTACGCGTGCCTTCCAAATCTCACAAAAAGAACTGTCCCATAACTACGCGTATATCCAGAGGTATCACCTATTGTATTGACCTAACCAGGAGGTACGATGATTGTCAAGGTAGGTACAACGTTTGTGCCTATGGTCAAGAAGGATCAGAGCTCCACTATGGAAGATGACCTGTCGGCCATACCGCGTTTATGTATGCAATGTCGCGACAGTCCACCAAAATATCAAGTCTGAAGACATATTCAACTCACTTATGTCCGAGGACATATTATGCGTATGTACCAAATGTAAAACCAATTTGTGACCATTTGGATAAACTAATAGCTTCGGTAGTTGAAGGGGATCCCAGAGTACCCCATGTTTGATTAGCGCGGTATTCTCATAATTGGTATCGTAGAACGAACCATTCATAGACTCAAGGAGCCCCCAAAGATGGTCCATGTCGAGGCCTTGTCATTAGGTGAAACCATAACCAACAACATGGGATTAATATCCATATCACCAACATTATCTAGATATCAATTTCCACCTATATGAGAGTGGTACTAGGCATGCCTACGACTCACAAGGATAAGACTAGCTAATCAAACAAGGCAGTAGGATATCCAAGGAAATATAGTAGAGAATGTAAAATAAAGGAATGATACTAAATCATCGATAATAAGGATAGCAATAGATCAATAGAAGGAAGTAAAGACTATAAATGAAAAATAGGTAGAAGGGGGTGAGAGTGCTCGCCTGAGAAACAATGTCAGGTAGCCAAAGGCTTGTAGGATCTCACACCGACTCATCATCCTTTCCGATAAATAAGCAAAGTACTAGAAATAACACATGTTGCAATATTTAATGTTAGGCAAAAGATCCGGCATGTTCATAATATGATGCATGACATGGCAATATGCGGTGCGGCTAAGAAATATTAAGCGGGATCGGAACTCCAATAATTAATTAGTCGTTCAAGTTATTTAAGTACCCCACAATTAAATGTTGATTAACATGGTGAAAGAATGGCATCGATGAGGTACACAATTTAAATGGAGTCGAGATATAAGAATATCCCGCATAAACACAACATATTTAATTATTAGGTGAACGACTAATTACCCCCAAAAAACAATTTGTATGCAAGCATGAATTCAACAAGATATATTATATTATTTAAAATACGACATCAGAAAAGGGGACACATGCATTTCGGTCCAAAGAACTTGGGTTCAGAGGGGTTCGGATTTGTTCTTCGGCTCGAAGAGGAAGAAGGAAGCGCTGGGTTCATGGTTCGGATTCCGAAATCGGGATCTTTGGTTTTCCATGAAGAAGAACTCAACGTTCCATGTTGACGACCTTAGACTTCATGATGGAGGTTTCATCGATGTTTCATCAAGTGCCATCGGGTTCGGTACGGTCTTTGGGGTTCGGACTTCGAGTTTTTAGTCCTCAGGGAGACGGAAATTTCATCGAGAACACACTATGTAGCGATAAGGTGTCCTCTTGGTTGACAGATACAAACATCTCCTGAGTTTAGAACTAGAATCCTGCAGAACACATGTGACGAAACAAAAGAGCAAAAGGGCATCACATCACTGGTACACCGCACTGTTGGTGTTCGTAGAAGAAAACAAAAAATTCTACCTACACGGACACGACCACCAAGATCTATACTATGTAGACATAAGTAACAGAGATGAAGAACGAAGTTACCCTTGAATACCATGGCACGCTTTTACACAGGAAGGCATATAGCGATGAAGACAACGCCCCAAGTGTTGCGCCTCGAATCTCTACACATCTCCGGTGTAGGGACATCTCCCGGGATCCGATCTAGAAGAGCGGCGGAAGAAGAAGGAAGTCGGACCGTCCTACGCACAATGGTAGTACGGAGGTGGAGACCTAAACCAAGAAGCTAGATCCAATCTAATGGAGAGAGCTCTAGGGTTTAGGGGGAGAGGAGAGAACTTGTTGTTGGGATGACAATAGAAGGGAGGGGCTCCTCTTTTTATAGTAGGGAGGGGGCAGGGAAAACCCCTAGGGTTTGGGGGGTGGGACCCAAGCTGCCGCCGCCACGGGGAGGGCAGCCGCCGCCAACCCTTGGCCCCACCCCACGGTGGGAAACCCTAGGGTTTCGGCTAGTGGCCCATCTCTCCCTTAGGCACCTACCCTATGGGCCCTTCTAGATGCGGCCCAATAATAATATGGTTGCCCATAAAATATAAAATAAAATATGTTTTAACATTAATTCAACTAATTAATATAAAACACATATATTACTATATTTCATACTCCAGAACTCCTTTCGGACCTCTTCCGATCGACATCGGATAATACCCGGAATCTTTCCGGTTTCTCTCTCTCGTTTCTCCTTCCGTGCTGGTTCGATCCCAAACCATCCCTACCCTTAAGTGTGCCACCATTCGGCTCGAAGTTTCTACGTACATGACCAAAACTCTCTTGTATCAATGATCAACATCGGGACCTAGATGTCCATAATGATCCTCGTGCCATCATGGTTAATATCATTGCTTGAACCTTAACAGCGTAGTCCTATTCCCTTTGCCGTATGATACCTAGGTCATCCGAGATTTGATCTCAAGCATCTCCATAATTGTGTTTGATATCGTTACCGATGAACTCATTTACTCATTCCCGTGTTGTTGCATTACATGATTCAATCATATGCTTGCAAGCTTCGTTAATGCAACGTCACCGAGTTGACCACATGTATCTATCTGTTACTTAGATTGGCAAATCATAGTCTTGATAAAAACTCCTCAACCCATTTATTTAGCAAACCCAATGATACCTTTATGATGACCCTTTCACGGCTTGATACTGCATATCATTAAAGTCTCCCTCCAAAAAGTGATTATGCATTATCTCATAGTCGAAGGATATAAGCCACGATGTCTCTATGTTATCACCAATGGTGTATGTTTAAGTAACTAGATATCATTGTGATTAACTTTAGGGTGAATGTCTATCACATCATTCTCCAATGATGTGACCTCATTATCAATCGGCACTATCACCATGATATCGAAACCATAAGATCATCACTTGCCCAATGAGCTAGTTTACTAAAGGTAATTAGAGACCTGGTTGTTTACATACCACACATGTATTAATGTTTCATATTAATATAGTTAGAGCACGATAAATGTATTATGAACAAGAGATACATCAAATAAAAACTCTTTGGTATTTTCCTGTAGGGCATATCTCCTTCAGTCTCCCACTTGCACTAGAGTATAAATTAATCTAGTTTTACAATAGGCAAGAGTTAATTGGATAAAACTACCACAATTGGGGCTGTCGGGACGAGTCAATGCCACTTTCGGTCATTTTTGTGAGTCAATACCAGTTATGATTCATAGCGTCACAAACTGCACTAAATTTCATCTAACAACATTTTAACATGCTTTCTGAGTTGGTGACACATGTCTAGGAGGAGCTGAGGTGGAAGTGGGGCCCACCTATTGGACAGATTTTATGTCATTTTTTATTTTTCTCTCCTATTATACTATTTACCTCCAGTGGGTCCCACCCGTCAGCCTCCCTATTTTCCCTATCCACCTTCTTCTTCCTCCAATCGATCTGCCACACAGCTCCCTGCGCATCGGCGACTGTGGTTGTCTTGTTTTCTTCCCCCTCCAGCGGCAGCCTCTCGTAGAAGGCACTCGCAAACGAAGCGGCCACGAGGAACACGGGATCCACAACAACGAGCTAGCCGACCACGCTTCCGTTGATGACCTGCCCCTGCCTGATGATGAGGAACATGGTGAGGCCGCTCGCCGCTGGGCACGCAGGCTGATGAGGACGTCTTCTGGTCGGCGTATGTTGGAATTATGCCCTAGAGGCAATAATAAAGATGTTATTATTATAATTCTTGTTCATGATAATGTTTATATTCCATGCTAGAATTGTATTAAGCGGAAACTTTAATACTTGTGTGGTTTGTGAACAACACCGTGTCCCTAGTACGCCTCTATAGACTAGCTCATTGATCAATGATGGTTAAGGTTTCCTAACCATAGACATGAGTTGTCAATTGATAATGAGATCATATCATTGGGAGAATGATATGATGGACAGACCCAAACTAAGCGAAGCAATTAGATCGTGTCATCGTGTTCGTCTTTGCGAAGCTTTTCTTATGTCAAATATTATATTACTTAGACCATGAGATAATACAACTCCCTGGTATCGAAAGAAAGCTTTGAGGTCATCAAACATCATCCTATGAGAGGGTGATCATAAAGGTGTCTCTCAGGTGATCGGAAAGTATCTGTTGGGTTGTATGTATCGAGATGGGATTTGTCCCTCCCAAGTCGGAGAGATATACTTTGGGCCCACTCGGTAATCAATATCAACACCGCTTGCAAGCATGTGGTTAAGGAGTTAATCACAAAGTGATATCGGATTACGGAACGAGTAAAGTACTTGCTGTGAATGAGATTGAACTAGGTATGACGGTACCGACGATAAAATCTCGGGCAAGTAAAATATCGCGAGACGAAGGGAATATATATATGGGATTGATTGAATCCTGGCATCGTGGTTCATCCGATATGATCATCGATGAATATGTGGGAGTCAATATGGGTTTCCAGACCCCGCTGTTGATTATTGATAGAAGATCATGTCTGCATATTCTCGAACCCGCAGGGTCACACACTTAACGTGTCTCGACGCTAGGATAGATTGGATAATTGTTTTATGAGTTTTTGTTCGGAGTCTCGGATGGGATCCGGGACATCACGAGAGGTTCCGGAGTGGTCCGGAGAATAAGATTCATATAAGGCAGTGCAGTTTTTGGAGTTCGGAATTGTTCCGGGTTAATCGATATTGTACCGGGAGCTTCTAGAACCTTCCGGAAGGGGACCAACGTGGCCACACCTTCCGGGAGGGGGCATGGGCCTATGAGGGAGTGCCCTGGCCGCATTGGGCCAGGGGCACAAGGCCCGATAGGGCCCAGCCGTCCAAGAGAGGTTTAAACTCGAGATAGACCTTCTAGAAGGGGGGTTTCCTTGCCCCCCACTCCTTATCCTCTGGGGCTGCCGGTTTGGGCTTGGGGGAGGGGCTAGGGCTGCGCCCCCTCTATATAAAGAGGGGTGGGGGCGCACCAACCCCCTACACCTTCCCCTCCAACCCTAGCCGCCCTGCTGCCCTCCTCTCTCCCTCCCGACTGCTTGTAGGCGAAGCCCTGCTGCAGAAATTCTCCACCAATTGCACCACGCCGTCGCGTTGTAGATCCAACCCATCTCTCCACCATACTTGCTGGACCAAGGAAGGAGGAGACGTCGAGGTGCCGCACGTGTGCATCTCACAGAGGCATCGCCACTTGTGGTGCTAGATCGGATCGGATCGCGAGGAGGAGAAGCGAGTACGACTATATCACCCACGTTCCGACGAACGTTCCGCTGTGCGAATCTTCAAGGGTATGAAGATCTAATCCAATCTCTCTCATTGTTTGCATCTCCTAGATTAGATCTTGGCTTCCCTCTGTTCGCATCCGTAGAAAATTTTGATTTACTATGCCGCGAAACCCTTCAGTGGTATCAGAGCTAGATCTATGCGTAGATGTGTTTCACGAGTAGAACGCAACATGGTTGTTGCGGGCGGTGATGTTTTCTGTTGCAAGCCTCTTGTTTGTGTTCTTCTTATGACGTGGGATAGTGAGATTGAAGTGGTCCAGGCCAACCTTACGCGACGTCGTTCGCGAGACCGGCTCCGCGCTTGACGTGTGGCTTGTTCCACACATGCGGCTGGTGGATGTCAGTTTCTCTCACTATAGTTGTCATGGGATTAACACCGGAGTTTGGCACCATAATATCACCGTTGTAGCTTTCCGTAGGTAAGAATCGTTCTTAGCATCTACTCCCATAAGCCACGTAAAACATGCAACAACAAAGTAGAGGCGTCTAACTTGTTTTTGCAGGGAGTGTTTTCTGTGATATGGTATGGCCCAAGATGTGATGTGTATATTGTATGCGATGATCATGTTTTGTAATTTCACGACTTGCATGTCGATGAGTACACAACCGGCAGGATCCATATGGTTGTCTATAATTGTGTATGACCTGCGAGTCAACTTCTTATACGCCATGTAATAGCTTTACTTTATCGCTAAGTAGTTAGCAATAGTTGTAGTTGCTATTCGTGGTGGAGGCAATCATGGTGGAGTGATGGAGATCATGTCGGAACGCACAAGATGGAGATCATTGCGCAAAGATTGGCTATACCATGTCACATAAAGTTATATGCATGTGATGTTTATCCTTTTATGTATCTTATTATGCTTAGATCGCGACGGTAGCATTATAAGATGATTCCTCACTTAAAGATCAAGATAAAAACTGTGTTCTCCCCAAGTATGCACTGTTGCGAAAGTTCATCGTGTCCAAGCATCACGTGATGATCGGGTGCTATAGACTCTACGCTCACATACAACGGGTGCAAGCCAGTTTTGCACACGCGGAAATACTTGGGTCTAACTTGACGAGCCTAGCATGTACAGACATGTCCTCAGAACACAAGAACCGAAAGGTTAAGCATGAGTCATATGAATGATATGATCGACACTTCGTTGTCCACCATTGAAACCACATCTCTTCTCGTGATGATCGGATTAGGTGTGGTGAATTTGGATCGTGTTCACTAAACAACTTGAGGGATGTTGAATTTAGTGGGAGTTCATCTAGTAATTTGATTAAGTTGAACTATTTATCATGAACATAGTCTAAATTGTACTTGCAAATACTGTAGATCACATGGCCAAGTCCAACTTCAACTTCAACGTTTTTGCTGAGATAGAAAAGCTTAGAAACAATGGGTCTAACTTCACCAAATGGTTCCGCATTCTGAGAATCATTCTTGCTGGCGGACAAAAGGACTATGTCCTTGAGAAAGCGCTAGATGACGCCCCTGCTATAGATGCGCCGACTGATGAAAAAGCTGTTTATCAGTCACGCAAGGATGATTATGATTTGATTAAGATCGCCATGTTGTATGCTATGGAACTGGATCTTCAAAATCGTTTTGAGGAGTTCGCCGGGCCCTTTGAGATTCTCGAGGAGCTGAAAAACATGTTTCAGACTCAAGCCCGTTCTGAGAGATATGAGATCTCTAAGAAATTCTTTAACTACAAGATGGAGGAAGGGAGTTCCGTTAGTGAGAACGCCATTGAGATGACAGGCTACACTCAACGCCTTGAGTAACTGGACTGCAAGATTCTAGAGGAGCTCAAGATTGACACTCCTAGCTACAAAAGTTTTGTAGTTGATCACAATCAGATTGGTTCCACTGATATGATCACTGAGCTCTTTGCTAAGATGAAAGTAGCGGAGGTGAACATCAAAAAGAATAATCATGTGTTGATGGTCAACAAGCCCCCCACCTTCAAGAAAGGTAAGGGTGCAAGGAAGCCCTTCAAGAAAGGCGGCGGCAAGCGCGTTGCCCCTGCTGAGAAGAAGCTCAAGTCTGGTCCTAAACCGGACACTGAGTGCTTCTATTGCAAGGACAAGGGTCACTGGAAGCGCAACTGTCCGAAGTACTTAGCGGACAAGAAGGCTGGCACCATCAAAGGTATATTTGATATACATGTTATTGATGTTTTCCTTACTAGCCCTCGTTGTAGTGCCTGGGTATTTGATACCGGTTCAGTTGCTAATATTTGTAACTCGAAACAGGAGCTACGGAATAGACGGCGGCTTGCGAGGGATGAGGTGACGATGCACGTTGGCAACAGATCAAGAGTTGATGTGATGGCCGTCGGCACGCTCTCCTTAGTTTTACCTTCGGGATTAGTTTTAAACCTTAATAAATGTTATTATGTGCCTGCGTTGAGCATGAACATTGTTTCTGGATCTTGTTTATTGCAAAACGGTTATTCATTTAAATCGGAGAATAATGGTTGTTCTATTTATATGAGTAACATCTTTTATGGTCATGCACCTATTGTGAATCGTTTATTTCTTCTAAATCTCGAAAGGGATGAAACACACATCCATAACATTGAGGCTAAGAGATGCAAAGTAGATAGTGATAATACTACTTATTTTTGGCACTGTCGTCTAGGTCATATTGGTGTAAAGCGCATGAAGAAACTCCATTCTGATGGACTTTTGGAGTCTCTTGATTTTGAATCATTTGACACATGCGAACCATGCCTCATGGGCAAGATGATCAAAACCCCGTTCTCCGGTATGATGGAGCGAGCAACGGACTTGTTGGAAATCATACATACCGATGTATGCGGACCGATGAGTGTTTCGACGCGCGGTGGATATCGCTATTTTCTCACTTTTACCGATGACTTAAGTAGATATGGGTATATCTATTTAATGAAACATAAATCTGAAACGTTTGAAAAGTTCAAAGAATTTCAGAATGAAGTGGAGAACCATCGTAACAGAAAGATTAAGTTTCTACGATCCGATCGTGGAGGTGAATATTTGAGTTATGATTTTCTCACGCATCTTAAAGCAAGTGGAATCGTTTCACAACTCACGCCACCCGGAACACCACAGCGCAATGGTGTGTCTGAACGCCGGAATCGAACCCGATTAGATATGGTCCGATCAATGATGTCTCTTATTGATTTGCCATTATCATTTTGGGGTTATGCATTAGAAACCGCTGCATTCACTTTAAATAGGGCACCATCTAAATCCGTTGAGACGACACCGTATGAACTGTGGTTTGGTGCTAAACCTAAGTTGTCGTTTCTTAAAGTTTGGGGATGTGAAGCTTACGTCAAGAAGTTGATGCCGGACAAGCTCGAACCCAAAGCGGAGAAATGCGTCTTCATAGATACCCTAAGGAAACTATTGGGTATACCTTCTATCATAGAACCGAAGGCAAAGTGTTTGTTGCAAAGAACGGTTCCTTTCTTGAGAAGGAGTTTCTCTCGAAAGAAGTGAGTGGGAGGAAGGTAGAGCTAGATGAGGTTGTTGAACCTTCTCTTGAGTTGGAGAGTAGCGCAGCACCTGAAATTGTTCCAGTGCTGCCTGCACCAACAATAGAGGAAGCTAATGATATGGATCATGAAGCTTCGGACGATGCTGCTACTGAACGTCGCAGGTCGACAAGGTCGCGTGCCCCTCCTGAGTGGTACGGCAACCCTGTCTTAACTGTCTTGTTAGTAGATGACAGTGAGACTTCGAACTATGAGGAAGCGATGATGAGCCCAGACTCTGAGAAATGGCTAGAGGCCATGAAATCCGAATTGGGATCCCTGAGCGAAAACCAAGTATGGACTTTGGTGGACCCTCCTGGCGACCGAAAGGCCGTTGAGTGCAAATGGATCTTCAAGAAGAAAACGGACGCGGATGGTAATGTTACCGTCTATAAATCACGGCTTGTCGCAAAAGGTTTTCGACAAGTTCAAGGTGTTGACTACGATGAGACTTTCTCTCCCGTAGCGATGTTTAAGTCCATTCGGATTTTATTAGCAATTGCTGCGTTACATGATTATGAAATATGGCAGATGGATGTCAAGACTGCGTTCCTCAATGGCAACATTGATGAAGAGTTGTATATGATGCAACCCGAAGGTTTTGTCGATCCTAAGGATGCTGATAAAGTATGCAAGCTTGAGCGTTCCATTTATGGACTAAAGCAAGCATCTCGGAGTTGGAACCTTCGTTTTGATCAAGTGATAAAGAGCTTTGGATTTGTTCCAAATTTCTACGAAGCTTGTATCTACAAGAAAGTGAGTGGGAGCTCGGTGACATTTCTGGTACTATATGTGGATGACATATTGATTATTGGAAATGACATTAACATGCTTAACGATGTGAAGAGTTATTTGAACAAGTGTTTTTCAATGAAAGACCTAGGTGCAGCTGCTTATATATTGGGTATCAAGATCTATAGAGATAGACAAAGACGCCTGATAGCTTTAAGACAGAGTACATACCTAGACAAAGTTCTGAAAAGGTTCAGAATGGATAAGGCAAATAAAGGTTCAGTGCCTATGTTGTCAGGTAAGATATTGAGCAAGGCTCAGTGTCCAGCTACGGTAAATGATAGGGAAGCTATGAGCAAAGTGCCTTATGCCTCGGCCATAGGTTCTATCATGTATGCCATGTTGTGTACAAGACCGGATGTGTCCAATGCTCTTAGTTTGACGAGCAGATATCAAAGTGATCCAGGAGTGGAACACTGAACAGCCATGAAGAACATCCTAAAGTACCTAAATAGGACTAAAGAAATGTTCTTAGTCTATGGGGGTGATGAACAGCTCGTCGTAAAAGGTTACGTCGACGCTAGTTTCGACACCGACAAGGATGATTCTAAATCTCAGACTGGATATGTGTATATTTTGAATGGAGGAGCTGTGAGCTGGAGAAGCTGCAAGCAAATCGTGATCACAGGATCTACAGTAGAAGCGGAATACATGGCTGCTGCAGAAGCGTCAAGTGAAGGAGTTTGGATCAGAAACTTCATCACTGAGCTTGGAGTGGTTCCAAGTGCATTGGACCCACTGGAGATATTGTGTGACAACACTGGTGCCATAGCACTCGCTAAGGAACCAAGATATCATCCAAAGACCAAGCATATCAACCGCAAGTTTCATATAATCCGAGATTATATATTAGATGGAGATCTGAAGATTAGCAAAGTACATACAGATCTGAATGTCGTAGATCCATTGACTAAACCTCTTCCACGTGTAAAACATGATCAGCACCTCAGTGCCATGGGTGTGAGATTGTTGCCAAATGTAAACTAGATTATTGACTCTACTGCAAGTGGGATACTGTTGGAATTATGCCCTAGAGGCAATAATAAAGATGTTATTATTATAATTCTTGTTCATGATAACGTTTATATTCCATGCTAGAATTGTATTAAGCGGAAACTTTAATACTTGTGTGGTTTGTGAACAACACCGTGTCCCTAGTACGCTTCTATAGACTAGCTCATTGATCAATGATGGTTAAGGTTTCCTAACCATAGACATGAGTTGTCAATTGATAATGAGATCATATCATTGGGAGAATGATATGATGGACAGACCCAAACTAAGCGAAGCAATTAGATCGTGTCATCGTGTTCGTCTTTGCCAAGCTTTTCTTATGTCAAATATTGTATTCCTTAGACCATGAGATAATACAACTCCCTGGTATCGAAAGAAAGCTTTGAGGTCATCAAACGTCATCCTATGAGAGGGTGATCATAAAGGTGTCTCTCAGGTGATCGGAAAGTATCTGTTGGGTTGTATGTATCGAGATGGGATTTGTCCCTCCCAAGTCAGAGAGATATACTTCGGGCCCACTTGGTAATCGATATCAACACCGCTTGCAAGCATGTGGTTAAGGAGTTAATCACAAAGTGATATCGGATTACGGAACGAGTAAAGTACTTGCTGTGAACGAGATTGAACTAGGTATGACGGCACCGACGATCAAATCTCGGGCAAGTAAAATATCGCGAGACGAAGGGAATATATATATGGGATTGATTGAATACTGGCATCGTGGTTCATCCGATATGATCATCGATGAATATGTGGGAGTCAATATGGGTTTCCAGACCCCGCTGTTGATTATTGATAGAAGATCATGTCTGCATATTCTCGAACCCGCAGGGTCACACACTTAACGTGTCTCGACGCTAGGATAGATTGGATATTTGGTTTATGAGTTTTTGTTCGGAGTCTCGGATGGGATCCGGGACATCACGAGAGGTTCCGGAGTGGTCCGGAGAATAAGATTCATATAAGGCAGTGCAGTTTTTGGAGTTCGGAATTGTTCCGGGTTAATTGGTATTGTACCGGAAGCTTCTAGAACCTTCCGGAAGGGGACCAACGTGGCCACACCTTCCGGGAGGGGGCATGGGCCTATGAGGGAGTGCCCTGGCCACATTGGGCCAGGGGCACAATGCCCCATAGGGCCCAGCCGGCCAAGAGAGGTTTAAACTCGAGATAGACCTTCTAGAAGGGGGGGGGTTCCTTGCCCCCCACTCCTTATCCTCTGGGGCCGCCGGTTTGGGCTTGGGGGAGGGGCTAGGGCTGCGCCCCCCCTCTATATAAAGAGGGGTGGGGGCGCACCAACCCCCTACACCTTCCCCTCCAACCCTAGCCGCCCTGCTGCCCTCCTCTCTCCCTCCCGACTGCTTGTAGGCGAAGCCTTGCTGCAGAAATTCTCCACCAATTGCACCGCGCCGTCGCGTTGTAGATCCAACCCATCTCTCCACCATACTTGCTAGACCAAGGAAGGAGGAGACGTCGAGGTGCCGCATGTGTGCATCTCACGGAGGCATCGCCACTTGTGGTGCTAGATCGGATCGGATCGCGAGGAGGAGAAGCGAGTACGACTACATCACCCACGTTCCGACGAACGTTCCGCTGTGTGAATCTTCAAGGGTATGAAGATCTAATCCAATCTCTCTCGTTGTTTGCATCTCCTAGATTAGATCTTGGCTTCCCTCTGTTCGCATCCGTAGAAAATTTTGATTTACTATGCCGCGAAACCCTTCAGCGTCTCCTCCATGGGGATCAACACCAGCGACGGCGGCGGAGGCGGGTGCCTTTCCGATGATGATGTGGAGTGCTGCTCTGCCTTGACGTGTGTGCAGCGAGTGGGAGAGATGCGCGAGGAGGGGGTCGAGGTAGTTCGATGGACCCTGATTCTCGCCGCCGCCAGGGTCCAGCCTAGCCATGGTGCGTTGCTCGCTACCAGATGGAGGAAGGCCGATTGGAGGAAGAAGAAGGTTGGTGGGGAAAACTAGGGAGGCTGACGGGTAGGACCCACTGGAGGTAAATAGTAAAATCAACTCCTCCTAGGTGGGCCCCACTTCCACCTCAGCTCCTCCTAGACATGTGCTACCAAATCAACACTTATAACTGGGCCCAAGCCATCAGAAAGCGTGTTAAACTGTTGTTAGACGAAATTTAGTGCATTTTGCGACGCTATGACTCAGAACAGGTACTGACTTGTAAAATTACCGAAAGTGGTACTGACTCATTCCGACAGCCCCAGTTATGGTAGTTTTATCCAATTAACTCAATAGGTAATGGCCAAACACCAATACTATCACGGTGTTTCTCATGCTTGGCTTGTGGAATACTTTTGGTCAACGGATCTGCGACATTCAGATCTGTATGAACTTTGAAAATATTTACTTCACCATTATCCATATTTTGTCTAATGGCGTGGAATCTAAGATGGATGTGCTTGGCTATGGAATGATTTCTTGGTTGCGACGCGTTTTTTATGGCACATGTGTTGTCGCAGTAGATTGTCACGGATCATCCGCATTGGGAACAACTCCCAGTTTGATGACGAAATTCCATAGTCATACAACTTCATTCGCCACAGAGTTAACTGCGATGTATTCCAACTCCATTAAAGACTGTGCCACCACTGGTTGCTTCACGCTTCTCCAGGTTACAGCGCCACCATTCACCAAAAAGACAAATCCCATTTGGGACTTCGAGTCATCAGAGTCCGTGTTTCAGCTCACATACATGTAACCAGTTACGTTCAGAGCTACATCATCACCTCCATAGACTAGGAACATATCCTTAGTTCTTTTCAGATACTTAAGGATATTATTTACAGTTGTCCAATATTATACTCCTGGATCACTTTGGAAATGACATGTCCAACTGAGAGCCAGGTCCACATCGGGTCGAGTACATAGCATAGCATAGCATACATGATAAAACCTATGGCTGAGGCATAGGAGAATTAACCATATTTTATCTTTCACCATCTGTTGCTGGACATTGAGTCTTACTCAATGGCACACCTTTCACAAGAGGCACAAAACCCCCTTTTGGCGTCTTCCATTTTGAACTTTTTCAAAAAATTATCTATGTAGTACTCTGACTTAACGCTATCAGGCGTCTTGATCTATCTCTATAGATCTTAATGCCCAATATATAGGCTGCATCACCCAGATCCTTCATGGAAACTGACTACTCGGATATTATTTTATGCTCCCTAATAAATCCACATCATTCCCAATCAATAGTATGTCATCCTACATGTGGCCCGAAAGTTTAGACGCCAAGGCAACGCGGGGTCCAAGTTGCGTGTAATTTCGTGAAAGGGCGGTAGTAGCTTCGCCAATTGTCGAGAGGGGCCAAATGGGGGTAAATACAAATCTAATGGCCAAACGATCATTTGAACCAGTCAAAAAACGGTTGAACTCAAATCTCGCCGTTAGGTCAACTCTTCTTGCATGGACCCGTCAGTATTTCCCATTATCCTTTGCGGCCATGGACTGGTTTACCCTTGCGAGGACTACATCTTCTTCTCTGCTCTTCTCCCCTACTATTCCCCTCTCCATTACCTTGCTTAGCTCTGGCTACTGGTCTCCAGATCGGAGCTCGCTGTTGCTCTCCTTGCATCCCCGCCATGGCCGGTCAACCTCCCACGCCCTTAATCAAAGCTCGCCGCCATCGCCTTCCCTTGTTTTTCCTAGTCGGCATGTCAGAGCTTCGTGTCCCCAGCCTAGCCTCTCGATACTTCCTAGACCTTCTCGCACGGCGGAGCGCGTCAATCCGGGAAATCCGGACTAGCGACCGGCCTCGGGGCGGTTGCATGCTGTCGCACACCCTAGGCATGGTAGCCCTGGCAGAAGAGTTCAATGAAAATTCTCTCATGGCCACCATGTTGGGCACGCGTCCCATCGTGTCGCCGGCAGAATTGCTGTCGGCTTTCATGTCTCGTTTTGGGATTAGAAGAAAAGTGGTCAATATTGAGGTATGTGTGCTGCTATTCGATTTCTTCGTCTGGTTCACCCACAGCTCAGACAGCGAGCTCGTTCTGCATTCTTCCCATTCTTTCGAGTGTTGTGGAGAGAAAATGAGCTTCCTGCGTTGGCATCGCGCCTATGGGTGGGGCGATCGCTTGGGGAAGCTTTGGTTCTTCTCTAAACTCGGCTTTGATGGCCTCCCTTTGCATGCTTGGGAACCGGAGGCCCTCAAGCAGGTCATCAGTAGCCTTGGCGGCGAGCTGGTGAATATTGTGCCACCGAGAGACAGATGGATCATCGAGGTAAAGGCATGGCTGAAAGATCCAGACACCGTTCCTAAGATGTGCAATGTGGAGATTCCAAGCAGGGCAAGAGGACAGCTTTGCTGGAAGCACCCGATGATCATCTCGTCTCTGTATGATTCTCCGGACGTAAGGTAAGCTTGAAACTATTTTTACTTGGCATTTTGATCATTTTTGTTTCTGTCCTCATCAACTGTTGTTTAGTGCAGCGCGGGATTGAACAGTAATAAGAGGAGCAGAGAGGAGGTGGCACAGTAACGTCTTTTCTTGATTTTTCATTGAAATTTATTTATATCTGGTACTTGTAACGGGTATGTGATGTGTGGTGTCGACCTGATTCGAGGTTGTTAGATTGTACATTAATTTTAAAACTGATTACCAATAAACAATAGGGATTTCTATTTTCGTGCCCTTGGTTCGTTAGTTGTACTCACTTTTCCCCCGCCGCTTAACTTTTCTTCACTTTTCCCCTCGCCATGTTAAGAAACCCTCACGGGCGCTCGCATGCGCTCGGACGGAGGGATGCCGTCAGGTCAAAGGCTTGACCGTTACATGCTGACTGGTGGGACCGCGTTGGGGCGGGTCGGGCGTTGAGCGTTACGTTACGAGGCCTCGATCGTTACATGCCTGGACGGTGGGGCCGCGTTGGGACGGGTCCTGCATACGTGGTGAAGGGTGGGGCTGCGTTGGGACGGTTATTGCATACATGGTGAAGAGTGGGGCCGCATGGAGACACGTCAGACCGTCCATTCTAGCTCACCCAAAGCATTCGCTTCCTCCCGAGCCTGGAATAGCTCCCACACCGCCGCTCCGCTGCCCCGCCGTCGTGCCCTCCTACCTTATGTCGTCCTCGGCCACAGAGCCACCCCTCCCCCTAGCCATGGAGCCCACTCCCCCTCCAGCTCTGCTCCCTCCCTTGCTTGATCTACGCCTTTCGCGGAACAGTATGCAACGCCGGCTGGTGCACCGTCCATCCCCGTCAAGCATGGAGAAGATTGGGTACAATCGCAGGGATCTAACGCATGAATTCCATCTGGGTAAGCATCGTTTCCCTTTTCTGGGTTGATTATTCGCAGTATTTGAACGCGAATCGCTGGTGCTCAACTAACTGCCTTGATTTTCGAATAGGATTGAACCAGTGCTGGAGTAATTCGTGGTTGTGAACAATATCTCTCTGAATTTTACTTCCCAGTGGTGGTTTCAACCTCCATAACTCTCAAAGATATATAAAATCTCCCTAAAATCTATGCTAAATTCCCTTGGAGAAGTGGCGATTCAGTTGGTTTGCAAGAGTGTTTATAATTATGAAACTCTCGCGTGGTATGAAACTATAATTGACACAACTCTCGCCCGACTAGCGATTCACTTTCAAATTAAAAAAATTATACAACTCTTAATGTACAAGGGTGTTTATAATTGACACAACTCTTGAACACTTTCAAATTAAAACTAATATACAACTCTTAATGTAAAAGAGTGTTTATAATTGACATAACTCTTGAACACTTTCAAATTTAAAAAATTATAAAACTCTTAATGTAAAAGAGTGTTCTTAATTGACACAACTCTTGAACACTTCTAAATTTAAAAAAACCATACAACTCTTAATGTAAAATAGTGTTTATAATTGACACTACTCTTTAACACTTTCAAATTTAAAAATACCATACAACTCTTAATGTAAAAGAGTGTTTATAATTGACACACCTCTTGAACACTTTTAAATTGAAAAAATTATACAACTCTTAATGTAAAAGAGTTTTTATAATTGACACTACTCTTGAACACTTTCAAATTAAAAAAACTATACAACTCTTAATGTACAAGAGTGTTTATAATTGACACAACTCTTGAACACTTTCAAATTTAAAAAAATTATACAACTCTTAATGTAAAAGAGTGTTTATAATTGACACTACTCTTGAACACTTTCAAATTGAAAAATTATACAACTCTTAATGTAAAAGAGTGTTTATAATTAACACTACTCTTGAACACCTTCAAATTGAAAAATTATACAACTCTTAATGTAAGCCATGAAATTCAAATATACATCAGTTTGACAATTATTGCCTCATTCAGAGAAATTATGTTTTGGGGAGGGATGTTTTGGGGAGAGCCTTGAGTAGAAAGCCATGAACCTTCATAGATAGTAGGTGATTCGAGAAGTGGTGATTTAGGTTGAAACTTGATTTATATACATTTCTTATGGTGGCAGGTCACATAATAAGACTCCTTAGGTAGATCCCACTATGTTTTGATCTGTTTGAATTTGTGTGCATAAAATGACTCAATTAGCTAGCTAAAACCGATTCGCTGACTCTCTGTTGACCAGCCACCGGAGGGTAAAAGTGAGTATATTGCACACGACACTGTTAGTACTGGAGGGCAAAACTGAGTACAACCAAACTGCTAGTGCTACACTCAAGGGTATAACTGAGCACAACTAAGTGGCCAAGGTTAGACACGAGGGGGAAAACGTGACGCACAGTACGCGTGTCGTGGTGCACGGGGCGGTAGCGGACGCGTGTGGTCATGCACGGTGCAGTAGCGCATGCGGTTACGCGGTGCACGGTGGTGCAATGAAATGTCTCCTCCCTTCACCTTTATTGAGGCCTCCTCACTCTCACTCATCACTCACTCGTTCACTCACTCACGCAACCATCTGCACTGTCCCATCACCTTCTGCAAACACCCAAGAAAACCCCAACCACACCGGCGATGGAGAAGAACGGCGTGGTGTCCATCTTCGCCTCCAAGGCGGCTGACGAAGAGGGCCCCATCCCTGTATTGGCTCCCATCGAGGCATTGAAGGCAGCCGCCATCCCCGTCCAGACCCCCGTCCCCGCTTCCACTGTAGCCGCCGGCGAGGAGTCCCCCGTCCCCGTACAGGCCCCCACCATTATTTTGCAGATCCCGCATGACTAGGACCCCTACAGGGAGAACGATTACATCATGCCGGAGAACCCCTTCGACACCAGCTTAGCCGACCCATGGTCGGAGGTAACTAGGTTTTCTCCCCTTCCTTTGTTCTTTCCCCATTCCATCGTTGGATGCTACATCGTGTGTTATTAGGGCTTGGTTGTTCGGTGGATGCTAGGTATTTTTACAGTAGCTAAACCTCTTGTGTTAGATCAGTACTAGCACCGATCTGTAGTTAGGATCAATACTAGCACCGATCTGTAGTTAGGATCAGTACTAGCACCGATCTATAGTTGGGATCAGTACTAGCACCGATCTATAGTTGGGATCAGTGTTCGATTTGGTTTGATTTGGGGATAGGGGAATAATCAGGGGATCTCAATCGGTTAATTTATTCAAGTAATCAATCCTGATAATCATGGTATCTCAATCAAGTCCTTATTGCACGCTACTGTTTTTTGTAATAGGTGGATGGCAGTGACGTCTGCAGCGACGACGAGTCCATGGACACCAAGACTCGTCAGGTACTGAGGAGGCTAAAGTCCGGCCAGTTCAATGGCTTCTTTGTCGGCGACGTCTACAGGTGCCCCTTCTGCACCAGGAGCCTTGCCACCGACTTCAACTCCCTCGTGATGCATGCCGAGGACGTGAAGACCTGCGGCCCGTCAAAGAACGCCAACGCCTTTAGAGCCCAGCACCAGGTGCTCGGTTTTCACCTCCGCAACCTCTAGAAGGTGGCCATCGAGGAGGGTCGCATGCCCCCGATCAATCCCAAGGCTCCCAAGGTCAAGGGACTGGGCAGCAGGAAGTGGAGGAAGCACCACAGGGAGGAGGCGGAGGCCCTCCTAGCGCAGGCCATGAGGGGCCACTGATCCTGTGCTGATGCTGCTGCTGTAAAGCAACTTCTTTTGTTTTGTTGTCTATGTTGAACTTGTAAGCTGCTGCTGAGCATCCTAATTGTCAAACCTGGTTTAAGTATGATACTATATAATCCTTTATTAGCTGCTTTATCTACATATGCTCTGTTCATCTATGAGGGCTGGTTAGATTTGCTGCCAGATTGGGAAAATACGAAGGCCAAAAGGAACCATGAATGAAGAGAGAAGCTGCTCTAGATTCGTTACCTTTTTGGGAAAAATAACAACTGGTAGCGACATAAAGGGGAAAATACACTCTTAAAAAGGCCAATCATAAAAATAACAAAAAAGAAATCTTCCAGTTTAGGCAACAGGGCGCACGTAACTACCATACGATCCCCACTTGGAGCATGCGGCCATCCTGACGGTGATGGTAGTGTCCATACGCATAGCGATTTTTCTGAAGGCATCGTCCCTGAACTTGCTCTAGCCACCGTATTGAAACTTGTGCATCGAATCCGGTATTGAGTCCGGATGAACTGGGGGCGAGGGAGGATTCATTATTGATGGGGTTTCTTGGAGGAGAGTGATGGCGGCCTGCAAGAACCGATTCTGCGGGCGAGAACAAAGTGTGTAGTAGATGGAGAAGATGGGAGACTATTTGGTCGAGGGGTGTTTGCGTGTTGCCTCGTCAGTCTTCTGCATAGCGCAGCTGTATCAAGGAAGCCGACTGGAGTAGCAAGCGGGGAGCAGATCTTTCACGGATACGCGTGTCTCCTTCTCCTCCGACAGCAGAGACAGCGTACCATCCCATCAGCCTCGCCTCGTCTTTGTCAGCGATGTTGCATCGGCAACGTTAGGGGCATTGATGCTCTATAAGAGGAAAAAGGCTAGACTAAAACAACGATGTACACGCTTGTACAACTTGGCCATTCTATCCGAACAGGTAACTAAAGCTACCATACATAGATTAAATTTAGGCTCAAGTGACCCTAATCGACTTTGCCGCTCCCGCTGTCTTCGTCGTGCACGACGTCCTCCGCGTTGCCGTCTGCCTCTTCTGAGTCTAAATCAATGAGGACGAGCACGGCGGTGTTCCTCTTCACGAGTGCTGCACGGCGCGTAGCATCGATAACGGTGGTGGGCGTACGCCCAGGCACTGCCTAGAAGCGCTGCCTCCCTTCGGGGTTGCGCAGATCCGGGTGGATCTCCGAACGATGATCTCTGCAAATCCAAATCAACGCCTCCCTATCCTTCTTGAAGCACCTTGGACAGTACGTGCTGGTGCGCGCGTATCGGTCCATTGCCCTCTTCCGCTCTGGTAGCTGGTGGCGATGCTCCTTGATCTACCTCGACAGCGCGATGTCCTGCAGGAGCAGCGCTACGGGTACCCCGACGTAGTTGAGCTCGTAGCCGGCTGTAACACCCTCAGAATCGACCCTATGCAAATTTCAGCGATTCCCGCCAAACCCGCATAGAAACGATTCAAAGGTGCCCACCAGGCACTTTCGTGCGGGTGGAAAACGAAGTAATAACATTCAACAACAGTCCTCGATGGGACCCACAGAACAGATATATATACAGCAGCGACTCAATGAGTCAAGAATACAAATATAATATACAAAGATCCAAATCACCTTGAAAACGATAGAGCGTCCAGCTACGGACAAGATGCAAATGGGGCTAAGAGCACTGAAGAATAACCAATGGCGTCCATAACCCTGCCCAGGCCAAGCCGGAAGGGTAACCCTGCTAACGACATCGATCTCAAAACCTGCTTAAACAAAAGGGGTGCCGACAAAGGGCAAAGGAAAAAGAGGAGCGTTAGTACTGAGGCCAGTACACGGCGAGACTAGAATTTGACGGTCCTCGCCTACATAGGTATGGTGGACTGACGGCAGCGGAAGCATGCACTAAACAACCTATAGAGACTCGATACAACTGTCGGCTATCAGAGAGGGATAAGAAGACCTATTCGGAACCAACCTGATGCTACCATCAAACAAACCCCTCCTGGTGTTTCCCCCTCGAGACCAAACGAGGAAGTCCACCGAGGAACTCACACAGTTGGCAGTTTTATTTATTCAGTTATCGTTGCAGCAATTACTAGTCAGGTTTAGATAATCATCCTGATAAAATAAGCAGTGGGCCGTTTTAGTTAATCATTCCGTTGTAGTTGCAACACTTACTAGTCAGATACAATTAGCATGAGATATCCCAAAACCCAACAGTTGTTGGTACTTTCATTTAGCCATTCCGTTGTAGTTGCAATACTTACTAGTCAGATACAGTGGTCGCAAGCGACAACCCAAGCAAGCAATTGTTGGCAGTTTTATTTAGCCATTCCATTATAGTGAAGCTGATTACTAGTCATTATAAAGTCAAATTTATAGCACTACTTTAGTTATAGTTGTCTATGATCGAGATACTGTGCTCCAAGTCGTCCATAACCGCGGACACGGCTTTCAGAAAGTTTTACCCGGCCGGGGTGCACAAATAGCAACACACACTCGATCAACCTCGGAAAAACCAAATCAAAACCCAACGAGGCCTTCACGACAAAGCAATCACAGGATTCAGAAATATTTCAGGGGGCCACCCCATTGAGTAGACCCGCAACGAAGCTAGCTGACTCCGAGACGGACTCAAGGTTTGCGACAATGGCTGTAAACGACTAGGAACCCAAAACTGGGCTTGTCGATACAACGAAAACATTCCGCTTACCTAAACAGTATAGTGTGCTCCTCGCACAATCGTAAATAAAGCAGTAAAGCATGGCATAGGTACAGGATAGTAAATAAAACCTCAAACTAGTTTGTGGCCCCAAGAAATAAGACGGAAT
Source organism: Avena sativa (assembly GCA_916181665.1). Classification (NCBI taxonomy): domain Eukaryota; kingdom Viridiplantae; phylum Streptophyta; class Magnoliopsida; order Poales; family Poaceae; genus Avena; species Avena sativa. Next base: position 355,888,643 of record OV702283.1, on the reverse strand, counting down.
CAAGCTCTGGCTCAGGGGGGTCCCATAAGCCTCCCGGATGTGGATAGCGCGAATATTCAAGGAACAGGTATCAAGTACTCGGGGTCCTACGGGACACAAGTGGACGGTTAACAACCAAATAACATCTATTGCCCACCTGTGCCTCTGCTTACTTACTTTAATTTTAGTTGTTAAACAGTAATTAAAGTGAGCGATAAATAAAGCCATGATCATCTCCAACATCAAACATGCGGCAATACACCAACAACTGTGGCACTTGACGACACGCAACAGCACTTGAGCAAGCGACTACGACGCGCAAGTCCAACTATCTACCAGACAACAGGTAATAGGATGTGTCCAAGGCAATATAAGGCTGCAAGGGATATCACGGGTACGAAAACTAGAGCAACGCAACACAGATAGCAATAGATCAACAGGAGGGAATAAATACTATAAAAGTAAGATAGGTAGAAAGGGGGAGATGCTCGCCTGAAAACATTGTCGAAGGTTCAACCGAAGATCGGGTCGACACTCGCATCAACTCAACGGCCTTATCCGCGAAGAAGCAAAACACTAGAAGAAACACCGGATGCACTATTTAATACTACGGCAAAAGATCGGGCATGATGCATGTATGATGTATGACATGGCAAGGTGCGGTGCAATTAGGCAAGATTAAGTGGAACCGGGGTCCCGACAAATATTTAGGTGGTTCATGTTGTTTAGCTACCCTGCATTTTAAATGTTGTAATAACAGGGCAAGATAAGTTACCGGTTCGCTACACAAATTTAAATGGAACCAATATGAGACTAGATTTGTCCGCATATGGCCCCATTTAATTATAAGGTGAATCGGCATAAGTCCCCCAACCCACATGACAATATGCATGCAAGTATGACAATTCAATATGCAACAGGTTTTATATTTAGCATTTATAAAATAGGGGCTCGGGAAAAGGTTCACACATTAGGGTTCGGCGAACTTGGGGTTCCGGGGTTCGGGGTTCGGTCTTAGGGTTCGGATCTGGGGTTCGGACTCCGGGGTTTAGGGTCTTCGGATCGGGGAAGTAGGTCTTGTCACATCTGCGGAGAAGAGCTTGGTTCGGTGTCGGGGCACATCGGATTCGCCCTGGTCGGTGTCGTTCTTGTCGTCGTGAAGCCCTTGTCGGGTCTGCGCCATCGAGTCGGTCTTGGCGTTCGGGATGTAGAACTTGGCGTTCCGCGGCGAAGTGCTTGTCGTACCGGTGGCGATCTTGGCGGTCTTTGGGTCCGGACTTCGCCTCCGGGAACGGGGTCTTGCATCCGTGAAGGAGATCGTGAAGCCAATGTCAGGGTTTAGACTTTGAATCCGGGATCGGGTCTTCAACGTCTCGGCTATCGGGTTCACGACGGCATTATCGCCGTGTCGAAGGCATCGGGGTTTCCGTGACGAAGATCTTGTAGAGGGTTCGGTCGGATCGATGTTGATCTTGTAGTGGCTCCACTTTCGATGACGATCTTGTTTTAATTGTTGGGGCCTTCGGAAGATCTTGGCAAAAACAATGTCCGAGACCTGACGACGACGCGATGCAAGTGCTCTTGCAACCGGGAGGAGACGCATCTGTTCTAGATACCGCGGATTTTATTCAACGGTTATTATAGCATCACACCACCAGGACACATCCAACCACAAGTACGGTTCATCCTCAAGTCAATATGAACGAGGGATGACGGCAGCGCCTGGCAGCGACGGTGGAAGGAGGGTTCCCGACGGCGGACAGAGGACGGCAAAGGCGACGATGGGGGCGCTAACGCGGCTCGGATACGGTGGCGGCCGGTCTGGATGGAAGGAGATCCCGAGGAGGTAGACGGCGAGGTCGGGGCCGACGGCGCAGGCGAGACTGCCGGGGCGACGGCGACTCGTCGGAGGGCGACGCAGGGCAGAGGTGCTGAGTTGGGGCAGAGGCGGCGAGGCCCCGCGATGGTGGAGGAAGCTCAGTAGGGCCTCGTCGACCGGCGGCGGAGGAAGCCCAGGTCGGGGACGGCGGATGGCGGCGCGAGGCAGACGCTACACGCCGCGCCGGCGAGGGAAGAGGAGGTCGCGGGGTCGATGGTGACTGGCGCGGGAAGGGAGAGGACGGGCCGGCCGAGGTGAGGCGCAGGCGGCAGAGCTGGGGAGGCGCGACGGAGAGGAGAGGCTCGGTGGCGGTCGGGCGGTGAAGCTCGAGGGGCGCCGCGGCTCGCAGGAAGGAAGGCGGCCATCGACGGCCGGCGAGGAGGACGGGCTCTGGCGGCGGACGGCGAGGAGGGGAGGCGAGCGGTGGCGGGCGCTGGAGGCCGAGGAGGCGAGGCGGCCGCGGGCTGGGCGGTGGTCGCCGGCGGGCGGAAGGCGGAGGGGCAGAGGGCGGCGCATCGAGACAGAGGAGGCGAGGGCGCTCGGGAGGATGGAGGAGACGGGGTCGGGGGAGGAGGCGAGCGGGGTCGGGGAGGGTCTGGTCTGGGTGGGGCCACGTGGGACCAGGCGGGGTGGGGCACTGGCAAGAGGAGAGAAGGGGGTTGGGTCGGTGGGTGGAGGGAGTGGGCTGTGGGGAGAGAGAGGGAGCGGCAGGTGGTGGTGGGGCCCTGCCCAGGTGGGGCTGGTCGGTTGGGGAAGGGGATGGATTGCTGAGGTGGCAGGTGGGTAGGAATTGGGGGTCCAGGGGGGTGAGGTGGCCTAGGGAGGTGAGGTGGAGGGACGGGAGTGGCTGGGTAGACTAGGACTAGGTAGGAAAAGATTTGGGGTAGGGTTTAAGGTGGACCGATTTTATTCTGGGGGTGGTCGACTGGGTCGAATCGGCCCGTTCGACTGCCCCCCTAAAAATAATTAAATATTTTATTTGTTTAAAACAGGGCTCTTGCAAACCGATAGGAGACAAAACAAAATAATCCGGAGACCCGGGTTTTGTGTTTGAACGAAGACAGGGCGTGTAGAAAACAAAATAGGTTTTTCCGCAATTAGTTTTATGCAAGCAAATGCAAGATGATGACGATGCTCAAATGCAATGTGGCATGATGACATGAGCATGCGGTCATGATGATGCGATGCGCAAAAACAACGCGATTTTCTAGTAGTGGTTTTGTGGGATGCCACAATTCGACACCACTAACAATGGATCTCGCCCTCGAGATCCGCCTCATGGTACCGGAAGGAAGGTCGGCGATCTGCGTCTTCTCGCTTCGTGTAGATCCTCGCGACACCACTAACAAGAGGTCGTTGTTCGTGATCGTCGAGAGAACACTCCAGGAACAAAAGGTCGAAGGTAGAGGTATCCACAAATAAAGCCACCCCTAACTTCCGTGGACGGAGTAAAACTGCTGGATCTACTGATTCGATGTACAAGAGCGAATGATAAGAGTAGTCGGATGGTGATCAGTCCATCGCGCACCCAAACCATTACTCGGCACCCGAATAGGCGGATTATGCAACCAACTCTCGGAATTAGACTGAAGATCTCGGCAAGCGAGGTGCGGAAACAAAGGAATGATGCAGACTCTGCATCGGATCTGGCGTAGATGATGTCGTCGCGTCGGAAACACCGGAAGGCACAAACAAAGAACAAAGGATGGTACCACAGTAGACGGATTCCTCGGACAGCACGAACACCGGATGGTAGAACACCGTTAACAAAGGAGGAAGCGAAAACCCTGAAGGTACGATGGAACCCAACCACGAGAAATCCTGGACTCGAAGAGAGAGAAGGGAGCGGATTCAAAACACGCAGAGGTAAGAGGAGAATAGCAGAGGGGTAAGGAGTAAAATCAGACCTAATCAGAACTATCCAACCGATTTTGCAAAATAGTTTTGACACTCTACTTCAGCCGTTAGCTAGGTTATCCTACAGGCTGGACTTGTGGGGTATCGCAACTGCTGAGCTCTGATACCACTCTGTAACACCCTCAAAATCGACCCTATGCAAGTTTCAGCGATTCCCGCCAAACCCGCATAGAAACGATTCAAAGGTGCCCACCAGGCACTTTCGTGCGGGTGGAAAACGAAGTAATAACATTACACAACAGTCCTCGATGGGACCCACAGAACAGATATATATACAGCAGTGACTCAATGAGTCAAGAATACAGATATAATATACAAAGATCCAAATCACCTTGAAAACGATAGAGCGTCCAGCTACGGACAAGATGCAAATGGGGCTAAGAGCCCTGAAGAATAACCAATGGCATCCATAACCCTGCCCAGGCCAAGCCGGAAGGGTAACCCTGCTAACGACATCGATCTCAAAACCTGCTTAAACAAAAGGGGTGCCGACAAAGGGCAAAGGAAAAAGAGGAGCGTCAGTACTGAGGCCAGTACACGGCGAGACTAGAATTCGGCGGTCCTCGCCTACATAGGTATGGTGGACTGACGGCAGCGGCAGCATGCACTAAACAACCTATAGAGACTCGATACAACTATCGGCTATCAGAGAGGGATAAGAAGACCTATTCGGAACCAACCTGATGCTACCATCAAACAAACCCCTCCTGGTGTTTCCCCCTCGAGACCAAACGAGGAAGTCCACCGAGGAACTCACACAGTTGGCAGTTTTATTTATTCAGTTATCGTTGCAGCAATTACTAGTCAGGTTTAGATAATCATCCTGATAAAATAAGCAGTGGGCCGTTTTAGTTAATCATTCCGTTGTAGTTGCAACACTTACTAGTCAGATACAATTAGCATGAGATATCCCAAAACCGAGCAGTTGTTGGTACTTTCATTTAGCCATTCCGTTGTAGTTGCAATACTTACTAGTCAGATACAGTGGTCGCAAGCGACAACCCAAGCAAGCAATTGTTGGCAGTTTTATTTAGCCATTCCATTATAGTGAAGCTGATTACTAGTCATTATAAAGTCAAATTTATAGCACTACTTTAGTTATAGTTGTCTATGATCGAGATACTGTGCTCCAAGTCGTCCATAACCGCGGACACGGCTTTCAGAAAGTTTTACCCGGCCGGGGTGCACAAATAGCAACACACACTCGATCAACCTCGGAAAAACCAAATCAAAACCCAACGAGGCCTTCACGACAAAGCAATCATAGGATTCAGAAATATTTCAGGGGGCCACCCCATTGAGTAGACCCGCAACAAAGCTAGCTGACTCCGAGACGGACTCAAGGTTTGCGACAATGGCTGTAAACGACTAGGAACCCAATACTGGGCTTGTCGATACCGCGAAAACATTCCGCTTACCTAAACAGTACAGTGTGCTCCTCGCACAATCGTAAATAAAGCAGTAAAGCATGGCATAGGTACAGGATAGTAAATAAAACCTCAAACTAGTTTGTGGCCCCAAGAAATAAGACAGAATCAAGCTCTGGCTCAGGGGGTCCCATAAGCCTCCCGGATGTGGATAGCACGAATATTCAAGGAACAGGTATCAAGTACTCGGGGTCCTACGGGACACAAGTGGACGGTTAACAACCAAATAACATCTATTGCCCACATGTGCCTCTGCTTACTTACTTCAATTTTAGTTGTTAAACAGTAATTAAAGTGAGCGATAAATAAAGCCATGATCATCTCCAACATCAAACATGCGTCAATACACCAACAACTGTGGCACTTGACGACACGCAACAGCACTTGAGCAAGCGACTACGACGCGCAAGTCCAACTATCTACCAGACAACAGGTAATAGAATGTGTCCAAGGCAATATAAGGCTGCAAGGGATATCACAGGTACGAAAACTAGAGCAACGCAACACAGATAGCAATAGATCAACAGGAGGGAATAAATACTATAAAAGTAAGATAGGTAGCCTGAAAACATTGTCGAAGGTTCAACCGAAGATCGGGTCGACACTCGCATCAACTCAACGGCCTTATCTGCGAAGAAGCAAAACACTAGAAGAAACACCGGATGCACTATTTAATACTACGGCAAAAGATCAGGCATGATGCATGTATGATGTATGACATGGCAAGGTGCGGTGCAATTAGGCAAGATTAAGTGGAACCGGGGTCCCGACAAATATTTAGGTGGTTCATGTTGTTTAGCTACCCTGCATTTTAAATGTTGTAATAACAGGGCAAGATAAGTTACCGGTTCGCTACACAAATTTAAATGGAACCAATATGAGACTAGATTTGTCCACATATGGGCCCCATATTTAATTATAAGGTGAATCGGCATAAGGCCCCCAACCCACATGACAATATGCATGCAAGTATGACAATTCAATATGCAACAGGTTTTATATTTAGCATTTATAAAATAGGGGCTCGGGAAAAGGTTCACACATTAGGGTTCGGCGAACTTGGGGTTCCGGGGTTTGGGGTTCGGTCTCAGGGTTCGGATCTGGGGTTCGGACTCCGGGGTTTAGGGTCTTCGGATCGGGGAAGTAGGTCTTGTCGCATCCGCGGAGAAGAGCTTGGTTCGGTGTCGGGGCACATCGGATTCGCCCTGGTCGGTGTCGTTCTTGTCGTCGTGAAGCCCTTGTCGGGTCTGCGCCATCGAGTCGGTCTTGGCGTTCGGGATGTAGAACTTGGCGTTCCGCGGCGAAGTGCTTGTCGTACCGGTGGCGATCTTGGCGGTCTTCGGGTCCGGACTTCGCCTCCGGGAACGGGGTCTTGCATCCGTGAAGGAGATCGTGAAGCCAATGTCAGGGTTTAGACTTTGAATCCGGGATCGGGTCTTCAACGTCTCGGCTATCGGGTTCACGACGGCATTATCGCCGTGTCGAAGGCATCGGGGTTTCCGTGACGAAGATCTTGTAGAGGGTTCGGTCGGATCGATGTTGATCTTGTAGTGGCTCCACTTTCGATGACGATCTTGTTTTAATTGTTGGGGCCTTCGGAAGATCTTGGCAAAAACAATGTCCGAGACCTGACGACGACGCGATGCAAGTGCTCTTGCAACCGGGAGGAGACGCATCTGTTCTAGATACCGCGGATTTTATTCAACGGTTATTATAGCATCACACCACCAGGACACATCCAACCACAAGTACGGTTCATCCTCAAGTCAATATGAACGAGGGATGACGGCAGCGCCTGGCAGCGACGGTGGAAGGAGGGTTCCCGACGGCGGACAGAGGACGGCAAAGGCGACGATGGGGGCGCTAACGCGGCTCGGATACGGTGGCGGCCGGTCTGGATGGAAGGAGATCCCGAGGAGGTAGACGGCGAGGTCGGGGCCGACGGCGCAGGCGAGACTGCCGGGGCGACGGCGACTCGTCGGAGGGCGGCGCAGGGCAGAGGTGCTGAGTTGGGGCAGAGGCGGCGAGGCCCCGCGATGGTGGAGGAAGCTCAGTAGGGCCTCGTCGACCGGCGGCGGAGGAAGCCCAGGTCGGGGACGGCGGATGGCGGCGCGAGGCAGACGCTGCACGCCGCGCCGGCGAGGGAAGAGGAGGTCGCGGGGTCGATGGTGACTGGCGCGGGAAGGGAGAGGACGGGCCGGCCGAGGTGAGGCGCAGGCGGCAGAGCTGGGGAGGCGCGACGGAGAGGAGAGGCTCGGTGGCGGTCGGGCGGTGAAGCTCGAGGGGCGTCGCGGCTCGCAGGAAGGAAGGCGGCCACTGACGGCCGGCGAGGAGGACGGGCTCTGGCGGCGGACGGCGAGGAGGGGAGGCGAGCGATGGCGGGCGCTGGAGGCCGAGGAGGCGAGGCGGCCGCGGGCTGGGCGGTGGTCGCCGGCGGGAGGAAGGCGGAGGGGCAGAGGGCGGCGCATCGAGACAGAGGAGGCGAGGGCGCTCGGGAGGATGGAGGAGACGGGGTCGGGGGAGGGGGCGAGCGGGGTCGGGGAGGGTCTGGTATGGGTGGGGCCACGTGGGACCAGGCGGGGTGGGGCACTGGCAAGAGGAGAGAAGGGGGTTGGGTCGGTGGGTTGAGGGAGTGGGCTGTGGGGAGAGAGAGGGAGCGGCAGGTGGCGGTGGGGCCCTGCCCAGGTGGGGCTGGTCGGTTGGGGAAGGGGATGGATTGCTGAGGTGGCAGGTGGGTAGGAATTGGGGGTCCAGGGGGGTGAGGTGGCCTAGGGAGGTGAGGTGGAGGGACGGGAGTGGCTGGGTAGACTAGGACTAGGTAGGAAAAGATTTGGGGTAGGGTTTAAGGTGGACCGATTTTATTCTGGGGGTGGTCGACTGGGTCGAATCGGCCTATTCGACTGCCCCCCTAAAAATAATTAAATATTTTATTTGTTTAAAACAGTGCTCTTGCAAACCGATAGCAGACAAAACAAAATAATCCGGAGACCCGGGTTTTGTGTTTGAACGAAGACAGGGCGTGTAGAAAACAAAATAGGTTTTTCCGCAATTAGTTTTATGCAAGCAAATGCAAGATGATGACGATGCTCAAATGCAATGTGGCATGATGACATGAGCATGCGGTCATGATGATGCGATGCGCAAAAACAACGCGATTTTCTAGTAGTGGTTTTGCGGGATGCCACACCGGCCGGTAGCCTCGCAAGAGGCGACGCGAGTATGTCGTACTGGGCGAATAACTTGGCCTTGTGCAAGCTGAGACGGGGCCTCTCCATGGCGAGGCGCCATTTCTTTAGGTAGGATTCGACGCTAGTGCTGACGCGAGTTGCAGGGAATGAACGGGGTTTGAGCTTCGGCCACACGGTCGTGTTTATAAAGTCAAGGAGGTAGGCCCACTGGTGGTTGCCAAGGCCAATAGGGACGCAGAAATGCCAACTCGCGAACCGCTATTGCAAAGGACGATCCTTATCATCCATTCTCCCCAATCCAACGGTGCCTAACAATTGGGACGCAGAATCAACCCGGCCTCATGGGGGCTTCTAGAAGGCCCTAATCTTGCACCTCCTTTGGGAAAACGCGGGTTTTTGGGCCTAGAAAATGGAAAGTGGAGATTTCTCCAAAGCACCACGAAATCTTTGGTTGGAGAAGTCGCTTGCGATGCCGAGAGGGAGCAAGGTGCCAGATTTGGGCTCAATCCATGGAGTGGTTCCATGTTCTAGGCAGCGAGGGGGGATCTAGGGTTGGACGCCATGTTTACTCACACTCGATAGACATCCTGGTGGTGCCTTGGGTGCCAAATGACCTGGTATGCCCTGCCTATGATTTTATGAAGGCAGTAGGTCACATGCAAGGGCTCCAGGAGCCGTTATCACTTTTTTTTGTTTTTTAGATTTTTTTTGGTGCTGCCCAAGAAAACGGTGAAACCCGCCGGTGGGCGCGGCAACACGACGGTCAGTGCAACCTTTGACCCAGGCATGCATCCAGCCTAGGTACCCCATGAGGCACCCCAAACCATTTTTCCCCGAAAATTTAGAGTGTCTTATAGGGTACGTACAGTTAGAAACCGCATTTACTAGGTCGTAAGTCGGAAAAAATACAGTACATGTTCGCACCACGAGATAAATGCCCACCTCCCGAGAATGGCCATGCACCATGGTGTAGCATGCGTGGAAATTTCCTCGGGCCCATGGGCGCGCCCTAATCTTGCACCTCCTTTGGGAAAATGCCGTTTTTTCGGGTCTAGAAAATGGAAAGTGGAGATTTCTCCAAAGCACCACGAAATATCTAGTTGGAGAATTTGCTTGCGATGCCGAGAGGGAGATAGGTGCACGGTTCGGGCTCAATCCATGGAGTGGTTCCATGTTCTGGGCAGTGAGGGGGGATCTAGGGTTGGAAGCCATGTTTACTCACACTCGATAGACATCCTGGTGGTGCCTTGGGTGCCAAGTGACCTAGCATGTCCTACCTATGATTTTATGAGGGCAGTGGGTCACATGGAAGGGATCCAGGAGCCATTTTCATATTTTTTTTAGATTTTGTTTGGTGCTGTCCAAGAAAATGACGAAACCCGCCGGCGGGCGCGACAATGTGACGGTCGGTGCAATCTTGGACCCAGGCATGCATCTAGCCTAGGTACCCCCAAACAATTTTTCGCCGAAAATTTAGAGTGTCTTATAGGGTACATATAGTTAGAAACCGCATTTACCGGGCTGTAACTCCGAAAAAATAAAGTACATGCCTGCACCACGAGATAAATGCCCACCTCCGGAGAATGGCCATGCACCATGGTGTAGCATGCGTGTAAATTGCCTCGGGCCCATGAGCGCGCCCTAATCTTGCACCTCCTTTGGGAAAACGCCGCTTTTCGAGTCCAGAAAATGGAAAGTGGAGATTTCTCCAAAGAACCATGAAATCTCTAGGTGGAGAAGTCGCTTGCGATGCCGAGAGGGATCTAGGTGTCGGGTTTTGTTGCAGCAGAAGAGGCGAAAGGTCAACCCAAAACTGCCGACCTGGCTAAAGGACAAGATGGCTATCCAACTGGAGAAGCAGAATTTTCAAAAAGTGTCCCATGACTGCCTGAGAGAAGAAGTCACCATCCTTTATGACAAGTGCCATAGTCTGAAGGTGGACATCGTCGGCTAGAAGGAACTTCACGAGAAAAGTATCGCCTCAGCACGTGCGAAGGAGGACATCATCAAGGATCTCATGGTGGATAATCTTAAGCTTACTGATAAGCTTGAACCAGTGGGAGGCGCACGTCCAAGTACTGAGGGATCTGGTAAAAACCAAAGCGGACCTGATCGAACGAACCCTCGAACTGGAGCATCTCAGAAAGGAACACGACCATCTCCGCACCAGGCTCAGTGCAAACTATATGTTCCTCTGAAGTTATTTTGCAAACTATGTGTTCTGACGGACCAAATCGTGGTTTAACCATGTGTAGTAGTGATTTTGTAAACGTGGACCTCTCTCTATGCAAACTATGCTTTCTTTTGAAAGGTTATTTTTCTCAAGGATTGAGTTTGGATTAGTCAAGATATCACAACTATAATTCTTATAGTTAACAGGTTCAGATATTGCCACGGCACAAATTATTCATCTAAAATTTCCTTGACCGTCTGTAGCTTGTCCTTGTTCACCTCACGCTCCTTCAGATCCTTCAATAGCTCCACAATGCATTACTCTAGCTTCTTATTCTCTTCCATGAGTCGATCCCTCTCCTTTTCCGCCTTCTGAATCTTCCATGCAGTTCCCACCACCAAGCTCCCATTGATTGTGTCATTTAGTTCGGACCGCAAATTCTTGATTTCCTGTTCCATCTCCTTATTTCCTACCAAGACCTGGTAATTTTCTGCAGCTTAATCACAGGCATATTTAAATCTCCTCGACCTTTCGAGCTCATACATATCCCACAACTGGGCCAAACATTTCTTAAGTGCGTCTGGCCACTCAAGATCCACCCGCTCTATTGCTTTACACACCGGTCCAACCTAAAAAAACACGGTACCTAATTAGCAACATAACACTACACAATTTTCTTCATGTTGCCATTGTACATAACGAAAGCAAACCTGATTTGTACAGCCCAAAAACCTTCTTCCAGTGTTACTGCCTTCAAATGCAACATATTTCCTCATTTTTAGCCCATGGTCACATGGTACTTCCCAATCGAGATCTAGGACCTCCCAATCAGGATCGTAGATCATGTGTGGTACCTATAAGGGAACGAAAAGCTAGAAATAAACATGATTGCATGCACATTTCAAGTCTTGGGTCGAGCTAATTACCAATGCCTAACCATTGCCGAGAAAACAGAAGAACTCACATCGGGGAGGAATACTCGATGTCGGAGAGAAAGCTGTCGCTGCTCGACTGGTCGTCCTCGTCGTTCCAGGGCGGCATGGCGAATGCGGCCGCGACGACGCGTCAGATATGGTGCGGAGAGAGAGGAAGGTAGTGAGTGGAGAGAGAAGGAGTAGGGAAAGTGAAGTGCGTCAATGTTGCAGCATTGACTAAATTGACATGCTACAATGGTTTAATTGATACAATGTCCTGTGGCTAGATTACTATCTCATGTCTAATATTTTTTCTCTTCCTTCATTTTAATTTGTAATATTAATCATGTACTTCCTCCTTCCCAATTTGATTGACTTATAGCAACATACATAATCTTATGTACAGAACAATATAGGATTATTGTTTATGGTTTAGGGTCTAATGAACTATTTATTGTACTAACCCCTTAACCCTTATTCCTAAATCCTAGACTTGTGCGTCCAATAGATCACTGTCTCCTACTTAGTAAGTTTTTTTATTGATACCACAAAGCATTATATTACATCATAATCATGTCCACTACAAGGTACTTACATATCACCTTGTTCAGTGATGGTTTCAATGAATGATATGTCCCAAAATCCCAACAGCTCATAGCACATTATATTACAATCTCTCAACAATCATAATCTCATAAACAAATTTATCACATCATCTCAGCAAACACAATCATGTCAACTACAATGTACTTGTGTATTATTACAACAACGATGCTTTCATCGAGTGATATGTCCGAAAATCTCAACAGCTCACAGAACATCGGATTGCAATCTCTGAACAAACACGACCACATCAACACAGTTTCAAAGCAACAACAATCTTTGTTACAAATACAGGCAGGGGAGCCCTGCGGTCTATCTGACAAGCCTTGGGTAGCATCTCTCATCAGATCTGATCAACGTCTACCGCCTCGTTCTGTTCAGCCACAACAGGGGCCTCTGCATCCACTACAACCTATCTAACAACATCATAAATGGCAGCCAGGAAGAACACCTTCCTGGTTTGCTTCTTTCGTTGCATAATCTGCATCGGATCATCGGTATCCAAAACCTCTATGAACTCCTGCTTCTTATGATGCCATCACCAGAGTCATGCCATCTGCTTAGGGCCAATAATGATTTCCTTACCAATCATCTCTCTCAGTTCAACAAGAGTTATGTTTTTGGAATCGACGGCTATATCTAGAGTACATGATGAAATTTGTTTACTAACTCCGCCATCAAGTTTTGCTGTGTATGAATCCACCTCCATGTGTATATTGAACTTAGCTTGATCAGCATTGGGTAGTCCATAAACTCGTGCAGCAGAAGCTCTGGTAGCAAGATCTCCAGTATCTGCATACATATCATCAATCATTGCTTCAACGTTCACCTGACGATCAGTTGCACAACACTCCAAAAGCATGTGAAGCCCATGGGAGTGCTTAACTTGCACATAGGTATCACTCATGTTACGCCACACCAATTTTTCCCTCTATCTGGATCCCCAAGGAATTCTAGAATGAAGCATATATGTCAGCTACGAAACAGACACAACCTCTTTGAAGTTGACAAGCAGACGCACATCCTGCCCAAACACAACCCTCTCGAAACCAAAATCTAGTTTTGTAGTGTACTGGCGGATATGAACCGTGAACTCATATAGGTCCGCTACATCAAAGTTGTTCCTAATTTAATTAAAAATGGGACCTTTCAGTTCATTCGACACTACTTTGCAGTAACTAATCTATTTGCAAGACAAGGCACGGATAAGAAAAATTCACCTCTCGCTCTTCTCCCGGGTGGTTTTCTTTGAGATCCCGGTTGCACGACCCTGCACTGCAGCCGAACACTCCGCCGCCGGCCTAGCTTTTCTCTTCAACCCGCTGCTCATAGGTACCCTGTTAGCAGACTTCTGGCTGACCTCCTCGCTAACCTGGACTGCAGACCCCGCCGCTGCTTCGCTTGTCTGGCGTTGTGCCCGAGACGCTGGCTCCGACGAAGCCGAATTAGTCACCGACGTAGCTACCACCTTGGCCTCGCTTGACATTCCGCCTCCGGATTCAGTGTGTGTGTGTGGAGGGGGCAGGGAAAGTACAGAAAAACGACTGTCGCCGCCGCCGAACCGGATTCAGTGTAGTGGGGAGAAAAAGGACCGCCGCCGCCGGATTCAGTGTTGGGGGTTAGGAAAGTAGAGAAATGGATTTGTCCGTGCAGCACGTGGACGGTGACTTAGAAGGGGTACATCAGGGGCACGACAGGTACTAATGTAACGGAATATCCTGAAATAATGGCTAAGATTTGAAAATATTTGGTTTACCACCATTCACTCGGAATGCCCCTCTCGGTAATTACCCCTCGAACTTTTCGAATCGCGGTGATTACACGCAATTCAGGCCCCGGGTTTCCTTTGCCTGCGAACTTTTAGGCCGCAAAGTAGTATCCCCATCCACATATACCACTAGGAATGCCACCGATCTCCCACTCACTTTCTGATAAACACAAGCCTCTTGATTATTTAGGAAAAATCCAAAACTCTTGATTACTTGATCAAATCGGTTGTTCCTACTCCTATATGCTTGCTTTAGTCCATAAATGGAACGGTCAAACTTGCATACTTTTCAACATCCTTAGGATCGACAAATCCCTCTGGTTGCATCATATACAACTCTTCATAAATGTGACCATTGAGGAAGGTGGTCTTTACATCCATCTGCCATATTCATAATCACAATATGCAGCAATTGCTAGTAAAATTCGAACAGATTTCAACATTGCCACATGAGAGAATGTCACGCTGTAGTCAACTCCTTCCACTTGTCGAAAACCCTTTGTGACAAGTTTAGCCTTATGGACAATCACATTTCCATCAGCATATGTCTTCTTCTTAAAGATCCATTTGTTCTCCATGGCCTTTCGACCTTCAGGGAGATCCACCAAGTTCCATACTTTGTTCTCATGCATGGATCCTATCTCAGATTTCATGGATTGTAGCCATTTCTCGGAGTCAACACTCTCTATTGCTTCTTTGTAGGTTTTAGGTTCCTCTTGTTCATCTAACAAGACTGACATCACAAGGCTACTGTACCAATCTGGGACAGCATAAGCCTTGTAGATCTCCGAACCGTAGGAGCTTCGATGTTATGATCTGTATCATTCGTTACTTCTTCCACTGTAGAGGGCGGTTCCGGAACAGTTTCTATTGCGCTACTCGGTATTTGGAGACAAGGGTCAATGATTTCATCTAGCTCTATCTTTCTTCCACTAACCCCTTTCGCAAGAAAATATTTATCTAGAAATATGTTGTCCTTAGCGACAATTTTTTTGCCCTCGGCTTTGTTGTAGAAGTTATACCCAATAGTCTCCTTTGGGTATCCTACAAAGATGCACATTTCTGATTTAGGTTCGAGTTTGTCAGGCTGTAGTTTCTCAACGTAAGCCTTACATCCCCAAACTTTCAAGAACGACAACTTTGGCTTGTTGCCACGCCATATCTCATATGGGGTTGTCTCCACGGATTTGGATGGTGCTTTGTTCAGAACAAAAGCGGCGGTTTCTAATGCATAGCCCCCAAACGACATAGACAAAAATCAGTCAAAGACATCATGGACTAGGCACTATCCAATAGAGACGATTACATCGTTCCGACACACCATTACGTTGTGGTGTTCTGGCTGGCGTAAGTTGTGCTACTATGCCGCAGTCCCTTAAGTGCATGACAAACTCATAACTCAAGTATTTGCCTCGCCGATCTGATCAGAGGTGCTTAATCTTCTTATTGAGTAGATTCTCTACATCTTTCTGAAATTCCTTGAACTTTTCAAAGGTTTCATACTTATGATTCATCAAGTAGGTATACCCGTATCTACTCAAATCATCAGTAAAGGTAACAAAATAACGATACCCATTGCGTGTTGAGACACTCATTGGTTCACACACATCTGTATGTATGATTCCCAACAGGTCCGCAGCCCGCTCCATAGTACCGGAGAAGGGTGTCCTAGTCAAATTGACCATGAGACAAGGCTCACATGTATCAAAAGATTCAAAATCTAGTGATCCCAGAAGTCCATCAGAATGAAGCTTCTTCATGCGCTTTACGCCAATATGACCAAGACGGCAATGCCATATATACATGGTATTATCATCATCATGCTTACTAAGCTTGGCATCAATGTTATGGATATGTGTACTATCATCAAGATCTAGTGATAATAAACCTTTGCATACACACACATGAACATAAAAAAGATCATTCATATAAATAGAACAACCACTTGTTCTGGATTTAAACGAATAACGATCTTGCAATCAGCAAGATCCACTCATAATATTCATACTCAAGGCGGGTACAAAATATCACTTATTCAAAACTAATATTAATCCTGAAGGCAGATGTAGAGACAAATCGTCGACGGCCTTGACATCAACCTTCGATCCATTGCCGAAACGCATCATCACTTCGTCCTTCCCTAGGCACCGCTTATTCCGTAGCTCCTGCTAGGAGTTACAAATATGAGCAACAGAATCGGTATCAAATACCCAGGTTTTGCTCTTGGTGCTTGTAAGAAAAACATCAATAACATGTATATCACATATACCTTTGTATTTTGCGGATAACTTGCCAGCTTTCTTGTCATCGAGGTAGTTGGGGCAGCTGCGCTTCCAGTGCCCGTCTCCCTTGCAGTAATAGCACACAACGCTAGTCTTTGGCATTGGTCCCTTAGGGGAACATGCAACTTGCTTTCCATCCCTCTTAGGCTTCTTTCCCTTAGCCATCGTCGACCTCTTAAAGTTGGTGGTCTTATTGACCATCAAAACCATGTGCTCCTTCTTGATTTCCACCTCAGCAGTCTTGAGCATGGCGAACAACTCAGCAAGGGTCTTAACCATCCCTTGCATGTTGTAGTTCATCACAAAAGCTTTGTATCTAGGAGGCAATGAGTGCAACACCCTATCAATCGCTAGCTCATCCGGGATTTTGTAATCCAGGGCGTTCAAGCGTTGAACGTAGCCAGACATCTTGACCACTTGCTCGCTCACACTGCTATGCTCTTCCATCTTGGCAGAGAAGAAGAGCTCGGAAGCTTCATACCTCTCTGCACCGAGCCTTTGGAGCAAAGACGGATTTGAGATCCTCAAGGATCACAAATGCAGCCATCTTCTCACACACCTTTGAAGCTCCAGCTCCATGGCATAGAGCATTCCACTCTGGATGAGGGAGGAATCGTCTGCCTTGGACTGCCAAACATTCTTTTCGTCCTTAGTGGTGATGTCTGTGGGTTTGGCGGGCAGTTCTGCCTCTAAGACATAGTTGAGCTTGTAGGGGGTTAGGAGGATTATCAAGGTGCGGCGCCAGGCAGTGAAGTTTGTCTCGTCAGTTTTCAGCTTATCCTTCTCTAGGAAAGCGCTAAGGTTGAAGGTGGGTGGGCGAGACATCTACAATATATTTGCAAAGAGTTTAGACCATGTTCATAATATTTGTTAGCAGAAGTTTCACCTTTAAAATGAAATTAACAAGGCTCCCACTCAATATGAACATCCCTACATTCATATCAGTGATCACATGATCCATTTTCACTATATCACCCCTGATCATCACGAACGATGACATAGCTCCAAAGGTGGACATTCGAATGTCGATCACATCTCCTTGTGACTCATGCTCGACCTTTCGGTCTCTGTGTTATGAGGCCATGTCCGATCTCCAAAGGTGGACACTCAAACTCGTGTGTATTGCTGTGTAACCTTTCTTACACTCACTGTATGAAAACATAGGTATGTCTGACACCCGATCGTCATGGACTGCCTCATACCGAAGAACTTTCTTGGTGGTGCACACACAAAGGGAACACTATCATTGGAATTTGGGAGGGATCATCCTATTTAGCTACCGTCGTATAACTAGTATACTATGCCAAACAAGATGTGCAAATATATACTTCATAAGCATGGTGCCATGACATGGTTGCAGCACCTTGATCTCCATAGAGAGCTCCAATGGACAATCGTTTCATAAACTTACCACTACCATGTCATGATATACGCCCCTGCAAAACAAAGTTAGACGCCTCTACATTATCCTTTTCAAATTTTACGCGGCTTTAGGGATTTCATGGTAGAACCCCTTCCCACCTATGAATGTTGAGCCACAACGTTAATTCAATGATTTCCTCTTCGCTCCATTTTTAGGGCCCTCCGGTGTAAAGGTCATATCAACTATTGAAAGAGAAAGACACCGGTCAGCCACTTATAGGAACAAGCTGTATGTTGAGCGTGGAACCAGTCTCGTGTAAGCTTACGCGTAAGATCGGTATGGGCCGCTTCATCAATCAATCCCTCGATATGACAAGAACACGAAAGAGGGACGCAACTAGAGAATCAACACCCACATATTTCTATGTGTTCTATCCGTATGACATGTCTACCCATAGATTTGGCTCTGATACCACTGTTGGGGTTCGCAGCAGAAAACAAAAAAATTCTACTTACACGAACATGACCACCAAGATCTATACTATGTATGCATACGTAACGGAGATGAAGAACGAAGTTAACCTTGAATACCATGGCACGCCTTATGCAGGAAGACATATAGCGATGAAGAAAACGCCCCAAGTGTTATGCCTCAAATCTCTACACATGTTCGGTGTAGGGACGTCTCCCGGGGTCCGATCCAGGAGAGCAGCGGAAGAAGAAGGAAATCTGAACGTCATGCGCATGACAGTAGTGTGGAAGTGGAGAACTAAACCAAGAATCCAGATCCAATCTAATGGAGATAGCTCTATGGTTTAGGGGGAGAGGAGAGAACTTGTTGTTGGGATGCCAATAGAGGGGATGGGGTCCTCTATTTATAGTAGGGAGGGGGCAGGGACAAACCCTAGGGTTTGGGGTGTGGGGCCCCCCAAGCCGCTGCCGCTAGGGGAGGGCAGTCGCTGGCCCTGGGCCCAACCCCATGGGTAGGAAACCCTAGGGTTTCGGCTGGTGGCCCCCTCTCTCCCTTAGACGCCTACACTATGGGTCCTTTTAGAAGCAGCCCAATAGCAATAAGGCTGCCCATAAAATATAAAATAAAATATGTTTTAATATTAATTCAACTAATTAATAGTAAACACATATATTACTATATTTCATACTCCAAAACTCCTTTCGGACCTCCTCCGATCAACATCGGATAATACCGAGAACCTTTCTGGTTTCTGTCTCTCTCGTTTCTCCTTTGGTGCCGGTTTGATCCCAAAGCATCCCTACCCTTAAGTGTGCCACCCTTTGTCTCGGAGTTGCTACGGACACGACCAAGACTCTCTTGTATCAATGATCAACATCAGGACCTGAATGGACATAATGATCCCCATGCCCTCACGATTAATCTCATCGCTTGAAACTTAATTTTGTAGTCCTATTCCCTTTTCAATATGATACCTAGGTCATCCGAGATTTGATCTCAAGCATCTCCATACTTGTGTTCGATCTCGTTACTGATGAACTCGTTTACTCATTACCATCTCGTTGCATTCCATGATTCAATCATACGCTTGAAAGCTTCATTAATGCAACGTCACCAAGTTGGCCACGTGTATCTATCTGTTACTTGGATTGGCAAATCCTGGTCTTGATAAAAACTCCTAAACTCATTTCTTTAGGAAAACCCGACAATACCTTTGTGATCACCCTTTCACAGCTTGATACTTGATATCATCAAAGTCTTCCTCCAAAACAGTGATTATGCATTATCTCACAGTCGAAGGATACAAGCCACGATGTCTCTATGTTATCATCAATGATAAACGTCTAAGTGACCATATCTCATTGTAATTAACTTTAGGGTGGATGTCTATCACATCATTGTCCAATTATGTGACCTCATTGTCAATCGACACTATCACCATGATCTCGAAACCATAAGATCTTCACTTGCCCAATGAGCTAGTTTACTATAGGTAACTAGAGGCCTGGTTGTTTACATACCACACGTGTATTAATGTTTCGTATTAATACATTTATATCACGCTAAGAAACGTATTATGAACAAGATATACATCAAATAAAAACTCTATTATTTTCCTCTAGGGCATATCTCCTTCACGCACATGTCACAAAAAAGAAGGTGGAGTACAGGAGGTGAGAAGAGGCGGGGCCGACATCGAATGTAGAGGGAAGGGCGGTGGCAGAGCTCTTGGTCCTGGGTCATGCGCGAGGGGGGAGTGGCGAGGATGCACGACCAGAGGTCAGCACGAAGGGAGTACGCGTTGACCTATCTTGATCGGGGATGCGTGGCTGGCGCAGTGAGGAGGATCGACAGGACAGGCGGCTGATGGTGGCTCAGTTGACGTAGAGCCTATTGGGAGAACCCAAGAGCAAGGTGTCATGAGCACATCAGCATGTTTTCCCTCAGTTATGAAACCAAGGTTATCGAACCAATAGGAGAAAGTAAACAACTCCAAGGTGTTGCTTGCAACTTGGAATCTTCACAACACAACCATAGAACTTTGCCCCAACTTACAGTGAGGTTGTCAAGCTCACTGGTTTGCTGAAAACAAAGGATTAAATGTATAGTGTGGAAGATAGCAATTGCAAAAAGTAAACAGTAAACGGTAAAAGTAGATGGTATATCAATGGTAAAGGAATGTACCGGGGTCCACAGTTCACTAGAGGTGTTTCTCCATAAGATAAATAGCATGTTGGGTGAACAAATTACAGTTGGGAAATCATAGATTGAAAATTCATAAATATACATGTACAAGTCATGATGATTCCTATGAGATTCGTTTGGGCATTATAATATAATACATAGGTCGTAATCCAACTTCATCTATGACTAATAATCCACCTTCAGGTTATCATCCGAACCCCTTCCAGTATTAAGTTACAAGCAACAGATAATTGCATTAAGCAAAGTGTGTAAAGTAAACAATACAATTGCCCTTGGAGAAAGGATTGTTGTTTTCTCCCTAATAGCAACAACACATCTACAACCTTAGAGATTTCTGTCACTTCCCAGATTACTAGAGGCATGAACCTACTATCGAGCATAAATACTCCCTCATGGAGTTGCTAGCATTTACTTGGACAAAGCATCTACGAACAAGAGAGAGCATGGAAGTGATACGTCAAAAATGTATCTATAATTTTTTATGCTCCATGCTTGTTTGTATCAACTTTGTTATGTTTTGTCTACACTTTGAGGTATTTTTATACATTTTCCGGAACTAACCTATTGAAAATATGCCATAGTGCCAGTTGTCTGTTTTCTGCTGTTTTTGGTTTCAGAAAAGTTAGTAAAGAAATATTCCTGGAATTGGACGGGAAAAAGCCAAAGTCAATATTTTACCAGAAGGAACACGAGGTCCGGAGGGGAGACGAAGTGGGGCCATGAGGCAGCCACAACCTAGGGCGGCGCGACCTAGGGGGGGCGCGCCAGCCCTAGGTATGGGCCCCTCGGGTGGCCCCTGGCTCGCCTCTTCGCCTAAAAGAACCCCGATGCAGAAACCCTAAGTACCCAATCAAAATTCCATGAAAGAGTCTGTAGCGGCCACCATATCCATCCCTAGATCATGGAGAGATCTGAAGCTCTTCCTGTCACCCTACCGGAGGCGAGAGATCATCCCGGAGGCCTTCTTCATCACCATGCCAGCCTCCGGAGTGATGCGTGAGTAGTTCACCCTTGGACTATGGGTCCATAAAGTAGCTAGATGGTTGGTTCTCCTCCTTTGTGCTATCATGTTTAGATCTTGTGAGATCCATTCATGATCAAGATCATCTATTTATGAAATCCTACATGTCGTGTTTGTTGGGATCCGATGGATATTGAGTACTATGTTCAAGAGTGATTATTGATTCTATCATGTCTGTGTTATTTGTGATATTGCATCTCTCCGTTGTTCGTAGATGCTTTGGCCAAGTAGATGCTTGCAACTCCAAGAGGAAGTATTTATGCTAGATAGTGGGTTCATGCCTCTAGTAATCTGGGTAAGTGATAGAAATCTGTTTTCTCCCTAGTAGCAACAGCACATCTACAACCGAAGAGATTTCTGTCACTTCCCTTGGAAACTAGAGGCATGAACCTGTAGGGTTTCCTAGCATGGAAAACAAAAAATTTCTATCGCATACAAACAAACAAGCCAAGGCCTATCTACTAGATTGTAGCAACGAGTCGATGGAATAACTCACCCTCGAAGATTCCAAAGTGTTTAACGAGAGCAGATTCTCGTGGGTGATGTAGTCGTACTCTTCCCGATCTCAAGATCGCGTAGACGATCCTTCCGGCGCTGCGTTCTGGCAGCGCTCCCCCAGTCGGTCACACATTCGGTACTTGACGAAGACCTTCCTCTCCCTTGTTCCAGCAGGCAGCGGAGGTTGTAGCACTCTCCTCGCGATTCCGGCAGCACAACGGCGTGGTACCGGAAGTAGAGGGGAGATCTCGCAAGGCTTTGCCTTAAGCCGGAGCGAGTATGGTGGGCTATGAGAAATCCCTCGACGACCTAGGGTTTAGACACGCCGAGGAAGAGGTGCTAGAGCCAGCGGCTAGGGCTTGGAGGTGCCCAAGTCGGCGGCAAGGAGATCCCTAGGCGGCGGCGGCTTGGAGGGCGGCGGCGGCTAGGGTTAGGGTTTTCGGGGCAAGGGACTTGTGTGTCTCTAGGAGGGAGCCCTGCCCCTCCTTATATAGGTGGAGGGGCCGGCCGGCCAAGGGGAGGGAGGGGAGTCCCTCCCCAACTCGGCTTGGGTGGTGCGCCGTCGGTTGGAGGAGGGAAACCCTCCCCAACTCGGTTTCCCACTTCTCCTCCTCTTTCCAAAAACTGCCGTTTGACTTTTCAAACTAGGATTTGAATAAACCCTTTATTTTGGACAGCGATGACACTTAGTACATGATGCAATCATTCCAACTTGTAATGACACATTCATGTACCCCTTCCCCTCCGGAGTGCCAGACATTCCGGAACCTTCTAGAACATTCCCGATGAAAACACCGGAATCATTCCCCAACTCCGAAACGAGACTTTCCTTGTATGAATCTTATTCTCCGGACCATTCCGGATCTCCTCGTGATATCCCGGATCCCATTCGAGACTCCGAACAACATTCGGTCTCTTTCTCATCATACCATAACTACTCAAACAACGTCGAATCCTTAAGTGTGTCTCCCTACGGTTCGTGAATTATGCGGACATGATCGAGACACTTCTCCGAACAATAACCAATAGAGGAATCTGGAAATTCATATGGCTCCACATATTTCTACGATTACTTTGCGATCGAATGAACCACTTACATACGATACCAATTTCCCTTTATCTCACGATAGTTTACTTATCCGAGGTTATGATCGTCGGTATCTCTGCATACCTAGTTCAACCTCGTTACCGATAAGTACTCTTTTCTTGTTCCCGTGATATGTGATCCCTTGTGAGCCAGCCACATGCTTGCAAGCTAATTGGATGACATTCCACCGAGAGGGCCCAGAGTATATCTATCCGTCATATGGATGGACAAATCCCACTCTTGATCCATGTGTCTCAACCAATACTTTCCGAACACTCAATGTGTAACACCCTCAGAATCGGACCTATGCAAGTTTTAGCGAAACCCGCCAAACCCGCATAGAAACGATTCAAAGGTGCCCACCAGGCACTTTCGTGCGGGTGGAAAACGAAGTAATAACATTACACAACAGTCCTCGATGGAACCCACAGAACAGATATATACAACAGCGACTCAAAGAGTCAAGAATACAGATATAATATACAAAGATCCAAATCACCTTGAAAATGATAGAGCGTCCGACTACGGACAAGATGCAAATGGGGCTAAGAGCCCTGAAGAATAACCAATGGCGTCCATAACCCTGCCCAGGCCAAGCCGGAAGGGTAACCCTGCTAACGACGTCGATCTCAAAACCTGCTCAAAACAAAAGGGGTGCCGACAAAGGGCAAAGGAAAAAGAGGAGCGTCAGTACTGAGGCCAGTACACGGCGAGACTAGAATTCGGCGGTCCTCGCCTACATAGGTATGGTGGACTGAGCGGCAGCGGCAGCATGCACTAAACAACCTATAGAGACTCGATACAACTGGCGACTATCAGAGAGGGGTAAGAAAGACCTATCCGGAACCAGCCTGATACTAACACCAAACAATCCCATCCTGGTATTCCCCCTCGAGACCAAACGAGGAAGGCAACCGAGGAACTCACACAGTTGGCAGTTTTACTTATTCAGTTATAGTTGCGGCACTTTACTAGTCAGGTTTAGATAATCATCCTGATAAAGTAAGCAGTGGGCACTTTTAGTTAACCATTCCGTTATAGTGGCAACACTTACTAGTCAGATACAATTAGCATGAGTTAACCCCAAAACCCAGCATTTGTTGGTACTTTTACTTAGCCATTCCGTTATAGTGAAGCTGGTTACTAGTCATATCGGATACAAGTCAATTTATAACAATAAACTTTAGTTATAGTTGTCTATGATCAAGCACTGTGCTCCAAGTCGTCCATAACCGCGGACACGGCTTCTCGAAAAGATTAAACCCTGCAGGGGTGCACCAAAGTATCCACACGCACCTCGACCCTTTTTGCCAGATCAGTTAACATACACCCATCGGTATGTCGGCGGGGCCTAAGTCATGACGTTTCCCAGACCCAAAGCAAGCACGGGGGGGCCACCCCACTAAGTACACCCGCAACGAAGTCGGCCGGTCTCCGAGACGGACTCAGGGTTTGCGACAATGGCTGTAAACGACAGCAAATCCCCAAACGGGGACTGTCGATACCGCGAAAACATTCCGCTTCCAAAACAGTACAGTGTGCAGTACCTCGCACAATCGTAATAAAGCAGTAAACATGGCATAAGTACAGGATAGTAATAAAGCCCCAAACTACTTGTGGCCCCCAGTACAGTACTTTGAAATCAGGTACTAAATCGATGGGGGGCCCATATCTCCCCACATGTGGTTAGCGCGCTCGATCTCAGAACAGGTGTCAAGAACTCGGGGTCCTACGGGACACAAGTGGGCGGTCGGAAACCAAATCTTACCTATCACCCACCGATGCCTCTGCTTAATTCAGTTTTAGTTATTAAACAGGAATTAAAGTGAACGAAAAGTAAAGCCATGATCATCTCCAACATCAACATGCGGCAATTCTCCAACAATTGTGGTACTTGACGACACGCAAAAACATCTGAGCAAGCGACTACGACACGCGGGTCCAACTATCTACCAAACAACAGGTAATAGGCTGTGTCCAAGGCAATATAGGGCTGCAAGGGATATTACGGGTACGAAAACTAGAGCAACGCAACACAGATAGCAATAGATCAACAGGAGGGAATAAATACTATAAAAGTAAGATAGGTAGAAAGGGGAAGATGCTCGCCTGAAACATTGTCGAAGGGTTCAACCGAAGATCGGGTCGATACTCGCATCAACTCAACGGCCTTATCCGCGAAGAAGCAAACACTATAATAAGCACCGGATGCAATATTTAATACCACGGCAGAAGATCGGCATGATGCATGTATGATGAATGACATGGCAAAGATGCGATGCAATTAGGTCATATTAAGCGGAACCGGGGTCCCAACATTTAATTAGATGGTTCGAGTTATTTAGAACCCCCCCGCAAATTAAATGTTGCATTATCAAGACAAAAGATAGCACCGGTTCGCTACTCAAGTTTAGATGAGGCCGATATGAGACTAGATTTGCCCGCATATGAGCCCCATATTTAATTATAAGGTGAATCGGCATAAGGCCCCCAAACCACATGACAAGCATGCATGCAAGAATGACAAGTTAATAAGCAACAGGTTTTATGTTTAGCATTTATAAAAATAGGGGTTCGGATAAGGGTCACACATTGAGGGGGCTCGACGATCTTGGGCTCCGGGGGTTCAGGGTCCAGGGTTCGACGGTTTCGGGATCCGGTCTCGGCGGCTCGTTCTCGGATACCGAAGTAGGTCTTGTCGCTCCCAGGGTGAAGCACTCGGCGTCCTCGAGGGAGTACTTGTCGCACATGTGGCCTTCGGGTTCTATGACGATGTTCTTGTCATTTCGATGTCGGGGTCCCGACGTCCGTGAAGAGAACCTTGTCGCCCTTGGGCGAAGAACATGTCATCCCGTGGGTCCGTGTAGAAGTGCTCGATGATCCATGACGGAGGTCTCCGGTTCGGCTTCGTTTTCCATGAAGGAGATCTTGTCGCTTGGTATCCGTGTGGGAGAACTCGAGGTCGATGGCGAACTCGTCCGGTAACGGGGTTTTCGGAGATCTTGGCGCGACACCGGTTACGGGGTGTCGCGGCTTGGTCTTCGCATGCATGTCGGCGTTCTTCGGGCTCCCGGAAGAAGTCCTTGATGTTTCCTGTCGTCGACTCCTTCGGAAGTGACAAGTCCGTGTTGGAGAGCTTGGTACTTGGTCATCGAACACCACATATCTAGTACCATCGTCAACCTCACTTCTCCATATCAGGCATCGGCCACACATAACTCACCCAGGAGCTCCAAAGGGCATAGGCCAGGGAGACGCTGCAGGGGCCCGGCGCGCTGGCCGGCGGCGGGAGGTGACAGCGAGGTGGTTGGGGCTCAGGCCGGCGACGGGGAAGAGCTCGGGGACGCGGGGCCGGCTGCTGCGGCGCAGGCGCGGATGAGGGCGACGCGGGGTCCTGCTGCGGCGGCGCCTGGGGACGGGGGCAGAGGCGGAGAGGAGCGGAGGGGGAGCGGCCGCGGGCGGCGCCGGCGTGGCCGCGCGGAGGCGACGCGGGCGGCGCGCTGGCCGGCGGCGGGGTGAGCGCCTGAGGAAGACAGGCCCGCGGGGGGGGGGGTGCTGCGGGCGGGGCTGGCGACGGTCGCGCGGAGGGCGAGGACGGCGGGTTGCGCGGCGGTTGGTCGGAGGCGGGCAGACGCCGGCGAGGGGGGTGAGGGACACGGGGACGGGGAGGACTGCAGGCGCGCGGGAGGCGGAGGGCGAGAGCGGCCGCGGCGGGCAGGCGTTGCGGTGGAGGCCGGAGGCGGAGGGGAAGGGGGCAGCGCGCCGGGGGAGGCGACGCGGGCTGCTACGCGTGGGGAAGAGAGCTAGGGAGGAGGAGGGAGGTTGCGGGAGAGGGGAGAGGACGCGGGGGCACGGGCGGGGTGTGGCACTGTGGGTGGGGCCGGCTGCAGGAGGTGGGCCGGGGGGAGGCAGGCGCTGCGCGCGTGGGGCCCAGCTGCAGCGGCGTGCGTGTGAGTGTGTGGGGTGGGGCTGGGTGAGTGGGTGTGTGGCCAGGTGGGGAGGGAGGAGAGAGGGCTGGGTGAGGTGTCAGCACATGGTTGGTTGGGGAATAGGGAGAGGTGAGGTGGCAGCCTGCTACTGGTTGGGGTGAGGTGGAGGTTTGGGCTGGGTAGGTAGTTTGGTAGGTTTAGGATTATGGGTGGGACTGGTTGGACCGATTTAAAATCCTGGGGGTGGTCGTTCGGGTCGATCTGGCCCGTTCGACTGCCCCCGCTAAAAACAATTGAACTTTTTATTTGATTTAAACGGGCCGTATGCAAACCGATAGCGGCCGAAACAAAAATAATCCGGAGACCGGGCTTTGCATTTGAATTAAGATGGGGCGTTTGGAAAACAAATCGGGCTTTGTGAAAATAGTTTTATGCAAACAATGCATGATGATGACGATGCAATGCACAAAAACAACGCGATTTTCTAGTAGTGGTTTTGCGGGATGCCACACAATGCCACCTTTATAGCCACCCAGTTACGGTGTGGTGTTTGATGTCATCAAAGCATCCATCCGGTAAAGGTGATATGCATGATCTCATGGTCGAAGGAATTAGGTTACTATGTATCAGAAAGCATATAGCAATTGAACTATTGAAATGACTTGATCTTTATGCTACGCTTATCTATAGGAGTATGTCCACCATATCATTCTCCTAACGATATGATCTTGTTGTTAATAACATCTCAATGTTCATGATAGGGAAACCACAATCATCTATTAACCAACAAGCTAGTATTATATAGAGGCTTTACCAGGGACTTCAAATTAAGTTTACGAATCACACAAGTATTAATGTTTCCTTGTTAATACTATTATAGCATGAATGTAAACATTTATCATAAACACAAAGATATAATAATAACTATATTTATTATTGCCTCTAGGGCATATCTCCAACAGTCTCCCACTTGCACTAGAGTCATCTAATCTAGATTACATGGTAATATACCGAACACCCATGGCAGTTTGGTGCTGGTCATGTTTTGCCCTCGGGAGAGGTTTAGTCAACGTATCCGCCACATTCAGATCTGTGTGTACTTTGCAAATCTTTATATCCCCATCTTGGATATGTTCTCGAATAGCGTGGAAACGTATCTTGATATTCTTCAGCTTCTTGTGTGACCTTGGTTCTTGCGCATTGGATATGGCGCCCATGTTATCACAGTAGATAGACATTGGGTCCAGCGCACTAGGAACCACACCCAGCTCTGTAATGAACTCTTTTATCCATATCGCTTCTTGTGAAGCCTTTGAAGCAGCCATGTATTCCGATTCAGTTGAAGATCTCGCCACAACGCTTTGCTTTGCACTCCTCCAGCTAACTGCTGCACCATTCAAAATAAATACGTATCCAGATTGTGATTTAGAATCATCCGGATCGGTGTTCCAACTAGCATCGGTGTAACCATTAACAACGAGCTGTTCATCACCTCCATAAGAAAGAACCATATCCTTAGTTCTTCTCAAGTACTTAAGGATGTTTTTGACCGATGTCCAATGATCCACTCCTGGATCACTTTGATATCTGCTAGTTAAACTAATAGCATATGCAATGTCGAGTCTAGTACATAGCATGGCATACATTAGAGATCCTATGGTTGAGGCATAGGGAGTCTTACTCATCCTTTCTCTATCTTCTGCCGATGTCGGACTTTGAGTTTTACTCAAGGTCGTATTGGTCAACATGGGCAAGAACCCTTTCTTGCTATCTTCCATTCCAAACCTCTTTAGAACTTTGTCCAAATATGTACTTTGTGACAATGATATTTTGCGTTTTGATCTATCTCTATAAATCTTTATGCCTAATATGTAAGCTGCTTCGCCAAGATCCTTCATTGAAAAACTATTATTCAAATATTCCTTGACACTATTAAGAAGGTCTACATCATTCCCAATCAACAATATGTCATCCACATATAGTATTAAGAATGCTACAGAGCTCCCACTCACTTTCTTGTAAATACAAGCTTCTCCATAAGTTTGTATAAAACCAAAACTTTTGATCACCTTATCAAAACGTTGATTCCAACTTCGGGATGCTTGCTTCAATCCATAGATGGACCGTTGAAGTTTGCATACCTTGTTAGCATCTTTAGGATCGACAAAACCTTTGGGTTGCATCATATACAACTCTTCATCAATGTCTCCATTCAGGAATGTTGTTTTGACATCCATCTGCCATATCTCATAATCATAATATGCAGCAATTGCTAACATAATCCTCACAGACTTTAGCTTTGCTACTGGTGAGAAGGTCTCATCGTAGTCAACTCCTTGAATTTGTCGAAACCCTTTTGCAACAAGTCGAGCTTTATAGACAGTAATATTACCATCAGCATCTGTTTTCTTCTTGAAAATCCATTTGTTCTCGACAGCCTTCCGGCCATCCGGTAAGTCCACCAAAGTCCACACTTGGTTTTCGTACATGGATCCAATCTCGGATTTCATGGCTTCTTGCCATTTATTGGAATCTGGGCTCATCATCGCTTCCTCATATGTCTCGGGGTCATCGGTGTTATCCACCAACATGACACTCATAACGGGATCATACCAATCTGGAGTGGTACGAGTTCTCGTTGACCTGCGAGGCTCTGTAGCAACTTCAACCGAAGTTTCATGATCATCATCATTAGCTTCCTCTCTAATTGGTGCAGGCACCATAGGAACTTCTTCCGGTGCTGCGCTACTCGCAATTTCGAGAGAAGGTTCGACAACCTCGTCAAGTTCTACTTTCCTTCCAGTCACTTCTTTCGAGAGAAATTCCTTCTCTAGAAAAGATCCATTCTTGGCAACGAAGATTTTGCCTTCGGATCTATGATAGAAGGTATACCCAATAGTTTCCTTCGGGTATCCTATGAAGACGCATTTTTCCGCTTTGGGTTCAAGCTTGTCCGGCTGTAACTTCTTTACATAGGCTTCGCATCCCCAAACTTTCAGGAACGACAATCTAGGTTTCTTCCCAAACCATAATTCATACGGTGTCGTTTCAACGGATTTAGACGGTGCCCTATTTAAAGTGAATGCGGCTGTTTCTAATGCATAACCCCAAAATGATAGCAGTAAATCTGTAAGTGACATCATAGAACGAACCATATCTAAGAGAGTTCGATTACGACGTTCGGACACACCATTACGCTATGGTGTTCCCGGCGGTGTCAACTGCGAAAGTATTCCGCATTTCTTCAAATGCTCGCCAAACTCGTAACTTAGATATTCACCTCCACGATCAGAACGTAGAAATTTAATCTTCTTGTTACGTTGATTCTCTACCTCACTTTGAAATTCCTTAAACTTCTCGAAAGTTTCGGACTTATGTTTCATGAAATAGATATACCCATATCTACTCAAGTCATCCGTGAAGGTAAGAACATAACGATAACCACCGCGCGATGCTACACTCATTGGACCACACACATCGGTATGTATGATTTCCAATAAGTCCGTAGCTCGCTCCATCATACCAGAAAATGGAGTCTTAGTCATTTTACCCATCAGACATGCTTCGCATCTATCAAGTGATTCGAAATCAAGTGATTCAAGAAGTCCATCGGAATGGAGTTTCTTCATACGCTTCACTCCAATGTGACCAAGACGATAGTGCCACATATAAGTCGAGTTATCGCTCGATTTCAAATGTTTAGCCTCAATGTTATTAATATGTGTATTTCTACTATCGAGATTCAACAAGAATAGACCATCTATCAAAGGTGCATGTGCATAAAACATATTACTCTTATAAATCGAACAACCATTATTCTCGGATTTAAACAAGTAACCGTCTCGCAATAAACAAGATCCCGATATAATGTTCATGCTCAACGCATGCACCAAATAACAATTATTTAAGTATAAAACTAATCCCGATGGTAGATGAAGGGGTAGCGTGCCGACCGCGATCACATCAACCTTTGATCCGTTTCCAACGCGCATCGTCACCTCATTCTTCGCTAGCTTTCTTTTATTCTGCAGCACCTGTTTCGAGTTACAAATATGAGCAACCGAACTAGTATCAAATACCCAGGCACTACTACGAGTACTAGTGAGATACACATCAATAACATGTATATCAGATATACCTTTCTTCTTGATGTTGCCGTTCTTCAAATCCGCCAAGTACTTTGGGAAATTCCGCTTCCAGTGACCTTCTCCCTTGCAGTAAAAGCACTCAGTATCAGGCTTAGGTCCAGCCTTGGTCTTCTTCATTGGCGCGGTAACTTTCTTACCACCCTTCTTGAAGTGTCCCTTCTGCTTAGACTTGCCTTTCTTGAATTTGGTGGTCTTATTGACCAACAACACTTGCTGCTCTTTCTTGATCTCCACTTCTGCAGACTTTAACATAGCAAACAGTTCTGGCAACTGCTTGTTCATGTTCTGGATGTTGTAGTTCATCACAAAGTTCTTGTAACTTGGTGGTAATGATTGGAGGACACGGTAAATCCCCAAAGCATTAGGAATCACTATACCCAAGCTTTGAAGTTTATTTGCGTGCCCAGACATCTTAAGCACATGCTCACTGACGGAGCTGCCCTCTTCCATCTTGCAGTTAGAGAACTTTTCAGAAGCCTCATAACTTTCAATTGCCGCGTGAGTCTCAAAAATCAATTTGAGATCTTCGACAATATCATATGGGTCTGAATTCTCAAACCTTTTCTGAAGCTCCGATTCTAAACCATACAAGATAGCACACTGAACTATGGAGTACTGATTCTTCCGAGCGAGGTAAACATTCTTTACTTCATCGGCAGCATCAGCTGCAGGTGGGTCACCCAGCGGTGCATCCAGCACATAGGTTAAATTACCAGCTGTGAGGACAATCCTCAAATTGCGGAACCAATCCGCGAAGTTGCTTCCATTGTTTTTCAACTTTTCTTTCTCTAGGAACGCATTAAAATTGATGGTAGGGGCTGCCATTGATCTACAACATATTTGCAATAGTTTAGACTAAGTTTATGACAAATTGAGTTCAAATTAATAATAAAATTAATCTAGGTGAACTCCCACTCAAAACAACATCCCTCACATTGTTTTAGTGATCACACGAACCAAATCTACTACATCAACACCGATCATCACGAGATTTGATATAGTTTCAATGGCGAACAATCGACATGTTCATCATATCTTCTATATGATTCATGCTTTACCTTTCAGTGATCCGTGTTCCGAGACCATGTCTGTACATGCTAGGCTCGTCAAGATCAAACCTTAGTTTCCGCATGAGCAAATCTGGCTTGCTCACGTTGTATACACTTGCAGAATCTAACACACCCGATCATCACGTGGTGCTTCGAAACAACAAGCTTTAGCAACGGTGCTAACTAAGGGTGAACACTATATGACTTGAAATTCATGTGCATGAGGGATCATCTTATAATGCTACCGTCGTCTACTAAGCAATACAAGATGCATAAAGGATTAACATCACATGCAATTCATAATATGTGATATGATATGGCCTTTCTTCTTTGTGCTTCCGATCTCCATCTTTAAGCACGAACATGATCTCCATCATCATCGGTATTGCATCAAGGTCAATGACGTTTCTCCATGGTTGTCGTCTACCAGCTTCAACTATTACAACTACTTTGAATAGACACGCGGGTCTTAACAGAAATTAAAGACAACCATATGGCTCCTGCCGGTTGCCAACTTACAATAAGGATCATTGCATACATCAAATATAATCACAATCATGGCCATATCACATCACTGCACACCCCTGCAAAACAAAGTTAGACGCCTCTACTTTCTTTGCATGTTTTACGTGGTTTGGGGCTTTCAATAAGTGTCGTTCTAACTTACGAACAAGAACCACAACATTGATACTAGTATTGTTAATCACCCGTTGTAAATTGGATCTTAACTATGCTAGGAGAAACAGGCACCCGCAAAGCCACTTATGCAATACAAGTTGCATGTCAAGCGTGGAGCAAGTCTCATGAACGATGTCATGTAAGGTTAGCCCGGGCCGCTTCATCCCAACATACCGCAAGATGCAAAGTACACAAGAAGCAATCGACAATAAAAGCATCAACGCCCACAATGACCATTGTGTTCTACTCGTGCAACAGATCTACATATAGACACGGCTCTGATACCACTGTAGGGTTTCGTAGCATGCAAAACAAAAAATTTCTATCGCATACTAACAAACAAGCCAAGATCTATCTACTAGATTGTAGCAACGAGTCGATGGAATAACTCACCCTCGAAGATTCCAAAGTGTTTAACGAGAGCAGATTCTCGTGGGTGATGTAGTCGTACTCTTCCCGATCTCAAGATCGCATAGACGATCCTTCCGGCGCTGCGTTCCGGCAGCGCTCCCGCAGTCGGTCACATGTTCGGTACTCGACGAAGACCTTCCTCTCCCTTGTTCCAGCAGGCAGCGGAGGTTGTAGCACTCTCCTCGCGATTCCGGCAGCACAACGGCGTGGTACCGGAAGTAGAGGGGAGATCTCGCAAGGCTTTGCCTTAAGCCGGAGCGAGTATGGTGGGCTATGAGAAATCCCTCGATGACCTAGGGTTTAGACACGCCGAGTAAGAGGTGCTAGAGCCGGCGGCTCGGGCTTGGAGGTGCCCAAGTCGGCGGCAAGGAGATCCCTAGGCGGCGGCTTGGAGGGCGGCGGCGGCTAGGGTTAGGGTTTTCGGGGCAAGGGACTTGTGTGTCTCTAGGAGGGAGCCCTGCCCCTCCTTATATAGGTGGAGGGGCCGGCCGGCCAAGGGGAGGGAGGGGAGTCCCTCCCCAACTCGGCTTGGGTGGTGCGCCGCCGGTTGGAGGAGGGAAACCCTCCCCAACTCGGTTTCCCACTTCTCCTCCTCTTTCCAAAAACTGCCGTTTGACTTTTCAAACTAGGATTTGAATAAACCCTTTATTTTGGACAGCGATGACACTTAGTAAATGATGCAATCATTCCAACTTGTAATGACACATTCATGTACCCCTTCCCCTCCGGAGTGCCAGACATTCCGGAACCTTCTAGAACATTCCCGATGAAAACACCGGAATCATTCCCCAACTCCGAAACGAGACTTTCCTTATATGAATCTTATTCTCCGGACCATTCCGGATCTCCTCGTGATATCCCGGATCCCATACGAGACTCCGAACAACATTCGGTCTCTTTCTCATCATACCATAACTACTCAAACAACGTCGAATCCTTAAGTGTGTCTCCCTACGGTTCGTGAATTATGCGGACATGATCGAGACACTTCTCCGAACAATAACCAATAGAGGAATCTGGAAATTCATATGGCTCCCACATATTTCTACGATTACTTTGTGATCAAATGAACCACTTACATACGATACCAATTTCCCTTTGTCTCACGATAGTTTACTTATCCGAGGTTATGATCGTCGGTATCTCTGCATACCTAGTTCAACCTCGTTACCGATAAGTACTCTTTTCTCGTTCCCGTGATATGTGATCCCTTGTGAGCCAGTCACATGCTTGCAAGCTAATTGGATGACATTCCACCGAGAGGGCCCAGAGTATATCTACCCGTCATATGGATGGACAAATCCCACTCTTGATCCATGTGTCTCAACCAATACTTTCCGAACACTCAATGCCACCTTTATAGCCACCCAGTTATGGTGTGGTGTTTGATGTCATCAAAGCATCCATCCGGTAAAGGTGATATGCATGATCTCATGGTCGAAGGAATTAGGTTACTATGTATCAGAAAGCATATAGCAATTGAACTATTGAAATGACTTGATCTTTATGCTACGCTTATCTATAGGAGTATGTCCACCATATCATTCTCCTAACGATATGATCTTGTTGTTAATAACATCTCAATGTTCATGATAGGGAAACCACAATCATCTATTAACCAACAAGCTAGTATTATATAGAGGCTTTACCAGGGACTTCAAATTAAGTTTACAAATCACACAAGTAAATGTTTCCTTGTTAATACTATTATAGCATGAATGTAAACATTTATCATAAACACAAAGATATAATAATAACTATATTTATTATTGCCTCTAGGGCATATCTCCAACAGAACCCACTACCGAGCATAAATACTCCCTCTTGGAATCACTAGCAACTACTTGGCCAAGATATCTACTAACAACGGAGAGCATGCAAGATCACAAACAACACAGACATGATAGAATCATAAAGACAAAACCATTAATCAATCTGACATAGTAATCTCAATATCCATCAGATCCCCGCAAACACAACATGCATGATTACAAATAGATTAGATCTTGATCATGAACGGAGCTCACAAGATCTATACATGAAAGCACAAAGGAGGAGATACAACCATCTATCTACTACATGGACCCATAGTCCAAGGTGTAACTACTCACACATCATACCGGAGAGAAGGCCTCCGGGATGATCTCCCCTCCGTCAGGGTGCCGGGAAGAACTTCAGATCCCCCCGATCTAGGGACGATGGTGGCGGCGGCTACATACTGTTTCATGGAGTTTTGATTGGGTCTTTAGGGTTTTTGCATCGGGGGCTTCTTATAGGCGAATAGGCGAGGCTGGGACGCAACCAGGGGGGCCACACCCTGCCTAGGCGCGGGCCCACCCTGGCTGCGCCTAGGGGGGTCTGGCTGCCCTGGCTTGCCTCTCCATCTCTCCTCTGGACTTTGTTTCGCCCACGGTAAATTATTGACTTTGGCTTTTGTCCCGTCCAATTCCGAGAATATTGATTTTCTGCCTTTCTGGAACTAAAAACAGAAGAAAACATGCAACTGGCACTGTGGCAACTTGTTAATAGGTTAGTTCCACAAAAAGATATAAAAACACCTCAAAGTGTAGACAAAGCAAAGCAAAGTAGATACTAAATAAGCATGGATCATCAAAAATTATATATACGTTTCCGACGTATCAAGCATCCCCAAGCTTAACTCCTGCTCGTCCTCGAGTAGGTAAGTGATAAAAAGAATAATTTTTTAGGTGACATGCACCATCACAATAAAGATCAAACTATTTGCAAGCATTGAAAGCTGGGATCAAAGAACTCTAAACATGTGAATGAAAGATGGAGTTCTAACAATAAGACAAAGTAACTATGCATGCAACATGAAAGGCTACAAACAAAGATCATGAATAACATGCATTGAAAAACATTTGTTTGTTTCACATACAAAAAACATGGCATAGTGGCAATTAGCTTGTCCCTCATAGAGTACCAAATAGATGCATAGGACACCTTCAAAGTTCACAAGGGTGACTAGAAACAAATAGCACAAGAACAAGTATTATCACAATATGCATCAATCAATAAGCTTTGGGACACTACACACAGAATGGCAACTTTGCTCTCTTAATGGTGCCTAAAGGTAGAAGGTGGAGACTCAAATAATAGTGGAAGAAATGCCCTTTGTAAAGGAAAGTAGGGATTTCAAGTTTCAAAAAGAGGTTCCAAAAATTATGGTACTTGTTAGCTTTCAGCCCTCATTGCCCCTAACATAAGAATCTTGAAGTGATTAAGGTTAAAGTGAACAAACTATGGAGTATATGCTTGACAATGTATAATATGGCAATCTCAAGTCCCTTGAATACGAGGGCCACACCTCATGCTACTCAACTTCAGTCACATGTAAGTTCTTGTCATTGTAAGTACATGCGTATCATAGAGAACCGCCAATGGGGTACCCCTTGCACATGGTACAGGAGTTATCCCAAAACCAAAATGACAAGGCAAGCAGACAATGAGCATCTCAGCGATCTTTTTATTTACTATATGCATAGCTTTTTATTGATCATGCTTCATAGATAGCTCACTATGGTGATGCTGCAAGTTTCCACCATGATTAGGCATGGCTTAGGCTAGCGGCCCAGGCGTTTCTCTCACTCACACAAAATACAAACTCCATGGACTTACAAGCGCCCTCTTTATTTCACATCGGTGACATCCAAAGACAAAAGAGCATGATATCAACTGAGTACAAAGTACAAGTGTAACGTTGAAAACGTTCCCCATGACAGCATGGTTCTGCTAATTCCAACGTATAAGTGCAAGCATATAAAACATAGATGACACAATGGTTCAAGTTTATTAGGGGCAAAGAATATAAAGTGTGCCATCAAGTTTGTGAGGGCTTTAATCACTAAGTTTTCACATAACAAAATAGTTTTAATTCGAAGATAGATGAAAACAAGAATATACTTGGAATGGTGTAACACACCATGCATAGGAGTTTATAGTGGACACTTTGGAATAACTGGGTTTCTTGGGAGCTGGAAGCATGAGTAGAGCTTACTCATAGAAGTGGAGGCTAGCAAAAGACTGGGAGCAACCAACTAAGATAGAATAATGGCCATAATCATGCAGAGCAACAAAACATTCCTAATCAATGCATAGAGTGGTACTACAAGTCAAGGACTAAATGATCATAGAGGCTATGGTGACTTGTCATAGACAAAACATGGTGTGAGCATGTGCCAAGTCAACCCAAACAAAGCATCAAAGGAGAATACCACAATACTATGCTTTTGCATGCTAAAACAACACATAATTTCTTCAAGGCACACTAAGCAATCCCAATTGTTTGGAACAAGACATGCTACAACAATAATCACTAAGCATAAGGTCAAAACAACACCTAGCATGCCATGCTAAAGTCTAAGCCACAATCAATGCAAGCTCCTCTTACACTTTCAAGCAGGAACTTCCTACTCCTTTCCAACACCAAGCAACTTATTTGCAACAACACAGCGATAACGGGGGTCCAAACTACTTCATTCAAGCAAACTAAAAAACCTAAGAAAATCAAATGAAAACTAAGACGCTCCAAGAACAACACAACAATGCATGAAACAATAAAAACGAAGTGTCTAGACAGACCTGAGATTTTTTATTGATGAAGAAGGGGATGCCTTGGGCATCCCCAATCTTTGACGCTTGTACCTCTTGGATATTTCTTGGGGTGACACCGGGGTGGCATCCCCAAGCTTGAACTTTTGTCCATTCTTCATCTCATTACATCATTCTCTCTCTACACCTGAAATTTTTCCTTCATACAAAACTTCACACAATCTTCATTAGCAACATTAGTTTATTCAAAAGATATTAGACCTTAGGCAAAGCTTTGGAACAGCAAGACTTTTCACTAAAAACACAAGATACTGTAGCAACTCCTTCAAAAATCTCAATTCCCCAAAAGAGAACTCAAAAAGGAATCAATAAGAAGCAAATGCAAATAATGGCAGAAATCTGTCAAAACAGACCAGCAGGTAGAAACCAATTTTTTCGAAAATCTTCTGGTGATCAAA
Organism: Avena sativa; assembly: GCA_916181665.1. Classification (NCBI taxonomy): domain Eukaryota; kingdom Viridiplantae; phylum Streptophyta; class Magnoliopsida; order Poales; family Poaceae; genus Avena; species Avena sativa. The sequence continues at coordinate 355,850,623 of OV702283.1, read as the reverse complement.
TCAAAAAGTGTTGAACTAATTAAAGTTAGATAATATACTAGGGGATTCATTCGTAAATTTTTAGCTCAATCCAAGTTACATAGACTCGTCACAAATTTTTATTGTGGAGGACAGAAATCTATTTCGAGACAGCAACTCCCCAAATCTTACTTCCCTCTCATTAGAGGTCATTCTTGGCACAAAAAGCAAAAAAAAAGGATAAGAAGAGGTCATTATAGAAGTAATAACTTCCAAGACTCAAGTAAACTCTTGGGTTATCTCCCAACAAGTACTTTTCTTTAACGCCTTTAAGTTAGGCATAAGAAGCAAGAAGAATCAAGTATTTTCAAATTAGGCATTAACCCTCTTGTTATTTCCTTTCTTACCTTTATTCTTCTCTTTAGGGAAAATATGGTTGCTTACTGGAGGAGAAAAATGCATAATGCCTTTTCCCACATCTATTATTGCTCCAAGGTGTTTCAGTAGGGATCTTCCAAGTGTAATCTGTCATTTGCCTACGCATTCAATAACAAGATAATCAGTAGACACCATTTTTCCTGAGATTTTTGTAAACACACCTTAAGATATTCCAATGGGTGATAAAGTGGCATTATTAGTAAGAGAGATTTCCTCTCCTCCTTTAGAAATCCCCAAAAGACTCAAAGAATCATAAATATCTTTAGGCATGAGACAAAATTCAGATATGATATCACAGCGAGCATCAAAAAGTGTAGTATTTATAGACTTTGATTGTGGGAAACACTTTGAAGGCTCATAATTTATGGGAACATAATCATGGTAATCCCTAAGCGTATGATAGCAACTATTCATAGCAACAATACTGGTCTCAAGAGTGTTCAACCTAGCAAAAATATTTGTGAAAGAGGAATCATACTTGCCAGGTGTACCATAAATCATAATCAATTTCTTTATGGCATCAGAAGCTTCATCCTCAGTACATAGAAAAATATCTTTCTCAGCCACAGCATCCAAAGCATATCTATAACGAAGAGCAATACCACGGTAGAAACTATCAATAACCAAGCTAAGACTCATCTTAGGCTCAGTTTCCCTCTGTAAAGCGGAGATTCTAGACCAAGCTTCTTTAAAACTCTCTTCACTTTTTTGCTTAAAAGTGGATATCTCTTCCATAGGTGAAATAAAGATTGGTCCAAAACCATACATGGTAGCAACTAGGGTAGGAACTAATTTTTTTTTGTTTTTGAATAAAGAAAGCAAACCAAACTAGACTAAATTTTTTTGGGTTTTTTGAAAAGAGGCAAACAAAACCAAGCAAAAGAAACTAAGTAAACTAAACAAATTAAAGAGAAAGGAAGTGGAGGACTCCCCTTGTGAAGACGTCCTTAGCCTCCCCGGCAACGGTGCCAGAAAATATCTTGATGACGCCCAGCACTGTCGTGGGACGCTTCATTGGAAACCCCAAGAGGAAGGTGTGATGAGAACAGCAGCAAGTTTTCCCTTGGTAAGAAACCGAGGTTATTGAACCAGTAGGAGGAAGTAAATGTCTCAAAGGTGTTGCAAGAAACGTGGAAACCTACACAACACAAACTCAAGACTTTGCCCCCAACGAATCAGTGGGGTTGTCAAGCTCACCAGTTTGCTGTAACAAAGGATTAAACATATGGTGTGGAAGGTAATGGTTTGTAGCAAGTAAACAGTAACAGTGGAAGATGTATCAATGGTAAAGATTGGACCGGGGTCCATAGTTCACTAGGGGTGCTCTCCTTAGATAAACAACATGGCATGAAGGGTAAACAAATTACAGCAGGGCAATTGACAGGAACTGAGCAAGGCATAATAATGCAATACCAGACAAAAAGATCCTATGAGATTCGATTGGGCAATACAACAATATACATAGACCGCCATCCAACTGCATCTATGACTAGAAGTCGACCTTCAGGTTATCATCCGAACCCCCTCCAGTATTAAGTTGCAAGCAACATACAAGTGCTTTAAGCAAAGTGTGTAATGTAAACAATCCACTTGTTCCATGAACAAGAGACCGTTGTTTTCTCCCTAGTAGCAACAAAACATCTACAACCGAAGATATTTCTGTCACTTCCCTTGGAAACTAGAGGCATGAACCCACTATCGAGCATAAATACTCCCTCTTGGAGTCACTAGCAACTACTTGGCCAAGATAGCTACTAACAACGGAGAGCATTCCAGATCACAAACAACACAGACATGATAGAATCATAAAGACAAAACCATTAATCAATCTGACATATTAATCTCAATATCCATTGGATCCCTGCAAACACAACATGCATGACTATAAATAGATTAGATCTTGATCATGAACGGAGCTCACAAGATCTATACATGAAAGCACAAAGGAGGAGATACAACCATCTAGCTACATGGACCCATAGTATAAGGTGGAACTACTCACGCATCATACCGGAGAGAAGGCCTCCGGGGTGATATCCCCTCCGGTAGGGTGCCGGGAAGAACTTCAGACACCCCCCCCCCCCGATCTAGGGACGATGGTGGCGGCGGCTCCAAACGGTTTCATGGAGTTTTGATCGGGTCTTTAGGGTTTCTGCATCGGGGGCTTCTTTTAGGCAAAGAGGCGAGGCTGGGAGGCGACCAGGGGGGCCACACCCTGCCCAGGCGTGGAGACATCCTGGCCGCGCCTAGGGGGTCTGGCCTCCCTGGCTTGCCTCTCCATCTCTCCTCTGGACTTCGTGTCGCCCACGGTAAAATATTGACTTTGGCTTTTGTCCCGTCCAATTCCAAGAATATTGATTTTCTGCCTTTCTGGAACCAAAAACAGAAGAAAACAGGCAACTGGCACTGTGGAAACTTGTTAATAGGTTAGTTCCAGAAAAGATATAAAAACACCTCAAAGTGTAGACAAAGCAAAGCAAAGTAGATACTAAACAAGCATGGAGCATCAAAAATTATAGATATGTTTCCGACGTATCACTTAGCCTCTATGATCATTTAGTTTTTGACTTGTGATATCACTTTATGCTTTAATTAATAATGTTTTGTCGCTTTGCATGATTATGGCCAATATTGCTCTTTTAGTTGGTCGCTCCCAGTCTTTTGCTAGCCTCCACTTGTACTGAGTATGCTCTACTCGTGCATCCAACTCCCAAGAAACCAAGTTATTCCAAAGAGTCCACCATAAATTCCTATGCATGGTGTGTTACACCATTCCAAGTATATTCATGTTTTTATCTATCTTCCAAATTAAAATTTTGTTATGTGAAAATTAGTGATTAAATCTCTCACAAACTTGATGGCACACTTTACTTTCTTGCAATTAATAAACTTGAACCATTGTGTCATATATGTTGTTTATATGCTTGCACTTATAAGTTGGAATTAGCAGAACCATGCTGTCATGGGGAATGCTTTCAACACTTGTAAATATTTATCCAGTTGATATCATGCTCTTTTGTTTATGGATATCGGCGGTGTGATATAAAAGGGGAAATTGTAATTTCATGGAGTATTATATATGTGTTAGAAAAACGCCTGGGCGGCTAGCCTAAGCCATGCCTAATCATGGTGGAAACTTGCAGCATAACCATAGTGAGCAATCAATGAAGAATCTTTAGAAAAAATATAGAAAAAAAAGAGAACAAAAAAAAAGAAAAAAAAGGAGAGAAGCACCATACTCATGGTGAATAAGAAGATTACTGAGATGCTCATTGTCTGTTGCCTTGTCATTTTGATATGGGATAGCTCCTATGTCATGGGGCAAGGGGTACCCCGTTGGCAGTTCTCTATGATACACATATACTTACAATGACAAGAACTTGCTTGTGACTAAAGTTGAGTAGCATGAGGAACAGCCCTCGTACTCGAAGGACATGTGTAACACCCTCGCCTGATAAGGCTGAGTTCATGTGTATAGTGTCAATCCCTGGATCGGTTCACTGGCACACATATTACAAAATGATACCAAATATAACTGTGCATCATAAATACAACGAATATGATCCAGAATTTACATTATTTATTCAAGTACACAACGGAAAACGAATACAAGGTAGATTTCCATCCTCCAAATATGCCACGGGCGAACAATTGTTGAGTGGAGTCTCGCGACCTATGAACGATCACTCAGATACGATATAACCTGCAACATGAAACGTTGCAGCCACGAATGGTCAATACATTGAATGTATGGCAAGTAGGATAAAGTGGTTAACAACAGATCTATCAACTACATGCTTATTTGGCCAAGTGGAGTTCAGGCTCATTTGCATAAAGCAATAATTTTATCCTATCATTTATAACAAAGTAGTTTTCCAATACGATAAATAGGACACTCTGATTCACTCCCAGGTGCTCCTATCCAATTATGTTCACCCAACAAGTTTTAAGTAATTAAGAAATAAGGATGAGTGAGAAATATCACAGCATCAGTATCAGGTCGCTCAAATTGTCCATAACCGGGGACACGGTTAAACACTTAGTTTATACACCCTGCAGGGGTTAGTACACTTTACCCATGTGACTTGGCCAACCAGCTCATACCACCACTCTCATATTGGGTGATGATAGGGAGAAGTCCAAGAAGGAACCGTTCGGGAATTAGCTCCGCAAACCCGACATGCACCGGTCCAACCTACACTATTCTACATCTCTGGATACATGGGTTCTAGTTACCACAACCTACTAAGTCCAACCAACCGCACATTCCATTATTGGCACATGGTTGTACACGTAAGTTACCAAATAAAGAAACCAATCCTATCTCAATGTCCTGGGCGGCATTCCCCACCAATATCCACACTCGATGACCCAATCAAAGCCATTCCGCCTAGGTGGTTCATTAAAATCATGTTGGTTTGTCATTTAGCAAAATATAATCCTTTCAAAACATATAATTTTTCATGGTATGATTCCTTTCCTTGTCTAAATAGCATAGCTAAGCAATCTACCAATACGATGGCTCATAAACAAGGATTGCTAGGAAATAATATGGGACATAGCATAGCATATACACATCAATTCCTATATATGCAATTCTACAAAAACATCTACAATGCATAGGAAAACAGTAGGGCATTTATGGCCAAGATAGCACCACTTGCCTTTTGTAGTCGTCGATCATATACTTCTCACACGATAGCACTCCGAACAATCTATACGATAAAGTAAACCACCATAAACAAACAATCCAAAACCTAAATAACATTCAACAATCATAAGCAAACAATTTAATATTATTATCCATTTGGTAAATGTTTATTGTATGATTCAATTTGAAAAAAAGTACTATTGACTTAGCGTTTGATACTACAATACAAGGTTTTGGAATGTTAATTCCTAAATTTAAAATATGGTTAAAAAGAATGGTGTAAGATAGTCCAAATTTGATTCTATTGGATACCTATGATTAATTAGACCAATAGGGAAAAAAGAATTAACCCAAACTAAATTAGTTCAGAAAGTTCAAACATAAGTGTTAATGGATATATAGTTTCATTGTCTTTCATACGCAAAATGATTAATCCAAATAGGATCTACAGATATCAAGGTAGGATTAGAAGAATGTTTAAATTCGAATTTAAATCGGAATAGATTCAAATTATTTGAAAGTTGGAAACTATAGACCTACTCGATAGAGAATTTAATAATGTATCCAATGCAAAAAGAATCAATATATTTGGAGTTGTGAATTTAAACATATAGAATTTCAAAGCTAATTTCCTAGACTAACACGCACCCATATACCAACACAGACTTTCTTGTAAAACAAGATGCATATGCGTGAACTGAGTATGATACCATTAGTTTTAAATATTAAAATCAATCCATTCTAGGTTGTTTACGTAGATTAGACAGAGACAAAGATGTTCAGACGACAACATGTACCAGTAACTTGGGTCAGGCTAGGAAAGACGACGACGGACACATACGATGGTCGATGACAATGATCTGGTGGTCCTTCGAGATTGGGTAAGTAGTCTGCAGGATGTGGCTCTCCACGGCAACGTCGTAGGCATCCTCAGCGGTGTTCCACGGGGATCCAGGTGGCGGCAGTGATTAGCTAGAACCGCGGTTCTCCGGCGATCTTCCGGCGACTTAAAACGTCTTGAAGCTCCCGTGCATGGAAAAAAATATTGAGGCGATACGTACAAAAAAAATTCCTAGAAATCTTAGGGAAAAGGGATAGGCGAGGGTCCTGGGACTTCAAGTTCAAGCTTGGAGGTGGAGAAATTCCGGCGTGTTGTTCTCTGCGCTCTGGTGCTCCTGCTCATGAACAAAAAGTTGAGGGAGAACTTCAACAGATGATTTGGCCCTCCGTTCCTGCACTAGCCCGTGAAACTCCGACAGCGACATGTGGCTCGCTCCAACGTTCCTAGGCAGGGAAGGGGGTTAGGGTGGGAGGTATAGTAAGGAAGAAAAATAGATTGAGAGTGGGAGTTCAGGATGTCTGCAGTCGACGCAAACCTCCGTTTCAAAGCCTCTGGAGGACTAACACCGGCGAGATTTGTATTGTGGTATGTATCGAGTAGATCGATTTTTGAAACAAAACGGAACCGGGAGAAGGAGGAAGTATTTATTTAGGATTTTGTGTGACCGAGGGGCAAAGAATCAACCGGAAATCGGAGATTTTTCCGGGACTTTGGTTCGGTTTGAACAGAACGTACTCGCTTAGGTATTCGTCGAGAGGATGAAGAAGACGGCGTGGGTCCCAATTCAGAAAAGAAAAAGAAAAATAACAGGAGGGAGAGAGCCTCGTCCAAGAAAACTGATTCGGCCTATGGTTCCTGCAGTCAACGCGCATGTGTGCACGTAAAGGAGTGGCATGTCTAGTCTTTAGGTCTGGCTACGTTTTTCTCCTTCTTTTACTAGTATCAGTTTATTTTTATTTTGGAAAACTTGTACAAGCTCACTGCCGTGTAAACCTTTCAAAGATCTCTCGTACGAGCAAGCATCAGAGAATACGGAAATACTAGCTGTTGGAATTTTTTGCCTAAATAGACCCAGCCCATTCACTACAGGAAATAACTAAGGCGCCGACGGCCGGCCGACTACGCGGGACCGTCGGCGTAGCTGCCTTCCTGGCCAGCCGACCAGCCCGGCCGTCGGCGTAGATACGGTCGTCGGCGTAGATGACGGTGCCGAGGGTAGCCCTCGGCGTAGTGTGGCCATCGGCGTAGTAGCGAGGTCTGTGCCGACGGTGGCCCTCGGCGTAGATATAGCCCTCGGCGTAGCCCCAGTTCAAACACGATGACGGAAACGGCGTTAGATAGCCAAGCTGTGCCGACGGCCTGGCCGTCGGCACAGCTCTTTGAAAGTTTTTGTTTGGTCTGTGCCGACGGCCAGGCCGTCGGCATAGGCCTCCAGATTTTTTTCCTTTTTCATTATTTTTTGAATAATCATAACTAAATCATTCTAATTCAGAAAAATACAAATAATATATCAAAAATTGCAGAAAAAAAATCTATCTATGTGTAACTACCTCGGTGAATTACGCTCCTAGATACAAGCCTGGATGAACGGTAGTGGTTGAAATAGTACGGTGGGGCCCCAAAAGCCACTCACGGGTAGACCTTTCGGTCGTCCCAACCACTTCCAATTCATCGGGACCTGCACGGGCGGCGTAATCGGCAGGCGAAGGGATCAACTACATACACAAATGAGTATGTATGCAAGCCACCATACAAAAGTACATCAGAGCCACTCCATCTAGAAAGAAAGGAAATATAGCAACGTCATACGGCAAGATTCAAATGATCTAGATAGATATAATATTTTAGGATAATTCCTTATATATCACACATCAGAGTATCAAGCGGAAGCGGCAAAACAAGTCCGAGTACGGATAAGAAGCAAATCGGCATAAGATGCCACAGAAATAAGCACATCCCGTCCACAGATCTCACGGATCCCTGTTCCCGGAATCTCTACACCGAACAATCGTTGCCCACATCATCAGCCTCTTCCACCCAGTATCCGTCCTGCGAGGGTACCTGTTCATCTGAACCAATAATTTATCGTGTGAGACCCTAAGGGTACTCAGCAAGTCTTAATGCCTTTAAAGGGGACACAACCTGGGGTGACGCAATTGCAGCAAAAGATAAACCCTAGCAGTTCTATAAATAAACGCTAACCATCCGCCTAACCAATGATAGACGGATGTCCGTGAATTAATGACCACAGTTATAACAGTAATTTCATCAGATCCATCCTCCTCCTCGCTTACCAACGAGGAAGCGGACGAACACCCCCCCATCCGTTGGCAATTTTATTAACCATTCCATGAGTATTGCACTATTTACTAGTCATTTACTTAGTCAGATTAAAGCGGTACTTTAGTTATGCTTGTCTATGATCGAGAAACTGTGCTCCAAGTCGTCCATAACCGCGGACATGGCTTCCAGAAAGTTTTACCCTGCAGGGGTGCACAAATAGCAACACACACTCGATCAACCTCGGAAAAACCAAATCAAAACCCAACGAGGCCTTCACGACAAAGCAATCACAGGATTCGGAAATATTTCAGGGGGCCACCCCATTGAGTAGACCCGCAACGAAGCTAGCTGACTCCGAGACGGACTCAAGGTTTGCGTCAATGGCTGTAAACGACTGGGAACCCAAATTGGGATTGTCGATACCGCGAAAACACTCCGCTTACCTAAACAGTACAGTGTGCTCCTCGCACAATCATAAATAAAGCAGTAAAGCATGGCATAAGTACAGGATCGTAAATAAAACCTCAAACTAGTTTGTGGCCCCAAGAAATAAGAATGAATCAAGCTCTGGCTCAGGGGGGTCCCATAAGCCTCCCGGATGTGGATAGCGCGAATATTCAAGGAACAGATTTCAAGTACTCGGGGTCCTACGGGACACAAGTGAGCAGGAAAAACCAAATAGCAGATATTGCCCACCGGTGCCACTTTCATTAGTTATCCCATTACTACTCAGGTTAAGTTGTTTAGGTACCTCGTTATCCATCAGACTCTCACATACCCTACACATGCTGTTCTACGACTCGCATGGCTCAAACAACTCCTGTAGTAATGGCTCATGGGATGGAGGAACAAGCTTGGTGGGGTTTAAAAGTAAAAGCTATGCAATACTTGGGATTCAGTTTAATGCAATCGCGACTCAATGATGCAAGAATAAGGTAGAGGCAATAGGTACTGTATGTATGCAAGCATGTGGTAGTGCTTGCCTGGTAACTCAGTTGAAGCGAGAGACGGATCTGGGTAGTGCTCCTGGTTCTCTTGATATATCCCCTGCTCAGTGTCTAATCGAAGAAGAACCAAACAAACAAAGGCCAACATAAATAAAGTGCGCAAGCATATGAGTAAAATGCATCAATCAAACAATCATGCCATGATGAATGATGCACAAGTTGCATGGCAATAATGTAGCATGGCATGGGTGAGGTGTGGAAGACAAGAAATAACATTTTAATGGGGTTTTGGATCACATTTTGTTGTCATAATAGTTACTGTACACTATATATTTATATGATGCATGCTGCAATTCATATCATGGAATGCATAAACAGAAAGGTCTCGTCGAGCTGATCATTTTAGACATATCATTTGTTAAATTCGGAGTTATATTTCAAAAGTTATTAATTATTTAAGTTCCAGTGGCATTTGTTGTAATTTTACTCAACTTGGAATTTTAAATGTGCAAAAGGCAATTTGAATGACATATTTGAAATCCTCACATTTTTCTGGTTCAAAAACATATATTATTTGTCAAATTTGGATTTATATTTTGAAAGTTATTTGAAAACAGATTTAATTTTGAATTTGAATTAATTTGAAAAAGATTTGAAATAAAAACAGACAAGCAGAAAACCTTTTGTACCCAGGCAGACCCAGCCGCACTCACTGACGGGTGGGGCCAGGCTGACTGGACGCCACACACGCGCACAGGGAAAAGGGGGACCGCGGGTTGAGACGTAGGAACCTCGAGAGCCTTTTTAGAAAACGTCCACCGACGCTGACAGTGGGGCTCCGAGGGACCGCGGGTGGAGGAAAAGAAAGTGCAGGGGGGTTATTGCAAAACGTGCGCCCGCGGTACTGTGCTTCTCCTCCGCCCGCTCGCGGACAGACGCGTGCGACGCGCGCGTGTAGAGCGGGGCGGGGAGTCGAACGCGGGCCTCGGGCTGGCGCGCAGAGGGCCGCTGCCGCTGCGCTGGGCTTGGGTAGATGCTAGGAGGGAGTCAGCGGCTTAGTTAGGGTTCAGGGCGTCGCGGGAGCTTGCGGTGTTAGCAAACAGCGATTGCACCGAGGGTGCTCGACGTCTGGTCCGGCGTCTACAGGAACCCACGACGACTGCGATGATGTCTAGGGGAAGGGGACGCTCACCGCGAGTGTGCCGGTGCAGATGGTTCGGGCAGGGGCGCGCTTGATCGGCGACGAGGCAGATGGCGGCCGGTGCTAGGGTTTCGCGGCGTCGTCGACGTGCAGGGTTACTGGGGCTTCTCCTCCTCGCTGCTGGGTACGGGGGCGACGCAGAGGTCCTCCGCGACCTTGCCGACACGCTCTCTCCCGCCTGCGCCTCCTGGAACGACGGGGGAGAAGGAGACCGACGGTGGCCGGCGTGGGTGCTGCTTAGAGGTGGGAAGGAAGGAGGGGCGAGGGCGTCGCCCTGGGCGGATCTGGGGGAGGCTAGAGGGGCGAGGGGGTGGATAAGAACGAGAGGGGCAGGTGAGGTTCCGTGGGGGAGGGGAAGATGGGAAAAGGTGGCCTCGGTGACACCTTTCTCCTCCCTCACGTGATCGGCAGGGCTCGGCAAGGCAGGGGGGGAGGGGAGAGGGAGGCTGCCAGGTGGGCCAGGGGGTAAGGAGCTCGTGGTGGGGCAGGGAAGGCAGAGGGAGAGCAAGAAAGGAGAGGGGGAGAAGAGAGGAGGTACTCGGGTGGGGCTAGGGTTGGAAGCAAGAGAGGTATCTAGGGGGCATGGTGGGGGCCAGCTAGGAGGGAGAGGGAGGCCGAGAGATAGGAGGGGGTGGTTAGGCTTAAGCATGCAAACAACACACACATGGGTGGGGATGGTTTAGAGAGGGAGGTAGGGTTTAGGGTTAGAAGAGAGGATGAGATGAGAGGGAGAAAGTAATTAGGACTAGCTTAGATGGGGTGATTAGGGTTTAGATGGGGTATGGAGTTTAGGGTAGGTTCTATAGCTAGCAAGAGAGATAGAGAGAGGAGGGGTTTAAGGGCTCGTGCATGACACATGATCACATGTGCATGCATGGAGTATGGTAATTAGGGTTTAGCTAGGGGGGAGAGGGAGAGAAAGAGGGTGTACTTAGGGTTTGGTTTAGATTAGGTGTAGATTAGGGTTTAGCTAGGATGGGGTAGATCATGGTGCTTACATGCATTAAACAAGACCAAGAAAGATCAAAAACAAGGTCCACAAGAACAAGCAAAAGGAAGAAAAGAAAACAAGGGTGATGGTTGCATGGCCCATGCAAAATATTTAATGCCTTGTTTACTCTTGTGAAAACAAAATAACTTCCATGGCATTTGTTTATTTGCATCCTCCCAAAGTTGGAGTAAGGGCAAGCAAAAGAACTGGAGAGAGATCCACCCAACCCACATGAGCTAGAGGTAAACTCAATTAAAATGCCAAGCTCATATTAGTTGGATGGTGGAATTATAAGGTGGTGAAGAAAAGGTGGTGGAGTCAATAAGAGATATGCCCCCAACTCAACTTGGGCATTTAACAATATATCAAGAACCAAATACAATATCAAGAGGCAAATACAAATATTAATGCTTATGAGATAAGAACCAAAGCTCAAGGGTTTTTGTATGATGCTCAAATGCAAGGTGGCATGATGACATGAGCATGATATGATGATGATGCAACAATTATATGTAGGAAGTGGCCCTTTTATTACTAGATCAAGTAGCATTACAGGTGTTAGACAACTGGGATGCTACAACTCTCCCCCACTAAACAGGAATCTCGCCCCGAGATTCTAGGAAGAAGAAGAAGACACAAAGAGGGTAGGATAGTTGGCACGGAGTTCATCTTCACGTTCCCAAGTGGCTTCATCAACAGAATGGTGTGACCACTGCACCTTGCAGAACTTGATGGACTTGTTGCGAGTCCTTCTTTCTGCGGTCTCAAGGATTTTGGTGGGGTGTTCTTGATAAGACAGGTCTTCTTGGAGATCGATTAGCTCATGATCCACGGTCCTGCCGGGATCTTTGAAGCACTTCTTGAGCTGAGAGATGTGGAAAACATCATGGACTTTGAGTTTTTCCGGAAGCTCAAGGGCATAAGCGACTTCTCCTCTTCTACCACGAATCTTGAAAGGACCGATGTATCTAGGAGCCAGCTTTCCTTTGATGCCAAAGCGGTGTGTGCCTCTCATGGGAGTGACACGAAGGTACACGAGATCACCAGGGGCATACACCATGTCCGTGTGCTTCCTGTCATAGTTGCTCTTCTGACGACTTTGAGCAATCTTCAGGTTCTCAAGAATGATATGCACCTTCTCCTCCGCTTGAGTTACAATATCAGGGCCAAACCATATTCTTTCTCCTGCACCTGACCAACCAATCGGAGTTCTGCACTTGCGACCATAGAGAGCCTCAAATGGTGCCATCTTCAGACTCTTCTGGAAGCTGTTGTTGTAAGAGAATTCAGCATAAGGAAGACATTCCTCCCACTTCATGCCAAAAGAGATGACGCAAGCACGAAGCATATCCTCCAGAATCTGATTGATCCTTTCAACTTGTCCTTGCGACTGAGGGTGGTAAGCTGTGCTGAAGTTCAACTTTGTTCCCAAAGCATTTTGGAAACTTTCCCAGAACTTGGAAGTGAAGATGCTTCCACGGTCTGAACTGATCTCAAGCGGAACCCCATACAGAGAGACAATTCTGTTGATATAGAGCTCAGCCAACTGAATTCCAGAAATTGTTTCCTTGACGGGGAAGAAATGAGCCACTTTAGAAAGCCTGTCGATGACAACAAAGATTGCATTGTTGCCCTTCTGCGACCTTGGAAAACCAGTGATGAAATCCATCTCTACTTTCTCCCATTTCCATTCCGGAGGTTTCAATGGCTGTAGAAGACCGAAAGGTTTCTGATGGACAGCTTTCACTCTGCGGCAGACATCACATTCCGAGACATACTTGGCACAATACCGTTTCAAACCAGGCCACCAATATTGTGTTTTCAAGTCCATGTACATCTTTGTGCTGCCAGGGTGGATAGATAGAACAGAATCGTGCGCCTCCTTGAGAACTTGCTCTCTCAAACCCGGGTAGTTTGGAACAAACATCCGGTGGTCGAAGAAAAGCGTGCCTTGATCATCGACGTGGAAGGACTCATACTTCGGAAGCTGAAGCTGGGAGGTGATCTTTCTGGTGTGCGGATCACCACGCTGACGAAAGCGAATCTTTTCTTCCAAGAGAGGAGTAGCCAGAAGGTTTAGGAGATGCTCTTGTTCCACAACTTCTAGGTTGAGCTGGCGGAATTCCTTGCACAAGAGAGGCTGCTGCTCTTCCATCATGAGGTTATTGACATAAGCTTTGCGGCTGAGAGCATCTGCCATGACATTAGCTTTGCCCGGTGTGTAGTTGATGGTCAAATCAAAATCATTGATTGCTTCAATCCATCTCCTCTGCCGAAGGTTGAGATCAGGCTGTGTGAAGATATACGTCAAACTTTTGTGGTCAGAAAAGATCTCACAACGGTTGCCAAGCAAGTAGTGCCTCCATAGCTTCAAAGCAAAGACAACTGCTGCGAGCTCGAGGTCATGTGTGGGATAGTTGATCTCATGCGTCTTCAACTGACGAGAGGCATAAGCAACCACCTGTTTCTCTTGCATAAGGACCGCACCCAATCCTTGCAAAGAGGCGTCGCAGAATATCTGGAAAGGCTTAGATGTATCCGGAGGAACCAAGACTGGCATGGAAGTGAGCTTCTCTTTGAGTGTCTCAAAGCTTGCTTGACATGCAGGAGTCCAAAGGTATTTCTTGCCTTTCTTGAGGAGATCGGTAAGAGCCTTTGCTATCTTTGAAAAGTTCTGAACAAAGCGACGGCAATAACTAGCCAAACCAAGGAAGCTCCGCACTTCTTTGACATTAACAGGAGGAAGCCATTCAACAATTGTCTTTACCATTTCCGGGTTGACTGCAATGCCCTTGGCAGAGATGACGTGACCAAGATAGGTTACTTGAGGCAGCCAAAACTCACACTTTGAGAACTTTGCATACAAGCGGTTCTCGCGAAGCTTGTTTAGGACACAACGAAGGTGTTCTTCATGCTCTTCCTTGGACTTAGAATAGACCAGGATGTCATCCAGATAGACCACAACGAACTTATCCAGGTACTCCATGAAGACCGAGTTCATAAGCCTCGAGAAGGTAGCAGGTGCGTTGGTGAGACCGAAAGACATGACTGTGTACTCATACAGGCCATAGCGGGTGGTGAAAGCTGTTTTAGGCACATCTTCCTTGCGAATCTTGATTTGGTGATACCCACTTCTCAAGTCAAGCTTAGAGAATACCACAGCTCCAGCTAGCTGGTCAAAGAGATCATTAATCCGCGGAAGGGGATATTTGTTCTTGATGGTTTTAGCATTGAGAGCCCGATAGTCAACACAAAGTCTATCAGTCCTGTCACGCTTCTTCACAAAGATTGTTGGGCTACCCCAAGAAGTACTGTGTTGAATGAAACCCAACTTCTCTTGTTCATCAAGCTGACGTTTGAGTTCAGCCAACTTAGCAGGACCCATTTTATAAGGCCGCTTGGAGATAGGAGCTGTTCCAGGTTCAAGCTCAATTACAAACTCAACCTCACGATCCGGAGGCATACCCGGCAACTCTTCAGGAAAAACATCCGGAAACTCACAGACCACTGGGACTCTCTAAATATCTTCCATAGCATCATCATTCAGAGCCGCCAAAGAGAAAAGCTGGACAGCAGGAGTCAGACTTGGAGAAAAGACTATATGACCTTCAGGAATCTTCAGAGAAACCGAGCGCTCAGCACAATCAATCACAGCTGCATTTGCCGTTAACCAATCCATGCCCAAGATGACATCAATGTCAGAATTGCCCAGAACAATTAAGGAAGCCGAGAACGAAGAGCCACCAATCTCAATTTGATTGCCATGGCTGATTTTAGCAGCTGCCATTGTTGCTCCAGGAGAAAGGACCATTAACCGCTTAAGGAGAGGATCCATAGCTAACTCATTCTCATTTGCAAACTTGTGAGAAACAAAAGAATGCGATGCACCAGAATCAAACAAAACTCGTGCAGGGACTGAGTTAACGGAAAGCATACCCATCACAACTCCAGGTGCATGCTCAGCTTGAGCGGCGTTGACACAATTGGCACGAGCAACAGTAGACCCGGGCTTGGTGTTGATGTTGAGAGCCCGAGGTGGTGGTGCACGAACCATAGGAGAGCTTGCCGCAGATCTTGGAGGGGGTGGAGGAAGAGCTTTGTTCTTCAACGGACAGTTCCAGTTCAGATGTCCAGGATCTCCACACGTGAAGCAAGCACCAGGTGGACGTGGAGCAACGTAGCCAGGGACTCCGCCAGGCGCTCCAGGGTAGTTGTGGGTGTAGCCCCTGGGAGCCGCAGTGATGGAGTTTAGTGGCCTTGACGCGTAGCTTGCAGGTCTTGGTGAAGCCGGGAGCGACAGTGGGGTGTTAGGAACCCAGACACGCCGCTTAGAAGGAGCTCCCATAGCTGAAGAGCTTGATGCATCACGGTTGTGTTTCTTGGACTCCTCAAACACTTGCCTGCTTGCTTCCTCTTGTAGAGCTGTGTGCTGTAGTTCCAGGAAAGATGCCGGCCTTGCATGTGTGATTGCATACTTGATCGATGCATTGAGTCCTTGCCTGAACCTCTTTTGTTTCTTCTTGTCATCAGATACCTCATCGCCACCATAACGAGAAAGATTCATGAAGTTCCTGATGTAGGTGTTGACATTATCATCTCCCTGCTTGAGGTTGAGAAACGCTTCCTTCATCCTTTCCATGACAATCTCTGACAGAAACTGCTCTTTGAAAGCTGCAGTGAACCTTTCCCAAGTAGGCTGAAAACCAGTGCAGCTTGCCTTCAAGTAATTCTCCCACCAGAGAGCTGCATCTCCCTTTAGAAGGTGAGTAGCACACTTTACCCACTCCTGCTCAGGAACATCAGCAGTCTCGAGTAACCTTGACATCTCACGTAACCAATCATCCGCATCCAGTGGTCGATCAGAAACATCAAATTGGCGTGGGTTGAACTTCAGGAAGCTTTTGATGTCACCCCTCTTGGGAGGTGGAGGGAGTGGAGCAAACTCATTTCTCCTGACACTTTCTTCCAATCGCTGCTGGTTCTGCTGCATTGCTGCCAAGGCATTGGCTATGTTTGACAACGCGGCCCCAAGTTCCGGTGGTATGTCCTCATTTGAACGGCGTGGTGGAGCCATCCTGAGATTGATATAAAACACAAGTCAGTACTATAATGGAGAATAATAATAATCCAAAATAGTACCAAGATGGAATTAACCAAGATTAAAGGATACAATTTACTAAGATGATATTAAAATATCAACAAAGTTCAAAGCACCTAAAAGATATTAAGCATATCGCACACGACTGAAAAGGAGTGTGGTACACAAATATATCAAAGAAAATTTTTCCACAAATTTCGGCATTAAAATACCAATAGATGCGCAAAATTACTTAACGAATCAAGATTAGTGACTCTACCGATTCAATATACAAAAGCGAATGATAAGAGTAGTGGTATGGTCGTGACTCCATCCCGCACTCAGATCATTACTCCGCACATGAACAAGTGGAACACATATCCTAACCCCTTCTTCTCACGTTGAACCTAAAGATTAGTAACTACAGAAACGAACACCCCAAACAAGATAACGTCGGATAACAAAGAGTAAGATAGATTGCGTCGGTTTGCAAAAGCCTGTCGGTATGGAATGTACCAACAGTTGATAACCAAAAGGCTGATTAGATAACAACTTGGATGCAACAGATAGACAAGGAATTACACACACACACACACACACACACAACCTATGGTACTACGGAACCCCAGAACACGTGAATCCTAGTTTGAACTTTTAAGAAGAGGATTGAAAACGTTACACTTCCTTACCAGAAAAGGGTGGGTGGGTGGGTAAGAAGAAAAGTGGAAGCAGTCCTACTCTCGCGTTTTGTTTTTCCCTAGTATACATAACTACCAAAAATATTTGCTAGACTGACAACGACCGTTTGGCTGAGACCCTGAAGGTCGGGATGGCTCTGATACCAATTGTAACTACCTCGGTGAATTACGCTCCTAGATACAAGCCTGGATGAACCGTAGTGGTTGAAATAGTACGGTGGGGCCCCAAAAGCCACTCACGGGTAGACCTTTCGGCCGTCCCAACCACTTCCAATTCATCGGGACCTGCACGGGCGGCGTAATCGGCAGGCGAAGGGATCAACTACATACACAAATGAGTATGTATGCAAGCCACCATACAAAAGTACATCAGCGCCACTCCATCTAGAAAGAAAGGAAATATAGCAACGCCATACGGCAAGATTCAAATGACCTAGATAGATATAATATTTTAGGATAATTCCTCATACATCACACATCAGAGTATCAAGCGGAAGCGGCAAAACAAGTCCGAGTACGGATAAGAAGCAAATCGGCATAAGATGCCACAGAAATAAGCACATCCCGCCCACATATCTCACGGATCCCCGTTCCCGGAATCTCTACACCGAACGATCGTTGCCCACATCATCAGCCTCTTCCACCCAGTATCCGTCCTGCGAGGGTACCTGTTCATCTGAACCAATAATTTATCGTGTGAGACCCTAAGGGTACTCAGCAAGTCTTAATGCCTCTAAAGGGGACACAACCTGGGGTGATGCAATTGCAGCAAAAGATAAACCCTAGCAGTTCTATAGATAAACGCTAACCATCCGCCTAACCAATGATAGACGGATGTCCGTGAATTAATGACCACAGTTATAACAGTAATTTCATCAGATCCATCCTCCTCCTCGCTTACCAACGAGGAAGCGGACGAACACCCCTCCCCCATCCGTTGGCAATTTTATTAACCATTCCATGAGTATTGCACTATTTACTAGTCATTTACTTAGTCATATTAAAGCGGTACTTTAGTTATGCTTGTCTATGATCGAGAAACTGTGCTCCAAGTCGTCCATAACCGCGGACACGGCTTCCAGAAAGTTTTACCCTGCAGGGGTGCACAAATAGCAACACACACTCGATCAACCTCGGAAAAACCAAATCAAAACCCAACGAGGCCTTCACGACAAAGCAATCACAGGATTCAGAAATATTTCAGGGGGCCACCCCATTGAGTAGACCCGCAACGAAGCTAGCTGACTCCGAGACGGACTCAAGGTTTGCGTCAATGGCTGTAAACGACTGGGAACCCAAAACTGGGATTGTCGATACCGCGAAAACACTCCGCTTACCTAAACAGTACAGTGTGCTCCTCGCACAATCATAAATAAAGCAGTAAAGCATGGCATAAGTACAGGATCGTAAATAAAACCTCAAACTAGTTTGTGGCCCCAAGAAATAAGAATGAATCAAGATCTGGCTCAGGGGGGTCCCATAAGCCTCCCGGATGTGGATAGCGCGAATATTCAAGGAACAGGTTTCAAGTACTCGGGGTCCTACGGGACACAAGTGAGCAGGAAAAACCAAATAGCAGATATTGCCCACCGGTGCCACTTTCATTAGTTATCCCATTACTACTCAGGTTAAGTTGTTTAGGTACCTCGTTATCCATCAGACTCTCACATACCCTACACATGCTGTTCTACGACTCGCATGGCTCAAACAACTCCTGTTGTAATGGCTCATGGGATGGAGGAACAAGCTTGGTGGGGTTTAAAAGTAAAAGCTATGCAATACTTGGGATTCAGTTTAATGCAATCGCGACTCAATGATGCAAGAATAAGGTAGAGGCAATAGGTACTGTATGTATGCAAGCATGTGGTAGTGCTTGCCTGGCAACTCAGTTGAAGCGAGAGACGGATCTGGGTAGTGCTCCTGGTTCTCTTGATATATCCCCTGCTCAGTGTCTAATCGAAGAAGAACCAAACAAACAAAGGCCAACATAAATAAAGTGCGCAAGCATATGAGTAAAATGCATCAAGCAAACAATCATGCCATGATGAATGATGCACAAGTTGCATGGCAATAATGTAGCATGGCATGGGTGAGGTGTGGAAGACAAGAAATAACATTTTAATGGGGTTTTGGATCACATTTTGTTGTCATAATAGTTGCTGTACACTATATATTTATATGATGCATGCTGCAATTCATATCATGGAATGCATAAACAGAAAGGTCTCGTCGAGCTGATCATTTTAGACATATCATTTGTTAAATTCGGAGTTATATTTCAAAAGTTATTAATTATTTAAGTTCCAGTGGCATTTGTTGTAATTTTACTCAACTTGGAATTTTAAATGTGCAAAAGGCAATTTGAATGACATATTTGAAATCCTCACATTTTTCTGATTCAAAAACATATATTATTTGTCAAATTTGGATTTATATTTTGAAAGTTATTTGAAAACAGATTTAATTTTGAATTTGAATTAATTTGAAAAAGATTTGAAATAAAAACAGACAAGCAGAAAACCTTTTGTACCCAGGCAGACCCAGCCGCACTCACTGACGGGTGGGGCCAGGCTGACTGGACGCCACACACGCGCACAGGGAAAAGGGGGACCGCGGGTTGAGACGTAGGAACCTCGGGAGCCTTTTTAGAAAACGTCCACCGACGCTGACAGTGGGGCTCCGAGGGACCGCGGGTGGAGGAAAAGAAAGTGCAGGGGGGGGGGTTATTGCAAAACGTGCACCCGCGGTACTGTGCTTCTCCTCCGCCCGCTCGCGGACAGACGCGTGCGACGCGCGCGTGCAGAGCGGGGCGGGGAGTCGAACGCGGGCCTCGGGCTGGCGCGCAGAGGGCGGCTGCCGCTGCGCTAGGCTTGGGTAGATGCTAGGAGGGAGGCAGCGGCTTAGTTAGGGTTCAGGGCGTCGCGGGAGCTTGCGGTTTTAGCAAACGGCGATTGCACCGAGGGTGCTCGACGTCTGGTCTGGCGTCTACAGGAACCCACGACGACTACGATGATGTCTAGGGGAAGGGGACGCTCACCGCGAGTGTGCCGGTGCAGATGGTTCGGGCAGGGGCGTGCTTGATCGGCGACGAGGCAGACGGCGGCCGGTGCTAGGGTTTCGCGGCGTCGTCGACGTGCAGGGTTACTGGGGCTTCTCCTCCTCGCTGCTGGGTACGGGGGCGACGCAGAGGTCCTCCGCGACCTTGCCGACACGCTCTCTCCCGCCTGCGCCTCCTGGAACAACGAGGGAGAAGGAGACCGACGGTGGCCGGCGTGGGTGCTGCTTAGAGGTGGGAAGGAAGGAGGGGCGAGGGCGTCGCCCTGGGCGGATCTGGGGGAGGCTAGAGGGGCGAGGGGGTGGATAAGAATGAGAGGGGCAGGTGAGGTTCCGTGGGGGAGGGGAAGATGGGAAAAGGTGGCCTCGGTGACACCTTTCTCCTCCCTCACGTGATCGGCAGGGCTCGGCAAGGCAGGGGGGGAGGGGAGAGGGAGGCTGCCAGGTGGGCCAGGGGGTAAGGAGCTCGTGGTGGGGCAGGGAAGGCAGAGGGAGAGCAAGAAAGGAGAGGGGGAGAAGAGAGGAGGTACTCGGGTGGGGCTAGGGTTGGAAGCAAGAGAGGTAGCTAGGGGGCATGGTGGGGGCCAGCTAGGAGGGAGAGGGAGGCCGAGAGATAGGAGGGGGTGGTTAGGCTTAAGCATGCAAACAACACACACATGGGTGGGGATGGTTTAGAGAGGGAGGTAGGGTTTAGGGTTAGAAGAGAGGATGAGATGAGAGGGAGAAAGTAATTAGGACTAGCTTAGATGGGGTGATTAGGGTTTAGATGGGGTATCGAGTTTAGGGTAGGTTCTATAGCTAGCAAGAGAGATAGAGAGAGGAGGGGTTTAAGGGCTCGTGCATGACACATGATCACATGTGCATGCATGGAGTATGGTAATTAGGGTTTAGCTAGGGGGAGAGGGAGAGAAAGAGGGTGTACTTAGGGTTTGGTTTAGATTAGGTGTAGATTAGGGTTTAGCTAGGATGGGGTAGATCATGGTGCTTACATGCATTAAACAAGACCAAGAAAGATAAAAAACAAGGTCCACAAGAACAAGCAAAAGGAAGAAAAGAAAACAAGGGTGATGGTTGCATGGCCCATGCAAAATATTTAATGCCTTGTTTACTCTTGTGAAAACAAAATAACTTCCATGGCATTTGTTTATTTGCATCCTCCCAAAGTTGGAGTAAGGGCAAGCAAAAGAAGTGGAGAGAGATCCACCCAACCCACATGAGCTAGAGGTAAACTCAATTAAAATGCCAAGCTCATATTAGTTGGATGGTGGAATTATAAGGTGGTGAAGAAAAGGTGGTGGAGTCAATAAGAGATATGCCCCCAACTCAACTTGGGCATTTAACAATATATCAAGAACCAAATACAATATCAAGAGGCAAATACAAATATTAATGCTTATGAGATAAGAACCAAAGCTCAAGGGTTTTTGTATGATGCTCAAATGCAAGGTGGCATGATGACATGAGCATGATATGATGATGCAACAATTATATGTAGGAAGTGGCCCTTTTATTACTAGATCAAGTAGCATTACAGGTGTTAGACAACTGGGATGCTACACTATGTACACTCAAATATTACACATTTATAAACAAAAATTAAGTAAAATATAAAACATTATATATAGTTTAAAACGGGCATTATAAATTCAAAAACGATTCAAACAATGTGAAACCTTCGCATGGTGTCATATTATGTGACATAGTTAAAAGGAAAAATATCAAACTTGGTATATTGATTATGTCTCAAAAAACCTTCACAAAATGACCTATCTCATCCGAGGTTTCTTGACTTTTGGGTCAAATGACCAATGTTATGGCTAGAATGAAGGCATAGTTTGTGATAATGTGTCCATATTATGCATAAGTATGCATCATGGGATGGCGAACAATGTTTCAGGAGGAAGTTTTCCTTTTTGTCGCACTAAAAAGCCGTTTTCCATTTTCCGAGTGCAAAAAACGGACGGTTTTGTGAAGCAACCACCAAATGGCTAATTCAAAATGCTACCGTCACATTTTTCAAAAATACTAGACCACCTTACATGGATAATTTCATAACAGGGGTATCTCAAACATTTCCGTCTATCCCTGGTGAAAAAGACAAATTCCTGCCGAATCGGTAGGAAGTGGGTCAGATATAAACTACAGGTACATGATCGGATGCTCATGATTTTTTTACAAAAATAATTTTTAGGTTCAAAATATGTTGTTTCATCATAGATCCAATTCAAGTTTAGCGAGTCTCAGCCCCGAGGTAAGAATTTTCATGCCCACCCTTCGACAAAGTATAACGATGGTTTAAAATGGGCATTATAAATTCAAAAACGATCCAAACAACATGAAACCTTCGCGTGGTATCATATTATGTGACATAGTTAGAAGGAAAAATATCAAACTTGGTATATTGATTATGTCTCAAAAAAACCTTCACAAAATGACCTATCTCGTTCGAGGTTTCTTGACTTTTGGGTCAAATGACTAATGTTATGGCTAGAATGAAGGCATAGTTTGTGATAATGTGTCCATATTATGCATAAGTGTGCATCATGGGATGGCGAACAATGTTTCAGGAGGAAGTTTTCCTTTTCGTCGCACCAAAAAGCCGTTTTCCATTTTCCGAGTGCAAAAAACGAACGGTTTTGTGAAGCAACCACCAAATGGCTAATTCAAAATGCTACCATCACATTTTTCAAAAATACTAGACCACCTTACATGGATAATTTCATAACAGGGGGATCTCAAACATTTCCGTCTATCCATGGTGAAAAAGACAAATTCCTGCCGAATCAGTAGGAAGTGGGTCAGATATGAACTACAGGTACATGATCGGATGCTCATGATTTTTTACAAAAATCATTTTTAGGTTTAAAATATGTTGTTTCATCATAGATCCATTTCAAGTTTAGCGAGTCTCAGCCCCGAGCTAAGAATTTTCATGCCCACCCTTCGACAAAGTATAACGATGGTTTAAAACGGGCATTATAAATTCAAAAACGATCCAAACAACATGAAACCTTCGCGTGGTGTCATATTATGTGACATAGTTAGAAGGAAAAATATCAAACTTGGTATATTGATTATGTCTCAAAAAAACCTTCACAAAATGACCTATCTCGTTCGAGGTTTCTTGACTTTTGGGTCAAATGACTAATGTTATGGCTAGAATGAAGGCATAGTTTGTGATAATGTGTCCATATTATGCATAAGTGTGCATCATGGGATGGCGAACAATGTTTCAGGAGGAAGTTTTCCTTTTCGTCACACCAAAAAGCCGTTTTCCATTTTCCGAGTGCAAAAAACGGACGGTTTTGTGAAGCAACCACCAAATGGCTAATTCAAAATGCTACCGTCACATTTTTCAAAAATACTAGACCACCTTACATGGATAATTTCATAACAGGGGGATCTCAAACATTTCCGTCTATCCCTGGTGAAAAAGACAAATTCCTGCCGAATCAGTAGGAAGTGGGTCAGATATGAACTACAGGTACATGATCGGATGCTCATGATTTTTTACAAAAATCATTTTTAGGTTCAAAATATGTTGTTTCATCATAGATCCATTTCAAGTTTAGCGAGTCTCAGCCCCGAGCTAAGAATTTTCATGCCCACCCTTCGACAAAGTATAACGATGGTTTAAAACGGGCATTATAAATTCAAAAACGATCCAAACAACATGAAACCTTCGCGTGGTGTCATATTATGTGACATAGTTAGAAGGAAAAATATCAAACTTGGTATATTGATTATGTCTCAAAAAAACCTTAACAAAATGACCTATCTCGTTCGAGGTTTCTTGACTTTTGGGTCAAATGACTAATGTTATGGCTAGAATGAAGGCATAGTTTGTGATAATGTGTCCATATTATGCATAAGTGTGCATCATGGGATGGCGAACAATGTTTCAGGAGGAAGTTTTCCTTTTTGTCGCACCAAAAAGCCATTTTCCGAGTGCAAAAAACGGACGGTTTTGTGAAGCAACCACCAAATGGCTAATTCAAAATGCTACCGTCACATTTTTCAAAAATACTAGACCACCTTACATGGATAATTTCATAACAGGGGGATCTCAAACATTTCCGTCTATCCCTGGTGAAAAAGACAAATTCCTGCCGAATCAGTAGGAAGTGGGTCAGATATGAACTACAGGTACATGATCGGATGCTCATGATTTTTTACAAAAATCATTTTTAGGTTCAAAATATGTTGTTTCATCATAGATCCATTTCAAGTTTAGCGAGTCTCAGCCCCGAGCTAAGAATCTTTATGCGTGCCTTTTTAAACGAGCAAATGAAATTATGATAAGAATCATGGCATAGTTTGTGATAAGTTGATATTGATATCATATTTGGATTCCTCTCATTTTTCTAATCAATTTAGACATATTATTTGCCGAATTCCGATTTACATATTTAAAGATATTTATTATTCCATATTAAATAAAAAATACAAAAAAAATAAAATCATTATATTTTTATTTGAATTCAATAATACTTTTACTTATTCATTGTTGTTTACTTAAATAATTGCTTGTAATTTCAAAAAATACAACCATATGACATGATGATATAAGAGTTAATAGGAATGATATCATAGTATTGACAACAATGAGTAAATTGCTTTGCGGGAAGAGATTCTGAAGGAACGAGGAAGTTAAGCGTGCTAGAGCTGGAGTAGTGCTAGGATGGGTGACCGAACGGGAACTTTGACTAAGACTACAATTTAATCAATTATTAACTATAAATAGTGTTAAAATGATTAAAGCGGGAGATTAAGGAGTCAAATAATTCAAAGATTTAAAAAAAATTAGGCTATGCCGACGGCCTGGCCGTCGGCGTAGCTCCATTCCTGCGTCGACGGCTTGGCCGTCGGCGTAGCTCCAGGCTGAACCGTTAGCCAAGACGGCCGTTGACTGACATGCGGGGCCCGCTGGAAGGCGTTGTGCCGAGGAGGAGGGGCTGTGCCGATGGCAACAGCCTATGCCGACGGCAGCCGGCCGTCGGCGTAGCAATTATTTCCTGTAGTGATTTATTATATGTAAATAAATTTCTGAAATCCTAGAGGCCCATTTGGCCCATTCATGCAAGGCAAGAGCTGGGACAAATGTTTAGTCCCACATTGCTAGTTGAGTGGAAGTTGGACCAGCTTATAAGGTGAGCTCTCCTACCACTTGGTAAAAGGATGAGAAGGAGAGAGTTCCACACGCGCGCTCCTCCTCCTCGCTCGCCTCGCCTCGCCTCGTCACGGCGCGGGCCGAGCCGAGCTTTATTTTTCCACGCATGAATGGTATATGAACAGTCGTATAGAAGTTGAAATGTTTTGCTCGATTGGAATTTTAATACAAACTGAGTGGAGGAATTTAGGGTTGGTGCAAAAAAAATCGAAGTTTTAAATCCAACAAAACCATTTATATGCCCACTTTAATATTCTTATGAGGCATGGTTTTGCTCTTATTTTCAAAGGACCAAGGGTTGTTTGTGTAAATAGTAGTGTTTGACACACATTTGAGTGCAAGGATCACACTAGAAAAATATAGAGAAAATTTGAAATAAAACTTATTTGAATTAGGGTTTGAAAGTCATTTCTGAAAAATCAAACAGAAAAAGAAAAGGCAAATAGAAAAAAATAAAACCGGTGCTGCCCTTTGAGCCCAGCTCCATATCAGGCCCAAAAGCCCACCCGGGCCATTTCCCCTCCCCCCTCTCTCACGCGCACTAGCCCTACCCCGATGTCACTGCCACTGGGCCCTGCGCCAGCTCAACACCTTCTCCCCCACACCTCGTGCGCAGACGTTGTCGCCGCCTGTTTCTCCCCCATTCACCACCGCGTTGATTTCGGGCTTGATTGCCATTGAATCGCAGCGTGATTCCCTCACCCTGCCGGCTACTTAAACCTCTCCGCACCACGGTCATTTCCCCCCAACTCCCCTCACTAGAACGCCACAAGGTTGTGCGCATTTGAGCTCGAAACTCCACTGTCCGACGAACTTCGGTGAGGTATTCCGGTGAGCACCGTCTACCCCGCCCCCTCTCGTTCATGCTGTCGTGCTTGCCTTGTCCTTGCGCTTCTTCTCATTACTTTTGTTCATCCGCTCGTGACCCAGAACGTCGGCTTCGTCGAGCACCGTGAGCACCCGACGCCGTCCCCATCTTCGACGAGAAATCCCGGTAAGATGCGAACGCCCCTTGGCCTCTGAATCAAACCATCTTGTTCACCTGAACCTTGTGCATGTCCTGATACACTTGGTTTGTGCTAGGGTGATCCAGAACATCACCGTCGTCTTTGCCAACTCGTGCCCGATGCTAGTGAGGGTTCCGACGAGCTTTTTCGGTCATAGCAGCTCGCCCCCGTCCAAGCCGAAGCCACCTTGATCCTCCTCACACCCGTGCGACACTGGTAAGCTACTGCACAACCCCTATCCCCCTCTGGAATCGCCGGAGCTTCGCCGGCAGAAGCGCCGCCGCCGCCAGTGGCCATTTGCGCCGCCTAGCTATGGTCGCATGCTTTGGCACCGTTAGATCTAGATTGTAGGGCATAGATTAGATCAATTACGCGAACCGATATCAACAGATATGATTGTGCATTGTCACTTAGATCCAACGGCTCGTGTTGGTCAATCCACACAAAACGGTACGGGCCAATCAGACATGGCCACATGTCTGTGAATTTGTTTTAAAATTTGTTTTTATATCTATTAGAGAATTAAACCTGTAAAATTCATATCTTGAGATCTGTTTATCCAAAAAAATGCAAATAATATATCAATGGATTCAGAAAATTAAATCCTACAATACTGTGGGCTTGAATTTGTATTTTGCTTCTGGAAAATTAGATTTATTTGCAGAATCAAATATAGGCTTATTTTGACTATATAAATTATTTAGAAAATGATTTTAAAGCAATTTTGAGTTTGTTTAGACTTTAAATAGATGGTTTTGTGTTCAGTACTGTTTGGTTGGATTAGTTTAGTGTAGAAATTCATTCCATTGCATTTGCATGCATTCATGTATATTTTTGCTTGAATATTTGAATGTGATTTGGTGCTATCATTTTATGTGTAGATTTTGGTGCTAGTGGTGATTGTGAGTGCGAGCATTGTTGCTACTTCCCCAACTACCAAGGCAAGTGATGCTTCATGTATTTTGTCCTATTATTTTGACTATGCGCTAGTGATATTTTGAACAGGGCTTGCATGGAATTTTTTCTAAGTATATATATATGCTATGCCTTGGGAAATCCTAGTAGTTGTAGTCTTAGTAGAATTTTCTCTAAGTTAAGATACTTGTTATGTTATCATGATTAGCCTAGCTAGTAGCAAACAAGGGTGGATTATAGTCATGCTATGAAAATTTTGATAAGTCTTTTGACTTGTGTTTTTTGCTTAATAAAACAACTAAGTGAATGAATCACCTGGGTGGAATGGTATGATGGTTTGTGTTGAGTGGTTACACAAGGCCCATGTCTATGGTTTAACTTGTGTATCACACTTGTGGAAAGCCACCTAGGAACAAAGGGATTTGAGATGCTTAGTGTTTAGAAGCTTCTTGTGCAACCACATGGCATATGGGCTCTGCCTTGATCATATAGGTTGCAATAACTTAACCAGATGGACAGTTGGTGGTATGGTGATAGGATGGAACGCGTCCATGGTGGTCTAAGGAAAGTCTTCTGAAAGATCTCGTCTCGATGCATGTCGAGTCTTGTGGGGAAAGTGCACCATCTCTCGAGAGGGTAAAACCTAAGTACTTAGTCGTGTCCTCGGCAACGGACAATTTGAGCATCAAGACATTGAAGCTATCAAGGATCTCCTCATTCCAATTTCTAAGTTAAAAACTTGTGGTTGAACAAGGGTTAAAGGTTCACCAATGTCTATGGTGGTTCCTTGGGAGTTTTTGTCAAACAAAAACTTAGTATTTTCAACTGATAATAAAAATCTATTTTGAGCAAAGCAAGCCTAAGCTACACTTAGCCAAATTCATATAGATGTTAGTTACTATTATTCTACTAAGGTATCACTTGCCAATACAATTCCTAATGTATTGACCCACTGTGGCTGTAACTTATGATGTTGCAGGTTACTCTGATGGAGATTAGGGTTGTGAGTCTACACTCAACATGCTTGCCTGTGGCACATGAAGATGAAGACTTATAGATATTTACTTTATGTTATGAACTCTTGTACTAGCCTTTGGCCATTGAGTTGTAAAAGACTATGTTTATCTCTGGAATTACGATGTAATAAAGACCTTTGTATGTGTGTATTTCATCTTAAATTGTGGATGCTAGCATTTGATCCAGGGACTAGCATTGCAATCACAAGGCCCTTTACCTTATAAAGGTGGGGTCTTACAAATGGTATCAGAGCACTGTGTTGCCTGTAGGATTATGACCCTAAGTTGGATTAGACTAAGAAAACCACTAAGGAAAAATGCAACTCTTTGCAAATTCCACACTTGTCTTTTTCTTCTCGTAAATCTTTTCTAATCTTCTTCTCATCTCAATTTGTAGATGGCCACCATCAACGAAGCCGTCAAGAAGGGACCACTCGTGACCATGACTTTAGAATGTGAGACGGAGTTTCCCAAAGCACTCAAAACCCTTATGGTTATCTTGGGGATACATGGTGTACTAGGGATTTCCAGTTATGGATGAAGGAGAAGAATATTGGTGGGTGAAACTTCACTTGTACAAAAACAAGGGAGACAACCACAAAGAGTCAGGATTCTACATGGACACCAACTCAGAAATGTATACGACTTTCTTTGACTCTGCAAGAAATGCAGCTTGGAATGCTATCAAGGAGCTTGGTGAAAGACTCAAGTATAGAATTCTCAACACCCAAAATGACCTTAAGTAGGAGAAAAGGTATACCCAAGACTTAGAGACCGCCATAAAACGTCTAAGGGAAGATATCATAGACATAGCATATGAGTGAGAATTATAAAGTACTCCGCTAGTTGGACCACCACACTTGTCGTTTTCTCGCAAAAAAAAATCGTGTAAGTTATGTTTGAACCTTAGTGCTTGTGGTAGAATTTGGTATGCCATGACTTGTATGTTTTATGGATGATTGTATGCTTTTTTCTTTAATTTTACTACCTTGTTGTTTTTCCCTTACTTGTGTTGTTTTAATTTCTCTCTATCTTATGCATTAGATGCCTAGCTTTGTGATAAGCACTGCCGAGGAGTTCAATGGAACTCGTTTTGGTTCACGTATCGTGCAGTTCACTAGTGTGCTCAACCTCCCACTTCCTAGTATTAAGGCACTCCAGCTTACCAAGTTCGAGAGGAAGGATCTTTGGTGCTTTAGAGTCACACAGCCAGGACACCAGACGGAGCCACTCACGGAGGAGATTACTTTCAAGCTGATGCACGATGACAAGGAGAAGGGACTAGAGGTAGTCATGCAGAAGCTACTCGGACGCCTCTGCGGACGCTACGCCACCGAGCTCAGGGGCCTCTACTTCCACCCATTCGGGAGACGTGACGAGGAGGGAGAGGCATTGGTGTATGAGGGAGCTTCTAGAAAGACGATAGATCTAGTTCTTCTATACCTCCAGGACCTAGAGGGTCTTATTAGACACCTCGACACAGATAGGACCAACGTCATGCTTAGCAATGATGAGCTCCAGGTTCAGTTGAGGGAGAAGGACAAGCTCTTCGCGGAGCAAGACGAGATCGTCAAGGAGATGGAGGCCAGATTTGAGAGCCAGGACAAGAAGTTCAAGAATCAGGAGAAGAGAGTTCAGGACAGAAACAAGAAGATCAAGGACATGAAGGCCGAGATAGAGTCCAAGGACTTCGAGCTAGAGACTCAGCAGCGAGTGATAGAGAGGCTGCGCTCACAGAATAGAGCCCTTCGTGCAAAGGTCGAGGCCTTGACCACTAGTGTCGAGGAGTACAAGACGGCCATGGAGACAGCCGGACTTACTCTTGTGGATGTGGAGGTCGACATGGAGGAGTAGTTGATTACTCAACTATCTATTATCATCCTTTGTTTTATCGAGTCGCAATGATCATCCAACATGTGGATGGCTTGCTATTGTGTTTACTTTTCCCAAAACTTGTTGTTTACGTTGTTCAAAATCTATGTTTTATCTTGTGATTGTTTATTGTGTTTGTTGCTATATGATGTATTGTGCATTGCATCTATGGGCTATATCTCATTACTTATCCTCATTGAAACCACAGATGCCTCCCCGTCGTGCCAATCCCAACCAAAACAACAACCATAATGTCAATCCCGAGATGCAGCAGTTGATGATAGCTCAAACCCAACTGATGCAGATGATGACCCAGTTCATGACAAATCAAAATCACAATAACAACAACAACAACAACAACAACAACAACAACAACAATAACAACAACAACAACAACAACAACAACAACAACAATAGCAACAGCAACAGCAACAGCAACAGCAACAGCAACAACAACACCACCAACAACAACAACAACAATAACAACAACAACAACAACAACAACAACACACCAGCATTTGACATGCTTACAAGGTTCTTGAGGTTGAGTCCAGCCAAGTTCTCGGGAACCACTGATCCAATGGTAGCCAATGACTGTCTACGCTCTGTGAATAAGGACTTGGTCACTATTGGCTGCACCGATGAGGAAAAAGTCAGGTTCGCAGCACATCTGCTAGAAGGACCAGCAGCAACATGGTGGGACAACTTTCAGATCACCACTCCCCTTGAGGATGTGACTTGGGCTATTTTTGAGGATGGATTCCGTACAGCTCACATCTCATCAGGAGTGATGAACTTGAAAAATAAAAGAGTTCCACAATCTGACATAGCGTCACAGCAGTGTGGCTGAATACATTGAGGAGTTCAACAATCTGGCGCGCTATGCATCGGATGAGGTTGATACTGATGCCAAGAGGAAGGAGAAATTCCTTGAGGGACTTAATGATGAGATGAACCTGCAGCTATATGTTGCCTATGTCCCAACATATCAATCACTTTGTAACAAGGCCACCATCTTGGAAAGCAAGCTGAAGCAGGTTGAGAGCACGAAGAGAAAGCATAACTTTGATAAGCACAGCTCGGGATCGTCTCACAAGTGTTCCCATGGTGATGATAGTGGAGGTTATGGATCCCACAAGCATGGGAAGTATAACAGCCACCACAACAGTAACCGTCACCATGACAATAAGCACCACCGCAACCATGACAATGATAAGTATAAGAACCACAAGAGTGGACACATGAGCCACCACAGTGAGAATGGCAATGG
Source organism: Avena sativa (assembly GCA_916181665.1). Taxonomy (NCBI): domain Eukaryota; kingdom Viridiplantae; phylum Streptophyta; class Magnoliopsida; order Poales; family Poaceae; genus Avena; species Avena sativa. The sequence goes on along the minus strand of OV702283.1, from coordinate 355,819,234 downwards.
AAGTCAGCCTGCAAAAAGAGACATCAGTCAGGTTGAGTGCTTCAAATGCAAGAAGATTGGGCACTATGCAAATGAATGCCCAGAAAAGAAAGTTGAAGGATCCAAGAAGCCCAACCCTTTCCAGAAGGGACAAGTGAACCACATCAATGTGGAAGAAATATATGAAGAGTCTGATGTTGTGGTTGGTAAGTTCAAGCTTAATTCTTTTCCAGCACTTGTTCTGTTTGATACCAGCGCATCGCATTCATTCATATCAAGAGCATTTGTTGATAAAAATGGACTTCCAACCGAAACTATTGGGTGTCCTATCAAAGTAAGCTCTCCCGGTGGAGAGATGATGGTGAACTTTGGATGTCATGATCTAGTGATAGAATTTGGAAAGTATAAGTTTCCAGTTAGTTTGATAATCCTAGATTCCCAAGGATTGGATGTTATTCTAGGCATGGATTGGATGACTAAGTATGAAGGAGTACTAGATTGTTCCAATCGTACTGTCACACTCACAACCCCGGATAAGAAACGGATTAGGTTCAAGTCTAATTTTGAATCTAAAGGGAGTAAGTGAAATTCTCTTAAGGGGGTTAGCATAGACAGTGTGCCAATTGTGAGGGGGTATCCGGATGTGTTTCCAGAAGAATTACCAGGAATGCCACCAGATAGGGATGTGGAGTTTCTGATTGACTTGCTTCCAGGATCAGGACCAACAGCAAAGAGACCCTACAAGATGTCAGTTGATGAGTTGAAAGAACTCAAGAAACAACTTGGAGAACAGTTGCAGAAAGGATTTATTCAACCAAGTTCTTCGTCTTGGGGTGCACCAGTTTTGTTTTTGGAGAAGAAGGATAGAAGTCAAAGGTTGTGCATAGACTATCGTTCACTCAATGAGGTGACTATCAAGAACAAGTACCCTTTGCCTAGAATCAACGATCTATTTGATCAGCTAGAAGGAGCCCATGTGTTCTCAAAGATTGATCTCCGATCAGGCTATTTTCAGTTAAAGATTAGAGAGCAAGACATACCTAAGACAACTTTCACCACTAGGTATGGATTGTATGAGTACACCGTGATGCCATTTGGATTGACAAATGCACCAGCATATTTCATGAACATGATGAACAAGGTATTCATGGAGTTTCTTGACAAGTTTGTTATCGTATTCATCGATGACATTTTGATTTATTCCAAGAGCAAAGAGGAACATGAAGAGCATTTGCGTTTGATACTTGAGAAACTCAGGGAGCACAAGTTGTATGCAAAGTTCAGCAAGTGTGAATTCTGGTTGAATGAAGTTGGATTTCTTGGACATATTGTGTCGGGAGATGGTATAGTTGTCGATCTCGCAAAGGTGTCAGCTGTAACTGAGTGGAAGTCTCCCAAGTCAGTTAAAGAAGTTCGTAGTTTCCTTGGTTTGGCAGGATACTATAGAAGATTCATTGAGAATTTCTCAAAGGTAGCTAAGCCAATGACGGAGTTACTCAAGAAAGAAAATAAGTTTGACTGGACTGAAGAATGTGAAATCAGTTTCCAAGAATTGAAGAAGAAACTAGTGTCAGCACCAGTCTTATGTCTGCCAGATTTGGAGAAGGATTTCCAAGTATATTGTGATGCATCTCACCAAGGATTGGGTGGAGTTTTGATGCAAGAAGGGAAAGTTATGACTTATGCCTCGAGACAACTCAAAATTCATGAAGTGAATTATCCTACTCATGATTTGGAGTTAGCCTCTGTTGTCCATGCACTCAAAACATGGAGACATTATCTTTTGGGAAAGCGTTGTGAAGTGTTCACGAATCACAAAAGTTTGAAGTATATCTTCACTCAGAAGGAAATCAATATGAGGCAAAGAAGGTGGCTAGAGCTCATCAAGGACTATGACTTGAGCTTGCAATACCATCTCGGTAAAGCAAATGTTGTAGCGGATGCTTTAAGCCATAAGGTTTATGTGAATGGCCTTACTAAGGGAGAACTGCCAGATGATCTGTGTGCCCAATTCAAACATCTCAGATTGGAGATAGTGCCTGAAGGACATCTCATGTCATTGAATGTTCAACCCACGTTGTTGGACAAGATCAAGGAAGCCCAAAATATTGACAAGGAAATTGAAGAGATCAAAGGTAAAATTAATAAGGGGAATGCTAAAGGATTCCATGAAGACGAACATGGTACTTTATGGTATGGAAAACGTATCTGCATTCCGCAAGATCCGAAGCTTTGGAAACTGATTCTGCAAGAAGCACACAGCTCACCATATTCCATTCATCCAGGTAGCACCAAGATGTACATGGATGTGAAGGAAAGATTTTGGTGGAACAATCTCAAGAAAGATATCGCGGAACATATTGCTTTGTGTGATGTGTGTAGTCGAGTGAAAGCAGAACATCAGAAACCGGCAGGGTTATTACAACCACAACCTATTCCTGATTGGAAGTGGGATAAGATTGGTATGGATTTTATCACCAGACTGCCATGGACTAGATCTGGATATGATTCCATTTGGGTTGGTGTATATCTCCTAACTAAGGTGGATCATTTCATACCCTTGAAGACTACATATACAAGTGATAAGTTAGCTAAGATATTTATGAACAAGATTGTATGTCTGCATGGAGTACCCAAGAGTATTGTGTCTGATAGAGGAACTCAGTTCACTTTGCATTTTTGGCGACAACTGCATGAATCATTGAGAACAGGACTAGAGTTCAGCACAGCTTTTCACCCCCAAACTGATGGAAAGACAGAAAGGACCAATCAGATTCTGGAGGATATGTTGAGGGCATGTGCCCTAGACTATGGTGCTAGTTGGGATGAAAGTCTGCCTTACGCAGAATTCTCTTACAATAACAGCTATCAAGCCAGCATTGAGATGGCACCGTTTGAATTTCTTTATGGAAGAAAGTGTACTATGCCATTGCTATGGAGTGGTGTTGGAGAAAGAAATTAGTTCGGACCAGAATTGATTAAGGAAGCTAAAGATAAAGTTAAATTTGTAAAGGACAGATTGAAGATAGCACAGTCTCGACAGAAGAGCTACGCAGATCCAAAGCATAGAGAAGTCACCTATGAGGTAGGTGATAGATCTTATCTTAGAGTCTCACCACTTCTTGGTGTGAAGAGATTTGGAGTCAAAGTAAAATTGGCACCAAGGTATGTTGGACCATTCAAGATTTTGAGTCGCAAAGGAGAAGTGGCTTATGAGATTGAATTGCCTGAATCACTATCAGCAGTTCACAATGTATTTCATGTGAGTCAGTTGAAGAAATGCCATCTGGAGATGGAAGAAACTTCTTTGAAGGATACTATACCTTTGTAAGAGGTTCAGTTGGAAAGTGATCTCACCAATGTGGACAAACCTATCAAGATTCTTGAGACTGCAGAAAGAGTTACTCGGACTAAGACTATCAAATTCTGCAAAGTTCAGTGGAACCACCATTCTGAAGAAGAAGCAACTTAGGAAAGAGAAGATGACCTTCGGAAAGATCACCCTCACCTATTTGCTAGCCAATCCGAATCTCGAGGGCGAGATTCATCTTAAGGGGGTTAGATTTGTAACATCCAAAAAATCATGAATTGTAAAAGCATGCATTGCATTCATATTGTAATAGCATTTAGGGTTGGTGCAAAAAAATTCAAATTTTGAAACCAAACAAAACCATTTATATGCCCACTTTAATATTCTTATGAGGCATGGTTTTGCTCTTATTTTCAAAGTACCAAGTGTTGTTTGTGTAAACAGTAGTGTTTGACACATATTTGAGTGCAAGGATAACACTACAAAAATCTAGAGAAAATTTGAAATCAACCTTATTTGAATTAGGGTTTGAAAGTCATTTCTGAAAAATCAAACAAAAAAAGAAAAGGCAAAAAGAAAAAAAGAAAACTGGCGCTGCCCTTTGAGCCTAGCTCCAGATCAGGCCCAAAATCCCACCCAGGCCATTTCCCCTCCCCATCTCTCTCACGCACACTAGCCCTACCCCGCTGTCACTGCCACTGGGCCCTGCGCCAGCTCAGCACCTTCTCCCCCACACCTCGCGCGTAGACGCCGTCGCCGCCCATTTCTCCCCCATTCACCGTTGTGTTGATTTCGGGCTTGATTGCCATTGAATCGCAGCGTGATTCCCTCGCCCCTGCTGGCTACTTAAACCTCTCCGCACCATGGTCATTTCCCCTAACTCCCCTCACCAGAACGCCACCAGGTTGCACGCATTTGAGCTCGAAACTCCGTTGTCCGATGAACTCCGGTGAGGTATTCTGATGAGCACCGTCTACCCTGCCCCCTCTCGTTCATTCTGTTGTACTTGCCTTGTCCTTGCGCTTCTTCTCATGCCTTTTGTTCATCCGCTCGTGACCCAGAACATCGGCTTCGTCGAGCACCGTGAGCACCCGACACCGTCCCCATCTCCGACGAGAAATCCCGGTAAGATGCGCCACCCCTTGGCCTCTGAATCAAACCATCTTGTTCGCCTGAACCTTGCACATGTCCTGATCCAGAGCGTCGCAGTCGTCTTTGCCAACTTGTGGCCGACGCCAGTGAGGGTTCCGACGAGCTTTTCCGGCCGCAGCAGCTCGCCCCCGTCCGAGCCGAATCCACCTTGACCCTCCTCGCACCCGTGCGATGCTGGTAAGCTACTGCACATCCCCTAGCCCCCTCTGGAATCGCCGGAGCATCACCGGCAAAAGTGTCGCCGCCGCCAGTGGCCATTTGCGCCGCCCAGCTATGGTCGCATGCTTTGGCACCGTTAGATCTAGATCGTAGGGCGTAGATTAGATCACTTTTGCGAACCGGTATCAACAGATCTGACCGTGCGTTGTCACTTAGATCCAAGGGCTCGTGTTGGTCAATCCGCACGAAGCGGTACGGGCCAATCAGACACGGCCACGTGTTTTTGAATTTCTTTTAAAATCTGTTTTTATATCTAATAGAGATTAGACATGTAAAATTCATATCTTGATATATGTTTATCCAAAAAATGCAAATAATATATCAATGGATTCATAAAATTAAATCCTACACTAATATGGGCTTGAATTTGTATTTTGCTTCTGGAAAATTATATTTATTTGAAGAATCAAATATAGGCTTATTTTGATAATATAAATTATTTAGAAAATGATTTTAAAGCAATTTGAGTTTGTTTAGACTTTAAATAGATGGTTTTATGTTCAGTACTGTTTGGTTGGAATAGTTTAGTGTATAAATTCATTCCATTGGATTTGCATGCATTCATGTATATTTTTTCTTGAATATTTGGATGTGATTTGGTGCTATCATTTTCTGTGTAGATTTTGGTGCTAGTGGTGATTGTGAGTGTGAGGATTGTTGCTACTCCCCCAACTACCAAGGCAAGTGGTGCTTCATGTATTTTGTCCTATTATTTTGACTATGCACTAGTGATATTTTGAATAGGGCTTGCATGGAATTTTTGCTAAGTATATATATATATATATATATATGTTATGCCTTGGAAAATCCTAGTAGTTGTAGTCTTAGTAGAATTTTCTATAAGTTAAGATACTTGTTATGTTATCATGATTAGCCTAGCTAGTAGTAAACAAGGGTGGATTATAGTCATGCTATGAAAATTTTGCTAAGTCTTTTGACTTGTGTTTCTGCTTAATAAAACAACTAAGTGAATGAATCACCTGGGTGGAATGGTATGGTTTGTGTTGAGTGGTTACACAAGGCCCATGTCTATGGTTTATCTTGTGTATCACACTTGTGGAAAGCCACCCAGGAATAAAGGGATTTTAGATACTTATTGTTTAGAAGCTTCTAGTGCAACCACATGGCATATGGGCTCTGCCTTGATCATATAGGTTGCAATAACTTAGCCAAATGGACAGTTGGTGGTAGGGTGATAGGATGGAACGCATCCATGGTGGTCTAAGGGAAGCCTTTTGAAAGATCTTGTCTCGATGCATGTCGAGTCTTGTGGGGAAAGTGCACAACCTCTATAGAGAGTAAAACCTAAGTACTTAGCCTGTCCCCGGCAACGGACAATTTGAGCATCAAGACATTGAAGCTATCAAGGATCTCCTCATTCCAATTTCTAAGTTAAAAACTTGTGGTTGAACAAGGGTTAAAGGTTCACCAATGTCTATTGGTGGTTCCTTGGGAGTTTTTGTCAAACAAGAACTTAGTATTTTCAACTCATAAGAAAAATCTATTTTGAGCAAAGCAATCCTAAGCTACACTTAGAAAAATTCATATAGATGTTAGTTACTATTATTCTACTAAGGTATCACTTGCCAATACAATTCCAAATGTATTGACCCACTGTGGTTGTAACTTATGATGTTGCAGGTTACTCTGATGGAGATTAGGGTTGTGAGTCTACACTCAACATGCTTGCCTGTGGCACATGAAGATAAAGACTTATAGATATTTACTTTATTGTTATGAACTCTTGTACTAGCATTAGGCCATTGAGTTGTAAAAGACTATGTTTATCTCTAGAATGACGATGTAATAAAGACCTTTGTATCTATGTACTTCATATTAAACTATAGATGCTAGCATTTGATCCAGGGACTAGCATTGCAATCGCAGGGACATTTACCTTATAAAGGTGGGGTCTTACACCTATCCTCCCAATGATGGTAATGCTTATGGAAATTCTTACAACAACAATAGAAGTGCTCCCTCTAAACTTGAAGTCATGCTTAAAGACTTTATTAGTAAACAACCCATTTTCAACAAGACTATGGAAGAAAATCTTTTGAATGTTGAGAAAAATATTTCATCTTTGTCTGGAGCTCAATCCTCTTTGATTAATAAGATGGCTGCTAAATCTGAAACCTTGGAAAGTACCTTTGCTGATACTCATGCCATACAAGTTACTATTGATGAAAATGTTAGACTGTTAGCTAAATTGCATGCTAAGTGGGAAAGAGAAGAAGAAATTTCTAGAAACAATAGTATTTGTACTATTACTACCACCAATGTTGATTCTACCAAACCACAAGAAGTCCCCATTCCTCCTACAACAATGCCTAAGTCTACTACCTGTAATGCTAAGTTTGATTTTGATCTTGATGGTTGCAATATTTCTGAAGTGATTATGTTCCTACAAAAGCTTCCTAGAAGTCCTAATGCTAGTGCGATGAATATGGCTTTCACCAAACACATTACATATGCTCTCATTAAAATTAAGGAAGAAAAATTGAAACACAAAGCTTCTATTCCTAGGAAAGTAGGAGATAGTTGGGAACCTATAATTAATATGCAAGTGAATGACTTTGACCTCAAAGCTTCATGTAACCTTGGTTATAGTGTATCTATTATGCCTATAAAGGTTTATGAAATGCTTGATTTGCCATCTTTGGAAGATTCTATTTAGATGTCCCACTTGATGATAATGCTAAGAAGAAACATATGGGGAATGTTAATGATGTTCTTATTATGTTTAATAATGCCTATGTACCGGTTAATTTCTATGTTTTGGATGTTGAATGCAATGCTTCTTGTCCTATTACTTTTGGAAGACCTTTCTTAGAACTGTTGGTGCCATTATTGATATGAAAGAAGGCACCATTAAATATCAATTTCGATTCAAGAAAGGTAATGAACACTTCCCTATGACGATAGAGAAGTTACCTTTTGCTCTTCCTTTGAAAGCAAAATTTGATGTTAATGCTTCTTCATTTGAAAATAATTGATTCTTGCTTCTTGTGCCTAATAGAAGGTTTTCTAAAAAATCGATTTTCACCTGCTGGTCTGTTTTGACAGATTTCTGCCATTATTTGCATTTTCCTCTTATCGATTTCTTTTTTAGTTCTTTTTGGGAAATTGTGCTTTTTGAAGGAAGTTGCTACATTAGCTTGTGTTCTTAGTGAAAGTTTTGCTCTTTTGAACAAAACCTAAAGGTTTATTACTTTTGAATGCACTAATGTTGCTAATGAAGATTGTGTGAAGTTTTGTATGAAGGAAATTTTCAAGTGTAGGGGAAGAATGATGTAATGAGATGAAGAATTAAAAAAGCTCAAGCTTGGGTATGCCACCTCGTGTCACCCCAATAAATATTCAAGAGGTACAGGCGTCAAAGCTTGGGGATGCCCAAGGCATCCCCTTCTTCATCAATAAAAATCTCAGGTCTCTTTCTAGACACTTTGTTTTTTATTGTTTCATGAACAGTTGTGTTGTTCTTGGAGCGTCTTAGTTTTCGTTTTTGGTTTTTGTTTGTTTAGTTTGCTTAAATAAATTAGTTGGACCCCTGTTTTCGCTGTGATGTTTTCAAATAAGTTGATTGGTTTTGGAAAAGAGTAGAAAGTTTCATACTTATGGTGGTACAAAAGTGAGCTTGCTTTGACTGTGTCTTAGACTTTACCATGTCATGCTAGATGTTGTTTTGACCTTATGCTTAGTGATTATTGATGTAGCATGACTTGCTCCAAACAATTGAGATTGCTTAGTGTGCCTTGAAAGAATCGTGCATTGTTTTAGCATACAAAAGCATAATATTGTGGTATTCTCCTTTAATGCTTTGTTTGGGTTGACTTGGCACATGCTCACACCATGTTATGACTATTAACCAGTCACCATGGCCTCTATGATCATTTAGTTTTTGACTTGTAGTACCACTTTATGTGTTAGTTGATAATGTTTTGTCACTCTACATGATTATGGCTATTATTGCTCTCTTAATTGGTTACTCCCAGTCTTTTGCTAGCCTTCACTTGTATTGAGTAAGCTCTACTCATGCATCCAACTCCCAAGAAACCAAGTTATTCCAAAGTGTCCACTATAAATTCCTATGCATGGTGTGTTACACCATTTCAAGTATATTCTTGTTTTATCTACCTTCCAATTAAAAAGTCACTTTGTTATGTGAAAAATTAGTGATTAAAGCTCTCACAAACTTGATGGCACACTTTATTGATTGCCCATAATAAACTTGAACCATTGTGCCCATCGATGTTGTATATGCTTGCACTTATAAGTTGGAATTAGCAGAACCATGCTATCATGGGGAACGCTTTCAACACTTGTAAATATTTACCCAGTTGATATCATGCTCTTTTGTTTATGGATGTCGTCGGTGTGGAATAATGTTAGACCCCTCCTTTATAAAGGAAAGGATCCCTGTGATTGCAATGCTAGTCCCTGGATCAATGCTAGCATCCACAGTTTTAGATGAAGTACACAGATACAAAGGTCGTTTATTACATTCATTCCAGAGATAAAACATAGTCTTTTACAACTCAGGGCCATAGGCCTAATACAAGAGTTTAAGGAATAAGTAAATAAACATAAGTCTTCATCTTCATGTGCCATAGGCAAGCATGTTGAGTGTAGACTCATGACTCCTACTCATCATCGGAGTAACCTGCAACATCACAAGTTACAGCCACAGAGGGTCAATACTTTGGAATAGTATTGGCAAGTGATACCTTAGTATATATTTAGTGGACTATATTACTATATGCATTTGGCTAAGTGTAGCTTGGCTTGATTTGCTTGAAAATAGGTTTTACCTATTAGTTGAAATCACTAAGTTTTCTTTATCAAAAACTTCCCAAGAAACCACCAATAGACATTGGGGTCCTTCACCCTTGTTCACCCACAAGTTTTATTTATAAGTTGGAATGATGAGATTCTTGTAGCTTCCATGTCTTGATGCTCAAGTTGTCCATTGCCTTGGACTAGGCTAAGTACTTAGGTTTTCCATCTGCAGAGGTTGTGCACTTTCCCCACCAGACTTGGTTTCCCAAGACAGGACCCTTCAGAAGCCTTTCCTTAGTCAAATGGACGCGCTCCAACCTATCATTCCCACTACCACCAACTGTCCAAGTGACTAAGTTCTAGCAACCTATATGATCATGGCAGAGCCCATATTGCCAAGTGGTTGCACTGTAAGCTTTCTCAACACTTGGCCTCCAAATCCCTTTGTGCCTGGGTGGCATACCACAAGTGAGATACACAACCCAAGTCCATGGCCTTGTGTAACCACTCAACATAACCCAATCCTTCCATTCCACCCAGGAGGTTCATTTGACTTAGTTGTTTTATTAGGAAAGCATAAGTCTCATGACTTAGAATATTTTCATCATAGTAAGTATAGGTTTTCACCAACCCTTGTTTGCTAAATAGCTAGGCTAAGCATGATAAGATAACTTAACTCAGGAAAAATTCCCTAGCAATTTTACAATTCTACACTACTTAGGATTTCCCAACTTAGCATTAGGCAAAAATAGCATGCAAGACTTAGCAAAATATCTAATGCTAGTACAAAACATAGGATAGAAATATTCATGAAAATATCACTTGCCTTGGTAGTGGGGAGAGTAGCACTCTTCACAATCACAATCACTAGCAAAATCTACACAAAAATTATAGCATACAATTACACACAATTATATTCAATCAAAAATAATATGAATGCATGCAAGCAAGATTTTACAAAGTGGTGATTTTGAAAATTCTACCCACCATGCACATGTATACAGAAACTTAACAAGTCACACGTTTGCCAACTAAACTTATTTGGCACTAATACAATTTATCAAAATAAATCTATACTAAAATAGCCCTAAACATGTTTCTACAAATAAAGTCATTTTAACTGTTACTATATGTTAAACACATTGGATATTCAGAAAGGTCTTGTTTCGCTGAATCCAACGGTATAAAGTTTGCAAAATTCCAACGTGGCAATCAAAAGTTATTAGCATTTGAAATTTGGATCAAATTCTGATTTAAAATCTGTTTTTAGTTCTAACACCTGCCACGCGTCGTGCTGTGATTTGCGCGTACCGGTTCGCACCGGATCGAGCTCTGCAACCGCAGGATCTAAATAGATCGTACGCTCCAGATCGCGTACCTCTTCGCTGATTAATGAATCTATCCTAACGCTCGGATCAAGATCCAACGGCGCGCGAGCAAGCTACCATGTCCTGTCGACGAGCGGCGGAGCGCTCGGTCTACGGCGGCGCTAGCGTTCCAGGTCGTTTGCGAGAGGGAGAAGGGCCATACCAGACTCGCAAGGGCGTGCAGAAACTCGACGTGGTACTAGTTTGCGGAGGGGCGTGCTGTCACGGCGAGGATTGCTCGTCGGAGTTACTGACGGCGTCGGGTGGTTGTTGTCGGAGTAGTTGCCGAGGTTCCGCGTCGCCCTAACACAAGCCAGGGGGTTTAGAAGATGCGCAAGAACGTGGCGAACAATCTCGTGTGAGTCAGAAGTGAAGGGGCACACGGGACTTACGGATTTTGGTCGCCGGAGTCGAGGTGGTCGTCAGATGCTTGCGGTGTCGAGCGGGAACGGCGACCTGGGGAAATACAGGATGAACTGGTGGGGTCAGGATGTGCGCAAGGAGATTGCGAAGTGGCTCGAACGAATCAGAGAGGAAAGGGCGCACGGATCTCACCGGAATCGTTCGCCGGAGCAAGCTCTATCTGCGGCGGTTCTGCGTGAGTCGTGGGCAGCCTGGTGGTGTGGAAGCAGAATTGACTGGGGGAAAATAGTCGCTAGGAGGTGGGGATCTTATAGCCGGGGCCTCGACAAGAAACGTCCGCGGATTAATGCCCAATTATGCCGCGCCATTACCGGCCATGACTGCGGCTGCGACGTGGTCGCGGGCGAGGTTTGGGGAAGACGAGGACAGCGTGGGCAGGGCCCGCTCGTCAGTGATGTGCGCGAAGTGAGTGTGGGGTCTGGTCGTCAGTGACCGTTTGGGTGTGCTGGCGCGTGCGAGAGGAAAAGAAAAACTCCCGGGTGGGCTTGTTGGGCTCAAATCGATGCTGGGCTTAAAACCTGGCACGTGGCCCTTTTCCTTTGTTTAATTCTTTTTCTTTTCTATTTTGATTTTCTGGGTAGATTTTCAAATGAAATCAAGTTCAATTTGAATTCAAATTTTCCTAGGATTTTGTAGTGAGCAGTAGTCTCAAAAATGGTCATATAACCATGGGGTAGCTTTGTAAAGAATTGGTCAAGCTTTGGAGATCAAAATATCAGAGGCTATGCACTTGGTTTTTAAAATTTGAAAGATGATTTTTGGAACCCATTTCCATTTGAAAACTTGGTTTTAAATCTGCACTTAAATCCTATGCTCATAGAAGGCAACCTTCCTGGTTCACAACAATCAAACTTACAAGTGGTGTTGGCCACTTAAAATAAGTCTGTCCACATAAAATCATGACACCATAAGTTTCTGTTTTCTGAAATGTTTTGAGAAAACCCCAAATGATGATGGATGCCAGGATGATATGAATGAGCTTTGAAATATGAATTTTAGGGATGTTACAAATCTAACCCCCTTAAGATGAATCTCGCCCTCGAGATTCGGATTGGCTAGCAAATAGGTGAGGGTGGTCTTTCCGAAGATCATCTTCTCTTTCCCATGTTGCTTCTTCTTCGGAGTGATGGTTCCATTGCACCTTGCAAAACTTGATAGTTTTTGTCCTTGTGACTCTTTCTGCGGTCTCAAGAATCTTGACAGGCTTTTCCTCATAGGTGAGGTCACTTTCTAGTTGAACTTCTTCCAATGGTATGGTATCCTTCAGAGAAGATTCTTCCATTTCTGGGTGACATTTCTTAAGCTGACTCACATCAAACACATTATGGACAGCTGAAAGAGAATCTGGCAATTCAAATTCATATGCAACTTCTCCCTTGCGACTTAGAATCTTGAATGGCCCAACATATCTTGGTGCCAACTTTCCTTTGACTCCAAATCTTTTCACTCCACGAAGTGGTGATACTCTAAGATAAGCTCTATCCCCAACTTCGTAGGTGACTTCTCTACGCTTAGAATCTGCGTAGCTTTTCTGTCGGGACTGCGCTATCTTCAACCTGTCTTTAACCAATTTGACTTTCTCTTCAGCGTCCTTGATAAGATCAGGTCCAAATAAACTTCTTTCTCCTACACCATTCCATAGCAATGGGGTGGTACACTTTCTTCCGTAGAGAAACTCAAATGGTGCCATCCCAATACTAGATTGATAACTGTTATTGTAAGATATTTCTGCGTAAGGCACGCTTTCATCCCAACTTGCTCCATAGTCTAGGGCACATGCCCTCAACATGTCTTCAAGAATCTGATTAGTCCTTTCTGTTTGTCCATCAGTTTGAGGATGAAAAGTAGTGCTGAATTCCAACCTCGTTCCTAAGGATTCATGAAGCTGTCTCCAAAAGTGAGAAGTGAACTGGGTTCCTCTATCTGACACAATACTCTTAGGCACACCGTGAAGGCATACAATTCTGCTCATGTAGATCTTTGCTAACTTGGCACTTGTATAAGTTGTCTTCACGGGTATAAAATGAGCCACTTTAGTTAGGCGATCCACTACTACCCATATGGAATCATACCCTGACCTGGTCCTTGGTAATCCGGTAATGAAATCCATACCGATATTTTCCCACTTCCATTCAGGAATAGGCAGTGGTTGAAGCAAACCCGCTGGTTTCTGATGCTCCGCTTTTACTCTGCTACACACATCACACAAAGCAATATGCTCGGCGATGTCCCTTTTTAGGTTGTTCCACCAAAATCTTTCTTTCATATCCATGTACATCTTGGTGTTTCCTGGGTGAATAGAATACGGAGAGTTGTGACCTTCTTGTAAGATCAGTTTCCTCAACTCCGGGTCTTGTGGAACACATATACGTTTCCCGTGCCATAAAGTACCTTGTTCGTCTATATGGAAACTCTTAGCTTTCCCTAGACTAATATTCTCCTTAATCTTTTCAATTTCCTTATCAGTCTTCTGAGCTTCTCGGATCTTGTCCAACAAAGTGGGTTGAACTTCTAAGGACATGAGATGTCCTTCAGGCACAATCTCCAATCTGAGTTCTTTGAATTGCTTACACAATTCATCTGGCAATTCTCCTTTGGTAAGGCCATTTACAAACGTCTTACGACTTAGAGCATCTGCTACTACATTTGCTTTACCGGGGTGGTATTGCAAACTTAAATCGTAATCCTTGATAAGCTCTAACCATCTTCTTTGTCTCATATTGATTTCCTTCTGGGTGAAGATATACTTCAAACTCTTATGATCGGTGAATACTTCACAACGTTTTCCCAAAAGGTAATGTCTCCATGTTTTGAGTGCATGGACGACAGAGGCTAACTCCAAATCATGAGTGGGATAGTTTACTTCATGAGTTTTGAGTTGTCTCGAGGCATAGGCCACAACTTTACTGTCTTGCATAAGTACGGCACCTAAACCTTGATGAGACGCATCACAGTATACTTGGAAATTCTTTTCCAAATCTGGCAGACATAGAACTGGTGCTGTCACAAGTCTCTTCTTTAGTTCTTGAAAACTGACTTCACAACCTTCAGACCATGCAAATTTCTTATCCTTCTTTAACAATTCAGTCATTGGTTTAGCAACCTTTGAGAAATTCTCAATGAACCTTCTGTAGTAACCTGCTAAGCCGAGGAAACTACGAACTTCTTTCACATTCTTGGGAAATTCCCATTCTGTCACAGCTGAAACTTTAGCAGGATCAACTGCCACACCATCCTTTGTCATAACATGACCAAGGAAACCAACTTCCTCTAACCAAAACTCACACTTGCTGAATTTAGCATAGAGTTTATGCTCTCTTAACTTTTCAAGTATCAAGCGTAAGTGTCTTTCATGTTCTTCCTTGCTCTTGGAGTAGACTAAGATGTCATCGATGAAAACGACAACAAACTTTTCAAGGAATTCCATGAACACCTTGTTCATCATATTCATGAAGTATGTTGGAGCGTTGGTTAAACCAAAAGGCATCACAGTGTACTCATACAATCCATACCTTGTGGTGAATGCTGTTTTTGGTATGTCTTGTTCTATTATCTTGAGTTGAAAATATCCTGACCGAAGATCAATCTTTGAGAACACACAGGCTCCCTCTAGCTGATCAAATAAGTCATTGATTCTAGGCAAAGGATATTTGTTCTTGATGGTTACCTCATTGAGAGAACGGTAGTCAATGCATAGTCTTTGTGTCCTATCCTTCTTCTCCACGAACAATACTGGGGCTCCCCAAGATGAAGAACTTGGTTGAATAAACCCTTTCTGCAACTGTTCTCCTAGTTGCTTCTTGAGCTCTTTCAGTTCATCAACTGACATTTTGTACGGTCTTTTGCTATTGGTCCTGAACCTGGTACCAAATCTATCAAAAACTCCACATCTCTATCTGGTGGCATTCCTGGCAACTCTTCCGGAAACACATCCGGATACTCACACACAATTGGCACACTGTCCATGCTAACCCCCTTAAGAGAATTCAGCTTACTTCCTTTGGATTCAAAGTTTGACCTGAATTTTATTCTTTTTCCTTCTGGGGTTGTGAGTGCAACAGTACGATTAGCACAATCTAGTACTCCTTCATACTTAGCCATCCAATCCATTCCCAAAATTACGTCTAGTCCTTGGGAATCTAGGATTATCAGGCTCACTGGAAACTTATGCTTTCCAAACTCTATGACAAGATCCCGGCATCCAAGACTTACTATCATATCTCCACCCGGAGAACTAACTTTTATTGGACACCCAATGTTTTCAGATGCAAACCCATTTCTATCAACAAATGCTTTTGATATGAATGAATGAGATGCACCAGTGTCAAAGAGTACAAATGCTGGAATGGAATTGAGTCTGAACTTACCAGCAACGGCATCAGGCTCCTCATAGACCTCTTCCACATTGATGTGGTTAACCTGTCCTTTCTGGAAAGGATTGGGCTTGTTATGCCCTTCAAATTTCTTCTCAGGGCACTCATTAGCATAATGCCCCAGCTTCTTGCATTTGAAGCACTCAACCTGACTGATGTCCTTTTTAGGAGGCTGGCTTCCACTTCCACTTCCACTGTGGTGGCTCTTATGTCCACTCTTGTGGTTCTTGTACTTATCATTGTTATGACTGCGATGATGCTTGTTGTCATGACGGTTGTGGTTGTGGTGCTTGTTGAATTTCCCATGCTTGTGGGATCCTGAGCTGCCACTGTCATCATATTGAGATCGTTTGTGAGACGACCCCGAGCTGTGCTTGTCGGAGTGTTTCCTTTTTCTACTCTCGACTTGCTTTATTTTACTCTCCAAAATAGCAGCCTTGTCACACAGAGACTGGTAAGTTGGAACATATGCCATAGACAGCTGCAGATTTAGCTCATCATTCAAGCCCTCTAGAAACTTTTCCTTTCTTTTTGCATCTGTGTCAACCTCATCCGGTGGATAGCGCGCTAGATTGTTGAACTCTTCTATGTATTCAGCCACGCTGTGGTGGCGCTGCTTCAAGTTGTGAAACTCTTTCTTTTTCAGGCTCATCATTCCCGATGAGATATGAGCAGTGCGAAAGCCATCTTCAAAGATAGCCCAAGTCACCTCATCAATAGGAGTGGTGATTTGGAAGTTGTCCCACCATGTGGCGGCTGGTCCTTCCAACAGATGTGCTGCGAACCTGACTTTTTCAGCATTCGTGCAGCCCACGTTCACTAAATCCTTGTTCACGGAACATAGCCAATCATTGGCCACCATGGGATCAGTTGTCCCCGAAAACTTTGCTGGCCTCAATCGCAGAAATCTGGTGAGCATATCAAAACCCGGAGGGTTGTTGTTGTTGTTATTGGGGTTGTTGTTGTTGTTGTTATTCTGGTTTTGAATGAATGTCGTCATCATTTGCATAAGTTGTGTTTGCGCATTCATCATTTGTTGCATTTCCGGGGTGATGTTGTTGGGGTTGGGGTTTGCGCGACGGGGAGGCATCTGTGGTTTGTTCAAATAGATAAGAATGAGATACCCATAGATGTTTTATGCACAATACATCACAAGAAAACACATAGCATGCAACTCAAGAATAAAAAGAATCAACAACCAGATAATAAGTTCATGAAATAAAACACACAAGTGGCAAGCCATCCACATGTCGGATGGTCCAATAACAAGTTCACAAATAACAAGTACGAATATGAAAGGTAAACGAGTAGTCAAGTCTACTCATCAGCATCAATCTCCTCCTCGACGAAGGTAAGACCTGTGTTCTCCATCGCGGTCTTGTTCTCCTCAATCGTAGTGGTCAAGGAATCGACCTTGGCCTTGAGAACCCTCTTCTGGGAGCGAAGCCTCTCAATAACCATCTGTTGCTGCTCTAGCTCGAAATCCTTGGACTTCAGTTCCTCGGTCATGTCCCGGATCTTCTTGTTCCTATCCTGGACGCGTTTCTCCTGACTCTTGAACTTGCGGTCCTAGGCCTCGAACTTTGTCTCCATTTCCTTGATCATCTCATCCTGCTGTGCAAAAAGCTTGTCCTTCTCGCGAAGCTGCACCTGAAGCTCGTCATTGCTGAGCATGATGTTCGTCCTGTCCGTGTCCACGTGCCTGAGGAGAGACTCTAAGTCCTGGAGATAGAGACGTATCGGCTCTGCCGCGTCCCTCGAGTCGTCCTCAAAGTCGATGGACTCTCCATCAACATCACGTCTTCCGAAGACGTGGAAGTGAGTGCCCCTAACCTGTCGGGAGTGACGGCCTAACAGACGTCCTATCAGGTCCTGCATGACTACCTCCATGCCTCTCTCCCTGTCGTCGTGCATCATCTTGAAGACGATGGCCTCCGTAGTGGGATCTGTCTGGCGTCCAGGCTGGTTCACCTTGAAGCCCCAGAGGTCCTTCCTCTCGAACTTGGTGAGTGGGTACACCGTGATGGTGGGAAGAGGGAGATCGAGCAAAGTGGTAAGCTCAACGATACGGGGGCCAAAACGGGTAACCTGGATCTCCTCAACAGTGCTGATGGTAATAGGCATCTAATTTATAAGATTGAAAAAGTTAGAACAACACAATTTAAGATAATCAAGACAAACATTCATACATATCCATGGAACACAAACATCACACAAGTCATGCATACATAAGTCCATTACATCAATCAAGATTCAAACTTATTTAAGGTATCATTTTTGGAAAATAAGGTGATAGATGGTGGTCCAACTAACGAAGTGTGCTCACAATCCTATCTCACTGGATCTGGTGGCTATCACAATGTTCCTAGAGGCAATCCACCTATCTTGTTCACATGATTCCATCACTAAGTCTATTATATCTCCCCTTAACTCTTGGTTGGTGGCTTCCAACTCTTGGGTAAGTTCCTTCTCTTTCTCTAAGTCTCTTTGGAGGTTGAGCATTCTGCACTTGACGCTAGCACTTAGTTCTTTGATAGTCTTCCAAGCTGCATCTCTGGCTGACTCAAAGAATGTAGTGTGCATTACAGTGTTGGTGTACATGCAGAATCCCCTTTCTTTGTGGTTGTCTTCCTTGTTTTTGTACAAGTGAAGTTACACCCACCAATACTCCACTCCTTCATCCATTACTGGAAAGCCTTTGTAAATAGTTGCTCCATGTGCTTCCATTGCCACCATGAGGTCCTTGAGAATCTTGGGAAACTCAGTTTCACACTCCAAGGTCATGGTCATGAGTGGTCCTTTCTTCACGTCTTCGTTGATGGAGTTCATCTACAAATGGAGTTGAGAATGAAAAGATTAGAAAAGTTTTACGAGAAGAATAGACAAATGTAGAAGTAGTTGAAACTTTTCCTTAGTGGTTTCCAAATCTAGGGTCATAATCCTACAGGCAACACAGTGCTCTGATACCATCTGTTAGACCCCTCCTTTATAAAGGAAAGGATCCCTATGATTGCAATGCTAGTCCCTGGATCAATGCTAGCATCCACAGTTTTAGATGAAGTACACAGATACAAAGGTCGTTTATTACATTCATTCCAGAGATAAAACATAGTCTTTTACAACTCAGGGCCATAGGCCTAATACAAGAGTTTAAGGAATAAGTAAATAAACATAAGTCTTCATCTTCATGTGCCATAGGCAAGCATGTTGAGTGTAGACTCATGACTCCTACTCATCATCGGAGTAACCTGCAACATCACAAGTTACAGCCACAGAGGGTCAATACTTTGGAATAGTATTGGCAAGTGATACCTTAGTATATATTTAGTGGACTATATTACTATATGCATTTGGCTAAGTGTAGCTTGGCTTGATTTGCTTGAAAATAGGTTTTACCTATTAGTTGAAATCACTAAGTTTTCTTTATCAAAAACTTCCCAAGAAACCACCAATAGACATTGGGGTCCTTCACCCTTGTTCACCCACAAGTTTTATTTATAAGTTGGAATGATGAGATTCTTGTAGCTTCCATGTCTTGATGCTCAAGTTGTCCATTGCCTTGGACTAGGCTAAGTACTTAGGTTTTCCATCTGCAGAGGTTGTGCACTTTCCCCACCAGACTTGGTTTCCCAAGACAGGACCCTTCAGAAGCCTTTCCTTAGTCAAATGGACGCGCTCCAACCTATCATTCCCACTACCACCAACTGTCCAAGTGACTAAGTTCTAGCAACCTATATGATCATGGCAGAGCCCATATTGCCAAGTGGTTGCACTGTAAGCTTTCTCAACACTTGGCCTCCAAATCCCTTTGTGCCTGGGTGGCATACCACAAGTGAGATACACAACCCAAGTCCATGGCCTTGTGTAACCACTCAACATAACCCAATCCTTCCATTCCACCCAGGAGGTTCATTTGACTTAGTTGTTTTATTAGGAAAGCATAAGTCTCATGACTTAGAATATTTTCATCATAGTAAGTATAGGTTTTCACCAACCCTTGTTTGCTAAATAGCTAGGCTAAGCATGATAAGATAACTTAACTCAGGAAAAATTCCCTAGCAATTTTACAATTCTACACTACTTAGGATTTCCCAACTTAGCATTAGGCAAAAATAGCATGCAAGACTTAGCAAAATATCTAATGCTAGTACAAAACATAGGATAGAAATATTCATGAAAATATCACTTGCCTTGGTAGTGGGGAGAGTAGCACTCTTCACAATCACAATCACTAGCAAAATCTACACAAAGATTATAGCATACAATTACACACAATTATATTCAATCAAAAATAATATGAATGCATGCAAGCAAGATTTTACAAAGTGGTGATTTTGAAAATTCTACCCACCATGCACATGTATACAGAAACTTAACAAGTCACAAGTTTGCCAACTAAACTTATTTGGCACTAATACAATTTATCAAAATAAATCTATACTAAAATAGCCCTAAACATGTTTCTACAAATAAAGTCATTTTAACTATTACTATATGTTAAACACATTGGATATTCAGAAAGGTCTTGTTTCACTGAATCCAACGGTATAAAGTTTGCAAAATTCCAACGTGGCAATCAAAAGTTATTAGCATTTGAAATTTGGATCAAATTCTGATTTAAAATCTGTTTTTAGTTCTAACACCTGCCACGCGTCGTGCTGTGATTTGCGCGTACCGGTTCGCACCGGATCGAGCTCTGCAACCGCAGGATCTAAATAGATCGTACGCTCCAGATCGCGTACCTCTTCGCTGATTAATGAATCTATCCTAACGCTCGGATCAAGATCCAACGGCGCGCGAGCAAGCTACCATGTCCTGGCGGCGCGCGGCGTCGGCGAGCGGCGGAGCGCTCGGTCTACGGCGGCGCTAGCATTCCAGGTCGTCTGCGAGAGGGAGAAGGGTCATACCAGACTCGCAAGGGCGTGCAGAAACTCGACGTGGTACTAGTTTGCGGAGGGGCGTGCTGTCACAGCGAGGATTGCTCGTCGGAGTTACGGACGGCGTCGGGTGGTTGTTGTCGGAGTAGTTGCTGAGGTTCCGCGTCGCCCTAACACAAGCCAGGGGGTTTAGAAGATGCGCAAGAACGTGGCGAACAATCTCGTGTGAGTCAGAAGTGAAGGGGCACATGGGACTTACAGATTTTAGTCGCCGGAGTCGAGGTGGTCGTCAGATGCTTGCGGCGTTGAGCGGGAACGGCGACCTGGGGCAATACAAGATGAACTGGTGGGGTCAGGATGTACGCAAGGAGATTGCGAAGTGGCTCGAACGAATCAGAGAGTAAAGGGCGCACCGATCTCACCGGAATCGTTCGCCGGAGCAAGATCTGTCTGCGGCGGTTCTGTGTGAGTCGTGGGCAGCCTGGTGGCGTGGAAGCAGAATTGACTGGGGGAAAATAGTCGCTAGGAGGTGGGGATCTTATAGCCGGGGCCTCGACAAGAAACGTCCGCGGATTAATGCCCAATTATGCCGCGCCATTACCGGCCATGACTGTGGCTGCGACGTGGTCGCGGGCGAGGTTTGGGGAAGACGAGGACAGCGTGGGCAGGGCCCGCTCGTCAGCGATGTGCGCGAAGTGAGGGTGGGGTCTGGTCGTCAGTGACCGTCTGGGTGTGCTGGCGCGTGCGAGAGGAAAAGAAAAACTCCTGGGTGGGCTTGTTGGGCTCGAATCGATGCTGGGCTTAAAACCTGGCGCGTGGCCCTTTTCCTTTGTTTAATTCTTTTTCTTTTCTATTTTGATTTTCTGAGTAGATTTTCAAATGAAATCAAGTTCAGTTTGAATTCAAATTTTCCTGGGATTTTTTTAGTGAGCAGTAGTCTCAAAAATGGTCATATAACCATGGGGTAGCTTTGTAAAGAATTGGTCAAGCTTTGGAGATCAAAATATCAGAGGCTATGCACTTGGTTTCTAAAATTTGAAAGATGATTTTTGGAACCCATTTCCATTTGAAAACTTGGTTTTAAATCTGCACTTAAATCCTATGCTCATAGAAGGCAACCTTCCTGGTTCACAACAATCAAACTTACAAGTGGTGTTGGCCACTTAAAATAAGTCTGTCCACATAAAATCATGACACCATAAGTTTCTATTTTCTGAAATGTTTTGAGACAACCCCAAATGATGATGGATGCCAGGATGATATGAATGAGCTTTGAAATATGAATTTTAGGGATGTTACAAATAAAAGGGGAGCTTGTAAGTCATGGAGTTATGTATATGTGTTAGAGAAACGCCTGGGCCGCTAGCCTAAGCCATGCCTAATCATGGTTGAAACTTGCAGCATCAGCATATTGAGTAATCTATGAAGCTTTCTTCTTATAAAAAAAGAGAGACACAGAAAAAGAAGAAAGAGAGAAAAAAGCACCATTTTCCCATGGTAAATAAAAAGATTGCTGAGATTCTCATTGTCTTCTTGCCTTGTCATTTTGATATGGGATAGCTCCTATATCATGGGGCAAGGGGTACCCCGTTGGTGGTTCTCTATTATACACATGTACTTACTATGAAAAGAACTTACCGGTAACTAAAGTTAAGTAGCATGAGGAGCGACCCTCATACTCAAGGGACATGAGATTGCCAACTTATACTTTGTCAAGCATATACTCCATACTTTGTTCACTTTAACCTTAACTACTTCAAGATGCTTATGATAGGGGCAATGAGAGGTGAAAGCTAACAAGTACCATAATTTTTGAAAGCTCTTTATGAAACTTGAAAATCCATGCTTCCCTTTTGAAGGTCCTTACTTCCCCTTTTATATTGAGTCTCCACCTTCTACATTAGGCACCAATTAAGAGAGCATAGTTGTCATTCTTAGTTCTATGTGCATTGTCCCAAAACTTATTGATTAATTCATATTGTTGATATTGCTTGTTCTTGAACTTTTGTATCTAGTCACCCTTATGAACTTTGAAGGTGTCCTATGCACTTATGTTTTGCTACTCCATGAGGGACAAGATTAATGCCACTATGCTATGTTTTCTATATGTGAAACAAAAACGTCTTTCAATGCATTGTTATTCATGATCTTGTTAATTGCCCCGTTGTAATTTGTTCACCCAGCATGTTATGTTATCTATCTTAAGGAGAACACATGTAGTGAACTATGGACCCCAGTCCAATCTTTACCATTGATACTTCTTCCACTGTTACTGTTTACTTTCTACAAGCAATCATTACCTTCCACACCATATAGTTAATCCTTTGTTTTTAGCAAACCGGTGAGATTGACAACCTCACTATTCATTGGGGCAAAGTCTTGAGTTTGTGTTGTGCAGGATTACAAGTTGCTAGCAACACCTTTGAGTTGTTTCCTTCCCCCTACTGGTTCGATAACCTTCGTTTCATACTAAGGGAAGACTTTTTGTTGTGCTCATCATACCTTCCTCTTGGGGTTCCCCAACGAAGCTCTATAGTGATCTGAGCCGCATCAGTAATATGTACAAGTGTTGAAAGCGTTCCCCATGATAGCATGGTTCTGCTAACTCCCAACTTATAATTTGCAAGAGTATAAGCAACATATATGACACAATGGTTCAAGTTTATTAAGTGCAAGAAAGTAAAGTGTGCCATCAAGTTTGTGAGAGCTTTAATCACTAATTTTCACATAATAAAAGTTTAATTTGGAAGATAGATAAAAACATGAATATACTTGGAATGGTGTAACAAACCAGGCATAGGAATTTATAGTGGACTCTTTTGAATAACTTGGTTTCTTGGGAGTTGGATGCACGAGTAGAAATCATACTCAATACAACTGGAGGCTAGCAAAAGACTAGGAGCGACCAACTAAGAGAGCAATAATGGCCATAATCATGCAAAGCGACAAAACATCATTAATCAAAGCATAAAGTGATATCACAAGTCAAAAACTAAATGATCATAGAGGCTAAGGTGAGTGGTTCATAGTCTTAACATGGTGTAAGCATGTGCCAAGTCAACCCAAATAAAGCATCAAAGTAGAATACCACAATTTTATGCTTTTGTATGCTAAAATGACGCATGATTCTTTCAAGGCACATTAAGCAATCACAATTGTTTAAGACAAGTCATGCCACAACAATAATTACTAATCATAAAGTCAAATCAATATCTAACATGACATAATAAAGTCTAAGCCATAGTAAAAACAAGCTTATTCTTGTACCACTTAAGCATGGAACTTCCTACTCTCTTCCAACACCAATCGACTTATTTGAAACAACTCACAAGGATAATACTTAATAAAGATTAGTGAGCATGTCTCACAGGAAGAACTAAAAAGTTCTAAGAAAAAAGCACAAGAAAACTAAAGCTAAGCACAGAGCTAGCAAAAGAGAACACTCACAAAACAATAAGAGTGAAAACTAGAGTGTTCTAGACAATGAAGAACTAGGTATGACTTATCCAAAATAGGAGTCTTGGGGTCCAGCCAATTTATTCATCAAACCAAACAAAAGAAAACTAAAAGCAAAAAACAAAGACACTCCAAGAACAACATATAGTGCATGAAGCAATAAAAATGAAGTGTTTTGAAAGAAAACCTAAGATTTTTATTGATGAAGAAGGGGATGCCTTGGGCATCCCCAAGCTTTGAAGCTTGTACTTCTTGAATATTTCTTGGGGTTACACGGGTGGCATCCCTAAGCTTGAGCTTTTGTCCATTCTTCATCTCATCACATCATTCTTCCCCTACACTTGAAAGTTTCCTTCATATAAAACTTCACACAATCTTCATTAGCAACATTAGTGTATTTAAGATAATAAATCTTTGGGTTTAGTTTCAACACAAGTAAAACTTCCATTAAAACACAAGCTACTGTAGCAACTCATTTTAAAAGCTCAAGTGATCAAAGAGAACTCAAAAAGAAACCGATAAGAGGTCAATGCAAATAATGCCAGAAATCTGTCAAAACAGACCAGCAGGTAAAGACCGATTTTTTCGAAAATCTTCTATTGCTCAAATCGAAAAGTGGAAAACTAAAGAAAGTTAGATAGAAACCTGGGAAATAATCACAAACAATTACAGATCAATACTACTTACCGACATTTTTCAAAAAAATTTACAGTGAAACACAAAAATCTGTTTCGGGACAGCAACTTCCCCAAATCTTACTTCTCTCTCATTAGAGGTTATTCTTGGCACAAAAACCATACAAAAAGGATAAGGAGAGTTTATTACAAGGTAACAAATTCCAAGACTCAAATAAACAAAAATAAACTTAAAGAAAAAAATTAATGGGTTGTCTCCCAAAAGCTCTTTCTTTATAGCCATTAAGATAGGAATGATAATTTTGATGATGCTCACATAAGAAATATGAATTGAAGTAAAAGAGAGCATCAAGAAGCAAATATAAAACAAATTTAAGTCTAACTAATTTCCTATGAATAGGAATCTTTTAGGCAAATAAATTCACAAGGAACAAAGTGATAAACATAGGAAGATAAAACAAGAGTAACTTCAAAACTTTCAGCACATAGAGAGGTGTTTCAGTACCATGAAAAATTCTACAACCATATTTTCCTATCTCATAATAACTTCCAGTGGCAACATGAATAAACTCAACAATATAACTATCACATAAAGCATGCTTTTCATGATCTACGAACACATAATTTTTATCAAGCTCAAAAATAGCGGGATTAAAACCTTCAAACCCACTTTTAACAATTTTATAACAAGATGAATGATCATTCTCAAGAGGTATGGGGTTCCAAGATAACGTCAAGACCCATCCAATCTCATTTTCAATAGTAGTACAATTAATATTATCAACCAATATAGGACCATCATCTAGAGCTTTATCATAAATATTTTCTAAGCAAAACTCTTTAGTACCATGCATTTCGAAGTTAGGCACAAATAAAGGATTATCACAAATAACAGGAGCATAATTATTACCACAAGTTTTACCCATAGTAGATATTTCAAGAGAATCCACAGGAGCATAACATTCATCCTCCTTTGGTAAGCATGGTGGACAATCAAATAATGTAAGAGATAAAGAGTTACTCTCATTAGAAGGTAGGCATGGGTAGCTAATCCATTCTTCCTCCTTTTGTTCATCACTCTCCTCCTCTTTTTCATCTAATGAGCTTCCAGTTTTAGCAATTTTTTCTTCCATAGGCTCCTGCAAGGCATTAGTCTCTTCCGTTGGTGGAAAGCATCTATTAAAATATTCAAGAATATAGCCATTTCCTTCCTTGTAATTATCAAAGCAAAATTTAAGTATATCATAAACCTCATATTTATAAGGTGCATCATCAGTATTTTTAAGCAAATTAGCAAGTTCGAATGCACCCTTCCAAGCAATAAATTCTTCAATTTGTTCCACATCATAAAATTCATAATTTCCCTTAACATAAGAAGATATGGTAACATTATCATTATACTCACATTGAAAAGGGAGGTGTTTATACCTCCTAAAGCAACAATATTTATCAAAGCAATAAGTAACATTATAAGTAGAGCACATGTTTCTAGCAATGGTATGCAATTTATTAATTTGTTCCTATAAGTGTTTCCCTTTTTGTGACAAGCGGTGTTCCTCGTAATAATATTTTTGTTCTTCCATGAACCCACCTTTCCAATAAGATATCGTTTCAAAGAAACCAACCATTGATAGAGATCATGATAAAGCAAGAAAATAACAGACCAAAAAAAATAACAACTATAGTAGGAACTAATTTTTTTTGTGTTTTTGATAAGAAAAAAACAAAAAAAACTAATTTTTTTTGTAGTTTTGATAAAAAAGAAACAAGCAAAACAAAGCAAAATAAACTAAGCAAAACAAAAACAAAGTAAATGGATTGGTTGTGAGAGACTCCCCTTGCAAGAATCTTCTTTCTCCCAGAAAAGTGTTTGACGAGGAGGAAGAGATTGAAGCTGTCCTTATCTCCCTTTTGGCAATGGCGCCAGAAAATCTTGATGGTGGCTCAGTTGACGTAGAGCCTGTTGGGAGACCCCAAGAGCAAGGTGTGATGAGCATAGAAGCAAGTTTTCCCTCAGTTATGAAACCAAGGTTATCGAACCAGTAGGAGAAAGGAAACAACTCCAAGGTGTTGCTAGCAACTTGGAATCTGCACAACACAACCATAGAACTTTTCCCCAACTTACAGTGAAGTTGTCAAGCTCACTGGTTTGCTGAAAACAAAGGATTAAACGTATAGTGTGGAAGATAGCAATTGCAGCAGTAAACGATAAACAGTAGATGGTATATCAATCGTAAAGGAATGGAACGGGGTCCACAGTTCACTAGAGGTGTTTCTCCAGAAGATATATAGCATGTTGGGTGAACAAATTACAGTTGGGCCATGATAGATTGAAAATTCATAAATATGCATGTATAAGTCATGATGATTCCTATGAGATTTGTTTGAGCATTACAACATAATACATAGACCGTAATCCAACTGCATCTATGACTAATAATCCACCTTCAGGTTATCATCCGAACCCCTTCCATTATTAAGTTGCAAGCAACAGATAATTGCATTAAGCAAAGTGTGTAAAGTAAACAATACAATTGCCCTTGGACAAAGGATTGTTGTTTTCTCCCTAGTAGCAACAGCACATCTACAACCTTAGAGATTTCTGTCACTTCCCCAGATTACTAGAGGCATGGACCTACTATCGAGCATAAATACTCCCTCTTGGAGTTTCTAGCATCTACTTGGCCAAAGCATCTATGAACAATGGAGAGCATGCAAGATCACAAATAACACAGACATGATAGAATCAATAATCAATCTTGAACATAGTACTCAATATCCATCGGATCCCAACAAACACAACATGTAGGATTACATAAATAGATGATCTTGATCATGAACGGAGCTCACAAGATCTAAAACATGATAGCACAAAGGAGGAAAACCAACCATCTAGCTACTGCTATGGACCCATAGTCCAAGGGTGAACTACTCACGTATCACTCTAGAGGCTGGCATGGTGATGAAGAAGGCCTCCAGGATGATCTCTCCCCTCCGGCAGGGTCCCGAGAAGAGCTTTAGATCCCCCCTAATCTAGGGATGGAGATGGCGGCGGCTACAAACTCTTTTGTGGAATTTTGATCGGGTGCTTAGGGTTTCTGCATCAGGGTTCTTTTATAGGCGAAGGGGCAAGGTCGATGGGCGCTCGAGGGGCCCACACCTAGGGCTGACGCCCCTGGCTGCGCCGCCACATGGTGTGGCCGCCTAATGGCCCCACTTCGTCTCCCCTCCAGACTCTGTGTTCCTTCTGGTAAAATATTGAATTTGGATTTTGTCCCGTCCAATTCCGAATTTCCGGGAATATTTTTTACTAACTTTTCTGAAACCGAAAATAGCAAAAACCAAGCAACTAGCACTACGACATATTATCAATAGGTTAGTTCCTGAAAATGTATAAAAATACCTCAAAGTATAGACAAAACATAAGAAAGTTGATACAAAACAAGCATTGAGCATCAAAAATATAGATACGTTTACGATATATCAGCGGCATGCTCGAGTGGTTGTAGGTGGAAGAGACATGGTCGGTAGAGGATCTTGGGGTGGCGTCAGCACTGCTTGCAGAGGAGGTGGAGGTCCAAGGCAAGGCTAGAGAGGGGGCGGTAACACGGGAGGTAGAGCAACGAGGAAGGGAACCAGGGAAGGGGAACAACGTCCATGGAGTCGGAGCTTGAATATGTGGCGGCATCTAGAGCAAGATCAAGCACTGCGGGCAAGGGAGGCACGCACCTAGAGGCTGGGCAACGAGATGACGATGGGGACCGAGGCTCGATTAGCGATGGTATGGGGTGTGTGGTGTGCATGGGTATCGTGCGTGGCTATGGGTCGTGGTGTCGCATGGAGCTGTGTCGGGGTGGAGTGCATGTGTGCTCTGGGTGCATTGTTATGTGGGTCGAGTGCGTGTGTCTGTGTTCGTGTCAGGTGTGTGCGGTGGTTGGTGCGGTGTGGTATGTGTGACCTGAGTGACGGTGGTGGTGGCGTGTTGCGGGGATGGTAAGATTAGGGTTTGCTTATGTGGGGTCGTAAGTGGCCTCCGGTTGGGCCACTTGGGACTGGATGGTTGGCTGCCTCCCCCATAAGAGAAAAAACATTTTATTTTATTTTAAAATAAAACCAGTTATAAAATATTTATTAGATATATATAAGAGGGGAATTAGTGTAGAAACAAAATAGGGTTTTTAATAAAACATTTTTATAAGAAAGAATGCATGACGTCATGATGATGGCCAAAGTAAAAACAAACAGGTGAATCTGAATAGGGATATTTTCTAGGGAATTATATCTCGACACCACTAACAAGGGATCGCATCCCGAGATACAAGAAAAGACATCGGGTAAGAGAGGTCGACTATTGGCTCTTCTGTTGTCAGGTTGATCGTCGCAACACCACTAACAAGAATTTTTCTCCATCTTGATTGGGTCGACACCACCAATAAGAGATTTCTTGATCATAACCTTTGAGATCATACTCCGGAGAAGCAAAGCGGAAGTTAAGTATTCAAGAGATAAGGCCACCTCCAACTTCCATGGAAGGAGTAAAGAGTGATGTGACATCATTGTCAATCGGAACTATCACCATGATCTCGAAACCATAAGATCTTCACTTTCCCAATGAGCTAGTTTACTAGAGATAACTAGAGACCCGGTTGCTTACATACCACACGTGTATTAATGTTTTGTATTAATACAGTTATAGCATGGTAAGAAACATATTATGAACAAGAGATACATCAAATAAAAACTCTATTATTTGCCTCTAGGGCATATCTCCTTCACGCACATGTCACAAAATGGAAGGTGGAGTCCAGGAGGTGGGTAGAGGCACGGTCGGCATCAAATGTAGAGGGAAGGGGCAGCGGCAGAGCTCCTGGTCCTGGGTCGCACGAGAGGGGAGAATGGCGAGGATTCACGGCCGGAGGTAAGAACAGAGGGAGTGTGCGGCGGCCAAGCTTGCTTGGGTAGGCATGACTGGCGCAGTGATGAGGAGGATTGACAAGGAGAGGCGGCATGTCGAGCGGTCATAGGTGGAAGAGACACAGTCGGGAGAGGAGCTTGGGGCGACGCCAGCACTTCTTGTAGAGGAGGTGGATGTCCAAGGCAAGGACAGAGAGGAGGCGGCGACATGGGAGGTAGAGCAGCGAGGAAAGGCACTAGGGAAGGGGAACAATAGACATGGAGTCGGAGCTTGAATACATGGCGGCATTTAGAGCAAGCTCGAGCACTGCAGTCAAGGGAGGCGGGCACCTAAAGGCTAGGCAACAAGATGACGGCGGGGATCGAGACTCAATTAGCGACGGGATGGGGTGTGTGGTGTGCATGGGTCGCTTGCGTGGCTATGGGTCATGGTGTGGCATGTAGTCGTGTTGGGGTGGAGTGCGTGTGCTCTGGGTGCATTGTTATGTGGGTCGAGTGCGTGTGTATGTGTTCGTGTTGGGTGTGTGTTGTGGTTGGTGCGGTGTGGTGTGTGTGACCTGAGTGGCGGCAGTGGTGGCGTGTTGGGTGCGGGGCTGGTAGGATTAGGGTTTGCCTATGTGAGGTGGTAGGTGGCCTCTGGTTGGGCACTTGGGCCTGGCCGTTTGGATGCCTCCCCCACAAGATAAAAAACATTTTATTTTAATTTAAAATAAAACCAGTTATAAAATAGTTATTAGATATATATATAAGAGGGGAATTAGTGTAGAAACAAAATAGGGTTTTTAATAAAACATTTTTAGAGGAAAAATATGCATGATGTCATTACAATGCCCAAAGTAAAAACAAACATGCAAATCTAAATGGGGATATTTTCTAGGGAATTATATCTCGATACCACTAACAAGGGATCGCATCCCGAGATCCAAGCAAAGACACCGAGGAAGAGAGGTCGACTATTGGCTCTTGTATTGTCAGGTTGATCGTCGAGACACCACTAACAAGAATTTTTCTCCATCTTGATTGGGTCGACACCACCAACAAGAGATTTCTTGATCACAACCTTTGAGGTCATACTCCGGAGAAGCAAAGCGGAAGTTAAGTATTCAAGATATAATGCCACCTCTAACTTCCATGGAAGGATTAAAGAGTCACATTAATCCACCTGTTCCATGCAACAAGATCTAATGATAAGAGTAGTTGTATGGTAGGTACTCCATCCTGCACCCAAAACATTACTTTCTACATGAATAGGATAATCATGCAACAAAACTCTTGAAATTCAGATTGAAGATCTTGACACGCAATATTCACAAAGATTTAGAAGATGCACTCTTTACTTGATATCAAAGGCAGCTTACAAGTATCATTTGATAGATAGTGAAGAGGGGCATAAAGACCTTAACCAAATAGCTCTCTATGGGTTCGATACTATTATTTTGAAACTAGCTACAGCTGATATGTTCTCTTGCAGTCATCAAGCTATTTTCTTGCGCCGTTGTTGAGGAACTAAGCGCTTCTGGTCTTTGTTATTAGATGATAATTCTATTAATTGTTTTACTAAAGTTGTTTACTAGTTTTCGGTAAACACCATAGGTGCGAGTACCGACATACTCCCTCCATTCCAAAATATAATATATGGTAGCTTTGTGAAGTTAATGTATCTAGACCGTTTTAGTGTTTAGGTTCACTCCGAATTTAGGATAAAAGGCATCTAGATACATTTGCTTCACAAAGCTAAAACATCTTATATATTGGAATATAGGGAGTATTATTCACCTCAAAGTTGTAAAGAATTATGGTCTACTTGTGGACGCTTATTTAAAACCCAAGAACCCTGATGGGTATGACATTAACCCCATGTTGCTGGATCTTTTGCATGCTATAAAGTTTGTAAGGGAAGGTATGGAGGATCAGTATGAGCATGTGGAGTTCTTTGAAGAAACTTGTGGGACTTTTCGCCTTAATATCTTTACTGAGGATGAGTTTAAATCAACTCTCTTTGGTCAAACTCTTATTGATGAAGCCCATTCTTGGTACATTGAATGTCCTACAAAAATTACTAACTCATGGAAGAGGCTACCCTCTTCATTCTTAATTGATTTCTTCATGAGGACGAAAACCCTTGGAGCTAGACATATGATCACCAATTTCAAAGGTGGCCCCAAGGAAAGTCTCTATGAAGTGTACTCAAGGTTTAGGGAACTACTTGATCATTTCCCTCACCACGATTACCCACCTTGGCTGGTAGTACAAAATATTTACACAGGGCTAAGCACCGATAATAGAAATGAACTAGATTCTCTTTCTAATGGATCATTTACTGAATTTAGTGTTAAAAGATCCTTGAATTTGCTAGATACAGTTCATAATATTGAAGAATCCCATCATGGAATTGAACATAATGAAGAAAATCCTATAGAATATGATTGTTTAAGAAAATTTCTAGCAGCTGATAAACTAGAAAAACTACTTGGAAACATTAACCTCGATCCTCATATGATTATTCAAATTGTTAAAACCTATGTTGAGAATTTGCAGATTCTGAAGGAGTCGGAACACTACAAGCAACCTTGAGACAAAAAAGCTCCCGGAGACTGTTCCAAAGAAAAGTTTACATGAGTAGAGAATAAGCTATTAGTTGAAGATGAAACTATCTTAACAAAAAGGGAAAAGAATGAAAATAAAGGTATAAGGAGGATTGGGAAGTTAACCGGAGATCTAGCAACTATCAAGACGAATATTGGTATAGTGAAAGAACTTCTTGACCCCGAAGTCATTGAAAATGAAGTAATGATGGTAGTAGGGAATGCTATGATATAACTGAAGGTAAGCCTAATGGTAAGTATAAGGATAAACATAAAATCCCTTTTTGTTTAGGTGAATCTACTTATGTAGGACTTTGTGATCTAAGTTCTTCCATAAACATTATGCCCTACTCTATCTATGAGGTATTACGATATTATCTTGATGAACCAAAAATTGATCCTACCAACGTAACGATCATGCTCTCAGATAGAACCTTGCAAGAATCTCATGGAATTCTTTGCAATGCTTGCATCTCTGTAGGAACCTTTGTCTATCCCATTGACTTTCATATTATTGATATGCAATTAGATTTATTGTGTCCTATTATTCTAGGCAGTTCATTTTACAATTCTATGGACATTGATATTAATGAAAAGAAAGAGATTATGTACTTACAGTTTGGAGAAGAAGATCTAAAGATTAATTGCAACCAATTCAAGCAGCTGCCGTATGAAAAGAAAACTTAGATAAAGGAAGATAAGACTATTGAATAATTGGCAGCAATTTACTTTCGCACCCCACAAACTGAATTAGAAAAAACCTAACCAATAATGAGTCAATCCCAAATGATTTAGCAAAATAAGATCTTGATAATATCCTTAATACCACACTTGAAGTAGGGAATATTCTCAAAGATGAATTTGAAGAGCTGGAAAGGAAGGGAGATGAGGATCCACCTCCATTGTTATTAAAACCCCTTCCACCTACGATCAGGTATGAAATTTTGGACAGGTAAGGTAAGTGTCCTATAATCATTAATGATCAACTTACCCATGAATAAAGTAGGAAATTACTAGAAGTACTCATTGAGCAATGTGAAGCTTTTTGATATACTCTTAGTGATATAAAAGGAATAGATCCTTCCATAGTTACTCATAAAATACCTATGGTTGCGGATGCTAAACCTTTTGTTGACACTCAAAAGAGACTAAACCCTAGAATGAAGGAATTAGTGAGAAAAGAAGTAATACGCATGCTAGACACTGGTATTATCTACCCAATTTATGATAGTAAATGGGTTAGTCCAACTCATCGCATACATAGACAAGTGTGCATAATCATAATTAATAATAATAAGGATGAGCTAATTCCCACAAGAACGATAGTAGGGTATAAGATGTGTATAGACTTCAGGAAGTTAAACAAGGAGACAAAAAAATCACAACCCAATACCTTTTATGGAAAGTATTTTAGAAAGGATAACTAATAACTCTTATTTTTGTTTTCTTGATGGTTATTCGGGGTATTCTCAAATTAATATCCAACCGGAAGACCAAGAGAAGACAACCTTTACTTTCCCTTACGAGACTTTTGCTTATAGACTGATGCCTTTTGGTTTGTATAACGTTGTTTCAACTTTCCAAGAATGTGTCTTGAAGATATTTGACAATTTTGTTGAAAACTATATGGAGGTCCTTATGGATGACTTTGTTGTTTACGAAACTTCTTTCGAACAATGTCTCTATAACCTTAATAGAGTATTGGAGCGTTGCAAGCGAACCAAATTGGTCCTCAACTAGGAGCGCTGCCGGTTCATGGTAAGAGAATGTATAGTTTTCGGATACAAAGAATCTGAAAAAGGTATTGAGGTTGATGATTCTAGCATTATTTCCTTAGAAAGATTACCGATACCACAAGACATAAAAGGAGTAAAGAATTTTCTTGGACATGCAGGTTCTTATTGACACTTTATTAAAGATTTTGTGAAACTAATTACACCTTTGACTTACTTACTGAGTAAAGATATTCCTTTTGTCTTTTATAAAAGTTGTGTCCTTCTTTTGAACTAATAAAAAAGGCTCCACCTATTATTCAACCGCCAAAATGGGATGAACTGTTTGAAATAATGTGCGATGCTAGTGACTACACAATTGGGGTTGTTCTTAGACAAAGAGAAGGCCTAAACTTAAATGATACTCCCTCCGTCCTAAAAAGGTTGTCGCACATTTATCCAAATTTGAATGAATGTATATACTAAAAAGTGTCTAGATACATTCAAATTTAGAAAAATCTAAGACATCCTTTTCAGGACAGAGGGAGTATTCAATATGCTAGTCGTATTATTAATGAAGATCAAAAGAATTATGCAACAACCAAGAAGAAATTTCTACTGTTGGTTTTGCTTGTGGTAAATTTATACACTATATTATAACTCCAAAGTAATAGTGCATACCAATCACCAGGATTTAAGACATCTATTAGCAAAGAAAGATGTGAAGCCTCGTTTGATTAAGTGGGTTCTATTATTAAAAGAGTATGATTTACAAATAGTTGATAGAAGAGGTTAATATATTCATGTTGCTTATCACTTATCACGTATGTAAGGCATAATTTAATATCACATTCCTATTAATGAATCTATCCTAGGGAATACCTTGCCATCATAGAATCGCATGATCCTTGGTTTGCAAATTATGCTAATTTTTTTGTGGATCAGTTTCTACCGAATGGAATGAATTATAATCAGAGGAAAAATTCTTTAATAATTTGAAATATTACTTTTGGGATGATCCTTATTTATATATTTTTTATATAGGCATGGACTTGATGGGATGATTAGGAAATGTATTCCTGATCACGAAATGAGCACTATCTTAAAAGCTTGCCATGATAGTCCATATAGAAGGGATCATGTTGGCAACCATATGACTGCTCAAGTATTACAATCAGGATTCTATTGGCCAACCATATGTAAAGATGCTCATAATTATGTTAAGAATTGCGATTCTTGTCAATGTATGAGTAATATAGGTAAAATACAATAAAAGCCCATGAATTATAACCTTATAATAGAACCAATTGATGTTTGGGGAATGGATTTCATGTAAGATCTCACCAAATAAGGTAGAGATCCATGTGATTGCAATGCTAGTCCCTGGATCGAAATGCTAGCATCCACAGTTTAAGATGAAGTACACAGATACAAAGGTCATTATTACATCGTAATATCCAGAGATACAATAGTTCTTACAACTCATTAGCCCAAGGATAATACATAGAGTTCTCAACACATAACAAAATAAATAACGTCTTCATCTTCATGTGCCACAGGCAAACATGTTGAGTGTAGACTCATAACCCTAGTCACCATCAGAGTAACCTGAAACATAATAAGTTACAGCCACAGAGGGTCAATACATTTATAATTGTATTGGTAAGTGATAACCATAGTAGTATAGTAACATCTAATAACTATATGAATTTGGCTAAATGAAGCTCAGGCTGGCTTTGCTCAAAATAAGGTTTTTTTCTTAGTTTGAAAACACTAAGTTTTTTTTGACAAAAACATCAAGGAACCACCAACTGACATTGGTGAACCACTACCCTTGTTTAACCACAAGTTTTAACTTAGAGAAATTGGGATGAGGAGATTCTTGACCATTTCAATGTCTTGTCACTCAGAATTGTCCATAACCGTGGACATGGCTAAGTACTTAGTTTTACCCTCTCGAGAGGTGGTGCACTTTCCCCACAAGACTTGACATACATCGAGATGAGACTTTTCAAAATCAATCCCTCAGACCACAATGGACGCATTCCATCCTACCAACTCTACCACCATCTGTCCATCTAGCTGAGTTCTTGCAACTTAGTTGGTCAAGGCAGAGCCCATATGCCATGTGGTTGAACTAAAAGCTTCTTGACACAAAATATCTCAAATCCCTTTGTTCCTGGGTGGCCATCCACAAGTGTGATACACAAGGTAAACCATAGACATGGGCCTTGTGAAACCACTCAACACAAACCATACAAGTCCCATTCCACCCAGGTGATTCATTAAAAAAGTTGTTTTATTAACCAAAAACATAGTCATATATTTTGCATAATATCATATCATGAATAATCCACCCTTGCATTCCAATAGCTCGGCTAAGCATACTAGCATAACATGTCTCTTAACTTAGGGAAAATTACTAAGACAACATCTATAGGATTTACCATAGCATAACATATACATAGAAAAAGACCATGCAAATCCTACTCAAAATAGTGCTAATTCAATAAGGAAAATAGTAGGACATGATATGAAATATCAGTTGCCTTGGTAGCTATGAGAATAGGTACAATACTCACAATCACACTCTCCACAATCCACCAAATCTACATACAGATTCATACAACAATATTCAAATCAATATACAAACAAAAATAAAGATGAATGCATGCAAAATGCATTGAGATGATTTTCCATACTCTTCAAATCAAACTTTTCAGTACTGAAGACAAAGTAAACATTCTAAAGACTAAAAAACAAAAACCACTTTAAAATAATATTTTAAATAATTTTGATAGTCAAAATAGGCCTACAAATGCTTCTGCATAAAATCCTAATTTTTCCGAAGAAAATGGCCAAATCAAGGCCATAGATGCAAAGGGCTCATTTTTCTTAATCTATAGATATAAAAATTTTAATTTTTGGATTTACATAAAAAAAGTTATGGATTTTACAAGTTTAAACATCTAATAGATAAAATCCTCGATTTTAAATCAAATTCACTGCCACACGGCAGCGTCTGATTGGCGCGTACCGGTTCGGATGGATCACGCGTGGTAGCCACTGGATCTAAGTGGCGATGTGTGGTCCAGATCTAAACGTACCCCTTCGCTTCTATTTCTAATCTCGACCATTAGATCCAGATCCAATGGATCAGATCTGCCCAACCAAATTCTAACGACGCCAATGGCTGTAGCGGCGGCGACGCCTCTGGAGGTGACGCGCCGGCAAGGTCAGGGGGGAGGGGAGGGGCACTGGTGCTTACCACGGTTGCAGAGACGAGGTGATGCTCAACGTGGATGGGGTTGGGAGGGGCGCACGGACACGGCGGCTATCGCTCATCGGAGTTCGGCTACGCCTCGGGTGCTTGCAGACAACGATTGGGGAGATGACCTGGAGCACAATTATACAATCCATGGGCATTAGCAGATGCGCAAGACAAAGGGGAACACGCTCGCATGAACTAGAGGCAGAGGGGCGCATGAGGCTTAGAGATTTCTGTCACTTCCCCAGATTACTAGAGGCATGAACCTACTATCGAGCATAAATACTCCCTCTTGGAGTTGCTAGCATCTACTTGGCCAAAGCATCTATGAACAATGGAGAGCATACAAGATCACAAATAACATAGACATGATAGAATCAATAATCAATCTTGAAGATAGTTCTCAATATCTATCGGATCCCAACAAACACAACATGTAGGATTACATAAATAGATGATCTTGATCATGAACGGATCTCACAAGATCTAAAACATGATAGCATAAAGGAGGAAAACCAACCATCTAGCTACTGCTATGGACCCATAGTCCAAGGGTGAACTACTCACGCATCACTCCGGAGGCTGGCATGGTGATGAAGAAGGCCTCCGGGAGGATCTCTCCCCTCCGGCAGGGTGCCGAGAACAATTTCAGATCCCCCCTTGATCTTGGGATGGAGATGGCGGTGGCTACAAACTTTTTTGTGGAATTTTGATTGGATGCTTAGGGTTTCTGCATCGGGGTGCTTTTATAGGAGAAGGGGCAAGGTCAGTGGGAACCCGAGGGGCCCACACCTAGGGCTGGCGCCCCTGGCTGCGCCGCCACATGGTGTGGCCGCCTCATGGCCCCACTTCGTCTCCCCTCCGGACTCTGTGTTCCTTCTGGTAAAATATTGAATTTGGCTTTTGTCCCGTCCAATTCCGAATTTCCGAGAATATTTTTTAACTAACTTTTCTGAAACCGAAAACAGTAGAAAACAGGCAACTGGCACTATGACATATTATCAATAGGTTAGTTCCAGAAAATATATAAAAATACCTCAAAGTGTAGACAAAACATAAGACAGTTGATACAAAACAAGCATGGAGCATCAAAAAATATAGATACGTTTACGACGTATCTGCGGCATGCTCGAGAGGTTGTAGGTGGCAGAGACATGGTCAGTAGAGGAGCTTGGGGTGGAGCCAGCACTGCTTGTAGAGGAGGTGGAGGTCCAAGGCAAGGCCAGAGAGGGGGCGGCGACACGGGAGGTTGAGCAACGAGGAAGGGCACCAGGGAAGGGGAACAACAACCATGGAGTCAGAGCTTGAATACGTGGCGGCATCTAGAGCAAGCTCGAGCACTACGGGCAAGGGAGGCACACACCTAGAGGCTGGGCAACGAGATGACGACGGGGATCGAGGCTCGATTAGAGACGGTATGGGGTGTGTGGTGTGCATGGGTTTCGTGCGTGGCTATGGGTCGTGGTGTGGCATGGAGTCGTGTCGGGGTGGAGTGCATGTGTGCTCTGGGTGCATTGCTGTGTGGGTCGAGTGCGTGTGTCTGTGTTCGTGTCGGGTGTGTGCGGTGGTTGGTGCGGTGTCGTGTGTGTGACCTGAGTGACGATGGTGGTGGCGTGTTGCACGGATGGTAAGATTAGGGTTTGCTTATGTGGGGTGGTAGGTGGCCTCCTGTTGGGCCACTTGGGCCTGGACGGTTGGCTGCCTCCCCTACAAGAGAAAAAACGTTTTATTTTATTTTAAAATAAAACCAGTTATAAAATAGTTATTAGATAGATATAAGAGGGGAATTCGTGTAGAAACAAAATAGGGTTTTTAATAAAACATTTTTAGAAGAAAGAATGCATGACTTCATGATGATGCCCAAAGTAAAAACAAACAGGCGAATCTAAATGGGGATATTTTCTAGGAAATTACATCTCGACACCACTAACAAGGGATCGCATCCCGAGATACAAGCAAAGACATCGGGGAAGAGAGGTCGATTATTGGCTCTTCTTTTTTCAGGTTAATCATTGCGACACCACTAACAAGAATTTTTCTCCATCTTGATTGGGTCAACACCACCAACAAGAGATATCTTGATCATAACCTTTGAGATCATACTCCGGAGAAGCAAAGCGGAAGTTAAGTATTCAAGAGATAAGGCCACCTCCAACTTCCATGGAAGGAGTAAAGAGTGATGTGACATCATTGTCAATCGGAACTATCACCATGATCTCAAAACCATAAGATCTTCACTTTCCCAATGAGCTAGTTTACTAGAGATAACTAGAGACATGGTTGCTTACATACCACACGTGTATTAATGTTTTGTATTAATACATTTATAGGATGGTAAGAAATGTATTATGAACAAGAGATACATCAAATAAAAACTCTATTATTTGCCTCTAGGGCATATCTCCTTCACGCACATGTCACAAAATTGAAGATGGAGTCCAGGAGGTGGGTAGAGGCGCGGTCGGCATCAAATGTAGAGGGAAGGGGCAGCGGCAGAGCTCCTGGTCTTGGGTCGCACGAGAGGGGAGAATGGTGAGGATTCACGGCCGGAGGTCGGAACGGAGGGAGTGCACGGTGACCTAGCTTGCTTGGGGAGGCATGACTGGCGCAGTGAGGAGGATCGACGGGGAGAGGCAGCATGCTCGAGCAGTCATAGATGGAAGAGACACAGTCGGTAGAGGAGCTTGGGGCGACGCCAGCACTCCTTGTATAGGAGGTGGATGTCCAAGGCGAGGACAGAGAGGAGACGGTGACATGGGAGGTCGAGAAGCGAGGAAGCGCACTAGGGAAGGGGAACAACAGCCATGAAGTCGGAGCTTGAATACATGGTGGCATTTAGAGCAAGCTCGAGCACTGCAGGCAAGGGAGGCGCGCACCTAGAGGCTGGGAAACGATATGACGGCGGGGATCGAGACTCAATTAGCGACGGGATGGGGTGTGTGGTGTGCATGGGTCGCTTGCATGGCTATGGGTCGTGGTGTGGCATGTAGTCGTGTCGGGGTGGAGTGCGTGTTTGCTCTGGGTGCAATTTTATGTGGGTCGAGTGCGTGTGTATGTGTTGTGGTTGGTGCGGTGTGGTGTGTGTGACCTGAGTGGCGGTAGTGGTGGCGTGTTGGGTGCGGGGCTCGTAGGATTAGGGTTTGCCTATGTGGGGTGGTAGGTGGCCTCTGGTTGGGCCACTTGGGCCTGGCCGGTTGGTTGCCTCCCCCACAAGATAAAAACATTTTATTTTATTTTAAAATAAAACCAGTTATAAAATAATTATTAGATATATATAAAAGGGGAATTAGTGTAGAAACAAAATAGGGTTTTTAATAAAACAATTAGAGGAAAAATATGCATGATGTCATTATAATGCCCAAACTAAAAACAAACATGCAAATCTAAATGGGGATATTTTATAGGTAATTACATCTCGATACCACTAACAAGGGATCGCTCCCCGAGATCCAAGCAAAGACACCGGGGAAGAGAAGTCGACTATCGGCTCTTCTGTTGTCAGGTTGATCGTCGAGACACCACTAACAAGAATTTTTCTCCATCTTGATCGGGTCGACACCACCAACAAGAGATTTCTTGATCACAACCTTTGAGGTCATACTCCGGAGAAGCAAAGCGGAAGTTAAGTATTCAAGAGATAAGGCCACCTCTAACTTCCATGGAAGGATTAAAGAGTCACATTAATCCACCTGTTCCATGCAACAAGAGCTAATGATAAGAGTAGTTGTATGATAGCTACTCCATCCTGCACCCAAAACATTACTTTGTACATGAATAGGAGAATCGTGCAACAAAACTCTCGAAATTCAGATTGAAGATCTTGACACGCAATATTCACAAAGATTTGGAAGATGCACTCTTTACTTGATATCAAAGGCAGCTTACAAGTATCATTTGATAGATAGTGAAGAGGGGCATAAAGACCTTAACCAAATAGCTCTCTATGGGTTTGATACTCTTATTTTGAAACTAGCTACAGCTGATATGTGCTCTTACAGTCATCGAGCTATTTTCTGGCGCCTTTATCGGGGAACTAAGCGCTTCTGGTCTTTGTTATTAGATGATAATTCTATTAATTGTTTTACTAAAATTGTTTACTAGTTTTAGGTAAACACCATGGGTGCGAGTACCGACATACTCCCTCCATTCCAAAATATAATATGTGTTAGCTTTGTGAAGTGAATGTATCTAGACCGTTTTAGTGTTTAGGTTCACTCCGAATTTAGGATAAAAGGAATCTAGATACATTTGCTTCACAAAGCTAAAAAATCTTATATTTGAAATATAGGGAGTATTATTCACCTCAAAGTTGTAAAGAATTATGGTCCACTCGTGGACGCTTATTTAAAACCCAAGAACCCTGATGGGTATGACATTAACCCCATGTTGCTGGATCTTTTGCATGCTATAAAGTTTGTAAGGGACCATACGGAAGATCCGTATGAGCATGTGGAGTTCTTTGAAGAAACTTGTGGGACTTTTCTCCTTAATATATTTACTGAGTATGAGGTTAAATCAACTCTCTTTTGTCAAACTCTTATTGATGAAGCCCATTCTTGGTACATTGAATGTCCTAAAAAAATTACTAACTCATGGCAGAGGCTATCCTCTTCATTCTTAATTGATTTATTCATGAGGACGAAAACCCTTGGAGCTAGACATATGATCACCAATTTCAAAGGTGCCCCCAAGGAAAGTCTCTATGAAGTGTACTCAAGGTTTAGGGAACTACTTGATCGTTTCCCTCACCACGATTTCCCACCTTGGCTGGTAGTACAAAAAATTTACGCGGGGCTAAGCACTGATAATAGAAATGAACTAGATTTTCTTTCTAATGGATCATTTACTGATTTAGTGTTAAAAGATCCTTGAATTTACTAGATACAGTTCATAAGATTGAAGAATCCCATCATGGAATTGAACATAATAAAGAAAATCCTATGGAATATGATTGTTTAAGAAAATTTCTAGCAGCTGATAAAGTAGAAAAACTACTTGGAAATTTTAACCTCGATCCTCATATGATTATTCAAATTGTTAAAACCTATGTTAAGCATTTGCAGATTCCGAAGGAGTGGGAACACTACAAGCAACCTTGGGACAAAAATCTCCCGGAGACTGTTCCAAAGAAAAGTTTACATGAGTAGAGAAGAAGCTATTAGTTGAAGATGAAACTATCTTAACAAAAAGGGAAAAGAATGAAAATAAAGGTATAAGGAGGATTGGGAAGTTAACCGGAGATCTGGGAACTATCAAGACAAATATTGGTATATTGAAAGAACTTCTTGACCCCGAAGTCATTGAAAATGAAGTAGTGATGGTAGTAGGGAATCCTATGATATAGCTGAAGGTAAGCCTAATGGTAAGTATAAGGATAAACATAAAATCCCTTTCTATTTAGGTGAATCTACTTATGTAGGACTTTGTGATCTAAGTTCTTCCATAAAAATTATGCCCTAATCTATCTATGAGGTATTACGATATTATCTTGATGAACCAAAAATTGATCCTACCAACGTAACGATCATGCTCTCAGATAGAACCTTGCAGGAATCTCATGGAATTCTTTGCAATGCTTGCATCTCTATAGGAACCTTTGTCTATCCCATTGACTTTCATATTATTGATATGCAATTAGATTTATTGTGTCCTATTATTCTATGCAGTTCATTTTACAATTCTATGAACATTGATATTAATGACAAGAAAGAGATTATGTCCTTATAGTTTGGAGAAGAAGATCCAAAGATTAATTGCAACCAATTCAAGCAGCTGCCGTATGAAAAGAAAACTGAGATAAAGGAAGATAAGACTGTTGAAGAATTGGCAGCAATTTACTTTCACACCCCACAAACTGAATTAGAAAGAAACCTAACCAATAATGACTCAATCCCAAATGATTTAGCAAAATAAGATCTTGATAATATCCTTGATACCACACTTGAAGTAGGTAATATTCTCAAAGATGAATTTGAAGAGCTGGAAATGAAGGGAGATGAGGATCCACCTCCATTGTTATTAAAACCCCTTCCAACAGGGATCAGGTATGAATTTTTGGACAGGGAAGGTAAGTCTCCTATAATCATTAATGATTAACTTACCCCTGAAGAAAGTAGGAAATTACTAGAAGTACACATTGAGCAATGTGAAGCTTTTGGATATACTCTTAGTGATATAAAAGGAATAGATCCTTCCATAGTTACTCATAAAATACATATGGTTGCGGATGCTAAACCTTTTGTTGACA
The DNA here is from genome assembly GCA_916181665.1 of Avena sativa. Lineage (NCBI taxonomy): Eukaryota > Viridiplantae > Streptophyta > Magnoliopsida > Poales > Poaceae > Avena > Avena sativa. The sequence goes on along the minus strand of OV702283.1, from coordinate 355,775,938 downwards.
CTCAAAAGAGACTAAACCCTAGAATGAAGGAATTAGTGAGAAAAGAAGTAATACGCATGCTAGACACTGGCATTATCTACCCAATTTATGATAGTAAATGGGTTAGTCCAACTCATCGCATACATAGACAAGTGTGCATAACCATAATTAATAATAATAAGGATGAGATAATTCCCACAAGAACGATAGCAGGGTATAAGATGTGTATAGAATTCAGGAAGTTAAACAAGGAGACAGAAAAAATCACAACCCAATACCTTTTATGGAAAGTATTTTAGAAAGGATAACTAATAACTCTTATTTTTGTTTTCTTGATGGTTATTCGGGGTATTCTCAAATTAATATCCAACCGGAAGACCAAGAAAAGATAACCTTTACTTGCCCTTACGAGACTTTTTCTTATAGACTGATGCCTTTTGGTTTGTATAACGCAGTTGCAACTTTCCAAGAATGTGTCTTGAATATATTTGACAATTTTGTTGAAAACTCTATGGAGGTCCTCATGGATGACTTTGTTGTTTATGGAACTGCTTTCGAACAATGTCTCTATAACCTTAATAGAGTATTGGAGCGTTGCAAGCAAACCAAATTGGTCCTCAACTAGGAGCGATGTTAGTTCATGGTAAGAGAATGTATAGTTTTCGGATAAAAAGTTTTTGAAAAAGGTATTGAGGTTGATGATTCTAGCATTGTTTCCTTAGAAAGATTACCGATACCACAAGACATAAAAGGAGTAAAGAATTTTCTTGGACATGCAGGTTCTTATTGACACTTTATTAAAGATTTTGTGAAACTAATTACACCTTTGACTTACTTACTCGGTAAGGATATTCCTTTTGTCTTTGATAAAAGTTGTGTCCTTCTTTTGAACTAATAAAAAATGCTCCATCTATTATTCAACCACCAAAATGGGATGAACTTTTTGAAATAATGTGTGATGCTAGTGACTACACAATTGGGGTTGTTCTTAGACAAAGATAAGGCCTAAACTTAAATGTTACTCCCTCCATCCTAAAAAGGTTGTCACACATTTATCCAAATTTGAATGAATGTATATACTAAAAAGTGTCTAGATAAATTCAAATTTAGAAAAATCTAAGACATCATTTTCAGGACGGAGGGAGTATTCAATATGCTAGTCGTATTATTAATGAAGATCAAAAGAATTATGCAACAACCAAGAAGAAATTTCTAGCTATTGGTTTTGCTTGTGGTAAATTTATACACTAAGACATCTATTAGCAATGAAAGATGTGAAGCCTCGTTTGATTAAGTGGGTTCTATTATTAAAAGAGTATGATTTACAAATAGTTGATAGAAGAGGTAAATATAATCATGTTGCTTATCACTTATTACGGATGTAAGGCATAATTTAAGATCACATTCCTATTAATGAATCTATCCTAGGTAATACCTCGCCATCATAGAATCACATGATCCTTGGTTTGCAAATTATGCTAATTTTATTGTGGATAAGTTTCTACCAAATGGAATGAATTATAATCAGAGGAAAAAATTCTTTAATAATTTGAAATATTACTTTTGGGATGATCCTTATTTATATATTTTTTATATAGGCATGGACTTGATGGGATGATTAGGAAATGTATTCCTGATCACGAAATGAGCACTATCTTACAAGCTTGCCATGATAGTCCATATAGAGGGAATCATGTTGGCGACCATACGATTGCTAAAGTATTACAATCAGGATTCTATTGGCCAATCTTATGTAAAGATGCTAATAATTATGTTAAGAATTGTGATTCTTGTCAACGTATGAGTAATATAGGTAAAAGACAATAAAAGCTAGTCCCTGTTTGGGGAATGGATTTCATGTAAGATCTCACCAAATAAGGTAGAGATCTCTATGATTGCAATGCTAGTCCCTGGATCGAAATGCTAGCATCCACAGTTTAAGATGAAGTACACAGATACAAATGTCATTACTACATCGTAATATCCAGAGATACAATAGTTCTTACAACTCATTAGCCTAAGGCTAATATATAGAGTTCTCAACACATAATAAAATAAATAAAGTCTTCATCTTCATTTGCCATAGGCAAACATGTTGAGTGTAGACTCATAACCCTAGTCACCATCAGAGTAACCTGCAACATAATAAGTTACAGCCACAGAGGGTCAATACATTTGGAATTGTATTGGCAAGTGATAACCATAGTAGTATAGTAACATCTAATAACTATATGAATTTGGCTAAGTGTAGCTCAGGCTGGCTTTTCTCAAAATAAGGTTTTTCTTATTAGTTTGAAAACACTAAGTTTTTGTTTGACAAAAACATCAAGGAACCACCAATTGACATTGGTGAACCACTACCCTTGTGCAACCACAAGTTTTAACTTAGAGAAATTGGGATGAGGAGATTATTGACCATTTCAATGTCTTGTCACTCAGAATTGTCCATAACCGGGGACACGGCTAAGTACTTAGTTTTAACCTCTCGAGAGGTGGTGCACTTTCCCCCACAAGACTCGACATATATCGAGATGAGACTTTTCAAAAGCAATCCCTCAGACCATAATGGACGCATTCCATCCTACCAACTCTACCACCATCTATCCATCTGGCTGAATTCTTGCAACTTAGTTGGTCAAGGCAGAGCCCATATGCCATGTGGTTGCACTAAAACCTCCTTGACACAAAATATCTCAAATCCCTTTGTTGCTGGGTGGCCATCCACAAGTGTGATACATAAGGTAAACCATAGACATGAGCCTTGTGTAACCACTCAACACAAACCATACAAGTCTCATTCCACCCAGGTGATTCATTAACAAAGTTGTTTTATTAACCAAAAACATAGTCATAGATTTTGCATAATATCATATAATGAATAATCCACCCTTGCATTCCAATAGCTAGGCTAAGCATACTATCATAACATGTCTCTTAACTTAGGGAAAACTTCTAAGACAACATCTATAGGATTTACCATAGCATAACATATACATAGAAAAACACCATGTAAATCCTACTCAAAATAGTGCTAATGCAATAAGGAAAATAGTAGGACATGATATGAAATATCACTTGCCTTGGTATCTAGGAGAATAAGTACAATCCTCACAATCACACTCTCCACAATCCACAAAATCTACACACAAATTCAGACAACAATATTCAAATCAATATACAAACAAAAATAAATATGAATGCATGAAAAATGCAATGATATGATTTTCCATACTCTTCAAATCAAACTTTTCAGTACTGAAGACAAAGGAAACATTCTAAATACTAAAAAACAAAAACCACTTTAAAATAATATTTTAAATAATTTCTATAGTCAAAATAGGCCAACAAATGCTTCTGCATAAAATCCTAATTTTTCCAAATCAAATGGCCATCAAGACCACAGATGTAAAGGGCTCATTTTTATTAATCCATAGATATAAAATTTGTAACTTTTGGATTTACAGAACAAAAGTTATGGATTTTACAAGTTTAAACATCTAATAGATAAAATCTTCGATTTTAAATCAAATTCACTGCCTCGCGGCAGCGTCTGATTGGCACGTACCGGTTTGGGTGGATCACGCGCAGTAGCCATTGGATCTAAGTGGCGATGTGTGGTCTAGATCAAACGTACCCCTTCGCTTCTATTTCTAATCTCGACCACTAGATCCATATCCAATGGATCAGATCTGCCCGACCAAATTCTAGCGGAGCCAATGGCCATAGCAGCGGCGACGCCTCTAGCGGTGATGCGCCAGCAAGGTCAGGAGGGAAGGGTAGGGTAAATGGTGCTTACCACGGTCGCAAAGACAAGGTGATGCTCAACGTGGACGGGGTTGGGGCGGGGGCGCACGGACACGGCGGCTATCGCTCGTCGGAGTTCGGCTGCGCCTCGGTTGCTTGCAGACAACGACGGGAGAGACGACCTGGGGCACAATTGTACAAGCCATGGGAATTAGCAGATGCGCAAGACAAAGGGGAACACGCTCGCATGAACTAGAGGCAGAGGGGCGCAAGAGGCTCACCGGAATAGCTCGTCGGAGCTACTCAGTACTGCGGCGGTGTAAAGAAAAATACTACTAGCCTGGCGGTGCTCTGTGCTCGCAGTGTGGGGGGAAATGACGCGTAGAGGGGGCGGATTAAGTATCCAGAGCGGGGGAGAAAATCTCACGCTGAATCAATGGCAATTAACGGATTCAATCTCGTCCCTGAAGAAGGGAGGAAACGGCCGGCGAGCTGGTCCCCTGCGCGTGATTGAAAACGACGAGGTGAGGTGGCAGCGGGGCCCAGCTGTCAGCGAGGGGGGTGCGCGCGCGGGTGAGAAACAGGGGAGAGGGGAGGAGTTCCCGGGTGGGATATGGGCTGCATTTGGTCCTGGGCCAGAATGGTTGCTGCCTCTTTTTTTTTCTCTCTTTGCTTTTTTTCTTTTCTGATTTTCTAAATAAGATTTGAATGGCCTATTCAAATCCAAATAAATTCAAATTTCCACCAAACTTTTGTGAGGTGACCCTAGTGTTGAAAAGTGTGTCAAATACCTATATACACTCCAAAACATCTTGGGTCACAAAAATAAAACCATGCCCCATACATATAATATAAAAGGGGGGTTTCAAATATGGTTTTATTACGGTTTAAGCTTTGAAAAATTTTAGGCAAAGTAGACATGCCATGATGATATGAATGCAATAACATGGTTTTGAATTTGATGAAATTTGGGCTATTACAAATCTAACCCCCTTAATATGAACCTCGCCCTCGAGATTCGGTTTGGCTAGCAAATAGGTGAGGGTGATCTTTCTGAAGCTCATCTTCTCTTTCCCAAGTTGCTTCTTCCTCGGTATGATGATTCCACTCTACTGTGCAGAATCTGATTGTCTTTGTACGAGTGACTCTTTCTGCTGTCTCAAGAATCTTGACAGGTTTCTCTTCATAAGTGAGATCACTCTCCAACTAAACTTCTTCCAATGGTATAGTGTCCTTCAACAAAGTTTCTTCCATCTCTGGATGACACTTTTTCAACTGGCTCACATGAAACACATTGTGAACTGCTGATAGTGATTCTGGTAGTTCTAACTCATAGGCCACTTCTCCTTTGCGGCTCAAAATCTTGAATGGTCCTACATATCGAGGTGCCAATTTCCCTTTGACTCCAAATATCTTCACACCACGAAGTGGTGAGACTCTGAGATAGGATCTATCACCTACATCATAGGTGACTTCCCTACTCTTTGGATCTTCATAGCTCTTTTGTCGGGATTTGGCTATCTTCAATTGTCCTTTACCATTCTGACTTTCTCTTTAGCTTCCTTGATCAGTTCTGGTCCGAATAAATTTCTTTCTCCTACTCCACTCCATAGTAATGGCGTAGTACACTTCCTTCCATAAAGGAATTCTAACAGAGCCATCTCTATGCTCGATTGATAGCTGTTATTGTAAGAGAATTCTGCCTATGACAGACTTTCATCCCAACTAGATCCATAGTCTAGCGCACAAGCTCTCAACATATCTTCCCAAATCTGATTGGTCCTTTATGTCTGTCCATTAGTCTGAGGATGAAAATTTGTGCTGAATTCTAATCTTGTTCCCAATGATTCATGCAGTTGTCGCCAAAAATGCGAAGTGAACTGAGTTCCTCTATCAGACACAATACTCTTAGGTACTCCATGTAAACATATGATCTTGTTCATATATATCTTAGCCAATTTAGCACTTGTATAGGTAGTCTTCATGGGTATGAAATGAGCCACTTTAGTTAGGCAATCCACAATGATACGTCTGAAACGTATCTATAATTTTTGATGCTCCATGCTTGTTTAGTATCTAGTTTTCTTTACTTGTCTACACTTTGAGGTGCTTTTTACATGTCTTCTGGTACTAACCTATTAACAAGTTGCAACAGTGCCAGATGCCTGTTTTCTGCTGTTTTTGGTTTCAGAAAAGTTAGTAAAGAAATATTCTCGGAATTGGACGGGGCAAACGTCAAAGTCAATTACTTTCCGTGGGGAACAAGAAATCCATAGGGGAACCGGAGAGGCCGGCCAGGGCGGACAGACCCACACTTGGTGCGGGTGGGCCCTGCCCCACGCCTGGGAGGGGTGTGGGGCCCCTGGCCGCTGCCTCGGCCTCCCCCTTCACCTATAAGAAGCCCCCGATGCAGAAACCCTAAGCACCCGATCAAATATCCACGAAACCGTCTGTAGCCGCCGCCACCATCATCCCTAGATCGGGGGATCTAAAGTTCTTCCCGACACCCTACCGGAGGGGAGATCATCCCGGAGTCCTTCTCTCCGGTATGATGCGTGAGTAGTTCCACCTTGGACTATGGGTCCATGTAGTAGCTAGATGGTTGTATCTCCTCCTTTGTGCTTTCATGTATAGATATTATGAGCTCCGTTCATGATCAAGATCTAATCTATTTGTAATCATGCATGTTGTGTTTGCGGGGATCCGATGGATATTGAGATTATTATGTTGGTTTGATTAATGGTTTTGTCTTTATGATTCTATCATGTCTGTGTTGTTTGTGAACTTGCATGTTCTCCGTTGTTAGTAGCTATCTTGGCCAAGTAGTTGCTAGTGACTCCAAGAGGGGGTATTTATGCCCGATAGTGGGTTCATGCCTCTAGTTTGCAAGGGAAGCGACAATAATCTCTTCAATTGTAGATGTGTTGTTGCTACTAGGGAGAAAACAACGGTCTCTTGTTCATGGAACCTGTGGACTGTTTACCTTACACACTTTGCTTAAAGCAGTTGTCTGTTGCTTGCAACTTAATACTAGAGGGGGTTTGGATGATAACCTGAAGGTGGAATTCTAGTCATAGATGCAGTTGGATGGCGGTCTATGTATCTTGTTGTATTGCCTAATCGAATCTCATAGGATCTTTCTGACTAGTAATTGCATTGTTATGCCTTGCTCAGTTCCTGTCAATTGCCCTGCTGTAATTTGTTTACCCTTCATGCCATGTTGTTTATCTAAGGAGAGCACCTCTAGTGAACTATGGACCCCAGTCCAATCTTTACCATTGATACATCTTCCACTGTTACTTGTTTACTTGCTGCAAGCCATTACCTTCCACGCCATATGTTTAATCCTTTGTTATAGCAAACCGGTGAGCTTGACAATCTCACTGATTCGTTGGGGCAAAGTCTTGAGTTTGTGTTGTGCAGGTTTCCACGTTGCTTGCAACAACTTTGAGATGTTTCCTTCCTCCTTCTGGTTCGATAACCTCAGTCTCTACTGAGGGAATACTTGCTGCTGTGCTCATCACACCTTGCTCTTGGGGTTTCCAACGAAGCGCTCCCATATCAAGAAGGCGCAATCACACAACAACCCATATAGAATCGTATCTAGATCTGGTCCTTGGCAGTCCGGTGATAAAATCCATACCAATCTTATCCCACTTCCAATCAGGTATTGGTAGTGGTTGCAATAACCTTGTCGGTTTCTGATGTTCCGCCTTCACTCGACTACACACATCACACAAGGCAATATGTTCTGCGATATGTTTCTTGAGATTATTCCACCAAAATCTCTCCTTCACATCCATGTACATTTTGGTGTTACCCGGATGAATAGAGTATGGTGAACTGTGTGCTTGTTGCAGAATGAATTTCCAAAGTTCGGGATCTTGTGGAATGCAGATACGCTTTCCATACCATAAAGTTCCTTGTTCATCTTCATGAAATCCTTTCGCCTTTCCTTTACCAATTTTACTCTTAATTTCCTCTATTTCCTTGTCCAACTTTTGGGCTTCTTTGATTTTATCCAACAGTGTTGGTTGAACTTCCAAAGACATGAGATATCCTTCAGGCACTATCTCCAATCTTAGCTCTTTGAATTGGGCACACAAATCTTCTGGTAATTCACCTTTGGCAAGGGCATTCACATAGACCTTGTGTCTTAATGCATCAGCTACGACATTCGCTTTACCGGCATGGTATTGCAAACTCAAGTCGTAATCCTTGATGACTTCAATCCACCTTATTTGTCTCATGTTGAGCTCTTTCTGGGTGAAAATATATTTCAAGATATTGTGATCTGTGAACACTTCACAACGCTTTCCCAAAAGATAGTGGCTCCATGTTTGAGTGCATGGACAACAGATCCCAACTCTAAGTCATGTGTAGGATAATTTACTTCATGAGTTTTGAGTTGTCTCGAGGCGTAAGCCACAACTTTTCATTCTTTCATCAATACTCCACCCAATCCTTTGTGAGATGCATCACAATAGACTTGGAAGTCTTTCTCTAAATATGGTAGACATAAAACTGGTGCTGGCACTAGTCTTTTCTTCAATTCTTGGAAACTGGTTTCACACCCTTTAGTCCAATCAAACTTATTTTCTTTCTTAAGCAGTTATGTCATTGGTTTATCCACTTTCGAGAAATTCTTGATGAACCTTCTATAGTACCCAGCCAAGCCTAGGAAACTACAGACTTCTTTAACTGACTTGGGATATTCCCACTCAGTTACAGCTGACACCTTTGCGATATCGGTAGCTATACCATTCCCAGACACAACATGTCCAAGAAAACCAACTTCATTCAGCCAAAACTCACATTTGCTGAACTTGGCATATAACTTGTGCTCTCTGAGATTCTCAAGAATCAAACGCAAATGTTCTTCATGTTCTTTGTCACTCTTGGAATAAATCAATATGTCATCGATGAACACCACGACAAACTTGTCAAGAAACTCCATAAACACCTTGTTCATCATGTTCATGAAATAAGCTCATGCATTTGTTAGTACAAATGGCATCATAGTATACTCATACAATCCATACCTAGTGGTAAAAGCAGTCTTAGGTATGTCTTGTTCTCTAATCTTTAGCTGAAAATAGCCTGATTGGAGATCAATTTTTGAGAACACACGAGCTCCCTCTAGCTGATCAAAAAGATCATTGATTCTGGGTAAAGGATACTTGTTCTTTATAGTCACCTCATTGAGTGAACGATAATCTATGCATAGCATCTGACTTATGTCGTTCTTCTCAACAAACAGAACTGATGCACCCCAAGACAAAGAACTTGGTTGGATAAATCCTTTCTTCAACTGTTCACTAAGTTGTTTCTTGAGTTCCTTCAACTCGTCCACAGACATCTTGTAAGGTCTCTTGGATATGGGTCAAGATCGGGGCAGTAAGTCAATCAGAACTCTACATCGCTATCTGGTGGCATTCTCGGTAATTCCTTCGGAAACACATCAGGATACTCTTTCACTGCTGGTACACTGTCTAGGCTAACCCCCTTAAGAGAATTTAACTTACTCCCTTTTGGTTCAAAGTTAGACTTGAACCTAATCTGTTTCTTATCCGGGGTTGTGAGTGTAACAGTATGATTGGCACAATCTATTACTCCCTCATACTTAGTCATCCAATCCATGCCCAAAATTACATCCAATACTTGGGATTCTAGGATTATTAGACTAACTGGAAACTTGTTCTTTCCAAATTCTAAGACTAGATCATGGCATCCAAAATTTACTATCATCTCTCCACCTGGGGAGATTACTTTAATAGGACATTCAATAGTTTCAGTTGGAAGTCCATTTTGGTCAACAAATGCTCTTGAAATGAATGAATGCAATGTGCCGGTATCAAAAAGGATAAGTGCTGGAAAGGAATTAATCTTGAACTTACCAATCACAGCATCAGCCTCATCATGGATTTCTTCCACATTGATGTGGTTCACATGACCCTTTTGAAAAGGGTTTGGCTTGTTAGCTCCATCAGTCTTATTTTCTAGGCATTCATTTGCATAGTGCCTAGTTTTCTTGCACTTGAAGCATTCAACCTGACTGATGTCCCTCTTTGCTGGCTGACTTCCATTGCCATTTCCACCATGGTAACTTTTGTACCCACTCTTGTGGTTCTTATATCCACCATTGTCATGACCACGGTGATTCTTATTATCATGGTGGTGGCTATTGTTGTGATGGTTATTATGACTCCCATGCTTGTGGGATCCAGAACTTCCACCACCTTCACCATAGGAACGCTTGTGATACGATCCTGATCCTTGCTTATCAAAGTGATGCTTTCTCTTCCTGTTCTCAACCTGCTTCATCTTACTTTCCAAGATAGTAGCTTTATCACACAGAGATTGGTAGGTTGGAACATACGCAACAGATAGTTGCATGGACATCTCATCATTCAGCCCTTCAAGGAATTTTTCTTTCCTCTTAGCATCATTGTCAACATCATCCGGTGCATAGCGTGCCAGATTGTTGAACTCTTCAATATATTCTGCAACACTGCGATGTCGTTGCTTAAGGTTGTGAAATTCCTTCTTCTTCAACCCCATCACTCCTGAAGAGATATGAGCAGTGCGGAATCCATCCTCAAAATATCGCCCAAGTCACTTCTTCAATAGGAGTAGTGATTTGGAAGTTGTCCCACCAAGTAGTTGCTGGTCCTTCTAGCAAGTGTGTTGCAAATCTGACTTTCTCCTCGTCCGTGCAACCAACTGTGACCAAGTCCTTGTTCACAGAACATAGACAATCATTTTCTACCATAGGATTAGTGGTTCCAGAGAACTTAGCAGGCCTCAACCTTAGAAACCTGGTGAGCATATCAAAAGCTGGTGGGATGTTCTGATTGTTGTTGTTATTATTATTGTTGTTGTTGTTGTTTTGATTCTAATTCTGATTGGCCATAAATTGAGTCATCATCTGCATCAACTGAGTGTGTGCAGTCATTAGCTGATGCATCTCATTGTCGTTGTTGTTATTGTTGGGATTGGCACGTCGGGGAGGCATCTGTGGTTTCAATAAGGATATGTAATGAGATATAACCCATAGATCCTAACATGCACAATACAATATATTGCAACAATCACAACATACAAGCACAAGATAAACTTTTAGGATTCAAAATGAACAACAAATTTTGTAAAGTAAACACTCTGGCATAGTCATCCACATGTTGGATGCTCAATGTGACTCGATAAATAAAGCGATGATAGATAAATATATAGCTAAGTAGTCAACACTACTCCTCCATCTCGACCTCCTCCTCCACTAGAGCAAGTCCTGCTACGTCAAAACCTGCGGTGTACTCCTCCACACTGGTAGTCAAGGCATCGACCTTTGCCAGAAGCTCTATCTTCCGCAAATGCAGCCTCTCTATCACCTCCTGCTGTGTCTCTAGCTCAAGATCCTTGAGCTCCATCTCAGCCTTCATCTCATTGATCTTCTTGTTCCTATCTTGCACTCTCTTCTCTTGGTTCTTGAACCTCTTGTCTTGCTTCTCGAACCTAGCCTCCATCTCCTTGATGCACTCATCTTGTTCCTCGAAGTCCTTGTCCTTCTCCCTCAGTTGGACTCGTAGCTCGTCATTGCTAAGCATGACGTTGGTCCTATTAGTGTCAAGGTGCCTAAGGAGGCTCTCTAGGTCCTGAAGATAGAGACGTACATGCTCAATGATCTCCCTAGTGGCCTCATCATACACTATAGCCTCTCCTTCCTCGTCACGTCTTCCAAAGGGATGGAAGTAAAGGCCCTTGAGATCGGAGGAGTGACGTCCACATAGACTTCCTAACAGCTCCTGCATGGCGATGTCGAGTCCCTTCTCCTTGTCGACATGGAGTATCTTGAAGGAAATCTCCTCGGTGGGAGGCTCTGACTGGCATCCTGGCTGGGAGACTCTAAATCCCCACAAATCCTTCCTCTCGAACTTCCTGAGCTGAAGTCCCTTAATGTTAGGGAGGGGAAGATTGAGCACACTGGCGAGCTCCACGATACGGGATCCAAAACGAGTTCCCTTGAACTCCTCGACGGTGCTGGAAACAAAGCTAGGCATCTATTGCATAGGATAGAGAAAATTAGAAACAACACAAGTAATTAGCATCAAAAGCCAATAGCATGCATTCATCAATAAAACACACAAGTCAAGGCATACATTATACAATCACAAGAACCAAGGTTCAAACACCACTTAGCCTAAATTTTTCCATACCACATAGGTTGGTATGATCAAATTATTAACACGAGGAAAACTTCAAGTGTGGTGGTCCAACTATTAGAGTATGTCATAATTCTCACTCTCTAGTCAAGGTAGCTATCTGAGCATCCTTGGTTGCAATTTGCTTGTCTTGATCACAAGACTCAAATGTCAAGTCTATAACATCTTCCCTTAGACGTTTTATGGTGGCCTCTAAGTCTTGGGTATGCTTCTTCTCCTCTCAAGGTCATTCTGAGTGTTGAGCATTCTACACTTGAGTCTTTCTCCAAGCTCCTTGATGGCATTCCATGATGCATTCCTTGCAGAGTAAAAGAATGACATGTGCATTTTAGAGTTGGTGACCATGCAGAATCCCGACTCATTGTGGTTATCCTCCTTGTTTTTATACAAGTGGAGTTGTACCCACCAATATTCTTCTCCTTCATCCATCATTGGGAATCCCTTGTACACAGCTTCACCATGTATTCCCATGGTGATCATAAGGTTCTTGAGTGCCCTAATAAACTCCGTCTCACATTCTAAGGTCATGGTCATCAGTGGTCCCTTCCTGACGGCTTCGTTGATGGCGGCCATCTACAAATAGAGCTGAGAAAGAAGATTAGGAGAAGTTTTACAAGATGAAAAGAGAGACAAGTGTGGAAATTTACAAAGGAGTTTGCATTTTCCTAGGGGTTTCCTGAGTCTAATCCATCTTAGGGTCATAATCCTACAGGAAACATAGTGCTCTGATACCATCTGTAAGATCTCACCAAATAAGGTAGAGATCCCTATGATTGCAATGCTAGTTCCTGGATCAAAATGCTAGCATCCACAGTTTAATATGAAGTACACAGATACAAAGGTCGTTATTACATCGTAATATCCAGAGATACAATAGTTCTTACAACTCATTATCCCAAGGCTAATACATAGAGTTCTCAACACATAACAAAATAAATAAAGTCTTCATCTTCATGTGCCATAGGCAAACATGTTGAGTGTAGACTCATAACCCTAGTCACCATCAGAGTAACCTGCAACATAATAAGTTATAGCCACAGAGGGTCAATACATTTGGAATTTTATTGGCAAGTGATAACCATAGTAGTATAGTACCATCTAATAACTATATGAATTTGGCTAAGTGTTGCTCAGGCTGGCTTTGCTCAAAATAAGGTTTTTCTTATTAGTTTGAAAACACTAAGTTTTTTTTTTGACAAAAACATCAAGGAACCACCAATAGACATTGGTGAACCACTACCCTTGTGCAACCACAAGTTTTAACTTAGAGAAATTGGGATGAGGATATTCTTGACCATTTCAATGTCTTGTCACTCAGAATTGTCCATAACCGGGGACACGGCTAAGTACTTAGTTTTAACCTCTCGAGAGGTGGTGCACTTTCCCCCACAAGACTCGACATATATCGAGATGAGACTTTTCAAAAGCAATCCCTCAGACCATAATGGACGCATTCCATCCTACCAACTCTACCACCATCTATCCATCTGGCTGAATTCTTGCAACTTAGTTGGTCAAGGCAGAGCCCATATGCCATGTGGTTGCACTAAAACCTCCTTGACACAAAATATCTCAAATCCCTTTGTTGCTGGGTGGCCATCCACAAGTGTGATACACAAGGTAAACCATAGACATGAGCCTTGTGTAACCACTCAACACAAACCATACAAGTCTCATTCCACCCAGGTGATTCATTAACAAAGTTGTTTTATTAACCAAAAACATAGTCATAGATTTTGCATAATATCATATCATGAATAATACACCCTTGCATTCCAATATCTAGGCTAAGCATACTAGCATAACATGTCTCTTAACTTAGGGGAAACTACTAAGACAACATTTATAGGATTTACCATAGCATAGCATATACTTAGAAAAACACCATGCAAATCCTACTCAAAATAGTACTAATGCAATAAGGAAAATAGTAGGACATGAGATGAAATATCACTTGCCTTGGTAACTATGAGAATAGGTACAATCCTCACAATCACACTCTCCACAATCCACAAAATCTACACACACATTCATACAACAATATTCAAATCAATATACAAACAAAAATAAATATGAATGCATGCAAAATACAATGAGATGATTTGCCATACTCTTCAAATCAAACTTTTCATTACTGAAGACAAAGTAAACATTCTAAAGACTAAATAAAACAAAAACCACTTTAAAATAATATTTTAAATAATTTTTATAGTCAAAATAGGCCTATAAATGCTTCTACATAAAATCCTACTTTTCAGAAGCAAATGGCCAAATCAAGGCCATAGATGAGGGATCATTTTTGTGAATCCATAGATATAAAATTTGTAATTTTTGGATTTACAAAACAAAAGTTATGGATTTTACAAGTTTAAACATCTAATAGATAAAATGCTGGATTTTAAATCAAATTCACTGCCACGCGGCAGCGTCTGATTGGCGCGTACCGGTTCGGGTGGATCACGCGCGCTAGCCGCTGGATCTAAGTGGCGATGTGCAGTCCAGATCTGAATGTATCCCTTCGCTTCTATTTCTAATCTCGACCACTAGATCCAGATCCAATGGATCAAATCTTCCCGACCAAATTCTAGCGGTGCCAATGGCCATAGCGGCGGCAACGCCTCTGGCGGTGACGCGCCGGCAAGGTCAGGGGGTATGGGAACTGGTGCTTACCACAGTCGCAGAGACGAGGTGATGCTCAACGTGGACGTGGTTGGGGCGGGGGCGCTCGGACATGGCAGCTATCGCTCGTTGGAGTTCTGTTGCGCCTCGGGTGCTTGCAGACGGTGACGGGGGCAACGACCTGGGGCACAATTGGACAAGCCATGGGCATTAGCAGATGCGCAAGACAAGGGAACACGCTCGCGTGAACCATAGGCAGAAGGGCGCACGAGGCTCACCGGAATAGCTCGTCGGAGCTGCTCGGTATTGTGGCGGTGTAAAGCAAAGTACTACTATCCTGGCGGCGCTCTTTGCTTGCAGTTTGGGGGGAAATGACGCGAAGAGGGAGGGGATTAAGTATCTAGAGCGGGGGAGGAAATCTCGCACTGAATCAATGGCAATTAATGGATTCTATTTCGGCAGTGAAGAGGGGAGGAAACTGTCGGCGAGTTGGTCTCCTATGCGTGATTGAAGATGACGATGTGAGGTGGTAGCGGGGCCCAGCTGTCAGCGAGGGGGGTGCGCGCGCGAGTGAGAAACAGGGGGAGAGGGGAGGAGTTCTCGGGTGGGCTATGGGCTGAATTTGGGCCTGGGCCAAAAGGGTTGCTGCCTCTTTTTTTTTCTCTTTGCCTTTTTCTTTTCTGTTTTTATTTTCTAAATAAGATTTGAATGGCCTATTCAAATCCAAAGAAATATGGAGATCCTCAATTTTTAATTACTCATGATGGAACTCATTTTATGAAAGGTACTTTCTGAAAAATCTTCATAAGTATGGGGTCGAGCATCACGAAGCTTCACCTTACCACCCACAAACAAGTGAGCAAGTTGAGCTTTAGAATCTGGATATTAAAGTTATACTTCAAAAGATGGTGTGGAAGTTAAGGAAGGATTAGGCTATGAAGTTGAATGATACTTTATGGGCGTATCGCATTGCATACAAAAATCCTATGGAAATGACGCCATATAAGATGATCCATGGTAAAGCTTGCGATCTTTCTTTAGAATTAGAACATAAAGCCTACTGGGCTATTAAAACTCCAAACTATGATTTTAAGACTGCGGTAGAGAAACGCCTCTTAGACATGCATGCCTTAGATGAACTTAAAAATGAGTCTTATGAAAATGCTAAAATATTTGAAGAGAAAGTTAAAAGATGGTATGATAGAAAGTTAGACAATAAGGAATGGAGATAGAGTTTTGCTCTACAATTCTCAGCTATAGATCTTTGTATGAAAGTTGAGATCCAAGTGGAGAATGTCCATATGAAGTGGACGAAGCATATCCCTCAAGAGCGGTGAAATTAAAAGACAATACTGCTTCTTTATCCTGAATTGTTAACGGACAGCGCTTAAAGCACTATAGAGTTAGAGAGGTAAATGCTATGGAACAAACATATTTAATAATATCCAAGGAGTTCATCAAGAAAAGGCATGGTGAATTAGACACTCGCCAATCCTTTTTATCTCGTTTTTTTACTTTTTGAGACCCTTTCTGTTTTTTGGATAATTTTTTTTCTCCCTTTTGTTTCCCTGATCAAAATGGGATGTTTTCTGACCTGGTACAAGCGACCGTACGGTCGGATGCGCCCGTACCACAGGTCGTTAAATGCCTAGTACCTTGTGTTGGAATTATTCCCTAGAGGCAATAATAAAGATGTTATTATTATAATTCTTGTTCATGATAATGTTTATATTCCATGCTAGAATTGTATTAAGCGGAATCTTTAATACTTGTGTGGTTTGTGAACAACACCGTGTCCCTAGTGCGCCTCTATGGACTAGCTCATTGATTAATGATGGTTAAGGTTTCCTAACCATGGACATGAGTTGTCGATTAATAATGAGATCACATCATTGGGAGAATGATATGATGGACAAACCCAAACTAAGCAAAGCAATTAGATCGTGTCATCGTGTTCGTCTTTGCGAAGCTTTTCTTATGTAAAATATTGTATTCCTTAGACCATGAGATAATACAACTCCCTGGTATCGGAAGAAAGCTTTGAGGTCATAAAACGTCATCCTATGAGAGGGTGATCATAAAGGTGTCTCTCAGGTGATCGGCAAGTATTTGTTGGGTTGTATGTATCGAGATGGGATTTGCCCCTCCCAAGTCAGAGAGATATACTTTGGGCCCACTCGGTAATCGATATCAACACCGCTCCCAAGCATGTGGTTAAGGAGTTAATCACAAAGTGATATCGGATTACGGAACGAGTAAAGTACTTGCTGTGAACGAGATTGAACTAGGTATGACGGTACCGACGATCAAATCTCGGGCAAGTAAAATATCGCGAGACGAAGGGAATATATATATGGGATTGATTGAATCCTGGCATCGTGGTTCATCCGATATGATCATCGATGAATGTGTGGGAGTCAATATGGGTGCCCAGACCCCGCTGTTGATTATTGATAGAAGATCATGTCTGCATATTCTCGAACCCGCAGGGTCACACACTTAACGTGTCTCGACGCTAGGATAGATTGGATAATTGGTTTATGAGTTTTT
Organism: Avena sativa; assembly: GCA_916181665.1. Classification (NCBI taxonomy): domain Eukaryota; kingdom Viridiplantae; phylum Streptophyta; class Magnoliopsida; order Poales; family Poaceae; genus Avena; species Avena sativa. Next base: position 355,758,827 of record OV702283.1, on the reverse strand, counting down.
GTTCGGAGTATCGGATGGGATCCGGGACATCACGAGAGGTTCCGGAGTGGTCCGGAGAATAAGATTCATATAAGGCAGTGCAGTTTTTGGAGTTCGGAATTGTTCCGGGTTAATCGGTATTGTACCGGAAGCTTCTAGAACCTTCCGGAAGGGGACCAATGTGGCCCCACCTTCCGGGAGGGGGCATGGGCCTATGAGGGAGTGCCCTGGCCGCATTGGGCCAGGGGCACAAGGCCCCATAGGGCCCAGCCGGCCAAAGAGGGTTTAAACCCTAGATAGAGCTTCTAGAAGGGGGGTTTCCTTGCCCCCCACTCCTCCTCCTTTGGGGCCGCCGGTTTGGGCTTGGGGGAGGGGCTAGGGCTGCGCCCCACCCCTCTATATAAAGAGGGCTGGGGCGCACCACCCCCCCACACCTTCCCCTCCAAGAGCTAGCCGTCCTGTTGCCCTCCTCTCTCCCTCCCGACTGTTTGTAGGCGAAGCCCTGCTGCAGAAATTCTCCACCATATACACCACGCCGTCGTGTTGTAGATCCAATCCGTCTCTCCACCATTGCTGGTCCAAGGAAGGAGGAGACGTCAAGGTGCTGCACGTGTGCATCTCACGGAGGCACCGCCACTTGTGGTGCTAGATCGGATCGGATCGCGAGGAGGAGAAGCGAGTACGACTACATCACCCACGTTCCGACGAACGTTCCGCTGTGCGAATCTTCAAGGGTATGAAGATCTAATCCAATCTCTCTCGTTGTTTGCATCTCCTAGATTAGATCTTGGCTTTCCCTCTGTTCGCATCCGTAGAAAATTTTGATTTACTATGCCGCGAAACACTTCAGTGGTATCAGAGCTAGATCTATGCGTAGATGTGTTTCACGAGTAGAACGCAACATGGTTGTTGCGGGCGTTGATGTTTTCTGTTGCAAGCCTCTTGTTTGTGTTCTTCTTATGACGCGGGATAGTGAGATTGAAGCGGTCCAGGCCAACCTTACGCGACGTCGTTCGCGAGACCGACTCCGCACTTGACGTGTGGCTTGTTCCACACATGCGGCTGGTGGATGCCAATTTCTCTCACTATAGTTGTCATGGGATTAACACCGGAGTTTGGCAACCATAATATCACCATTGTGGCTTTCCTTAGGTAAGAATCGTTCTTAGCATCTACTCCCATAAGCCACGTAAAACATGCAACAACAAAGTAGAGGCGTCTAACTTGTTTTTGCAGGGAGTGTTTTCTGTGATATGGTATGGCCCAAGATGTGATGTGTATAATGTATGCGATGATCATGTTTTGTAATGTTTCACGACTTGCATGTCGATGAGTACACAACCGGCAGGAGCCATATGGTTGTCTTTATAATTGTGTATGACCTGTGTGTCAACTTCTTATACGCCATGTAATAGTTTCACTTTATCGCTAAGTAGTTAGCAATAGTTGTAGTTGCTATTCGTGGTGGAGGCAATCATGGTGGAGTGATGGAGATCATGCCGGCACGCACAAGATGGAGATCATTGCGCGAAGATTGGCTATACCATGTCACATAAAGTTATATGCATGTGATGTTTATCCTTTTATGTATCTTATTATGCTTAGATCGCGACGGTAGCATTATAAGATGATTCCTCAATTAAAGATCAAGATAAAAATTGTGTTCTCCCCAAGTATGCACCGTTGCAAAAGTTCGTCGTGTCCAAGCATCACGTGATGATCGGGTGCTATAGACTCTACGCTCACATACAACGGGTGCAAGCCAGTTTTTGCACACGCGGAAATACTTGGGTCTAACTTGACGAGCCTAGCATGTACAGACATGGCCTCGGAACACATGAACCGAAAGGTTAAGCATGAGTCATATGAATGATATGATCGACACTTCGTTGTCCACCATTGAAGCCACATCTCTTCTCGTGATGATCGGATTAGGTGTGGTGAATTTGGATCATGTTCACTAAACAACTTGAGGGATGTTGAATTTAGTGGGAGTTCATCTAGTAATGTGATTAAGTTGAACTATTTATCATGAACATAGTCTAAATTGTACTTGCAAATACTGTAGATCACATGGCCAAGTCCAACTTCAACTTCAACGTTTTTGCTGAGATAGAAAAGCTTAGAAACAATGGGTCTAACTTCACCAAATGGTTCCGCATTCTGAGAATCATTCTCGCTGGCGGACAAAAGGACTGTGTCCTTGAGAAAGCGCTAGGTGACGCCCCTGCTATAGATGCGCTGGCTTATGAAAAAGTTGTTTATCAGTCGCGCAAGGATGATTATGATTTGATTAAGATCGCCATGTTGTCTGCTATGGAATCGGATCTTCAAAATCGTTTTGAGGAGTTCGCCGGGCCCTTTGAGATTCTCGAGGAGCTGAAAAACATGTTTCAGACTCAAGCCCGTTCTGAGAGATATGAGATCTCTAAGAAATTCTTTAACTACAAGATGAAGGAAGGGAGTTCCGTTAGTGAGCACACCATTAAGATGTCGGGCTACACTCAACGCCTTGAGCAACTGGACTGCAAGATTCCAGAGGAGCTCAAGATTGACAGAGTTCCACAGTCACTCCCTCCTAGCTACAAAAGTTTTGTAGTTGCTCACGATCAGATTGGTTCCACTGATATGATCACTGAGCTCTTCGCTAAGATGAAAGTAGCGAAGGTGGACATCAAAAAGAATAATCATGTGTTGATGGTCAACAAGCCCACCTTCAAGAAAGGTAAGGGTGCAAGGAAGGCCTTCAAGAAAGGCGGCGGCAAGCGCGTTGCCCCTGCTGAGAAGAAGCTCAGGTCTGGTCCTAAGCCGGACACAGAGTGCTTCTATTGCAAGGACAAGGGTCACTGGAAGCGCAACTGTCCGAAGTACTTAGCGGAAAAGAAGGCTGGCACCGTCAAAGGTATATTTGATATACATGTTATTGATGTTTTCCTTACTAGCCCTCGTTGTAGTGCCTGGGTATTTGATACCGGTTCAGTTGCTAATATTTGTAACTCGAAACAAGAGCTACGGAATAGACAGCGTGTAACATCCCTAAAATCATAATTTCAAAGTTTGCATATCATTCATGCATGCATATAGATTTGAGATCAAATTTCAAACTCATTCAGAAAAACAGAAGCACTTGGTGCTATGATTTTATGTGAACAGATTTAAATCAAATGGCTATTCCCATCTGAAATTTTGATTGTTTATAAACCAAGTTGTTGCCTTCTATGAAGATAGGTTTGAGTGTAGAATTCAAACCAAGTTTTTCAAACTGGAAATGGTTTCAAAAACCATTTTTCAAATTTTGCAAACCAAGTACCTAGTCTCTGTTATTTTTGATCTCCAAGCTTGACCAAGCCTTTACTTAGCAAACCACCTGACTTTGTGCCTAATTGGAGACTACTGTACCCTGCAAAAATCCCAGAAGGATTTGAATTCAAAAATAGTTTGAATTTAATTCAAAACCATTCCTGAAAATCGAAATAGAAAAAGAAAAGAAGCAAACAAAAGAAAAGGGCCAGGCGCCAGGAATTTAGCCCAGCAGTGGAACAGGCCCAACTAGCCCACTCGGGGCATTTCTTTTCCTCCCGCACGCACGAGCACACCCACTCAGCCGCTGATAGCCAGACCCCACACTCCCTCTGCTTATTTCGCTGCCAAGCGGGCCCCGTCCACGTCAGCGTCGTCTTCCCCTGATTTCCGCGCATGACCTCCGCCGCTGCCCGTTGCTGCACTGATTTCGCGAGCTTAATTGGCATTGATGCAGCGAGCGTTTCTTGTCGAGCCTCTGGCTATAAGATCCCCCCATCCTCGCGACCATTTCCCCCCAAACAATTCTGCTTTCACGCCACCAGGATGCCCACAACTCGCACGACGCCGCCGCTATTCCGACGACTGCGCCGGCGAATTCTGGTGAGTTCCGTGCTCCCCTCTGTCTCTCGTTCATGCAAACAGGTCCAGTGAGTCCTTGCGCACCCCCTGACACTTTCCTTTTGACCTCGCATGACCCGTAGCTCCACCAATGTCGACGATGGCCGCCACCGTTCTCTGCACGAACTCCGGCGACTTCCCTCCGTAAGTAACCACCGCCCCTTGCCCTCTGACTTGTACGCCTAGAATCTACGTCGATGTGCGCATCTAACGGTACCCTTATCTTGACTTAGCGCGACGAGGAACCTCGCCAACGTCGACGACTGACCGTGTCGACGTCTGCCTCTACTCCGACGAGAAATCCTCGCCGTATCAGCACGCCCCTTCACAAACCAACGCTACCTTGAGCATCAGCAGCCTCCTGCGGTTCAGATATGACCCTTCTCCCTCTCGCGCACGACCTGAAACGCTAGCGCCGCCGTAGACAGAGCGCTCCGCCGCTCGCTGACGCCGCGCGCCGCCAGGACATGTTCGCATGCTCGAGCACCGTTAGATCTAGATCCAAGCGACAGGATAGAATCACTTATTAGCAAAGAGGTACGCGCTCAGGACCGTGCGATTTATTTAGATCCTGCGGCGCGGAAGGGTGATCCGGTGCGAACCGGTATGCGCCAGTAATATCGTGACGCGTGGCTAGGGTGGATTCAAAAATAGAAATTAAAATCAGATTTAGATCAAATTTTCAAAGGGCTATAACTTGAGTTTCCCATGTTAGAATTTTACAAACTTTATACCGTTGGAATCAGTGAATCAAGGCCTTTCTGAATCTGCAATGTGTTTAACAAATAGTATCTGTTAAAATGACTTTGTAAGCAGAAACATGTTTAGGTCCATTTTGAGTATAGTTTTTGTTTAGCAAATGGTTTTAGGGCTAAATAAGTTTAGTTAGCAAACCTTGGGACTTGTTATGTTTCTGTATCAAGCACTTGCTTGGTAGAGTTTTCAAAATCATCACTTAGTAATTTCTTGCATGCATGCATTCATATTTTTGATTGTATATAAATTGAGTGTAATTGTATGCTACAAATTTTTGTGTAGATTTTTCTAGTGACTGTGATTGTGAAGAGTGCTACTCTCCCCATTACCAAGGCAAGTGATACTTCATGATATTTCCACTCCTTTATTTTGAATAAGCATTAGAATTATTTTTGCTAAGTCTTGCATGTTACTTTTGCCAAATGATATGTTGGGAAATCCTATGTAGTTGTAGAATTGTAGAATTGCTAGGATTTTTCCTAAGTTAAGTTACTATGCCATGCTTAGCCTAGCTAGTAGAAAACAAGGGTTGGTAAAGTATGTACATGCTATGGTGAAATAATTCTAAGTCCTTTGGGACTCATGCTTTTCTTAATAAAACAACTAAGTCAATGAACTTCCTGGGTGGAATGGGACTTGAATGGTGGTTTTTGGTTGAGTGGTTACACAAGGCCATGGATTTGGCTTGTGTATCTCACTTGTGGTATGCCACCCAGGCACAAAGGGATTTGGAGGCCAAGTGTTGAGAAAGCTTACAGTGCAACCACTTGGCAATATGGGCTCTGCCTTGATCATATAGGTTGCTAGAACTTAGTCATTTGGACAGTTAGTGGTAGTGGGATGATAGGTTGGAACGCGTCCATTTGACTAAGGAAAGGCTTCTGAAAGGTCCTGCCTTAGGAAACCAAGTCTGGTGGGGAAAGTGCACAACCTCTGCAGATGGAAAATCTAAGTACTTAGCCAAGTCCATGGCAATGGACAACTTGAGCATCAAGACATGGAAGCTACAAGAATCTCATCACTCCAACTTCTAAGTAAAACTTGTGGGTGAACAAGGGTGAAGGACCCCAATGTCTATTGGTGGTTTCTTGGGAAAGTTTTTGACAAAGAAAAACTTAGAGATTTCAACTAATAAGAAAAACCTATTTTGAGCAAAGCAAGCCAAGCTACACTTAGCCAAAATGCATATAGTAATATAGTCCACTTAAAATTTACTAAGGTATCACTTGCCAATACTATTCCAAAGTATTGACCCACTGTGGCTGTAACTTGTGATGTTGTAGGTTACTCCGATGATGAGTAGGAGTCATGAGTCTACACTCAACATGCTTGCCTATGGCACATGAAGATGAAGACTTATGTTTATTTACTTATTCCAAAACTCTTGTATTAGGCCTTTGGCCCTGAGTTGTAAAAGACTATGTTTTATCTCTGGAATGAATGTAATAAACGACCTTTGTATCTGTGTACTTCATCTTAAACTGTGGATGCTAGCATTGATCCAGGGACTAGCATTGCAATCACAGGGATCCTTTCCTTTACAAAGGAGGGATCTTACAGATGGTATCAGAGCACTGTGTTGCCTGTAGGATTATGACCCTAGGATTGGAAACCACTAAGGAAAAAAAAATCAACTACTTCTACACTTGTCTATTCTCCTCGTAAACTTTTCTAATCTTCTCATTCTCATCTCTATTTGTAGATGAACTCCATCAACGAAGCTGTGAAGAAAGGACCACTCATGACCATGACCTTGGAGTGTGAAACTGAGTTTCCCAAAATTCTCAAGGACCTCATGGTGGCAATGGAAGCACATGGTGCAGCTGTTTACAAAGGCTTTCTAGTGATGGATGAAGGAGTGGAGTATTGGTGGGTGCAACTTCACTTGTACAAAAACAAGGAAGACAACCACAAGGAAAGAGGTTTCTGCATGTACACCAACACTGTAATGCACACCACATTCTTTGAGTCAGCCAGAGAAGCAGCTTGGAGGACTATCAAAGAACTTAGTGCTAGAGTCAAGTGCAGAATGCTCAACCTCCAAAAAGACTTAGAGAAAGAGAAGGAGCTTACCCAAGAGTTGGAAGCCACCAACCAAACCTTAAGGGGAGATATTATAGACTTAGTGATGGAATCATGTGAACAAGATAGGTGGATTGCCTCTAGGAACATTGTGTTAGCCAACAGATCCAGTGAGATAGGATTGTGAACACACTTCGTTAGTTGGACCACCACCTATCACTTTATTTTCCAAAATGATACCTTAAATAAGTTTGGACCTTGATTGTTGTAATGGAATCATGTATGCATGACTTGTGTGATTTTGTGTTCCATGGATATGTATGAAATTTTTGTCTTGTTTTACCTTAAATTGTGTTGTCCTAACTTTTCTATCTTATAAATAGATGCCTATTACCATCAGCACTGTTGAGGAGTTCCAGGTTACCCGTTTTGGTCCTCGTATCGTTGATCTTACCACCTTGCTCAATCTCCCTCTTCCCACCATCATGGTGCACCCACTCACCAAGTTCGAGAGGAAGGACCTCTCGGGCTTCAAGGTGAACCAGCCTGGACGCCAGGAAGAGCCTACTATAGAGGCCATCGTCTTCAAGCTTATGCACGATGACAGGGAGAGAGGCATGGAGGTCGTCATGCAGGACCTGATAGGACGTCTGTTAGGCCGTCACTCCCGACAGGTTAGGGGCACCCACTTCCACGTCTTCGGAAGACGTGATGACGATGGAGAGTCCATCGACTTTGAGGACGACTCGAGGGACGTAGCAGAGCCAATACGTCTCTATCTCCAGGACTTAGAGTCTCTCATCAGACACGTGGATACGGACAGGACCAATGTCATGCTCAACAATGACGAGCTCCAGGTGCACCTTCGCGAGAAGGACAAGCTTTTCGCACAGCAGGATGAGATAGTCAAGGAAATGGAGACGAAGTTCGAGGCCCAGGACCGTAAGTTCAAGAGCCAGGAGAAACGCGTCCAGGATAGGAACAAGAAGATCCGGGACATGACTGAAGAACTGAAGTCCAAGGATTTCGAGCTAGAGCAGCAGCAGATGGTGATCGAGAGGCTTCGCTCCCAGAAGAGGGCTCTCAAGGCCAAGATCGATTCCTTGACCACTACGATTGAGGAGAACAAGACCGCGATGGAGAACGCAGGTCTTACCTCTGTCGAGGAGGAGATTGATGCTGATGAGTAGACTTGACTACTCGTTTATCTTTCATTATCGTACTTGTTATTTATGAACTTATTATTGGACCATCCGACATGTGGATGGCTTGCCACTTGTGTGTTTTATTTCGAGAACTTGTTATCTGGTTGTTGAACTTTTATCTTGTGTTGCTTGCTTTGTGTTTGCTTGTGATGTAATGTGCATAAAACATCTAAGGGTATCTCATTCTTATCTCTATTTGAACAAACCACAGATGCCTCCCCGTCGCGCAAACCCCAACCCCAACAACATCACTCCAGAAATGCAACAGATGATGAATGCTCAGACACAGCTTATGCAGATGATGACAACATTCATCCAAAACCAGAATAACAACAACAACAACCCCAATAACAACAACAACAACAATAACAACAACAACAACCCTCCGGGTTTTGATATGCTCACCAGATTTCTGCGTTTGAGGCCAGCTAAGTTCTCGGGGACAACTGATCCCATGGTGGCCAATGATTGGCTACGTTCCGTGAACAAGGACTTAGTGACCGTGGGCTGCACGGACGCTGAAAAGGTCAGATTTGCAGCGCATCTGTTGGAAGGACCAGCCGCCACATGGTGGGACAACTTCCAAATCACCACTCCTTTAGATGAGGTGACTTGGGCTATCTTTGAAGATGGCTTTCGCACTGCTCATATCTCATCAGGAATGATGAGTCTGAAAAAGAAGGAGTTGCACAACCTGAAGCAGCGCCACCGCAGCGTGGCTGAATACATAGAAGAGTTCAACAATCTGGCGCGCTATGCACCGGATGAGGTTGACACAGATGCCAAAAGAAAGGAAAAGTTTCTGGAAGGCTTGAATGATGAGCTAAACTTGCAATTGTCTGTGGCATATGTTCCAACTTATTAGTCTCTGTGCGATAAGGCTACTATTTTGGAGAATAAGATGAAGCAAGTCGAGAGTAGGAAGAGGAAACACTACGACAAGCACAGCTCGGGATCGTCTCACAAACGATCTCATATTGATGACAGTGGAAGCTCAGGATCCCATAAGCATGGGAAATTCAACAAGCACCACAACCACAACCGTCATGACAACAAGCATCACCGCAGTCATGACAATGACAAGTACAAGAACCACAAGAGTGGACATAAGAGCCACCACAGTGGAAATGGTAGTGGAAGTGGAAGTCAGCCTGCAAAAAGGGACATCAGTCAGGTTGAGTGCTTCAAATGCAAAAAGATGGGACACTATGCAAATGAGTGCCCCGAAAAGAAAGTCGAAGGACCTGTCAAGCCCAATCCTTTCCAGAAGGGTCAGGTGAACCACATTAATGTGGAGGAGGTCTATGAGGAACCTGACGCTGTTGCTGGTAAGTTCAGACTCAATTCCATTCTAGCATTTGTACTCTTTGATACTGGTGCATCTCATTCATTCATATCAAGAGCATTTGTTGAAAGAAATGAACTACCGGTAGAAACTATTGGGTGTCCTATAAAAGTAAGTTCTCCTGGAGGAGAAATGATAGTGAATTCAGGATGCCATGACCTAGTCATAGAATTCGGGAAGTATAAGTTTCCCGTTAACTTGATAATATTAAACTCCCAAGGTTTGGATGTCATTCTGGGAATGGACTGGATGACTAAGTACAAAGGAGTGATAGATTGTGCCAGCCATACTGTCTCACTCACAACTCCGGATAATAAAAGCATCAGATTCAAGACCAGCTTTGGAGCAAAGAAGAGTATGCTAAATTCTCTTAAGGGGGTTAGCATAGACAGTGTGCCAATTGTGTGTGAGTATCCGGATGTATTTCCGGAAGAGTTGCCAGGAATGCCACCAGATAGAGATGTGGAATTTCTGATAGATTTGGTACCAGGATCGGGACCAATAGCCAAGAGACCATACAAAATGTCAGTTGATGAACTGAAAGAGCTCAAGAAGCAACTAGGAGAACAGTTGCAGAAAGGATTTATCCAACCAAGTTCTTCATCTTGGGGAGCCCCAGTATTGTTCGTGGAGAAGAAAGATAGAACCCAAAGGTTATGCATAGATTACCGTTCACTCAACGAGGTAACTATCAAGAACAAATATCCTTTGCCTAGAATCAATGACTTGTTTGACCAGCTAGAGGGAGCATGTGTGTTCTCGAAGATTGATCTCCGGTCAGGCTATTTTCAACTCAAGATAAGAGAGCAAGACATACCTAAAACAGCATTCACCACAAGGTATGGATTATATGAGTATACCATAATGCCTTTTGGCTTGACGAATGCTCCAGCATACTTCATGGATATGATGAACAAGGTGTTCATGGAATTTCTTGACAAGTTCGTTGTCATTTTCATCAATGACATCTTAGTCTACTCCAAGAGCAAAGAAGAACATGAAGGACACTTACGCTTGATACTTGAGAAATTAAGAGAGCATAAACTTTATGCCAAATTCAGCAAGTGTGAGTTTTGGTTAGAGGAAGTTGGTTTTCTTGGTCATGTTATGACAAAGGATGGTGTGGCAGTTGATCCTGCTAAAGTTTCAGCTGTGACAGAATGGGAATCTCCCAAGAACGTGAAAGAAGTACGCAGTTTCCTTGGCTTAGCAGGTTACTACAGAAGGTTCATTGAAAATTTCTCAAAGGTTGCTAAGCCAATGACTGAATTGTTAAAGAAGGACAAGAAATTTGCTTGGTCTGAAGGTTGTGAAGACAGCTTCCAAGAATTGAAGAAGAGACTTGTAACAGCACCAGTTCTATGTCTGCCAGATTTGGAAAAGGATTTCCAAGTATATTGTGATGCGTCTCATCAAGGTTTGGGTGCCGTACTTATGCAAGACGGTAAAGTTGTGGCCTATGCCTCGAGACAACTCAAAACTCATGAAGTAAACTATCCTACTCATGATTTGGAGTTAGCCTCTGTCGTCCATGCACTCAAAACATGGAGACATTACCTTTTGGGAAAACGTTGTGAAGTGTTCACGGACCACAAAAGTTTGAAGTATATCTTCACCTAGAAGGAAATCAATATGAGACAAAGAAGATGGTTAGAGCTTATCAAGGATTACGACTTAAGTTTGCAGTACCATCCCGGTAAAGCAAATGTTGTAGCAGATGCTCTAAGTCATAAGGTATTTGTGAATGGCCTTACCAAAGGAGAATTGCCAGATGATTTGTGTGCTCAATTCAAAGAACTCAGATTAGAGATTGTGCCTAAAGGACATCTTATGTCTTTGGATGTTCAACCCACTTTATTGGACAAGATCCGAGAAGCTCAGAAGGCCGATAAGGAAATTGAAAGGATCAAGGAAAATATTGGCCAAGGGAGAGCTAAAAATTTCCATGAAGACGAACAGGGTACTTTATGGCATGGGAAGCGTATCTATGTTCCACAAGATCCAGAGTTACGGAAACTGATTTTGCAGGAAGCGCACAACTCTCCGTATTCCATTCACCCGGGTAACACCAAAATGTACATGGACATGAAAGAAAGATTTTGGTGGAACAATCTCAAGAGGGACATCGCCGAGCATATTGCTTTGTGTGATGTGTGTAGTAGAGTAAAAGCGGAGCATCAGAAACCAGCAGGTTTGCTTCAACCACTACCTATTCCTGATTGGAAATGGGACAAAATTGGTATGGATTTCATCACCGGATTGCCAAGGACCAGATCAGGATATGATTCCATATGGGTAGTAGTGGATCGCCTAACTAAAGTGGCTCATTTCATACCCGTGAAGACAACCTATACAAGTGCCAAGTTAGCTAAAATCTACATGAGTAGAATTGTATGCCTTCACGGTGTGCCTAAGAGTATTGTGTCCGATAGGGGAACCCAATTCACTTCCCATTTCTGGAGACAGCTACATGAGTCATTAGGAACGAGGTTGGAATTCAGTACTGCTTTTCATCCTCAAACCGATGGACAAACAGAAAGGACTAACCAAATCCTTGAAGACATGTTGAGGGCATGTGCCCTAGACTATGGAGCAAGTTGGGATGAAAGTCTGCCTTACGCAGAATTTTCTTATAATAACAGCTATCAAGCCAGCATTGAGATGGCACCGTTTGAGTTTCTCTATGGAAGAAAATGTACCACCCCATTGTTATGGAATGGTGTGGGAGAGAGAAGTCTATTTGGGCCAGATCTTATCAAAGAAGCCGAAGAGAAAGTCAAATTGGTTAAGGACAGGTTGAAGATAGCACAGTCCCGACAGAAAAGCTACGCAGATCCTAAGCGTAGAGAAGTCACCTATGAAGTTGGTGATAGAGCCTATCTTAGAGTATCACCACTCCGTGGAGTGAAAAGATTCGGAGTCAAAGGAAAGTTGGCACCAAGATATGTTGGGCCATTCAAGATTCTGAGTCGCAAAGGAGAAGTTGCTTATGAAATTGAACTGCCAGCATCTCTATCAGCAGTCCATAATGTATTTCATGTGACTCAGCTTAAGAAATGTCACCCAGAAATGGAAGAGTCTTCTTTGAAGGATACCATACCTTTGGAAGAAGTTCAACTAGAAAGTGATCTCACTTATGAGGAAAAGCCTATCAAGATTCTTGAGACTGCAGAAAGAGTCACGAGAACAAAGACTATCAGGTTTTGCAAAGTGCAATGGAATCATCATTCCGAGGAAGAAGCAACATGGCAAAGAGAAGATGATCTTCGGAAAGACCACCCCCACCTATTTGCTAGCCAATCCGAATCTCGAGGGCGAGATTCACCTTAAGGGGGTTAGATTTGTAACATCCCTAAAATCATAATTTCAAAGTTTGCATATCATTCATGCATGCATATAGATTTGAGATCAAATTTCAAACTCATTCAGAAAAACAGAAGCACTTGGTGCTATGATTTTATGTGAACAGATTTAAAACAAATGGCTATTCCCATCTGAAATTTTGATTGTTTATAAACCAAGTTGTTGCCTTCTATGAAGATAGGTTTGAGTGTAGAATTCAAACCAAGTTTTTCAAACTGGAAATGGTTTCAAAAACCATTTTTCAAATTTTGCAAACCAAGTACCTAGTCTCTGTTATTTTTGATCTCCAAGCTTAACCAAGCCTTTACTTAGCAAACCACCTGACTTTGTGCCTAATTGGAGACTACTGTACCCTGCAAAAATCCCAGAAGGATTTGAATTCAAAAAGAGTTTGAATTCAATTCAAAACCATTCCTCAAAATCGAAATAGAAAAAGAAAAGAAGCAAACAAAAGAAAAGGGCCAGGCGCCAGGAATTTAGCCCAGCAGTGGAACAGGCCCAACTAGCCCACCCGGGGCATTTCTTTTCCTCCCGCACGCACGAGCACACCCACTCAGCCGCTGACAGCCAGACCCCACACTCCCTCTGCTTATTTCGCTGCCAAGCGGGCCCCGTCCACGTCAGCGTCGTCTTCCCCTGATTTCCGCGCACGACCTCCGCCGCTGCCCGTTGCTGCACTGATTTCGCGAGCTTAATTGGCATTGATGCAGCGAGCGTTTCTTGTCGAGCCTCTGGCTATAAGATCCCCCCATCCTCGCGACCATTTCCCCCCAAACAATTCTGCTTTCACGCCACCAGGATGCCCACAACTCGCACGACGCCGCCGCTATTCCGACGACTGCGCCGGCGAATTCCGGTGAGTTCCGTGCTCCCCTCTGTCTCTCGTTCATGCAAACAGGTTCAGTGAGTCCTTGCGCACCCCCTGACACTTTCCTTTTGACCTCGCATGACCCGTAGCTCCACCAACGTCGACGATGGCCGCCACCGTTCTCTGCACGAACTCCGGCGACTTCCCTCCGTAAGTAACCACCGCCCCTTGCCCTCTGACTTGTACGCCTAGAATCTACGTCGATGTGCGCATCTAACGGTACCCTTATCTTGACTTAGCGCGACTAGGAACCTCGCCAACGTCGACGACTGACCGTGCCGACGTCTGCCTCTACTCCGACGAGAAATCCTCGCTGTATCAGCACGCCCCTTCGCAAACCAACGCTACCTTGAGCATCAGCAGCCTCCTGCGGTTCAGGTATGACCCTTCTCCCTCTCGCGCACGACCTGAAACGCTGGCGCCGCCGTAGACAGAGCGCTCCGCCGCTCGCTGACGCCGCGCGCCGCCAGGACATGTACGCGTGCTCGAGCACCGTTAGATCTAGATCCAAGCGACAGGATAGAATCACTTATTAGCGAAGAGGTACGCGCTCAGGACTGTGCGATTTATTTAGATCCTGCAGCGTGGAAGGGTGATTCGGTGCGAACCGGTACGCGCCAGTAATATCGTGACGCGTGGCTAGGGTGGATTCAAAAATAGAAATTCAAATCAGATTTAGATCAAATTTTCAAAGGGCTATAACTTGAGTTTCCCACGTTAGAATTTTACAAACTTTATACCGTTGGAATCAGTGAATCAAGGCCTTTCTGAATCTGCAATGTGTTTAACAAATAGTATCTGTTAAAATGACTTTGTAAGCAGAAACATGTTTAGGTCCATTTTGAGTATAGTTTTTGTTTAGCAAATGGTTTTAGGGCTAAATAAGTTTAGTTAGCAAACCTTGGGACTTGTTATGTTTCTGTATCATGCACTTGCTTGGTAGAGTTTTCAAAATCATCACTTAGTAATTTCTTGCATGCATGCATTCATATTTTTGATTGTATATAAATTGAGTGTAATTGTATGCTACAAATTTTTGTGTAGATTTTTCTAGTGACTGTGATTGTGAAGAGTGCTACTCTCCCCATTACCAAGGCAAGTGATACTTCATGATATTTCCACTCCTTTATTTTGAATAAGCATTAGAATTATTTTTGCTAAGTCTTGCATGTTACTTTTGCCAAATGATATGTTGGGAAATCCTATGTAGTTGTAGAATTGTAGAATTGCTAGGATTTTTCCTAAGTTAAGTTACTATGCCATGCTTAGCCTAGCTAGTAGAAAACAAGGGTTGGTAAAGTATGTACATGCTATGGTGAAATAATTCTAAGTCCTTTGGGACTCATGCTTTTCTTAATAAAACAACTAAGTCAATGAACTTCCTGGGTGGAATGGGACTTGAATGGTGGTTTTTGGTTGAGTGGTTACACAAGGCCATGGATTTGGCTTGTGTATCTCACTTGTGGTATGCCACCCAGGCACAAAGGGATTTGGAGGCCAAGTGTTGAGAAAGCTTACAGTGCAACCACTTGGCAATATGGGCTCTGCCTTGATCATATAGGTTGCTAGAACTTAGTCATTTGGACAGTTAGTGGTAGTGGGATGATAGGTTGGAACGCGTCCATTTGACTAAGGAAAGGCTTCTGAAAGGTCCTGCCTTAGGAAACCAAGTCTGGTGGGGAAAGTGCACAACCTCTGCAGATGGAAAATCTAAGTACTTAGCCAAGTCCATGGCAATGGACAACTTGAGCATCAAGACATGGAAGCTACAAGAATCTCATCACTCCAACTTCTAAGTAAAACTTGTGGGTGAACAAGGGTGAAGGACCCCAATGTCTATTGGTGGTTTCTTGGGAAAGTTTTTGACAAAGAAAAACTTAGAGATTTCAACTAATAAGAAAAACCTATTTTGAGCAAAGCAAGCCAAGCTACACTTAGCCAAAATGCATATAGTAATATAGTCCACTTAAAATTTACTAAGGTATCACTTGCCAATACTATTCCAAAGTATTGACCCACTGTGGCTGTAACTTGTGATGTTGTAGGTTACTCCGATGATGAGTAGGAGTCATGAGTCTACACTCAACATGCTTGCCTATGGCACATGAAGATGAAGACTTATGTTTATTTACTTATTCCAAAACTCTTGTATTAGGCCTTTGGCCCTGAGTTGTAAAAGACTATGTTTTATCTCTGAAATGAATATAATAAACGACCTTTGTATCTGTGTACTTCATCTTAAACTATGGATGCTAGCATTGATCCAGGGACTAGCATTGCAATCACAGGGATCCTTTCCTTTACAAAGGAGGGATCTTACACGGCGGCTTGCGAGGGATGAGGTGACGATGCGCGTTGGCAACGGATCAAGAGTTGATGTGATGGCCGTCGGCACGCTCTCCTTAGTTTTACCTTCGGGATTAGTTTTAAACCTTAATAAATGTTATTATGTGCCTGCGTTGAGCATGAATATCATTTCTGGATCGTGTTTATTGCAAGACGGTTATTCATTTAAATCGGAGAATAATGGTTTTTCTATTTATATGAGTAACATCTTTTATGGTCATGCACCTATTGTGAATGGTTTATTTCTTCTAAATCTCGAAAGGGATGAAACACACATCCATAACATTGAGGCTAAGAGATGCAAAGTAGATAGTGATAATACTACTTATTTGTGGCACTGTCGTCTAGGTCATATTGGTGTAAAGCGCATGAAGAAACTCCATTCTGATGGACTTTTGGAGTCTCTTGATTTTGAATCATTTGACACATGCGAACCATGCCTCATGGGCAAGATGATCAAAACCCCGTTCTCCGGTATGATGGAGCGAGCAACGGACTTGTTGGAAATCATACATACCGATGTATGCGGACCGATGAGTGTTTCGACGCGTGGTGGATATCGCTATTTTCTCACTTTTACCGATGACTTAAGTAGATATGGGTATATCTATTTAATGAAACATAAATCTAAAACGTTTGAAAAGTTCAAAGAATTTCAGAGTGAAGTGGAGAACCATCGTAACAGAAAGATTAAGTTTCTACGATCCGATCGTGGAGGTGAATATTTGAGTTATGATTTTCTCACGCATCTTAAAGCAAGCGGAATCGTTTCGCAACTCACGCCACCCGGAACACCACAGCGCAATGGTGTGTCTGAACGCCGGAATCGAACCTTTTTAGATATGGTCCGATCGATGATGTCTCTTACTGATTTGCCGTTATCATTTTGGGGTTATGCATTAGAAACCGCTGCATTCACTTTAAATAGGGCACCATCTAAATCCGTTGAGACGACACCGTATGAACTGTGGTTCGGTGCTAAACCTAAGTTGTCGTTTCTTAAAGTTTGGGGATGCGAAGCTTACGTCAAGAAGTTGATGCCGGACAAGCTCGAACCCAAAGCGGAGAAATGCGTCTTCATAGGATACCCTAAGGAAACTATTGGGTATACCTTCTATCACAGAACCAAAGGCAAAGTGTTTGTCGCAAAGAACGGTTCCTTTCTTGAGAAGGAGTTTCTCTCGAAAGAAGTGAGTGGGAGGAAAGTAGAGCTAGACGAGGTTATTGAACCTTCTCTTGAATTGGAGAGTAGCGCAGCACCTGAAATTGTTCCAGTGCCGCCTGCACCAACAATAGAGGAAGCTAATGACAAGGATCATGAAGCTTCGGACGATGCTGCTACTGAACGTCGCAGGTCGACAAGGTCGCGTGCCCCTCCTGAGTGGTACGGCAACCCTGTCTTGACTGTCTTGTTGGTAGAAGACAGTGAACCTACGAACTATGAGGAAGCGATGATGAGCCCAGACTCTGAGAAATGGCTAGAAGACATGAAATCCGAATTGGGATCCATGAGCGAAAACCAAGTATGGACTTTGGTGGACCCTCCTAGCGACCGAAAGGCCGTTGAGTGCAAATGGATCTTCAAGAAGAAAACGGACGCGGATGGTAATGTTACTGTCTATAAAGCACGGCTTGTCGTGAAAGGTTTTCGACAAGTTCAAGGTGTTGACTACGATGAGAATTTCTCTCCCGTAGCGATGTTTAAGTCCATTTGGATTTTATTAGCAATTGCTGCATTTCATGATTATGAAATATGGCAGATGGATGTCAAGACTGCATTCCTCAATGGAAACATTGATGAAGAGTTGTATATGATGCAACCCGAAGGTTTTGTTGATCCTAAGGATGCTGATAAAGTATGCAAACTTCAGCGTTCCATTTATGGACTGAAGCAAGCATCTCGGAGTTTGAACCTTCGTTTTGATCAAGTGATCAAGAGCTTTGGATTTGTTCCAAATTGCTACGAAGCTTGTATCTACAAGAAAGTGAGTGGGAGCTCGGTGACGTTTCTGGTACTATATGTGGATGACATATTGATTATTGGAAATGACATCAACATTCTTAACGATGTGAAGAGTTATTTGAACAAGTGTTTTTCAATGAAAGACCTAGGTGAAGCTGCTTATATATTGGGCATCAAAATCTATAGAGATAGACAAAGACGCCTGATAGCTTTAAGCCAGAGTACATACCTAGACAAAGTTCTGAAAAGGTTCAGAATGGATAAGGCAAAGAAAGGTTTAGTGCCTATGTTGTCAGGTAAGATATTGAGCAAGGCTCAGTGTCCAGCTACGGTAAATGATAGGGAAGCTATGAGCAAAGTGCCTTATGCCTCGGCCATAGGTTCTATCATGTATGCCATGCTGTGTACTAGACCGGATGTGTCCAATGCTCTTAGTTTGACGAGCAGATATCAAAGTGATCCAGGAGTGGAACACTGGACAGCCGTGAAGAACATCCTAAAGTACCTAAATAGAACTAAAGAAATGTTCTTAGTCTATGGGGGTGATGAACATCTCGTCGTAAAAGGTTACGTCGACGCTAGTTTCGACACCGACAAGGATGATTCTAAATCTCAGACAGGATACGTGTATATTTTGAATGGAGGAGCTGTGAGCTGGAGAAGCTGCAAGCAAAGCGTGATCGCGGGATCTACAGTAGAAGCGGAATACATGGCTGCTGCAGAAGCGTCAAGTGAAGGAGTTTGGATCAGAAACTTCATCACTGAGCTTGGTGTGGTTCCAACTGCATTGGACCCACTGGAGATATTGTGTGACAACACTGGCGCCATAGCACTCGCTAAGGAACCAAGATATCATCCAAAGACCAAGCATATCAACCGCAAGTTTCATATAATCCGAGATTATATAGAAGATGGAGATCTGAAGATTAGCAAAGTACATACAGATCTGAATGTCGCAGATCCATTGACTAAACCTCTTCCACGTGTAAAACATGATCAGCACCTCAGTGCCATGGGTGTGAGATTGTTGCCAAATATAAACTAGATTATTGACTCTAGTGCAAGTGGGAAACTGTTGGAATTATGCCCTAGAGGCAATAATAAAGATTTTATTATTATAATTCTTGTTCATGATAATGTTTATATTCCATGCTAGAATTGTATTAAGCGTAAACTTTAATACTTGTGTGGTTTGTGAATAACACCGTGTCCCTAGTGCGCCTCTATGGACTAGCTCATTGATTAATGATGGTTAAGGTTTCCTAACCATGGACATGAGTTGTCGATTAATAATGAGATCACATCATTGGGAGAATGATATGATGGACAGACCCAAACTAAGCGAAGCAATTAGATCGTGTCATCGTGTTCGTCTTTGCGAAGCTTTTCTTATGTCAAATATTGTATTCCTTAGACCATGAGATAATACAACTCCCTGGTATCGGAAGAAAGCTTTGAGGTCATCAAACGTCATCCTATGAGAGGGTGATCATAAAGGTGTCTCTCAGGTGATCGGAAAGTATCTGTTGGGTTGTATGTATCGAGATGGGATTTGTCCCTCCCAAGTCGAAGAGATATACTTCGGGCCCACTCGGTAATCGATATCAACACTGCTTGCAAGCATGTGGTTAAGGAGTTAATCACAAAGTGATATCGGATTACGGAACGAGTAAAGTACTTGCTGTGAACGAGATTGAACTAGGTATGACGGTACCGACGATCAAATCTCGGGCAAGTAAAATATCGCGAGACGAAGGGAATATATATATGGGATTGATTGAATCCTGGCATCGTGGTTCATCCGATATGATCATCGATGAATGTGTGGGAGTCAATATGGGTGCCCAGACCCCGCTGTTGATTATTGATAGAAGATCATGTCTGCATATTCTCGAACCCGCAGGGTCACACACTTAACGTGTCTCGACGCTAGGATAGATTGGATAATTGGTTTATGAGTTTTTGTTCGGAGTCTCGGATGGGATCCGGGACATCACGAGAGGTTCCGGAGTGGTCCGGAGAATAAGATTCATATAAGGCAGTGCAGTTTTTGGAGTTCGGAATTGTTCCGGGTTAATCGGTATTGTACCGGAAGCTTCTAGAACCTTCCGGAAGGGGACCAACGTGGCCCCACCTTCCGGGAGGGGGCATGGGCCTATGAGGGAGTGCCCTGGACGCATTGGGCCAGGGGCACAAGGCCCCATAGGGCCCAGCCGGCCAAAGAGGGTTTAAACCCTAGATAGAGCTTCTAGAAGGGGGGGTTTCCTTGCCCCCCACTCCTCCTCCTTTGGGGCCGCCGGTTTGGGCTTGGGGGAGGGGCTAGGGCTGCGCCCCACCCCTCTATATAAAGAGGGCTGGGGGCGCACCACCCCCCACACCTTCCCCTCCAAGAGCTAGCCGTCCTGCTGCCCTCCTCTCTCCCTCCCGACTGTTTGTAGGCGAAGCCCTGCTGCAGAAATTCTCCACCATATACACCACGCCGTCGTGTTGTAGATCCAATCCGTCTCTCCACCATACTTGCTGGTCCAAGGAAGGAGGAGACGTCGAGGTTCTTCACGTGTGCATCTCACGGAGGCACCACCACTTGTGGTGCTAGATCGGATCGGATCGCGAGGAGGAGAAGCGAGTACGACTACATCACCCACGTTCCGACGAACGTTCCGCTGTACGAATCTTCAAGGGTATGAAGATCTAATCCAATCTCTCTCGTTGTTTGCATCTCCTAGATTAGATCTTGGCTTTCCCTCTGTTCGCATCCGTAGAAAATTTTGATTTACTATGCCGCGAAACCCTTCACCTTGCGTTAGAGATTTGCTCGATTTTCTGCTCAACAGTATGACTGGACAATACGGACGGCTCTCCCCTTATGGTAGGTCGATAAACCTTCTGTGAGTTTTTGTTTTTGTTTCTCTTGTCTGTTTTTTGTTAAAAAAAACTTACTTACTGCCTCTGAAGAGGTCGGTAGCAGCCGGTACAGGCACACGGTACGGAGCAATCCCACCCGTACCAACTCCCGGCACCGACGACTGCTACCCTATTTTGGGCCCGTTTTCCCTTTTTGTTTTCCTTTTCTTCCTTACTTTTTCCTCTACCTCTAAGATCAAGGGTTTTTCTTCCAAACCTACCTTTTCTGTCCCTATTATCCTCATGCACCAGATCTCACTTGATCATCCAAGATCTATGCACCTTTTTCAAATCAAGCATATCCGAACGAAGAATGAAGAGGCACCCGTGGAAAAAACTAAGAGGAGGGAATCTGAAAGGGGTTCTTCGTCTTCATCAACTTTGGAACCGGCTCAAGTGGCGCCACTTCCCAATTGGGAGAATATGTTCCCACACAAGTGTAACATCCCAAAAATTAATGAGGATTTAAATCTCAAATCAACCAAAAATTAGGGTTAACAAAAGATTTTATTAATTAAACACTATCTTAATGCTCATGTGTTATGAATGTGTATTAATGTTTGTAATGCCATGTTTGATTGTTTTAAATGATGAGAAATGGTTTAAAGATCAAAACCATATCATCTAGGTCAAATCCAAACCAGATCAAACCAAAAGAAAATCAAAATATGAAGCATATGACCTAATGGTCATTTTTACAAAAGTTAACACTTAGCTCACTTTGAGCATCTCTAGCAACTGATCTCAAACAAAAACAATTCCATTTATTTTCTCCCCTTGCTATACCAAGTAACCCTAAACATAATGGAGCTTTACAACCTTGCTGAAACAAATCCAAATTCATTTGAGAGGCAATTCAAAATTAAATCTATCTTATGTATCAAGATAGTCATTTTTGGAAAACCATCAAAACCTTCACCACTTAGAAAATACTTGCACCCAGAGACTACCAAGCTTAGTACCATCACACCCACCAAAAATCACTTGAAAGCATGAAAGTTTAGTTTTTGCGGCCATTTGATCAAACACCTGGTGATCACAGTACAACCTCAATAACTATACACTGTTTTGATCAATCCTTTGCTCACCTTTGTGACCTCACCAAGCTCCCACGTCATGCCCTTAACTCACTCAGTACCAGCCCGTGCAATGGAGATCCTATCACTTGTCGTTGTGACCAGTGCAAAAGGGTACCCGAGCCTACCTTGCCACCCCGATGCGGACACGCTGCCACAGACCACGCCGCTCTCGCCCGTGATGTCTAGGAGGTAGCCCTGACCTCACTGCCCATGCCTGTGCATGTCTCGACCAACGACGGCTCGCAGAGATGCCAATGCAGCCCCACCCATTTAACCCCCAGACCATGCCGGTCGTCGCGCCAGAGCGCCGAGCAATCCCGCACGCACACGCCGCGCCTCGCTCTCTCCTTGCGCCAATAAGTTCGTCGCGCCTCCAGTGACCGTCTAGAATGATCATTTGACCCTACGAGCACCGTGACCACCGTACGCCGTGACGATCACCGACGGTACCGCCATAGAGCATGGATGTTCTAGAACGATGGAAACCTCGCCTCGCCGTGACACTGTGCGCATGACGATCGCCTTGAAGCACTGCGTCGACTTACACTCTTGGCCATGCCAATAGTGCACCGTAACTATGTCGCCGATGAGCCCGAGCCATGCCGCCGTGCCCCCTTTGCCGCAGTGTAAATAGACCCTCCCCGGCCTCAAAACGCACATCATTCTACTCCCCTCTCACCCAGCAACCTCTCAGACCCGTTCCCGGAGCTAGGAGAGCACCACATCGCTGGAATTTCACCGGAGCCCTCCGCTGCAGTGGAGAAGAGGAGCCGCTGCTAGGATCCGCCCCAGGAGCTGCCGCGACCACCAGTCGAACCGCCATCGTCGACTCATTCATTCGCCCACCTCGCCGGACCTAGCTGGATCCCTGGTAAGCCCCTGCTGACCCCCGTCATAGCGCTAGGATTATGTCTCGCGCGTGCCATGCGACGGAGACGATGACGCTGAACCGACGATCTTTCTCTAATCGTGTGGCTAGGATTAGCGCATACCCCTTTGTTTTAACGCAGTCGCTGACATGTGGGACCAACCCCGGTGCAGCCCGTCGTGCGCGCATCGCGTAGTTGGGCCAGTCCATTAGCATTCCCGCGCGTACCCCACAGATTCAAATTTAGGTTTTTCTTTTATTTGAAAAACCCATGTTGTAGGTAACTTCTGAAAATCAATTTAGAAAGTTTCACTAAACCAAATTGAATGAAACCAATTTTTTTAGAAAGTAGATGAAAAGCCCTAATCACTCACGTTGAATTCAAACAGTTTGAAACTATAGATCATCCTCAGTAAAAATAACAAGACAGTAGCTTTTGTCACTTCAAACATTTTTATAAAATCAACCATAAGTGATTTTGAGTTTATTCCAACTCTCAAAAATCACATGGGCCATGATCTATATGAATATGTAAAAATTTATAATCTTGCATATAGTAGTCTTGGACCAAAAATTAAAGAATGTCTTGATAGTCATTTCTAGTCACTTCAATATTATTAAATGGTATTGTTAAACTTTACAAATTAGGCCAACCACTTTAAATCGCATTCCCAAGTATGTGGTGATGACATGAGTCAATATGATCCCATATTATAATTGGATAATATTAAATCTTAAGTAGTTTTTCAATGAGTAGAAATTACTTGGCTAAATTAAAATAAATAGAATCTTGTCACCCCTTTTCTTGTAATGATAGAGATGATGCTAGATCATCTAGTATGGATCTTTGTGTGTTAAGTAGAAGTAGTTAAGCATTGTTTGGTGATTGTGTACCTCGTATTTATTCATAGACGCTAGTATCAATTCGGGCTACGAGGAGGAAGGATTCTACAAAGACGAGGAAGAGAACTTCGACCACCTTACCAACCAAGGCAAGCTATTCTAAGCCAGCTGAGATAAACCATGCAAGTCTCACTTGCAAACAATTGTGATACCACTTTAATTATACCAATCCCCAAGTTTTTCATGCAAGCTTTACCTTTTATCCTTTTTGCAAAGTTGTTCAAGTAGGTAATTAATTGGTGAGTAGTCGAAGGTTAGGAAAGATGTCATCAAGAGTTTGGAACTTGATGTAGGTAGATACAACTGATTAGTACCCCTCAAATAGTGACACCCTCATTAATAGATGCTAGTGCTAAACAAATCTTGATCACTATAGATGGGAACAAATGATTATGAAAACCTTGGAATGACGAGTCATTCTATTTAAATGTTTTGACATGTGTTATGGACACGATGAGTGAAGATGATATTGGATGAAGTATGTGCCCTGACTTTGATAAAAACTGATGGTTGAGTTTGGATGTGATACCATTCCAATTTTATCATACAACCATAATACCCGAGTTTGGGCATGGCTTAAATGGAAGTTTATGTGTCTTAGTATGGGTTCCCTCGCGGAACGAGGTGAGCTAAGGCTACCTTGTGAATGAATGTCCACCTGTGTAGTTCCCAGGATGACAGATGGTCATGGCTGGGAGGCCAAACTCATAGGGGAGGTGCCTATACTAGGGTGTGTAATTGAAAGGTTATGATTGATTATCCGCATACCAAGTATGATGATTCAGGATTATCCCTGGCGGATGTATCGAATGTCATGGTGAAAGTGTACCACCTCTACAGAGTGTCAAACTATTCGAATAGTCGTGTCCGCGGTTATGGACAGTTGGATGGCCATATTGTTCCGTTGTCAGATGTTTTCAAAAATGACTTGTGACTTGAAGTATGATTTTGACTTGACCCCACAAAGATGTGGATATGACATTAGTTCCCTCTTGAGCAATCTAGACAACTAAAGTTAGGCCTTTACTACTAAGCACTTGTGAAATAAAATTGGCTTATTGCAAATAAACCTATAGCTTAGGATTCCTATTGGATTGGTCTTACTGCTTTAGTGATAGTTTGCGAGTACTTAAAAGTACTCACGGCTTTGTCCCTAGCTATTCCTATGGCAAGACTACAAAGGAGACTACGAGGAGGACGGACAGCAGGACGCCTACGATAACTAGGATCATCTAAATCGTCAGTATTGCCTATGACCATGAAGATGGAGCCACTACTATGCTACTATTATTCCTCTGCTTTGATTTGTAATCAGACATGATCATAAGATCAACTATTTGTAAGACTATTATGGTTTGTAATGGATGATATACTGTGCTACCAATTCTGTTATGTCTCGCAAAAATGGTAATCCTGGGATTGCGATGTATGACATAACAGGCATCTGGAATTAAAAATCTGGGTGTTGACAACAAGTTAGAGATGATGAGGCATGTGGAACAACGTAGGAACAAGGAAGAATACCCACCAAACCCTTATAGGTATAACCTTTGTGGATCCTCTCTCAAATATTCTCCTGGTTCCTCATCCCCAAACAAAGGGAAACATGTTGAGATTAGGGAAAAGGATTGTAAGTCCCAAAAAGATGTCTCCAAAACATGTGTCCAAACCATTGGTGAAGGGATTGATTCCTAATGGATGATGGGAAAAGACCTTGAGAAGAAGGTCGATGAAGTCGATGGTAGGGTTCAATTATTAACTAAAATTATTGTTGAGATGGCTAATGACAGGAAGCTACTTTGCAAGATAATAAAAGAGCGACATGCTAGCCTTACCGAACTATCCACTCGCTTCGTGTGTATTGCCCATGCTTGCATCCTTAAAAGGGAAGATGACGAATACGATAAGGATTTCTTCACCCCCAAAGAAGGAATAGGTACTCACAAGGAGTTATGTGATCTCTCCGACTT
This sequence comes from Avena sativa, assembly GCA_916181665.1. Classification (NCBI taxonomy): domain Eukaryota; kingdom Viridiplantae; phylum Streptophyta; class Magnoliopsida; order Poales; family Poaceae; genus Avena; species Avena sativa. Next base: position 355,733,335 of record OV702283.1, on the reverse strand, counting down.
GATTGCAAGCTTGGGGATCTATTGGGACCTTGTAATCTCTCTTCTAGTTTTAGCATGTTTACTTTCTCGCACACATGGTAGGTTTTTAATTCTAGAGTTTGCATTAGTTGCATTATCAGCTTCCTTGGTCTAAGAAAAGAATTATATCCAACGAGTTTTGAGACTTTATAATATTTGAAGTAATTTTGGTTTATGATTATTGTATTAGATGTATGAATTAGGATGAGTACTATGATACTTGTACCGTTGTTATGATTTTAGGGTCTTCCACACCAATAAAGTATTGATAAGTTACGAGAAGAAAGTTTTGATAGCATAGTATAATCATTGGTTTAAACCAACAAGAACCATATAGAGTATTAATATGATGAAATTTTATTGGTGAAACAAAATAAAAGTTGTGCTTCAAAATAATCAAAAAGAAAAAAGAAGAAAGGTGCAAGTTGACAAAAGGTACTCAAGCAATGATCATAAACTACTCAATCAAGTGCTCATATTTATGAACTTGATGACCGTATACTATGCTTAGTCTTTGAACTTCATATGAATTATTGATACAAAAGGTGTGGAAGCCTCTAAGTCATGTGATGTGTGAGTGTGATATAACTGACGATGCAGTTTTATATCTAATATTGTAATTATGTTTCAGTTGTATCATTTATTATAACGACTCGTGTCTCATGAACATAATGACCTTGTCCATAAGCCACCATATTTCCCGGCCACGAGCAAGAGTCTAGCTTGGGGAAGTTGATGAGTCCATTTTGGAAGCATATTTATCTTGTGTTTTTGCATAAGTAGAGTAGGATTTTTGGTATTTTATTGGCTCGCACGCACTTTTTTCATTGTTTCAACAGGATCCTGATTTATCGAGTCTTTTATGAATATATTAATTGGTACTATCATGCTATGCAATAATATGATATTTCTAATTGATAAATGTCATTTAAATGATTTTTAATGCACCTGGGAGAAGAGAGGACGAAAGGAGAAGTTACTGAAGGTTTAACGACCCGTCGTATGAGCAAAGCCCGCCTGTATGTCCGCACGTACGACCTGTCAGGACATCCACCTTATCAAATACTATTACCATGCGAAAATGGATCTGAGATCCGACATTCACAAAAACCTTCAGCCTTGAAATAGCACACAAGAAAGGGATCTAGCGGAGGAACTTGCAGAAGGAAAAATCCTTGCTGCTTCATGGATCATCCAAGAACATCACATCATCCCCTTCATCATCAACCGCTGCATCTCCATCAACAGCATTTTCCCCAACTCTCATTCATTAGATCTTGTTGTAATTCCAATACAATTGTAGTTTGCACTAGATTTACCTTTGCACTTTTAATCCATCCATTTGAATATGATGATGTTGTTGATTGCTTCCATGTGTGAGTAGTTTCCCTTGTTCTTGGGGAGATGGAGAAACCCTAGCATTATTATGAAATGAAATAAATATGATCTATAATGTTGGTATGTAATCTATTGATTTATGATATTATGTTAGATCTCTCTCTCTAGAGGGTATGTAAAATCGACCATATAGCATTTGCCTTCGGGACTAGATATAGGGAGATACCCTTTGGACATGTATGGGAGTATGTCCGATGCTACTTTGTGACTGAAAGCATTGGCTTATAACCTATACAGTCAAAAGGGGAATTAAGGAAGATTCACTAATATCATAACGATATCCATGGATAAATCCTTAATTGTGGTGTTCTGTAGAAGTGATTTGCTCACAAGCATCAAAGTGCTTACTTGGAGATGACCTCAATACTTGATTCATAGATGCGGCTGCTCATGATACTTGTAGTGAATATCTTATTATGGAGCTCCCTCCACACATATCTTGACGAAAGAAATGGATTATCCTAATCATGAATAATTCTTATATGCTAGTGGTGTATCCTACATCCCCGAGAACATTTTATTCTTATTGAGTTTCAACACCTTTTCTAACGCTTTTGTTACTTGTTTACTTTACTTTTTTTTTACCTTGGACTGTGAGGCAAAACCCCCACATCAAATTTTATTATTATAATAAGCAGAAAAGAAAACCAGCCCTAATATATACAATGTACAAAGAAAGCTAAGAAAAACTCACCTAACCCTACTCAACAAATGGAATCTATCCAATCCTTCGGACTGTCCCTATGTTTTTTTAACTCTATACAGAAGAAGATGTAAATCATGTACAAAATTACTCTTCCACCTTGCAAAGGTGGGTCTCTCAAACTGAATTTTTTTGCCATTTATCTGCTTCCAAATATGCCAACAAGCCATGATCATAACCTCCATTTGAAAGGTTTCCCAAAACCCCTCTTAACTTCAGCAATTGCAGTGTGCATGTCATCACTCAAATTCCAATCAATCTGCAAAAAATTCCATATCCTTTGGCTAAAATTGCAGGTGAAGAAAAGATGAAATCTCTCCTCAAATGTCCTAGTAGGACACAGTACACAGAAATTATTTCCCTCAAACTTTCAATTCATCTGTAACAATAGATCTTTAGTATTTAATCTGTCACTAAACAATAGCCAAGCAAAAAACCTTTACTTTCATAATACATGCACACTTCCATAACCATCTGTAAACAGTAGGTACAGTCAAATGGGAGTGCACATGGGTATAGTACATACCAGCCGAATACACCTTCCCCCACTCATATATCCAGACATCCTTTTCATCTGTGAGAGGTTGTGCCATCATTCCATCCCTAACTAGACCAAGTTCCTGAAACGCTTGCACTGATAATGGTAAATAGAATAAAGTAGTGATCTCAGATGTAGCATATACTTCAGCAGCAGTATGGTCTCTGTCCAAAACGAAAGAGAACAATCTAAGAACCTTACTGACAAAGGCTGAGTAGAACCCATGAAGCACCAGGCTCCAGTCCAGAAAGAAAATGTATCACCCATCCCAGCTTTAACAGTAGCCACTGATTTGAATTTGCTCTATAACTTTAGGATGTCCCTCCACCAAAAAGAACCACAAGGTCTATTCATATCAGGGAGCAGATCATTACAGTATGAGCTCTAAATTAAACTCACCCATGGCACATTAGCCTTGTTATAAAATTTGTCTAAGTGCTTCATCAGCAAGGCGTCATTCTTTTTCTGGAAATTGACAATACCAAGTCCTCCATTTATTTTTGGCTTGCATACCATCTTCCAAGCTGCCAACGAAGGCTTCGGCTCATTCTTATCTCTCTAAAGGCATTGCCTTAAGATCCTATCAAGCTGCTCGGTAATGCCAACAGGTAGGCTTAACGACAATAAGAAATGCAGTGGCATGGAGCATAAGGCCGATGCAATCAATTGTAATCTAGCTCCCTGGGAGAGGAAAATTGATGTTTCTGTTAGCCTACATTCCAAACCATTAAACAGGGGCAGCAAGTCCTGAATTGATGGCCTGGTTGTCCCTAGAGGCAGTCCTAAATATGGAAAAGGCAGGGAACCAACTTGGCAGCCAAGAATAGCAGCAAGGTTTTCAGTGTGTTCCCGGTTCACATTCAAAGGTATAATTAAAGATTTCTGGAAATTCACCCTGAGGCCAATGGATACCAAATTTCTGCAAAATATCCTTCAAGGCCACCATTTGATCCATCAGGAAAGTCAACATCATTTGCATACTGGACTACAGGAAAGTCAACATCATTTGTATTGATATGAAGGCTAAAGATGCCATGTTTCAAAGCATCATTTATCACTGACTGCAAAAGATCACCCCCACAGACATAGAGTAATGGAGATAGGGGGTCGCCCTGCTGTACCCCCCTCTTACATTCGAACTGTTTTCTTGGAACCCCATTAAGAAGCACAGAGGATACTCCCGAAGATAAAATTCCCCCGACCCAACGAATCCAGATTTTATCACAACCTTTATGTTCCAAAATTTTGAGTATAGCCTCATGCTCAATTGTATCAAATGCTTTAGCAAAATCAAGCTTTATAATCAGAATGGGCTTATTCGATTGTTGACACTGATGAATATACTCATAAGTCCAAGCAATGCAATCTGGAATGTACCTTGTTTTCAAGAACCCATATTGATTCTTATGAATGCAGCGCAAAATGTGCTCCTGAAACCTATTAGCCAGTAGCTTGGTTATGAATTTGAGGCACACATTAGTAAGCGAGATAGGATGGTAGTCATTGACACACCCAGGGGATCCCTTCTTAGGGACCAAGGTAATCAAGGAGGTATTGACATTCTGCAGCCCAACCTTCCCAGCATGGAAATCATGCACTAAATTGTAAAACTCATTTTGTATAATCTTCCAACATTTCTTTAAGAACATACCATTAAAACCGTATGGCCCCGGTGCCTTATCTGATGGCATAAATTTAATTATATTATCCATTTCCTGCTTCTCAAATGTCCGAGAAAGTATCTCCAAACCATCCACCCTTGTTATGATCCGGCTCAGATCAAACTGCATCTGAATTCCTGATGTGGCACCCATTCTGTCCTTATAACTTGCTCAGAGCAAACCCGCCATTACCTCATGATCCCTAGCCTCAACTCCATCATCACCTTTTAAAGACGCAATATTGTTCCTTCTGAATCTTTCTGTTGCCATTGAATGAAAAAACTTGGTGTTATCCTCCCCAAGTTTGATCCATCTAACAGTACACCTCTTACGCCAATAATTGCACTCAGCTAGAAGTAATTCTTGAAAATGAAGCTTAACCAACAACCTGAAATTAAACTCTGTTGTAAAAAGAGGTCTCCTGTCCTCTAGGGAATCCATGATAAAAATCACTTCATTACATTTTTGTATGAGCAACTTTAACTGAGATAAACACAAAACCTTTAAAACACAATATTTCATCACTTGTTTTTATTACTTTCTTGCATACAAACACAAAACCTTTAAAACACCATTTACTTGATATCAAAGGCATCTTATAAGTATCTTTTGATAGATAGTAACGAGGGGCATAAAGACCTTAATCAAATAGCTCTTTGTGAGTTCGATACTCTTATTTTGAAACTAGCTACATTCGATCTATGCTTTTGCGGACATCAAGCCTAGCTTAATTAGATTTTGTGCTTCTAAAATAAACGTTAGTTTAATTCCATATTTTTTCAAACCAAAACCGTAAATTTTTTTAAATTGGCTATTCACCCCCTCTAGACGACATCTTTATCCTTTCATGTTTTCACTTATCATAAGTCAATCGCCGACAGTGTATCGGAATGCCTAAGTAGTTGATAGGAATTTGGCCTTATCCGCAGCCAAAAAACTCAGCATGCATGGCCTCTTTGTCCTGGGCCTCACCAAAATATGCAATTCACTCGTATAGAAATTTATTTTGAGCCCAGAAAGCTGGTTCAAAGCTAAAAAAATTAATTTACGATTCCACACCTTTTGGAGGCCATGTTCGATAAAGAGAATTATATCATTGACTAGTTGAAGAATATAAAGTCCACCATCTACTAGACGTGGGATGACTCCTTCAATTTTGCCACGCTTAATGATAACTGCTAACATATCGGCCACTGTGTTAAATAGCATAGCTGATGGAAGATCACCTTGTTTTAGTCCCTTTTGCGTTTGAAAGTAGTTACCAATATCATCATTGACTTTGATGAAAACACTAACACCGTACATGAAATTGTTTGATTAATGCACAACCATCCTTAAATTCATTTTTGAGGCATTTGCACCCATTGTGAGAAAACATATTTCAAAATGTCAAAAAATTCAAAAACAAATGTCTACATATACATTTGATTATTTTATGTTTGTTCACAAGTTTTCGGGATGAAATAATATTCTACGTGTCTCGTGCAAAAAATACAAAAATTGTCACGTGAATAGGACTGTTTAGACCTTGTCTACTTCTTTCGATGTTTTTATCCTCTAGAGGTTTAGGGATAGGAGAGGGTTTGATGTTCATCCAATATTCTTTAATCCCCTCAAATACTCTACTATTGAGAGTTTTTAATCTTGACAAAAACCAGAGGATTTGTGAGATATCCTTGGATTCGGCCAAACCCGGCGTAATGAACGGATTACAATGATTTTGTGAGAATTGAAATAACCACCACACGCACGCACGCACGCACGCAATTCAGATTCCCGCTTATACAGTAGCGAATATACGAGAGAAGTAAACAAGCCTTAACAACGCTCATCATTTTGCCCCGAATTGAAGAAGCACGAGGTGACAGAAAGTTAACCAATGGTTACTCTTCTTTCGATGAATCGATCATGTAAGATGATGGATGGGAGGATGCATGGCGATTGGCGACTGTTGTACAGAGTGCGCAAGGAAGGAAGCATGGCCAGATCGAGATTGGCCGCATATGCACCCAACCCGACCCGCCAAAACAAAGCGACAGCGATGGGTGTGGATCCTTCCCCTCTCCCCGTCAGCCGCTTGCTCTCGTCCCCCTCCCCTAGCCGTATGGATCGGCTGTCGTAGCCCAAGATAAGGGAGTGGGATACTATCTAGCAGTAGTACGTACGCGGCCAGATCGGCACGCGGGCCCCGGGCCGTCTTCGTCGTCTCCTCGGCGAACAACTAGCCCATGATGTGGCAGCAGGGCAGCAGCAGTAGCGCCCCCCCAATTCCCTTCGTCCCACGGCCATGCCGCGCGGTCTTCCGAGCGGGCATATACGTACCCTAGCTACGCGCGCAGCAAGCATCTACTGTGCAGATCGCCTCTCGCTTCACGCGCACCGGCGCAAAGGCTAGCCAAGTGCTCGCTGCCTCTGCCCCGTCTCGACCTCTCTTCCTAGCTAGCTCCCTCGTAGAGTCCACTGCGCACTGCTCGCGAGCCAGATAAAGAAATATAGTGGGATGGAGAGCTGAGGTGCGTGCGGTTTTAGGTTCTTGGATCACGCGCCAGCGAGCACGCCAAGATAGAAGGAGGAGGAAGGAAGAGTCGCTGCTACTGGCCTGCTATTTAGCTGAAGCTTCACATCAATGGCTTCCAAAGGTACATACATACATGCCGTAACCGTTTCATCCCTGCCCCACCATTCATCTATAGCTCGAGTGCCAGGTAGTCTAGCTTAATTCAGGTTAATCGGGTTAATCTGAGCAGACATTCTTCACGCGAGCTCAGCAGGGAACTAGAACTCCTGCTGTGGGAGGTTCCTCCGATCCGATCCTCCGAGTAGCTTATAATTAGCTAGGTCATCTCTGATCATCTCCGTACGTACGTACTCCCCTGGCATTTGCGTGCAACTCGTTGGATTAGTTAATTTTGCACTAATTGTTCCTAAATTATATCCTCGGTCACTCGATCTTTTGTTTCCTCATCCTTCTTAGCTCAGTTCAGTTGTGCACGCGCGGTCGAGTATTATTCTACTGCTTATTTCACTGTACCCACAGTCCCACACACATGTAGCTCACCTTCATACATGGCTAAAAAACTAGTACTACTACTTCAGTGTAGCTACAGTCTTGCTGTTAACTAGAGTAGAGCAGACCATATTTAATTGTAGGTTGAGAACCATGCGTAGTTTTAGTTTTTTTTTTTGTGATTGATAATTAGGTAGTAATAAAACGGAACGAATGAATTCAGGTACTTACTAGATAACACACAAGTGTCGATGCAACACGAATTACCTGATTAGGTGTGTTGCCCTGAGGCTGAGGGAAGGAGGATCAAGACGTACGCGTACGCGTGCCTGCCTGCATACTCGAGATATTCCGTGTCTTGAATCGATCCTTCCTCCGGAGTCCATTGGTTGGATGGATGAGGATCAGAGGATGAGACAGACACTTGTGCTTCAACACTGCCTGTCCCTTTTAGCTAGGCTGGCCTTGGCCTTGCTTGCTGGTGGATGCTACTGTGTGATTTTCTCTCTCACCCTGATCACTTTCACCTTTCACCCGACTTGCACTCCACTTGCTGCTGTTGCTACTTGCTGGGCACCAAGTACTAGCAGCTCAGATTAGAGACTGAGATGCGTACAGTTGCAACGTTGCTTTCTACGTACTCCAGTCTACGTAGTTAGCCGCTACAGTCCAACTTGCAATTGCAGCCGACCGGGCAGGAAAGAATACGACGTCCATGGCACTCTACACAAAATATCTCATATCAACTAGTGTGAAAATCGATACTGTAGGATCTGAGTCACATGGTCCGGGTGAATAAAGCGAATGCAGATCGACATATATATCCAGAATCCAGTTCCATGCCGCCTCTGTTCTCTCCCCTGAAACTTTCTAATAAGCTTGCAGGGATCCCCTCTTGATGTACCCGTATCAGTAACCTTTTGTGCCACCCTTCTCCATCAAACCACTAGTTCAAGTATCCAGGAACAAGTGTCGATCTCGACCGGATGAACGAATCCAGTTTGCCGCTAGTACGAACGAATTGAATTCTAGTATTGTGACACCAGACCAAGTGCTTGTTACGTTCTTTTCTGCGCAGTATTGTGACACCTGACTGATCCGATAGAGAAACGCATGAAAGCTAAAGATCGTTCATCCGTGCTGCGAAAAAGTTGATGTTGATGCAGATTAGCCGGTGTTGATTTAGACCTTTAACCACTGTACGTACGCCTTGCTTGCTACTGGATCCGGTTCATTCAGTTCGTGATAATCGATTCAGAAGCGCAGGAATCGATCGATCAGTTTCCGGATGATCAAGCTGCAGTATCCTAAAAGTACGACGATCAACGATTTAGCTTGACCCTTTAATAATTGTTTGGTTGATGATCAATGGTTTTGGGGGCAGAAATGCTTCTTTAATTTCTGTCCAATTGTGCTGTTAGCCTGACAGAGTGGTGGAGTTAAGCTGACAGAGTAGTAGCGGTGGTGGATGCAGGTGCAGGAGGCGGCGGCGGCGGCCATGAGGAGCCTCAGCGGCCGAAGCAGCAGCTGCCGCGCGACTCCCGCGGCTCGCTCGAGGTCTTCAACCCCTCTTCCTCCTCCGCCGCCGTCGAGCCCCCCTCCGCGTTCCGCCCCGCCGCCAGGTCCGCCTCCCCGTTCATCGAGGAAGCAACGGGCGGCATCGAGGATGTCGGCAAGGCCACGCAGCGGGCGGCGGAGTGGGGCCTCGTGCTCCAGACCAACGAGCAGACGGGCCGGCCGCAGGGCGTGTCCGCCCGATCCTCCGGAGGCGGCGGCTCCGCCCGCAGCAGCTCCGACGACAAGGCCGTCGCCGGCGCCATCCCCCGGGTCTCGGAGGAGCTCCGGGCCGCGCTCTCCGCGTTCCAGCAGACCTTCGTCGTGTCGGACGCCAGCCGACCCGGCCACCCAATCATGTACGCCAGCGCCGGCTTCTTCAACATGACCGGCTACACATCCAAGGAGGTCGTCGGAAGGAACTGGTAACCAAATCGTCTTTCCCCTTCGATTCGATTTATTCCTCGAATGGCATTCTGCTCTAGCTAACTAACCGATGGAATGTGCGAATTGTTATGCTGTGCAGCCGCTTCCTCCAAGGCTCCGGCACCGACCCGGCGGAGATTGCCAAGATCAGGCAGGCTCTAGCAGATGGATCAAACTACTGCGGCCGTGTCCTCAACTACAAGAAGGACGGCACCGCATTCTGGAACCTCTTGACCATTGCCCCAATCAAGGATGAAGAAGGCAGGGTCCTCAAGTTCATAGGGTCAGCTACCACTTCTCTTCCTCTTTCCCCTTGCATGAGTGCCACGATATGTTTACCATTTGGGTTGCTATTCCAGGATGCAAGTGGAAGTAAGTAAATACACTGAAGGGAACAAGGATACGGTTGTTCGTCCAAATGGCCTGCCAGAGTCACTCATCAAATATGATGGTACTACTACTATTATTTGGGCTTAAACTGCTTTCTACTACTCGTAGCTAGCAGGTTCTGTTATTTACACAAGTTAAGTTGGTTTCAAACAACTGAAGAGAAAAATATATTTGTGCAGCCAGGCAAAAGGATCAGGCCCGTAGCTCAGTGTCTGAGCTTCTGTTGGCTATCAAGAATCCACGATCATTGTCAGAATCAACTAATAGCACCTTTAAAAGAAAATCACAGGAATCAGTAGGTGCATTGACGGGTGATCGTCCTGGCAAGAGAAGCTCAGAAAGTGGATCTCGACGTAACTCAAAATCTGGAGCAAGAACCTCACTGCAAAAGATCAGCGAAGTACCTGAAAGAGGCAGTAAAAGTAGAAAATCTGGTCTGTATTCACTTATGAGGTAAGCTAGTTAATGCAAGTCAAATGGTAGAATTGCACCATATCATTTCTTATTCTTTTATGCATTTCTTGTTGCTTGATTTTATTGTGTCTTACTTATTTGTTGCGTGCAGTTTACTTGGTATGGGCCCTGGAAATATAGAAAAGGACATGCTGAAACCAAGAGATGAAGACCCGCTACTTGACAGTGATGATGAAAGACCTGAGAGTTTTGATGATGAGCTAAGGCGGAAAGAAATGAGAAGGGGTATAGACTTGGCTACTACACTTGAACGTATTGAGAAGAACTTTGTCATTACTGACCCAAGATTGCCAGATAATCCCATTGTAAGATTCCTCAGGGAGCTCCTGTTCCTCTTACTCCACTCATCTTTTCGTTTATAGAGATATCAACTTTCTTGAATGCATGTTCACTCTTTTATCGATGTTTCAGATATTCGCGTCCGATAGTTTCTTGCAGTTGACAGAATATAGCCGTGAAGAAATTTTGGGAAGAAACTGCAGGTGAATGACAGTCCTATCTTAGACATTTATTGCACAATTTAACTGGCAAGGTTTTTCCCAATCTTTAACAAATTTAGATTTGTATTAAAATCCTGATATTGGACCTCTTTTTCTCTGCACGTTTGTAGATTGGTATAAGCTAGTGTTTCATGCAAAATACTAATGCATCACTTTCATGTTACTTCCCTCGGTTCTCATTGCAGGTTTCTACAAGGTCCTGAAACTGATCGCGCGACAGTGAGAAAAATTAGAGATGCCATAGATAACCAAACAGAGGTCACTGTTCAGCTGATTAATTATACAAAGAGTGGTATGCTAGTCTTCACATACTTTGCATGTTCATGCCATGCAAGAGTCTCATGCAATTTCTATTCAATGCTTCTGTTCTCCCAAATGTTTGGCCCTGATGCAGTATCTTTGTATCAGTTACTAACATAGTAAATATACTATTTTTGTGTTTAAATATATCCCTTCATGGTAATAAGTCCAACTAAATTACTTATTATCATGCATCACTTATACAGGTAAAAAGTTCTGGAACCTCTTTCACTTGCAGCCTATGCGAGATCAGAAGGTACTATACTAATGGACGTCATATGCAGCTGATTCCATATAGTTGAGTGGCAATTGTTTTGCATGTAATTTATGGTGCATCAATTTTTGAATGTTGATCAGGGAGATGTCCAGTACTTTATTGGGGTTCAGTTGGATGGAACTGAGCATGTCCGAGATGCTGCCGAGAGAGAGGGAGTCATGCTGGTTCGCATCCATTTTACTTAAAACTAGGTTATTTGTGCATGTATGTATTATATATGAGAATTTGTAGTGCAAAACTTGCAAATTTTTGTTAACACCAACAGCCAGCGAACTTGTGAATTATTATGTGTTAGAGATGTATAGCTAAATTTTGTTAACGCCAACAGCCAGTCTTCATAGTTAACATTCTATCTGTCAGTTGTGAGAAACATGATATGATGACTTTCTTCAGAAGATGTATTATGTTGTTTTTGTCTGCATAAACTAAATTAACCACTTAATCTGCCGTGCACCATAAATTTCAAATTCCTGTTATCTGAAAGCATTTGCTTTTTAAGAACTAACCTGATTTTTTCATGTGACAGATTAAGAAAACTGCAGAAAATATTGATGAGGCGGCAAAAGAACTTCCAGATGCTAATTTGGTAAGGCGAAACCATTACTCCTTTAGTTCATCAAACAAGTGTGTGTGTAGTTCTGATAATCATCCATTGCTTCCAGAGACCAGAGGATTTGTGGGCTAACCACTCAAAAGTAGTTTTGCCAAAGCCACATATGAAGGATTCTGCATCATGGAGAGCCATCCAAAAAGTATGATACAATTTACCAAACTGCTTTTTACATGTCATTTTAAGCTCAGTAGATGAAACTAGCTTTATGTAAAGAAACTAGATATTAATGGAAATACATACCTAGTTACTCTTCGGTATTCTCATTTTATGAAGAAAATTGAGAGAGATATTTTCCATGCATTTGCTGTACAATTCAGTTGCCATTAGAGAACAGTGATTACACATCTCGACCAGGATATCTTGTTGGAGACATACATATGACACTTTCTCAGTGATGACCATGTTACTTCTTTTGTAGGTTCTTGAGGGTGGAGAAAACATTGATTTGAAGCATTTCAGGCCTGTAAAGCCTTTGGGATCTGGTGACACTGGAAGGTATATCCTATCATTCTTTATGGAAACAGAAGTACCTTAATCTTGCATACTTGCTATACTCGAGTGGTCATTTTCAGTTTCAAATAGTAAACCATGTCTATTATGATTGAACATGCAGCGTGCACTTGGTGGAGTTATTAAACACAGGTGAATACTTTGCCATGAAAGCTATGGATAAAAACGTCATGCTTAACCGCAATAAGGTATGATTCTTGTTTCACCTTTCGAAATCATAGCGACACTCATTATCTAGGAAAATGTAGTCTACTTCGGTTTTTCTTATTGTTTCATGTTTCTGATAACATTATAATGCCTCTAGGTTCATAGAGCTAACGCTGAACGAGAAATCCTTGATATGTTGGATCACCCATTCCTTCCGACATTATATGCGTCATTTCAGGTTTGTTACATCAATATAAGGCAGCGCACTTATTAGACATAACACTGTACTTGTTCATGTGTAATCATCTTGATGAGTAAGCTTGTCTAATTCCTAGCATCTGAACATAGACACTGAAGTATCTTGAGGTTCTTCCAGTTTCATAATGCCTTGTTAAATATAGTACTGTATATCGATTGGTTCCTGTAATCCTTATCATTATTATGCTAGTTTTGTTCTGAAGCCAGCAGTTTAGAACCCTAGATGCTAATTATGCATTGTTCTCAAGGGTTTGAGGCTCTTCACAGACCTCCAATCTATAAGTCGGGTTTAAAAGTAAATTTAAGCTTGTTTGAGAACAAACACATTAGGTCTTTTCACTTTGTTAAACACTATCATAGCAGCCCTGAATTACAATCTAATATCCCAGAAAATGTCTTTGGTTCCCGAGCTCCAGTGGTCCCTTCGTTTAAAAAAATTCAAAAACCATATTTACAACTTTCAGAAAAAACTAAAATAAATTCTGGGCATAGTCAATGTTGTATCCTTAAGCATGAAAAATCGCAACTCGAAATTCTTTTTATTTTGACCTACACAAAAATGACAAATCTGATAAAGTTTCGGATTTGAAAACATACTTGCACAGATCTACATTTTTGTCATTTTTGTACAGCTTAGAATACAAAGTATTTGAAATTGATATTTTGCACGTTTGTGGGATAAATCATGGGCTAAATTCCAGATATTTTTTCATAATTTTTTGAAACTCAAATATATGAGATTTGATTTTTTTTAAACCAGGATCGCTGGTGCTCATGTGCACCAAATCTTCTTTCCTAATATCCTTTCTATCATGTTTTGTAGAGGGGTTTGGGTTAGGAAAGGGTTATTTTAATTTCATTTACATCATGACTTTTCATGTTCTTCCAGAGAGTAACCTTTTTGTTTCTGCTCATTTTGCAGACAAAGACACATATATGTCTCATTACAGACTACTACCCTGGCGGGGAGCTCTTTCTGCTCCTAGATAGACAACCTCTAAAGGTTCTGCGGGAAGATGCCGTCAGGTCATTATTCAAATTGTTTATTGTTGTTAAATATGGTGGGGTGATTTGCATTATTTTGGCTGAAGTAACAACATAGGCGACTGATCAGTCACAGACATGTTACTTCAATGTTTTGCGATTTTGTCCAACCTAAATGTTGTAGAATATAAGATTTTTTTATGATTGGAACAGGTTCTATGCTGCTGAAGTTGTCATTGCACTTGAATACTTGCATTGCCAAGGTATATAGAAACACAACACAGCATGCTGCCATCAGATTGTGTGTACATGAAAAACTATGAAAGTCTCTTTGATCACATGAGCATTATCAGTTGCTACTGTCCACCTATTGCTCAAATACAGCTGAAATTTCTACTGCTTACAGTGTGGTATGCATCATTTATCCTCAGGAATAATCTACCGAGACTTGAAGCCAGAGAATATCTTACTTCACAGGGACGGGCACATCTCCTTGACAGACTTTGATTTGTCTTGTCTGACATCTTGCAGACCGCAGGTGAAAAGACACAAATTTCATTTTACAAAAGTTGGCTAAAATTTTGGATTTCTTTCCAAAAAATCATAATACATTCCTATATTCGTATGCGTTGCTGGCCCAAACTAGGGAAGGTTGACTTCAGTATCTTCATAAGTTATGTGAGGTGAAGTAATTATATTTTCTATTTCTGGTAGGTCTTTCTTCCAGAAGAAGCTAATAAGAAAAGTAGGAGGAAAAGCAGGAGTTCACCCATATTTTTTGCTGAACCTATGCGAGCATCCAATTCATTTGTTGGTACAGAGGAGTACATTGCACCTGTATGTATTTTGTCTTCATTTTCTTTATTCTCCACCATTTTTGCAACATTTTCAAGCTTCCCAAGTTTTTTCATGATGTAGAGTATGAGATTATATATGCCGGTCCTTGTGTTGCAGGAGATCATTACTGGAGCTGGCCATACAAGTGCTGTTGATTGGTGGGCGCTAGGTGAGTAGCTCTTCCACCAACTATACAGTTTTTTTTCCTTTGTATATAGTATGTTTTATATGGTATGGTGTTGCTAATGAAGTCACTTGGTTATTCAGGGATCCTTCTGTATGAAATGTTGTATGGTTACACACCCTTCAGAGGTAAAACCAGGCAGAGGACATTCGCCAACATCCTACACAAGGACATCAGATTTCCCGCGAGTATATCGGTAACTATGCAAGCAGCTAGCATATACTATTATGATATTTTCTTATAGTAGAGAATTTTGATTGCTGCGGAGAAACCATATATTTCCTCAAGAGTGTTTATTCTATTGTGTGCTGTGCGAATGCGCAGGTGAGCCTCCCAGCAAGGCAGCTGATATATAGGCTGCTACACAGGGATCCTTCGAATAGGCTGGGATCGTACGAGGGATCAAACGAGATAAAAGAGCACCCTTTCTTCCGCGGCATCAACTGGGCTCTCGTGCGTGGCACGGTAATGAATACCTCCTATTATTATTAAGCCTAGTGATCCTGTTGTTCCCAGAACAGGGACTTTAGGTTAGGTGTAGCTAGGTTTCGTTTTGTTAGTGCTGTTCTTGATTTGCCGTTCCTTCCTTCTTCTTTTCTTCTGCTTTTGGTCTTGTGATTTCCGCTTTCTTGTATTGTATCGTGCATCCTCTGTTATCTTCGATAAATGAACTGGCATCGTATATGAGAAATTCAGAATTCTAGCAAGTATACTAACTAACTAACTATGAATGTGGTGATGCAGGCTCCTCCAAAGCTGGACGCTCCACTGTTCCCGGATGACACGGACAAGGGAATGGGCGATGCTGCTGCTGCTGATACTCACACCGACATGTTCTGAATGAAGAAGCTGGCTTGGATAAAAACGCATCTCGATCAAGCTCAATCATGCATGCATGTTTTTGTTTGTTGTTGATAGCTGCTGTTTACTACTGCCTAGGATTGTAGGAATAATTAAGCTAGCCTGGGATCGCTGGATGTAATGTAATGTATTGTACTGCGTGTATTTGGATCGTGCTTAAATAATAATCAAGTTCAGCCACTGTAAGATGCATCTACGAGTGCGCTGGAAAATGGGCAGTGGGTTTGAAGTTCACACCTAGAGATGCGGCGGCGGCAGAGAAGACAAGCTAGGCCCCAATCTGCAGACTCCAGGGGGTCTTCTTCTAGGGTCCGGCCGGCTTCCGCCCGGCCCCTGAAGGAACACGGAGCGAATTGAAATCCCATCGGATACGATACCGCCCCAGTTTCCATCTCGGCTGCGGAATCACAACTCAAGTAGTCTTTCCCTGTGCCATTGCAGCCGCGCGAGCCGCGAGGTGAGTTCTCTTCATCGTGTGCTTGCTTATACTAGTACGTATTAGCATCCTTCCGTTGCTCGGTTTGCAGACTAGAGATCGAATCGATGAGCTTCTGTTTGCAGACTAGATCGAATCGATGAATCGAGTGAACTTCTGAAATTGAACACTGCGCAATTTCAGCAAGGAGTCTACTACAGTACTATTTTCTGCCTGCCTGCTTGCTGCCAGCGACTACTCCGGAACCGGAATCAACCAACGATGCAGGAAAACACCAAGACGAAGGAGATGGATCGCACAAGCGGCTGCTGGAGCAGCAGGGACCAAAGAGCCATCAACAGAAGCATCAGACGCGGCCACGACTCGCCGTCGACGATCGCGACTGGGGTCACCACACGCCCAAGAAAACGGAGAGGCCAGGCGTTCGACGAACGGTGGACGCGTAGGATGGAGAGAGGTGAGCCAGCTGCCCCTCGTCAAACTCGTGTTCAATCCAGTTTCGCTGCTTCTCTACATAATACTACTACGACTGACCAGGGAACCTTGGCTGGTTAACTGATCAGATGTAGCGCAATTCTTGGCGGAGGTCGCCGAGGAGGAGAGGGGCTGCCCTGGCCTGCCCGACCGGGTCGTTCCCGACACCCCGTACCAGGAGAAACCGTTCGGCCGGTTTTTCCCTCGCGACGACGGCGATTGTTGGGGACCGTTTGTTGCTGCCGGAGATGCTGCTCCGCGCCTGCCTGACACCGTCGTCTCGCTTGCTTTGTTCGACGGTACGTCCGTCCTTGCGCGATGAATTTGCTCCCTTTTGGTTAGTTATTATTCTGCTGCTCTTCTTATGAGTTCTATATTCCAGGTCTATTTGTTATCACATACTCTATTAGCCATCAGTTCTTCGCTAGCTACATACATTAGTTAATTATTATGGATTTAAATCACAGTTAATCTTTGCGTTCTTGTCCATCCATCCAGGGGATGTGATGCTATTCGCGTGCTCGGGCATAGCTCTACCAGAGGAGCCTGGGGCTGCAGGAAGACACATAATAAGATTTCTCACTTCGGCACGTCTGGTTGCAGAATTTAATCACAAGAGAAACAAGCATGATAAACTAAGGGTATATATAAATATATACAGCTTCATTTTTGATATATATATCACCGTCCGTGTTCATTACTTCCGCTTCATTTTTGCTCCATCTGTTAATCGAGGCAGCTCTCTATATGTGAATGTAATCGTGTTACTGCTTTTAATTACCGCTGCGTAAATATAAATATATACAGGTTAAGGTGCGCCTTCCTGATAATAGCGCTGCCAATGGCTTCTTGGGGCTATACGATGACCATATTGCCATCGTCTCGTCCTTCGACTACATCCATACCCATCCTATAGATCTCGATCGTTTTTCACCTGGACAGTCGTCTAGTAATCTTATTACTGGACAGACGGTAGCTTTTGGGCGTGCTTTCAGCTCGGGCAGATTGATGGTACAAGAGCTGACGCCGGTTATATCTACTGTCAGCGACGAGTTTGATGATCAGCCTGGCAAGGTCCTTTTTCCAGATTTCACAGAGGTAATTCTAGTTAATAAATTAGTAGAAATGCATGTTGAACAATTTAGAACCAATAATTAATTATCTCATCATGATACCGGCCGTTCGGTTGTCTAATGTGTGGGCTGTTTGTTCGGTCATTGATTTGTCATCCCTACCGGCCACCATTTTTTACTCCGTTTGTGCGTTCTAGCTAGGCTGCATTCGGAGGGCCACTTGCCGATGCTAATGGTAACTTTCTTGGGGTGATCCATCGTCATGATCATGATATGGAGGAGACATCGTTTCTACCACTCGCGTTTCTTTGTCTGCGCTTAAAGCATTTTGGGATACTCACGTACGTATATGTTGGTTCTTTTGCTGTTGGGCTACTAACACTCGTGTACATCACTACATGTATTTCTTTATTTATACCATAATAATGACTCTAAATAGCTATATGTTGTATTACAGGAAAGGAGACCGACACACAAATGACGATGCAGGTGCATGATCTCTCATATAAGACTACTTAGAGTTGGTTGCGTTGTCAGACCATGCACACATTTTTCCCATTCTTTGCAGATTCTTTTCCCGGGCTCATCTTCTCCTCCAATTTTAATTACCTCAAGCGGGGGAACCAAAAATAAGAGACTTAGATATTCCTTGCCTCTGGGTGTATCAAGCATTGTCCCTTCAGGTGTGAAATGCATATATTCTTGACAAGCCATGTTTTGCAGAATACCTATATTGTGTGCAGAGTACTATGTGAATATTATCAATTTTATCATGGTGGATATCAACCTGAACTAATATTGAGCAACTTAATTGTGGCGTCAGGATTTATGAGAAAGATAAACTGGCTAAAATCTGTGGGTAATCCCATGCGGCCACCACTTATGCTTGAAGGTAAGTCGACTGTCGTTGCTATTGATATTTCTGACTTACTCTCCATAGTTAGCGTTAGGGGTGTTCATCCTTAGTTTGTACTCATAAACCATCAAAAATCCTTTAGTCCAATTTATTTCGTTAAACCTCAAGGGGCCTGGCAAAGTTAATAGTATTCCCCCTAGCTTTGTAGTAGCGGTAACTAACAACTTGTCTTCCCTTCATACCCAGTAAAAGGGGTATTGCGTAACACATTTGAAGAAGACTTCGGTGAAGTGCACGCTTGGGAAGGGTATGAGATCAATCTCATGTGCCGTTCTGCGGGGAACTATGTCTGGCAAGTGTTAGATAGATCTCAACGTGACTGGGCCCAACGGCCCAGCACGCCCCCTAACTGCGCCCTGATCGAGGGCGCCCATCCTTATCTAGGTTGGTGGGCCCCTGTCGCCAGCGCTATATAAAGTGGTGGGGAGCCGGCAGCACGACCTACGAGGTTAGCCGTGCCCTAGCCGCCCCACCTACAAGCCAATCCGATCTAGGCTAGCGCTGCGCCGACGGGAAGCTCCACCGCCGCCACCCTAGCCGCACGCTCGCCACACTCACCCCCTTTCCACCCATGGCCAATGGCGAAGGTTCTAGTTCCGGCACCGGTTCGGGCTTTCCCTCTGGCTCTTGTCTGTCGAGCCAGGGAGCAGGTAGAGCGCGTCTCTGTTCTCTCTCTCTCTCCGTTCTTGATCTACAAAGGTGATGTTTTTAGTGCTATTGTTAGATCTAGACTAGATCCGTGGTAAAGGTGATTTAACATTGGTATCAGAGCCACGTTTTAGTTGCTAGATTTTACAGTGCTTTTTTGTAGAAAGTAAGAGTTGAAAAAGAAAGAATTAGATCCAAAGTGCGCCTGCCCTATGGCCGCGCCATTCCTCTCGATCTAGATGGGCATCCATTGCGGAGACATCTAGAAGAAGAACACACCCTTCGGAGCAAAGAAAAAAACCCCATAGATCCCCAAAGAAAAGGCAATCAAAAAAAACAAGGGAGGGTCCACTCCGGCCATCGCCGGGAAAGTTTCCGCCCCACACCTCGGCCACTTGACGACGGTGCACCCACCCTCGGGTGGATGCACACATCGGCAAGGAGCAAGGTGGGGGGCGCCGCCGCAGTTTTCACTATGGACCAAACAAAAAAAGGAAGGAGCACAAGGCTCCACCGCCGCCCCTCTTGACGGTGGTGCGCCCACCCTCGGGTGGACGCACCGCCGGCAAGGAGGGCGGGAAGGGGCACGGCTCACCGGAGCGGGCCGGAGGGAGGGGCGCGCCGTGGCGGCCACCTCGCCTCGCCCGACTCGCGGGCTCGCTCGCCGGAGCGGAGCAGAGGGAGGGGCACGCCGGAGGGCGGCCACCTCGCCTCGCCTCGTGCTCGTCCGGGTGCCGGTGCCACAGCTCGGCCGGAGGGAGGGGCGCGCCGTCGGCGGCCGCCTCACCTCGGTCCAGCGCGGGCCGCCACGACGCGTGGGGAGGGAAGGGGCCAGCGGCCGCCTCGGCCACTCCTCCGACGACGCGGGACGGGCGCGCCAGGGCCGCGCGGTGCACGCGCCGTCGACGCGGGGCAGCCGGCCCGAGGGACGCGGCGCCGCCGTGGTCGACGGGCGCTGAACGCGGGGACACGGGGAGCACGCAGTGGCCACGCGGGGCGGTCGCGCGCGGGACGCGGCGCCGCCGCGGTGGCCACGCGGGAGCGGAGTGGGGGAGTTGTGTTTTAGGGTTTGGGGGGCGGCGGCTAAGGGGGTTTTATACCTCCGGACGGCGCGCAGGACCGTTGGATCTAGGTCTGGCCGAGTGAACGGCTGAGATGAAGCGGCGCGGGCGGCGCGGGAGGAGCCAGGCCAGTTGGGCCGCTTGCCGGGCCGGGCAGGCCGAGGCGGCTGCGGGCTGGCTGGGCCGGTGCCGTGGGCCGCGGCGACAGGCTGCCAGACGGCGCACGTGCGACGGATAGCTGCAGCGCGCGCTTGGGCCTTGGGCCGCTGTGCGCTGCCCACAGTTTTAGCCCAGTAGGGCGGTTCTGTCCAGTGTTTTCTGTTTTTTTTTTGTTCAGAGTTGATTTTTAATGGTTTTTGTTTAGTTTTAAGCAATTTTTGCATAGTTTTCTCTAGTCATCTTACTTTTATGTATATTTTGACTAGAGAAAGCTACAAAGGCAGAATTTTTCCTGCAAAGTATTAGTTTTATGAAAGTCACTATTGAAAGTTTCCGCTGCAAATAGTCATTTTAAATTGCAAATGTATGGTTTAAATTGCAACAATGCAATAAAAGTCGTTTAATTTTGACATAAAGATGTGATTAAAGTGATTATGTCTCATTCTATTAATTGACCAACGTTATTAATACACATGACCATAATCTTTTCCCATTCAGTATTAAAAGGTGCTTTTTAAATTTATTTCTGCCCAACGGTGATGTAATTTTAAATAGCACGAAACGATTGCATGCTTAATTTATACCAACGTTGAATTAACGCATATAGTTGTTTTCCTTGGTGATCTCACATCTTTTATGATTTTCAGGAGGTCTCAACCTCATGGCATGTTTGAAGGACATCCCGCTCCTAAGGGGGGGACAACTACTCCGAATGGAGGAAGAAAGTTGATTTGGCGTTCGTATGCGCCGAAGTGGATTGGGTGGTTGACACCAAGCAACCAGTCAAGCCCGCTGACCCGGTCAGGGAGGCTGCTGAGGAAAGTGCTGACTTTGAGAAAAGGAAGAGGGACCATGCTCCACTAGAGATGGCCTACTCGATTGATAACCAGAAATGGGTGAACGCCAACAAGAAGTGTCTGGCCTTCGTAAAGAACACAATTGAGAACGCGATAGTGGGCTCAATTGGAGAGTGTGCTACTGTGGGCGAGTATCTCGCCAAGATAAAGAGCCAGTTTACTGGCTCTTCAAAGATGTATGCGACCCAGCTGTTAAAGCAGCTGGTTACTGAAAAGTATACGGGAGGACCCCACGGAATAAGAGAGCACATCTTGAGGATGTCAAACATGGCAGCGAAGCTCAAACCCATGGATGAGGACCTCGAGCTAAAGCCAACACTCTTGGTGCACCTAGTGATGGCCTCACTTCCACAGCCTTTTGAAAACTTTGTAATAAACTATAATATGTCCCCTGAAAAGTGGGACATAGAAAAGACCATTGGGATGTTCTCCCAAGAAGAGGAAAGGCTGAAAGCCCTTCACGGCGGTTCTCTGAACTTCATGAAGGACAATAGGAAGAGAGGCTTCACAGGCGGCAACCATGGTGGCTCGCCCTCCAATCCCCATGGCAAGGGTCCAATGCAGCACCAGTACCAGCATCACCAGTCCACCCCTGGGGAGAAGGATCAGTGCCATCACTGTAAAAAGCCAGGCCACTACAAGAAAGACTGCCTGATTTGGCTGAAGTACATCATGGCCAAAAATGGTAAAGATATTGTTTCTTTTGTTAATGAATCTCTATATGAAAAGTTTACTAGATCCTCTTGGTGGATTGATTCTGGAGCAACTGTTCACGTTGCCAACTCTTTACAGGGGTTCCATTCGACAAGGACCATGCCAAGAAGAGAAAGACACATTGAAGTGGCGAATGGAATATAAGCAGAAGTGGAGGCCATTGGTGACGTCCCTCTAGAGCTGGCTGATGGCTCTTTCCTTTTGCTCAAAGATGTGCTTTTCGTTCCCTCATTACATAGAAATTTAATAAGTGTTTCCTGTTTGGACAAAGATTCTTACGAATGTTATTTCGGAAATGGCAAGTGTGCCATTTGGTTGAAAGACAAATGTGTGGGTGTTGCTACATTATTTGATAAGTTATATTTGTTATCCCTGCATGAGAAAGTTCTTTCTGTGTGTGATGTGAATGAAAAAGTTTCCTTGTCGAACAAAGAACAAAAGAAAAGAAAGCGAACTCTTGACTCATCGAAACTATGGCACTATAGACTAGGCCATATTTCGAGGGGAAGAATAGAAAGCCTCGTTAAAAATGACATTCTTCCTCCGTTAGAGTTCTCCGACATAGAACAATGCATAGATTGCATTAAAGGAAAATATGTCAAACAAATTAAAAAGGGTGCAAACCGAAGCATAGCTACACTAGAAATAATCCACACGGATATTTGTGGACCATTTCCGGTGAAAAGTGTGGATGGCTATGATTCATTCATAACATTCACGGATGATCACTCCCGGTATGGTTATATTTATCCAATTAAAGAAAGATCTGAAGCATTGGATAAATTTAAAATTTTCAAAGCTGAAGTAGAAAATCAGCACGATAAAAGAATCAAAATAGTTCGGTCCGATCATGGGGGGGAGTACTACGGTCGGCATACTCCATATGGTCAAGTACCAGGACCCTTTGCAAGGTTCCTGCAAGAAAATGGAATAGTCGCCCAGTATTCTATGCCGGGCGAACCTCAGCAAAACGGAGTAGCTGAAAGGCGCAACCGTACCCTTATGGATATGGTGCGCAGCATGATGAGCTACTCTACCCTCCCATTGGGATTGTGGATGGAGGCGCTTAAAACCGCCATTCACATTCTCAACAGAGTACCAAGTAAGTCGGTGCCCAAAACACCGTATGAATTGTGGACAGGCAGAGTCCCCTCTCTGCACCACTTGAGGGTCTGGGGGAGCCCAGCTGAGGCAAAAGTTTTCAATCCAAACATTGCAAAGTTAGACCCCAAAACAGTATCTTGCCATTTTATTGGCTATCCAGATAAGTCCAAAGGCTATCGTTTCTACTGTCCCGACAGATACACAAAGTTTGTAGAAACGAGACATGCAGTCTTCTTGGAGGACGAATTGATGAGGGGGAGCACGGTAGCTAGGAAAATTGATCTTGAGGAGAAGAGGGTGCATGCACCTAATCCGATGACTCAGGAGCCTTTTTTTCTCGCTACCTGTTGTGCCACCATCTACAACCCCTGAGGTTGTGGTGCCGACACCTGTTGTGAATCCACACGTGACAACAATGGGCGAAAGTTCGGAACCTGTCCACCAGGAGCCACCTGAACCCACTGTTGAGCACGAAAGGGAGCCAGAACAGCCACCTAGTGTAAATGTGCCTAAACCCGAGGCAAGAAATGAGCAAGAGTCTGATGAACTCAGACGGTCTAAAAGAGAACGAAGACCAGCCATTTCCAAAGAAATCTACAAATTTTACAATGTAGTTCATATGGAGGGCGATCCTACCTCATATGAAGAAGCCATGAGTAGCCCTCACTCAGCCAAGTGGGTGGAGGCAATGGAAGATGAAATGAAATCGATGAGTTCCAACAATGTTTGGGACTTAGAAGAAATTCCCAAAGGAGCCAAAACAGTAGGATGCAAGTGGGTCTACAAAACAAAATATGACTCCAATGGGAATGTAGAAAAGTACAAAGCTAGACTCGTAGCAAAAGGCTTTACGCAAAGAGAAGGCATAGATTACAATGAGACTTTTTCTCCGGTCTCATGTAAAGACTCCTTCAGAATCATCATGGCACTAGTTGCACATTTTGATTTAGAGTTACATCAAATGGATGTCAAGACGGCATTTCTAAATGGAGATTTAGAAGAAAATGTTTACATGAAACAACCCAAGGGTTTTTTCATGGAGGGGAAGGAACATATGGGATGCCGCCTAAAGAAATCCATTTATGGGTTAAAGCAAGCCTCTAGGCAGTGGTATCTAAAGTTTAATGATACCATTAAAAGATTTGGATTCAAAGAAAATGTTGAGGACAACTGCATTTATGCAAAGTTCAAAAGTGGGAAATACATTTTCCTAATTTTGTATGTGGATGACATTCTGCTTGCCAGCAGTGATGTTAGTCTACTACTAGAGACAAAGAAGTTCTTGTCATCTAACTTTGACATGAAAGACCTTGGTGAAGCCTCTTATGTTTTGGGCATAGAAATTCACCGAGACAGAAAGAATTGAGTGTTAGGACTGTCGCAGAAAGCGTATTGTGAAAAGATTTTAAAGAAATACAATATGCATGCGAGTAATTCAACACCTGCTCCCATAGTCAAGGGCGATAGTTTTGGGAAATCCCAATGTCCAAAGAATCAATATGAGATCGATCAAATGAATTCAGTACCATATGCTTCGGCTGTTGGAAGCTTACAGTATGCACAAGTGTGCACTTGCCCTGACTTAGCATTTATCACCGGGGTACTCGGTAGATATCAAGAGAATCCAGGCATAGAGCACTGGAAGATGGTAAAGAAAGCCTTGCGTTATGTGCAAGGCACAAAAGGCCTCATGCTAACATATAGACGATCTGATTCCCTAGAGATAAAAGGGTATTCAGATGCAGATTTTGCGGGAGATAAAGACGACCGAAAGTCCACGACAGGGTATGTCTTTACTCTCGCAGGAGGTGCTATTTCGTGGAGAAGCGCCAAACAGTCGATAGTTGCATCATCTACGATGTATGCAGAATTCATAGCATGTTATGAGGCCATGGGACAGGCGTTATGGTTAAAGAAATTCTTACCCGACTTGAAAGTGGTTGACTGCATCAGCAGGCCACTAAAGATGTACTGTGACAACGAGCCTGCAGTATTCTATGCTCACAACAACAAGTCGAGTAATGCTTCAAAGTCTATAGATATAAAGTATTATGTTGTGAAGGACAAAGTCCAGGAAACTATAAGTCTCGAGCATATAAGGACAAAGGATATGCTTGCGGATCCGCTAACGAAAGGCTTACCACCCAATGTGTTCAAGGAACACATAGCCGGCATGGGTTTAACGGGAAGCCTTTGATTCCTGGACTATAGAGGCCCGAAAGTGACAGAATTTGTTTCAGAACATGAAGGTATATAGTGGCTGTCTGATTTTATCGGCAATTGAGCTGAGACGGTGAAACATGCTCTGTGTATCATTCTGTGATGGAATAAGTAAAGAACAAGGTTAAAAGTAAAGTCGAGATCTAGGGGTAGAATGTTAGATAGATCTCAACGTGACTGGGCCCAACGGCCCAGCACGCCCCCTAACTGCGCCCTGATCGGGGGCGCCCATCCTTATCTAGGTTGGTGGGCCCCTGTCGCCAGCGCTATATAAAGTGGTGGGGAGCCGGCAGCACGACCTATGAGGTTAGCCGTGCCCTAGCCGCCCCACCTACAAGCCAATCCGATCTAGGCTAGCGCTGCGCCGACGGGAAGCTCCACCGCCGCCACCCTAGCCGCACGCTCGCCACACTCACCCCCTTTCCACCCATGGCCAATGGCGAAGGTTCTAGTTCCGGCACCGGTTCGGGCTTTCCCTCTGGCTCTTGTCTGTCGAGCCAGGGAGCAGGTAGAGCGCGTCTCTGTTCTCTCTCTCTCTCCGTTCTTGATCTACAAAGGTGATGTTTTTAGTGCTATTGTAGATCTAGACTAGATCCGTGGTATGAGATCAATCTCATGTGCCGTTCTGCGGGGAACTATGTCTGGCAAGAACTCCCGAAGAAAGTTTTAAGAAGTACATCCCGACAAGCTGTCTCAGTTGTTTCATTCAATGGTTCGTGTGATTAATTTTGGCCGGCGCGGGCAGCTCGCAGGGGCGGCCCAACCTCGCAGGCGCACGGCCACCGACCGTGGCGCGCAGGGACGGGGCTGCCACGCAGCCTTCCGCGCGGGCACCGTCGGGTCGCGATGGGGGCAGGGTGATTGGACCGGCGCTGCCGGGCGGGGCGCGGTGGGCGACGGCTGACCCGCGTGCGATGGCGCCGTTCCTTGAGGCGCCGCGCTCGTCCGCGCCTCGGGGTGATCAGGGTCGCAACCCTGCACCGCGTGCCGGCAGCCAGCAGACGGGGACGGCTCGTCCGGCGACCGCGCAGCCCGCGCGGGAGGTGATGAGGGATGTGATGGCCCCGCTGCCGTTCTCGGGCTCCAGCTCGTAGTCCAGGCGCGGCTCCACCGCATCGCCCTCGGCGGTGGCCATCGGTGGCGAGTTGGCTCGCCGGCCGGCGCGCACCGCGTGCGTCTTCACGCGTTCGCAGGAGGTCGACGATGCTGAGCGCGCCCTGGACAACGCGCTGGTGGGGGTGTTCGTGGGCGGGTGTTCCGACGTGTTGCCGGCGGGTGTGGCGGAGGCCATCGAGGAGAACCACGGCATCCCACCGGAGGTGTTCTCCGTCCATCGCCACGGTGGCGGTAGCATGTTGGTTTACTTCGCCACGCCCGAGGACCGGGAGCTCGTACTGCGCGCCCAGTTCATTCAGACGGATGGCTTCAAGATGGAGATGAGGCCTTGGTCGCGCCGGTCGAACACCTCCGCCGGCGGGCTAGGCGTCCATGTCACGCTGGAGATCGAGGGTCTGCCGGCGAACGCTTGGAGCGTGGCGGCGGCGGAAACGCTGTTGGCGCCAAACTCCTGGGTGGAGCGCCTCGACCCACTCACCAGGTCGCACGCGGACATGGACACCTTCAGGCTGTCCGCGTGGTGTTTGGACCCTGCCCTCATTCCGAAAGCGGTGGATTTCCACATCGTCGAGCCTGAGGCGACGCCGTCGCTGGAGGCGATGGCGGCGCCGGCGAGTGCGGTGACCCTGCCACAGATCCCCACGCTGATCCATCCGCTGCTGGTCCACGTCACATCCTTCACCGATTACCGGCGGTGACCACCGGGACCAGACGACGACGGCGCGGGAGGTTCGTCTCCAGGCTACCCTACCTCGAGACGGTACTCCTACGACCGCGGGGTCCCTGACCAGCTCCCGGGCGGCGCGGGCTTGGGCTCCGGCGGCGGTGCGGCGCGGGGCCGGGGCGGGCGGGTCCCATCTCCGCCAACGGCCGGATGCCCAGCTGGCGGGCGCGGGTGGGGCCACGATGGGTTCGTCGCGACGCCTGGGCCTGGGGCTGGGGGTGGCTGGCCGCAGGGTCCCCGGTCCTGTCGCCGCTGACGCACGCGCGAGACGGACGGTCGGGAGTGGCGCTCCACGCCAAAGGGCGGTTGCTGGGCGACAGCGCGAGGGCCTGAGCGAGGCTTCCTCCCTGACGCCGCTGGGGACCGACAACGCTGAGTCCAGCGAGGCCGCGGCCCTGTCGCGACGCCAAAAGCGGCAGCGCAGCAAGCAGCGATGCAGACGCGCCAATCGCAGGGCGCGGGCGGCTGCAGCTTTGCCCAAAGCACCGCCTTTGACCATGTCTGAGGGAGAGGGGGCGCGCGCGAACGGGGTTCCTGCTTTGCTGCCGGCCATCTCGGTGGGCGACATGGCGGATGAGGTGGGCGAGGACGCTCCCTCCTCTGTGCCTCTGGCACTGGAAGCTCGCAGGGATCTTGTCGCATTGCAGTGCAGCGACACGCGGGCTGAGTTTGAGGCGGGGGTCCAGTCCCCAGCTCGTTCAGTTGATGACATAGGTGGGCGGCCGCTTTGCAGGGAGAGCCCGGGTCACGCCGAGGCCCGCCTCACCCTTGCTGAAGTGGGGGCCCGGCCTACCGTCCAGGTGGCACTGGGGACGCCTCGGCAGGGCGCTACTGCTGGCCCAGTTGGGGGCCCAGTTGAGACCCAGCTGGTGATCTTCTCTGGGAGGACCGGTTCGGCTGACCCCGCCCCCTCAATTGGCACCACTGCTACTCAATCGCAAGCCGCGGAGGAGCTGGGCATGCCACGTTGGCTGTTTGACATTGACGGACTGGGGAGCGACAGCATGGGGACGACGGTCGCGCCTGAGACGGTGTTCGCCTCGTCGCAGACTCGCTCAAGCCCTGCCTCGGTCCCGCCTGATGTCGCTTCCGCACCTGTGACTCGTCTGGCCTCCCCACCTATCCACTACTGCAGGCGGGTCGGGTCTGGTACGGGACTTAACACCCCACCGCCGACTCGGCCCTGGACTCTGGGGGAGTTCCTCGCAGCTGCGAAGCTACGATCGGATGCACCGCTGCTGGCACCGCCGGTGCAGCGCAGGCTGATGGAGCTGAACTTCCAGCCACGCAGGAGTTCCAGGATCGCTAAGCAACCGGGTGGGCTAAACTCGGAGCATAAGGCTGTCCGCAACCTCATGCGGAAGTTGGGGCTCATTTCCCAGGACGAGGCACCCTATGACGTCGCCTTGGAAGCCTTCCATAGGATGTTCGAGACCCCTCTCACGGACGAGATGATTGAGGCGGTTGGCGAACTCTACGGATGGACTCTTTCCGCGATCAGGGGTTGGGCGACGCCCCTCCCAGGGGAGATGTCGGGTGGCCACTTGGTGGCGATTTGACCCTTTGGTCAACCTCGGGTGCTTGGATCGTCTCGATGTCGTACGACCCAATGATCCTGGTGTCCAACGTGCGGGGTCTTAACGACCGTGCGCGTCGTACGGGTGTGAGGAGTGTTGTCATGACGACAAACGCGTCCATTGTGTGTTTGCAGGAGACCAAGCTTGATGTTGTATCACCTACTATTGTAATGGAAACCCTAGGCGCGGATTTTGACGCTTACTACTGCTTGCCTGCTTCCGGTACTAGGGGGTATTATTATCGCTTGGAAAAGTAGGTTGGTGCAGCTCGATAGCGCACACGTAGATGTGAACAGTGTCACCGCTAGGGTTGCTCTAGCTTCTGGCGCACCATGGTGGTTGACCCGCGTTTACGGACCGCGGGATGAGGCTGCCAAAGTGGCCTTCCTCGCCGAACTTCGGGAGATCCGGAGGGTACGGCCGGAGCCCTGGTTGCTGTGCGGGGACTTCAACATGATCTACCGGGATGAGGACAAGAACAACAATAACCTCAACCACCGCATGATGGGACGCTTTCGGCGTTTCTTGAATGATGGCGTGCTGAAGGAGATCTACCTACACGGTAGGAGATACACCTGGTCCAATGAGCGTGAGACCCCGATGTTGGCCCGCCTTGATAGGGTCTTTTGCTCATCGGACTGGGAGGAGATGCATAGCAGCTGCTCCTTGCGCTGCCTTTCGACGGTGATTTCAGATCACTGTCCTTTGCTCCTAGACTGTACCCCGGTGGCGGCAGGGAGGGGACGGTTTCAGTTCGAGCAGTTCTGGATGAACCTCGATGGTTTCGAGGAGGTGGTGGGTTCGGCCTGGTCGGTCATCGACGGCGACCCTGACCCCTATTGGAGGCTTGTGGCCAAGCTCAAACGCACTGCCCAACAGTTGATGAGTTGGGCGGACAAGAAGGTGGGATCGATCAAGCTGCAGCTGATGACAGCGCGGGTCATCATTTACCGCCTTGACGTTGCCATGGAGTCCAGGCAACTCTCTTCGGATGAGCGCGGTCTTCACGCTTTGTTGAAGCGCACCTATCTTGGGCTGGCCTCCTTGGAACGCACCATGGCGCGCCAAAGAGCCAAGATCAGATGGTTGGGTGAGGGAGACGCCAACACGGCGTTCTTCCATCAGCACGCTTCCTATCGGCGCCAGAAGAATGTGATTCGCAGCCTGCGGGTGGGGGGTGCGATTACGGTGGACCACGCGGCCATGGCTGAGGCCTCCTACGACCACTTTCGGGGCCTCCTTGGTTCTGACACGTCGCGACAGCACTCGCTCGACCTGGACTTCCTGGGATACCACCAGGAGGACCTGTCCGACATGGAGGCCCCTTTCACCGAGGAGGAGATTTGGGATGTGATCAGGCAGCTACCCCACGGCAAGGCCCCGGGTCCAGACGGGTTCACGACTGAGTTCCTCCAGCGCTGCTGGGGGGTGGTCAAGGCTGACTTCATGGCGGCTTTTTCCAAGTTGTACTCCATGAACGGGCACGGGTTCCAGGGCCTCAACCAAGCCCTGATTATACTGCTGCCCAAGAGTCCGGATGCGACCTCCCTGGGAGATTACAGACCAATCAGCCTTATCCATATCTTTGCCAAGCTAGGGGCGAAGGTGCTGGCATCCAGGCTAGCGCCCAGGCTGGGAGCCATGGTGGACCCGAACCAGTGCGCCTTCATCAAGCAGCGCTGCATACATGATAACTTCATGTTGGTTCAGCAGACAGCGCGCCTGCTCCATCGGCTCAAGGAACCGCAGGTTATGCTCAAGCTAGACATAGCAAAGGCATTCGACTCAGTCTCTTGGGCGCTGCTGTTTGAGGTGCTTCGGAAGGTGGGATTCGGGCGCAGATTTCGCGAGATGCTGGCTATCCTCCTCTCGCCGGCGAGTTCACGGGTGATGCTCAATGGCGAGCCGGGCCCCCCCATCTGGCATCGACGGGGCCTGAGACAGGGGGACTCCCTGTCGCCGTTGTTGTTCGTGCTGTTTATCAACACACTGAACAGGGTGTTATCCAGGGCCCTCGAGCTAGGTATGCTTAAGAGGGTCGCCTCCTGTGAGCTGGTGACATCTGTCTCCCTTTACGCGGATGACGTGGTGATCTTCTGCCATTCGGACGCGACTGAGCTGCGCACTGTACGCGCTATCTTGGCACTCTTCGGGGAAGCCTCTGGACTTCGCACTAACTATGACAAGTGCTCGATCTCTCCGATTGCTTGCTCAGATGAGGAGGCTCTCGCGGCTGCAGCAACAATGGGATGTCGACTAGCGCCTTTCCCGGTTAAGTACCTGGGGATCCCTCTTGCTCTCCGGCCGGTGTCGGCGGCGGCACTCCAACCACTGGTGGATAGCATCGCAAACCGGCTGCCGGCTTGGAAAGCCGCCATGATGGCGAAGGCTGGGCGCCTGACGCTCGTTAAATCGGTCCTTATGGCTATCCCCCTCCACCAGATCATCGTGTTGGGACTTAACAAGCGAACCCTCAGGCAGATCCAGAAGATAGCGCGGAGCTTTCTTTGGGTGGGGAGGGGGGAGGCCAAAGGCGGCCCACGTCAACTGGGAGAGGGTGTGCAGGCCTAAGTACCTGGGAGGCCTTGGGGTCCCCGACCTTGCCCGCACCGCGACCAGCCTTCGCACGCGCTGGATTTGGAGGATGCGGACGGACCAGCTGCGACCCTGGCGCGGCTTGGATTTGAGATTCTCGGATAAGGAGCTGCAGGTATTTGACGCCTCGACCATGATGCGGGTAGGCGACGGTGCTTCGGCACTGTTTTGGCTGGACCGATGGCTCGACGGACGGACCATCGAGGAGGTGGCGCCAGCGCTTTTCTCACACATTCCCAAACGCGCTAGGAAGCGCAGGACAGTCCGGCAAGCTATTCTGGAGCGTAGTTGGATCACCGACATCCAGGGCGCGTTGGAACCGCTGGCCCTTTGGCAGTACGTACAGTTGTGGATCCAGATTCGTGACTTTGGGCTGACCGCTGCACCCGACTCCTTGCTCTGGCGATGGACTTCAGATGCCCAGTACTCTGCTAAGTCCTGCTATGAGTTCCTCTTCCAGGGGTCCATCATTTCGAGGTCTTGGCAGCTGAACTGGCAAACCTGGGCCCCACCGAGAGTCAAGTTCTTCGGCTGGTTGGCGTGCCAGGATCGATGCTGGACGGCTGAGCGGCTTGCGAGGAGGGGACTTGCCCACCCCCCGCGCTGCCCACTATGCGACCAGTCGGATGAGACCATGACCCACCTCCTGATAGGTGGCCCCTTCTCTAAGGTAATCTGGCACGAGGTGCTATCTTGGATTCGATCCACGGTCGCGCCTCCGGGGGGTGGTGAGGGGGACTTTGTGGACTGGTGGCTGCAGGCTTCGACTTCCACCCCTCGCGCTTTGCGCAAGGGGACGTCTTCGCTTATCATGTTGACGGTCTGGTGGATTTGGAAGCAGCACAACGCGGTCGTCTTCGACAATGCGTCACCGGACGTGGGTTCCCTTCTCCGTACGATACGATCTGAGGCTCGGGACTGGGCCCGCGCCGGCGCGGTTGGCCTTCGCGCCTTGCTGCCAACGGCCTAGTAGTCCTAGCGGGTTGAGTTGTACGGGGTGTTGGCTCCTCTGAGCCAGTGTAAATGTTGTACAGAACTCTCTTTTCCCTATCAATGAATCGAAACGCAAAGCTTTTTGCGTTTTCGCAAAAAAAAATTTGCTTCCAGACACTACAAAAGAAAATTAAATAAACCTAATGACAAAAAGACATATATAAAATGTATATGCAGGGGACAAGATGTTTTTCGCATGCACAGGCTTGCTTATAAGTTGGCATGCCCGCACTCGCACTCGCACACGTACAGGCACACGCTCCAACGCGCGCCAAGTCATTCTCACCTCCGCCAGTTTGGTTAGAACAAGGAAAAAAATAGCGCGCTAACATAAATAGCGCGGGCTTCAAAAAACGCTACGAATACTATAGCGTGCTAATAACGTGCTATTTTTCAAAATAGCGTTTCACAAAAAAGTATGAAAAATTAGGATTTCAACAGCTATAAAATCATAGATATAGCATTATGCACCTATAAAACCACTTATAGCATTCTGCAGCCAAACATCAACTAGAGATAGTTCACATAGTCCATAACTCCATATAACCGAAATGACAACCATAGTTTAGAATTCAGAGTTCACACATACTAACATAGAGTCACACATAGTTCACATAGTCCAGAACACAACCACGGGTTCAACAAGGATCAAATAAACATCATAAAATGGCAGCATAAAGTTACTTAATCAGATGAACAAGATGAATTGGCATCATCATCCGAATCTGAAGAAGAACCTGCAGATTGGAGCTCATCATCATGAAAAACTGGAAGTAACTTTTTCTTCCTATGCTGAACTTTCTTTCTTTTTGATGCAGCCGCACCAGCTCTTGCTTGCTTTGATGTTGGTTCTTCTACTTGTTCAACTTGAACATGTACATCTTCAGGCACAATTCCTGTGATCCACTCATTATGCTCATTTTCTACAACATCTGCATAAGTTCTGTCCTCAAGAGGATCCCTGTCTTTCATCATTCTCTTTTGTTCTAGTTGGGAGTTGGCCTTGATAAAGACAAGATCTCTCATTTTATCATGAAGCAGCCTATTGCGTCTCTTAGTTTGAACCTGATTGCAAGTAAATAAAGTAGTAAACAACAAGCTACTAATTCTATTTCTAAGAAGATATCAAGATAAGCAAGCAGAGATATGATCAACAAATTATATTGGATTCAAAATAAGATCTGAAGCAGAGTAAATTTGTACTTCATTTTTACCTGCTGAAATATACTAAAGTTCCTCTCACAAGCCGAGGAGCTGCATGTCAAACTCAAAATCCGCATCGCCAATATCCTTAGATTTGGTGCACTTGACCCATGATTGGACCACCATTTAGCTTCAGCATTACACATTAACAAATAAAGTTAAGACCTCCATTGTAAATTGTAAGCAACCAGGATCAAAGCTACATATAAATATAAATAACTAAATATTCACCTGGATCAAAGCTCTTGTTTCTTCGCTGCCTTTTAGCACTATCTCTTCCGAATGACCCTTCTTCATCTTGATATGCCTGACACTCCTCCATCATTGTGTCAATTTTCGCACCATCTGATACCATTTTCTCCATGCAAGCAACCAGTCCATCCTTAAATGTTCCATCTAACTCAATGTCAAGCTTGTTTTCATAGTAGTAGAACTCGTGATGATGAAGACGAAATTGACAAGAATTTGAGAGTTAGTTGGTGCATCATCCTAATCATTTTCCAAGCTTGGTCTTCTTAGTTACATATAGGCATGAATCATGATGGTTAATGCAACGAACCTTGCAGATTGAGGTATTTCTCCCACCAAATCAACGCGCTGATGGGACGCTGGAATTGTATCATTCAAACTATAATATTGCTATCATCAGTGTTGAGAAGCATTTCGTTGCTGCTCGTCCAGAAAATATCTTCTCTAGATCAGCACAGAAGCTACCTAAAAAAGTAGTAGCAGTAGGGCGTGAAGCTCCAGAGGGATTATTGTTGGCCTCAATGGGTCAAGTGATTGACATGCCTCGCTGGGTGGATACCGAACTTGATTGCAAAGACCTTAAGTTTTCCACTTGTAAAATCAAGAAGGTGCGTGTGTATATTTTCTTAATATCTCTTGCATTTTAGTTTTTACACATATAGTTGCATCAGAATTACTACATGTAAGACATTACGAATTATCCATGTCATTAACCTTGGTCTTCTGTCGTACTTGTGTACTGCTTATTACTAGATTGGGATTGGAGGACCCCTTGTTACTTCTCATGATGGGAGTTTTGTTGGCATGAACTTTTATGATGACACTTGCAGAACTCCTTTCCTGCCACGGAGTAAAATTGTTGATGTTTTAAAAGGACCGATCTCCCGTCAGAAAGGTATTTATTTATATTTTTATTTGTTCTATGTCAGCGTCAATGCTATTTAACTTGGTAAGCAACCGGATGAGCTTACATTGTAAATATATATATATGTTGGATAACAGAGGTTTGAACTGTCCAGTCAACATGATGGACGAC
Organism: Avena sativa; assembly: GCA_916181665.1. Lineage (NCBI taxonomy): Eukaryota > Viridiplantae > Streptophyta > Magnoliopsida > Poales > Poaceae > Avena > Avena sativa. The sequence continues at coordinate 355,698,540 of OV702283.1, read as the reverse complement.
CCAATGACAATTGAGAAAAACAAGTACTCCGTGAACTATTTTTCTTCTGGTGGCATATCTATTCTATAATACTTATTCAACTAAAACTTACATTTGGTGAAAACATTGGATGATGTATAGGTGGCCCGTGCCTGAGGCATATTGGTATCACCCTATCTTTGATGAGGATCTTGGTCCATTTCGGCCCCTTGTCGGGAGGGTTCTCCAATAAATGTTATCGTTCTCCTTGTGCTTGTGTAGCAAGTATTTTGCGGACCTTAAACTAGTGGTATTATTTTCTGTTGACCGATATAACCAGTGTTACTATCTGGATTTTATTATAGCAATTATACATAAGTATCATGATGCACCATATATCCAATGCAGATGTAACTAGTTTTTTATACTAGCCGCAAACCACTGCTACTTTATGAATTTTACTACAAATTAGTTTACATAAGTAGTATTGATTATCTATACCGATATAAAAAGCATGGGTCACTTCTCAGCCATTTGGGATCCAAATTTTTAGTATTCATCCATACGATTATGGAAAAATAGTGAAAAATTCTTTTGTCCTACTTCATGATGCAATTTGTAAACATAAAATTGTCATTTACTACAGGAAATGAGGCTATGCAGATGGCCCCAAGCCGTCGGCACAAGGCTATAAGCCGCCGGAATAGGCTATGCCACCGATAGCTATCAGCATAGCTCCTTCGGCAAATAATTCATCGGCATTGATACTTTGATTGTTGGCGTACCAAGCTATACCTAAGGTTTTGCCCGACTGTCGGCACAGCCTGCCCGTCGGCACGAAAAATTGACGCACAGCCTTTTGAGATCAATAGTTTGCTATTAGAAAACTATACATATTTTTATATGTCTCTTACTTTTTTTAGATCAATAGTTTTTATCCTCGTGAATGATATTGATGGTAAGAAAACATGTCAAGAGAGATGTCTTTTTCATGTCTCAGGTATATGAGTTAGTGCATACTTTTAATTTGAGTTGTAAGAAAACTTTCATCAATAGTTCATGATTTAAGTGGTGTGAAATTATCATTTAATTCCATACTTGTAATATAATTAATCCCTACTAGTTTCATCGTCATTGCATCCTTATTTTTTTTTTTTTTGAAGCTGTACAATGGGTTTCCCCACTGCCTCTTTTTTTATTAATAATAAAAGAAGAAAGGGAAAATATGTACAAAGCTAGTTGCTAGAGGATAGCAACTAGAAGAGTACAGTTTGAGCCAAAGTGAAACCCAAGCTAAATGAAAGAATCTACCCAGGCCGACATGCCAACATATAGTTTCCTAACAGCTTATGGACAAGATGTGACACCCCCGGGATCAGGGCTAAACAAATCTCAGACCTCCGTCTGAAATAAGCTTAACCTTGAGCTCGAGAATATCCAGTGAGGAATCAGTAACACAACAGTGACCCTACGACACAAAAATTTATTACAGCAAGCTCATAACTGAGCAGAGAACCAAATTATTACAAGCAGAGGTCGCTGACTACAAACATCAAACAACGGAAGGCAAATTATGCTATTAAGTATAGCAAACTTAACAAATGGCCTAAGATGCCTGAAGCACAACGATGACATCCCAGCCCATAGATTACAGACTGCCGGCCGGGAACCCCAAGCTACTCGTCGATGTCGATGTAGTACGGAACTCGTCTTCAGGTGAACACTTACTCTGCCAAAAGTATCAACAAAGCAAGGGTGAGTACAGGGTGTACTTCGCAAGACTTATGGCTGGTGGAGTTGTTTTGCATAAAGTCACTTTTGTTTATAAAACAAGAGGGAGAAGAAGATCGTCTAATCAGAATATTTTAAAAAGGGATAAGAGAGCGACGTCTCCAAAATATTGATCATCATCTTTTGATATCCACCAAGTCATCATCATCTGAACCCTATCTAGGATCACCCCCTCGTAACCATGAGGAAGCATCCCTAACAAATATTAGTTGCCAAGTTTTACGATTAGGTTCATGTTCTCTATGATCTTGAGTCTGGTCGCCAAGTCGTTCATAACCGTGAACACGGCTTTTCGAAAAGATTATTACCCTGTAGGGGTGTACAACTTTACCCACACATACTAACCTTCTCTTAATGCCACATGATTAGCCCTCTTCCTTGGAAGGCCGGCAGAGGGTGGTTAGACACGATCTTTACCTTGCTTTCGCCGAGACCATGAGTCCCGTAATAAGTATGGTTCCGCCGTAACGGGTCAAATCCCGAATCCGGTACTTAAAGATGTGAGGCGAGGTTGGTTTACCAGGGGCGCTATCTACCCCAAGCAACCTCGGCCACGCTTACCTACCTATTATGAATGCACCAACTTCACCCGGCAAATCTTTCAAAAGATTTTCTATGCATATATCGAATGGGACGCCCGAACTATGTGACTCATGGAATCTACTAGGCAAGTTAGTTTCTCGTGAGGTTGTCCAGGCCCCGTGTGGTTGCATGCTCGTCTTGGTTCCAAAGGCAAGAACTCAGGTCCTAGTGGTGGCGAGCATGGGACTAGAAAAACCACATCCCACCGTGGCCTCCCATACAAGCCTTATCATGTTTAACTCATATCACCGATCTCATATCATCACGTTCTCCTGTCATACTAGCTTCTCTGTATCTGATACATCATCTGGATGGACCAGACTCAATAGCTATGCATGGCTAAGCAGACACATATAATAGCTCTAGCAGTGCACATAAGCTAAACCTAGTTATGCTAGGAGCAGTGGATCAGGTAATATAAGCTCAAAGGGAGTATGCAATAGATAGGATACTCTATCTATCGATAAAATACCATAGTAGAATCGTATGCAGCATGGCAGAATTGAAATGCTTTCGAAATCATAGGATTATATCATGGTGGGGTATGCTTGCCTTTGCATGTTGATACGAATAAGTAGAGCTTCGGAAGCCTTGTACTTGAATTGGTTACAATTGGTCAAGTCTTATTCGTCAATCTTCGATCTTCGATGATGTTGTCCTCGGTCTTCGATCTCGGTCTCGATATCGTATTCTACCGGAAAGAACCGAATACCGGAAAGAGAGGGAAACAATCAACACATGGCATCGATGCAATGCTCAAGCAAGGATGATGATATGACAAGTTAAATTACATTGAAAAGTAACCCTAAAGCATGCTCGACGATTTAATCGGGGTTCCGAGGGGCGCAAACCCTAACTCGGGGAAAACTCCGGAATCACCTGTGAGGGGTTACTATGTTCTTCTAATTAAACTTGTCATTTAAGTTGCCTAACAATGCATGATTATAGCTTAATTAGATAGTTCTCATTTTTCTGAACATTTTGATATATTATTTGTATTTTTCTGGTTTAAAATGAATTAGTTATGATTTTTCCCAATTTTAATTCATTTTAAATAATTTTTGGAATATTATAAAACAATTCATAATTTTGGAATTACTTATATAATTTTATTAAGTAGAAAACATTTCTGAAATATGTATCTCACTTACATCTGGACTCACATGTCAGGTATTTAATAATTACAGAAAACATTTTACAAAACATTTAATAAAAGAAAAAGGGGATATTTTATCAGCATGATGCATTGCTGATGTCACCACATGGCCAGAACCATTTGTTACCGCACTAACCCTACCCACACACACTGACAGAAGGGGCCTAGTCCACGGTGGTTCCACCCGAAGGCCACGTGGAAGCCACGTCGGACTTGCCGGCGGTGTGCGGCAGGCGGTGGTCATCGCCGGCGATACAGGCCACCCCAGCATGCGTGGTTGGGTGCCTAGGAAAGATCTCGGCGAGGCGAACCAAGTGGAGGTGGCGACGGCAGGGAATGGTCGCCGGAGATGGCAACGCGGCAACGGACAGAGATGGCGAGTGGCGGTGCACGATGCTACGGTGAACCAGAGAGGGAGGGGCGAATCGAAGAGGTCCATGAGGACCGCAAGCTCACCAGGAGACTAGCAGAGGAGTCGCGGAGGAGAGGCGAGGTCGGGAGCGACGGCAGTAACGGCGGTGAGCTCTGTCGGTGATGGGGAAGACGGCGTCATGGAGCTTGACTCAGACCACCCCGTGTCGATTCCTTAGGGGAGCAGCTTCAGCGCATCGAGGCGGAGCCAATGGCGGTCAAAGATTGGCCTGGGTTTGCCGGAGACGGCGGCGACGGAGAGCTCTGGCCAGGGTAGGGTTTCGGTAGAGTGGGGAAAACAGCAGAGAGCTCGAGGGGGAATGAGAAGGGTATGAGAAGAGAGAGTGGATCACGGCGGTTCTTATCCCCTCGACCATCGGCGGTGACAGGCATCGTGACGCGCAGGAGATCGACGGCGGCGCGTGGCACACGCAGCTACTTCCCGTCGTCGACGATGACGACGAAGAATAGAAGGCCGAAAGGGTACGGGCCAGGGGCGGGCTTCAGCTGGGCCGAGGTGGGCTGCAGGGAAGTGCGCTGAGCGGCGGGGAGGAGAGGAAAAGAGATGGGCTTGGCCCAGGGAGAGTTAGGAGTAGTTTTTATTTCCAGAAATCTTTTCTTTTTCTGTTTTATCTTTCTCTTTTGTATTTTCATTTTTGTAATCTGTTTTGAACATTTTTCAAAATACAAGAGTCTTTGTAAATATTTAAAATAACAAGGAGACCCTTAATAACCATTTGGGTTCCAAATTTTTATGCTTTTCAAATATATTAAAACCATTTTGAATACATTCCAAATAGAGAGGGAAGCTAGGGTTTAGGGTTTTTGCATATTTCTTTCTTGCATTTTTAGAGGATGATGCTTATGCAATTCACAATCAAAATCCTAATATATAATTTGCTAAAAGTGGGGTGTTACACAAGAAGAGCCATTTCCTCTTTGAATTTCTTTCTGCATCTGTAGAGATTGGGCACAAGTTGCTTGAATATAAGATCATTCCTGGTCATCCAGATTGCCCAACAAATTAACATGATAATCTCCAAAGCAAAAGGCTGCTGGACGTGGGTCTTGAGGTCTGTGATAACATTCTGCATATCTAGTAACTGATCAGCTGGAGGCCTTCAATTAGGACAAATATATTGCCAGCAATGAACGACAAATGGACATTGGAAGAATAAATGGTTCATTTGCTTGCAAAGAGTTTGCCTTCCTTTTCTCACGATAAGGGGTAAACCAAGATAATCCTTATGCATTATGATTATATGTATACCAGGCTGTAAGTGGGCGTAATCACGGCTGCCCACCAGCTGACCACCTCTGTCTATATAAACTAATGAGTCTGTCGATATTGTTTGTTTAAACTTGTGAATGATAGGTGGCATCCGTCTGCCCACTTTTACCCACCACGCAAAACGTCGTGCACAGGAAATAGCCAAGTAGTACACACTAAATAGGAAAGACAATCCTGCTCCGTGTGCGTCTCGCTCGCCACCAGCTAGCTCCTGCTCCGTGCACCTCCCTGCCTAGCTGTCTTGATTGCACCGCGGCATCCAAGCTCTCAGTCATCCTTGGCCCCCTCATGTGCCGTTGCTCCGCTGGTTCTTCGCTGCGCCGCTGCCTCGTGAGCTCGCTGGTGGCCTACACGCGGTGCCCTCCCGAGCTCTTAGCTTTTCTCGACCTCCTTCTGCTCCGCTGGTCCTCCGCTGCTTCGCGCGCTCATCGCTGGTCCTTCTCAACCGCGCACCCCCGCAGTGCGGCTCCTCCTCGACATGTTAGCTGTTAGCTGAAGAAGAACTGAACAAGAATGGTACTACACTGAAGGAGAAGAAGAGCCCATAGATAGTAAACTGAAGAAAATTAACGAGTGACACTGCAGTTTAAAATCCAGTTTCAGTTCAAATTCATTTTTAGAAGGAGTAAAATCGCAAACGAAAATGATCACGGGAAATAAAAGAATTTAATCATGAAGGAACAGCTAACTAGTTCCTGTAACTCGATTTACACATTGTCAACAAGTATTTCAAAACTAATCATGAAGGAGTAGCTAACCATCTCACCTGTCATAAAATCAATATTCAGTTTAACTCAACTCTTAATCCTGGTGTATAGAGACAGGATTCATCGCACTCTGTAGTGACCACTGCATACATATTATTTTTCATAACGACCCTGATCTCTAACATGACAGATCTCCCTATCATTGGAATGTTCAAGCATAAACTTGTCATCTCCAGGCTGCAAACAGAAAAGCTTAAATATACATCAAGAACTATTGCAGCTAGATAATATCCCTATGCAGCGCAAGTAGTACTGTGATTCTAACATGGTCTTGTCCGATTTAAGGGCGTCTCTAACCGATCCGCTAAAATCGGTTATAGTAGTAAAAATACGCAGCAATGGAACCTAACAGAACTCCTAAACGGTTAGAGGAGTAAAATTATACTCATCGGAAGAGTAAATGTGGCGGCCGAATCCTAAATTTACTCCTCTGAGGCCACTTTCGAGAAAACCTCCCGCCTCCCGACCCGCCGCACCCATTCTCACCGGCGTCACCGCCGGCGACCCCATACCCCGCCGCTCCCACCTCGGTCCCTCCGCCACCCTCCGGCCTGCCTCTCCCTCGCTCGTTGCCTCTCGCATCGCCGGAATCGACGGGATGAGCTTGTTTTTGCCGGTCGCCGCCCCGATTTGGAGCAAATCAAGCTCCGTCGCTGTCGATGTGCCGCAACTTCGAGCCATCGTATTGTATGTGAACTATGCCAAATGTTTGGCTATTGATAGTTTGATTTTTACAAAAAAAAGTTTTACTCCTCTAAAGTTTAGGGGTTCGGTTAGGCGGCGACCTCCTTTAGAGGAGTATTTACTCCTCTAAAGTATACTCCTCCAGGAATCGGTTAGAGATGTCCTAATTACACCAAGGAGCAGATGAAGTATTTTATTTCTAGAGAAATGGATGTTAGCACAGCCCTGCCGCCGAGTACTTTCCGACGAGGAAATTCCGACGAGACGACATGCACGTATCCGATAACTTCCGCCGAGATGCACGTGCTGCTAGCCGATCGATTCTTTTGACCCAACTAGTACACTCACGCACGCACACGCAAAACAACTTTGATCGCCAAAGGCTCTTGTCGAGCCTTGCTTTTTCTCTATTGCTTTTCAACTCACACGGTTGCGGTACACAAGCCTAGCTATTACACATGTATATATACTAGTCCTGCTACTCATCGAGTCCAACTACTACTCCATATACCAAACCGTCTAGGAGACCAACATATGTCCTACCTGGACACATACTCCTAATCAGACAGGAACTTTGCATGCACGGTGCCGTACCCGTGTAGGATATGCTTATTTCCAACAATCACCCCCTAAGCACGACATGCACTTCGCTTCGACCTGGATCCCAAATACGCCAGCTGCTCCTCGCGGGCGTCATCCACGGCATTGCTTTCGCCGCTTCCTTCCTTGGCACCCATGTAACCGACTTTGCTCTTGTCGGCTTCTCCATGGCTTCACATCGACCCTTCTCGTCCGCGTGCTTCTTTTTCGCGTCCTCCTTGTCGATATTGTCCATGACTGTGTCTTCAGTCTTCACCGGTTCCTTGATGAACAAATATTGATTTTCGTACTCCATCTTCACCAGATAATTTACCGTCCAAAATTCTTTCTTCGGATAGTAGTCCAGCACGTCTCGCATGCGTGCTTGCATCGGTCGTAGTCGTCTCATCTCCAGTGCAGTCGGAGGCTCTGCGACATACTCTTCTGCGTCCGACAACGCGCTTGTTTCTTCAGTTTCTAAACATTGTGTGCCTCCACATAGAGCTCCTGGAGCCAACGGCTCTACATGCAGCGTATCCTGCATGCCTATTTCTGAGCCAATTTCTTGACTCACCACCACATCACATGGCCCTTGCACTTCTGGACACTCCTTTTCCCCAAGCTCTTCACGTGGATCATCACCTCCTGTATTAGCAGATGATGAGCTAAACACAACACCTTCTAGCTCTGTTTTTTCTAACCACGGACTAGCCTTTTCTCCGGACACTTTTCCTTCTGGGAGTATCTCTAGTGCTTCTGGCCTGGTGTCCACGTCTGGAGCACTCTAGGACTTCAATCTCTTCCGGGTCCAAATTTGCTGACAAAGATAAGCTTGGTTGATCCATATTTTCTTCATACTCAAGATCCCACGTGATGTGAAAAGATGAATATTCCGGTTCCTTGGAGCCCCAAATCCATGATTTCTCTTCCTCAAAGACTACGTCGTCCGTGAAAACCACCTTATTGGTATAAGGATTGCACAAACAGTATCCCTTCGAGCCTTCATAGCCTGTCATGATCATTGGAGTACTCTGATTCACCTTATGCGCCACACATCCAAAAGTACGAAGATGATCAATCGAGGGCTTTCGTCCGTACCATCCTTCATACGGAGTCATACCAACTCCACTCTCAGTTGGCTCCATGTTCAGCAAATACACAGCCGTATTGAGTGCCTCACCCCAGAAGTTTCCTGGCAAACCTTTACTCTTCATCATCCTCCGTGCCATGGTCAACACGGTTTGATGCAGCTCGCCTTCCTGATCAATGCGTAGAGCTCTTATCTTCGCCTCCACCTTAAACTCTTCGGCTTCCTTGATATTCTCAAATGCTTGTTGAGCTTGACCCTTACTTTTTAGCAACACAATCCACATGTATTTACTATGATCATCCACCACAAGCATTAAGAACTTATTGCCGGACGGAGTTGCAGGCAAAATTTCAACGCATAGACCGCCATGATCAGATTCTGAAGCTACACTCGCTTCAAACGTGGCTTCACGCGGAAACGGGGCACTCCGTTGCTCGTGATCCACACACGGTAGATCGTGATCCACTTGCGCCACAATCTTCGTACCCGGTGATGGAGGATCCTCCTCATCCTTCAGCTCAGTTACTTCGAGCATCAGCATCATCGGTCCATCATCATATCCTTCCTGGGCGATGAGAGCCCTCTCCTTCGACGATTTCTTGCAATCCTTCTTGAAGTGACCGAGCTCGCCGCACTTATGACATCTTACTTTCTTGATGTCAAACTTCCTCCGCGACGGAGCCTCGTCCTCGTCCTCCCCTGCGATATGCTTTTTCGCTGGGCGAGAATCTTCTCTATCACTCCTGCTGCCGGATGCTTTATCGCCCTTCTTCTCCTTGGCGAACAACGCTTGAGCCATAAGCATGATATGCTCATCCACTTTCGCGTCACCATAGGTGATCTTCATCCGCTCGTCGTGCGCCTTGAACCGTCCAACTAGATCATCCATCGTGAGAGTCTTGAGATCAACGCATTGCTCGATCGCCGAGACAACGGGTGAGTAACGCGGCGGCGCCACGCGGAGGAAACGCCTCACAATAGAGATCTCATCCAGCTTCTCACCAAGTCCGCGAATCCCATTGACCAGTGTAGCGACCCTTGAAGCAAAAGCGTCTAGCGTCTCATCTTCTCCCATCTCCAGATTCTCGTACTTCTTCTACAAGGTTTGCAGGGTCGCCTCACGGACGCGCTCGTGCCCAAGATTTAGCGTCTTGAGCGTATCCCACACCTCCTTTGCAGATTTCTTCAAGATCAGGTGTTGCATCAGATCCGTCGGCACCACCGAGCATATGGCCGTGAGTGCTAGTCGGTCTAGGTGGTACTTCGACGCGCCTTTCTTGAACTCGTCGCCGCCTGGATCGACAGCCTCCCAGAGTCTGGCGCCTTCTAACGCCCACTCCACCTGGACCGCCCAGACCGTGTAGTTGTCGCGGCTGTACCGCGGATACTGCATCGACACTGGCGCACCCGTAGCCGCACCAGAATACTCGCCCACCTCCTTCGCCATGACCTCCCGTTACTAGGAGATACTCCACGAGGCTCTGATACCAATTGTTAGCACAGCCCTGCCGCCGAGTACTTTCCGACGAGGAAATTCCGACGAGACGACACGCACGTATCCGATAACTTCCGTCGAGATGCACGTGCTGCTAGCCGATCGATTCTTTTGACCCAACTAGTACACTCACGCACGCACACGCAAAACAACTTTGATCGCCAAAGGCTCTTGTCGAGCCTTGCTTTTTCTCTATTGCTTTTCAACTCACACGGTTGCGGTACACAAGCCTAGCTATTACACATGTATATATACTAGTCCTGCTACTCACCGAGTCCAACTACTACTCCATATACCAAACCGTCTAGGAGACCAACATATGTCCTACCTGGACACATACTCCTAATCAGATAGGAACTTCGCATGCACGGTGCCGTACCCGTGTAGGATGTGCTTATTTCCAACAATGGAGCATAACTACAGGCCTTAATTTAGGATTGATCCAAAATGAGCATTGTTCGGACATGAATGAGAAAAACTAGTTGACGAAAGATAGCAGCAAGCATTTGATTTATCTTCAGAATATTAGTAGTTGAGCATAAGGGTTACCTAAAATTTAGTCTAATAAACCACATATTTGGGGCAGACCCCGGTACTCAATTATATTCAAATCTCTCACTGTTGGGAGACTGCAAGCATCATGTTACATGATTTGTCGTCTGATGAATATGATCCAAAGCTCAATCTAAGCATAAGCACCGAGTGTTCAACCATGAATGAGGAAAAATGGCTGATGAAAAATATAAGTGTTTGATTTATCTCTAATGTTAGTAGATGACAGAAATTAAGGAGTCGATATGTGTGGCCGATCCACCGGCAAACAACCTGTAATTCTCTATTAAAGCAGCAAAGAAAAAGGAAAGAAATGGCCAACCTCCTAGAAGGGACGAGATGGAATTTTATAAAAGGGGAGAGAGGGACATGAATCTATACCTTCTTCGAGTTCTTCAGAAGTTGATCTTAGGATCTAGTTAGGTGTCCTGCTCATCCCCATGGACCTCGCCGGACCTTTGCTACTCCCCCATTGACCCCGTCGGCCGCCAGCTGCTCCCCATAGATCTTGCCAGACCTTTGCTGCTCGACTGATTAGATGCACCTGGACGTAGAAGGGGATCGGAGGGGACGGCCGGAGGAGGGGCAGAGGGGAGGAGCCATGGAACCTCGATACGACGGGGAGAGCAGAGGGGCAGATTTCCCCAGCCATGGCGCCTCGTGGCAGCGGTAGCGAACGCGCCGTGGGCGTCTGTGATATCTTTTAGCTGGCCCATGGGTGCCCACTTTAGAAAAAAAGTGGGATGGGCCGGCGGCACCGTGGTCAGCCCATGCCCACTTACAGATTGATATGTATATGCTTAGTGATCGGTCTATATCTTCCTTTGGGTTGTTTATGACAGAAATAATTCGAAGCGATGGATATAGAAACTAAAACAAACACAAGCAACACAACCTCTTATTGAAGCATAGGTTGCATTAAGATCATGCAAAGTCAGTTTTAATTATGCTCTAGCTTCGCGTCTTTCTTTCTTTTTGAAACAGGCAAAGGGTTTGCCATTTCATTGATTAAGGGAAAACAAAGAAAAAGTTCATTACAAGGCCTATGACAAAACAACTCCGCTAAAGCAGCTCATGCAAGCATGAACAAAGCAAAATAAAAGGAAAAGGAACTACTCTCCAGGAATGAAATCCGCCAAGCATTTAGCTCCAGCAAGTATCGACAGTCTGGATTCTTCCTTTGTGTCTAAAATGATGCGGAGAGGCATAAGTGAGGTCATTCGGAACACCCTAGCACTACGTTCATTCCAAATCTTAGGTGACGAGGAAGCCAGCGAGGTGATGGATTCAATAGATTTTTGGTATAAGAAAGTTAAAACCTGGCGGACGTTTGGATAAGAATTGGTCTAGCAATTGCATGCATCGTACTTGTTAAACATTAAAGAATAAGATTTTTGATTAGCCAGCTCAATTCAAATATAAAAAATTAAAATATTTTTTAGGTCAAACCATTTGTCCGAATTAAGATCTATTTTTACTGTTAGGCTAGTCGTGACGAGATTTTTGAAACTCGATCTCATGTTGGTATGTTCTGACAACTTTTTTTATAACACGTAAGTTATTCACCACTATAAAATTACCCACAGATCAAGTATTAGGATGGTAACTTTTTTATTTACCCACAAGTTACCCATCAATAATATGGGAGTTATCCAGACTTTAGCATGTAAGTTACCCACCATATAACATGTAAATTATCCATCACTCGTTGATGCTAACACACTGATGATAATAAAGTCTTAGTATCCTAACAACTAGACTACCCTATTTCAATTAAACTTGCTGAACACGTATGCGAGAATACATATACCCAACTTGTTTATATGGTGGGTAACATATATATTATTGGATGGATAACTTATATATTACGGCATGGATAACTCACGTGTTTAGGGTGGATAACCTTTTGGTCCGAATTTTTTTTCTCAAAACATATAACATGGGATCTAGTTTTGAAAATCTCGTTATAACTAGTCCAACGGTAAAAACGAACTTAAATCAGACAAACAATTTGATCTATAAGCCATTTTGAATTTTCGATATGATTCTAAGCTGGCTAACTGTACGCGTTCACACCTCCTGTCAAATTTGCAAACCAGCGACCGGTCTAAAATAGAATTCCCGAACTTTATGAGGGACACTAGGGTGAAGAATGAGTGTCGTCCAAAGCCTTGACGTCCAAAAGATCCACCCAAATCTTCGGAGCTTCGCCAAGCTAAGTCCAAGAGGCTAAGAACAACAACCGTATTTAAAATTTAAGTAACCTTTAAAATTTGGGTATCTTCGGTGGTATTTTCTAGAACAGGGGAGGGGCATTGGCCTCCTTTGGTCATGGGGAAGCTTTGCTATTGCAAATATGCATTGAACCTATCTGTGTGTAGTTGCGGTTTGCACTCACACCCGTATAACAAGTATTTCTGTAATTAGGCAAATGTCTTAGGCTACAAAATTATGTTTGTTAGTTATACTGGGAAAATGCCCATGCTGCATGGGGAGTGAAAAAATTGCATCTTCAAAGCCAAGATTTTTTTAACATTTTATGTTGAAAATATAAGCAATAATTCATATGATTTAATCCGAGTAATAAACTGATAAAGCATGATCATACAAACAGTAGTAAAGAAGATCAACAAAGCAGATGAACGGATTACATCTATACAAGACAAACCTATCACATCTACGCCAAACGCTAGAACTAGAAACTCTAGCATAATATGAAAGAGAGAGATTGAGATCACATACGATGCAGTTGCGGCAGTAGTCGCGGCGGTAGTAGCAGCAGAGTTGTTGCCCATGTTGAGGTTACCGTAGAGGTCGCTGACGTCCGGGAAGAAGTTGTCGTTCAGGAACTCGTCGTCGGACGACGTCGTGGTTGCCAGTAATCGTGCTTGAGCGCTTCCCAAAAACCTGATCGCCCCTCATCCGTACAGGTTCACGAGAGGCAGGGTTCCGGAGGCCTACTGTCCCAATCTGTGGTGCACGCCACAAGCTGGGATGAGGAAGACGAAAACGGCGGCACAAGGTTCTGGAGGTAGGCGCGTGTGTGGATTGATTCGTCACCGATTAGGTTTCGCACAGATGCTTATATAATGCAGGTCAGGAAGATCGTGGGGCTCAGTCCACGTTCGAGTCGGTAACAGCCACTTCCATAAAAAACTAAAAACGGTTGTAATTAACGCGTCCATTAATGACTCATAGTTAATTTTCCCAATGTAACATCCCAAAAATATTGATCATGATTATCAAATTCTAATCACCAAAATTAGGGTTAACAAAAACTTTTATTAAATAAAAATCAAATGAATGCATGTGTGTATGTGATGATTGTATGAATACCTGAATGGACTTGTGTGATTAATCTAAATATCAAGGAATGGTTTAAAGATGAAAATAACATCATCTAAAACATTTTCAAGCAGAAACAAATAAAGAGAAAATCAAAAACAAAACAAATAAAGCAAATGGTCATTTTTGCCAATCTTGCTCACTAGGCCACTTTGAGTGCTTCTAGTCCAAGATTTCAAATAGAAACTTTTCCATTTCTTTTCACCCCTTGCTAGACCAAGTAAAAGTAAATCAAAGACCACCTTTCAAATTTACAGAAACTTTTGGTAACTTGATTCAAATGACATTTCAAAATTGAATCTTTAACATATATGAAGATCACCCTTTTTCAAAAACCACCCAAATCAATTCCACTTGACCAATCCCACTAACCAGAGACTCCCTAGTATGTAACCAACACATCCACCAAGTTTGAATCCAAAATTCAAATATAAATCTCTTTCGGCCATTTCATCAAATACCTTGTAATCACCAAACAAACAAACATCAAACACTATTAGGAGCAGTAATTTTGGCCAACCTTGTTCCCTCTATAGCTCACACTACACTCTCAGTAGATGATCTAGCCCAATTAACAAGCTTTAGCACCACTGTGAGCATGCTATAGCCATCAATGGTGACCATGCCGAGCCTAACTTGCCACCCCCATGTCGACAACGAGCTAGGAGAAGCACCAAGCCTAGCAAGCATGTCTGGGACACTCTACACCGTCCACCGCTGCCCCCTGTCCAAGCCTCGAGCATTGTTAGCCCCTGGACCACACAGCCCGAGCATGCCAAGCCTCTCTACGAGTGAGCCGAGAGCGCGCCAGTGCGCCAACCGTGACACACGCCCACAGACCGCGCGCCGCCCTCGCCACATGCAAGCAGGATCGCCAAAACCCCAGACATGCCCGTTCGCCGCCACGGACCACAGACGTTGTGCACCATTAAAACCACCGTCGGACCCGCCAAGAGCGTCGCGACGTTCCGACCGTTTCGCACCGCCCCACGCCTCGTAACCATGCCGTTGAGCTTCGTCAGGGAGCACAGCACCGCCCCCTATCATTGCCCATGTCGTTAGCCCACTGTGCCGACGACCACGACAAGCTCCGCCCACGTCCGTCGGCCCCCTTCAGGAACTATAAAAGGAGGCCACCCCCGTTCGATTTGAGCACACCATCTCACTCCCCTCTCTCTCAGAAGCACCCCACCTCACTCCAAGAGCAAGGCGAGCAGCGCATCGCCGGAATTTGGCCGGAGTCTGCCGCTACTGGAGGAGAAGGGCGTCGTCGATTGGAGCCGCCACAGGAGAAGCTGCCGGTACCTGGAGGATCGCCGTCGTCGACTTCGTCATTCGCCCCCGTCGCCAACCATCGCCTGAGCCCCGGTGAGCCTCCTACGACCCCCACTGGCCGCGCTAGGGTTCTGTCTCGCCGGCGTTGCCCAACGTGGACGATGAACCACAGTCGTTGGATTAGAGTTAGATTGTGCGGTTCACATCCTCCCATACCGCTTCGCACCCCTCTGTCTCACTAACGAGTGGGGACAGCCACTTAACCAGCCCGTGCACGCTGTGCATAGTGGGCCAGCCCAGTTAACCTCCCGCGCGACCCAGTAATTCAAATTTAGGTTTATTCTTTTAGTTTCAAACTCAGTTCTATACCCAGATTCAAAAATCAACCCAGCTCGATTCACTAAACCAAAATGCATGAAACCAATTTTGTTAGAAAGGTACTGGAGTGCCTAATCTAAGCCCGTTGGATTCAAACCATTTAGATTTGTAGATCGCCCATGATAAAAATAACAAGGCATAAGCTTTTCTGCATTCAAACATTTTTCAAAATTCAACCACAAAATCTTTTGAGTTGATTATAACTCTCAAAAATCACATTTATCTAGTCCTTTCAGAATATATAAAAATATATGGAATTACTTGCAGAAATAATGAACAAGCAATAAAAGAATGCCTCATAGGCCATTCTAGTCACTTTTATTAATTAAAATAAAAGGTTAAACCTTATCAAATTGAGACACCACTTTAAATCACATTCCCAGGTACTGAAATATGTGGTGATGACATGTGTCAACATGATCCCATGTTTTAGTTGGAGAATATTAAATCTTAAGTAGTTTTTCAATGAGTAGAAATTACTTTTCTCAAATAAAGGAAAAAAACTAATTACTTTAATGATTGTAATGTTTGTGATGATCCAAGATCATCTAGTGAAAACCTTGGTGTGATAAATAGAACTAGTTAAGTATTGTTTGGTGATTGTGTACCTCGTATTTATTTATAGACGCTAGTACCGACCAAGGATTCAAAGAGGAAGGAGATTACTACGGAGAGGAAGCCGAGGAGAACTTCAACCACTACTCTACACAAGGCAAGCTATTAACTTAGCAAGCTTATACTTGCAATCTTGCAAGCCTATACGTGCAATCTTGCAAGCCTTAGCAAGCTAACCCTTGCCAGCTTACACTACTTAAAACCCCATCCTAGTTTTACTTGCAAACTTAGTATTTTATTTCTTTATCAAAGCTTTCTCTTAGAGTTTACTTAGTGATTTGTAGATATTAGAAGGATAATGGAAGGTAGCATAAAGGGCATAAAACTTGACCTAAGTTAGATAATCTAGATGTCATCCTGAGGCATGAGATTGAACTTAGATAAGATACACTTGTTCACCACCCCTCATTAGTATTTACTCCCACTTGTAGATGCTAGTGCTAAGCATAAAACTTGATCAACTTTAGATGGGAATACTTGGTGAAAATGGATTATGAAAACCTTAAAATGATGAGTCATTCTACTGAAATGTTTTGACATGTGTTCTTTAACACTAGATGATTTTGATGATGAAAATGTTAAGGCATGAGCCTTAGCCCCTTATAAAACTGATGGTTTTCTGGATGCGATACCATTCCAATTTTACCGTACAACCACAATACCCAAAGATTAGGTAGATCTTGACTGGAAACTTATATACCTTAGTATGGGTTCCCTTACGGCCAAGGTTTGAGCTGAGGCTACCTTGTGAAGATTGTCCACCTGTGTAGTTCCCAAGATGACAGTTGGTCATGGTTGGGAGGCCAAACTCACAGGAGAGGTGCCTATACTAGGGCGTGTAATTGAAAGGATAGGATTGATTATCCGCATACTAAGTATGGTGAATTCAGGATTGTTCCTGAAGGATGTATCGAATGTTGTGGTGAAAGTGTACCCCCTCTGCAGAGTGTCAAACTATTCGAATAGCCGCATCCACGGTTATGGACAGTTGGAGTGGCCATACGGTTCCGACGTCAGATGTTTTAAAAATGACTTGAGAAATGATTTATGACTTTGACTTGACCACAACAGAGTTGTGATATGAAATTCAAGTTCCCACTTAGGTGTTATAAAACTTTCAGCTAGCTTTCTTTGCTTTTGAACTCAATAGAGATAAATCTGGATTTTTGCAAAACAACCTAGAGCTTAATATTTCCTACTCAAAAACCACTTCACTTGTAAGTATTAGTTTGCGAGTACTTAAAGAGTACTCATGGCTTTGTCCCTAGCTATTCCCGTGGCTAGACTATAAAGAGGAGTATCAGGAAGACAGACACCAGGAAGGTTACGACAACTAAGATCATCTCCCATCATCAGCATTGCCTGTGACCATGAAGATGGAGCTTCGCCTATGCTATCGTTATCATTACGTTATTCCGCTGCTTGAATGTATTCAGAATTGGATCATGTGATCCTTATTTGTGTAAGACCTTATGTATGGTTTGTAATGGATGATGTACTGTGATATCCAATCTGTTATGTATCGCAAAAATGGTAATCCTGGGATTGCGATGTATGGCATAATAGGCATCTGGGATTAAAAATCCGGGTGTTGACAAGTTGGTATCAGAGCCATCCTGACCATAGGACACCCTAGTTTAGAATGGGCGTTTGAATCAAAAACTTAGTTTTCAAACCCAAGGAAGTGAGTATTCATGAAAACTTATTCTCATTCTTACCACTTAGATTCTTTCATGAAAATTCATGTTCTCAAAAAAATCTTGCAAACTTACATAAAATTTAACACACTAGATCACTCTACTAACTTACTCATCCTATATTCTTATAGATGGACATGAAGTATAGCAAGTTTTATCAGTTGGGGAATGGAGGAGACCTCATCTTTGAGTGTGACTTGGACCAGCTGTCGGAGATGCTGGAGCGTCCACTCCCCCAAGTTCTTCAGAGCTCAGCTCAACGACCAGGAAGGAGAAGAGTTGCAATGGCTAATTGTTGCAAGTATTAGAGGAAAGATTGAAGTCCCCACCATAGAGGGAATTCAGTTCACCATCAGCGAGAACAACTGGCTAGATGGACTTGCCAGGGCCATGCAAGAAGCTCTTGCCCGTCTGTGTGGGTAGAGTATCAATCAGATCAAGGGTACCCGCTTTAAGTTCTGTCCAAGGCGTGATGCTATGGGACAGCCCCTGGAGGCACCATATCACCCTGAGCTGAAGAACCAAGTGGATCACCTCAGCTTCATGATGTATGACCGGCAGAAGGAATTGTACAATGCACGTTCCTACGCCAACCACAAGTCCACCATAGTCGTTTAGAAGGATCAGACCATCGCCATGCTGGTGAAGGATCATCAGTCTCGTCGCCGTCAGCTCGATAAGAAGGAGCGCATCATTGCCCGTCTCCGCCACATGATCACCGACTTGGAGGAGACCGTCCACGAGAGAGACATGCAATTGTAGGAGAGGGAGAATGTCAGGGAATACCTTCGTGGAGACCCCTACTCCTATCTCAGTGACGATGATGACTTTCTGGAGGATCAGGCCATGGACTTCTTCACCGATGAGGATGAATTCGCCTTCATTGATGATGATGATGAAGATGATGAGGACACCGACTCCGAGGAGTAGTAGCACTTGAGCACTAGCGTTAGTGAGTTGTATTCGGTCCCACTTTATTGTAGCTTCACATAATGGTTCTTAAAACCATCTATTTTACTTTGTTGTGGTGTGTGTTGTATTGTGTGCTATGAATGAATGAAAATAAAGTTGCTAGAAAAATCTGAGTCAAAACTTCAAAAAAAAATCAAAACCCTGAACCTTAGAAATTTCCCTCTTTTCTCATGGTCCATCTCAATCTTCAGATGCCTCGCGGAGGAAGCAGTTCATCCTCGGACCTGATGTTGCAGATCTTGCAAATGTTAGTTTCAGACCGTGAAGCTGAAAGAGCCGAGCGTCAAGCCAACTTAGCCACCCTTCAACACATCGCTCAGATGGCCAACAACAATGAGGGCCATGGAAATCAGGACAACCATGGATCCAAGCTCAAGAATTTCCAGAACACCAATCCACCCATTTTCAGTAAGTCTAAAGAGCCCCTAGATGCCGATGATTGGCTGCAAACCATGGAGAACAACTTAGAAGTTGTAGGAGTGGAAGCCAACGAGAAAGTTATGTTTGCCACCCACTATCTGGCCGGAGATGCAAGAGCATGGTGGAACAGCGTTCGCACCATGAATGGAGGACAAATGGTGGCTTGGGATGAAATCAAACTCATGTTTAGCAGAACCCATGTGCCACCCGGTTTGATTCTGCGGATGAGAGATGAATTCAAGGAGCTTAAACAAGGAAGAATGATTGTGGTAGAGTACCATGACAGATTCCTATCTCTGTCAAGGTATGCCCCTGATGATATCAACACTGAAGCCAAGAAGAAAGAGAGATTCCTGAATGGTCTGCACATGAGATGCAGACCGTGTTAGTCAATATCCCCTTTGTTGATATTGAATCCTTCGTTGACTCTGCCATTCAGATGGAAGGCAAGATTAACCAAGCCAATGAAAACCGCAGGCGTCGCATGATGCATCAACCAGGAACCCATCATACACCCAAGTATCACCCCAACCCATCTCCAGGATTTGCCCCGAGAAACAACAGACCCCCGATGAACCGTCCGACCTACCCCAACCGTGGAGGAGGAAACCTCAGGCCCGGAGTAAATAACAACAACCCCGGCAACCCCAGCAATTTCAACCGTGCACCACCCAAGTTCAACAACAACAATGACGCCCCCAACACCAACACTTCCCCGAGGACTGGAAGCAATGTTGTGCCAGTTGCAGCAAAGGACAAGTCTCAGGTGACTTGTTATGAAGGTGGAACCAAGGGTCACAATTCCAATGAGTGTCCCAAGAAGATTTTCGCAGCCCCCAATGCAAATGCCCCAGCTCAGCAGCAGCGTCATGTTCAGCCTGGAAGAAGGTTTGCCCTAGGGAACTCGCTCAACCGCAACGGACGTATCTTTCTCATGCATGCTGAAGAAGCCCAAGAAGCGCCAGACGCCGTGCTTGGTATGTTTTCTGTTAACTAAGTACTTGCAAGAGTGTTGTTTGATTCTGGAGCATCGCACTCATTTGTTACTGAAGAATTTGCATGCACTAGTAAGATTCAACCCACCAAATTGAAGCATGTTATGATAGTTCAGATACCTGGTTCAACCACCAAAGCTAGGCAGATTTGCAAGGCCGTGCCTATCCGAATCCATGGCATAGATTTTTATGCTAATCTAATAGTACTCGGAACTAAAGGTTTGGAAGTAGTACTAGGAATGGATTGGATGTCCAAACATAAAGGATTAATCGACTGTGCCAAGAAAGCCAAAACCATGACCAGTACAGCCGGAATACCAGTCGAGCATGTATCTAAAACCTTACAACATCAATTCAAGTGCAACAAGAGTCTAGCCCAACCCACCATTGATCAAGTTCGGATAGTCTGTGAATACCCTGATGTATTTCCAGATGTTTTGCCCGGTATGCCCCAAGATCGGGATATCGAGTTTATCATTGAACTAATACCTGGAACCGGACCCATAGACCAGAGACCATATAGTATGAACCCGTCTGAACTAGTGGAGCTGAAGAAGCAACTGGATGCTATGCTAGAAATTGGATTGATCCAACCAAGTGCATCGCCATGGAGATCACATGTTTGTTTGTGGACAAGAAGGATGGCGGTAACCGTTTGTGTACGGATTATCGGAAGTTGAATGATGTCACCATCAAGAACAAGTACCCACTGCCCAAGATAGAAGACTTGTTTGACCAGTTGACTGATGCCAAAGTGTTTTGTAAGATTGATCTTAGAACTCGCTATCACCAACTCAAGATTCGCGCAAAGGATATTCCAGAGACTGCCTTTACCACCAGATATGGATTATACGAGTACATTGTCATGTCTTTTGGATTAACCAATGCCCCCCGCTTATTTCATGAACCTCATGAATAATATTTTCATGGACTTCCTGGATAAGTTTGTCGTTGTTTTCATTGATGACATTCTGATCTATTCCAAATCAGAAGAAGAACATGAGCTACACCTGAGGACCATCCTTGGAACCCTTAGAGAGCATCAGCTGTATGCCAAGTTTAGCAAATGTGAATTCTGGTTACAGGAGGTAGGATTCCTCGGACATATTGTATCATCCGGGGGAATTGTCGTTGACCCCAAAAAGGTGAAAGATGTCGAAGATTGGAAAGCCCCAACCACTCAAACCCAAGTTCGTGCATTTCTCGGATTGGCGGGATACTACCGCAAGTTCATAGAAGGATTCTCGAGTATCGCCAGACCCATGACCCAATTGCTGAAGAAGGATAAGAAGTTCGAATGGATGGACAAATGTGAAGCAAGTTTTCAGCAACTCAAGAGGAGATTGATTTCAGCCCCAATCTTGATCATGCCGGATATCACAAAGCCGTTTGACGTATAATGTGACGCATCCAAGATTGGTCTCGGATGTGTGTTGATGCACAAGACAAAGTTATATCCTACCTATCCTGGCAACTGAAGCAACATGAACAAAATTATCCTACCCATGACCTTGAACTAGCAGTCGTAGTTCTAGCCCTGAAGACATGGAGGCACTACCTGATGGGAAACCGTTGTGAGATTTATTCGGATCACAAGAGCCTGAAGTATATATTCACTCAGAAGGAGCTGAATATGAGGCGGAGAAGATGGATTGAGCTAATCAAGGACTATGATCTCGACATTCACTAGCACCCCGGTAAAGCCAATGTGGTAGCAGATGCCGTTAGCATATTGCCGTGCCGCTTGAACTCCATGATTTTGATGGAGAAACCAAGTTTGCACAAGGAGATGGAAGATTTTAGAATGGAATTAGTAAGTGAAGGATTTTTGGATAGCATAGAACTTCAACCCACTTTGATCAGTCAGGTCAAGGAGGCACAGAAAGGAAATGCTAGTATTGACGGAATCAAATGTCGCATCGGTACAGGCAAAGTACCCAGATTCACCAAAGATGAAGGAGTGTTGTGGTACAAAGGACGTCTCTGTGTACCAGTTGAAAGAACATTTCATAATCCCTAGTGTTTTGTGTGTTAGATAACAATATCAAGGATTATTTAATGTGTGTTGAAGTGTTGCAGTTCTCTCTAAGAAAAGAAGGAAAAGGAATCTGCCTTTGGGGGGCGGATAATCCTCCCCACCCTTTTACCAGATAGGTGCAAGCCCCAGAAGGGGGGCGGAGTTTCGGCCGGATTTTCCGGCCCCGCCAGATAATCCGCCCCTCATACTCACTGCCAAGGCGCAAGCCCCAGAGGGGGGCGGATTTACGGGCGAACTTTCCGGCCGCGCCGGATAATCCGCCCCTGGAGGGGGCTCGGATAATCCGCCCACCCCCCAAGGTCTTCATCAAGTTCTGCAGGCGCCATCCCCAGAGAGGGGGCAGATTTTCTCCCCGGAATATCCGCCCTGGGCGGAGTTTTCCCGGGGGGGGGGATAGTCCTCCACTATGGGGGGCGGATAATCCGCCCCCAAACTTGTTCAACGGCCAGATCTGTGCAGGGGGTATTTAAGCCAGCCTTCCCCCTCCTGCCAGACCTCTTGGTTCATTCGAAAAAGTCAAGATCTGATCTGCAACCTTCATCCAAGAGAGCTCCACCTAGATCCACCCAAAGGCCCTGTCCCTTTGGGAATCAAATGAGGAGAACTCAATCTTCATCAACTACAATCAAGCGCTTCATCTCCTCTCCATTCATTTGGATAATTACCGATCTAGTATTTCTTGCAAATACCTAGATCCTTGTTTTGTTATATTGATAAACCTTGTTCTTGTGACAACTTGTTATCATCTCGGGAGCCCCCAATTCAGTTGTGGGTGTGTGCCCCGGTAGCATTGTAAAGGCACCAGTTCCCGCCTCGAAGGGTACCAATAGTGGAGAAGGTGGATCAGGCCTTTCGTGGCGAGATCCATCGGAGAATAGGGTGCTACCCAATTTTAGTTCTTTTTCAATTTTAGGCTTGACACAAAGTAAATTCTCTAGATATGTAACTACGAGAATTTCTCTATATGCAAACCTAGCTACTAAGCACGTAAAGAGAGGAGCGAGGGAACCGTAGTGGAGCACGCGGAGACACAGGGATTTGTTTTACCGCAGTTCCTTCCTTGTTAAGGGAAGTACATCTGCGTTGGAGGGGTGGGAGGTTCTAAGACCACCACGCCACAATAGGCCTCACCCTATTCTTCGATGGATCTGGCCACGAAAGGCCTGATCCACCTTCTCCACTATTGGTACCCTTCGAGGCGGGAACCGGTGCCTTTACAATGCTATAGGGGCACACACCCACAACTGAATTGGGGGCTCCCGAGATGACAACAAGATGTCACAAGAACAAGGTTTATCAATATAAACAAAACAAGAATCTAGGTATTTGCAAGAAATACTAGATCGGTGATTCTCCAAATGAATGGAGAGGAGACCCCTCTCTGGGGATGGCATCTGTAGAACTTGATGAAGACCTGGGGGGGCGGATTATCCGGCGCGGCTGGAAAGTCCGGCAGAAACTCCCCCCCCCCCTCTGGGGCTTACGCCTTGGAAGTGAGTATGAGGGGCGGATTATCCGGCCCCTTAAGGGGCGGATTATCCGGCGGGGCCGGAAAATCCGGCCGAAACTCCGCCCCCCTTCTACGGCTTGCGCCTATCTGGGAAAAGGGTGGGGAGGATTATCCGCCCCTGGTGGGGCGGATTATCCGCCCCCCAAAGGCAGATTCCTTTTCCTTCTTTTCTTAGAGAGAACTGCAACACTTCAACACACATTAAATAATCCTTGATATTGTTATCTAATACACAAAACACTAGGGAGTATGAAATGTTCTTTCAATCTCCCCCTTTTTGGTGTTAGATGACAATACTAGGATTTGCAATGAAACCGGCTAACGCCACCTTAAAAAAATGAAAGAGGCTCCCCCTAGATGTGTGCATATTTACAATTTGCATTTGAATACAAATACACACACTAGAGAGAACGCAACTTTCATAGCAACGATAATTGAAACAAGGTGGGTTAGGAAACAAGGTCATACCACCGGGGTGTGATTATAGCCAAGGAAAATAATGATATTGTCAGGCTCCAAGCACATCCCACAATATTGATGCATACACTAGATAATCCCATGATTCCATATGCCATCAAATAGACTCCATAGATAAATCCAGAATTCCATGAGAGTCAAGAATTCCACAATATAAGTCTAGAATTCCAGAGGACCAAACAGAGTCAAGCACGACATAGTCTTACATAAACCACGCACAAATAGCAAATAATTTTACGCTAAAAGGGGCACAAGCAAGCAAATAAACAACTGAAAGACTAGTGCTTGCGCCCGACCCTTGCAAATCCACGAGACCTAATAGAACTACTTCTCCCCCTTTGGCATCGAAATGCCAAAAAGGAAGAAGAGCGATGCTAACGCCCCAGAAGATCACGCCTCCTCATCCTCGTCATAGTCATCCCCGTCCCCTTCATCTTCATCATACTCATCATCATCGTCATCAGCTGGAGGAGTAGGTGCCCTCGGAGGTGGAGGAAACAGGCAAATCTCAAGCTCACCATAGTTGATCCCTGAAGTGTTCCACTGAGCATATGGTTCCGGGGCAGGGGGAGGAGGTGGATGGCCAGTGGCACCTGAAACATGGTGAAGAATAAGCTGTTGAGTGTGATCCCTCTCATGGCTCCTCCGGTACGCCTCATATTGTCCCTTGTGAGTGTCAATGCCCATGCAAAGGATGTGCCTCTGGAACCAAGTGAGCTGTTTAACCTCGCGTGCCACTGGGCCAAGACTATTTGCCCTTGTGAGATGCAGTACTCTTTGTTTTCTTTCCTGCCTCTGCCATCCGTTCAGCCTCTCTTGCTGCTCTGCTAACTTATGTTTCGTTAATGAACGTCCCTTCTGTAGTGGGCTTGAGATAACGGGCATGGGGACGACGAGAGAAGGTCTTAGTAGCCTTGGAACCGCCTGTGAAAAGCATGAGAGGGATAGCATGGAGATAAGCACACACAAGTCCAGGAGAAAAGGTAGAAATAGTAGAAAAGCAATCCATAAGCCAATGATGTGCATTACAAAAATCAGGACCAAACCAGACCAGATGTTAATCTCCAAGCCGGATTATCCGGCCCTAGCATGGGCAGATAATCCGCCCCCCGCAGAAAAATTCTGGAACGGCCCAGATTTACCATGGCAAAACAGATTGGGCACTAGGGTTGCAATACTACTGATTCTACCAAGCAAGGAAAACACCAAGGATATTCTACAACGAGATTTCCACCCAAAAAAATGAATCCCATACAAAAGGAGAGAGATGAGTGAGTTACCCTCAATCATTGGAGGAAAATCGCGGAGGAGAAGATACCCGGAGGCGAGGTGAAGAAGATCCGAGGAGGGCCCGGAGAATCCGGTGGTCAAATCAACTCCGGGGAGGGGCGGAAGCTCCGGCGGCTGGGGGCAGAGCTAGGGTTGGGGGAGGGTTGGCTGCTCTGTTTGAGCCTGGCCTCCCCGACCGAGCCCGTAAGAGGCAGAATTCGCCCGGGGCGGATAATCCGCCCCCCACTTGGGGCGGATAGTCCGCCCTCCTCTGAATTTTATGTTTAGTACAGATTCAGGCCGAAGCACCCTTGCAAAACCCCTTGAAGGTGTATAGAGGACTTATGTGCAAGAAAAGATGGTTCAAGGAGGGAAAGAAGGCTTGGGTCCGAGCAACAAACTGAGATGGTACTACACACCCAAATTTGCAAGAATCAAATCAAACAAAAACCAAAGTTGAGTGTGTTTTCCATAAGAACAAGAAGTATGCAGAAAAATCCAAAGAGAGCCATTACAAACCAACTCTTCTCAAGGAAGAGGGCGGTGGCCGAAGCCACCATGTTGGAGCACATGGCATGACACCGCGAAGATGTATCTTGAGTTCAAAACCAATGCTCATCAATAACCCACATATCACTAAATGATATTAAGGGAAATGATTTTATTGCTTTCGGCATTATGGGGGGAGGGTTAGCCCAATCAATTAGGACCACACTCCCCCTATGTCTATGCCCACATCTAAACCAAATACATGAAAATAGGAAGTGAGTGTGCAAGGGTAGTCAAGCCAAGCTCCTTGAATCTATGATATTTAGCTCATTCCTCAAATAACAAAATCTAGCTTCATCAAGAGGCTTCGTGAAAATATCAGCAAGTTGGTTCTTCGTGCTCACAAAGGATAGGGCAATATCGACACGAGCAACATGATTCCGAATGAAATGGTTGCGAATCTCAATATGTTTTGTTCTTGTATGCTGCACGGGATTGTAAGAAATTTTGATAGCACTTTCATTGTCACATAATAGAGGCACTTTGTCACAATTGACACCATATTCCTTTAAAGTTTGCCTCATCCATAATAACTGTGTACAAGCACTTGCAGCAGCAACATATTCAACTTCGGTGGTTGAGAGTGAAACGCAATTCTGTTTCTTTGAAGACCAACACACTAGAGATCTGCCCAAGAATTGACATGTACTAGAAGTTGATTTTCTATCATCTTTGTCACCAGCCCAATCTGAATCAGTGTAACCACATAGAGAGAAACTTGAACCTTTGGGATACCATATCCCAAAATTTGGGGAATGAACCAAATATCTGAAGATTCGTTTGACCGCCACTAAGTGGCTTTCTTTAGGAGCGGCTTGGTACCTTGCACACACTCCTACACTTAACACGATATCAGGCCTAGATGCACAAAGGTAAAGGAGAGAGCCGATCATGGATCGGTATACCTTTTGGTCCACATCTTTACCCTTGGGATTGAGCTCAATATGACACTTTGTTTGCATTGGAGTCGCAACGCCATTGAGATCCGTCATCTTGAACCTCTTGAGCATGTCTTGGATTTACTTAGCTTGATTAATAAAAGTTCCCTCTCTAAGTTGTTTGATCTCGAATCCAAGAAAGAACCTCAATTCACCCATCATCGACATCTCAAACTTGTCAGTCATAAGCTTTGAAAATTCATCTTTAAAAGCTTGGTTAGTAGAGCCAAAAAATGTCATCTTCATAGAGTTGGCATACAAAAGATCCCCATTAACCTTCTTAGTAAAAAGAGTGGGATCGATTTGCCCAACTTCGAATCCACGGTCTAACAAAAGCTCTTTAAGGTGCTCATACCACGCACGTGGGGCTTGTTTAAGGCCATAGAGCGCCTTATCGCGTTTGTAGACATGGTTCGGAAATTTGGGGTCCTCAAAACCCGGGGTCTGCTTGACGTATACCAACTCATGTAGTGGACCATTAAGAAATGCACTCTTAACATCCATTTGTTGTAATTTAATATTATGATGAGCGACATAGGCAAGAAGGATACAGATGGAATCAAGATGAGCCACAGGAGCATAAGTCTCACCAAAATCAATTCCTTCCACTTGAGAGAATCCTTGAGCCACGAGTCTTGCTTTATTCCTCACAACAATGCCATTTTCATCTTGTTTGTTCTTGAAAATCCACTTGGTGCCGATAACATTGCGGCAATCCTTGGGTTTTTCTATGAGCTTCCAAACTTTGTTGCGCTCGAAGTTATTTAATTCTTCATGCATTGCAACAACCCAATCGGGATCTTCAAGAGCATCAAAGACCTTCTTCGGTTCAACCATAGAAATGTGAGCTTGATGATCACAGAAGCTTTTTCTTAAACACCCACTTACATCCTACAGGTTTGCACCCATAAGGATGATCAGTGACTTCCCAAGTATCATTAGCTAAGATGGAGTCCATCTCGCTTCAGACAGCTTTCTTCAAGTAGTCAGCATCTTGAAATGCATAGGCTTCTAAAATAGAAGTGGGAGTATCATCCACAAGGTACACAATGAAATCATCACCAAATGACTTTGCAGTCCTTTGTCTCTTGCTCCTTTTGGGAGCTTCATTGTCATCCTCCACAGGATCATCATAGTGTTCTATCGGCATAGTGGGTTCAGGAATTATAGAAAATTCCTAACTAGATGAACTAGTCATCTCCTGATTTGATGATCTAGACATACCTTTCATAGGAAAGATGTCCTCAAAGAAAGTCGCATCATTCGACTCCATAATTGTACCAACATGCATGTCAGATACCTTAGATTTTACTATCAAAAATCTATAGCCAATGCTATGAAAAGCATATCCCAGAAAAACACAATCAATGGTTTTTGGTCCAAGCTTTCGCTTCTTGGGTATTGGAATATTGACTTTCGCCAAACAACCCCAAGTTCATAAGTAAGAGAGTGTAAGCCTTTTATTTTCCCATTCCTCAAATGGAGTCATGGTTTTATCCTTTACGAGAACACGGTTTAGGACATGACACACGGTCATTAGCGCCTCCCCCCACCATTCCTTGGAAAGACCCGATGTATCTAACATGGTGTTAACCAAATCAGTTAGAGTGCGGTTCTTTCTTTCGGCCACCCCATTTGACTGAGGTGATTAGGGAGGCATCCTCTCATGTATAATACCATGTTCCGTACAGAATAAATCAAATCCATTTTAAAAGTACTCTCCACCACGATCCGATCTTAGCCGCTTGATTCTAAGATCAAGTTGGTTTTCTGCCTCAGCTTTATAGATTTTGAAGTAGTTCAAAGATTCATCTTTAGATTTCAGAAGATAAACATAGCAATATATAAGATCCCTCCTTTGTAAAGGAAAAGGATCCCTGTGATTGCAATGCTAGTCCCTGGATCATTAGCTAGCATCCACAGTTTAGATGTAATATCAAGAAACAAAGGTCATAATATAACTTTATAACCAGGAAGAACATAATTTTATTACATCATACATAGCTCATTTGGCTATTACATTACATTGCAGCGGAATAACTATAGTCATGGGTCCTTCATCTTCAAAGTGCCACAGGCAGATGTTGGTTGTAGACTTTGTAATCCTAATCAATCAATCTTCACTAAAATCAATCAAACCTGCAACATTACAAGTTACAGCCACAAGGGTCAATACATTTTGAATTGTATTGGCAAGCTTCACTACTATGTATAATATGAGTGGATCCTATCAATACATGCATATTTGGCCAAGTAGGGTTTAAGGCTCATTTGCATAAAGCAAAATTTATCCTATCTTTTCAAAAATGGTTTTGGTCCTTTGTCAAATCTCTTTTTCCAAGTTCCTTGAACCCCTTGGTAGAAACTCAAGTGTTCAAGTCCTTGTCAAAAATCTCTTGAGCTCCTTGGTAACCCCAAGTGCATCAAGTCTTAGAAAATCTCATGAGTTCCTTGGTAACCCCAAGTGTTCATGTTTTCAACAAAATCTCTTGAGTCCCTTGGTAACCCCAAGTACATCAAGCTTTGTCAAAGTCTCTTGAGCTCCTTGGTAACCCCAAGTGCATCAAGTTTTTAAAAGTTTTCTTTTAGAAATTAGAATGTCGAGATCTCCCATAGCTTCAAACTTTAGTTGCTCAGTATTGTCCATAACCGGGGACACGGCTAAGTACTTAGATTTTATTATCTTCTGCAGAAGGAGTACACTTTACCCACATGTCACAATCCCATCCTTTTGCCACTAGTGGCCTACTGGATTAGTGCTCACCAAGATGGAGTACTGACAGATTGAGAATGTGACGAAGTCTTTCCAAAGGGTCCTCCCATACACCATTTCTAGCTTGCCTTCAGCACCCATGTAGGATTCCAGGTCCCCATGTCCAGTTAACTGAGGACAGTGCATGAGTCTTCCCAATGTAGTTGACTAAGCCAGAGCCATAATAGCATGTGGTTGCACACGAAAGCCACAATTGGAGAAACATGTTCAATCTCTAAGTTTCCTAGGTGGTTTTCTTTTGGAGCACAACACAAAGTGATTCCCATAGACATGGTTCCTTTTGTTGCCACCCTCTCCAAAACTTAAAGTATCCTCCACCTAGGTGGTTCATTGAGTCCTTGTTTTATTATGTAAAACACAAGTCCTTTTCTCAACCTTTGTAAAATCTCAACATGTATCTCTTTTCAAAATATAGCATGGCTAAGCATGTAACAACTACATTGTTTTCTCTAAGGAATGGATAGGGAATCCTATTAGGATTTTAGCATAGCATAAGTACAAAAAGTATTTTCATGCATGTTTCAAAATCCACTAAGTATAATGAAAATAGTAGGACTTTTGATGATAGTGTCACTTGCCTTTTTGGTAGGGAATGATGGTTCACTCCTTGATCTTGCTAGTCTCACTCTTTTCTAATTTCACTATAATCAATCAAGCAAGCATAGTATCAAGTAGCATTCCAAACCAATAATCAAACAACATTTCACACACATAAACAATGGGACCTAAATCATGCATGTAAGCATGCAAGAGATGGTCCTAATTGCAAAGATGGTCTCCATTAGGCTCCTAAACTTGGTAAGGTCCAAGGTGGTCATT
Source organism: Avena sativa (assembly GCA_916181665.1). Taxonomy (NCBI): domain Eukaryota; kingdom Viridiplantae; phylum Streptophyta; class Magnoliopsida; order Poales; family Poaceae; genus Avena; species Avena sativa. The sequence goes on along the minus strand of OV702283.1, from coordinate 355,668,114 downwards.
TTTCCATAGTGGCAAAGTCATTTGCAAAAGGGTTTTGGTCCATAAACCATTTTTAAATCTAATCATCATTTTATGTGGTGAAAAATATTTTTTATTAAAGCAAAACTTTATGTTTTTCACCAAATGAATTGCCATTTGTAAAACTTGGTGTTTTGGGTCAGTAGGTTTGGTCCAAAGCATTTTTCCAAAGTTTTCTTTACAAAAACATTTTCATAATAAAATCAATAATTTTATTTGGCTAGAAATTGGCTAAGTCAATTAATCCAACCTAAATTTTACCATAATCAATTTCAAAACCATGGGTTGGTTCCTAGGGTCAGTAAGTTCACCACAAACTATTTTGCCAAGGTTTCAAACTTAAAAACATTTTTGAATCATTTTTCTAGTCTTAACAAGCATTCAAAAGTTTCTGCAAAATAAAGCAATCTAACAGATACTATTTGCTAAACAAATTCCATAGTTGGCTAGGGTTTGTTCCACTGATTCTAACGATATAAAGTTTGCAATTTTTGGACGTGTGGATCAAAAGTTACAGGTTTTTCAAATTGCAACTTAAATCTGATTTCCAAATTCTGTTTTAAACAGACCTGGCCACGCGTCGTGTTCTGGTTGGACGGTACCGGTTCGGCCGGATCGGCAATGTGGCGCGTTGGATCTAACAGATCGCACGGTTCAGAAAGCATACCCCTTCGGCGTTTAAATGATCTATCTAGTTCGTTCGATCCAGATCCTACGGCTATTAACGCCTTGACCAAACTCTGGCGGCGCAGCGACGGTTGCTGGCGGCGGCGAGGTCAGTCGGCGGCGACGCTGGTGAAACAGGACGCTAGAAGAGAGGGGAGGATGCTCACCAGATTCGCGAGGACGTGGTGATGCTCGACGTGTGCTTGTCGTGGCAGGGGGTGCTCTGGTACGGCTGCGATTGCTCGTCGGAGTAGAGAACAACGTCGGGTGGTCCTGGTCGTGGTCGGAGTCGTCGCTACAGGTCACGAGAAGGCCAACCGAGGGTATGGTCAGGTGCGTAAGACCAAGGCGAAGATGCTCGCATGATCGAGAAGTAGAGGGGCGGTCGAGGCTTACCGGGGGAGCTCGACGGAGACGAGACAGACGGCGGCGAGGTCGGAGCTTGACGAAGGTGATGCTCTGGGGCGCCCGCGGTCGAACGAAGGGTACAGGCAGATGCGCCAGGGAGTGGTGAAGGTGTGAGCTTGGTCGGGGAGGCAGGAGGTGGCGAGTGCTGGCCGGAATTGGAAGAGAAAGCTCGTCGGAGCAGTGGGAGGGCGAGCTCAAATTGAGGCAGCCTCGGGGCAGAGAGGGAGTGGCGTGTGAGGGGAAAGGAGGAGGATACGCTGGTGATTAATAGCGTGCAGTCACGGCGAGGTTAAGGCGCGGAATCTATGCGTATTCAAACCGCGACATCAACGGCAGAAAACGGTCGGCGTGGTCGTCGCGAGGAAGGAGACGAGCTGGAAAAGTGGGGTCTGCTGGTCAGTGGGAAAGGAGTGAGAGGAAGGTCCACCAATCAGCGTCTGTTTGGGTTAGAGGCTGAGTGCGAATCGTTTTCTTCGGGGAGGGAAAACTGGGCTGGTTCTGGGCTTCTTGGGCTGGCTCAGTTGGGTCAGGTCCAAATCTTATTTTTTTCTGTTTTAAACCTTTTTCTTTTTCCAATACTATTTTCTGTTTTGAATTTCCAAACAAACAAATCACACTCAAATCAATTCAAACAATCAACCAACTTTGTAACTTTGAATTTGGTTCTGTTTATCAACATAAACCAAATTCAAAATAAAAAAATAATTTTTATTCTTTTTAGGATCCATTCTTTAATTAAATTAAATGGATCTTTAGTTATTTAATAAAATAGGGTTTGATTTAATTAATAAAATCTCCATTTGAAATCCAAATATTTTCAAAACCAAATCAGTAGGTTTTATTTGGAAATAAAGAATACTTGGAAACTTGTTTAAAACAAAATAACCTTTTATTTTAGGGTCCATTAGTAATTAAATACAATAGACCTTCATTATTAAATCAACTAGGATTTTATTTAAAATATTTATTTTGAAATCTAAAATAAAGCCAAAACACTTCAGTAGGTTTTATTTGAGAATATAAAATATTTGGAAAACTTATTTAAAATAATTTAATAAGTCTTTGATGTTTTAATTAAAATGGTAAAACCCTTTTATTTAGATAAAATTGGATATTAAATCCTTATTAATTTATTTAAATAAACCTTTGCTATTTTTATTCCAAACAAAATGTTTTAATTTCAAAGCTTGGCCAAGGTTTAATTTGGCTTTATAAAATAATCTTTATTTAAGAATCCACCTTTTCTTTTGGAAAACCAAATCTTTTATTAAAAGATCCAAAATAGTAATTCCAAAACATTTTAATTTCCTTTAATAAATGTTTATCCTTATAAATCCCTTTAGGGTTTATTTGATTCAAATTGGTTTGAAGTTTCCAATTAAATTCAAAAAGTTTCTTCTGGCCCTGAAAATCAAACAAAGTTTTATTTCATTCATTTATTTTCACATTACAAGATTTGGAAAATCTTGGGATGTGACACAATATCTAGTGGAGTCATCAATCAATGTCATAGAGTATCTTTTTCCGCCTTTTGTCAACACACCATTCATCTCACATAGATCTGAATGTATAAGTTCTAGCAGTGCTAAGTTTCTCGGTTCCGCAGCCGTATGAGACTTGCGGGGTTGCTTTGCTTGCACACAAACTTGGCACTTAGAACCTTTGACAGTGGTAAATTTAGGAATTAAACTCATATTGGCTAGCCGCGTCATGCAAAGAAAGTTAATATGACAAAGTCGTGAATGCCAAACATTGGACTCATTATCATTGCACACATGATTAATAACTTTAGTACATGAGTCTGACAAAGATAATTGGAACAGACCTCCGCACTCATAACCCTTTCCAACAAATTGTACATACTTATAAATTACAACTTTATTGGACTCAAAAACCAACTTAAAGCCATCTCGACATAAAAGTGATCCGCTGACGAGATTCTTATTGATGGAGGGAATGTGCTGCACATTCTTCAGCTGTACGGTCTTCCCCGAAGTAAACTTCAGATTTATCGTACCAACACCATGAACAGAAGCACGTGAGCCGTTTCCCATCAGCACATAAGAAGTCCTTAAGACCTGATAAGAGTAAAACATGGAAATATCAGAACATACATGTGTATTAGCACCCGTGTCTATCCACCAATCAAGAGAATGACATACTGAAAGGATAGTAGGTAAAATACCGTACCCAGCATCCTTCATCTCAATATCGCTAATAACAACATTAGCGGCCTTGCCGCTGTTCCCATGTTGACTGCTTGTCAAAGCGATTAGGACAGCTAGGAGCCCAATGATCAGGATCACCATAGACGTGGCAAGAGCCTTTCCTCTTATCATTTTTCTTCTTGAAGTTGGTTGAGTGTGTGGCCTTGTTCTTGCCATCAAACTTCTCCTTTCCTTCAGTTTTGTTCTTATTCTTTAACTTGTGGGATTGGAAGTTTTCCCTCTGCACCAAATTGGCACTAGAACCTCCCTCAAACCCTCGAGCAGTTTTGTCCTTTGCTCTCGCCTTCTCTTCCACATGAAGAGACCCAATGAGATTTGTAACAGAAAACTCTTGTCTTTTATGTTTCAGAGAAGTAGCAAAGTTCCTCCATGAGGGAGGAAGCTTGGCAATAATGCCACCGGCCACAAATTTGTCCGGTAAGGAACACTTGAACTGCTCAAGTTCTTCGGCAAGTGATTGTATCTCATGAGCTTGCTCAACGACAGAGCGCTCATCAATCATCTTGTAGTCATAGAATTGCTCCATGACATACAACTCAGTGCCAGCGTCCGAGACCCCAAACTTGGCCTCGAGCGCTTCCCACGCGTCCTTGCCATTATCAAATGACATATACGGGTAAACAATGTTGTCCCCAAGAACACTGAACAAAGCCGCCATAAACATGGTATCGGCTTTCTTCAAGGTCGCTTCCTGCTCAGCAGAAAGATCTCCTTCAGGCTTGCCAAGAGTGGCGCTATAGCAGTTTAGGTTTTAAAACCAGAGAACTGCTCTCTTGTTCCATCTCTTATAGTGCATGACATCAAAAGGAGGCGGCCTGGTAGCCGCGGCTACACCAGTGGAATTGAGTTGCCTAAAATCAGGTTTTTGGATTGTTGAAAATATAAGAAATAATCCATATGATTTAATCCAAATAATAAACTGATAAAGCATGATCATACAAATAGTAGTAAAGCCAATCATGCAGATCAACAAAGCATATGAATAGATTACATCTATACAAGACAAACCTATCACATATACGCCAAACGCTAGAACTAGAAACTCTAGCGTAATCTGAAAGAGAGAGATTGACATACGATGCAGTTGCGGCAGTAGCCACGGCGGTAGCAGCAGCAGAGTTTTCGCCCATGTTGAGGTTGCCGAAGAGGTCGCTGACGTCCGGGAAGAAGTCGTCATTCGGGAACTCGTCATCGGACGACGTCGTGGTTTCTAGTAGTCGCGCTTGAGCGCTCCCCAAAAACCTGATCGCCCCTCACCCATACAGGTTCACGAGAAGCGGGGTTCCGGAGGCCTACTGTCCCGATCTGCGGTGCACGTCGCAAGCCGGGTTGGGGAAGACGAAAGCGGCGGCGCAAGGTTCTGGAGGTAGACGCGTGTGTGGATTGATTCGTCACCGGTTAGGTTTAGCGTAGACGCTTATATAATACAGGTCAGGGAGATCGTGGCTCGGCGAGATTCTCGCAACCTGCAACCCACAACCCGCAGCGCGCGCATCATGATGAGGCGAGGCGAGCGGCGTCGGAGGAGGAGTGCGCGAGGGCTTCTCTCCTTGTCACACCTTAGTGAGTGGTGCAACACTCTGCTATATAAGGTGGTTCAACTCCCCTTCAACTATCAATGTGGGACTAAACTTTAGCACCACTAGCACAGCCATATGCTGCCATACACAAGTGAGCCAAAGAGAATTTCAGAATTTGTCTAATGAGCCAACAACCCAATATACACCAAATTCCAACAATCTAGACCTAGATAATTTAACTACTCGAAATCTGTTTTTGTTAATGGGGACGAGATGCAAAATTCTCATATAAATTCACCTAAAATTTCTGGTAGAACAGAAGATAGAAATTGCTCGATTAGGTGGGAAGTTCGTCGATCTCCTAGTAGACAAAAAAGAGTAAAACTGCAACCATACTTCTTCTCTGAAGGTCATACTTGTCGGGTTTAGGGGATGCACCAGATCGTGGTCGTTCTCACTCTACTCCAAGTGTAGCAAACTTTCGCAGATCGCCGCCTTCGGAGGTATAGAACCTCTATGTTATAAAGAGAAGCCACATGAAAAAGTCATGAAGATACTGTTTTCTTTACCTATCTTGTACCCGCTGAATCAATACAAGTACCAGAGACAGGTTACCGAAGCAATCAAATTCATGCCAAGAGATCATCAAGTTGGACATTGCCAAAGTGCCTTTATAAAGACAAGGAGTATCCATGACAACTTCATGTACGTCAGAAACGCTGTCCGACGTCTGCATCTAAGTAAAAAGCCTTCCCTGCTCATCAAGTTGGACATTGCCAAGGCTTTCGATTCCGTTCGGTGGGACTATATCCTAGACATCATGCAAAGGCAGGGTTTTACGCCAAGATGGCGTGCTTGGGTGGCCCTCCTTTTCTCGACATCGACCTCGCGTGTTCTTCTCAATGGGATCCCAGGATGTGAAATATTGCATGGGAGTGGTTTACTTCAGGGCGACCCACTGCCCCCTTTGCTCTTAGACCTTGCCATGGACCCTTTGCCACGGATCCTGGAAATGGCAACTCAGTCGGGCCTTCTTCAACCGATGCCGACAAGCGTGGTTAAATCTCGCATCTCCCTCTACGCGGATGATGCCGTGATTTTCCTGGCTCCGACGGCCCATGATGTGGCGAACCTCAGTGAAATCCTGCAGAATTTTGGTGAGGTCACGGGTCTCAGGACTAATGTTACCAAAAGTTTGGTGGATCCTATTCGTTGTGCAAGCATCGACCTCCCGGCCGTCCTAAATGACTTCCCGCCATGCTTACCCAATTCCCCATCAAATACTTGTGATTGCCTCTTGCTCTTGGACGGATCCGTCAAGTATACCTATAACCCTATGTGGATAAAATGGCAACCCGCCTTAATCCCTGGAAGGCTAGGTTCCTGAACACTTCCGGATGTGTTGCTCTTGTTAAATCAGTTCTGACGGCCATACCTATTAACCTGCTGACTGCGATTAAGGCTGACAAAGCAACTCTAAAGGCCCTTGACAGAATTAGGCGGGGGATGTTATGGTCCTGCAAAACTTCTGTCAGCGGTGGAAAATGCAAGGTAAACTGGGCAAAGGTGTGCCACCCAAAAAAGCTCGGGGGCCTCGGAATACTGGACTTGGATAAATTCGCTCGCACTCTATGGCTAAGATGGCTATGGCAAGAACGGGCTGCCCCTGATAAGCTTTGGATGGGGCTCGAGACCCCCAATGACGATACTGATAGGTCACTTTTCAATGCGGTGACGTCCGTCACCATTGGAGATGGAATGTGTGCCTCTTTCTGGTCCTCCTCATGGCTTAATGGTGTTGCCCCCAAGGAGTTTGCACCGAAAATTTTTGAGACATCCAAAAGGAAGAATAGATGCGTTAGTGAGGCTTTGGAAGACAAAAAATGGGTCGCTGACATCAACACAAGCAACTTCACGATTGATCACGTTGCCCAATTCGTAAACCTTTGGGCCCTCCTACAGGACGTCACCATCACTCCTGGAACTGAAGACTCCATCTCTTGGACGATGACTCCCAATGGCCAATATACTGCTGCTTCGGCATACAATGCCCTGTTCATTGGGTCAATTCCATGTGATTTCATGAGCATTGTCTGGAGCACTTGGGCCCCTCCAAAGTGTCGCTTCTTTGCCTGGATAGCTGTACAGAATAGACTGTGGACCTCAGACCGCCTTGAAAAGTGTGGTAGGCCCCATCAGCCGACGTGCCCCCTTTGCAAATGTCAGGCAGAAACAGCAAGACACATCCTTTTTGAGTGTCGGTACTCCAAGAGGATTTGGCGGCTAGAGATTTCTTGGCTTTCATGCCCAACCCTACGGTGCTGCAATGTTGGCATGCAATCACTAGATCGCCAACAGCGCATCCGCAGGGCCTAAAATCTGCAGTCACCTTGATAGTCTGGGAGATCTGGAAGGAAAGAAATGCGAGGGTCTTTAACAACAAGACAATGATGCCGGCGACCCTAATGCAAAAAATCAAAGACGAGGGCAAAAACTGGATCCATGCAGGAGCCAAGCAGTTGGGGGCGATAACAAGTTAATCATTAGAAACATGTTCTAATCCTTTCTTGTTTTTCCATTTCTGATGGCTTAGGCCAACTATGTTTGCTCCTTCTTTATCAATATAAAAGGTAAAGCTTTTGCCTAGTTTCAAAAAAAACAAATTCATGCCAAGAGATGGGACGGTGCCAAGGTTGTGTTGGCCTCGTTTAGCTTGACTCTCGCCGAGACAACAACGGTCGAGAACTCATGTCTAGATAGTCGGTCCAGCCGAGACACACGAATTAGTGCAGTTACGACTAGAAATATTTGGAGCTAATCCACAATCATCACCAATAACACCATACTTCTCCCATGCGATACCCTAACAAATAATTGTATGAAATTCATTGGTGAAATTCAGCAAACGTATCCGTGCAGTGATGTACTATACAAAAACTTTGGAGCAACCCATGTGTAAGTTTTTCAGTTGCCTTGGGAACAATCCACCGACATAAATTAGTGGTAACCAAATTAAACCCACCGACAATTCGACTCGACATAACCCTGTGGCTAAACAAAATTCAAAGTGCAGTACCGACTAATAAGCAATAATTACCGTAATGGATAACCATACTGAAATGTCATTCATCCAAATGTTGTACTCCCTCTGATCCATATTACTTGACTTGGATTTCTCAAAATTTGGATAAACCTATATACTAAATAGTGTCTATATTCATCTAAATTTATACAAATTTGAGTCACGTAATATGGGATCGGAGGGAGTATAAGATCAAGATCATGCATCATATGCGCAGCTCACGGATCAAAGAAATCTATACACAAGCCTGCATCCTCTATAAACATCCGTACACAAGAGCTTCCACCTCAGTATGAAATAACATCTCAGAGAATTGATGGATAAATCTCTTCAATAATAACACATTAACAGACCCTAATCCGATGCACTGGTAGGAGCCCATCTGATGCGACAATAACTTCTAAGCATTCAATTCAAACAAATTATGATTAATAAAACAATAATAACTGTAAAAAGGTACGGACTTGCTCCTCAACCTTGTCATTGGACCAAAACCTGGATGTAACCATTGTATTTTGGAGTAGGAGTAGCTACGGAGTACTTCAATAGCTACAGCGACAAAGGTGAGGTTAGAGTAGAGTGGATTGATAGGGCCTCGGATTGAATGTAACCATTGTATCGTGGCAGCTCACGTGTTGGCTACATCTTCTGAACATGATATAGGGTCCTGCTGGTTTAATGATGTCTCTGATGTAATCAGGGCCATTGTATGTATCGCTGATTGAATGAAATGCAGCTGCGCTTCTAGAAAAAAGAAACCTTTAGATGATACCTTGATACCAGCCTCCCAAAGTAGTGCAAACTAGCATGAAAAGCTAACTCCCTCCGTTTTAAAATATAAGATGTTTTAGCTTTATAAAGTGAATGTATATAGACTCTTTTAGTGTTTAGATTCATTATAAACTATACACTAAGAGGCATCTAGATACATTTGTTTTACAAAGCTAAAACATCTTATATTTTGAACCGGCGGGAGTACCATGCAATTGATGGGACAGACATTTGTCTGGACGACACCCAGCGACACAGAGATAACTAACAAATCCGAGCACATTGCAGGCAAGACTAACCTGCATGTTTTTACAGCACGGACTCTGACAAGTCACAGCTAACAGCCAGGAGTCCAGTTAAAACTGACGCTAAGCCTACACAGGGGTTGCAATTGGATGCAAAAACAAAAATATCAGCAGCAATACACGCATCCAACATTATCTGAACAAATGCTACTCTAACATAATTTATTGTCTTCACATAGTTTACTGTCTTCACAGTTCAACCAGGTGATAATTAACCATCTTCGCGGTTCACATAGATAGAAGCCAATGTGACGTAGATAGAATCAGAGGTAGCGGCACAAAAATCTGCAACATGAGAGAAGTACTGTGTCAAGCAGATACTCAAGAGACGGTATATATATGCACCAGCAAGTAATCCATAGAAGTAATAAATATTCAGGATGCTAACATCTAACCTTAACTAATAAAGCGCCCATTTCCAAAAAAAAAATCTAACCTTAACTACTCCGTAAGAGGTATGGACACAAATGCAGTTTGGCTGTGGGAAAATAACATGTGTTGTGCAGCATCTAAAGATTAAAACAGTGCTTAACCTATTATCATCATGGTACATATGTACTCCCTCCGTTTCAAAATATAAGATGTTTTAGGTTTGTGAAGAAAATGAACCTAGACTTCTTTTAGTGTTTAGATTCATCCCAAAGTTGAGTGAACCTACATACTAAAACAAGTCTATATTCATTTTCTTCACAAACCTAAAACATCTTATATTTTAAAACGGAGGGAGTAGTCGGAAGCAATTATCACGGTTTTATGAAAGGAATATAGGATCCAGGGGAAAGATAAAATGACAACTTCTACCATATATAAACATACAAGAGAAATGTGAATCACATGACAGGTCACTCAAAAAATAAAGCAATTTGGCATCACGGCATCAGATGAAATAGATGAATACTTGAGTTATATATAACTTATAAGAACAGATTATTATGGCAATACAGAAACCAATCAGGCAAAGAACATTACCTAGCATTTTGGCTTACATGTTGATTCACCACAATGTACATGCTCCCAAATGGATCAAAATACCCCACGACAGGTTAATGATCCACACATGCAGTTCCTGGTCCTACGACTGGGCTCAGCTCCAACCACACCATAGTCATAAGTTAATTCTGTCATGGGTGGAATATGATTAAGTGCGAAGAACATGATATGCGGGTGTTTGTCATCGCCATGGTTATATTGCACTGGTTGCCAGAAGACATTTGGGGAGCAACTGTGGTTCATGAAACGTGAGACATTTCCCATATTTTTGGCACTTATCTTGATGGGCAGTGGCTCAAACTCATCAGCTGATACATATGTGCTATCCTCGCCTAGCAATTCAGGCCCAAAATTCCATTTTAGCGTCTTCTCACCAGGACACACAGTCTGAAAAATGTAATCATCTTCACTGTCATCCAAATTAACTTTGAGCTCATCAATGACCTCCCCAGCATACTCACAAATAAATGCACCAGCACGAATAGGATCCCAGCAGCGAAGGCCCCAGCCTCGATTTGTGGTCCTGAAGACCTCAAAGTGGTACCTGATCCCCTTTTGGGTCACTCTGTTGCGACAATTCAGAGTACAATGGCAAGCTTCGCCACATTCATATATTACTGGCTTGCGGCACACCAACACTCCTGATGAATTATAGGGTAGATCACCTCCATTATGTTGACCACAAGCACAGTTGGAATCACCAGGTAGGCAAACACTCTGGCAAGCACAACCCTGCAACGGTCTCATAGAACTGATGGGTCTCAAGTATTTGACCTGATTAGTATAGGTGAAATGTCCAGGTCCTTTCTCATGATCTATCTCATTGACGAGACAAACTGGGATTGTTTCAGCCCCAGCTGATAGGTCACGGAGTATAACCCTGCCTCTTGTTGATGCATCTTGTATCCATCGTTGAGTCATCTTCCATATTGCAGCTCCATCACGCTGTCCAGGTTCACGCTGCAACCGGTACTTGAAGCAATTGATGCCAAACTTTGTTCTCTCCTTCCAGGACTCTTCGATCTTATAGAGGCCATCATATATGTAGATTTTGCCAGCCAGGCAAGCTGGATCTTTGAATCCCCGCACAACCCTTATCTCATTCTTCCTGTGCAAACTCCTCTCAAGAGCAAGGTTTCCTCTCTCAAGCTTCTGGTCATGCCTCTCCTCGGTATTCCTACTATTACCCCCTGAACCACTGTACACTAGCGTATCTGTGTCATCATCCTCATTCTCATAACCACCTGCTGCGACAATACATATTGCTACAGAATCCTCATCATTTCCAAATTTAGCACTCATGTAATCAATGCCACCCATGCTAGGAGCGTGCAAACCAATGATGCATAGCTCCATCCTGAAATAGAAAATATCCCCTATTTCAACTCCAGGAGCAGTCCCTACCTTCTTTCCCACATTGGCCCTGATATTACTGGCCATCATGATGGCGCCAGCTTTCAGGTCTGCACGTCTGCTAGCGTCCTGTGTTTCATCCATCTGCAGATGCCTACGTCTGAGTGCCTCGAAGATCATATGAACTGCTTCCACGGTCTCCCTAGGATTATTACTACATGAAGCTGGCAAAAATGCAAGCTCCTTGCCAGCAACAAGATTCTTGTAGACAGGCTTAGGACGCTTGACCTTAACACCATCTGAGCCATCGGCGGCCAAACCAGATGACCTCTTAGCCTTGCGCTCAGATGCATAAGTCTGATTGCCTGACTGAGGTTCATCATCGCCATTAAGTGATGTAACCCCAGATGATCTCGTCTTGTATGCTGAGATAGGGGTAGCATCAATGGGCCGAGTAGCACTGGTGCCGCCATGCGAGAAACCATTCGCAGTAGCACTGAAGGTGGCAAATGATCCAAAGGCGGGAAGGCTCCCAGAACCAAATCCTGTAGGAAACTGGCCAACCGGAGTAATGCAGACCAACTGTGGGGTACTTGACTGGTTGACGTTGACTCCCATGGGTGCAGGGAACATTGGAGCCAAAGACCGTAATGGCTTGATATCTAGGAGCTCCTGATTAGGGCCAGGTACAAAATTCATAGCCCTTTCCATCTCAAATCTACCAAAAAATCCTGCACAAGGAAAACCTTAGTGGAGTATACGGTAATAAAAGCATCAAAATGGACTAATCAGAGCTTAGTGAATCCTTAAGCATGGTTAAACCACAGAAAAAGTATTGCATGCAACTACAACCAGCATGAAAGTAGAACACCAAATTACAGTCTCGCCACCTTTTGCTAGTCTTTGATGTTTTCCAAACCATACCATATCAGTAAAGTTGGTACCGCGTAACTTAGGATACAGAGACACGACTAGAAGGATCAGGTGTACTGATGTAGAAACCTAACATGTAGGAACTAACATGGTCACATTTGGTACTAACAAATAATAACAAGGATACAATGCTAAGGTCTAGGAATAACAAGGCAAGAATCACTGAATCAGATGCGATGAACGGCACTTTGTGGCAAGAATTAGGTCGTTAAGCTGCACTTTTGCGGAAAGAATATGAGGTGATGAAAATCACTTTCGCCAAATAAAACTCCTTCGCACACAAGAAAAGATCTAGAAAGTGAATATCAACACAAGAAGAATCATGGTGCTGCTTCCCATCGAGTATAAAGCACGCACCCCCATACTCATGAGACAGAAGTGGCCACCCTGGGTGTTTGGTTGGGCTTACTTTTGGCTTTCGTACTTTGGCTTATAAGCCAAAAAAAGCATGTGTTACTGTGTCACTAGAAAGAATGAAAGTTTGGATCTGTATCACTAGAAGAGCACCATTTATCAAAATGCAATCAAAAGATTCCCGTCAAGTAATACTGTCAAAAGGTACACTGTTACTGTGTCTAACATTCCACGCAGTTCTGTTACTTCTCTTTCTGTTTTCCTTTTTCTCTACATGACATACAATACATGGTTTAACAGCTGCGCAGCCTCCATATGAAACACACCCACAGCCTCTTGGAATGCTTATCACCTAGAAGGGGGTGAAGCAGTAACTGTGTCGGCAATGGCCCTGGCCAATCACCATCACTTGCAATGCAACCTCCTCGCCATCCTCAATTAATCGATATACCCACTCCCTAACAAGCTCACATCTAGTACTAGCACTGTAAGAATCAGCAAAAAAAAAAAGAGCACAATGCTAAGATCTGAAACTAACAAGGCAAGAATCAGAGGAGATGAACATCACTTTGCAGCAAGAATTAGGGCATCAAACTGCACTTTTGCAACAAGAATAGGAGGTGATGAAAAGCACTTTTGCCCAATAAAACTCATTTGCACAGAGAAGCAGATCTGTAAAGTGGAACCCAATATCATACAAGGAGAATCGTGGCACTGCTCATCATTGTGCACGAGGCACACACACCCATCTTCATGGGACGGCAGTGGCCACCTACCTCTCCAAGGGATGGCAGTGGTCACCTCTACCGAAACGGCCTCAGAGAAGCACAACGCTTGATGTAAGGGGGGTGCGAGGGGGCAAGGCAGCGGCGAGCGGTGGCAATGCAGAGCAACTGGGCAAGGCATCAACTATGGCCATTGAGGAGGTGGCTGTAGTGGCGCGGGAGATGCAGAAGAACACAAAGTTGTAAGATTTAACAGCGGAGATGGAGAAGAATGGAAAGTTGTCTGATTCAACAGCAGATATGGAGAAGTTAAATTGAAACGGGTTTTTAAGCTAAACGAAATTCTTTTGATGGTCTTTAAGCTAACGAAATTCTTTTGATGGTATATTGCTAAAAATGGCGTTCTTTTAATCACGCCCAAACTTTCCTAGAAAGAATTGATAAAACATTTTTTTATGTGATCTGTCGAATTCCTGCTGGTGTTGTCCAACCGGGCCAGTAAATCCATTAGGTACTGAAATGGCACAGGTAGGGACCATCTTCCCTGGTATTTTGCCATCTATGGCATTTCGATGTAGATCCGCAGGTAACACAGCCCGCCCTGAAAGCGATGGTCAGAAACACATGGGGGGTTCCAACATGCACCCAGTCACCCAGCACGCAGCGGCACAATCTCCACAGCTGCTACGTTCTTAAGCATCGACGCTCGATCAAAATGGGGAGAAACGCCCCGACCTAACAATAAACAGTGGAAGGGCAAGCCTCCGCATCCCATCCGCAACGAAACACAAGTGCGAACAAATCTAGGACAAAACAGCACCCTCCAGGGCCCATCGAAATGGAAGCGGATACTGCACAAACCCTAGGAGACCAGGCCAGCCCAGCCGAGGAAGGGAACCCCTACCTGAGCAGGAAGCCTCTCGCCCGGGGACGCGATTCGGGGTCCGGCGGTGGAGGGACACGGAGCAGGCTAGAACGCCGCCGCCGCCGCGTTCTCCTCTCCGACAGACAGCGAGCGATCCTTGGGTCGAAATGAAATGCAAACTGAAGCGAAGCGACCACAGGGAGAAGAAGGGGAGAGTCACCGTGGAACGGACCAGGTGTGGTGGAGCCCGACATTATTGTAGTTGGTGGGGCCGTGTCGTTGGCTGCATCTGGAGCGTCAGTTTCTGATCTGACGGGTGTGGACGGCCGCGTGGCTGCTAGGCTACTGGACCAACCACCCACCACCTCGGGCCGAAGCCCAGCACCGCAAAAGGCCAGAGTTGCACGGAACCTGAGGACAAGAAAAGCCGTGATTGTTTCAGCCTTTTATGAAATCGTTTTACGCCCACGACCACGATGATACCGAGGAATGCCGAATGCCTCCACACCATGGATCTAAACGGTTCATTTTTATCCGTTGAATCGGGTCGTAATAGTATTTTGTTGGATTTGATCTGTTCAGTCAGTCACGTGTAACACCGTGATTTATTTGTTTGTGTCTGACAAATAAGATGACGTCTTTTTTTAAAATTTAAACATAGCTAGTCCATTAGGTAGCGGAGGTGCTCCAGCTCCATCCCCACCTCCGGAGCAATCCGCTGCGCCCACCTGGCAGCGGCGGCGGTGGAGGCAGCCGGGCGTTTGCCTATGCCACCAAGCCGGCGAGCTGGATGGCATCTTGGTAGCAGCCCCATAAGGCCTCCTCGTCCTGCGCGTTTGTCACAATAGCCTGCTCGGTGAAGGCGTCCTCGTCATAGCCCCGCGCTAGAACCTCCCGGTACTCTGGGGGCAGGTCCACGGCGACGGCCGTGACTGGGCCCATCGCCTCCTGCTTGACGACGATGTCGTTGTCCGCTTCGGCGTCGTTGCTTTCGAGCTCGCCGTCAGAGTGGTTGAAGGCGCCCTCGTCGTCCGAGTCGATGGTGGGGACATCATAGACCTGCCACGGTTGCAGGTCGCTGCGGAAGGAACTCGCGTGCCGCGCCTTATGCTCATAGTCGAGGAACTTTTTCCAGAAGTCCTCACTCTGGTAGGCCCTCTCCCACCGCTTTACCGAAGAGAGGTTGTTGATGTGGTGGAGGATCTCCTCCTCCAGCCCTTTTGCCCTTCTTGGGAACGGGCGATGATGTCTATGCACTTCTATTCTTATAGAAAGTTGTTGGGCTTTCAAGTGTAGAGGTTTGTAGAACAGCAACAAGTTTCCCTTAAGTGGATTACCCAAGGTTTATCGAACTCGGGGAGTAATTGGTCAAAGGTATCCCTGATGGCGCCCGATGTTGACGTGGGAGCTCTTCGTTGGAAACCCCAAGAGAAAGGTGTGAAGAGCACAGCAGCAAGTCTTCCCTTAGTAAGAAACTGAGGTTATCGAACCAGTAGGAGAAAGGAAACGTCTCAAAGGTGTTGCAAGCAACATGGAAACCTGCACAACACAAATTCAAGACTTTTCCCCAATGAACAGTGAGGTTGTCAAGCTCACCGGTTTGCTGTAACAAAGGATTAAATGTATGGTGTGGAAGGTGATGATGGTTTGCAGCAAGTAAACAGTAACAGTGGAAGATGTATCAATGGTAAAGATTGGACCGGGATCCATAGTTCTCTAGAGGTGCTCTACTTAGATAAACAGACATGGCATGCAGGGTAAACAAATTACAGCAGGGCAATTGACAGTACTGAGCAAGGCATAACAATGCAATACTAGACAAAAAGATCCTATGAGATTCGATTGGGCAATACAACAATATACATAAACCGCCATCCAACTATATCTATGACTAGAAGTCCACCTTTAGGTTATCATCTGAACCCCCTCCAGTATTAAGTTGCAAGAAACAGACAACTGCTTTAAGCAAAGTGTGTAAGGTAAACAATCCACTTGTTCCATGAATAAGAGACCGTTGTTTTCTCCCTAGTGGCAACAACACATCTACAATCGAAGAGATTTCTGTCACTTCCTTTGATACATAGAGGCATGAACCCACTATCGAGCATAAATACCCCCTCTTAGAGTCACTAGCAACTACTTGGCCAAGATAGCTACTAACAACAGAGAGCATGCAAGATCACAAACAACACAGACATGATAGGATCAATAAGACAAAAACCATTAATCAATCTAACATAGTAATATCAATATCCATGGGATCCTCGCAAACACAACATGCATGATTACAAATACATTAAATCTTGATCATGAACGAAGCTCACAAGATCTATACATGAAAGCAAAAGGAGGAGATACAACCATCTAGCTACTACATGGACCCGTAGTCCAAGGTGGAACTACTCACGCTTCATACCGGAGGCTGGCATGATGAAGAAGAAGGCCTCCGAGATTATTTCCCCTATGGCAGGGTGCCGGGAAGAGCTTCAGATCCCCCTGATCTAGGGATGATGGTGGCGGCGGCTACAGACGGTTTCGTGGAATTTTGATTGGGCGCTTAGGGTTTTGGCATCGGGGGCTTCTTATAGGCGAAGAGGCGAGGCTGGGAGGCGGCCAGGGGGCCCACACCCCTGCCCAGGCGTGGGCCCACCCTAGGCCGTGCCTAGGAGGGTGTGGCCACCCTGTGGCGCCCCTCCGTCTCTCCTCTAGACTCCGTGTTCTCCTCGATGAAATATTTTAGCACAGCTTATCACCCTCAAACAGATGGACAAACGGAGCGAGTAAACCAAATACTCGAAGATATGTTGAGAGCTTTGTATTAGAATATGGATCTAAATGGGAAGACTATCTGCCTTTCGCAGAATTTTCATACAACAACAGTTACCAAGCCAGTTTGCAAATGGTCCCATTTGAATTCATGTATGGAAGGAAGTGTCGTACCCCTTTGAATTGGTCGGGAGTAGGAGAGAGCCAGATTTTCGGACCTGACATCCTACGAGAAGCAGAAGAGAAAGTTCACAAGATCCGTGAGCACCTCAAGACCGCCCAATCCAGACAGAAGAGTTATGTCGACAAGAAACATCGAGACCTAGCCTTCAATATCGGAGATTTTGTATATCTCAAAGTGTCACCTTTGAAAGGAATGCAACGTTTCCAGCTCTAAGGAAAGTTAACCCCCAGATATATCGGACCCTTCAAGATTTTGAATCGTCGAGGAGAAGTATCGTATCAACTGGAACTGCCCGAGGAGATGTCAGCCATGCATAATGTGTTCCATATCTCGTTACTTCGCAAATGCCTAGAAGTCCCGAAGAAGACCGAAGTGTTCAAGAATATTGATCACCGAACCATAGAGATCAACGATGACCTGACATATCCCGAAGTACCCATCCGTATTTTGGAGGAAGCTTTCAGAACCACCAGACCCTGGAGTATCAAGTTTCTCAAGATCTAGTGGAGTAACCACACTGAATAAGAAGCTACCTAGGAGCGAGAAGACTACATTAGGACGGAGTTTCCAGATCTCTTTAAATCCTATTTTTCTCTTTTTCTCAAATCTCGGGACGAGATTTTGTTTAAGGGGGGAAGGTTTGTAACATCCCAAAAATATTAATCAAGGTTATCAATTCCAATCACCCAAAATTAGGGTTAACAAAAACTTTTGTGAATTAAAAATCTATATGAATGCATGTGTGTATGTGATGAATGCATGAATGCTTGAATTGACTTGTGTGATTGTGGTGAATAGCGAGAAATGGTTTAAAGATGACAACAACATCATCTAAATCATTTCCAAGCAGAATCAAATCATTAGAAATTCAAAAACAAACAAAATAAGCAAATGGTCATTTTTGCCAATCTTGCTCACTAGACCACTTTGAGTGTTTCTAGTCCAAGATTTCAAATAGAAACAAATCCATTTCTTTTCACCCCTTGCTATACCAAGCGAAAGTGAACCCAAGCCCACCTTGCAAACCCACAGAAACATTTGGCAACCCTATTCAAATGACATTTAAAAATTAAATCTAGTTCATATGGTAAGATCACCATTTCTCAAAACCCAACCAAACGAGTGCACCTTGACAAATCCAATCAACCAGAGACTACCTAGTATGTGACCATTGCACCCACCAAGTTTCATCCAAAAATTCAAATATGAATTTCTTTCGGCCATTTCATCAGACACTTGGAGACAGAAAACAAATTTGGCCAAACTTCACTGTTTTGAGTAGTGATCATCCCAAACATTGTTCCCCATTGATCACCCTTGTCTCCCCAATGCCAACCAGTGCATTGAACCAACCTAGCCCCTACCCAATGCACCATGTCGTGCATGCCCGAACCAACTCCGGCCAGCCGACCATGGCAAGCTAGAACGAGCAAGCGCCGCGCCTAGCCATCATGTCTAGGAAGCACGCCACCGTCCACCGCCACCCTTTGTCCAGCCCTCGAACGTTGACAAGACCTGGACCACCGAGAACGCACGCGCCTAGTTTGTCTTTGCCATGTCCAGAGTGCGCCATCTCGCCGTGCTCGACACGCTCGCACAGACCGCGCCTCGCCTTCGGCGCCCGTTCCTGTGATCACCACTGTCCTAGGAACCTCCCAGACATCCCTGTTCGCCGCCGCGCGACCCATAGCCACTGTGCGTCATCAAAACCGCCGTCGGTGCTGCTCAGAGCACCAACGCGTTCCGACTGAACCGCACTGCCCCTTGCCGCTCCATTACCTCCTTGAGCACCCCCAGGGAACCACGCACTGTCCCCTACCGCCAGCCATGCCTGTAGCTCGATGTAACACCGACCCTGATGAGCTCTGCCCGCACCCTTCGGTTCCCTCGTTGCAGTATAAATAGAGGCCTTTCCCGTTCTTTTTTTCACACCATCACACTCCCCACCTCTCACTGATCCTTCCCACTTGTTCTCGAAGCAAGGCGAGAGGAGCATCGCCGGAGCCTGCCGCTGCTGGAGGAGAAGGGCGCCGTCGAATGGAGCCACCCTAGGAGGAGCCGCCAGTACCAGGAGAACCGTCGTCGTCGACTTCGTCGTTTGCTCCCATCGCCGACCATCGTCTGAGCCCCGGTGAGCCGCCATAGACCCCCACTAGCCGCGTTAGGGTGAGCCCGTCGTGTTCTGTTCGACGAGGACGATGTCCGTGAGCCGTTGATCCTCGATCTGATACTACGATCGTAGTTAGCCCGTACCCCTTCGCACCCTCTGTCTCACTGACGCGTGGGGACAACCACTTAACCAGCCTGTGTGCGCGCTGTGCACAGTGAGCCGGCCCAGCTAGAATTCCCGCGCGACCCAGTTAGTTTGAATTTAGATTTATCTATTTAGTTTCAAACCTAGTTCTGGTAGTAGATTCAAAATTCAAGTTAGTAAGATTTACTGAACCAAATTGCATGAAACCAATTTTGTTAGAAAGGTATGGAAATTCTTAATCCAAGCCCGTTGGATTTAAACCATTTGGAATTATAGATTACCTATAGTAAAAATAACAAGGCAGCGACTTTTCTACATTCAAACATTTTTCAAAAATCAACCATAAATGATTTTGAGTTGATTCCAACTCTCAAAAATCACATTTGATAGGACCTTTCTGAATATATAAAAATATCTAGGTTTACTTGCAGTAATAATGTACAAGTAATAAAAGAATGCCCCATAGGCATTTCTAGTCACTTTAATTAATTAAAATAAAAGGTTAAACCTTATTAAATTGTGATACCACTTTAAATCATATTCCCAAGTACTAAAATATGTGATGATGATATGTGTCAATATGATCCCATGTTTTAATTGGAGAATATTAAATCTTAAGTAGTTTTTCAATGAGTAGAAATTACTTTTCTAAAATAAAATAAATAAAACTATTGCCTTAATCCTTGTGATGATTGTGATGATGCTAGATCATCTAGTGTAAACCCTTGTGTGTCAAATAGAAGTAGTTAAGTATTGTTTGGTGATTGTGTACTTCATATTTATTTATAGATGCTAGTACCGACCAAGGATACGAAGAGGAAGGAGACTACTACGAGGAAGAAGCGGAGGAGAACTTCAACCACTGCACTGCACAAGGAAAGCTTCACAAAACAAGTTAACTTTACAAGTTACACTTGTAGGGTGACGATGCAAACTAGATGCCTTAGGCATATGTGATTATACCCCTTTTTGTCATACCAAATCCCAGTTTTACTTGCAAGCTTGAGTCTTTTATTTCTTTATCAAAGCTCCTTAGTTGTGTGTAACACCCCTGGTCACTCCGGACCGACGGTTGTCACTTCTGGCAGCTCAATAGGATCTCTAGACTAACCCCATAGACCAACACTAGTCTTTTCTACGCACTTTGTCCTCACTCGTGCGCACCCGGTACCCACTTCCCGGTCGGTCACCCATCCTAGAATTGCTCTAGGCCAAGCACACTTAACCTTTGAGTTCTTTTCGAATGAGCTTCCGGAAAATAAGTTGCAACTTGTTGGTATGGGTTTCATATCAATCCTATTGAGCCATGCGCCAGGGTATCACATACACCCACCCTTAGAAGATCGACGTCCTCTTCGATCAACCACAAGCCAGGAACGTCCCCTCTTGGCACACGTCTGTGCGTCCAGTGCCGGCACATTGCCATGCCGTGTCCACTTCGGGCCACACGCGCCATGCTACACATGTCCGCCACTGACCCGCAGACGCTCATGTAACCGCAAGGGTCGGCTCTGATACCACTTGTAACACCCCCGGTCACTCCGGACCGAACGACTGTCACTTCTGGCAGCTCAATAGGATCTCTAGACTAACCCCACATACCAACACTAGTCTTTTCTACGCAGGGGTGTTACAAGTGGTATCAAAGCCGACCCTCGCGATTAAATGGGCGTGTGCGGGTCAGTGTCGGACATGTGTAGCATGGCGCGTGTGGCCCGGAGTGGACACGTCATGGCAATGTGCCGGCACTGGACGCACAGACGTGTGCCAATAGGGGACGTTTCTGGCTTGTAGTTGATCGACGAGGACGTCGATCTTCTAAGGGTGGGTGTATGTGTGACCGGAGGTGTTACATTGTGTTTACTTAGTGATTGTGAAGTCTTGGAAAGATATTAAAGGTAGCATAAAGAGCATAAAACTTGGCCTAAGTTAGGTAGATCTTGAAGTCATACTGAGGCATGAGATTATACTTAGATAAGTCACACTTGATTACCACCCCTCATTAGTGATTACCCCCACCTTTAGTGGATAGTGCTAAGCATAAAACTTGATCACTTTAGATGGGAATACTTGGTGAAAATGATTATGAAAACCTTAGAATGATGAGTCATTCTAATGAAATGTTTTGACATGTGTTAGTGAACACAAGGTGATTTTGATGATGAAAATGTTGAGGCATGAGCCTTAGCCCTTTATAAAACTGATGGTTGTCTGGATGCGATACCATTCCAATTTTACCGTACAACCACAATACCCGAAATTGGGTAGGGCTTGACTGGAAGTTTATATACCTTAATATGGGTTCCCTTGCGGCCGAGGTTTGAGATGACGCTACCTCGTGATGATTGACCACATGTGCAGTTCCCAAGATGACAGATGGTCATGGTTGGGAGGCCAAACTCATAGGAGAGGTGCCTATACTAGGGTGTGTAATTGAAAGGTTATGATTGATTATCCGCATACTGAGTATGGTGAATTCAGGATTGTTCCTGACGGATGTATCGAATATTGTGGTGAAAGTGTAACACCTCTGCAGAGTGTCAAACTATTCGAATAGTCGCGTCCGTGGTTATGGACAGTTGGAGTTGCCATACTGTTCTGTCGTCAGATGTTTTCAAAATGACTTGTGAAATGAATCATGACTTTGACTTGACCATAACAGGGTTGTGAACATGAAAACTAAGTTCCCACTTAGGAGTTATAAAACCTTAAACTAGTTTTCTTTACTTCTGAAGTCAACTAGAGGTAAACCTGGCTTTTTGCAAAACAACCTAGAGCTTATGATTCCTACTTGAAACCACTTTACTTGTTAGTGATAGTTTGAGAGTACTTAAAGAGTACTCATGGCTTTGTCCCTGGCTATTCCCGTGGCCAGACTATGAAGAGGACTATTAGGAAGATGGACCTCAGGAAGTTTATGACAACTAGGATCATCTCCCATCGTCAGCATTGCCTGTTACCATGAAGATGGAGCCTCGCCCACGCTACCGTTATTATATTATTCCTCTGCATTGATTGTACTCAGACTGGATCATGAGATCCTTTATTTGTAAGACTTTATTATGGTTTGTAATAGATGATGAACTATGGTACCAATATGTTATGTCTCACAAAAATGGTAATCCTGGGATTGCAATGTATGGCATAACAGACATCTGGGATTAAAAATCCGGGTGTTGAAAAGTTGGTATCAGAGCCATCCTGACCATAGGAGACCCTTGTTTAGAATGGACGCTTGAATCAAAAACTTAGTTTCAAAACAAAAGAAGTGAGTATTTATGAAAACCTATTCTCATTCTTATCACTTAGAGTCTTTCAAGAAAAATCATGTTCCTCAAAAATTCTTGCAAAATCTTACATAAATTTTGACACACTTGATCACTCTACTAACTTACGCATCCTACATTCTTATAGATGGACGTGAAGTATAGCAAGTTCAATCAGTTGGGCAATGGAGGAGATCTCATCTTTGAGCGTGATTTGGACCAACTCTCGGAACTTCTAGAGCGCCCGCACCCCGAGTTCTTCGGAGCTCAGCTCAACGATCAGGAAGGAGAAGAATTGCAATGGCTGATTGTTGCAAGCCTCCGAGGGAAGATTGAAGCCCCCACCTCAGAGAGAGTCCAATTCACCTTAAGAGAGAACAACTGGTTAGATGGACTTTCTAGGGCCATGCAGGAAGCTCTTGCCCGTCTGTGTGGGCAAAGCATCAATCAGATCAAGGGCACGCGCTTTGAGTTCTATCCAAGGCATGATGTTATGGGACAGCATTGGAGGCACCATATCACCCGGAGATGAAGCGTCAAGTGGACCATCTCAGCTTCATGATGTATGATCAGTAGAAGGAGTTATACAATCCCCGCTCCTACGCCAACCACAACTATCCCATCGCAGTCAAGAAGGACCAGACCATTGCCATGCTTGTGAAGGATCGCTAGACTCGTTGCCGTAAGCTTGACAAGAAGGATCGCATTATTGCTCGCCTTCGCCACAAGGTGACAGACTTGGAGGAGACCATCCACGAGAGGGACAAGCTGTAGGGGTTCGTAGCATGGAAAACAAAAAAATTCTACCGCATGCACACAAACAAGCCAAGATCTATCTACTAGATTGTAGCAACAAGTCGATTAGAGTACTCACCCTCAAATATTCCAAAGCGGTTAACGAGAGCAGATTCTCGTGGGTGATGTAGTCGTACACTTGCCGATCTCAAGATCGCGTAGACGATCCTTCCGGTGCTGCGTTACGGTAGCGCTTCCGCAGTCGGTCACATGTTCGGTACTCGATGAAGACCTTCTTCTCCCTTGTTCCAGCAGGCAGCAGAGGTTGTAGTTCTCCACTTCGCGATTCCGGCAGCACGACGGCGTGGTGTCGGAAGTAGAGGGAAGATCCCGCAGGGCTTCGCCTAAGCCGGTGCGAGTAATGGTGATCTAGGGTTTTCGGCGATCTAGGCTTAGAAGGCCGGAGAGGAGGAGGAGGTGTGAGCGGCGACTAGGGCGACGATGATGAGCCGACGGCTAGGCGGCAACAGCGCACGGGGTGGGGAGGGCTGGCTCTTGTGTTGTTTGGGGCAGCCCTCCCCCTCTATTTATGAGAGGGGGGGCAGCCTTGGGAGGGGAGAGTTTGAATCCAAACCCAAACCCAAGTTGGATAGAAGGAAGGACTCTTTCCTTCTTCCACTAGGAAACTATTGTTTCAGTTTGACTTTTCAAACCTCCCTTTTGACTTTCAATTTAGAGCTTTAATTCTCTCTCGCAAATGCCCAAACCAAGTGACCTCGGATATGATCCAATCATTCCACTTACCCATGACACATTCATGGACCATTCCCCTTCCGGTCCGGTGAACCTTCTAGAACCTTCTAGAACCTCTCCGATGAAAACATTGAAATCATTCCTAAACTCCGGAATCGGACTTTCCTTATATGAATCTTATTCTCCGGACTATTCCGGATCTCCTCGTGATATCTCAGATCCCATCCGAGACTCCGAACAACATTCGGTATCCCTACTTACATTCCATATCTACTAAAAAACATCGAATCCTTAAGTGTGTCTCCCTACGGTTCGTGAATTATGCGGACATGACCGAGACACTTCTCCGATCAATAACCAATAGAGGAATCTGGAAATTCATATGTCTCCCACATATTTCTACGATTGCTTTGGGATCGAATGAACCAATTACATACGATACCGATTTCCCTTCGTCTCGCGATAGTTTACTTATCCGAGGTTTGATCGTCGGTATCTCTGCATACCTAGTTCAACCTCGTTACTGACAAGTACTCTTTTCTCGTTCCCGTGATATGTGATCCCTTGTGAGCCAGTCACATGCTTACAATCTAATTGGATGACATTCCACCGAGAGGGCCTAGAGTATATCTATCCATCATATGGATAGACAAATCCCACTCTTGATCCATGTGCCTCAACACATACTTTCCAAACACTCAATGCCACCTTTATAGCCACCCAGTTACGGTGTGGTGTTTGATGTCATCAAAGCATCCTTCCGGTGATGGTGATTAGCATGATCTCATGGTCGAAGGAATTAGGTTACTATGTATCAGAAAGCTTATAGCAAACGAACTATTAAAATGACTTGATCTTTATGCTACGCTTATCTATAGGAGTATGTCCATCATACCATCTCCTAATGATATGATCTTGTTGTCAATAACATCTCAATGTCCATGATCAGGAAACCACGATCATTTATCAACCAACAAGCTAGTATTACAAAGAGGCTTTACTAGGGACTCTAATTTAGTTTACAAATCACACAAGTATTAATGTTTTCGGTTAATACTATTATAGCATGAATGTAAACATTTATCATAAACACAAAGATATAATAATAACCACTTTTATTATTGCCTCTAGGGCATATCTCCAACAGTCTCCCACTTGCACTAGAGTCAACTAATCTAGATTACATGGTAATATACCGAACACCCATGGCGGTTTGGTGCTGGTCATGTTTTGCCCTCGGGAGAGGTTTAGTCAATGGATCCGCCACATTCAGATCTGTGTGTACTTTGCAAATCTTTATGTCACCATCTTGGACATGCTCTCGAATAGCGTGAAAACGTAGCTTGATGTGCTTCAGCTTCTTGTGTGACCTTGGTTCTTGCGCATTGGCTATGGCGCCCATGTTATCACAGTAGATAGACATTGGGTCCAGCGCACTTGGAACCACACCGAGCTCTGTAATGAACTCCTTCATACATATCGCCTCTTGTGAAGCCTCCGAAGCAGCTATGTATTCCGATTCAGTTGAAGATCTCGCCACAACGCTTTGCTTTGCACTCCTCCAGCTAACTGTCGCACCATTCAAAGTAAATACGTATCCAGATTGAGATTTAGAATCATCCGGATTGGTGTTCCAACTACCATCGGTGTAACCATTAACACGAGCTGTTCATCACCTCCATAAGAAAGAACCATATCCTTAGTTCTTCTCAAGTACTTAAGGATGTTTTTAACCGATGTCCAATGATCCACTCCTGGATCACTTTGATATCTGCTAGTCAAACTAATAACATATGCAATGTCGGGTCTAGTACATAGCATGGCATACATAAGAGATCCTATGGTTGAGGCATAGGGAGTCTTACTCATCCTTTCTCTATCTTCTGCCGATGCAGGACTTTGAGTTTTACTCAAGGTTGTATTGGGCAACATGGGCAAGAACCCTTTCTTGCTATCTTCCATTCCAAACCTCTTTAGAACTTTGTTCAAATATGTACTCTGTGACAATGATATTGGGCGTCTTGATCTATCTCTATAAATCTTTATGCCTAATATATAAGCTGCTTCGCCAAGATCTTTCATCAAAAAACTATTATTCAAATAATCCTTGACACTATTAAGAAGGTCTACATCATTCCCAATCAACAATATGTCATCTACATATAGTATTAAGAATGCTACAGAGCTCCCACTCACTTTCTTGTAAATACAAGCTTCTCCATAAGTTTGTATAAAACCAAAACTTTTGATTACCTTATCAAAATGTTGATTCCAACTCCGGGATGCTTGCTTCAATCCATAAATGGATCGCTGAAGTTTGCATACCTTGTTAGCATCTTTAGGATCGACAAAACCTTTGGGTTGTACCATATATAACTCTTCATCAATGTCTCCATTGAGGAACACTATTTTGACATCGATCTACCATATCTCATAATCATAATATGCAGCGATTGCTAATAAAATACTCATAGACTTTAGCTTCGCTACCGGTGAGAAAGTCTCATCGTAGTCAACTCCTTGAATTTGTCGAAACCCTTTTGCGACAAGTCGAGCTTTATAGACAGTAACATTACCATCAACATTTGTTTTCTTATTGAAAATCCATTTGTTCTCGACAGCCTTCCGGCCATCTGGTAAGTCCATAAAAGTCCATACTTGGTTTTCGTACATGGATCCAATCTCGGATTTCATGGATTCTTGCCATTTATTGGAATCTGGGCTCATTATTGCTTCCTCATATGTCGCAAGGTCATCGGTGTTGTCCACCAACATGACACTCATAACAGGATCATACCAATCAGGAGTGGTACGAGTTCTCATTGACCTACGAGGCTCCGTAGTTACTTTAACCGAAGTTTCATTATCAACATCATTAGCTTCCTCTCTTATTGGTGTAGGCGCCATAGGAACTACTTCCAGTGCTGTGCTACTGTCAATTTCGAGAGAAGGTTCAACAACCTGGTCGAGTTCTACTTTCCTTCCAGTCACTTCTTTTGAGAGAAACTCCTTCTCTAGAAAGGATCCATTTTTAGCAATGAAGATTTTGCCCTCGGATCTATGATAGAAGGTATACCCAATAGTTTCCTTCGGGTATCCTATGAAGACGCATTTTTACGCTTTGGGATCAAGCTTGTCGGGCTGTAAATTATTTACATAAGCTTCACAACCCCAAACTTTAAGGAACGACAATTTAGGCTTCTTCCCAAACCATAATTCATACGGTGTCGTTTCAACGGATTTAGATGGTGCCCTATTTAAAGTGAATGCGGCTGTTTCTAATGCATAACCCCAAAACGATAGCGGTAAATTTGTAAGTGACATCATAGAACGAACCATAACTAAGAGAGTTCGATTGCGATGTTCGGACACACCATTACGTTGTGGTGTTCTCGGCGGTGTCAATTGTGAAAGTATTCCGCATTTCTTCAAATGCTCGCCAAACTCGTAACTCATATATTCACCTCCACGATCAGATCGCAGAAATTTAATCTTCTTGTTATGTTGATTCTCTACCTCACTTTGAAACTCCTTAAATATCTCGAAAGTTTCGGACTTATGTTTCATGAAATAGATATACCCATATCTACTCAAGTCATCCGTGAAGGTAAGAACATAACGATAACCACCACGTGATGCTACACTCATTGGGCCACACACATCGGTATGTATGATTTCCAATAAGTCCGTAGCTCGCTCCATCATACCAAAAAATGGAGTCTTAGTCATTTTACCCATCCGACATGCTTCTCATCTTTCAAGTGATTCGAAATCAAGTGATTCAAGAAGTCCATCGGAATGGAGTTTCTTCATACGCTTCACTCCAATATGACCAAGACGATAGTGCCACATATAGGTCGAGTTATCGCTCAATTTCAAACGTTTAGCTTCAATGTTATTAATGTGTGTATTTCTACAATCGAGATTCAATAAGAATAGACCATATATAAATGGTGCATGTGCATAAAACATATTACTCATATAAATCGAACAATCATTATTCTCGGTCTTAAACAAATAACCGTCTCGCAATAAACATGATCCTGATATAATGTTCATGCTCAACACAGGCACCAAATAACAATTATTTAAGTATAAAACTAATCCCGATGGTAGATGAAGGGGTAGCGTGTCGACCGCGATCACATCAACCTTTGATCCATTTCCAACGTGCATCGTCACCCCGTTCTTCGCTAGTTTCCGTCTATTCTGCAGCACCTGTTTCGAGTTACAAATATGAGCAACTAAACCAGTATCAAATACCCAGGCACTACTACGAGTACTAGTGAGATACACATCAATAATATGTATATCAGATATACCTTTCTTCTTGATGTTGCCGTTCTTCAAATCCGCCAAGTTCTTAGGGCAATTCCTCTTCCAGTGAGCTTCTCCCTTGCAGTAAAAGCACTCAGTATCAGGCTTAGGCCCAGCCTTGGTCTTCTTCGCCGGTGCGGTAACTTTCTTACCGCCCTTCTTGAAGTTTCCCTTTTTCTTAGACTTTCCTTGCTTCTTGAATTTGGTGGTATTATTGACCAACAACACTTGGTGCTATTTCTTGATCTCCACTTCTACAGACTTTAACATGGAGAAGAGTTCGGGAACGACTTGTCCATGTTTTGCATATTGTAGTTCATCACAAAGTTCTTGTAACTTGGTGGTAGTGATTGGAGGACACGGTGAATCCCCAAAGCATTAGGAATAACTATGCCCAAGCTTTGAAGCTTGCTTGCGTGCCCAGACATCTTAAGCACGTGCTCACTGACGGAGCTGCCTTCTTCCATCTTGCAGTTAAAGAACTTTTCAGAAGCCTCAAAACTCTCAACTACCGCATGAGCCTCAAATATCATTTTGAGTTCACGGACAATATCATGTGGGTCATGGTTCTCAAACCTTTTCTGAAGCTCCGATTCCAAACCATACAAGATAGCACACTAAACTGTGGAGTATTGATTCTTCCGAGCGAGGAAAACATTCTTTACCTCATCGGTAGCATTAGCTGTAGGTGGGTCACCCAGCGGTGCATCCAACACATAGGTCAAATTACCAGCATTGAGGACAATCCTCAAATTGCGGAACCAATCCACGAAGTTGCTTCCATTGTTTTTCAACTTTTCTTTCTCTAGGAACGCATTAAAATTGATGGTAGGGGCCGCCATTGATCTACAACATATTTGCAATACTTTAGACTAAGTTTCTAATTAATGGTTAAATTAATCTAGGTGAATTCCCACTCAAAATAATATACCTCACATTGTTTTAGTGATCACACGAACCAAATCCACCACATCAAAACCGATCATCACGAGAGTTGATGTAGCTTCAATGGCGAACAATCAACATGTTCATCATATCTACTATATGACTCATGCTTTACCTTTCGGTGATCCGTGTTCCGAGACCATGTCTGTACATGCTAGGCTCGTCAAGATCAAACCTTAGCTTCCGCATGAGCAAATCTGGCTTGCTCCCGTTGTGTACACTCATAGAATCTAACACACCCGATCATCACATGTTGCTTCAAAACAACGAGCTTTAGCAACGGTGCTTACTAAGGATGAACACTTTATAACTTGAAATTTTGTGCTAGAGGGATCATCTTATAATGCTACCGTCGCGAACTAAGCAATACAAGATGCATAAAAGGATTAACATCCCATGCAATTCATAATATGTGATATGATATGGACTTCTTCTTGTGCTTCCGATCTCCATCTTCAAGCACGGACATGATCTCCATTATCACCGTCATGGTGTCAAGGTCAATGGCTCCGCTTCATGGTTGTCGTCCACCAGCATCAACTATTACAGCTACTTTGAATAATAGACACGCAGGTCTTAACGGAATTAAAAGACAACCATATGGCTCCTGCCGGTTGCCGACTTACAATAAGGAACATTGCATACATCATATATAATCACAATCATGGCCATATCACATCACAGCACACCCCTGTAAAACAAAGTTAGACGCCTCTAATTTTCTTTGCATGTTTTACGTGGTTTGGGGCTTTCAATAAGTTTTGTTCTAACTTACGAACAAGAACCACAACATCGATACTAGTATTGTCAATCACCTGTTGTAAATTGAATCTTAACTATGTTGGGAGAAACAGGCACCCGCAAAGCCACTTATGCAATACAAGTTGCATGTCAAGCGTGGAGCAAGTCTCATGAACAATGTCATGTAAGGTTAGCCCGGGCCGCTTCATCCCACCATCCTGCAAGATGCAAAGTACACAAGAAGCAATCGACAACAAAAACATCAACACCCACAATGACCATTGTGTTCTACTCGTGCAACAGATCTACATATAGACAGGGCTCTGATACCACTGTACAGGTTCCTAGCATGGAAAAAAATTCTACCGCATGCACACAAACAAGCCAAGATCTATCTACTAGATTGTAGCAACGAGTCGATTAAAGTACTCACCCTCAAAGATTCCAAAGCGGTTAACGAGAGCAGATTCTCCTAGGTGATGTAGTCGTACACTTGCCGATCTCAAGATCGCGTAGATGATCCTTCTGGCGCTGCATTCCGGCAGCGCTTCTGCAGTCGGTCACACGTTCGGTACTCGATGAAGACCTTCCTCTCCCTTGTTCTAGCAGGCAGCGGAGGTTGTAGTTCTCTCCTTCGCGATTCCGGCAGCACGACGGCGTGGTGTCGGAAGTAGAGGGAAGATCCCACAGGGCTTCGCCTAAGCCGGTGCGAGTAATGGTGGATCTAGGGTTTCCGGCGATCTAGGTTTAGAAGGCCAGAGAGGATGAGGAGGTGTAGGCGGCGAATAGGGCGACGACGACGAGCCGACAGCGGTGGCAAGCAGCGGCGGCGACGACGGCGCACGGGGTGGGGAGGGCTGGCTCTTGTATTGTTTGGGGCAGCCCTCCCCCTATTTATGAGACGGGGGGGGGGGGCAGCCTTGGGAGGGGAGATTTTGAATCCAAACCCAAACCCAAGTTGGATAGAAGGAAGGACTCTTTCCTTCTTCCACTAGGAAACTATTTTTCCAGTTTGACTTTTCAAACCTCTCTTTTGACTTTCAATTTAGAGCTTTAATTCTCTCTCGCAAATGCCCAAACCAAGTGACCTCGGATATGATCCAATCATTTCACTTACCCATGACACATTCATGGACCATTCCCCTTCCGGTCCGGTGAACCTTCTAGAACCTTCTAGAACCTCTCCGATGAAAACATTGAAATCATTCCTGAACTCCGGAATCGGACTTTCCTTATATGAATCTTATTCTCCGGACTATTCCGTATCTCCTCGTGATATCTCAGATCCCATCCGAGACTCCGAACAACATTCGGTATCCCTACTTACATTCCATATCTACTAAAAAACATCGAATCCTTAAGTGTGTCTCCCTACGGTTCGTGAATTATGCGGACATGACCGAGACACTTCTCTGATCAATAACCAATAGAGGAATCTGGAAATTCATATGTCTCCCACATATTTCTACGATTGCTTTGGGATCGAATGAACCAATTACATACGATACCAATTTCCCTTCGTCTCGCGATAGTTTACTTATCCGAGGTTTGATCGTCGGTATCTCTGCATACCTAGTTCAACCTCGTTACCGATAAGTACTCTTTTCTCGTTCCCGTGATATGTGATCCCTTGTGATCCAGTCACATGCTTGCAAGCTAATTGGATGGCATTCCACCGAGAGGTCCTAGAGTATATCTATCCGTCATACGGATGGACAAATCCCACTCTTGATCCATGTGCCTCAACACATACTTTCCGAACACTCAATGCCACCTTTATAGCCACACAGTTACGGTGTGGTGTTTGATGTCATCAAAGCATCCTTCCGGTGATGGTGATTAGCATGATCTCATGGTCGAAGGAATTAGGTTACTATGTATCGGAAAGCTTATAGCAAACGAACTATTAAAATGACTTTATCTTTATGCTACGCTTATCTATAGGAGTATGTCCATCATACCATTCTCCTAATGATATGATCTTGTTGTCAATAACATCTCAATGTCCATGATCAGGAAACCACGATCATCTATCAACCAACAAGCTAGTATTACAAAGAGGCTTTACTAAGGACTCTAATTTAGTTTAAAAATCACACAAGTATTAATGTTTCCGGTTAATACTATTATAGCATGAATGTAAACATTTATCATAAACACAAAGATATAATAATAACCACTTTTATTATTGCCTCTAGGGCATATCTCCAACACATGCAGCTTGAGGAGAGGGAAAATGCAGGGGAAGTCATCCGTGGAGACCCCTATTCCTACCTCAGTGACGATGATTGTCGTGGTATTGCCGACGAGTACGCCATGGAGGGGTCCTCACAGTGCATGTTTAGAGACGTGGGGGAAGGCGGACGGTTGATGGGTACGAGGTAACACAACTTACCCAGGTTCAGATCCCACAACGGTGGCGAAATCCTACTCCTGCTATAAATCACTAGAAGGGCAATACGCCGAGTTACAGAGATAGGATCGCTGTGCGAGGTTGTCTGAGATTGTAAGTTATCGTGCCCTAAAGGCTCCCATAGGCCCGACTTATATAGTCGCCAGGTCCCAGGGTTACAGGGAAAAGTCCTAGCCGGACAGGTTACAGAGTCCTACACCGTCTATTACTAGTCTTGTGTATCTTGCACTCCAAGGCTCCGGGTACGTCGGTGACTCCAACCATAGCCTTCCTTTATCCGGCATGGCCTCCCTTCTGGATCCATCTAACTGGGCCGCCCAGCAGGCCATAGGCCATGCTACCAACTGTGGGCCACCCAGGTTATCCGGATAGGAGACATGCTATGAGGATACCCATATAGCATATCCCCAACAGTAGCCACCGGAGAACTCCGAGATCTTGCACCGTCTTGCCTTTTCAGATGAATGCTCCGTCTAGTTGGATGTCGGCAAATCGTCAAGCAATATCTTGTAGCCTTGCAAAGAACCCTGCAAAACTTTCTCCGTCTTCAACTTGTAAGCCGGAGAAAAGTTGAATCTTCCATCGTACTCTTCCGTAGTCGGATTGGTTCCGTCCATGTCGGAATCTTCGATGTGACGGCTCATCTACCTATGCCAGCTAGGACGACGTAGGCTTAGGTCAGCGACGCCTCATAACTCACACATGCAGAGGACGCAATCATGTCCAATTTTCCCGCGCGAGCGATACGAACCGTTGGCGGCGACGGTTGGAGACGTGGTGAAATTTCCGCGCACGTTCGCGAACACGTTGTCTACGCGGCAACCGTCCGATCAAGCTGCACGAATCTTGACGCCAAGGATGATAAATAGTAACCGTGGGGAAATTTCCACTTTTTACCTCATTCTCCTCGCATCATCTTCTTCCTCCAGTCGTGTGCCTCCTCGAGCTCTCCGCGAGAACTCTCGAAAAGACCCTAGCTCCAATCTGCACCAGTCGCACCCAATCTTCACTCCATGGCTAGCAGCAGCACTTCTCCATCAATGGCGGCGTCGAGCGAATCCACGACGAAGCCGGCGAGCTCCATCGTCATGCCTCCAGAGGTCCTAGTCATCCCTGCTTCAGCGGTCATCGAGTCCACCGGCGGCGACCTTAATCTGGCGGCGCTAGAGCCATTGGAGGAGGAGCCAGACTCGCACAAGGGCGATTGGCGCGGCTCGGATATCATAGACCGTGATATCCAAGAGATGATCGCCGAAGGCTACCTTCCTGCGACGGAGGGGATCGCCTGGCGGGCGGCGCCGGCCGGCAAGGTGACACCTTCTCCCCAAGCCGGAGAAAAGGTGTACCTCAAAGCCCAACTGGTACGCGGCGTCTCCCTGCCCATCTCCAACTTCTTCCTCTCCGTCTTGAACCATTATAGAATCCAGCCTCAGAACCTTTCCCCCAATAGTATCTTAGTGCTTAGAAACTATGCGACACTTTGCGAGGGATACTTAGGGATAAAGCCTAGGTTAGACCTTTTTGTGTACTTCTTCACCGTCAAACGTGAAGCCGGACATAGCAAGGAAGAGCTTAGGAACTGTGGCACCATAAGCTTCAAGATTCGACCTGGCCGGCGGTTCCCCGACATGGCCGGCCACGAGTCCTGCAAGAATTGGAAATGGACGTACTTTTACGGCCCAGACATCCCTCTGGCTGGCCGACAAGTTACGTACCCGGACTTCGTTGACGGAGCCGCCGCTGAAGCCTCGTCATGGAGATTCCAGGCCTCCCTTCCCTCTGACATTGAAGCCTCTCGCGCCAAGGCGGATAGAGTAGTTCGTAGAGACGGGTTTGACCGGCTTGGACCTAGCCATGTGCTGGTTCATCAGGCGAATCCAACCTCTGCAGCACCGCGCGAAGCTCATGCACGAGTATACCAGCGACAGAAGGGATAGTCTCCGCATCTCCGTGGACAACTTCTCGAGCGACTCCGTCAAGCTCCGCCTTAAGGACATCGTCAAGGTGAAGGATAAGAAGCGTGGCTTCACCATCACCTATGACATGTTCGTAGATGGAAAGTGCCCAAAGGTAGGTTTTTATTTTCCGTGTACGACATATACTCCAGTTCTTCCATCTTGCAAATATCATCTTATCTAACACGATGATTTCTTACTAACAGCTTAGCGACATAGATGAGATGAGTATGGCTCCTCAAATCTATGATCCAAAGATGAAGGAAGTCACGGTCGTGTCCGACGATGAAGCTCCGTTGGCGCGAAAGCAGAAGAGCTCCACCTCTGACGCTGCCGACGGAGGCAAGAAGAAGAAGACGGAGGGTGGAGCCTACAAAAAGACTACCGCCGCCTTGGAGGCGAAAAAGAGAAAAGTTACCGGGATCCCTTTTGCTAAAGCACCCCCACTTGTGTAAGTTTCTCATTCTCCGACATTGTCTTTTTATCTATCTTGCTCCTGTACTTATGCATTTTGCACGTTTCAGGAAGAAAGCCACGACCAGCCTCAAGAAGACCTCCAAAACATCGGGGGCTTCTCGAAATATCAAGGACATGCTGCATCGCGATGCCTCCCCCGCCATCGCCCCTGCCACTCTTGCCGTCAAGCCCTCGTCTGCCCCGACAAGCTCACAAGCTAAGGAGGCATCAGGTCCTTCCGCCATGGAAGTGGATTCGGCGCCTCTACTGAACTCGCTGTTGTCGGCGAGCAGGCAACGCAGGAGAGCACCGCTCAACAAATGGCTGAAGCTCCGGCTAAGGATGCCATCGGTGGCGGCAAGGCGGTGGTGGAAGCTGGTACTCCTGTCGTTGGCGGCGTCCCCGCACCCAAGAAAACCATAGTCTATCCGAAGATAGTATATCCGGTACTTACACCGGGTAGCACTTCTTTGGTCCCTGGTGCGGCGCCGACATCTCCGACGTGCGGTCTAGAGGAGCTCCGCCGGCAAGCAGAAATCTTGCAAGGAAATAGCGAATCCTTTGCCAAGCTGCTGGCGGAGAGTGCTACGAACCTCAAGATCATCGCACTTGTAAGTTTTATTTGCCTTTTTCTTTTCATATGAGTATCCCACTGTAGCCCCCGAGGATGTAGACGGAAAACCGTAGGTTTTGCATCTATATGCTCTAAGAGTGACTAAGTTAGAAAACTTCTCACTGTAGCCCCCAAGCATTTAGATGGAATGAATTATTCCGACTAGATGCTTTAAGAGTAGCATACGCAGTGTTTATAAATTTCAATACTGTAGCCCCCAAGCTTCTAGTTGCAGCTGAATTAGTTCCGACTAGATGCTTTAAAGAAAGCTAAGCATATGTCCGAGTTAAAAACTTTATACTATAGACCCCAAGCGTCTAGTTGTAACTGAATTAGTTCCGACTAGATGCTTAAAGAAAGCTAAGAATTTTGTTAAGTCAAAAACTCTCGCTGTAGCCCTCGAGCGTCTAGGTGGAAAATTTCCGACTAGATGCTCCAAGCAAACTAAACAACGGTTAACTTTGTCCTTTTTTCCACAGAACGAGAATGCTCGGAGGGGCATGGCAAATGACAAGTACCAGAAGATGCGCGCAGATCTTGAAGCCGAAAAGGGTAAAACTGCCTTCTTGAAGGAACAGATCACCAAGAGCAAGCGTCTGTTTTCTAATGCGCATTCCAACTTGGTTTTGTGCTCATATTCTCTGAGTACTCACTGTGTACTGTTCTTTCTCCGACTTGCAGAAACCATCGCCAAGGCCAAGAATATTGTCGAGCAATCTAAGCACATTCAAGAGCTGGATAGCGAAAACAAAATTCTTAAGCAGGAGAGGAAGGACATGCTGAAAATGCATGAGGAGTCGATGAAGGTCTTGCAGGACTCCGCCACCGAGGAAATCAACCGCTTGAAGGAGGAGATCGCGATCTTAAAAGATCAGAAGCGAGCTGCCGATGAGCAGAATCACCGCCATAGCAAGGCGTACAAGCTCCTCCAACAAGAGAAACAATCCTTGGAGGACACCCTCTGGCAAGCTGAGGCCAGCATCTTCAGTAAGTTTTCTCCGTCTTGGCTTTCTGCAATCTGGATACTTTGATTTATTGAACTCATGCGCTCCTTGTCGGAATTTTCAGCTCATATGGGTTTAACCCGATCACCTCCTCCGTCCAAGGAATGCATGGTTCTTGCCGGCAACTTCATCAAAACTGCCATCATCCAAGCCAAGGAGATTGCCAAGCCCCTCCAGATACACATCAAGTCATCGGACTCCGTAGCGAAGTACTCGGAGATTCTACGCCGAGCCCCCGAGCGTATCACAAGCTGGAAAGCTTCATGTGCACGGGCTGGCGCGAGGATGGCGCTGTCAATGGTGAAGGCACACTACGAAGGTGCCGACATCGACATGGTGACCTCTGGCATCCCCGACGTCGACGATGATGGCAAAGAGATTAATCACGAAGCCATCTTGTCGTCACTCGCGGCTATGACACCAGAGTTGCCGAGTTGGTGGCCATCGACGTCTTCGTGCCCATGAACATCATCAACAGCGGCAACCAAGATTCCTCCGAGTCCCACCATAGTGCCTTATTTGAGGGTGATCCTCCGGCTAGTGACGATGCTGCCTCCAAGTCACCTGCGCCAAAGGAGTGAAAAACAACTTTGTAATATTTGTTTCACCTTTGGTGTATATGCGGAAAAAACTTGTTGATGTAACTTAAGACGGAAAACAATGGTTGTTTATTTCCTGCTTCTTAAGAACTAGTTTCCAGCATGTATATATTTTTTAAGCAAGTGCTGGCTTATCAATCACTTTGGTTCTTATGCTTGACTTTTCGTGAGTCGGAAGACTCGTTGTCGGAACCATGCGCTTAGGTGATGATGACCAATGACACCGTCAATAACCTGAGCACAAAATCGCCGACAATAAGTGCCGAAAGTCACTACTCTAGAATCCACATAAAAACGACAAAGAACGTGTAGACCAGAAAACTTAAGCTAACGCCGGTAGGTGGAATTTTCACAAGTGCAAACGCAAAGCTTGTGCATAAATGTTTTACATGATCCAAAAATGAACACTAAAGGAGGTAAAAGACTCATAAATATGAGTGAACCAGAGAGCTTTATTTCATTGATCATATAAGAGGTACACAATTAGATAAAAAATGATAAGTGTAAAAAGGACGTAGCTGTGCTATGTTCTATGGCCGATCAAGCTCCGGGTAGTCATCATTCGGGTCACGTCGCTTACGCTTATGATCCTCGTTGGGTCTATCCTTCAGTTCACGATTGTCAACGAGGTAGTAAGACCCATTGAGTAGCGCCTTGCTTATGATGAACGGTCCTTCCCATGGCGGGGATAATTTGTGTGACTTCTTCTGCTTAAGTCGGAGCACCAAATACCCCTCTTTAAACGAGTGATGCCGAACGCGGTGACTATGGTAGCTGCGTAGCTTCTGCTGGTAGATGGCGGATCTTTGGCAGGCCAAAACGCGCTCCTCCTCGAGAAGGTCCACATCTGGGCGTCTGGATTCTTCAGCGTCATCTTCGTCATAGGCGGCAACTCTTGGTGCATCGTGAAGGATGTCGGAAGGCAGGATGGCTTCTGCTCCATATACCATGAAGTAAGGGGTGTAGCCGGTGGATCTGTTGGGTGTAGTTCTTAAACTCCACATCACAGATGGCAATTCCTCCGCCCAGGCTCCACTTGCTCGATGTAGCGGTGCCTGAAGACGTGGCTTGATTCCCTGCAAAATTAATCCATTGGCTCGCTCAACCTGACCATTGGACTGTGGGTGTGCCACAGAAGCAAGGTCAAGTCAGATGCCTTTCTCCCAACAATAAGCCTCCACTTCTCCGAGTGACAAATTGATGCCGTTGTCAGTGATAATGCTGTGTGGGAGACCAAATCTCACCACTAGATCTCGGACAAACCTTAGGGCAGTTGCCCCATCAAGCTTTCTAATGGGTTTAGCTTCTATCCATTTAGTGAATTTATCAACTGCTACAAGCAGATGCGTAAACCCACAAGGTGCCGTCTGTAACGTTCCCACCATGTCTAGCCCCCAGACTGCAAACGACCAAGTTATTGGTATTGTTCGCAGCTCTTCAGCAGGAACATGTGGTTGTCAGGCATAATACTGGCATCCCATGCATGTCTCAACCAGCTTGTCGGCGTCCGCCTTCGCGGTCATCCAATAGAATCCTTGCCGGAAGGCTTTCGCGGCCAACGATCAAGGAGCGGCGTGATGCCCGCAATCTCCGAGATGGATTTCGCGTAGGATTTCCATACCTTCTAGCTGGGAAACACACTTTAGGTATACACCAGTAGTGCTCCTTTTGTAGAGTTGCCCATTGATTATGGTATAACCCTTTGCTCGTCGTACTATTTGCCATCTTTCGACTTCGTCGTCGGGCAAAGTTCCGTGTTCGAGATATTCCATGAACGGTTTTGTCCAAGCCGGAGGGACCTTAGTCACCATGACGAAAGAGTCAGCTCTATCCGGGTTGTCGATGTCGGCTCCCTTCATAGATGGTGTGCGCAGGTTCTCTAGGAAAACTCCTGGCGGAATTTGTTTGCGCCCTGATCCAAGCTTAGATAGCAGATCAGCCGCCTCGTTTTGTTCCCTAGGTACATACTTGACTTCGTAGCCCAAGAAGCTCTTGGCTATCTCGTCCACTTTGTCTCGATATGCCGCCATCATAGTGAACGAAGTGGCCAATTGGTCTGACTTCCTCATTTTGATCTGGTGGTATCCTGAGTATGCATCGAGAAAACACAAAAGTTCTGAGCCAGCCGTCGAGTCAATGACTTGGTCAATGCGAGGCAAAGCAAACGGACCTTTCGGACATGCTTTGTTCAAGCCGGTGTAATCAACGTACATTCTTAATTCATTGGTTCCCTTTTTGGCAAGTACAGGATTGGCCACCCATTGGGTGTGAAGGACTTCTCGGATAAATCTAGCCTTAAGTAACCTAGCTATCTCTTTGCCAATGGCACGTCTCTTCTCATCTCCAAAGCGTCGTAGAGGTTGTTTCACTGGTTTACATTTTGGATCAATGTTTAAGCTGTGCTCGGCAAGTTCCCTAGGTACACCTTTCATGTCGGCAGGTTGACAGGCAAAGATGTCCTTATTCTCACGGAGGAACTCGATGAGCGCGCTTTCCTATTTAGGATCCAGGTTTGTCCCAATGGCGGTGACCTTGGAGGCATCGCCTACCACAAGTTCCACCGGCTTGGTCTCGAGGCGGCCTTGAACGCAGGAGCGGAGTCGGAGATCTGCTTCTTCGACGCGGGCATCTCTGAGTCATTGACCTTGCTCTGGATCTCTTTGAATTCTTCGCTGTAGAGGACAGCTTCTGCAATGGCTGCTTCATTGATTTCGCAGTCCCTTGCCTTGGTAAAGCTTCCGGATATGGTGATGACACCGTTCGGTCTGGGTATCTTGACTTTGTTGTAGACGAAGAATGGCTTGGCCATGAACGTGTGGAATATGTCGCG
The DNA here is from genome assembly GCA_916181665.1 of Avena sativa. Lineage (NCBI taxonomy): Eukaryota > Viridiplantae > Streptophyta > Magnoliopsida > Poales > Poaceae > Avena > Avena sativa. Next base: position 355,628,065 of record OV702283.1, on the reverse strand, counting down.
GCCGAATATGACGTGGTACACGCTCTTGAAGGGGACCACCTCGAAGGTCATGCGCTCTTGGTGGTAATTGTTAACATCGCCAAAGGCAACCTGAAGTGTAATGCACCCAAGGGACCGAGCCTCCCGACCAGGAACTACGCCATGGAAGATGGTGTTGGTTCGCCTTAGGTTTGCCTCCGTCAAGTTCATCTTCTGTAGTGTATCCATGTACATGATGTTGATGCTGCTTCCACTATCCACCATACACTTGGTGAACTCCACGCCGTCAATCAAGGGGTTGATGACCATGGCGTACTGGTTCTCCGTAGGTACAAGGTCTAGGTGGTCCGTCCTGTCCCAAGTTATTGGAACCTCCAACCAGCGTAGGTACTGGGGAACTAGGGGGAGAGTGGCCATCAGGATCCTCAGAGAGGTCTTCTGTTGTCGGACGATGGGGGTGCCAAGGAAAGTGTGGTAGACTGGAGCCTCCTTTGCGAAGGGGTTCTTTCCCTTGTCGTCTCTCTTGGCGGCGTTCTTGGGGTCGACGTCTTCATCCATATCACTCGAATCCTTGGACTCATCTTCCTTCTTCTTCCCCTTGCCCTTGCCTCATGGTCTGTTCTTCCGACTTTCTTTGTAGTCGGACTCCGGGTCTTCCTTGAGGTCGTTGACGAACTTGCAGTGTCGATTGGTATGGGTGGCCTTGCCGTTGGCGTCGAGGTGTACGAGGCACGGCATATCGCGGTACTCCTCATAGTTTTGGGGAACGCGGAGCAGCGCCGAGGTTGTTTTACTGCCTCGTTGCTGCCCACGGCCAGCTCCCCTTCCTCGGCCACGTTGCCCGCCATCACCTCGTCCTACAAAAGTCATAGCGACCATGTAGGTAGATTGCTTTTCTTCTGGAGCAGTTTTCCGCTTTGTACTGCTGTTCCTCCGAGCTTGAGTTGGAACGGCTGTTGCCGGCAAGGAGCCGCGAGCATCGTCGTCGGCAGCTGCGAACTCACTAGCCAACTGAATCATCTGGTTCAAGTCAAGTTGGTGATTATCCTGCAAGCGCTTTAGCTTATGTCGGAGCAACATGCCTCTTTCCAACCCGTCGATGAAGGCAGCCATGGCGGTCTGAGCGTGCACTCCTGCGTAGGAATTCTTCATATCCATCCAGTGGGAGAGGTAGGCGCGAGATGTCTTGTCTTTCTCTTGCACGCACCGCTTAGATCGCCCATAGTGCAGGGACGCTTGTATGTACCCTCAAAGTTCTTGGTGAACGCTTCTTGCATGTCCAACCAGCTGTAGATGGATTTCTCCGGCAAGTCGTCGATCCATTGACGGGCCGTGCCCGCCAACATTAATGGGAGGTACTTGACGACGACGTTGGGGTTGCCTCCGGCAATCTCCACCGCGTTGCCGTAGTCCTGCAACCATGTGGCTGGCTTGGCGGTGCCGTCATAGGGCTTGATGGTCTTGTCAATCCAAAAACCTTTGGGGTAAGTTGCGGACCGTATTGCAGGTCCAAAGCAACGCGGTCCCAGGTATGGTCCTTCCCGGGCCTTGTGTATCTTATCAATCCGCGAACGTGCGTCGTACGGCTCCGGGTTCTTCTTCTTCTTGTCAACAGGGGAGGGGCTGCGTGAATGACCCAGGCCTCCTCCGCCATGGTGACTGCTTGGTGGTGACGGAGGCGGAGGTGGCGGTGGGTTAGCCTTCTTGCTGTTACCCTCCTGTGACGCCTCACGCCTATCACGGTTTCTTGTCGGACGCAGGGGGTCATGGCGTGACCTTCTCTTATGTCCTTGGTGGCACTCTACGTCATGACGGGTCTGTTCCGCGTTGTCGCGGATGACGATGCCGCACTTCTTTGGTGGGGGCATATTCGTACGATGGTGAGTCTTGTAATCTTCGCGATGTCGGGGGGACAGGGGCGATGGTGATGGGTGACGGGGTCGGGCTTTTTCTCCATGGTTGGAGGATATGGGGATAGCATCCTTCCTGTTGCGCGCATCCCTCCGTCTTCGTTCTGATGAACCCGTCTAGGACCTGACATCAAGAGGAGATCTATCCCTTGGCAGCTTGTACTTGCTAGATTAGCAGAGCGTTGGGTCAGACTCAAGCCTCTGAGAGGTGGCCTTTTCCTGCTACTTCACCGCCTTGGCCACTAGGTCATAGACCTGTTCCACTGCCTCAGGCGATCTATCCTGCTCCAGAAGGGTCTTGGCGATGGCGAGGTTAAGGAGTGGGGTAGGCATCACCTGCTTGCCTTCACTGTCAATGTATGGCTTGGCCTGTGCCGGCTTCGAGAGGGCCCATCCTAGGTTACGCCGCACACCAGGATCGTTGATGACGCGAGCCGGAGCTTTCTTAGCCTTCTGCTGCTGCAGTAAAGTCTTGTACTTAGCCTCCATTGCTCTAGCTTTCTCTATGGACTTCTGCGCGTTGACCAGATCTCGATCTAGCTTAGCGCCTTGCTCCGCGATGGACTGCGCTTCCTCCAGCAGCTGCTGGCGCTTCTCGTCAAGCTGGGTCACGTTCCGGATATGAGCAACGGTTAGTGGCTCGATGAGGAGATTGCCGTACATCACTCTATCAGCTGGAGTAACTTGGGCTGCTGCAGACGTAGATGCTGGAGGCGGCAAGTTTGCGGTGTTGTTGTTGCTCGGGCCGGTGTCGAGTTCCTGCGGCTGCTGCACTGGGTTAGGCGAAGGAGGCATGACTTTTGCGCGATCATCGTCAGCAGCAATAAGTGGCCCCTTCCCCTTTTCCAGCGTTGTAGGCGGAGCTCGTCTGGGTTGATCTTCATCCATCGCCGTCCCAATGGTGACGAACACCCCTCGAGATGTGACAGCATTGTTTGCTTGCTCGTCGCGCGAGTACTCCTCCTCCATCTCCTGCATAGCGGAGTCTAGCTCTTCTGGACTGAAATCTATCTCCTCTAAATCTGCACTGAAATCAACATAAAGCGCGTCAATAACAGAGTCGGAGGGTGCTAGGACTTCCTCGATGACGGGCGGTGGAGGTGCAACGGCCTCGGCGATCACTGGAGGTGGTGGTGCTGCTGCGACGATGGCGGCGGGAGGCGGTGGTGGCGGTTGCTGAATTGGAGGTTCTCCGTCTCTGAGCACAAGCGCCATCTAGGCTGCCGCGTCAGCTTCCGCGTAGTTGTTAACGGTGCTCACCATCTCTTCGAGGGTAAGACGCCATGTTGCCTGCTGCCGTCTTAAGGAATGTCGGAGAAGCGTGCCACGGTCCAGTCCTTCCATGAAGTGATACAAAGCGTTATCATCGGGGTAGTGGGCCAGATCGGCTCGTATACGGAGCCACCTGGCCAGGTAATCGCGGGGGTTTTCGCCTTCTCTCTGAACGCAACGCGCCAAATCAAAGATGGTAACCACGCCGATGAACTTGGATCTCTGCTCTCCAGATGCACGGGCGAAGCCAGCGGATTTGCAGTGATCTTCCACCTTTATATCCTGCATAGGGGCGGTTTGGGTGGGCCTTGGATTTTTCCGATCTTTGCCGGCAAACTCCAAAGAGAGATCTGACATCGATCCTTCCGCGAACGTTTCCTGCCCGTAGGCGGTCCGTGCGGGCCTTGATGCTTTCCGATCTTTGCTGGCAAGCTCCGAAGAGAGATCCGACATCGATCCTTCCACGAACGTATCCTGCCCGTAGGCGGTCCGTGCGGGCCTTGATGCTCCTCCGACTCCTAGGGAACTAGTGCCCGAGTCGGATTCGTCGATGAAGAGGTGGATGTCTCCGATAGGAATGATTGAACACCGTGTAGGGTTTGTCTTCGCCGGGATCCAGAACTCGTTAGGAGGGACGATCAAAACGTTGCTGGAGAAGAGAACACGGTCGATGGCTACGGTTTCGCTGATTCCCGCGAAGATCTTGGTCCTCGCCCACTGAAGAGCCTGAAGCGCCTCTTGCCCCACGGTGGGCGCCAACTGTCGTGGTATTGCCGACGAGTACGCCATGGAGGGGTCCTCACAGTGCGTGTTTAGAGACGTGGGGTAAGGCTGACGGTTGACGGGTACGAGGTAACACAGCTTACCAGGTTCAGATCCCACAACGGTGGCAGAATCCTACTCCTGCTATAAATCACTATAAAGGCAATACGCCGAGTTACAGAGATAGGTTCGCTGTGCGAGGTTGTATGAATCGATACTAGGTTGTGCCCTAAAGGCTCCCATAGGCCCGACTTATATAGTCGCCAGGTCCTAGGGTTATAGGGAAAAGTCCTAGCCGGACAGGTTACAGAGTCCTACACCGTCTATTACTAGTCTTGTGTATATTGCACTCCAAGGCTCCGGGTACGTTGGTGACTCCACCGTAGCCTTCCGTTATCCGGCATGGGCCTCCCTTCTGGATCCATCTAACTGGGCCGCCCAGCAGGCCATAGGCCATGCTACCAACTGTGGGCCACCCGGGTTATCCGGATAAGTGACATGCTATGAGAATACCCATATAGCATATCCCCAACAAGAACCCTGCAAGGTTTTCTCCGTCTTCAATATGTAAGTCGGAGAAATGCTGAATCTTCCATCGTACTTTTTCGTAGCCGGACTGGATCCGTCCATGCCGGAATCTTCTGATGTGACGGCTCATCTACCTATGTCAGCTAGGACGACGTAGGCTTAGGTCAGCGATGCCTCATAACTCACACATGCAGAGAACGCAATCATGTCCGATTTTCCTGCGCGAGCGATACGAACCGTTGGCGGCGACGGTTGGAGACGTGGCGAAATTTCCGCGCACGTTCGCGAACACGTCGTCTACGCGGCAACCGTCCGATAAAGTTGCACGAATCTTGACGGTGGAGATGATAAATAGTAACCGTGGTGGAATTTCTACCTTTTACCTCATTCTCTCCTCGCGTCGTCTTCTTCCTCCAGCGCGTGCCTCCTCGATCTCTCCGCGCTGAACTTGCGAAAAACCCTAGCCTCAATCCGCACCAGTTACCTCCAACCTCTCTTCATGGACAGCAGCAGCACCTTTCCTTCCATGGCGGTGTCGAGCGAAGCCGCGGCGAAGCCGGCGAGCTCTATCGTCGTGCCCCTAGAGGGCTTGGTCATCCCCGCCTCGGCGGTTATTGAGTCCACCGGCGGCGACCACAATCTGGCGGCGTTGGAGCCATTGGAGGAGGAACTTGATTCACAGAAGGGCGACTGGCGCGGCTCAGATATCACTGACCGTGACATCCAGGAGCTGATCGCCGAGGGCTACCTCCCTGCGATGGAGGGGCTCGCCTGGCAGGCGGCGCCGGATGGCGAGGTGACACCTTCTCCCCAAGCCAGAGAAAAAGTGTACCTCAAAGCCCAACTAGTACGCGGCGTCTCCCTGCCCATCTCCAACTTCTTCCTCTCCGTCTTAAACCACTATAGAGTCCAGCCCCAAAATCATTCTCCCAACAGTATCTTAGTGCTTAGCAACTACGCGGCGCTCTGCGAGGGTTACTTAGGGATAAAGCCTAGGCTAGACCTCTTCATGTACTTCTTCACCGTAAAACGTGAAGCCGTAGCTAGTAAGGAAGAACTTAGGAACTGCAACACCATAAGCTTCAAGATCCGACCTGGCCGGCGGTTCCCCGACATCGTCGGCCACGAGTCCTGCAAAACTTGGCAACATGCGTACTTCTATGGCCCAGACATCCCTCTGGCTGGCCGACAAGTAACATACCCGGACTTCGTTGACAGAGCCGCCGATGAAGCCTCGTCATGGAGATCCCAGGCCTCCCTTCCCTCCGACCTCGATGCTTCCCGCGCCATAAGGCGGATAGAATGGTTCGTAGAGACGGGTTTGACCAGCTTGGACCTAGCCATGTGCTGGTTCATCAGGCGAATCCAACCTCTGCAGCACCGCGCGAAGCTCATGCACGAGTATACCAGCGATATAAGAGATAGCCTCCGCATCTCCGTGGACAACTTCTCGAGCGACTCCGTCAAGCTCCGCCTTAAGGACATCGTCAAGGTGAAGGACAACAAGCATGGCTTCACCATCACCTACGACATGTTCGTAGACGACAAGTGCCCAAATGTAGGTATTTATTTTCCGTGTATTACATATACTCCAGTTCTTCTATCTTGCAAATGTCATCTCATCTAACACGGTGACTTATCACTTAACAGCTTAGCGATCTAGAGGAGTACAACCTGGCTCCCCAAATCTACGATCCAAAGATGAAGGAAGTCACGGTCGTGTCCGACGACGATGCTCCGTTGGCGCGAAAGCGGAAGAGCTCCACCTCTGACGCTACCGACGGAGGCAAGAAGAAGAAGACGGAGGGTGGAGCCTCCAAGAAGACTACCGCCGCCCTGGAGGCGGAAAATAGAAAATTTACCGGGATCCCCTTTGCCAAAGCACCCCCACTTGTGTAAGCTTCTCTTCCTCCGACATTGTCTATTTATCTGTCTTGCTCCTGTACTTATGCATTTTGCATGTTTCAGGAAGAAAGCCACGACCAACCTCCTGTACATATTGTAACATCCCAAAAATACTAAACTTAAATCATCAAACTCTAATCATCAAAATTAGGGTTAACAAAAACTTTTCTAAATAAAATTATGAAAGCATGCATATGAGTATGCATTGAATTTGAAATTCTTTTGAACCACCTTGTTTATGTGTTTCCTTGCTTGTAAAATGTTTCTTAGGTGAATTAAACATCATCTAAAACATTTCCCACACTTTTCCTAAAGACAAATAAATCAAAACAAATAAAATAAAGGAATGGTCATTTTGACCAATTTAACTCCCATGCCTACTTTGGCTGTCTCAAACTTTTAGAACCTAACAGAAACTTTTCTGGATCTTTGCACCCCTTGATTGTACTCATAACAAAGTATCAAGGCCCACTTTATGATCATCCAGAAACTTTCAAATGCATAGTTTAAATGACAATTCAAAATTGAATCTTTATCATATGGGAAGATCCCACTTTTTCAAAAACCACTCAAACAAGCTCAACTTTCAAAAACCAAGCATCTGCAGACTCACCAGCACCAATCTAGCACACCCACCAAAAATCTTTTCAAAGTTCAAAACTTGATTTCATGCGGCCATTTCATCAAACACATTGCAGACACAAATCAAACAAAATCAAAACACTATAGTGTGCAGTGTTTTGAGCCTAACTTGTTCCCTCTCTGGGCACCACTAGCCTTAGTAGATCATCTAACAACCTTAACTAATCACTAGCCCCACTGTAAGCTTGGCAATGCCATCAATGGTGAGCAGGCCGAATGCACCATTGTCACCCCCATGTCGATAGCAAGCTAGGAGGAGAAACAAGCCTAGCCAGCATGTCTGGGAGGCATCCCACCGTCCACCGCCACTCCCTGTCCACCGCTCGAACCTTGCCAACCCCTGGACCACACGCACAAACCGCGCCCAGACCGCCAGCGACCATGCCGAGCGTGCGCCAGAGCGCCACCCTCGACCGAAGCCCACAAACCGCGCGCCGCCCTTGCCGCATGCATACACGATCACCACCGACCCAGGAGACCGCCAGACATCCCCGTTAGCCGCCCCATGCCGCACAGCCACCGCTCGCCGTCGAAGACGCCGCCTCTGCCGCACAGAGCGTCGCGTGTTCCAGACCAAGCCGCACCGCCCCACGCCTCGATACCATGTCGTTGAGCATCGCCAGGGAACACCGCACCGCCCCTACCTTCGCCCATGCCAATAGCCGCCTGTACCATCGCCCCCGACGAGCTCACCGTGCGCCCCGTCGGTCCCCTCGCTCGACTATAAATAGAGGCCACCCCCGCTCAAATTCTTCACACCATTCTACTCCCCTCTCATCACTGATCGTGCCACACCATTCCCGGAGCAAGGCGAGCAGCGCATCGCCGGAATTTCACCGGAGCCCGCCGCCTCTGGAGAAGAAGGGCGCCATCGATTTCGTCCACCCCAGGAGCTGCCGCGACCACCCCTGAGTTTGTCGTCATCGACTTCGTCGTTCGCCCGCCTCGTTGACCCTCGCCAGCACCCCGGTGAGCCCCTAGCAACTCCCACTGGCCTCGCTAGGTTTCTTTCTCGCCGGCGTTGCTCAACGTCGACGATGAGTCCCAGCCGTTGGATTAGAATCAGATCGAACGACCCACGTTGCCCCGTACCGCTTCGCACCCCCCTGTCTCACTGACGAGTGGGGACACCCACTTAAGCAGCCCGCGGAAGCACTGCGCTTAGCAGGCCGGCCCAGTATCGTTTCCCGCGCAGCCCAACTATTTGAATTAAACCTTTTCTATTTTATTTCAAACTCACTTCTGTACCCAACTTCAAAAATCAACCCAGATCGATTCAGTGCACCAAATTGAATGAAACCAATTTTGTTAGAAAAGTCTGGTAATGCTGAATCCAAGCCCGTTGGATTCAAGTCATTTGGATCTATAGATCACCCATGGTAAAAATAACAAGGCAGAAGCTTTTCTGCATTCAAACATTTTTCAAATTTAAACCATAATAGCTTTTGAGTTGATTCCAACTCTCAAAAATCACATTTAACCATACCTTTCAGAATATATAAAAATATATAGGTTTACTTGCAGAAATAATGTTCAAGTAATAAAAGAATGCTACATAGGCATTTCTAGTCACTTTATTTAATTAAAATAAAAGGGTAAAACCTTATTAAATTGTGACAACAATTTAAATCATGTTCGCATGGACTAAAATATGTGGTGATGACATGTGTCAACATGATCCCATGTTTGGTTTGGAGAATATTAAATCTTAAGTAGTTTTTCAATGAGTAGAAATTACTTTTCTAAAAATAAAAGGAATTAAACCAAGCCTTAATCTTGTAATGTTAGAGATGATGTTAGATCATCTATAGGACCCTTGTGTGTGATGATTGCATGTAGTTAAGTATTGTTTGGTGATTGTGTACCTCGTATTTATTTATAGACGCTAGTACCGACCAAGGATACGAGGAGGAAGGAGGATTCTACGAAGAAGAAGCCGAGGAGAACTTCAACCACTGCTCTGCACAAGGCAAGCTTATACTGATATTGTGCAAGCCTAATACTACTAGTGAATGTGTAAGCTAACCCTTGTAAGATACCCTACTGATGCCACAAACCACTACTTGTTACTCTGCCCACTATATGCCTTAAGCATATGTGATCATATCCACTTGATAACCAATCCTAGTTTTTACTTACAAGCTTAATACTTTATTTCTTTATAAAATCTATTACTGAGAGTTTACTTAAGTGAATTATAGATACTAGAAATATATGTGAAGGTTGCATAAAGAGCATAAAATTTGGCCTAAGCTAGATAATCTTGATGTCATCTTAAGGCATGAGATTGAACTTAGTTAGAACTCCACTAGTTTACCACCCCTCATTATTGCTTACCCCCACCTGTAGATGCTAGTTCTAAGCATAAAACTTGATCAACTTTAGATGGGAATACTTGGTGGAAAAATGGTTATGAAAACCTTGGAATGATGGATCATTCTATTGAAATGTTTTGGACATGTGTTTCCGAACACCTGATGATTTTGGTGATGAAAATGTTGAGGCATGAGCCTTAGCCCTTTATAAAACTGATGGTTGTCTGGATGCGATACCATTCCAATTTTATCGTACAACCACAATACCCAAAGATTGGGTAGGGCTTGACTGGAAACTTATATACCTTAGTATTAGTTCCCTCACGACCAAGGTCTGAGCTGAGGCTACCTTGTGAAGATTGTCCACCTGTGCAGTACCCAAGATGACAGTTGGTCATGGTTGGGAGGCCAAACTCACAGGAGAGGTGCTTATACTAGGGCATGTAATTGAAAGGTTAGGATTGATTATTCGCATACTGAGTATGGTGAATTCAGGATTTGTTCCTGACGGATGTATCGAATGTTGTGGTGAAAGTGTACAATCTCTGCAGAGTGTCAAACTATTCAAATAGCCGCGTCCGCGGTTATGGACAGTTGGAGTGGCCATACTGTTCCCCTGTCAGACTTTTCAAAATGACTTGTGAAATGGATTGAGACTTTGACTTGACCATAACAGGGTTGTGATATGAAATACAAGTTCCCACTTAGGTGTTATAAACTTTCAACTAGCATTCGTTGCTTCTAAACTTAGTAGAGATAAATCTGGCTTTTGCAAAATAACCCTAGAGCCTAGTGTCCTATTGTCAAAACCCCCTTTCACTTGTTAGTATTAGTTTGCGAGTACTTAAAGAGTACTCATGGCTTTGTCCCTGGCTATTCCCGTGGCCAGACTATGAAGAGGAGTACCTGGAGGATGGACCCCAGGAAGGTTACGACAACTAGGATCATCTCCCATCGTCAGCATTGCCTGTGACCCCGAAGATGGAGCTTCGCCTATGCTACCGTTATTATTACGTATTCCGCTGCTTGATGTTGTATTAAGAACTGGATCATGAGATCCCTATTTGTGTAAGAACTTATGTACGGTTGTAATGGATGATGTACTATGGTATCCAATTCTGTTATGTCTCGCAAAAATGGTAATCCTGGGATTGCGATGTATGCGATTAAAACTCCGGGTGTTGACAAATATTATCGAGCAATCCAAGCACATTTAAGAGCTGGATAGCGAGAACAAAATTCTTAAGAAGGAGAGGAAGGACATGCTGAAAATGCATGAGGAGTCGATGAAGGCCCTGCAGGACTCCGCCACCGAGGAAATCAATCGCTTGAAGGAGGAGATTGCGATATTAAAAGATCAGAAGCAAGCTACCGATGAGCAGAATCAACGCCATAGTGAGGCGCATAAGCTCCTCCAACAAGAGAAAGAATCCTTAGCGGACACCCTTTGGCAAGCCGAGGCCAGCATCTTTAGTAAGATTTCTCCGTCTTGGATTTATGTAGTCTGGGTACTCTGAATTGTTGAACTCATGCGCTCCTTGTCAGAATTTGCAGCTCCTATGGGTTTAACCCGATTGCCCCCTCCAGCCAAGGAATGCATGGTTCTCGCCGGCAACTTCATCAACATTGCCATCACGCAAGCTAAGGAGATCGCCAAGCCCCTCCAGATAAATATCAAGGCATCGGACTCCATGGCGAAGTACTCGGAGATTCTGCACCGAGCCCCCGAGCGTATCACAAGCTGGAAGGCTTCATGTGCATGGGCTGGCACAAGGATGGCGCTGTCACTGGTGAAGGCACATTATGAAGATTCCGACATCGACACGGTGACCTCTGGTATTCCCGACGTAGACGATGATGGCAAAGAGATTAACCATCAATCTATCTTGTCGTCGCTCGTGGGTTATGACACCAGAGTTGTCGACTTGGTTGATATCAACGTCTTCGTGCCGATGAACACCATCGATGGCGGCAACCAAAGCTCCTCCGAGTCTCTTCATACCGCCGACTTCGAGGGTGACTCTCCTGCTGGTGACGACGCTGCTTCTAAGTCTCCTGCGCCAAAGGAATGAAGAACAACTTTGTAATATTTGTTTCACCTTTGGTGTATGTGCGGAAATGATGTAACTTAAGGCGGAAAACAATGGTTGTTCTTTCCTGCTACTCAAGAACTAGTTTCCAGCATGTATATATGTTTAAGCAAGTGCTGTCTTATTCATTACTTTGGTTCTTATGCTTGAATTTTCGTGAGTCGGAAGACTCGTTGTTGGAACCATGCCTTCAGGTGATGATGCCCAATGGCACCGTCAATAACCTAAGCACAAAATCGCCGACAATAAGTGCCGATAGTCACTACTCCAGAATCCACATAAAAACGACAAAGAACGTGTAGACCAGAAAACTTAAGCTAACGCCCGTAGGCAGAATTTTCACAAGTGCAATCGCAAAGCTTGTGCATAAAGGTTTTACATGATCGAAAAATGAACACTAAAGGAGGTAAAAGACTCAGAAATATGAGTGAACCAGAGGGCTTTATTTCATTGATCATATAAGAGGTACACAATTAGATAAAAAATGCTAAGTGTAAAAAGGACGTAGTTGTGCTATGTTCCATGGCCGATCAAGCTCTGGGTAGTCATCATCCGGGTCACGTCGCTTACGCTTATGATCCTCGTTGGGTCTATCCTTCAGTTCACGATTGTCAACAAGGTAGTAAGACCCATTGAGTAGCGCCTTGCTTATGATGAACGGTCCTTCCCATGGCGGGGATAATTTGTGTGACTTCTTCTACTTAAGTCGGAGCACCAAATCCCCCTCTTTATACGAGCGATGCCGAACGCGGCGACTATGGTAGCTGTGTAGCTTCTGCTGGTAGATGGCGAATCTTTGGCATGCCAAAACACGCTCCTCCTCGAGAAGGTCCACATCTAGGCGTCTGGATTCTTCAGCGTCATCTTCGTCGTAGGCGGCAACCCTTGGTGCATCGTGAAGGATGTCGGAAGGTAGGATGGCTTTTGCTCCATATACCATGAAGTAAGGGGTGTAGCCGGTGGATCTATTGGGTGTAGTTCGTAAACTCCACAGCATAGGTGGCAATTCTTCCGCCCAGGATCCAGCTGCTCTATGCAGCGATGCCTCAAGACGTGGCTTGATTCCCTACAGAATTAATCCATTGGCTCGCTCAACCTGACCATTGGATTGTGGGTGTGCCACAGATGCAAGGTCAAGTCGGATGCCCTTCTCCCAACAATAAGCCTCCACTTCTTCGAGTGGCAAATTGTTGCCGTTGTCGGTGATAATGCTATGTGGGAGACCAAATCTCACCACTAGATCCCGGACAAACCTAAGGGCAGTTGCCCATCAAGCTTTCTAATGGGTTTAGCTTCTATCCATTTTAGTGAATTTATCAACTGCTACAAGCAGATGCGTAAACCCAAAAGGTGTCGTCTATAACGGTCCCACCATGTCTAGCCCCCAGACTGCAAACGGCCAAGTTATTGGTATTGTTCGCAATTCTTCAGCAGGAACATGTGGTTGTCGGGCATAATACTGGCATCCCATGCATGTCTCAACCAGCTTGTCGGCGTCTGCCTTCGCGGTCAGCCAGTAGAATCCCCGCCGGAAGGCTTTCGCGACCAACGACCGAGGAGCGGCGGGATGCTCGCAATCTCCGAGATGGATTTCGCGTAGGATTTCTATACCTTCTAGCTGGGAAACACACTTTAGGTATACACCAGTAGTGCTCCTTTTGTAGAGTTGCCCATTGATTATGGTATAACCCTTTGCTCATCATACTATTTGCCATCTTTCGACCTCGTCTTCGGGCAGAGTTCCGTGTTCGAGATATTCCATGAACGGTTTTGTCCAAGCCGGAGGGACCTTGGCCACCATGTTGACGAAAGAGTCAGCTCTATCCGGGTTGTCGATGTCGGCTCCCTTCACAGATGGTGTGCGCAAGTGCTCTAGGAAAACTCCTGGCGGAATTCGCTTGCGCCCTGATCCAAGCTTAGACAACAGATCAGCCGCCTCATTTTGCTCCCTAGGCACATACTTGACTTCGTATCCCAATAATCTCTTGGCTATCTCATCCACTTCATCTCTATATGCCGCCATCATAGGGTTCCGCGCTTCCAGGTGCCAGCCACCTGCTGGGCAACCAAGTCGGAATCTCCACAGCAAACTATGCGCTTGATGCCAATATCCTTGGCTACACATAGTCCGTGAATGAGTGCTTCATACTCCGCCATGTTGTTTGTAGCCTCGAAGTGGATCTGCAGAACATAGTGTAGCTTGTCTCCTGTTGGTGACTGTAGCAATACACCAGCCCCCGAGGCATTGAGCAGCTGTGATCCGTCAAAGTGCATCACCCAGTACTCTGGTTCCGGCAACAGAGTAGCGTCTGGCATCTCCGTCCAATCTGCAACAAAATCCGCCAAGGCTTGTGACTTGATAGCGTCGCGTCTCTTGTAAGTAATCTCGAAGGCGGCAAGTTCAATGCCCCACTTCGTGACCCTTCCTGTAGCGTCGCTGTTGTTGATTATGTCAGACAGTGGAGTCTTGCTCACCACTGTGATTGGATGCTCCTGAAAGTAATGCCTCAGCTTCCGAGAAGCAAGGAATACTCCATAAGCTATCTTCTGGTAGTGCGGGTAATGCTGCTTGGACTCCGTCAAGACCTCGCTCACATAGTAAACTGGTTGTTGAACTCCGTGCTCATAGCCTGGTTCCTTCCGCTCTACCACGACGACGATGTTGATTACCCGGTTGGTTGCCGCCATGTAGATTAACAGGGGCTCTCCAGGCTCGGGTGCTGCAAGGATGGGCGCTGAAGAAAGAATCTCCTTGAGCTGCTTCAATGATGCATCTGCCTCGTTCGTCCATGTGAATTTGTCCGCCTTCTTCAGCAACTTGTACAGCGGCAGAGACTTCTCTCCAAGTCGGCTGACGAACCGACTAACTGCTGCAACACAACCTGTTAGTCGTTGAATGTCCTTTAGGCATGTCAGACGGTTTATGTTTAAGATGGCCTTGATTTTCTCCGGGTTGACCTCGATTCCGCACTGGGAAACGATGAAACCCAACAATTTGTCGGCTGGTACCCCAAAGACGCACTTCTTAGGGTTAAGCATCATGTTATATTTCCGGAGATTATCAAAGGTTTCTTTTAAATCGGAGATTAAGTCGTTTGAATTTTTGGACATCACTGCGATATCGTCCACATAGGCGTGAACGTTCCGACCAATTTGGTCGTGAAGGCAATGTTGCATTGTCCGCTGGTACGTAGCACCTGCGTTTTTCAGCCCAAAGGGCATCGTGACATAGCAAAACGTGTCGTATGGGGTAGTGAACGAAGTCTCCAATTGGTCCGACTTCCTCATCTTGATCTGGTGGTATCCTGAGTATGCATCGAGAAAACACAAAAGTTCCGAGCCAGCCGTCGAGTCAATGACTTGGTCAATGCGAGTCAAAGCAAACGGATCTTTGGGACATGCTTTGTTCAAGCTGGTGTAATCAACGCACATTCTTAATTCAATTGTTCCCTTTTTGGGGACAAGTACAGGATTGGCCACCCATTGGGTGTGAAGGACTTCTCGGATAAATCTAGCCTTAAGTAACCTAGCTATCTCTTTTCCAATGGCGCGTCTCTTCTCATCCCCAAAGCGTCGTAGATGTTGTTTCACTGGTTTGGATTTTGGATCAATGTTTAGGCTATGCTCGGCAAGTTCCCTAGGTACACCTTTCATGTCGGCATGTTTCCAGGCAAAGATGTCCCTATTCTCACAGATTCGGGATCCAGGTTCGTCGCAATGGCGGTGACCTTGGAGGCATCGCCTACCACAAGTTCCACTGGCTTGGTCTCGATGGCGGCCTTGAACGCAGGAGTGGAGTCGGAGATCTTCTTCTTCGACGTGGGCATCTCTGAGTCATCGACCTTGCTCTGGATCTCTTTGAATTCTTCGCTGTAGAGGACAGCTTCCGCAACGGCTGCTTCATTGATCTTGCAGTCCCTTGCCTTGGTAAAGCTTCCGGATACGATGATGACACCGTGTGGTCCGGGTATCTTGAGTTTGTTGTAGACGAAGCATGGCTTGGCCATGAATGTGTGAAATATGTCGCGACCGAATATGACGTGGTACACACTCTTGAAGGGGACCACCTCAAAGGTGATGCGCTCTTGGCGGTAATTGTTAACATCGCCAAAGGCAACCTGAAGTGTAATGCACCCAAGTGACCGAGCCTCCCGACCAGGAACTACGCCGTGGAAGATGGTGTTGGTCCGCCTTAGGTTTGCCTCCGTCAAATTCATCTTCTGCAGTGTATCCAGGTACATGATATTGATGCTTCTTCCACTATCCACCATACACTTGGTGAACTCCACACCGTCAATCAAGGGGTTGACGACCATGGCGTACTGGTTCTCCGTAGGTATAAGGTCTGGGTGGTCCGTCCTGTCCCAAGTAATTGGAACCTCCGACCATCCCAGGTATTGGGGAACTGGGGGGAGAGTAGCCATCAGGATCCTCAGAGAGGTCTTCTGTTGTCGGACGGTGGGGGTGCCAAGGAAAGTGTGGTAGACTGGAGCCTTCTTTGCAAAGGGGTTCTTTCCCTTGTCGTCGCTCTTGGCGGCGTGCTTGGGGTCAACGTCCTCATCCATGTCACTTGAATCCTTGGACTCCTCCTCCTTCTTATTCCCCTTGCCCTTGCCCCGCGGTCTGTTCTTCTGACTTTGCTTGTAGCCGGACTCCGGGTCTTCCTTGAGGTCATTGACGAACTTGCAGTGTCGATTGGTATGGGTGGCTTTGCCGTTGACGTCGAGGTGTACGAGGCATGACATATCGCGGTACTCCTCGTAGGTTTGGGGAACGCGGAGCGGCGCCGAGGTAGTTTCACTTCCTCGTTGCTGCCCACGACCAGCTCCCCTTCCTCGGCCACGTTGTCCGCCATCACCTCGTCCTGCAAAATTCATAGCGACCATGTCGGTAGATTGCTTTTCTTCTAGAGCGGTTTTCCGCTTTGTACTGCTGTTCCTCTGAGCTTGAGTTGGAACGGCCGTTGCCGGCAAGGAGCCGCGAGCATCATCGTCGGCAGCTGCGAACTCACTGGCCAACTGGATCATCTGATTCAAGTCAAGCTGGTGATTATCCTGCAAGCGCTTCAGCTTATGTCGGAGCAAGGTGCCCCTTTCCAACCCATCGATGAAGGCGACCATGGCGGTCTGAGCGTGCACTCCTGTGCAGGAATTCTTCATGTCCAGCCAGCGAGAGAGGTAGGCGCGAGATGTCTCGTCTTTCTCTTGCATGCACCGCTGTAGATTGCCCACAGTGCAGGGACACTTATATGTACCCTCAAAGTTATTGGTGAACGCTTCTTGCATGTCCAACCAGTTGTAGATAGATTTCTCCGGCAAGTCGTTGATCCATTGACGGGCCGTGCCCGCCAACATTAACGGGAGGTACTTGACGGCGACATTGGGGTTGCCTCCGGCAATCTCCACTGCGTTGCCGAAGTCCTGCAACCATGTGGCTGGCTTGGCGGTGCCGTCATAGGGCTTGATGGTCTTGTCAATCCGGAAACCTTTGGGGTAAGTTGCGGACCGTATTGCAGGTCCAAAGCAACGTGGTCCCAGATATGGTCCTTCCCGGGCCTCGTGGATCTTATCGATCCGCGAGCATCGTACGGCTCCGGGTTCTTCTTCTTGTCAACAGGGGATGGGCTGCGTGAATGGCGTGGGCCTCCTCTGCCATGGTGACTGTTTGGTGGTGATGGAGGAGGAGGTGGTGGTGGGTTAGCCTTCTTGCTGTTACCCTCCTGCGACGCCTCACGCCTGTCACGGTTGCTTGTCGGACGCGGAGGATCATGGTGTGACCTGCTCCTGTGTCCTTGGTTGCACTCTCCGTCATGACGGGTCTGCTCCGCGTTGTCACGAATGACGATGCCGCACTGCTTTGGTGGGGGCATATCCGTATGATGGTGAGCCTTGTAATCTTCACGATGTCAGGGGGACCGGGGTGGTGGCGATGGGCGACGAGGTCGGGCCTTTTCTCCGTGGTCGGAGGATATGGGGATAGCATCCTTCCTGTTGCGTGCATCCCTCCGTCTTCATTCTGATGAACCTATCTAGGATCCGACATCAAGAGGAGATCTGTCCCTTGGCGGTTTATACTGGCTAGACTGACAAAGCGCTGGGTCAAACTCAAGCCTCTGAGAGGTGGCCTTTTCCTTCTGCTGCACCGCCTTGGCCACTAGGTCATAGACCTGTTCCACTGCCTCGGGCGATCTATCCTGCTCCAGAAGGGTCTTGGCGACGACGAGGTTAATGAGTGGGGTGGGCATCACCTGCTTGCCTTCACTGTCAATGTATGGCTTGGCTTGTGCCGGCTTCGAGGGAGCCCATCCTAGGTTGCTCCGTACACCAGGATCGTTGATGACGCGAGCCGGAGCTTTCTTGGCCTTCTGTTGCTATAGCAAAGTCTTGTACTCGTCCTCCATTGCTCTAGCTTTCTCTATGGACTTCTGCGCATTGACCAGATCTCGATCTAGCTTAGCGCCTTGCTCCGCGATGGCCTGCGCTTCCTCCAACAGCTAGTGGAGCTTCTCGTCAAGTTGGGTCACGTTCCGGATGTGAGCAACGGTCAGTGGATCGACGAGGAGATTGCCGTACACCACTCTATCAGCTGGAGTAACTTGGGCCGCTGCAGACGTAGATGCCGGAGGCGGCAAGTTTGCGGTGTTGTTGTTGCTCGGGCCGGTGCCGAGTTCCTGCGGTTGCTGCACTGGGTTAGGCGGAGGAGGCATGACCTTTGCGCGATCATCGTCAGCAGCAATAAGTGGCCCCTTCCCCTTATCCAGCACTGTAGGCGGAGCTTGTCCGGGTTGATCTTCATCCATTGCCGTCCCAATGGTGACGAACACTCCTCGAGACATGATGGC
Source organism: Avena sativa (assembly GCA_916181665.1). Taxonomy (NCBI): domain Eukaryota; kingdom Viridiplantae; phylum Streptophyta; class Magnoliopsida; order Poales; family Poaceae; genus Avena; species Avena sativa. Next base: position 355,609,821 of record OV702283.1, on the reverse strand, counting down.
ATTGTTGGCTTGCTCGTCGCACGTATATTCCTCCTCCATCTCCTGCATGGCGGAGTCTAGCTCTTCTGGACTGAAATCTATCTCCTCTGAATCTGCACTGAAGTCAGCATAAAGCACGTCAATAATAGAGTCGGAGGGTGCCAGGACTTCCTCGATGACGGGCGGTGAAGGTGCAACAGCAGCGACGATGACTGGAGGTGGCGGCGCAGCTGCGACGATTGCGACCGGAGGCGGTGGCTGAATTGGAGGATCTCCGTCAATGAGCATAAGCGCTTTCTGGGCTGCTGCGTCAGCCTCTGCGTAGTTGTTGACGGTGTTCACCATCTCTTCAAGGGTAAGGCGTCCTGTTGCCTGCTGCCGTATTAAGGAATGCCGGAGAAGCGTGCCACGGTCCAGTCCTTCCACGAAGTGATACACAACATTATCATCGGGGTAGTGGGCCAGATTGGCTCGTATACGGAGCCACCTGGCCAGGTAATCGCGGGGGTTTTCGCCCTCTCTCTCAACGCAATGCGCCAGATCGAAGATGGTAACCACTCCGACAAACTTGGATCTCTGATGTCCAGATGCACGAGCGAAGCCAGCGGATTTGCAGCGATCTTCCACCTTTATATCCTGCACAGGGGCGGTTTGGGTGGGCCTTGAATTTTTCTGATCTTTGCCGGCAAACTCTGAAGAGAGATCCGACATCGATCCTTCCGCGAACGTATCCTGCCCGTAAGCGGTTCGTGCGGGCCTTGATGCTCCTCCGACTCCTAGGGAACTAGTGCCCGAGTTGGTTTCGCCGATGAAGAGGTGGATGTCTCTGATAGGAACGATCGAACACCGCGTAGGGTTCGTCTTCGCCGGGATCCAGAACTCATCGGGGGGGACGATCGAATGTTGCCGGAGAAGAGAACGCGACCGATGGCTACGGTTTCGCCGATTCCCGCAAAGATCTTGGTGCTCGCACATTGAAGATCCTGAAGCGCCTCTTGCCCCACGGTTGGCGCCAACTGTCGTGGTATTGCCGACGAGTACGCCATGGAGGGGTCCTCACAGTGCGTGTTTAGAGACGTGGGGGAAGGCGGACGGTTGATAGGTACGAGGTAACATAGCTTACCCAGGTTCACATCCCACAACGGTGGTGGAATCCTACTCCTACTATAAATCACTATAAGGGCAATACGCCGAGTTATAGAGATAGGTTCGTTGTGCGAGGTTGTCTGAGATTGTAAGTTATCGTGCCCTAAAGGCTCCCATAGGCCCGAATTATATAGTCGCCAGGTCCCAGGGTTACAGGGAAAAGTCCTAGCCGGACAGGTTACAGAGTCCTACACTGTCTATTACTAGTCTTGTGTATCTTCCACTCCAAGGCTCCGGGTACATCGGTGACTCCAACCGTAGCCTTCCTTTATACGGCATGGGCCTCCCTTCTGGATCCATCTAACTGGGCCGCCCAGTAGGCCATAGGCCATGCTACCAACTGTGGGCCACCCGGGTTATCCGGATAGGAGACATGCTATGAGGATACCCATATAGCATATCCCCAACAATGATGACTTCCTAGAGGATCAAGCCATGGACTTCTTCACCGATGAGGATGACTTTGCCTTCATTGATGATGATGATGATGAGGAGGAGGAGAAGGAGGATGATGATGAAGCCACCGATTCTGAAGAGTAGTAGCACTTGAGCACTAGCGTTAGTGAAGTTGTATCCGGTCCCACTTCATCGTAGTTTCACAGAATGGTTCTTAAAACCATCTGTTTCCTTGTTGTGGTGTGTGTTTGTATTGTGTGCTATGAATGAATGAAAAGCAAGTTGCCAGAAAAATCTGAGTCAAACTTTAAAAACTTTTCAAAAACAAAACCCCGAACCTTAGAAATTTCCCTCTTTTCTCATGATCTATCTCAATCTTCAGATGCCTCGCGGAGGAAGCAGTTCATCCCCAGACCCAATGTTGCAAATCTTGCAAATGCTGGTTTCAGACCGTGAAGCTGAAAGAGCCGAACATCAAGCCAACCTAGCCACCCTTCAACACATAGCTCAGATGACCAACAACAACCAAGGCCATGGAAACCAGGAAAACCATGGATCCAAGCTCAAGAAATTTCAGAACACAAATCCACCCGTCTTTAGTAATTCTGAAGAGCCCTTAGATGCAGATGATTGGCTGCAAACCATGGAGAAAAACTTAGAAGTCACAGGAGTAGAGGCCAACGAGAAAGTACTGTTTGCCACCCACTATCTGGCAGGAGATGCAAGAGCTTGGTGGAACAGCGTTCGCGCCATGACTGGAGGACAAATGATGACTTGGGATGAATTCAAACTCAAGTTCAGCAGAACCCATGTACCACCGGGTTTGATCAAGAGGATGAGAGATGAATTCAGAGAATTGAAGCAAGGGAGGATGACCGTAGTTGAGTACCGTGACAAATTTCTGTCCTTAGCTAGATATGCATCGGATGAGATTGACACTAAAGCCAAGAAGGAGAGATTCTTGAATGGTCTGCATGATGAGATGCAGACAGTGTTGGTCAATATTACCTTTGCTAACATTGAAGCCTTAGTGGACTCTGACATTCATATGGAAGGCAAGATCAACCAAGCCAATGAGAATCGCAAGCGTAGAATGATGCATCAACCAGGAACCCACCATATCCCAAAGTATCACCTCAACCCGTCTACAGAATTTGCCCCAAGAAACAATAGACCCCCGATGAACCTTCCAACCTATCTCAACCGTGGAGGAGGAAACCCAAGGCCCGGAGGAAACCACAACAACAACCCTGGAAACACCAATAACTTCAATTGTGCACCGCCCAAAGTCAACAACCCCACCAACATCAATACAGCCCCAAGGACTGGAAGCAATGCCGTGCCTATTGCAGGCAAGGACAAGTCTCAGGTAACTTGTTATGAATGCGGAACCAAGGGTCACTATTCCAATGAGTGCCCCAAGAAGCTTGCAGCAGCCCCCAATGTGAATGCCCCAGCTCAGCAGCAGCATCGTGTTCAGCCTGGAAGAAGATTTTCCCTAGGAATTTCGCTCAACCACAACGGCCGTCTGTTTCACATGAATGCTGAAGAAGCCCAAGAAGCGCCAGATAACGTGTTGGGTATGTTTTCTGTTAACTCATTACTTGCAAGAGTGTTGTTTGATTCTGGAGCATCACACTCGTTTGTTACCTAAGAATTTGCATGCACTAGTAAGATTCCACCAACAAAATTGAAGCATGTTATGATAGTTCAAATACCTGGTTCAACCACTAAAGCTAGACAAATTTGCAAGGCCGTACCTATCAGAATCCATGGCATAGATTTTTATGCTAATATAATAGTACTTGGAACCAAAGGTTTGGAAGTAGGAATGGATTGGATGTCGAAACATAAAGGATTAATCGACTGTGCCAAGAAAGCCATAACCATGACCAGTACCACTGGAGTATCAGTAGAGCATGTATCTAAAACCTTGCCCCGTCAATTCAAGTGCAACAAGAGTCTAGCCCAACCAACCATTGACCAAGTCAGAATAGTCTGTGAATACCCCGATGTATTTAGATGTTTTGCCCGATATGCCCCCAAATCGGGATATCGATTTTATCATTGAAATAATCCCTGGAACCGGACCCATAGCCCAGAGACCGTATAGTATGAACCCTTATGAATTAGTGGAGCTGAAGAAGCAACTGGATGCTATGCTGGAGATAGGACTGATTCAACCAAGTGCGTCGCCATGGAGATCACCTGTCTTGTTTATGGATAAGAAAGATGGAGGTAACCGTTTGTGTACGGATTATCGGAAACTGAATGATGTCACCATTAAGAACAAGTACCCACTGCCAAAGATAGAAGATCTGTTTGACCAGTTGACCGGTGCCAAAGTGTTTTCTAAGATTGACCTTAGAACTGGTTATCATCAACTCAAGATTCGCATGGAGGATATTCCAAAGACTGCCTTTACCACCAGATATGGATTGTATGAGTACACTGTCATGTCTTTTGGATTAACCAATGCCCCCGCTTATTGCATGAACCTCATGAATAATATTTTTATGGACTTCCTGGATAAGTTTGTCGTTGTTTTCATAGATGACATTCTGATCTATTCCAAATCAGAAGAAGAACATGAGCTTCACCTAAGGACCATCCTTGGAACCCTTAGGGAGGATCAGTTGTATGCCAAGTTTAGCAAATGTGAATTCTGGTTACAGGAAGTAGGATTCCTCGGACATATTGTGTCAGCCGGAGGAATTGAGCCCGCCAAGGTTAAGGATGTTGAAGAATGGCAAGCCCCAACCACTCAAACCCAAGTTTGTGCATTTCTCGGATTAGAGGGATATTACCGCAAGTTCGTAGAAGGATTCTCAAGCATCGCAAGACCCATGACCCAATTGTTGAAGAAAGATAGGAAGTTTGAATGTACGGACAAATATGAAGCAAGTTTCCAAGATATTAAGAAGAGATTGATCTCAGCCCCAATCTTGATCATGTCGGACATCACGAAGCCTTTTGATGTGTATTGTGACGCATCAAAGATCGGTCTCGGATGTGTGTTTATGCAAGAAGGCAAAGTTATATCATATCTATCCCGACAACTGAAGCAGCATGAGCAGAATTATCCTACCCATGACCTTGAACTAGCAGTCGTAGTTTTAGCCTTGAAAATATGGCGACATTACCTTATGGGTAACCGTTGTGAAATTTATTCGGATCACAAGAGCCTGAAGTATATTTTCACTCAGAAGGAGCTGAATATGAGGCAAATGAGATGGATAGAGTTAATCAAGGACTATGATCTGGACATCCACTATCACCCCGGCAAAGCCAATGTGGTAGCAGATGCCCTTAGCGGATTGCTGTGTCGCTTGAACTCTAGGATTCTGAAGAAGCAACCAAGTTTGCACTAGGAGTTGGAAGATTTCAGAATGGAATTAGTAAGTGAAGGATTTTTGGCTAGCATAGAACTTCAACCCACTTTGATCAGTCATATCAAGGAGGCGTGGAAAGGAAATGCTAGTACCCGGATTTACCGAAGATGAAGGAGTTTTGTGGTACAAAAGACGTATCTGTGTGCCATCAGATTTATAATTGAAGAAAGCTATTTTGAAAGAAGCCCATGATACTCTTTATTCTATCCACCCCAGAGGAACGAAGATGTATCAGGATTTGAAAGAGCAATTTTGGCGGCATAAGATGAAGACAGAAATCGGAAGCTATATAGACAAGTGTGATATTTGTTAGAGAGTCAAGGCGGGACATCAGAGACCCGCAGGACTGTTGCAACCATTGCAGATTCCGAATGGAAATGGGATTCAGTTGGAATGGATTTTATCACCGGTTTGCCTACATCTAGTAGGGGAAATGACTCTATCTAGGTCATAGTGGATAAACTGTCCAAAGTAGCACATTTCTTACCAGTCAAGACCACTTATCAGAGTTCAAAGCTAGCAGAGTTGTACATTGCTAGAATCGTCAGTTTGCATGGAGTCCCCAAGAACATTGTATCGGATCGAGGAACCCAGTTTACCTCGAGGTTTTGGAAGAAAGTCCAAGAAGGATTAGGAACCCGACTGGATTTTAGCACAGCTTATCACCCTCAGACAGATGGACAAACGGAGCGAGTAAACCAAATACTCGAAGATATGTTCAGAGCTTGTGTATTAGAATATGGATCTAAATGGGAAGGCTGTCTGCCTTTCGCAGAATTTTCATACAACAACAGTTACCAAGCCAGTTTGCAAATGGCCCCATTTGAATTCATGTATGGAAGGAAGTGTCGTACCCCTTTGAATTGGTCGGAAGTAGGAGAGAGTCATATTTTCGGACCCGACATCCTACGAGAAGCAGAAGAGAAAGTTCAAAAAAAATCCGTGAGCACCTCATGGCCGCCCAATCCAGACAGAAGAGTTATGTCGACAAGAGACGTTAAGACCTAGCCTTCAATATCAGAGATTTTGTGTATATCAAAGTGTCACCTTTGAAAGGAATGCAACGTTTCCAGCTCTAAGGAAAGTTAGCCCCTAGATATATCGGACCCTTCAAGATTTTGAATCGTCGAGGAGAATTATCGTATCAACTGGAACTGCCCGAGGAGATGTTAGCCATGCATAATGTGTTCCATATATCGTTACTTCGCAAATGCCTAGAAGTCCTGGAGAAGACCGAAGTGTTCAAGAATATTGATCACCGAACCATAGAGATCAATGATGACCTAACATATCCTAAAGTACCCATCCATATTTTGGAGGAATGTTTCAGAACCACCAGGACCCGGAGTATCGAGTTTCTCAAGATCCAGTGGAGTAACCACACTAAAGAAGAAGCTACCTAGGAGCGAGAAGACTACATTAGGACGGAGTTTCTAGATCTCTTTAAATCCTAGTTTTCTCTTTTTCTCAAATCTCGGGACGATATTTTGTTTAAGGAGGGAAGGTTTGTAACATCCCAACAATATTAATCAAGGTTATCAATTCCAGTCACCTAAAATTAGGGTTAAAAAAAACTTTTGTGAATTAAAAATCTATATGAATGCATGTGTGTATGTGATGAATGCATGAATGCTTGAATGGACTTGTGTGATTGTGGTGAATAGCAAGAAATGGTTTAAAGATGAAAACAACATCATCTAAATCATTTCCAAGCAGAATCAAATCATTAGAAATTAAAAAACAAACAAAATAAGAAAATGGTCATTTTTGCCAATCTTGCTCACTAGACCACTTTGAGTGTTTCTAGTCCAAGATTTCAAACAGAAACAAATCCATTTCTTTTCACCTCTTTCTAGAACAAGTGAAAGTGAACCCAATCCCACCTTGCAAACCCACAAAAACATTTGGCAACCCTATTCAAATGACATTTAAAATTGAATCTAGTTCATATGGTAAGATCACCATTTCTCAAAACCCAACCAAACTAGTGCACCCTGAGAAATACAATCAACCAGAGACTACCTATTATGTGACCATTGCACCCACCAAGTTTCATCAAAAAATTCAAATATAAATTTCTTTTGGCCATTTCATCAAACACTTGGAGACAGAAAACAAATTTGGCCAAACTTCACTGTTTTGAGCAGTGATCACCCCAAACATTGTTCCCCATTGATCACCCTTGTCTCCCCCAGTGCCAACCAGTGCATTGAATCAACCTAGCCTCTACCCAATGCACCATGTCATGCATGCCCGAACAAACCCCGGCCAGCCGACCATGGCAAGCTAGAACGAGCAAGCGCCATGCCTAGCCACCGTGTCCAGGAAGCACGCCACCGTCCACCACCACCCTTTGTCCAGCCCTCAAGCCTTGACAAGCCATGGACCACCAAGAACGCACGCGCCCAGTTTGTCTCTGCCATGTCCAGAGCGCACCAGCTCGCTGCGCTAGACACGCTCGCACAGACCGCACCATGCCTTCGCCGCCCGTGCCTGTGATCACCACCGTCCCAGGAACCTCCCAGACATCCCCGTTCGCCGCCGCGCGACCTGTAGCCACTGTGCGTCATCAAAACCATCGTCGGTGCCGCTCAGAGCACCAACGCGTTCCGACCGAACTGCACCACCCCTTGCTGCGTCAGTACCTCCTTGAGCACCGCCAGGGAACCGCGCACCTTCCCCTATCGCCAACCATGCCCGTAGATCGCTGTAACGCCGACCCCGACGAGCTCTGCCCGCACCCTTCGGTTCCCTCGTCGCAGTATAAATAGAGGCCTTACCCGTTCGTTTTCTTCACACCATCACACTCCCCACCTCTCACTAATCCTTCCCACTTGTTCCCGGAGCAAGGCAAGCACAGCATCGCCGGAATTTCACCAGAGCCTGCTGCTGCTGGAGGAGAAGGGCGCCGTCGATTGGAGCCACCATAGGAGGAGCCGCCGGTACCAGGAGAACCGTCGTCCTCGACTTTGTAGTTCGCCCCCATCGCCGACCATCGCCTGAGCCCCGGTGAGCTGCCACAGACCCCCACTGGCCGCGCTAGGGTTCGAGCCCGTCGTGTTCTGTTCGACGAGGACGATGGCCGCGAGCCGTTGATCCTCGATATGATCCTACAGTCATAGTTAGCCCGTACCCCTTTGCACCCCCTGTCTCACTGAAGCGTGGGGACAACCACTTAACTAGCCCGCGCGTGCTGTGCGCAGTGGGCCGGCCCATCTAGAATTCCCGCGCGACCCAGTTAGTTTGAATTTAGATGTATCTATTTAGTTTCAAACCTAGTTCTGGTAGTAGATTCAAAATTCAATTTAGAAATGTTTACTAAACCAAATTGCATGAAACCAATTTTGTTAGAAAGGTATGGAAATTCTTAATCCAAGCCCGTTGGATTCAAACCATTTGGAATTATAGATCACCAATAGTAAAAGTAACAAGGCAGCGACTTTTCTGCATTCAAAGATTTTTCAAAAATCAACCATAAATGCTTTTGAGTTTATTCGAACTCTCAAAAATCACATTTGATAGGAACTTTCTGAATATATAAAAATATCTAGGTTTACTTGTAGTAATAATGGACAAGTAATAAAAGAATGCCCCATAGGCATTTCTAGTCACTTTAATTAGTTAAAATAAAAAGGTTAAACCTTATTAAATTGTGACACCACTTTAAATCACATTCCCATGTACTGAAATATGTGGTGATGACATGTGTCAACATGATCCCATGTTTTAATTGGATAATATTAAATCTTAAGTAGTTTTTCAATTAGTAGAAATTACTTTTCTAAAATAAAATAAATAAAACTATTGCCTTAATCCTTGTGATGATTGTGATGATTCTAGATCATCTAGTGTAAACCCTTGTGTGCCAAATAGAAATAGTTAAGTATTGTTTGGTGATTGTGTACTTCGTATTTATTAATAGACGCTAGTACCAACCAAGGATACGAAGAGGAAGGAGACTACTACGAGGAAGAAGCCGAGGAGAACTTCAACCACTTCACTACACAAGGCAAGCTTCACAAAACAAGTTAACTTTGCAAGTTACACTTGCAGGATTATGATGCAAACTAGATGCCTTAGGCATATGTGATTATACCCCCTTTTATCATACCAAATCCCAGTTTTACTTGCAAGCTTGAGTCTTTTTATTTCTTTATCAAGGCTCCTTAGTTGTGTTTACTTAGTGATTGTGAAGTCTTGGAAAGATATTAAAGGTAGAATAAAGATAATAAAACTTGACCTAAGTTAGGTAGATATTGATGTCATACTGAGGCATGAGATTATACTTAGATAAGTCACACTTGATTACCACCCCTCATTAGTGATTACCCCCACCTTTAGTGGCTAGTGCTAAGCATAAAACTAGATCACTTTAGATGGGAATACTTGGTGAAAATGATTATGAAAACCTTAGAATGATGAGTCATTCTAATGAAATGATTTGACATGTGTTAGTGAACACAAGGTGATTTTGATGATATAAATGTTGAGGGATGAGCCTTAGCCCTTTATAAAACCGATGGTTGTCTGGATGCGATACCATTCCAATTTTACCGTAGAACCACAATACCCGAAATTGGGTAGGGCTTGATTGGAAGTTTATATACCTTAATATGGGTTCCCTTGCGACCGAGGTTTGAGCTGAGGCTGCCTTGTGATGATTGACCACCTGTGCAGTTCCCAAGATGACAGATGGTCATGGTTGGGAGGCCAAACTCATAGGAGAGGTGTCTATACTAGGGTGTGTAATTGAAAGGTTATGATTGATTATCTGCATACTAAGTATGGTGAATTCAGGATTATTCCTAACGGATGTATCGAATATTATGGTGAAAGTGTACCACCTCTGCAGAGCGTCAAACTATTTGAATAGCCGCGTCCGTGGTTATGGACAGTTGGAGTGGCTATACTGTTCCGTCATCAGATGTTTTCAAAATGACATGTGAAATGAATCATGACTTTGACTTAACCACAACATGGTTGTGAACATGAAAACTAAGTTCCCTTAGGTGTTATAAAACCTTAAACTAGTTTTCTTTACTTCTGAACTCAGCTAGAGGTAAACCTGGATTTTTGCAAAACAACCTAGAGCTTTGGATTCCTACCTGAAACCACTTTACTTGTTAGTGATAGTTTGCGAGTACTTAAAGAGTACTCATGGCTTTGTCCCTGGCTATTCCCGTGGCCAGACTATGAAGAGGACTATCAGGAGGATGGACCGCAGGAAGGTTATGACAGCTAGGATCATCTCCCATCGTCAGCATTGCCTGTGACCATGAAGATGGAGCCTCGCCCACGCTACCGTTATTATATTATTCCGCTGTGTTGATTGTACTCAGACTGGATCATGAGATCCTTTATTTGTAATACTTTATTATGGTTTGTAATGGATGATGAACTATGGTACCAATCTGTTATGTCTCGCAAAAATGGTAATCCTGGGATTGCGATGTATGGCATAATAGGCATCTGGGATTAAAAATCCGGGTGTTGACATTAACTCCTGCTCGTCCTCGAGTAGGTAAGTGATAAAAGAATAATTTTTGAGGTGACATGCACCATCAAAACCAAGATCAAACCATTTGCAAGCATTGAAAGCTGGGATCAAAGAACTCTAAACATGTGCATGAAAGATGGAGTTCTAACAATAAGACAAAGTAACTATGCATGCAACATGAAAGGCTACAAACAAAGATCATGAATAACATGCATTGAAAAATGTTTGTTTGTTTCACATATAAAAAAAATGGCATAGTGGCATTCAGCTTGTCCCTCATAGAATAGAAAATAGATGCATATGACACCTTCAAAGTTCATAAGAGTGACTAGATACAAATAGCACAAGAACAAGCAATATCAATAATATGCATCAATCAATAAGTTTTGGGACACTGCACATTGAACTAAGAATGGCAACTATGCTCTCTTAATGGTGCCTAAAGGTAGAAGGTGGAGACTCAATATAATAGTGGAAGAAAGGCCCTTTATAAAGGGAAGTAGGGATTTCAAGTTTCAAAAAGAGCTTCCAAAAATTATGGTACTTGTTAGCTTTCAGCCCTCATTGCCCCTATCATAAGCATCTTGAAGTGATTAAGGTTAAAGTGAACAAACTATGGAGTATATGCTTGACAAAGTATAATTTGGAAATCTCATGTCCCTTGAATACGAGGGCCGCACCTCATGCTACTCAACTTTGGTCACCTGTAAGTTCTTGTCATAGTAAGTACATGTGTATCATAGAGAACCGCCAACGGGGTACCCCTTGCACATGGTACAAGAGCTATCCCATAACCAAAATGACAAGGCAAGCAGACAATGAGCATCTCAGTGATCTTTTTATTTACTATGTGCATAGCTTTTTATTGAGTATGCTTCACATATTGCTTATTATGGTGATGCTGCAAGTTTCCACCATGATTAGGCATGGCTTAGGCTAGCGGCCCAGGCGTTTATCTAACACAAAATACATAACTCCATGGACTTACAAGCTCCCTCTTTATTTCACACCGGCGACATCCATAGACAAAAGAGCATGATATCAACCGTGTAGAAAGTACAAGTGCAATGTTGAAAATGTTACCCATGACAGCATGGTTCTGCTAATTCCAACGTATAAGTGCAAGCATATACAACTTATATGACACAATGGTTCAAGTTTATTAGGGTCAAGGAATAAAAAGTGTGCCATCAAGTTCATGAGGGCTTTAATCACTAAGTTTTCACATAACAAAATACTTTTTAATTGGAAGATAGCTGAAAACAAGAATATATTGGAATGGTGTAACACACCATGCATAGGAGTTTATAGTGGACACTTTGGAATAACTTGGTTTCTTGGAAGTTGGAAGCATGAGTAGAGCTTACTCATACAAGTGGAGGCTAGCAAAAGACTGGGAGCAACCAACTAAGAGAGCAATAATGGCCATAATCATGCAGAGCGACAAAACATTACTAATTAAAGCATAAAGTGATACTACAAGTCAAGGACTAAATGATCATAGAGGCTATGGTGACTTGTTCATAGTCATAACATGGTGTGAGCATGTGCCAAGTCAACCCAAACAAAGATCAAAGGAGAATACCACAATACTATGCTTTTGTATGCTAAAACAACGCATGATTCTTTCAAGGCACACTAAGCAATCCCAATTTTTTGGAACAAGACATGCTACAGAAATAGTAACTAAGCATAAGGTCAAAACAACACCTAGCATGTCATGCAAAATTCTAAGTCATAGTCAATGCAAGCTCCTCTTGCACTATCAAGCAAGAACTTTCTACTCCTTTCCAACACCAATCAACTTATTTGAAACAACACAACGAGAATGGGGGTCCAAACTACTTTATTCAAGCAAACTAAACAACTAAGCAAAGCAAACGAAAACTAAGACGCTCCAAGAACAACACAACAGTGCATGAAACAATAAAAAAGAAGTGTCTAGAAAGACCTGAGCTTTTTATTGATGAGGAAGGGGATGCCTTGGGCATCCCCAAGCTTTAACGCTTGTCCCTCTTGGATATTTCTTGGGGTGACACCGGGGTGGAATCCCCAAGCTTGATATTTTGTCCATTCTTCATCTCATTACATCATTCTCTCTCTACATCTGAATTTTTTCCTTCATACAAAACTTCACACAATCTTCATTAGCAACATTAGTGTATTCAAAAGATGATAGACCTTTGGGTTTAGCTTTAGAACAGCAAAACTTTTCACTAAAAACAAAATCTACTGTAGAAACTCCTTCAAAAAGATCAATTTCCCAAAAAGAACCCAAAAAGGAATCAATAAGAAGCAAATGCAAATAATGGCAGAAATCTGTCAAAACAGACCAGCAGGTAGAAACCGATTTTTTAGAAGACCTTCTGTTGCTCAAATCAAAAATTGTTGAACTAGTGAAACTTAGCTAACATACTGGGGGATTTATTCATAAATGTTTAGCTCAATTCGACTTATAGAGACTCCTCATGAATTTTTATGGTGGAGGACAGAAATCTGTTTCGGAACAGCAACTCCCCAAATCTTACTTCCCTCTCATTAGAGGTCATTCTTGGCACGAAAAGCAAACAAAAAGGATAATAAGAGGTCATTACTGAAGTAATAACTTCCAAGACTCAAGGAAACTCTTGGGTTATCTCCCAATAAGTACTTTTCTTTAACGCCTTTAAGTTAGGCACAAGAAGCAAGAAATCAAGTATTTTCAAATGAAGAAGCATTAACATCAAACCTTGCTTTCAAAGGAGGAGCAAAAAGCAACATCTCTCTCCTCATAAGGAAGTGTTCAATACCTTTCTTGAATGGAAATTGATATTTAATGGTGCCTTCTTTCATATTAATGATGGCACCAACAGTTCTAAGAAAAGGTCTCCCCAAAGTAATAGGACAAGAAGCATTGTATTCAACATCCAAAACATATAAATCAACAGGGACATAAGCATTGTTAACCATAATGATAACATCATTAATACTCCCCATGAGTTTCTTCTTAGCATTATCATTAAGTGGTACATCCAAATAACAATCTTCCAAAGGTGGCAAATCAAGCATTTCATAAATCTTCCTAGGCATAATAGAGACACTAGAACCAAGATCACATGAAGCTTTGAGATCAAAGTCATTCACTTGCACGTTAATAATGGGTTCCCAACTATCTTCTACTTTCCTAGGAATATAAGCTTTGTGTTTTGACTTCTCTTCCTTGATCTTAACAAGAGCATCTGTAATGTGTTTGGTGAAAGCAACATGCATATCACTAGCATCAGGACTTCTAGCAAGCTTTTGCTGGAACAAAATCACTTCAGAAATATTGCAACCATCTATATCAAAATCAAACTTAGCATCACTAGTAGTAGACTCATTAGGCTTAGGCATTGTAGGAAGAATAGGGACTTCTTGTGGTTTAGTGCTATCCATTCTAGTGATGGTGCACACACTATTGTTGTAAGGTTCCCAACCTTTAATAAGGTAGAGATCCCTGTGTTTACAATTCTAGTCCCTGGATCATTAGCTAGCATCCACAGTTAAGATGTAATATCAAGAAACAAAGGTCATAATACGACTTTATAACCAGGAATAAAATAATTTATTACATCTTACATAGCTCATTTGGCTATCTCAATTACAATGCAGCAGAATATAACAATAGCATGGCGTCCTTCATCTTCAAAGTGCCACATGCAGTCATGTTGGTTGTAGACTTGTAATCCTAATCAATAAACTTCTCTAATTTCAAACAAACCTGCAACATAATAATTTACAGCCACAAGGGTCAATACATTTGAATTGTATTGCCAAGTGATACTATGGTAGTATAGTGGAGTCTATCATCTATATGCATTTGGCTAAGTGGAGCTTAGGCTTGCTTTGCTCAAAATAGATTTTCCTTATCATTTGAAAACACTAATTTTTTTTGCTTGACAAAATCACCCAAGGCATCTCCCAATAGAAATTGGTGATCCTTCAACCCTTGTTCAACCACAAGTTTTTAACTTAGAAATTTGGATGAGGAGATTCTTGATAGCTTCCATGTCTTGATGCTCAAATTGTCCTTTACCAGGGACATGGCTAAGTACTTAGATTTTACACTCTACAGAGGTGGTGCACTTTCCCCACAAGACTTGGTTTCACCAAGACAAGATCTTTCAGAAGCATTCCCTTAGACCAGAATGGACGAGCTCCAACCTATCAAACCCCTACCACCAACTGTCCATTTGGCTAAGTTATTACAACCTATATGATCCAGGAAGAGCCCATAATGCCAAGTGGCTGCACTTGAAGCTTCTCAACATTTGACATCTCAAATCTCTTTGTTCCTGGGTGGCCATCCACAAGTGAGATACACAAGGTAAACCATAGAAATGGGCCTTGTGTAACCACTCAACACAAACCATTCCTTCCATTCCACCCAGGTGATTCATTCACTTAGTTGTTTTATTAAACAAAACACAAGTCCTTGACTTAGAAATATTCCATAGTATGAATATAATCCACCCTTGTTTTCTACTAGCTAAGCTAAGCATGATAGTAGTAGGAATCTTAACTTAGGAAATTTGTACTAAGGTTTCGTCTACTAGGATTTCCCATGGCATAGTTTACACTTAGCAAAATTCCATGCAAATCCTACTTTAGAAATATCACTAATGCATAGTGAAAAATAATGGGACAAAAGTATGAAGCATCACTTGCCTTTTTGGTAGAGAATATAAGTTCACTCCTTGATCTTGCAATATTCACACTCTTCAAATCACTACAATTCAATCAAGCAAGGCACAATTTCAATCTACCATTCAAGCAAACATCACATAAAATAATAGAAACAAAACAATGCATGCAAGCATGCCAAACATTGTTTTATTTACAAAAGTGGTTTCTAATAGGTTATAAACATTCTAAAACACTTATTGGTCATTTTATAAAGTAGCAAAACTATTTGCAAAAGATTTTACTTATAAACCATTTTAATACCAAATCAATATTTTATGTGGTTGAAAATGCCTTTAGCAAAGTAATAATTTTTTATAGGGTTCACCAAATACATTTTAAAATCATAAAACTTGGTGTTTGGGGTCAGAGAGTTTAGAGCAAAACATTTCCCAAAGGTTTTCCTCCAAAATCATTTTTAAACCATAATCAACATTTTTATTTGGCTAGAAATGCTTTTATTCAAAGATTTATTCTTTTGCTTCACCAAATATATTTTTGAAACCACAAATTGATTTCTATGGTCAGTAGGTTCAAAAGAAACTATTTGCCAAAGATTTTATCCCTAAAATAATTTTAGAATGAATTTTATATTCTAAACATGCCTACACAAGTTTCTGCAAAAACAATCATTTTATCAGAAGCAGTTCACTAAACAAAGGGAATGGTCAGAAAGTACTTGTCTTGCTGATTCCATTGATATAAAATTTGCAAAATTTGGACGTGTGGTTTGAAAGTTATGAATTTTACAAAATTGAACAACAAATAGATCAAATCTGTTTTTATTAAAACAGACAGGGCCGCGTGGCTGCTTGCTACTGGTCCATACCGTTTCGGTTGGATCGACCGCGGACAGCCGTTGGATTTAAGTGGGATCGCACGGCTCAGGTGGATACATACCCCTTCGGGTTAGTTCTAATCTCAATCGTCAGATCAAGATCCTACGGACCTCCATGCTTTGACCAAGAAGCAGCGGCGCTGGCGGCGGCGTGTGGCGGCGCGCGGTCAGACGGTGACGGTGTCGACGTTACAGGAAGCGAGAGAGCGAAGGGATATGCTCACCAGAATCGCCATGTTGTACTAATGCTCAACGTGGTCTTCTCCGTCGAAGGGGCGCTCGGGGTGGATGGCAATCGCTCGCCGGAGTTGTCCCTGACGTCGGGCTTCTCTGTCCGTTGTCGTTGGTGAAGATACAATGCCCTCTAGAGGAAAAGGAGGCTTCCATTAGACGCGCAAAGACGTGGCGAGTACAGGAGTGTTAACCAGGGGGAGATGGGCGGTCGGGTTTACCGGGGAGAGGTCGTCGGAGACGAGATAGACGGCGGTGGCGCTCAGTCGAGGTAGCTGCCGACGATGGGGGGCACGCGCGAGCAGGTTGGGGGTACTGGGAGACGCGTATGGTGATGGCGAGCAAGCTAGAGTGGTCGAGGGGGCAAGGGGTGACGCGGGGCTGCCGGAATTTCTCGCGGAGCTCGTCGGAGCAGTGGTGGAGTGTGGATGAATTAGGACAGCCTAGGGGCTCCGGTGGGGCGACGACTGGGGGAAAAGGAGGAGGGGAATGTGGTGATTAAGTATGCGAGGTCGGGGGGAATTAATGGCGGCAGTAATGCATATTGACACTGTCTTCAACGGCCAGAAACAGCGACGGAGGAATTGGGGGCGGGGTCGTCGCGCGGGTGAGGAAGAAAGCTAGGAGGTGGGGTCGCGTCGTCAGCGAAGGAGAGAGAGGAGAGGTGGGGTCCAGTAGTCATTCGATGTGCGGGTAAAAACTCCGGTGCGAAGCGTTTTCCGCGGGAGATAAGGAGTGGGCTGGTGTTGGGCTTAGTGGGCTGGCCAGATGGGTTGGGTTTGTTTCTATTTTTTTAATACTAAACCTATTTCTTTTCTGTTTTGAATATTCTGATTGGATTTTCATTCAAACAATTCAAACTCTAATTCAATTCAAACCATCACCAAACTTTTGTGTTGATTTAAATTCTGTTTATCAACATACTCCAAGGTCCAAAATAAAGTAATTCTTTTATTCTTTTAGGATCTATTAATAATTAAATAAATAGACCTTAGTCTTTAATTCAAATAGGTTTTAATTTATTTTAAAACTATTTTTGAAATCTAAATAATATCAAAATATTTTCAGTAGGTTTTATTTGAAAAACTAAAACACTTGGAATTCTTATTTAAAAAAAACTTTAATAAATTTTAATGTTTATTTGAAAGGGAAAAGCCTTTACTTAATTTGGCTCTTTAAAATAATCCTTATTTATATTTCTACCTATGCTTATCAAAACCATATCTTTTTATTTAAAGATCCAAAACTAGTTCTTCTAACTATTATAACTTTATTTATTATTTGTTTATCTTTTTAAGTTCCTTTAGGATTATTTGCTCACCATTTGGTATGGATTCATAGATGGTTGCTTTATTAGCTTTGGAGATTCAATTTCCTTATCTTATTAAATTCATAAGATTTTATCTATGGCTCCAAATTGAATGAAATCAATTTATATGGTTTTATAATATTTCCCTTTGTCATTCTTGGTCATTTTGAAATGTTTGTTTGACTAATTTTATATGGATGAAATCCATAGTCTTAGAGATAACTTGAAAATGATTTTCCTCCATTAGGGTTTTAGGGTTTTGATTTATGTCTCAAGTGTTTAAATTTCCAGATGCATTTATGAAGGATGCATTTCACTTGATTTGAATTTTAGTTGGATTTAAACATTATTCAAAGTTTGTTCTAGATGGGATTTTAAGTTTCTATTTAGAAACAAAAGTTTCTTTTCACCCTAAATTTCAACAATTATTTATTTTGTTTATTTATTTTTTCACATTACAAGATTTGGAAAATCTTGGGATGTGACAATTGTTTCTATCAATTTTAGCTTCCCTTTCCCACTTGGCATGAAGTTGGGCTAACAGACTAACATTGTCATCAATAGTAACTTATATGGCATGAGTAGCAGCAAAGGTACTTTCCTTGGTTTCAGGTTTAGCAGCCATTTTATTAATCAAAGAGGACGGTGCTTCAGACAAAGAGGAAATATGTTTCTCAACATTTAAAAGCTTTTCCTCTATAGTCTTGTTGAAATTGGTTTGTTTACTAATAAAGTCTTTGAGCATGACTCCAAGTTCAGAGGGGGCACTTCTAGCATTGTTGTAGGAGTTTCCATAGGTATTGCCATTATTAGGAGGATAAGGCCTATAATTGTTGTTACTACCAAAATTATTCCTATAGGCATTGTTGTTGAAATTGTTGTTTCTAACGAAGTTCACATCAACTTTCTCTTCTTGAGCAACCAAAGAGGCTAAGGGAACATTATTAGGATCTAAAGGAGCTTTCCCATTAACAAGCATAGCCATGATAACATCAATCTTATCACTCAAAGAGGAGTTTTCTTCAACAAAATTTACCTTCTTACCATGTGGAGCTCTCTTAGTGTGCCATTCAGAATATTTAACCATCATATTGTCAAGGAGTTTTGTTGCAGCACCCAAAGTGATTCCCATAAAGGTACCTCCAGCAGCTGAATCCAACAGGTTTCTTGAAGATAAGTTCAAACTTGCATAAAAAGTCTGGATAATCATCCAAGCAGTGAGTCCATGAGTGGGACAATTCTTAACCAAATATTTCATTCTTTCCCAAGCTTGAGCAACATGTTAATTATCAAGTTGTTTAAATTTAATAATATCACTTATCATAGATATAATCTTAGCAGGAGGGTAGTACTTTCCAATAAAAGCACCTTTGCACTTAATCCAAGAATCAATACTATTTCTAGGCAAGGATAGCAACCATTCTTTAGATTTTCCTCTCAAGGAGAAAGGAAACAGCTTGAGCTTAATAATATCTCCATTTACATCCTCATACTTTTGCATCTCACAAAGTTCAACAAAGCTATTGAGATGGGCAGTAACATCATCAGAACTAGCACCAGAAAATTGCTCTCTCATCACAAGATTCAACAAAGCAGGCTTAATTTCATAAGGAGCAGGTGGAGCAATAGGAGTACTTAGGAAATCATTGTTGTTTGTGCTAGTGAAATCACACAACTTGGTGTTCTCAGCAGAGTTCATTTTGGCAAAAGTGGAGCAAGCCAACATCAGCAGCAACTAGAACAGGAACTAATTTTTTTATGTTTTTGATAAGAGAAAGCAAACCGAACTAAACTATTTTTTTTTTGAGTTTTCGATAAAAAGAGGCAAACAAAACCAAGTAAAAGAAACTAAGCAAACTAAAAACAAAGCAAAGAGAAAGGTTGAGGAGGACTCCCCTTGTGAAGACGTCCTTAGCCTACCGGCAACGGCGCCAGAAAGTTTGATGGTGCCCGGTGTTGACGTGGGAGCGCTTCGTTGGAAACCCCAAGAGCAAGGTGTGAAGAGCACAACAGCAAGTATTCCCTCAGTAAGAAACCGAGGTTATCAAACCAGTAGGAGGAAGGAAACGTCTCAAAGGTGTTGCAAGCAACGTGGAAACCTGCACAACACAAACTCAAGACTTTGCCCCAACGAACAGTGAGGTTGTCAAGCTCACCGGTTTGCTGTAACAAAGGATTAAATGTATGGTGTGGAAGGTGATGATGGTTTGCAGAAAGTAAACAGTAACAGTGGAAGATGTATCAATGGTAAAGATAGGACCGGGGTCCATAGTTCACTAGAGGTGCTCTCCTTATATAAACAGACATGGCGTACATGGTAAACAAATTACAGCAGGGCAATTGACAAGACTGATCAAGGCATAACAATGCAATACTAGACAAAAAGATCCTATGAGATTCGATTGGGCAATAAAACACTATACATAGACCACCATCCAACTACATCTATTACTAGAAGTCCACCTTCAGGTTATCATCCGAACCCCCTCCAGTATTAAGTTGCAAGCAACAGACAACTGCTTTAAGCACAAGTGTAAGGTAAACAATCCACTTGTTCCATGAACAAGAGACCGTTGTTTTCTCCCTAGTGGAAACAACACATCTACAATCGAAGAGATTTCTGTCAATTCCCTTGATACATAAAGGCATGAACCCACTATCGAGCATAAATACCCCCTCTTGGAGTCACTAGCAACTACTTGGCCAAGATAGCTACTAACAACAGAGATCATGCAAGATCACAAACAACACAGACATCATAGAATCAATAAGACAAAACCATTAATCAATCTGACATAGTAATCTCAATATCCATGTGTGGTGACCCACCATACCACTGCATGATGTAGTATACTATAGTCATTGATATAACACCAATGAAACACCGTTCACTAGTATTACATCCCTCAGAGTGGTACAACAGAAACACAGCAGGTCCAAGACATGACTATAGGTTACAACTCAACTCTTTACATAAGATCCAGAGAATACTCTAGGTTAAAGAGAGAGAAAGAAACTTCTTACAAAGAAGAATCAGAAATAAACAACTCAAAAACTATCATACTATTAAGACTAGTATTTTAACTAATGGTCTGGCATTACTGCTATTGCAATACGCTACAGAAATAGGTTCTATGGCTAGAGATTATATTCCTATCTAATCAGTAACTTCGTCTTCACTTGAGTTGATGTATATGTTGACTTTCTTGACTTCATTGAAGAGCTTTAGCTTTTGATGATGATTCCTAGAGCATAACTTGATGTAGACGTCGTCTTAATGGCTTCAGAATCTAGCAAGGGTTAAGAAGATACGTTGATTACGAGCGTACTCGGCAAGTTCACTAGAAAGGAGTGTTTGATGCACTATATCTACAGCCAGAGACCAAAGGTCATAGGCAATGTAGGTTTAAACATTTCTTCAAAGGTTGCTTTTATTATGAAAAGCTATGTCCGTCAGCCTTCACGGGTTTACCAGAACTTTAATGGAGTTCCTTTCCCACCGCTTTCGTGGCTCCTTCCCTGAACAGGGAGTAACAAGTTACAGTTCTTACACTCTGCAGAGGTGCGTCACTTTACCCATGAGAGACCTTAGCCTTGTTGCACAACCAAGTCATGAGCTTGTCCATACTTCCTTGGTATGGGGCCCAGTCTAAGATCAAAGCCAATCACTTTCCTTCTCCGTGACCCTGCATACACCGCAATTTTTGTATGCCCAAACTCAAGGTAGACTTTTCCCCGTATAAAACGGCTAAACCTTAGTTGGATACACACAACAACCATTAACACTAGAAATCTGTCTTTTGTAAGCCCAGATCCACGGTATACTTTCCCCCGTATAAAACGGCTATACCCACGATCTGCAACTTACAAATGCCCAGAACAGTGTCCAATGCATGCGAAAGGGAGTCGATCCAGCTGACTTCTCCGTCCCATTCCAAATCTCATGGTTAACACATAATATACGGCGCAAGAATCACTGGCGACATTGGTTGTTAAGTCCTAGATGATATACTCCTGAGTAGTGGTATTCCAACTACCAGGTTTAATAGATTAGCTGATCACCCTAGATCAGTAACCAATAGTTCACATTATTATCAAAAATAGTGTTTTCTGACCTTTTTGAAATGCAGGTGATGACAACACTGGATTTGCAAAATACTTTATAGAAAATAATCAAAGGACATGAGCAAGTGTGAACTTGCCTTTTGTGATTAGAAGATTATGCACTCACGGTCTTCAAGACAATATAAGATCCAATATCTGAAATCAGCATCATTGGTCCGGTAAGGACTAATGTTTAAAGAAGCGAGATGCCATTATGCATAAATGATGCTATGCAATTTTATAATTCCCAAAGTGAAACCCTTAGCATTATAAATAAGTTGATCTTAGGTATCTTCTTTAAGACTGGGTTTATTCTTAAGTTTATTTCATAAGCAATGGTATTGATAAGGAACTTAAGTGTTAACAATCCAAAATATACATGTACAGATAGAGTAATGTGATTATGATTAATTGTTATCTGGTGAATAGGATATAAAGTCCTTGGGTTGAGTTGTTAAGAGTTGAAGGAACTAGTATAGACTTGTTCGTGTGAAGTGGCAAAAAGAATAACATTTGAAGAAACTAGTGTTTAGTTAAGGTTAATCGGTCTTGAGGTTTATTAAGTTTTACATTAGGGTTTGAGTTGATTACGAATGATGTTGAGTTATCGTATTTTAGTTGATGGTACAAGTGACCAAAGTTAACTATAAAAACATGTATAAACTTCAAATGAGATGTTTATGATTGTTTAGACCAAAGTTAACTATAAAAAATAGAGGTGAATCTTAAGATGTAATGAGTTTTAGAATATCATCTAGTTTTAGGGTTTTGACAAATGTGATTATGGATGATCCATTTTAATATAAGTGAAAGATGAATTTAATAACATGCAACTTATTAATGGGAGCATGATTAGATGATCTTATAAATTTGTTAGAGTCTAGAATCATTTTAAGAGTGGTTGAGAGATCAAGATTATTCGTCATTTTATACATGAGTGATATATAATATTTATTTAAAAGGAGTTTTATTTAAATTTTAAGATTTAATAAGAGTATTTAAAAGTTAATAGTTATACTTAAGTTTTATTATGATTATGGATTTATACTTAGTAATTAATTTTAAAGGTTTTAGTGTTTTATTAAGAAATTTGATTATTTCCTTTTTAGTAAATAAATTTAAAGAATTAACAAAGTGGTTATTTTATTTTAGTAAAATAAATAAATGAGTTTTATTATTTAATTGTGGCACCCCAGATTTACGGTCCGAGAATACCCGTTATGCATATAATTCACGTTCCCATGACCAGTGAGCCGTGAGCATAACTAACTAGTATCATTACATCATCCATAAAGTAACGAGTACAAAAACTTACAAAGGGGCCATTATGGCAATTACAACACAAGTAGCGGAAGTCTTCAGCGCGGATCCCGTGCCTTAACCTACAGGCAACTGACTGGGAAGATGGCCTAGCTCGCATAGACGTCAACACCCTTGTTCCTTCTTAACGTCTGCAATCTGGCCAAGTAAATAGCGAGGGGCAATGTCGGTGAGTATTTTGAATATACTCGCAAACCACCGAGACAAGGTAATACGAATCATGCATATTGGGCTGTGGCGAGATAGCTCTACACTATAGTTGTTTTTGAAAGACCTAACATTGGCATCTATATATCTTTGTTGAAAAAGAGTTTTTAGAAAATATGCCTCCTTTTAGAAATCCGGACATCTCCACATCCTTGTTAAAAAGATTTAAAACAGTTTTTTAGTAAAACCCTTTTTAAACATCTTCGACCATCTATGGTCTAAACCAAACGCGTTCTTATCTTTCCTCGTGACCAAGTCACATCCTTTATTTAATCACAACTTAACCGAATCGAAGGGTCCTCCTAGCACTTGCCATTCCAACTGTCCTTGACCGTGGACACGGCTATTTGAATAGATTAGACTCTGCAGAGTTTGTGCACTTTACCCACAAGAATCAATACATCCGCCGAGATAGAAGCACGGCCTGCTACACACGGTAGACAAGGGCTCGAATAATCAAACTTACACTTTTCATTTGTCCATCCCTAGCAACGGCGGCTTTTCCTTTTGGGTTGTTCTCTCCGGTATGAGTATGGGGTACGACGACCCTGATCCTTCCTCCTGTACTGACCCCTATCTCCAGACTGAAGTCTGGCATATAGCAATAGTGACAATCTTCCATCCATACTACCTAAAAGCATAACGTCCACGAGAGACCCAATTGTTGTAGGGGTTCGTCGCATGGAAAACAAAAAAATTCTACCGCATGCACACAAACAAGCCAAGATCTATCTACTAGATTGTAGCAACGAGTCAATTAGAGTACTCACCCTCGAAGATTCCAAAGCGGTTAACGAGAGCAGATTCTCGTGGGTGATGTAGTCGTACACTTGTCGATCTCAAGATCACGTAGACGATCCTTCCGGCGCTGCGTTCCAGCAGTGCTTCCGCAGTCGGTCACACGTTCGGTACTCGATGAAGACCTTCCTCTCCCTTGTTCCAGCAGGCAGTGGAGGTTGTAGTTCTCCCCTCGCAATTCTGGCAGCACGACGGCGTGGTGTCGGAAGTAGAGGGAAGATCCCGCATGGCTTCACCTAAGCCGGTGCGAGTTATGGTGGATCTAGGGTTTCTGGCTGTCACATCCCAAGATTTTCCAAATCTTGTAATGTGAAAAATAAATAAACAAAATAAATTATTGTTGAATTTTAGGGTGAAAAGAAACTTTTGTTTCTAAATGGAAAACTTAAAATCCCATCTGGAACAAACTTTGGTTAATATTTGAATCCAACAAAATCCAAATCAAGAGAAATGCATTCTTCATAAAATGCATCTGGAAATTTAAAACACTTGGAAAATAAATCCAAACCCTAAACCCTAATGGAATAAAATCATTTCCAAGTTATCTCCAAACCTATGGATTTGATCCATATAAAAATCTATCATCAAACATTTATAAATGATCAAGAATGATAAATAGAAATATATTAAACCCTATAAATTGATTTCACTTAATTTGGAGCCATAGATAAAATCTTATGAATATAATAAGATAAGGAAATTGAATTTCCAAAACTAATAAAGCACTTATCTAAAATACATATCAAATGGTGAGCAAATAATCCTAAAGACATTTAAAAGGATAAATAAATATTAAATAAGATATTAAAAATTGGAATCACCAAGTTTGGATCTCTAAATAAAAAGATATGGATTTTATAAGGTGAAGAAAGAAATATTAAATAAGGATTATTTAAAGACCAAATTAAATCTTGGCCTAATCCATTAAGCAAAGGGAATGAATAGAATCCAAATCCAAATAAAATAAAAGGATGAAGAATTTCCAAATAAAATAAAATGGCATTAACCATTCTATCCTTATTTTAATAAAGACAAATCTCTAATAAGAATAATTATATAATTCATGAGAAAATAGTATTTTGGAATTTACCCAAGTGAAATAAAAGTTGTTTAATTCAACTTAATTAAGATTAAAGAAATCTTCCAAATAAATTTTAGGGAAATAAAAATATATTTAATTCCATTTGAATTAAAAACAATTACCCAATTCAAATGATTTATGAATCATATTAAATACCTTCCAAATAATTCAAGATGAATTTTTTTTGACACCTTATTAAACAAATAAAAACCTACTTAAAATAATTGGAAAGTTTAAAGAATTTAAATGGTATTTGAAATATTATTAAATCTTATTTGATTTAAAACAAGGGCCTTTTTGAATAATTAAAAGACCCCAAAAAGAATAAAGTTTTATTCAAAAATTTACTTCAGATTATATTACTAATCAGTATTTAAACCTACACAAATTTTGGTTGAAATTGGAATTCAAATTGATGTTGAATTGTTTGATCAAAATCAAAACAGAATAAAAGAAATGGAAAAAGAAAAAGAATCAGGAACAAAAAAAATGGAACGGACTCAGCCCAGCCCATTAAGCCCAGTCCAGCCCACCTCTCCCTCTCACCCGAGCGAAACGTTTTTCACCGCGAAAGAAACCCGCACAGAGTATGACCGCTGGACCCCACTTTCTTTTTCTCTCTCTCGCTGACAACGCAGCCCCACTGCCCCGTCATCATCGTCAACCCCGCGACCTGTTCATCCCCAAACCTCGCTGCTGTTTCTGCCGTGAATGCGCGCCTTCAATTCGCGTTAATGGCCGATTAATACCGCGCTGCAACGACGCCCTCTTAATCGCCTGCGTCTCCCCTCCCGTTCCCCCTCAGTCCCTCACCCTAGCCCGCCCCCAGGCTGCTCAATTTACCCCTGCACCGTCCTCTACTCCGGCGAGCTCCACCCGCGATTCCGGCAGTACCTCGCCGCCCCTTGCCTCCTAGACCACGCTCACATGATCCCCACCCCCTGGCGAACCTCCCCGTAGCTCCAGCTCGCCCGCGCGTGCTCTGCAGCATCGGCAACAACGACGACCAGTAGCGCCACTGCCTGCCATTTCCTCTGGCGAGATTTCCTGGTAAGCTCGGACCGCCCCGGTGCTTATCGTTGATGCTCGCATGTTCCCTGGTACCCTGCGCGTCTAACGCATCCTTTATTTTGCATTGGCGCGCCTTGCAGCCTCGTCCCCGACAACGGCAGTGCGTGCCCGTCGCCAGACATCTCTCCGGCGAGCAATCCACGCAACACCAGCGCGCCCCTCGACAAACAGAAGGAACCTTGAGCACCACCGCGACCCTGCGAACCTGGTGAGCTTCTCCCCATCCTCTCTCGCTTCCTGCAATGCCACCGCCAGGCCGCTCCGCCGCCAGTCGCCGCCGCCAGCGCCGCCCATCTTTGGCAAACATGCTGCGCGCCGTCCGATCTTGATCTGACTATTAGGATAGAAACTAACCCGAAGGGGTATCGAGCGACATGAGCCGTGCGATTAAACTTAGATCCAGCGGCTGTTGTCTGTCGATCCAACCGAAGCGGTACCGATGAGTAATATCACGCCACGTGTCCCTGTTGGTTTGATTTAAAACAGAATTGTTCTATTAGATATGCCAATTTGAAAAATTCATAACTTTCAAACCACACGTCCAAATTTTGCAAATTTTATATCAATGGATTCAGCAAGACAAGTACTTTCTGACCATGCACTTTGTTTAGTAAAATGCTTCTGTTAAATTGATTGTTTTTGCAGAAACTTGTGTATGCATGTTTAGAATATAAAAATTGTTCTAAAATGATTTTGGGGATAAAATCTTTGGCAAATGGTTTTTTTTGAACCTACTGACCCTAGGAATCAAATGGTGGTTTCAAAAATCTATTTGGTGAAGCAAAAGAACAAAACCTTGAATTAAAACATTTCTAGCCAAATAAAAATATGGCTTAATTGTTAAAAATGATTTTGGAGGAAAACCTTTGGGAAATGTTTTGGAATAAACTATCTGACCCAAGCACCAAGTTTTATGATTTGAAAATGTATTTGGTGAACCCTATAAAAATTATTACATTGCTAAGGACATTTTCAACCACATAAAATAATGACTTAGTTTAAAAATGGTTTATGAAGAGAAATCTTTTGAAAATAGTTTTGCCACTTTATAAAATGACCAATAAGTGTTTTAGAATGTTTATAACCTATTATAAATCACTTTTGTAAATAAAACAAAGTTTGGCATGCTTGCATGCATTGTTTTGTTTCTATTATTTTATGTGATGTTTGCTTGAATGGTAGATTGAAATTGTGCCTTGCTTGATTGAATTGTAGTGATTTGGAGAGTGTGATCATTGCAAAGACAAGGAGTGAACTTATATTCTCTACCAAAAAGGCAAGTGATTCTTCATTCCATTATTTTCACTATGCATTGGTGATATTTCTAAGTAGGACATGCATGGAATTTTGCTAAGTGTAAACTATGCCATGGAAATCCTAGTAGATGAAACCTTAGTAGAATTTCCTAAGTTAAGAGTCCTACTAATATCATGCTTAGCTTAGCTAGTAGAAAACAAGGGTGGAATATATATTCATACTATGGAAAATTTCTAAGTCTGTGGACTTGTGTTTTGTTTAATAAAACAACTAAGTGAATGAATCACCTGGGTGGAATGGAAGGAATGGTTTATATTGAGTGGTTCACAAGGCCCATTTCTATGGTTTACCTTGTGTATCTCACTTGTGGATGGCCACCCAGGAACAAAGAGATTTGAGATGTAAAGTGTTGAGAAGCTTCAAGTGCATCCACTTGGCATTATGGGCTCTTCCTGGATCATATAGGTTGCAATAACTTAGCCAAATGGACAGTTGGTGGTAGGGGTTTGATAGGTTGGAACACGTCCATTCTGGTCTAAGGGAAGGCTTCTGAAAGATCTTGTCTTAGTGAAACCAAGTCTTGTGGGGAAAGTGCACCACCTCTGCAGAGTGAAAAATCTAAGTACTTAGCCATGTCCCTGGTAAAGGACAATTTGAGCATCAAGACATGGAAGCTATCAAGAATCTCATCATCCCAATTTCTAAGTTAAAAACTTGTGGTTGAACAAGGGTTGAAGGATCACCAATTTCTATTGGGAGATGCCTTGGGTGATTTTGACAAACAAAAACTTAGTGTTTTTCAAATGATAAGGAAAATCTATTTTGAGCAAAGCAAGCCTAAGCTCCACTTAGCCAAATGCATATAGATGATAGACTCCACTATACTACCATAGTATCACTTGCTAATACAATTCAAATGTATTGACCCTTGTGGCTGTAACTTGTTATGTTGTAGGTTTGTTTGATATTAGTGAAGTTTCTTGATTAGGATTACAAGTCTACAACCAACATGTCTGCCTGTGGCACTTTGAAGATGAAGGACCCCATGCTATTGTTATATTCTGCTGCATCGTAACAAGATAGCCAAATGAGCTATGTAAGATGTAATAATTTATTTTATTCCTGGTTATAAAGTTGTATTATGACCTTTGTTTCTTGATATTACATCTTAACTATGGATGCTAGCTATTGATCCAGGGACTAGCATTGTAAACACAGGGATCTCTACCTTATTAAAGGTTGGGAACCTTACAGATGGTATCAGAGCATTGTGTTGCCTGTAGGATTTGTAAACCTAGGATTGGACAAACCCCTTAGAAAAATAGGAGTTGTATTTGTTCCAAAACTTATTTACAAACAATCTTGTAAACTCTTTCCTCAACCATTTTGGTTTTGATTCTACATCTCTTCTATTCCAAACTTGATGGACAAGCCTACCCCATAGCCAAAGACTTCACCATGTGCCAAGGACTTCAACCTTGGATATCACTAAGGACTACAAGTGAAGACAAGAAAAGTTACTCAAGACTTGAAGACCAAGGAAACACAACTTAGAAGGAACCATCAACACCTTGAAGTTTTGTGACCAAGAATTTTCCCATGGAAACCATGAACTCATTCAAGAAGAATCCACCAAGAAGGATAGAATGATCTCAAGTGAAACATATAGATGGACCACCATATTTAGTTTAAGTCAAACCCACCAACTTATGTGGTGTAACAAAAAAAATATTTTTGGTTGCCTAAAAATATGCTTGAAACTTGTTGTTTGAGTGGAATGCTTGTTTGTGATTGCTTGCACTTTGCTTGTGTGAATTGTGATGTGTGTGATTAGAATTATTCCCTTAGAAATATTTTGCCTATTCTAATCCCAATCCAACCCAAATAGACGACTACTCCAAGAAACTCCAACATCAAGGATGGTGACAACAACAACAACAACCAAGAGGACAACATGAGAGAACTCATAGTAACCCAAACCAAGTGACAGCTCAATTTATAGCCAACACCAGTGAGGTAGATCCAACCATGCAAAGGTTTTTGGAAACCCAAACCCAATTGTTGCATAAGGTGACAGATCAAATGATCAACATGGGAAACAACTCTTCCAAAGGAGTTTGTGAGAACAAGGATGACATTTTAGAAGGAACCCAAGCTTGCAATGTTTGTGTAAACAAGGATCACACTTCCAAATAGCATGAAGATCAATGCCACAATTGTGAAGAGAAACATCCAACCAATCAATGCCCCACATCTCAAGCTACTTGTTACCTATGTGAAGGAAATAATCATGTCCCTATCCAATGTCCCATCTATTCCATAGTTCAACAAAGGAAACAAGGTGGAGTGCAACAACTGATTGCAGATTACCATGAGAGAGCCAAGTCTACCAAGAAGGATGAAGACAAAGGAAAATCTCAGCTTGTACCTCCATGCAATATGACTCAATTTAAAGGGCCAAAGAGGAGACATATGTATTATCCAAGGAATAAGAAAAGGTCAAGGAGACCAGGAAACATTCCTACCTTTGAGATAACATATGAAGAACATGAACTAGAAGCACTCCTAGCTTTGGAGAAGCCCAAGAAGAAGAACTATAAGGAGATTAGCCAAGTATGGTGCAACAACTGCAAAGAGCTAGGCCATTATGTGTCAACTTGCCCACAGAAGATACGTGAAGAACTCAACCTTATCACATGTTACAACTGTGGTAACCAAGGACATTATGCAAGCAATTGTCCAGAAAAGATGAAGCACAAGATAAAGCCTATGAAGGATCTTAGCCTTGTCACATGTTTCAAGTGTGGAAACAAAGGACACTATGCAGATGTTTGCCCAGAGAGATTTCAACAAGATCCCAAGCAAACCAAGATGTAATTTAGTTGGAATTTTTTTTAAGGGTGGTAGTACCCTAGATGCTTTGAGCCAACTTGTAACTCCTAGCCTCCCCAAATATCGGGACGCGATTTATTTTAAGGGTGGTAGCCTGTCACATCCCAAGATTTTCCAAATCTTGTAATGTGAAAAATAAATAAACAAAATAAATTATTGTTGAATTTTAGGGTGAAAAGAAACTTTTGTTTCTAAATGGAAAACTTAAAATCCCATCTGGAAAAAACTTTGGTTAATATTTGAATCCAACAAAATCCAAATCAAGAGAAATGCATTCCTCATAAAATGCATCTGTAAATTTAAAACACTTGGAAAATAAATCCAAACCCTAAACCCTAATGGAATAAAATCATTTCCAAGTTATCTCCAAACCTATGGATTTGATCCATATAAAAATCTATCATCAAACATTTATAAATGATCAAGAATGATAAATAGAAATATATTAAACCCTATAAATTGATTTCACTTAATTTGGAGCCATAGATAAAATCTTATGAATATAATAAGATAAGGAAATTGAATTTCCAAAACTAATAAAGCACTTATCTAAAATACATATCAAATGGTGAGCAAATAATCCTAAAGATATTTAAAAGGATAAATAAATATTAAATAAGATATTAAAAATTGGAATCACCAAGTTTGGATCTCTAAATAAAAAGATATGGATTTTATAAGGTGAAGAAAGAAATATTAAATAAGGATTATTTAAAGACCAGATTAAATCTTGGCCTAATCCATTAAGCAAAGGGAATGAATAGAATCCAAATCCAAATAAAATAAAAGGATGAAGAATTTCCAAATAAAATAAAATGGCATTAACCATTCTATCCTTATTTTAATAAAGACAAATCTCTAATAAGAATAATTATATAATTCATGAGAAAATAGTATTTTGGAATTTACCCAAGTGAAATAAAAGTTGTTTAATTCAACTAAATTAAGATTAAAGAAATCTTCCAAATAAACTTTAG
The DNA here is from genome assembly GCA_916181665.1 of Avena sativa. Taxonomy (NCBI): domain Eukaryota; kingdom Viridiplantae; phylum Streptophyta; class Magnoliopsida; order Poales; family Poaceae; genus Avena; species Avena sativa. Next base: position 355,578,625 of record OV702283.1, on the reverse strand, counting down.
GGAAATAAAAATATATTTAATTCCATTTGAATTAAAAACAATTACCCAATTCAAATGATTTATGAATCATATTAAATGCCTTCCAAATAATTCAAGATGAATTTTTTTGACACCTTATTAAACAAATAAAAACCTACTGAAAATAATTGGAAAGTTTAAAGAATTTAAATTGTATTTGAAATATTATTAAATCTTATTTGATTTAAAACAAGGGCCTTTTTGAATAATTAAAAGACCCCAAAAAGAATAAAGTTTTATTCAAAAATTTACTTCAGATTATATTACTAATCAGTATTTAAACCTACACAAATTTTGGTTGAAATTGGAATTCAAATTGATGTTGAATTGTTTGATCAAAATCAAAACAGAATAAAAGAAATGGAAAAAGAGAAAGAATCAGGAACAAAAAAAATGGAACGGACTCAGCCCAGTCCAGCCCACCTCTCCCTCTCACCCGAGCGAAACGTTTTTCACCGCGAAAGAAACCCGCACAGAGTATGACTGTTGGACCCCACATTCTTTTTCTCTCTCTCGCTGACAACACAGCCCCACTGCCCCGTCATCATCGTCAACCCCGCGACCTGTTCATCCCCAAACCTCGCTGCTGTTTCTGCCGTGAATGCGCGCCTTCAATTCGCGTTAATGGCCGATTAACCCCACGCTGCAATGACGCCCTCTTAATCGCCTGCGTCTCCCCTCCCGTTCCCCCTCAGTCCCTCACCCTAGCGCGCCCCCAGGCTGCTCAATTTCCCCCTGCACCGCCCTCTGCTCCGGCGAGCTCCACCCGCGATTCCGACAGCCCCTCGCCGCCCCTTGCCTCCTCGACCACGCTCACACATCCCCACCCCCTGGCAAACCTCCCCGTAGCTCCAGCTCGCCCGCGCGTGCTCTGTAGCATCGGCAACGACGACGACCAGTAGCGCCACCGCCTGCCATTTCCTCTGGCGAGATTTCCTGGTAAGCTTGGACCGCCCCGGTGCTTATCGTTGATGCTCGCATGTTCCCTAGTACCATGCGCGTCTAACGCACCCTTTATGTTGCATTGGCGCGCCTTGCAGCCTCGTCCCCGACAATGGCAGTGCGTGCCCATCGCCAGACATCTCTCCGGCGAGCAATCCACGCAACACCAGCGCGCCCCTCGACAAACAGAAGGAACCTTGAGCACCACCGCGACCCTGCGAACCTGGTGAGCTTCTCCCCATCCTCTCTCGCTTCCTGCATCGCCAGCAACGCCACCGCCAGGCCGCCAGTCGCCGCCGCCAGCGCCGCCCATCTTTGGCAAACATGCTGCGCGCCGTCCGATCTTGATCTGACGATTAGGATAGAAACTAACCCGAAGGGGTATCGAGCGATATGAGCCGCGCGATTAAACTTAGATCCAACGGCTGTTGTCTATCGATCAAACCGAAGTGGTACCGACGAGTAATATCACGCCACGTGTCCCTGCTGGTTTGATTTAAAACAGAATTGTTCTATTAGATATGCCAATTTGAAACATTCATAACTTTCAAACCACACGTCCAAATTTTTCAAATTTTATATCAATGGATTTAGCAAGACAAGTACTTTCTGACCATGCACTTTGTTTAGTAAAATGCTTCTGTTAAATTGATTGTTTTTGCAGAAACTTGTGTATGCATGTTTAGAATATAAAAATTGTTCTAAAATGATTTTGGGGATACAATCTTTGGCAAATGGTTTTTTTTGAACCTACTGACCCTAGGAATCAAATGGTGGTTTCAAAAATCTATTTGGTGAAGCAAAAGAACAAAACCTTGAATTAAAACATTTCTAGCCAAATAAAAATATGGTTTAATTGTTAAAAATGATTTTGGAGGAAAACCTTTGGGAAATGTTTTGGAATAAACTCTCTGACCCAAGCACCAAGTTTTATGATTTGAAAATGTATTTGGTGAACCCTATAAAAATTATTACATTGCTAAAGACATTTTCAACCACATAAAATAATGACTTAGTTTAAAAATGGTTTATGAAGTGAAATCTTTTGCAAATAGTTTTGCCACTTTATAAAATGACCAATAAGTGTTTTAGAATGTTTATAACCTATTATAAATCACTTTTGTAAATAAAACAAAGTTTGGCATGCTTGTATGCATTGTTTTGTTTCTATTATTTTATGTGATGTTTGCTTGAATGGTAGATTGAAATTGTGCCTTGCTTGATTGAATTGTAGTGATTTGGAGAGTGTGATCATTGCAAACACAAGGAGTGAACTTATATTCTCTACCAAAAAGGCAAGTGATGCTTCATACTTTTGTCCCATTATTTTCACTATGCATTAGTGATATTTCTAAGTAGGACTTGCCTGGAATTTTGCTAAGTGTAAACTATGCCATGGGAAATCCTAGTAGATGAAACCTTAGTTGAATTTCCTAAGTTAAGATTCCTACTACTATCATGCTTAGCTTAGCTAGTAGAAAACAAGGGTGGAATATATATTCATACTATGGAAAATTTCTAAGTCTGTGGACTTGTGTTTTGTTTAATAAAACAACTAAGTGAATGAATCACCTGGGTGGAATGGAAGGAATGGTTTGTGTTGAGTGGTTCACAAGGCCCATTTCTATGGTTTACCTTGTGTATCTCACTTGTGGATGGCCACCCAGGAACAAATAGATTTGAGATGTCAAGTGTTGAGAAGCTTCAAGTGCAACCACTTGGCATTATGGGCTCTGCCTGGATCATGTAGGTTGCAATAACTTAGCCAAATGGACAGTTGGTGGTAGGGGTTTGATAGGTTGGAACGCGTCCATTCTGGTCTAAGGGAAGGCTTCCGAAAGATCTTGTCTTGGTGAAACCAAGTCTTGTGGGGAAAGTGCACCACCTCTGCAGAGTGAAAAATCTAAGTACTTAGCCATGTCCCTGGTAAAGGACAATTTGAGCATCAAGACATGGAAGCTATCAAGAATCTCATCATCCCAATTTCTAAGTTAAAAACTTGTGGTTGAACAAGGGTTGAAGGATCACCAATTTCTATTGGGAGATGCCTTGGGTGACTTTGACAAACAAAAACTTAGTGTTTTTCAAATGATAAGGACAATCTATTTTGAGCAAAGCAAGCCTAAGCTCCACTTAGCCAAATTCATATAGATGATAGACTCCACTATACTACCATAGTATCACTTGCCAATACAATTCAAATGTATTGACCCTTGTGGCTGTAACTTGTTATGTTGCAGGTTTGTTTGATATTAGTGAAGTTTATTGATTAGGATTACAAGTCTACAACCAACATGTCTGCCTGTGGCACTTTGAAGATGAAGGACCCCATGCTATTGTTATATTCTGCTGCATTATAACAAGATAGCCAAATGAGCTATGTAAGATGTAATAATTTATTTTATTCCTGGTTATAAAGTTGTATTATGACCTTTGTTTCTTGATATTACATCTTAACTGTGGATTCTAGCTATTGATCCAGGGACTAGCATTGTAAACACAGGGATCTCTACCTTATTAAAGGTTGGGAACCTTACAGATGGTATCAGAGCATTGTGTTGCCTGTAGGATTTGTAAACCTAGGATTGGACAAACCCCTTAGAAAAATAGGAGTTGTATTTGTTCCTAAACTTATTTACAAACAATCTTGTAAACTCTTTCCTCAACCATTTTGGTTTTGATTCTACATCTCTTCTATTCCAAACTTGATGGACAAGCCTACCCCATAGCCAAAGACTTCACCATGTGCCAAGGACTTCAACCTTGGATATCACTAAGGACTACAAGTGAAGACAAGAAAAGTTACTCAAGACTTGAAGACCAAGGAAACACAACTTAGAAGGAACCATCAACACCTTGAAGTTTTGTGACCAAGAATTTTCCCATGGAAACCATGAACTCATTCAAGAAGAATCCACCAAGAAGGATAGAATGATCTCAAGTGAAACATATAGATGGACCACCATATTTAGTTTAAGTCAAACCCACCAACTTATGTGGTGTAACAAAAAAATATTTTTGGTTGCCTAAAAATATGCTTGAAACTTGTTGTTTGAGTGGAATGCTTGTTTGTGCTACGCTTATCTATAGGAGTATGTCCATCACACGATTCTCCTAATGATATGATCTTGATGTTAATAACATCTCAATGTTCATGATCGGGAAACCACGACCATCTATCAACCAACAAGCTAGTATTACAAAGAAGCTTTACTAGGGACTCTAATTTAGTTTACAAATCACACAAGTATTAATGTTTCTGGTTAATACTATTATAGCATGAATGTAAACATTTATCATAAACACAAAGATATAATAATATACACTTTTATTATTGCCTCTAGGGCATATCTCCAACAGTCTCCCACTTGCACTAGAGTCAAATAATCTATATTACATGGTAATATACCGAACACCCATGGCGGTTTGGTGCTGGTCATGTTTTTCCCTCGGGAGAGGTTTAGTCAATGGATCCGCCACATTCAGATCTGTGTGTACTTTGCAAATCTTTATGTCACCATCTTGGACATGCTCTCGAATAGCGTGAAAACGTAGCTTAATGTGCTTCAGCTTCTTCTGTGACATTGGTTCTTGCGCATTGGCTGTGGCGCCCATGTTATCACAGTAGATAGACATTGGGTCCAGCGCACTTGGAACCACACCGAGCTCTGTAATGAACTCATTCATCCATATCGCCTCTTGTGAAGCCTCCAAAGCAGCTGTGTATTCCAATTCAGTTTAAGATCTCGCCACAACGCTTTGCTTTGCACTCCTGCAGCTAACTAGTGCACCATTCAAAGTAAATATGTATCCAGATTGAGATTTAGAATCTTCCGGATCGGTGTTCCAACTAGCATTGGTGTAACCATTAACAACGAGTTGTTCATCACCTCCATAAGAAAGAACCATATCCTTAGTTCTTCTCAAGTACTTAAGGATGTTTTTGACCGCTGTACAATGATCCACTCCTGGATCACTTTGATATTTGCTAGTCAAACTAACAACATATGCAATGTCGGGTCTAGTACATAGCATGGCATACATAAGAGATCCTATGGCTGGGGTATAGGGAGTCTTACTCATCCTTTCTCTATCTTCTGCCATTGCAGAAATTTGAGTTTTACTCAAAGTCGTATTGGGCAACATGGGCAAGAACCCTTTCTTGCTATCTTCCATTCCAAACCTCTTTAAAACTTTGTCCAAATATGTACTCTGTGACAATGATATTAGGCGTCTCGATCTATCTCTATAAATCTTTATGCCTAATATGTAAGCTGCTTCGCCAAGATCTTTCATTGAAAAACTATTATTCAAATAATCCTTGACACTATTAAGAAGGTCTACATCATTCCCAATCAACAATATGTCATCTACATATAGTATTAAGAATGCTACAGAGCTCCCACTCACTTTCTTGTAAATACAAGCTTCTCCATAAGTTTGTATAAAACCAAAACTTTTGATTACCTTATCAAAACGTTGATTCCAACTCCGGGATGCTTGCTTCAATCCATAAATGGACCGTTGAAGTTTGCATACCTTGTTAGCATCTTTAGTATCGACAAAACCTTTGGGTTGTACCATATACAACTCTTCATCAATGTCTCCATTGAGGAACGCCGTTTTGACATCCATCTGCCATATCTCATAGTCATAATATGCAGCCATTGCTAACAAAATCCTCACAGACTTTAGCTTCGCTACCGGTGAGAAAGTCTCATCATAGGCAACTCATTGAATTTGTCGAAACCCTTTTGCGACAAGTCGAGCTTTATAGATAGTAACATTACCATCAACATTTGTTTTCTTCTTGAAAATCCATTTGTTCTCGACAGCCTTCCGGCCATCCGGTAAGTCCACCAAAGTACATACTTGGTTTTCGTACATGGATCCAATCTCGGATTTCATGGCTTCTTGCCATTTATTGGAATCTGAGCTCATCATTGCTTCCTCATATGTCGCAGGGTCATCGGTGTTGTCCCCCAACATGACACTCATAACGGGATCATACCAATCAGGAGTGGTACGAGTTCTTGTTGACCTGCGAGGTTTCGTAGTTACTTCAACCGAAGTTTCATGATGAACATCATTAGCTTCCTATCTTATTGGTGTAGGCGCCATAGGAACTACTTCCGATGCTGAGCTACTCTCAAGTTCGAGATAAGGTTCAATAACCTCGTCGAGATCTACTTTCCTTCCAGTCACTTCTTTCAAGAGAAACTCCTTCTCTAGAAAGGATCCATTCTTGGCAACGAAGATTTTGCCCTCGGATCTATGATAGAAGGTATACCCAATAGTTTCCTTCGGGTATCCTATGAAGACGCATTTTTCCGCTTTGGGTTCAAGCTTGTCGGGCTGTAACTTCTTTACATAAGCTTCACAACCCCAAACTTTAAGGAACGACAATTTAGGTTTCTTCCCAACCCATAATTCATACGGTGTCGTTTCAATGGATTTAGATGGTGCCCTATTTAAAGTGAATGCGGCTGTTTCTAATGCATAACCCCAAAACAATAGCGGTAAATCTGTAAGTGACATCATAGAATGAACCATATCTAAGAGAGTTCGATTACGACATTCAGACACACCATTACATTGTGGTGTTCCCGGCGGTGTCAATTGTGAAAGTATTCCGCATTTCTTCAAATGCTCGCCAAACTCGTAACTTAGATATTCACCTCCACGATCAGATCGTAGAAATTTAATCTTCTTGTTACGTTGATTCTCTACCTCACTTTGAAATTCCTTAAACTTCTCGAAAGTTTCGGACTTATGTTTCATGAAATATATATACCCATATCTACTCAAATCATTCGTGAAGGTAAGAACATAACGATAACCACCGCGCGATGCTACACTCATTGGGCCACACACATCGGTATGTATGATTTCCAATAAGTCCGTAGCTCGCTCCATCATACCAGAAAATGGAGTCTTAGTCATTTTACCCATCAGACATGCTTCGCATCTTTCAAGTGATTCAAGAAGTCCATCGGAATGGAGTTTCTTCATACACTTCACTCCAATGTGACCAAGACGGCAGTGCCACATATAGGTCGATTTATCGCTCAATTTCAAACGTTTAGCTTCAATGTTATTAATGTGTGTATTTCTACAATCGAGATTCAATAAGAATAGACCATCTATCAAAGGTGCATGTGCATAAAACATATTACTCATATAAATCGAACAACCATTATTCTCGGACTTAAACAAGTAACCGTCTCGCAATAAACATGATCCTGATATAATGTTCATGCTCAACGAGGCACCAAATAACAATTATTTAAGTATAAAACTAATCCTGATGGTAGATGAAGAGGTAGTGTGCCTTCCGCGATCACATCAACCTTTGATCCATTTCCAACGCGCATCGTCACCTCGTTCTTCGCTAGTCTCCGTCTATTCTCCAGCACCTGTTTCGAGTTACAAATATGAGCAACCGAACCAGTATCAAATACCCAGGCACTACTACGAGTACTAGTGAGATACACATTAATAATATGTATATCGGATATACCTTTCTTCTTGATGTTGTCATTCTTCAAATCCGCCAAGTACTTAGGGCAATTCCACTTCCAGTGACCCTCTCCCTTGCAGTAAAAGCACTCAGTATCAGGCTTAGGCCCAGCCTTGGTCTTATTCGCCGGTGCGGTAACTTTCTTACCGCCCTTCTTGAAGTTTCCCTTTTTCTTAGACTTGCCTTGCTTCTTGAATTTGGTGGTCTTATTGACCATCAACACTTGGTGCTCTTTCTTGATCTCCACTTCTGCAGACTTTAACATGGATAAGAGTTCGGGCAACGACTTGTCCATGTTTTGCATATTGTAGTTCATCACAAAGTTCTTGTAACTTGGTGGTAGTGATTGGAGGACACGGTGAATCCCCAAAGCATTAGGAATCACTATACCCAAGCTTTGAAGCTTGCTTGTGTGCCCAGACATCTTAAGGACGTGCTCATTGACGGAGCAGCCCTCTTCCATCTTGCAGTTAAAGAACTTTTCAGAAGCCTCATAACTCTCAACTGCCGCGTGAGCCTCAAATATCATTTTGAGTTCACGGACAATATCATGTGGGTCATGGTTCTCAAACCTTTTTTGAAGCTCTGATTCCAAACCATACAATATAGCACACTGAACTGTGGAGTACTGATTCTTCCGAGCAAGGAAAACATTCTTTACCTCATCGGTAGCATCAGCTGCAGGTGGGTCACCCAGCGGTGCATCCAGCACATAGGTAAAATTACCATCATTGAGGACAATCCTCAAATTGAGGAACCAATCCGTGATTTGCTTCCATTGTTTTTCAACTTTTCTTTCTCTAGGAACGCATTAAAATTGATGGTAGGGGCCGCCATTGATCTGCAACATATTTGCAATAGTTTAGACTAAGTTTATGACAAATTGAGTTCTAATTAATAGTTAAATTAATCTAGGTGAACTCCCACTCAAAACAATATCCCTCACATTGTTTTAGTGATCACACGAACCAAATCCACCACATCAAAACCGATCATCACGAGAGTTGATGTAGATTCAATGGCGAACATCAACATGTTCACCATATCTACTATATGACTCACGCTTTACCTTTAGGTGATCCGTGTTCCGAGATCATGTCTGTACATGCTAGGCTCGTCAAGATCAAACCTTAGCTTCCGCATGAGTAAATCTGGCTTGCTCCCGTTGTATACACTCACAGAATCTAACACACCCGATCATCACGTGGTGCTTCGAAACAAGGAGCTTTAGCAACGGTGCTTACTAAGGATGAACACTTTATAACTTGAAATGTTGTGCTAGAGGGATCATCTTATAATGCTACCGTCGCGAACTAAGCAATACAAGATGCACAAATGGATTAACATCACATGCAATTCATAATATGTGATATGATATGGCCTTTCTTCTTGTGCTTCCGATCTCCATCTTCAAGCACGAACATGATCTCCATCATCACCAACATTGCGTCAAGGTCAATGGCGCCGCTCCATGGTTGTCGTCCACCAGCATCAACTACTACAACTACTTTGAATAATAGACACGCAGGTCTTAATGGAATTAAAAACACAACCATATGGCTCCTGCCGGTTGCCGACTTACAATAAGGAACATTGCATACATCATGTATAATCATAATCATGGCCATATCACATCATAGCACACCCATGCAAAACAAAGTTAGACGCCTCTAATTTTCTTTGCATGTTTTACGTGGTTTGGGGCTTTCAGTAAGTGTCGTTCTAACTTACGAACAAGAACCACAACATCAATACTAGTATTGTCAATCACCCGTTGTAAATTGAATCTTAACTATGTTGGGAGAAATAGGCACCTGCAAAGCCACTTATACAATACAAGTTGCATGTCAAGCGTGGAGCAAGTCTCATGAACAATGTCATGTAAGGTTAGCCCGGACTGCTTCATCCCACCATCCCGCAAGATGCAAAGTACACAAGAAGCAATCGACAACAAAAGCATCAACGCCCACAATGACCATTGTGTTCTACTCGTGCAACAGATCTACATATAGACATGGCTCTGATACCACTGTAGGGGTTCGTAGCATGGAAAACAAAAAAATTCTACCGCATGCACACAAACAAGCCAAGATCTATCTACTAGATTGTAGCAACGAGTCGATTAGAGTACTCACCCTCGAAGATTCCAAAGCGGTTAACGAGAGTAGATTCTCATGGGTGAGGTAGTCGTACACTTGCCGATCTCAAGATCGCGTAGATGATCCTTCCGGCGCTACGTTTCGGCAGCACTTCCATAGTCGGTCACACATTCGGTACTCGATGAAGACCTTCCTCTCCCTTGTTCCAGCAGGCAGCGGAGGTTGTAGTTCTCCCCTCGCGATTCCGGTAGCACGATGACACGGTGTCAGAAGTAGAGGAAGATCCCTCAGTGCTTCGCCTAAGCCAGTGCGAGTTATGGTGGATCTAGGGTTTCCGGCGATCTAGGTTTAGAAGTCCGGAGAGGAGGAGGTGGTGTCGGCGGCGGCTAAGGCGATGGCGACGGGCCGGCGGTGGCTTGGCGGCGGCGGCACGACACGGGTGGGGAGGGCTGGTTGTGTGTTCTTTGGGACAGCCCTCCCCCTCTATTTATGAGAGGGAGGGAGGCTAGGGAGAGGGGAGTTTGAATCCATACCCAAACCCAAGTTGGATAGAAGGAAGTACTCTTTCCTTCTTCCACTAGGAAACCATTGTTCCAGTTTGACTTTTCAAACCTCCCTTTTGACTTCAATTTAGAGCTTTATTTCTCTCTCGCAAATGCCCAACCAAAGTGACTTAGGACATGATCCAATCATTCCACTTACCCATGACACATTCATGGACCATTCCCCTTCCGGTCCGGTGAACCTACTAGACCCTTCTAGAACCTCTCCGATGAAAACATCGAAATCATTTCCGAACTCCGGAATCGGACTTTCCTTATATGAATCTTATTCTCCGAACTATTTCGGATCTCCTCGTGATATCCCGGATCCCATACGAGACTCCGAACAACATTTGGTATCCCTACTTACATTCCATATCTACTAAACAACATCGAATCCTTAAGTGTGTCTCCCTACGGTTCGTGAATTATGCGGACATGACCGAGACACTTCTCCGATCAATAACCAATAGAGGAATCTGGAAATTCATATGGCTCCCACATATTTCTACGATTACTTTGTGATTGAATGAACCACTTACATACGATACCAATTTCCCTTTGTCTCGCGATAGTTTACTTATCCGAGGTTTGATCGTCGGTATCTCTACATACCTAGTTCAACCTCGTTACCGATAAGTACTCTTTTCTCGTTCCCGTGATATGTGATCCCTTGTGAGCCAGTAACATGCTTGCAAGCCAATTGGATGACATTCCACCGAGAGGGCCCAGAGTATATCTATACGTCATATGGATGGAAAAATTCCACTCTTGATCCATGTGCCTCAACACATACTTTCCGAACACTCAATGCCACCTTTATAGCCACCCAGTTACGGTGTGGTGTTTGATGTCATCAAAGCATCCTTCCGGTGATGATGATTAGCATGATCTCATGGTAGAAGGAATTAGGTTACTATGTATCAGAAATCTTATAGCAAACGAACTATTGAAATGACTTGATCTTTATGATACGCTTATCTATAGGAGTATGTCCATCACACCATTCTCCTAATGATATGATCTTGTTGTTAATAACATATTAATGTTCATGATCGAGAAACCACGACCATCTATCAACCAACAAGCTAGTATTACAAAGAGGCTTTACTAGGGACTCTAATTTAGTTTACAAATCACACAAGTATTAATGTTTCCGGTTAATACTATTATAGCATGAATGTAAACATTTATCATAAACACAAAGATATAATAATAACCACTTTTTTATTGCCTCTAGGGCATATCTCCAACAATTGTTGCACCAGTGCCTTGTCCTACAGACAACAAGGATTTCAGGGGATTTCTCCCCTTCACCGAGTAAGAGCAGCCCCGGCTAAATACCACAAACTAGAGCTAAGCCCTAGCGTCTGGGGTAATGTGGTTGCACGGATAAATTGTTCCGGACATTGTCTTAGAACATCCATTCCTTTCTCTTACTTAACTTTCCTTTACTTATCTTCCTCTTCATTATCTTTCTCTTCATCCACCTTATATTTGCTTTAGTAAAATTTCCACTCGGAAATGATGCCTCTTTCCAAGGGTTTTATTTTGAAAACTTTGTAGTAGGGTAAGAACCCAAAATAGTTTTATCTTTGAAAATCCATGGGTTCCAAGAGGGAAGATGCTGACCATATTTTCCTCAATCTAAAGGGGTAAACATAGGTGAAAAAGGGTGGGTGTCCTAATGGACACTCATCCATAACTTGGAGGAGCCAAGTTACTCACGCACTTTTATTTGAAACAAACCATGCCTGTGATCATGCAATTTATAAACGAGATATAAAACAGTTGATAAACAAAAGAAGGTTAATATAGGAGTTCAGGAATGGTGGCTTGCCTGTGACCAGCGAGATGTCCCTTGACGGTGTTAGATAACCAGATAACCAATATTAGCACTAATAAGAATATCCCGATCCTTCCTTCTTCTCGGTGTCACACAATCGCAACTATCGCCGTTATCGAGCATATATGCAAACAAAAAATACACCAATCAATACAAGGCATACAAGCAACAAACCATACAACAAATAAAGGATAACTACAAGATATACATCAGTAGGATGTTGGATGTTTGATTCGATTGGATTGGTAGAAGCTTTGGAGGCATTAGGGAAAGAATCCCTTTGGATTTAGAGTCTAGGAACTACCTAAGAGAGGGGTTTTTGACCAAGGGCTGGATCTGTTTGATACCATTGTATAAAAATGATACCATCAGATAGGTATTGATAAAATGAAGCCAACAAAAGTGGTTTCACTATTTTATCAATTTCGATTAATTTATAATATATTTTATATTGGTTAAAGCTCTAGTTTAAGGAAATAATTCACCAGAACTTCTCTGGAGTTCCAAAAATTATTTCCTTGGGTGATTAGGTAGTATTTGGTGGAATGGTTCAAGAGGAGTTGGAATCACCTCAAAACAATTACCAGAATGCCCTTGAGGAATTCCCAAAGGCAGTACTGGATTGGATTTGTCTTTTTCATCTGATTTAATCTACAGAAGATTTTTAGTTGATTCCAAGGATACATGTTAGGTGATGGAAATACCTTTCTTTAGAAACTGGAATCAACCTGTTTGGATTTGCAGAGCTACTGTAATGTTTTTAATAGTGAATAAACCATGCACAGAAGGATTTAATTCACGAAAAATCAACAGAGACTCATAAAATTATGAGCTGCTGGATTTAGAAGTATAAGGATGGGTGTGTCATCTGAGATTTGGAATTAGGTCATGACCTTGCCTGGTTTGACCTAGGGAAATTATTAAAGTTAGAAAGGACCTGATTTTTTATTTTTATTACCAGCAATACATGAAGCAATTGACTATGGGGCCTATGGGGTATGAAAGGTATTGGTGATACCTTTCATCTCCAATTTGGTTTGGCTTAAATGGATTTGTAGTTCTCTGGAGGATTTGTTTAGTGTTCTGGAAAGATCTTAGTATAAGATTTATCATATTTATTATATGTATTATTTTGGTGAAAAACTTGGTCTGCATGTTGGGGAAAACATCCAGGCACTTCAGAAAATTTAGATCTGGCAGTTTTGAGGTCTTTTACATTTTTGTTTGGATTTAAACTGAGCTGGTAGTTTTCAGATCTGGCGAAATCATTAAAAGAAAAAGGGGAAGGGGATCTCGGGCCAGATCTGGGAGGTAGACGGTCCATGCAGGGGCAGGCCGGACCAGCAGCGACGGACACACGCGGGCGACGTGCAACCGGCAGTGGCCCAACCGCAGGCCTGCCAGACGAAGGGGTAAGGGGAGACCCTGGCCGTCGGATTAGAGGAGATCCGACGGCCCGGCGTCATCTCCTTCCCAGCGACGGTGAGGGAGAGGGGAAACCCTAGGGCAGGCCAGAGAGACGCGGGGGAGCTCACCGAGGGCTCGCGGGAGGTTGTGGAGGTGACAGGGCGACGCGGTTGATGACGACGACTCCGGGGATGGGTGGCACAAGGTGGTTTGTCGTCAGGAAGGAGCTCGCACGGCGGTGCCCGAGCCTCGCTCGTCGGAGATTGTCCTAGACGACGCTGCAGGGGGTCCTGGGCACGAATAAGGACATGGTTAGATAGATCAGAGGGAGGGAAGCATTGCTAGATAGCATGTAGAGAGAGAGGTGGAGGGAGGAGGGAGTGGTGCTTGCGGGAAGGGTTATGGCCAAAGCTCTTTTCTTCCTCTTCCTTGAGCAAGGTAGGGCATGGGGGAGAGAGTGGGAGCTCTGGGGAGTGACTAGGGGTGGAGAGGGGGCAAATGAGGGAGAGGAGGAGAGATGTACTGGCCTGGGGCCTTATAAACCGAGTTAGATGGGTCCATGGTGCACTAGGTGCATGGGGGAGCTTGGGAGAGGGGTGATGTCCATCCATTGTGCAAGGGAGGCAGTGGGGAGGTGAAGGACGGGGTCCTGATCGTGCTAGGGGACAGAGAGGGGGTGGAGGTGTGGTAATAAGTAAAGAAATGGTTTAGACAAGACCTTGCCTTTGTATCCTTCTTAAATAACCATGTGGGACAAGGGGTGTGGGACATGCTACAGTTCTGGTCGACCGGGAGGGAGTGCTGATGTTAGGGAGGAGTGCTGGAGAAGATTGGAGCTGGTTTGGCTTTTATTTGAATCAAGTTTTGCTTGTTTTTGCAAATTTGATCATTTGGAGGCTTGTGAAGGAAGTTTCAAAATTTGCATTTAACAAAGTGTGGAGATGGTACTGGTAGGTGGTATAGGTCAAATAATCTCTCCATGATTTAAATGGGATTTTTCTGATGATTATAATCCCATTTAAATGCACTTCTTCATAAAGTGCAGAAGTAGATTATGGAAGCTAAGATGATAATTTTTCATTGTGAAAGCTTGGTTTTTGATGTGATATGGTCATAAATACCATAACACACATTGGAGGATTTTATTGGAATTTATTGAAGTGGAGAAGTATTTTTGGAGAATTATTTCTTGTTTCTGCCATTTAAGAAAAAGAGCAAAAATAAATAATAAATAATCTCAAAAATATTTATTTTTTGAGTTTGAAAGAGGGGATATGAAATATAGGCATCAAATGTGCCTTGAGTTGGCAAGGTGATTTGGAGAAAAACAAACTTGCCTTTATAGACAAGGATTTTGAGAAATTGGTAAATATAGGAAATAAAACATTTTAATGATCCAAATAATTGTGGGAATTATTTGGGGATGCTTATATCCAAGGTGGATAATGTAAACCTAATGTAGGCATCAAGGACAACCTTGTTTTTGAAGGAAAGTGGTGAAAAGGATGGAAACTAGATTCTAGAGGATCTAGGGTTTAGTTATTTTGATACCACCTAGACATGGTTGGATTAGGGAGCTCAGAGCTCACCTTGGTACAAGGGATATATGGATGGATAGACCGAGTAATATATATGCCCATGGAGGCAAGGGTTAGTCTTGGTTGGATTTGGGGTGGTGTAGAGGAGATGGCAAACTTTGTTGAAAATAAGGCTGCCATATCAGATACATCAGGTAGCCTCCTAAACCATGTGGGTTTAAGACGCACCAGGCTCCAATGGAAGCAAGTGAAGTGGGGATTGATAGGCCATGATTATTAGATCATAACCAAGCAAGGAGTTGGTCAAGGGGAGGTGGCATAAAGATGTGAGCTTCTGCCAAAGTAGGCAAGATGATAAGATTTGCAAAAAAGATTATTATCTTGACTACAAAACCATCATGGATGGGTGGGGAATAAAATATCTTGGCCAAGGGTAAGAGTGGGATTTCGTAGTACTAAAAATGTACTACAATATGGTTCAAGTACATTCTCAAGAATACACCTAGGTTGGAAGAGGTAGGGCTCCAAATATTGAATCTAGAGAAGAAATCCAGACTGCCATTTTGGCAGTTTGGAGATTTTTAACTAGAGTGCAAGTGTAGATGATTTTGAGAGGATGATAGGTTCCAAACTCATGGTCATATGGAGGATTTTGATGTGAGGGATAGGTAAATATTATCCCTGCTTGGATTGGGTCTTCATTGAGTTGGAAACCATCCAGAAGAGTTATCCTTGGATAGAGGTAAGCAGGAGATGAGATGATCACTTGAGTGGCTTAGGATAGATCCAGACTTGGATGCTTGCTTTGAGATTGATGATCACAAGTCTAGATGGGGTCCTAAGGGATGAGCTACTATATTAGCTCACTCTAGTTCCTAAGCAAACAAGGCAATCAGCAGATCAAGGCAATTCATCAGACAGTAGATCAAGGCAATTCATCTAACTACTACTAGGGTTACCATCAAGCCTAGCTTTAGGTAAGGATGCGTATGTTGAAAGGGGTTTTTCTTGAAGTAAGATAAGTACCATCTTGGTATCTCTACCAAGATTGAGATGAAAAGGTTTTAATAAGGTTTTGGAAGAACCTAGGGATAAGAGTAGTTGAAGGTTCTGTATTGAAAACATAAGGAGAGTATATTTATGTCTCCATAGTTTTGGCAATAGAAACTAGTAAGGTACTTGGTTGAGTCAAAGTCATCTGGGCTCGGGTTTTCAAATGCCAGAACATTTGAGAATATGAAAGATGAGCCAAGACATCTCTTTTGTAAAATAGTTTTTGTAAACTAGTGTTGAGATGAGGAGCACATAACTAATACACAAGCAGTTGCTTGAGCACAAGCAAACAAGTAAGCACACATTGTAAGAAAAAGTTTTTGTTCCCCCTGATTTTTGCCTTTTGGACATTTAATCAGGGTTGCGGAAATTGGGATGTTACATTAATGTTATTAAAATGTTTTAGAATAATATACATAGTATTTTTCTAGTAATTTAATATGCAGTGCTCCCCGTGTCACCTCCCCACGACATTGTTGTCCACTTCTCCTACGGTGTCGTCTCTGCTTCCTCTCTGGTGATCCACGACTCGCCACAGGTGGTTGCCATGGTATTGCTTCTTCTCCAACACCGGCGGGACGACAGGCTTCTGCAACCCCGGTGTCGGCCTTCTTGCTTGCTGCAGCAACCATTTCACCAGACAGGTAATGCTTATGTGACCGGCCTTCAAGCCGATGAATTTTCTTAGGTGTGGAACTATGAGAATGGTAATATCCTAATTGTGAGCTCGAGGTTGTGGTTTGTTGGTGTGGAGGTTGGACATGTTTTATCTTCTATATTAAAACATCTCTATGCTTTAGGGCTAATACTGATACTCTTTCTTGGCTCGCTCCTCACTTATTTGTGTGTGGAACTAATGTGGTTACTTCGGCTGTTACCTAAATATGCTATGATCATATATGAGGCACACTTGGTGATATGAACATTTGGTTCAGCGATGGTTTGAATTATTTCCTAGAACTATCTTCTATGAGAATGATTTATTCTCAGTCAAATATGACAGTGAGATAAGGAGTAGATATGATTCCTAGAATTACTGCTAGGAAGATGATAAACATTATTTGGGTAATATTAGTAAGTGTAAATGGATGGCCAAAATGAGTGCTCTGTCAATATGATAGTAATAATATAAATGATTCCTAAATTATTTTTTAGGAAAATGATTTGTGGGTTTAAGAAAATAGACTTGAGCTTGCACTCAAGAAACTTTGAATCTGCTAGGTACAGAGGTGCTACCCTCTGGGAATGTGCCATGTAGCCTAGCAGCTATGGTATATGTTTATCTAGTAAAACTACTCCCTCCGTTTCAAAATATAAGATGTTTTAGGTTTGTGAAGAGAATGTATCTAGACTTGTTTTAGTATGTAGGTTCACCCATGTTTGGAGTGAATCTAGACACTAAAACAAGTCTAGATACATTTGCTTCACAGAGCTAAAACATCTTATATTTTGAAACGGAGGGAGTAGATAATAAGCTAATGATGCTCGTCTGAAGCTGAATAATGCATGGATGTTATTTACCTGATTAAGATCAGTTGCTATCGTTGATTTTTGTGGAGGAAGTTCTTGACCCAGCCAATGATGCAAAGGTTGAGGCACTTAATCTTGATAACATTAATGGTTATCATTGTACCCTATAATGGCTTCTATTGTTTGTGGATACTCTACTATGGTGCCTCATTAGAGTGTGCACAGGGGTATTGAAAGAACATGTTGGGCCCCCATGTGTGGTTTTGGTAATTAATGACAATCTTTATGGACTAATATGTGTATTAAGTTATACTTGTAGGATTTGTCCATTGGCATCGCTTGGAGCATGTGTTGGCTTCAAGGTCGATGAAATGCAAAGAAGATATGTTGGGCAAGATCAATATGCGAGGTCGATGATGAGGAATTAAGAAAGGCGTTCCATCTTGAGAAGGGCAAGACCGTCTACATCGAGCTCAAGTGGATTGCTCAAGGCAAAGGTATAATCTTGATAGGTTTTCCCTTTTGCCGGTCTCACGTTGTGTGTGTGAGACCGGGTTTAGGATAGATAGCCGTACTATCAAGAGGGGCTCTCGTATAAGTAATTCGGTCACATCGTTCGGAGAAAGCTCAAACCTTTGCATACTTGCATCATCGTATTTGGTTGCTATTTGGTCTTATCCATGTGAGGATATAGAGCTTGTGGTAATCTCCATAACAAGCTCTTGTTCATCAAAATCGGATCTCCCATATATATCTTGTTGCAATTTTGATTTATGCGGCTTTTCGGTTTCTCACCAAGTGAGATATCTCACATTATTCTACTTGTGTAACATCCCAAAAATATAAAACTTAGATCATCAAAACACTAATCCTCAAGTTTAGGGTTAACAAAAACTTTTCTAAATGAATTCATGAATGCATGTATATGTGTATGCATGAATTTTGAATTTCTTTAAAAACCACCTTGTTTGTGTGATCCATTGCTTGTAAAATATTTATTAGGTGAAAATAACATCATCTAAAACATTTCCCACACTTTTACTAAAGACAAGTAAATCAAAACAAATATATTAAGTGAATGGTCATTTTGGCCAATTTAACTCACATGCCTACTTTGGCTGTCTCAAACTTTCAAAACCTAACAGAAACTTTTCTGGATCTTTGCACCCCTTGAATGTACTCACAACAGAGTATCAAGGCCCACTTTGTGATCATCCAGAAACTTTCAAATGCATAGTTTAAATGACAATTCAAAATTGAATCTTCTTCATATGGGAAGATCCCACCTTTTCAAAACCCACTCAAACAAGCTCAACTTTCAAAACCCAAGCATCTGCAGACTCACCAGAACCAATCTAGCAAACTCACCAAAATTCATTTCAAAATTCAAAACTTGATTTCATGCGGCCATTTCATCAAACAGGTGGCAGACACAAATCAAACAAAACCACAAACACTATAGTGTGCAGTGTTTTGAGCCTAACTTGTTCCCTAGTTAGCTCACACACAAACCAGTAGATCATCTAGAAAGATTAGCCCAACACTAGCACCCCTGTGAGCTTGCCATTGCCATTAATGGTGAAAAGCCGAGCACCCCCATGTCACCCCACTATGGACAGCAGGCTAGGAGCAGCAGCAAGCCTAGCCAGCATGTCTGGGAGGCAGCCCACCGTCCACCGCCACTGCCTGTCCCAG
Source organism: Avena sativa (assembly GCA_916181665.1). NCBI lineage: Eukaryota > Viridiplantae > Streptophyta > Magnoliopsida > Poales > Poaceae > Avena > Avena sativa. The sequence goes on along the minus strand of OV702283.1, from coordinate 355,559,495 downwards.
CCGCGAGCATTTCCAAGCCCTGGACCACGCGCACAAGCCGCGCCCAGACCATGCCGAGCGTGCGCCAGAGCGCCACCCGCGACCAGCGTCCCCAGACCGCGTGCCGCCCTCACCGCGCGCACACACGATCACCACCGACCCAGGACACCGCCAGACATCCCCATTAGCAGCCCCGTGCCATACAGCCACCGCCCGCCGTCGAAGACGCCGCCTCTGCCGCGCAGAGCACCGCCCGTTCCAGACCAAACCACACCGCCCCATGCCTCGTGATCATGTCGTTGAGCATCGCCAGGAGACACAGCACCGTCCCCTACCCTTGCCCATGCCATTAGCTGCATGTAACGTCGCCCCCGACGAGCTCACCTTGCGCCCCGACGGTCCCCTCGCTCGACTATAAATAGAGGCCACCCCCGCACGATTTCTTCACACCATCTCACTCCCCTCTCCCCACTGACCGTGCCACACCATCCTCAGAGCAAGGCGAGCACCACTTCACCGGAATTTCACCGGAGCCCGCCGCCTCTGGAGAAGAAGGGAGCCAGCGATTGGAGCCGCCCCAGGAGAATCCACCGGTACCAGGAGGATCGCCGTCGTCGACTTCGTCGTTCGCCCGCCTCGCCAACCCTCGCCCGTACCCCGGTGAGCCCCCAGCACCCCTCACTGGCCGCGCTAGGTTTCATTCTCGCCGGTGCTGTCTCGCGTCGACGATGACCCTCAGCCGTTAGATTAGAACTAGATCGGACGACCCACGTTGCCCCATACCGCTTCGCCCAGCCCCGTGTCACTGACGAGTGGGGACACCCACTTAAGCAGCCCGCGGGAGCACTGCGCTTAGCAGGTCGGCCCGTTAGAATTTCCCGCGCAGCCCAGCAATTCAAATCAAACCTTTTCTTTTTAAATTCAAACACACTTCTGCACCCAACTTCAAAAATCAACCCAGATCGATTCAGTGCACCAAATTGGATGAACCCAATTTTGTTGGAAAGATCTGTGAATGCTTAATCCAAGCCCGTTGGATTCAAGTCATTTGGATCTGTAGATCACCCATAGCAAAAATAACAAGGCAGAAGCTTTTCTGCATTCAAACATTTTTCAAATTTAAACCATAAAAGCTTTTGAGTTGATTACAACTCTCAAAAATCACCTTTAACCATACCTTTCAGAATATAAAAAAATATATAGGTTTACTTGCAGAAATAATGTTCAAGGAATAAAAGAATGCTACATAAGCATTTCTAGCCACTTTAATTAATTAAAATAAAAGGGTAAAACCTTATTAAATTGTGACACCACTTTAAATCACATTCCCATGGACTACAATATGTGGTGGTGACATGTGTCAACATGATCCCATGTTTAGTTTGGAGAATATTAAATCTTAAGTAGTTTTTCATTGAGTAGAAATTACTTTTCTAAAATAAAAAGACTTAAACCAATCCTTAACCTTGTAATGTTAGAGATGATGCTAGATCATCTTTAGGACCCTTGTGTGTGATGATTGCAAGTAGTTAAGTATTGTTTGGTGATTGTGTACCTCGTATTTATTCATAGACGCTAGTACCGACCAAGGATACTACGAGGAGGAAGGAGGATACTACGAAGAGGAAGCCGAAGAGAATTTCAACCACTGCTCCGCACAAGGCAAGCTGATACTATACCAAGGCAAGCTTTACTAACCAAGTTGACCAATGCAAGCTAACACTTGCAAGATACTATACCAGTGCAAGATAACACTTGCAAGATACCCTATTGTGGCCACAAACCCATGCTTGTGATATGATTACTATATGCCTTAAGCGTATGTGATCATACCAACTTGCTAAACCAATCCTAGTTTTATGGCTAGCTTCTTACTTTATTTCTTTATCAAAGCTTACTTAGAGTCTACCTAAGAGTTTGGTAGATACCAGACAGTTGTGCTGAAGGTTGCATAAAGAGCATAAAATTTGGCCTAAGCTAGAAACCTTGATCTCAGCCTAAGATATAATGTTGGACTTAGTGAAACTCCACTAGTTACCACCCCTCATTATTACCACCCCCACCTGTAGATGCTAGTGCTAAGCATAAAACTTGATCAACTTTAGATGGGAATACTTGGTGGAAAAATGGTTATGAAAACCTTGGAATGATGGATAATTCTATTGAAATGTTTTGGACATGTGTTTCCAACCACTTGATGATTTTGGTGATGAAAACATTGAGGCATGAGCCTTACCCCTTTATAAAACTGATGGTTGTCTGGATGCGATACATTCCAATTTTATCGTACAACCACAATACCCGAATATTGGGTAGGGCTTGACTGGAAACTTATATACCTTAGTATTAGTTCCCTCACGGCCAAGGTCTGAGCTGAGGCTACCTTGTGAAGATTGTCCACCTGTGTAGTACCCAAGATTACAGTGGTCATGGTTGGGAGGCCAAACTCACAGGAGAGGTTCTTATACTAGGGAGTGTAATTGAAAGGTTAAGATTGATTATCCGCATACTGAGTATGGTGAATTCAGGATTTGTTCCTGACGGATGTATCGAATGTTGTGGTGAAAGTGTACAATCTCTGCAGAGTGTCAAACTATTCGAATAGCTGCGTCCGCGGTTATGGACAGTTGGAGTGGCCATACTGTTCCCCCGTCAGACTTTTCAAAATGACTTGATAAGTAAATTGAGACTTTGACTTGACCACAACAGAGTTGTGACCCGAGTTGCAAGATCCCACTTAGGAGTTATAAAACTATAACTAGTTTTTGGGAACTTAGTAGAGATAAACCTGGCTTTTTGCAAAACAACCCTAGAGCCTAGTGCCCCATTATCCAAAAACCCCTTTACTTGTTAGTATTAGTTTGCGAGTACTTAAAGAGTACTCATGGCTTTGTCCCTGGCTATTCCCATGGCCAGACTATGAAGAGGAGTACCTGGAGGATGGACCCCAGGAAGGTTACGACAACTAGGATCATCTCCCATCGTCAGCATTGCCTGTGACCCCGAAGATGGAGCTTCGCCTACGCTACCGTTATTACTACGTATTCCGCTGCTTGATGTTGTATTAAGAACCGGATCATGAGATCCCTATTTGTGTACGAACTTGTATCGTTGTAATGGATGATGTACTATGGTATCCAATTCTGTTATGTCTCGCAAAAATGGTAATCCTGGGATTGCGATGTATGGCATAACAGGCATCTAGGATTGAAAAATCCGGGTGTTGACAAGTTGGTATCAGAGCCATCCTGACCATAGGAAACCCTAGTTAGGTTGGACGTTGAACCAAAAACTTAGTTTCAAAAACCAAAGAAAACAAATATTTACAAAAAACTATTCTCATTCTTATCTCTTTAATTCTTTCATAAAACTTCATGTTCCTCAAAAACTCTTGCAAAATAGATAAAATTTTGACACACTTGATCACTTTGCTAATCTACTCATCCTCTATTTTTATAGATGGACGTGAAGTACAACAAGTTTTATCAACTCGGAAATGGGGGAGACCTTATCTTTGAGAGCGATCTAGATCAGCTTTCGGAACTTCTGGAGCGTCCGCACCCCGAGTTCTTCGGAGCTCAGCTCAATGATCAAGGAGGAGAAGATCTGCAGTGGCTAATTGTTGCAAGTCTCCGAGGAAAGATTGAACCTCCCACTGCGGAGGGAATTCAGTTTACCTTGAGGGAAAACAACTGGCTCGATGGACTTGCCAGAGCAATGCAGGAAGCTCTTTCCCGTCTGTGTGGGCAGAGCATCAATCAGATCAAGGGTACTCGCTTTGAGTTTTTCCCAAGACGTGATGCCAATGGACAACCACTGGAAGCCCCATACCACCCCGAGCTGAAGACTCAATTGGACCACCTTAGCTTCATGATGTACGACCGTCAGCAGGAGTTGGACAATTGCCGTGACTATTGCAACCACAAGTCTACCATCATCAAGACGAAGGATCAGACCATCGCCATGCTAGCCAAGGATCGCAAGTCTCGCCGCCGTCAGCTTGACAAGAAGGAGCGCATTATTGCCCGTCTTCACCATCGCATCTCATCTCTGGAAGAGACCATCCACGAGAGGGACATGCAGTTGGAGGAAAGGGAGAATGCCGGAGAAGATCTTCGTGGAGACCCTTACTCCTATCTCAGCGATGACGATGATTTTCTGGAGGATCAGGCCATGGACTTCTTCACCGATGAGGATGATTTCGCCTTCATCGATGATCCTGAAGATGATGAAGCCACAAACTCCGAGGAGTAGTAGCACTGAGCACTAGCGTAGTGAGTAGTAGTCGGTCCCACTATATCGTAGATCCCAGAATGGTTCTTAAAACCATCTGTTTTCCTTTGTTGTGGTGTGTGTTGTACTGTGTGCTATGAGTGAATGAATGAAAAAGCCAGTTGCTAGAAAACTTGAGTCAAACTCCAAAAACTTTTCAAAAACCCAAAACCTTAGCAATTTCCCTCTTTTCTCATGATCGATATAAATCTTCAGATGCCACGTGGAGGAAGTGGTTCAGCCCCGGACCCGATGTTGCAGATCCTGCAAATGTTGACTTCTGACCGCGAAGCTGAAAGAGCAGAACGTCAAGCCAACCTAGCCACTCTGCAACAGATAGCCCAGCTAGCCCACAACAACCAAAGCCATGGAAACCAGGACAACCACGGATCTAAACTCAAGAATTTCCAGAATACCAACCCACCCATTTTCACCAAGTCGGAAGAACCCTTAGACGCCGATGATTGGCTGCAAACCATGGAAAATAACTTAGAAGTAGCTGGAGTGGAAGCCAACGAGAAAGTCTTGTTCGCCACCCATTATCTAGCCGGAGATGCCAGGGCATGGTGGAACAGTGTTCGTGCAATGACCGGAGGCCAGATGATGACCTGGGAAGAATTCAAGGTCAAGTTTAGCAGAACCCATGTGCCACCAGGTTTGATCAAGAGAATGAGAGACGAGTTTAGAGAGTTGAAGCAAGGAAGGATGACTGTAGTGGAATACCGTGACAAATTTTTGTCATTAGCTAGGTATGCCCCGGACGAGATAGACACCGAAGCCAAGAAGAAAGAAAGATTCCTGAATGGTCTGCATGACGAGATGCAGACGGTGTTAGTCAATATCCCCTTTGTTGATATTGAAGCCCTTGTAGACTCTGCTATCCAGATGGAAGGAAAGATCAACCAGTCCAATGAGAACCGTAAGCGTCGCATGATGCATCAACCAGGAACCCATCAGACCCCAAAGTATCGCCCCAACCCATCTCCCGGATTTGCCCCACGAACCCACAGACCCCCTATGACCCGTCCGACCTATCCCAACCGTGGAAACCCTAGACCCGGAGGAAATCACAACCACCACGGCAACTCTAGCAATTTCACCCGTGCCCCACCCAAGTTCAACACCAACAATACTACCACCAACCCCAACACTGCCCCGAGGACTGGAAGCATTGCTGTGCCTATCGCAGCCAAGGACAAGTCACAAGTGACCTGTTATGACTGTGGAAATAAACGCCACTATTCCAATGAGTGCCCCAACAAGAAGAATTCTACCGCCCCCAACGCCAATGTCCCAGCTCAGCAACAGCGCCGTGTCCAGCCAGGGAGAAGATTTGCCCCAGGGAATTCACTCAACCGCAATGGCCGTCTTTTTCTCATGCATGCTGAAGAAGCTCAGGAAGTGCCAGACGTCGTGCTGGGTATGTTTTCTGTTAATTCAGTACTTGCAAGAGTGTTGTTTGATTCTGGTGCATCGCATTCATTTGTCACCGAAGAATTTGCCTGCACTAGTAAAATTCAACCAACCAAATTGAAGCATGTGATGATTGTGCAAATTCCCGGATCAACCACCAAGGCTAGGCAAATTTGCAAAGCCGTCCCTATCCGAATCCATGGCATAGATTTTTATGCTAACCTAATAGTACTCGGAACTAAAGGTTTGGAAGTAGTACTAGGAATGGATTGGATGTCCAAGCATAAAGGATTGATTGACTGTGCCAAGAAAGCCATCACCATGACCAGTACCACCGGAGTATCAGTCGAGCATATATCTGAAACCTTACGTCGCCAATTCAAGTGTAACAAGAGTCTAGCCCAACCTACCATTGACCAAGTCCGGATAGTCTGTGAATACCCCGATGTATTTCCAGATGTTTTCCCCGGTATGCCCCCAGATCGGGATATCGAGTTTATCATCAAACTAATCCCCGGAACAGGACCCATAGCCCAGAGACCCTATAGTATGAACCCGTCAGAACTAGAAGAACTGAAGAAGCAACTGGATTCCATGTTGGAAATCGGATTGATTCAACCAAGTGCGTCCCCATGGAGCTCACCTGTCTTGTTTGTGGACAAGAAGGATGGAGGTAACCGTTTGTGTACGGACTATAGGAAGTTGAATGATGTCACCATCAAGAACAAGTACCCCTTGCCTAAGATCGAAGATTTGTTTGATCAGTTGACCGGTGCCCAGGTGTTTTCTAAGATTGATCTTAGAACTGGCTATCATCAACTCAAAATTCGTGCAGAGGATATTCCAAAGACTGCCTTTACCACCCGATATGGATTGTATGAGTATACAGTTATGTCTTTTGGATTAACCAATGCCCCCGCTTATTTCATGAATCTCATGAATAAGATTTTTATGGACTTCCTGGATAAGTTTGTCGTTGTTTTCATCGATGACATTCTGATTTATTCCAAATCGGAAGAAGAACATGAGGGACACTTAAGGACCATTCTTGGAACCCTTAGAGAGCATCAGTTGTATGCAAAGTTTAGCAAATGTGAATTCTGGTTACGGGAAGTAGGATTCCTCGGTCACATTGTATCAGCCGGAGGAATTGTCGTGGACCCTGCCAAAGTGAAAGATGTAGAAGATTGGCAAGCCCCAACCACTCAAACCCAAGTTCGTGCTTTTCTCGGATTGGCGGGATATTACCGCAAATTCGTAGAAGGATTCTCGAGTATAGCCCGACCCATGACCCAATTACTGAAGAAAGACAAGAAGTTTGAATGGACAGACAAGTGCGAAGCGAGTTTTCAAGAACTCAAGAGGAGATTGATTTCAGCCCCAATCTTGATCATGCCGGATATCACGAAGCCCTTCGATGTGTATTGTGACGCATCCAAGATTGGTCTCGGATGTGTGCTAATGCAATAAGGCAAAGTTATATCTTATCTATCGCGACAACTGAAGAAACACGAACAAAATTACCCAACCCATGACCTCGAACTCGCAGCCGTAGTTCTAGCCCTGAAGACATGGAGACATTACCTAATGGGAAACCGTTGTGAGATTTATTCGGATCACAAGAGCCTAAAGTATATATTCACTCAAAAGGAGCTGAATATGAGGCAGAGAAGATGGATTGAGCTAATCAAGGATTACGACCTGGACATTCACTATCACCCTGGAAAAGCCAATGTGGTAGCCGATGCCCTTAGCAGATTGCCGTGCCGCTTGAACTCCATGATTTTAAAGGAGCAACCAAGTTTGCACAAAGAGATGGAAGATTTTAGAATGGAATTAGTAAGTGAAGGATTTTTGGCTAGCATCGAACTTCAGCCCACTTTGATCAGTCAGATTAAAGAGGCGCAGAAAGGAAATGCTAGTATCGACGGAATTAAGCGTCGTATCGGTACAGGCAAAGTACCCGGATTTACCGAGGACGAAGAAGGAGTTTTGTGGTACAAAGAGCGCCTTTGTGTACCAGCAGATTCGGAGTTGAAAGAAGTTATCTTGAAGGAGGCTCATGATACTCTTTATTCTATCCATCCCGGAGGAACCAAGATGTATCAAGATTTGAAAGAGCAATTTTGGTGGCATAAGATGAAGAGAGAAATCGGAAGCTATATCGCCAAGTGTGACATATGTCAGCGAGTCAAGGCAGGACATCAACGACCCGCTGGATTGTTGCAACCTTTGTGGATTTCGGAATGGAAATGGGATTCAGTAGGAATGGACTTTATCACTGGACTACCTACTTCTAGTAGGGGAAATGACTCTATTTGGGTCATAGTGGACAGATTGTCCAAAGTCGCCCATTTCTTGCCCGTCAAAACCACCTATCAGAGTTCGAAGCTAGCGGAGTTATACATCGCTAGAATCGTTAGTTTGCATGGAGTCCCCAAGAACATAGTCTCGGATCGAGGAACTCAGTTTACCTCGAGATTCTGGAAGAAAGTCCAAGAAGGTTTAGGAACCCGCCTAGATTTCAGTACCGCTTATCACCCTCAGGCCGATGGACAAACGGAGCGAGTAAACCAAATACTCGAAGATATGCTTAGAGCATGTGTGTTAGAATATGGATCCAAATGGGAAGACTGTCTGCCGTTTGCATAATTTTCATACAACAATAGTTACCAAGCCAGTTTGCAAATGGCCCCATTTGAATTTATGTACGGAAGAAAGTGCCGCACCCCTTTGAACTGGTCGGAAGTAGGAGAGAGTCAGATTTTCGGACCCGACATTCTACGAGAAGCAGAAGAGAAGGTTCACAAGATTCGTGAACACCTCAAGACAGCCCAATCCCGACAAAAGAGTTATGCCGACAAGAGACGTCGAGACCTCGCCTTCAACATCGGAGATTTTGTTTATCTGAAAGTGTCGCCATTGAAGGGAATGCAACGTTTCCAACTCAAAGGAAAGTTAGCCCCCAGATATATCAGACCTTTCAAAATCTTGAACCGTCGAGGAGAAGTATCGTATCAATTGGAACTACCTGAAGAGATGTCAGCTGTGCACAATGTGTTCCATATCTCGTTACTTCGCAAATGTCTCGAAGCCCCCGAGAAGACCGAAGTGTTCAAGAATATCGATCACCGGACCATAGAGATCAATGAGGACCTAACCTATCCCGAAGTACCCATCCGTGTATTGGAAGAAGCCTTTCGAACTACCAGGACCCGAAGCATCAAGTTTCTCAAGATTCAGTGGAGCAACCACACAGAAGAGGAGGCTACCTGGGAACGCGAAGATCACATCAGAACGGAGTTTCCAGAACTCTTCAAATCCTAGGTAATCTTTTCGTCCTTTTTCAACTCTCGGGACGAGATTTTGTTTAAGGGGGGAAGGTTTGTAACATCCCAAAAATATCAAACTTAGATCATCAAAACACTAATCCTCAAGTTTAGGGTTGAATGCATGTATATGTGTATGCATGAATTTTGAATTTCTTTAAAAACCACCTTGTTTGTGTGATCCATTGCTTGTAAAATGTTTATTAGGTGAAAATAACATCATCTAAAACATTTCCCACACTTTTACTAAAGACAAGTAAATCAAAACAAATATATTAAGTGAATGGTCATTTTGGCCAATTTAACTCACATGCCTACTTTGGCTGTCTCAAACTTTCAAAACCTAACAGAAACTTTTCTGGATCTTTGCACCCCTTGAATGTACTCACAACAGAGTATCAAGGCCCACTTTGTGATCATCCAGAAACTTTCAAATGCATAGTTTAAATGACAATTCAAAATTGAATCTTCTTCATATGGGAAGATCCCACCTTTTCAAAACCCACTCAAACAAGCTCAACTTTCAAAACCCAAGCATCTGCAGACTCACCAGAACCAATCTAGCAAACTCACCAAAATTCATTTCAAAATTCAAAACTTGATTTCGTGCGGCCATTTCATCAAACAGGTGGCAGACACAAATCAAACAAAACCACAAACACTATAGTGTGTAGTGTTTTGAGCCTAACTTGTTCCCTAGTTAGCTCACACACAAACCAGTAGATCATCTAGAAAGATTATCCCAACACTAGCACCCCTGTGAGCTTGCCATTGCCATTAATGGTGAACAGCCGAGCACCCCCATGTCACCCCACTGTGGACAGCAAGCTAGGAGCAGCAGCAAGCCTAGCCAGCATGTCTGGGAGGCAGCCCACCGTCCATCGCCACTGCATGTCCCAGCCGCGAGCATTGCCAAGCCCTGGACCACGCGCACAAGCCGCGCCCAGACCATGCCGAGCGTGCGCCAGAGCGCCACCCGCAACCAGCGTCCCCAGACCGCGCGCCGCCCTCACCGCGCGCACACACGATCACCACCGACCCAGGACACCACCAGACATCCCCATTAGCAGCCCTGTGCCATACAGCCACCGCCCGCCGTCGAAGACGCCGCCTCTGCCGCGCAGAGCACCGCCCGTTCCAGACCAAACCACACCGCCCCATGCCTCGCGATCATGTCGTTGAGCATCGCCAGGAGACACAGCACCGTCCCCTACCCTTGCCCATGCCATTAGCTGCCTGTAACATCGCCCCCGACGAGCTCACCTTGCGCCCCGACGGTCCCCTCGCTCGACTATAAATAGAGGCCACCCCCGCACGATTTCTTCACACCATCTCACTCCCCTCTCCCCACTGACCGTGCCACACCATCCTCAGAGCAAGCCGAGCACCACTTCGCTAGAATTTCACCGGAGCCCGCCGCCTCTGGAGAAGAAGGGAGCCAGCGATTGGAGCCGCCCCAGGAGAAGCCACCGGTACCAGGAGGATCGCCGTCGAAAACTTCGTCGTTCGCCTGCCTCGCCAACCCTCGCCCGTACCCCGGTGAGCCCCCAGCACCCCTCACTGGCCGTGCTAGGTTTCATTCTCGCCGGAGCTGTCTCGCATCGACGATGACCCTCAGCCGTTAGATTAGAACTAGATCGGACGACCCACGTTGCCCCATACCGCTTCGCCCAGCCCCGTGTCACTGACGAGTGGGGACACCCACTTAAGCAGCCCGCGGGAGCACTGCGCTTAGCAGGTCGGCCCGTTAGAATTTCCCGCGCAGCCCAGCAATTCAAATCAAACCTTTTCTTTTTAAATTCAAACACACTTCTGCACCCAACTTCAAAAATCAACCCTGATCGATTTCATTGCACCAAATTGGATGAACCCAATTTTGTTGGAAAGATCTGTGAATGCTTAATCCAAGCCCATTGGATTCAAGTCATTTGGATCTGTAGATCACCCATAGCAAAAATAACAAGGCAGAAGCTTTTCTGCATTCAAACATTTTTCAAATTTAAACCATAAAAGATTTTGAGTTGATTCCAACTCTCAAAAATCACCTTTAACCATACCTTTCAGAATATAAAAAAATATATAGGTTTACTTGCAGAAATAATGTTCAAGGAATAAAAGAATGCTACATAAGCATTTCTAGCCACTTTAATTAATTAAAATAAAAGGGTAAAACCTTATTAAATTGTGACACCACTTTAAATCACATTCCCATGGACTACAATATGTGGTGATGACATGTGTCAACATGATCCCATGTTTAGTTTGGAGAATATTAAATCTTAAGTAGTTTTTCATTGAGTAGAAATTACTTTTCTAAAATAAAAAGACTTAAACCAATCCTTAACCTTGTAATGTTAGAGATGATGCTAGATCATCTATAGGACCCTTGTGTGTGATGATTGCAAGTAGTTAAGTATTGTTTGGTGATTGTGTACCTCGTATTTATTCATAGACGCTAGTACCGACCAAGGATACTACGAGGAGGAAGGAGGATACTACGAAGAGGAAGCCGAAGAGAACTTCAACCACTGCTCTGCACAAGGCAAGCTGATACTATTCCAAGGCAAGCTTTACTAACCAAGTTGACCAATGCAAGCAAACACTTGCAAGATACTATACCAGTGCAAGCTAACACTTGCAAGATACCCTATTGTGGCCACAAACCCATGCTTGTGATATGATTACTATATGCCTTAAGCATATGTGATCATACCAACTTGCTAAACCAATCCTAGTTTTATGGCAAGCTTCTTACTTTATTTCTTTATCAAAGCTTACTTAGAGTCTACCTAAGAGTTTGGTAGATACCAGACAGTTGTGCTGAAGGTTGCATAAAGAGCATAAAATTTGGCCTAAGCTAGAAACCTTGATCTCAGCCTAAGATATAATGTTGGACTTAGTGAAACTCCACTAGTTACCACCCCTCATTATTACCACCCCCACCTGTAGATGCTAGTGCTAAGCATAAAACTTGATCAACTTTAGATGGGAATACTTGGTGGAAAAATGGTTATGAAAACCTTGGAATGATGGATCATTCTATTGAAATGTTTTGGACATGTGTTTCCAAACACTTGATGATTTTGGTGATGAAAACATTGAGGCATGAGCCTTACCCCTTTATAAAACTGATGGTTGTCTGGATGCGATACCATTCCAATTTTAGCGTACAACCACAATACCCGAATATTGGGTAGGGCTTGACTGGAAACTTATATACCTTAGTATTAGTTCCCTCACGGCCAAGGTCTGAGCTGAGGCTACCTTGTGAAGATTGTCCACCTGTGCAGTACCCAAGATGACAGTGGTCATGGTTGGGAGGCCAAACTCACAGGAGAGGTGCTTATACTAGGGAGTGTAATTGAAAGGTTAAGATTGATTATCCGCATACTGAGTATGGTGAATTCAGGATTTGTTCCTGACGGATGTATCAAATGTTGTGGTGAAAGTGTACAATCTCTGCAGAGTGTCAAACTATTCGAATAGCCGCGTCCGCGGTTATGGACAGTTGGAGTGGCCATACTGTTCCCCCGTCAGACTTTTCAAAATGACTTGAGAAGTAAATTGAGACTTTGACTTGACCACAACAGAGTTGTGACCCGAGTTGCAAGATCCCACTTAGGAGTTATAAAACTATAACTAGTTTTTGGGAACTTAGTAGAGATAAACCTGGCTTTTTGCAAAACAACCCTAGAGCCTAGTGTCCCATTATCCAAAAACCCCTTTACTTGTTAGTATTAGTTTGCGAGTACTTAAAGAGTACTCATGGCTTTGTCCCTGGCTATTCCCATGGCCAGACTATGAAGAGGAGTACCTGGAGGATGGACCCCAGGAAGGTTACGACAACTAGGATCATCTCCCATCGTCAGCATTGCCTGTGACCCCGAAGATGGAGCTTCGCCTACGCTACCGTTATTACTACGTATTCCGCTGCTTGATGTTGTATTAAGAACCGGATCATGAGATCCCTATTTGTGTACGACCTTATATATGGTTTGTAATGGATGATGTACTATGGTATCAAATTCTGTTATGTCTCGCAAAAATGGTAATCCTGGGATTGCGATGTATGGCATAACAGGCATCTAGGATTGAAAAATCCGGGTGTTGACAACTTGATACTTTCTCACTTGGTGATAATCAATATTTCCACTTTTTATTGAGAAGCCCTTGTCGTCATTTATCCAACGCAATTGGAATCGGGTCAATCGGAGCTACCGTTTAAAAGTTATGACCGTTTGATTATTTGCCGTTTTTAATTCTAAAAGGAAAAAAGAAAAATAGTGTTTCTGGGCCGACCGGTACTACCGGGCCCAGTACCGGTCGTGCCTGGCTGCGCGCAACCCATTCCTGTATGGCTCGGTACCTTTTTCCGGTCCTACCGGACCGGACCGGTAGTACCACCCGGGTGGGCCGGTACTACCGGCCGGGCCCAGTTTTTCAGTCTTTTTCCAGATCTGCTCGCTGCGTTGACCTGCTGCATGCGCGCGCCCTGCATTCCTCACGCGCGCGCGCCTGACCCGCCTGCTGCCGCCTCGCTTCTCGTTGGGGCCCGACGCGCCCCTCCCACGCGGGCCGCACCGCCCGCTGCTACTGCTGCGCGCCTGCCCGCCTGCGGGCCCAGCGCCCCTTGCGCTGTGCGAGCGCTGCTGCTGCACACTGCAGCTGCCATGCCTGCTGGCCGCTGGCTTCTCGCATGCGCGCGCACGCGTGGGCCCGTGCGGGCCCCGCTGCAGCTACTGTCTGCTGTGCACTGCCTTGCTACTGCTGCTTTCTCTCTCTAGCTCGCTCAATCGCTGCTGTCCGGTTTGCTGGGTGCGGTAGTACCGGGTTTTTGCGATACTATCGGACCGTCCAGAAAAAACACCCCAACGGCATATTTTGTCTAGCCCTATATAAGTCTTTTGTCCATTTTCATTTAGGGTCACTTCTTCCTCATTTTCTTGTCCAAGCTTTGCCCCCATTTGTTTTACTCTTTAAGCTTGATTTCTACACACTTAGATCTACGTTTTGACCAAACCAAAACATCTCTTTGTGAGTGTATCTTTGGGGATCTAGATTTTGGGGATTTTGTGTCTCTTTTTGATTCCTCCTCTCTTGTTCCCCCAATAGCTTTAGTAGCTTTGTTGGAACTTGAGAGTGAGGGATTTGAGCATCTTTGTGGTGTTCTTGCCATTTGCATTTGTTGCATCGGTTTGAGTTCTCCTCGGAGGATTTGGTTTGAATTGCTCATTGGATCTTGTCCCTCTTGGGTTCTTGGAACCCTAGACGGTTTTGTGGCCTTGGTGGCATTGTGGCCTTTTGTGGCATTTGTTGGGAGCCTCCAATTAAGTTGTGGAGAAGTGCCCCAACCTTGTGAGAGGTTTTGGTTGCCACCGACAAGTGCACCGATAGTGGAAGCAAATATCGGTACTCCATGTTGGGAGGAACTCGGTAAAATCGGTGTCCCCGCGTGCCTCGGTTATCTCTATACCCGAGCTCTTTACTTATGCACTTTACATTGTGATAGCCTTTGTGCTTGAAGTAATATATATCTTGCTATCACTTTGTTGCTTGTATTGCTTAGCATAAGTTGTTGGTGCACATAGGTAAACCTTAGTTGTTTCTAGGTTGTGCTTTACAAAGTAAACACTAGTTTTATTCCGCCTTTGTTGAGCCACTCTAGGAAAAGTTTTAAATCGCCTATTCACCCCCCCCCCTCTAGGCGACATCTGTATCCTTTCAGGTATGCTCCATAGTGACATGATATGCTGTTAATTTGCTAGTTTGATAAGAACAGATGTTTTTGCTTCCCAAATACTTGGTGATGATTTTGCATACCACTTGTATGCAAATCTGAAAGTACTTTGCTTGCACAACACTCTTTTTTTCTTATCAATGATGAGAACAAATGTCAAAGGGAAAAGTGATTAACCTCAAACTGGAGTGTGAGGTTAGATTGGAGCTGTCTTGTGGTGTTACTACTGGATCCTCTTCTTGTTACTATGTCCTCCTGATGCTGTTGGTGGCCTGCTTTCCTTACTGCTGGCCTTTCCCCCTTGTGCTATTGTTGGCCAGTTCCTCTTGCTGTTGGTAAGCTTCCTCTCTCCTTCCTCTTCCTGTTCCCACATATTCTTCCACTGGTTTGTGGAAGCTATTATGTATGCTGGTTGTTGGGATCATTGTGGTGTAATGTGATACGTCGAAAATGTATCTATAATTTTTTATGCTCCATGCTTGTTTTGTATCTACTTTTCTTTGTTTTGTCTATACTTTGAGGTGTTTTTATATCTTTTCTGGAACTAACCTATTAACAAGTTGCCACGGTGCCAGTTGCCTGTTTTCTTCTGTTTTTGGTTCCAGAAAGGCAGAAAATCAATATTCTCGGAATTGGACGGGACAAAAGCCAAAGTTATTATTTTTTCCGGAGCAACACGGAACCATGAAGCAGATCCGGAGGGGGGCCACAGGGTGGCCGCACCCCCTAGGCGCGGGCAAGCCCTAGAGGCACCTGGAGGGGTGTGGGCCCCCTGGACCGCCACCGACCTTGATTCCTGCGCCTATAAGAAGCCTCCGACCCAAAAACCCTAAACAATCCAGAAGAAATCCAGGAAAACCTCCGTAGCGCTTCCGCCACCGAAAGGGAGATTTGGGGGACAGAAAGTCTCTATTCCGGCACCCTGCCGGGATGGGGAAGTGCCCCCGGAGCCATCTCCATCAATCTATACCACCATCTTCATCACCGTTGCTGATTCCCATGATGAGGAGGGAGTAGTTCTTCCTCAGGGCTAAGGGCTCTACCGGTAGCTATGAGTTCATCTCTCTCTATGCATGATCTTGTTGTGGTCATGAGCTTTGTAATCAAGTAGATCTACCTTGCTACTCAAGTGCTTCAATAGATCTCTGCTCTCCCCATGTGTGTGAAAGTGACAGCGTGCACGCCATGGTGGCACTTAGGTTTGAGTCTACATAAATACTCTTTGTGCTTTAATAGATCTATGCTTTTCCCCACGTGTGTGAAAGTGACAGCGTGCATACCGTGTGTGGCACTTTGGCTAGATTGAATATTTGTTATGAGTTATATATGGAGTTGGATGTCTCTATGAAATTGGGGTGTTTGTTGGAACCATCTAGCGCTCAAGGTGATAGTGTGGGGTTATCTAGATTGGGGAAGGCCCTACCGTGAATTAGAGTGTCCAACCGGAGAGTAGTTAAGAGTAGTATCATGAAGAGGATATTTATATGAGAGAGTGTTCACTAGTGAAAGTATGATCCCTAGGCCTTGTTTCTAAACATTGAACACCGTTTGCTACTACATCTGTTGCATGTTGCTTGCTTCCTTCAGTTTGCCTTTAGTCTATTCCTCCACGCCATCAGCTATTTTCTGGCATCGTTACCCCACGTCAACAACAAGTCAGAAGCTATTTTTTGGCACCGTTACCACTTGTATTTCACTATCTCTTCGCCGAACTAGTGCACCTATACACCTGACAAGTGTATTGGGTGTGTTGGGGACACAAGAGACTTCTTGTATCTTGATTGCAGGATTGCTTGAGAGGGAATACCTTTGACCACTTCCTCTCTGAGTTCGATAAAACTTGGGTAATCCACTTAAGGGAAACTTGCTGCTGTTCTACAAACCTCTGCACTTGGAGGACCAACAACTGTCTACAAGAATAGAAGTGCGTAGACATCAAGCTCTTTTCTGGCGCCGTTGCCGGAGAGGTAAGGTAAAAGGTACTCACATCCTTCGGTGTGAGTGCTCAAAGTTATTTCCTTTAGATTCTTCCATTTTTTCTTTTTGTTTCTTGTTTTCACTAGTTAGGCTTAATGGAAAACAACAACAAAATTAGAGAGCTTTATAGTGTTTATCTTGAGTTAGGACATGAAGTGTTTGAAGAGAAAATTAAAAAATCTATGGAGCTTTATTTGCATGCTAATAGCAATGTTATTAGTATTAATTATTTGGACACCATTATTGCTAATGCTATGGAAAGTCTAAGCTTGGGGAAGCTAGTTTTGATGAAAATGATCTTTTTAGTCCCCCAACTTTGGAAGATAGCTATTCTATTGCTTATGATGATACCAAACTTCCAATATATGATGATAACAATGATGAATATGATATTTTCAATCCACCTACTATTGAGGAGAAAAGTAATTGTGATTACAATATGCCTCCTATATTTGATGATTATGGTGATGAGAATAATAATGATAGCTATTTTGTTGAATTTGCTCCCACTACGATTAATAATAATGATTATTCTTATGTGGAGAGTAATAATTATTATATGCATGTGGCTCATGATAAGAATGTTTATTGTGATTGTTATATTTTTAATTTTGTTCATGTTTCTACTGAAAGTTATTATGAGAGAGGGAAACATGGTTTTATGCATCTTAAGAATATTAAGTTTCCCCTCTTTATGTTGAAATTTTTGAAGTTGCACTTGTTTTGCTTTCCTATGCTTGTTGCTTTGTGCTTTAATGACTTGTTTCTTTACAAGATTCCTATGCATAGGAAGTGGGTTAGGCTTAAATGTGTTTAGAATTTTCTTCTTGATGCTCTCTTTTACTTCAATTCATATTTCTTATGTGAGCATCATCTCAAGATATAAAGCCTAGCTTAAAGGCATTAAAGAAAAGTACTTGTTGGGAGATAACCAAGAGTTTTCTTGAGTCTTATAAGTTATTACTTGAGTAATTACCTCTCCTTGTCTTTTATGTTTGCTTTTTGTGCCAAGAACGACCTCTAATGAGAGGGAAGTAAGATTTGGGGAGTTGTTGTCCCGAAACAGATTTCTGTCCTCCACCATAAAAATTCGTGAGGAGTCTCTGTAAGTTGGATTGAGCTGAAAATTTACGAATAAATCCCCCAGTATGTTAGCTAACTTTATTTAGTTCAACACTTTTTGATTTGAGCAACAGAAGATGTTATAAAAATCGGTTTCTACCTGCTAGTCTGTTTTGACAAATTTCTGCCATTATTTGCATTTGCTTCTTATTGATTCCTTTTTTAGTTCTCTTTTGGGGAATTGAGATTTTTGAAGGAGTTACTACATTAGCTTGTGTTTTTAGTGAAATGTCTTGCTGTTCCAAAGCTTTTCCTAAGGTCTGATATCTTTTGAATAAGCTAATGTTGCTAATGAAGATTGTGTGAAGTTTTGTATGAAGGAAAAATTTCAGGTGTAGAGAGAGAATGATGTAATGAGATGAAGAATGGACAAAAGGTCAAGCTTGGGGATGCCACCCCAGTGTCACCCCAAGAAATATCCAAGAGGTACAAGCGTCAAAGCTTGGGGATGCCCAAGGCATCCCCTTCTTCATCAATAAAAGGCTCAGGTCTGTCTAGACACTTCGTTTTTATTCTTTCATGCATAGTTGTGTTATTCTTGGAGCGTCTTAGTTTTTGTTTTTGGTTTTCATTTGCTTAGTTTGCTTGAGTAAGTTAGTTGGTTACACCACACTTCTTTTGGAGAGAGAGACACACTATGTTTCCATTGTCTAGAACACTCTAGTTTTCACTATTATTGTTTTGTAGAGTGTTCACTTTTGTTAGCACCGCGTTCAGCCTTAGTTTTCTTGTGCTTTCAGCTTAGAACTTTTTAATTCTTTTTTGTGGATTTGTGAGACGAGCTCACTAATATTTATTGATTATTATCTTTGTGAGTTGTTTCAAATAAGTTGTTTGGTGTTGGAAAGAGTAGAAAGCTTCATGCTTAAGTGGTACAAAAGGGAGCTTGTTTTGACTGTGACCTAGACTTTATCATGACATGCTAGGTGTTGTTTTGACCTTATGCTTAGTGATTATTGTTGTAGCATATCTTGTTCCAATAAATTGAGATGTGTAAGATGCGTGTATGCTCTAAGAGCTTTGTCCTATTGAGAAGATCTTTTCCCTGCCTAGATACTACTCCTTTGTGGATATGCTCGGCTGGTTGAATATTATTTCAAACTTGGTGTTGCCAAGTGGAGTTGATACCCTTACTGTTCAGTGGTGAAACTTGCCCCTCTTTAATGCCAATGAGGTTGTACCGAGGCAACTTATCTGATTAAGAACAGATACTATGATTTGGTGAAACTTGCCCCTTTTAAGATTAGCTCAGTGATGAAATGATTACGGTGCATCACACTGTTCATTCTGAGAGTATCATTAACCCCTCTCTAATCCCTTTTATTTTATTTGTCTCTTCCTCTTTATTTTTTATTCTTCCTTTTTGTTTTTGTTTTATTATCTATTATGTTGTTTTGTAGGTACAGAAGAAATAGAAGAAAAGATACAGGGAAAGGATCAAGAGTAGATTTAGGAAGTTCCTTTATTCAAAATGTAATTTTATTTACTTTTTGTAATATTCTTGTATTTTATATTCTTGTAAAGAACAGTGTAACCTTGTATTATCTATTTTCAAATTACTTGTAATATTCCTTCTATTCTTATATTCTTTATTGTAATTCTTCATTTTTTGGAACTTAATAAAAATAGTGTAATGTTTGTATTATTGTAATAAAATGGTTCCTCTCTATTTCATTATCTTATTATCCCTTTGGTTCATAATTGTAAAGATAATATAATAATGTGTGATGTAAATAAGATTATTCTTTATCAATTCTTGTTTATTATTTCATTATTGTAATACCATATTACATTACTCATTTAATTTTATTTGAATTTCAACTATATTTTCTATTTGAATAAAAGATTATACCTTGTTTATAAATAAGAGTTCACCTCTTATTTTCTATTACAATTTAGTTTCCAATTATTATTCCATTTCAAATTCTTTTAGAATTCAAATTCATCAATTGAATATTCAAATTTAAATTTCCTTCCCCTCAAACACAAAAGTACAATAGAGGTCATGTCGAAATCCATCGCACCTACCCTGATGTTTTCATCAGAGCAAGAGAGATCTCGATCTCCCTATAGCTTCTTTAGTTTTGCACAAAAATTCTCTGGATTTTCTGATGCATGAATGCAATGCACACATCTGGGTTCAACTTATTTCTAAGATCTAATGCTGGGATGTTACACCATGGGATCCCCGCAACACACAATATGCATGATTACAAATAGATTAGATCTTGATCATGAACGGAGCTCACAAGATCTATACATGAAAGCACAAGGAGGAGATACAACCATCTAGCTACTACATAGACCCGTAGTCCAAGGTGGAACTACTCACTCTTCATACTGGAGGCTGGCATGATGAAGAAGAAGGCCTTTGAGATGATGTCCCCTCCAGCAGGGTGCCGGGAAGAGCTTCAGATCCCCTCGATCTAGGTACTATGGTGGCGGCGGCTAGAAACAGTTTCGTGGAATTTTGATCGGGTGCTTAGGGTTTCAGCATCGGGGGCTTCTTATAGGAGAAGAGGCGAGGCTGGGAGGCGGCCATGTTGGAGATATGCCCTAGAGGCAATAATGAAAGTGGTTATTATTATATCTTTGTGTTTATGATAAATGTTTACATTCATGCTATAACAGTATTAACCGGAAACATTAATACTTGTGTGATTTGTAAACTAAATTAGAGACCCTAGTAAAGCCTCTTTGTAATACTAGCTTGTTGGTTAAATAGATGATCATGGTTTCCCGATCATGAACATTGAGATGTTGTTAACAACAAGATCATATCATTAGGAGAATGGTATGATGGACATACTCCTATAGATAAGCGTAGCATTAAGATCAAGTCATTTCAATAGTTCATTTTCTATAAGCTTTCTGATACATAGTAACCTAATTCCTTCGACCATGAGATCATGTTAATCACCATCACCGGAAGGATGCTTTGATGACATCAAATACCACACTGTAACTGGGTGGCTATAAAGGTGGCATTAAGTGTTCGGAAAGTATGTGTTGAGGCACATGGATCAAGAGTGGGATTTGTCCATCCATATGATGGATAGATATACTCTGGGCCCTCTCGGTGGAATGTCATCCAATTAGCTTGCAAGCATGTGACTGGCTCACAAGGGATCACATATCACGGGAACGAGAAAAGAGTACTTATCGGTAACGAGGTTGAACTAGGTATGTAGAGATACCGACGATCAAACCTCGGATAAGTAAACTATCGCGAGACAAAGGGAAATTGGTATCGTATGTAAGTGGTTCATTCGATCGCTAAGTAATCGTAGAAATATGTGGGAGCCATATGAATTTCTAGATTCCTCTATTGGTTATTGATCGGAGAAGTGTCTCGGTCATGTCCGCATAATTCACGAACCGTAGGGAGACACACTTAAGGATTCGATGTTGTTTAGTAGATATGGAATGTAAGTAGGGAAACCGAATGTTGTTAGGAATCTCGATGGGATCTGGGATATCACGAGGAGATCCGGAATGGTTCGGAGAATAAGATTCATATAAATTGAAAGTCAAAAGGGAGGTTTGAAAAGTCAAACTGGAACAATAGTTTCCTAGTGGAATAAGGAAATAGTCCTTCCTCCTATCCAACTTGGGTTTGGGTAAGGATTCAAACTCCCCTCTCCCAAGCTGCCCTCCCTCTCATAAATAGAAGGGGAGGGCTGCCCCAAAGCACACAACCAGCCCTCCCCACCCGTGTCACGCCACCGCCGGCCCGTCGCCATCGCCCTAGCCACCGCCGACACCACCTCCTCCTCTCCGGCTTTCCAAACCTAGATCGTCGGAAACCCTAGATCCACTATAACTCACACCGGCTTAGGCGAAGCCCTACGGGATCTTCCCTCTACTTCTGACACCACGCCGTCATGTTGCCAGAATCACGAGGGGAGAACTACAACCTCCGCTGCCTGCTGGAACAAGGGAGAGGAAGGTCTTCATCGAGTATCGAACGTGTGACCGACTGTGGAAGCGCTGTCGGAACGCAGCGCCGGAAGGATCGTCTACGCGATCTTGAGATCGACAAGTGTACGACTACATCACCCACGAGAATCTGCTCTTGTTAACCGCTTTGGAATCTTCGAGGGTGAGTACTCTAATTGACTCGTTGCTATAATCTAGTAGATAGATCTTGGCTTGTTTGTGTGCATGCGATAGAATTTTTTTGTTTTCCATGCTACGAACCCCCTACAGGCCAGGGGGCCCACACCCTGCCTAGGCGAGGGCCCACCCTAGGCCGCGCCTGGGGGGGTGTGGCGCCCCTTCGTCTCTCCTCTGGACTCCGTGTTCTCCTCGATGAAATATTGACTTTGGCTTTTGTCCCGTCCAATTCCGAGAATATTTCCTTACTAGCTTTTCTGGAACCAAAAACAACAGAAAACAGGCAACTGGCACTGTGGCAACTTGTTAATAGGCTAGTACCAGAAAACATGTAAAAAGCACCTCAAAGTGTGGACAAAGCAAAGCAAAGTAGATACTAAACAAGCATGGAACATCAAAAATTATAGATACGTTTCTGACGTATCAATCCCTCTCAAGCAACCCTGCAATCAAGATACAAGAAGTCTCTTGTGTCCCCAACACACCCAATACACTTGTCAGGTGTATAGGTGCACTAGTTCGGCGAAGAGATAGTGAAATACACGCGGTATGGATGATTATAAGACAATGGTGCCAGAAAAGAGCTTGATGGGGAGGAAAAAACTGGAAGCAAGTAAACATGTAATAGATCTAGTTGTAAACGGTGTTTCAATGTTTAGAAACAAGGCCTAGGGATCATACTTTCACTAGTGAACACTCTCTCATACAAATATATTCTCTTCATGATACTACTTTGAACTACTCTCCGTTTGAACACTCTAATCCATGGTAGGGCTATAACAGCACTCCTCAAAGTCTGCCTTCCCCATCTAGATAACCTCACATTGTCACCTTGAGCGCTAGATGGTTCCAAAAAACACCACAATTTCATAAAGACATGCAACTCCAAATATAACTCATGATAAGGATTTATGAACTCTAGCCTAAGTGCCACCACGGTGTGCACGCTGTCACTTTCACACACATGGGGAGAGCAGAGATCTATTGAAGCACTTGAGTATTTATGTAGACTCTAGCCTAAGTGCCACCACGGTATGCACACTGTCACTTCCACACACGTGGGGAGAGTCGGAGATCTATTAAAGCACTTGAGTAGCAGAGCAGATCTACTTGATTACAAAGCTCATGGCCATAATATGATCATGCATAGAGAGAGAGATGAACACATAGCTACCGGTAGAGCCCTTAGCCTCGAAGGAGAACTACTCCCTCCTCATCATGGGAATCAGCAACGGTGATGAAGATGGCGATGGAGATCGATGGAGATGGTGGTGGAGAACGAAGGAGATGGCTTTGGGGGCACTTCCCCGTCCCGGCAGGATGCAGAAATAGAGACTTCTGTCCCCCGAATCTCCCCTTCGGTGGCGGCGGCGCTGCGGACCTTTTTCTGGATGTATGATGGATTCTTTAGGGTTCTCTCATCGGGGGTTTCTTATAGGTGAAGGGGGAGACCGAGGGGGTTCCCCAGGCTGTCGCACCCCCCAAGCGTGCGCCAGGCCTGACCACGCGGCCAGGGGGTGTGGGCCCCTCGTGGACCTCCTCCGTCTCGTCTTCTGGCTCCGTGTTCTCCTCGGTGAAATATTGACTTTGGCTTTTGTCGCGTCCAATTTCGAGAATATTCATTTTCTGTTTTTTCTGAAACCAAAAACAGGAGAAAATAGGCAACTGGCACTACGACATCTTGTCAATAGGTTAGTTTCAGAAAGTGTATAAAAATACCTCAAAGTGTAGACAAAGCATAAGACAAATGATATAAAACAAGCATGGAGCATCAAAATATATAAATATGTTTACGACGTATCAGGCGACACTAGGACCCGTCCTGGTTGAGGTGCCAGCCGGTGGGGAG
Organism: Avena sativa; assembly: GCA_916181665.1. Lineage (NCBI taxonomy): Eukaryota > Viridiplantae > Streptophyta > Magnoliopsida > Poales > Poaceae > Avena > Avena sativa. The sequence goes on along the minus strand of OV702283.1, from coordinate 355,535,701 downwards.
GGAGACATCGTGGTGGCTGATTCCCATGCCCTCTCTTAATCGTCGCTCACACTCCGCCACGCGGAAGTAGCGGTGGTCCCGCGGTGGCGGGTAGCCCCCCATGGGGCAGTGGGTGTAGTCCTCTGGCCACAACGGAGGTAGCAAGGATGCACCGCGGAGGAAGGCCGGCAGGCGGGAGGGCCGACTGCCTCGTGGTCGTTCTTTCTTCTTGAACCATCCCAGCATTTTCATCATTGACGACGATGGATGCTAGGGTTGCGATGGCGAGAGGTGGGGAGTGCGGCATCGACGGGCGCAAGGTTAAATATCCCCTTCTCCCATGAACGCGTGCAGGTTCCCGCTCCTTCGCTATCAATGCTGGCGCGGGAATGCAGGCGGGCGTCCTGTCAGTCAGGGTGTTGTTTCGTCGCCATTGATGGCGTAGGCTACCGCTGGTCAGCCTTCCGCTTGTGCCTCTAAATCGGTACCACGGTTGTGTCTTAATCGGTAATGCTGTGTGCGTCTGAATCACTGTCGCGCTAAGCGGTGGCTGATGGGTGGTCCAATAGCACGCGTGGGCAGGACAGGCCCTCGGTTCGTCCGCGTTCGGGCCGACGCAACCGTTGCCTAAATTTGATGCACGGATGGGTCGAGTCGGACGCGTCTGGTCGGGTGGGTCGTGCCGCTGGGACGACGCGCACGTCTCGCACGTGCACGTGAACGCGCTCGGACTGGTTGGGTCGACCCGGTGGACATGCCCCGACTCGGTTTGTTTGAGCTCTCCCTGTCCGAAAATAAGTGACTCCGTTTGTTTAGATTTACATGTTTTAGTGTATAAATTATTTTTGTGCAAAATTTCACCGAATTATGAATAATCATCAAAATATTGTCGTCCTCGTAACTCCATCACCAAATCTTGATAAATGAAAGTCAATTATTTTTGTACGAAGGGAGAAATATTTTTTAAATTGAAGTTATATGAAAACTAAAGTGTTCCAGCTCCTGGCTAATAAATATCCCGTACCACACTTTTCTTTTTTCACAGTTTTAGAAAAGAAGGATCATACATTTTTCTTCAATACTTATAAAAAACACTTTTTGGGGAGAATACTTTAATTTGCAAACCACAATATTTATTGGATCCAAACATCTTAAAATATTTTATACTTTGGTATTTTTAGAAACTGAACTATTCTCTGCATATTTTAAAAATACTCTGATGTCAAACAGTGCTTTATTTTTATTTCTTACATACGGTTTTGTAAGCCATACTCGTATTAGAGGAAAATAACTTTAATTTGATTAAATAAACATAAATCATGTGTCACAAAAATTGTAACATTGGAATCTTGTTTTGAATATGAACTCAATGGTAAGTCTTATTCCGGTACATCTATAGCAAAACCCCACTAACTGCAATTAATGTTAGTATATCTCTACATGCAAGCCATCCACATAATCTACTTCATTAGCCAATCAAATGTTCATAATATCTGTTAATATTCTTTACATGCAAGCTATCCATGTCACCTCATCTAATTGTCCACATCACCCATTTATATCCATCTAATATACAACAATCCCAGTCACTTAAATTTAGTATCTCAATTATTTTTATCAAATGAATCTTGAATATTTTTGTAGAAAAATCCTTTTTTAATGTGTGTTATATCATTGCATTTACACAATAGAGTTTTTTAAAAATGATCGCTGCAACGCGCGGGGTATTCTTCTAGTATTAAGTTAAGCTAAAACCCACCAACATTCTTTTAATCCAAACTTTGCTAAAAACTTCCTATATCCTAAGAATCCAGTATGAGTAATCAATGACATCATCGTCTTAATGTTTTCATTTTAGGACTTTTTTGTTGATACTTCCTAGTGTCTCATAATTTCTTGACCAGACCAATGGTAAAATATATTCTTAAACTACGTGTAGGACTTATAAACCGACATGAATGTGTTGTTTGCTATAAAGTGACATCATTATATAACTTTGTGACATATAGGTCAAGTTGATGATCAACTTAGACCTCGAAAAACAGTACCGTGCCTAAATGAGGATGGATCGAGTAAATGTTACGGTGTATTCCAAACATGATGTGTACCGGCATATAACTTATTATGAAAAAATGAGATACGATAATAAATATATTTATTATTTGCCTCTAGGGCATATCTCCAACACATTGGTTAGTGTAGCACCCCATGCTACACATGCTTACAACCCTTCCCATTGATTCAAAGGATGGAAGAAATCGAATCACGTTGCATAACATGATAAAGGTCGAAACCGCCACGCCAATAACCATACAATGGTTTCCCTTAAAAGACACACTACTACCAATATCCGAAGTGAACCAACTGATCCGGTGGTGCGAACTCTCACATGCCCTTCATTGACGTTGGATCGGATGCCCTCGGGGCAGAGAGAGGCCAGAGATACCTTATTCCAACAAGTCATCGCCATCGCCACCTTGTTGATGCCGCTAGGGAAACAAAAACTAACCGAAAACATGACCTATAAGAAAAACCTAATAAAAAGCGGACATGTCCCGACATGGCCACCAGATGAAAGTGAGGAGGGAGACCGAGGTGGCTACATGGAAGAAACCTAGGTAGCCTACTTTTATTTTAGCACACCTTCGTACTCTACTTTTGTTTTTCGAGGTATTTTTTTAATAAAGAACATGACTCTGTTGTGGACTTTATTAATAATCAACAAAGGTTACATCGTCTATAAAAATATTTAAAACAAAACTAGGGTGGTCATCGTCCAAATTACAATGATTTTTATCAATAAAACACTTCCAAGCTAATTCATGCGCCATACTCTTCATACTCCTAGTTACTCCCTCCATTTCAAAATATAAGATGTTTCACTTATATACTAAAAAAAATCTAGATACGTTTGCTTCACAATGCTAAAACATCTTATACACATACTAAAAAAAATCTAGATACATCTGTTTTACAAAGCTAAAACAACTTATATTTTGAAAAAAAGGTGTAGTTTTTACTTTTTGAGAATTTCTTCCTAGTTCCTACTCCTAGTCCCTTCAACATTTAGTGGATATAATGTTTTTCAGCCTCTATTTGGCTTGGCACGCTCTCAGGGAATGGTTTTTGGCATTTCCATGCTTATATATACTTGTCCCTCTCCCTCTCCTCTCCCGTGTCCCCCTCCCCTTGAGAGTCTCGTGTGAGTTGCCGGGCCAATCCCGAGCCAAATCCGGCGGCGATGCCGGCCGGAGGCGGCGAAGGAGCGGCACCGAAGTAGTTAGGCTTAGTTTTAGTTTTTGTGTTGCCAGTGTGCTGTTTGGGAGTAGGTCGCCGCGGTGTTTCAGCTGCCGCCGGCGCGTCTTGGGTCTCACCATCCTGGTGTGGATCTTCCTTTGGCAGGGAAGTTCGCCGCCGGTGGTCTCGAGCTCAGGCATCTCCGCCAATAAAGCTGAAGCCCAAAGCTCCTCTCTGCCGCTGGTGTCGCGCGCTGCGGTGGGGGTGTCAACGAGCTTGTTCAACCTTTTGGAGGAAGGCATCGGCGAGCTCGGGTTCAAGCTTTGTCAATAAGCGCGGTGGTCGGCGGGGCGACGACGCCGACGACCAGATCTTCCTCCTGGCCGGCCGTGGAGGCGAGGGGGAGGAACATCTGGGAGTCTTGCATCGGAATCTTGGCCGGCGTTTGGGAAGGTGCGGCTGCAGGAGCACAATATCGGTGGTCAAAGGAAGCCTACCGAATCCGATAGCCGAAGGGCGGCTTTGCTGGGTGCTGAGGGAGCACCCCATGATTAACCTCCATTTTTGGAGGCCCTTCAATGGAGTTACGGCGGCGGAGCTCGTCTTCTACACCCCAAGTGGTGTCGTCCCCGGTGGTGTGGATGATGGCCGGCGATGGCTTCAGTTCAAGATCGGCGGTGCCAGCTTTGGACCTGATTGCTTTTTTAGTTTTTTGTCCAAGGTGGTTTTTGTAAAAGGGAAAGACTCCTATGTAGCTCCTTTCTTTGTTAGGAGTCTTTCTGCAAGATGTAATGTCACCGTCATCAATCAATGCACCGTCTAGACCCTTCGGGGTCTATCCCTTGTTCAAAAAAATTGCTTATATATACTTTTAGAGGAAATATATATTGGGCTTCTTTGGGCTGGGTTGTGCTGACTTATTGGACTGGTTCTTCTTCTATGCACTAGACACGGCCGAGAGACCAAGAGTACCACCACAGTAACAATGGCGTCGGCGCTCCGCGTGCTGCCGTCGACGGCGACGCGCCTCCTCTTCTCTCGCCGCCTTCCTTTCTCCACCTCTGCGTCGCCCTTCTCGCCGTCGTCCAAGGCCGTCATCTACGACCAACACGGCCCGCCTGACCAAGTCCTCAGGTATCGATCTCTCTTCCGCACTACACCATACCCGAGCACCAATCCTCCAATTTGACACCACAATCTGGCCTAGGGTGGTGGACGTGCCTCCGGTTGAGCTTGGGGAGCGCGACGTCTGCGTGAAGATGCTGGCCGCGCCCATCAACCCCTCTGACATCAACCGCGTGCAGGGCGTCTACCCCGTCAGGCCTCCCCTCCCCGCCGCCGTCGCGGGGTACGAGGGCGTCGCCCAGGTCCACGCCGTAGGACCCGCCGTCACCTTCCCTCTCTCCCCCGGCGACTGGGTCATCCCTTCCCCGCCCTCCTTCGGTCTCCCTCTCTCCCTGTCCCGCCTCACTTTGTTTTTCCTCGTGCTCGCTCCCCTGAAATGGATGGAGTTTGTTGCTGCAGGGACATGGCAGACCTACATTGTGAAGCCGGAAGATGTGTGGCACAAGGTCCGTGGCGATGTGCCTATGGAATACGCTGCCTCTGTCACCGTCAACCCCTTGACTGCGCTCAGGATGTTGCAGGACTTTGTGGAACTCAATCCTGGTGATCATGTCTTACTTGCCATCCATCTCTGCACAGTTTTGTTCCCCTACAAGTGTTGCATTCATGTCATCTCATGCCATGGCATCCATTCTTTGTTACATTATTAGGTGATGCTATTGTTCAAAACGGTGCGACCAGCATTGTTGGTCAATGCGTTATCCAGCTCGCCAAAGTACAGGGAATTCGCACCATCAACATCATAAGGGACAGGTACAATGCAATTTGGAAACAGAAAAAGAGTGAAAATACTGCCTCTGTCTTTATTTCTGCATTGTCATGAAATTTGCTTAGTATGGTGCTCTGATTTGAAAATACTGTTATCCTTCTCATTTTCTTTAAGTCGCCTGTAACTGAATTATTGTAGGCCTGGCTCAGAAGAAGCAAAAGAGAAACTTAAACAGCTTGGTGCAGATGAGGTGTTCACAGAAAGTCAGCTAGATGTAAAAAATGCCAAGAGCTTGCTGGTACTACTCCGCAGCCTGCATTTCCGACTCATCGTCCTTGAAAACTCTCAACTTACCAATCCATTAATAGCAATAGCATGTAGTTGTATGGTATGGTCAGATTCCTTTGTTTTAAAAAAGGCTTACAGATTTAGGAAGCTAATTCAATCTGTCGCTATTAAAATTATTACTTTTACCTGTACCACTGGGGATGCCCAAGGCTCTAGAGAAATCATATCATAAGATTGAATTGATGTTATTTTGCTCCTGTCACAACTGGATGATATGTGCAGGTTCCAGCTTGTTCATATGTATATGCTTATGCTGGTGTTGTTTTGTTTTCTTTCATGTTAGGGTGCTTTACCAGAACCTGCACTAGGATTTAACTGCGTTGGAGGAAATGCTGCATCTTTGATACTAAAGTTATTAAGGTGGTGCTGTTAAACTTGGAATTTCAATTTGTAATTTCTCATTTGCCTTAATTAGCTAAAACCCTTCTCTTTAGGCAAGGAGGCACCATGGTGACATACGGTGGAATGTCCAAGAAACCTGTTACTGTTTCGACTTCGTCTTTCATTTTTAAGGTCAGCACATCATCATATCCAGTGTATTATTACTGTACATAATATAGTTTGGTAGCTTTAAACATTTAAACCATGTGAGAGTTAGTTTGTGAATCAGAGTTACTAGTCTAGAATTATTTCATGATTATCATCCAGCAATCATACATAAAAGTTTGAAGAAGTGATATTGTTTCATGTTGCTATGGATCGAGTTGTTTCTCCTGTCAATTGTTTAACAAGATCCGATGCTATGAAAGGATATTTCCCTCCGAGGCTTCTGGCTACAGAAGTGGATGAATTCTGACAAGGCAGAGGATTGCAGAACAATGGTGGACTACCTGCTGGGCCTTGTGAAGGAAGACAAACTTAAATACGAGTACGTATCTCACACTGCTGCTTGATCGCGGAACGCCCAAAAACTTACTGTTGAGAAAATGAATGAATGTTTTGGAACATTTTTTGGCTACAGGATGGAGTTGACTCCCTTCAGCGAGTTTGGCCTGGCTCTTGATAAGGCCCTTGGCAAACACGGAAGCCAGCCCAAGCAGGTTCTTAGGTTCTGATGAGATGATGATGAGCTAGCTAGTATCGTGTCGGCCCTGGTGGAAATATTTGTATGGCTGTGTCACTCGTATGCTTGTGTGTGTGGTTAGTTGATCAGAGTTTTTATTTTGGTTAGCTATATGAGCTAGTACGGTCGTACTATATCCTAGGCGAGCAGGAAACTGTTGTTAAATGAAATCTGCTGTGAGTGGTTTAGCTGAAGAGCAAGATGGATTTTATAGAAATGCAAGATACTCCCTCCGTTCAGAAATATAAGACGTTTCAGCTTTGTGAATCGAATGTATCTAGACATCTTTTAGTGTATAGGTTCATCGAGGTTCGGAGTGAACCTATATACTAAAAGAGGTATAGATACGTTCGTTTCACAAAGTTAAAATGTCTTATATTTCTGAACGGAGGGAGTAGTACATTTCCTGGAATTAGGTTTCTCGATTGAATTAGTCGGGTAGAGAACAGAGAGAAAGAAACAGCTGCTTTTACAACTCGATACTACGGTAATGGCTACTAGGGACGACTATCGATTTGGAATGCAACTCGGTCGGTCGATCGTACTAGTACTACGTTAGGTTTCGGACTGAGCTATGCACGTAAAAGCCTCTCGGATCGATCGCCGGAAACCTTATTCTCGTCGTACGACTGGCACACAGAGGTAGGACGACGAACAATTACGCGCGATGGCCACCACCGGCAGCAGCCGCCGCCGCGTCTTTGCGCCGGACAGCCCGACAAACTGGGTTAACGTCCCCGTCGGCAAACAGCGGGACGCTGACACATCGCTGCTCCTCGCCAAGATCAAAGCCTTCTACAGGGAGGCGCAGCGGCGCCTGATCGTCAAGGTCAGACCGGCGACTGCGGCGCGCCTCCTCTCCGCCGGCTACTGCTTCGGCCTCCTCGACCCAATCTCCAACATACTCGTCAACACCCTGTCGGCATCCTCCGGTCCCATCCCCGACGACCAGCGGGAGGCGTTGTTAAAGGGTGGAGTCGTCCGCGGGAAGCGGCTGCAGGACGCCCAGACGCGGTCGCTCGACGGGCTCATCACCTTCCTCACCTGCTTCTTCCCCTACCTTGAAGAATGGGAGGCCGTGCGGTACCTCCTCCTCGCAGACGCCGACCCCCTCCTCGCCGCGCGCCTCGTCGTGCATGACCGGGGTCTCAGGAGGTTCGACTTCAGTTCCGGCGCCACCGCGGCGGCTCTCAGGATGTCCCTCAAGTGCGCCGCGCTGTGCGCCAAGCACCCCGAACCCGACCAGCTCGTCGGCGCGTGGATGGCCCTGTCTCCTCGCCTGGACCAGCGCGCCGTGTCGGAGCTCTCCGCGGCTCGGCTCGTCATGCTCGGTCGCCTGCGCGGGCTCACGAAGCTGGTGTCCCCATCGTCGCCCGAGGCACCGGACCTGATGAGGCGGTGCTGGGAGCTCGCGGCTTGTCGGCTACAAGGACGCGGGGACGACGACGTCTGCGGGAAGGCGGTGGCGTTCCAGCACAGGAGGTCTCTCAGGCGCACGCTCCTCGACACGATACACGGGTTCTACCTGCGCGCGTTTGCCAGGCTGCCCGCCGGCGAGCTCCGGTCCAAGTACCACCGGAGCCTGCTCGACGCCGGCCACTGCTACGGCCCTATGGACGACCCCGTCTCCAACATCCTCCTCAACACCGTCTGGTACGACGCCGCAGCCTTCCCGCCAAATTCTGAGGAGGAGCTCGACATGGGCGACGCGGCCGCCACGGCGCAGAGCCTACTCCGCATCGCGGCGCGCTCCCTGTACGGCCTCCTCTCCTTCCTCGGCACGCGCTACGCGGACCTAGAGTACCCAGACGCCATTCGGTGCCTCCTGTCAGCCGACGCCGACCTCGGAGCCTCCGCGACGGAGGCGGAGCGGCTAGGCCACCGCCCGCATGGTACTGTCCGAGAAGCTTACGCGGCCGCCGCGGCCGCGGCGTGGCACCCGCAGCCCGACGCGCAGGCGCAGCGCCTCAGCTCGTGCGGCACAGACACCATATCGATCGCGTCGTCGCTGCTGCAAAACGGCGGTCCGCCGGTCTCTTCCCAAGACCTCATGCGCCTTGGCTCGCTGCTCATCTCTCCAAAGCCCGGTGATGTGCCACCGCAGCGGCAGCCAGCTTCTGTCGTCCCGCGACCGCCACAAGACGGCAGAATTTACGCCAAGGTGAAGGCCGCGTTAACAAGATACTCGCTGCAGGTAATTGATCGTCCGATGTACGAGGTCCATGTCATCTGCGGCGTGAACGAGCGTGTGTCCGGCCCTGAACTCCGCGTGAAACAGAAATGGAATGGCTGCCTTCCCTACTTCTTCCACTACTACCGCACTCATGTCAACTTCCTCGCATCCGCTGCCGCCGGAGCCGACGGACCAGCTCCGGCGCCGGTGCTCTTCTTCGCGGAGCTGAGCAACGACCACGACGACGAAACCACGTGCTGCCAGCCCGTAAGCGCACCGCCACCGTGCGCGGGACACCTGCCCCGGTGCCTCTACTGCGACCACGAGGCGTCCGGGATCGTGCACCCCGCCGTGGAGGAGTTCCATGGGCGCCAGCTCGAGTTTGAGAAGATGGTCTGCCGAGAAGATTTGTTCGACGACGAGTTTGATCCAGACCACGAGGATCAACACTTCACCAACTACGATATCATCGAGGAGAGTGAATATATAGCAGAGTGGGTTGAAGAGGGTTGCTACTACGACAGTCTAGAGGACAGTGGTGGTGAATGTGATGACGACGATGATGATTGACGTGCGGCCGGGTAGCGTACCTAGCAAACGTGTACCGTCGGACGAATCTAGTTACGGCTTAAGGATTGCCGAGTTTTTCACACGTGTTTCCAGGCCGAGTTTCCGTGTTTGGCCAAAATTCTATCAAACTCGGCAAATTTTAAGCGAATATAGACGGATTTATTAATAAAAGGCGAATTTAAAAATATTGCATCAAATTCGGGCGAACCCCCAAATTCTAAGTGCATTTATAACTAAAAAACTTAAAAAGGCCTATGCCGATGCCGCCGGACGCCGCTTCACATGCCGAAGTTGTTGTAAAAGTAGGTGTAGCCAGGGTCGTCATCGCTCGGTGGCGGCGGTAGGCGGGAGCTGCCCTGGCCGGCGTCGTCGTACCTCCACGGCTGGTACGACGGGCAGGCGTCGCCATCATCGTTGTCGAGGACGACGAGCCGCGCTCCCTGGTAGGCGAACTCGCGGCGGGCCCTGGCCTGGCGCTCGGCCTCCTCCTGCTGGCGATAGACATGGCTTTGCTCCGCCAGCTCCTAGTCCGCCCTGGATCAGGCGAGGATGTCCGGCTCTGGCATCGGCGGCGGAGACACCGCGTCCTGGAGGGAGCGCTCCATCGCCATCTTCATGGCGAAGGCATCCTCGTCGACGGGCATCGCCTAGTCCGTCGGCTCCGGCTTCGGCTGGCGAAGGTGGAGACGTCCAGTGGGAGGCGACGGTGCGCGGGGATCATTGTTGATGATGATGCCCCACGATCTTGTTCGCAGCGGCGAGTGGACCAGTGTGTCAGCCTCCCGCTTGACAGGATGAAGAGGTGGCGACTGCGCCAGCACGGACCCAGACGAGCAGGAGGCCGAGGCGGCGGAGAAGGAGGAGCTAAGGCTGGCCATTCTCCTGGGCAGCCGGCTCGCCGGAGGATGGCGCCTCGCCCTGGCCACGGGCGCCGAAGATCGCGGGAAGCCGAACCTGGGGTTGTGTATGTGTGTTAGAGAAACGTCTGGACCGCTAGTCTAAGCCATGCCTAATCATGGTGAAAACTTGCAGCATCACCATAGTGAGCAATCTATGAAGCATTCTTTTTATATAAAAAAGATAGAAAAAGAGATTGAGAAAAAGAAGAAAAATGAGAAAAGAGGAAAGAGAAAAAAAAGCACCATTTTCCCATGGTAAATAAGAAGATTGCTGAGATGCTCATTGCCTGCTTGCCTTGTCATTTTGATTATAGGATAGCTCTTGTATCATGTGCAAGGGGTACCCTGTTGGCGGTTCTTTATGATACACATGTACTTACTATGACAAGAACTTACCAGTAGCTAAACTTGAGTAGCATGAGGAGCGGATCTCGTATTCAAGGGACATGAGATTGCCAACTTATATACTCCATAGTTTGTTCACTTTAACCTTAATCACGTCAAGATGATTATGATAGGGGCAATACGAGCTGAAATCTAACAAGTACCATAATTTTTTGAAGCTCTTTTTGAGACTTGAAATCCATGTTTTCCTTTATGAAGGGCCTTTCTTCCACCATTATATTGAGTCTTCACCTTCTATCCTTAGACACCAATTAAGAGAGCATAGTTTCTATTCTTAGTTCTATGTGCATTGTCTCAAAACTTATTGATTGACTCATATTGTTGATATTGCTTGCTCACGAACTATTTGCATCTAGTCACTCTTATGAACTTTGAAGGTGTCATATACATTTATTTGCTACTCCATGAGGGACAAGCTGAATGCCACTATGCTATGTTTTCTATATGTGAAAGAAACAAATGTCTTTCAATGCATTGTTATTCATGATCTTTGTTTGTAACATTCATGTTGCATGCATAGTTACTTTGTCTTACTATTAGAACTCCATCTTTCATGCTGATGTTTAGAGTTCTTTGATCCCAGCTTTCAATTCTTGCAAATGGTTTGATCTTGATTTTGATGGTGCATGTCACCTTAAAAATTATTCTTTTTATCACTTATCTACTCGAGGACGATCAGGAGTTAAGATTGGGGATGTTTGATACGTCGTAAACGTATCTATAATTTTTTATGTTCCATGCTTGTTAGGTATCAACTTTGGTTTTTTTGTCTACACTTTGAGGTGTTTTTATATGCTTTCTGGTACAAACCTATTAACAAGATGCCACAGTGCCAGTTGTCTGTTTTTTTTTTCTGTTTTTGGTTCCAGAAAAGGCAGAAAATCAATATTCTTGGAATTGGACGGGACAAAAGCCAAAGTCAATATTTTACCGTGGAGAACACGGAGCCAGAATACGAGACGGAGGGGAGCCACCAGGGGCCACACACCCTGGCCGCGCGGCTAACCCTAGCCCGCGCCTGGGGGTGCGGCCGCCCTGGCTGCCCCCTGCCTCGCCTCTTCGCCTATAAGAAGCCCCCGATAGATACCAAAACCCTAAGGACCTGATCAATCTTCCACGAAACAGTTGGTAGCCGCCGCCACCATCGTCCCTAGAACGGAGGGATCTGAAGCTCTTCCCGGCGGAGGGGAGATCATCCTGGAGGCCTTCTTCTTCACCATGCCAGACTCCGGTACGAAGCGTGAGTAGTTCCACCTTGGACTACGGGTCCATGTAGTAGCTAGATGGTTGTATATCCTCCTTTGTGCTACCATGTTTAGATCTTGCGAGCTCCGTTCATGATCAAGATCATCTATTTGTAATCATGCATGTTGTGTTTGCGGGGATCCGATAGATATTGAGATTACTATGTCATATTGATTAATGGTTTTGTCTTATTGATTCTATCATGTCTGTGTTGTTTGTGATCTTGCATGCTCTCTGTTTCTAGTAGCTATCTTGGCCAAGTAGATGCTAGTGACTCCAAGAGGGAGTATTTATGCTCGATAGTGGGTTCATGCCTCTATTTAATCTAAGGGAAGTGACAGAAACCTCTAATGGTGTAGATGTGTTGTTGCTACTAGGGGAAAACAATGGTCTCTTGTTCATGGAACAAGTGGATTGTTTACCTTACACACTTTGCTTAAAGCAGTTATCCGTTGCTTGCAACTTAATACTGGAGGGGGTTCGGATGATAACCTGAAGGTGGATTACTAGTGAAAGGATCGTATGGGAAACTAGAGGGGGGTGAATAGGTGCTACTTCAAATTTTCTTCTTTTTTAATTTAGGGTTTGACAAGAAAGGTAAATTCTCTAGATTATGCAACTAAGGTGAATTTACCTATATGTCAAACAAGCAACACCTAGCACAACACTAAGCAAGAACAAGTAAGTAAAGTGCGATAAAGGATAGAAGTAACCAAAGTGGTGGATGCGGAGACACAGGGATTTGTTTCCCGTAGTTCCTTTCCTTTGAGGGGAAGTACGTCTACGTTTGGAGAGGGGGTGGTTTCAAACCACCAACGCCACGAGAGGCCTCCCTTGTTCTCCGATGAACCTCACCCCAAGGGGTTCGATTCACCTTCCACAATATCGGGAACCTTCGAGGTGGAAGCCGACACCTTTACAACGAGTTCGGGGCACACATCCACAACTTAATTGGAGGCTCCCAAATACAAGCAAGCTGTGAAAATAATCAAAGACAATCTTGTAAGAACCAAATCAAAGCTAGGGTTTCCAACGAAACACTAGAGCATGGGGGCCCTCAAGTGAATGAGGGGAAATGAAGATCTCTCTTGGTGAAGCTGTAGATCAAGGCCTCCTCCTTCGATTCTCCAAATATCAATGACTTTGGAAGGTTGGATGAAGAGATCTTGTTGATTTGGTGGCTCTAATGGAGTTTGTGTTCTTGAGCAGGTCGAGCAGCTGGAGGAAGGGGATAAGGGTACCTATTCATAAGCAGCCCCCTCCATGAACCGTTTTCTGACCATTGGAGAAAAGTCAGACTGGAGACTCCGGCCTGCACATCGGAGACTCCGGTCTACACCGGAGATTCCGGACCATCTCCGGTCCAGCCTCCGGACCAGCCTTCTGATTGACCAGGCCTAGTCACGAGTCAAGTGGGCCGGAGACTCCAGTCCAGCAGCACCAGAGACTCCGGTCTGAGGACAACACCGGAGACTTCGGGGTAGTCTCCAGACCTGGCTCCGGACCCCCTCATAGATTGTCCTAGCCAGAATCCTGATGCCTCCACCGGGGACGCCTGCGGGAACTCCGGTTCACACCGGAGACTCCGGTCTGGAATTTCCAGAACCTTGTCAATCTTGCAGGAATCATTCCAAAGTGTGAGGGTACTTTTCACTTAGCATTTTAACAACCTGTGGATAGTGACAAACTGTAAAATGATCTACTTGTTGTTAACGAACACCAAAAGTGATTATGACAGTAAATGTCCTTTCAATCTCCCCCTTTTTGGTGTTCGATGACAACAAGTGATTTTGCATGGAATAATTTGTATGAAGCTCCCCCTGACTATGTGCATTATGGTAAACATGTAAATTATGCAAGATAGAATATATCATAGATAAACCACATAATCCTCACATAAGTTACAATAATAGGTGCACAAGCACATAGTCACACACATAAGTGGCAAATACCACATAGAAGTTCAAATAGGGCAAATAAAGGCAAATAACAGTGAATCCAAATCCCATGTAAAGGCAAATAACAGCGAATCCAAAGCCCATGTCCATGCAAATCGATGACAATGTCTTCCCCCCCTTTGGCATCGAAACGCCGAAAAGGGAAAAGACCTAAGCTAGCGCCCCCAACAACTCAGTAGTCCTCGTCATCCTCGTCATCCTCATCCTCATCCTGATCCTCACCACCCTCATCATAGTCATCATCATCATCCTCAGGGACTACAGGCCCTTTGCCGTGAGGGCGAGAAGAGGAGGTACCCTGGTACCCGTATCTAGGGGTGACATCTGCAGAAGTCTTCCAGTCCACCAGGCTATCATGTTGGGCATTCCATGCCCCAAAAGAGAGAGTATGATCCGACTCTTTGGACTGCTGAGCACCATGCTCATCATTGTACTCGCCCTCTCCTTCCTCATCATCCCCTTCACCCTGATCCTTAATTTCCTTGAGGAGCTTCTCAATGCGCCAATTGCTTTGGTAAGAGGCATGTTGTTGCTTACGGATGTCTACATTCATGCAACATAGGGTCTTCTCCCAGAAAGAGGCCTTCTTGAACTTCTCATGTATATATTCATGGGTCATAGGAGGTATAGGGGCGTTGGAGGCATTCTTCCTCCAATCTCTAGGAGGAGAGGGGGCCCTCTCAGTCTCATCCATATCCTCATCATCATTGCCATAGTGACGCCTAGGAGGAGTCCCCATGCGCCCCTTCTGCTGCAGTGAAACCATGGTGTGCTCACTGAGATTGGGAGACATGCTAAGAGTGGAATCATGCTCCTTGGAGTTGATGAGCCTCATAACCAAGGGTGCATATGGGGGAGACTTCTTTTATAGAATGGCATGGAACATCTCCTCAAATATGAAGTTCATCACATCAATAGGATTTGCATCTGCCTCGGGCCCAACATTGTGAATCCTGTGGGTATGATAGAGAAGGTTGACCAGCCCACACCTGATAGCATCATCATTCCCAGCACTTTTTAGATGGTATGACGGAATATCCTCAACATTAGGTTGTAGAGGGGCTTGAGTCCCTTGGACCCCCCCCCTACAACACCCTCGCTGCCATATAACGGTGCAAGCTTCATCTTGTTCTCACCAAGAGCTGCTGAGTGCATGCGCAGCCCAACTGGAGTGGATACTGTTGGAGATATGCCCAAGAGGCAATAATAAAGTAGTTTATTATCATATCTTCATACTTATGATAAATGTTTACATACTATGCTATAATTTTATTAACAGGAAACATTAATACTTGTGTGATTTGTAAACATAAAAGAGTCCCTCGTAAAGCCTCTTGTTAAACTAGCTTGTTGGTTAATATATGATCATGGTTTCCTGATCATGAACATAGAGATGTTATTAACAACAGGGTCATATCATTAGGAGAATGATGTGATGGACATACTCCTATAGTTAAGCGTAACATAAAGATCAAGTCATTTAATATAGTTCATTTGCTATAAGCTTTCTGATACATAGTAACTTAATTCCTTTGACCATGAGATCATGTTAATCACCATCACCGGAAGGATGCTTTGATGACATCAAACACCACACCGTAACTAGGTGGCTATAAAGGTGGCATTGAGTGTTCGGAAAGTATGGGTTGATGCACATGGATCAAGAGTGGGATTTGTCCATCCATATGACGGATAGATATACTCTGGGCCCTCTGGGTGGAATGTCATCCAATTAGCTTGCAAGCATGTGACTGGTTCACAAGGGATCACATACCGCGGGAACGAGAAAAGAGTACTTATCAGTAACGAGGTTGAACTAGGTATGCAGAGATACTGACGATCAAAACCTCGGATAAGTAAACTATCGTGAGACAAAGGGAAATTGGTATCGTATGTAAGTGGTTCATTCGATCGCAAAGTAATCGTAGAAATATGTGGGATCCATATGAATTTACAGATTCCTCTATTGGTTATTGATCGGAGAAGTGTCTCGGTCATGTCCGCATAACTCACGAACTGTAGGGAGACACACTTAAGGATTCGATGTTGTTGAGTAGTTATGGAATGATGAGTAAGAGACCAAATGTTGTTTGGAGTCTCGGATGGGATCCGGGATATCACGAAGAGATCTGGAATGGTCCGTAGAATAAGATTCATATAAGTAAAGTCCTGTTTCGGAGTTCGGGAATGATTCCGGTGTTTTCACCAGGAATGTTCTAGAAGGGTCTGGAAGGTCCGACACTCCGAAGGGGAAGGGTACATGGATGTGTCATGACAATGTGGAATGGTTGCATCATGTACTAGGTCACTTGGCTGGGCAAAATAAAGAGAAGAAATCAAATCGAAGTTTGAAAGTCAAACGCCAATTTGAAAAGTCAAATCTCAAGTTTGCTTGGTGGAGGGAGAGTAGGAAACCTACTTGGGGAGGAAGTACCACTCCCTCCCACCCGCCGGCCATGAGGAGGAGTTGGAGGAGGACTCCCTCCTCCCCAAACCGCCTCTCCCCTCCTATATAAGGAGGGGTAGGGCGCCCCCTCTCCGAACACCTCCAAACCCTAGCCTAAGGCGCCACCACCACACCAAGTGTTGCTGCCGCCACCACCTAGGGATCTCCTCCAAGTCGCCGAGTTAGGGCTTCTCCAAGCCCTAGCCGCCGGATACACCACCCCCCTTGGTGCCCTCTATTCCATAGATCGCCAAGGCCCTCTCTTGCTCCACCATACTCGCTCTGGCTTAAGGCGAAGCCCTGCGAGATCTCCCCTCTACTTTCGATACCACGCCGTCGTGCTGCCGGAATCACGAGGAGAGTGCTACAACCTCCGATGCCTGCTGGAACAAGGGAGAGGAAGGTCTTCATCGAGTACCGAACGTGTGACCGACTGCGGGAGCGCTGCCGAAACGCAGCGCCGGAAGGATCGTCTACGCGATCTTGAGATCGGAAGTGTACGACTACATCATCCACGAGAATCTGCTCTCGTTAACCTCTTTGGATCTTCGAGGGTTAGTACTCTATCGACTCGTTGCTGCAATCTAGTAGATAGATCTTGGCTTGTGTATGTTCATGCGATAGAAAATTTTGTTTTTCCATGCTACGAACCCCTACAGATACACCAAGGAAGGTCTCGAAGATGACATTGGCAAAGTCATAGAAAGTAGCTGAGCAGCGGGTGGTGCCAGTCATCCAAGTCATGGTCCTGTCTTGGTCATATCCAAACACTATAGTGGCGTAGAACTGCTGCACGAGAGTGATGTTGTAGTCTTCATGGAGCTCCATCAAGTTGAACAGCCCCAACCTCTCACAGATCCACAGAGCATCATTGAAGTAGGGGCTGAGCCTCATCTGCTCAACACTCATGAACTTCTGAGGACATACAGGTGATTTTATGAGCACGCCATACACATCCTTCATGAACACAGCCTGCTCCTTCCTCCAGTAACGAGGGTCATCGCTGGTACGTGGCAGGTCATAGAAGTCAGTCTTCTTCATCTCACGGAACTCCTCCTTTTACATCTTGTCCAAAGACTGAAGATTGTCATATTTGGACCTTTTTGCACGGTTCTCTTGCTCAGTCCTTTCATGCTCCCTCCTCATATAAGCTACATCATAGGCATGCTGTCTGCGGTTGGAAGGAGGCACAATAAACTGACCTTGGGATTCATCATAGCGAGGATCGACCCTTCTTGACTTGGCCTTGGTGCGAGGATGACGACGAGAACCATCACATGTGGACAACAGTGAGGGAGATATCATGGAGATAAGTATATATGTCGCAAAGATGCAGTACAAGAGCGTTGATGCATTACTGGACCGTTTTGAGTCACCCCACACCGGAGTCTCCGCAGCTCATACCGGAGTCTCCGGCTCAGACCGGAGTCTCCGGTCCTGTGGACCGGAGTCTCCGGTCCTGTGGACCGGAGTCTCCGGTCCTGTGGACCGGAGTCTCCGGCCCAGAGTCCGGAATCTCCGGTCGGGAGGCTCGGGCATGAGCTGGGAGGGTGCTGGTGGGGGTGAAACTAATAGATCGGGCAATGCAACAAGGCTAAAGTACTAGAGTGCACACATACAAGTGATTCCAATGGAAAAATCAACACCAATCCTCAAAAAACACATCTAGAGATGAACCCTAGAAGAAAAAGAGGAGGAGAGGTACCAGATCTGTCCATGGGATCGATTCCTTTGGTGGGAATGACCCAATGGAGGAGAGGAGAAGGTTGGCCGGCGGCACGGTGGATCCCGAGGGCTTCTTGACCTCCGGGGAGGAGTTTTGGAGGAGCGGCGACGGGTTGGAAGGAGGGGAACAGAGATGGAAGAATGAAATTGATGTTTCAGTTCACCCCGTCCCCTCCCTTTAAGTGGCAGAAACCGTCTAGACCAGAGACTCTGGTCTATACCGGAGACTGATACGTTGGAAACGTATATATAATTTTTGATGCTTCATGCTTGTTTAGTATCTACTTTCATTTACTTGTCCACACTTTGAGGTGCTTTTTACATGTTTTCTGGTACTAACCTACTAACAAGTTGCAATAGTGCCAGATGCCTGTTTTTTGCTATTTTTGGTTTAAGAAAAGTTAGTAAATAAATATTCTTGGAATTGTACGGGACAAACGTCAAAGTCAATTATTTTCCGTGGGGAACAAGAAGTCCAGAGGGGAGACGAGGAAGCGGGCCAGGGCAACCACCCCCCCCCCTCCCCTAGGCGCGGGTGGGCCCTACCCCGCGCCTGGGTAGGGTTTGGCCCTCCTGGCCGCCGCCTCGGCCTCCCCCTTCGCCTATAAGAAGCCCCCGATGCAGAAACCCTAAGAACCCGATCAAATCTCCACGAAACTGTATGTATCCGCCGCCACCATCGTCCCTAGATCGGGGGGATCTGAAGTTCTTCCCGGCACCCTTCCGGAGGGGAGATCATCCCGGAGGCCTTCTCTTCGGTATGATGCGTGAGTAGTTCCACCTTGGACTATGGGTCCATGTAGTAGCTAGATGGTTGTATCTCCTCCTTTGTGCTTTCATGTATAGATCTTGTGAGCTCCGTTCATGATCAAGATCTAATCTATTTGTAATCATGCATATTGTGTTTGCGGGGATCCGATGGATATTGAGATTATTATGTTGGTTTGATTAATGGTTTTGTCTTTATGATTCTATCATGTATGTGTTGTTTGTGATCTTGCATGCTCTCCTTTGTTAGTAGCTATCTTGTCCAAGTAGTTGCTAGTGACTCCAAGAGGGGGTATTTATGCCCGATAGTGGGTTCATGCCTCTAGTTTCCAAGGGAAGTGATAGAAATCTCTTCGGTTGTAGATGTGTTGTTGCCACTAGGGAGAAAATAACGGTCTCTTGTTCATGGAACATGTGGACTGTTTACCTTACACACTTTGCTTAAAGAAGTTGTCTGCTGCTTGCAACTTAATACTGGAGGGGGTTCGGATGATAACCTGAAGGTGGACTTATAGTCATAGATGCAGTTGGATGGCGATCTATGTATGTTGTTGTATTTCCCAATCGAATCTCATAGGATCTTTCTGACTAGTAATTGCATTGTTATGCCTTTCTCAGTTCCTGTAAATTGCCCTGTTGTAATTTGTTTACCCTTCATGCCATGTTGTTTATCTAAGGAGAGGACCTCTAGTGAACTATGGACCCCGGTCCAATCTTTACCATTGATACATCTTCCACGGTTACTTGTTTACTTACTGCAAACCATTACCTTCCACACCATACGTTTAATCCTTTGTTACAGCAAACCGGTAAGCTTGACAACCTCACTGATTCGTTGGGGCAAAGTCTTGAGTTTGTGTTGTGCAGGTCTCCGTGTTGCTTGCAACACCTGTGTGACATTTCCTTCCTCCTACTTATTCGATAACCTCGGTTTCTTACTAACGGAAAACTTGTTGTTGTGCTGCTTCACACCTTGCTCTTGGGGTTCCCAACGAAGCGCTCCTACATCAACTCAGCGCTGTATCAAGCTTTTCTGGCACCGTTGCCGGGGAGGTAAGGACGTCTTCACAAGGGGGGTCCTTCACTTCCTTTCTCTTTACTTTGTTTTTTTGTTTGATTTGTTTCTTTTGCTTGGTTTTGTTTGCCTCTTTCCAAAAAACCCAAAAAAACAGTCTAGTTTGGTTTGCTTGCTTTAATAAAAAACACACAAAAAAATTAGTTCCTTCTCTAGCTGCGGCTGTTGTTTTTGGCTTGCCCACCTTTGCCAAAATGAACTCTGCTGAGAACACCAAGTTGTGTGACTTCACTAGCACCAACAACAATGATTTCCTAAGCACTCTTATTGCTCCACCTGCTCCTGATGCTACCTTTTATGAACTTAAGCCTGCTTTGTTGAATCTTGTGATGAGAGAGCAATTTTCTGGTGCTGGTTCTGATGATCCTTCTGCCCATCTCAATAGCTTTGTTGAACTTTGTTAGATGCAAAAGTATAAGGATGTATATGGAGATATTATCAAGCTTAAGCCTTTTCCTTTCTCCTTGAGGGGAAAAGCTAAAGAATGGTTGCTTTCTTTGCCTAAAAATAGTATTGATTCTTGGACTAAGTACAAAGATTCTTTTATTGGAAAGTACTGTCCTCCTGCTAAGATTATATCTATGAGAAGTGATATTATGGAATTTAAACAACTTGATAGTGAACATGTTGCTCCAGCTTGGGAAATAATGAAATCTTTGGTTAAAAATTGCCCTACTCATGGACTCACTGCTTGGATGTTTATCCAGACTTTTTATGCAGGTTTGAACTTCTCCTCAAGAAATCTGTTGGATTCAGCTGCTGGAGGTACCTTTATGGGCCTCACTTTGGGTGCTGCAACAAGGCTCCTTGATAATATGATGGTTAACTACTCTGAATGTCATGTTGAGAGAGCTCCACATGGTAAGAAGGTAAATTCTATTTAGGAAACTTCCTCTTTGAGTGAAAAGATTGATGTTATTATGGCTATGCTTGTTAATGGGAAAGCTCCTTTAGATCCTAATAGTGTTCCCTTAGCCTCTTTGGTTGCTCAAGAAGAGCAAGTTGATGTGAACTTCATTAGAAACAACAATTTCAACAACAATGCCTATAGGAACAATTTTGGTATCAACAACAATTATAGGCCTTATCCTCCTAATAATGGCAATTCCTATGGAAACTCTTACAATAATGCTAGAAGTGCCCCCTCTGAACTTGAAGTCATGCTCAAAGACTTTATTAGTAAACAAACTACTATCAATAAGACTATAGAGGAAAAGCTTTTAATTGTTGAGAAAAATATATCCTCTTTGTCTGAAGCTCAGTCCTCCTTGATTAATAAAATGGCTGCTAAACCTAAAACTATGGAAATACCTTTGCTACTGCTCATGCCATTGAAGGGATTCGCAGCATAGTAAATCAAAAAAATTCTACGGATGCGAACAAGAAAGCAAAGATCTAATCTAGGAGATGCAATCAATGAGAGAGATAGATGAGATCTTCATACCCTTGAAGAAATCGCACAGCGGAAACGTTCAACAGAACATGGTTGGTGTAGTCGTACTAGCCGTCTCCTCCTCGCGATCCGATCCGATCCTACGCCGAAGTGGCGGCGCCTCCGAGAGATGCACACATACGGTGCCGCGACGTCTCCTCCTTCCTTGGTCCAGCAAGTGGGATGGAGAGATGGATTGGATCTGCAGCACGACGGCGTGGTGCTATGGTGGAGAGTTTCTGCAGCAGGGCTTCGCCTACGCGCAGTCGGGAGAGAGAGAGAGAGAGAGAGAGAGAGAGAGAGAGAGAGAGAGAGAGAGAGAGAGAGAGAGAGAGAGAGAGAGAGAGAGAGAGAGAGAGAGAGAGAGAGAGAGAGAGAGAGAGAGAGAGAGAGAGAGAGAGGAAGGGCAGAAGCTAGCGGCTAGGGTTTGGGGTGAGGGGAGGGTGCGCCCCCTGACAACCTTATATAGGGGGCTGGACGTCCCCCTTGGCCCCTCCTCCAAGCCCTAGGGCGGCGGCCCCAAGGGTGGAGTGGGGAGCAAGTCTTCCCCCCCTTCTAGAAGGTTTCCCTACGGTTTCCCCTAGGGTTTGGCCGGCTGGGCCTATGGGGCCTTGTGCCCCTGGCCCAAAGCGGCCAGGGCACTCCCTCGTAGGCCAACGCACCCCTCCGACAAGTGGGGCCACGTTGGTCCCACTCTGGAAGCTTCTAGAACATTCTGGTACAATACCGAATACTCCGAAACGATTCCAAAATCCAAAAACTGCTTTCCTTTATATGAATCTTATTCTCCGGACCATTCCGGAACCTCTCGTGATGTCCTAGATCTCATCCGAGACTCCGAACAAAAACTCACAAACAAATTATCCATTCTATCCTAGCGTCGAGGCACGTTAAGTGTGTGACCCAACGAGTTCGAGAATATGCAGACATGATCTTTTATCAATAATAAACAGCGGGATCTGGAAACCCATATTGACTCCCACATATTCATCGATGATCATATCGGATGAACCACGATTCCAGGATTCAATTAATGCCATATATATATTCCCTTCGTCACGCGATATTTTACTTGCCCGAGATTCGATCGTTGGTATCGGCATACCTAGTTCAATCTCGTTCACGGCAAGTACTTTACTTGTTCTGTAATCCGATATCACTTTGTGATTAACTCCTTAACCATGTGCTTGCAAGCGGTGTTGATATCGATTATCGAGTGGGCCCGAAGTATATCTCTTCGACTCGGGAGGGACAAATTCCATCTTGATACATACAACCCAACAAGTACTTTCCGATCACCTGAGAGACAACTTTATGATCACCCTCACATAGGATGACGTTTGATGACCTCAAAGCTTTCTTCCGATACCAGGGAGTTGCATTATCTCATGGTCTAAGGAATACAATATTTAACATAAGAAAATACTTTGCAAAGATGAACATGATGACACGATCTAATTGCTCTGCTTGATTTGGGTCTGTCCATCATATCATTCTCCTAATGACATGATCTCATTATTAATCGACAACTCATGTCTATGGTCAGGAAACCTTAACCATCATTAATCAATGAGCTAGTCCATAGAGGCGTACTAGGGACACGGTGTTGTTCATAAACCACACAAGTATCAAAGTTTCCGCTTAATACAATTCTAGCATGGAATATAAACTTTATCATGAACAAGAATTATAACAATAACATCTTTATTATTGCCTCTAGGGCATAATTCCAACAGTATCCCACTTGCACTAGAATCAATAATCTAGTTTACATCTGGCAACAATCTAACACCCATGGCATTAAGGTGCTGATCATGTTTTGCTCGTGGAAGAGGTTTAGTCAACGGATCTGCGACATTCAGATTCGTATGTACTTTGCTAATCTTCATATCTCCATCTGTTATATAATATCGAATTATATGAAACCGGCGGTTGATATGCTTGGTCTTTGGATGATATCTTGGTTCCTTAGCCAGTGCTATGGCGCCAGTGTTGTCGCACCATATCTCTAGTGGGTCCAAGGCACTTGGAACCACGCCAAGCTCAGTGATGAAGTTCTTGATCCAAACTCCTTCACTTGACGCTTCTGCAGCAGCCATGTATTCCAATTCTACTGTAGATCCTGCGATCACACTTTGCTTGCAGCTTCTCCAGCTCATAGCTCCTCCATTCAAAATATAAACGTATCCTGTCTGAGATTTAGAATCATCCGGGTCGGTGTCGAAACTAGCATCGACGTAACCTTTTATGACGAGCTGCTCATCACCTCCATAGACCAAGAACATTTCTTTAGTCCTATTTAAATACTTTAGGATGTTCTTTACGGCTGTCCAGTGTTCCACTCCTGGATCACTTTGGTATCTGCTCGTCAAACTAAGAGCATTGGACACATTTGGTCTAGTACACAGCATGGCATACATGATAGAACCTATGGCCGAGGCATATGGCACTTTGCTCATAATTTATCTATCGTTTACCGTAGCTGGACACTGAGCCTTGCTCAATATCTTACCTGACAACATGGGCAATGAACCTATCTTTGCTTTATCCATTCTGAACCTTTTCAGAACTTTGTCTAGGTATGTACTTTGGCTTAAATCTATTAGGCGTCTTTGTCTATCTCTATAGATTTTGATGCCTAATATATAAGCAGATTCTCCTAGGTCTTTCATTGAAAAACATTTATTCAAATAACTCTTCACATCGTTAAGCATACCAATGTCATTTCCAATAATCAATATGCCATCCACATATAGTACTAAAAATGTCACTGAGCTCCCACTCACTTTCTTGTAGATACAAGCTTCGTAGCAATTTGGAACAAATCCAAAGCTCTTGATCACTTGATCAAAATGAAGGTTCCAACTCCAAGATGCTTGCTTCAGTCCATAAATGGAACACTGAAGTTTGCACACCTTATTAGCATCCTTAGGATCGACAAAACCTTCGGGCTGCATCATATACAACTCTTCATCAATATTGCCATTGAGGAACGCAGTCTTGACATCCATCTGCCATATTTCATAATCATGAAATGCAACAATTGCTAATAAAATCCAGATGGACTTAAACATCGCTACGGGAGAGAAAGTCTCATTGTAGTCAATAACCTTGAACTTGTCGAAAACCTTTTGCGACAAGCCGAGCTTTATAGACAGTAACATTACCATCCACGTCCGTTTTCTTCTTGAAAATCCATTTGCACTCAACGGCCTTACGGTCTCTAGGAGGGTCCACCAAAGTCCATACTTGGTTTTCGCTCATGGATCCCAATTCGGATTTCATGGCCTCTAGCCATTTCTCAGAGTCTGAGCTCATCATTGCTTCCTCATAGTTCGCAGGTTCACTGTTGTCTACCAACAAGACAGTTAAGACAGGGTTGCCGTACCATTCAGGAGTGGCACACGACCTTGTTGACCTGCGACGTTCAGTAGTAGCATCGTTCGAAGTTTCATGATCCTCGTGATTAGCTTCCTCTCTTGTTGGTGCAGACGTCCCTGGAACAATTTCGGGTGCTGCGCTACTCTCCAACTCGAGAGAAGGTTCAATAACCTCGTCTAGCTCTACCTTCCTCCCACTCACTTCTTTCGAGAGAAACTCCTTCTCAAGAAAGGATCCGTTCTTTGCAACAAACACTTTGCCTTCGGATCTGTGGTAGAAGGTATACCCAATCGTTTCCTTAGGGTATCCTATGAAGACACATTTCTCCGCTTTGAGTTCGAGCTTGTCCGGAATCAACTTCTTGACGTAAGCTTCGCATCCCCAAACTTTAAGAAATGACAACTTAGGTTTAGCACCAAACCATAGTTCATACGGTGTCGTCTCAACGGATTTAGATGGTGCCCTATTTAAAGTGAATGCAGCGGTTTCTAATGCATAACCCCAAAATGATAACGGCAAATCTGTAAGAGACATCATCGATCGCACCATATCTAATAGAGTTCGATTCCGGCGTTCAGACACACCATTGCGCTGTGGTGTTCCGGGTGGCGTGAGTTGCGAAACGATTCCGCTTGCTTTAAGATGCGTGAGAAAATCATAACTCAAATATTCACCTCCACGATCGGATCGTAGAAATTTAATTTTCCTGTTATGATGGTTTTCCACTTCGTTCTGAAATTCCTTGAACTTTTCAAACGTTTCAGATTTATGTTTCATTAAATAGATATACCCATATCTACTTAAGTCATCAGTAAAAGTGAGAAAATAGCGATATCCACCGCGTGTCGAAACACTCATTGGTCCGCATACATCGGTATGTATGATTTCCAACAAGTCCGTTGCTCGATCCATTATTCCGGAGAACGAGGTTTGATCATCTTTCCCATGAGGCACGGCTCGCACTTGTCAAATGATTCAAAATCAAGAGACTCCAAAAGTCCATCAGAATGGAGTTTCTTCATGCGCTTTACACCAATATGACCTAGACGGCAGTGCCACAAATAAGTTGAATTATCACTATCTACTTTGCATCTCTTAGCCTCAATGTTATGGATGTGTGTTTCATTGCTTTCGAGATTCAGAAGAAATAAACCATTCATAGTAGGTGCATGACCATAAAAGATGTTATTCATATAAATAGAACAACCATTATTCTCTGGTTTAAATGAATAACCGTCTTGCAATAAACACGATCCAGATATAATGTTCATGCTCAACGCAGGCACATAATAACACTTATTAAGGTTTAAAACTAATCCCGAAGGTAAAACTAAGGAGAGCGTGCCGACGGCCATCACATCAACTCTTGATCCATTGCCAACGCGCATCGTCACCTCATCCCTTGCTAGCCGCCGTCTATTCCGTAGCTCCTGTTTCGAGTTACAAATATTAGCAACTGAGCCAGTATCAAATACCCAGGCACTACAACGAGCGCTAGTAAGGTAAACATCAATAACATGTATATCAAATATACCTTTAATGGTGCCAGCCTTCTTGTCCGCTAAGTACTTCAGACAGTTGCGCTTCCAGTGACCCTTGTCCTTGCAATAGAAGCACCCAGTGTCCGGCTTAGGTCTAGACTTGAGCTTCTTCTCAGCAGGGGCAACGCGCTTGCCGCTGCCTTTCTTGAAGGATTTCTTTGCACCCTTACCTTTCTTGAAGCTAGGGGTCTTGTTGACCATCAACACATGATTATATTTCTTGATATCCACCTCCGCAGCTTTCAGCTTAGCGAAGAGCTCGGTGATCGTATCAGTGGAACCAATCTGATTGTGAGTAACTACAAAACCTTTGTAGCTAGGAGGGAGTGATTGCAGAACTCTGTCAATCTTGAGCTCTTCTGGAATCTTGCAGTCCAATTGCTCAAGACGTTGAGTGTAGCCCGACATCTTAATGGCATGCTCACTAACGGAACTCCCTTCCCCCATCTTGCAGTTAAAGAACTTCTCAGAGATCTCATATCTCTTAGAACGGTCCTGAGTCTGAAACATGGTTTTCAGTTCCTCAAGTATCTCAAAGGGCCCGGCGAACTCCTCAAAACGATTTTGAAGGTCACCTAGCGCTTTCTCAAGGACATAGTCCTTTTGTCCGCCAGCGAGAATGATTCTCAGATTGCAGAACTAGTTGGTGAAGTTAGACCCATTATTATTAAGCTTTTCTTTCTCAGCAAAAACGTTGAAGTTGAAGTTGGACTTAGCCATTTGATCTACAAAATTTGCAAGTACAATTTAGACTATGTTCATGATAACTAGTTCAACTTAATCAAATTACTAGATGAACTCCCACTAAATTCAACATCCCTCAAGTTGTTTAGTGAACACGATCCAAATTCACCACACCTAATCCGATCTTCACCAGAAGAGATGTGTTTTCAATGGTGGACAACAAAGTGTCGATCATATCATTCATATGACTCATGCTTAACCTTTCGGTTCGTGTGTTCCGAGTCCATGTTTGTACATGCTAGGCTCGTAAAGTCAAACCCAAGTATTTTCGCCTGTGCAAAACTGGCTTGCACCCATTATATGTGAACGTAGAGTTTATAGCACCCGATCATCACGAGGTGCTTGAACATGACGAACTTTCGCAACGGTGCATACATGGGGAGAAAACAATCTTATCTTGATCTTTAAGTGAGGAATAATCTTATAATGCTACTGTCGCGATCTAAGCATAATAAGATACATAAAAGGATAAACATCACATGCATATAATTTTATGTGACATGGTATAGCCAATCTCCGCGCAATGATCTCCATCTTGTGCGTGCCAGCATGATCTCCATCACTCCACCATGATTGCCTCCACCACGAATAGCAACTACAACTATTGCTAACTACTTAGCGATAAAGTAAAGCTATTACATGGCGTATAAGAAGTTGACACACAGGTCATACACAATTATAAAGACAACCATATGCCTCCTGCCGGTTGTGTACTCATCGACATGCAAGTCGTGAAATATTACAAAACATGATCATTGCATACAACATACACATCATATCTTGGGCCATACCATATCACAAAACACTCCCTGCAAAAACAAGTTAGACGCCTCTACTTTGTTGTTGCATGTTTTACGTGGCTTATGGGAGTAACAAGCTAAGAACGATTCTTACCTACGGAAAGCCACAACGGTGATATTATGGTTGCTAACATCCGGTGTAAATCCCATGACTACTATAGTGAGAGAAACTGGCATCCACCAGCCGCATGTGTGGAACAAGCCACACGTCAAGTGCGGAGCAGGTCTCGCGAACGAGGTCGCGTAAAGTTGGCCTGGACCGCTTCGATCTCACTATGCCACGCCATAAGAAGTACACAACAAGAGGCTTGCAACAGAAAACATCAACGCCCGCAACAAGCATGTTGCGTTCTACTCGTGAAACACATCTACACATAGATCTAGCTCTGATACCACTGAAGGGTTTCGCAGCATAGTAAATCAAAAAAATTCTACGGATGCGAACGAGACAGCCAAGATCTAATCTAGGAGATGCAATCAACGAGGGAGATATATGAGATCTTCATACCCTTGAAGAAATCGCACAGCGGAAACGTTCAACAGAACGTGGTTGGTGTAGTCGTACTAGCCGTCTCCTCCTCGCGATCCGATCCGATCCTACGCCGCAAGTGGCGGCGCCTCTGAGAGATGCACACGTACGGTGCTGCGACGTCTCCTCCTTCCTTGGTCCAGCAAGTGGGGTGGAGAGATGGATTGGATCTGCAGCACGACAGCGTGGTGCTATGGTGGAGAGTTTCTGCAGCAGGGCTTCGCCTACGCGCAGTCGGGAGAGAGAGAGGAAGGGCAGCAGCTGGCGGCTAGGGTTTGGGGTGAGGGGAGGGTGCGCCCCCTGTCCACCTTATATAGGGGGATGTCTGGCCCCCTTGGCCCCTCCTCCAAGCCCTAGGGCGGCGGCCCCAAGGGTGGAGTGGGGGGCAAGTCTTCCCCCCTTCTAGAAGGTTTCCCTAGGGTTTCCCCTAGGGTTTGGCCGGCTGGGACTATGGGGCCTTGTGCTCCTGGCCCAAAGCGGCCAGGGCACTCCCTCGTAGGCCCACGCACCCCTCTGACAAGTGGGGCCACGTTGGTCCCACTCCGGAAGCTTCTAGAACCTTCCGGTACAATACCGAATACTCCAAAACGATTCCGAAATCCAAAAACTGCTTTCCTATATATGAATCTTATTCTCCGGACCATTCCGGAACCTCTCGTGATGTCCTGGATCTCATCTGAGACTCTGAACAAAAACTCACAAACCAATTATCCATTCTATCCTAGCGTCGAGGCACGTTAAGTGTGTGACCCTACGGGTTCGAGAATATGCAGACATGATGTTTTATCAATAATCAACAGCGGGATCTGGAAACCCATATTGACTCCCACATATTCATCGATGATCATATCGGATGAACCACAATGCCAGGATTCAATTAATCCCATATATATATTCCCTTCGTCAAGCGATATTTTACTTGCCCGAGATTCGATCATTGGTATCGGCATACCTAGTTCAATCTCGTTCACGACAAGTACTTTACTCATTCCGTAATCCTATATCACTTTGTGATTAACTCCTTAACCACGTGCTTGCAAGCGGTGTTGATATCGATTACCGAGTGGGCCCGAAGTATATCTCTCCGACTCGGGAGGGACAAATTCCATCTCGATACATACAACCCAACAAGTACTTTCCGATCACCTGAGAGACACCTTTATGATCACCCTCACATAGGATGACGTTTGATGACCTCAAAGCTTTCTTCCGATACCAGGGAGTTGCATTATCTCATGGTCTAAGGAATACAATATTTGACATAAGAAAAAGCTTCGCAAAGATGAACATGATGACACGATCTAATTTCTCTGCTTGATTTGGGTCTGTCCATCATATCATTCTCCTAATGACATGATCTCATTATTAATCGACAACTCATGTCTATGGTCAGGAAACCTTAACCATCATTAATCAATGAGCTAGTCCATAGAGGCGTACTAGGGACACGGTGTTGTTCATAAACCACACAAGTATCAAAGTTTCCGCTTAATACAATTCTAGCATGGAATATAAACTTTATCATGAACAAGAATTATAACAATAACATCTTTATTATTGCCTCTAGGGCATAATTCCAACAGCCATACAAGTTACTATTGACGAAAATGTTAGACTTTTAGCTCAACTTCATGCTAAGTGGGAAAGGGAAGATGAAATTGATAGAAATAATAGTGTGTGCACCATCACCACTAAACCCCAAGTAGTCCCTATTCCTCCTCCTACTATGCCTAAGCCTATTGATCCTACTACTACTGATGCCAAGTTTGACTTTGATATTGATGGTTGCAATATTTCTGAAGTGATTATGTTCTTGCAAAAGCTTGCTAGAAGTCCTGATGCTAGTGATATGCATGTTTCCTTTACCAAACACATTACATATGCTCTTGTTAAAATTAAGGAAGAGAAGCTAAAACACAAAGCTTCTATTCCAAAGAAAGTTGAAGATAGTTGGGAACCCATTATTAATATGCAAGTGAATGACTTTGACCTCAAAGCTTCATGTGATCTTGGTTCTAGTGTCTCTATTATGCCTAGGAAGATTTATGAAATGCTTGATTTGCCACCATTGGAAGATTGTTATTTGGATGTCCCACTCAATGATAATGCTAAGAAGAAACTCATGGGAAGTATTAATGATTTTCTCATCATGGTTAACAATGCTTATGTCCCTATTGATTTCTATGTTTTGGATGTTGAATACAATGCTTCTTGTCCTATTACTTTGGGAAGACCTTTTCTTAGAACAGTTGGTGCCATCATTGATATGAAAGAAGGCACCATTAAATATCATTTTCCATTCAATAAAGGTATTAAACACTTCCCAATGAGAAGATATAAGTTGCTCTTTGAACCCCCTTTGAAAGCAAGGTTTGATGTTAATGCTTCCTCATTTGAAAATACTTGATTCTTCTTGCTTCTTGTGCCTAACTTAAAGGCGTTAAAGAAAAGTACTTTTTGGGAGATAACCCAAGAGTTTCCTTAAGTCTTGGAAGTTATTACTTCAGTAATGACCTCTCCTTATCCTTTTTGTTTGCCTTTTGTGCCAAGAATGACCACTAATGAGAGGGAAGTAAGATTTGGGGAGTTGTTGTCCCGAAATAGATTTCTGTCCTCCACCAAAAATATTCGTGAGGAGTCTCTGTAACTCGGATTGAGCTCAAAATTTATGAATGAATCCACCAGTATGTTAGATAACTTTTGTTAGTTCAATACTTTTTGATTTGAGCAACAGAAGATGTTTTAAAAAATAAGTTTCTACCTGTTGGTCTGTTTTGACCGATTTCTGCCATTATTTGCATTTGCTTCTTATTGATTCCTTTTTGAGTTATCTTTACGTGAATTGAGCTTTTTGAAGGAGTTACTATAGTAGCTTGTGTTTTTAGTGAAAATCCTTGCTGTTCCAAAGCTTTGCCAGAGGTCTAATATCTTTTGAATACACTAATGTTGCTAATGAATATTGTGTGAAGTTTTGTATGAAGGAAAAATTTTAGGTGTAGGGAGAGAATGATGCAATGAGATGAAGAATGGACAAAATCTCAAGCTTAGGGATGCCACCATGGTGTCACCCCAAGAAATATCCAAGAGGTACAAGTGTCAAAGCTTGGGGATGCCCTTAGGCATCCCCTTCTTCATCAATAAAAAGATTAGGTCTGTCTAGACACTTCATTTTTATTGTTTCATGCATAGTTGTGTTGTTCTTGGAGCGTCTTAGTATTCGTTTGCTTTACTTAGGTTATTTAGTTTGCTTGAATAAAGTGGTTTGGACCCCCGTTCTCGCTGTGTTGTTTTTCAAATAAGTTGCTTGGTGTTGGAAAGGAGTAGTAAGTTCTTGCTTGAAGTGCAAGAGGAGCTTGCATTGACTGTGACTTAGACTTTAGCATGACATGCCAGCTGTTGTTTTGACATTATTCTTAGTGATTATTGCTGTATCTTGTTCCAAACAATTGGGATTTATTAGTGTGCCTTGAAGAAATTATGCGTTGTTTTAGCATGCAAAAGCATAGTATTGTGGTATTCTCCTTTGATTCTTTGCTTGGGTTGACTTGGCATGCTTACACCATGTTATGACTATGACAAGTCACCATTAGCCTCTATGATCATTTAGTCCTTGACTTGTAGTACCACTCTTTGCTTTGATTAGTATGCTTTGTTGCACTGCATGATTATGGCCATTATTGCTCTCTTAGTTGGTTGCTCCCAGTCTTTTGCTAGCCTCCACTTGTATGAGTAAGTTCTACTCATGCTTCCAACTCCCAAAAACCAAGTTATTCCAAAGTGTCCATTATAAACTCCTATGCATGGTGTGTTACACCATTCCAGTATATTCTTGTTTTCATCTATCTTCCAATTAAAAACTATTTTGTTATGTGAAAACTTAGTGATTAAGGCCCTCACAAACTTGATGGCACACTTTATATTCTTTGCCCCTAATAAACTTGAACCATTGTGACAACTTTGTTGTATATGCTTGCACTTATAAGTTGGAATTAGCAGAACCGTGCTGTCACGGGGAACGTTTTCAACATTGCACTTGTACTTTGTACTCAATTGATATCATGTTCTTTTGTCTATGAATGTTATTCATGATCTTTGTTTGTAGCTTGTCATGTTGCATGCATAGTTACTATGTCCTATTGTTAGAACTCCATCTTTCATGCACATGTTTAGAGTTCTTTGATCCCAGCTTTCAATGCTTGCAAATGGTTGGATCTTTATTGTGAGGGTGCATGTCACCTCAAAAATTATTCTGTTTATCACTTACCTACTCGAGGACGAGCAGGAGTTAAGCTTGGGGATGTTGATACGTTGGAAACGTATCTATAATCCATGCTTGTTTAGTATCTACTTTGCTTTAATTGTCCACACTTTGAGGTGATTTTTACATGTTTTCTGGTACTAACCTACTAACAAGTTGCAACAGTGTTAGATGCCTGTTTTCTGCTGTTTTTGATTTCAGAAAAGTTAGTAAAGAAATATTCTCAGAATTGGACGGGACAAACGTCAAAGTCAATTACTTTCCGTGGGGAACAAGAAGTCTAGAGGGGAGACGAGGAAGCGGGATAGGGCAACCAACCCCCCCAGGTGCGGGTGGGCCCTGCCCCGCGCCTAGGTAGGGTTTGGCCCTCCTGGCCGCCGCCTCGGCCTCCTCCTTCGCCTATAAGAAGCCCCCGATGCAGAAACCCTAAGAACCCGATCAAATCTCCACGAAACCGTCTCTAGCCGCTGCCACCATCGTCCCTAGATCGGGGGGGATCTGAAGTTCTTCCCGGCACCCTGCCAGAGGGGAGATCATCCCGGAGGCCTTCTCTCCGGTATGATGCGTGAGTAGTTCCACCTTGGACTATGGTTCCATGTAGTAGCTAGATGGTTATATCTCCTCCTTTGTGCTTTCATGTATAGATCTTATGAGCTCCGCTCATGATCAAGGTCTAATCTATTTGTAATCATGCATGTTGTGTTTGCTGGGATCCGATGTATATTGAGATTATTATGTTGGTTTGATTAATGGTTTTGTCTTTATGATTCTATCATGTTTGTGTTGTTTGTGATCTTGCATGATCTCCGTTGTTAGTAGCTATCTTGTCCAAGTAGTTGCTAGTGACTCCAAGAGGGGGCATTTATGCTCGATAGTGGGTTCATGCCTGTAGTTTCCAAGGGAAGTGACAGAAATCTCTTCGGTTGTAGATGTGTTGTTGCCACTAGGGAGAAAATAACGGTCTCTTGTTCATGAAACATGTGGATTGTTTACCTTACACACTTTGCTTAAAGAAGTTGTCTGTTGCTTGCAATTTAATACTGGAGGGGGTTCGGATGATAACCTGAAGGTGGACTTCTAGTCATAGATGCAGTTGGATGGCGGTCTATGTATCTTGTTGTATTGCCCAATCAAATCTCATACGATCTTTCTGACTAGTAGTTGCATTGTTATGCCTTGCTCAGTTCCTGTCAATTTCCCTACTGTAATTTGTTTACCCTTCATGCCATGTTGTTTATCTAAGGAGAGCACCTCTAGTGAACTATGGACCCCGGTCAAATCTTTACCATTGATACATCTTCCACTGTTACTTGTTTACTTTCTGCAAACCATTACCTTACACACCATACGTTTAATCCTTTGTTACAACAAACCGGTGAGCTTGACAACCTCACTGATTAGTTGGGGCAAAGTCTTGAGTTTGTGTTGTGCAGGTCTCCGTGTTGCTTGCAACACCTGTGTGATGTTTCCTTCCTCCTACTGGTTCGATAACCTCGGTTTCTTACTGAGGGAAAACTTGTTGCTGTGCTGCTTCACACCTTGATCTTGGGGTTCTCAACGAAGCGCTCCTACATCAACTCAGCGCTTCATCAGAGACTCCTATCCTCCTCGACCAAAAACTTTAGGTTTAGGTGTTTGGGTATATATATGAGAGATAGATAGTTTTAAGACAGGGTATATGCTTCGGTTGATATATCAATTTGTGAAGAATCAATAAGAGCCATAGAAATGCACAAAAATGTTCAAGAAAGCTCCAAAAAGACACGGACCAAGCAAATGACAAACACGAGTAAGCACCAACCTCTCTAATGTGAGAGGGCGGTGGCCTAGGCCACCATATTTGAGTATACTCGGCTTGGCACCACGAAGATATATCTTGGGTACATTACCTAAACTCATCATTTAATCTCACATTTCACAAAATGATATTAAGAGGAATGATTTTGATTGCTTTGGGCATAATGGGGGGAGGGATAGTCCAATCAATTAGAACCGCACCCCCCTATATCCATGCCTGCACCTAAATCAAATAAGGGTCAAGACATAGGTGAGTATGCAAGGTGATCAAGTCAATCTCCTTGAATCTATGATATTTAGTTCATTTCTCAAATAGAAAAACCTTGCTTCATCAAGTGGCTTCGTGAAGATGTCGGCAAGTTGATCTTTGGTTGAGACATATGATAGATCAATATCACCTTGAGCAACATGATCCCTAATGAAGTGATGACGAATCTCAATATTCTTTGTCCTTGTGTGATCCACCGGGTTGTAGGCAATCTTGATGGCACTTTCATTGTCACATAGAAGAGGTACTTTGTCACAAAGTACACCGTATTCCTTTAAAGTTTGCCTCATCCATAGCAATTGGGTGCAAGCACTAGCAGCTGCCACATACTCGGCTTCGACGGTGGAGAGAGATATACAATTTTGCTTCTTAGAAGACCAACATACCAAGGACCTACCAAGGAATTGGCAAGCCCAGATGTTGATTTTCTATCATCCTTATCACCTGCCCAATCCGAATCCGTGTATCCACAAAGAGCAAATGTTGACCCTCGAGGATACCAAAGACCATAATATGGGGTATGAACCAAATATCAAAATATTCTCTTGACCACCATTAAATGGCTTTCTTTAGGAGCCGCTTGATATCTTGCACACACACCTACACTCAACACAATATCGGGTCTAGATGCACAAAGGTAAAGCAAAGAACCAATCATAGACCGGTATACCTTTTGATCCACATCTTTACCATTTGGATTTTGTTCTAGATGATTCTTTGTAGCCATGGGAGTAGGAGCTCCATTTAAATCTTGCATATTGAATCTCTTGAGCATATCTTGAGTATACTTGGCTTGGTTGAAGAATGTCCCTTGTCTAACTTGCTTGATCTCAAAACCAAGAAATACCCTTAACTCCCCCATCATAGACATCCAAAACCTACTAGTCATACGCTTTGAGAATTCATCATTAAAAGCTTTGTTAGATGAGCCAAAGATAATATCATCAACATATATTTGGCATACAAAAAGCTCCCCATTGACCCTCTTAGTAAAAAGAGTGGGCTTGATTTTCCCAACCTCAAACCCACGGTCAAACAACAACTCTCTAAGGTGCTCATACCACGTGTGTGGGGCTTGTTTGAGCCCATAGAGCTCCTTATCAAGTTTGTAGACATGGTTTGGGAATTTGGGATCCTCAAATCCCGGGGGTTGCTTTACATATACCAACTCATTTAATGGACCATTAAGGAATGCACTTTCTACATCCATTTGTTGCAACTTAAAGTTATGATGTGCCCCATAAGCAAGAAGGATACGGATGGACTCAAGGCGAGCCACGGGTGCATATGTTTCTCCATAATCAATGCCTTCAGTTTGAGAGAACCCTTGTGCAACCAATCTTGCCTTGTTACTTACTATAATTCCATGCTCATCTTGCTTGTTCTTAAATATCCACTTGGTTCCTATAACATTGCGGCAATCCTTTGGCTTCTAAACTAACTTCCATAATTTGTTCCTCTCAAAGTTGTTGAGCTCTTTGTGCATTGCTTCCAACCAATCCAAATCTTCAAGAGCTTTCCATACTTTCTTTGGTTCAATCATGGAGATGTGTGCTTGGTGTTCACTAAACCTCTTCAATTGTGCTCTTGTGGAAATTCCTCTCCTTAGGTCACCAACCACATTTTCTAGAGAGTGCTCTCTTAATTCCAACATCCTATCCGTTCTAGCTTCGCGACGAGTGTGGATCTCCTCGTTGTTTCTTGGAGGACCCTTTTCATCATTTTGGTACTCGTATTGACCATCAACTTGACCTTGATCATCACCAGAATCATTCTCTTCATTAAGAGGCAAAGATTGACCTTGGTCTTGATCAGACACTCTTCTAGCATTGATTTGAGCTTGTCTCAAGGCAGTTTGTATGGATCTTCCTTGAGTAATTTACTTGGCACCACTTGACATCCCGGAGAATGAATCAAGCTCCTCCTCACTAGAGATGTCACCTTGATCAACATGTTGAGGGTCCACAGCTTGTCTTTGGCTTGGGTCATTATCCACCTCGGTAGATGGAACATGTTGTTGTTGTGAAGATGAGGGCTCCACTTGAGTAGAGCATAGTTCTTCTCGATCCGCCACTTGAGGGCTTGGGTCATTATCCACCTCAATGGGGCAGATATATCCCACACCCATTCTTCCTATGGCATCCTGAGGCATTTCATCATCTGCATCACAAGCATCAACACGCCCCCCTTGGGGACCATCATATTCTTCGAATGTCACACTATAAGATTCTATGATGGCTCCGAAGATCTTGTCATAGATTCTATAAGTGTGAGATTTAAGACCATAGCCAACAAAAATACCCTCTAATGCTTTATACTCAAATTTGGACAAACGAACACCTTTTATGAGATAGAAACACTTACAACCGAACACCCGGAAGTAAGATATGTTGGGCTTGTTACCGGTAAGTATTTCATATGGAGTCTTGTTGATTTCTTTGTGGAGGTAGAGCCGGTTTGATGCATGGCAAGCGGTGGAGATGGCTTCAGCCCAAAAGTTGTATGGAGATTTAAACTCTGCCAACATGGTCCTAGCCATCTCAATAAGAGTCCGGTTCTTCCTCTCGACAACACCATTTTGTTGAGGGGTATATGCAGCGGAATATTGGTGTTTATTCTCTCATCACCAAGGAAATCATTCAAGGTGTAGTTCTTGAACTCGGTGCCGTTGTCGCTTCTTATTATCAACACGGGGACATTGTATTGACATTGTACCAAGTTGATGAAGTCGATGAAGGTCTTTTGGGTCTCACTTTTCAACTTGAATAAATAAACCCATGAGTATCTTGAATAGCCATAAACAATCACCAAACAATATTTCTTCCCACCCAGACTTGCATAAGATGGAGGACCAAAGAGATCCACATGAAGGAGATCCAAGATCTTTGTTGACTTGATGTGGTTCTTTGGCTTGTGGGGAGCATCATGCATCTTTCCTAGTACACAATCCCTGCAAACACGATCTTTGGCAAAGGAAACATTTTCTTTTAGTCCAACAATATGGCCCTCCTTGTGGAGACTTTGCAAAGTTCTCATATTGACATGGGCTAGTCGGCGATGCCATAACCAACCCACATCAGCCTTTCCGAATAAGCACATCACACTTGTAGTGGTTTGCCCCGAAAAGTCCACCACATATAGGTCATGTTCGACGTACCCAACGGAATCGGCCTTGAGAGACTTGCTCCACATGAGGACCACAGTATCATCATCAATAAAGACGGCAAAGCCCATATTTCCAAGAGCACGGACTAAAAGTAAATTGTAACCAATGGTCTCAACAAGCATGACGTCCACGGGTGTAATATCGTGGCCAACCACAACCTTGCCAAAACCCATTACCTTAGACTTTGACTTGTCATCATATGTCACAGAGATTTGATCATCATTTGGCCTTAGTTCTTTGACAATAGAAGAGCTTCCGGTCATATGACTTGTGCAACCACTATCAAGCACCCATTTTTACCCTCCGAAAGCATATGTCTAAAAAAGATCAAGCTAATTTTTAGGTACCCATTTTTCAATGGGTCCTCTTTAGTTAGCAACAAGGATCTTGGGGACCCAAATAGACCAAGCAATATAACCATCATATGGGCCAACATATTGGGCATACACATCACCATAATAATCACGCATTATAACATAGTGAGGGTTAGCACTTCCCGCAAAATCATCATGAGACATATTTTTACCACTTGTGGTCTTACTATCCACAATGGCCTTGTTTTTCTCTTGTGCGGTCTTGCCCCTCTTCTTGTTGTTGTTCTTCTTCTTGGCTTTGGAGATAAAACCAAAGCCCCCTTTCTCACCATTTGACCTTTGCTTACTCAAAAGGTCACCAATGGACTTGTTACCTTTTGGAAATGTGGCTTTGGCTAGCTCCCCCCTTCAACCTAGCATTTTCTTTAAGAATAGTTGTACTACTAGAAGGAATGAAATTACTAGGTGAAGGAATATTGGTCAATTGAGTTTGAAGCGTTTCATAGGACTTTGTGAGTGACAATAGTTCACTTTCCAATGCCTTGTGAGCCTTGTTAAGTAAACTAAAGTCCTCGGCAAGTTTTTCATGAACCACACCAAACTCAATCTTGTCCTTTTTAGCCCTTTTATATTTAGCAATAGCATGATCACGTTCCTTGATGAGTCTATTAAAAATAATGTCATTGGCCTCATCAAGCCCTTCAAGTTTTAGTTCAAGAGACACCCTAGTCTCTTGTTCTTCTTCTAGAGCATTATTTAGGGCTTCTATCTCAATCATGTGTTCATTCCCAAGTTTACATCTTACATCTAGAAGCTCTTGTGTGTGGGAAAGTTGATCTAAGATGTTCCCAAAATGTATCTTGGCCTCCCCTTGTAAGTTAGTCACAAACTCATCAAAAGCAATTAATTCCCTTTTTACTTCAAGAGACATCTCATCATCAATTTCATCATTAGCTAGGGGTGTAGAGTGAGATGATGAGGATACCTCCATTCCTCTTGCCATTAGTCAAGTGACGTTCTTGTTGGGAATATTCTCATTTGGAGAATCGAAGAGTGAGAATGTCAGAGTACACGTAGTGGCTAGAGCAGCCACACCACTTGATATTTCCTCTTCCTCATCTTCATTGTCAGTGGAGAATTCTTCATGAGTGATCAATACAATCTCGCCCTTCTTCCTATTGATTGGATTCTTCTTGATGAAGGGTTTCTTGTAAGGAGCTTTGGAAGTTGTATTTGGCACAAGTTTACCCCCATGATCTTCTCTCTTCTCATATGGACAACCCGCCACAAAGTGATAGCGGCCACCACAATTGAAGCAAGTTCTCAATTTAGTGACATTTTCTCTTCTTCCATTGGGGTTGCTTCTTCTTTGCATTTCCATCTTGGCCTTGGCGGGGTTCTTCCAAAAGTTCTTTGCGTAGAAAGCCATATATTGACCATGAGCAATCTTGACATCATCGGGGTGGCTCATGGAGAGGCCTTCATCACTATCATCTCCATCCCCATGTTCCACAACTTTGGCCTTCAATGCAAGGTTGGCAACATTGCTCATTCCAAGGGCTCGAGCACGGGCATCTTTGGCATATTTGGCGGCAACCTTGACAGAGACCATCTATTGCATAAATTCATTGGAGGTCATTAGGTGGTAGTTGTTGTAGGGTTCGCAGCATAGAAAACAAAAAATTTCCTACGATGTGAACTATATACCAAGATCTATCTACTAGATACAAACAACGAGCGGATGTATATCCGTAGAGAACATACCCTTGAAGACCGACAAAGCTTAACGAGTTCAACTCGTGGTTGATGTAGACGATCTCTTGCCGATCTCAAGATCGAGAGGAAGTCCTAGCGCCGCAAATCAGCAGCGCATCCGTGCTCGCACACACGTTCGAGGCACCGAGCAACCTCCGCCTCCTCGCTCCAGCGATGCAGCGGAAGCACAACTCTTTCTTGCCGAATAGCCACCGGGAACATGTATCTCGCTAGTCCGAGACCATGGGGGATAAATTCTAGAGGGGGAGAGAGATCCTTCACGAGGAGGTGTGAGAGATAAGTGAGGAGGGGGGCTCCTTTTATAGGAGGAGGGGGGCACCCAAGGGGGTGGCCGCCGGCCATGGGGGCTGCCCCCTCCCCTCCTTCATTCATGTGGGTGGACACTCCACTCACAAAATGCCCTTTAAATTCCCTCCACTCAAAAGTCCACTCAAATTCCCATTAAATTTCCACCAAATTTAATGCAAACTCTCATTAAATAAAACTCTTTTATTTTATTCAGAATTTTGTCAATTACTTTAATGACAAACATTCACAAATAACCCCTTTCTAGAATTCTATTTCACATGCATAACCACTTTATGCAATTTCACCCGAAAACCTGTTTCGGTATCTAGTGAAATAAATTCCTGCGCTTGTTCATTCTTTTGGCATGAAACATTTGCTCCAATTGGATGTCGGTGTCTCTTAAGTGTGTCACCCTACGGTTCGTGAATAATGCAGACATGATCGAGACCCCTCTCGGATCAATAATCAGAAGCGGGATCTGGAGACCCATACTGACTCCCACACATTCAACGATGACTTTCTTGTGATCGTCGGAACCTTTTACGCTAGTATCTTAATCCCTTTGTTTCACGATATATTACATGTCCGAGATTTGATCATCGGTATCTCCATACCTAGTTTGATCTCGTTACCGACATGCACTCTTTTCTCGTTCCTGTGATATAACATTCTAGTGATCAAATCACTTGCTTGCAAGCTAATCAATGTGATATCACCGAGAGGGCCCAGAGTATATCTATCCGTCATCAGGATGAACAAATTCCACTCTCGATCCATGAGCCTCAACATAACACTTTATTAGTTCTGAATCCATCTTTATAATCACCCTGTTACGGTGTGACGTTTGATGTTATCAAGAAACTCTTCCGGTGTTAGTGATTGACATGATCTCATGGTCTAAGGATTAGGATCACTTCGTGAGTTGTTATAGCAATATAAACTCAATGACTTTGATCGTAATGCTATACTTCGGATGAATGTTCATCACACCATTACACTAATGTTGTGATCCCGTTATTAACAACATCCAATGTCCATGATCAGGAAACCTTGATCATCTTGTTAATCAACGAGCTAGTTTATGAGAGAGGCATAACTAGGAACTTTTTGTTTGTTTATTAAACACACATGTATTAACGTTTCCGTATTAATACAATTATAGCATGCAAAATAAACATCTATCATATACTTGGAATACACATAACAAACACTTTATTATTGCCTCTCAGGGCATATTCCCTTCAGTCTCCCACTTGCACTAGAGACAATAATATAGTTACATAGTGATAAATCTAACACCCATTGAGTTCTGGTGTTGATCATGTTTTGCTCTAGGGAGAGTTTTAGTCAACGGATCTGCTACATTGAGATCCGTATGTACTTTACAAATCTTTATATCTCCATCCTTGACATGCTCGCAGATGGAGTGAAACCGGCGCTTAATATGCTTGGAATGCTTGTGAGACCTTGGCTCTTTGGCATTGGCAATGGCACCATTGTTGTCACAATAGATCACCATTGGGTCCAACACGTTTTCCACCACTCCTAGTTTGGATATGAACTCCTTCATCCAAACTGCTTCCTGAGCCGCTTCTGAAGCAGCAACATATTCGGCCTCCGTTGTTGATCCCGCTACCACAGGTTGTTTGGAGCTCCTCCAACTAACCGCTCCGCCATTCATGAGAAATACGTATCCGGATTGAGACTATCATCCGGATCGGTGTCAAAGCTAGCGTCGACATAACACTTAGCGACGAGCTCTTCTTCACCTCCGTATACAAGAAACATATCCTTAGTTCTTCGTAAGTACTTAAGGATATTCTTGACCGCTATCCAGTGTTCCGAACCTGGATCCGATTGATACCTACTAGTCAAACTAATAGCATGTGCCACATCCGGTCTTGTACATAGCATGGCGTACATTATAGAGCCTATGGCTGAAGCATAGGGGACTTTGTCCATTATCTCTCTTTCTTCCGCCGAAGCCGGACTTTGAGTCTTACTCAATGTCTTGCCTTGCAACATAGGTAAGAACCCCTTCTTACTTTCGTCATTTTAAACTTCTTTAAAATCTTATCAAGGTATGTACTTTGCGATAGCCCTATTAGGCGCCTAGATCTATCTCTATAGATCTTTATGCCTAATATGTATGACGCTTCACCTAGGTCCTTCATTGAAAATTTGCTGTTTAGATAACTTTTAACATTGTTTAAAAGATCTATATCATTTCCGATCAATAATATGTCATCCACATATAATATCAGAAATGCCACATTGCTCCCACTCACTTTCTTGTAAATACAAGCTTCTCCATAAGTTTGGACAAATCCAAACTCTTTGATCACCTCATCAAAGCGGAGATTCCAACTTCGTGATGCTTGCTTCAATCCATAGATGGATCGCTGAAGCTTGCACACCTTGTTAGCATCCTTAGGATCGACAAAACCCTTTGGTTGTATCATATACAACTCTTCTTCAATATTACCATTGAGAAACGCGGTTTTGACATCCATCTGCCATATCTCATAATCGAAATATGCAGCAATTGCTAACATAATCCTAACTGACTTTAGCATCGCTACGGGAGAGAAAGTCTCATCGTAGTCAACTCCTTGAATTTGTCGAAACCCCTTTGCGACAAGTCGAGCTTTATAGACGGTCACATTACCATCAGCATCAGTTTTCCTTTTGAAAATCCATTTGTTCTCCACGGCCTTTCGGTCGTGAGGAAATTCCACCAAGTTCCAAACTTGATTTTCATACATGGATTCCATCTCGGATTTCATGGCTTCTAACCATTTGTTGGAATCCGGGCTCATCATCGCTTCTTCATACGTCGCAGGGTCATCATTTTCATCAACCATGAAATTCATGACAGGATTTCCGTACAGCTCGGGAGCTGCACGCGTCCTGTTTGACCTGCGAGGTTCGGTAGTACTCTCTTTCGGAGTTTCATGATCATTATCATTAGTTCCCTCTTCAACAGGTGGAGCCAACTCCGGAACAACTTCCGGCGATGCGCTACTCGCCATACTTTGAAGAGAAGGTTCCACAACCTCTTCGAGTTCTACCTTCCGACTACTCACACCTTTCGCGAGAAACTCTTTCTCTAGAAAGGATCCATTCTTGGCAACAAAAACCTTGCCCTCAGATCTGTGATAGAAGGAATACCCAATAGTTTCTTTAGGGTATCCTATGAAGACGCATTTTTCTGCTTTGGGTTCGAGTTTATCCGGTTGAAGTTTCTTCACATAAACATCGCATCCCCAAACTTTAAGAAATGACAGCTTAGGTTTGTTTCCAAACCACAATTCATACGGTGTCTTTTCAACGGATTTAGATGGTGCCCGATTTAAAGTGAATGCAGCAGTTTCTAGTGCATAACCCTAAAATGACAACGGCAAGTCCGTCAGAGACATCATAGATCGAACCATATCTAATAAAGTACGATTACGACGTTCTGACACACCATTTCGCTGTGGTGTTCCGGCAGGTGTGAGTTGTGAAACAATTCCACACTCTTTCATGTGAGTGCTAAACTCGTAACTTAGATACTCACCTCCACGGTCGGACCGTAGAAATTTGATCTTTCTATTACGATGATTTTCCACTTCATTCTGAAATTCCTTGAACTTTTCAAAGGTTTCAGACTTGTGTTTCATCAAGTAGATATAACCGTATCTACTCAAATCATCCGTGAAAGTAACAAAATAACGATATCCACCTCGCGCCGACACACTCATTGGACCACATACATCAGAATGTATGATTTCCAATAAATCTGTCGCCCGTTCCATTGAACCGGAAAACGGCGTTCTAGTCATCTTGCCCATAAGGCATGGCTCACATGTATCAAATGATTCATAATCAAGTGATTCCAAAAGTCCATCCGAATGGAGCTTCTTCATGCGTTTAAAGCCAATATGACCTAGACGGCAGTGCCACATATATGCGGATATATCATCATTAAGTTTAATCCTTTTAGCATCAACATTATGAATATGTGTAACATTATCATCGAGATCTAATAGAAATAAACCATTCATCATCGGTGCATGACCATAAAAGATTTCATTCATATAAATGGAACAACCATTGTTCTCGGATTTAAATGAATAACCACTTCGCATCAAACACGATCCAGATACAATGTTCATGCTCAGTGCAGGCACCAGATAACATTTATTCAAGTTTATAACTAATCCCGACGGCAAGTGGAGAGGCAACGTTCCGACGGCGATCACATCAATGCTTGATCCATTGCCGACACGCATCTTGACCTCACCCCTTGCTAGCGGTCGCTTGTTCCGCAGCCCCTGATTCGAGTTACAAATATTAGCAACTGAACCGGTATCAAATACCCAGGTGCTACTGCGAGCACTAGTCAAGTACACATCAATAACATGTATATCATATATACCTTTGTTTGCCTTGCCGGCCTTCTTGTCTGCCAGATACTTGGGGCAGTTGCGCTTCCAGTGGCCAGTCCCCTTACAATAGTAGCACTCGGAATCAGACTTAGGTCCAACTCGGGGTTTCTTTTCAGGCGTAGCAACAGGCTTGCCGCCCTTACTTCCCTTCCGTTTTCCCTTCTTGTCTTTCTTGAAACCAGTGTTCCTATTGATCATCAACACTTGATGTTCCTTTTTGATCTCCACTTCTGCAGTTTTAAGCATTGACAGAAGCTCGGGGAGAGACTTCTTCATGCCTTGCATATTATAGTTCATCACGAATCTCTTATAGCTAGGTGGCAGAGACTGCAGAACACGATGGATGCCTAAGTCAATGGGAATCGATATTCCCAAGGACACAAGCTCATCGGCGTAACCCGACATCTTGAGTACATGCTCAC
This sequence comes from Avena sativa, assembly GCA_916181665.1. Lineage (NCBI taxonomy): Eukaryota > Viridiplantae > Streptophyta > Magnoliopsida > Poales > Poaceae > Avena > Avena sativa. The sequence goes on along the minus strand of OV702283.1, from coordinate 355,490,830 downwards.
TAACGGAGTTGTGCTCTTCCATCATGCAGCTAAAGAACTTTTATGAAGCGTTGTAGCTCTCTACAGCAGCATGTGTGTCGAAAATCATTTTCAACTCACCCATTGTATCAAATGCATTGCCGTTTTCGAAACGCTTTCGAAGTTCCGGCTCTAGCCCATACAATATGCCGCAATGAACTAAGTTGTGGTCCTCCTGACGAGTCAGATAGACATTCTTCTCCTCGTCAGGGGCATCATCAAAAGGTGGGGGGCCTAACGGCGCTTCTAGCACATATTGCTTTTGTGCAGCAGAGAGGAGAATCCTCAAATTCATGGCCCATTCGGTAAAGTTGCTACCGTTCGTTGCTAGTTTCTCTTTCTCCATGAACACATTGAAATTAAAAGCAGGTGGTGCCATCTACAACAGAATTTGTAAAGTTTAGACTAAGTGTATGATAGATTGAGTTCAACTAATCTATATTACGAATGAACTCCCACTCAAAAACGACATCCCTCGTGCCTTTTTGGTGATTACATGAACCAAATCCACTACACCAAGTCCGATCATCACGTGAGTCGGTATAGCTTCAAAGGCGAGCATCAAATGGGCATCATATCAACTATATGACTCATGCTTAACCTTTCGGTCCGTGTTACGAGGCCATGTCTGTACATGCTAGGCTCGCCAAGTTAGAACCTTAGTATTCGCGTGTGTAACTGTTTTACACCCGAAATATGGTCGTGGATCCAAGAACACCCGATCATCACGTGATGTCTTGGAGCGACGAAAACATAATCGATGCATACTAAAGGAAGAACACATTCTTATCTTGATATTTAAATGAGGGATCATCTTATTATGCTAGCAAAGCGCTAAACAAGCAATATAAGATGCTATCAAACATCATATGTTTATTAGTGAAATGATATGGTTCCCGCAGATGATCTCTATCATGTGCATCGTGGTATGATCACTATCATACCTATATGTGTAAATCCAAGGTCTATGGATTTTACACGCTATGTGTGTTGTAAGAGTATCATCTCATACTTCTACTTACAACACTACCATATCATAACACTAGCCCAACAACAATCTAAACTAGACGCCTCTAATTTATCCATTGCAAGTTTTACGTGGCTTAGGGCTTTCGAGATAGAACCGTTCTTACCTACGAACATGAACCACAACGAGGATAATCAAATTGTTGACAACTCGCTTGCAAAATAGATATTGACTATAGTAGGAGAGACAGACACCGCTAGCCACTTATGCAAACTAGTTGCATGTCAAGCGTGGAACAGGTCTCATGTGCGAGGACATGTAAAGTTTGTCCGGGCCGCTTCATCCCACTATGCCACCAATATCCAAAATGACAACAAAGGAGCAACAACATGATCATCATCGCCCACATACTCATATGTGTACTACCCGTGTAAAGTATCTACGCATAGATCCGGCTCTGATACCACTGTAGGGTTCGCAGCATAGAAAACAAAAATTTTCCTACGATGTGAACTATATACCAAGATCTATCTACTAGATACAAACAACGAGCAGATGTATATCCATAGAGAACATACCCTTGAAGACCGACAAAGCTTAACGAGTTCAACTCGTGGTTGATGTAGACGATCTCTTGCCGATCTCAAGATCGAGAAGAAGTCCTAGCGCCGCAAATCAGCAGCGCATCCATGCTCGCACACACGTTCGAGGCACCGAGCAACCTCCGCCTCCTCGCTCCAGCGATGCAGCGGAAGCACAACTCTTTCTTGCCGAATAGCCACCGGGAACATGTATCTCGCTAGTCCGAGACCATGGGGGATAAATTCTAGAGGGGGAAAGAGATCCTTCACGAGGAGGTGTGAGAGACAAGTGAGGAGGGGGGCTCCTTTTATAGGAGGAGGGGGGCACCCAAGGGGGTGGCCGCCGGCCATGGGGGCTGCCCCGTCCCCTCCTTCATTCATGTGGGTGGACACTCCACTCACAAAATGCCCTTTAAATTCCCTCCACTCAAAAGTCCACTCAAATTCCCATTAAATTTCCACCAAATTTAATGCAAACTCTCATTAAATAAAACTCTTTTATTTTATTCAGAATTTTGTCAATTACTTTAATGACAAACATTCACAAATAACCCCTTGCTAGAATTCTATTTCACATGCATAACCACTTTATGCAATTTCACCCGAAAACCTGTTTCAGTATCTAGTGAAATAAATTCCTGCGCTTGTTCATTCTTTCGGCATGAAACATTTGCTCCAATTGGATGTCGTTGTCTCTTAAGTGTGTCACCCTACGGTTCGTGAATAATGCGGACATGATCGAGACCCCTCTCGGATCAATAATCAGAAGCGGGATCTGGAGACCCATACTGACTCCCACACATTCAACGATGACTTTCTTGTGATCGTCGGAACCTTTTACGCTAGTATCTTAATCCCTTTGTTTCACGATATATTACATGTCCGAGATTTGATCATCGGTATCTCCATACCTAGTTTGATCTCGTTACCGACATGCACTCTTTTCTCGTTCCTGTGATATAACATTCTAGTGATCAAATCACTTGCTTGCAAGCTAATCAATGTGATATCACCGAGAGGGCCCAGAGTATATCTATCCGTCATCGGGATGAACAAATTCCACTCTCGATCCATGAGCCTCAACATAACACTTTATTAGTTCTGAATCCATCTTTATAATCACCCTGTTACGGTGTGACGTTTGATGTTATCAAGAAACTCTTCCGGTGTTAGTGATTGACATGATCTCATGGTCTAAGGACTAGGATCACTTCGTAAGTTGTTATAGCAATATAAACTCAATGACTTTGATCGTAATGCTATACTTCGGATGAATGTTCATCACACCATTACACTAATGTTGTGATCCCGTTATTAACAACATCCAATGTCCATGATCAGGAAACCTTGATCATCTTGTTAATCAACGAGCTAGTTTATGAGAGAGGCATAACTAGGAACTTTCTGTTTGTTTATTAAACACACATGTATTAACGTTTCCGTATTAATACAATTATAGCATGCAAAATAAACATCTATCATATACTTGGAATACACATAATAAACACTTTATTATTGCCTCTCAGGGCATATTCCCTTCAGTTGTGTCTTCCTTGTAGGCTCTTCAAGTCGGTGGGCTCAAAGGGCATGAGTGCACTCACATATTTCCTTTTTATCCAAGCATCATCCACATGTGATGCACCCACATTCCTAAGGTGGCGATGGTCTTGAGCCTACGGTACATGTCTTCATGATCTTCACCTTCCTTCATGTAGAAGCCTTCGGCTTCATTGCTTAGTGCATCATACCGGTTCCTTCTCATGCTCTCATTCCCAACAAACAATACCGTGAGAGCATCCCAAGCTTCCTTGGCGGTGTTGAGGTGCTCAATGTGTGGGTAATCCTTTGTACCCAATCCTTGTTGAATCATGTGCAAGGTGGTGGAATTGAGTTGACTATTGACAACTTCTCTTCTTGTCAAGTTGTTTGGATCCCCAATATAGAGTCCTTGTTCAATGATGTTCCATAGTTCAATGCAAGAGCTGCGCACGTGATTTTTCATTAGAGATTGCCATTGAGAAAAAGTAGTAGATGCTTCAAGGTTTGGTGGGTCACCTCTATTGTTTACATGAGGGTGAGGAATTGGAGGGTCGGGAGTGTACCATCCATGAGAGTCATGGTCCTCTCCCTTCTCACCAACCCTTTTTGTGGAGGAATTAATGTTGTCTTGATTACCCCCCACCACCTTATCCTTGGGAAAAGTCGGGGCATTCTCTTTGGATGAAGGTGGAAGTTCCTCTTGAGGAGAAGGGGATGATGAGCCACCTTTGTCTTTAACAAGTTGCTCAAGTAACTTGTGCAATTGTTTGATCTCGTTGGCCATGGTGGACCTCAATCTTGTTTCCAAGTTATTGAGATCATCCATGGTCACTGTGGTATGCTCACCACCACCTTCCCCATCGTTGCTACCCATATAATCTTAGGTGGTAAAACCCGAATAAAGAGCCGAGGCTCTGATACCAATTGAAAGGATTGTATGGGCACCTAGAGGGGGAGGGTGAATAGGTGCTACTTCAAATTTTCTTCCTTTTCAATTTAGGGTTTGGCAAGAAAGGTAAATTCTCTAGATTATGCAACTAAGGTGAATTTACCTATATGTCAAACAAGCAACACCTAGCACAACACTAAGCAAGAACAAGTAAGTAAAGTGCGGTAAAGGATAGAAGTAACCAAAGTGGTGGACGCGGAGACACAAGGATTTGTTTCCCGTAGTTCCTTCCTTTTGAGGGGAAGTATGTCTACGTTTTGAGAGGGGGTGGTTTAAACCCACCAACGCCACAAGAGGCCTCCCTTGTTCTCTGATGAAACTCACCCCAAGGGGTTCGATTCACCTTCCACTATATCGAAAACCTTCGAGGTGGAAGCCGACACCTTTACAACGAGTTCGGGGCACACATCCACAACTTAATTGGAGGCTCCCAAATACAAGCAAGCTGTCAAAACAATCAAAGTCAAGCTTGTAAGAACCAAATCAAAGCTATGGTTTCCAACGAAACACTAGAGCATGGGGCCCTCAAGTGAATAAGGGGGGAATGAAGATCTCTCTTGGTGAAGCTGTAGATCAAGGCCTCCTCCTTCGATTCTCCAAAGATCAATGACTTTGGAAGGTTGGATGAAGAGATCTTGTTGATTTGGTGGCTCTAATGGAGTTTGTGTTCTTGAGCAGGTCGAGCAGCTGGAGGAAGGGGATAAGGGTACCTATTTATAAGCATCCCCCTCCATGAACCGTTTTCTGACCGTTGAAGAAAAGTCAGACCAGAGACTCCAGCCTGCACACCGGAGACTCCGGTCTACACCAGAGATTCCGGCCCATCTCCGGTCTAGCCTCCGGACCAGTCTTCTGATTGACCAGGCCCAGTCACGATCCAAGTGGGTCGGAGACTCCGGTCCAGCAGCACCGGAGACTCCGGTCTGAGGCCCACACCGGCAACTCCGGGGTAGTCTCCGTACCTGGCTCCGGACCCCCTCACAGATTGTCCCATCCAGAATCCTGATGCCTCCACCGGGGACGCCTGCGGGAACTCCGGTCCACACCGGAGACTCCGGTCTAGCCAGACCGGAGACTCCGGTCTGGAATTTCCAGAACCTTGTCAATCTTGCAGGAATCATTCCAAAGTGTGAGGGTACTTTTCACTTTGCATTTTAACAACCCGTGGACAGTGACAAACTGTAAAATGATCTACTTGTTGTTAACGAACACCAAAAGTGATTATGACAGTAAGTCCTTTCAACTAGTCATACATGTAGTTGGACGACGGTCTATGTATCTTGTTGTATTTCCCAATCAAATCTCATAGGATCATGAATGTCTAGTATTGTATTATTATGCCTTGCTCAGTCCTGTCAATTGCCCTTCTATAATTTGTTTACCCAGCATGCCATGTTTGTTTATCTTAAGGAGAACACCTCTAGTGAACTATGGACCCCGGTCCAATCTTTACCATTGATACATATTCCACTGTTACTGTTTACTTTCTGCAAACCGTTATTACCTTCCACACCATATAGTAAGCCTTTGTTTTCAGCAAACCGGTGAGATTGACAACCTCACTGTTCGTTGGGGCAAAGTCTTGAGTTTGTGTTGTGAAGGTTTCCAAGTTGCTAGCAACACCTTTGAGTCGTTTCCTTCCTCCTACTGGTTTGATAACCTTGGTTTCTTACTGAGGGAAAACTTGCTGCTGTGCTCATCACACCTTCCTATTGGGGACTCCCAACGAAGCTCTACATTGATCTGAGCCACCATCAAAGATTTTCTGGCGCCGTTGTTGGGGAGGCTAAGGACGTCTTCATAAGGTTTGAACTTCTCTTCAAAAAATCTTTTGGATTCAGCTGGTGGAGGTACCTTTATGACCATTACCTTGGGTGCTGCAACAAAGCTCCTTGATAATATGATGGTTAATTATTCTGAATGGCACACCGAGAGAGCTCCACATGGTAAGAAGGTAAATTCTGCTGCTCTTCGAGTGATAAGATTGATGTTGTCATGGCTATGCTTGTTAATGGAAAAGCTCATATTGATCCAAATAATGTTCCCTTAGCCTCTTTGGTTGCTCAACAAGAGCAAGTTGATGTAAACTTCATTAGGAATAATAATTTTCGCAACAATGCTTATGGTAATAACTATAGGCCTTATCCTCCTAATAATGGTAATACCTATGGAAACTCCTACAACAATACTAGAAGTGCTCCCTATGAACTTGAAGTCATGCTCAAATACTTTATTAGTAAACAAACCACTTTCAACAAGACTGTGGAGGAAAAGATTTTGAATGTTGATAAAAATATTTCCTCTTTGTCTGAAGCATAGTCCTCTTTGATTAATAAAATTGCTGCTAAACCTGAAACTTTGAAGGTACCTTTGATGCTACTCATGCCATACAAGTTACTATTGATGAAAATGTTAGACTGTTAGCCCAACTACATGCTAAGTGGGAAAGAGAAGCTGAAATTGCTAGAAACAATTGTGTGTGCACTATTACTACCACCAATATGGATGCCACTAAACCACAAGAAGTCCCTATTCCTCCTAACACAATGCCTAAACCCAATGAGTCTACTACCAGTGATTCTAAGATTGATTTTTATCTTGATGGTTGCAATATTTCTAAATTGATTATGTTCCTACAAAAGCTTGCTAGAAGTCCTGATGCTAGTGATATGAATGTAGCTTTCACCAAACACATTACAGATGCTCTCATTAAAATTAAGGAAGAAAAGTTGAAACACAAAGCCTCTATTCCTAGGAAAGAAGAATATAGTTGGGAACCCATCATTAATATGCAATTGAATGACTTTGATCTCAAAGCTTCATGTGACCTTGGTTCTAGTGTCTCTATTATGCCTAGAAAGATTTATGAAATGCTTGATTTGCCACCTTTGGAAGATTGTTATTTGGATGTCCAACTTAATGATAATGCTAACAAGAAACTCATGGAAGTGTTAATGATGTTCTTATTATGGTTAACAATGCTTATGTCCCTATTGATTTCTATGTTTTGGATGTTGAATACAATGCTTCTTGTCCTATTACTTTGGGAAGACCTTTTTTTAGAACTGTTGGTGCCATCATTGATATGAAAGAAGGCACCATTAAATATCAATTTCCATTCAAGAAAGGTATTGAACACTTCTCTATGAGGAGAGATAAGTTGCTTTTTGCTCCTCCTTTAAAAGCAAGGTTTGATGTTAATGCTTCTTCATTTGAAAATACTTGATTCTTGCTTCTTGTGCCTAACTTAAAGGCGTTAAAGAAAAGTACTTATTGGGAGATAACCCAAAAGTTTTTATTGAGTCTTGGAAGTTATTACCTCTGTAATAACCGATCCTTATCCTTTTTATTTGCTTTTTGTGCCAAGAATAACCTCTAATGAGAGGGAAGTAAGATTTGGGGAGTTGCTGTCCCGAAACAGGTTTTTGTACTCCACTGTAAAAATTCGTTTAAAATCTGTGTAAGTCGTATTGAGCTGTAATTTTTCGAATAAATCTCCCAGATTGTTAGATAACTTTCGTTAGTTCAATACTTTTTTATTTGAGCAATATAAGGTCTTCTAAAAAGTCGGTTTCTACCTGCTGGTATGTTTTGACAAATTTCTGCCATTATTTGCATTTGCTTCTTATTGATTCCTTTTTTTTTGGAAATTGAGACTTTTGAGGGAATTGCTTCAATAGCTTGTGTTTTTAGTGAAAGTTTTTCTGTTTTGAAACTAAACCCGAAGGTCTATTATCTTTTGAATACACTAATGTTGCTAATGAAGATTGTGTGAAGTTTTGTATGAAGGAAAATTTGCAGGTGTAGAGTAAGAATGATGTAATGAGATGAATAATGGACAAAATCTCAAGCTTAGGGATGCCACCCCATGTCACCCCAAGAAATATTCAAGAGGTACAAACGTCAAAGCTTGGGGATTCCCAAGGCATCCCCTTATTCATGAATAAAAACTCGGGTCTTTCTGGACACTTCATTTTGATTGTTTCATGCACTGTTGTGTTGTTCTTAGAGCGTCTTAGTTTTCGTTTGCTTATTTTGCTTTAATAAAGTAGTTTGGAACCTCGTTCTCGCTGTGTTGTTTCAAATAAGTTGATTGGTGTTGGAGAGGAGTAGAAATTTCTTGCTTGAACAGTACAAGAGGAGCTTGCTTTGACTGTGTCTTAGACTTTATCATGCCATGATAGATGTTATTTTTACTTTATGCTTAGTGATTATTGCTGTATCATGACTTGTTCCAAATAATTAGGATTGCTTAATGTGCCTTGAAGGAATCATGCGTTGTTTTAGCATACAAAAGCATAGTATTATGGTATTCTCCTTTGATGCTTTTTTTTGGGTTGACTTGGCACATGCTCACACCATGTTATGACTATGAACAAGTCACCATAGCCTCTATGATCATTTAGTCCTTGACTTGTGGTACCACTTTATGCTTTGATTAGTAATGTTTTGTCGCTTTGCATGATTATGGCCATTATTGCTCTCTTAGTTGGTCGCTCCCAGTCTTTTGCTAGCCTCCACTTGTATGAGTAAGCTCTACTCATGCATCCAACTCCTAATAAACCAAGTTATTCCAAAGTGTCCACTATAAATTCCTATGCATGGTGTGTTACACCATTCCAAGTATATTCTTGTTTTCATCTACCTTCCAATTAAAAAGTCTCTTTGTTATGTGAAAACTTAGTGATTAAAGCTCTCACAAACTTGATGGCACACTTTATTTTTCTTGCCCCTAATACACTTAAACCATTGTGTCATCTATGTTGTATATGCTTGCACTTATACGTTGGACTTAGCAGAACCATGCTTTCATGGAGAACGCTTTCAACATTGCACTTGTACATTATACACAGTTGATATCATGCTATTTTGTTTATGGATGTCGTCGGTGTGAAATGAAATGGGAGATTGTAAGTCTATGGAGTTATGTATGTGTGTTAGAGAAACGCTTGAGCCGCTAGCCTAAGCCATGCCTAATCATTGTGGAAACTTGCAGCATCACCATAGTGAGCAATCTATGAAGCATTCTTCTTATAAAAAAAGATAGAAAAAGAGATTGAGAAAAAGAAAAAAATATGAGGAAAGAGAGAAAAAGCACCATTTTCCCATGGTAAATAAGAAGATTGTTGAGATGCTCATTGTCTGCTTGCCTTGTCATTTTGATTATGGGATAGCTCCTGTATCATGTGCAAGGGGTACCCCGTTGGCGGTTCTCTATGATACACATGTACTTACTATGACAAGAACTTACCGGTAACTAAACTTGAGTAGCATGAGGAGCGGCCCTCGTATTCAAGGGACATGAGATTGCCAACTTATACTTTGTCAAGCATATACTCCATAGTTTGTGCACTTTAACCTTAATCACTTCAAGATGCTTATGATAGGGGCAATGAGAGCTGAAAGCTAACAAGTACCATAATTTTTTGAAGCTCTTTTTGAGACTTGAAATCCCCGTTTCCCTTTATGAAGGGCCTTTCTTCCACCATTATATTGAGTCTTCAACTTCTATCCTTAGGCACCAATTAAGAGAGCATAGTTCCATTCTTAGTTCTATGTGCATTGTCCCAAAACTTATTGATTGATTCATATTGTTGATATTGCTTGCTCATGAACTATTTGCATCTAGTCACTCTTATGAACTTTGAAGGTCTCCTATGCATTTATTTGCTACTCCATGAGGGACAAGCTGAATGCCACTATGCAATGTTTTATATATGTGAAACAAACAAACGTCTTCCAATGCATTGTTATTCATGATCTTTGTTTGTAACATTCATGTTGCATGCATAGTTACTTTGTCTTACTATTAGAACTCCATCTTTCATGCTCATGTTTAGAGTTCTTTGATACCAGCTTTCAATGCTTGCTTTTGATCTTGATTTTGATGGTGCATGTCACCTCAAAAATTATTCTTTTTATCACTTACCTACTCGAGGACGAGCAGGAGTTAAGCTTGGGGATGGTCCATGTTTGTTTAGTATCTACTTTGCTTTTTTGTCTACACTTTGAGGTGTTTTTATATGCTTTCTGGTACTAACCTATTAACAAGATGCCACAGTGCCAGTTGCCTGCTTTCTTTTGTTTTTGGTTCCAGAAAAGGCAGAAAATCAATATTCTAGGAATTGGACGGGACAAAAGCCAAAGTCAGTATTTTACCGTGGGGAACACGGAGCCAGAATACAAGACGGGGGGAGCCACCAGGGGGGCCAAACCCCTGGTCGCGCGGCTAACCCTAGCCCGCGCCTGGGGGTGCGGCCGCCCTGGTTGCCCCCTGCCTCGCCTCTTCGCCCATAAGAAGCCCCCGATACCAAAACCCTAAGGACCTGATCAATCTTCCACAAAAAAGTTGGTAGTCGCCGCCACCATCGTCCCTAGATCGGAGGGATCTGAAGCTCTTCCCGGCATCCTACTGGAGGGGAGATCATCCCAGAGGCCTTCTTCTTCACCATGCCAGCCTCTGGTATGAAGCGTGAGTAGTTCCACCTTGGACTACGGGTCCATGTAGTAGCTAGATGGTTGTATCTCCTCCTTTTTTCTACCATGTTTAGATCTTGTGAGCTCCTTTCATGATCAAGATCATCTATTTGTAATCATGCATGTTGTGTTTGCGGGGATCCGATGGATATTGAGATTACTATGTCAGATTGATTAATGGTTTTGTCTTATTGATTCTATCATGTCTATGTTGTTTGTGATCTTGCATGCTCTTCGTCTCTAGTAGCTATCTTGGCCAAGTAGATGCTAGTGACTCCAAGAGGGAGTATTTATGCTCGATAGTGGGTTCATGCCTATATTTAATCTAAGGGAAGTGACAAAAATATCTAAGGTTGTAGATGTGTTATTGCTACTAGGGGGAAAACAACGGTCTCTTGTTCATGGAACAAGTGGATTGTTTACCTTACACACTTTGCTTAAAGCAGTTATCTATTGCTTGCAACTTAATACTGGAGGGGTTTCGGATGATAACCTGAAGGTGGATTACTAGTCATAGATGCAGTTGGATGGCGGTCTATGTATCTTGTTGTATTGCCCAATCAAATCTCATAGGATCATGAATGTCTAGTATTGCATTGTTATGCCTTGCTTAGTCCTGTCAATTGCCATGCTGTAATTTGTTTACCCAACATGCCATGTTTTTTTTATCTTAAGGAGAACAACTCTAGTGAACCATGGACCCCGGTCCAATCTTTACCATTGATACATCTTCCACTGTTACTGTTTACTTTCTGCAAACCGTTATTACCTTCCACACCATACAATTAATCCTTTGTTTTCAGCAAACCGGTGAGATTGACAACCTCACTGTTCGTTGGGGCAAAGTCTTGAGTTTGTGTTGTGCAGGTTTCCAAGTTGCTAGCAACACCTTTGAGCCGTTTCCTTCCTCCTACTGGTTCGATAACCTTGGTTTCTTACTGAGGTAAAACTTGCTGCTGTGCTCATCACACCTTCCTCTTGGGGACTCCCAACGAAGCTCTACATTGATCTGAGCCCCATCATGGTGGAGGGGAGTGGAGAAGCTGTGAGAGAGTGTGTGTTGTGAACCGGCAACGACGCCGGCTTATATAGGCCGAAGTGGGCGACGAAGGCATGAGGGGTGTAGCGGCATGGGCGGAAAAAGGGGAAACAATGGGAAGTTTTTGCCTGACGGTCCATCGCGGGAGCCGAGGCGGCGGTGGCGCGCCATTATGGCGACGCGTGGTCGACGAGAGGAGCAGTTATTGCCCGGCGATCCGTCTCGAGCGCCGAGGCGGAAGGATGATGACGACTCGGCTTCAGTTGCTGACAGGGCAGGTCCACGCGCTGAGCATTTTTTTCGCCGAATTCGCTTCGTCCGCTGTTCCCAGGGTGTTCTCGGCGCCCCTGGATCTACCTGGAAAGTTCAGACCAAAATTGGCTCAAATTTGGATGAAACCGACGTTCTGGGAACGCGAATGGGCCAATTTTTAGCGTTCGGATAAAAAAACACCCTGAACATGGCCTGCTGAAAACCCGAGTGGAGATGCTCTTAGGCCATCCACTATATGTTGTTTATAGTGCTATCCATAGGCCAAAAAGTAGTCCATATATATAGTGGAGGTTCATTTTAGAGGATTTTTCTTAACGATATAAATAATTATTTTACTCTCTTCTCTTATCTTGCTTATGTGTACTTTTGACATACACGTAGGTCCTAGCTTATGTGAACTTGATCTTATACACCATAGCTATTTCCACAAACTACGAGAGTTCCATCTTATAACAAAAATTCACCTTATACATGAGTGATGTCTTTAGATTGGAATCTCTTAGGATATTTTGGAGTAAACGGACATAACATGTGTTTTAGCGCTAAACTCCATCCAATATGCAAGTGTTGAGACAATAGGTCAATCTATAGATTTTCCTTCCTTCTACACATTTCACTCAAAGGTGGAGTCTGAGTTCTCTGAGTTGCTATTCGAGTAAAATGCGCCTAAATCGATGTGGTCACTGCCCTTACGAATAGTAAGTTAAATACAACACGCGTTCCATTAGTGTCACTGTTGCCGTACAACGATGTAATACCCCGATTAACCATCAAGAAAACAAAAATAAGAGTTACTAGTTATTGTTTCTAAAATACGCTCCATAAAAGGTATTGGTTTATGATTTTTCACTGTTTTCCCCGTTTAACTTCTTGAAGTCTATACACAGCTATTGTTCTTGTGGAAATTAGCCCCTCCTCATTATTATGAATTATTGTTATACATTCTTCTCTAGGTATGCAATGAGTTGGACTAACCCATTTACTATCAGAAATTGTGTAGATAATACCAGTGTCTAGAATGCGTATTATTTATTTTCTTACTACTTTTTTCATTCTAGGATTTAGTCTCTTTTGAGTGTCAATAAAAGTTTTGGCATCCACAACCATATGTATTTTATGAGTAACTATGGAAGGATCTATCCTTTTTATATCACTAAGGGTATACCCAAAAGGTCCACGTTGCTCAACGAGTACTTCTAATAATTTCCTACTTTCTTCGGGGAAAAGTTGATCATTAATGATTATAGGAAACTTACTTTTCCTATTTATAAATTCATACCTGAGCCCCGGTGGAAGGGGTTTTAATAACAATGGAGGTGGATCCTCATCTCCCTTCCTTTCCAGTTCTTCGTATTCATCTTTAAGAAGATTTTATACTTCAAGTGTGGTATCAAGATATTTTTTTGCTATATCATTTGGGATTGAGTCATATTAGTTAAGCTTCTCTCCAATTCAGTTTGCGGGGTGCCAAAGTAAATTGCTGCCAACTGTTCAATAGTATTTTCTTTCTTTATCTCAGTTTTCTTTTCATATAGCAGCTTCTTGAATTGATTGCAGTTGACTTTAAGATCCTCTTCTCCAAACTGTACGGACATAATCTCTTTCTTGTCATTAATATCAATTTTTGTATAATTGTAAAATGGTCTTCCCAAAATAACAGGACAAAATAAATCTAATTGCATATCAATAATATGAAAGTCAATGGGATAGACAAAATTTCTTACGGAGATGCAAACATTCTGAAGAATTCCATGAGATTCCTGCAAGGTTCTATTGAGAGCATTATGGTTACATCAGTAGGTTAAAGTTCTGGTTTATTAAGATAATATCATAGTCCATCATAGATAGAATAGGGAATAATGTTTATGGAAGAACTTAGATCACAAAGTCCTACATAAGTAGATTCACCTAAACAAAATGGGATTTTCTGATTATCTTTATACCTACCGTTAGGCTTACCTTCAATTATACTAGAGGATTCTCTACTTACCATCATTACTTCATTTTCAATGACTTTGGGATCTAGAAGTTCTTTCAATATACCAATATTCATCTTGATAGTTCCCAAATCTTTGGTTAACTTCCCCATCCTCCTCTTACCTTTGTTTTCGTTCTTTCCCCTTTTGTTAGGATAGTTTTACCTTCAGCTAATAGCCTCTTCTCTACTCATGTAAACTTTTTCTTTGGAATAGTCTTCGGGAGCTTTTTGTCACAAGGTTGCTTGGGTAACCCCTTCGGAATCTGCAAATGCTAGCATATGTTTTAACAATTTGAACAATCATATGAGGATCAAGGTTAAAGTTCCCAAGCAATTTCTCTACTTTACCGAATGCTAGAAATTTTCTTAAATAATCATATTCTATAGGATTTTCTTATTCATTAAGTTCAATTCCACGATGAGCTTCTTCAATCTTACGAACTGTATCTAGAAATTTTTAGGCTTTTGCAACACTAAATTCAGTAAATGATCCATTAGAAAGAGAATCTAATTTATTCTATTATATGTGCTTAGCCCTACATAAAAAGTGTGTACTATCAGCCAAGGTGGGAAATCATGGTGAGGGCAATACCCAAAAAGTTCACTAAACCTTGAGTACCCTTCATAAAGGCTTTTCTTGGGGCCACCTTTAAAATTAGTGATCATATCGTCTAGCTCCAAGGGTTTTTATCCCGAGAAAAAATCAATTAAGAATGAAGAGGATGGCCCGTTCTAGGAGTTACTACCTCCATTCCGGTTTATAAGACAAATACATATTTCGAGAAAATAGTTTGACCGTATTCAACAAAAACTATACCAATAGAATCATATTTAAAATACCTTCCAATGATACAATTTTTGTGACATATAATTCATATATTATTGACCAAATTTACGGTCAAACTATTTTATCAAATTACGTATTTGCCTTATAAACCGGAATAGAGGTAGTAGTAATCTTTGTAGGATATTCAATGTACCAAGAATGAACTTCATCAATAAGAGTTTGACAAAAGAAAGTTGATTTAACCTTATCCTCAGAAAATATATTAAGGCAGAAAGTCCGTAAAATTCTTCAAAGAACTCAACATGCTCATATAGATCCTCCGTAATATCCCATGTAAACTTTTTAGCATGCAAAAGATCCAGCATCATGGGGTTAATGTTATACCCATCAGGGTTATTGGATTTTAAATAAGCGTCCATGGGTGGACCAGAATTCTTTACAGCTTCGAGCTGAATAGTATGTCGGTACTCGCCTATGGTGTTTACCTAAAACTAGTAAAAAACTTCAGTAAAATAATTAATAGAATTAGCAACTAAGAATAAAGACCAAAAGCGCTTAGCTCCCCGGCAACGACTCCACAAAATAGCTTGATGACTGCAAGTGTATAGATCAATTATAGCTAGTTTCTAAATAATAGTATCAAACCCATAGAGAGCTATTTGGTTAAGGTCTTTACGCCCCTCGTCCCTATCTACCAAAGAATACTTGGATGTTGCCTTTAATCTCAAGTAAAAGGTGTTTGAAAGGTTGTGTGTTTATGTGCAAGAAAGTAATGAAAGCAAGTAATGTAAATAAGTAACAAGAGCGTTGAGATTGGTGTCGGAACTCAATAAGACTTAAATATTCTCGGGGATGTAGGATACACCACTAGCATATGAGAATTATTCATGATTAGGATAATCTATATCTTTCGGTATGATATGTGCGAAGAGAGCTCCATAATAAGATGTTCACCAACACGTCTCGCGAGCAAGCCACTTCTACGAGTCAGTGATGAGGTCATCTCTAAATAAGCACTGCAATGCCTGTGAGAAAATCACTTCTACATGCCACCACAATTAAGGTGTCCCCATGGATATCGTTATGAGCTTAATGAATCTCCCTTAATCCCCCTTTGACCGTCTAGGTTATAAGCCGATGCTTGTAGTCACAAATTAGCACCGGATATACTCTCATACACGTTCAAATGGTAGTACCTGTGGCATCCCGCAAAACCACTACTAGAAAATCGCATTGTTTTTGTGCATTGCATCATCATGACCGCATGCTCATGTCATCATGCCACATTGCATTTGAGCATCGTCATCATCTTGCATTTGCTTGCATAAAATTATTTTCGGAAAAACCTATTTTTGTTTTCTAAACGCCCCGTCTTTGTTCAAACGCAAACCCGGGTATCCGAAATATTTTGTTTTGTCTAACCACAGATTTCAAACGGGCCGTTTTAATTAAATAAAATGTTTAAATATTTTAGGGGGCAGCCAAACCGGGCCGAACCGACCCAGTCGGCCACCCCCAGAATAAAACGGTCCACCAAAATCCTAAAACTACCCAAACCTAGTCTACCCACCAATCCCCTACCTCCACCTCACCTTCCCCTCCACCTCATCACACCCACCGCCACCTCACCAATCCACCAGCCCTCCCCACCTTCCCCAGGCCCACCTGGGCGCGTCCCCACACCCCTCTCTCTCTCTCACCTAGCCCCCACCTACCCCCTCTCCCTTACACCTTGGTCCCACCGCGCCCCACCACCTGCCCAACCCTCTCTCTCTCTCTCCCCCGTCTGGCCCCACTCCCCACCCGACCCCGTCCGCTCGCTCTCTCCTTCCTCCTCTCTGCCCCACCCCGCACCTTCCCCACCGATGCGCCCCGCCCCCTTCTTCCTCCCCTCCGACCGGCGCCCCCTCTCCCTCCTCTTCCCTCGCCAGGCGCCGCCGCTCGCCATCTCCTCTGCCTCGCCGCGCCTCCCTTCCCCTGCGGCGGTTCGACTCGCCTTCCTCCCCCGCGTCCTCGCCGGCGAGCCGCCCTCGACCCTCCGCCTCGCCCCGCCTCTCTCCGGCAAGCCCACCTCCGCCGCCCCTGCGCCGACCTCCCCGCGCCGCCAGCAGCCTCCGACCCGCACGTCCTCCCCGCCCCCCCCCCCCCCCGCGACCCTCTCCTCCCTCTCTCCAGCTCCTGCCGCCTCTCTCTTCTGCTCGGCCCCGCCGCCTCCTCTCTGCTCCCCCGCCTCCGGACTGCCGGGTCCCGCCTCCTCGCCTCCTCCGCTCCAGCGCGCCGTCCTCCTCCGGCCCGAGCTCAGCCCCCCGGAGCCCCGCCGTCAAGCGTCGCCCGCACGGCCGCGCCTCACCTCCTCTCTGCCTCGCGGGCCCCTCCTCGACCCAAGCCCGCCGCCCTCCTCCGTCGGACCCTCATCCTGCTGCCCCTGCGTTCCAGGCCGCGTCCGAGCCGCCGTGCTGCTCCTCGCCGAGGTTGTCTGCCTGCGCAGGACGGACCCGCGTGCCCTCCTCTCGGGCTCTCCCTCGCCGCTGGCCTCCGGCCGCTCGAGCTCGCCCGGCCCCGTGCCTGCGTGTGCGTCGCTCGCCGCCGTGTGCTTCCCCTGGAGACCGCCCGCGAGTCCTGCTTCGGCCAGCGCCCCGCAACCCCCACAAGGATTTCGTGCCGCCGTAAAGGCATTCGTCCTGGAATCGCCATGACCGTCGACATGGAACCCTGAAGACCGCTGGTGCTGAATTCCGAGGACTCCGACCTGGAACATCAAGATCTACCACACGGACACCGAAGACCCCTGTTGCCGAAGATTGACCCCGAAGAACTGTCGAACCCGAAGAATCGCCGACAAGGACCGTCCCTACACCAAGATCTGCTTTCGAACACTGCGACCGAAGCCGAATCAAGATCTCCCCGGATGCGCCAAGTTCTCCTTCCCGGCGCCCGAAGCCGAGGACCCCGACAAGAACCACGACACGGATACACCGAGTTCTCCATCGAGGAAACCAAGGCCGTCGACATGGAACCAAAGGGCGTCGAGCACTTCACCCCGGACACCGGGACCCTGGACGACAAGTTCTCCTTCCCGGAAACATTGACGCTCGTGCGACAAGATCTACTTCCCAGGTCCGAAGACCCTAAATCCCAGAGTCCGAGAACGATCCCGTCGAACCCTGAACCCTGAGACCGAACCCCGAAAACCAAGTTCGCCGAACCCCAATGTGTGACCCCTTTCCCGAGCCCTATTTTATAAATGTAATAACAAATGGATGCATATTAAATTGTCATACTCGCATGCATATTGTCGTGTGGTTGGGGGCCTTATGCCGATTCACCTCTAATTAAATATGGGGCCCATATGCGGGCAAATCTAGCCTTATATTGGCCTCATTTAAATTTGTGTAGCAAACCAGTAACTTATCTTGCCCTGTTATTACAACATTTAATTTGCGGGGTAGATAAATAACATGAACCTATCAATTAATTGTCGGGACCCCGGTTCCGCTTAATATGACCTAATTGCATCGCACCTTTGCCATGTCATACATCATACATGCATCATGCCCGATCTTCTGCCGTTGTATTAAATAGTGCATCCGGTGTTTCTTCTAGTGCCTTGCTTCTTCACGGATTAGGCCGTTGAGTTGATGCGAGTGTCGAACCGACCTCCGGTTGAACCTTCGGCAATGTTTTCAGGCGAGCATCTCCCCCCTTTCTACCTATCTTACTTTTATAGTATTTATTCCCTCCTGTTGATCTATTGCTATCTGTGTTGCGTTGCTCTAGCTTTCGTACCCGTGATATCCCTTGCAGCCTTATATTGCCTTGGACACCTCCTATTACCGTTGTTTGGTAGATAGTTGGACCTGCGCGTCGTAGTCGCTTGCTCAAGTGCTGTTGCGTGTCGTCAAGTACCACAGTTGTTGGAGCTTAGTCGCATGTTTAAAGTTGGAGATGGTCTTGGCTTTATTTATCGTTCACTTTAATTACTGTTTAACAACTAAAATTGCAGTAGGTAAGCAGAGGCACATGTGGGCAATAGATGTTATTTGGTTGTTAACCGTCCACTTGTGTCCCGTAGGACCCCGAGTACTTGATACCTGTTCCTTGAATACTCGCGCTATCCACATAAGGGGAATTATGGGACCCCCCTGAGCCAGAGCTTGATTCATTCTTATTTCTTGGGGCCACAAACTAGTTTGAGATTTTATTTACTATCCTATACTTATGCCATGCTTTACTGCTTTATTACGATTGTGCGAGGAGCACCTATACTGTTTAGGTAAGCGGAGTGTTTTCGCGGTATCGACAAGCCCAGTTTTGGGTTCCCAGTCGTTTACAGCCACTGACGCAAACCTTGAGTCCGTCTCGGAGTCAGCTAACTTCGTTGCGGGTGTACTCAATGGGGTGGCCCCCTGAAATATTTCTGAATCCTGTGATTGCTTTGTCGTGAAGGCCTCGTTGGGTTTTGAGTTGGTTTTTCCGAGGTTGATCGAGTGTGTGTTTCTATTTGTGCACCCCTGCAGGGTAAAACTTTCTAAAAGCCGTGTCCGCGGTTATGGACGACTTGGAGCACAGTATCTCGATCATAGACAACTATAACTAAAGTAGTGCTATAAATTGACTTTATAATGACTAGTAATCAGCTTCACTATAATAGAATGGCTAAATAAAACTGCCAACAATTGCTTGTTTGAGTTGTCGCTTGCGACCATTGTATCTGACTAGTAAGTATTGCAACTACAACGGAATGGCTAAATAAAAGTACCAACAACTGCTGGGTTTTGGGAATATCTCATGCTAATTGTATCTGACTAGTAAGTGTTGCAACTATAACGGAATGTTAACTAAAACTGCCCACTGCTTATTATATCAGGATGACCATCTATACCTGACTAGTAACTGCTGCAACGATAACTGAATAAATAAAACTGCCAACTGAGTGAGTTCCTCGGTTGACTTCCTCGTTTGGTCTCGAGGGGGAAATACCGGGATGGGTATGTTTGGTGGTAGTATCAGGTCGGTTCCGAATAGGTCTTTCTTACCCCTCTCTGATAACCGCTAGTTGTTTCGAGTCTCTATAGGTTGTTTAGTGCATGCTGCCGCTGCCGCTTCAGTCCACCATACCTATGTAGGCGAGGACCGCCGAATTCTAGCCTCGCCGTGTACTGGCCTCAGTACTGACGCTCCTCTTTTTTTTCTTTGCCCTTTGTCGGCACCCCTTTTGTTTAAGCAGGTTTTGAGATCAACGCCGTTAGCAGGGTTACCCTTCCGGCTTGGCCTGGGCAGGGTTATGGACGTCATTGGTTATTCTTCAGGGCTCTTAGCCCCATTTGCATCTTGTCCGTAGTCGGACGCTCTATCATTTTCAAGGTGATTTGGATCTTTGTATATTATATCTGTATTCTTGACTCATTGAGTCGCTGTTGTATATATATCTGTTCTGTGGGTCCCATCGAGGACTGTTGTGTGATGTTATTACTTCGTTTTCCACCCGCACGAAAGTGCCTGGTGGGCACCTTTGAATCGTTTCTATGCGGGTTTGGCGGGAATCGTTGAAACTTGCATAGGGTCGATTCTGAGGGTGTTACAGTACCCTCTCTCTAGTCCCGAAGGGGGTCGACTTCACATACCATCTAGAGAAAGAGAGAGATCTAACACAATATCATAAATCAATAGATCGAAGACCAAAGTTATAGATCATTTTTACTTTATTTCATAATAATGGTAGGTTTCTCCATCTCGCCAAGAACAAAGAAAACTACTCACACATGGAGGCAATCAACAACATCATCATATTTATATAGATAGATTAAAAGTTCAAAGATAAAATCAAGTGCAACCATAATTGTCCTGGAATTACAACAAGATTAATGAATGAGAGAGGGGGATGGTGATGTTAATGGAGATGCAGCGATTGATGACGAAGGAGATGATGTGATGTCCTCCGATGATCCGATGTAACTTTTCCTCGCGTTCCCTCTTCTTCCAGGTGCGTGGAAAATCATTTAAATGACATTTATCACTTAGAAATATTATACTATTACATAACATGATAATTCTAATTAATATATTCATAAAAGACTTAATAAATCGGGATCATGCTGAAACAAGGGAAAAATGTGCGCGCGAGCATAATAAAATACCAAAATCCTAACTCTATTTATGCAAAAACATAAGATAAAAATGTTTAAAAAATTGACTCATCGCTAGGGGACCAACTGTAGCTTTAGTCCTCCTATGCCATTGCACCATGTGAAAAAATATTATATTCATGCCTAATCTAGCTATGACTTTTAGGCAAAGTTAGTTGTTTTGCCCCCATCCCACCCCCTAATTGAGAATTATCATGTCCGAAACCTGTCTTCGTCACTGCTTGCCAGTGTCTTTGGCCCTCTTAGATCAGGCACATTATATGTGCTTATCGGGTGATCCTTCATCTGGCAACAATTAGAGTGATGGGAATGGGGAACAAAATGGGATTCTTTTATCTTCATAACATGATATTACTTACAAGGTACTTCCTTGGTCTAGAAAAGATGTTACAGATACATACGCATCTAAACAAATTTATGACATTTTTTAGATAAAACAAGTATATTTTTATAAAATAAAATGAGATAGGAAATTTTTAATTTCATATTTTTTTTGCAACTGCCAATTTTGTGTGCTACCGTTCCTTTTTTTAGAACTCTTGGTTCCGTAGTACAATTCCTAGATCGACATTGTTGCCACGACCTACTCAATCCGCTCCACTTAATCACCATGTAGCAAACTACTCCTTATGTTCCAAATTATAAGATTGGTTTACTCCCTCCGCTTACTAATGTAACCTTTCTCTAAAAGATATGTGTTTTAATACGTAGATTCATTCATTTTAGAGTGAATTCAGTCCAAATAGTTTTTATTTTTTAAAACACATGTATCTAGATGTCTTTTATACCTACAAATTAAAATACGTCAATACATATGTTTTAAAAGAAAAAAATCTAAAACATCTTAAATATTGGAATGGAGTGAGCATAAGAGAAAAGAACCGAGATAAGAAAAAAGACCTACATTATTTCTTACACCTACATTAGCATAGTTCACATGTTCAAATTCTTCAACGATCAATTGAGACAAGGAATCTCAAACAAAATTAGGGTAAGGCGCCGCTAAGAGCGACTCTAGCAGATCCCGTAAACATGCCTGATGCATGAAATTCGATGAGTTTACGGGTCTAGGCGAATCCGCACGAGCTAGTAGATCCCGTAAACAAGACCGACCCATAAACAATTTACAGTGACCCATCAACTCGCAAGATGGTTATGTACAAATACCGACCGAAGAGGCGGGTGTGGGTCCAAAGCCTCACTCTCTCCGTCGTGTAACCCTAGCTCCACCGCTTAGCCGATGTACCCCGTTCCAACTCCAGCGAGAGATTCCATGAGCTTCGGGGGTAGATTCGACCATGTCTGGTTGTCATGGCATGTTTGGGGTTAGGGGCAGCAGTAGTGAAGGTGGAGGTGACCGCAACATCCCCTGTGTCATTGTGGCGACCTCTCTGAGGAGGAGAGGAAGGGTATCATGTGCTCCGAGGGCGCGAAGAAGTAGGCGGCGGGGCGATGGACCAACCACGGGGTTTCACCCCTGCCATCCCTCCGGCGCTATGCTTTGGCAAGGAGCGGGAGGAGGCGAGCGCTCGTCGAGGCATGCGTGGCCAGGGGAGGGATGGTGGGAGAAGGCAAGCGCTCGTCGAGTGGCCAAGAAGCGGGAGGAGGCACCCCGTGACCGTTGCCAAGCTGGCTCCGACGGCACTGATTGACCTCTCCAAGGACTGAGCGCCCCGCCACCGAGCCCAAAAGCTCGTCAGCGGAGCTCGATTTGCGGCCATAGCATATCTAGGGGTTGTAATTATGCGTAATTTTGTGAGCAGCTTTTGAATTTCTACTCATGTATAATATTACCTATGATCAAACTCGTGTTCTTCATTGAATTTTACCGTGAGTGCAAAATTTTAAAATGTTCAGTTCTATTTATCGTATCTGTCGTTCTATGCGAAATCTTTTTTAAATTGTAAATTGAAAAAGACAAAGTACTTGTGTTTTACACGTCGCATGTTTACAGGTAAATTCTTCGGAGGGCCGCAGTGCAAAAGAGCCGTCCCATCTCGAGGGCCCACTTATCATAAATTCACCGCCGGGTCCTTCTGTAGTAATACTAGACTCGAACTTCCCCACCCCTCTGCTCTTCTTCCTTCTTCTTCGCATCTCTTTCTCCCCTGGGCCGCTCCGCCTCGGCCCCAAGCACACACACTCAGAAAAGGAGGGAGGCCGCTTCGAGAGAAGACGAGCGAGGAGAGGGGAGCCATGGACGACTACGCGAGGGAGATGATGGAGCTCAAGACGCTCGTCACCCGCACCCTCGAGAAGAAGGGCGTCCTCGCCAAGATTAGGGTCAGTAACTTCCCATCCCCTTCTTACTCCCGATCCACTAGGGCTAGGACTGGGGACAGATCTGCCTCCCCTCCCCTCCCTCGTCCTTCCAGGATCTCGACATTTCGTGGTTCCCCCGACCTCCTCCACCAAATCTTACATCTTCTCTTTTCACCTCGTTGGAACTGAAATGGGAAATTAAATGTTACATTGTTTGTACTAGTAGAAAGTCTTGACCCTAGGCTCCCTGCTCCTGTTAGATTCGCTATGCATTTCAAATTCCACGTGGAACCATTTGATGGTCTGAGAAGGTCGAGATTTTGTCTGGTTGCTACTGCTTCGTTTCTTGTTCAGGTAGCTAGACAACCAACAGTTATCTCACTCGCGCAAACCATTAGATTATATGGAAGAAAATGTGTACTTCTGGGGTGCCTGCGTCACTAGACGATCTTGGTGCTACGATCCTATCACATCTTTGTTTGCACTATAAGTATTAAGCATCAGGGGTTTCTCTAATTTATTTTGACAACGCTCCCCTTTGTCATTTGGTAGGCATTTAGGTGTGCAGTTCTAAGCAACAGATTTACATGTATATAAGTGACCAAAGGTTCAAAAAAGCAGTAGGTGTTAATTCCTAGTTTTTGCCTCTGCCTAGCGCCTATCTTTCCTAAGCGCACGTCTAGGCATGCTTAAGTGCACACATTGCATGATTAAGCGCTAGATTTTGCGGTTGCCTAGCATCTAGGCGTGCCTTCTTTTGACCATTAATTGTTGGGTAAAGACTAAAGAACCAAAGACATGCTGTTGTTTCCGTATCTGTTAAACCTAGGTTATGTTCGACAAACTCAATATATGCTGTTTTCTTATCTATTAAACCGGTTTTGTCTGACAAAATCCACTACTTCCATTAGTTTATTATATTTACATGGAAAGGCTCATTCTGGCACAAGGCATCATATTCCACATACTTC
Source organism: Avena sativa (assembly GCA_916181665.1). Lineage (NCBI taxonomy): Eukaryota > Viridiplantae > Streptophyta > Magnoliopsida > Poales > Poaceae > Avena > Avena sativa. Next base: position 355,466,843 of record OV702283.1, on the reverse strand, counting down.
CATAAGTTATTAGATTTACATGAAAGGCTCATTCTGGCACAAGGCAACTTATTTTGGCATCATGTGTCTTGCATGGCCAGGCTGAACTGAGAGCTAGTGTCTTTGAGGCCATAGAAGACGAGGATCGTGTGGCAGAGGAGAATGAAGATGGTGGGAATCCTGCTTTGCTTGGTAGCTGCAATGACCGTGCTAAGCAGCTGCATGCTTCACCTTCAGGTTTGTGCTCTTGATAATGGGCCTGGTTATTGAATCGATAGACTGTATCTGTTGCTAAGATATTGTCAGACATATTCAGCACTCTAGGATTTTTTATACTGTTGTTCTTGAATATATATCCTAGGCATATGCTAGATCAACACTGTGTTGTATGATAATATTTTTCTTCGCTGTAAATACTTGCAGATTTCAGCTTATTAACTTTTTTTAGCTACATATAATGTAACTCAAATTAATTAAGATTGTTGCATATCCTTTCTATTTTCTTCTATGCTCCTGAAATATCTATCCTCTTTTCTCCTACATTGCTGGCCTTTTAGCTTTCATGCTCCTGCACTGATGTTAGTTCAACACTTCGATGAAGCATTTTGTAAAATGCAGCTTATTGACTTTGCCTATGTTGCCTCCAATCGCATCACATATGTCTTCAATGCTTAAGGTCCCTGTATTTGGCAAAAGTTTCTAAACTATGTAGGATGAATGGTTCACATCGTAGAGCTTATGTTGCTTGCAGGTAGGTTATTGACAGCACTTATAGGTGAATACTTGGAGTGGGCCCAGCTAAGTCACACCATGAAAGTTTATTTGCCGGAATGTAATCTGGTAACCATTTTTGTATTTAATATATCTTGGTTGTGCTTCTCAAATATCATCAAGCACTAATGTGTATCTTGTACTGTAAATCAGCCCAAGGACTTTTGGAAGAATGAGCTAAAGGATTTTTCTAACAAAAATGGCCCTGAAGGGAGCAGGAGTGCTGAGAGTGGTCCCATGCTTTTAGATGTTCTTGAAGGATATCTCAAATATGAGGTTAATATCTTGCTTACTCAGAAAGGGGTCATCAACATAGCCCTGTATGATCTTGACGAATGGCTTATTTCTTGGTTATTATTTGCATGTGAATTAATTAAACTGTGAAAAAAATGCATGTGTAATCATAGCAAAAGGTTTTATGATGTTCGGTAAGGATATTCTAATTATGTAAGCAAGTGTTATGGTGCTCAGTGTATCTTATAACTGTGTAAAGATGTTAGATGCTATTCTTTTGGATTTTCGGTGTAGAAGTTACAAGCTGCTTAAACTACCTTATTAATAACATATCTGTCGTTCTCCAAATAAAATTAATACATGCCCTTACCTGCATCGGTGCATACTTGGTTTACTCGTAAATTTTCTGTTATGTAGAATTTGTCTCAAACAAGAATGGCTGGTAGGAGAATGGTCAATTCTGAGTCTGATTCAACATTGAATACTGATCATCGGAACATGAGGAGGCCACCGTCTTCATCTTCAGTCGGGGGCATGCCTTCTATGGGAAGGTGGGTAACAACTACTGATATCCCCCCATTCTGAACTTGTTGCAGCTGTTTGTCTTTTGTTCCTCTAAATGTGAGTAACACTTGACTGTTTAACTTGCCAGGCAAATGCCATCATCGCAGACATCAGGTACCTGACATGTTGTTTATTCATTCTGTCACATACCCATGTTGTTGACTCTCCTAAATTCTAAAACAAATGCTTTGGACATTCAGACCGAAGAGGGGGCTCTTCCGCATCCAATGCAAGGAAAGAGGAGTACAACTGGGGCTATGACGATGATATCTCAGAAGAAGTTCTGCGTACAACAACCAGCTCTATGGAGAACTTGCAATTAGACCGGAAAGCCCGTAACCTGACAACATCTTGGAGGTAGGACACTGTTGTCAGAGCCGGTTGCTTCTGTACCTTTTCCTCCTTCGTTCTTTGCTTATGTGATAATAGCTCACATTCTTGCAGGCATCCAGGCAATGGTGCCGAGTAGCATCTGTAAGGTGGACTCCAGTGCTCTGCTCGCTTGGGACCCCCTTGAGAATTCTGTATCTCCTTCTACTAGTCGGTATTGGACTTGTGCACCCGTGTGTGTTGTGGTCTGTGTTGTAATCCAGCTAATTGTGCACCTGAGGTGAGATTTTATAGTGTGCTAGACATATTCATTGTAATCTTTCCTGTGCGTACGATTTGAGTGTGCAACAAATTGATTTGAATTACGTCGACGAGTTGCTTTTGTCTCAAATGTACGAAGTGTACAAGGTGTTGTCCGATACTGGTTATTAGTGCCAAGTTTCAATGATACCCAAGACTTGTCCATGGTGTTGCTCAAGGATATAGGCAAGCATCACAATGCATCAGATTTGAAATAGTTCCATTCAGTAGCATAATTATGAAGAGATAAACACTGTATTCTTCTGTTCTGAATGCTTAAGCATCATCACAAACACTACGATTATTGTATTCCTTTCTTCCTCCCTCGTATGTGGTCTTCACTGAAGCTGAAGCTGGCCGTGATTGTGCCTGCCCTCGTACGTGGTTACCAGCGAATTGTCTGACGAACGCTCCACGAACTTCCGCGCGTTGCATCTTGCCGTGCTGCATCTATAGTAGCTCCTGCAAGTTCAGCAACCACGTGTAAACAGCACTCCAGGTAGAGGAGCTGGCAATCTGGCATAGCCCTATGTATAGTTCATACTTGTGTTGATCGTTTTAAGCGCACTTGGGCGTTTTGAGGGATTCAACTCAAACACTACATATTATTACTGCTCTCAACTTGAGTAAGTATTATTACCTTGGAAACAAATTACCATTAACTGCCTTCTGACCATACTTGCGCCAACGGAATGCAGCATCCGCAGATGGCTCGCCTTCTGCTGGAGATTGGAATGCAGCCCCAACATAAGCTGCCAGGCCATTTGCCATACTTGGTTGCTTCTCCTTTCGGCTGAAAACGGCAATTTCAATCAGTGAAGCACTGAGGTACTTGGATAAACAGAAGTAGTAGGATACATTAGCACATATAATAATAACAGGCATTTCACGTGTTCTTCGGAATATAGAGTTTTGACTAACATATCTACACAAAACAGCATTTCCAAAACAAAACAAAAGAGATCAATAAAGCAACAAACCAGACAGACTTTCCTCCTAGGTTCGTAGCTGCAGCTACTGACTACTAGACCTCAACCTTGAGATACAGTAGTTTTCCTGAATATATTTTGCTAGCGCACCACACTTCTCTTACATGCTAGGCCTCCTGACTAAAGGTTCTGGGATTAAGAAGGATGCCTCTCCTTTTCGGTACTTAGCTTAGGCCTTAGAGCAGCTCGGTGTGTAGCTTCTATTGTATGTTTGCATTTGCTGCTATTTCTTTGCTTTTGATTTGGTTGACACCACCTTTAACAAAACAAAAGAGATCAATAAAGCAACAACCTGTTTTATTGATCTATTTCCAAAACAAAACAAAAGAGATCCTAGGTTCGTAGCTGCAGCTACTGACTAGACCTCAACCTTGAGGTACAGTAGTTTTCCTGAATATATTTTGCTAAAGGTTCTGGGATTAAGAAGGATGCCTTTTCGGTAGCTTAGGCCCTAGAGCAGCATTTTGCGCCTTCTTGGCATATTTTTTCTTCTAATAGACAATTAGCACGCTTTCGATGCGTGCTCGAGAAAGAAGAAAGAGTTAAGCCAAAACGGTATTCCACTCCAAAATGGAAACCCCATGAAACGACAGGTAGACACACCACATGTTCATTACAGTCAGCTCAGCGGAGCGATGACATCTAGGATTTATTTCTATGCAAAATTGCAGTCAGCTCAGAGCTGCAAGGGTGACACAAATGAGGTAATAGTTCGTATATTTTTTCCTGAGATTCGTCATTATATAAGATAAAGATTGGATAGCTTTCCAAAAATGCAATACCATAGAAACAAAATAACTTAAGTTCCTTGTAGATTAGCTGTACAGTTTATTTTTGCCATTCTTTTCTCTTTCGTTTTTGTTTATGGCTTCTCTTCCTTTTGGTTCTTAGTCTTAGCGTTTTGCCTTTTTGCTGTTTTGGCTGTACGACTTGTGGCATCTCAGTGACTTCTTCTAATGCAAATGACACGCATTTGGATTTGTGTTCCAGAAAAAAAAAAGAGTCTCCTATTTTCCATTCTAATATACAACCTGCACATATTCCGCAAAGTAATGAAGTTCTGAATCCCAATATTAAACAATACTAACATACCTTCTCTTGCAGTCACAGACCAGACTAGTGTTTCCAAGATCATCAAAGCAATCACAGCTGCTTCTGAATGCCACGGCAACATTGGAGCAATCACGGTTGCATACTCCTAAGTGGTTTTCTGCTCCAGCACCATTGCTGACATGAGCATCGGTGGCCACAATCTCTGTACTTGTCGACGACACTGGCTTCTCTGGAGGATGGGTCTTGGGATGGTTGTGCTCACCGTTGTACACAATTTCAGCAATCTGGCCATCTAGTGTCGTCTCCACCTTCCTCTTGACAGGGCAGGTTGGGTAACTGCACTTGTAGTAGCTCCGTGGGAACTCGCTCCCTTTCACTTGCTTCTGCCCATATTTTCTCCAGTTGTAGCCATCATAGGACAGGCGGTTTTTCACACCGTGAATTGGCTTGTTGATATTATTGAATTCTGTCATGCGTTCACAGGAGACAACCTGTTCTGTATCGATGACCATCTGCTCATGTGTGGCATCCAAACCACCATCCTGGGTCTGAAGTTTGGCACATATTAAAATATGATCACATAATAACATCGTGGATATTTTCAAACTCATCAATAGATGACAGATGGGTACTTAAATTAGAAATGTCGCTTTGGGGAACTAGCAATCATTTGACTTTATCAGATACACACAGTGTCTTTCTAAATTCAGAGAAGGATAGGCTCATTTTCATGAAGAACTGACCATGGTAACAGCGATTCCCGTCGATAGATCACTCGGTGGCGGGGTGAAGCGTGTCACCTTTGGCCGCCAAACTGTAGCAGTCTCCTCCGGACAGGTGATCTGCATGGAACCAGTGGTACTGCAGTCTTTCAAGAGCTTTGGGAAGGAACTGAAGCTGGAGAAAGGCCTGTAGGGCACAGGCTTCACAACAGTTATCTTTTCTTGACTTTGCATCTTCCACTGACAAAAGAGTAGATGACATTCATTTACTATTCAACCTAATCAATCATAATACAAAATGGGATTTGGGTGTTGTTTGAAAAGGAAAACAAACGTAGGTTATGTGAAAAATAGTTCATTATCGTTAGCTTGTAACAGAAAATTCTGTGCTGAATCTGAAAACAACGAATCAAATGGTAAGACAACAACAGAGTTGACGAAAGAGGGTCAGATTGCGTTAACTTATGAGCACGCAATTAACAGATGGGTGCCCTTTTGCTAGAAATTAGAGGTATGTGCATGAAACTATTGAGATGACAAAAGAGAAAGGAAAATCCTTAGTGGAAGATCAAGCTCTACTGGATCGGTAATATGCAGGAACTAAAATTGTGAAATAAACCAATCTTTAGCCAACTTTGGAAGGTTAATCATGATCAAGCAACCAAATATGCAGAGCATACTGATGTAACAACGCAACTTCCAAATGCTAACTTACTTTTCCAGTTATGCATGTATGAACAACTTGGAGGAAGGGATAAAATAATGGAAATATAAGGTTCACGTACCTAAACCCTTGTGCTCTGTGCTCCGTCACAGCAGCAGACTGGTAGATGCAATGGAAGAGCAAGAAGGAAGTTGAGTTGAAGAGTTGACAAGAAGAGGAGAAAAGGAAGATAGCTGGGGTGCATGCATGACTGTTAGGTTGGACTCCTGGGGGGTAGGTAGATGCCAGGTGGCTACCATCCTCAGCCCTCCACTTTGCAGAACCGCATAAATCTGGAACGTTGTACTATTACCTGTTAAGGAAACTGCAGCTCACCATAGCCCACTGTATTCATTGTAGCAAACTATCGATAGTAGAGGAAAAAATTCACAGCAACCGATCTCATCAGTCAAGCAGCGCAAATTGATGGAATGTGATATCAATGTTTCTTTCTCGTCATTTCACCTCAACAATCAAAATTAACAAGCTAATTAGATTTTTGGGATATTGGAAAGTCCAGAAACAGGTCACAGTACCAACAAGAAAAGTACAAAGAAACATGTTTATTAGAAGATGAATAAACTGGGACCAGAGATTTACATTGCAGAAAATGCTCCAGATGAAAGGAAATGCACGACGTTCGTAATATCCTGATAATTATTTTGCAGAGCACCAGAGATGTGCAAGAATAGAAGATGGAACTAGAAGAAAGAAAAAAAATCAGGACACTGATGATAAAAGGCAAACCAACAGAGGAAACACCACATTACAAATTGAAGAACGGAATAGACCCTCAAGTGTCGCAGCTTTGAGCTCTTGTCTTGGTTCCACACTGCATATCCTAGCAGTGAGTTCTGTTTCCAGTCTTGTCTTGTAGATCATGGATTACAGACTAGACATTGCTGCAGTTTGTAACGCAAATGTGCATGCTACCATGCCCATTGCAACATTTTCAGCAAAGATATATATAAGCAGCTCTAGATTCTTGAAGTAGAATTAACAGAAGCTCTCCACCAGCTAACAGTCTTCACAAGTGGCATTGAATTAAAGCAGCATGTGTGTGCGATCAGTTAGCATCATCAAACAGGAAAGAACACAAACACATCTTATATAGTACTAAGCGATACGAATCACTTGGTCAATCAAAAGGCAAAAGCCCGTGAACTCCAACAATTATGACACATCCATTCACCAAAGTTCATCGCCATGGAAACATATAAGCAAAGTAAAACTTTGAAAAAATCTACTGTGAAACTTTGCAAAACTCTACTTACACAAACTCTGTTCTATGCTACTGCTCTTTCCAAGCACACCCCAAGATCAATTGCTTGAACACGCCAGGCAATACTACTCCTAAGCCAGTACAGAACTTGGAATTCACTGACCAGGTAAGATCAGTGTTCCTTGCTGACCTCCACCATGGCCTTGTTCTTCTTCTCCTCCTTCTCTTGGATGAGGCGAGCGATTAGGTGCAGCATCTCGGCCCTCATTGCCTTTACGCTCTGGGCGTCCACCTCCTTCCTCACCGTGTCGAACCAATCTGTTCCCCCCTCCTGCTGCTGCCCTCGACTGTCCCTCCACCAGTTGCAGATCGCTCTGGCCACCGCGACGACGTAGACGCCGCAGTCGTGCCCGTTGACCTGCATCGGGGTGGGCCCCTCGACGAGCGGCACCCCGTTGTCGGCGCCGGGGAGCAGCGGGCGGAGTGCGGTTGCGAGGCAGCGCGCGGCGTGGACGTTGACGACGCCGAGGCTGTCGTGGTGGACGAAGCGCGGGCGGGAGGCGCCGGCGGTGGCGTCGAGGACGAGGAGGGTCCAGTGGGAGCCGCCCTCGGCGAGCGAGGCGTCGGGGTTGTCGTTGACGGGGAGGAGCACGAGGCGGCGGGAGGCGAGGCGGATCGGCTCGGCGACGATGGCGACGGAGTCCGGGTCCGGGAGGTTGGAGAGGAGGTAGGGGATGGAGGGCGGCAGGAGGAGGAGGTCCGCGTCGTCGTCGTTGACCTCGAAAGCGGAGGAGAGGTAGGCGAGGTAGAAGGCGATGATGCGATCGTTGAGGAAGTGGGGGCCGCGGAGGATGGTGAGATCGGAGCGGAGTAGCACGACGTCTCCGTAGCTCAGCACGCGCTCGTTCCCATCCTCGCCGGCGGAGGAGGCGGTGGCGGAGGCCTCCCGGCGAGGACTCATCTCGCGGATAGGTCGAGGAGATGCTAGCGGTGGTGTGGTTTTCCTATTTGCTCCCTGCAAGTGTGCCGATTTGTTAAGAACGAGCGCAAGGATGCGGCTGGAATATAGGACAGTTGACAGGGGGAGGCGGTGCCGGTGCGGCGACGACGCGACGTATGATATGTTGGGTCCACTAGTCAGTGGGATCTTCGGGATATGCTGGACTGCTGGAGGAGTAGGTGAGACCGAGAGAGTGGATCAACTTTTCTTTCGCCTTTCCATTTTGCATCTAGGATTTTCCACCTGCAAGCCCTCCAAAAATGGAGGTACAGATCTTTTGCAGCTGCACAACTGTGGCGTCCAGCACCAGCATGTAGCCATCGTTTTCCCATGGTATCGTCCCTCCTCGTCACCAATCATATTACGGACCGTCTCAGACGGGTAAAATATATATGACACGCAGTTCATTTTCTTAGCATCAGCATCGTCTAACTTATCAATAGTAAAAAACAACACTGCGGTGAAAATGACACAATACTCTCGGGGAAAGAAAAAATCAATTCCCCAGGTCGTCGTTGCTAGCACGCACGTCCTTAACGGGGCCTACCAATAGAAAATCTGCCTTATCTTCTTAATCTCTTCTACCTGCAGCTCGCGCCGAGTCCGCGCTGCTTGCAACTCGCAACTCACGTGCGCCCCACGCCCACGCTCCGGGACCTCTACATCTCGCGCCGCCGCGCTCCCCCACCGGCGAGGTCTCCGGCGTCGATGCTACAAGCTTTGTGAAGGCCCCCAACTCCTTCAGGGTCGCACGTGCTTCGGCGGTTTGCCATCAACGACAACGACTATCTCCCCATGGAGCCTTCCTCCACCACCGTCTCCCATGGCACAAGCCCCCCTCTGCAGCTTCTCATGATGCGTGCCCCCAACTCCTTCGGAACAAGGGCCCCCGGCCCCGTTGCCTGTGCTCCGGCGCTAAAACTCCTCCGCCACGGTCGACGGCGACGACCAGCACCTCATTGCGTATGCCTGCTCCGCGGGCGAGTTCATCGGTGCGGACAGGGCGACTTTTGCTACATAATGTGGGTGTCGTTGCTGCGAGCGGTGTTGCTATCTATGACAAATGAGATTGCTATCTGCGGCCAAGGTCTCCGGCAAAATCGGGTTTGATGGCTCCTTCTTCTGTTGGAAATATAAGTAATAATCCATATGGTTTAATCCGAATAATAAACTGATAAAGCATGATCATACAAACAGTAGTAAAACCAATCATGCAGATCAATAAAGTAGATGAGCAGATTACATCTATACAAGATAAACCTATCACATCTACACCAAACGCTAGAACAAAGAACTCTAGCATAATCCGAAAGAGAGAAATCGAGATCACATACGATGTAGGCTGAATAGCAGCCGCAGCGGTTGCAGCAGCGTCGCCCATGCTGAAGTTGTCGAAGAGGTCGCCGACGTCCGGGAAGAAGTCGTCGTTCGGGAACTCGTCGTCGGACGACGTCGTGGTTGCCAGTAGTCGCGCTTGAGCGCTCCCCAAAAACCTGATCGCCCCTCACCCGTACAGGTTCACGAGAGGCGGGGTTCCGGAGGCCTACTGTCCCGATCTGCGGTGCACGCCGCAAGCCGGGATGGAGAAGACGAAAGCGACGGCGCAAGGTTCTGGAGGTAGGCGCGTGTGTGGATTGATTCCGGCGCCGATTAGGTTTAGCCCGGACGCTTATATAGTGCAGGTTAGGAAGATCGTGGGCTCAGCCCACGTCCGAGTCGGTAACAACCACGTCCATAAAAACTGGAAACAACTGTAATTAACGCGTCCGTTAATGACTCATAATTAGTTTTCCCAACAAGCAAAATAAAGCTCGGCTCGGCGAGATTCCCGCAACCCGCGGCGCGCGCGCGCGTCGTGACGAGGCGAGGCGTGGCGTGGCGAGGCGGCGTTGGAGGAGGAGTGCGCGAGGGCTACTCTTCTTGTCACACCTTAGTGAGTGGTGCAACACTCTACTATATAAGGTGGTCCAACTCCCCTTCAACTAGCAATGTGGGACTAAACTTTAGCACCACTAGCACAGCCATATGCTGCCATATACAAGTGGGCCAAAGAGAATTTTAGAATTTGTCTAATGGGCCAATAGCCCAAAACTCACCAAATTTCCACAATCCCCCACAAAGTCTCATTGGCACATCACATCACTTTTCTTTCAGAATATTGTTTTATATACCGGTGTGTAGTGAAGACTGTTAAATTAAACTTCCACGTTAAACTTCATGCTACACTACCTAGCAACTTGAATAGTGGACTATGCCTTGAACTACAAGTTTTCTGCGTGCTAGTTTCACACAAAATCTAGACCAGTACAGGACTACCGTCGGCTTCCCCGCGGTTTGGAGCTTATGCGTCATACTCCAGGGCCTTTCATGAGTTTATTAGAGAGCACCCAACTCTCATGGACTGCGACGTTTAACAGTCAGACTCATATAGGTGTGTTCCTCAAGAGATGTTCTGCAGGACAACATCTCCGCTATAAAAAGCCACTTGGAACACATTAAGATAAATATCAACCTGCCATGCATATTAAGAGAGTATTGCATCTTTATGGAGATGTAAATATAATATGGGGATACTCTCCTCTCAGCTGACCAACAGCTTGTCTCCCAGCTCTAATTCACGGGATCTCCGATCACATAGAGTGGGTTGCCACTGGGATCAACTCATAGCGTGGGTATCAAACCCATCTCCCTCGATGCATTATCTATCACATTGCGTGATAAACCCTTTGTGAAGAGATATGCCAGGTTCTTAGATGTTTGGATATAATCCAACGCAATAACTCCGGAGTTTCTCAGTTTCCTGACAGATTTCAATCTCCTCTTCACATGCCTTGATGACTTCATATTATCCTTAGAACTATTTACTTTGACGATCACAGTTTGATTATCACAGTTCATCGGGATGGCGGGTATTGGTTTTTCAACCACAGGTAAGTCCATCAAGAGGTCATGAAGCCACTCTGCTTCAACAGTGGTTGTGTCTAATGCTGTGAGTTCTGCTTCCATTGTTGACCTCGTTAAGATGGTCTGCTTGCAAGACTTCCAGGAAACAGCGCCACCACCAAGTGTAAACAAATAACCACTTGTGGCCTTAATCTCATCAGCATCAGATATCCAATTTGAATCACTATAACCCTCAAGTACCCGTGGATACCCAGTATAGTGAATACCATAACTCGCAGTGCCTTTCAAATAGCGCAAAACTCTTTCAAGAGCATGCCAATGATCATATCCAGGATTTGACACAAATCGACTCAGTTTGCTTACATCAAAGGAGATGTCGGGTCTAGTAGCGCTGGCTAAATACATGAGCGAGCCAATAATTTGAGAATATCTCAATTGATCTTTAGCATTCCTTCGATTCTTTCGAAGTAGCACACTCGGATCATAAGGCGTTGGAGAAGAATTGCAGTCACTATACCCGAAGCGACTCAATATCTTTTCCACATAGTGAGACTGAAGCAGTGTAATCCCACCACTGTCATCCTTTAGTAGCTTGATGTTTAAAATTACATCAGCCACTCCCAAGTCCTTTATCTCAAAGCAGCGAGATAGGAACTTTTTGACCTCCTCGATAACAACGAGGTTGGTCCCGAATATCAATATGTCATCAACATAGAGACACATAATAACTCCCTCGCCCCCACCATGGCGATAATACACACATTTGTCAGCTTCGTTTACAACAAAGCCTTCAGCAGTTAAAGTTCTTTCAAACTTCTCGTGCCACTGTTTAGGAGCTTGCTTAAGACCATATAAAGACTTCACTAACTTACACACCTTTCCTTCATGACCATCTACTACAAATCCATCAGGCTGCTCCATATATATTTCCTCATCTAGCTCTCCATTTAGAAAAGTTGTCTTAACGTCCATTTGATGAACGAGAAGACCATGTGAGGCAGCCAAGGAAAGTAGTACCCGAATAGTGGTCAATCTGGCTACAGGTGAATAGGTATCGAAGAAGTCTTCACCTTCCTTTTGGGTATAACCCTTAGCCACAAGACGTGCCTTGTACTTTTCAATAGTACCATCAGGTCTAAGCTTTTTCTTGAACACCCATTTACATCCTACAGGTTTACACCCATAAGGACGATCAGTGATTTCCCAAGTACCATTAGCTAAGATGGAGTCCATCTCGCTTCGGACAGCTTCCTTCCAGTAGTCAGCATCTTGAGATGCATAAGCTTCTGAAATGGAAGTGGGAGTATCATCCACAAGGTACACAATGAAATCATCACCAAATGACTTTGCAGTCCTTTGTCTCTTGCTCCTTTTGGGAGCTTCATTGTCATCCTCCACAGGATCATCGGAGTGTTCTATCGGCATAGTGGGTTCAGGAATTATAGAAAATTCCTGACTAGATGAACTAGTCTTCTCCTGATTTGATGAGCTAGACATACCTTTCATAGGAAAGATGTCCTCAAAGAAAGTCGCATCATTCGACTCCATAATTGTACCAACATGCATGTAGGATACCTCAGATTTTACTATCAAAAATCTATAGCCAATGCTATGAAAAGCATATCCCAGAAAAACACAATCAACGGTTTTTAGTCCAAGCTTTCGCTTCTTGGGTATTGGAATATTGACTTTCGCCAAACAACCCCAAGTTCGTAAGTAAGAGAGTTTAAGACTTTTCTTTTCCCATTCCTCAAATGAAGTCATGGTTTTATCCTTTACAGGAACACGGTTTAGGACATGACACGCGGTCATTAGCGCCTCCCCCCACCATTCCTTGGAAACACCCGATGTATCTAACATGGCGTTAACCAAATCAGTTAGAGTGCGGTTCTTTTTTTCGGCCACCCCATTTGACTGAGGTGAGTAGGGAGGCGTCCTCTCATGTATAATACCGTGTTCCATACAGAATAAATCAAATTCATTTGAAAAGTACTCTCCACCATGATCCGACCTTAGCCGCTTGATTTTAAGATCAAGTTGGTTTTCTGCCTCAGCTTTATAGATTTTGAAGTAGTTCAAAGCTTCATCTTTAGATTTCAAAAGATAAACATAGCAGTATCTAGTGAAGTCATCAATCAATGTCATAAAGTATCTTTTTCCACCTTTTGTCAACACACCATTCATCTCACAAAGATCTGAATGTATAAGTTCTAGCGGTGCTAAGTTTCTCGGTTCCGCAGTCGTATGAGACTTGCGGGTTTGCTTTGCTTGCACACAAACTTGGCACTTAGAACCTTTGATGGAGGGAACGTCCTGCACATTCTTCAGCTGTACGGTCTTCCCCGAAGTAAACTTCAGATTTACCGTACCAACACCATGAACAGAAGCACGTGAGCCGTTTCCCATCAGCACAGAAGAGGTCCTTGAGACCTGATAAGAGGAAAACATGGAAATATCAGAACTTACATGTGTATTAGCACCCGTGTCTATCCACCAATCAGGAGAATGACATACTGAAAGGATAGTAGGTAAAATACCGTACCCAACATCCTTCATCTCAGTATTGCTAATAACAACATTAGCGGACTTGTCGCTGTTCCCATGTTGACGCCTGTCAAAACGATTAGGGCAGCTAGGAGCCCAATGATCAGGATCACCACATACGTGGCAAGAGCCTTTCCTCTTATCATTTTTCTTCTTAAAGTTGGTAGAGTGCGTGGCCTTGTTCTTGCCATCAAACTTTCCCTTTCCTTTAGTTTGAGTTAAATCCATGGTTAGTAACCAAACTTGCTTAGCAAAGTCAATACAATCATCGTACACATGAAATACAAGTTTACGGTCACCAAACTTGCACGAGAGCTTCAACCACGGTCACCAAGCGATACGTAGCGGTGTATGCGATGACTAGACGCTTAGTGGAACCCACTGTCAGCGTCACACTTGAACTGATGGTCACCGAACTTGCATTAGAGTGTTAGCCATGGTCACCGAGTGGTACGTAGTTTGTAAGGGTTTTATTGCAAAGTGGTGAACGTGTAATAAGCCTCGCGTTCTAACCGGACCCGTTCGTTCCGACCAGCTATAGAGCTCAAACATTACAATTTACCAGAATAGTGCCAATTTCTCTCGCCATGGTTAAACTGACATCAGATTGAAAATAAAATTCATTCTCCCGTGACAAAATTTGCTCAAAGACTAACTTAGCATCTTACCTCCTGCAAATACGAGTCTCTCTCTCTCTCTTATTACATCAAAAAGATAAAAGGAATGCAAATAAATAAGATAACCATTATTAGCGCACACAATCACGCGTTGCCTTCTACTACTCTTCCCAGGACCGGGCGATTCCTGGCACTCCACCCATCGCAACCTCAGCATGCTTCGGTGCCACTCTGGCTTACTAAACCGGGGCTGGTTGTTCAGCTGCATCTCAAATCGGAGCCAAGATTCAGGGCGCATCTTCGTGATCATCATATCATTCTCTGGTGCTGGATAGTAGTCCTCCCTTAACTGTATGTCCCGCAGGTTTGGCATCCTCAGGAAGAAGCTCATGAAGTGCTCGTGTGTGGTGCCATGGACGAAGATCTTCCTGAGTCCAACGGAGCGCTGGAACAACCCGACTGCTGGCAGTGACAGGCTCCGCTGGTTCACGTCCTTGTCTTGGGGCGGCCAGCAGTCCAGCTCGTACAAGCTCTCGAGTGATTCAATACCACTCAAATAAAATCGATCCCACTGTGTAAGATCAATGTGCCCCGTTGGTGCAGTGGGTGCATAACCCACCGCCTCGCTGAGATCCAGTTTCATCTTGGCCAGTACCGGAAAGGCCCTAAGATCGCTTAAGCCGAAAACAGACAGTGGAGAAGGGCGCGGACATGTCCGCAGATCACCCTCCACCTTGATTGAGATCTTCTCAAGCAGAGGACAGCTATCGAGCCCGACAGAAATGAGCGGGGAGAGCTGCTGCCGAGCTGCCAACCAGAGAGAGAGCGACCGGAGCATCTCCCAGCTGGGTCGGAACGAACGGTCCGATTGCAACACGGGGTGACATTTTGCAATAAAACCCTTACAAACTAAGTACCCCTTGGTGACCATGGCTAACACTCTAATACAAGGCTAATTTTTTTTAAATAATATATTTTTTTTATTCATTTTCACAAATAATACGCAAATTTGGCAAATTTCAAATCTGTCGGTCCGTCGTCCGTTCAACGGACGACAGAGTGCGTCGTTGGTTGCGCGGACGACACAAGGTTTCGTCCCTTGAACAGACAACAGGACCTGTCGTCCTTTGAGAAGCCGACGCCCCAGTGCTCCCGCCGCTAAATAATCTTCGCTAAATAATCGTCCGCTCGGCAATCCTTCGCGCCGATTTTTCCCGCCGGTACTCCCCGCCATTTTTTCCCGCCGTTACTCCCCGCAAATTTTTCACGCCAGTAATCCCCGCCCTTTGTTCCCGCCATGACTTCCCGCCCTCTTTTTCCCGCCACGACTTCCCGCCCTTTTTTCCCGCCTATTCGGTTCGGTGCCTCTATAAATCCGGGCAACGGGATGTATCCTTTAACCCAGTTCATCTCTTCCTCCTCTTACTCTCTCATTTCCCTCTCTCCTTTTGCTCTCGCGTTTTCCTCCACTCCTCTCCACTATGACCGACGCGTCTCCCTGGCCTGTAGATATGTCCATTGGGCTTTTCTTCATAGCCAGAACTGTTGAGATAGGCGATAAACCAGCCGACTGGGATACGTTGGTATCGAACCATGATGCTCTCGTTATACTTGGTAAGTCACTTCATCGAAGAGGGTGGAAACTGAAGACCCCAAATCAGGTACGAGCAGAGCTTCTCAGGATCAAGGCAAGGTGGGACAAGCTCACCTTCAAGAGTGAAGCTCGCATGATGGAGGTGGCTAATACACCTTGGTCCTGGATAGAAGATAGCGAAGATGAGGATGATATCTTCATGCCGCCACCGGTTGGAAGCAAGGCAAGAGCTGAGTGGGACAAGAGACAGGAGAAGAAGAAAGAGCAGGCCAAGAAGAGTCAAGCTGACATGACGGAGCAGGTTGTGGCACGTAGGGCCTGGATAGAAGAGAGCGAAGATGAGGATGATATCTTCATGCCGCCACCCGTTGGAAGCAAGGCAAGAGCTGAGTGGGACAAGAGGCAGGAGAAGAAGAAATCGCAGGCCAAGAAGAGCAAGTGCGAGGGATCGTCCAAGGGAAAGGGCGAGGCATCATCGAAGGGAAAGGGAAAGGCATCATGCTAGGGATAGATAGGACTCTTATTTATGTACCGCAAGTTATGTTGAACTATGTTGCAAGTTATGTTGAGTAGTTTGTCGAATAAAATCATGAAATAATAGAATGATGTCTCATACATAGATAGGTAAAAGACTGATACATAAGTAGATATCACTGGTGTCGACGACGAGGTGGCGGAGGCCTCGGTGTACTCCATCCATATCTGTGGGGTGGCATCACATCACGGCGAGGTGCAGTTGACCCTTCACCTTGATCCTGTGTATTCTGTGTGGGGATAGGTGGTGGAGTACCTGGCTGATACTGACTAAACCAGTCTACCTGCTCGTGCTGTGTCTGCTGATGACGGTCGTCAGTACTGTCCCATGTAACGGAGTCTCCTGCTAGTGTACAAGAAATTAAGTACTGAACAATGGCATACTGCATCTAATAATAGTAGGAAGGGACACGCTTACCATGAGGATGAGATTGTGGTCGATAAGAAAAGTCCATGTAGGAGATCGGCTGCTGATGCTGCCATTGTTCGAAAGTAATCTGGTTCTGGTGCAACTGGTCGATATTGAACTGCGATTGCTGCCACGTGTCAGAAGTAAACTGTGATTGCTGCCACCCCGAGCCTCCAGCCTGGTCTGGAGGTGGTGCTCTCGGCGGCGCCTGCTGTGAGAGTCGTGGACGAGGCCCGTGGCCTGATGGTGGCTGCTCCATGGATCGACGTGGGGCGCGCTCCTCCACCGAGTGACGCGGTGGGCGCTGCTGCGTGGATCGACGTGGGGCGCGCTCCTCCACCGAGTGACGCGGTGGGCGTTGTGCTTCTCGGTGTTGAACGACGTCTGAGACGCTGGTGCACGTGATGGACGCGTAGATACGCCGCAGCTTCTCCTCGACCCGCCGGGCAAAGAACTGAGCCTGCTGACGGGGCACAAGAGGAACGTTCGAAAGCGAGCATCCGTACTGAGCCACCTCAGTCTGTAGCTCCCACGTCATATCGGCCTGCATTTGTCTCATAGTTAGGTATGCACTACATAGGCACTCATGTTGATTATGCTCTAAATAAAGTACTTACCGCTGACTGTCTGGACTCCAGTGTTGACTGGCTAGGGTATATCTCATCGTCATGTGCGTGTGGAATGGGACGTAGCCATGTCATCGACATGTACCTCTGTAGGTATCCGTGGAATAGCTCCATATCAAACGGGCCAGCGTGCCACACTTGTGTTGGTGCATTCTGCCACTCGTTGACGTAAATCCCCACCCGTTGAAGCCATTGAGTGGCGGTCTTGCTACTTTTCCGAGAGTACCTGTCATTAGAATTTGTTAGACCATCATTAAAGAACATAGATGAAGTATAAGATGCATTCCTTATGTACATATATTTACTTACGCGTGCACGACATCTGGAAGGGGAACATCCGGACGCGGGGGATCTACCATCTGGCAAAGACCAAACTGTCGCATGACCCTCTGTTGAGACATCTCCTCAACTTGGCAATCAAAGATGATCTTGGATGTAGTCAGCCAGTACTCTCGATCTCTAGTGCACATAATATATATGCCTCCAGGATATCGTGCGTGTCGTGTCTGCAGGGTGTACGGCTCCCAAATCACGACATCCTCTTTCAGTGTGTCGAACTGCTCGCTGAACGATGGATAGCATCTAACGACTTGCTCTCCCGCGAAACGACACTGCATGACAAAATAGTTGTTAGTAACTTTCATATTGTAGTACCAGAAGTGCAATTTATTAAGACATTACACTGACCTTGCGACGGGTCCAGTGAGTGCCAAATGTAGGCAAATCAATTTGCTCTTCGTCGAACAGCAGGTCAGATTGGTAGACAATTGTTTCATGTTCCTGGTTGCCGACTATTTGGTTGACACTTACATCTGGACGACCGATAGGGAACCTCTCCCACGACCACAGTTGCAGCAACAATGGGCATCCTAGCAAGGCAGAACTGTCCTTGGTTAACTGGCAAGCATTGCACATACCTCGGTACGTAGCTGCTAAGACAGCTGAACCCCAACTCCACTGTGTGCATTCTTCCTGGCACGTCGCCTCCGCGATCCCTCTAGTAAAGTGTTGGATGTCCACGTAGGTGCTTGGATTCATAGCCTGCAATGTCTGGAGCATCCTAACAACACAGTCATACCCGTCTCGAAACGAACCAAACCTTGCCTCCAGTGCCATTTGCTTAGTCCTCCAAGCCTTCCCGTATGAAATATTGTAGCGGAATCTGACAGAAACTTTGTTAATGATAGCTTTCACCCCCATGGCTTTGCCCTTCACTATCTCTATGTACAACAGTCTAGCCAGGAGGGTTGACGTGAGGTTACGATGGTCCTGAAGGACACTTTCAAGTGTGCATGTGTGCATCACAACATCGGTGACCTTCCAGTTTGTGTCATACCTAGGGACATGGGCATGCACCCTTGCAGGACATCCAGCTTCCTCGCAAACCAATGTCAAATATTGTTGTGATGACACCTTCGTTTTCATGACCCGTTGCATGGACATTGACCACTCAACAATTGCTTCCTGCAGATGTCTCTTGCTAGGATATAATGCACCCAGAGAGATGCTGTTCGCGTGATAATGCCACGCCGAATCATGCCCATCGTTCACAGTCATTGCTGCTGTGTTGTCATTATTCCATGATGCTGGAATAGGTTGGCCGATCTCTTCTTGATCAGACTCGCCAGAATCATCAGCCGTATCACTGTTGCCTTCTGAGTCTTCGGCTTCCATTTGATGTTGCAACAAACCATCATATATCTCGTCCTCATCAGCTTCGCCATTGAATATGTCTTCCCCTAATCCTTCACCACCGTCCTCTGATACATAACCATCACCCCCGGTGTGTGCATAGCTACTGTGACCTGATTCATATCCGCCGCCACCCTCTTGGCCCTGACTACTCTGGCTATGATCATAACTACCTCCAGCATGACCGGTCTGACTACTCTGGCCATGATCATAACTACCTCCAGCATAACTGGTCTGACTACTCTGGCCATGATCATAACTACCTCCAGCATGACCGGTCTGACTACTATGGTCATGATCATACCCAGCCTCTTTCACCACAGGTAACACTAAGAGACTAGGGTTAACTTCTCTTTTCTGGCAAGCTTGCACAAATTTGACCCATTTCTGTTGCTCTTCTATTGGCCTTAAATAAAAATTAGGGGTTTGCCTTGACTTAGTCCATAAAGCATGCACACCGACAGTATGGGTAGGAGGGAGCCCTAAACGAACACATAACCAATCCTTCAACTGAGTAACGAGCACTGTTTCAGGATTCTGAAGCACTTCATCCATAAATCTAAACTCGCTCAAATCAACTCCGTGCTGGTTTATTCTGACGGAACCAGGACCATACAAGAACCTAAACACTACATTATTTGACATGATTTTCGACCTAAAAAATACCAAAAATAGTCAAAAACAGGTACATTGACACATAATACTCTACAAATATCTTGCATCTAACAGACCCCATCAAACACTACCTATGAACATACACACATGACTGCAATAAGCAAGAAATTAGGGTTTACCCTTGAAGCGTGCGAAGTCCTGCCGTGCAGCTGCCTCAGGTCAACGGATCAGCACCTCCACCATGCACCTTCCTCAAGTCCCAGCACCAGCCTCCACCATGGCCATTGCTCAACAAGAAGCTAAGAACACCACCAGATCCCTCCACCAAAACGCCTCAAATCACTACACCAGGCTATTCCATTAGTAGATCGGGACTCTACTAGCTTGCTAATGTGTCAGAGCAGCGAGTTTGGATAGAAATCTAGGCTACAAATCGGTGCAACGGCTGAAGAAATAAGAGCAAGCGAGAGAGGAAGAAGAGCTAGCAGACGCTTGAGCTGGAAATGAGAGAAAGCAGAGGACGGGCATGGGCGGGCGAGCTAAATAGCTGGGGCGCGTCGTCCCTTCAACAGACGAAAGGGGCGTCGTCCCTTGAATAGCCGAAGCGGCTGACCCCTGTCACCCCGACAGCGCGCGTCGTCCGTTGAACCGCCGACGAGGCCGACCCCTGCCACCCAACACGGTGGTCGTCTTTTGAAGAAAAGAAGACAACTTGGTCGTCTTTTCAACAAAAGACGACATGTTGGTCGTCCCCTCAAGCGACGAAAGCGCTCTGTCGTCCGTTGAACGGACGACGGACCGACAGATTTGAAATTTGCCAAATTTGCGTATTATTTGTGAAAATGAATAAAAAAAATGTATTATTTAAAAAAATTTAGCCTAATACAAGTTCTACAAGTTCGGTGACCATCAATTCAAGTGTGACGCTGACAGTGGGTTCCACTAAGCGTCTAGTCATCACATACCCGCTACGTATCGCTCGGTGACTGTAGCTGAAGCTCTCGTGCAAGTTCGATAACCGTAAACTCGTATTTCCTGTGTAGGATGATCGTATTGACTTTGCTAAGCAAGTTCAGTTACTAACCATGGATTTAACTCCTTCAGTTTTGTTCTTATTCTTGAACTTGTGCGATTGGAAGTTTTTCCTCTGCACTAAATTGGCAGTAGAACCTCCCTCAAGTCCTCGAGCAGTTTTGTCCTTTGCTCTCGCCTTCTCTTCCACATGAAGAGACCCAATGAGATCCGTAACGGAAAACTCTTTTCTCTTATGTTTCAGAGAAGTAGCAAAGTTCCTCCACGAAGGAGGAAGCTTGGCAATAATGCCACCAACCACAAATTTGTCCGGTAAGGAACACTTGAACTGCTCAAGTTCTTTGGCAAGTGATTGTATCTCATGAGCTTGCTCAACGACGGAGCGCTCATCAACCATCCTGTAGTCATAGAATTGCTCCATGACATACAGCTCAGTGCCAGCGTCCGAGACCCCAAACTTGGCCTCGAGCGCTTCCCATGCGTCCTTGCCATTATCAAATGACATATATGGGTCAACAATGTTGTCCCCAAGAACACTGAACAAAGCCACCATAAACATGGTATCGGCTTTCTTAAAGTTCGCTTCCTGCTCAGCAGAATGATCTTCTTCAGGCTTGCCAAGAGTGGCGCTATAGCAGTTTAGGTTTTCAAACCAGAGAACTGCTCTCTTGCGCCATCTCTTATAGTGCATGCCATCAAAAGGAGGCGGCCTAGTAGCCGCGGCTACACCACTGGAATTCAGTTGCCTATAATCAAGTTTTTGGATTGTTGGAAATATAAGCAATAATCCATATGGTTTAATCCGAATAATAAACTGATAAAGCATGATCATACAAACAGTAGTAAAACCAATCATGCAGATCAATAAAGTAGATGAACAGATTACATCTATACAAGATAAACCTATCACATCTACACCAAACGCTAGAACAAAGAACTCTAGCATAATCCGAAAGAGAGAAATCGAGATCACATACGATGTAGGCTGAATAGCAGCCGCAGCGGTTGCAGCAGCGTCGCCCATGTTGAAGTTGTCGAAGAGGTCGCCGACGTCCGGGAAGAAGTCGTCGTTCGGGAACTCGTCGTCGGACGACATCGTGGTTGCCAGTAGTCGCGCTCAAGCGCTCCCCAAAAACCTGATCGCCCCTCACCTGTACAGGTTCACGAGAGGCGGGGTTCCGGAGGCCTACTGTCCCGATCTGCGGTGCACGCCGCAAGTCGGGATGGAGAAGACGAAAGCGGCGGCGCAAGGTTCTGGAGGTAGGCGCGTGTGTGGATTATATAGTGCATGTTAGGAAGATCGTGGGCTCAGCCAGTTTTCCCAACAAGCAAAATAAAGCTCGGCTCGGCGAGATTCCCGCAACCCGCGGCGCGCGCGCGTCGAGGCGAGGCGAGGCGTGGCGTGGCGTGGCGTGGCGTGGCGAGGCGGCGTCGGAGGAGGAGTGCGCGAGGGCTACTCTTCTTGTCACACCTTAGTGAGTGGTGCAACACTCTACTATATAAGGTGGTCCAATTCCCCTTCAACTAGCAATGTGGGACTAAACTTTAGCACCACTAGCACAGCCATATGTTGCCATATACAAGTGGGTCAAAGAGAATTTCAGAATTTGTCTAATGGGCCAACAGCCCAAAACTCACCAAATTCCAACATCTTCTTCCTATTTGCTAACAGGGTTTGCTACATTAGCAGATATTTTTTGCTACCATATTTTTTTGGTTCTGATACAAAAGCGCATAGCTTTTTATATAGGGTTTTTGGGTCTTCGGTGAAAGTCTTCGGCGATGTTTTTGATGAAGTCGGTTTTTGGCTAGAACTGCTAATTTTTTTGCTACATCTTTGCTACAATATCTTAAAGTTTTTGCTACAAGTTCTCCGGCGAGGTCTTCTGGGCGAAAGTCTCCGACAAGTCTTGGCGAGGTATGTTTTGCTACAATAGACGAGGTCTCTAATGAGAACAATCTTTTTTGTTTTGTTTTCTGGACGAATTTTTTTTCTACAATATAGCAAAAGTGGGATAAATATAGCAAAAGTGGGATGAAGGGCGGGACATGAAGATCTAGACCGTTGATCCGCGCTTATCTGATGGCTGGGACCCAGGAGATGAAACATTTCTATCGGCGGGGGACACCTAGCACTGCCTGTGAAGAAACCAATATATACTTACTACAATGTGCTATGTATAGATTAGTATTGCATGTATAAATTGTCATGCTACAGTCACACAATGACTTGATCATGTTATGAAGAAAAAGTACTGGACTAGCGATCTGCCAAATCTATCATGTCAAGTTGTTTAATCCAAATTCATTTGTATTATTTTTTTGACAAATCTGCAATCGAGTAAAAAACTACAGCAGTAAAAGTCACTCAAGATGCTAACTAGCGCCTCATTCTAATTCATCCAATGTATTGGCCATACTACTACGGATATGTGTTGGGTCGCGCTGAGCGTCCTCCGAAGGATACCAGACTTTTCAACCTCCAGCTTAGGATACTGACACGTGTCCACATTGGTCCCTAATCCCGCTTTTGTTGCATAGTAGCATAAAAACATCTCGTACTTGCTGCATGTGACAAAAAAAAGTTCACCAAAAAAAGACACACCTTGCCAGAAAACTCGCCGAAGACCTCGCCGGAAAACTCGTCGGAGACCTCGCCGGAAAACTCGTAGCAA
The DNA here is from genome assembly GCA_916181665.1 of Avena sativa. Lineage (NCBI taxonomy): Eukaryota > Viridiplantae > Streptophyta > Magnoliopsida > Poales > Poaceae > Avena > Avena sativa. The sequence continues at coordinate 355,443,734 of OV702283.1, read as the reverse complement.
AAAAAAACCGTTAAAGCAAAAAGCAAATTCGACGGAGACCTCGTAGCAAAACATTTCTCCTAATAATGCAAATTCACATAACGTATGTAGCAAAAAAAATAGGCTAATGTAGCAAAATATAGGCTAATGTAGCAAAATCACTGGACGATGGTAGCAAAAAAAAATATTCCGAAGACCTTGTCGAAGATCACGTAGCAAAAAATCCTTCTAATGATGCAAATTCACATAACATTTTGAGCAAAAAATTTGTGTTATTGTAGCAAAACGACTTTGCTCGCCGGAGACTTTGTAGCAAAAAATATATTTTATTTAGAAAATGACCTCATCAGAGACTCTCGTCGGAGACTTCATACAAAAACATTGTACTAATATAGCAACTTTACGTAACAGTTATAGCAAAAAAAATCTTAGTATAATGCAAATCCATAGATTATATGTTGCAAAAACAACAGTTGATTGTAGCAAAAACATTCTTCATATCATGCAAAATCAAAGAACCAATGTAGCACAAAAATTCCCACTATGATGCAAATTTGAAAGTTTGCAAAAACTATGGTGGCAACGCTCAGCCCATGCAAATCCACAAATCGTATGGTGCAAAAACAACAGTTGATTGTTGCAAAGAAATTCTTCACATCATGCAAAGCCAAACAACTATTATAGCATAATTTTTTTTGCAAACTATGATAGCAACACCGAAATTTGCAAAGTAATATTTAGCAAACGCAACAACCATTAGCAGCAACGGTGCCTACAGCACCACCGCCCCCACCTTCATCGCGATCACCTATGCAGGTTCGTCGGCGGTGAGTGCCGGTTCGCATCACGAGAGGGCGCCACCTCCCACGAGTCCTCGCCGGAAGTAGGAGAGAGAGGAGCCTCGTCGGGCTTTCTCGAGGCCGACAGCGACCATCGGCGTCGCGGTGACCGGCTGGGAGGAAGGTGCTCTGGCAGGCGGCGCGAAAGGCGCTTCGACGGGCGGCGGCAGCCCTCGGCGGCGGGGATGGGGCTTACGGGCACTGGGGAGGAAACTACGGCTATACGGTGGTGGACCGAGCTTTCTGCAGCCATGGCTATACGGAGTACGTTTTGCTGTCGTTGGTTAGAGAAAGAAGAGAAGAAGAGATAAGTCAGGGGCGGAGGATTTTCCAAAAGAAGAGATAAGGCAGGGATGGTAGGCCCGCACGTTAGCTATCTCACCCACGCGCGTGGAGGCTACGTGGCACATGCTCGAGGCGGAGGTTGCGAGCACGGTATCCTCCGACGGTACGACAGCATTTTCCATATGTGTTAGACCCATACACCTCATGTGGTTCAACAATATTGCTTCTGACTGTTTTTTCTTATTTGTAGGTCTTAACGCAATCCCTATATAATCGTCAGAATCGATGTTGGCAGTATTTGTTGAACCGACCATTGTCATCATCTTCATTAGTTCAATGTGACACATCGACATCTTTGTTCTCCAATTTCTTTTGCCGACTCTAATGGATAGAGTGTACTCGTGTCTTGTGGGGCTCTAGCTTAGCATATCGTTGCTATTATGGATGTTCAGTGTTTCACGAATATAAAAGCTTCTTTGATTCGGAGGACTTTCGTATAGATTAAAGGATTGGAATCCTTGTGTTTTCCTATGCGCGTTGTATGACTTGTGGACTCTATCATGTTTTTCTTTTCTTAAAAACTCTACTTCCCACTGCATTTCATTCTAAAAGATTGCATAGAACAATAATCGATAATAGATTTGGAGCACCGTACAAGTGTTTAATAGGGGTACAAACCGACTCTCGTACAAGTATTAGTCTAACATCCTCCGCAATATCAACGGTAGGCTCGACGACGTTAAGACTAAAAGAATGTCTTGAAACGATGTAGTAGCTAGTCCTTCGGTAAATATTTCAGCAAACTGAGTGGTAGTTGGGACGTGAGAAGGACCCGAACTTGTTCAAGGGCCACCTTTTCTCGAACAAAGTTAATATCCCTCAGAGTGGTACAACAAAAACATTGCGGGTCCAAGACATTACTTTAGATTACATATAACATATTATAAAAGATCCAGAGAAATCGATCAGTGAGGAATATTATATAGAGGGAACCAGAAATATCAACTCGGAGTTTACTTTAGGAGTACTACTATTAGTATATATATAAGGCTTGAAAGTGCTGCTATAGTATTGTTCTACAGAAGTAGATTCTAGATTCTAGGAGTTTTATTTATACTCTACGCTTCAGCTTGACTTCCATAGCTTCCGGTAAGGTCTTCGACTCCGTTGATCTCCATCAGATATCTTCAACTCTTTAAGTAACTTATTTCCTGGGAATGCCATTGGTTCCTTCGAGATCTAGGAAGGGTTAAGAAGATACGGTTGAGTACGAGCGTACTCAGCAAGTTCACTAAAGAGAAGTGTTTGATGCACTATCTATAGCCACAAACCATAGGTCGTAGGCAATGCAAGTTTTCGAAAACATTTCTTCAAAGGTTGCTTTTATTCTGAAAAGTTATGTCCGTCAGCCTTCACAGGTTTACCAGAACTTTCATGGAGTTCCTTTCCTGCCGCGTTTGTAGCTCCTTTCCGGAACATGGAGTAATAAGTTATAGTTCTTACACTCTATAGAGGAGCATTGCTTTATCCATGAGAGATCTTAGCTTTGTTGCACATCCGAGTTATAGGCTCGTTCACACTTCCGTGGTATGAGGCCCAGACTAAGATCCAAGCCAATCGTTGTCCTTCTCCGTGACCGCGCATACCCGACAGATTGCACATCAGGCCTAGAATAAAACTTGTTTCCAATAGAAGCCTAAGTTGTACAACCCTCATAGATACAAGAAGCTGTGGGACATTGTCAACACCCGGATTTTTAATCCCAGATGCCTGTTATGCCATACATCGCAATCCCAGTATTACTATTTTTGCGAGACATAAAAGATTGGATATCACAGTACATCATCCATTACAAAACATACATAAGGTCTTACACAAATAAGGATCACATGATCCAGTCTTAATACAATCATAGCAGCGGAATAACGTAATAATAACGGTAGCGTATGCGAGGCTCCATCTTCATGGTCACAGGCAATGCTGATGATGGGAGATGATCCTAGTTGCCGTAACCTTCATGCTGTCCGTCCTCCTGATAGTCCTCTTCATAGTCTGGTCACGGGAATAGCCAGGGACAAAGCCATGAGTACTCTTTAAGTACTCGCAAACTAATACTAACAAGTGAAGTGGTTTTTGAGTAGGATATACTAAGCTCTAGGGTTGTTTTGCAAAAAGCCATATTTATCTCTACTAAGTTCAGAAGCAAAGAAAGCTAGTTGAAGTTTTATATCACCTAAGTGGGAACTTGAATTTCATAACACAACCTTGCTGTGATCAAGTCAAGATCATGATTCATTTCTCAAGTCATTTTGAAAACATCTGACGACGGAACAGTATGGCCACTCCAACTGTCCATAACCGCGGACGCAGCTATTCAAATAGTTTGACACTCTGCAGAGGTGATACACTTTCACCACAACATTCAATACATCCGTCAGGAACAATCCTGAATTCACCATACTCAGTATGCGGATAATCAATCCTAACCTTCCAATTACACCCCCTAGTATAGGCACCTCTCCTATGAGTTTGGCCTCCTAACCATGACCAACTGTGATCTTGGGTACTACACAGGTGGACAATCTTCACAACGTAGCCTCAGCTCAAACCTTGGCCGCAAGGGAACCCATACTAAGGTATATAAATTTCTAGTCAAGTCCTATCCAATCTTCGGGTATTGTGGTTATACGGTAAAATTGGAATGGTATCGCATCCAGGCAACCATCAGTTTTATAAAGGGCTAAGGCTCATGCCTTAACATTTTCATCATCAAAATCATCTGGTGTTTCAAGAACACATGTCAAAACATTTCAGTAGAATGACTCATCATTCTAAGGTTTTCATAACCATTTCCAACAAATATTCTCATCTAAAGTGATCAAGTTTTATGCTTAGCACTAGCATCTACAAGTGAGGGTAAACACTAATGATGGGTGATAATCAAGTGTATCCTATCTAAGTTCAATCTCATGCCTCAGGATGACATCAAGATTATCTAACTTAGGCCAAGTTTTATGCTCTTTATGCTACCTTTGAATATCTGTCTAAAATCTACGAGTGACTAAGTAAACTTTGATAGAAAGCTTTGATAAATAAATAAAATACTAAGTTTGCAAAATAAAACTAGGATTGGGTATTAAGTGAGGTAAGCTTGCAAGTAGAACTTGCATAGTTTAGCTTAGCTTGCTAAGATAGTAGCTTACTAATATATTAGTATAGGCTTGCCTTGTGCAGAGCAGTGGTTGAAGTTCTCCTCGGCTTCTTCCTCGTAGTATTCTCCTTCCTCCTCGTATCCTTGGTCGGTACTCGCGTCTATAAATAAATACGAGGTATACAATCACCAAACAATACTTAACTAGTTCTATTTATCACACCAAGGTTTTCACTAGATGATCTTGGATCATCACAAACATCACAAAGATTAAGGCAATAGTTTTATTTCTATTTTGGAACAGTAATTTCTACTTATTGAAAAACTACTTAAGATTTAATATTCTCTAACCAAAACATGGAATCATATTGACACATGTCATCACCACATATTTTAGTACATGGGAATGTGATTTAAAGTGGTGTCACAATTTAATAAGGTTTGACCTTTTTATTTTAATTAATTAAAGTGTCTAGAATTGCCTATGAGGCATTATTTTATTACTTGTTCATTATTTCTGCAAGTAAACCTAGATATTTTTATATATTCAGAAAGGTATAGTTAAATGTGATTTTTGAGAGTTGGAAACAACTCAAAAGCTTTTGTGGTTGAATTTTGAAAAATGTTTAAGTGCAGAAAAGCTTCTGCCTTGTTATTTTTACCATGGGTGATCTACAAATCTAAATGGTTTGAATCCAACGGGCTTGGATTAATAATTCCAGTAACTTTCTAACAAAATTGGTTTCATGCATTTTGGTTTAGTGAATCGAGCTGGGTTAATTTTTGAATCTAGGTACATAACTGAGTTTGAAACTAAAAGAATAAATCTAAATTTGAATTACTGGGTCGCGCGGGATGTTAACTGGGCCGGCCCACTGCACAAAGCACGCGCGCGGGCTGGTTTAAGTGGCTGTCCCTACTTGTCAGTGAGACAGAGGGGTGCGAAGCGGTACGGGGCGTTTAGGGCCGCACGATCAAACTCTAATCCTACGGATGTGGTTCATCATCCATGTCGGGCAACACCGGCGAGACAGAACCCTAGTGCTGCCAGTGGGGGGCGTGGGAGGCTCACCGGGGCTCAGGCGAGGGTCGGCGATGGGGGCGAACGACAAAGTCGACGACGGTGAACCTCCTGGTACCGGCAGGTTCTCCTGGGGCGGATCCAATCAACGACGCCCTTCTCCTCCAGCAGCGACAAACTCCGGCCAAATTCCGGCGATGCGCTGCTCGTCTTGCTCCGGGTGTGATGTGGGGTGCTTCTGAGAGGGAGGGGAGTGAGATGATGTGAATAATTCATGCTGGGGTGGCCTCTATTTATAGTGCAAGAAGGGGACCGAATGGCGCGGGCGGAGCTCGTCGGTGTCATCGTTACAACGAGCTACGGGCATGGGCAAAGGTAGGGGACGGTGAAAAGGATAAAGATGCCGCCTAGAGGGGGGGGGGGTGAATAGGCGGTTTAAAACTTTTACGAGATGGGCTTAACAAATGCGGAATAAAACTAGCGTTTACTTTGTCAAGCACAAAACCTATATAAACTACGGTTCACCTATGTGCACCAACAACTTATGCTAAGCAAAACAAGCAACTATGTGATAGCTAGAAATAAGAATTCAAGCACGAAGGCTATCAGAAAGTAAAGTGCATAAGTAAATAGCTCGGGTATAGAGATAACCGAGGCACGCGGAGACGATGATTTATTACCGAGTTCCTCCCATAAAGAGAGTACGTCTCGTTGGAGGGGTGGGCGGTACTAAGACCACCACGCCACAAAAGGCCTCACCCTATTCTCCTGTGAACCTCGCCACAAGAGGCCTGGTTCACTTCTTCACTATCGGTGCACTTATCGGTGGCAATCCAAAACCTCTCACAAGGTTGGGGCACTTCTCCACAACTTAATTGGAGGCTCCCAACAAACGCCACCAAGGCCACAACCTGCAACACCAACAAACCGTCTAGGGTTCCAAGAACACAAGAGTAAAAAGCTTCTCACCTTTCACCCAATCGAATCCTCAACGAGAACTAAAACCGATGCACCAAATGCAATGGCAAGAACACAAGAAGTGCTCAAGTCCTTCTCTCCCAAATTCCACCAAAGCTACAAAAGCTAGTGGGAGAATAAGAGAGGAAGAACACAAGAAGAAATCCACAAAAGAAACCCCAAGATCTAGATCCCAATATGTTCTCCTCACATAGAGGAGAGATGGATTGGTGGAGTTGTAGATCTAGATCTCGCCTTTCAAATCCCCCCAAAAGATTCAAGAAATATGGGAGGGATTGAGAGTATTTGCAAGCTCTTGAAGGTAAAAACAATGGAGGAGAGAGAGAATGCAAGCAACAGGCCTAAGGAGGAAGAAGGGGTCTATTTATACCCCTCCCCAACGAAATATGACCGTTTGGGACCTTCCAGGCCGGATAATCCGCCCCTGGATATTCCGGGTTCCCCGGGCCAAAAAAATGGCTAAGCACTTCGCGGCGCGACTCTCAGTATAGGGGAGGATAATCCGCCCCGAAGGGCCAGAAAATCCGCCCCCATTACTGGGATCTACGCCTCAAAGTCTGTAGCCATTTTCCAAAAATTGGGCCGGATAATCCGCCCCCATGGCCGGATAATCCGCCCTCCTGAAAACTCGCAGGAACAGCAAAACTGAAACTATCATAACTTTTTCATTCGGACTCCGATTTTGATGATCTTGGGCTCTTTTCGAAGATAGTAACGAGCTCTACAAGATCATACAGGGAACCATCATAGTATAGCAAGGTAGGATAGAACCAAATGATGAAAGGTTTAACCTATCTATAAAAGACAAACTGGTAAAACCTCCAATATCGAAAACACAATAGAGAATGCATATGAAATACCTTTTCGATGAACTTAAGCTTGTCATAGAGATTGACACAATATCTAAAACCTCTCATGGATAAGAACCAAATAAGAACCAAGAAATATGATGCCAAGTATGCAAAGGTTTGAGCTCTCACCGAGGGATATGATCAAGGTACTTACTTGAGAGCCCCTCTTGATAGTATGGTTATCTATCCTATAAACCGGTCTCCCCAACTAACACCACGAGACCGGTAAGAAAGAAACCCTATCAAGATCAAACCTTTTGCTTGTATATTCCACACCTCAAGATGGAGCACCTTTCTTGATTGCACTAGATTGGTGAAGACTTGGAATTTTCTCCCCCATACTCCACTATGGAAGAGCCTCTCTTTTAGGCATATCTTCACATATCCATGATCACCATAAGGATGGCAAGATACACTTGAGATCATCTTGTTATTCAAGACACACTTGCCATAGAATCAAATTCTACTTGACCAATCTCCAGATCATTCCTTGAAACCTTGATCATCACTTGATCTTCTTCACTTTCTTCTTATTCCAACCTTGAAGCCACCATATGGTTAAAGCATTGTCTATGGACAAATCCTACAAGTAAAACTCAATGCAAACATTAGTCCATAAGACATTGGCATTAATTACTAAAACCACACATGGGGGCACACATGTTCTTTCAATCTCCCCCATTTTGGTAATTGATGGCAATCCTTTGAGAGGGTTTATATAATCAACTTAACAAATAAAAATGGTTGCACCAACATCAAATACTACACAAGTATGTGATGTTGGTACACCCATAATATATAGAGCAAGCTCCCCCACAATATATGCGTGTATGATGAACCATTACCGTTGGTGGAGTTTCCTCTATATATTCAACATGCAAAGCAACAAAAAAGATGCAAGAGCATGAGAGGCAAATGCTTAATAAGAAAATTCCCTTAAACCCTCCAAAACTTCTCCCCCATTGGCATCGATTGCCAAAATGGGTGAATAGTTCGAGAAGACCAATATAGTTAGAATTCCTCCAAGAATGTGTGTTTGAAACAAATTTATTAGGATAAAAAATTTACACATATCCAATGATGAATACTTAGGAGGAGGTCAAACTATATTGAGGATCAAAAGATTCAAAAAAAAATAACAAGGTGAAGAAGCATCAACAAATGAAGCAAGCAATCAAAAGATCCAGAAAACCACTTGACAAAAGGAACAAAGAAAATGAAAGATTGATATTATGATAAGATCGAAAAGAGTGTGTTCTAAATAATATGAGGAGGAGGCTCCCCAAGGTTTGTGCACAAATTATAATTTGCATTTGAATACAATATGGACAAACATGACATCCTCACTCCCTCGATATTATTTAAAACACAACTATGTACAAAAGAGCAAAAGATAGATAAAAATAAAAATGCTCAAGGATTTATCTCATTCTAAAATGGTCAAATCATGAAACAAGGAATGAGACAAAACCAACTCCCCAAAAGAGTAAGGTTCCAACAAGTAAACCAAACTCTCCAAACTTTTCATGATGGCACAAAATACCAAAACAAAAAGATCAAACTTCCAAGCACATAAAACCCGATATGGATCAAACACAGAAGCATAAAAGGATTGTTCTAGATAATATAGGAGAGCTCCCCCATGGATAGTGCATTATGTAGGATTTTCTTTTTGAATGTAAAATGCACACAAATGAGATCATCACTACTACCTACATTAAATAAAACACAAGAGGATACTAATAAAATAAGAAGATCCAAATGAAACAAGGAAGTCTTGGGAGACAACACAAAACATTTCTTGGCCAAAGATAGGATAAAATTAAACAAAGGCCAAAGTGAATATGATCAATAAATTCTACCATAAATTGAGTACTCATTTTCCAAGGACAAGAAATATTGGGAATAATTTTCCCAAGGTAGCTTGCATGGATATCCAAGATCATAGTCACAACAAGAAGCATATAACAAAATATAAGAATTAAGCATAATACTTTAAACAAGATTCTTGGTAGCTTCCAATAGTCACACAATCACTAGTGATTAGATTAACTTGAAGCAAATGGTTTCCATGATGATATAGAGATCTAAATATGAGGAAACACATACCAAGAAACACTCTCATATACAAGATCCAAAATATGATCAATAAATGCATTCAAGCAAATTGGAACTTGTATGAGCAAATGTGTCACATAGGCGCTAGATAATTATCCATATCAATTCTAAGTGACACAACCTCGAATATTCACATTTTTTTAGGATTGTAATATGTACTAAGCATATGACTCCCCCATAATGTGATACTACCATAAAACCAACACGAGGCAACGGATCCAAATAGATATAATTAATGGACATTATAGAACTTAAATTTCTCATGTACACACATTTTTAGGATTGTGGAATGCCCAAGCATAACACTCCCCCAAAATGGGATAGTACATTAATCTCTCACAAGAGCCAAATAAGATACCAAATATAACCAAGAAAGGCTCAAACATAAGAAACACACATACATGGTGTGCCACCTAATCATACACAAAAATATGCTTGATTCCTCAAGATAATTAAGTGGAAATCACAACATGTACAAGAGCATGGAAGATACAAAACCAACACATGCACAAGGGGGCGAGTAACTTTCAATGTAATGAGTTAATCATATGTTACCGCAAGGAGGAACATTGGATATATAGTAGAGGCAATATAATCCACATGACTTGACTTGACAATTATACTAGATGAAGATCCCTCAATTCTTCATAATGTAACCAAGTCTCCAATGCCCTCCAACCAACACTTATTGATCAAGTTTTAGCTAGATGGTCCCCAACCAAGTTGGGTCCTAAGAAGTTAGTAACAATTGGCTTGGCCACCCAAATGGTTCTTTTCTTGACACCACATTGGGCACCAACAAATTTGGCAAACACATTGCCAACCTCATCCTTACAAAGAGAATAAGAATTATCAATAATGATAGGGTTGGATGAGGAGATACCAATAGTGCATGAGGAATAAATGTGCCCCTTCTCACGGCATATGTAGCAAGTTCTACTCTTGCCATCTTTATTTTTGGATGAAGCAAAAACTTGAGGAAGAGCTTGAGTCTTCTTGGGAGGAGACCCATCTCTAACAAGATGTAGAGCTTGAGGCCGCTTCCATTGTTGCTTCTTGCCAAGGGACTTCTTCTTTAGTGGGCAATGTTTGACATGGTGCCCTTCTTCCACTTGAAGCAAACAATGTTGGCCAGATTCTTTACTTGATCTTGGCCATTCTTCTTGTTATCCTTGTGCTTCAACTTGATAGTGGACTTGTTCTTAACGTTGGAGTTGAATCCGATCCCACTCTTGTCATTGGGGGATTTTTGCACACTCAAGATTTTGTTGAGTGCGGACTTCCCTTGATGACCCTTTTTCAAGTCATTCTTTAAAGAAGTGACTTGAGCCTTGAGCTCTTTGATTTCCTCTACATGGTTAGTTTCAACAAAAGTACTAGAGGAAGTAGATGCTACATTGTTAGAGAAACAAGGTACGGAATGTAATTCATCGCGAGATATAGCATGGTTGTGAGAGGATGAATTACAAAGACTAGCACATGACAATATAACATTTGGAGTAGATATAGTGCTAATGTCCACATGAGGCCTAGTAGATGTTACCTTTGACACGATGGCCTCATGAGCTAACTTTAGCCTATCATGGGAGACTAGAAGATCCTCATGCGAGCTCGAGAGCTTAACATGACTTTATTCTAATTTCCCATAGTTTCTAGTTAGCAACGCAAGTTGAGCCTTTAGCTCAACATTCTCCTTCAAAATAGATGCTTCACAAGAAATAGAGTTAGTAGCACAAGCATCATAATTATTAGCAAGAGGTGAGGGCAACTTGGCAAGCTCTTTTGAATATGAAGCTTTAAGTTGCTCATGCGACTCGGTGAGTTTGATGAGCCCCCTCTTAATGACCCGAGAGCCACTTTCGAGGTGCTTAAAATCCTCAACAAGTTTAGCATAAGCAACTTCAAGTTCATCATTTTTAATCTTGAAGGAGTTTGCCACCGCAAGTTCTCTATCATGGTATTCCTTTACTCTAGATAATTCTATAGTAAAAGTCTCCTCAAGAGATTCTTTGGTGGTTTGTTCTTCAAGGGAGTCCTTTAGTTGAGAAATTTCATTAGCATACTCATGCTCAAGCGCAAACTTTTCATCAATTATGTTTTCTTGCTCCTCAATAAGATCATTGCCTTCTATAGCATAATGCAATATTTCAATAAAGTTGGAGGAAGCAATTTTATGTTTGAAGAGAGCGCTATAGACAACCTCTCCCATTTTCTTAATAGAGGTAATATCATACTTACCTCGATAATCATCATTATCATTCCCAACATCATCATCATCATCATCATCATCATCATCATCATCATCATCATCATCATCATCATCATCATCATCATCATGAGATACAATGGGATCCAAAGAGGTTACCTTTATTCCCTTAGCCATAAGGCATATGTGAGAACCTGAGGAAGGTGATGATGAGATTGCACTTGTAGCTCTATTCATGACCTTGTCTTGGCCCATAGAATCTTCATTTTCCTCTACATGGTTAGAAACACAAGCACTAGAGGAAATAGAGGCATTTTTATCATGGCAACAAGACAACACAAGCATATCACCATGAGATTTATTCAAGCCATTACTACATGATATGCAAGGACTATCAACACTAGCATGTAAGAAGTTGTGAGTGCTAGAAGTGTTAAGGTCCGAAGATAGATCATTGCAACTAGATAGGGATGAAGGATTACAAATAGTAAGCACACTATCCACATTGCAATTTCTATCACCACTCACCGTATCATTACCTAGTGAAACATCACATGTTGGTGAGGTGGTAGACGATGAGAACTCATCTCGACCGGAAGTGGAAGCAACACAATCATCCTCAATAATGTTGGACTTGCTATATTTATCTTGAAGCTTGGTCCATATCTCACGAGCGCTTGAATAAGGCATGATAGAAGAAAGAACTACATTTCTCACAACATGCAAAAGAATTTTAGTAGCTAGAGCATGTATATGAGAGTTCAACTTCTCCTCTAAAGATTCGTTTTGGTTATCCACGGGAGAAGAGAAACCCACATATAGATATCCCTCGATAATTGGGTGAATTTCCCGAAATAAATTAAGCATGCAAATTTTCCAAACATCATAATTTGTGCCATCGAATGTGAGCGTGTCCTTGTGCACTAATCCCCTAGCCGACATCTTTACTCTCAAGGCGGTGAAGCCTAAAATGAGAGACCGGGCTCTGATACCAATTGAAAAGGATACATATGCCGCCTAGAGGGGGGGGCGTGAATATGCGGTTTAAAACTTTTATGAGATGGGATTAACAAATGCGGAATAAAACCAGCGTTTACTTTGTCAAGCACAAAACCTATATAAACTACGGTTCACCTATGTGCACCAACCACTTATTATAATCAAAACAAGCAACTATGTGATAGCTAGAAGTAAGAATTCAAGCACGTAGGCTATCACAAAGTAAAGTGCATAAGTAAATAGCTTGGGTATAGAGATAACCGAGGCACGCGGAGACGATGATTTATTACCAAGTTCCTCCCATAAAGAGAGTACGTCTTGTTGGAGGGGTGAGAGGTACTAAGACCACCACGCCACAAAAGGCCTCACCCTATTCTCATGTGAACCTCTAAAGACTTCATACAAAAACATTGTACTAATATAGCAACTTTACGTAACAGTTATAGCAAAAAAAATCTTAGTATAATGCAAATCCATAGATTATATGTTGCAAAAACAACAGTTGATTGTAGCAAAAACATTCTTCATATCATGCAAAATCAAAGAACCAATGTAGCACAAAAATTCCCACTATGATGCAAATTTGAAAGTTTGCAAAAACTATGGTGGCAACGCTCAGCCCATGCAAATCCACAAATCGTATGGTGCAAAAACAACAGTTGATTGTTGCAAAGAAATTCTTCACATCATGCAAAGCCAAACAACTATTATAGCATAATTTTTTTTGCAAACTATGATAGCAACACCGAAATTTGCAAAGTAATATTTAGCAAACGCAACAACCATTAGCAGCAACGGTGCCTACAGCACCACCGCCCCCACCTTCATCGCGATCACCTATGCAGGTTCGTCGGCGGTGAGTGCCGGTTCGCATCACGAGAGGGCGCCACCTCCCACGAGTCCTCGCCGGAAGTAGGAGAGAGAGGAGCCTCGTCGGGCTTTCTCGAGGCCGACAGCGACCATCGGCGTCGCGGTGACCGGCTGGGAGGAAGGTGCTCTGGCAGGCGGCGCGAAAGGCGCTTCGACGGGCGGCGGCAGCCCTCGGCGGCGGGGATGGGGCTTACGGGCACTGGGGAGGAAACTACGGCTATACGGTGGTGGACCGAGCTTTCTGCAGCCATGGCTATACGGAGTACGTTTTGCTGTCGTTGGTTAGAGAAAGAAGAGAAGAAGAGATAAGTCAGGGGCGGAGGATTTTCCAAAAGAAGAGATAAGGCAGGGATGGTAGGCCCGCACGTTAGCTATCTCACCCACGCGCGTGGAGGCTACGTGGCACATGCTCGAGGCGGAGGTTGCGAGCACGGTATCCTCCGACGGTACGACAGCATTTTCCATATGTGTTAGACCCATACACCTCATGTGGTTCAACAATATTGCTTCTGACTGTTTTTTCTTATTTGTAGGTCTTAACGCAATCCCTATATAATCGTCAGAATCGATGTTGGCAGTATTTGTTGAACCGACCATTGTCATCATCTTCATTAGTTCAATGTGACACATCGACATCTTTGTTCTCCAATTTCTTTTGCCGACTCTAATGGATAGAGTGTACTCGTGTCTTGTGGGGCTCTAGCTTAGCATATCGTTGCTATTATGGATGTTCAGTGTTTCACGAATATAAAAGCTTCTTTGATTCGGAGGACTTTCGTATAGATTAAAGGATTGGAATCCTTGTGTTTTCCTATGCGCGTTGTATGACTTGTGGACTCTATCATGTTTTTCTTTTCTTAAAAACTCTACTTCCCACTGCATTTCATTCTAAAAGATTGCATAGAACAATAATCGATAATAGATTTGGAGCACCGTACAAGTGTTTAATAGGGGTACAAACCGACTCTCGTACAAGTATTAGTCTAACATCCTCCGCAATATCAACGGTAGGCTCGACGACGTTAAGACTAAAAGAATGTCTTGAAACGATGTAGTAGCTAGTCCTTCGGTAAATATTTCAGCAAACTGAGTGGTAGTTGGGACGTGAGAAGGACCCGAACTTGTTCAAGGGCCACCTTTTCTCGAACAAAGTTAATATCCCTCAGAGTGGTACAACAAAAACATTGCGGGTCCAAGACATTACTTTAGATTACATATAACATATTATAAAAGATCCAGAGAAATCGATCAGTGAGGAATATTATATAGAGGGAACCAGAAATATCAACTCGGAGTTTACTTTAGGAGTACTACTATTAGTATATATATAAGGCTTGAAAGTGCTGCTATAGTATTGTTCTACAGAAGTAGATTCTAGATTCTAGGAGTTTTATTTATACTCTACGCTTCAGCTTGACTTCCATAGCTTCCGGTAAGGTCTTCGACTCCGTTGATCTCCATCAGATATCTTCAACTCTTTAAGTAACTTATTTCCTGGGAATGCCATTGGTTCCTTCGAGATCTAGGAAGGGTTAAGAAGATACGGTTGAGTACGAGCGTACTCAGCAAGTTCACTAAAGAGAAGTGTTTGATGCACTATCTATAGCCACAAACCATAGGTCGTAGGCAATGCAAGTTTTCGAAAACATTTCTTCAAAGGTTGCTTTTATTCTGAAAAGTTATGTCCGTCAGCCTTCACAGGTTTACCAGAACTTTCATGGAGTTCCTTTCCTGCCGCGTTTGTAGCTCCTTTCCGGAACATGGAGTAATAAGTTATAGTTCTTACACTCTATAGAGGAGCATTGCTTTATCCATGAGAGATCTTAGCTTTGTTGCACATCCGAGTTATAGGCTCGTTCACACTTCCGTGGTATGAGGCCCAGACTAAGATCCAAGCCAATCGTTGTCCTTCTCCGTGACCGCGCATACCCGACAGATTGCACATCAGGCCTAGAATAAAACTTGTTTCCAATAGAAGCCTAAGTTGTACAACCCTCATAGATACAAGAAGCTGTGGGACATTGTCAACACCCGGATTTTTAATCCCAGATGCCTGTTATGCCATACATCGCAATCCCAGTATTACTATTTTTGCGAGACATAAAAGATTGGATATCACAGTACATCATCCATTACAAAACATACATAAGGTCTTACACAAATAAGGATCACATGATCCAGTCTTAATACAATCATAGCAGCGGAATAACGTAATAATAACGGTAGCGTATGCGAGGCTCCATCTTCATGGTCACAGGCAATGCTGATGATGGGAGATGATCCTAGTTGCCGTAACCTTCATGCTGTCCGTCCTCCTGATAGTCCTCTTCATAGTCTGGTCACGGGAATAGCCAGGGACAAAGCCATGAGTACTCTTTAAGTACTCGCAAACTAATACTAACAAGTGAAGTGGTTTTTGAGTAGGATATACTAAGCTCTAGGGTTGTTTTGCAAAAAGCCATATTTATCTCTACTAAGTTCAGAAGCAAAGAAAGCTAGTTGAAGTTTTATATCACCTAAGTGGGAACTTGAATTTCATAACACAACCTTGCTGTGATCAAGTCAAGATCATGATTCATTTCTCAAGTCATTTTGAAAACATCTGACGACGGAACAGTATGGCCACTCCAACTGTCCATAACCGCGGACGCAGCTATTCAAATAGTTTGACACTCTGCAGAGGTGATACACTTTCACCACAACATTCAATACATCCGTCAGGAACAATCCTGAATTCACCATACTCAGTATGCGGATAATCAATCCTAACCTTCCAATTACACCCCCTAGTATAGGCACCTCTCCTATGAGTTTGGCCTCCTAACCATGACCAACTGTGATCTTGGGTACTACACAGGTGGACAATCTTCACAACGTAGCCTCAGCTCAAACCTTGGCCGCAAGGGAACCCATACTAAGGTATATAAATTTCTAGTCAAGTCCTATCCAATCTTCGGGTATTGTGGTTATACGGTAAAATTGGAATGGTATCGCATCCAGGCAACCATCAGTTTTATAAAGGGCTAAGGCTCATGCCTTAACATTTTCATCATCAAAATCATCTGGTGTTTCAAGAACACATGTCAAAACATTTCAGTAGAATGACTCATCATTCTAAGGTTTTCATAACCATTTCCAACAAATATTCTCATCTAAAGTGATCAAGTTTTATGCTTAGCACTAGCATCTACAAGTGAGGGTAAACACTAATGATGGGTGATAATCAAGTGTATCCTATCTAAGTTCAATCTCATGCCTCAGGATGACATCAAGATTATCTAACTTAGGCCAAGTTTTATGCTCTTTATGCTACCTTTGAATATCTGTCTAAAATCTACGAGTGACTAAGTAAACTTTGATAGAAAGCTTTGATAAATAAATAAAATACTAAGTTTGCAAAATAAAACTAGGATTGGGTATTAAGTGAGGTAAGCTTGCAAGTAGAACTTGCATAGTTTAGCTTAGCTTGCTAAGATAGTAGCTTACTAATATATTAGTATAGGCTTGCCTTGTGCAGAGCAGTGGTTGAAGTTCTCCTCGGCTTCTTCCTCGTAGTATTCTCCTTCCTCCTCGTATCCTTGGTCGGTACTCGCGTCTATAAATAAATACGAGGTATACAATCACCAAACAATACTTAACTAGTTCTATTTATCACACCAAGGTTTTCACTAGATGATCTTGGATCATCACAAACATCACAAAGATTAAGGCAATAGTTTTATTTCTATTTTGGAACAGTAATTTCTACTTATTGAAAAACTACTTAAGATTTAATATTCTCTAACCAAAACATGGAATCATATTGACACATGTCATCACCACATATTTTAGTACATGGGAATGTGATTTAAAGTGGTGTCACAATTTAATAAGGTTTGACCTTTTTATTTTAATTAATTAAAGTGTCTAGAATTGCCTATGAGGCATTATTTTATTACTTGTTCATTATTTCTGCAAGTAAACCTAGATATTTTTATATATTCAGAAAGGTATAGTTAAATGTGATTTTTGAGAGTTGGAAACAACTCAAAAGCTTTTGTGGTTGAATTTTGAAAAATGTTTAAGTGCAGAAAAGCTTCTGCCTTGTTATTTTTACCATGGGTGATCTACAAATCTAAATGGTTTGAATCCAACGGGCTTGGATTAATAATTCCAGTAACTTTCTAACAAAATTGGTTTCATGCATTTTGGTTTAGTGAATCGAGCTGGGTTAATTTTTGAATCTAGGTACATAACTGAGTTTGAAACTAAAAGAATAAATCTAAATTTGAATTACTGGGTCGCGCGGGATGTTAACTGGGCCGGCCCACTGCACAAAGCACGCGCGCGGGCTGGTTTAAGTGGCTGTCCCTACTTGTCAGTGAGACAGAGGGGTGCGAAGCGGTACGGGGCGTTTAGGGCCGCACGATCAAACTCTAATCCTACGGATGTGGTTCATCATCCATGTCGGGCAACACCGGCGAGACAGAACCCTAGTGCTGCCAGTGGGGGGCGTGGGAGGCTCACCGGGGCTCAGGCGAGGGTCGGCGATGGGGGCGAACGACAAAGTCGACGACGGTGAACCTCCTGGTACCGGCAGGTTCTCCTGGGGCGGATCCAATCAACGACGCCCTTCTCCTCCAGCAGCGACAAACTCCGGCCAAATTCCGGCGATGCGCTGCTCGTCTTGCTCCGGGTGTGATGTGGGGTGCTTCTGAGAGGGAGGGGAGTGAGATGATGTGAATAATTCATGCTGGGGTGGCCTCTATTTATAGTGCAAGAAGGGGACCGAATGGCGCGGGCGGAGCTCGTCGGTGTCATCGTTACAACGAGCTACGGGCATGGGCAAAGGTAGGGGACGGTGAAAAGGATAAAGATGCCGCCTAGAGGGGGGGGGGTGAATAGGCGGTTTAAAACTTTTACGAGATGGGCTTAACAAATGCGGAATAAAACTAGCGTTTACTTTGTCAAGCACAAAACCTATATAAACTACGGTTCACCTATGTGCACCAACAACTTATGCTAAGCAAAACAAGCAACTATGTGATAGCTAGAAATAAGAATTCAAGCACGAAGGCTATCAGAAAGTAAAGTGCATAAGTAAATAGCTCGGGTATAGAGATAACCGAGGCACGCGGAGACGATGATTTATTACCGAGTTCCTCCCATAAAGAGAGTACGTCTCGTTGGAGGGGTGGGCGGTACTAAGACCACCACGCCACAAAAGGCCTCACCCTATTCTCCTGTGAACCTCGCCACAAGAGGCCTGGTTCACTTCTTCACTATCGGTGCACTTATCGGTGGCAATCCAAAACCTCTCACAAGGTTGGGGCACTTCTCCACAACTTAATTGGAGGCTCCCAACAAACGCCACCAAGGCCACAACCTGCAACACCAACAAACCGTCTAGGGTTCCAAGAACACAAGAGTAAAAAGCTTCTCACCTTTCACCCAATCGAATCCTCAACGAGAACTAAAACCGATGCACCAAATGCAATGGCAAGAACACAAGAAGTGCTCAAGTCCTTCTCTCCCAAATTCCACCAAAGCTACAAAAGCTAGTGGGAGAATAAGAGAGGAAGAACACAAGAAGAAATCCACAAAAGAAACCCCAAGATCTAGATCCCAATATGTTCTCCTCACATAGAGGAGAGATGGATTGGTGGAGTTGTAGATCTAGATCTCGCCTTTCAAATCCCCCCAAAAGATTCAAGAAATATGGGAGGGATTGAGAGTATTTGCAAGCTCTTGAAGGTAAAAACAATGGAGGAGAGAGAGAATGCAAGCAACAGGCCTAAGGAGGAAGAAGGGGTCTATTTATACCCCTCCCCAACGAAATATGACCGTTTGGGACCTTCCAGGCCGGATAATCCGCCCCTGGATATTCCGGGTTCCCCGGGCCAAAAAAATGGCTAAGCACTTCGCGGCGCGACTCTCAGTATAGGGGAGGATAATCCGCCCCGAAGGGCCAGAAAATCCGCCCCCATTACTGGGATCTACGCCTCAAAGTCTGTAGCCATTTTCCAAAAATTGGGCCGGATAATCCGCCCCCATGGCCGGATAATCCGCCCTCCTGAAAACTCGCAGGAACAGCAAAACTGAAACTATCATAACTTTTTCATTCGGACTCCGATTTTGATGATCTTGGGCTCTTTTCGAAGATAGTAACGAGCTCTACAAGATCATACAGGGAACCATCATAGTATAGCAAGGTAGGATAGAACCAAATGATGAAAGGTTTAACCTATCTATAAAAGACAAACTGGTAAAACCTCCAATATCGAAAACACAATAGAGAATGCATATGAAATACCTTTTCGATGAACTTAAGCTTGTCATAGAGATTGACACAATATCTAAAACCTCTCATGGATAAGAACCAAATAAGAACCAAGAAATATGATGCCAAGTATGCAAAGGTTTGAGCTCTCACCGAGGGATATGATCAAGGTACTTACTTGAGAGCCCCTCTTGATAGTATGGTTATCTATCCTATAAACCGGTCTCCCCAACTAACACCACGAGACCGGTAAGAAAGAAACCCTATCAAGATCAAACCTTTTGCTTGTATATTCCACACCTCAAGATGGAGCACCTTTCTTGATTGCACTAGATTGGTGAAGACTTGGAATTTTCTCCCCCATACTCCACTATGGAAGAGCCTCTCTTTTAGGCATATCTTCACATATCCATGATCACCATAAGGATGGCAAGATACACTTGAGATCATCTTGTTATTCAAGACACACTTGCCATAGAATCAAATTCTACTTGACCAATCTCCAGATCATTCCTTGAAACCTTGATCATCACTTGATCTTCTTCACTTTCTTCTTATTCCAACCTTGAAGCCACCATATGGTTAAAGCATTGTCTATGGACAAATCCTACAAGTAAAACTCAATGCAAACATTAGTCCATAAGACATTGGCATTAATTACTAAAACCACACATGGGGGCACACATGTTCTTTCAATCTCCCCCATTTTGGTAATTGATGGCAATCCTTTGAGAGGGTTTATATAATCAACTTAACAAATAAAAATGGTTGCACCAACATCAAATACTACACAAGTATGTGATGTTGGTACACCCATAATATATAGAGCAAGCTCCCCCACAATATATGCGTGTATGATGAACCATTACCGTTGGTGGAGTTTCCTCTATATATTCAACATGCAAAGCAACAAAAAAGATGCAAGAGCATGAGAGGCAAATGCTTAATAAGAAAATTCCCTTAAACCCTCCAAAACTTCTCCCCCATTGGCATCGATTGCCAAAATGGGTGAATAGTTCGAGAAGACCAATATAGTTAGAATTCCTCCAAGAATGTGTGTTTGAAACAAATTTATTAGGATAAAAAATTTACACATATCCAATGATGAATACTTAGGAGGAGGTCAAACTATATTGAGGATCAAAAGATTCAAAAAAAAATAACAAGGTGAAGAAGCATCAACAAATGAAGCAAGCAATCAAAAGATCCAGAAAACCACTTGACAAAAGGAACAAAGAAAATGAAAGATTGATATTATGATAAGATCGAAAAGAGTGTGTTCTAAATAATATGAGGAGGAGGCTCCCCAAGGTTTGTGCACAAATTATAATTTGCATTTGAATACAATATGGACAAACATGACATCCTCACTCCCTCGATATTATTTAAAACACAACTATGTACAAAAGAGCAAAAGATAGATAAAAATAAAAATGCTCAAGGATTTATCTCATTCTAAAATGGTCAAATCATGAAACAAGGAATGAGACAAAACCAACTCCCCAAAAGAGTAAGGTTCCAACAAGTAAACCAAACTCTCCAAACTTTTCATGATGGCACAAAATACCAAAACAAAAAGATCAAACTTCCAAGCACATAAAACCCGATATGGATCAAACACAGAAGCATAAAAGGATTGTTCTAGATAATATAGGAGAGCTCCCCCATGGATAGTGCATTATGTAGGATTTTCTTTTTGAATGTAAAATGCACACAAATGAGATCATCACTACTACCTACATTAAATAAAACACAAGAGGATACTAATAAAATAAGAAGATCCAAATGAAACAAGGAAGTCTTGGGAGACAACACAAAACATTTCTTGGCCAAAGATAGGATAAAATTAAACAAAGGCCAAAGTGAATATGATCAATAAATTCTACCATAAATTGAGTACTCATTTTCCAAGGACAAGAAATATTGGGAATAATTTTCCCAAGGTAGCTTGCATGGATATCCAAGATCATAGTCACAACAAGAAGCATATAACAAAATATAAGAATTAAGCATAATACTTTAAACAAGATTCTTGGTAGCTTCCAATAGTCACACAATCACTAGTGATTAGATTAACTTGAAGCAAATGGTTTCCATGATGATATAGAGATCTAAATATGAGGAAACACATACCAAGAAACACTCTCATATACAAGATCCAAAATATGATCAATAAATGCATTCAAGCAAATTGGAACTTGTATGAGCAAATGTGTCACATAGGCGCTAGATAATTATCCATATCAATTCTAAGTGACACAACCTCGAATATTCACATTTTTTTAGGATTGTAATATGTACTAAGCATATGACTCCCCCATAATGTGATACTACCATAAAACCAACACGAGGCAACGGATCCAAATAGATATAATTAATGGACATTATAGAACTTAAATTTCTCATGTACACACATTTTTAGGATTGTGGAATGCCCAAGCATAACACTCCCCCAAAATGGGATAGTACATTAATCTCTCACAAGAGCCAAATAAGATACCAAATATAACCAAGAAAGGCTCAAACATAAGAAACACACATACATGGTGTGCCACCTAATCATACACAAAAATATGCTTGATTCCTCAAGATAATTAAGTGGAAATCACAACATGTACAAGAGCATGGAAGATACAAAACCAACACATGCACAAGGGGGCGAGTAACTTTCAATGTAATGAGTTAATCATATGTTACCGCAAGGAGGAACATTGGATATATAGTAGAGGCAATATAATCCACATGACTTGACTTGACAATTATACTAGATGAAGATCCCTCAATTCTTCATAATGTAACCAAGTCTCCAATGCCCTCCAACCAACACTTATTGATCAAGTTTTAGCTAGATGGTCCCCAACCAAGTTGGGTCCTAAGAAGTTAGTAACAATTGGCTTGGCCACCCAAATGGTTCTTTTCTTGACACCACATTGGGCACCAACAAATTTGGCAAACACATTGCCAACCTCATCCTTACAAAGAGAATAAGAATTATCAATAATGATAGGGTTGGATGAGGAGATACCAATAGTGCATGAGGAATAAATGTGCCCCTTCTCACGGCATATGTAGCAAGTTCTACTCTTGCCATCTTTATTTTTGGATGAAGCAAAAACTTGAGGAAGAGCTTGAGTCTTCTTGGGAGGAGACCCATCTCTAACAAGATGTAGAGCTTGAGGCCGCTTCCATTGTTGCTTCTTGCCAAGGGACTTCTTCTTTAGTGGGCAATGTTTGACATGGTGCCCTTCTTCCACTTGAAGCAAACAATGTTGGCCAGATTCTTTACTTGATCTTGGCCATTCTTCTTGTTATCCTTGTGCTTCAACTTGATAGTGGACTTGTTCTTAACGTTGGAGTTGAATCCGATCCCACTCTTGTCATTGGGGGATTTTTGCACACTCAAGATTTTGTTGAGTGCGGACTTCCCTTGATGACCCTTTTTCAAGTCATTCTTTAAAGAAGTGACTTGAGCCTTGAGCTCTTTGATTTCCTCTACATGGTTAGTTTCAACAAAAGTACTAGAGGAAGTAGATGCTACATTGTTAGAGAAACAAGGTACGGAATGTAATTCATCGCGAGATATAGCATGGTTGTGAGAGGATGAATTACAAAGACTAGCACATGACAATATAACATTTGGAGTAGATATAGTGCTAATGTCCACATGAGGCCTAGTAGATGTTACCTTTGACACGATGGCCTCATGAGCTAACTTTAGCCTATCATGGGAGACTAGAAGATCCTCATGCGAGCTCGAGAGCTTAACATGACTTTATTCTAATTTCCCATAGTTTCTAGTTAGCAACGCAAGTTGAGCCTTTAGCTCAACATTCTCCTTCAAAATAGATGCTTCACAAGAAATAGAGTTAGTAGCACAAGCATCATAATTATTAGCAAGAGGTGAGGGCAACTTGGCAAGCTCTTTTGAATATGAAGCTTTAAGTTGCTCATGCGACTCGGTGAGTTTGATGAGCCCCCTCTTAATGACCCGAGAGCCACTTTCGAGGTGCTTAAAATCCTCAACAAGTTTAGCATAAGCAACTTCAAGTTCATCATTTTTAATCTTGAAGGAGTTTGCCACCGCAAGTTCTCTATCATGGTATTCCTTTACTCTAGATAATTCTATAGTAAAAGTCTCCTCAAGAGATTCTTTGGTGGTTTGTTCTTCAAGGGAGTCCTTTAGTTGAGAAATTTCATTAGCATACTCATGCTCAAGCGCAAACTTTTCATCAATTATGTTTTCTTGCTCCTCAATAAGATCATTGCCTTCTATAGCATAATGCAATATTTCAATAAAGTTGGAGGAAGCAATTTTATGTTTGAAGAGAGCGCTATAGACAACCTCTCCCATTTTCTTAATAGAGGTAATATCATACTTACCTCGATAATCATCATTATCATTCCCAACATCATCATCATCATCATCATCATCATCATCATCATCATCATCATCATCATCATCATGAGATACAATGGGATCCAAAGAGGTTACCTTTATTCCCTTAGCCATAAGGCATATGTGAGAACCTGAGGAAGGTGATGATGAGATTGCACTTGTAGCTCTATTCATGACCTTGTCTTGGCCCATAGAATCTTCATTTTCCTCTACATGGTTAGAAACACAAGCACTAGAGGAAATAGAGGCATTTTTATCATGGCAACAAGACAACACAAGCATATCACCATGAGATTTATTCAAGCCATTACTACATGATATGCAAGGACTATCAACACTAGCATGTAAGAAGTTGTGAGTGCTAGAAGTGTTAAGGTCCGAAGATAGATCATTGCAACTAGATAGGGATGAAGGATTACAAATAGTAAGCACACTATCCACATTGCAATTTCTATCACCACTCACCGTATCATTACCTAGTGAAACATCACATGTTGGTGAGGTGGTAGACGATGAGAACTCATCTCGACCGGAAGTGGAAGCAACACAATCATCCTCAATAATGTTGGACTTGCTATATTTATCTTGAAGCTTGGTCCATATCTCACGAGCGCTTGAATAAGGCATGATAGAAGAAAGAACTACATTTCTCACAACATGCAAAAGAATTTTAGTAGCTAGAGCATGTATATGAGAGTTCAACTTCTCCTCTAAAGATTCGTTTTGGTTATCCACGGGAGAAGAGAAACCCACATATAGATATCCCTCGATAATTGGGTGAATTTCCCGAAATAAATTAAGCATGCAAATTTTCCAAACATCATAATTTGTGCCATCGAATGTGAGCGTGTCCTTGTGCACTAATCCCCTAGCCGACATCTTTACTCTCAAGGCGGTGAAGCCTAAAATGAGAGACCGGGCTCTGATACCAATTGAAAAGGATACATATGCCGCCTAGAGGGGGGGGCGTGAATATGCGGTTTAAAACTTTTATGAGATGGGATTAACAAATGCGGAATAAAACCAGCGTTTACTTTGTCAAGCACAAAACCTATATAAACTACGGTTCACCTATGTGCACCAACCACTTATTATAATCAAAACAAGCAACTATGTGATAGCTAGAAGTAAGAATTCAAGCACGTAGGCTATCACAAAGTAAAGTGCATAAGTAAATAGCTTGGGTATAGAGATAACCGAGGCACGCGGAGACGATGATTTATTACCAAGTTCCTCCCATAAAGAGAGTACGTCTTGTTGGAGGGGTGAGAGGTACTAAGACCACCACGCCACAAAAGGCCTCACCCTATTCTCATGTGAACCTCACAACAAGAGGCCTGGTTCACTTATTCACTATCGGTGCACTTATCGGTGGCAGTCCGAAACCTCTCACAAGGTTGGGGCACTTCTCCACAACTTAATTGGAGGCTCCCAACAAACGCCACCAAGGCCACAACCTGCAACACCAACAAACCGTCTAGGATTCCAAGAACCCAAGAGTAAAAAATCTTCTCACCTTTCACCCAATCGAATCCTCAACAAGAACTCAAACCGATGCACCAAATGCAATGGCAAGAACACAAGAAGTGCCCAAGTCCTTCTCTCCCAAATTCCACCAAAGCTACAAAAGCTAGTGGGAGAATAAGAGAGGAAGAACACAAGAGGAAATCCACAAAAGAAACCCCAAGATCTAGATCCCAATATGTTCTCCTCACATAGAGGAGAGATGGATTGGTGGAGTTGTAGATCTAGATATCGCCTTTCAAATCCCCCCAAAAGATTCAAGAAATATGGGAGGGATTAAGAGTATTTGCAAGCTCTTGAAGGTCAAAACAATGGATGAGAGAGAGAATGCAAGCAACGGGCCTAAGGAGGAAGAAGGGGTCTATTTATACCCCTCCCCAACTAAATATGACCGTTTGGGACCTTCCATGCCGGATAATCCGCCCCCCGGATATTCCGGGTTCCCCGGGCCAAAAAAATGGCTAAGGACTTCGCGACGCGACTCTCAGTATAGGGGCGGATATTTGGGGCGGATAATCTGCCCCGAAGGGCCAGAAAATCCGCCCCCATTACTGGGAGCTACGGCTCAAAGTCCTTAGCCGTTTTCCAAAAATTGGGCCGGATAATCCGCCCCCATGGCCAGATAATCCGCCCCCTGAAAACTGGCAGGAACAGCAAAACTGAAACCATCATAACTTTTTCATTCGGACTCCGATTTTGATGATCTTGGGCTCGTTTCGAAGATAGTAACGAGATCTACAAGATCATGCAGGGAACTATCATAGTACATCAAGGGAGGATAGAACCAAATGATGAAAGGTTTAACCTATCTATAAAATACAAACCGGTAAAACCTCCAATATCGAAAACACAATAGAGAATGCATATGCAATCCATTTTTGATGAACTTAAGCCTGTCATAGAGATTGACACAATATCTAAAACCTCTCATGGATAAGAACCAAGAAATATGATGCCAATTATGCAAAGGTTTGAGCTCTCACCGAGGGATATGATCAAGTTACTCACCTGAGAGCCCCTCTTGATAGTACGGTTATCTATCCTATAAACCGGTCTCCCAAACTAGCACCACGAGACCGGTAAGAAAGAAACCCTATCAAGATCAAACCTTTGCCTTGTATATTCCACACCTCAAGATGGAGCACCTTTCTTGATTGCACTAGCTTGGTGAAGACTTGGAATTTGCTCCCCCATACTCCACTATGGAAGAGCCTCTCTTTTAGGCATATCTTCACATATCCATGATCACCATAAGGATGGCAAGATACACTTGCGATCATCTTATTATTCAAGACACACTTGACATAGGATCAAATTCTACTTGACCAATCTCCAGATCATTCCTTGAAACCTTGATCATCACTTGATCTTCTTCACTTTCTTCTTATTCCAACCTTGAAGCCACCATATGGTTCAAGCATTGTTTATGGACAAATCCTACAAGTAAAACTCAATTCAAACATAAGTCCATAAAACATTGTCATTAATTACCAAAACCACACATGGGGGCACACATGTTCTTTCAGACGGGGCGTTGCCTCCTGGCGAAGCTCAGCGGCTTGATGGCGAGGCGTGGGGCGGTGCGAGGCGGTCGGAACGTCGCGGCGCTCTGGGCGGTTCCGACGGCAATTTTAATGGCGCACAGCGGCTACGGTCCACGCGGCGGCGAACATGCATGTTCGCGGTGTTGCTGTAGGGTTCCGTAGCATGGAAAACAAAAAATTTCTATCGCATACAAACAAACAAGCCAAGATATATCTACTAGATTGTAGCAACGAGTCGATGGAATAACTTACCCTCGAAGATTCCAAAGTGTTTAACGAGAGCGGATTCTCGTGGGTGATGTAGTCGTACTCTTCCCGATCTCAAGATCGCGTAGACGATCCTTCCGGCGCTGCGTTCCGGCAGCGCTCCCGCAGTCGGTCACACGTTCGGTACTCGACGAAGACCTTCCTCTCCCTTGTTCCAGCAGGCAGCGGAGGTTGTAGCACTCTCCTCGCGATTCTGGCAGCACAACGGCGTGGTACAGGAAGTAGAGGGGAGATCTCGCAGGGCTTCGCCTTAAGCCGGAGCGAGTATGGTGGAGTATGAGAGAGCTCCTCGGCGATCTAGGGTTTAGACACACCAAGGAGGAGGGGCTAGAGCCGGCGGCTAGGGTTCCGGGGACCCCCAAGTCGGCGGCTAGGGCAAAACCCTAGGGGAAGGCGGCGGCTATGGTGGGCTGCAGCTTCTAGGGTTTGAGGTGAGGGACTTGTGTGTCTAGAGGAGGGAGCCCTGCCCCTCCTTATATAGGTGGAGGGGCCGGCCGCGCCAAGGGGAGGGAGAGGAGTCCCTCCCCAACTCGGCTTGGAGGTGGGCCGCCGGTTGGAGGAGGGAACTCCTCCCCAACTCGGTTTCCCCCTTCCTCCTCTTTTCCTCTTTCCAATTTTAGCCGTTTGACTTCTCAAACTAGCTATTTGACTTTTCAAACTAGGATTCAATTTAATCCTTTATTTGGAACAGCGAGGACACTTAGTACATGATGCAATCATTCCAACATGCAATGACACATTCATGTACCCCTTCCCCTCCGGAGTGCCGGACATTCCGGAACCTTCTAGAACATTCCCGATGAAAACACCGGAATCATTCCCGAACTCCGAAACGGGACTTTCCTTATATGAATCTTATTCTCCGGACCATTCCGGATCACCTCGTGATATCCCGGATCCCATCCGAGACTCCGAACAACATTCGGTCTCTTTCTCATACTACCATAACTACTCAAACAACGTCGAATCCTTAAGTGTGTCTCCCTACGGTTCGTGAATTATGCGGACATGATCGAGACACTTCTCCGAACAATAACCAATAGAGGAATCTGGAAATTCATATGGCTCCCACATATTTCTACGATTACTTTGCGATCGAATGAAGCACTTACATACGATACCAATTTCCCTTTGTCTCACGATAGTTTACTTATCCGAGGTTATGATCGTCGGTATCTCTGCATACCTAGTTCAACCTCGTTACCGATAAGTACTCTTTTCTCGTTACCGTGATATGTGATCCCTTGTGAGCCAGTCACATGCTTGCAAGCTAATTGGATGACATTCCACCGAGAGGGCCCAGAGTATATCTATCCGTCATATGGATGGACAAATCCCACTCTTGATCCATGTGTCTCAACCAATACTTTCCGAACACTCAATGCCACCTTTGTAGCCACCCAGTTACGGTGTGGTGTTTGATGTCATCAAAGCATCCATCCGATAAAGGTGATATGCATGATCTCATGGTCGAAGGAATTAGGTTACTATGTATCAGAAAGCATATAGCAATTGAACTATTGAAATGACTTGATCTTTATGCTACGCTTATCTATAGGAGTATGTACACCATATCATTCTCCTAACGATATGATCTTGTTGTTGATAACATCTCAATGTTCATGATAGGGAAACCACAATCATTTATCAACCAACAAGCTAGTGATGTATAGAGGCTATACTAGGGACTTCAAATTAAGTTTACAAATCACACAAGTATCAATGTTTCCTTGTTAATACTATTATAGCATGAATGTAAACATTTATCATAAACACAAAGATATAATAATAACCACATTTATTATTGACTCTAGGGCATATCTCCAACAGTTGCTGGGGTGCTGGCGATCCTGCTTGCACGCGTGAGAGCGGTGCGCGGTCTATGGGCGTGTGTCGCGGTTGGAGCTCTGGCGCGCTCTCGGCTTGCTCGCATAGAGGCTTGGCATGCTCGGGCTGTGTGGTCTAGTGGCTAGCTGTGCTCGAGGCTTGGACAAGGGGTGGCAGTAGACGGTGGAGAGTGTCTCAGACAAGGTTGGCGAGGCTAGTGCTTCTCCTAGCTCGCTGGCGACATGGGGGTGGCAATGTTGCTCTCTGCCTGCTTGCCATTGATGGCATGGTCTGCTTTACAGTGATCTAGAGAGGGTAAACAAGTTAGATGATCTACTGAGAGTGTAGTGTGAGCTAGATAGGGAACAAGTTAGGCACTGATCACTGCTCACAATAGTGTTTGCGGTTTGTTTGATTTCTGTTTGCAAGGTGTTTGATGAAATGGCCGAAAGAGATTCAAATTTGAATTTTGGATTCAAACTTGGTGGATGTGTTGGTTACATACTAGGGAGTCTCTGGTTAGTGGTATTGGTCAAGTGGAATTGGTTTGGGTGGTTTTTGAAAAAGGGGTGATCTTCACATATGAATCAGATTCAATCTTGAAATGTGATTTGAATCAAGTTGCCAAATGTTTCTGCAGGTTTGAAAGGTGGGCTTTGATTCACTTTTACTTGGTATTGCAAAGGGTGAAGAGAAATGGAAAAGTTTTTGTTTGAAATCTTGGACTAGAAACACTCAAAGTGGCCTAGTGAGCAAGATTGGCAAAAATGACCATTTGCTTTCTTTGTTTTGTTTTTGATTTTCTCTTGTTTTGTTTCCGCTTGGAATTGTTTTAGATGATGTTATTTTCATATTTAAACCATTCCTTGATATTTAGATCAATCACACAAGTCCATTCATTCATTCATACAATCATCAAATACACACATGCATTCATTTGATTTTTATTTAACAAAAGTTTTTGTTAGCCCTAAATTTTGGTGATTAGATTTTGATAATTATGATCAATATTTTTGTGATGTTACAAACCTTCCCTCCTTAAACAAAATCTCATCCCGAGATTTGAGAAAGAAGAATAAAGATTACCTAGGATTTAAAGAGATTGGGAAACTCCGTCTTGATGTGATCTTCTCGTTCCCATGTAGCTTCTTCTTCAGTGTGGTTGCTCCACTGGATCTTGAGAAACTTGATACTTCGGGTCCTGGTGGTTCTGAAAGCTTCTTCCAAAATACGGATGGGTACTTTAGGATACGTCAGGTCATCGTTGATCTCTATGGTGCGGTGATCAATGTTCTTGAAAACTTCAGTCTTCTCCGGGACTTCATGACATTTGCGAAGCAATGATATATGGAACACATTGTGTACTGCTGACATCTCCTCTGGCAGTTCCGGTTGATACGATATATCTGGGGTCTAACTTTCCTTTGAGCTGGAAACACTGCATTCCCTTCAAAGGCAACACTTTGAGATACACAAAATCTCCGATATTGAAAGCGAGGTCTCGACGTCTCTTGTCGGTGTAACTCTTAATTCTTGACTAGGCGGTCTTGAGGTTCTCACGAATCTTGTGAACTTTCTCTTCTACTTCTCGTAGGATGTCGGGTCCGAAATTCTGACCCTCTCCTATTTCCGACCAATTCAAAGGGGTACGGGACTTCCTTCCATACATGAACTCAAATGGGGCCATTTGCAAACTAGCTTGATAACTGTTGTTGTACGAAAATTCTGTGAACGGCAGACAGTCTTCCCATTTAGATCCATACTCTAGCACACAGGCTCTTAACATATCTTCGAGTATTTGATTTACTCGCTCCGTTTGTCCATCTGTTTGAGGGTGATAAGCTGTGCTGAAATCTAGTCTTGTCCCCAATCCTTCTTGGACTTTCTTCTAGAATCTCGAGGTAAACTGAGTTCCTCGATCTGACACGATGTTCTTGAGGACTCCGTGCAAACTGACGATTCTATCGATGTACAACTCCGCTAGCTTCGAACTCTGGTAGGTGGTCTTGACAGGTAAGAAATGGGCTACCTTGGACAATCTGTCAACTATGACCCAAATAGAGTCATTTCCCCTACTAGAAGTAGGCAATCCAGTGATAAAGTCCATTCCAACTAAATCCCATTTCCATTCTGGAATCTATAATGGTTGCAACATTCCTGTGGGTCCCTGATGTCCCGCCTTGACACTCTGACAAATGTCACACTTAGCGATGTAGCTTCCGATTTCTCTCTTCATCTTATGCCACCAAAATTGCTCCTTCAAATCCTGATACATCTTCGTTCCTTCGGGATGGATAGAATAAAGAGTATCATGGGCCTCTTTAAAAATAACTTCCTTTAATTCTGAATCTGCTGGTACACAGAGACATCATTTGTACCACAGAACTCCTTCTTCATCCTCGGTAAATCCGGGTACTTTGCCTGTACCGATGCGACGTTTGATTCCGTCGATACTAGCATTTCCCTTCTGCGCTTCCTTGATCTGACTGATCAAAGTGGATTGAAGTTCTATGCTAGCCAAAAATCCTTCACTTACTAATTCCATTCTAAAATCTTCCATCTCCTTGTGCAAAATTGGTTGCTCCTTCAAAATCATGGAGTTCAAGAGGCATGGCAATCTGCTAAGCGCATCTGCTACCACATTGGCTTTACCAGGTTGATAGTGAATGTCCAGATCATAGTCCTTGATTAGCTAGATCCATCTTCTTTGCCTCATATTCATCTCCTTTGAGTGAATATATACTTCAAGCTCTTGTGATCCGAAGAAATCTCACAACGGTTTCCCATTAGGTAATGCCTCCATGTCTTCAGGGCTAGAACTACGGCTGCTAGTTCAAGATCGTGGGTAGGACAATTCTGTTCATGTTGCTTCAGTTGTCGGGATAGATAAGATATAACTTTGCCTTCTTGCATCAACACACATTCGAGACCAATCTTGGATGCACCACAATGAACATTAAAGGGCTTTGTGATATCCGACATGATCAAGATTGGGGTTGAAATCAATCTCCTCTTGAGCTCTTGAAAACTCGCTTCACATTTGTTCGTCCATTCAAACTTCTTATCCTTCTTCAACAATTGGGTCATGGGTCTTGCGATAATTGAAAATCCTTCTACGAACTTGCGGTAATATCCCGCCAATCCGAGAAATGAACGAACTTGGGTTTGAGTGGTTAGGGCTTGCCAATCCTCAACATCCTTCACTTTTGCAGGGTCAATGGCAATTCCTCCGGCTGATACGATATGTCCGAGGAATCCTACTTACTTTAACCAGAATTCACATTTGCTAAACTTAGCATATAACCTATGCTCCCTAAGGGTTCCAAGGATGGCCTTTGGGTGTAGCTCATGTTCTTCTTCTGATTTGGAATAGATCAGAATGTCATCGATGAAAACTATGACAAACTTATCCAGGAAGTCCATAAAAATCTTATTCATGAGGTTCATGAAATAAGAGGGGGCATTGGTTAATCCGAAATACATGACAGTGTACTCGTACAATCCATATTTGGTGGTAAAGGCAGTCTTCAGAATATCCTCTGCGCGAATCTTGAGATGATGGTAACCAGTCCTAAGATCAATCTTAGAAAACACTTCGGCACCAGTCAACTGATCAAACAGGTCTTCTATCTTCGGCAGTGGGTACTTGTTCTTGATGGTGACATCATTCAACTTCCGATAATCCGTACACAAATGGTTACCTCCATCTTTCTTGTCCACAAACAGGACAAGTGATCTCCATGGCGACGCACTTGGTTGGATCAATCCTATCTCCAGCATAGCATCCAGTTGCTTCTTTAGCTCCACTAATTCAGACGGGTTCATACTATACGGTCTCTGGGCTATGGGTCCAGTTCTAGGGATTAGTTCAATGATAAACTCGATATCCCGATCTGGGGGCATACCGGGCAAAACATCTGGGAATACATCGGGGTATTCATAGACTATTTTGACTTGGTCAATGGTTGGTTGGGCTATACTCTTGTTGCACTTGAATTGACGGGGCAAGGTTTCATATACATGCTCGACTGATATTCCGGCTGTACTGGTCATGGTTATGGCTTTCTTAGCATAGTCGATTAATCATTTATGTTTCGACATCCAATCCATTCCTAGTACTAATTCCAAACCTTTTGTTCCAAGTACTATTAGATTAGCATAAAAATCTATGCCATGGATTCGGATAGGTACAACTTTGCAAATTTTTCTAGCTTTGGTGGTTGAACCAGGTATTTGAACTATTATAACATGCTTCAATTTGGTGGGTTGAATCTTACTAGTGCATGAAAATTCTTCAGTAACAAATGAGTGCGATGCTCTAGAATCAAACAACACTCTTGCAAGTACTAAGTTAACAGAAAACATACCCAGCACGACATCTGGCGCTTCTTGGGCTTCTTCAGCATGCATGAGAAAGAGACGGCCGTTGCGGTTGAGCGAGTTCCCTAGGGAAAACCTTCTTCCGTGCTAAACACGACGCTCCTGCTGAGCTGGGGCATTTGCATTGGGGGTTGCGGCAATCTTCTTGGGACACTCATTGGAATAGTGACCCTTGGTTCCACATTCATAACAAGTCACCTGAGACTTGTCCTTTGCTGCAACAGGCACATCATTGCTTCCAGTCCTCGGGGCAGTGTTGGTGTTGGGGGCGGCATTGTTGTTGTTGAACTTGGGCGGTGCACGGTTGAAATTGCTGGGGTTCTCGGGGTTATTGTTGTGATTTCCTCCGGGCGTTGGGTTTCCTCCTCCATGGTTGGGGCAGGTTGGACAGTTGATCGGGGGTCTGTTGTTTCTTGGGGCAAATCCTGGATATGGGTTGGGACGATACTTTGGTGTATGATTGGTTCCTGGTTGATGCATCATGCGACGCTTGCGGTTCTCATTATCTTGGTTGATCTTGCCTTCCATCTGAATGGCGGAATCCACTAAGGCTTCAATATCAGCAAATGGGATATTGACTAACACCGTCTGCATCTCATCGTGCATACCATTCAGGAATCTCTCCTTCTTCTTGGCCTCAGTGCTGATCTCATCAGGGGCATACCTTGACAGAGATAGGAATCTGTCACGGTACTCTACCAGTCATTCTTCCTTGCTTAAGCTCCTTGAATTCATCTCTCATTCGCAGAATCAAACCGGGTGGCACATGGGTTCGGCTAAAATTGAGTTTGAATTCATCCCAAGCCACCATTTGTCCTCCATTCATGGTGCGAATGCTGTTCCACCATGCCCTTGCATCTCCGGCCAGATAGTGGGTGACAAACAGTACTTTCTCATTAGCCTCTACTCCGGTGACTTCCAAGTTGTTCTCCATGGTTTACAGCCAATCATCAGCATCTAGGGGCTCTTCAGACTTACTAAATATGGGTGGGTTGGTGTTATGGAAATTCTTGAGCTTGGACCCATGGTTGTACTGATTTCCATGGCCCTGATTGTTGTTGTTGTTGTTGTCCATCTGAGCTATGTGCTGAAGGATGGCTAAGTTGGCTTGACGTTCTGCTCTTTCAGCTTCGTGATCCGAAACCAACATTTGCAAGATCTACAACATCGGGTCCAGGGATGAACTGCTTCCTCCGCGAGGCATCTGAAGATTGAGATAGATCATGAGAAAAGAGGGAAATTCTAAGGTTCAAGGTTTTTGAAAAGTTTTTAAAGTTTGACTCAGATTTTTCTAGCAACTTGCTTTTCATGCATTCATCACACATCATACAACACACACCACAACAAAGGAAATAGATGGTTTTAATAACCATTCTGGGAAACTACAATACAATGGGACCGGATACAACTCACTAATGCTAGTGCTCAAGTGATACTACTCCTCGGAGTCGGTGTCCTCCTCCTCATCCTCCTACTCCTCCTCCTCATCCTCATCATCATCATCATCAATGAAGGCGAAATCATCCTCATCGGTGAAGAATTCGATGGCCCGATCCTCCAGAAAATCATCATCATCACTGAGATAGGAGTAGGGGGTCTCCACGAAGGTCTTCCCCGACATTCTCTCTCACCTCCAGCCGCATGTCTCTCTCATGGACAGTCTCCTCCAACTCTGTGATCCTGTGGCGGAGACGGGAAATGATGCGCTCCTTCTTGTCGAGCTGACGACAACGAGACTGGCGATCCTTCACTAGCATGGCGATGGTCTGATCCTTCTGGGCGGCAATGGCGGACTTGTGGTTGGCGTAGGAATGGGCATTGTCCAACTCCTTCTGCCGGTCATACATCATGAAGTTGAGGTGGTCCACTTGGTTCTTCAGCTCAGGGTGATATGGTGCCTCCAGGGGCTGTCCCATAGCATCACGCCTTGGGCATAACTCAAAGCAGGTACCCTTGATCTGATTGATACTCTGCCCACACAGACAGGCAAGAGCTTCCTACATTGTAACTACCTCGGTGAATTACGCTCCTAGATACAAGCCTGGATGAGCGGTAGTGGTTGAAATAGTACGGTGGGGCCCCAAAAGCCACTCACGGGTAGACCTTTCGGCCGTACCAACCACTTCCAACTCGGGACCTGTACGGGCGGCGTAATCGGCAGGCGAAGGGATCAACTACATACACAAATGAGTATGTATGCAAGCCACCATACAAGAGTACATCAGAGCCATACCATCTAGAAAGAAAGGAAATATAGCAACGCCATACGGCAAGATTCAAATATCCTGGATAAATCTATAGTTTAGGATAACTCCTCATACAACACACATCAGAGTATCAAGCGGAAGCGGCAAAACAAGTCCGAGTACGGATAAGAAGCAAATCGGCATAAGATGCCATGGAAGTAAGCACATCCCGCCCACAGATCTCACGGATCCCCGTTCCCGGAATCTCTACACCGAACGATCGTTGCCAACATCATCAGTCTCTTCCACCCAGTATCCGTCCTGCGAGGGTACCTGTTCAACTGAACCAATAATTTGTCGTGTGAGACCCTAAGGGTACTCAGCAAGTCTTTATGCCTCTAAAGGGGACACAACCTGGGGTGACGCAATTGCAGCAAAAGATAAACCCTAGCAGTTCTATAGATAAACGCTAACCATCCGCCTAACCAATGATAAACGGATGTCCGTGAATTAAGGACAACAGTTATAACAGTAATTTCATCCGATCCATCCTCCTCCTCGCTTACCATCGAGGAAGCGGACAAACAACCCCCCATCCGTTGGCAATTTTATTAACCATTCCATGAGTGTTGCACTATTTACTAGTCAGTTGTTTAGTCAAGTTAAAAGCGGTACTTTAGTTATGCTTGTCTATGATCGAGAAACTGTGCTCCAAGTCGTCCATAACCGCGGACACGGCTTTCAGAAAGTTTTACCCTGCAGGGGTGCACAAATAGCAACACACACTCGATCAACCTCGGAAAAACTAAATCAAAACCCAACGAGGCCTTCACGACAAAGCAATCACAGGATTCAGAAATATTTCAGGGGGCCACCCCATTGAGTAGACCCGCAACGAAGTAAGCTAGCTCCGAGACGGACTCAAGGTCTGCGTCAATGGCTGTAAACGACTGGGAACCCCAAATGGGGCTTGTCGATACCGCGAAAACATTCCGCTTACCTAAACAGTACAGTGTGCTAGCCATCGCACAATCGTAAATAAAGCAGTAAAGCATGGCATAAGTACAGGATCGTAAATAAAACCTCAAACTAGTTTGTGGCCCCAAGAAATAAGAATGAATCAAGCTCTGGCTCAGGGGGGTCCCATATACCTCCCGGATGTGGATAGCGCGATAAATCTTGGAACAGGAATCAAGTACTCGGGGTCTTACGGGACACAAGTGAGCAGGAAAAACCAAATAGCAGATATTGCTCACCGGTGCCACTTTCATTAGTTATCCCATTACTACTCAGGTTAAGTTGTTTAGGTACCTCGTTATCCAACAGACACTCACATACCCTACACATGCTGTTCTACGACTCGCATGTCTCAAACAACTCCTGTAGTAATGGCTCATGGGATGGAGGAACAAGCTTGGTGGGGTGTAAAGTAAAGGCTATGCAATACTTGGGATTCAGTTTAATGCAATCGCGACTCGTTGATGCAAGAATAAGATAGAGGCGATAGGTACTGTATGTATGCAAGCATGTGGAAGTGCTTGCCTGGCAACTCAGTTGAAGCGAGAGACGGATCTGGGTAGTGCTCCTGGTTCTCTTGATAAATCCCCTGCTCAGAGTCTATCCGAGAAAAACCAAACAAACAAGGGCCAACATAAATAAGGTGCACAAGCATATGAATAAGATGCGACAAGCAAACAATCATGCCATGATGAATGATGCACAATTTACATGGCAATAAAGTAACATGGCATGGGTGAGGTGTAGGATACAAGGAATAAGCATTTTATGGGGTTTTGGTCCCATTTTATTGTCATAATAGTTGCTGTATACTTTATATTTAGATGATGCATGCTGCAATTGAAGTCATGGATAGCATAAACAGAAAGGTCTCGTCGAGCTGATCATTTTAGACATATCATTTGCTAAATTTGGAATTATAAATCAAAAGTTATTAATTATTTAAATTCCAGTGGCATTTGTGGTAATTTAATTCAACTTGGAATTTTAAATGTGCCAAAGGCAATTTGAATGGCATATTTGAAATCCTCACATTTTTCTGATTCAAAAACATATGTTATTTGTATTATTTGGAAATATATTTTACAAGTTATTTGAAAACAGAAAATAAGTTTGGATTTGAATTAATTTGATAAAGATTTGATTTAAACCAGAAAAGCAGAAATACTTTTTCTACACAGGATTAGCCAGCCACAGACTAAGACAGGTGGGTCCAGCGATGACTCAGCGGCCCAGCGCGCAGAAAAGATCTCTCACCGCGGCTGCTGCTAGCCACAGAGAGTGACAGGTGGGGCCAGAGCCCAAGCGGACCCACACGCCAGCGGCAGAGTGCGGGGCCGCCACGCGGCTCGGCGGGGACTGCGGGTTGATGGGTACGAATCCCCGGGAGCCTCTTTGCAAAAACGCCACGCAGGCTGACCTGTAGGCCCAGAGGAGCGCGGGTTTAGGAAAAGAAAAACTAGAGGGGGTTTTCCGTAAAACGGCTCGGCCTGCACTGTGCCTCTTCTCTCTCCGCCTTGCGCGACAGGTCGATGCACGCCAGCGGTAGAGTGCGGCACGCGGGCTCGAACCAGAGACGTTGCGGGCGCGCGCCGAGGCGGAGCCACTGCGGTGGCTTGGGCTTGGTGACAGCGAGGGGGTTGGGGCCTAGATGGGGTGTTTGCGCGACGCTGGAGCGAACAGACGCCACGCTCGTCGGTGCACCGAGGGTGCTCGACGAAAGGGCCGGCGGATCTAGGGCGGTACGGCGAGGCGGGACATGTCCAGGGGGTTAAGGGGCTTACCGAGGAGATGATGGTGGAGTTGGTTCGGGCAGCGACGCTGGCGATCGACGACGACGTAGAGGCCGAGCGTAGCTAGGGTTCCGGCGAGACGCGTCGGCGTGCAGGGGTACAGGGGACCGTCTCCTCCTCGAAGGCGCGGTCCAGGGCGTAGCGGAGGTACTCCACGGTCTTCTCGTTCACCTACACGACGGCACGCCGGCTGGAACGAGGCGGGGCAGAGGTAGTCGGCGGCAGCCGGCGTCGGGGTCTGGCGGTGGTGGAGAGAGAGGGGAGGAAAGGGCAAGCTCTGAGCGGATCTGGAGAGGTAGCCGGCGGAAGAGGGAGGGAGAAACAGAGAGGGAGAGGGGATGCCGTGGGGGAGTGGTGGAGAGTAAAAGGTGGCTCGGCCACCTTTTTCCCTACCCTCCTCTCACGTGCTCGGGCAGGCTAGGGCGAGGTGCAGGTGCATGGGGAGCTGGCAGATGGGGCAAGGCAGGGAGGAGAGAGGCCAGGCTCGGGTGGGGCACACCAGGCAGAGAGAGAGGAGAAAGGAGGAAAAGGAGAGGCTCGGCTAGGTTGGGGGAGCCTCGGGTAGGGTTTTGGGGTGGATGGGGTAGCTAGGTGGCCAGGGTTAGGAACTAGGTGGGGCCGAGCTGGGTGAGAAAGAGAGAGGCCGAGAGATGGGGGTAGGTTTAGGGTTTAGCTTGGAGAGAGAGAGGCTAGGGTTAGGCTAGATAGGGTGTGGTTTAAAGAGGGGGTGAAGAGAGAGGAGTGGCATGGTTTAGGGTTTGCTTTTGTCAAGATCAAGCCAAGAACATGCCTAGACCCAACGAGATCGAGACAAGAAAAGATAGGGATGAGGTGATATGGTTTAAGCAAGATCACACTAGATCAAGCCATAGATAGGGAGATGATGAGATATGAGATGATCCACTTAGAATTCAAATAAAGCCAAATACTAGAAAAGGTGGCACTTGCATGGCCCATGCAAAATAATTAATGCCATATTTATCCTTGTGAAAACAATAATATTAACATGGAATTATTCATATGCATTCCCAAAAGGTGGGCAAAGGCCAAGCATAAGATTATGGGTGGAATCCAACCAACCAACATGAGCTAGAGGTAAACTCAATGAAATGCCAAGCTCATATTAATTGGATGGTGGAATTAAAAAGGTGGTGAAAGAAAGGTGGTGGAGTTTAAAAGAGATATGCCCCCAACTCAACTTGGGCATTTAACAATATATTAAGAACCAAATACAATATCAAGAGGCAACTACAATTAATAATGCACATGAGATAAGAACCAAACAAGAAGGGGTTTTATATGATGCTCAAATGCAAGGTGGCATGATGACATGAGCATGACATGGTGATGATGCAACAATTATATGTTGGAAGTGGCCCATTTATTACTAGAACAAGTAGCATTACAGGTGTTAGACAGAATCGAACAAAACTCGTGCAGGGACTGAGTTAACGGATAGCATACCCATCACCACTCCAGGTGCATGCTCAGCTTGAGCGGCGTTGACACAATTGGCACGAGCAACCATAGACCCGGGCTTGGTGTTGATGTTGAGAGCCCGAGGTGGTGGTGCACGAACCGAAGGAGAGCTTGCTGCAGATCTTGGCGGGGGTTGAGGGAGAGCTTTGTTCTTCAACGGACAGTTCCAGTGGGGATGTCCAGGATCTCCACACGTGTAACAAGCACCAGGTGGACGTGGAGCAACGTAGCCAGGGACTCCGCCAGGCGCTCCAGGGTAGTTGTTGGTGTAGCCCCTGGGAGCAGCAGTGATGGAGTTTAGTGGCCTCGACGTGTAGCTTGAAGGTCTTGGTGAAGCCGGGAGCGACGGTGGGGTGTTAGGAACCCAGACACGCCGCTTAGAAGGAGCTGCCATAACCGAAGAGCTTGATGCATCCCTGTTGTGTTTCTTGGAGTCCTCGAACACTTGCCGACTTGCCTCCTCTTGCAAAGCTGTGTGCTGTAGCTCCAGGAACGATGCCGGTCTTGCATGAGTGATCGCATACTTGATCGACGCATTGAGCCCTTGCCTGAACCTCTTCTGCTTCTTCTTGTCATCAGATACCTCATCACCACCATAACGAGAAAGATTCATGAAGTTCCTGATGTAGGTGTTGACGTTATCATTTCCTTGCTTCAGGTTGAGAAAAGCCTCCTTCATCCTTTCCATCACAATCTCTGACAGGAATTGCTCTTTGAACGCTCCAGAGAACTGTCCCCAGGTAGGCTGAAAACCAGTGCAGCTTGCCTTCAAGTAATTTTCCCACCAGAGAGCTGCATCTCCCTTTAGAAGGTGAGTAGCGCACTTTACCCACTCCTGCTCAGGAACATCAGCAGTCTCAAGAAGCCTTGACGTCTCACGTAACCAATCATCCGCATCCAGTGGGCGATCTGAAACATCAAACTGGCGAGGGTTGAATTTCAGGAAGCTCTTGATGTCGCCCCGCTTGGGAGGTGGAGGGAGTGGAGCAAACTCATTTCTTCTGACACTTTCTTCCAAGCGCTGCTGGTTCTGCTGCATCGCTGCCAAGGCATTAGCTATGTTTGACAATGCGGCCCCCAACTCTGGTGGTATGTCCTCATCTGAACGGCGTGGTGGAGCCATCCTGAGATTGATATAAAACACAAGTCAGTACTATAATGGAGAATAATAATAATCCAAAATAGTACCAAGATGGAATTAACCAAGATTAAAGGATACAATTTACTGTGATGATATTAAAATATCAACAAAGTTCAAAGCACCTAGAAGATATTAAGCATATCGCACACGACTGAAAAGGAGTGTGGTACACAAATATATCAAAGAAAAATTTTCCACAAATTTCGGCATTAAAATACCAATAGATGCGCAAAATTACTTAACGAAACAAGATTAGTGACTCTACCGATTCAATATACAAAAGCGAATGATAAAAGTAGTGGTATGGTCGCGACTCCATCCCGCACTCAAATCATTACTCCGCACATGAACAAGTGGAACACATATCCTAACCCCTTCTTCTCACGTTGAACCTACAGATTGGTAACTACGGAAACGAACACCCCAAACAAGATAACGTCGGTTGACAAAGAGTAAGACAGATTGCGTCGGTTTGCAAAAGCCTGTCGGTATGGAATGTACCAACAGTTGATAACCAAAAGGCTGATTAGATAACAACTTGGATGCAACAGATAGACAAGGGATTACACACACAGACACCCCTATGGTACTACGGAAACCTAGAACACATGAATCCTAGTTTGAATTTTGAGAAGAGGATTGAAAACGTTGCAATTCCTTACCACAAAAGGGTGGGTGGGTGGGTAAGAAGAAAAGTGGAAGCAGTCCTACTCTCGCGTTTTGTTTTTTCCTAGTATACATAACTACCAAAATATTTGCTAGACTGACAACGACCGTTTGGCTGAAACCCTGAAGGTCGGGATGGCTCTGATACCAATTGTAACTACCTCGGTGAATTACGCTACTAGATACAAGCCTGGATGAGCGGTAGTGGTTGAAATAGTACGGTGGGGCCCCAAAAGCCACTCACGGGTAGACCTTTCGGCCGTCCCAACCACTTCCAACTCAACGGGACCTGTACGGGCGGCGTAATCGGCAGGCGAAGGGATCAACTACATACACAAATGAGTATGTATGCAAGACACCATACAAGAGTACATCAGAGCCATACCATCTAGAAAGAAAGGAAATATAGCAACGCCATACGGCAAGATTCAAATATCCTGGATAAATCTATAGTTTAGGATAACTCCTCATACAACACACATCAGAGTATCAAGCGGAAGCGGCAAAACAAGTCCGAGTACGGATAAGAAGCAAATCGGCATAAGATGCCATGGAAGTAAGCACATCCCGCCCATAGATCTCACGGATCCCCGTTCCCGGAATCTCTACACCGAACGATCGTTGCCAACATCATCAGCCTCTTCCACCCAGTATCCGTCCTGCGAGGGTACCTGTTCAACTGAACCAATAATTTGTCGTGTGAGACCCTAAGGGTACTCAGCAAGTCTTTATGCCTATAAAGGGGACACAACCTGGGGTGACGCAATTGCAGCAAAAGATAAACCCTAGCAGTTCTATAGATAAACGCTAACCATCCGCCTAACCAATGATAGACGGATGTCCATGAATTAAGGACAACAGTTATAACAGTAATTTCATCCGATCCATCCTCCTCCTCGCTTACCATCGAGGAAGCGGACGAACAACCCCCCATCCGTTGGCAATTTTATTAACCATTCCATGAGTGTTGCACTATTTACTAGTCAGTTGTTTAGTCAAGTTAAAAGCGGTACTTTAGTTATGCTTGTCTATGATCGAGAAACTGTGCTCCAAGTCGTCCATAACCGCGGACACGGCTTTCAGAAAGTTTTACCCTGCAGGGGTGCACAAATAGCAACACACACTCGATCAACCTCAGAAAAACCAAATCAAAACCCAACGAGGCCTTCACGACAAAGCAATCACAGGATTCAGAAATATTTCAGGGGGCCACCCCATTGAGTAGACCCGCAACGAAGTAAGCTAGCTCCGAGACGGACTCAAGGTCTGCATCAATGGCTGTAAACGACTGGGAACCCCAAACGGGGCTTGTCGATACCGCGAAAACATTCCGCTTACCTAAACAGTACAGTGTGCTATCCATCGCACAATCGTAAATAAAGCAGTAAAGCATGGCATAAGTACAAGATCGTAAATAAAACCTCAAACTAGTTTGTGGCCCCAAGAAATAAGAATGAATCAAGCTCTGGCTCAGGGGGGTCCCATATACCTCCCGGATGTGGATAGCGCGATAAATCTTGGAACAGGAATCAAGTACTCGGGGTCTTACGGGACACAAGTGAGCAGGAAAAACCAAATAGCAGATATTGCTCACCGGTGCCACTTTCATTAGTTATCCCATTACTACTCAGGTTAAGTTGTTTAGGTACCTCATTATCCAACAGACACTCACATACCCTACACATGCTGTTCTACGACTCGCATGGCTCAAACAACTCCTGTAGTAATGGCTCATGGGATGGAGGAACAAGCTTGGTGGGGTGTAAAGTAAAGGCTATGCAATACTTGGGATTCAGTTTAATGCAATCGCGACTCGTTGATGCAAGAATAAGATAGAGGCGATAGGTACTGTATGTATGCAAGCATGTGGAAGTGCTTGCCTGGCAACTCAGTTGAAGCGAGAGACGGATCTGGGTAGTGCTCCTGGTTCTCTTGATAAATCCCCTGCTCAGAGTCTATCCGAGAAAAACCAAACAAACAAGGGCCAACATAAATAAGGTGCACAAGCATATGAATAAGATGCGACAAGCAAACAATCATGCCATGATGAATGATGCACAATTTACATGGCAATAAAGTAACATGGCATGGGTGAGGTGTAGGATACAAGGAATAAGCATTTTATGGGGTTTTGGTCCCATTT
Organism: Avena sativa; assembly: GCA_916181665.1. NCBI lineage: Eukaryota > Viridiplantae > Streptophyta > Magnoliopsida > Poales > Poaceae > Avena > Avena sativa. The sequence continues at coordinate 355,399,815 of OV702283.1, read as the reverse complement.
TATTGTCATAATAGTTGCTGTATACTTTATATTTAGATGATGCATGCTGCAATTGAAGTCATGGATAGCATAAACAGAAAGGTCTCGTCGAGCTGATCATTTTAGACATATCATTTGCTAAATTTGGAATTATAAATCAAAAGTTATTAATTATTTAAATTCCAGTGGCATTTGTGGTAATTTAATTCAACTTGGAATTTTAAATGTGCCAAAGGCAATTTGAATGGCATATTTGAAATCCTCACATTTTTCTGATTCAAAAACATATGTTATTTGTATTATTTGGAAATATATTTTACAAGTTATTTGAAAACAGAAAATAAGTTTGGATTTGAATTAATTTGATAAAGATTTGATTTAAACCAGAAAAGCAGAAATACTTTTTCTACACAGGATTAGCCAGCCACAGACTAAGACAGGTGGGTCCAGCGATGACTCAGCGGCCCAGCGCGCAGAAAAGATCTATCACCGCGGCTGCTGCTAGCCACAGAGAGTGACAGGTGGGGCCAGAGCCCAAGCGGACCCACACGCCAGCGGCAGAGTGCGGGGCCGCCACGCGGCTCGGCGGGGACTGCGGGTTGATGGGTACGAATCCCCGGGAGCCTCTTTGCAAAAACGCCACGCAGGCTGACCTGTAGGCCCAGAGGAGCGCGGGTTTAGGAAAAGAAAAACTAGAGGGGGTTTTCCGTAAAACGGCTCGGCCTGCACTGTGCCTCTTCTCTCTCCGCCTTGCGCGACAGGTCGATGCACGCCAGCGGCAGAGTGCGGCACGCGGGCTCGAACCAGAGACGTTGCGGGCGCGCGCCGAGGCGGAGCCACTGCGGTGGCTTGGGCTTGGTGACAGCGAGGGGGTTGGGGCCTAGATGGGGTGTTTGCGCGACGCTGGAGCGAACAGACGCCACGCTCGTCGGTGCACCGAGGGTGCTCGACGAAAGGGCCGGCGGATCTAGGGCGGTACGGCGAGGCGGGACATGTCCAGGGGGTTAAGGGGCTTACCGAGGAGATGATGGTGGAGTTGGTTCGGGCAGCGACGCTGGCGATCGACGACGACGTAGAGGCCGAGCGTAGCTAGGGTTCCGGCGAGACGCGTCGGCGTGCAGGGGTACAGGGGACCGTCTCCTCCTCGAAGGCGCGGTCCAGGGCGTAGCGGAGGTACTCCACGGTCTTCTCGTTCACCTACACGACGGCACGCCGGCTGGAACGAGGCGGGGCAGAGGTAGTCGGCGGCAGCCGGCGTCGGGGTCTGGCGGTGGTGGAGAGAGAGGGGAGGAAAGGGCAAGCTCTGAGCGGATCTGGAGAGGTAGCCGGCGGAAGAGGGAGGGAGAAACAGAGAGGGAGAGGGGATGCCGTGGGGGAGTGGTGGAGAGTAAAAGGTGGCTCGGCCACCTTTTTCCCTACCCTCCTCTCACGTGCTCGGGCAGGCTAGGGCGAGGTGCAGGTGCATGGGGAGCTGGCAGATGGGGCAAGGCAGGGAGGAGAGAGGCCAGGCTCGGGTGGGGCACACCAGGCAGAGAGAGAGGAGAAAGGAGGAAAAGGAGAGGCTCGGCTAGGTTGGGGGAGCCTCGGGTAGGGTTTTGGGGTGGATGGGGTAGCTAGGTGGCCAGGGTTAGGAACTAGGTGGGGCCGAGCTGGGTGAGAAAGAGAGAGGCCGAGAGATGGGGGTAGGTTTAGGGTTTAGCTTGGAGAGAGAGAGGCTAGGGTTAGGCTAGATAGGGTGTGGTTTAAAGAGGGGGTGAAGAGAGAGGAGTGGCATGGTTTAGGGTTTGCTTTTGTCAAGATCAAGCCAAGAACATGCCTAGACCCAACGAGATCGAGACAAGAAAAGATAGGGATGAGGTGATATGGTTTAAGCAAGATCACACTAGATCAAGCCATAGATAGGGAGATGATGAGATATGAGATGATCCACTTAGAATTCAAATAAAGCCAAATACTAGAAAAGGTGGCACTTGCATGGCCCATGCAAAATAATTAATGCCATATTTATCCTTGTGAAAACAATAATATTAACATGGAATTATTCATATGCATTCCCAAAAGGTGGGCAAAGGCCAAGCATAAGATTATGGGTGGAATCCAACCAACCAACATGAGCTAGAGGTAAACTCAATGAAATGCCAAGCTCATATTAATTGGATGGTGGAATTAAAAAGGTGGTGAAAGAAAGGTGGTGGAGTTTAAAAGAGATATGCCCCCAACTCAACTTGGGCATTTAACAATATATTAAGAACCAAATACAATATCAAGAGGCAACTACAATTAATAATGCACATGAGATAAGAACCAAACAAGAAGGGGTTTTATATGATGCTCAAATGCAAGGTGGCATGATGACATGAGCATGACATGGTGATGATGCAACAATTATATGTTGGAAGTGGCCCATTTATTACTAGAACAAGTAGCATTACAGGTGTTAGACAACTGGGATGCTACACTACATGGCCCTGGCAAGTCCATCGATACAGTTGTTTTCTCTGATGGTGAACCGAATTCCCTCTATGGTGGGGACTTCAATCTTTCCTCTAAGACTTGCAACAATCAGCCATTGCAACTCCTCTCCTTCCTGATCATTGAGCTGAGCTCCGAAGAACTCGGGGTGCGGATGCTCCAGCATCTCCGACAGCTGGTCCAAGTCACGCTCAAAGATGAGGTCTCCTCCATTCCCCAACTGATAAAACTTGCTATACTTCACGTCCATATATAAGAATATAGGATGAGTAAGTTAGTTGAGTGATCAAGTGTGTCAAATTTTATATAAGTTTGTAAAATTTTTAGGGAGAATATGAATTATCATGAAAGAGTCTAAGTGATAAGAATGAGAATAAGTTTTCATAAATACTCACTTCCTTGGTTTTGAAACTAAGTTTTTGATTCAAGCGTCCATTCTAAACTAGGGTCTCCTATGGCCAGGATGGCTCTGATACCAACTTGTGAACACCCGGATTTTTAATCCCAGATGCCTGTTATGCCACATCGCAATCCCAGGATTACCATTTTTGCGAGACATAACAAATTGGATATCACAGTACATCATCCATTACAAACAATACATAAGGTCTTACACAAATAAGGATCACATGATCCAGCCTTAATACAATCATAGCAGCGGAATAACGCAATAATAATGGTAGCATAGGCGAGGCTCCATCTTCATGGTCACAGGCAATGCTGACGATGGGAGATGATCCTAGTTGTCGTAACCTTCCTGCTGTCCGTCCTCCAGATAGTACTCTTCATAGTATGGCCACGGGAATAGCCATGGAAAAATCCATGAGTACTCTTTAAGTACTCGCAAACTAATACTAACAAGTGAAGTGGTTTTTGAGTAGGATATACTAAGCTCTAGGGTTGTTTTCCAAAAAGCCAGATTTATCTCTACTGAGTTCAGAAGCAAAGAAAGCTAGTTGAAGTTTTATAGCACCTAAGTGGGAACTTGAATTTCATAACACAACCTTGCTGTGATCAAGTCAAGATCATGATTCATTTCTCAAGTCATTTTGAAAACATCTGACGACAGAACAGTATAGCCACTCCAACTGTCCATAACCGCGGACGCGGCTATTAGAATAGTTTGACACTCTGCAAAGGTGGTACACTTTCACCACAACATTCGATACATCCGTTAGGAACAATCCTGAATTCACCATACTCAGTATGCGGAATATCAATCCTAACCTTTCAATTACACCCCCTAGTATAGGCACCTCTCCCGTGAGTTTGGACTCCCAACCCTGACAAATTGTCATCTTGGGTACTGCACAGGTGGACAATCTTCACAAGGTAGCCTCAGCTCAAACCTTGGCCGCAAGGGAACCCATACTAAGGTATATAAATTTCCAGTCAAGCCCTACTAAATCTTCGGGTATTGTGGTTGTACGGTAAAATTGGAATGGTATCGCATCCAGACAATCATCAGTTTTATAAAGGGCTAAGGCTCATGCCTTAACATTTTCATCATCAAAATCATCTGGTGTTTCAAGAACACATGTCAAAACATGTCAGTAGAATGACTCATCATTCTAAGGTTTTCATAACCATTTCCAACAAATATTCTCATCAAAAGTGATCAAGTTTTATGCTTAGCACTAGCATCTACAAGTGAGGGTAAACACTAATGATGGGTGAGAATCAAGTGTATCCTATCTAAGTTCAATCTCATGCCTCAGGCTGACATCAAGATTATCTAACTTAGGCCAAGTTTTATGCTCTTTATGTTACCTTTAAATATCTGTCTAAAATCTATGAGTGACTAAGTAAACTTTGATAGAAAGCTTTGATAAATAAATAAAATACTAAGTTTTCAAAATAAAACTAGGATTGGGTATTAAGTGAGGTAAGCTTGCAAGAGGAACTTGCATAGTTTAGCTTAGCTTGCTAAGATAGTAGCTTGCTAATATATTAGTATAGGCTTGCCTTGTGCAGAGCAGTGGTTGAAGTTCTCCTTGGATTCTTCCTCATAGTATTCTCCTTCCTCCTCGTATCCTTGGTCGGTACTAGCGTCTATAAATAAATACAAGGTACACAATCACCAAACAATACTTAACTAGTTCTATTTATCACACCAAGGTTTTCACTAGATGATCTAGGATCATCACAAACATCACAAAGATTAAGGCAATAGTTTTATTTCTTTTATTTTGGAACAATAATTTCTACTTATTGAAAAACTACTTAAGATTTAATATTCTCCAACCAAAACATGGGATCATGTTGACACATGTCATCACCACATATTTCAGTACATGGGAATGTGATTTAAAGTGGTGTCACAATTTAATAAGGTTTAACCTTTTTATTTTAATTTATTAAAGTGTCTAGAATTTCCTATGAGGCATTCTTTTATTACTTGTTCATTATTTCTGCAAGTAAACCTAGATATTTTTATATATTCAGAAAGGTATAGTTAAATGTGATTTTTGAGAGTTGGAAACAACTCAAAAGCTTTTGTGGTTGAATTTTAAAAAATGTTTGAGTGCAGAAAAGCTTTTGCTTTGTTATTTTTAGCATGGGTGATATACAAATCTAAATGGTTTGAATCCAATGGGCTTGGATTAAGCATTCCAGTACCTTTCTAACAAAATTGGTTTCATGTATTTTGGTTCAGTGAATCGAGCTAGGTTGATTTTTGAATCTAGGTACATAACTAAGTTTGAAACTAAAAGAATAAATCTAAATTTGAATTACTAGGTCGCGCGGGATGTTAACTGGGCCAGCCCACTGCACACAGCGCACGCGGGCTGGTTTAAGTGGTTGTCCCCACTCGTCAGTGAGAAAGAGGGGTGCGAAGCGGTACGGGGCGATTAGGGCCGCATGATCAAACTCTAATCCTACGGCTGTGGTTCATCGTCCACGTTGGGCAACGCCGGCGAGACAGAACCCTAGCGCGGCCAGTGGGGGTCGTGGGAGGCTCACCGGGGCTCAGGAGAGGGTCAGAGATGGGGGAGAACGACGAAGTCGACGACGGCGAACCTCCTGGTACCGGCAGCTTCTCCTAGGGAGGCTCCAATCAATGACGCCCTTCTCCTCCAGAAGCGGCAAACTCCGGCCAAATTCCGACGATGCACTACTCGCCCTCCGGGAGTGAGGTGGGGTGCTTCTGAGAGAGAGGGGAGTGAGATGGTGTGAAGAATTCGTGCTGGGGTGGCCTCTATTTATAGTGCCAGAAGGGGACCGAATGGCGTGGGCGGAGCTCATCGGTGTCGTCGTTACAACGAGATACGGGAATGGGCAAAGGTAGGGGACGGGGCATTGCCTCCTGGCGAAGCTCAGCGGCTTGATGGCAAGGCGTGGGGCGGTGCAAGGCGGTCAGAACGTCGCGACACTCTGGGCAGGTCCGACGGCAATTTTAATGGCACACAACGGCTACGGTCCGCGCGGCGGCGAACGGGCATGTCCGCGGTGTTGCTGGGGTGCTGGCCATCCTGCTTGCACGCGGCAAGGGCGGCACGCGGTCTGTGGGCATGTGTCGCGGTTGGCGCTTTGGCGCGCTCTCGGCTCGCTCGCAGAGAGGCTTGGCATGCCCGGGTTGTGTCGTCCAATGGCCGGCTGCGCTCGAGGCTTGGACAGGGGGTGGCGGTCGACGGTGGAGAGTGTCTCAGACAAGGTTGGCGAGGCTAGTGCTTCTCCTAGCTCACTGGCGACATGGGGGTGGCAATGTTGCTCTCGGCCTGCTTGCCATTGATGGCATGGTCTTCGTTACAGTGAGCTAGAGAGGGTAAACAAGTTAGATGATCTACCGAGAGTGTAGTGTGAGCTAGATAGGGAACAAGTTAGGCACTGATCACTGCTCACAATAGTGTTTGTGGTTTTTTTGATTTCTGTTTGCAAGGTGTTTGATGAAATGGCCGAAAGAAATTCAAATTTGAATTTTGGATTCAAACTTGGTGGATGTGTTGGTTACATACTAGGGAGTCTCTGGTTAGTGGGATTGGTCAAGTGGAATTGGTTTGGGTGGTTTTTGAAAAAGGGGTGATCTTCACATATGAATCAGATTCAATTTTGAAATGTGATTTGAATCAAGTTGCCAAATGTTTCTGCAGGTTTGAAAGGTGGGCTTTGATTCACTTTTACTTGGTCTTACAAAGGGTGAAGAGAAATGGAAAAGTTTCTGTTTGGAATCTTGGACTAGAAACACTCAAAGTGGCCTAGTGAGCAAGATTGGCAAAATGACCATTTGCTTTATTTGTTTTGTTTTTATTTTCTCTTGTTTTGTTTCTGCTTGGAATTGTTTTAGATGATATATTTTCATCTTTAAACCATTCCTTGCTATTTAGATCAATCGCACAAGTCCATTCATTCATTCATTCATTAATACAATCCTCATATACACACATGAATTCATTTGATTTTTATTTAAGAAAAGTTTTTGTTAGCCCTAAATTTTGGTGATTAGATTTTGATAATTATGATCAATAATTTTGGGATGTTACAGACATTGAGGGATCCCACCCATATTCTGCCAACCCTCTATAAGAGGAGTTACAACAACGGCCCGGTCATCCGTTGGCATGCGAAGGGATCCGATCCAGCTGACTTCTCCATCCCATTCCAAATCTCATGGTTAACGCGTAATATACAGCGCAAGAATCACTAGCGACATTGGTTATTAAGTCCTAGATAATATGTTCCTTTACCACCAGAACTTCCATAGAAGGTTATTACCTCATGGTAAATAACCTATAATCATATTATTATGTAAATAGTGTTTTCTGACCCTTTTGAAATGCAGGTGATGACAACACTAGATTTGCAAAAATACTTTACAGAAAATAATCAATGGACATGAGCAAGTCTGAACTCTCCTTTTTTGATTGCAAGATTATGCACTCACGGTCTTTGGAATGCTAGAAGATCCAATATCTGAAATCAGCATCATTGGTTCGGTAAGGACTAATGTTTAAAGAAGCAAGATGCCATTATGCATAAATAATGCTATGCAATTTTATAATTCCCAAAGTGAAACCCTCAGCATTATACATGAGTTGATTTTAGGTATCTTCTTTAAGATTGGGTTTATCTTTAAGTTTATTTCATAAGCAATTTACCTTTATAAGGAACTTAAATCTTGACATACAAGATATGAAAATAGGATATCATTATAATCTAAGATTGAGGTTGATTAACAACTAATGACTATGCTAAAATTCCATGTATTAAGTTGTTATGAGTTAAAGGACTTACTTTAGGGTTGTTGTTTGAAATGGCAAAAAGAATAACATTTGAAGAAACTAGTGTTTAGTTAAGGTTAATTAGTCTTGAGGGTTATTAGGTTTTACATTAGGGTTTGTGATGGTTATGAATGATGTTGAGTTATCATATTTTAATTGATGGTACAAGTGACCAAAGTTAACTATAAAAACATGAATAAACTTCAAATGAGATGTTTATGATTGTTTAGACCAAAGTTAACTATAAAAATAGAAGTGAATCTTAAGATATAGTGAGTTTTAGAACATCATCTAGTTTGAGGGTTTTGACAAATATGATTATGGACGATCCCTTTTAATTTAAGTGAAAGATGAGTTTAATAACATGCAACTTATTAATGGGAATATAATTAGATGATCTTATAAATTTGTTAGGGTTTAGAGTCATTTTAAGAGTGGTTAAGAGCTGAAGATTATTCACCATCTTATACATGAGTGATATATAATATTTATTTAAAAGGAGTTTAATTTGAATTTAAGATTTAAAAAGAGTATGTAAAAGTTAATAGTTATACTTAAGTTTTATTATAAACCTTAGTTATGGTTTAGAGTTTTAGTAATTAGATTGTAAGGTTTTAATATACTTATTTCTTACTTAAAAAATGTCCTTAAAGAATTTTCATAAATAGATAATAGATAAGGATTGATTACTTTAAACCATTAAAAACTTTACTAATAATATAATTAATATTTTTCTAGTGTAATATATTTATACAAGACCTTAAAAATGATTTTTATTTATTTTTAAGTAGTATTATTATATTTATACAATTCCATAAAGTATTAAATGTTTTTGAATATTTACTTCAAATTTTCTTTAAAAATTAGGTTAGTATTTTTTTATAAAATAGTAGATTTATCCTTATACACAAAACGATTATTTTTTAGGGGTTTTTCTTATTTCATGAAATTTCAGTTAATAATTAATAGCTTTAATATTTAATTTTATTATTTTTAGTTTTAATAAATAATATTATATTTTTCTTAAGTAGAGATTATTCTTGTGAATATTTTCATATATATTTTATTTTTTTAGGATTTTAACGGCATTACATAGTTATGTTTTGAATTGAAATGTTTTCTTAAATCTTGCTAAAATAGGCAAAATATTTGTTTTAGGTAATATTAATTTAGGTTGTGGCCCAGCAGGCAAACTGGACCGGTTTCAGGGACCAGGCCCATTAGAGCCCAATTTGGTTCGATCTGGGGTCAACCCCAGCCCGACCCACTTCCTCTCTCACTCTCCTCTCTGCCTCTCTCGCGCGACACACGCACGTCTCAATTCCTCATTCCCCTTCTACTCGGCTCGCATACGCTGCCACCTGCCGCTACTCCGGCCGTCGCCAGCCATCTCCGCCGCCGACACACGCTGGTGTTGCCTCGCCACCTCTCCCTCTTTCTCTTCCCCCGTCAATTTGGCTTGCGCGCGACCTCACACGCACTCGGCTGAAACCCTAGCTCTGCCCTGGTACGACAGCTGTCGATTCTGGCGCCGTTGCGCCTCGAATGACTTCTGGCGGTTTTATTTGTCGTCCGCGACATTCTCCGCGTGCTACTGCCGTTGTTGGGATGGCTCGGTGCGGTGTAGGCGCCACGGTGCCCATCGTGCCACCGTGTCGCTACCCTCTCGCTGTCTCTATCCCCTCTTCGGCGAGCTTGGGCTTGTCTCGGGTATGTATCTCTCCATCCCTCTCTACTTTTTATACCTTTTCTCCTTTCTACTGGGAACCCTAGAATCCTTGTAACATTTGTTGATGCTTGGTCTGTTGGTGTTGTATAATTTTAACCTAGGTTTTGGTGGGACGGCAGGGTACCTGCAAACCCAGCGACCTTGATCTGTTTCTATTGGACTGCTTATTGGGGTGGTGGTATTGTGTTAGTGCTACAACTGATGGGACGATGGTGATTCCATCACCGCAACCTCGCTGGTGTGTTGTGCCTTGGCTTCATCACACCTACGCTCCATGTGCTCGGCACCTTCGGTGAGTTATTTCCTGCGACCGGCCACTGACCGATGACTCTACTTAGTGGTCTGTGATGTCGCTTTTGAGCCAACACATGATGTTGGGTGCAGATATATGATGGTGATGGTTCAGTGGTGCTATCATTACTATACTTAGGATTTTCCTGGGATACATGAGATACTACTAAGTTCCTTGTGCTTTAGTTTGGATGAATTACCCATCCATGCATCAGGAATATGTTGATTATTGGTACTGTTGTCTATTTGAATTCTTGGCCTAGTGCATTGCTGAAATGAAGCTATGTTTCTGTAGATTCCCAACTTGTGCCTATGCTTGTTAGAGAATCTATTCAACTAATGGCTTAGCTAAATCTTGGTTCTGTCAGTGTAACCTACAATATACTAGGATGTTTCCTAGATGGCTTGCTAAGATAAATAGTTTGGAAATCCTTCTAAATGTTTACAGGTAGATTGGAAAATTCATACCATTGATTTGAATTTTTTCCTTGGTGGAATGCTTTGTAACATCCCAAAAATACTAAACTTGGATCATCAAACTCTATTCATCAAAATGAGGGTTAACAAAAACTTTTCTAAAATAAAAATAGGAAAGCATGCATGGTGTATGCATTTCATTTGGAATTCTTTTGAATTGCCTTGTTTGTGTGTTCCTTTGCTTGTAAATGGATTCTTAAGTGAAATAAACATCATCTAAACAATTCCCAAACTTTTCTCAAAGACAAGTAAATCAAAACAAATAAAATAATGGAATGGTCATTTTGACCAATTTAATGTAGGGGTTCGTAGCATGGAAAACAAAAATTTTCTATCGCATACAAACAAACAAGCCAAGATCTATCTACTAGATTGTAGCAATGAGTCGATGGAATAACTTACCCTCGAAGATTCCAAAGCGGTTAACGAGAGCAGATTCTCGTGGGTGATGTAGTCGTACTCTTTCCGATCTCAAGATCGTGTAGACGATCCTTCCGGCGCCACGTTCCGGCAGCGCTCCCGCAGTCGGTCACACGTTCGGTACTCGACGAAGACCTTCCTCTCCCTTGTTCCAGTAGGCAGCGGAGGTTGTAGCACTCTCCTCGTGATTCCGACAGCACAACGGCGTGGTACCGGAAGTAGAGGGGAGATCCCGCAGGGCTTCGCCTTAAGCCGGAGCGAGTATGGTGGAGTATGAGAGAGGCTATTAGTGGTCTAGTAATTAGACACACCAATTAGAAGGCTCTAAACCAATTAGAAGGCTCTAAACCGAAGGCTAAAGCAATTAGAAGCTCTAAACCGAAACGGCTCTCAACCGGAGGTAGAAGATAGAAACTTGTGTATAGAGGAGGAGGCCCTGCCCCTCCTTTTATAGGTGGAGGGGCTGGCGCGCCAGGGAAGGGGAGGGGAGTCCCTCCCCAACTCGGCCTAGGCTGGCCGCCGGCTTGGAGGAGAGGGACTCCTCCTCCAAGTTGGTTTCAACCTCCTCTTGCTTGTTTCCCACAATTTCTTGTTTTAGCCGTTTGACTTTCAAACTGGACATTTGACTTTTCTGTTTTAGGATTCAATTTAATCCTATATTTGGGACAGCAAGAACACTTAGTACATGATGCAATCATTCCAATATGTAATGACACATTCATGTACCCCTTCCCCCCGGAGTGCCGGACAATCCGGAACCTTCTAGAACATTCCCGATGAAAACACCGGAATCATTCCGCAACTCCGAAACGGAACTTTCCTTATATGAATCTTATTCTCCGGACCATTCCGGATCACCTCGTGATATCCCGGATCCCATCCGAGACTCCGAACCACATTCGGTCTCTTTCTCATAATACCATAACTACTCAAACAACGTCGAATCCTTAAGTGTGTCTCCCTACGGTTCGTGAATTATGCGGACATGATCGAGACACTTCTCCGAACAATAACCAATAGAGGAATCTGGAAATTCATATGGCTCCCACATATTTCTACGATTACTTTGCGATCGAATGAACCACTTACATACGATACCAATTTCCCTTTGTCTCACGATAGTTTACTTATCCGAGGTTATGATCCTCGGTATCTCTGCATACCTAGTTCAACCTCGTTACCGATAAGTACTCTTTTCTCGTTCCCGTGATATGTGATCCCTTGTGACCTAGTCACATGCTTGCAAGCTAATTGGATGACATTCCATCGAGAGGGCCCAGAGTATATCTATCCGTCATATGGATGGACAAATCCCACTCTTGATCCATGTGTTTCAACCAATACTTTCCGAACACTCAATGCCACTTTTATAGCCACCCTGTTACGGTGTGGTGTTTGATGTCATCAAAGCATCCATCCGGCAAAGGTGATATGCATGATCTCATGGTCGAAGGAATTAGGTTACTATGTATCAGAAAGCATATAGCAATTGAACTATTGAAATGACTTGATCTTTATGCTACGCTTATCTATAGGAGTATGTCCATCACATCATTCTCCTAATGATATGATCCTGTTGTTAATAACATCTCTATGTTCATGATCAGGAAACCATGATCATATATTAACCAACAAGCTAGTTTAACAAGAGGCTTTACTAGGGACTCTTATTTTAGTTTACAAATCACACAAGTATTAATGTTTCCGGTTAATACAATTATAGCATGGTATGTAAACATTTATCATAAGTGTGAAGATATGATAATAACCACTTTATTATTGCCTCTTGGGCATATCTCCAACAGTCTCCCACTTGCACTAGAGTCAATAATCTAGTTTCAAACCTTTGTGTATTCAACACCTATGGCTTTCCGGTGTTGTATGTACACGATTGCTAGTGGTCAACTGATCTCCGGATCTGACACTTCCAGGTCCGTGTGTAATTGCATGTCTTTGCGTCTCTATGCATCACTCATTCTCTAATGAGATGGCTTTGTATAAATTTGGTCTTTCGGTGTGACCTTTAGCTCTATGGGGTTAAAACATGTTGATAATATTGTCGCACAATATATCTTCATAGTATTATCCCACTGTGAACTACACCTAGTTTGATAACAAACTACTTGACACAAATGCCCTCTTTTGCTGCTAAAACAACAGTCATATACTTAGCCTTTTGTTGTAGTATCTGTCACAATGTCTTAACTTTGGAACTCATCCAAATCCATTATGGAACTCACTTTCCATTATATTGTGCCACCCTTAGTTTAGATTGAGATAAACTTAATTTGTACTTTGTGACAAAGCTAGTATCAATGTAGTACTTTTACAATGAACTAACCATCTATTTGTCACTTCTACAAATAATATACTCTTAGTTCTTCCAAAAGATCATAAGAATATCCTTACTATTGTCCAATGATCATCTTACGAATCATTCTGGTATATGCTCACAACATTTAGAGCATAGGACATATCTGGATTTGTACATATCACAGTATGATTGATATAAATACTCTTTGTGATTTCATACATCAAGTATCAATCTATACTTGATTATTTGTTTCACTTTACCAAATGTCAATACACTTGAATATATCATCAACATTGAACTCATTCAATCCTTTCTGTGCGACAAGAACCTCTCTTGTAGTTTCTATATTGAACTCATTCAATATCTTGTCTATGTACTTCTGGCACAACCATATTAGCGTCTATTGATGCCAAATATTTGGGTTTTGCCTAAGTCTTTCATCGGGATGAAATTCTTAATATGTGTTAATAAAAGATACATCTTTTCTAATCAACAATATGTCCTCCACATAATGTATTAGAAATATGTCTTAGCGCTCCCACTTAATTTCTTGCAAACGCAAGCATCTTCATTGTCTCTGATGAAATTAAACTCTTTTAACAGTTTCATCATATTGAAGATTCCAACTCCACGATGCTCACTTCAACCATTGAAGTTTGCATATGTTTTTAGCATCCTTTGAATTAACAAAACCCTATGGACCGTGTCATGCACACGTCCTAGGTAACGATTCTATTAGAAGAACTTTGTTTTGTTTATTCAACTACCATATAACAAATTATATGTAGTGGTTGCTACATTAATCCGTCTAGACTAAATATCGCTATGAAAGATCAGATCTTGTCATAGTCAACCTTTGAACATTGTTGTGAACTTTTCCCAACATGTCGACTATTTCATAGATGTGCAACATCCATGTCTATTTATTTATAGATCCAAACACAACTGTAAGGTCTTACACCTTTCTCGAGGGTCCTTCAAGTTCAAAACTTGATTTCTCGTGTATGGAACTATCACGGATTTTATGGCTTCAAGCCATTTGACGGAGTCAGGGCCCATCATCACTTCTTTTCATGTAGTCCGTTCATTATTCTCAAATAATGATTCAACCCTCAAATCTTGGTATTTTATTGTTTACTTGACCTACTTGTTTCAATAGGAACTTAGATCTCCGTGACCACAACCCTTGAAGCACGTGAGCCATGAGCATTGTCGCTGCCTCCGAAACACTTTTCGGCGCTGCGCAACTCTGCACATATAGCTAAGGTTCTTTTAACCTTATCAAAGTTCTATTGTCCTCCCACTTAACTTTTCACGAAAAATTCCTTCTCAAAGAAACTTGACGTTCTAAGCAACAAACACTTTTGTCTCCGGTGTTTTATGGAGGAACAGTTTATACAAAGACATGTTCATCCGACTTTGGTTGCACACATCTTTCTTATGCATAGCATACCAATGTTTAAGAAAGGACAACTTGGGTTTTATCCCAAACCATAACTTTATATGGTGTCATTTCAACGGATTATGATGAAGCTCTTTTCAGTGGAAAAACGGTAATCTCTAAAGCTTTTAATCTTTAAAATATAATGGCAGTTTTATGAATTATACCTTTGATCTTACCATGTCAAACAAGGTTTAATTACATATCTCGAACGCTCCATACTCTTATGGTGTTTCGGGAAATGCAAATCCACAGAACGATTCCTTAAATCTTAGATATTATGCTAAACTTGTAACTCAAATATCTTCCTTTATGATCTTATCATAAACTATTTATATTCTTGTTACAATGATTTTGCACTTCATCTTGAAAGTCTTTGAACTTTTCAAATGTTTCACACTTCATCCTTATTAAGTAAATATTCATATATTCACTCAAATTTTCGGAGAAAGCACATGAAGTTGAAATCCATCGCTCTTGACTATACATAATGGACTTCATACAACAATATGTACAAGTTCCAATAAGCTAGTCTATCGTTCCCTTTTAGCCTATGAACGAAGTTTTAATTATCTCTAGGAAAGTTTCACAAGCGTCATTTGATCAAAATCAAATAGACTCCAAAATTCCATCCATATGGATTTTCTTCATGTTTTATTTCCAATATAATTTAAACGGCGATGTCACTTCCTAAGTGATCTTTCAATCAATTTGTCTTTCGACATTTTTAGCACTAGTTTTATGGATGTGATTTCTCCAACGAGATTTGTGGATCATCCATCATTTATGGATTACGGCAATTATTTGAACAACCCTTTTGTTCTTATAATACCTGATAAAACAGATCTTGAAGGCAAACTTTGATGTTTAATGAGCAACACAATAACCCTTTATTTGTTCTCGATGAACATCATCACATATTCTTTTGCTAATTACTTAGGCCACTGTAGTTCATTAATTCTGTTGTTTCGTATGACGATTCATACCAACAAATTCAGTATCAAATACTTAAGAACCACATTGTTTAATAAGCAAAGAATATAGCCATAACATGTATATCATCTATATACTTAAACTGAACAATTCTAGTCCTTTCTCTTCTGCCATATATTTATGAGATTCTCTTTCAGTATTTCCTTTTCTGTTTGAAAGAATCTATCAACATCAATAGTGGAGTCATACATATGACACATAGTCCAAGCGTGTATAGTTAAATACCAATGTCTTTGGACTTGCACTTTGAAGTAGATCACCATTATCAAGTGTTTGGTGTTCTTTCAAATTCCTTTCTTTAGTAATCTTTTGGTGTAGTAAACATTTTACCTACATCAAATATTCACCCTTATCATGGATTTATCCATGATCAAGTTACTTTTAGCTTGTAACGGTGAATCACGAGTATAATGTTGCTCTCCAAAACCTTTTGGAGGATTAGGACAACTAGTGTCTCCAACCTTTTGCAAATTCTCATCAAATATGAGAACATGACTTTTGTCATATTATACTCTATCATGTTGCAACCAAAACTTCGTTTCAGATATCACAATATCTTCCACACATCATGGTTTCTGAAACAACTCTTTCAGATCCTAGATAACCTTGATATTAAGACAATCCTTTGAATATCAAGAATCATGGAGACAAACATGATACTTATATACTAACATTGGAATTGTTACTCTTGATTTTAATACCAATTATTAAACTTCATGGAGTAACCGGAACTTACTGAAAGTTTGCAATAGGATTTTTAAACTTTAGATTAACACTTCAAAACAATACGATACCAGTTCGTAAAGTAACTAACCAGAATTCTATAGTTCTATCATCTCAATTATAACTAAGCGCAAGGTGGTAAACGGATGCCAATGACTACAACAACTATGCAAATTCACTTTGATTTAGTTTATGATAAATTGAGTTCTAATTAATAATTAAATTAATCTAGGTGAACTCCCACTCAAAACAATATCCCTCACATTGTTTTAGTGACCACACGAACCAAATCCACCACATCAAAACCGATCATCACGAGAGTTGATATAGCTTCAATGGCGAACAATCAACATGTTCATCATATCTACTATATGACTCATGCTCTACCTTTCGGTAATCCGTGTTCCTGAGGCCATGTCTGTACATGCTAGGCTCGTCAAGATCAAACCTTAGTTTCCGCATGAGCAAATCTGGCTTGCTCACGTTGTATACACTTGCAGAATCTAACACACCCGATCATCACGTGGTGCTTCAAAACAACAAGCTTTAGCAACGGTGCTAACTAAGGGTGAACACTTTATAACTTGAAATTCATGTGCATGAGGGATCATCTTATAATGCTACCGTCGTCTACTAAGCAATACAAGATGCATAAAGGATTAACATCACATGCAATTCATAATATGTGATATGATATGGCCTTTCTTCTTTGTGCTTCCGATCTCCATCTTCTAGCACGAACATGATCTCCATCATCACCGGCATTGCATCAAGGTCAATGACGCTTCTCCATGGTTATCGTCCACCGGCTTTAACTATTACAACTACTTTGAACAGACACGCGGGTCTTAACAGAATTTAAAGACAACCATATGGCTCCTGCCGGTTGCCAACTTACAATAAGGAACATTGCATACATCATATATAATCACAATCATGGCCATATCACATCACAGCACACCCCTGCAAAACAAAGTTTAGACGCCTCTAATTTTCTTTGCATGTTTTACGTGGTTTGGGGCTTTCAATAAGTGTCGTTCTAACTTACGAACAAGAACCACAACATTGATACTAGTATTGTCAATCACCCGTTGTAAATTGAATCTTAACTATGCTAGGAGAAACAGGCACCCGCAAAGCCACTTATGCAATACAAGTTGCATGTCAAGCGTGGAGCAAGTCTCATGAACGATGTCATGTAAGGTTAGACCGGGCCGCTTCATCCCAACATACCGCAAGATGCAAAGTACACAAAAAGCAATCGACAATAAAAGCATCAACGCCCACAATGACCATTGTGTTCTACTCGTGCAACAGATCTACATATAGACACGACTCTGATACCACTGTAGGGGTTCGTAGCATGGAAAACAACAATTTTCTATCGCATACAAACAAACAAGCCAAGATCTATCTACTAGATTGTAGCAACGAGTCGATGGAATAACTTACCCTCGAAGATTCCAAAGCGGTTAACGAGAGCAGATTCTCGTGGGTGATGTAGTCGTACTCTTTCCGATCTCAAGATCGTGTAGACGATCCTTCCGGCGCCACGTTCCGGCAGCGCTCCCGCAGTCGGTCACACGTTCGGTACTCGACGAAGACCTTCCTCTCCCTTGTTCCAGTAGGCAGCGGAGGTTGTAGCACTCTCCTCGTGATTCCGGCAGCACAACGGCGTGGTACCGGAAGTAGAGGGGAGATCCCGCAGGGCTTCGCCTTAAGCCGGAGCGAGTATGGTGGAGTATGAGAGAGGCTATTAGTGGTCTAGTAATTAGACACACCAATTAGAAGGCTCTAAACCAATTAGAAGGCTCTAAACCGAAGGCTAAAGCAATTAGAAGCTCTAAACCGAAACGTCTCTAAACCGGAGGTAGAAGATAGAAACTTGTGTATAAAGGAGGAGGCCCTGCCCCTCCTTTTATAGGTGGAGGGGCTGGCGCGCCAGGGAAGGGGAGGGGAGTCCCTCCCCAACTCGGCCTAGGCTGGCCGCCGGCTTGGAGGAGAGGGACTCCTCCTCCAAGTTGGTTTCAACCTCCTCTTGCTTGTTTCCCACAGTTTCTTGTTTTAGCCGTTTGACTTTCAAACTGGACATTTGACTTTTCTGTTTTAGGATTCAATTTAATCCTATATTTGGGACAGCAAGAACACTTAGTACATGATGCAATCATTCCAATATGTAATGACACATTCATGTACCCCTCCCCCCCGGAGTGCCGGACAATCCGGAACCTTCTAGAACATTCCCGATGAAAACACCGGAATCATTCCGCAACTCCGAAACGGAACTTTCCTTATATGAATCTTATTCTCCGGACCATTCCGGATCACCTCGTGATATCCCGGATCCCATCCGAGACTCCGAACCACATTCGGTCTCTTTCTCATAATACCATAACTACTCAAACAACGTCGAATCCTTAAGTGTGTCTCCCTACGGTTCGTGAATTATGCGGACATGATCGAGACACTTCTCCGAACAATAACCAATAGAGGAATCTGGAAATTCATATGGCTCCCACATATTTCTACGATTACTTTGTGATCAAATGAACCACTTACATACGATACCAATTTCCCTTTGTCTCACGATAGTTTACTTATCCGAGGTTATGATCGTCGGTATCTCTGCATACCTAGTTCAACCTCGTTACCGATAAGTACTCTTTTCTCGTTCCTGTGATATGTGATCTCTTGTGACCTAGTCACATGCTTGCAAGCTAATTGGATGACATTCCACCGAGAGGGCCCAGAGTATATCTATCCGTCATATGGATGGACAAATCCCACTCTTGATCCATGTGTTTCAACCAATACTTTCCGAACACTCAATGCCACTTTTATAGCCACCCTGTTACAGTGTGGTGTTTGATGTCATCAAAGCATCCATCCGGCAAAGGTGATATGCATGATCTCATGGTCGAAGGAATTAGGTTACTATGTATCAGAAAGCATATAGCAATTGAACTATTGAAATGACTTGATCTTTATGCTACGCTTATCTATAGGAGTATGTCCATCACATCATTCTCCTAATGATATGATCCTGTTGTTAATAACATCTCTATGTTCATGATCAGGAAACCATGATCATATATTAACCAACAAGCTAGTTTAACAAGAGGCTTTACTAGGGACTCTTATTTTAGTTTACAAATCACACAAGTATTAATGTTTCCGGTTAATACAATTATAGCATGGTATGTAAACATTTATCATAAGTGTGAAGATATGATAATAACCACTTTATTATTGCCTCTTGGGCATATCTCCAACATTTAACTCCCATGCCTACTTTGGCTGTCCCAAACTTTCAGAACTTAACAGAAACTTTTCTGGATCTTTGCACCCCTTGATAGTACTCATAACAAAGTATCAAGGCCCACCTTGTGATCATCCATAAACTTTCAAATGCATAGTTTAAATGACAATTCAAAATTAAATCTTTATCATATGGGAAGATCCCACTTTTTCAAAAACCACCCAAACAAGCTCAACTTTCAAAAACCAAGCATCTGCAGACTCACCAGCACCAACTAGCACACCCACCAAAAATCTTTTCAAAATTCAAAACTTGAATTCTTGCGGCCATTTCATCAAACACCTTGCAGTTACAAATCTAACAAAATCAAAACACTGTTTTGAGCAGTGAATTGAGCCTAACTTGTTCCCTCTATGGACACCACTAGCCTTAGTAGATCATCTAACAATCTTAACTAATCACTAGCACCACTGTGAGCTTGCCAATGCCATCAATGGTGAACAACCGAAGCCACCCATGCCACCCCAGTGTAGACAGCAAGCTAGAAGGAGAAACAAGCCTAGCCAGCATGTCTGGGAGAAAGCCCATGCCTCACCACCCCCTATCGACCAGCGTTGCCTCGAAGACATCGACCAGAGCACCCAGGAACGCCGCGCCCGTGCCTCTGTCAACCATGCCGAGCGTGCGCCAGAGCGCCACGCTCGACCGACGCCCACAGACCGCGCGCCGCCCTCGCCGGGTGCATACATGATCGCCACCAACCCAGGAGACCGCCAGACATCCCCGTTTGCCGCCCCATGCTTCACAGCCACCGCTCGCCATCGAAGACGCCGCCTCTGCCGCGCAAAGCATCACACGTTCCAGACCATTTGCCACCGCCCCTACACGCACATTAAAGCCGTAGAGCATCGCCAGGAGACCAACAAGCGATCGCCACCGCCGACCATGCCTCTAGACGCCCGTAGCCGTGTAACCACCGTCGTCTGCCCATCCCGTTCGGTCTCGTCGTCGCGACTATAAATAGAGGCCACCCCCAACCGATATGAGCACACCATCTCACTCCCCTCTCCTCACTGATCGTGCCACCCGTTCCCGGAGCAAGGCGAGCAGCACTTCGCCGGAATTTCACCGGAGCCCGCCGCTGCTGGAGAAGAAGGGAGCCAGCGATTGGAGCCGCCCCAGGAGAAGCTGCCGGTACCAGGAGGTTCGCCCGCCTCGCCGACCCTCGCCTGAACCCCGGTGAGCCCCCAACGACCCCCACTGGCCGCGCTAGGTTTCTGTCTCGCCGGCGTTGCCCAACGTCGACGATGACCCTCAGCCGTTGGATTAAAACCAGATCGAACGCACCACATCGCCCCATACCGCTTCGCACCCCCTCGTCTCACTGACACGTGGGGACAGCGACTTAACCAGCCCGCATAAGCGCTGTGCTTAGCAGGCCGGCCCAGTATCACTTCCCGCGCAGCCCAATCATTTGAATTAAACCTTTTCCATTTTATTTCAAACACACTTATGTACCCAGTTTCAAAAATCAACCCAGGTTGATTCAATGAACCAAATGGAATGAAACCAATTTTGTTAGAAAGATATGGAAATGCTGAATCCAAGCCCATTGGATTCAAGTCATTTGGATCTATAGATAATCCATGGTAAAAATAACAAGGCAGAAGCTTTTCTACATTCAAACATTTTTCAAATTTAAACCATAATAGCTTTTGAGTTGATTCCAACTCTCAAAAATCACATTTAACCATACCTTTCAGAATATATAAAAATATATAGGTTTACTTACAGAAATAATGTTCAAGTAATAAAAGAATGCCACATAGGCATTTCTAGCCACTTTAATTAATTAAAATAAAAGAGAAAAACCTTATTAAATTGTGACACCACTTTAAATCACATTCCCATGTACTGAAATATGTGGTGATGACATGTGTCAACATGATCCCATGTTTGGTTTGGAGAATATTAAATCTTAATTAGTTTTTCAATGAGTAGAAAGTACTTTTCTAAAAATAAAAGGAATTAAACCAAGCTTTAATCTTGTAATGTTAGTGATGATGCTAGATCATCTATAGGACCCTTGTGTGTGATGAATGAAAGTAGTTAAGTATTGTTTGGTGATTGTGTACCTCGTATTTATTCATAGACGCTAGTACCGACCAAGGATACGAGGAGGAAGGAGAATACTACGAAGAAGAAGCCGAGGAGAACTTCAACCACTGCTCTGCACAAGGCAAGCCTAATGCTACTAGTTGAATGTGCAAGCTATTAACCTTGCAAGCTAACAATTGCAATTTAGCAAGCTTAGACTGATACTGATGCAAGCCAATACTTGTTTGTCACCATGCCAACTATATGCCTTAAGCATAGATGATCCTACCCACTTGATAAACCAATCCTAGTTTTACTTACAAGCTTTATACTTTATTTCTTTATCAAAGCTAGTACTTAGAGCTTACTTAAGTGAATTGTAGATATTAGAAAGATAATTGAAGGTTGCATAAAGAGCATAAAATTTGGCCTAAGCTAGATAATCTTTATGTCATCCTAAGGCATGAGATTGAACTTAGTTAAACTCCACTAGTTTACCACCCCTCCTTAGTACTTCCCCCACTTGTAGATGCTAGTGCTAAGCATAAAACTTGATCAAGATTAGATGGGAATACTTGGTGAAAATGTTTATGAAAACCTTGGAATGATGGATCATTCTATTGAAATGTTTTGGACATGTGTTTCCGAACACCTGATGATTTTGGTGATGAAAACGTTGAGGCATGAGCCTTAGCCCTTTATAAAACTGATGGTTGTCTGGATGCGATACCATTCCAATTTTATCGTACAACCACAATACCCGAAGATTGGGTAGGGCTTGACTGGAAACTTATATTCCTTAGTATTAGTTCCCTCCCGGCCAAGGTCTGAGCTGAGGCTACCTTGTGAAGATTGTCCACCTGTGCAGTACCCAAGATGACAGTTGGTCATGGTTGGGAGGCCAAACTCACAGGAGAGGTGCCTATACTAGGGCGTGTAATGGAAAGGTTAAGATTGATTATCCGCATACTGAGTATGGTGAATTCGGGATTTGTTCCTGACGGATGTATCGAATGTTGTGGTGAAAGTGTACAATCTCTATAGAGTGTCAAACTATTCGAATAGCCGCGTCCGCGGTTATGGACAGTTGGAGTGGCCATACTGTCCCCCCGTCAGATGTTTTCAAAAGACTTGTGAAATGAATTGAGACTTTGACTTGACCACAACAGGGTTGTGATATGTAATAAAAGTTCCTAATTAGAAGTTATAAAATTGTGACTAGCTTCTCTTGCTTCTCAGCTTAGTAGAGATAAATTTGGCTTTTCAAAACAACCCTAGAGCCTAGTGTCCTATTATCAAAAACCCCTTTCACTTGATAGTATTAGTTTGCGAGTACTTAAAGAGTACTCATGGCTTTGTCCCTGGCTATTCCCATGGCCAGACTATGAAGAGGAGTACCTGGAAGATGGACCCCAGGAAGGTTACGACAACTAGGATCATCTCCCATTGTCAGCATTGCCTGTGACCCCGAAGATGGAGCTTCGCCTATGCTACCGTTATTATTACGTATTCCGCTGCTTGAAGTTGTATTAAGAACTGGATCATGAGATCCCTATTTGTGTAAGACCTTATATATGGTTTGTAATGGATGATGTACTGTGGTATCCAATTCTGTTATGTCTCGCAAAAATGGTAATCCTGGGATTACGATGTATGGCATAACAAGCATCTGGGATTAAAAATTCGGGTGTTGATAGGTTGGTATCAGAGCCATCCTGACCATAGGAGACCCTAGTTAGACTGAACGTTTGAATCAAAAACTTAGTTTCAAAACCAAAGAAAACAAATATTTACAAAAACTTACTCTCATTCTTATCCCTTTGATTCTTTCATGAAAATACATGTTCCTCAAAAAATCTTGCAAAATACATAAAATTTTGACACACTTGTTCACTCTACTAACTTACTCATCCTATATTCTTATAGATGGACGTGAAGTACAGCAAGTTTTATCAGTTGGGGAATGGAGGAGACCTTATCTTTGAGAGGGATTTGGACCAGCTTTCGGAACTTCTGGAGCGTCCGCACCCCGAGTTCTTTGGAGCTCAGCTCAATGATCAAGGAGGAGAAGATCTGTAGTGGCTAATTGTTGCAAGTCTCCGTGGAAAGATTGAACCTCCCACTGCTGAGGGAATTCAGTTTACCTTAAGAGAGAACAACTGGCTCAATGGACTTGCCAGGGCCATGCTGGAAGCTCTTTCCCGTCTGTGTGGGCAGAGTATCAACCAGATCAAGGGAACTCGCTTTGAGTTTTTCCCAAGGTGTGATGCTAATGGACAACCCCTGGAAGCCCCATACCACCCCGAACTGAAGACTCAATTGGACCACCTTAGCTTCATGATGTACGATCGACAACAGGAGTTGGATAACTGCCGTGACTACTCCAACAACAAGTCTGCCATCATCAAGACGAAGGATCAAACCATCGCCATGCTAACAAAGGATCGCAAGTCTCGCCGCCGTCAGCTCGACAAGAAGGAGCACATTATTGCCCGTCTTCACCACCGTATATCATATTTGGAGGAGACCATCCACGAGAGAGACATGCAGTTGGAAGAAAGGGAGAATGCCGGAGAGGATCTTCGTGGAGACCCCTACTCCTATCTCAGCGATGATGATGATTTTCTGGAGGATCAGGCTATGGACTTCTTCACCGATGAGGATGATTTCGCCTTCATCGATGACGATGAAGATGACGAAGCCACCGATTCTGAGGAGTAGTAGCACTTTAGCACTAGCGTAGTGAATAGGATTCGGTCCCACTGTATAGTAGTTTCCAGAATGGTTCTTAAAACCATCTGTTTTTCTTTGTTGTGGTGTGTGTTGTACCGTGTTCTATGAATGAATGAAAAGCGAGTTGCTAGACAAATCTGAGTCAAACTTTAAAACTTTCAAAATCCCAGAACCTTAGAAATTTCCCTCTTTTCTCATGATCTATCTCAATCTTCAGATGCCACGCGGAGGAAGTGGTTCATCCCCGGACCCGATGTTGCAGATTCTGCAAATGTTGACTTCTGACCGTGAAGCTGAAAGAGCCGAACGTCAAGCCAACCTAGCCACTCTGCAACAGATAGCTCAGCTAGCCCACAACAAGCAAGGCCACGGAAATCAGGACAACCATGGATCTAAGCTCAAGAATTTCCAGAATACCAACCCACCTGTTTTCACTAAGTCTGAAGAACCCCTAGACGCTGACGATTGGCTGCAAACCATGGAAAATAACCTAGAAGTCGCCGGAGTGGAAGCCAACGAGAAAGTTCTGTTCGCCACCCACTATCTAGCCGGAGATACCAGGGCATGGTGGAACAGTGTTCGCGGAATGACCGGAGGCCAGATGATGACCTAGGAGGAATTCAAGGTCAAGTTTAGCAGAACCCATGTGCCACCAGGTTTTATCAAGAGAATGAGAGACGAGTTCAGAGAACTGAAGCAAGGAAGGATGACCGTAGTGGAATACCGTGACAAATTCTTGTCATTAACTAGGTATGCTCCGGATGAGATCGACACCGAAGCCAAGAAGAAGGAGAGATTCTTGAATGGTCTGCATGATGAAATGCAGACAGTGTTAGTCAATATCTCTTTTGCTGATATTGAAGCCCTTGTCGACTCTGCCATCCAAATGGAAGGAAAGATCAACCAAGCCAACGAGAACCGCAAGCGTCGCATGATGCATCAACCAGGAACCCATCAGACCCCAAAGTATCGCCCTAACCCATCTCTCGGATTTGCCCCAAGAACCCACAGACCCCTGATGAACCGTCCGACCTATCCCAACCGTGGAAACCCTAGGCCCGGAGTAAATCACAACAACCCCGGCAACTCTAGCAATTTCAATCGTGCCCCACCCAAGTTCAACACCAACAATGCTGCCACCAATACCAACACTGCCCCGAGGACTGGAAGCAATGCAATGCCTGTAGCAGCCAAGGACAAGTCGCAAGTGACTTGTTATGACTGTGGAAATAAGGGCCACTATTCCAATGAGTGCCCCAACAAGAAGAATGCCGCAGCACCCAATGCCAATGCCCTAGCTCAGTAGCAGCGTCGTGTTCATCCCGGAAGAAGGTTTGCCCCAGGGAATTCACTCAACCGCAATGGCCGTATTTTTCTCATGCATGCTGAAGAAGCTCAGGAAGCACCAGACGTCGTGCTGGGTATGTTTTCTGTTAATTCAGTACTTGCAAGAGTGTTGTTTGATTCTGGTGCATCGCACTCATTTGTCACCGAAGAATTTACATGCACTAGTAAAATTCAACCAACCAAACTGAAGCATGTCATTATTGTTCAAATTCCCGGATCAACCACCAAGGCTAGGCAAATTTGCAAAGCCGTCCCTATCCGAATCCATGGCATAGATTTTTATGCTAATCTGATAGTACTCGGAACTAAAGGTTTGGAAGTAGTACTAGGAATGGATTGGATGTCCAAACATAAAGGATTGATTGACTGTGCCAAGAAAGCCATAACCATGACCAGTACATCCAGAATATCAGTCGAGCATATATCTGAAACCTTACCTCGTCAATTCAAGTGCAACAAGAGTGTAGCCCAACCTACCATTGACCAAGTCCGGATAGTCTGTGAATACCCCGATGTATTTCCAGATGTTTTGCCCGGTATGCCCCCAGATCGGGATATCGAGTTTATCATTGAACTAATCCCTGAAATTGGACCCATAGCCCAGAGACCATATAGTATGAACCCGTCGGAACTAGAGGAACTGAAGAAGCAACTAGATTCCATGTTGGAAATTGGACTGATTCAACCAAGTGCGTCACCTTGGAGGTCACCTGTATTGTTTGTGGACAAGAAAGATGTAGGTAACCGTTTGTGTACGGATTATCGGAAGTTGAATGATGTCACCATCAAGAACAAGTACCCCTTGCCCAAGATAGAAGATTTGTTTGATCAGTTGACCGGTGCCAAAGTGTTTTCTAAGATTGATCTTAGGACTGGCTATCATCAACTCAAGATTCGTACGGAAGATATTCCCAAGACTGCCTTTACCACTAGATATGGATTATACGAGTATACCGTTATGTCTTTTGGATTAACCAATGCCCCCGCTTATTTCATGAACCTCATGAATAAGATTTTTATGGACTTCCTGGATAAGTTTGTCGTTGTTTTCATCGATGACATTCTGATTTATTCCAAATAGGAAGAAGAACATGAGCTACACCTAAGGACCATTCTTGGAACCCTTAGAGAGCATCAGTTGTATGCCAAGTTTACCAAATGTGAATTCTGGTTACAAGAGGTAGGATTCCTCGGTCACATTGTATCAGCCGGAGGAATTGCCGTTGACCCTGCAAAGGTGAAAGATGTCGAAGATTGGCAAGCCCCAACCACTCAAACCCAAGTCCGTGCATTTCTCGGATTGGCGGGATACTACCGCAAGTTCGTAGAAGGATTCTCGAGTATCGCCAGACCCATGACCCAATTGCTGAAGAAGGAGAAGAAGTTTGAATGGACCGACAAATGTGAAGCGAGTTTTCAAGAACTCAAGAGGAGATTGATTTCAGCCCCAATCTTAATCATGCCGGAAATCACAAAGCCCTTCGATGTGTATTGTGATGCATCCAAGATCGGTCTCGGGTGTGTACTAATGCAAGAAGGCAAAGTTATATCTTATCTATCTCGACAACTGAAACAACATGAGCAAAATTACCCAACCCATGACCTCGAACTCGCAGCCGTAGTTCTAGCACTGAAGACATGGAGACATTACCTGATGGGAAATCGTTGTGAGATCTATACGGATCACAAGAGTCTGAAGTATATATTCACTCAGAAGGAGCTGAATATGAGACAGAGAAGATGGATTGAGCTAATCAAGGATTACGATCTGGCCATTCACTATCACCCTGGTAAAGCCAATGTGGTAGCAGATGCCCTTAGCAGATTTCCGTGCCGCTTGAACTCCATGATCTTGAAGGAGCAACCAAGCTTGCACAAAGAGATGGAAGATTTTCGAATGGAATTAGTAAGTGAAGGATTTTTGGCTAGCATAGAACTCCAGCCCACATTGACCAGTCAGATTAAAGAGGCGCAAAAGGTAAATGCTAGTATCGACGGAATCAAGTGTCGTATCGGTACAGGAAAAGTACCCGGATTCACCGAAGACGAAGAAGGAGTTCTGTGGTACAAAGGACGCCTTTGTGTACCATAAGATTCTGAGTTGAAAGAAGTTATTCTGAAGGAGGCTCATGATACTCTTTATTCTATCCATCCCGGAGGAACTAAGATGTATCAAGATTTAAAAGAGCAATTTTGGTGGCATAAGATGAAGAGAGAAATCGGAAGCTATATCGCCAAGTGTGATATATGTCAGCGAGTCAAGGCAGGACATCAAAGACCCGCTCGATTGTTGCAACCATTGCAGATTCCGGAATGGAAATGGGATTCCGTTGGAATGGACTTTATCACTGGACTGCCTACTTCTAGTAGGGGAAATGACTCTATCTGGGTCATAGTGGACCGATTGTCCAAAGTCGCCCATTTCTTACCCGTCAAGACCACATATCAGAGTTCGAATCTAGCGGAGTTATACTTCGCTAGAATAGTTAGTTTGCATGGATTCCCCAAGAACATCGTATCGGATCAAGGAACTCAGTTTACCTCGAGATTCTGGAAGAAAGGTCAAGAAGGTTTAGGAACCCGCCTAGATTTCAGCACCGCATATCACCCTCAGACCGATGGACAAACGGAGCGAGTAAATCAAATACTCGAAGATATGCTGAGAGCATGTGTGTTAGAATATGGATCTAAGTGGGAAGTCTGTCTGCCATTCGCAAAATTTTCATACAACAACAGTTATCAAGCTAGTTTGCAAATGGCCCCATTTGAATTTATGTACGGAAGAAAGTGTCGCACCCCTTTGAACTGGTCGGAAGTAGGAGAGAGTCAGATTTTCGGACCCGACATCCTACGAGAAGCAGAAGAGAAGGTTCACAAGATTCGTGAGCACCTCAAGACTGCCCAGTACAGACAGAAGAGTTACGCCGATAAGAGAGTAGGGACCTCACCTTCAACATAGGAGATTTTGTGTATCTGAAAGTGTCACCATTGAAGGGAATGCAACGTTTCCAACTCAAAGGAAAGTTAGCCCCCAGATATATCGGACCTTTCTAGATTTTGAACCGTCGAGGAGAAGTGTCGTACCAATTGGAACTACCTGAAGAGATGTCAGCCGTGCACAATGTGTTCCATATCTCGTTACTTCGCAAGTGTCTCGAAGTTCCAGAGAAGACCGAAGTGTTCAAAAACATCGATCACCGGACCATAGAGATCAACGATGACCTGACCTATCCTGAAGTACCCATCCGTATTTTGGAAGAAGCTTTCAGAACTACCCGAACCCGAAGCATCAAGTTTCTCAAGATTCAGTGGAGCAACCACACAGAAGAGGAAGCTACCTGGGAGCGCGAAGATCACATCAGGACAGAGTTTCCCGATCTCTTCAAATCGTAGGTAATCTTTTTTGTCCTTTTTCAAATATCAGGACTAGATTTTGTTTAAGGGGGGAAGGTTTGTAACATCCCAAAAATACTAAACTTGGATCATCAAACTCTAATCATCAAAATGAGGGTTAACAAAAACTTTTCTAAAATAAAAATAGGAAAGCATGCATGGTGTATGCATTTCATTTGGAATTCTTTTGAATTGCCTTGTTTGTGTGTTCCTTTGCTTGTAAATGGATTCTTAGGTGAAATAAAAATCATCTAAACAATTCCCAAACTTTTCTCAAAGACAAGTAAATCAAAACAAATAAAATAAGGGAATGGTCATTTTGACCAATTTAACTCCCATGCCTACTTTGGCTGTCCCAAACTTCCAGAACTTAACAGAAACTTTTCTGGATCTTTGCACCCCTTGATAGTACTCATAACAAAGTATCAAGGCCCACCTTGTGATCATCCAGAAACTTTCAAATGCATAGTTTAAATGACAATTCAAAATTTAATCTTTATCATATGGGAAGATCCCACTTTTTCAAAAACCACCCAAACAAGCTCAACTTTCAAAACCCAAGCATCTGCAGACTCACCAGCACCAACCTAGCACACCCACCAAAACTCTTTTCAAAATTCAAAACTTGAATTCTTGCGGCCATTTCATCAAACACCTTGCAGATACAAATCTAACAAAATCAAAACACTGTTTTGAGCAGTGAATTGAGCCTAAATTGTTCCCTCTCTGGACACCACTAGCCTTAGTATATCATCTAACAATCTTAACTACTCACTAGCACCACTGTGAGCTTGCCAATGCCATCAATGGTGAACAGCCGAAGCCACCCATGCCACCCCAGTGTAGACAGCAAGCTAGGAGGAGAAACAAGCCTAGCCAGCACGTCTGGGAGCAAGCCCATGCCTCACCGCCCCCTCTCGACCAGCCCCTGCCTCGAAGACATCGACCAGAGCACCTAGGAACGCCGCGCCCGTGCCTCTGTCAACCATGCCAAGCGTGCGCCAGAGCGCTACGCTCGACCAACGCCCACAGACTCCGCGCCGCCCTCGCCGCGTGCATACATGATCGCCACCAACCCAGGAGACCGCCAGACATCCCCGTTTGCTGCCCCATGCCTCACAGCCACCGCTCGCCGTCGAAGACGCCGCCTCTGCCGCGCAGAGCATCGCACGTTCCAGACCATTTGCCACCGTCCCTACACGCACATTAAAGCCGTAGAGCATCGCCAGGAGACCACCAAGCGATCGCCACCGCCGGCCATGCCTCTAGACGCCTGTAGCCGTGTCGCCACCGTCGTCTTCCCATCCCGCTCGGTCTCGTCATCGCGACTATAAATAGAGGCCACCCCCAGCCGAAATGAGCACACCATCTCACTCCCCTCTCCTCACTGATCGTGCCACCCCGTTCCCGGAGCAAGGCGAGCAGCACTTCGTCGGAATTTCACCGGAGCCCGCCGCTGCTGGAGAAGAAGGGAGCCAGCGATTGGAGCCGCCCCAGGAGAAGCTGCCGGTACCAGGAGGTTCGCCGTCGTCGACTTCGTCGTTCGCCCGCCTCGCCGACCCTCACCTGAACCCCGGTGAGCCCCCCAATGACCCCCACTGGCCGTGCTAGGTTTCTATCTCGCCGGCGTTGCCCAACGTCGACGATGAGCCTCAGCCGTTGGATTAGAACCAGATCGAACGCACCACATCGCCCCATACCGCTTCGCACCCCCTCGTCTCACTGACGCGTTGGGACAGTGACTTAACTAGCCCGCGTAAGCGCTGTGCGTAGCAGGCCGGCCCAGTATCACTTCCCGCGCAGCCCAGTCATTTGAATTAAACATTTTCCATTTTATTTCAAACACACTTCTGTACCCAGTTTCAAAAATCAACCCAGGTCGATTCAGTGAACCAAATGGAATGAAACCAATTTTATTAGAAAGATATGGAAATGCTGAATCCAAGCCCGTTGGATTCAAGTCATTTGGATCTATAGATAATCCATGGTAAAAATAACAAGGCAGAAGCTTTTCTGCATTCAAACATTTTTCAAATTTAAACCATAATAGCTTTTGAGTTGATTCCAACTCTCAAAAATCACATTTAACCATACCTTTCAGAATATATAAAAATATATAGGTTTACTTACAGAAATAATGTTCAAGTAATAAAAGAATGCCACATAGGCATTTCTAGCCACTTTAATTAATTAAAATAAAAGAGAAAAACCTTATTAAATTGTGACACCACTTTAAATCACATTCCCATGTACTGAAATATGTGGTGATGACATGTGTCAACATGATCCCATGTTTGGTTTGGAGAATATTAAATCTTAATTAGTTTTTCAATGAGTAGAAAGTACTTTTCTAAAAATAAAAGGAATTAAACCAAGCTTTAATCTTGTAATGTTAGTGATGATGCTAGATCATCTATAGGACCCTTGTGTGTGATGAATGAAAGTAGTTAAGTATTGTTTGGTGATTGTGTACCTCGTATTTATTCATAGACGCTAGTACCGACCAAGGATACGAGGAGGAAGGAGAATACTACGAAGAAGAAGCCGAGGAGAACTTCAACCACTGCTCTGCACAAGGCAAGCCTAATGCTACTAGTTGAATGTGCAAGCTATTAACCTTGCAAGCTAACAATTGCAATTTAGCAAGCTTAGACTGATACTGATGCAAGCCAATACTTGTTTGTCACCATGCCAACTATATGCCTTAAGCATAGATGATCCTACCCACTTGATAAACCAATCCTAGTTTTACTTACAAGCTTTATACTTTATTTCTTTATCAAAGATAGTACTTAGAGCTTACTTAAGTGAATTGTAGATATTAGAAAGATAATTGAAGGTTGCATAAAGAGCATAAAATTTGGCCTAAGCTAGATAATCTTTATGTCATCCTAAGGCATGAGATTGAACTTAGTTAAACTCCACTAGTTTACCACCCCTCCTTAGTACTTCCCCCACTTGTAGATGCTAGTGCTAAGCATAAAACTTGATCAAGATTAGATGGGAATACTTGGTGAAAATGGTTATGAAAACCTTGGAATGATGGATCATTCTATTGAAATGTTTTGGACATGTGTTTCCGAACACCTGATGATTTTGGTGATGAAAATGTTGAGGCATGAGCCTTAGCCCTTTATAAAACTGATGGTTGTCTGGATGCGATACCATTCCAATTTTATCGTACAACCACAATACCCGAAGATTGGGTAGGGCTTGACTGGAAACTTATATTCCTTAGTATTAGTTCCCTCACAGCCAAGGTCTGAGCTGAGGCTACCTTGTGAAGATTGTCCACCTGTGCAGTACCCAAGATGACAGTTGGTCATGGTTGGGAGGCCAAACTCACAGGAGAGGTGCCTATACTAGGGCGTGTAATGGAAAGGTTAAGATTGATTATCCGCATACTGAGTATGGTGAATTCGGGATTTGTTCCTGACGGATGTATCGAATGTTGTGGTGAAAGTGTACAATCTCTATAGAGTATCAAACTATTCGAATAGCCGCGTCCGCGGTTATGGACAGTTGGAGTGGCCATACTGTCCCCCCGTCAGATGTTTTCAAAAGACTTGTGAAATGAATTGAGACTTTGACTTGACCACAACAGGGTTGTGTTATGTAATAAAAGTTCCTAATTAGAAGTTATAAAATTGTGACTAGCTTCTCTTGCTTCTCAGCTTAGTAGAGATAAATTTGGCTTTTCAAAACAACCCTAGAGCCTAGTGTCCTATTATCAAAAACCCCTTTCACTTGATAGTATTAGTTTGCGAGTACTTAAAGAGTACTCATGGCTTTGTCCCTGGCTATTCCCATGGCCAGACTATGAAGAGGAGTACCTGGAAGATGGACCCCAGGAAGGTTACGACAACTAGGATCATCTCCCATCGTCTGCATTGCCTGTGACCCCGAAGATGGAGCTTCGCCTATGCTACCATTATTATTACGTATTCCACTGCTTGAAGTTGTATTAAGAACTGGATCATGAGATACCTATTTGTGTAAGACCTTATATATGGTTTGTAATGGATGATGTACTATGGTATCCAATTCTGTTATGTCTCGCAAAAATGGTAATCCTGGGATTGCGATGTATGGCATAACATGCATCTGGGATTAAAAATCCGGGTGTTGACATGCTTACTGAACATAATGTCAACTAGTTCATGTTGACAGTTAAGAATTCATTAAACTGATTCCTAGTTGTGTTGATTAGGAAAATGATTGGAGAATTGTCTTGCTTGCTAGAAGATGGATTAAAAAGTGATGGTGGTTTTCTTTGGCTTGTATATATGTTTTGGTGGCTTCTCTTGCCTTGGTGACTATTGTGGTGCCTCCCTATGGGAGTGAGCACAATAGTACTTCAGGTAGATGAATTGTTGTTTACATAGTTGGATAAAATCCATACGGAATTAATGCTTATGATGCTGGTCTGAAGCTTTGGTGAATTAGAATAAGTTCACTTTGAATTTAAAGTTGGAATGCTAGCATAAGTACTTTTACTATGGCACAGTACATCCTTGGATGATTTCTATCTATTATTAGCTAGGAAGATGATTTTCTCTGGTTGGTTAGATTTTTATTTCCAGATTGTTAGTTAAGCTGCCACTATGGTACCTCCAATTCCTGGAGTGTGCCCAGTAGGTGACTGAGCTAGCATATCTTGCTGCTCAAGGTTTGGTTGCAATTATGTCTGCATAGTAGTGGATGATGTGGAGATATGGCCAGTGATGCATAGTCTGAGGCCTTGATTGGAAAAGAATAAGTGCAGATGCTATTATATGACTTGCTATTACTGTATGATGATTTTGCATAGCTATCTTTGCAATACTGAGAGTATCACTCTAACCACTCTTCCTAGATGAAACTCTAGTTGAAGTAAGGTTGAAATTGGATGAGTTTGTACCACAGCTATAATTCTACTTGAGCCTGATGGTGCTGTTTAATAAGAACAGGTACTATAATATGATTTTGGTGTTGGGTAATAACCTAATGCTGAACTTGAGGTTTCTATGCTGGTACTAGCACTTGATCAGTTAGCCTACTTTGTACTTGTGATGTAGTTGTTGCCTGCTCCTCCTGATGTAGATCTTGATAACATTGCTTGGGCTCTGCAGTGAACTGCTCACCAGTTCCTCCTGGTGTGTTGCCTTCCCTGTGGACTCCTCCCATCCTAGCTCTTGGATGGCTCCTAGGAGCATCCAGTTGCTGGTGATGTGGTAGTATGAAACTCTGGTGGTAGTGTTGTGCTGATGTGCTGTGGAGTGTGGGCATGTAGTTGTTAGCTACGGTTGCTTCCATCTTATCTGGTTTCTTGGGTTGCTGTGGTGATGACAACACACAGCTGCATGTGGTGATAGTGCTGCTTGTGAGTGTGCCTGGTATGGTGCAAGTTCCCACTCATGTAGCCTTTAAGCTGTGGATGGGTTCAAGTTAAAGTGTGATATTTCCCTCATATTTTTACCTTTTTTCCTTTTACTGTTCTGGTGAAACTTGCCCCAATATTACTGTCAATGATGTTGGGATGAGACAATCTTGATAAGAATAGATACCACTTATTTGGTGAAACTTGCCCCTTCCAAAATTCAGCTCAATGATGAATTAGACATAGCATTTCTATGTCAAATCTGAGAGGAAATCTCTAACCAACTAACCTTCTTTTGTTTTATTTTTGTTCTGTTTTCTTTTTTCTTTTTGTTGTGTTTGCAGGAAATGATAAGAAGAAAGAAAATGTCAGATGATGAAGGTAATAAGATAACAGTAGCTTAGGAGTTTCTTTGTATCAAATATTGTAATTTGTTTCCTGTTTGAATATTGTAAAAACATTGTATTGTTGTATTTTATTCAATAAAGTTTACTTATTTCCTTTTTCTTTTACAATTCATTTGTAAAGAGAATATCATATATACTTTCTTGCAATAAAGAATTCTTTTATTTATTTCAGTAATATAATTCCTTTTTCTACTTATTTGTTTCCTAATACTTTACTTTTATTCATTTATTGTAAAAGATCAATGTAATACTATATGTATATATATGAATAAAGAATTATTTTTATATAATTTCTGTAATCATTTCATTTCAATAAAGAATTCTTTTTATAATTTCTATAATTTCTGTAATCATTTCTATAATTTCTGTAATCATTTCTTTTTATTTATATGTATATATATTAATAAAGAATTCTACAAAGGTCATGTCAAAATCTATCGCACTTTCTCCGAAGTTTCCATCAGTACAAGAGAGATCTCGACCCCTCTATAGCTCTTTTAGTTTTGCACGAAAATTTCCCGGATTTTCTTATGCATGAATGCAATGCACAAACCTGTGTCCTCTCTATTTCTAGGTGCTAATACTGGGATGTTACAGACTCTCCCCCTTAAAATAAACTTCGTCCTCGAAGTTTGTACCCTCTTATATTTCAAAAGATAAGATTGACTTCTTCAGATCTTGGTGACTCTTTTAAATCCAGGATGAAGATAATTGTTGTATCTTCATTCAAGATTTTCCTTGGATCCTCTTCTGATTTGAAATGAGCCAACTATTAATCCCATTTTATATATAGACAACTTTTGAATCTAGCACTTCTGCCCTGATCAGGTCCTTTTGAGTGTTTTCAGAGTAGGACATCTATTCAAGAAGTGTCTATGCTTTTAGAAAGTCCCATTACGGTTATATTCTAGTTTATACACTGGCCAAATATAGCTTGACTCTAATATTAATCTATTTATGGTATACTTAGTCCTCATGGTTTACTTTCTAAGAATGTTTTGACTTTCTCCTAAACCTTATTCCGGATGTCAACTCTCGATGATTCATTATTCACTCTCCCTCTTGAGATGTTCTAATGATTTTAGGTGGAACAGATGGTACACCCACATACTTGGGAAATAGCGGTGTGAATTCTCTAATTCCTTAAATGCATGTATAAGGTAACTTATATCATTAATAATGCCTTGAATTACCACTTTCTTTGTTGTGGTTGCCGCTGTTATTGAGATCATTTATGGTTTCATACTTCCGTTTTCCTGAAGATGTACCTTCTTCACCTACACCCTCTTTTGATGGTGATTTGGTGGATGTTGTGTCTCTTCCCACTGATGTTCCATAATCTTCCCGATGTTCCGGACAACTTGATTTCTTGTGTCCTAGGATTCCACACTTTTTACATTTCCCCTGAAATGCTCCTACATTACTTTCTCTAATCGGATTAGACTGAATATTTTGATTGGATGATAACCCCATTATTGGTTCTATTACTTCTGCTGTCGATCCACGAGTTAACTGCGGGTTTAAGCAGTTCTTTTTCATGTGTCCTGGTTCTCCACATTGGTAACATACTATCTTAGGTTTTGGACACTCCCTTTAAAACATGGCCCCGGATTCCACAGTTGTGACATATCTTCTCTGTTTTGTATGTCATATGTGGATCCGAACAATTCTTTGTCATATGTCCTCGGACCTGACATGTTGTGGTCTGTTTTTGAATTCTCCTTTTCTTTCCTCAAGTGCAACAATCTCATCATCTTCTGATATATGTGAACTATCCACCAATTCCTGGAACTCCTTTGCACGCACAATCGTGAGTTGCATCTTCATAACTTCTTCTAGTCCTTTCATGAACTTCCTTTGTCGTTTTGCCTTCTTGTTTACTTTCTCACTAATGTACTTGGATAAACGGTTAAACTCTCGTACATGTTTTAGGACTGGAAGATTCTTTTTCTCTAAGGCTTCATTATCCTTCCTTTTCCCATTGTTCCGATGAACAAATTCTTCTCGAAACTTCTTTTTGAACTCATCCCAGGTACTGACACCTCCTTCCAGAATCACGAACTTGGACTTTTCTCAACACATGGTTGCGGTTCCTGTCAATAGATAAGTTGCATAGCGCACCTTTTCTTCATCCTTGCATCCCACACTTTTAAGCTTACGGGATGTATCCATTAACCAATTCTCCGCCTCCATAGGTTCTTCTATCATGGAGAAACTCCAAGGTTTGGTTTCTAAGAATTCCACCAGTTTAACCCTTGGATATAATTCCTTGAATTGCTTATCTTGCCTAATCTTTAATATCTCCTGGTAAAACTGGTTCCGCCTCTCCGTTTCAACCTTTCTTCCTTCGTCCATACCCCTCATATACTGAAGAACTTCTTCATTGGTGGTTAAATATGGCTTTTGATTTGATACTTCCTTTAGAATTGCCTTGTTAGCCTCCTTTAGTTGTATCACCAACATCTCATGAGCCTTCATCGTCCCATCATCAGAGCGATAATTCGCCTCTTGCTCACGCAAACCCATTTTCCCTTCTAGACCTGTACATCAAGTAAGAACTCTATCTAACATCATGCATATGCCCATAAAGTTCAAACTTCATGCACGGATCTAGTTGATGGCACTGCGTCAACTTGCAGTGCTTCGTCGGGAAACCCCAAGAGCAAGGTGTGATGCAGCACATTAGCAAGTTTTCCCTCAATAAGAAACTGAGGTTGTCGAACCAGTAGGAGGAAGGAAACATCACACAGGTGTTGCAAGCAACGTGGAAACCTGCACAACACAAACTCAAGACTTCGCCCCAATGAATCAGTGAGGTTGTCAAGCTCACTGGTTTGCTGTAACAAAGGATTAAACGTATGGTGTGGAAGGTGATGATGGTTTGCAGCAAGTAAACAAGTAACAGTGGAAGATGTATCTATGGTAAAGATTGGACCGGGGTCCATAGTTCACTAGAGGTGCTCTCCTTATATAAACAACATGGCATGAAGGGTAAACAAATTACAGCAGGGCAATTGAGAGGAACTGAGCAAGGCATAACAATGCAATACCAGACAAAAAGATCCTATGAGATTCAATTGGGCAAGACCGCCATCCAACTGCATCTATGACTAGAAGTCCACCTTCAGGTTATCATCTGAACCCCCTCCAGTATTAAGTTGCAAGCAATAGACAACTGCTTTAAGCAAAGTGTGTAAGGTAAACAATCCACTTGTTCCATGAACAAGAGACCGTTGTTTTCTCCCTAGTAGCCACAGCACATCTACAACCAAAGAGATTTCTGTCACTTCCCTTGGAAACTAGAGGCATGAACCCACTATCGAGCATAAATACCCCCTCTTGGAGTCACTAGCAACTACTTGGCCAAGATAGCTACTAACAACGGAGAGCATGCAAGATCACAAACAACACATACATGATAGTATCAAATAGACAAAACCATTAATCAATCCGACATAGTAATCTCAATATCCATCGGATCCCCGCAAACACAACATGCATGATTACAAATATATTAGATCTTGATCATGAATGGAGCTCACAAGTTCTATACATGAAAGCACAAGGAGGATATATAACCATCTAGCTACTACATGGACCCGTAGTCCAAGGTGGAACTACTCACACTTCATACCGGAGAAGAAGGCCCGGGGATGATCTCCCCTCCGGTAGGGTGCCGGGAAGAGCTTCAGATCCCCCGATCTAGGGACGATGGTCGCGGCGGCTATAGACAGTTTCGTGGAGTTTTGATCGGGTGCCTAGGGTTTCTGCATCGGCGGCTTCTTATAGGCAAAGAGGCGAGGCTGGGAGGCAGCCGGAGGGCCCACACCCTACCCAGGAGTGGGGTGGGCCCACCCGTGCCTAGGGGGTGTGGTGGCCCTGGCTCACCTCTCCGTCTCTCCTCTGGACTTCGTGAGGCCCACGTAAAATATTGACTTTGGCTTTTTTCCCGTCCATTTCCGAGAATATTGATTTTCTGCCTTTCTGGAACCAAAAACAGAACAAAACAGGCAACTGACACTGTGGCAACTTGTTAATAGGTTGGTTCTGTAAAATATATAAAAACACCTCAAAGTGTAGACAAAGCAAAGCAAAGTAGATACTAAACAAGCATGGAGCATCAAATATTATAGATACGTTTCCGACGTATCACTAGTCACAAAATAAAATCCATTAATATCCAATAAATCCAAATATTACTTCTAGCAATCAGACATCAAAACCTGTAGAAACAGTACTTCGAGTAAAACATCTCTTGTACTTAGGCTTTGATGTTATACACTACAATTTTTTAATAAATATTAATATATGGACTTCTACCGTTATATACTATTTTTATGGCTCATAATGTTCCTTTCGTCCTAAATTACACCATTTGCCCATTTGCAAAGGGATAACTTTTGTCAAAATTTGATCCGACTCTAGTGATAGTTGGTTAATTCACTCTATAACTGATTATGACATAATTATCCTTGGAATTATATACTAAGCATCATCGTCACATTTCCACCCTTGGTTTCTAATCTTAACTTCTCTAAGCACATCTATTGTAACAACAAATAATTCTCAAGTTTTAACCAGTTTCATAACCTATATAGATCTACTTGTACTACAAGAACACTGCCTTTTTATTCATGCCAGTATGGATTTGGCATATTCCATGGGGTTAGATAAGCATAACCATATTTGTTACTCTTGATAAGATTCTATTCTTCATGAAATTGTTGGAGATATGCCCAAGAGGCAATAATAAAGTGGTTATTATCATATCTTCATACTTATGATAAATGTTTACATACCATGCTATAATTGTACTAACCGGAAAAATTAATACTTGTGTGATTTGTAAACATAAAAGAGTTCATAGTAAAGCCTCTTGTTAAACTAGCTTGTTGGTTAATATATGATCATGGTTTCCTGATCATGAACATAGAGATGTTATTAACAACAGGGTCATATCATTAGGAGAATGATGTGATGGACATACTCCTATAGTTAAGCGTAGCATAAAGATCAAGTCATTTAATATAGTTCATTTGCTATAAGCTTTCTGATACATAGTAACCTAATTCCTTCGACCATGATATCATGTTAATCACCATCACCGGAAGGATGCTTTGATGACATCAAACACCACACCGTAACTGGGTGGCTATAAAGGTGGCATTGAGTGTTCGAAAAGTATGTGTTGAGGCACATGGATCAAGAGTGGGATTTGTCCATCCATATGACGGATAGATATACTCTGGGCCCTCTCGGTGGAATGTCATCCAATTAGCTTGCAAGCATGTGACTGGCTCACAAGGGATCACATACCACGGGAACGAGAAAAGAGTACTTATCGGTAACGAGGTTGAACTAGGTATGCAGAGATACTGACGATCATAACCTCGGATAAGTAAACTATCGTGAGACAAAAGGAAATTGGTATCATATGTAAGTGGTTCATTCGATCGCAAAGTAATCGTAGAAATATGTGGGAGCCATATGAATTTCCAGATTCCTCTATTGGTTATTGATCGGAGAAGTGTCTCGGTCATGTCCGCATAATTCACGAACCGTAGGGAGACACACTTAAGGATTCGATGTTGTTGAGTAGTTATGGAATGATGAGAAAGAGACCGAATGTTGTTCGGAGTCTCGAATGGGATTCGGGATATCACGAGGAGATCCGGAATGGTCCGGAGAATAAGATTCATATAAGGAAAGTCCTGTTTCGGAGTTGGGGAATGGTTCCGGTGTTTTCATCGGGAATGTTCTAGAAGGTTCCGGAATGTCCGGCACTCCGAAGGGGAAGGGTACATGAATGTGTTATATCAAGTTGGTATGATTGCATCATGTACTAGGTGTTATCACTGAACAAAATAAAGGGTTTAATCAAATCCTAGTTTGAAAAGTCAAACGCCAATTTGAAAAGTCAAACGACTATTTTGGGAAGAGGAGGGGAAGTGGGAAACCGAGTTGGGGAGGAGTCCCTCCTACACCGCCGGCCCACTTGGGATCCGAGTTGGGGAGGGATTCCCCTCCCCTTGGCTGGCGCCTCCCTCCTATAAGAGGAGGGGCAGGGCTCCCCTCCTAACACACACCTTGCCCCTCTAAACCTAACCCTAGCCGCCGCCGCCCTAGGGTTTGCCCAAGCCGCCGACTTGGGGCAATCCCATTGCCCTTGCCGCCGGCCTAGCTCCCTCTCCTCGGTGCCTCTAAACCCTAGATTTCCAAGGCCTCTCTCATAGTCCACCATACTCGCTCCGGCTTAAGGCGAAGCCCTGCGAGATCTCCCCTCTACTTCCGGTACCATGCCATCGTGCTGCCGGAATCGCGAGGAGAGTGCTACAACCTCCGCTGCCTGCTGGAACAAGGGAGAGGAAGGTCTTCATCGAGTACCGAACATGTGACCGACTGCGGAAGCGCTGCCGGAACGCAGCGCGAAGGATCGTCTACGTGATCTTGAGATCGGCAAGAGTACGACTACATCACCCACGAGAATCTGCTCTCGTTAACCGCTTTGGAATCTTCGAGGGTGAGTTCCTCTATCGACTCATTGCTACAATCTAGTAGATAGATCTTGGCTTGTTTGTTTGCATGCGGTAGAATTTTTTTTGTTTTCCATGCTACGAACCCCTACAGTGGTATC
Organism: Avena sativa; assembly: GCA_916181665.1. Taxonomy (NCBI): domain Eukaryota; kingdom Viridiplantae; phylum Streptophyta; class Magnoliopsida; order Poales; family Poaceae; genus Avena; species Avena sativa. The sequence continues at coordinate 355,358,528 of OV702283.1, read as the reverse complement.
AGAGCCGTGTCTATATGTAGATCTGTTGCGCGAGTAGAACACAATGGTCATTGTGGGCGTTGATGCTTTTGTTGTCGATTGCTTCTTGTGTACTTTGCATATTGCGGGATGGTGGGATGAAGCGGCCCGGGCTAACCTTACATGACATCGTTCATGAGGCTTGCTCCACGCTTGACATGCAACTTGTATTGCATAAGTGGCTTTGCGGGTGCCTGTTTCTCCCAACATAGTTAAGATTCAATTTACAACGAGTGATTGACAATACTAGTATCAATGTTGTGGTTCTTGTTCGTAAGTTAGAACGACACTTATTGAAAGCCCCAAACCACGTAAAACATGCAAAGAAAATTAGAGGCGTCTAACTTTGTTTTGCAGGGGTGTGCTATGATGTGATATGGCCATGATTGTGATTATATTTGATGTATGCAATGTTCCTTATTGTAAGTTGGCAACCGGCAGGAGCCATATTGTTGTCTTTAAATTCTGTTAAGACCCGCGTGTCTATTCAAAGTAGTTGTAATAGTTGAAGCTGGTGGACGACAACCATGGAGCGGCGTCATTGACCTTGATGCAATGCCGGTGATGATGGAGATCATGTTCGTGCTTGAAGATGGAGATCGGAAGCACAAGTAGAAAGGCCATATCATATCACATATTATGAATTGCATGTGATGTTAATCCTTTTATGCATCTTGTATTGCTTAGTTCACGACGGTAGCATTATAAGATGATCCCTCAAGCACACAATTTCAAGTTTTAAAGTGTTCATCCTTAGTAAGCACCGTTGCTAAAGCTCGTTGTTTCGAAGCACCACGTGATGATCGGGTGTGTTAGATTCTGCGAGTGTATACAACGTGAGCAAGCCAGATTTGCTCATGCAGAAGCTAAGGTTTGATCTTGACGAGCCTAGCATGTACAGACATGGTCTCGGAACACGGATCACCGAAAGGTAAAGCATGAGTCATATAGTAGATATGATGAACATGTTGATTGTTCGCCATTGAAGCTACATCAACTCTCGTGATGATCGGTTTTGATGTGGTGGATTTGGTTCGTGTGATCACTAAAACAATGTGAGGGATATTGTTTTGAGTGGGAGTTCAACGATAATATGATTAAAAGTTGAACACTATTTATCATAAATTAAATCAAAGTGAATTTGCATAATTGTTCATTGGCATCCGTTTACCACCTTGCGCTTAGTTTTAATTGAGACGATAGAACTATAGAATTCTGGTTAGTTACTTTACGAACTGGTATCATATTGTTTTGAAGTGTTAATCTAAAGTTTAAAAGTTCTATTGCAAACTTTCAGTAAGTTCCGGTTACTCCATGAAGTTTAATAATTGGTATTAAAACAAGAGTGACAATTCCAAGAGTTAGTGTATGAGTATCATGTTTGTCTCCATGATTCTTGATATTCAAAGGATTGTCTTAATATCAAGGTTATCTAGGATCTGAAAGAGTTGTTTCAGAAACCATGATGTGTGGAAGATATTGTGATATCTGAAACAAAGTTTTGGTTACAACATGATAGAGTATAATATGGCAAAAGTCATGTTCTCATATTTGATGAGAATTTGCAAAAGGTTGGAGACACTGGTTGTCCTAATCCACCAAAAGGTTTTGGAGAGAAACATTATACTCGCGATTCATCTTTATAAGCTAAAAGTAGCTTGATCATGAATAATTCCATGATAAGGGTGAATATTTGATGTAGGTAAAATATTTACCACACCAAGAGATTACTAAAGAATGGAATTTGAAAGCACACCAAACATTTGATGATGGTGATCTACTTCAAAGTGCAAGTCCAAAGACATTGGTATTTAATTATACATGCTTTGAACTATGTGTCATATGTATGACTCCACTATTGATGTTGATAGATTCTTTCAAACAGAAAATAAATACTGAAAGAGAATCTCATAAATATATGGCAGAAAAGAAAAGACTAGAATTGTTCAGTTTAAGTATATAGATGATATACATGTTATGACTATATTCTTTGCTTATTAAACAATGTGGTTCTTAAGTATTTGATACTGAATTTGTTGGTGTGAATCGTCATACGAAACAACACAATTCATGAACTACAATGACCTAAGTAACTAGCAAAAGAATATGTGATGATGTTCATCGAGAACAAATAAAGGGTTATTGTGCTGCTTGTTAAACATCAAAGCTTGCCTTCAAGATTTGTTTTATCAGGTATTATGAGAACAAAAGGGTTGTTCAAATAATTGCCGTAATCCATAAAAGATGGATTATTCACAAATCTCGTTGGAGAAATCACATCCATAAAACTTGTGCTAAAAATGTCGAAAGACAAATTGATTGAAAGATCGCTTAGGAAGTGACATCGCCGTTTAAATTATATTGGAAAGAAAACATGAAGAAACTCCATGTGGATGGAATTTTGGAGTCTTTTGATTTTTGATCACATGACTCTTGTGAAACTTTCCTAGAGATAATTAAAACTTTGTTCATAGGCCAAAAAGGAACGAATGACTAGCTTATTGGAACTTGTACATATTGTTGTACGAAGTCCATTATGTGTAGTCAAGAGCGATGGATTTCAACTTCATATGCTTTCTCCGAAAATTTGAGTGAATATATGAATATTTACTTAATAAGGATGAAGTATGAAACATTTGAAAAGTTCAAAGACTTTCAAGATGAAGTGCAAAATCACTGTAACAAGAATATAAATAGTTTATGATAAGATCATAAAGGAAGATATTTGAGTTACAAGTTTAGCATAGTACCTAAGATTTAAGGAATCGTTCCGTGAATTTGCATGTCCCGAAACACCATAAGAGTATGGAGAGTTCGAGATATGTAATTAAACCTTGTTTGACATGGTAAGATCGAAGGTGTAATTCATAAAACTGCCATTATATTTTAAAGATTAAAAGCTTTAGAGACTACCGTTTTTCCACTGAAAAGAGCTCCATCATAATCCGTTGAAATGACACCATATAAAGTTATTGTTTGGGATAAAACCCAAGTTGTCCTTTCTTAAACATTGGTATGCTATGCATAAGAAAGATGTTTGCAACCAAAATCGGATGAACATATCTTTGTATGTTATTAAGTATTCCTCCATAACACCAAAGACAAAAGTGTTTGTTGCTTAGAACGTCAAGTTTCTTTGAGAAGGAATTTTTCGTGAAAAGTTAAGTGGGAGGACAATAGAACTTTGATAAGGTTAAAAGAACCTTAGCTATATGTGCAAAGTTGCGCAGCGCCGAAAAGTGTTCCGGAGGCAGCAACAATGCTCATGGCTCACGTGCCTCAAAGGTTATGGTCACAGAGATCTAAGTTCCTATTGAAACAAGTAGGTCGGGTAAACAATCAAATACCAAGATTTGAGGGTTGAATCAATATTTGAGAATAATGAACGCACTACATGCAAAGAAGCGATGATGGGCCCTGACTCCGTAAAATGGCTTGACGCCATAAAATCCGTGATAGTTCCATACACGAGAAATCAAGCTTTGAACTTGAAGGACCCTCGAGAAAGGTGTAAGACCTTACAGTTGTGTTTGAATCTATAAAGAAATAGACATGGACTTTTTCGCATCTATGAAATAGTCGACATGTTGGGAAAGAGTTCACAACAATGTTCAAAGGTTGACTATGACAAGATTTGATCTTTCATAGCGATATTTAGTGTAGACGGATTAATGTAGTAACCACTATATATAAATTTGTTATGTGGTAGTTGAATAAACAAAACAAGTTCTTCTAATAGAATTGTTACCTAGGACATGTGCGTAAAACGGTCCATAGGGTTTTGTTAATTCAAAGGATGCTAAAAGCATATGCAAACTTCAATGGTTGAAGTGAGTATCGCGGAGTTGGAATCTTCAATATGATGAAACTGTTAAAAGAGTTTAATTTCATCAGAGACGATGAAGATGCTTGCATTTGCAAGAAATTAAGTGGGAGCGCTAAGACATGTTTCTAATACATTATGTGGAAGACATATTGTTGATTAGAAATGATGTATCTTTTATTAACACATATTAAGAATTTCATCCCGATGAAATACTTAGGCAAAACCCAAATATTTGGCATCAATAGACGCTAATATGGTTGTGCCGAGAGTACATAGATGATGTATTGAATGAGTTCAATATAGAAACTACAAGAAAGGTTCTTGTCGCACAGAAAGGATTGAATGAGTTCAATATTGATGATATATTAAAGTGTATTGACACTTGGTAAGTGAAACAAAGATTCAAGTATAGATTGATACTTGATGTATGAAATCACAAAAGGTAATTATATCAATCATACTGTGATATGTACAAATCCAGATATGTCCTATACTCTAAATGTTATGAGCATATACCAGAATGATTCATAAGATAATCATTGGACAATAGTAAGGATATTCTTATGATCTTTTGGAAGAACTAAGAGTATATTATTTGTAGAAGTGACAAATAGATGGTTAGTTCATTGTAAATGAATTACATTGATACTAGTTTTGTCACAAAGTACAAATTAAGTTTATCTCAATCTAAACTAAGGGTGGCACAATATAATGGAAAGTAAGTTCCATAATGGATTTGGATGAGTTCCAAAGTTAAGACATTGTGACAGATACTACAACAAAAGGCTAAGTATATGACTGCTATAATAGCAGCTAAAGAGGGCATTTGTGTCAAGTAGTTTGTTATCAAACTGGGTGTAGTTCACAGTGGGATAATACTATGAAGATATATTGTACGACAATATTATCAACATGTTTTAACCCCAAAGAACTAAAGGTCACACCAAAGGACCAAATTTGTACAAAACCATCTCATTAGAGAATGAGTGATGCGTAGAGACGCAAAGACATGCAATTACACACGGATCTGGAAGTGTCAGATCCGGAGATCAGTTGACCACTAGCAATCGTGTACATACGACACCAGAAAGCCATAGGTGTTGAATACACAAAGGTTTGAAACTAGATTATTGACTCTAGTGCAAGTGGGAGACTGTTGGAGATATGCCCAAGAGGCAATAATAAAGTGGTTATTATCATATCTTCATACTTATGATAAATGTTTACATACCATGCTATAATTGTATTAACCGGAAACATTAATACTTGTGTGATTTGTAAACATAAAAGAGTTCCTAGTAAAGCCTCTTGTTAAACTAGCTTGTTGGTTAATATATGATCATGGTTTCCTGATCATGAACATAGAGATGTTATTAACAACAGGGTCATATCATTAGGAGAATGATGTGATGGACATACTCCTATAGTTAAGCGTAGCATAAAGATCAAGTCATTTAATATAGTTCATTTGCTATAAGCTTTCTGATACATAGTAACCTAATTCCTTCGACCATGAGATCACGTTAATCACCATCACCGGAAGGATGCTTTGATGACATCAAACACAACACCGTAACTGGGTGGCTATAAAGGTGGCATTGAGTGTTCGGAAAGTATGTGTTGAGGCACATGGATCAAGAGTGGGATTTGTCCATCCATATGACGGATAGATATACTCTGGGCCCTCTCGGTGGAATGTCATCCAATTAGCTTGCAAGCATGTGACAAGGGATCACATACCACGGGAACGAGAAAAGAGTACTTATCGGTAACGAGGTTGAACTAGGTATGCAGAGATACTGACGATCATAACCTCGGATAAGTAAACTATCGTGAGACAAAAGGAAATTGGTATCGTATGTAAGTGGTTCATTCGATCGCAAAGTAATCGTAGAAATATGTGGGAGCCATATGAATTTCCAGATTCCTCTATTGGTTATTGATCGGAGAAGTGTCTCGGTCATGTCCGCATAATTCACGAACCGTAGGGAGACACACTTAAGGATTCGATGTTGTTGAGTAGTTATGGAATGATGAGAAAGAGACCGAATGTTGTTCGGAGTCTCGAATGGGATTTGGGATATCACGAGGAGATCCGGAATGGTCCGGAGAATAAGATTCATATAAGGAAAGTCCTGTTTCGGAGTTGGGGAATGGTTCCGGTGTTTTCATCGGGAATGTTCTAGAAGGTTCCGTAATGTCCGACACTCCGAAGGGGAAGGGTACATGAATGTGTTATATCAAGTTGGTATGATTGCATCATGTACTAGGTGTTATCACTGAACAAAATAAAGGGTTTAATCAAATCCTAGTTTGAAAAGTCAAACGCCAATTTGAAAAGTCAAACGGCTATTTTGGGAAGTGGAGGGGAAGTGGGAAACCGAGTTGGGGAGGAGTCCCTCCTAAACCGGCCCACTTGGGATCCGAGTTGGGGAGGGATTCCCCTCTCCTTGGCCGGCGCCTCCCTCCTATAAGAGGAGGGGCAGGGCTCCCCTCCTAACACACACCTTGCCCCTCTAAACTTAACCCTAGCCACCGCCGGCCACCATAGCCGCCGCCGCCCTAGGGTTTGCCCAAGCCGCCGACTTGGGGCAATCCCATTGCCCTTTCCGCCGGCCTAGCTCCCTCTCCTCGGTGCCTCTAAACCCTAGATTGCCAAGGCCTCTCTCATAGTCCACCATACTCGCTCCGGCTTAAGGCGAAGCCCTACGAGATCTCCCCTCTACTTCCGGTACCACGCCATCGTGCTGCCGGAATCGCGAGGAGAGTGCTACAACCTCCGCTGCCTGCTGGAACAAGGGAGAGGAAGGTCTTCATCGAGTACCGAACGTGTGACCGACTGCGGAAGCACTGCCGGAACGCAGCGCCGGAAGGATCGTCTACGCGATCTTGAGATCGGCAAGAGTACGACTACATCACCCACGAGAATCTGCTCTCGTTAACCGCTTTGGAATCTTCGAGGGTGAGTTCCTCTATCGACTCGTTTCTACAATCTAGTAGATAGATCTTGGCTTGTTTGTTTTCATGCGGTAGAATTTTTTTGTTTTCCATGCTACGAACCCCTACAGAAATAGCTTTGAGTTATACCAAACATCAGTTACTTTCCCTACAATAACATGTTGTTTAAGGTTTTGGGGCATACTCCCCTTGTATTTACCACTATTATAAAGATAATAGCAAAGTTTTACTTCATTTCATGGCTTCTCTTAGTAATATAACACCATGATTAACTACTCCCTTATGAGGTACTCTGACTTGGTGATATGCTACTCTAGTCTAGTGATAGTATAGAATAGTCTAATAGAAGATATATTGCCTACATAAGAAATACTTGATAGGTTCTTCCTAATATAAATAGTAGATAAGTAATCATTCTATAAGTAAAATGTCAACACCCGGATTTTTAATCCCAGATGCCTGTTATGCCATACATCGCAGTCCCAGGATTACCATTTTTGCGAGACATAACAGATTGGTACCATAGTTCATCATTCATTATATACCATAATAAAGGTCTTACAAATAAAGGATCTCATGATCCAGTCTTAATACAATCAATACAGCGGAATAATATAATAAAGGTAGCGTGGGCGAAGCTCCATCTTCAGGTTCACAGGCAATGCTGACGATGGGAGATGATCCTAGTTGTTGTAGACTTCCTGTTGTCCATCATCCTGATAGTCCTCCTCATAGTCTGGCCACGGGAATAGCCAGGGACAAAGACATGAGCACTCTTTAAGTACTCGCAAACTATCACTAACAAGTAAGTGGTTTGAATAGGAATACTAAGCAGTATTCCTATTATAGGAGAGGCCTCCTTTTATAGGAGAGCGAGAGAGGCCGAGCGGTGATGACCCACAAGTGTAGGGGATCACAACAGTCTTCACGGGTAGTATTACCCAATTTATTGATTCGACACAAGGGGATCCAAAGAATACTTGCAAGCCTTAACAACCGAGTTGTCAATTCAACTGCACCAGGAAATAGTTCTTGCTCACAGAAGTTTATCAGTAGCAACAATTTGTAGTAGCAATAGCAAAGCAACAGTAGCAGCAAAACATAAGCAATAGTAACAGTAACAATAAACAGTAGGATATGAGCACGGTAGGCATAAAGATGGATGGATGGGCTTTGCATGGACGAGTCTAAACATGTAACTTCAAAATCTAGGCCATTGCAGATAAATAAGAATAAGCATCCAAGTACTAAACAATCCTAGGCTTGTGCTCCATATATAGTCATACGTGCTCGCAATGAGAACTTGCACAACATCTTCTGTCCAGCCAGCCCATGGTAGCGGGGCCTCTAGGGAACTACTGACAATTAAGGTGCTCCTTTTAATAGAGCACCGGAGCAAAGCATTAACACTCCATGAACACATGTGATCCTCACACCACAACCATCCCCTCCGGTTGTCCCAATTTCTGTCACTTCGGGGCCTTTGGATCCGGACAATGATATGTGTACACAACTTGCAGATAAGATCACAAACAATACTATCATAATGATTCAATAATAACTTCAGATCTGAGATCATGGCACTCGGGCCCTAGTGACAAGCATTAAGCACAACAAGTTGCAACAAAGTCAAATAGCACTAATAGAGATACTAGGCACTAAGCCCTAACAATCTTATTTGATTACATGATAGAACTCATCCAATCCCTACCATCCCCAAGCCTACAGCGGGGGAGTACTTACTCATGTATGAGGTAAACATCGATGGTTGATGGAGAGACGTTGGTGATGATGATGACGATGATCCTCTCCAAAGTTCCCGTCCCGACAGAGTACCAGAACGGAGTTTCTGGATCCGAATCTTGGTTTCTAATGGTGGCGGTGGAGCGGAACTCCCCCTCGGTTTTTAGGTCAAGGGGCAACTTATAGGCGCAGAGGGAGCCCGAGGGGGTGCCTGGGGTGGCTGCACCCCCTAGGCACGGGAAGGGCCCACCCGCGCCTGGTAGGGGTGTGGGCCCCTAGGCCTCCACCCCGTTTCGTCTTCTGGCTCCGTGGATCTTCTGGCGAAATATAATTTTTAGCATATTTTCCGGGATTTTTCCTGATAGTTGATTTTTTGCAGAAAAACTAGACACCAAGGTAATTCTGCTGAAAACAACGTCAGTCCGTGTTAGTTGTATCCAAATCACACAAGTTTAGAGGAGAAACAATAGCAAAAGTGTTCGGGAAAGTAGATACGTTTTGGACGTATCAACTTCCCCAAGCTTAGCTTATTGCTTGTCCTCAAGCAATTCAGTTGAAAACTGAGTGCGATAAAAGAACTTTCATGAACATATTTGCTTCATATGATGTATATATTCTCAGCACAGGAGTAGATACTTAAACCATTCATAATAATAAGCATGCAACCAAGTCTACTCAATAGTCATTGCAAGCTATGAAGAGAAACCAACTCAATAATAATAAGTAGCATGGAACACAAACATAAGCAACATTGCAATGCTCATAATAAGGTATGATAGAGTGGTATCTCGCTTGCCTTTGTTTGTAGAGCACAATATAAATGTCAAGGCACCTCTGAAGTTCAAGTGAAGACTAGAAGTAAAAATATCAGAGATACAAGAATCAAAGTCATGACATAATTAACCAAATTTTGAGACAAACACAAGGATGACAACTATGCTCTCAAGAGGGTTCTCATAGAATAAGTGGTGACTCAACAAGGGAGTGAAAATGGTTTTGAAAAGTTTGAAAGGTTTCCTAATGCTGAAAGGAAGGTACTCACTAGCTTTGAGCTCTCATTGCCCCTATCATAGGCATCTTCATATGGTTAAGGTGAAAGTGAGGTCCAATATGAGTGATATGCTTGACAAACCATAAACTGGAAATCCCATGTCCATTGAGTACGAGGGCCGCTCCTCATGCTACTCAACTTTGGTTACCTGGAAGTTCTTGTCATTGTACATACATGCATATCATAGAGAACCGCCAACGGGGTACCCCTTGCACATGATACAGGAGCTATCCCGTGATCAAAACGACAAGGCAAGCAGACAATGAGCATCTCAGCGATATTTTTATTTACTATGTGCATAGCTTTTTAGTGAGGATGCTTCACAGAATGCTCATTATGGTGGTGCTGCAAGTTTCCACCATGATTAGGCATGGCTTAGGCTAGCGGCCCAGGCGTTTATCTAACACATACTCCATGAACTCACAAGCTCCCCTTTTATTTCACACCGTCGACATCCGCAAACAAAATAGCAAGGTATCAACTGGATATGTATCCAAAAAGTGTTGAAAGCGTTCCCCGTGACAGCACGGTTCTGCTAACCCCCAGCATATAATTTGCAAGCATATAACTTTCATGGACAGGTCACAATGGTTCAAGATTATTAAGTGCAAGGAATAAAGTGTGCCATCAAGTTCGTGAGAGCTTTGATGACCCACAAGTGTAGGGGATCACAACAGTCTTCGCGGGTAGTATTACCCAATTTATTGATTCGAAGGGGAGACAAAGAATACTTGCAAGCCTTAACAACTGAGTTGTCAGTTCAGCTGCACCTGGAAATAGTTCTTGCTCACAGAAGTTTATCAGTAGTAACAGTTTGTAGTAGACACAACAAAGCAACAGCAGCAGTAACATCAACAGTGGAACAGTATCAGTAGTAACACTAACGGTAGCAGTAGGATTCGAGTGCGTAGGCATAGGGATGGATGGACGGGCATTGCATGGACGAGTCTAAACATGTAACTTCAAAAAACTAGGGCATTGCAGATAAATAATAACAAGCATCCAAGTACTAAACAATCCTAGGCATGTGCTCCAAATATAGTCATACGTGCTCGCAATGAGAACTTGCACAAAATCTTCTGTCCAGCCAGCCCGTGGCAGTGGGGACTCTAGGGAACTACTGGCAATTAAGGTGCTCCTTTTAATAGAGCACCGGAGTAAAGCATTAACACTCCATGAACACATGTGATCCTCACACCACAGCCGTCCCCTCCGGTTGTCCCAATTATTGTCACTTTGGGGCCTTTGGATCCGGACAATGATATGTGTACACAACTTGCAGATAAGATCACAAACAATACTATCATAATGATTCAATAATAAGTTCAGATCTGAGATCATGGCACTCGGGCCCTAGTGACAAGCATTAAGCACAACAAGTTGCAACAAAGTCAAATAGCACTAATAGAGATACTAGGCACTATGCCCCTAATTCGATTACATGATAGAACTCATCCAATCCCTACCATCCCCAAGCCTACAGTGGGGGATTACTCACCCATGGATGAGGGAAACATTGGTGGTTGATGGAGATGCGTTGGTGATGATGATGGCGATGATCCTCTCCAAATTCCCCGTCCCGGCAGGGTGCCAGAACGGAGTTTCTGGATCTAAATCTTGGTTTCTCATGGCGGCGGCGGAGCAAAACTCTTTCTAGAAAACTATCGAACCCCCCTGTTTTTAGGTCAGAAGGAAACTTATAGGTGCGGAGGGAGGCCGAGGAGCTGCCTGGGGTGGCCAAACCTCCCCCAGGCGCGGGGTCAGTGGGCCCGCGCCCGGGGTGGGTCTGGCCCCCCAGGCCTCCCCTCTGTCTCCCCTTCTGGCTCCGTGGATCTTCTGGTGAGAAATAGTTTTTGGCATATTTTCCAGGATTTTTCTCGATAGTTCAATTTCTGCACAAAAACAAGACACCAAGGTAATTCTGCTGAAAACAACGTTAGTCCGTGTTAGTTGTATCCAAATCACACAAGTATAAAGGAAAAAACAATAGCAAAGTGTTCGAGAAAGTAGATACATTTTGGACGTATCAAGCTTTACTAACTAACTTTCTCAAAACAAACAAACATTTTATTTGGAAGAAAACAAGGCATATAGAATATGCACTGAAATAGCAAATGATGCTAATAGGTAGGTATGGTGGACACTATTGGCAATATTGGTTTTGGGGAGTTGGATGCACAAGTGGATCTCATACTTAGTGCAAGTGAAGGCTAGCAAAAGAGAGGGAGCGACAAACGAGAGAGCAATAACTGTCATAATCATGCTTGCAACAAAACATGACTAATTATGGCAAGAAAGTGATACAAGAACTCTGGGGCAAAATAAATCATCAAGGCTTACTGACTATTGTTTAGTCATATGCATGCGTGAGCATGTGCCAAGTCGATTCACATGAAACTTCTAGAGGAGGATACCACAATATCATACCAAAATATGAATAAAACAATGCAAGCAAACATTCATATGACAAGCTACAAACTACTAGCAAGCTGGAGCTAATCATAGACAAGCAAAAACTACTAAGCATCCATCAGTAACACACTCCTTACAATGAGCAGACTAAGCATGCTCAAAATGATAAGTATATGTACAAAAATGAAAACAAATAGAGTTTGTTACCAGCCTCTTACCACACCTCGAGTTGTCTTAATCTTCATTATTGCCCTTCACTTGTGTGGCTTGAATAATAACATGAAACCAAGATCCATTGAGGACGACTAAACCCTGCGAAGAACTCACAAAACCAAAGAAGAACAACAAATATTTTTGGTGTTCTCGATTTTTTTTAAACAGGCCAACAAAGCAAAAACAAACCAAGCAAAGCAAAATCTTTTTAGATTTTTCTTTTAAGCCAAACCAAAGCAAAGAAAGAAACCAAGAGAAACAACGAAAATATTTTTGGTATTTTTGTGTTTTTGAGAAAGAAGCAACAAGAACAAAAAAGAAAGCAAAACAATGGATATACAAAGAACCGACTGATCATGATATATAGATGAGTGTGATGTCGGTATACCTCCCCCAAAGATTAGGATTTTCGCCTATGTGGGGCTCAAAAGCGCGGGTAGTAACCCCAAGCTAGTGGGTCATCATAGGAATGATCATAGTCAAGCGCTTGCAATGAAGAAGAAGACGCTCCCCAATCAAATGAGGGCTGTTGGTATGAAGACTCTCCCAAGTTGGAGGGCTGAACCGAATCATCTTTGGCATCCTCTCAAACATTATCCTCTTGCGGGGAGAGCTCCGCCACATATGTGTCAAAATCCTCCTCCGTGAGCGACCATCCTTGCCTGTTATCAAAATTAAAAAAAGCAGGTGCATGCAAATAAACTATTTTCTCAGTACTACCCTTTCTCCAAACTTGCTGGGCAAAAGATAATTCATATGGTAAACTTCTCATATTAGCCCCCAAGGAAACAAAACCATGCTGAATCATGGATTCAAGATCAAGCCTCTCTATAGGGAACCGATAATCTGAATGGTGAGGCTCTAAACCATGGAAAGCTAGGAACCTAGAAGCAATGAGACCTCCAGAAATTCCACCCTTCTCGCGGTTGGTGGTGAGACGGTAAGCTATCAAAGCACCCAGGTTATAAGATCTATTCCTATTCAAAGCAGCTGCGATAAAAGCTAGATCAAAAGAAGATAACTTTCTAGCAATCTTTCTAGCAAGAACACATTTGGTAATGAAGTAGGCAAAATATCTAATGGCTGGGAACTGAATGTTCTGAATTTTACCACCTTCCTTTGAGAAGTCGAAACCTTGGCAAATCTCAGCATATAGATCCATAAGTGACTTGGGCCTCTCCTTGATCTTCTCACAAGATCCCCACTGAGGTACTCTAATTGCTGCACAGAAATCAGCAAAAGGCAGGTCTACAGCTACATTGTATATTTTATAATGGACCATGGGATTAGATGTAGACCAAGTAAACCAAAAGTCCTGCACAACAGCCATGGTTAGCTTAACATATTGAAGTGGTTCACCTTCAACAAAGTGTTCCAACCCTGCATTGGTAATCATAGTTTGGAAATCCTGGAAGATTCCCGCGGTTCTCATAAATTCATGGCATGGATATATGGAAGGAAAGACTCCTTCCTCACGATGAACTTTCATTGGCTCAGGCACCATCAAGTCATATTTATTTAGTGGGTAAGCACTCATCTTCTTTTCTGATATTTTTAGACAAACATCAAACCAAGTGATCTCCAAGTTGATAAATGATGAGAAACTACTATAGGAACTTGCTAGAGGGCTACACATGCATCAAAATGAAATCTCTAAGCACAGAACAAGCATCCAAGCTCACACAACCTATCACCTATAGCAGCAAAATACTCAAGATACAATCTATCAATCACAAATCTAATTGGACAAGCAGAGGAGGCACATACTGTGGAGCAATCTCTCCAAAAATCAACAGCAAAGAGGGGCTGAGCAAGGAGATCGAAAATCGTGAGCAAGAATAGCAGGAACTCAAGCTTGAGCAAGTTTTCTGGTGTTTTTCGAGAGAGATAAAGAAGATGGCTGGGAGGAGACACTTTGGAGGGGCCTAGGTGGGCCACACCCCCTAGGTGCCACCTGTAGGTAGGCCGCGCCTACCAGGGGTGTGGGCGCCTGGGGTGCCCCCCTGGGTCACTCCAAGTGTCCCTCTGCCCCTTTTTTGAAGAAAAGATTATTTTGAATTTTCTGGGATTTTTCAGGAAACTTTATTTTTGGCCAATTTTCAAGGTATGAAAATTGATTTTCTCGCAGAAACAATTTTTTTAGAAGAAGCAAAATCAAACCAAAAACCAAACTACAGAAGTTCTAAGACACTCTAACAAACAAGCAACTAACGAAACCAAAGCTAGAAAAAGAAAAGGCAAAGACTAGGAAGGAGAAGAGTAAAAGAAAGCAAGTATAACCACAGTGAAAGTATTATTCTGTTCATAAAAATCCTTTTGTTAACAAGGTTGATCAAGTCTTGTTACCAAAACAATCTTATATGAAACAAAACTTTGCATCCCACAAGGTGATTATGTTACCTCAAACTTTATAGCAATGGTCCCAATCATAATAGTTTCAAAATTTTCTTATGGAATGGGACAATATATTTCTCCAACCTTGATGCTCTCAATATTTTCAATGTAATTTAGGCAATAGCTCTTAGCAACCTTCTTGGGGAAATAGACAGTATGCTCTTTGTCATTAATATTGAATGTTACCGTTCCTTGATTACAATTAATGACAGCACCTGCAGTATTAAGTAAAGGTCTCCCAAGAATAATAGACATATTATCATCTTCAGGCATCTCAAGCACAACAAAATCAGTCAAAACCAAGCAATTATGATCCACTTATCAACCATTTGCAAAGATATATCAGTTGGTATCAATTTTTCTAGCTGGAGTCTCTTGTAGAGAGAAAAAGGCATAACACTAACTCCAGCTCCCAAATCACATAAAGCAGTTCTAACACAATTGTTTTTAATGGAGCAAGGAATAGTTGGTATACCTGGATCACCAAGTTTCTTTGGAACCTTACCATTGAAGGAATAATTAGCAAGCAAAGTATAAATCTCCTCATTAGGAATCTTCCTTTTATTAGAGACAATATCCTTCATATAATTTGAATAAGGAGGCAACTTAATGGCATCAGTCAAAGGAATTTGCAAAAATAAAGGTTTCATCCACTCACAAAACTTGTTGTAGTGTTCTTCCTCCTTTGACTTGTGTTTCTTACCTGGAAAAGGCATAGGTTTCTGCACCCAAGGTTCTCTCTCACTACCATGTTTCTTAGCAATAAAATCTTCCTTAGTGTACCTAGTGTTCTTAGTGTGCTTCTCAGGTTCTTCCTCAACTTCGTCCTTATCAGGAGCATCATTATCATTAGCACTCTCAGTTTCAGCATCAGAGATAGATATACTATTGGCATCTACAACAGGTTCAAGTGGTTCCTCAACTATTTTATGTTTCCTTTTCTTCCTCTTACGAGGACTACCACTACTTTCACCTTTTGAGAATCCTGCTCAATTCTTTTAGGGTGTCCTTCAGGATATAAAGGATCTTGAGTAGCTATACCACTCCTAGTTCTAATTCCATAAGCATGTTTATCTCCTAAGGCATTAACTAGCATATCCTTTTGTACCTTAGCAAGTTGACCAAGTTAGGTTTGAACCATTTGAAAGTGTTTACAAAGCATTTTAGTATCATTAGAAGTTCTTTCCACAATATCTTTCAACTCATTGATAGCTCGAGAGTTTTCCAATAAATGATTCTGAACTTGTTTATTAAAATTACCTTGTTTAACAATAAATGTGTCAAGTTCCTCTAAGCATTGATCAGGAGGCTTACCATAAGGAATATCGCCTTCATTTAAGTGTTGAGAGTGTACCTAAATAGTAGATGAGTGGGGAATTGGCTTACATAATTCTTCTATAGGAGGAAGATTCTTCAGATCTTCAGCTCTAGTACCTTTCTCCTTTAGACACTTCTTAGTTTCCTTCATCACTTCATCATTTAATGCAATAACTCCCCTCTTCTTTGGTGTTGGTGTTTGATCTGGTTCAGGCACAACTGTTTTAGGAGTAATAGGCTCAGGTGTATTTAGCTCAATTGAAGTCCAATCATCATAATTCTTGCTTATCTTAGCCATTAATTCTTCAGCATCTGTAGGAGTTCTTTTCCTGAAAACACAATCAACAAAGCTATCTAGGTAGGTCCTAGAATCATCAGTTAGTCCATTATAATAAATATCAAGAAGCTCATTCTTAGGCAATGGACATCCAGGATGTGCATGAATCAAGGCACATAACCTTGTCCATGACTCATGCAATTTCTCTTGTTCTCCCTGTTTAAAATCAAAAAGTCTCTGCAAATCAGCATGTCTAGCACTGGGAGGAAAATATTTCTAGAAGAAAGAAGCAATCAACCAATCAGGGCTATCAATGGAACCAAGAGGTAATCTATTAAACCAAGCCCTAGCTTCTCCTTTTAGTGAAAAAGGGAATATCTTAGTAACAAAGTACTTACACATCTTAAAATCATCAGAGAACAAAGCACTCATAGTAGAAAGCTCATTCATATGAGCCACAACACTCTCATTTTCAGTCCCACATAAAGGTTCTTTCTCAACAATGTCCAAATAGGATAAATCAAGAGAGAAATCATAATATTTATCTTTAATATCTATGGGAGAGGTGGTAAACTTAGGATCAGAGGACAGTTTAGGCATAATAGTACGTCTAGCAAGGAGACTCTTAATAGCACTAGTACCATGTGTGTTTCGGCACTATTCAACAAATTCATCAGTGAACTCAATGTAACCATCATTAATATCATAACTCTCTCTAGACTCTGGTGAGCTAACGGGTGTAACAGTGTCTTCACTAGGAGTTTCGGTATTTCCTAGACTAGCCATAGTAGCATCTAGGAAAGGACCTAATGACCACTCGCATCAAGCACGGTAGAAGTAACATCATGAGCATCAAAAGTAGTTTCAGATTCAGCAGTAGTAGCAGTGTGTGTAGCATGAGTATGTGGTGGTGTAACATGCTTACTTATAACAGACGGTGAATCAAGAGCAACAGAGGTGTTTCGGACTGTACCTCTTCTTATAGTGGATGGTAAAATAGGGAACTTTCCATCACGAGACTTACCCATGATGAATGGAGTAGCAGTGAACAATAGTAGATCCAAGTGAACTTACAAATAAAGCTATGCTCCCCGACAACGGCGCCAGAAAATAGTCTTGATGACCCACAAGTGTAGGGGATCGCAATAGTCTCCGCGGGTAGTATTACCCAATTTATTGATTTGACACAAGGGGAGCCAAAGAATACTTGCAAGACTTAACAGCTGAGTTGTCAATTCAGCTGCACCTGGAAATAGTTCTTGCTCACATAAGTTTATCAGTAGCAATAGTTTGTAGTTGCAACAACAAAGCAATAGCAGCAGCAAAACAGAAGCAATAGTAACAATAAGCGCGGTAGGCATAAGGATGGATGGACGGGAGTTGCATGGACGAGTCTAAACATCTAACTTCAAGATCTATGGCATTGCAGATAAATAAGAATAAGCATCAAAGTACTAAACAATCCTAGGCATGTGCTCCATATATAGTCATACATTCTCGCAATGAGAACTTGCACAACATCTTCTGTCCAGCCAGCCCGTGGCAGCGGGGCCTCTAGGGAACTACTGGCAATTAAGGTGCTCCTTTTAATAGAGCACCGGAGCAAATCATTAACACTCTATGAACACATGTGATCCTCACACCACAGCCATCCCCTCTGGTTGTCCCAATTTCTGTCACTTTGGGGCCTTTGGATCCGGACAATGATATGTGGACACAACTTGCAGATAAGATCACAAACAATACTATAATAATGATTCAATAATAAGTTCAGATCTGGGATCATGGCACTCGGGCCCTAGTGACAAGCATTAAGCACAACAAGTTGCAACAAAGTAAAATAGCACTAATAGATGTACTAGGCACTAAGCCCTAACAATCTTATTCGATTACATGATAGAACTCATCCAATCCCTACCATCCCCAAGCCTACAGCGGGGGAGTACTCACTCGTGGATGAGGGAAACATCGATGGTTAATGGAGAGGCGTTGGTGATGATGATGGCGATGATCCTCTCCAAATTCCCCGTCCCGGCAGGGTGCCAGAACGGAGTTTCTGGATCCGAATCTTGGTTTCTGATGGTGGTGGCAAAGCGGAACTCTCTCTGGAAAAACAACGAACCCCCCTCAGTTTTTTGGTCAAGGGGTAACTTATAGGCACAGAGGGAGCCCAAGGAGGTGCCTGGGGTGGTCGCACCCTCCTAGGCGCGGGCAGGGCCCACCCTCACCTGGCAGGGGTGTGGGCCCCCCAGGCCTCCACTCCGGTTCGTCTTCTGGCTCCGTTGATCTTTTGGTGAAATATAATTTTTGGCATATTTTCCGAGATTTATCCTGATAGTTGATTTTCTGCACAAAAACTAGACACCAAGGTAATTCTACTGAAAACAGCGCCAGTCCGTGTTAGTTGTATCCAAATCACACAAGTTTAGAGGAGAAACAATAGCAAAAGTGTTCGGGAAAGTAGATATGTTTTGGACGTATCAAGCGGCATGGGCAGAGCTCGTCGGGGTCGGCGTTACAACAAGCTACTGGCATGGAGCGGGGGTTAGGACGGTGCGCGGTCTCCTGGCGGTGTCAACGACTTGATGGCGCAGCAAGGGGCGGTGCGGTTTGGTCTGGAACATGCGGTGCTCTGCGCGGTACCGACGGCGAACTTCGTGGCGTGCGGTAGCTACGGGGTACGATCGAGGAAATGGGCATGTCTGGTGGTCTCGTGGGACGGTAGTGATCGTGTAGACGGGCGACGAGAGCGAGGCGCAGTCGGGTTGAGTGGGAACGGCGTGTGAACTGCGGTGCACATCGGCATGGTCGATAGCGGCGCGAGCACGATGTTTCCGGTGTCTCCTCTCTCTGTCCTCGAGCAGTGAGGCATGGGCAGGATGCCAGACAAGGTTGGCGAGGCTGGCTATGCTTGTAGCTTGCTGTCGACGGTGGGGGTGGCAAATGTGCTCGGCCATGGTGGCCATTGATGAGATGGTCGTGTAAACAGAGGGCTAGAGCTGCATAGACAAGGTTGGTGACATACTGGGAGTATGGTGAGGGCTGGAGAGGGAACAAGTTTGGCAAGAACACTACTCGAAATAGTGTTTGTTGATTTATTTGATTTGTGCTCACAAGGTGTTTGATGAAATGGCCGCAAGAGATTTATATTTGATTTTTTGGATGAATTTTGGTGGGTGCATTGGTCACACACTGGGTAGTATATGGCTGTTTGGATTTGTCAAGATAAACTGGTTTGGTGGGGTTTTGAGAAATGGTGATCTTACCATATGAACTAGATTCAATTTTTAAATGTCATTTGAATAGGATTGCCAAATGTTTCTGTGGGTTTGCAAGGTGGGATTGGGTTCACTTTTACTTGGTCTAGCAAGGGGTGAAAAGAATTGGATTTGTTTATGTTAGAAATCTTGGATTAGAAACACTCAAAGTGGTCTAGTGAGCAAGATTGGCAAAAATGACCATTTGCTTATATATCTTATTTTTGAATTTCTCTTTATTTTATTCTGCTTGGAAATGATTTAGATGATGTTGTTTTCATCTTTAAACCAATCCTTGCCATTCATAACAATCACACAAGTCCATACAAGCATTCATGCATTCATCACATACACACACAAGCATTCATATTGATTTAATTAACAAAAGTTTTTTTAACCCTAATTTTGGGTCATTAGAATTTGATAACCTTGATTAATATTTTTAGGATGTTACATAAAATAACCTAAAAATTCCACTAAGGTGTGACAAGGTTATTCTCAAGTGAATATCCATCACTCGTACAAGGAGATATGGTGTAGATAAGATGGCTTCCTATAGTCACTATCCAACCTATAGGTTCTACCCATTTACTAGGTTTCCAACCTAAGGTCAAAGCATATGCTCTGATACCAGCTGTGATGACCCAGCATACCACTGCATGATGTAGTACACTATATTCGTTGACATAACACCAATGGAACAACTTCCATCCGTATTATATCTCTCGGAGTGGTACAACAGAAACATTGCGGGTCCAAGCCATTACTTTAGATTACATATAACATATTACAAAAGATCCATAGAACTTCCTCGATCAGTGAGGAATATTATACAGAGGGAACCAGAAAGATCAACTCGGACTTTACTTTAGGAGTACTACTATTAGTATATATATAAGGCTTGAAAGTGCTGCTATAGTATTGTTCTACAGAAGTAGGTTCTAGATTCTAGGAGTTTTATTTATACTCTACGCTTCATCTTGACTTCCATAGCTTCCAGTAAGGTCTTCGACTCCGTTGATCTCCATCAGATATCTTCAACTCTTCAAGTAACTTATTTCCTGGGAACGCCATTGGTTCCTTCGAGATCTAGGAAGGGTTAAGAAGATACGGTTGAGTGCGAGCGTACTCAGCAAGTTCACTAAAGATAAGTGTTTGATGCACTATCTACAGCCACAGACCATAGGTCGTAGGTAATGCAAGTTTTCGAAAACATTTCTTCAAATGTTGCTTTTATTCTGAAAAGCTATGTCCTTCAGCCTTCACAGGTTTACCAGAACTTTCATGGAGTTCCTTTCCTGCTGTGTTCGTAGCTCCTTCCCGGAACAGGGAGTAACATTTACAGTTCTTAAACTCTAGAGAGGTGCGTTGCTTTACCCATGAGAGATCTTAGATTTGTTGCACATCCGAGTTATAGGCTCGTTCACACTTTCGTGGTATGACACCCAGACTGTAACACCCTCAGAATCGGCCCTATGCAAGTTTTAGCGAAACCCGCCAAACCCGCATAGAAACGATTCGAAGGTGCCCACCAGGCACTTTCGTGCGGGTGGAAAACGAACTAATAACATTACACAGCAGTCCTCGATGGGACCCACAGAATAGATATATACAACAGCGACTCAGCGAGTCAAGAATACAGATATAATATACAAAGATCCAAATCACCTTGAAAATGATATAGCGTCCAGCTACGGACAAGATGCAAATGGGGCTAAGAGCCCTGAAGAATAACCAATGGCGTCCATAACCCTGCCCAGGCCAAGCCGGAAGGGTAACCCTGCTAACGGCGTCGATCTCAAAACCTGCTTAAACAAAAAGGGGTGCCGGCAAAGGGCAAAGGAAAAAGAAGGAGCGTCAGTACTGAGGCCAGTACACGGCGAGGCTAGAATTCGGCGGTCCTCGCCTACATAGGTATGGTGGACTGAGCGGCAGCGGCAGCGTGCACTAAACAACCTATAGGGACTCGATACAACTGGCGGCTATCAGAGAGGGGTGAGAAAGACCTATTCGGATCCAACCTGATACTATCATCAAACAAACCCATCCTGGCGTTTCCCCCTCGAGACCAAAAGAGGAAGTCAACCGAGGAACTCACACAGTTGACAGTTTTATTTATTCAGTTTTCGTTGCAGCAATTACTAGTCAGGTATAGATAATCATCCTGATAAAATAAACAGTGGGCACTTTTAGCTAATCATTCCGTTGTAGTTGCGACACTTACTAGTCAAATACAATTAGCATGAGGTAACCCAAAACCCAGCAGTTGTTGGTACTTTTATTTAGCCATTCCGTTGTAGTGAAGCTGATTACTAGTCATATCGGATACAAGTCAATTTATAACAATAAACTTTAGTTATAGTTGTCTATGATCAAGCACTGTGCTCCAAGTCGTCCATAACCGCGGACACGGCTTCTCGAAAAGATTTAACCCTGCAGGGGTGCACCAAAGTATCCACAGGCACTTCGACCCTTTTTGCCAGATCAGTTAACATACACCCATCGGTATGTCGGCGGGGCCTAAGTCACGACGTTCCCAGACCCAAAGCAAGTACGTGGGGGCCACCCCACCAAGTCGACACCCGTAACGAAGTCGGCCGGTCTCCGAGACGGACTTAGGGTTTGGGTAGACGGCAGTGAGCGACAGCAAATCCCCAAACGGGGACTGCCGACACCGCGAAAACGTGTCCCGATCCTAAACAGTACAGGTGCTATATGTCGCACAATTTAAATAAAGCAGTAAAGCATGGCATAAAACCTCAAACTAGTTTGTGGCCCCCAGTACAATACTTTGAAATCAGGTAATAATCAATGGGGGGCCCATATCTCCCCAACTGTGGTTAGCGCGCTCGATCTCGGAACAAGTGTCAAGAACTCAGGTCCTACGGGACACAAGTGGGCGGTCGGAAACTAAAACTTACCTATCACCCACCGATGCCTCTGCTTAATTCAATTTTAGTTGTTAAACAGTAATTAAAGTGAAACAATAATTAAAGACATGATCGTCTCCAACATCAACATGCGGCAATCCTCCAACAATGGTGGTACTTGACGACAAGCAAAACACTTGAGCAAGCGACTACGACACGCGGGTCCAACTATCTACCAAACAACAGGTAATAGGATGTGTCCAAGGCTATATATGGCTGCAATGAATATCATGGGTACGGAAACTAGAGCATCGCAACACAGATAGCAATAGATCAACAGGAGGGAACAAATACTATAAAGGTAAGATAGGTAGAAAGGGGGAGGTGCTCGCCTGAAAACATGTCGAAGGGTTCAACCGGAGATCGGGGCGAAGCTCACATCAACTCAACGGCCTTATCCGCGAAGAAGCAAAACACTAGAAGAAACACCGGATGCAATATTTAATACAACGGCAGAAGATCGGCATGATGCATGTAGGATGCATGACATGGCAAGGTGCGATGCGATTAGGTCATATTAAGCGGAACCGGGGTCCCGACAATTAATTAGATGGTTCAAGTTATTTATCTACCCCGCAATTTAAATGTTGCATTATCAAGACAAAAGATAGCACCGGTTCGCTACACAAGTTTAAATGAGGCCAATATAAGACTAGATTTGCCCGCATATGGGCCCCATATTTAATTAAGGTGAATCGGCATAAGGCTCCCAAACCACATGATATGCATGCGAGATGTCAATTAAGTATGCAACAATTCATATAGTTGACCATTTATAAAATAGGGTTCTCGGAGAGGGGTTCACACATTTAGGGTCTCGACGAACTTGGGGTTCCGGGGTTCGGGGTTCGACAGGGTCCAGGGTCCGATCTCGGGGTCCAGGGTTCGACGGATCGTTCTCGGATAGCGGGGGTAGGTCTTGGCGCATCCGGGTCTTCGGGTCATGTCGATGGTCATGGCGTTCGGGATGAAGCACTTGTCGCCTCCGGGAAGCAGGACTTGGTTCGGCGTCGGGGCGCATCGGATCCTCCTGGTCGCTGTCGTGCTGGTAGTCGCGTAGGTCTTGACGGGTCCGCGTAGACGTTCATGGCGTTCAAGGTGAAAACTTGGCGTTCCGGGAAGGCGATCTTGATTCGGGGTCCCGATGAAGATCTTGGCGAGGGGTTCGGGTTCCGGGCGCCAGGATCGATCTTCGGATCAGGGCATCGGGGCTTCGGTCTCGTAAAGATGTTGTCGAGGAAGCTAGTATCATCACCTCAAGGGCATCATACTATCCCCAACCACCACTTCCCTAACATGCCAGCAACAACACCACTTCACTTCTTCACCATGTCATCTGCACCTGGAACCATCGGGTACAACACACGGTGGAACATGGCGGTCGAGGCAGCGGCACGACGGAACAACGGCGAGGTTGGCGTGGGGTCCTGCAAGGCGGGGCCACGGGCGGCAGGCAGACGGGCCGGAGCAGGGCGGCAGGGGCTCGACGGGGACGGGAGGGCGGCTCGCGACAGGGAGACGGCCTGGCCGCGGCCAGGGGCGACGGCGAGGAGCCTAGGACCAACGGGGACGGCCGGCGAGGCGAGGTAGAACGGCGTGGCCGACAGCGGCGGGTGCCCGCGAGGAGGCAGGACGCGGGAGCGGAGCATCGCGGGCGAGGGCGGACGCGGAGAGGCGACGGTGGGCGGTGGCGGTCCGAGCTTGGCGGCGGGGCAGACGGTCCGGCGAGGCGGTCTGCGCGGTCGCGATGGAGGCGGTCGGTGCGGGGTGGACCGGGTGAGGTATGGAGTGGCCGCGGCTGGTGGGCGGGACCGGAGGGAGGAGGATGGCCGGCCGCGGGTGGCGCGGCTGTCCGCAGGGCGGGGGCGGCGGCAGGCGGTGGGGCGAGCAGGCGTCGCCGGCGGAGAGGAGGCGCAGCGGCGCGGCGAGGGGAAGGTCCGCGGGTCGGCGGGGTCGCGGGGGAGAACGAGGTGGCGGGGCGGCGCAACGGTGCCTGGGAGGGTCGTGGCCGGGGCTGCTCGAGCGCGGGCGCGCCTTGCGCGAGAGAGAGGAGGAAGAAGACAGGGAGCAGGCTGGTCAGGGTGGGACCGGTGGGTGGGTCCCGCGGGCAGGTGAGGGGGTGGACTGGGTCCAGGTGGCCAGGACGGTTGGTGGGGGTCGCTGTGTGCGTGGGGATGACGTGTGGGGCCAGGGGGTGGGCTGTGAGGGTGTGAGGGAGAGAGAGAGCTGAGAGAGAGGGAGTGGCTGCTGAGGTGGCAGGGCCTGATAGGCTAGGGGGAGAGGAGAGGGTGAGGTGGCAGCCAGGGGTTGGCTGGGGTGAGGTGGCTTGATTGGTTGGGTAGACTAGTTGGTGAACTTAGGAAAAAGGGGGCTGTTTAGGTGGTCCGATTTAAATCCTGGGGCGGTCGTTCGGGTCATTCGGCCCGTTCGACTGCCCCACCAAAAATAATATAAATTTTATTTGTTTTAATAACACCGTTTGCAAACCGAAAGCAGCCAAAACAAAATATCCCGGAGACCCGGTTTTGGCGTTTGAATAAGAGACGGGGCGTTTAGAAAACAAACCGGGCTTTGCGAAAATAGTTTTAAGCAAACAATGCATGATGATGACGATGCAATGCACAAATTCAACGCGATTTTCTAGTAGTGGTTTTGCGGGATGCCACAATTCGACACCACTAACAATGGATCTCGCCCTCGAGATCCGCCTCATGGTACCGGAAGGAAGGTCGGCGATCTGCGTCTTCTCGCTTTGCGTAGATCCTCGCGACACCACTACCAATGGTGCTTTCTTTGTCTGGAAATCGGCGACACCACCAACAAGACGTCGTTGATCCTGTTCCTCAAAAGAACACTCCGGAAACAACGGACGAAGTTAAAGGTAAGGCCACCTCTAACTTCCATGGAAGGAGTAAAATTGCATCGATCCACCATTCAATGTACATAAGAGAATGATAAGAGTAGTGGTATGGTCGCGACTCCATCCCGCACTCAAAGCATTACTATGTACACGAATAGACATATTATGCAACCAACTCTCAGGATTCAGACTGAAGATCTCGACAAGCGAGGTTCGGAAACAAAGGAGTGATGCAGACTCTGCATCGGATCTGGCGTAGATGATGTCGTCGCGTCGGAAAACACCGGAAGGCACAAACAAGAACAAAGAAGGGTAACACCGACGAAGGATTCCTCAGGCAGCGTGAACACCGGACGTAGCATCACCGTTACCAAAGGAGGAAGCGAATCCCTGAAGGTACGACGGAACCCAACCACGAGAAATCCTGGACTCGAAGAAAGAGAAGAGAGCGGATTCAAAACACGTAGAGGTAAGAGGAGAATAGCAGAGGGGTAAGGAGTAAAATCAGACCTAATCAGAACTATCCAACCGATTTTCAAAAATAGTTTTGACACTCTACTTCGGCCGTTAGCTAGGTTATCCTACAGGCTGGACTTGTGGGGTATCGCAACTGCTGAGCTCTGATACCACTCTGTAACACCCTCAGAATCGGCCCTATGCAAGTTTTAGCGAAACCCGCCAAACCCGCATAGAAACGATTCGAAGGTGCCCACCAGGCACTTTCGTGCGGGTGGAAAACGAAGTAATAACATTACACAGCAGTCCTCGATGGGACCCACAGAACAGATATATACAACAGCGACTCAGCGAGTCAAGAATATAGATATAATATACAAAGATCCAAATCACCTTGAAAATGATATAGCGTCCAGCTACGGACAAGATGCAAATGGGGCTAAGAGCCCTGAAGAATAACCAATGGCGTCCATAACCCTGCCCAGGCCAAGCCGGAAGGGTAACCCTGCTAACGGCGTCGATCTCAAAACCTGCTTAAACAAAAAGGGGTGCCGGCAAAGGGCAAAGGAAAAAGAAGGGCGTCAGTACTGAGGCCAGTACACGGCGAGGCTAGAATTCGCCGGTCCTCGCCTACATAGGTATGGTGGACTGAGCGGCAGCGGCAGCGTGCACTAAACAACCTATAGGGACTCGATACAACTGGCGGCTATCAGAGAGGGGTGAGAAAGACCTATTCGGATCCAACCTGATACTATCATCAAACAAACCCATCCTGGCGTTTCCCCCTCGATACCAAAAGAGGAAGTCAACCGAGGAACTCACACAGTTGACAGTTTTATTTATTCAGTTTTCGTTGCAGCAATTACTAGTCAGGTATAGATAATCATCCTGATAAAATAAACAGTGGGCACTTTTAGCTAATCATTCCGTTGTAGTTGCGACACTTACTAGTCAAATACAATTAGCATGAGGTAACCCAAAACCCAGCAGTTGTTGGTACTTTTATTTAGCCATTCCGTTGTAGTGAAGCTGATTACTAGTCATATCGGATACAAGTCAATTTATAACAATAAACTTTAGTTATAGTTGTCTATGATCAAGCACTGTGCTCCAAGTCGTCCATAACCACGGACACGGCTTCTCGAAAAGATTTAACCCTGCAGGGGTGCACCAAAGTATCCACAGGCACTTTGACCCTTTTTGCCAGATCAGTTAACATACACCCATCGGTATGTCGGCGGGGCCTAAGTCACGACGTTCCCAGACCCAAAGCAAGTACGTGGGGGCCACCCCACCAAGTCGACACCCGTAACGAAGTCGGCCGGTCTCCGAGACAGACTTAGGGTTTGGGTAGACGGCAGTGAGCGACAGCAAATCCCCAAACGGGGACTGTCGACACCGCGAAAACGTGTCCCGATCCTAAACAGTACAGGTGCTATATGTCGCACAATTTAAATAAAGCAATAAAGCATGGCATAAAACCTCAAACTAGTTTGTGGCCCCCAGTACAATACTTTGAAATCAGGTAATAATCAATGGGGGGCCCATATCTCCCCAACTGTGGTTAGCGCGCTCGATCTCGGAACAGGTGTCAAGAACTCGGGTCCTACGGGACACAAGTGGGCGGTCGGAAACCAAAACTTACCTATCACCCACCGATGCCTCTGCTTAATTCAATTTTAGTTGTTAAACAGTAATTAAAGTGAAACAATAATTAAAGACATGATCGTCTCCAACATCAACATGCGGCAATCCTCCAACAATGGTGGTACTTGACGACAAGCAAAACACTTGAGCAAGCGACTACGACACGCGGGTCCAACTATCTACCAAACAACAGGTAATAGGATGTGTCCAAGGCTATATATGGCTGCAATGAATATCACGGGTACGGAAACTAGAGCATCGCAACACAGATAGCAATAGATCAACAGGAGGGAACAAATACTATAAAGGTAAGATAGGTAGAAAGGGGGAGGTGCTCGCCTGAAAACATGTCGAAGGGTTCAACCGGAGATCGGGGCGAAGCTCACATCAACTCAACGGCCTTATCCGCGAAGAAGCAAAACACTAGAAGAAACACCGGATGCAATATTTAATACAACGGCAGAAGATCGGCATGATGCATGTAGGATGCATGACATGGCAAGGTGCGATGCGATTAGGTCATATTAAGCGGAACCGGGGTCCCGACAATTAATTAGATGGTTCAAGTTATTTATCTACCCCGCAATTTAAATGTTGCATTATCAAGACAAAAGATAGCACCGGTTCGCTACACAAGTTTAAATGAGGCCAATATAAGACTAGATTTGCCCGCATATGGGCCCCATATTTAATTAAGGTGAATCGGCATAAGGCCCCCAAACCACATGATATGCATGCGAGATGTCAATTAAGTATGCAACAATTCATATAGTTGACCATTTATAAAATAGGGTTCTCGGAGAGGGGTTCACACATTTAGGGTCTCGACGAACTTGGGGTTCCGGGGTTCGGGGTTCGACAGGGTCCAGGGTCCGATCTCGGGGTCCAGGGTTCGACGGATCGTTCTCGGATAGCGGGGGTAGGTCTTGGCGCATCCGGGTCTTCGGGTCATGTCGATGGTCATGGCGTTCGGGATGAAGCACTTGTCGCCTCCGGGAAGCAGGACTTGGTTCGGCGTCGGGGCGCATCGGATCCTCCTGGTCGCTGTCGTGCTGGTAGTCGCGTAGGTCTTGACGGGTCCGCGTAGACGTTCATGGCGTTCAAGGTGAAAACTTGGCGTTCCGGGAAGGCGATCTTGATTCGGGGTCCCGATGAAGATCTTGGCGAGGGGTTCGGGTTCCGGGCGCCAGGATCGATCTTCGGATCAGGGCATCGGGGCTTCGGTCTCGTAAAGATGTTGTCGAGGAAGCTAGTATCATCACCTCAAGGGCATCATACTATCCCCAACCACCACTTCCCTAACATGCCAGCAACAACACCACTTCACTTCTTCACCATGTCATCTGCACCTGGAACCATCGGGTACAACACACGGTGGAACATGGCGGTCGAGGCAGCGGCACGACGGAACAACGGCGAGGTTGGCGTGGGGTCCTGCAAGGCGGGGCCACGGGCGGCAGGCAGACGGGCCGGAGCAGGGCGGCAGGGGCTCGACGGGGACGGGAGGGCGGCTCGCGACAGGGAGACGGCCTGGCCGCGGCCAGGGGCGACGGCGAGGAGCCTAGGACCAACGGGGACGGCCGGCGAGGCGAGGTAGAACGGCGTGGCCGACGGCGGCGGGTGCCCGCGAGGAGGCAGGACGCGGGAGCGGAGCATCGCGGGCGAGGGCGGACGCGGAGAGGCGACGGTGGGCGGTGGCGGTCCGAGCTTGGCGGCGGGGCAGACGGTCCGGCGAGGCGGTCTGCGCGGTCGCGATGGAGACGGTCGGTGCGGGGTGGACCGGGTGAGGTATGGAGTGGCCGCGGCTGGTGGGCGGGACCGGAGGGAGGAGGATGGCCGGCCGCGGGTGGCGCGGCTGTCCGCAGGGCGGCGGCGGCGGCAGGCGGTGGGGCGAGCGGGCGTCGCCGGCGGAGAGGAGGCGCAGCGGCGCGGCGAGGGGAAGGTCCGCGGGTCGGCGGGGTCGCGGGGGAGAACGAGGTGGCGGGGCGGCGCAGCGGTGCCTGGGAGGGTCGTGGCCGGGGCTGCTCGAGCGCGGGCGCGCCTTGCGCGAGAGAGAGGAGGAAGAAGACAGGGAGCAGGCGGGTCAGGGTGGGACCGGTGGGTGGGTCCCGCGGGCAGGTGAGGGGGTGGACTGGGTCCAGGTGGCCAGGACGGTTGGTGGGGGTCGCTGTGTGCGTGGGGATGACGTGTGAGGCCAGGGGGTGGGCTGTGAGGGTGTGAGGGAGAGAGAGAGCTAAGAGAGAGGGAGTGGCTGCTGAGGTGGCAGGGTCTGATAGGCTAGGGGGAGAGGAGAGGGTGAGGTGGCAGCCAGGGGTTGGCTGGGGTGAGGTGGCTTGATTGGTTGGGTAGACTAGTTGGTGAACTTAGGAAAAAGGGGGCTGTTTAGGTGGTCCGATTTAAATCCTGGGGCGGTCGTTCGGGTCATTCGGCCCGTTCGACTGCCCCACCAAAAACAATATAAATTTTATTTGTTTTAATAACACCGTTTGCAAACCGAAAGCAGCCAAAACAAAATATCCCGGAGACCCGGTTTTGGCGTTTGAATAAGAGACGGGGCGTTTAGAAAACAAACCGGGCTTTGCGAAAATAGTTTTAAGCAAACAATGCATGATGATGACGATGCAATGCACAAATTCAACGCGATTTTCTAGTAGTGGTTTTGCGGGATGCCACACAGACTAAGATCCAAGCCAATCGTTGTCCTTCTCCGCGACCCCGCATACCCGACGGATTGCACATCAGGCCTAGGATAAAACTTGTTTCCAATAGCAGCCTAAGGTGTACAACCCTCATAGATACCAGAAGCCGTGAGACATTGAGGGATCCCACCCATATTCTGCCAACCCTCTATAAGAGTAGTTACAACAACGACCCGGTCATTCGTTGGCATGCGAAAGGGATCCGATCCAGCTGACTTCTCCATCCCATTCCAAATCTCATGGTTAACGCGTAATATACGGCACAATAATCACTAGCGACATTGGTTATTAAGTTCTAGATAATATGTTCCTTTACCACCGGAACTTCCATAGAAGGTTATTACCTCATGGTAAATAACGTATAATCATATTATTATGAAAATAGTGTTTTCTGACCCTTTTGAAATGCAGGTGATGACAACACTAGATTTACAAAAATACTTTATAGAAAATAATCAAAGGACATGAGCAAGTGTGAACTTGCCTTTTGTGATTGCAAGATTATGCACTCACAGTCTTCGGAACGCTAGAAGATCCAATATCTAAAATCAACATCATTGGTCCGGTAAGGACTAATGTTTAAAGAAGCAAGATGCCATTATGCATAAATAATGCTATGCAATTTTATAATTCCCAAAGTGAAACCCTCAGCATTATACATGAGTTGATTTAAGTATCTTCTTTAAGATTGGGTATATCTTTAAGTTTATTTCATAAGAAATTTACCTTTATAAGGAACTTAAATCTTGACATACAAGATATGAAAATAGGATATCATTATAATCTAAGATTGAGGTTGATTACCAACTGATGACTATGCTAAAATTCCATGTATTAGGTTGTTAAGAGTTAAATGGCTTAATTTAGGGTTGTTGTTTGAAATTTCAAAAAGAATAACATTTGAAGAAACTAGTCTTTAGTTAAGGTTAATCAGTCTTGAGGGTTATTAGGTTTTACATTAGGGTTTGTGATGGTTATGAATGATGTTGAGTTATCATATTTTAATTGATGGTACAAGTGACCAAAGTTAACTATAAAAACATGAATAAATTTCAAATGAGATGTTTATGATTGTTCAGACCAAAGTTAACTATAAAAATAGAAGTGAACCTTAAGATATAGTGAGTTTTAGAACATCATCTAGTTTTAGGGTTTTGACAAATATGATTATGGATGATCCCTTTTAATTTAAGTGAAAGATGAGTTTAATAACATGCAACTTATTAATGGGAGTATAATTAGATGATCTTATAAATTTGTTAGGGTTTAGAGTCATTTTAAGAGTGGTTAAGAGATGAATATTAGTCAACATCTTATACATGAGTGATATATAATATTTATTTAAAAGGAGTTTAATTTGAATTTAAGATTTAAAAGAGTATGTAAAAGTTAATAGTTATACTTAAGTTTTATTATAAACCTTAGTTATGGTTTAGAATTTTAGTAATTAGATTGTAAGGTTTTAATATAATTATTTCTTACTTAAAAAAATTCTTAAAGAATTTTCATAAATAGATAATAGATAAGGATTTATTACTTTAAACCATTAAAAAACTTACTAATAATAATATTTTTCTAGTGTAATATATTTATACAAGACCTTAAAAATGATTTTTTTATATTTAAGTAGTATTATTATATTTATAAAATTCCATAAAGGATTAAATGTTTTTGAATATTTACTTCAAATTTTCTATAAAAAATAGGTTAGTATTTTTTTATAAAATAGTAGATTTATTCTTATTCACAAAAATGATTTTTAGGGGTTTTCTTATTTTATGAAATTTCACTTAAGAATTAATAGCTTTAATATTTAATTTTATTATTTTTAGTTTTAATAAGTAATATTATATTTTTCTTCAGTAGAGATTATTCTTGTCAATATTTTGATATATATTTTATTTTTTAGGATTTTAATGGCATTGTATAGTTATGTTTTGAATTGAAATGTTTTCTTAAATCTTGCTAAAATAGGCAAAATATTTGTTTTAGGTAATATTAGTTTAGGTTATGGCCCAGCTGGCAAACTGGACCGGTTTCAGGGACCAGGCCCATTAGAGCCCAATTTGGTCCAATCTGGGGGTCAACCGCAGCCCGACCCACTTCCTCTCTCACTCTCCTCTCTACCTCTCTCACGCGACACATGCACGTCTCCGTTCCTCATTCCCCTTCTACTTGGCTCGCATACGCCGCCGCCTGCCGCTACTCCGGCGTTGCCAGGCATCTTCGCCGCCGATGCACGCCGGTGCTGCCTCGCCACCTCTTCCTCTTTCTCTTCCCCCGTCAATTTGGCTTGCGCGCTCCCTCACGCGCACTCGGCTGAAACCCTAGCTCCCCCCTGGTATGAAAGCTGTCGATTATGGCGCCGCCGCGCCTCCAATGACTTCTGGTGGTGCTGTTGCTCGGCCGTGACATTCTCCGCGTGCTACTGTCGTTGTTGGGACGACTCGGCGTGGTGTAGGCGCCTCGGTGCCCATCGTGCCGCCGTGTCGCTACCATCTCACTGTCTCTGTCCCCTCTTCGGCCAGCTTGGGCTTGTCTCGGGTATGTATCTCTCCTCCCCTCTCTAATTTTTATACCTTTTCTCCTTTCTACTAGGAACCCTAGAATCCTTGTAACATTTGTTGATGCTTGGTCTATTGGTGTTGTATAATTTTAACCTAGGTTTTGGTGGGACGACAGGGTACCTGCAAACCCAACGACCTTGATCTGTTTCTATTGGACTGCTTATTGGGGTGGTGGTATTATGTTAGTGCTACAGCCGATGGGACGGCGGTGATTCCATCACCGCAACCTCGCTGGTGTGTTGTGCCTTGGCTTCATCATGCCTATGCTCCATGTGCTCGGCACCTTCGGTGAGTTCTTTCCTGCGACCGGCCATTGAGACGATGACTCTGCTCAGTGGTCTGTGATGTTGCTTTTGAGCCAACACATGATGTTGGGTGTAGATATATGATGGTGATGGTTCAGTGGTGCTATCATTACTATACATAGGATTTTCCTGGGATACATGAGATACTACTAAGTGCCTTGTGATTTAGTTTGGATGAATTACCCATCCATGCATCAGGAATATGTTGATTATTCGTACTATTGTCTATTTAAATTATTGGTCTAGTGCATTGCTGAACTGAAGCTATGTTTCTGTAGATTCCCAACTTGTGCCTATGCTTGTTAGAGAATCCATTCAGCTAATGGCTTAGCTGAATCTTGGTTCTGTCAGTGGTAACCTACAATATACTAGGATGTTTCCTAGATGGCTTGCTAAGATAAATAGTTTGGAAATCCTTCTAAATGTTTATAGGTAGATTGGAAAATTCATACCATTGATTTGAATTTTTCCTGGGTGGAATGCTTACTGAACAAAATGTCAACTAGTTCATGTTGACAGTTAAGAATTCATTAAACTGATTCCTAGTTGTGTTGATTAGGAAAATGATTAGAAAATTGTCTTGCTTGCTAGCAGATGGATTAAAAAGTGATGGTGGCTTTCTTTGGCTTGT
This sequence comes from Avena sativa, assembly GCA_916181665.1. Classification (NCBI taxonomy): domain Eukaryota; kingdom Viridiplantae; phylum Streptophyta; class Magnoliopsida; order Poales; family Poaceae; genus Avena; species Avena sativa. Next base: position 355,324,967 of record OV702283.1, on the reverse strand, counting down.
ATATGTGTTTTGGTGGCTTCTCTTGCCTTGGTGACTATTGTGGTGCCTCCCTATGGGAGTGAGCACAATAGTACTTCAAGTAGATGAATTGTTGTTTACACAGTTGGATAAAATCCATAGGGAATTAATGCTTATGATGCTGGTCTGAAGCTTTGGTGAATTAGAATAAGTTCACTTTGAATTTAAAGTTGGAATGCTAGCATAAGTACTGTTACTATGACAAAATATATCCTTGGATGATTTCTATCTATTATTAGCTAGGAAGATGATTTTCTCTGGTTGGTTAGATTTTTATTTCCAGATTGTTAGTTAAGCTGCCACTATGGTACCTCCAATTCCTGGAGTGTGCCCAGTAGGTGACTGAGCTAGCATATCATGCTGCTCAAGGTTTGGTTGCAATTATGTCTGCATAGTAGTGGATGATGTGGATATATGGCCAGTGATGCAAAGTCTGAGGCCTTGATTGGAAAAGAATAAGAGCAGATGCTATTATATGACTTGCTATTACTCTATGATGATTTTGCAAAGCTCTCTTTTCAATACTGAGAGTATCACTCTAACCACTCCTCCTAGATGAAACTCTAGTTGAAGGAAGGTTGAAATTGGATGAGTTTGTACCACGGCTATAATTCTACATGAGCCTGATGGTGCTGTTTAATAAGAACAGGTGCTATAATATGATTTTGGTGTTGGGTAATAACCTGATGCTGAACTTGAGGTTTCTATGCTGGTACTAGCACTTGATCAGTTAGCCTACTTTGTACTTGTGATGTAGTTGTTGCCTGCTCCTCCTGATGTAGATCTCGATAACCTTGTTTGGGCTCTGCAGTGAACTGCTAACCAGTTCCTCCTGGTGTGTTGCCTTCCCTGTGAACTCCTCCCCTCCTAGCTCTTGGATGGCTCCTAGGAGCAACCAGTTGCTGGTGATGTGGTAGTATGAAACTCTGGTGGTAGTGTTGTGCTAATGTGTTGTGGAGTGCGGGCATGTACTTGTTAGCTATGGTTGCTTCCTTCTTATCTGGTTTCCTGGGTTGCTGTGGTGATGACAGCACACAACTACATGTGGTGATAGTGCTGCTTGTGAGTGTGCCTGGTATGGTGCAAGTTCCCACTCATGTAGCCTTTAAGCTGTTGATGGGTTCAAGTTAAAGTGTGATATTTCCCTCATGTTTTTACCTTTTTCCTTTTACTGTTCTGGTGAAACTTGCCACAATATTATTGTCAATGATGTTGGACTAAGACAATCTTGATAAGAGCAGATACCACTTATTTGGTGAAACTTTCCCCTTAGAAAATTCAGCTCAATGATGAATTAGACATAACATTTCTATGTTAAATCTGAGAGCAAATCTCTAACCAACTAACCTTATTTTATTTTATTTTTGTTCTTTTTTCTTTTTTCTTTTTGTTTTGTTTGCAAGAAATGAGAAGAAGAAATAAAATGTGAGATGATGAAGGGAATAAGAGAACAATATCTTAGGAGTTTCTTTGTATCAAATATTGTAATTTGTTTTCTGTTTGAATATTGTAAAAACATTGTATTGTTGTATTTTATTCAATAAAGTTTACTTATTTCCTTTTTCTTTTACAATTCATTTGTAAAGACAATATCATATATACTTTCTTGCAATAAAGTATTCTTTTATTTATTTCAGTAATATAATTCCTTTTTCTACTTATTTGTTTCCTGATACTTTAGTTTTATTCATTTATTGTAAAAGATCAATGTAATACTATATGTATATATATTAATAAAGAATTCTTTTTATATCATTTCTGTAATCATTTCATTTCAAGTTATTAAATATTTCCAATTTCCATTTGTGAATTTTATAAATTCATTTGAATTCATATTTGAAATTCAAATACATGTTTGAGAAACTTTCCCCCAAAACAAAGAATTCTACAAAGGTCATGTCGAAATCTATCGCACTTGCTCCGAAGTTTCCATCAGTACAATAAAGATCTCGATCCCTCAATAGCTCTTTTAGTTTTGCGCGAAAATTTCTCGGATTTTCTTATGCATGAATGCAATGCACAAACCTGTGTACTCTCTATTTCTAGGTGCTAATCCTGGGATGTTACAATGCCCTATGGGTGCCTGATGTTGACCTACATGGTCCGGCTTGGCAGAAGCCCATGCGATTATCCACTCCTGATGACGAAGCCCAGGAAGGATTCAGGTGACCCATCAGGCCTATAAAGGATGCGACTCCTTAGAGAACACGACCAACTTTAGATAGAAATTCAAAGGGTAAAACCCTAATATGTAACCGACTCAACCTACCCCGAGACCTGGCCTCCCCATATAAAGGCCAGGAGGGCATGTCTAGGAGAACCGCCCACAATATACAATAGATCTAGACACCTCATAACCTAGCACGCAACTCGCCAGATCTCATCTGCGCATCCCTGTAACCTCTGGCATCGCCATTAACAAAGAGCAGACAAGCAAGAGTAGGGTTTTCCCTTCGGGGGCCTAAACCTAGGTAAACCTCGTGTACCCGTGTTGCAAGTCTGTTAGCCGTTCCGTGATCTCCAGCGTCCCCTCCTTCTCCAAAACCCAAGTCCATAACAATGGGCATTGACGAGTCAAACCCTCATCAATTGGCGCCATCTGTGGGAACTAGGGATGCTGATCGTGCGGTCATGACGGATCCATCCGCTAAGATCTTCGATTCCTTTGCGATGGAGAACCATCTTCTCTTTGGTGCCATCGACTTCACTGCCCACTCTCTAGCAACCCGTAAGGACTTCGATTATGTAGGAGACAGAGTTGACGTGATGTTCAGAATTCTATGCTTCCTTGTGGGCAAGGTGGGCACCCTTAGCCTCCCTGAACGGGTGGTGCCTTCGGTAATCGCACATACTTCATGGGTTCCTCCAATCAGTGTCCTAAGCGCACCCTCGCTAGCGTACAATTCGGATGATAGAAGCAGATACAACTCTGATCTCTGCGACCCTCCTATGGAGGAAGGAACCTACGGTTCCGTATCTGAGAGTTGCGGGAGTAACGATCTCCCCCACCGCTACATGTGTTCGGCTGTTGTCGACTCTCACGTCGATAATAGAGCCAATCCACCGGCCCCCCTATAGATCTGCAGGCTCCTAACGCCGCGAATGGAGCCAACGGCCCACCTCCGCCAAATCCCAACGAGAACGGGCCACCCGAAGATGCCAATGGTGGCGATCACGATCGCTAGCAGATCCACCTCAACGAGGCCCAATGGGAAAGAGTTCGAGAGGCTGTGCGGGGCACCAACCCTCTGCCGATCATGCCTCCCACGACATGTTGATGGGATATCACTGGCTCCTCGTAAAGGAGCATAATCGGCAGGTCGATCAGAATAGAGAGCTCGAACAACGCAGGCGAGAAGCCGACGAACGGCGGGTCCTCCTCCAAAGGCTAAGACATCCATGATACGTCGTAAACGTATCTATAATTTTTGATGCTCCATGCTTGTTTTTTACCAACTATCTTATGTTTTGTCTACACTTTGAGGAATTTTTATACATTTTCTGGAACTAATCTATTAACAAGATGCCACAGTTCCAGTTCTTGTTTTCTTCTATTTTTGGTTTCAGAAAAGATAGTAAAGAAATATTCTCGGAATTGGACGGAACCAAAGCCAAAGTTCCTATTTTTCCATATACTACACGGAGTCCGAAGGAGAGACGAAGAAGCGCCACGAGGGGGCCACACCATAGGCTGGTGCGGGTCCACCCCTGGTCACACCTGGCCATGTTGTGGGCCCCTCGGGTGTCCATCGACCTTGCCCCTTCGCCTATATAAACCCCCCGAGGAGAAAACCCTAAGTACCTGATCAGAAATCCACGAAAAAGTCCATAGCCACCGCCACCATCATCCCTAGATCGGGAGGGATCTAAAGCTCTTCCCGACACCCTGCCGGAGAGGGGAGATCACCTGGAGGCCTTCTTCATCACCATGCCAGCCTCCAGAGTGAAGTGTGAGTAGTTCATCTTTGGACTATGGGTCCATAGAAGTAGCTAGATGGTTGTTTCTCCTCCTTTGTGCTATCATGTTTAGATCTTGTGAGCTGCTATCAGGATCAAGATCATCTATTTGTAATCCTACATGTTGTGTTTGTTGGGATCCGATGGATATTGAGTACTACATCAAGATTGATAATTGATTCTATCTTGTCTATGTTATTTGTGATCTTGCATGCTCTCCGTTGCTAGTGGTTAATCTGGACAAGTAGTTGCTTGTGACTCCAAGAGGGAGTATTTATGCTCGATAGTAGGTTCATGTCTCTAGTAATCTGGAGGAGTGACAGAAACCTCTAAGGTTGTAGTTGTGCTGTTGCTACTAGAGAGAAAACAACAATCCTTTGTCTAAGGGCAATTGTATTATTTACTTTACACACTTTGCTTAATGCAATTATCTGTTGCTTGCAACTTAATACTGGAAGGGGTTCGGATGATAAACTGAAGGTGGATTATTAGTCATAGATGCAGTTGGATTACGGTCATAGAAATCATCATGACATGTACATGCCTTATTATGCATTCTCAATCTGTAAATTTCCCAACTGTAATTTGTTCACCCAACATGCTATTTATATTATGTAGAAACACCTCTAGCGAACTGTGGACCCCGGTCCATTCATTCCCACTGATATTCAATCTATTGCATACTGTTTACTTTCTGCAATTACTACAAGCAATTACTTTCTTCCACACTATACGTTTAATCCTTTGTTTTCAGAAAACCGGTGAGCTTGACAACCTCACTGTAAGTTGGGGGAAAGTATTGTGGTTGTGTTGTGCAGGTTCCACGTTGTTAGCAACACCTTGGGAGATGTTTCCTTTCTCCTACTGGTTCGATAACCTTGGTTTCACAACGGAGGGAAAACTTGCTGATGTGCTCATCATACCTTCCCCTTGGGGTTTCCCAACATCTCTACAGTAACTGAGCCGCATCAAGTCACGTCGGCCACAAAATCCGTTCCCGACTAGAACGCATGGACCCTCCCGCTAGGCGCGAGGACACTAAGGCAATCGTCTGTCCTTCATGTCCACGGACTCGCAGGGCAACATAATGCCCAAAACACCATAGGACGCGATCATGTCAGCCACCACGTACCTGGAAGCAAACCCGCCATCGGTTGGGGATCCCAGATATGCAATCCATAAATCTGCGATTGTGGGCCGCGGGCTCGTGGGAGCCGCGCTGATCGGAGAGACGGCCCCAGAGCTGAAGAAAAAGGCTGTGGTGAAATTCACAACAAGTCGCACGCCCTCATCCAAAGAGGACGAACACGACCTGTCACGGCGATGCTCGTGATGAGCTCACGTGGCGCAAGATCGACAAATCACGCGCAAAATGGGCGTGCTCCACGAAATCGGAGGACGAAGACACAGAACTCTATGGCGCCAGATGCTTCAGCAGAGCCATACAACAGACACGAATGCCCAAGGGCTTCAAGCTCCTGTCGGACAACCCCAAGTTCGACGGTCTACATGAGCCGAAGATTTGGCTAGATGATCACATATCATTGGTCAAACTGCACAGCTGAAGCAGGAATACAGCCATGTAATGCCTTCAGCTATAGCTGAAGGGTGCAGCCATAGCCTGGCTCAATAACCTTCCCTCTAGGTCCATCTGCAATTGGGAGGAGCTGGTCTACAGCTTTTTTTTGAGGGTAAAACAGTAGGGCAAAATACCCCACTGCAATTTTTTTATATATCATAGAGTGTTACAAAAAATATTTACAAACTCAATCCACCTCAAAAGAGGGATAACATTCTAAGCAGCTATCTCCTGTCTAAATTATTTTCAATCCAATCTTTGAGGCCCTGATAATACTTCTTCTTAATTTTATACAGGACCCATCTTAATTCCTGAGCTACAATAGCTCTCCATTCCTCAAGCGAAGCATGCTTGTTGTTGAAGATTTCATTGTTTCTACAAATCCAAATGCCCCAAGCTCCAAGTATAAGAATTTCCATTGCAAAAGGGACTTTAAGATCTTTTTTAATACTGGCTAAAGCTTCAAAAAGATTTTGATCAGCCACTTGGACATGCGAGATTTCAGCCCAGCAAGCTCTTGCAAAAGGGCAGTCCCAAAATAAATGTAGAATGGTTTCTTCACTGATGCAGCCATGGAACACACATTCATATGATGCCAGAGAAAAACATTTCCTTTTCAGAAGGTTTCTTGTGTTTAGCCTATCAAGCAGTAAGAGCCAGAAGAAGAATTTGTGCTTTTGTTGACAAGAGGATTTCCACAACCAAGAGAAATGTGGCTGTACAGGTTGGCAACCAGATAAGGAATAATAAGCCTTTTTGACCGAAAAATTACTGCCCCAAATGTAACTCCAGTTATCATCTTCCCCCTGCCTGTCGGTATTAAGAATTTGCTCGAGACTTTGATATTCCTGGTAAGCTTGCTGTGACAGAGGGAGGTAAAAAATATTTTGAGTATTATCTGTCTGCAGGAACTCACTGACAGAGATGTGTGGGTTTTTTTTGCATAGGAGAGGAGATGAGGAAGCCTATGTTGAAGACAACTATCATTCCACATATCAGACCAGAGAAGTGTGGATTTTCCATATCCCACCAAGCACTTTGCAATTCCTTTAAAAATGTCAATCAATTTCAGATGAGCTTTCCACCAAAAGGATCCCTCAAGACTTCTTCCAGGGAGTTTACCATTACAGTAATAAGTGTTCCATATAAGGTGAACCCAAGGGATATCCTTGTGATTATAAAATTTATCCAAATTCTTCAAAAGAAGTGCAGAGTTTTGAACATTAAGGTCAAGAACTCCCAATCCCCCTGGTTCTTGGGCCGACAAACTTTCTTCCATGCTACAAGAGCATTACCTCTAGCTTGAACATCAGATGTTTTCTTTCTCCACAGACATTGCCTCATATATTTAATCAACTGTTCCTTAATAGTGACAGGAAGATCAAAACAACTCATGTAATATATGGGAAGGGAACACAAAACAGATTTAACTAGCTGCAGTTTCCCCCCATAATTAAGAAAATCAGCTATCCCACACAACCTTCTCTCAACTCTTTGAACAATAGGTAGGAAATGTTCCACTGCAGGCTTATTTAAACTTAGAGGCAGACCAAGGTAGGTGAAAGGCAAAGAGCCAGTGAGGCAAGAAAGAGTATTAGCAAAGTGTCCAAGCCTCTCAGAGTCCATGTTAATTGGCATCATACTAGATTTAGAGTAATTAACTTTGAGTCCAGTGGAGAGAGCAAAAGTATGAAGAATGGCCTTAAGGCACAAAAGTTGCTCAGAATCAGCTTTAAGGATTAATAAAGTGTCATCTGCATACTGAACCACAGGGAAATCAGGACAGAACACATCTTCAGTGGGAAGAGAAAGAAGACCAAGATTCATTGCTTTACTGAGGATACTTTGAAGGATATCAGCAGCCAAGACAAACAGTAGAGGAGATAAAGGATCCCCCTGTCTAACACCTCTTCTGCAATAATTTTTTTTCCCAGGCACTCCATTTAAAAGCACAAAGGAAGAAGCTGAACCAAAGATCAACTGAATCCAAGAAATCCATTTATCACCAAAACATTTGGCTTTAAGGATATTGATAATTGCAGAGTGCTCAATTCTGTCAAAAGCCTTTTCAAAGTCAAGCTTAATAATTAAAATTTCTTTCTTGGACTTGTGACATTAATCAAGGAATTCAAATGCCCAACCTAAACAATCTTGGATAGATCTTTGTTTGAGGAAACCATATTGATTCTTGTGAACAAGTTTAAGGATGACCTTCTGCAGTCTATTAGCCAGAATTTTGGTGATAATCTTAAAGACACCATTTAGCAAAGAAATAGGCCTAAAATCAGCAGGAGTCAAAGGAGCTGCAATTTTTGGAATGAGGGTGATAAAAGAGGCATTAATGCTTTCCAAGGAAGTTTGCCCCTCATAGAAATCCACAAGGAGTTGTTTCACATCATCCTTAATAATAGGCCAACAATGTTTCATGAATTCATTATTAAAACCATCAGGGCTAGGGGATTTATCATTTGGCAGATCTTTAATGACCTCATCAATCTCCTCATCAGAAAAAGGTTTTTCCAAAGCATCCCTTTATTCTTGTCTTAAGCATTCCCCAGCCAAGTCATTAAGATTGAAGTGCATGGTCTACAGCTTCATCTACAACTTCAAGGGCACCTGCAAGAGGCTAGCCTCCATCGAGGAGCTGCACGACTGCTGTCGATCCACTGCTACATACAACGGTGGATCGTCATTAAGAACTTCGTCGAGGACATCTCGGAGGAGAGGGCAATCGACGCCTTTCACGCCGGCGTGAGGCACCACGAACTTAGAGAGGAGCTGGGCCGAATCAAGCCCAAAACCATCGATCATCTAATGAACATCTCCAACCGATGGGTGGATGGTGAATATGTCGTCAACCGAACCCGCTTGGATGACAAAGATGACCTTAGCCGCATATGCGACCGCCGAGGAAAAAGAAGAGCGCACGTCTATGACGATCGCGAAGAAGTCGATATTGTTGCGGCTGGCTATGCCAACTACCGCGAGGAAGGAAACCGCAGCAGCGGCTACCATAGCAGCGGCTACCGTAGCAGCAGCTACCGCGACAGCGGGAAACCTACACCGCCGTGGCAACGCCGCACTCGGTATGACGAGTCGTCCGCATTCGACAAACTTTCGGGTCCCTGCACAATCGACTTCTACATCGACAAGCACGATGGTAAGAAGAAAGCCAACCATCTACTCAAGGAGTGTAGGGAATTCCAGAAGCTCCACGAGGGGTACACCCAACTGTGGCGCGATGTAGTAAACCAGGGGTTCAGCTCCGCCCCTGGGCCCATCGCATATGGTTCCCCACCGCCGCCACCCGGAGGACCCATGCAGCCTGCGGCTGTGCCGGCCTAGAACAACGGGGCAGAGCCGTACCCACGACCGTTGGGCGCCATGATGATACAAAAGGAACGTCCATCCAACAGTATCCAGAAGATGATCACCCACCAGATAAACCTTGTCGTCACCTCTCCACCAGCCATACCTGAGTACCTCAGCGGCTCGGAGTCATGCATCACCTTCGATCGATAGGATCACCCCCTCCAAATACCTCGCCCAGGCCACTCTGCCTTGGTGCTCAAGGCATAGATCAGCGGATTCGAAATGAGTCGTGTATTCATGGATGGTGACAGCAGCATCAATCTGATGTTTGCTGGCAGACTCGAAGCCATGCGGATCCCGCTCACTAGCCTAGAGGCATCTGACACAACCTTCCACGACATAGTCCTAGGGAAAGGAGTGTACCCCTGGGAAAAATATGGCTCGATGTCATCTTCGACACCCCTAAGAACTTTAGGCTTGAGCGGCTTGAGTTCGAGGTGGTTGACTGGCCTTCTCAATACCACGCCATCCTCGGTCGTGTGGCATTCACAAGATTTCTGGCAGTACCACACTATGCGTACCTCATGCTAAAGATGCCAGGGCCCAAACGACGTCATCGCCGTTCCAGGAAGCTTCACCAAATCCGACAGTTGCGACAGAGATTTCAACAGAATCTCCTAGTCATTCGACATGTAAGAGGAGCTCGCAAGGTAGAAGGAGTCGACAGACAACAGTCTGCCCCCTATGACTAAGCAAAACACACCCAACATGTCATTCGACTCTATAGTCAACACCAAGCCGGTGCAAGTCCACCCGACGGACCCCACCAAAACGGCCCTGATCGCCGACAACCCGATTACCGCATAGGAACTCGCGCTCGTCGAATTCCTCCGTGAGCACTAGGAAATCTTCGTCTGGTGTCCTGCGGACATGCCAGGAGTTCCCAGGGAATTCATCAAGCACACACTCAATGTGTACCCAAATGCGCGTCCAGTGAAGCAAACGATGCATCGACTGTCCGAGGGAAAAGCAGAGGCAATCAACATCAAAGTCAACAGACTCCTTGATGCCAACTTCATAAGGGAAAACAAAGAAAGCACCTGGGTAGCAAACCCTGTGCTGGTCCCTAAGAAGGACACAAACATCATGCGGATGTGCGTGGACTTTACAACACTTAACAAGCACTGCCCAAAGGACAACTTTTACCTACCGCGGATCGATCAAATCATCGATTCCACCGCGGGATCTGAACGACTCTCGTTCCTCGACGCCTACTTAGGATACAATCATATTCGACTGAAGGTCGAGTACCAAGAGAAGATGGATTTCATTACGCCATTCGAAGTCTTTTGCTACAACAAAATGCCTTTCGCGCTCAAGAATGCATGTCCAACCTATAAAAGGTGCATGCAGGCCTGCTTGAAGAACCAAATTGGTCGAAACATTCAGCTCTATGTCGATGAGATTGTGGTCAAGACCAAGGAGAACTGAACACTGATCGACGATCTCCACGAGACGTTCGATAACCTTGATCGATACAGGATCAAGATGAACCTAGAAAAGTGTGCCTTCGGCATCCCATCCGGGTAATTGCTCGGGTACTTCATCTCTGAGAGAGGCATCGAGGCCAACCCGAAGAAGATCAAGGCTATACTATCCATGGAGAAGCCGAAGAACGTCAAAGGAGTCCGGTATCTATCTGGGAGAATCGCGGTGCTCAGCAGGTTCATTAACCGCATGGGTGAAAAGGCTCTCCCCTTCTACCAGCTGCTCCGCAAGTCAGACAAATTCGAGTGGACGACTAAAACTGACGAGGCATTCGAAGACCTAACGTCTACTATTTACATCTCCCGTGATGGTAACGCTAACAGAGAGAGAGCCCATGCTGCTCTACATTGTTGCAACACACCAAGTGGTCAGCATAACACTTGTGGTCGAACGACCTGAGGACGGAAAAACCCACGGGGTGCAACGACCGGTGTACTACCTCAGCGAGGTGTTAACACCTACAAAACAGAGGTACCCTCACTACCAGAAGCTGGCATATGGCGTATTCATGACCACACATCGACTGCGCCACTACTTCCAGGAGCACCAGATAGTGGTCGTCAATGACACACCTCTATCACACATCCTCAACAACACCTAATCAATGGGGCGATTGGCCCTCTGGGGCATTGAGTTGTCCCCACGGGACATCATCTACGAGCGTCGCACGTGCTTCCTTACTTATCTATCCACTAGATGGAGCTGTAGCTCCCGGATACTCCGGACATGTCCCATCTCTGGACGATGCACTTCGATGGACCTAAATGTGACGCTGGAGCCAGAGCCTGAGTAATCTTGACATCCCCCCAAGGGGATAAAATGAGATATGTGCTACGGATGAGGGTCCACGCATCCAACAGCGAGGCTGAATACGAGGCACTTGTAGGGGTTCGTAGCATGGAAAACAAAAAAATTCTACCGCATGAACACACACAAGACAAGATCTATCTACTAGATTGTAGCAATAAGTCGATTAGAGTACTCACCCTCGAAGATTCCAAAGCGGTTAACGAGAGCAGATTCTCATGGGTGATGTAGTCGTACACTTGCCGCTCTCAAGATCGCGTAGACGGTCCTTCCGGCGCACCGTTCTGGCAGCGCTCCCGTAGTCGGTCACACGCTCGGTACTCAATGAACACCTTCCTCTCCCTTGTTCCAGCAGGCAGTGGAGGTTGTAGTTCTCTCCTCGTGATTCCGGCAGCATGACGGCGTGGTGTCAGAGTTAGAGGGGAAATCCCGTGGGCCTTCACCTTAAGCCGGAGCGGGCTATGTGGAGTAGTAGGGTTTCCCCAGCGTCTAGGGTTTAGAAGCCGGAGAAGAGGAGGTGGAGCCAGCGGCGACTAGGGCGGCGGCGACGGCTTGGTGGGGTGGGGCTTGTTGTGGTCTTTGGGGGGCACCCCCTCCCCTCTATTTATGAGAGGGAGGGGCAGCTAGGGAGAGGGGGTTTGAATCCTACCCCAACTCCCTTTCCTTCTAGGCGCATGGTGGAGGGAGAGAAGGATTCTCTCCTTCCTCCACCAGGAAACATTGTCCCAGTTTGACTTTTCAAACTTGCCTTTTGACTTTTAATTTTGGAGTTTAATTTCTTTCTTTCAAATGCCCAGCCGAATGACCTAAGGCATGATGCAATCATTCCACTTAGTCATGACACATACATGTACCCTTCCCCATCTAGTCTGGTGAACCTTCTAGACCCTTCTAGATCATTTTGGTGAAAACACCGAAATCATTCCTGAACTCTAGGATTGGACTTTCCTTATATGAATCTTATTCTCTAGACCATTCCAGATCTCATCGTGAGATCCCGGATCCCATCCGAGACTCCGAACAACATTCGGTATTCCTACTTACATTCCATATCTACTAAAAAACATCGAATCCTTAAGTGTGTCTCCCTACGGTTCGTGAATTATGCAGACATGAACGAGACTCTTCTCTGATCAATAACCAATAGAGGAATCTGGAATTTCAGATGGCTCCCACATATTTCTACGATTAATTTGCGATCGAATGAACCATATACATACCATACCAATTTCCCTTTGTCTCGCGATATTTTACTTATCCGAGGTTTGATCGTCGGTATCTCTACATACCTAGTTCAACCTCGTTACCGATAAGTACTCTTTACTCATTCCTATCATATGTGATCCCTTGTGAGCCAGTCACATGCTTGCAAGCTAATTGGATGACATTCCACCGAGAGGTCCCAGAGTATATCTATCCGTCATATGGATGGAAAAATCCCACTCTTGATCCATGTGCCTCAACACATACTGTCGTGGGAATGACCACGACAGATGCTGCAATCGGCAGCGAGTAGTAGAACATGGGGCAAGGGCGGCCAGCCATCTACGGTGCGAGATGAGGGCGGAGACACAAGGTTTTACCCAGGTTTGGCCCCCCGGAGGGTAAAGACCTACTCCTGCTAGATTGTATTATGGAGAGAGTACAAGGGGCGAGCTCGACGACTAGGAGGCGAGTCTCTTGGGTGTATGGTGGAACGTATCCTCTATGAGTACCCTAGGGAGGTTTATATAGGCTCACCTCGCTAGGGTTTACAGATTAAAACCGAATTAGTTAAGGATTCGGAGGGTCTTAGACCTAGTCCGACTGGGCCTAGCTACGCTTCTAGGCCTCCAGCTTCCAGTCGTCTGATTCCTCGCTAAGTCTCGATCCAGTCGCCGTCCTGCAGGCCCACTCGCTGGCGGCTTGGGACAATAGGAAACGTCCTGTTGGGCATACCCCGGTAGGCATATCCCCATCAGTAGTCCCCAAGGCCGTCATTGATTCGTCGCAGGCGTTTACTGGCAGTCGGAGTATGCGGGTCCAATGCGGACGCTTATTTGAATCGGCGGCGGACTCCTGAACAAAGGAAAGAACTAGTCATTTTAGTCGCAATAACGGCGACCAATCATATCGCAGCTTGGCGAGCGGGTCAGCGAGTAATTAGTCACTGTCATAGTGATCGGGTCGGCGAATCGTCGAGTCGCTGGAGGCAGCGAGTCGAGGAGACGAAGTTGGACCGTCAGCTTTGGTCAAACTAGCCGTTGGGTAATCCAACGGTAATATTGGCGTAATTACAGCGTAGTAACGGCTCCCGAAAATGCGGGTAATAACCGCTATATAAGGAGAGTGAAGGGTGAAGGGGAAAATGCTTCCCTCACTTCCTACGATCTCGCGCATCCTCGTTTCCCCATTCCGCGCAGCGACCATAACGATTTAGAACAATCCGAATCCCACGAATCCTCCAGCCAATGGCTCCTCCCACCAAACCATGGGGCAGATCCAAGTGCACGAAGGCACTGCTAAAATCATTTGAGGAGGCGGGGATCCTCCGCGCCGGGAGATGGCGCATCCCCGCGGCCGGAGAAGTAATTCCGGATTCGCGCGAAGGGGAATTCATCTGCTTCACTAGTCACCTGGAGAGGGGGCTTGGCTTCCCAACCTCCCTCTTTTTCCGGCGTTTCTACGCCTATTATGATATCCAGCCGTCGGATATGGGTCCGCACAGCATCGAGCAGCTCACCATTTTCGTGGCATTCTGCGAGTGCTACCTAGGCTGCAGGCCCTACTTCCCCCTGTGGCAAGATCTATTCCACAGGAGAATCAGCCGCGAAGAGACATGCGGCCCAATGCTAGCCGCGGGTGGCTTGGCCTTCCAGCTGAAGTCGAAGGCGTCGTTCTTCGATCTGATGCTGCCCGCCAAAGCAGCGAACGAGTGGAAAAAGAACTGGTTCTACGTTACCGAGTCGACTCCAAGCGATGAAGTGGCGCTTCCAAGGTATTCCGCCGACCGGCTTGAGCCGCGCCAGCTCCAAGTTACCAAACTCCCGCTGGAGCAGCGGATGGTCATCGACGAGATGCTTCAAACCATCCGCAATTTGAAGACGAAAGGCCTTCAAACCATCAACCTCTACAACTGCTGGCTCGGGCGACGACTCGTGCCCCTAGCCAGCCGCGCCCACTACATGTACGAGTATTCGGGCAAGGATGACCCGACGAAGTCCTGCCTTGTTGAGTGGAGACTCAATGACTACACCCAGGCCCTGAAAAAGATCACCCAAGCGGTGTATCTCGACGCGAAGGCCGGGGTCGTTCCTTACACCGCAAGGCGCCCAGCTCCAACGGTAAGCTGTTATTCCCTTTGCACTCGTAGTCGCAGTTCGTGCATTCACGATTGTGCTAATGTCGTTTGATCGGTGCAGTTGTTTCAAGTGGTGGAAGGGTGGCTTCCGCCCGCAGACGATGAGAACTCGAGCTCATCCGCCCAGGACGGGAGCGAGTCACTGCCCGACAAGGGCGATGTCGAAAGTGACGGGGGTGGCGATGGCGACGATGATGACGACGACCCCGTGGAGGTGGCTGCCCCCACAGTCGGCAAGAATCGTGGGCAGCACCAGCGCGAACTTGAGGCCAACAAGAGCCTCGAGGCCCATGACGATGACGATGACGAGCTCCCTGAGCATACCTCACACCGTGAGGCTACACCATCAAAGAAGAAGAAGGCGCTGCCAAAGAAGAAGGTGAAGCCGACCAAGCCGGCATCTCCGCCTCGGTCCACGAGCAGCTCCGATGCTACCATCTCGGCCGAGGAAACAGCGGCGCACGCGGCCGCGGCGACTGGTGTCGCCGCCATAGTGGACGAGGCGCCGCTGGCGTTGTTGTCGCTGCCGTTCGCCCCAGTCGCCGGTTTGGCGGCCGCTCCAGCCGCAGGGGCTTCGCCGCCGAGAGGGGCTCCCGCAACAGTTGCCATGGAGGCTCCCGCCGCGGCTTCGTCTTTGAAGAAGCCATCAGTGTCTTGGGCACACAACGTGTTCGAGACGGGCATCAGTCGGAAATTGGGGCCAGAACTGGAGAAGCAGGCCAGGATCCGCACCGGCTTGCGATTTCTTCCGGTCGCCAAGTGAGTGTTCCTTGACTTTTATCCGTCTTGCTTTGTGTTTTGATCGGAGAGTTTTGTTGACAGAGTTGTTTCGCAGGACTGGGATTAAGAAGATAGGTCACCCTTCAGTGGCCAAGGTTCCACCAGTCACCACGGAGGCGCCAGCTGACCCCTCGAAGAATTGGAAGGGCGACGAAGTCGCTGCTCCCGCTGAAGGCGCTAAAAGAACAAAGGGCGATGACGTCGTCACAATTTCTGACGAGCCGGCGACTGCCCCGAGCGAACCTCCAACCGCAGCGGATGTAGCTCTAAAGGCCAAGGAGGATGCGGGGTCGCAGCATACGGTGCTCGTGGGTTCGACCGAGGCGACCGAGCTGCCCTCGAGTGGCACGGGGGCCGCGGTGGCAACGTTCCCTCTCTTTATGGCGAAGGCCGCCACGGCGAGTGCCTCGGTGCCATCGAGCCAGCTCCCTGGTGCCTCCGGCATGGAGGTTGAGCATCGTCGCGGCCATACTCCGCTTGTGCTTGCGTCGGTGGATGCGATGGAGCTTCACGACATGCTAGGTTCCGCCATCCAGGTATGTCCAGTCCCCGAGGATCTGGCCACTGAATTTCAGTGGTCGGATTCTCTATTTTTTGCGTTATCCAGTCCCCGAGTGCCTAGTCGCTGAATTTCAGCGGCTGGGTACTTAGGAATTTTTTCATCCAGTCCCCGAGTGCCTAGTCGCTGAATTTCAGCGGCTGGGCACTTAGGAAGTTTTGGTTGCTGACGCTATGATTATTGCACAGGGCCTGCAACGCGAATCGGCTGAGCGGCTTGCTGCGAAGTGCCGCATTGAGAAGGAACTTATCGCCGTCCAGGAGACGAACGAGGAGCTTCGAGCGGCTGCGGGTGAGTATTTACCTTGTTTGGCGCTTGTCGCTGATTTTTTGCGGTGTTGACCATTTTGTTTTTGAAGCAGAGAGTAGTGAGGCTGAGGTGAAGGAAGATCGCCAAGGCCTTGTCCATGTAGGTGATTTTACGGCGGCTCAGTCCGCTTTGAGCGTGGCGGAGAAGCGAATCACCGATCTGGAGCGCGAGCTCAAGGATGCGATGGCGGAAGCGAGTTCGGCGGAAGGACGAGCCAAGGCCGCTGTCACTTCTGCCGCTGAAGAACGGAAGGTGTCTGATGCACTCGTTGCCGGGTTTCAAAATGATTTCTCTTATCTTCAAAGTTTCATCACGGACCTGTGCTGCCCGCTGATTGGTAAGCTTTCCTTCAGCCAACTTCTGATTGCACGTACCGCGTTGCGGTTTTGGTGTTTTACTTACTGTTTATTTGTGTGCTGCAGGCCGGATCACTGATAATGCGGAAGAGGCGCAGTCGTACGACGCGCGGCTGTGTGTGACCACCTTGGTTGACTCAGCCGCGCTGTCGGCGACTTGCCTCCGGGCATACCTTCAGGAGATCTCGCCCACGGAGGTAATTCCCAGCGACCTCGTCGAGGTATGTCCCTACCTGGAGAAGGCCCCATCGATCGTGGAATTCATGACGCAGTCGGCCTTCCATCGTGGAGCGGCGACGACGCTCAGCCTTGGGCTCGCACACTTCCCGGACGATTTCGACCTCGATGATGTCACGAGCGGTTACCCCTTGTTGACGGGCTCGGTGGAGATTGCTGAGGTGTTGAAGCTGATAGATCGAGCCGCGGTGTACTCCGACCGCATTTGGACGATGGGCGACCTCATTCCCTACCAGGAAATGATCGTCGCCCCTAATGACCCTGAGCCGAAGTATCGTGACTTCAAGGTGGAGCAACCGTTCTGTGTGGCGATGGCGGGCGAGCTAACGACGTACCCGTCGAACCCTTATGTGCCTTTTATCCGCAGCCGCAGGGACGGTGGTGCATCTTCATCAAAGCCTGTGGAATAGAATGTTTTTCCATTCGGCATTAGCAGAGGATAACCATGTAACTCTCCTTGTATGCGAAACAAATTTGCTGCTATGAAGGAATGCTCGTGTTATTTTGTCATTCGTTTTGTGATTTGAATGTTGGTTGTGCGAGTCCCCGAGCGCGTCCGCCCTTTTTATGGGGTTTACCTCGTTTTTATATGTTGTGTGAACTGTTAGTGAGTTAGGGTCGACTCGCCAGGGCTCGGAAAGCCAGCCGCATGGCGACTCCCAAGGGTGCTCTTTACTTGGCCGTTTTCCCGGGCGCGAACGGGGTCGTTTCGCCGAGTCCCCGAGCGTGGTACTTGGCTATTCTAGTCGCAAGCCCAAGGTAGGTGAGGACTAAGCGCGTTATGTTAGGCGTGTCACTCCTGCCTGATCCGTAAGATCAGTCGCATGGCGAGTCCGGGGCGCGCTCTCATACTTGGCGTTTTTCCCTAGATGCTCGTCTTTGGTCTGGTGTCAGTCCCCGAGCGTGGTACTTTGCCGTTTGAGTCGCCGCTCCGAGGATGCGGAGGACTTGGTCGCTGTGGGGTGCGAGTGCAGTTGTCTTGGATCGGGGAGCCAGTCGAGCTAGACGACTCCAATGGGGCTCCGGGTTAGCTTTTTTCGTGGACAGTACGAGGCCTGAGTTTTTCCAGTGCCCTCATACCACACTACTTGGCCGTGTCGGTCGCTTTACCAAAGGTTGACTTCTGCGAATAGCTAACACTGTTATTACGAGTGCGAGTGGCACAAGGCATGGAGAGTAGACGCAATTTTTTGTAACCAATCTGTTTTATAGCGGGTAGGGGTACATGTATGGAGTTCTAAGAGTACAACTTCCGTAGGAGGTTTACATTCCATGGCCGCTTGATGTCGAGTTTTCCGTCGCCTCGGACGTCGGTGAGGTAGTAGGCGTTATTTCCCAGGACTCGCCCGATGGCGAATGGTCCCTCCCAAGGGGGTGAGAGCTTGTGCATGCCTTTCTTGTCCTGGATTAGGCGCAGTACCAAGTCGCCTTCCTAGAAAGTGCGAGTCCGTACTCGTCGGCTGTGGTAGCGGCGGAGCCCTTGCTGGTAGATGGCAGTGCGGGAGCGAGCTAGGTCGCGTGCATCGTCGAGCTGGTCGACTCCGTCTTGGCGTGCGAGCTCGTTGTCAGCCTCCATGTAGTTGACCACCCTAGGTGAATCGTGCTCGAGGTCGGTTGGCATGACTGCCTCGTCCCCGTACACCATGAAGAAGGGGGTGAAACCTGTCGACCTGTTGACGGAGGTGCGGATGCCCTAGATGACAGAGGGGAGTTCTTCGACCAAACACCCGGCAGTACGCTCTAGTGGGACTTGTAGCCGTGGCTTCAGGCCGTGGAGGATGCTCTGGTTGGCGCGTTCCGCCTGGCCATTGGACTCCAGGTGAGCGAGTGAGGCGAGGTCGAGTCGGATGTTGTGCTCCTCGCAAAACTCGGCCATATCTCCCTTGGCAAAGTTGGTGCCGTTGTCCGTGAGAATGACCACGGTAGATGCTGCAATTGACAGCGAGTAGTAGAACATGGGGCAAGGGTGGCCAGCCATCTGTGGTGCGAGATGAGGACGGAGACACAAGGTTTTACCCAGATTTGGCCCTCCGGAGGGTAAAGACCTACTCCTGCTAGATTGTATTATGGAGAGAGTACAAGGGGCGAGCTCGACGACTAGGCGGCGAGTCACTTGGGTGTATGATGGAACGTATCCTCTATGCGTACCCTAGGGAGGTTTATATAGGCTCACCTTGCTAAGGTTTAAAGATTACAACCGAATTAGTTAAGGATTCGGAGGGACTTAGACCTAGTCCGACTGGGCCTAGCTACGCTTCTGGGCCTCCAGCTTCCAGTCGCCTCAGTCCTCGCCAAGTCTCGATCCAGTCACTGTCCTGCAGGCCCACTCGCTGGTGGCTTGGGCCAATAGGAAACGTCCTGCTGGGCATACCCCGGTAGGCATATCCCCATCACACACTTTCCGAATAGTCAATGCCACCTTTATAAGCACCTAGTTATGGTGTGGTGTTTGATGTCATTAAAGCATCCATCCGGTGATGGTGATTAGCACGATCTCATGGTTGAAGGAATTAGGTTACTATGTATCAGAAAGCTTATAGCAAACGAACTATTGAAATGACTTGATCTTTATGCTACGCTTATCCATAGGAGTATGTCCATAACACCATTCTCCTAATGATATGATCTTTTTTAATAACATCTCAATATTCATGATTAGGAAACCATGCTCATCTATCAACCAATAAGCTAGTATTATAAAGAGGCTTTACTAGGCACTCTAATTAGTTTACAAATCACATAAGTATTAATGTTTCCGGTAAATACAATTATAGCATGAATGTAAACATTTATCATAAACACAAAGATATAATAATAACTACTTTTATTATTGCCTCTAGGGCATATCTCCAACAGTCTCCCACTTGCACTAGAGTCAACTAATCTAGATTACATGGTAATATACCGAACACCCATGGCGGTTTGGTGCCGTTCGTGTTTTGCCCTCGGAAGAGGTTTAGTCAACGGATCCGCCACATTCAGATCTGTGTGTACTTTGCAAATCTTTATGTCTCCATCTTGGACATGCTCTCAAATATCGTGAAAATGCAGCTTGATATGCTTTAGCTTCTTGTGTGACCTTGGTTCTTGTGCGTTGGCTATGGCGCCCATGTCATCGCAGTAGATAGACATTGGGTCTAGCGCACTTGGAACCACACCGATCTTTGTAATGAACTCCTTCATCCATATCGCCTCTTGTGAAGCCTCCAAAGAAGCTATGTATTCCGATTCAGTTGAAGATCTCGCCACAACGCTTTGCTTTGCACTCCTCCAGCTCACTGCTGCACTATTCAAAGTAAATACGTATCCAGATTGAGATTTAGAATCATTCGGATCGGTGTTCCAACTAGCATCGGTGTAACCATTAACAATGAGATGTTCATCACCTCCATAAGAAATAACCATATCCTTAGTTCTTCTCAAGTACTTAAGGATGTTCTTGACCGTTGTCGAATGATCCACCCCTAGATCACTTTGATATCTGCTAGTTAAACTAATAACATACACAATGTCGGGTCCAGTACATAGCATGGCATAGATGATAGATCCTATGGCTAAGGCATAGGGATTCTTACTCATTCTCTCTCTATCTTCTTCCGTAGCAGGACTTTGAGTTTTACTCAAGGTCGTATTGGGCAACATGGGCAAGAACCCTTTCTTGCTATATTCCATTCCAAACCTCTTTAGAACTTTGTCCAAATATGTACTCTATGGAAATGATATTAGGCGTCTCGATCTATCTCTATAAATCTTTATGCCTAATATGTAAGCAGATTCGCCAAGATCATTCATTGAAAAACTATTATTCAAATAATCCTTAACAC
The DNA here is from genome assembly GCA_916181665.1 of Avena sativa. NCBI lineage: Eukaryota > Viridiplantae > Streptophyta > Magnoliopsida > Poales > Poaceae > Avena > Avena sativa. The sequence goes on along the minus strand of OV702283.1, from coordinate 355,304,341 downwards.
TATTAAGAAGGTCTAGATCATTCCCAATCAACAATATGTCGTCCACATATAGTACTAGGAATGCTACAGAGCTCCCACTCACTTTCTTGTAAATACAAGCTTCTCCATATGTTTGTATAAAACCAAAACTTTTGATCACCTTATGAAAATGTTGATTCCAACTTCGGGATGCTTGCTTCAATCCATAAATGGACCATTGAAGTTTGCATACCTTGTTAGCATCCTTAGGATCGACAAAACCTTTGGGTTGTACCATATACAACTCTTCATCAATGTATCATTGAGGAATGTTGTTTTGACATCCATCTTCCATATCTCATAATCATAATATGCAGCGATTGCTAACAAAATCCTCATAGACTTTAGCTTCGCTACCGGTGAGGAAGTCTCAGCATAGTCAACTCCTTGAATTTGTCGAAACCCCTTTGCGATAAGTAGAACTTTATAGACGGTTAAATTAACATCATCATCTGTTTTTTCTTGAAAATCCATTTGTTCTCGACAGCCTTCCGGCCATCTGGTAAGTCCACCAAAGTCCATACTTAGTTTTCGTACATGGATCCAATCTCAGATTTCATGGCTTCTTGCCATTTATTGGAATCTGGGCTCATCATTGCTTCCTCATGTGTCGCAGGGTCATCGGTGTTGTCCACCAACATGACACTCATAACAGGATCATACCAATCGGGAGTGGTACGAGTCCTTTTTGACCTGCGAGTGATGGGGGAATACCAATCGGGGTATACCCACGAAGCGGATTCGCCAGCAGGATCGAGCTGACTAAAACCTAGCCCTGAGCGGGTCGACTCGCCCAATTCGGCGACTGGCGCATGACCCGGACGAATGGAGCCGACTGGAGGCCCAAGATGGCGACTCCAATACAAAGCCCATTAGTGCACTTGTAAACCCTAGGTGGCTGCATATATAAAGCCACTAGGGGCACCCCCACGGGGTAGGCTCTCCCACGTCATATTAGATCTAGTCTCCCTCCACCTACGGCGGCTCCCATGTAAACCAATCTATGATCATATACTGGATTGATAGCAGGACGTAGCGATCCTCCACCGAGGGGACGTGAACCTGGGTACATCGTGTGCCAATCTCGCTCCCGGATTCTCCTACGTCGCCTTGCTCCCTCTACGTAAGCTACCCCCAGTAGCATCTGCCATGCAATACCACGACAGCAAGGTTTCGTAGTAACTTCGTCCGAAGTTTCATGATCTTTATCATTAGCTTCTACTGCTATTGGTGTAGGCGCCACAAGAACTTCTTCCGGTGCTGCGCTACTCTCAAATCCGAGAGAAGGTTCAACAACCTCGTCGAGTTCTACTTTCCTTCTAGTCACTTCTTTCGAGAGAAATTCCTTCTCTAGAAAGGATCCATTCTTGGCAACGAAGATTTTGCCCTCGGATCTATGATAGAAGGTATATCCAATAGTTTCCTTCGGGTATCCTATGAAGACGCATTTTTCCGCTTTGGGTTATGTAACTTCTTTACATAAGCTTCACAACCCCAAACTTTAAGGAACAACAATTTAGGTTTCTTCCCAAACCATAATTCATATGGTGTCGTTTCAACGGATTTAGATGGTGCCCTATTTAAACTGAATATGGTTGTTTCTAATGCATAACCCCAAAATGACAAAGGTAAATCTGTAAGTGACATCATGAATGAACTATATCTAAGACAGTTCGATTACGATGTTCAGACACAGCATTACGTTGTGGTGTTCCCGACGGTGTCAATTGTGAAAGTATTCCGCATTTATTTAAATGCTCGCCAAACTCGTAACTTATATATTCACCTCCACGATCAGATCGTAGAAATTTAATCTTCTTGTTATGTTGATTCTCTACTTAACTTTGAAATTCCTTAAACTTCTCAAAAGTTTTGGACTTATGTTTCATGAAATAGATATACCCTTATCTACTCAAGTCATCCATGAAAGTAAGAACATAACTATAACCACCACACGATGCTACTCTCATTGGGCCACACACATCGGTATGTATGATTTCCACTAAGTCTATAGCTCGCTCCATCATACCAGTAAATGGAGTCTTGGTCATTTTACTCATCAGACATGCTTCACATCTTTCAAGTGATTCAAAATTAAGTGATTCAAGAAGTCCATCGGAATGGAGTTTCTTCATACGCTTCACTCCGATATGACCAAGACGACAATGCCAACCATGATCGTATCAACCATGATCGTATCAACCTTTGATCCATTTCCAACGCACATCGTCACCTCGTTCTTCGCTAGTTTCCATCTATTCTGCAGCACCTGTTTCGAGTTACAAATATGAGAAATCGAACGAGTATCAAAATACCCAGGCACTACTACGACTACTAGTAAGATACACATCAATAACATTTATATCAGATATACCTTTCTTCTTCATGTTGCCGTTCTTAAGATCCGCCTAGTACTTAGGGCAATTCTGCTTCCAATGAACTTCTCCCTTGCAGTAAAAGCACTTAGTATCAGGCTTAGGCCCTGCCTTGGTCTTCTTCACTGGCGCGGTAGCTTTCTTACCGCCCTTCTTGAAGTTTCCCTTTTTCTTAGGCTCACCTTGCTTATTGAAATTGGTGGTCTTATTGACCATAAACACTTGGTGCTCTTTCTTGATTTCCACTTCCGCAGACTTCAACATAGAGAAGAGTTCTGGCAATGTCTTATCCATGCGCTGCATGTTGTAGCTCATCCGAAAGTTCTTGTAACATGGTGGTAGTGATTGGAGGACACAATGAATCCCCAATGCATTAGGATTTATTATGCCCAAGCTCTGGAGCTTATTAGCATGCCTAGACATCTTAAGCACATGATCACTGACGGAGCTGCCCTCCTCCATCTTGCAGTTAAAGAACTTTTCAGAAGCTTCATAACTCTCAACTGCCGCATGGGCCTCAAATATCATATTGAGTTCACGGACAATATCCTGTGGGTCAAAGTTCTCAAACCTCTTTTGAAGTTCCAATTCCAAATCATACAAGATAGCACACTGAACCGTGGAGTACCGATTCTTCCGAGTACGAAAAAAATTTCTCATCATCGGTAGCACCTTCTGCAGGCGGGTCACCTAGCGGTGCATCCAGCACATAGGTCAACTAACAAGCATTGAGGACAATCCTCAAATTGCGGAACTAATCCGCGAAGTTGCTTCCATTGTTTTTCAACTTTTCTTTCTCTAGGAACACATTAAAATTGATGATAGGGGCCGCCATTGATCTACAACATATTTGCAATAGTTTAGAATAAGTTTATGACAAATTGAGTTCTAATTAATAGTTAAATTAATCTAGGTGAACGCCCACTCAAAACAACGTCCCTCACATTGTTTTAGTGATCACACGAACCAAATCCACTACATCAAAACCGATCATCACGAGAGATGATGTAGCTTCAAAGGCAAACAATCAACATGTTCATCATATCTACTATATGACTCATGCTTTACCTTTCGGTGATCCGTGTTCTGAGACCATGTCTGTACATGCTAGGCTCGTCAACATCAAACCTTAGTTTCTGCATGAGAAAATATGGCTTGCTCTCTTGTATACACTCGCAGAATCTAACACACCTGATCATCACGTGGTGCTTCAAAACAACGAGTCTTGGCAACAGTGCCTAAGAAGTATGAACACATTATAACTTGATATTTTGTGATATGGATCATCTTATAATTCTACCGCCGTGCACTAATCAATACAATATGCATAAAAGGATTACCATCATATGCAATTCAAAATATGTGATATGATATGACCTTTCTTCTTGTGCTTCGGATCTCCATCTTCAAGCACAAACATGATCTCCATCATCACCGGCGTGGCGTCAAGGTCAATGGCACCGCTCCATGGTTGTCGTCCACCAACATCAACTATTAAAACTACTTTGAATAATAGACACGCAGGTCTTAAGGAAATTTAAAATACAACCATAAGGCTCCTGCCGGTTGCCAACTTACAATAAGGAATATTGCATAAATCATATATAATCATAATCATGGCCATATCACATCACAACACACCCCTACAAAACAAAGTTTGACGCCTCTAATTTTCTTTGCATATTTTACGTGGTTTGGGGCTTTCAATAAGTACCATTCTAACTTACGAACAAGAACCACAACGTTGATGCTTGAACTATCAAGTTCCCATAGTTGTCACATCCCAAAATTTTCCAAATTTTGAAATGTGAAAAATAAATAAACAAAATAAATAACTATTGAAAATTGGGGTGAAAAGAAACTTTTTGATTCCAACTGGAAACATCAAAACCCATCTTGAACAAATTTGAATAAATGGAATCCAACAAAATTTCAATCAAGTGAAATGCATTCATCAATGAATGTATCTTGAAATTCAAACTTGGGAAAAATAAACCAAAACCCAAAGCCTTAATGGAAGAAAATCATTTCCAAGATATCTCAAGGACTATGGATTTGATCCATATGAAAAAATTGGTCAACAAACATTTATAAATGATCAAAATGACAAATAAAAATATTATAAAACCATAGGAATTGGTTTCACTTAATTTGGAGCCATGGATAAAAACTTATGAGTTTAATATGACAAAAGGAAATAAATTCCAAAGCTAATAAAGCTCCTATCCAAGATCCATACCAAACTGTGAGAAAAATAATCCTAAAGAGATATAAAAGGATAAAAAAATATGAAATAAAATTCTACAAATTGGAATCACCAAATTTGGATCTATAAATAAAAAGATATGGATGTTATGAGAAAAGGAAAGAAAGAAAATGAATAAGGAATATTTAAAAGACAAATTAAATCTTGGCTAAATCCTTAACAAATAAAAGTTTATTGAATAATAGAAAGGAAAGAAAGATTATTTAAATAAAATCATAAGGATTGAATATTATCCAATTTTATTTAAATAAAGACAAATTGCCTAAAATAAATAATAAATCGCAAGAAAAATAATTAGAAGACAATTTAAAGATTGAAGTAAATCCATAATCCAATGGAATAAAGATAATAAAATAAAGGGATAAGGTATATCCAAATAAAATTATATGGCATTAACCAAATTTTATTCTATTTGAATAAAGACAAAATCCCTAATAGAAATGATAAATTAATTCATGGGAAAATAATAAATGGAATTTGCCCAAGTGGAATAAAAGTTATTTAATTAACTTAAATGAAATAAAAGAAGCATTTAAATAAAATTTATATGGAACTAAAACCATATTTGAATTTATTTGAATAAAGTCAATTGCTCAATTTAAATGATTAATATATCATATTAAAAATATATCAAATAATTCAAAGTCAAATATTTAACACCCTATTAAATAAATTGAACCTACTGAAAAAGGTTTGGTGAAAATTAGAATTCAAATAAGAGTTTGAAAATATAATTAAAATCTTATTTGATTAAAAGCAAGTGTTTATTTTAAATAAATGATAAACCAAAAATGAATAAATAATTATTCTAAAATGGTCCTTAAAATACAATAATAAACCAGTATAACACTGACTGAAAGTTGTGAAGAGTTTGAATTCAAACAAGTATTTGAAATCATTTGAATAAATACAAAACAGAAAAAGAAATCAGAAATAGAAAAGAAAACTGAATAAATAAAGGGAAATAAGCCAGCCTAGCCCAGCAAAACCCACTAGGCCCAACAACCCACCTCTCTCCTTCCCCCGCAGAAAACATTTCACACTCAGACCCGCACCCACCCAGTCACTAATTGCCTGACCCCACTTGCACTTCTCTCTCTCGCTGACGACACAACCCCACCTGCCAGTCATCTTCCCCACCCCGCGACCCGTTCTTCCTCACCCACCGGCCGTTTCCTGCTAGATTTTCGTGTCTTCAATTCGCGTTGATGCCGGGACCATTACTCGCCGCGAATGCGCCCTATTAATTTCCCAACCCTCCTCTCCATTTCCCCTCGCTCACCCGGCTCTCTCTGCCTCCAGGCCATTCAAATTGCTCACTCCAAACCTCCTGTCTCCGACGAGCCGTCGTGACGATTCCGGCCAACACCCTCACCCCCACAGTCCCTGCTTCACACGAGCATGATCCCCATCGTCCCCTGCACCTTCCAGTACCACGAGCTTTCCCGCGCGCACCCCAAAACATTGGCTTCTTCCACGTCTGAGCACCGCTGTCGTCTGCCATTACTCCGTCGAGTTTCCCCGGTATCTTCTGACCTCCCCTCTCCCTCTCTTTCACATGCGCGTACTCGCCACGACCCTGCGTATCTAACAGCACCTTCCTTTTTCTCTGGCGTGCACCGTAGCCTCACCACCGTCTTCAACAGAGAGCAGTCGTCGCCAGAAGGAACTCCGGAGAGGAATTCCTGACGTCCTCGAGCGCCCCTTCGATAACGAAGACAACCTCGAGCATCAGTGACATCACGTGATTATGGTGAGCCACCCCACTCCTCCTCTCGCTTCCTGTATCCCTGGCAGCATCACCGTCCGAGCGCGCCGTCGCCAGCCACCGTCGTCGCGCCGCCCATTTTTAGCCACTGCGATTAGAGCCATTCGATTTAGATCTGACGGATACGATAGATTCATTAAAAGAAGAATTACGATCGGTTCTGTGCCGCACGATCTCATTAGATCCAACGCACCACGTTAGCTGATCCACGCGAACTGGTATCGACGAATAGGAAACAGACGCGTGGCACGTGTTTGGATTTAAAAACAGAAACATGTCTATTATATGTTTGAATTTGTAAATTCCATAACTTTAAATCTATACTTCCAAATTTTGCAAACTTTATATCAATGGAATCAGCAAAAAGAGTACTTTGCAACCATGCACTTTGTTTAATGAATTGCTTCTTTAAAATTGGTTGTTTTTACAGAAACATGTGTAGGCATATTTTGTGTATAAAATTTATTATAAAATTGTTTTTAGGATAAAATCTTTTGTAAATGGTTTGTTTTGAACCTACTGACCATAGAAACCAACTTTTGGATTTCAAAATATATTTTGTGACACTTAGGAATAAATCTTTGAATAAAAGCATTTCTAGTTAAATAAAAATACTGTTTATGTTTTAAAAATGCTTTTTGAGTAAAACCTTTTGAAAATGGTTGAATTAAACTCTCTGACCCTAAACACCATGGTTTGGATTTAAAAATGTATTTGATTAACCCTAGAAAATTATTACTTTGTTTAAAGGCATTTCTAGCAAAATAAAATGTTGCTTTCATTTAAAAATGGTTTTTAGATGAAACCTTTGGCAAATGATTTAATATTAAACACTTTGACCATAAACACTAACATTTGTGTTTAAAAATATATTTGTCTAACACTAGAAATTATTCTTTGAATAAAATCAATTCTAGCAAAACAAAAGAGATTTAAAGTGGCCATTTTCACTAACTTGTTATCAAATGGTTTTGCCACATTTATAAATGACCAATAGGTGTTTTATAATGTTTATAACCTATTAGGAACCACTTTTCCAAACAAAACAATCTTTGGCATGCTTGCATGCATTGCTTTGTTTTTATTATTTTATGTGTTGAATTGTTTGAATGTTATTTTTTTTAAATTTTCCCTTGCTTGATTGAATTGTAGTGGAATTTGAAGAGTGTGACCATTACAAGATCAAGGAGTGAACTTACACTCTCTACCAATAAGGCAAGTGGGGCTTCATACTTTTTGTCCCATTATTTTCACTATGCATTAGTGATATTTCAAAGTAGGACTTGCATGGAATTTTCTATGTGTTAACTATGCCATGGGAAATCCTAGTAGATGAAACCATAGTAGAATTTTCCCTAAGTCAAGATTCCTACTACTATCATCCTTATCCTAGCTAGTAGAATACAAGGGTGGATTATATTCATGCTATGGAATATTTCTAAGTCAAGGACTTGTGTTTTGTTTAATAAAACAACTATGTGAATGAATCACCTGGGTGGAATGGAAAGGATGGATTTATGTTGAGTGGTTACACAAGGCCAGGGGACTGGTGAACCTTGTGTATCACACTTGTGGAATGCCACCCAGGAACAAAGACATTTGAGATGTCAAATGTTGAGAAGCTTCAAGTGCAGCCACTTGGCATTATGGGCTCTGCCTGGATCATATAGGTTGCAATAACATAGCCAAATGGACATTTGGTGGTAGGGTATGATAGGTTTGGAGCGCGTCCATTTTGGTCTAAGGGAAAGGCTTCTGAAAGATCTTGTCTTGATGCATGTCGAGTCTTGTGGGGAAAGTGCACCACCTCTCGAGAGAGTAAAATCTAAGTACTTAGCCGTGTCCCCGGCAATGGACAATTTGAGCATCAAGACATGGAAGCTATTAAGAATCTCCTCATTCCAATTTCTAAGTTAAAAACTTGTGGTTGGACAAGGGTTAAGGGATCACCAATGTCTATTGGTAGATGCCTTGGGTGTTGTTGACAAACAAAAACTTAGTGTTTTCAAATGATAAGGAAAATCTATTTTGAGCAAAGCAAGCCTAAGCTCCACTTAGCCAAATGCATATAGATAATAGATACCACTATTCTACCATAGTATCACTTGCCAATACAATTCAAATGTATTGACCCTTGTGGCTGTAACTTATTATGTTGTGGGTTTGTTTGATGTTAGTGAAGTGTGTCGATTAGGATTACAAATCTACAACCAACATGATTGCCTGTGGCACTTTGAAGATGAAGGTCTCCATGCTATATAGTTATTTCTGCTGCATTGTAATGAGATAGCCAAATGAGCTATGTAAGATGTAATGAATTATTTTATTCCTAGTTATAAAGTTGTATTATGACCTCTGTTTCTTGATATTACGTCTTAACTGTGGATGCTAGCTATTGATCCAGGGACTAGCATTATAAACACAGGGATCTCTACCTTATTAAAGGTTGGGACCTCTACAGTTGTAAATTGAATCTTTACTATGATGGGAGACATAGACACCCGCAAAGCCACTTATGCAATACATGTTGCATGTTGAGCGTGGAGCAAGTCTCATGAACGATGTCATGTAAGGTTAGCCCGGGTCGCTTCATCCCACCATACCGCAAGATGCAAAGTACAAAAAAGCAATTGATAATAAAAGCACCACCGCCCATAATGACCATTGTGTTCTACTCGTGCAACAGATCTACATATAGACACGGCTCTGCTACCACTGTAGGGGTTTGTAGGATGGAAAACAAAAAAATTATACCGCATGAACACACACAAGGCAAGATCTATCTACTAGATTGTAGCAACGAGTCGATTAGAGTACTCATCCTCGAAGATTCCAAAGCGTTTAGCGAGAGCAGATTCTCGTGGGTGATGTAGTCGTACACTTGTCGATCTCAAGATCGAATAGATGATCCTTCCGGTGCCGCGTTCCGGCAGCGCTCCCGCAGTCGGTCACACGTTCAGTACTCGATGAATACCTTCATCTCCCTTGTTCCAGCAGGAAGTGGAGGTTGTAGTTCTCTCCTCGTGATTCCGCCAGCACGACGGCGTGGTGTCGGAGTTAGAGGGGAAATCCCGCAGGGCTTCGCCTTAAGCCCGAGCGGGTTATGGTGGAGTAGTAGGGTTTCCCCAGCGTCTAGGGTTTAGAAGACGAAGAGGAGGAGGTGGAGCCGGTGGCGACTAGGGCGGCGGCGGCGCTAGCGGCAGTGGTGGCTTGGTGGGGTGGGGCTTGTTGTGGTCTTTAGGGGGCACCCCTCCCCTCTATTTATGAGCGGGAGGGGCATCTAGGGAGAGGGGAGTTTGAATCCTACCCCAACTCCCTCTCCTTCTAGGCGCATGGTGGAGGGAGAGAAGGATTCTCTCCTTCCTCCACCAGGAAACATTGTCCCAGTTTGACTTTTCAAACTTGCCTTTTGGCTTTCAATTTTGGAGTTTAATTTGTTTCTTTCAAATGTCCAGCCAAGTGACCTAGGACATGATGCAATCATTCCACTTAGTCATGACACATACATGTACCCTTCCCCTTCCGGTCCGGTAAACCTTCTAGACCCTTTTAGATCATTCCGGTGAAAACACCGGAATCATTCCCGAACTCTCGAATTGGACTTCCTTATATGAATCCTATTCTCTGGACCATTCCGGATCTCCTCGTGATATCCCGGATCCCATCCGAGACTTTGAACAACATTCAGTCTTCCTACTTACACTCCATATCTACTAAACAACATTGAATCCTTCAGTGTGTCTCCCTACGGTTCGTGAATTATGCAGACATGAACGAGACTCTTCTCTAATCAATAACCAACAGAGGAATTTGGAAATTCATATGGCTCCCACAGATTTCTATGATTACTTTGTGATCGAATGAACCATTTACATACGATACCAATTTCCCTTTGTCTCGCGATATTTTACTTATCCGAGGTTTGATCGTCGGTATCTCTACATACCTAGTTCAACCTCGTTACCGATAAGTACTCTTTACTCGTTCCTGTGATATGTGATCCCTTGTGAGCCAGTCACATGCTTGCAAGCTAATTGGATGACATTCCATCGAGAGGGCCTAGAGTATATCTATCTATCATATGGATGGACAAATCCCACTCTTGATCCATGTTCCTCAACACATACTTTCTGAATACTCAATGCCACCTTTATAACCACCCAGTTACGGTGTGGTGTTTGATGTCATGAAAGCATCCATCTGGTGATGGTGATTAGCATGATCTCATGGTCGAAGGAATTAGGTCACTATGTATCAGAAAGCTTATAGCAAACGAACTATTGAAATGACTTGATCTTTATGCTACGCTTATCTATAGGAGTGTCAACACCCGGAGTTTTAATCCCAGATGCCTGTTATGCCATACATCGCAATCCCAAAATTACCATTTTTGTGAGACATAACAGATTTGGATACCACAGTACATCATCCAATACAAACCATACATAAGGTCTTACACAAATAAGGATCTCATGATCCAGTTCTTAATACAACTCAAACAGCGGAAATACGTAATAATAACGGTAGCATAGGCGAAGCTCCATCTTCGGGGTCACAGGCAATGCTGACGATGGGAGATGATCCTAGTTGTCGTAACCTTCCTGGGGTCCATCCTCCTGGTACTCCTCTTCATAGTCTGGCCACGGGAATAGCCAGGGACAAAGCCATGAGTACTCTTTAAGTACTCGCAAACTAATACTAACAAATGAAGGGGTTTTTGTAGTAGGACACTAAGCTCTAGGGTTGTTTTGCAAAAAGCCAGATTTACCTCTACTAAGTTTAGAAACGAAGAAAGCTAGTTGAAATTTTATAACACCTAAGTGGGAACCTGTATTTCATATCACAACTCTGTTGTGGTCAAGTCAAAGTCTCAATTCATTTCACAAGTCATTTTGAAAACATCTGACGGGGAAACAGTATGGCCACTCCAACTGTCCATAACCGTGGACGCGGCTATTCGAATAGTTTGACACTCTGCAGAGATTGTACACTTTCACCACAACATTCGATACATCCGTCAGGAACAAATCCTGAATTCACCATACTCAGTATGCGGATAATCAATACTAACCTTTCAATTACACGCCCTAGTATAAGCACCTCTCCTGTGAGTTTGGCCTCCCAACCATGACGAACTGTCATCTTGGGTACTGCACAGGTGGACAATCTTCACAAGGTAGCCTCAGCTCAGACCTTGGCCGTGAGGGAACCAATACTAAGGTATATAAGTTTCCAGTCAAGCCCTACCCAATTCTCGGGTATTGTGGTTGTACGGTAAAATTGGAATGGTATCGCATCCAGACAACCATTAGTTTTAAAAAGGGCTAAGGATCATGCCTCAACATTTTCATCATCCAAATCATCTGGTGTTCAGAAACACATGTCAAAACATCTCAATAGAATGATCCATCATTCCAAGGTTTTCATAACCATTTTTCCACCAAGTATTCCCATCTAAATTTGATCAAGTTTTATGCTAGCACTAGCATCTACAAATGGGAGTGAGCACTAATGAGGGGTGGTAAACAAGTGGAGTTTCAACTAAGTACAATCTCATGCCTTAAGGTGACATCAAGATTATCTAGCTTAGGCCAAATTTTATGCTCTTTATGCAACCTTCAATTATCTTTCTAGTATCTACAATTTACTTAAGTAGACTCTAAGTAATAGCTTTGATAAAGAAATAAAGTAGAAAGCTTGCAAGTAAAACTAGGATTGGGTATCATCAAATGTGTCTAACCAAGCATGCTTAGTGCATTGCATAGGTTATTTAACTCTCACAATTGCAAGTGTTATCTTGCTCAATCAACTAGTAGTATTAGGCTTGCTAAAGTAGAGTATCTTGAAAGGGTTAGCTTGCCTTGTGCAGAGTAGTGGTTGAAGTTCTCCTCGGCTTCTTCTTCGTAGTATCCTCCTTCCTCCTCGTATCCTTGGTCGGTACTAGCATCTATAAATAAATACGAGATACACAATCACCAAACAATACTTAACTCCTTTCAATCATCACCCAAAGGTGTTCTATAGATGATCTAGCATCATCACTAATATCACAAGAATAAAGCATTGTCTTATTTATTTTATTTTTAGAAAAGTAATTTCTACTCATTGAAAAACTACTTAAGATTTAATATTCTCCAACTCAAACATGGTATCATGTTGACACATGTCATCACCACATATTTCAGTACATGGGAATGTGATTTAAAGTGGTGTCACAATTTAATAAGATTTAACCTTTTATTTTAAATAAAAATAAATAACTAGAAATGCCTATGTGGCATTCTTTTATTACTTGAACATTATTTCTGTAAGTAAACCAATATATTTTTATATATTCTGAAAGGTATGATCAATTATGATTTTTGAGAGTTGGAATCAACTCAAAAGCTTTTATGGTTTAAATTTGAAAAATGTTTCAATGCATAAAAGCTTCTGACTTGTTATTTTTACCAAGGTTGATCTATAGATCCAAATGATTTAATTCCAACGGGCTTGGATTAAGATTTTCAATATCTTTCTAACAAAATTGGTTTCATTCAATTTGGTTCACTGAATCGATCTGGGTTGATTTTTGAAGTTAGGTACAGAACTATGTTTGAATTAAAATGGAAAAGTTAAATTCAAACGAGTGGGCTACGCGGGGAGGGTTATTGGGCCAGCCCAGTGTCACTCCGCAGCGCGGGGCACAACTGACAGGGGGGTCTACTGGTCAGTGACTCTTAACACGCGAAGCGGTACAGGGTGATATGGTGTGTTGGATTAGAAGTAAGATCAACGGCTGAGGGTCGTCGTCGACGATGAACTAGTCACCGGCGAGCTCGAACCCTAGCGGCTCAGTGGGGGTCGTCGGGGGCTCACCGGGGCTCAGGCGAAGGTCGGCGATGCGGGCGAACGACGAAGTTGACGACAGCGAATCTCCTGGTACCGGCGGCTCCTCCTGGGGTGGACGAAATTGACGGCGCCCTTCTTCTCTAGAGGCGGCCTGCTCCGGCGCAATTCCGGCGATGCGCTGCTCGCCTTTCTCCGGGAATGCGGTGGAACGATCAGTGAGGTGAGGGGAGTGAGGTGGTGTGCTCAATTCGGCTGGGGGTGGCCTCCTTTTATAGGCTCGACGGTGAGACCGAAAGGGATGGGCAGGTGACGGTGGCGACACGGCTACGGGCAGCTAGAGGCATGGCCGAGGTTGGCGATCGATCGGTGGTCTCCTGGCGATGCTCTAGGGATTTAATGCGTGTGTAGGGGCGGTGGAAAATGGTCGGGAACACTCAATGCTCTGCGAGGCAGAGGCGGCGTCTTCGACGACGAGCGGTGGCTACGGGGTACGGGCGGTGAAATGGGCATGTCTGGCGGTCTCCTGGGACAGTGGGGAGCATGCTGGCGGGCGGCGAGGGCTCGAGGTGGTCGGGTTGCATGGGAACGGAGCGTGCTCTGCGGTGCACGTCGGCATGGTCGACAGCGGCACGGGCGCGGCGTTCATTGCGGTTCTGGTTGCTGTCTGCGAGGCAGTGCTGGTCGAGAGGGGGCGGTGAGGCATGGGCTACCTCCCAAACAAGGTTGGCACGGCTAGTTCTTCTCCTAGCTTGCTGTCCACACTGGGGTGACATGGGTGCTCTCGGGCTGTTCACCATTGATGACATTGGCGAGCTCACAGTGGTGCTAGTGATTAGTTAAGATTGTTAGATGATCTACTAAGGCTAGTGGTGTCCAGAGAGGGAACAAGTTAGGCTAGAATCACTGCTAACTATAGTGTTTTGATTTTGTTTGATTTGAATCAGCAAGGTGTTTGATGAAATGGCCGCATGAACTCAAGTTTTGAATTTTGAAATTATTTTTGGTGGGTGTGCTAGGCATGTGCTGGTGAGTCTGTAGATGCTTGGGTTTTGAAAGTTGAGTTGGTTTGAAGGGTTTTTGAAAAAGTGGGATCTTCCCATATGAAATAGATTCAATTTTCAACAGTCATTTAAACTATGCATTTGAATGTTTCTGGATGATCACAAGGTTGGCCTTGGTACTTTGTTATGAGTAATATCAAGGGGTGCAAAGATCCAAACAAGTTTCTGTTAAGTTATGAAAGTTAGAGATAGCCAAAGTAGGCATGGGAGTTAAATTGTCCAAAGTGACCATTCACTTAATTTGTTTGTTTTGACTTGTTTGTATTTGGGAAAAGTTTTCGGATTGTTTAGATGATGTTTATTTCACCTAAGAATCATTTCACAAGTAAGGAAACACATAATCATGGCAATTCAAAAGAATCCAAATTTTAATGCACACTCATATGAATGCTTTCATATTTTATTTAGAAAAGTTTTTTGTTAACCCTAAATTTGATGATTAGAGTTTGATGATTCTAGTTTAATATTTTTGGGATGTTACAAGGAGTATGTCCATCACACCATTCTCCTAATGATATGATCTTGTTGTTAATAACATCCCAATGTTCATGATCAGGAAACCATGATCATCTATCAACCAACAAGCTAGTATTATAAAGAGGATTTACTAGGGACTCTAATTAGTTTACAAATCACACAAGTATTAATGTTTTCGGTTAATACAATTATAGCATGAATGTAAACATTTATCATAAACACAAAGATATAATAATAACTACTTTTATTATTGCCTCTAGGGTATATCTCCAAAAGCACTGATCCATGGCATGCGGATGGCTAAATTCTGCGGCGCCACGCGACTAGTCATCTACGTTGACTCCAACCTTGTCGTCCAGCAGACAATGAACCAGTGCGATGCTGTCAGTGACAACATGATTGCCTACCATGACCTCTACAACTCCCTCGAGGGAGACTTTGACGGCTGCGAACTCCGGCATGTCAGCCGGGAAAGCAACAAGGAGGCTGACAAGCTCGCCAACATTGGCTCCACATGCGCTTTGGTACCGCCGGGCGTGTTCCTCGAACAAATCTGCGAGCGTTCTATTAAGCGCAAAACTCCCAAGGGCATAGCCGATGTCGCGGGACACTCGGGGGCTGCGCCACCCGAGAAAATGGAGGTGTCTGAAGAACTAGAGATGGACGTTGAGTTGGTGAGCCTCATGCTGGTCCTAGCAATCAAGCAAACATGGACTCGACCATACACCAGGTACCTGTTGATCAAGCAACTACCCGAGGACCCGATGGACGCCAGGCAGATCACTCGCCGTTCAAAATCCTTCACCATCATCAACGGCGATCTATACAAGCGAAGCATCACTGGGATACTCTAGTGATGCGTCACCAATAGCGATGGGAAGAGCATCGTCCTCGACATCTATGAAGGCATCTGCGGCCACCACGCCAGCAGCTGCGCCCTAGTTGCCAAGGCTCTGTGAGCTGGCTTCTATTAACCAACCGCGATGCGCCACACCAACGAAATCGTTGAGAAGTGCAACGTCTGCCAAAGGTTTGCCTACAAACCACACACATCAGGCTCAAAGCTACGACGCATACCATTGGACTGGCCCTTCGCTCAATGGGTACTCGACATGGTCGGCAAGCTTCAGAAATCCTCACCCGGGGGATTCGTCTTCCTCCTGGTGGCAGTTGACAAGTTCATCAAGTGGATCGAGGCTACGCCCATCACTAACCAAACTGGTGCTACTCCTGTCAAGTTTTTCCAGTCCATTGTCTATAGGTTCGGGGTGCCTCACAGCATCATCACCAACAATGGCACAAACTTCATCTCGAAGGAATTCCAGGACTTTTGCGAAGGGCATGGCATCAACATCACGTACACCTCGGTGGCGCACCCGCAGACCAACGGGCAGGTCGAAAAGGCCAACGACCTCGTCTGCAACAGAATCAAGAAGACACTCATGTGCCCACTTGAACGATTGGCAGGAGCCTGGGCAGATGAATTACCCACGTCCTTTGGAGCCTGCGCACAATGCCAAACAGTGCTACCGGCTACACGCCCTTCTTCATGGTGTACAGAGCCAAAGCAATGATGCCCTCTGAGGTATGCTACAAGGCCCACGGGTCATTACTTACAGCGAGGCCGAATCAACGGCCGCACTCGAAGACACTATCAACCTACTATACGAGGCCCGCGACATCGCCGCGTCCCGCTCAACGGTGTACCAGCAAAGCCTTCGCAACTACCACACCGACGACTACGCCCAAGATCCTTCGACCAAGGAGACCTCGTCCTGCGACTCAAGCAGAAAGGGCACCTGAAGCTAGAGTCACCCTGGGAAGTCCCCTACGTGATCACGAAGTAATCCCAGGTGGTGCCTACCGCCTCAAGGACATCGAGACCGGAGTAGCATAATCCAACCCCTAAAACGTCGCACAACTGTGATGCTTCTACCCTTAGCTGTCTTTATTTTCAATAAGGCTATTCAGCCAAGATACTCAGCTGAAACTTGTACTCCCTACTATGCGATTGTCATGGTGGTGTCACGTCAGATGCCATGGGTAGGCTTAAGTTGGGGCCAATGGACACTGGAGGAATCCGGGGAGGGATGATGATGTGAAGACCGCATACAAAGAATAGGGAAGAACCCCAAAGATGATCGATGTATGATGAACTCGTTCTCTTATTGCTTCTGTATATTGGTTACAAGTTCTCATTGAGCTATTTCCCTAGTTGCTACTTGGAGCTTGAGGAAGAAGAAGTGTTCATACGTGAATTGAGAGGAGAAGAGCCCTCCGGGCCTCCCCGGGAACGATCCCTCTGGTTCTCCTTATAAAGGAGAGTCCAGGGACAAGGAATGCCCCACAAGTACTGCATATGAGCTAGCTAATGGGTCCTTGACAGGTCATCTTGTCCTTTGGCCTGTCCTTTAGTGAGTCACCAGTCTTATTCCTTCAACATATTCCTTAGCATCTTCTGAGATTCCCAGCATATTCCTTAGTATCTTCTGAGATGCCTAGCATATATTCCTTAGCATCTTCTGACATGCCTAGCATATTCCTTAGCATCTTGGACCAACGGTGCCAGTCTGAGCCAGGGGCGTCCCAATACTGGCATCTGAAGTAAGAGCTTGGCCTGGAGAGTGGTATGTCAACATAGAGGTTGAGAGAGCGTTTGGAGATAAATACGAGGTCACCTAGGGTGAATTAACTTGGCCGAAGTGCTCTGGGTGAAGAGGATATTTGGCCTGGACTGCTCGTGTTGGCCCATCCGAGTCAAGGATCTGAGTCAAGGGTCCGAGTCAAGGATCCGAGTCAAGGGTCTGAGTCAGGGATCCGAGTTAGGGAGTAGCCTAGCCCAGTTTTCCCTAAGCCGGCCCAGTTTGCCTTTTTCGTCCTATTCTTTTTATACCTCACATCCTATTACATATATGTATTTTATCTTTACATCCTATATTGAATTACTCATGGCTTTGTTGAATCACTTGATACCTCAACTCTGGGGTACCCGGCGTCATATCCCCAACATTAGTCCCCGAGGCTATGTGGGACTCAAAGAGTCGCACGTAGGCTTCATATTATAATATCCCCAGAGTGATCCAAATCTGAGTCATATGACTCATAATCAGAGTGGTGTGACCCAAATCTGAGTCATTTGACTTTCAATCTAAGTCATCTGACCCAAATCCAAGTCTTGTGATCAAATCCGAGTTACTTGACTCATAATCCGACATATAGCCTTTACTAGGCAAATTGACTCATGGCCATCATGGGCACTTGTCATAACTTGACATGTAGCCTTCATTGGGAAAATTTAACATATAGCCTTCATGGGAATTTGTCATATAGCCTTCATTGGGAAAATTTGACATATAGCCTTCATTGGAAGTTTTGACATACAATTTCGACATATATGATCCAAAATCTGACATATATGCTACAAATACGAGTTAGATGATCAGATCCGAGTTATATGACTCAAATCTGACTTACATGATACAAAATGTGAGTCATATGAATTTGACTCTTTCTGTATGTCATATTCTGACATACATGTCCTAATCCTAGTGATATGACTCAAATCCGAGTCATATGAATTTGACTCTTTCTATATGTCTTATTTTGACATACATGCCCAAATCCGAGTCATATGAATTTGACTCTTTTTTTCTGTCTTATTCTGACATACATGCACAAATCTGAGTCATATGAATTTGACTCTTTCTGTCTGACATACATGTCCTAATCCGAGTCATATAACTCAAATCCGAGTTATATGGTACACAATTTGATATACCCCCTTCATTAGTCAAATTTACATATAACCTTCATGAGCATTCATCATATAATCTCTTTGGGTAAGGTCTAACATCGGGCCTTTATGGGCACTCGTCATATAACCTCTTTCGGTAAATTGACATATAGCCTTCATGTGCATTTGTCATATAACCCTTTTTGGGTGAGTTTTGACATCTGGCCTTCTTGGGCACTCGTCATTTAACCTCTTTGGGTACGTTTTAACATATAGACTTCATGGGCATTTTTCATATAACCTCTTTGGGTAAGTTTTGACATATATCTTTCATGGGCATTATCATATAACCCTTTTTGGGTAAGTTGACCTATAGCCTTCATGGGCATTTGTCATATAACCTCTTTGGGCAAGTTTCGACATCTGGCCTTCTTGGGCACTCGTCTTATAACCCCTTTGGGTAAATTGACATATAGCCTTCATGTGAATTTGTAATATAACCCTTTTTGGGTGAGTTTTGACATCTGGCCTTCTTGGTCACTCGTCATTTAACCTCTTTGGATAAGTTTCGACATATAGCCTTCTTGGGAATTTGACATATAACCTCTTTTTGGTAAGTTTTGACATCTGGCCTTCTTGTCATAATTCAGACATATATGTTCCAATCCGGGTTATCCATTCAAGTTACATGACTCAAATCTGACATATATCTCAAATCCGAGTTATTTAAGTCAAAATCCGAGTTGTATGATACTCATCTGAGTTATAGTATTTGTGATATAATGTGACTTGATGATATGCTGGCAAACTACCATAAACTGGGATCTAAGATACATATCCTAGATATAATTTGACTTTATGATACGCTGGCAAACTGTCTGATGAGTGCATATTTACGTCATGTTTTATATTATTATTTTGCATTGTAAATGTAGGATCTTGGTATTTTACATTGTTCGCATGCACTTTTTATGTTTCTTTTCACCAGGATCAGATCAGATGATGGATCCAATGGACACAATTCTTATAGCAGTTTTATTGGAGTGAAAAGGAGCCAAAAACTATGTAAATTGCTTATTTGGGAAATATTAATAATACCAGAAGAAAACCCTAAGAGAGCAAAGGATACAGAAGAGTTGACGACCAACTATACCGGCCGCCACCATATAGCTCCGACCGTATAGTTGGCGCCGCCTCTTCCTCCTCAAATAGTTTCACCCCGTGCAACTGGATCAGAGAGATGACATACAGAACACCCAGAAATCGCCGAAAACCTCACCTCTGGAAGAGATCTGGAGGGGAAACTTTCCCTAGGGATGCATCTTCGCCCTAAGCAGATCTAGGAGGCCAAGACATCGATCTCCATCTTCATCAACCACTGCATCTTCATTACCATCATCATCTCCATTCATCCCATCTACATCTTGTTGTAATTCTTGCAGTAGTTTTGGATTTATACAAGTACTATTCATCGATAATCGTTTCCATTACCATTGTCATGATGTTGTTTGCCTCCATGTATGAGTAGATTATTAGTTCTTGGGGAGATGGAGAAACCATAGTAAATGATTGAGATGAGATAGAGATTATTATGTTATACATCATTATATGTATGTGTTAATTTTCTTCATCCTGATGTTGGGAGTTGTGCACCTCCTTAATATTTGCCTCTTGCGGGGACTCGATGAAGGGGATTACTTGTTGGTAGACAGAGGGTTGATAGCACTTACTGTGACTATAAATTTGTTGTCATCCTTTACGTACTAACTTAGGGAGTCAAGGAGAACTCATTAAGCCATTTCCGTGTCGCAAAAGAAATCCCTTAATAGCGGGATAATACGATTGATGTCATTTATCTGTTAGATGTGGTTATGAAGGATGGTGTGAGAAATGGTTGCTGCCTAATCATCCACATATGGAGATCCTCTTACATACATGCATATTATGAGAATATTCGTTATAATGATCCTGATCACTCAGTCTAAATTGCTAGCGGTGTATCCACCACTCCTCGAGAATGCCTTTCCCCTATTGCATTTTCAATCTTTCATACGCACGCGATTACTATTTTCTGCATTAAGTTTTACTTCATTTTACTTTACTGTTCCAACCAACCAAAAACCCAAAAACAATTCTAGTTTCCCTTGCATCTTAGAATTATTCCTTAAGTACTTCATTTAGTTTTAGTTAAAATCATTTTAGTATTTCTCCTACTGCTCCCTGTGGGATCGATATCTTTATTTCAAAACTAGCTACAAACGATCTGTGCACTTGCAGTTGTCAAGTTATTTTCTAGCGCTGTTGCCGGGAGAGCTTAACGCTATAAGTCACTTTACTTTTAGTTATTTGCTTACGTTGTACTAATTTTTGATTTGAGTTACAGGACCATAACAATGGACAACACTCAGCATTTAATGCATCTTGAGGCAGTAAGGAATATGGGTTCTCCCATGGACGCTTTTATAACTATCAATAAAAGCATAAGCCCCGATGGTATTGAGATCCATCCTTTATTATTTGAGTTACTTAACTCTAAAAGGTTTGCAGGGATGAATGAAGAAAGTCCATATGGACACTTACAATTCTTTGAAGATTTTTGTGGTTCCTTTATATTTGATGATTGTGACCGTGATAAGGTTAAAATCTAGTTGTTTAGACAAACTATCTTTAATAATGTTTGCAACTGGTATAGATCCTTTTGTGCAGAAGCACCAAGGACGTGGACGGATTTGACAACCAATTTCCTGTCAAATTATTACTCAGAAAGCCAAGCTCATAGGATGAGAGGTATTATTATCAGTTTAAAAAATAATCCTAATGAGACTTTATATGAAGGCTATCTAAGGTATAAAAGCTATTTAGATAATTGCCCTATCACTGTTTGCCTGATTGGTTAATCACTCATACTTTCTATGGAGGGCTTAATAATAAAAATAGAACAAGCCTAGACACCGCTTCTAATGGTAATTTTCTATCTTATACTTATGATGAAGCATGGAAATTAATAATGAAAATGAGGGAGACAACAGAAAGTCATGAAAATGGGGAGAGCAATAAGGATAGTTCTTCTGAATATGTGCGATGATTAAAACCCTTGGTATTGATTCTTATTCAGTAAATAAAATTATTGAGAATTATGCAGGGCATCTACAGGTACCTTCCGGATGGGAACCTCATAAGCCCCTCAAAGAAAAGGTGCGAGCAAGATAGGACACATCATTGGTAGAATTTTCCTCTAGACCTATTCAAGAGAATAGTAAGAAAAATGTAGGGAGGAAGAACGTATCAGGAGAAGATCAAAGAAACCAGAAAAGAACCCCGATGCTACCAATGCAAATATTGTTATATTTAAGGATCTTATGGAGACAAGAATCATGGAAAATTAAGTAGTTATGCTAGATTCTAAAACTTCAGACTTCATCACAGGTAAGATACAAGGTAAAGAAACTTCTAAACCTATCATTCATATATACTGTGGAGAAACTTCCCTATACGGAATTTGTGAGCCGATTTCTACTATAAATATTATGCCTTCATCACTTTATGAGGAACTTCGCTACAATTTAAATAATCCAGATGTGGAATCGGAAGATACTACTATTAAATTGTTTAATAGAACTAAACCGGAAGGTGTTATTCAAAATATCTATGTTTTTATTGGACCACTCATGTACCCTCTTGATTTTCATATTATTGATATGCCTCGAGATACTTTTTGTCATATTCTTTTAGGCAGGAATTTTGTATCTATAACCAAAGCTCGAATTGATAATAAGGAGGAGACTATTTCCATGATGTTTGGAGAGGAGGTAATGACATTCCACTTCTCCAAACTAAAAAAGAGGCCATATGAAATAGAAGATACCAAGGAAGAGAAAAAAATTGCTGAGCTGGACGCAATTCATTTCAGCACCCCCGAAGATGAATTATAAAGAAGCTTAGTTAATTGGGAAGAGGAAGTAGATGACGAGGAAAGAGAATATATAGATGATTATCTTGACTCCATTCCAGAAGCACAAAACCCACATGACTATGAGGAACTGGTAAAAAAAGGAGACGAAGAACCTCCGCCAATTGAATTGAAACGAATTCCAGACAATATGAGGCATGAATTTTTAGATAATGAAAATAAATGTCCTGTTATTATTAGTAAAAATTTATCAAAAAATGAAACAAATAAACTTATTTCAGTTTTGATCAAACACGGTGAAGCATTTGGGTATACAATAAGACATTAAAGGAATAGATACATCCATTGTGACACATAAGATTACCATGCTTGAAGATGTTGTACCTATAGTTGACACACAAAGAACGCTTAATCTGAAAATGAAAGAAGTAGTAAGAAAATAAGTTATACGTTTATTAGATGTCGGCATAATATGTCCTATTTCTGATAGTAAATGGGTTAGCCCAGCTCATTGCATACCAAGACATGGGGGTGTTGATGCTGCTATGAATGAGGATGGTGAGTTAGTATCAATAAGGCCTATTGTTGGTGTCACATCCCAAAATTTTCCAAATTTTGAAATGTGAAAAATAAATAAACAAAATAAACAATTGTTGATTTTTAGGGTGAGAAGAAACTTTTTGATTCCAAATGGAAACATCAAAACCTATTTTGATCCAATAGAATCCTAAAGGGATTTAAAAAGATAAATAAATAAACTTATAATAGTTGGGATCACTATTTTTTGGATCTTTAAATAAGAAGATATGGTTTTGATAAGCAAAGTTGGAATTATTAAATAAGGACAATTTTAAAGGGCCAAATTAATCTTGGCCAAGCAAATGAAAGAAAATATTTCTATTTGATAAAATAGAGTAAAGGTTTATTTAAAATAATAAGGATTTATTAATATCCAATTTTATTTAAGTAAAGGCTTTTTCCATTTTAAATAAACACTAAAACTTGTTAAAGTTTTTAAAATAAAAATTCCAAGTGTTTTAGTTTTTCAAATAAAACCTGCTGAAAAGGTTTTGGTAAAAATTAGAAAGTCAAATAGAGTTTTAAACATATTTAAATCCTATTTGAAATAAATATTAAGGTCTATTTATTTAATTATTAATAGGTACTAAAAGAATAAAAGAATTATTTTATTTTGGACTTTGAAATGTGTTGATAAACAGAATTAAAATCAACACAAAGTTTGGTGGTGGTTTGAATTGATTTGGAGTTTGAATCGTTTGAATGAAAATCAAATCAGCAAATTCAAAACAGAAAAGGAAAAATATTTTGTATAAAAAAAAGAAACGAAGCAGCCCACTGCCAAGGCCCAGTCCAGCCCAGGAACGCAGCCCACCTGCTCACCCCGCAGTGAACCGTTTTTCACTCAGTATCACACCCGCACAGCAACTGACAACAGGACCCCACGCCCCCCCTCTCTCTCTCGCAGACAGCGCGGCCCCACGCCATCAGATCATCGTTATCACCCGCGACCACGTCCCCCTCGCCGTTTCTGCCGGTGATGAATGCCATTGAATTGGCATAACCTCGCGAGTAAATCTCCCAGGCGATCATGCGCCTTAAAACTCCACGCTCTCCTCTACCTTTCCCAACACTCTCCACACCCTCTCTGCCCCAGGCTGTTCTGATTTTGAACCACACCGCGCTGCCTCCGACAAGCTTCTCCGGCGAAATCCCGGCGACTCCGACCACCTCTCCACTCCTAGAGCATACGATCTTGCTCTCCAGTCCCGTGCACACCTACCTGTGTGCTCCACTTGCCCGCGCGAGCACCGTAGCGTCGGCAAGGACCACCATCTGAGCACCGCCACGTCTGCCATTCGCTCCAGCAAGCACCCTGGTAAGCTCAGACTGCCCCAGCACCTCCTGATGATGCTCCCATGATCCCCAGAACAGTACGCGTCTAACTCCCCCTCCTGTTTGCCTTAGGGTGACCTGCAACTCCGTCCCTGACGACGAACCGAAGCATCTGGCGCCGCCACTGACTCCGGCGAGCAATCCACACAGCTCCGGTGTGCCCCTCGGCAAGCCGACCACACCTCGAGCTTCACCGCGACCATGCAAACACGGTGAGATACTCCTCCCTCTCCCTCGCTTCCTGCATCGTCGGCAAGCTCACTGCCAGAGCGCTCCGCCGCCTGTCGCCGTTGCAGCGCCGCCACTTTGTGGTCGAGTGGATCTGAATCATTCGATTTAGATCAGACGCGTAGAAACAGACGACTTAACGAAGGGGTAAGGTTGAACCAGAGCCGCACGATCTCATTTAGATCCAACGATCCATAGAGCGCAATCCGCACGAAGCGGTACCGTCCAATAGAATCAAGCCACGTGGACAGAGTTTGATTTTAAACAGAAATTAGAATCTATTAGATACGCAAACTTGTAAAATTCATAACTTTAATAATACACGTCCAATATTTGAAAATTTTATATCAATGAATTCAGAAGAACAAGTACTTTTCAACCATGCACTTTGTTTAATGTTTTGCTTCTATAAAATTGGTTGAAATTACAGAAACATGTGTAGGCATAATTTGAATATAAAAATTGTTCTAGATATATTTTTATGGTGAAATCTTTGCAAAATGGATTGTTTTGAACCTACTGACCATAGGAACCAACTTATGGATTTAAAAATGTATTTTGTGAAGTTAAGGAACAAATATTTGAGTTAGCCCATTTCTAGTCAAATAAAAATATTGTTTATGTGTTAAAAATGAATTTTTGAGTAAAACCTTTGGGAAATGATGTGATTCAAACTTTTTGACCCTAAACACCAAGTTTTGAGATTAAGAACATATTTGATGAACCATATAAAGTTATTGCTTTGCTAAAAGATATTTTCAACAACATAAAACATCACCTTAGCATAATATTTGGTTTATGAGATAAAATCCTTTGCAAATGGTTTTACCACTTTAGTAAATGACCACCTTGAGATTTAAAATGTTTAGAGCCTAATAGAAACCACTTTTCTAAATAAAACCATCTTTTGCATGCTTGCATGCATTGCCTTGTTTCTATTATTTTATGTGTGATAAATTGTTTGAATGTTGGTTTGAAAATGTGTTTGCTTGATTAAATTGTAGTGAAGTTAGAAGAGTGTGATATTTGCAAGATCAAGAAGTGAATCAACATTCTCTACTAAAAAGGCAAGTGACACTATCATCCATGTCCTACTATTTTCATTACACTTAGTGGATTTTTGTAACATGCAAGATAAGGACTACTATATTTTATGCTATGCTAAATCCTAATAGGATACCCTTATATCTCCCTTAGTGAAAACATTGTAGTTGTAGTAAGCTTAGCCCTGCTATATATTTGGGATGGGATACATGATATGATTATATGAAGTGTTGGAAAAATATATGTTTTATATAATAAAAGAAGTACTCAATAAACCACCTGGGTGGAAAAGGATACTCAAATTTTGGACAAGGTGGAAACAAAGGGAACCATGTTTATATGGCTATCTTTTTGTATGTGCACTAGAATAAAACCACCCAGGGACTTAGAGATTGAACATGTTTCTCGTACAGTGGCTTCCGTGTACAGCCACATGCTAAATGGGCTCTGGCTTAGTCAACTACATAGTGGAAGACCCATGCATTGGCATCTTCAGGTTAACTAGAATTGTGTAAGGGAAATATATCCCTACATTGGTGCCTGGTTGACAAGCTAGCATTGTGTATTGGGAGGACTCCTATGGAAAGACTTTGTCACATTCTCGATCTGCCAGTACTCCATTTTGGTGAGTACTTATCCAGCGGCCACTGGTGGCATCAAGACGAGATTGTGTCATGTGGGTAAGTGTACAACTTCTACAGAAGATCAAATTCTAAGTACTTAGCCGTGTCCCCGGTTATGGACAACTCTGAGCAACTAAGGCCTGAAGCTATGGAAGATCTCGACATTCCAATTTCTCAAAGTTAAAACTTGATGGTGACAACAAGGGATTTGAAGCACTTGGAGTTTTCCAAGGAGTTTAAAAAGATTTGACAAAAGATCAAAACTATTTTGAAAAGATAGGACAAAACTATATTGCTTTCTGCAAAAGAGCCTAAACCCTACTTAGCCAAATATGCATGTAATGATAGGATCCACTTATTTCTACATAGTAGTGAAACTTGCCAATACAATTCAAATGTATTGACCCTTGTGGCTGCAACTTATTATGTTGCAGGTTTGTTTGATGTTAGTGAAGTGTGTTGAATAGGATTACAAGTCTACAACCAACATGATTGCCTATGGCACTTTGAAGATGAAGGACCCCATGCTATTGTTATATTCTGCTGCATTGTAATGAGATAGCCAAATGTGCTATGTAAGATGTAATAAATTATTTTATTCCTGGTTATAAAGTTGTATTATGACCTTTGTTTCTTGATATTACATCTTAACTATGGATGCTAGCTATTTATCCAGGGACTAGCATTTTAAACACAGGGATATCTACCTTATTAAAGGTTGGGAACCTTACAGATGGTATCAGAGCACTCTGTTGCCTATAGGATTGTAACCCTAGGATTGGACAAAACCCCTTAGAAAAATAGGATTTGTATTTGTTCCAAAACTTATTTACAAACAATCTTGTAAACTTTTTCCTCAACCTTTTTAATTTTGATTCTACATCTCTTCCTTTTCAACTTGATGGACAAAGCCTCCGCCATGAACAAATACTTCAATTTCACCAAGGACTTCAACTTAGACATCACTAAAGGACTACAAGTGAGAACCAAGAGACATTAGATTGCCTACCAAAACATTGATATCATGTTAGTGTATGGATCATATTGACCTATGAGGTATGACCATACCAAGTTAATCATTTCAAGAAAACTTATTGTTTCCTTCAACTCATGAGTTAAGCTCATAAGTTGTTAAGTGGATAATTGCTTGTTGATTGATTGATTGTTTGATTGAACTTGGTTGTTTTGAGTTGTGTGTTAGAACTTCCTTAGGTCTATCTGTCATTACTTATCCCTATCAAACCAACAGATGCCTCCCCGTCGTGCCAACCCCAACCAAAACAACAACATCACTTCTGAGATGCAGTAGATGATGACAGCTTAGACGCAACTGATGCAGATGATAACCATGTTCATACAGAATCAGAACAACAACAACAATAACAACAACAACAACAACAACAATCAGAATAATCCTCCAGCACATGATATGCTCACCAGGTTTCTGAAACTTAGGCCTGCAAGGTTCTCTGGAACAACTGATCCAATGGAAGCCAATGATTGGTTACGTTCGGTGAATAAGGACTTAGTGACTGTTGGCTGCACCGACGAGGAAAAAGTTAGGTTTACAGCATTTCTGCTTGAAGGACCAGCAACAACATGGTGGGACAACTTTCAGATCACCACTCCCCTTGAGGATGTGACTTGGGCCATTTTTGAGGACGGTTTCCGTACAGCTCACATCTCATCTGGAGTGATGAACTTGAAGAAAAAGGAGTTCCACAATCTGAAACAGCGTCACCTTAGTGTGGCTGAGTACATTGAAGAATTCAAAAATCTGGCACGCTATGCATCGGATGAAGTTGATACAGATGCTAAGAGAAAGGAGAAATTTCTTGAAGGACTTAATGATGAGTTGAACCTGCAGCTAGCTGTTGCCTATGTCCCAACTTATCAATCACTCTGTGACAAAGCCACCATTTTGAAAACAAGATGAATCAAGTTGAGAATAGAAAGAGGAAGCATAAACTCAAATATCACTCAGGATCGTCACAAAAGAAGCGTTCATTCAAAAAGAGCAATGAGGATTCTGAACCACATCAGTATCACCACAACAACAATGGAAGTGATAATAATGGAAATGATACTGACAATGGAGATGACTTTGGTCAGAACCAACATGACACTTTCAGGAAGAAAGACATTAGCCAGTTGCAGTGCTATAATTGTAAGGAACTTGGAAACTATGCATCAGACTGTCCTGAGAAGAAAAGAAAAAGGATGCTAGAAACTCCAATGGAAATGACTCCAATGTGACCCAGAAAGGACATGTGAACCACATTGACATGAATGGGAACTTTGAAGAGATAGAAGAAGTGGATGTCAAGAACTAGTTAACTCAAGAAGAGTCAAATAAGGATTCCTTGTCAGGATATCAAGTGTTGAACCCATAGTCAAGTGGACCATTAATGTAACCCTATGAGAACTTTCTTTTAAGGGTGGTAGTACCCTAGTTGCCTTGAAGCCAACTTGTAACCCTAGCCTTCCCAAATCTCGGGACGAGATTTCTTTTAAGGGTGGTAGCCTGTCACATCCCAAAATTTTCCAAATTCTGAAATGTGAAAAATAAATAAACAAAAAAAAACAATTGTTAATTTTTAGGGTGAGAAGAAACTTTTTGATTCCAAATGGAAACATCAAAACCTATTTTGATCCAATAGATACCTAAAGGGATTTAAAAAGATAAATAAATAAAGTTATAATAGTTGGGATCACTATTTTTTGGATCTTTAAATAAGAAGATATGGTTTTGATAAGCAAAGTTGGAATTATTAAATAAGGACTATTTTAAAGAGCCAAATTAATCTTGGCGAAGCAAATGAAAGAAAATATTTCTATTTGATAAAATAGAGTAAAGGTTTATTTAAAATAATAAGGATTTATTAATATCCAATTTTATTTAAGTAAAGGCTTTTTACATTTTAAATAAACACTAAAACTTGTTAAAGTTTTTAAAATAAAAATTCCAAGTGTTTTAGTTTTTCAAATAAAACCTGCTGAAAAGGTTTTGGTAAAAATTAGAAAGTCAAATAGAGTTTTAAACATATTTAAATCCTATTTGAAATAAAGACTAAGGTCTATTTATTTAATTATTAATAGGTCCTAAAAGAATAAAAGAATTATTTTATTTTGGACTTTGGAATGTGTTGATAAACAGAATTAAAATCAACACAACGTTTGGTGGTGGTTTGAATTGATTTGGAGTTTGAATTGTTTGAATGAAAATGAAATCAGGAAATTCAAAACAGAAAAGGAAAAACATTTTGTATAAAAAAACTGAAACGAAGCAGCCCACTGCCAAGGCCCAGTCCAGCCCAGGAACGCAGCCCACCTGCTCACCCCGCAGTGAACCGTTTTTCACTCAGTATCACACCCGCACAGCAACTGACAACAGGATCCCATGCCCCCCCTCTCTCTCTCGCAGACAGCGCGGCCCCACGCCATCAGATCATCGTTCTCACCCGCGACCATGTCCCCCTCCCCGTTTCTGCCAGCGATGAATGCCATTGAATTGGCATAACCTCACGAGTAAATCTCCCAGGCGATCACGCGCCTTAAAACTCCACGCTCTCCTCTACCTTTTCCCCCACTCTCCCCACCCTCTCTGCCCCAGGGCTGTTCTGATTTTGAACCACACTGCGCTGCCTCCGACAAGCTTCGCCGGCGAAATCCCGGCGACTCCGACCACCTCTCCACTCCTAGAGCATACAAGCTTTCTCTCCAGTCCCGTGCGCACCTAACTGTGTGCTCCACTCGCCCGCGCGAGCACCGTAGCGTCGGCAAGGACCACCATCTGAGCACCGCCGAGTCTGCCATTCGCTCCGGCAAGCACCCTGGTAAGCTCAGGCTGCCCCAGCACCTCCTGATGATGCTCCCATGATCCCCAGAACAGTACGCGTCTAACGCCCCCTCCCGTTTGCCTTAGGGTGACCTGCAGCTCCGTCTCCGACGATGAACCGAAGCATCTGGCGCCGCCACTGACTCCGGCGAGCAATCCACGCAGCTCCGGTGCGCCCCTCGGCAAGCCGACCACACCTCGAGCTTCACCGCGACCATGCGAACACCATGAGCTACTCCTCCCTCTCCCTCGCTTCCTGCATCGTTGGCAAGCTCACCGCCAGAGCGCTCCGCCGCCTGTCGCCATCGTAGCGCCGCCACTTTGTGGTCGAGTGGATCTGAACCGTTCGATTTAGATCAGACGCGTAGAAACAGATGACTTAACGAAGGGGTAAGGTTGAACCAGATCCGCACGATCTCATTTAGATCCAACGATCCACAGAGCGCAATCCACACGAAGCGGTACCGTCCAATAGAATCAAGCCACGTGGACAGAGTTTGATTTAAAACAGAAATTAGAATCTATTAGATATGCAAACTTGTAAAATTCATAACTTTAATTCTACACGTCCAAATTTTGCAAATTTTATATCAATGGATTCAGCAGAACAAGTACTTTGCAACCATGCACTTTGTTTAATGTTTTGCTTCTGGAAAATTGGTTGAAATTACAGAAACATGTGTAGGCATAATTTGAATATAACAATTGTTCTATATATATTTTTAAGGTGAAATCTTTTCAAAATGGATTGTTTTGAACCTACTAACCATAGGAACCAACTTATGGATTTAAAAATGTATTTTGTGAAGTTAAGGAATAAATATTTGAGTTAGCCCATTTCTAGTCAAATAAAAATATTGTTTATGTGTTAAAAATGAATTTTTGAGTAAAACCTTTGGGAAATGATGTGATTCAAACTTTCTGACCCTAAACACCAAGTTTTGAGATTAGGAAAATATTTGATGAACCATATAAATTTATTGCTTTGCTAAAAGATATTTTCAACAACATAAAACATCACCTTAGCATAATATTTGGTTTATGAGATAAAATCTTTTGCAAATGGTTTTACCACTTTAGTAAATGACCACCTTGATCTTTAAAATGTTTAGAGCCTAATATAAACCACTTTTCTAAATAAAACCATCTTTTGCATGCTTGCATGCATTGCCTTGTTTCTATTATTTTATGTGTGATAAATTGTTTGAATGTTGGTTTGAAAATGTGTTTGATTGATTAAATTGTAGTGAAGTTAGAAGAGTGTGATATTTGCAAGATCAAGAAGTGAATCAACATTCTCTACTAAAAAGGCAAGTGACACTATCATCCATGTCCTACTATTTTCATTACACTTAGTGGATTTTTGTAACATGCAAGATAAGGACTACTATATTTTATGCTATGCTAAATCCTAATAGGATACCCTTATATCTCCCTTAGTGAAAACATTGTAGTTGTAGTAAGCTTAGCCCTGCTATATATTTGGGATGGGATACATGATATGATTATATGAAGTGTTGGAAAAATATATGTTTTATATAATAAAAGAAGTACTCAATAAACCACCTGGGTGGAAAAGGATACTCAAATTTTGGACAAGGTGGGAACAATGGGAACCATGTTTATATGGCTATATTTTTGTATGTGCACTAGAATAAAACCACCCAGGGACTTAGAGATTGAACATGTTTCTCGTACAGTGGCTTCCGTGTACAGCCACATGCTAAATGGGCTCTGGCTTAGTCAACTACATAGTGGAAGACCCATGCATTGGCATCTTCAGGTTAACTAGAATTATGTAAGGGAAATATATCACTACATTGGTGCCTGGTTGACAAGCTAGCATTGTGTATTGGGAGGACTCCTATGGAAAGACTTTGTCACATTCTCGATCTGCCAGTACTCCATTTTGGTGAGTACTTATCCAGCGGCCACTGGTGGCATCAAGACGAGATTGTGTCATGTGGGTAAAGTGTACAACTTCTGCAGAAGATCAAATTCTAAGTACTTAGCCGTGTCCCCGGTTATGGATAACTATGAGCAACTAAGGCCTGAAGCTATGGAAGATCTCGACATTCCAATTTCTCAAAGTTAAAACTTGATGCTGACAACAAGGTATTTGAAGCACTTGGAGTTTTCCAAGGAGTTTAGAAAGATTTGACAAAAGATCAAAACTATTTTGAAAAGATAGGACAAAACTATATTGCTTTCTGCAAAAGAGCCTAAACCCTACTTAGCCAAATATGCATGTAATGATAGGATCCACTTATTTCTACATAGTAGTGAAACTTGCCAATACAATTCAAACGTATTGACCCTTGTGGCTGCAACTTATTATGTTGCAGGTTTGTTTGATGTTAGTGAAGTGTGTTGAATAGGTTACAAGTCTACAACCAACATGATTGCCTATGGCACTTTGAAGATGAAGGACCCCATTCTATTGTTATATTCTGCTGCATTGTAATGAGATAGCCAAATGAGCTATGTAAGATGTAATAAATTATTTTATCCCTGGTTATAAAGTTGTATTATGACCTTTGTTTCTTGATATTACATCTTAACTGTGGATCCTAGCTATTGATCCAGGGACTAGCATTGTAAACACAGGGATCTCTACCTTATTAAAGGTTGGGAACCTTACAGTTGGGTATCGCATGTTCATCGATTTTAGAAAACTAAACCGTGAGACACAGAAAAATCACAAACATATACCATTCATGGATAGAATTTTAGAAAGACTAAGCAATAATTCTTATTTTTATTTTCTTGATGGTTATTCCGGTTACTCTCAAATAGTTATACAGCTCGAAGATTAGGAGAAAAAAACTTTCTCATGTCCTTATGGTACTTATGCTTATAGATTAATTCTGTTTGGATTATGTAATGTAGCTGCAACTTTTCAAGAATGTGTTTTAAAAATCTTTGATGATCTTGTTGAGAAGACTATGGAAGTTCTAACAAATGATTTCGTTGTTTGTGGAACAACATTTGATAATTGTATCTATAATTTAACCAAGGTTTTGCAGAGATGCAGGCAATCAAATTTAGTTTTGAATTGGGAGCAATGCCGGTTCATGGAAAGAGAAGGTAAAGTTTGTGGGCATAAGGTTTTAGAAAAAGGTAAAGAAATAGATAAGACCAATATAAGTGCTATAGAAAATCTTCCCATACCTAAAGACATTAAAAACTAAAAAATGTTTCTAGGATATGCAAGTTTTTACAAGCGTTTTATATAGGATTTTGCTAAAATAGCTATGCCTCTTACTAACCTTCTTGGTAACGCAACTCCATTCTACCTAGACCATGAATGCATTGCAGCTTTTGAAAATCTTAAGAATAAATTAGTTTCAACACATATCATGCAATCTCCAAAGTGGGATGAACCTTTTGAAATCATGTGTGATGCTAGTGACTATGCTTTAGGAGCTGTATTAGGACAGCGAGACGGGAAGAATTTAAATGTTATTCATTACACTAGTAGGACTCTTAATAATATTCAGAAAAATTATGCTACTACTGAGAAAGAGTTCCTTGCTATATTTTTTGCCCGTGAAAATTTTTGATCTTACATTATTAATTATAGAGTAATAATTCATACAGACCACCAAGCTTTGCGTCACCTTCGTGTGAAAAAGGATGCAAAACCCAGGTTGATTAGGTGGGTATTATTACTACAAGAATATGATTTAAAAATAGTAGATAGGAGGGGTAAGGATAATCTAGTAGCAGATCATCTATTTAGGATGAAAGGAATAATTACCAACCTCGTACCTATAAATGAGTCATTTCTGGGAGAATACTTAGCAAAAATTGAAGTAGTTGATCCATGGTATGCAGATTATGCTAATTATTTTGCAGTAAAATTTGTACCTCCTGGTATGACAAGAAACAAAAGAATGAAATTCTTTAATGATCTTAAACACTACTTTTGGGATGATCCATTTCTTTATTGTCATGGACCTGATGGAATGATTCGGAAGTGTGTTCCTAACCATGAAATGGATGCAATTTTGCAAGCTTGTCATGGCAGCCCGTATGGAGGACATCATGCAGGCAAGCGAACTGCGGAAAAGGTACTTCAATCCAGATTCTATTGGCCCACCTTGTTCAAGGATGCACAAAAGTATGTGGAATATTGTGATGCTTGCCAAACAAGAGGTAATATAGGCAGATGACAAGATATGGCAATGAATTATAGTCTTATAATTGAACCATTTGATGTGTGGGGGATGAATTACATGAGACCCTTTATAGAATCAAATGGATACACTCATATTCTTGTTGCTGTCGATCATGTTACTAAATGGGTTGAAGCTATCCCAACTAACCATGCAGATGCAGCTACTTCCATGAAGATGATCAAGGATGTCATATTTCCTAGGTTTGGAATTCCTAGATTTTTAATTACTGACAGTGGTTCTCATTTTATGAAAGGAATTTTCAGGAAAATCCTTGGTAAATATGGAGTAACTCATCATGTTGCTTCACCATATCATCCTCAAACGAGTGGTCAAGTGGAACTCTCTAATAGAGAACTTAAGACCATACTAGAGAAGACGGTGGATAAATCCAGAAAAGATTGGTCATACAAGCTAAATGATACTCTTTGGGCATACCGAATTGCATTTAAAAATCCGATGGGTATGACACCATATAAGATGGTATACGATAAGGCGTTTCATCTACCTTTAGAATTGGAACATAGAGCCTTTTGGGCAATCAAGAACTTAAACTATGATCTTAAAGCAGCAGGAGAAAAACGTTTATTAGACCTACATGCTTTAGATGAGTTTAGGAGTGAGGCTTATGAAAATGCTAGATTGTTTAAGGAAAAAGTAAAAAGCTGATAGAAAAACAGAGGATAAGGTCTTTAAAAGTGCAGATAAAGTTCTGCTCTATAACTCTCGTCTTAAGTTGTTTCCAAGAAATCTCAGATCAAAGTGGGAAGGCCCCTATATAGTTGAAGAAGCTTATGCATCGGGAGCAGTGAAGCTCTAGGGGAAAACACCCTCTCTTTCATGGGTGGTGAATGGACAACGCTTGAAGCATTATCGTGCAAAACAAGATATAAGTGCAATCACCTTACGCATAATTACCCCAGAAGAGTTGATTGAGCAATAGTATGGAAGAAATGGTAACTGGAAGAAGGACAAGATTGGGACGAAGTGAGCAACACTATGGTCGAGCTATAGACCAAAGAGCGCTTCATGGGAGGCAACCCATGTGAAATAAAGGGTCGAGTAAGTTTTTAAGTAAGTTTTAGTTGATTTTATGATTGAATAAGGAACACTTGAAGCTCTTGTGAAATAAAAGAAATTTGGTTATGATAAAATCTAGTTCAATTAATGTTAATGTTGGTCGAAAATTTAAGTTGTCATTTTTCTGTCAAAACCTGGTATTTCATTGATTTTTAGACTAATAAAGAATTCCCAAAGAAACAGATAAATTTTGATGTTTATTGTAACCTTAATGACCAACTAAATGGCAGGAATTAAATTTCCAGTTGTATAGTTGCAACCATATAGTTATTTATCACATTCTTAAATTTTTGTGCCAAGGTACAAAAGGTTTAACGACCAACTATACGGCGGGAAGAGATCTTCCAGCCGTATAGTTGCGGCCGTATAGTTATTCATCGCATTCTCAAATTTTTATGCCAAGGTACAGAAGGTTTAATGACCAACTATATGGCGGAAAGAAATCTTCCGGCCGTATAGTTCCGGCCGTATAGTTGATACCTCCACAGATAAATAAAAAATCTATAGTCGATTCATAACTATATGGCGGGATCTATCCGGGCTGCGCCCATATAGTTGCTCGTTAAGCTTGGTGGCTAGGGTTTTCAACCTCCCCTTTTAAAGACGGTTGCATCTAACCTTTTTAATTAAGTTTTCGTAGAGCTATAGCCTCCAGCCTCAAAAAACCATCGCCATCTCCATACACGCCCCTTCTAACAACATCCGTGCAGCAAAGCCATGCAGCCTTTCCATGTCAACAAGGTTTGGAGGAATAAGGAAGAGAAGCCCATGAAGAGGATCGAGGGGGCAGAACCAAAAGAAGCATCATTATCATCCAGCTCGGAGATCAAGCCTCTCCCAAATTGGGAGGACATGTTCCTACAAAGGATGGAGATGATGAGGCAAGCAGATCAGCGAATGAGCAAGGATGAGTATCTCCCTAATCCTTACCGTCACAACATAGCATCTTATTGTAAACCTCCTCTTAGTCTATCACCTCTTAAGCCCAAGGAGGTGTGGCAAGATGAGATTCATGATAAGATCTATCAATTGGAAAAATCTTCAAAGGCATGTGTTGAAACTATTGGAGAAGGGATTGACTCCTACTGGATGATGAGCAAAGACCTTGAGAAAAAGGTCAATGACATCGATGGTAGAGTTGGTTTCTTGATTAATACTATTTTTGAGTTGACAGGTGAGAAGAAATTCCTTCAGAGAAATTTTTTGAAGCTTCAATACGACATGGCCAAGCTCAGCATCCGCCTCGCAAGCCTGGCTAAAGTTAGCTAACCACGAGAGGAAGGCTATGCTCTTCCTACCCGGGAGGAGGAATAGGTACTATTAAGGAGTTATTTGATCCTACCAGGCTTGATTCCAAGCTTGGGGATATCTCTAAAACCTTGTAATCAATCTTATAATTTTATTACTTTCAGCTTCGCATTAGTTTGAGTTTAGAAATAAAGATTTCATTATTAGGATTCCCTTTAGGAATAGCTGATCCAATCTATGAAATTCTGAGTTCATTATAATATAGGGAGCATTATTGAGGTTGAGTTCGTCTTATTGGATATATGAATGGCTTGAGTATGATTCTACTTACAGTTGATGATAGCAATAGGAGTCTTCCACACCATTGGTATTAACAAAACACATAAATATAATTTGATCAATATGTTGTAAACAGTGGTTTGATTTACAAAAAGGAGAGATTATCTAATTAATTAAGATTAAAAAGAAAAACCTTGAACAAAGGAGATATTATAAGTGCTATCAAATAGAGTGAGAACAAGTTGAGGTAGAATCCTCAAGTTATAAAGATGCTTCGTATATATTTGGAATTTGGTAATTGAGATTGTTAAACTTTGAAATTCCTACATGAGGTGGAATTTATGGCTAGCTTCTTTGCACAGCACTTAAACAAAAATGTGAGCACAAATATATATAGAAAAAGAAGAAAAATAAAAAAGAAGAAAAAGAGTGAATGTGCAAAGAGCAAGTAGGCATATACCACTATATTATAGTAAGACAAAGCAACGTTTGAGATTTTAAATCCCAAGTGAATATGTTAATCCAAAAAACACTTGGGACTACCTCACTAACTCATTCGGTTGAACCGAATACCTTTACATCATGTTGAGAATAATCTTTTATGAATTGTTAATTGCTAAGGTGTGGAAGCCTGGTAATATTATTCGGATGGTACGAGCAAGGTACTATTCATGAACGTATTTATATGTATCCTTTATGATAAACACATGCTGCAACCGCCTCATTTATTTTATCGACTCAACTTCATGAATATGGGGATCACATCCATTAAGCTAAACTTGCTCAGGACGAGCAAGAGTCTAAGCTTGGGTAAGTTGATGAGTGCATATTTGCATCGTGTTTTAGATTATTATTTTGCATTGTACATGTAGGATCTTGGTATTTTACGGCGTTCGCACACACTTTTTATGTTTATTTTCACTAGGAATAGATCAGATGATGGATCCAATGGACACAATTCTTGGAGCAGTTGTATTGGAGTGAAAAGGAGCCAAAAACTATGTAAATTGCTTATTTGGGAAATATTAATAATACCAGAAGAAAACCCAAAGAGAGAAAAGGATACAGAAGAGTTGACGACCAACTATACGGGCCGTCGCTGTATAGCTCCGGCCATATAGTTGGAGCCGCCTCTGCCTCCTCAAATAGTTTCACCCCGTGCAACTGGATCAGAGAGATGACATACAAAACACCCAAAAATCGCCAAAAACCTCACCTCTAGAAGGGATCTAGAGGGGGAAGTTTCCCTAGGGATCCATCTTCGCCCTAAGCAGATCTGGGAGGCCAAGGCATCGATCTCCATATTCATCAACCACTGCATCTTCATCACCATCATCATATCCATCCATCCCATCTAGATCTTGTTATAATTCTTGCACTAGTTGTGGATTTATACAAGTAGTATTCATCGATAATCGTTTCCATTACCATTGTCATGATGCTGTTTTCCTCCATGTCTGAGTAGGTCATTAGTTCTTGGGGAGATGGAGAACCCCTAGTATATGATTGAGATGATATATATATTATTATGTTATACATTATTATATGTTTGTGTTAATTGTCTTCATCTTGATGTTGGGAGTTTTGCACCTCCTTAATATTTGCCTCTTGCGGGGACTCGATGAAGGGGATTACTTGTTGGTAGACAGAGGGTTGGTAACACTTAATGTAACTATAAAGTTGTTGTCATCCTTTATGTAGTATCTTGGGGAGCAAGCAGAACTCATTAAGCCATGCCCATGTCGCGGGAGAAATCCCTTAATAGCGGGATAATACATTATTATATGAATCCGAGTCAGAATTTGACTCTATGATATGTTCGCATACTACCATGAATAGAGATCTAAGATATGAATCCGAGTCTTAATTTGACTCTATGATATGCTAGCAAACTACCATGAATAGAGATCCGAGATATAAATTCGAGAAATGAATCCGAGTCATAATTTGACTCTATGATATGATGGCATACTGCCATGAATAGAGATCCAATATATGAATCCGAGTCATAATTTGACTATATGATATGCTGGCAAACTGCCATGAATAGGGATCTGAGATATAGATCTGAGATATGAATCCGAGTCATATTTTGACTCTATGATATGTTGGCGTACTACCATGACTAGAGATCTGATATATGAATCCGAGTCATAATTTGACTCTATGATATGCTGGCAAATTGCCATGAATAGGGATCATAGATATAGATCCGAGATATGAATCCGAGTCATATTTTGACTCTATGATATGCTGGCATACTGCCATGAATAGAGATCTGAGATATGAATCCGAGTCTTAATTTGACTCTATGATATGTTGGAAAACTGCCATGAATAGAGATCCGAAATATAGATCCGAGATATAAATCCGAGTCATAATTTGACTTGGCAAGCTAAATAAATAGAAATCTGAGTCATAAGATTACCTGGCAAACTAATACCAATAGCAATCCGAGTCACAAGATGACCTGGAAAACTGATACCAATAGCAATCCAAGTCATAAGATGACCTGGCCAACTAATATCAATAGTAATCCGAGATATATTATATGCTTTTATCTAAGTAACAATTCTATGCATGAGGGTGCCGGGTTAAATAATGACTGAGTCACCAAGACTCTTTTTCCATCTATGGGTGAATCTACAGGTATGTTGGCTAGTCCTCGGATTGAGTCATCTCGTTGAGTCTTGATTGTTGATTCAATTGATACTTACAGTACTCTTGGTGATGAGGTTGAGTCACCCTTGTTGAGTCAACGAGGAAGGCTCGTATGCCAACCTCCCCGATCTCTGTATGTTGGGGAAGAGGATGAAGAAGTTGTTGCTCGATGGTGAAGCATAGGTTAACGAATATGTTCCTGTCCGGATGGAAACCCAACCAGTGCCTCTAATCAGTCCCACGGTGGGCGCCAACTATCGTGGTGGTGTCATGACAGATGCCATGGGTAGACTTAAGTTGGGTCCGATGGACACTGGTGGAATCCGAGGAGGGATGATGAAGTGAAGACTGCATACGAAGAACAAGTAAGAACCCCAAAGATGATCGATGTATGATGAACTCCTTCTCTTATTGCTTATGTATATTGGTTACAAGTGCTCCTTGAGCTGTTTCCCTGGTTGCTACTTGGAGCTTGAGGAAGAAGAAGAAATGTTCTAACATGAACTGAGAGGAGAGGAGCCCTTCCGGGCCTCCCCAGGAATGATCCCCTGGTGCTCCTTATAAAGGGGAGCCCAGGGGACAAGGTATGTCCCACAAGTACTGCCTATGATCTGGCTAATGGGTCCTTGCCAGGTCATCTTGTCCTTTGGCTTTTTCTTTAGTGAGTCACCAGTATTATCCCTTCAGCATATTCGTTAGCATCTTCTAAGATGACCAGCATATTCCTTAGCATCTTTTGAGATGCCCAACATATTCCTTAGCATCTTGGACCAACGGTGCCAGTCTGAGCTAGGGGCGTCCCAAGACTGGCATCTGATGTAAGATCTTGACCTGGTGAGTGGTATGTCGACGTAGAGGTTGAGAGAGCGTCTAGAGATAAATACGGTCACCTGGGGTGAATTAAATCGGCCCAAGTGCTCTGGATGAAGATGATATTTGGTCTGGACTGCTCGTGTTGGCCCATCCGAGTTAAGGATACGAGTCAAGGGTCCAAGTGACATGGATATACCCCACGGGTACACGACATTTGTATACCTGGTCCAGCCCAAGGAAGGTCCATGTTCAGACACACAGCACAGGAAGACTTCGGGTGGCCCAAGCCAATGATGTTTTCGACTCCTTGGAGGACAAGTCTAGATTAGATAGAATTTCAAAGGGTACCAACCCTAATTTGTAACCAACTCGACCTATGCTCGAGACCTTCCTATCTATATAAAGGCCAGGAGGGTACAGCGAGAAGAATCTCTTCCAACACCACATACGCACCTCACGCCAGATTGCATCTGCGCACCCTGTAACTTTCGGTTCCGCCGTAATCAAGAGCAGACAAGCAGGAGTAGGGTTTTCCCTGCGGGGCCCTGAACGTGGGTAAATCTTGTGTCCCGTGTTGCTTGTCTGTTAACCGTTCCGCGACTTCCAGCATCCCCATCTTCTCCAAAACCCAAGTCCATAACAATGGGCATTTACAAAATCAACCCTCGTTAATTGGCGCCGTCTGTGGGAAGTGGGTATGCTGATCATGCGGTCGTGACGATTCCATCCGGAGCAATCTACAGCTCATAGGCAACGCAGAGTCACCTCCTCTTCGACGTCTTCGACTTCACCGCCCACTCGCCGGCCACCCTGAGGGATTTCGAGTCCGTCTGCGACGGGCTCGAGATGCTGTTCGGCAACTTCTGCTTCCAGGTGGGGCAAACCGGCACCCTCCGCCTCCTAGAGTGGGTGCCACCACCATCCATCAGGCCCGCTTTGTGGGACCCACCCATCGGCACGTTACACGCATCAACGCTGACAGTCGACTCGGATGACAGCAGCTGCTGCAACTCAGATATGTGCGGCCCTCCCTCAGATGAAGGAACATACGGTTCCGAATCCGAAAGCTGCGGCAGCAGCGATCCAATCCGTGGGCGCTACCTATGCATCGTCGTCATCAACAACGTAACGGACCTACCGCCAGGTTCGAGTGTGCAGCAAACACCCAATCCCCCTCTCAACCCTCAAGCTGAGAACGGAGGAAACGGAGGAGATCCGCCTAACAGGCCCAACAAAGGCGACGCTCACGCCTACAATCGGATCAACCTCAATGAGGAAGGCTAGCACCAAGCACGCGAGGCCGTGGCAGGCAACATAATCCTACCTGTACATGCTTCACGGGATCTATTGATGGCATACCACGTCCTCCTCATCGACGAGCATAACTGGCACGTGAAGCTGATGGAGGAGCTCGACAAGCGTAAGACGGCGGCTACGGAATCCAGCGTGCAACAAGCGCCGATGATGGCTCCACTTCGCATGGCAACAATACCAACAAGTACCGCTCCCGCACGGAGCGCATGGACCCCGCCGCGCGACGTGAGGTTACTAGAGTCATCAACACGTCCTTCATGACGATGGACTCGCACGACAACGTCATGCCGAAAACGCCGCAGGCTACGATCATGGCGGCCACTACATATCTCGCGTCCCACCCACCTTCAGTGGGCGACCCGAAGAGCGCCATGCACAAGTCCGCGCTGGCTGGCCTCGGAATCGTCGGAGCTGCGCTCCACGATGATGATCCTATAGAGCCGAAGAAAAAATCTGCGGTCAAGTTCACTCGCATCCCTACGCCCTCATCCGAGGAGGACGAGAACGACCTGCCCAGCGCCAGAAGAGCCCACGACGCCGCAGAAGCAACTACGACGCTTGCAACGAGTTCACCCAACGCAAGATCGACAAAGAACGTGCCAAACGCGCGTGCTCAACTGAGTCCAAAGAGGAAGAGGACGGAGAGCTGTGCAGGGCCAAATGCTTCAGCAGATCCGTTCTGCAAACACGGATGCCGAAAAATTTCAAGATCCCTTCGGACAACCGGAAGTTTGATGGCACGCCGGAGCCAAAGGCTTAGCTCGAT
This sequence comes from Avena sativa, assembly GCA_916181665.1. Lineage (NCBI taxonomy): Eukaryota > Viridiplantae > Streptophyta > Magnoliopsida > Poales > Poaceae > Avena > Avena sativa. The sequence goes on along the minus strand of OV702283.1, from coordinate 355,261,916 downwards.
GATCACCTGTCATCAGTCAAGCTCGCTCCACGGCGGAAACAAGAACACCGCCTTACAATGCCTTCAGCTGTAGCTGATAGGCGCAACCAGGGTCTGGCTCAGTTGCCTATCCTCCAGCTCCATCCGAAGCTGGGAAGAGCTAGCATACAGCTTCATCCGAAACTTCAAGGGCAGTAGAAAGAGGCCATCTTCAATCGAAGAGCTACGGGCCTGCACCCAATGGTCCAACGAGTCCATCCGCTCGTACATACTCCGCTGGTCCCACATCAAGAACTCTGCCATGCAAATTTCTGAAGAACGAGCAATCGATGCCTTCAAGGACGATGCCTTCAAGGAAGAGCTAGCAAGAGGCCAGATTTCAAGGAGGAGCTTGGACGCGTCAAGCCCAAGACGCTCGACCACCTCATGGACTGTGGCATCCCGCAAAAACCACTACTAGAAAATCGCGTTGTTTTTGTGCATTGCAGCATCATGACCGCATGCTCATGTCATCATGCCGCATTGCATTTGAGCATCGTCATTATCTTGCATCTGTTCGCATAAAACTAATTTTCGGAAAACCCAAATTGTTTCTAAAACGCCCCATCTTTTATTCAAACACAAACCCGGGTCGCCGGAATATTTTGTTTTGACTAAATATGTTTTGCAAACGATCCGTTTAAATAAATAAATATTGCATTATTTTTAGTGGGGCAGTCGAACGGACCGAATTGACCCGAACGACCACCCCAGAAAATAAAACGGTCCACCCCTTAATCCTACAGCTACCAACCTACCTACCCAGCCCTCCTCTCCACCTCACCCCACCCAATCCCCTCGTGACACCTCACCTCTCCCCAAAGCCCCACCCACTCACATGCTGACACCTCACCCCTCCTTCTCTCCTCACCCAGCAGCCCCACCCCCCTGGCGCACGCCACACGCACGCCACACGCACACCACGCGCACACACGCGCCCTGCCACACAGCCGCAGCACGCCCCGGGCCCTCTCCCCCTGGCCCCGCCGACAGCCCCTGGCCGCCCTGGCCCCACCGGTCCCACTCACCCGCCCGTGCCCCTACCTTCTTCCTCCTCTCCTCCCCACGCGCCTCCACCCACCTGCAACCGCACGCCTCCGCGCGGCAACCACGCCTCCCTCTCCACCCCGCCGCTCTCTCTCCTCCGGCGCCTCGTCGCCCGTGCCTCTCTCCCCGCCGCCGCTCGGGCTCGCTCTGCCGGCGCGCTCGCCCGCCTCCTCCTCCACCGCACCCTCGCTCGCCCGCCGGAGCCCTCCGCTCGCGCGCAGGCCGCCTCCGCCCCGAGCGCCGGCCTCGTCGCCCTTCCGGCCACCTTCCGCGCATCCGCCTCCTCCGCTCGCTCGCCCACCTTCCGCGCCTCTGCCTGCACCACCGCCACCCAGCGTCGCTCCTCCGGCGCCGCCTCACCTCCGCCCGCCTGCGGCCGCCCCTGCACAGCGCCGCCGCGTCCTCCGCGCTTCCCCGAGCGCCGCCGCGTCCGACGCAGTCGCCGGCCGTCGCGCGCCTCGCCGCCCCCCCACCGCGTTCCCCTTCTCCCTTCCTCCTCTGGCAACCGCCGCCGCCCGCCGGTCCCCCTCCCAAGCGCAGCCCCGCCTCGTCGCCGGCGACCTCCTCCGCGCCCAGCTCCTCCCTCTCGGCCCACCGCCTCCCTCCTCTCCGGCCTCAACCTCGCCCCACCCCCAAGACCGGCCGCTGCCGCGACCCCGTGCTCGCCAACCTGCGTCTGCCTCCCGCCGGCCTAAGCCCCGCCGCCAGGAGGATCTCCCTCGTCGCGGGCCCCTCCCCCGCTGTTCGCCCGTCCCCCGGCCAAGCTCTGCCACCGCCAAGCCTCCGCCGTCGACCGTCGTCCGCCTGGCCGCGTCCGTGGCCCCGACCGCCTCCCCCTGGACTGCATGTCCTCGAAACCGCTAAGACGCCGCCGCCTTCTCCTTCTGAACGCAGGAACCTCTGTCCCCGGCCAGCGCGTACGGCTCATGCCTATTGTTGATGCTCCTCTGTCCCTGCTTTTTACGGGTGGTACAAGCCAGTTAATGGAGCTCCAGATGAGGAATCGGCCGTGCTCTGGAACCGTCATGACCTGCCTCGGGGACCCTGTGTGTTGAAGTGTTCTGCCCCGAGACCGACCCGATGATGATGCATTGAGGTAATCTACAACCCCCGCAAGGCTCAAAGGACCCCGGTCCGGGACCCGAAGACGCATCGACGCTAAACCAAGTACATCGTCGACAACCGAAGTCGGAACACCGCGCGCACCGACATGACCTCCTTCACGGATACAACAAGTACTTCCTCGGCATGGATCCCAAGATCTTCCGCCCGAAACTCGTGGAACCCTGAAGACCCCGGTACCCGATCCACTCAAGTTCGCCATCGTCGACAAGAACGGCACCGTCCCGGAAGCATCCGATGCGCCCGACACCGACCCAAGTCCTGCTTCCCGGAGGAGACAAGATCGACCCCAGTCATCCGAGAACGATCCCGGAGTCCGAGCCCCGCTTCCGTCGAACCCTGAGACCGACCCCGAACCCCGGAACCCCAAGACCGTCGAGACCCCTCAATGTGTGACCCTTACCCGAGAACCCTATTTTATAATTTGCCAACTATATAAATTGTTGCATATTAATTGTTCATGCATGCATCCTTGTCTGTGGTTTGGGGGCCTTATGCTGATTCACTGCATAATTAAATATGGGGCCCATATGCGGGCAAATCTAGCCTCATATTGGCCTCATTTAAATTTGTGTAGCGAACCCGGTGCTATCTTTTGCCCTGCTAATACAACATTTAAATTGCGGGGTAGCTAAACAACATGAACCACCTAATTAATTGTCGGGACCCCGGTTCCGCTTAACCTGACCTAATTGCATCGCATCTGTGCCATGCCATACATCATACATGCATCATGCTGATCTTCTGCCGTTGTGATAAATAGTGCATCCGGTGTTTCTTCTAGTGTTTTGCTTCTTCGCGGATAAGACCGTTGAGTTGATGCGAGTGTCGACCCGATCTTCGGATGAACCTTCGGCAATGTTTTCAGGCGAGCATCTCCCCCTTTCTACCTATCTTACTTTTATAGTATTTATTCCCTCCTGTTGATCTATTGCTACCTGTGTTGCGATGCTCTAGTTTTCGTACCCGTGATATCCCTTGCAGCCTTATACTGCCTTGGACACATCCTATTACCTGTTGTTTGGTAGATATCTGGACTTGCGCGTCGTAGTCGCTTGCTCAATTGCCGCTGCGTGTCGTCAAGTGCCACAGTTGTTGATGTATTGCCGCATGTTGTTGTTGGAGATGATCCTAGTTTTACTTATCGCTCACTTTAATTCCTGTTTAACAACTAAAATTGAAGTAAGCAGAGGCATCGGTGGGTGATAGATAATATTTGGTTTCCGAACGCCCACTTGTGTCCCGTAGGACCCCGAGTACTTGATACTTGTTCCTTGAATTATCGCGCTATCCACATCCGGGAGGTATATGGGACCCCCCTTAGCCAGAGCTTGATTCAGTCTTATTTCTTGGGGCCACAAACTAGTTTGAGGTTTTATTTACGATCCTGTACTTATGCCATGCTTTACTGCTTTAATTAAATTGTGCGACAGATAGCACCTGTACTGTTTAGGATCGGGACACGATTCCGCGGTGTCGACAAGCCCAGTTTTGGGTTCCCAGTCGTTCACAGCCGTCTACCCAAACCTTGAGTCCGTCTCGGAGCTTGCTTACTTCGTTGCGGGTCTACTCAATGGGGTGGCCCCCTGAAATATTTCGGAATCCTGTGATTGCTTTGTCGTGAAGGCCTCGTTGGGTTTTGATTTGGTTTTTCCGAGGTTGATCGAGTGTGTGTTGCTATTGGTGCACCCCGGCCGGGTAAAACTTTCTGAAAGCCGTGTCCGCGGTTATGGACGACTTGGAGCACAGTATGTCGACCATAGACAAGCATAACTAAAGTTTATTGCTATAAATTTGACTTTATAATGACTAGTAATCAGCTTCACTATAATGGAATGGCTAAATAATACTGCCCACAATTTCTTGCTTGGGTCGTCGCCAGAGACCATTGTATCTGACTAGTAAGTATTGTAACTACAACGGAATGGCTAAATAAAAGTACCAACAACTGCTGGGTTTTGGGTTATATCATGCTAAATGAATCTGACTAGTAAGTGTTGCCACTATCACGGAATGGTTAACTAAAAGTGCCCACTGCTTACTTTATCAGGATGATTATCTAAACCTGACTAGTAACTGCTGCAACGATAACTGAATAAATAAAACTGCCAACGGTGTGAGTTCCTCGGTTGACTTCCTCGATTGGTCTCGAGGGGGAAACGCCAGGATGGGTTTGTTTGATTTTAGAATCAGGTTGGAACCGAATAGGTCTTTCTTACCCCTCTCTGATTGCCGCCAGTTGTATCGAGTCTCTATAGGTTGTTTAGTGCATGCTGCCGCTGCCGCTTCAATCCACCATACCTATGTAGGCGAGGACCGCCGAATTCTAGCCTCGCCGTGTACTGGCCTCAGTACTGACGCTCCCCTTTTTCCTTTGCCCTTTGTCGGCACCCCTTTTGTTTAAGCAGGTTTTGAGATCGACGCCGTTAGCAGGGTTACCCTTCCGGCTTGGCCTGGGCAGGGTTATGGACGCCATTGGTTATTCTTCAGGGCTCTTAGCCCCATTTGCATCTTGTCCGTAGTCGGACGCTCTATCATTTTCAAAGTGATTTGGATCTTTGTAAATTATATCTGTATTCTTGACTCTTTGAGTCGCTGTTGTATATATCTGTTCTGTGGGTCCCATCGAGGACTGTTGTGTAATGTTATTACTTCGTTTTCCACCCGCACGAAAGTGCCTGGTGGGCACCTTTGAATCGTTTCTATGCGGGTTTGGCGGGAATCGCTAAAACTTGCATAGGTCCGATTCTGAGGGTGTTACAGAGTGGTATCAGAGCTCAGCAGTTACGATACCCCACAAGTCCAGCCTGTAGGATAACCTAGGTAACGGCCGAAGTAGAGTGTCAAAACTATTTTTGCAAAATCGGTTGGATAGTTCTGATTAGGTCTGATTTTACTCCTTATCCCTCTGCTATTCTCCTCTTACCTCTACGTGTTTTGAATCCGCTCTCTTCTCTCTCTTCGAGTCCAGGATTTCTCGTGGTTGGGTTTCCGTCGTACCTTCAGGGTTTCGCCTTCTCCCTTTTGTAACAGAGGTGCTACGATCATCAATCGGCAACTTGTCTGTTGTACCCTTCATCCAATCTCTTGTTCTTGACCTCTTTATCTATATGTGTTCCTTGTTGGATATCCGTGACGTTGAAAACACATGAGAAGGACGAGCATTGGTGAAGTTGGAGTATACCTTGAGCATGTGTTGTTCATGCCAATGGAACCATCGCGGAACCTAATCATTGTGTCTTTCATGAGAATTCTGTTGTATCTTCCGGTGTTTCCCGATGTGATGACCTCATCTACATCAGATCCAATGCAGAGCTGGCATCATTCCTTTGTTCCGGATACCGCTTATGAAGATCCTCATTCTAATTCTCGAGAGTTGAGTTGCCTGGTTTTCCTATTCATGTATAGAGTTGATAGTTTGGGTACGGGGTGGATTGATCACCCTACCCGACTCTTACTGTTCGCTCTGTACATCGAACTGGTGGATCAATGTAACTTTTCCTCTTCTTATGGAAGTTAGAGGTGGCCTTATCGTTTGATACCTCTACCTTCGTCCTTTGTTCTCCGGAGTGTTCTCTCGTCGATCAGGAACAACGAACCTTTGTTGGTGGTGTCGCCGTTTTCAAGATGGAGGATGAACCTCGTTAGTGGTGTCGCGAGGACCTACACGATGCGAGAAGACGCAGATCGCCGACCTTCCTTCCGGTACCATGAGGCGGATCTCGAGGGCGAGATCCCTTGTTAGTGGTGTCGAATTGTGGCATCCCGCAAAAACCACTACTAGAAAATCGCGTTGTTTTTGTGCATTGCAGCATCATGACCGCATGCTCATGTCATCATGCCGCATTGCATTTGAGCATCGTCATCATCTTGCATCTGTTCGCATAAAACTAATTTTCGGAAAACCCAAATTGTTTCTAAAACGCCCCATCTTTTATTCAAACACAAACCCGGGTCGCCGGAATATTTTGTTTTGACTAAATATGTTTTGCAAACGATCCGTTTAAATAAATAAAATATTGCATTATTTTTAGTGGGGCAGTCGAACGGACCGAATTGACCCGAACGACCACCCCAGAAAATAAAACGGTCCACCCCTTAATCCTACAGCTACCAACCTACCTACCCAGCCCTCCTCTCCACCTCACCCCACCCAATCCCCTCGTGACACCTCACCTCTCCCCAAAGCCCCACCCACTCACATGCTGACACCTCACCCCTCCTTCTCTCCTCACCCAGCAGCCCCACCCCCCTGGCGCACGCCACACGCACGCCACACGCACACCACGCGCACACACGCGCCCTGCCACACAGCCGCAGCACGCCCCGGGCCCTCTCCCCTGGCCCCGCCGACAGCCCCTGGCCGCCCTGGCCCCACCGGTCCCACTCACCCGCCCGTGCCCCTACCTTCTTCCTCCTCTCCTCCCCACGCGCCTCCACCCACCTGCAACCGCACGCCTCCGCGCGGCAGCCACGCCTCCCTCTCCACCCCGCCGCTCTCTCTCCTCCGGCGCCCCGTCGCCCGTGCCTCTCTCCCCGCCGCCGCTCGGGCTCGCTCCGCCGGCGCGCTCGTCCGCCTCCTCCTCCACCGCACCCTCGCTCGCCCGCCGGAGCCCTCCGCTCGCGCGCAGGCCGCCTCCGCCCCGAGCGCCGGCCTCGTCGCCCTTCCGGCCACCTTCCGCGCCTCCGCCTCCTCCGCGCGCTCGCCCACCTTCCGCGCCACCGCCTGCACCACCGCCACCCAGCGTCGCTCCTCCGGCGCCGCCTCACCTCCGCCCGCTTGCGGCCGCCCCTGCACAGCGCCGCCGGCCGCCGCGTCCTCCGCGCTTCCCCGAGCGCCGCCGCGTCCGACGCAGTCGCCGGCCGTCGCGCGCCTCGCCGCCCCCCCCCCCCCACCGCGTTCCCCTTCTCCCTTCCCCCTCTGGCAACCGCCGCCGCCCGCCGGTCCCCCTCCCAAGCGCAGCCCCGCCTCGTCGCCGGCGACCTCCTCCGCGCCCAGCTCCTCCCCCTCGGCCCACCGCCTCCCTCCTCTCTGGCCTCAACCTCGCCCCGCCCCCAAGACCGGCCGCTGCCGCGACCCCGTGCTCGCCAACCCGCGTCTGCCTCCCGCCGGCCTGAGCCCCGCCGCCAGGAGGATCTCCCTCGTCGCCGGCCCCTCCCCCGCTGTTCGCCCGTCCCCCGGCCAAGCTCTGCCACCGCCAAGCCTCCGCCGTCGATCGTCGTCCGCCTGGCCGCGTCCGTGGCCCCGACCGCCTCCCCCTGGACTGCATGTCCTCGAAACCGCTAAGACGCCGCCGCCTTCTCCTTCTGAACGCAGGAACCTCTGTCCCCGGCCAGCGCGTACGGCTCGTGCCTGTTGTTGATGCTCCTCTGTCCCTGCTTTTTACGGGTGGTACAAGCCAGTTAATGGAGCTCCAGATGAGGAATCGGCCGTGCTCTGGAACCGTCATGACCTGCCTCGGGGACCCTGTGTGTTGAAGTGTTCTGCCCCGAGACCGACCCGATGACGATGCATTGAGGTAATCTACAACCCCCGCAAGGCTCAAAGGACCCCGGTCCGGGACCCGAAGACGCATCGACGCCAAACCAAGTACATCGTCGACAACCGAAGTCGAAACACCGCGCGCACCGACATGACCTCCTTCACGGATACAACAAGTACTTCCTCGGCATGGATCCCAAGATCTTCCGCCCGAAACTCGTGGAACCCTGAAGACCCCGGTACCCGATCCACTCAAGTTCGCCATCGTCGACAAGAACGGCACCGTCCCGGAAGCATCCGATGCGCCCCGACACCGACCCAAGTCCTGCTTCCCGGAGGCGACAAGATCGACCCCAGTCATCCGAGAACGATCCCGGAGTCCGAACCCCGCTTCCGTCGAACCCTGAGACCGACCCCGAACCCCGGAACCCCAAGACCGTCGAGACCCCTCAATGTGTGACCCTTACCCGAGAACCCTATTTTATAATTTGCCAACTATATAAATTGTTGCATATTAATTGTTCATGCATGCATCCTTGTCTGTGGTTTGGGGGCCTTATGCCGATTCACTGCATAATTAAATATGGGGCCCATATGCGGGCAAATCTAGCCTCATATTGGCCTCATTTAAATTTGTGTAGCGAACCCGGTGCTATCTTTTGCCCTGCTAATACAACATTTAAATTGCGGGGTAGCTAAACAACATGAACCACCTAATTAATTGTCGGGACCCCGGTTCCGCTTAACCTGACCTAATTGCATCGCATCTGTGCCATGCCATACATCATACATGCATCATGCCGATCTTCTGCCGTTGTGATAAATAGTGCATCCAGTGTTTCTTCTAGTGTTTTGCTTCTTCGCGGATAAGACCGTTGAGTTGATGCGAGTGTCGACCCGATCTTTGGATGAACCTTCGGCAATGTTTTCAGGCGAGCATCTCCCCCTTTCTACCTATCTTACTTTTATAGTATTTATTCCCTCCTGTTGATCTATTGCTACCTGTGTTGCGATGCTCTAGTTTTCGTACCCGTGATATCCCTTGCAGCCTTATACTGCCTTGGACACATCCTATTACCTGTTGTTTGGTAGATAGCTGGACTTGCGGGTCGTAGTCGCTTGCTCAATTGCCGCTGCGTGTCGTCAAGTGCCACAGTTGTTGATGTATTGCCGCATGTTGTTGTTGGAGATGATCCTAGTTTTACTTATCGCTCACTTTAATTCCTGTTTAACAACTAAAATTGAAGTAAGCAGAGGCATCAGTGGGTGATAGATAATATTTGGTTTCCGAACGCCCACTTGTGTCCCGTAGGACCCCGAGTACTTGATACCTGTTCCTTGAATTATCGCGCTATCCACATCCGGGTGGTATATGGGACCCCCCTTAGCCAGAGCTTGATTCAGTCTTATTTCTTGGGGCCACAAACTAGTTTGAGGTTTTATTTACGATCCTGTACTTATGCCATGCTTTACTGCTTTAATTAAATTGTGCGACAGATAGCACCTGTACTGTTTAGGATCGGGACACGATTCCGCGGTGTCGACAAGCCCAGTTTTGGGTTCCCAGTCGTTCACAGCCGTCTACCCAAACCTTGAGTCCGTCTCGGAGCTTGCTTACTTTGTTGCGGGTCTACTCAATGGGGTGGCCCCCTGAAATATTTCTGAATCCTGTGATTGCTTTATCGTGAAGGCCTCGTTGGGTTTTGATTTGGTTTTTCCGAGGTTGATCGAGTGTGTGTTGCTATTGGTGCACCCCGGACGGGTAAAACTTTCTGAAAGCCGTGTCCGCGGTTATGGACGACTTGGAGCACAGTATCTCGACCATAGACAAGCATAACTAAAGTTTATTGCTATAAATTTGACTTTATAATGACTAGTAATCAGCTTCACTATAATGGAATGGCTAAATAATACTGCCCACAATTGCTTGCTTGGGTCGTCGCCAGAGACCATTGTATCTGACTAGTAAGTATTGTAACTACAACGGGATGGCTAAATAAAAGTACCAACAACTGCTGGGTTTTGGGTTATCTCATGCTAAATGAATCTGACTAGTAAGTGTTGCCACTATCACGGAATGGTTAACTAAAAGTGCCCACTGCTTACTTTATCAGGATGATTATCTAAACCTGACTAGTAACTGCTGCAACGATAACTGAATAAATAAAACTGCCAACGGTGTGAGTTCCTCGGTTGACTTCCTCGATTGGTCTCGAGGGGGAAACGCCAGGATGGGTTTGTTTGATGTTAGAATCAGGTTGGAACCGAATAGGTCTTTCTTACCCCTCTCTGATTGCCGCCAGTTGTATCGAGTCTCTATAGGTTGTTTAGTGCATGCTGCCGCTGCCGCTTCAGTCCACCATACCTATGTAGGCGAGGACCGCCGAATTCTAGCCTCGCCGTGTACTGGCCTCAGTACTGACGCTCCCCTTTTTCCTTTGCCCTTTGTCGGCACCCCTTTTGTTTAAGCAGGTTTTGAGATCGACGCTGTTAGCAGGGTTACCCTTCCGGCTTGGCCTGGGCAAGGTTATGGACGCCATTGGTTATTCTTCAGGGCTCTTAGCCCCATTTGCATCTTGTCCGTAGTCGGACGCTCTATCATTTTCAAGGTGATTTGGATCTTTGTAAATTATATCTGTATTCTTGACTCTTTGAGTCGCTGTTGTATATATCTGTTCTGTGGGTCCCATCGAGGACTGTTGTGTAATGTTATTACTTCGTTTTCCACCCGCACGAAAGTGCCTGGTGGGCACCTTTGAATCGTTTCTATGCGGGTTTGGCGGGAATCGCTAAAACTTGCATAGGTCCGATTCTGAGGGTGTTACATGGACATCGCCAACCGGTGGGCAGATAGTGAGGATTCCGTCACCTGAGCACATTCGGATGATGAAGAAGACTACGGCCGCAGGTGCAAGCGCCGCAGCAAGAGAAGATCGCGCTTCTACAACGATCGCAACGGAGTCGACATGGTCATGGCCGGATACGCCAATCGACGCAATGACAGAAACTGTAGCAGCGGATACCACGGAGGCAACTACCGCGATGGCGGGCGACCCACGCAAAGTGGCAACGTCGCAGCCGCGACGACGAGCTTTTGGCATACGACAAGTTGGCTGGTCCCTGCACCATCCACTTCTACATCGACAAGTAAGATGGTAAGAAGAAGGCCAAACACATGCTCAAGGACTGCCGCGAGTTCCAGAAGCTCAGCGAGGGTCTCACCCAAATGCGGCGCCAGACCGTGAACCCTGGATTTAGGCCCGCACCAGGTGACATCGCCCACGGAGCTCCTCCACCACCACCTGTCGGACTATTGCAGCCGCCATTCGCACCAGCGCCAAATAATGGTGCAGGAGGGTACCTGCCACCAAAAGGGTCCGTGATGATCCAGAAGGGACGCCCAACCAATAGGGTGCAAAAGAAGATCACCCGCCAAGTCAGCCTGTTCGTGACCTCTCCACTAGCCATCCCTGAGTACCTCAGTGGCTCGGAGTCCTGCATCACGTTCGATCGTTCGGATCACCCACGCTAGATCCCTCGCCTAGGTCATGCTGACCTGGTGCTACAGGCCCAGATCGGAGGATTCGAGATGAGCCGCGTCTTTATGGATGGCGGCAGCGGCATCAATCTGGTGTTCGTCAGCACAATCGCAGCGATGCGGATCCCGATGTGCAGCCTGGAGCAATCAGACACGACGTTCCACGACATAGTCCCAGGGAAGGACATATACCCCCTGGGCAAGATATGGCTCGACGTCATCTTTGGCCAACCTGAAAACTTCCGGCGCTAACGACTAGAGTTCGAAGTGGTGGACTGGCCATCACAGTACCACGCCATCCTCAGGCGCGTGGCATTCGCACGATTCTTGGCAGTACCGCACTATGCATACCTGCTACTAAAGAGGCCAGGCCATAGGGGCGTCATCACCATCCAGGAATCTTCACCCGATCCGACCACTACGACAGAGACTTCAATAGAATCTCCCAGTCGTTCGGCATGCAGGAGGAACTCACGAGGCTAAGAGAGGTGACAGACAACGGGGCACCCCAAGCCACTAGACAAAACGCACCTGATATGTCGTTCGACTCCATGGTCAACACAAAAAAGGTGCAGGTCCACCTGACAGATGCCTCCAACATGGCGCTGATCGCCAATGACCTCAGTCCCGCATAGGAAAGCGTGCTCATTGAGTTCCTGCATGAGCGCTGGTAAATTTTCGCCTAGTGTCATGCGGACATGCCAGAAGTTCCTAGGGAATTTGTCGAGCACGCACTCAATGTGTTTCCAAACGCGAAGCCAGTCAATCAGTCGATCCGACGACTGTCCGAACCAAGAGCCAAAGCCGTTGGAATCAAAGTCAATAGACTGCTTGATGCCAACTTCATCAGGGAAATCAAGGAGAGCGAGTGGCTGGCCAACACCGTGTTGGTCCCCAAAAAGGACACGGACATTCTGTGGATGTGCGTGGACTTCACATCGCTCAACAAGTATTGTCCCAAGGTCCACTTACCCCTACCGCGGATCGATCAAATCATCGATTCGACTACAGGATGTGAGAAACTCTCCTTCCTTGATGCCTACTCAGGCTACAACCAGATTCGGCTGAAGGTCGAAGATTAGGAGAAAATAGCGTTCATCATGCCGTTCGGAGTGTTCTGCTACAACACCATGCCCTTCGGACTGAAGAACGCAGGTGCCACATACTAGAGGTGCATGCAGGTGTGCCTGAAAAGCCAGATCGGTCGTAACATCCAAGTCTATGTCGACGACATAGTAATAAAGACCAGGGAGACCAAGACGCTGATCGACGATCTCCACGAGACGTTTGATAACCTTGATCACTACAAGATCAAGCTAAACCCAGAAAAAGTGTGCCTTTGGTGTCCCAAATGGCCAATTGCTCGGCTACTTCATCTCCAATGGGGGATCAAGGTGAATCCTAAGAAAATCAGGGCCATACTAGACATGGAGAAGCCGAAGAACCTCAAGGGAGTCCAGCAGCTAGCCGGGCGGATCGCGGTGCTAAGCAGATTCATCAGCCGAATGGGAGAAGGCCCTACCCTTTTATCAGCTGCTATGCAAGGCAGACAAGTTCGAGTGGACACCCGAAGCAGACGACGCGTTCGAGGACCTCAAGCGACTGCTCTCCACCTCGCTTGTCCTGGTCACGCCAAAGGAACATGAACCCCTGCTGCTACGCATCACAGCTACAAATCAGGTGGTAAGCACCGTACTCGTGGTCGAGCGACACGAAGATGGCAAGACCCACGGGGTCCAATGCCCAATCTACTACCTCAGCGAGGTACTGACTCTGACAAAGAAGAGGTACACTCACTACTAGAAGCTCGCCTACGGCGTATTCATGACGGCTCGTCGGTTGAGCCACTAATTCCAGGAGCATCAGATCATGGTTGTCAATGATGCCCCGCTATCAAACATCCTGAACAACCCCGAAGCCACGGGGCGCTTAGCCTTGTGCGGCATCGAACTGTCCCCTATGGATATAATCTACGAGCAGCGCATCGCCATCAAGTCTCAGGTCCTCCCTAACTTCCTCGTCCACTGGATGGAGCTCTAGCTGCCGAATACTCCGGACATGTCACAATCCTGGACGATGCACTTCGATGGCTCCAAGCGTGAGGCTGGAGCAGGGGCCGACGTCGTACTGACGTCCCATCAAGGCGATAAGATGAAGTACGTCCTTCGGATGAAATTTCGCGCCTCCAACAACGAGGCCAAATTTGAGGCCCTCATCCACGGCATGAGGATGGCCAACATTTGCGGTATAACACGCCTCGTCATCTACGGTGACTCGAATCTTGTCGTCTAGCAGACGATGAACGAGTGCGACGCTCACAACACCAACATGATCGAGTACCGCGCGCTCTACAACTCACTCGAAGGGGACTTTGATGGTTGTGAGCTTCGGCACGTCGGCAGGGAAAGCAACGAAGAAGCTGAAAGGCTCGCCAACATTGGCTCCACCTGCGCGTGGGTACCACCAGGAGTGTTCCTCGAACAAATCTGCATACCTTCTATCAAGAGGAAGTTCCCAAAAGGCTCAGCCGAAGAAGCAGAGCATTCGGGGGATGCGTTACCCGAAGGACAAGAAGGACCCGAAAAGTTCGACACCGAGGCTGAGATGGTCAGCCTGATGTAGGCCACGGCGCTTGAAGAGACATGGACGCAGCCGTACTTTCGGTACCCAATAAACAATGAACTACCCGATGACCCGATAGATGCTCGGCTCATATTGTCGTGGTTTTGTCGACACGTATGCCATAGGGGTATCCCAACGGCGAGTTTAGAGACGTGGGGGGAAGACGGAGAGCGTTCGGGTCGGCGTGACACAGTTTACCCAGGTTCAGATCTCACGACGGTGGCGAGATACTACTCCTGCTATAAATCACTATAATGGCAATACACCGAGTTACAGGATTAGGGGTTCGCTGTGTGCGGGTAGTGCTATGCACTTGGTGTTCTCTCTGAGTTATGCCCTAAAGGCTCCCGTAGGGCGGCCTATATGAGTGCCAGGACCTAGGGTTACATGGAGAGTCCCAGCCGGATACGGTTACAGAGTCCTAGACTAACACTAACTAGTCTTCGTGTCCTCCAAGGCTCCGGCTTCCATCATAGGCGGTGACACGTCGGCTTCCATCTCCTGGCTGGTCCTCCGGCTTCCTATCAGCAACTGGGCGGCCCGGTTATGCCATAGGCCTAACCACCAACTGTGGGCCACCCGGGCTTGCCAATATGAGACTATGCCGTAGGTATACCCATTTGGTATATCCACAACAGTAGCCCCCGGAGTTCTTCAAGATCCTCGCATTCCTCCGTCTAGCTTTGAGCGTAAGTATCACATCGTCTTCAATTTGTAGGTGTGCTTCGCGAAGAATCTTGGAGAGCGCCCATATCATATTCTCATCCGACTAAGCCTAGCCAAAGAGTTGCTTGTATGCTTCTGTGAACAAATCCAAGGCGGATAACTCTCTAACAAATCATTAGTGATTCTTCCAAGCTCTAGGAATGTCTTCAATATCATCATCCATGCAGGACGATATGTAAGCCGGAAAAAATCACGATTACTGGGCCATGGTCATAATGGCTGCCAAATTGCTGACTTAGAGCTTGCAAAGTCACATGCACAAGAGCTTGCCGAATTAAGGTCTTAGAGCCTCTCATATCACGGACGTTTTAGGCCATCAAGCCGTGTAACCCAGTGAAACTTCCATGAAGGCAAACTTAATGTCAAGCCCCCAAGTTTTGCTAGCCAGATTCTTTACCGTCTTGAAAGTTTTGTTGACATAACCATATGTAGCCCCCGAGCATTGAGTCGGCTTCGTCGAAGGCGGCTTGATGCTCAAAAGAACATGCATAATTGTACATCAAACGATTGTAGCCCCCGAGCTCCAAGTCGGAGTTTCAAAAAGAAATTCGTCTTGGTGCTCTCAGAGTAGCTTTAGAGAAAATGTGAATAGTGTAGCCCCTGAGCGCCAAGTCGGAAATAATTTCGGCTTAGTGCTCCAGAGAGAACTTCACAAAAATTCAGCATTGGTGTAGCCCCCAAGCGTCAAGATGGAATTCACTTGAATTTCCCGGCTTGATGCTCAAAGAAAACTAAACCATATCTTGGAGATCATCGTACTGTAGCCCCCGAGGTTTGTTCCGGCTTGGATGCAAGGCGGGACAAATCTCTTAAATTAGAGATGTCAAGACCCCGAGCGTCGATCCGACATCCTCAAAGGCGGCTCAAGTCTTGGTCAATAACTGCGAATGCAGCCCCCGAGGCGTCAAGCTTAGTGAAAATCCGGCTTAAAACACCTTAATCCAAGGAACGCGGCAATGTCCAAGCGTTATGTACCTGAAACATAAACATAAACAGACAATTGTATTAAATTGTTCCTTTAATCATGTCCAACAAACAAATGTAAGGCGGAACAAATATAGCCTTTGAACAAATGCTTTAAAGCTAAAACATTGCAGCAGATGGACACATAAAACTGTTTAGGAGGGAAAAACTCAACTAATATGAACAGTTTATGTAAAATATTGTTTTAAGCAAGTGCTGGCTTATCCGTTATTCTAGTTTTTATGCTTGAACTTTGGTGAGACGGAAGACTCGCAGCACAGAACTATGTCCTTAGGTGATGATGCCTAATGGCACCGTCCAGAACCCAAGGCCAAAACGCCGGCTTTGAGTGCCGAAAATTCACTAATCTGGAATCCACATAAAAACAACAGAAAACGTGTATCCAGAAAACTTAAGCTAACACCCGAAGGCGGGTTTTTTGCATGGTACTGGGGCCTTAAAATGGCAAGCCAGTAAAAAGTTTTATACTCACGAGCGCAAGGCAAATCGTGGAAAAGATATGACCAAAACGAAAGCGGTAAAAGACTCAGGATATGAGTGAACCAATCTTAATAACATGATTATAAACAATTAAAATAATAAATATAAATAGGGACTTAGCTGTCTGAGCGGAGTCGATGTTGTCTGCGACGAAGACGGATCCTGTCCAGAACGAGACCACAGCGACAAAGCGTATTCCGTGACGACAAAGAGAAAATAGAGCCACAAACGGAAACGAAGTCGGACACGATGTAGACGAATCCAAACGCGGCGAATCCGACCATATAATCGGGAAAAACCCGTGATAATGAAAAACCTGTCCGCAAGCGCTGTCCGCCGCGAGCTTGTCGTGGGAAGGCGAAGTCGGCCACATGCATGCATTGTCATCAGGGAAAATTGCCGTGTAGTAATCAAACTCACGTGAACAAGCCGGCAATTAGCAGTCATGCCAGAAAAATCCATGTAAGGATCGGCAGATTATTAATTGCATCTATACGTGAGGAGTAATACTAGTTAGTCCACGACTTGCTTTTTCTAGACTTGGCGATGCATGTGATCGAATCGTCGCTTTGAATTAATTTTAGACGATGCGTCGAATACTGATCAAAAGCGGAATTGTCCAGTTAGCTAGTCACGGAAAAGCTATGATTAGCAATTTTTTCCTAGACGATCAACGACAATTCTGATCCGATCTGCCATACACATATTGATGTCAATCCGCGAGCGCATAATCGGAATTTCTCCGCACTCCAGCAAAATTGAAGAAGGTTTTGATGAAGATTTCCGTGATGCCGCCGACTTAGCCGCACACACGAGAGGAGATACAATAAATCGTCCTCATACTCTCAAGAGCGATGACGAAGTCGGCGCGTCGACGGAGATGCGATTTGTCCGTCTTCAAAGACGGCGAGGGATCCCGCCCGGATCCGTGCTGTAAGCGCCTCTTGCCCCATGATGGGCGCCAACTGTCGTGGTTTTGTCGACACGTACGCCATAGGGGTATCCCAACGGCGAGTTTAGAGACGTGGGGGGAAGACGGAGAGCGTCTGGGTCGGCGTGACACAGTTTACCCAGGTTCAAATCTCACGACGGTGGCGAGATCCTACTCCTGCTATAAATCACTATAATGGCAATACGCCGAGTTATAGGATTGGGGGTTCACTGTGTGCGGGTAGTGCTAGGCACTTGGTGTTCTCTCTGAGTTATGCCCTAAAGGCTCCCGTAGGCCGGCTTATATGAGCGCCAGGACCTAGGGTTACATGGAGAGTCCTAGCCGGATACAGTTACAGAGTCCTAGACTAACACTAACTAGTCTTCGTGTCCTCCAAGGCTCCGGCTTCTATCATAAGCGGTGGCACGTCGCCTTCCATCTCCTGGCTGATCCTCCGGCTTCCTATCAGCAACTGGGCGGCCCGGTTATGCCATAGGCCTAACCACCAACTGTGGGCCACCCGGGCTTGCCGGTATGAGACTATACCGTAGGTATACCCATTTGGTATATCCACTACACATATCTCGCCAGTCAAAAACCTTCACCATAATCAATGGTGAGCTGTACAAGACAAGCATTTCGGGTGTGCTCCAACGGTGCGTCACCATAGGTGATGGAAGAAGCATCCTCCAAGACATCCATGAGGGCATCTGCGGCCATCATGCAGGCAGCCGCGCCCTAGTCGTCAAAACTCTACGAGCTGGGTTCTACTAGCCAACCGCCATGAACGACGCCAAGGACATCGTCCAGAGGTGCAACGCTTGCTAGAGGTATGCGGACAAGCCACATGCGCCAGTATCTGAGCTGAGGCCCATACTGCTGGTCTGGCCCTTCGCCCAATGGGGCCTCTACATGATCGGCAAACTGCCAAAATCCTCACCAGGAGGTCATGTCTTCCTCCTGGTCGCAGTTGACAAGTTCACCAAGTGGATCGAGGCTATGTCCGTCACCAACCAAAGCGGCAAATCTGTCGTTAAGTTTTTGGAGTCCATTGTCTACAAGTTCGGCGCGCCTCACAGCATCATAACGGACAACGGCTCAAACTTCATCTCGAGGGAATTTCGAGCCTTCTGCGGGAACCTCGGCATCAACATATCATACGCCTCCGTGGCGCACCCGTAGACCAATGGAGAGGTCGAAAAGGCCAATGACCTCATAGGCAACAGCATCAAGAAACGCCTGCTATGCCCACTTGAAAGGCTTGCGGGAGCCTGGGCAGATGATCTACCCTCCGTCCTCTGGAGCCTACGTACAACACCAAACAGCTCAACTTACTACACGCCCTTCTTCATGGTGCACGGAGCCGAAGCCGTGCTACCTGCCGAGGTATGCCACAAGGCCTCACGGGTCGTCGCCTACAACGAAGCCGAATCATCGGCAGCACTCGAAGACGGCGTTGACACACTCGACGAGGTGCGCAATATCGCCGCGGCTCGCTCAATGATCTATCAGCAGAGCCTCCGCAACTACCACAGCCGCCGGCTGCGCCCAAGGTCCTTCGTCGAAGGAGACCTCGTCCTATGACTCAAGCAAGAAAGTCACAAGAAGCTCGAGTCACCCTGGGAAGGACCCTACATCGTCAGCAAAGTCATCCCAGGTGGTTCCTACCACCTCATGGATGTCGCATCAGGAGTCGAATACTCCAACCCCTGGAACGTCGCACAATTGCAACGCTTCTACCCCTAGTTACCCTTTACTTTTAATAAGGGTATTTAGCCAAGGCTACTCAGCCGAACAATGTAACTCCTTGTTGCTATGAATAAAAGCTTAGTTCCTTGGCCCAAATATCTTTTTCCTCACATTACTTCTTGCTAAATACGCTCGGGGGCTACGCCTCCCCTTACGACTTCGTCAACTGCAAAAAACGCATATAGCCCGAGTAGTTGATCATGTCAGGCTAACAAAAGGGACATGCACATTATAACGCACCACGTGCCAATACATATAAACTTTACAAAGGGCATTAAAGGCCCACTCGAATACATACAACTTTTACATCACTCGTTTTTTCTTTACAGGTCCTAATTGTTTTGGAGCATAACATTTGCCCGCTGCTCAAACAACGCCACAGCCACGTAATAAGGGCGCATGTCCCATAAACTACCATCTGGTCGAAGGGGCGGTCCAGTCGCCACCACTGCAAGATTAACATCACGATGATGCAATCAAACAAGAGATAAGGCAGCCTTGACCCCTGCAATCAGTTGATGACGCACCAACTCCTTGACATGGCCTTTGTTACGAAATTTTCCAAGAAGACCCAAGAAGGTATAAGGCGCAGCGTCCAAAGGGAACATGATAGACCAGATGGCTGCCAACAATGACCTCGCCTGCCTCAGCACCCGAATAACCTGGTTCACGCGATCTTGCACCGTCGCAAGGACAATGGATCGATCACGGTCCATCCAGAAGAAACCACCAGCCTTCAGGTCCTGTTACGTCAGGCAGTTCATACGAATTGTGACGCTCTCCTTCTTTTCCCTCAGAATGAGATTCACATCTGCACAAAGCACGGAATAAGATAGCATACAAATAAGGTGCACCCAAAAGAACATCTGTTCACGAATACTCACATTGAATTTTCTCACCCATCTGCCGCAATTCTTCAAGCAAGAACTCCTCCTTGGCAGTGGCTCGCTCAGCTTTCGATTTCCACACATCCATGTGACTGCGGATGCTGAGGACGTCCTTTTCTAGGCTGCGAACGCGATTACGCAGAAAGGCCAATTGGGACACGTCATCCAAAGATGGTCGAGGCTCAGGCACAGTCGGAGTAACCACTGGAGCCTGACCCGAAGGATCCTAGAAGCAAATAAATAAGTATAAACATCACAAGTACTTTCGGCAGCAGCTCAAAGATAGACTTATATACATAATTAAAGCCACCTCGTGGCAAAAGTGAAACTTGTTCATCCGCAAATTGTTACAAAAGCATAAAAAGGAGAAGCTACACTAGTTACATTACAAAGGCCTATGCATCCACATCCGGAGCATCCTCGGAGCCAGAATGCCTGCTCTTGGCCTCATGCTGCTGCTTTGCCGCATAATTATCCAGGAGGTCGATGAGCTTAGGCCCATAACGCTTACATCGAGAAGCAAAGAGGGCGAAAGCTACCTCAGAGCCATCCGTCACCGTCGGCATCCTGGACGTGATCTGAGGCAGATCCAGCTCGGCTGCGGATGCCATCGCCATCGCCAGCCCCATGGAAGCGCTGATGCCCTTCTGCTTGCGCTAGTACTCCACCGGAGCTTCCTCTGACAAAGAATCTGCAAGGGCATCAACGTCGTCAAGGGCAACACCCTTAGGGACGACCTCCTTGTAGAAGCGTGCGAGAACTTTCTTGGCTTTCTCCAAGGAGCCAGCAGTAGTGGCGCAGCGATCCTCGATCGCAGCAGCAGCATCAGCCAAAGCATCTCCGTCCTCCAGCGCACCACATCAAACGTGATGCCAGAAGCATCTGACAGGATAAAGAAAAGAACACTCGAATTAGAAAGGATAAAATGCAGTCAAAAAACTGACGACCCAAAGGATACACGTGCAACTTACCAGAAATAACCTTAGCTGCATCCATGAACCTATCGGCCATCTCCTTCTCCCACGCGGCTGCAATGGCCGCGAGCTGCTGCTCACGATCTTCGGCCTCCTTCTGCAGGCGCTCCTTGGCCTCTGCAGCATCCGCGACCTTCTTCTCCACTTGATCGAGGATCTTTTCGAGAGCATTCAGTCTTCGGAGGGCAGCATTATTATCATCTACTGCATGAAGAAGTTTCGGATGAATACAAAAAACACACTCGGAAAACTAGAACGACAACCAAAAAGAAAGCTACGCACCATGGAGCTGCTTCAGCTCAGCCTCCAGCGCCAGATGCTGCTGGATGAGAAGGTTGCCACTGTGCACAAATGGCTACAGAAGAAACAGAAACAAAATTCCATGAACAAAGGGTTTGGGGGCTCCCCCCGCAAAAGCAAAATATCAACAGGTCATACAAAAAGGACTCGGGGGCTCCCCCCATGAAGTAAAAAAGACAACACTTACGTGTTCAGGCGTGGACTCCAAAGGTCGGCATGCTGCCTTCTGAGTTACGACTACCCGAGCTTCTTGCCTAGAGGAGTTCGGGCCATCGTCCTTAGAGTCGGCCACGACCTGGGGAATAGAAGCCGTCGGCTTCGATTCCGCCAATACCTCTTGGGTGTCCCCGTCAAGGGACTCCTTCGAAGGATTGCTGCAAGCAATCAATCAGATCAGCAACAACTAACACTACACAGATGAATAATAGAAAAAGTACTCAAGCTGAGTGACTTACGACTCAATGTCCGACAAATTGAAGATGGGAGCTGCCTTCTCCTTATTCTTCTTGGTTGGCAGTTGTGGATCCACTGCCTGAATGGGCACAGCGGGGTAAGGCGCGGACGATGCACCTTCTTCCATGCCGTGCTGCTCGAGGAACGACAGACCCCTTGGAGTTGGTGGGGTAGACCCATCCAAAGATTCGCTCCGGGAGCGCTTTCGGGTCTGCCCTTCACTCGCCTCAGGGGTTCCAATGTAGGAGATTGCGCCGGAGGAAGCTTGGATTCAGAATCCAAAACTTCTTTATCCGGCACAACCGGAAATTTCTCAGGCAGAGGGGCATCATCCCAGCTACCTTGAGATTCTACAAACAAATGAAACAAGGATTAGTGACATTAACAGTAAGCAAAGTACTCGAAGAAGGAGCAACGTGCAAGCTACAATTTTCCACCTGCGGAACTGCATTTTTAGCGCCGAAGGGGGAGGTCAACGATTTCCCCGGGAGGTCCTTATTGTCCTTGAACTTCAACAGGGGCCGAAGGGCTCTATCAAGGTCACACTTGGACAGCTCCTCAGGTGAGACCCTCCTCTGATCGCTGTGGCCAGCATAAGGAAACATCGGATGTGCCCTAGCTTGGAGCGGCTGCACCCAACGCTTGAGGAAGGTGCGAATAATATTGACACCGTTGACCTCCTTCTCGACCACCAGCTGGAGCGCCTCCATGCGACGGTAGAGATCGTCCACCTCCGCCGTTTCACCTTCCAAGACATGGTTCTTCCATGACCTCTTCGAAACGATTTTCTGAGCGGAGTCGAAAAAGGCGAGACCATATTCTTGTCCGTCCAATTTGGCGTCATGTATGTAGAACCACTTCTTCCACCAATACTGTATGGACTCACACATGGAAAAGGAGAAGAAAAGGATAGAAGAACGAATGGAGATTATGCAACCGTCGAGCGGATAGAATCCGCCGATGCCGGACTGCCTCTTCATGGAATAGAGCTTCCGGAAGAGGCCAAAGTGCGGCTCGATACCGAGCCAGCACTCGCAAAGAGTAATGAAACAAGCGATATGAAGGAGAGAATTGAGAGACAGATGGTGCAAATGAATCCCGTAGAAAAAGAGGAGTCCACGAAGGAAATCATGGACAGGAAGAGAAAGACCGCGAACGACAAAGGCATAGAACATCCCCCGAAACCCTTCGGGTGGGCGTGGGATTACCTCATCGCCGGGGAGGATGGCATCCTCCTTGTTCTGGGGGGATCAACCCAGCATCGCGCAGCTTGTGCAGATCCCCATCGCGCATGTCTGTGCGCTTCCACCCGCCATCCGTGGCGCGGGCCATAACGGCGACCTTCTTGCCGCCGCCAGCGGCGCTCGAACCAGCTCCGGCAGCAGTCTTATTTGGCTTGCCCATCTTCCAGCGGCTAAGGTGGCGGTGCGAGGGCAAGAATGAAGAGGGAAAAGTGTGAAGAGTGTCCAGAGCGCAGCGAAGGTCAGCGAAGCTCGTGAAAATGGAGGCAATGGAGATGAGAAAATGATGAGGGGTAAATGAAAATCACTGTTTACCTACGGTATAAAAGGAAGAAGACGACGCACATGAGCTGTTGATTCAGAAGCACTAGCGCGCACCTCAAATCTAACAATACACGTGTCAGCACTACACCAAACCGTCGCCAGCATGCCATCCACTATGCACGGAAACCAAGGAGACGCCGTAATTTTTATCACGTCTATGCCTGACTAGTCAACTTCAAGTCAGGTGGTGGGACCCACGATCGTCTTGTCGCATCATCTCTGCTGCCGCAGACGGTTGAGATCACCAATTGTCAGCACTGACGTCATCAAGGCAAGCCAAGTAATGTCTCGAAGTTTTCAGGTGATCAATCAAGTACTTACTCGAATCTACGATTCGAGAAACTACTCGGGGGCTACTCCTATCAGGAGCGCTCGCCGCACACCTGTGAAATGACTAAGGTAACTACACCTCGCAATTATCTTCGAGTCCTACGTCGAGTCAGCTATTCCACTACGGACTCGGGGACTACTCCCATAGGGAGGATCGGTTGAAGCATCCAAAAAATTGTGCCCTTCGGACCTATGCTGAAAACGACTGAACTAAAGTCTCTGCTCGAGTCTATGACTCGAACAGACACTAGGGGGCTACTCCCATAGGGGGCGCTGGCCGCGCACCCTATGAATTCTTCGGATCCTTCGACTGCGATACTTCGGATCAAAAACTACAAAATCTTTTTGGCAACTTTTCCCAAACAAACGCTAAGTGAGAAGCAGTCTCCTTGGCCACCCGAAACACCTCCACGGTGATAAAACTTCGGATGTTGTGTCTGTGACGCAAAGATAAGCCCTACAGATATCATATGATGGCCTGGTAACGCACTTGACTACGCTCTGCCAGTAAACTTCCGTGTCAACAGGCACGATGAAAATCCTGACGGACGCGTTGGGTACATCACTTGAAAATCATTGGGATTCGACTCCTGTAAGTCCACAACGGCCTGAGTCGAATCACACCAGCAATCGTTCCGAATTCGAGTCTAGGGACTCAAGTTTGATGAAGATCGTGTTGTTTTGTCCTATGACAGTTAACTGGCCCGGATCCGTCGGATGAGCCAGGCACACTCATCTACAATCCCTATGAACTAAACATTTCTCCTTGCAAAGAAGGTTCAACTACATAGCACCCAAAACATTGAAGAGTCTCCAACCGAATCTGCGATTCGAATAAACACTCGGGAGATACTGACATGGATATACCCCACGGGTACACGACATTGGTATACCTGGTACAACCCAAGGAAGGCCCACATTAAGACACACGGCCCATGAAGACTTCGGGTGGCCCAAGCACATGACGTTTTCGACTCCTTGGAGGACAAGTCTAGATTAGATAGAATTTCAAAGGGTACCAACCCTAATTTGTAACCGACTCGACCTAATCCCGGGACCTGCCTATCTATACGCACCTCACGCCAGATTGGATCTGCGCACCCCTGTAACTTTTGGTTCCGCCGTAATCAAGAGCAGACACGCAGGAGTAGGGTTTTCCCTCCGGGGGCCTGAACCTAGGTAAATCTCGTGCCCCGTGTTGCTTGTATGTTAACCATTCCGCGACTTCCAGCATCCCCATCTTCTCCAAAACCCAAGTCCATAACAATGGGCATTGACGAAATCAACCCTCGTCACCAAGTCAAGGATCCGAGTAAAGGATCCGAGTCAAGGGTCTCAGTCAGGGATCCGAGTTAGGGAGTAGCCCAACCCAGTGTTGGGGATATGCTATATGGGTATCCTCATAGCATGTCTCCTATCCGGATAACCCGGGTGGACCACAGTTGGTAGCATGGCCTATGGCTTGCTGGGCGGCCCAGTTAGATGGATCTAGAAGGGAGGCCCATGCCGGATAAAGGGAGGCTATGGTGGAGTCACCAGGGTACCCGAAGCCTTGGAGTGCAAGACACGCTAGACTAGTAATAGACAGTGTATGACTCTGTAACCTGTCCGGCTAGGACTTTTCCCTGTAACCCTAGGACCTGGCGACTATATAAGTCGGGCCTATGGGAGCCTTTAGGGCACAATCTCAGACAACTTCACATAACCTCGCATAGCGAATCGATCCCTGTAACTCTGCGTATTGCCATTATAGTGATTTATAGCAGTAGTAGGATTCCGCCACCGTTGTGGGATCTAAACCTGGGTAAGATGAGTTACCTCGTACCCGTCAACCGTCCGCCTTCCCCCACATCTCTAAACACGCACTGTGAGGACCCCTCCATGGCGTACTCGTCGGCAATACCACGACAGTTGGCTCCCACCATGGGGCAAGAGGCGCTCCAGTCTCTTCAGTGGGCGAGGACCAAGATCTTCGCGTGAATCGGTGAAATCGTAGCCATCGGTCGTGTTCTCTTTTCCGGAAACATTCCAATTGTCCCTCCCGACGAGTTTTGGATCCCGACGAAGATGAACCCTACGCGATGCTCGATCGTCCCCATCGGAGGCATCCACCTCTTCATCGGCAAAACGGACTCGGGGACTAGTTCCCTGGGAGTCGGAGGAGCATCAAGACCCGCGCTAACCGCCTAAGGGCAGGATACGTGCGTGCAAGGATCGATGTCGGATCTCTCCTCGGAGTTTGCCGGCAAAGATCGAAAAAATTCAAGACCCACCCAAACCGCCCTTGTGCAGGATATAACGATGGAATATCACCGCAAGTCCGCCGGCTTCGTCCGTGCGTTTGGACAGAAGAGATCCAAGTTCGTCAGCGTGGTTACCATCTTCGATCTGGCGCGTTGCGTCTAGAGAGAGGGCGAAAACCCCCGCGATTACCTTGCTAGATGGCTCCGTATACGGGCTGATCTGGCGCATTACCAAAATGATGATGCTATGTATCACTTTGTGGAAGGACAGCACCAGGAAACGCTTCTTCGGCATTCTCTAAGGCAGCAGCAGGCTTCGGGATGTCTCACCTTCGAAAGCGTGGTGAACACCGTCAACAACTACGCGGAGGCAGAGGGAACGGCTCAGGCGCTCATTGACGGAGCGCCACCGGTTCAGCCACCACCACCACCACCTCCGGCCGCCATCGCCGCAGCTGTACCACCTCCTCTAGTCATCATCGCGCCCGTTGCACCTCCACCCCCCATCATCGAGGAAGACCGGCACCCTCCGACTCTGTTATCATCGCGCCCGTTGCACCTCCGACTCTACGCCGACTTTAGTGTAGATTCAGAGGAGATAGATTTCAGCCCGGAGGAGCTAGACTCTGCTATGCAGGAGATGGAGGAAGATTACCAGCGCGACGAGCAGGCCAATAACGTTGTCGCGTCCCGAGAAGTGTTCGTCACCATTGGGACGGCGATGGATGAAGATCAACCCAGGAGAGCTCCGACTACAGCGCTGGACAATGGGAAGGGACCACCTCTTGCTGCCGACAATGATCGCGCAAAGGTCATGCCCCCTCCGCCTAACCCAGTGCAACAGCCACAGGAACTTGGCACCGGACCGAGCAACAACAACATCGCAAACTTGCCACCTTCGGTATCTATGTCTACTGCTGCCCAAGTTACTCCAGCTGATAGAGTAATGTACGACAATCTCCCCATCGAGCCATTGACCATAGCTCATATCTGGAACATAACCCAGCCTGACGAGAAGCGCCAGCAGCTGCTGGAGGAAGCGCAGGCCATCGTGGAGCAACGCGCAAAGATATATCGAGATCTGGTCAACACGTAGAAGTCAATAGAAAAAGCTAGAGAAATGGAGGCCGAGTACAAGACTCTACTGCAGCAGCAGAAGGCCAAGAAAGCTCCAGCTCACGTCATCAATGATCCTGGTGTGCGGTGAAACCTAGGATGGGCTCCCCCGAAGCCGGCACAATCCAAGCCATACTTTGACAGTGAAGGCAGGCAGGTGATGCCCACTCCTCTCCTCAACCTCGCCGTCGCCAAGACCCTTCTAGAGCAGGATAGATCGCCTAAGGAGGTGGACCAGGTCTATGACCTAGTGGCCAAGGCGGTGAAACAGCAGAAAAAGGCCACCTCTCAGAGGCTTGAGTCTGACCCAGCGTTTTGCCAGTCTAGCCAGCATAAGCCGCCAAGGGACAGATCTCCTCTTGATGTCGGGTCTCATACGGGTTCATCAGAACGAAGACGGAGGGATGCGCGCAACAGGAAGGATGCTATCCCCATATCCTCCGACCATGGAGGCAAGGCCCAACCTCGTCGCCCATCGCCACCGCCCCGCTCACCCCGACATCGCGAAGACACCAAGGCTCACCGTCGCACGGATATGCCCCGCCAAGGCAGAGCGGCATCGTCATCCGCGACAACACGGAACAGACCCGTCATGACGGAGAGCGCAACAAAGGACACAAGAGCAGGTCGCACCATGACCCTCTGCGTCCGACAAGCCTGGAGAGCCCATGTTAATTTACATGGCGGCCACCAACCAGGTAATCAGCATCGTCGTCGTGGTAGTGCGGGAGGAACCAGGCTATGAACACGGAGTTCAACGACCAGTTTACTATGTAAGCGAGGTCTTGACGGAGTCCAAGCAGCGTTACCCGCACTACCAAAAGATCGCTTATGGAGTATTCCTTGCTTCTCGGAAGCTGAGGCACTATTTCCAAGAGCACCCCATCATAGTGGTGAGCAAGACTCCACTGTCCGACATTATCAACAACAGTGACGCTACAGGAAGGGTCGCGAAGTGGGGCATTAAACTTGCCGCCTTCGAGATCACCTACAAGAGACGCGACACTATCAAATCACAAGCCTTGGCGGATTTTATTGCAGATTGGACGGAGATGCCAGATGCTACCCCATTGTCGGACCGAGAATACTGGGTGATGCACTTTGACGGATCAAAGCTGCTCAATGGCTCGGGGGCTGGTGTACTGCTACAGTCACCAACTGGGGACAAGCTGCACTACGTTCTGCGGATCCACTTTGAGGCTACAAACAACATGGCGTAGTATGAAGCACTCATTCATGGATTACGCGTAGCCAAGGATATTGGCATCAAGCGCATAGTTTGTTGTGGAGATTCCGACTTGGTTGCCCAGCAGGTGGCTGGCACCTGGAATGCGCGGAACCCTATGATGGCGGCATATCAAGACGAAGTGGACGAGATAGCCAAGAGCTTCTTGGGATACAAGGTCAAGTATGTACCTAGGGAGCAAAACAAGGCGGCTGATCTGCTGTCTAAGCTTGGATCAGGGCGCAAGCGAATTCCGCCTGGATTTTTCCTAGAGCATCTACGGACAACATCCGTGAAGGGAGCAGACATCGACAACCCGGATAGAGTAGACTCTTTCGTCCACATGGTGGCAAAGGTCCCTCCGGCTTGGACAAAACCGTTCATGGAATTTCTCGAACACGGAACTTTGCCCGACGACAAAGTCGAAAGACGGCAAATAGTACATCGAGCAAAGGGCTATACCATAATCAATGGACAGCTCTACAAAAGAAGCACTACTGGTGTATACCTTAAGTGTGTTTCCCAGCAAGAAGGTATTGAAATCCTACGCGAAATCCATATCGGAGATTGCGGGCATCACGCTGCTCCCCGATCTTTGGTCGCGAAAGCCTTCCGGCAAGGATTCTACTGGCTGACCGCGAAGGCGGACGCTGAGAAGCTAGTGGAGACATGCTTGGGATGCCAGTATTATGCCTGACAACCACATGTTCCTGCTGAAGAATTGCAAACAATACCAATAACTTGGTTGTTTGCAGTCTGGGGGCTCGACATGGTGGGTCCGTTACAAATGGCATCATGTGGATTTACGCATCTGCTAGTAGCAGTTGACAAATTCACCAAATGGATAGAAGCTAAACCCATTAGAAAACTTGATGGGGCAACTGCCCTTAGGTTTTTCCGGGATCTAGTGGTGATATTTGGTCTCCCACATAGCATTATCACCGACAACGACAGCAACTTGTCACTCGGAGAAGTAGAGGCTTATTGTTGGGATAAAGGCATCCGACTTGACCTTGCATCTATGGCACACCCATAATCCAATGGTCAGGTTGAGCGAGCCAATGGATTAATTCTTCAGGGAATCAAGCCACGTCTTGAGGCACCGCTACATAGAGCAGCTCGAGCCTGGGCAGAAGAATTGCCATCTGTGCTGTAGAGTTTAAGAACTACACCCAACAGATCCACTGGCTACACCCCTTATTTCATGGTATATGGAGTAGAAGCCATCCTGCCTTCCGACATCCTTCACGATGCACCAAGAGTTTCCGCCTACGACGAAGATGACGTTGAAGAATCCAGACACCTAGATGTGGACCTTCTCGAGGAGGAGCGTGTTTTAGCATGCCAAAGATCCGCCATCTACCAGCAGAAGCTACGCAGCTACCATAGTCGCCGCGTCCGGCATCACTCTTTTAAAGAGGGGGATCTGGTGCTCCGACTTAAGCAGAAGAAGTCACACAAATTATCCCCGCCATGGGAAGGACCGTTCATCATAAGCAAGGTGCTACTCAATGGGTCTTACTACCTCGTTGACAATGATGAACTGAAGGATAGACCCAACAAGGATCATAAGCATAAGCGACGTGACCCGGATGATGACTACCCGGAGCTTGATCGTCCATGGAACATAGCATAGCTACGTCCTTTCTACACTTAGCATTTTTTATCTATTGTGTATCTCTTATATGATCAATGAAATAAAACTCTCTGGTTCACTCATATTTCTGAGTCTTTTACCTCCTTTAGTGTTCATTTTTGGATCGTATAAAACCTTTATGCACAAGCTTTGCAATTTCACTTGTGAAAATTCCGCCTACGGGCGTTAGCTTAAGTTTTCTGGTCTACACGTTCTTTGTTGTTTTTATGTTGATTCTGGAGTAGTGACTTTTGGAACTTATTATCGGCGATTTTGTGCTTAGGTTATTGACAGTGCCATTGGGCATCATCACCTGAGCGCATGGTTCCGACAACGAGTCTTCCGACTCACGAAAGGTCAAGCGTAAAAACCAGAGTAATGGATAAGCCAGCACTTGCTTAAAAAAAATACATGCTGGAACTAATTCTTGAGTAGCAGGAAATAACAACCATTGTTTTCCGCCTTAAGTTAACACATAAGTTTCTCCGCATACACATTAAAGAGGAAAGAAATATTACAAATTGTTTTTCATTCCTCTGGCGCAGGCGACTTGGAAGCAGCATCATCGGCAGCAGGAAAGTCACCTTCCTCGAAGTCGGCAGTATTGAGGACTCAGAGGAGCTTTGGTTGCCGCCATCGATGGTTTTCATGGGCACAAAGACATTAACGTCGACCAATTCGGCGACTCTGGTGTCATAACCCGCGAGCGATGCCAAGATAGATTCATGGTTATCTTTTGGCCTTCGTCGTATACGTCGGGGATACCGGAGGTTACCGTGTCGATGTCGGCATTTTCGTAATGTGCCTTGACCATGGACAGCGCCATCCTCGTGCACACGAAGCTTTCCAGCTTGAGATACGCTCGGGGTCTCGGCACAGGATCTCTGAGAACTTCGTCACAGAGTCCATTGCCTTGATGTTAATCTGGAGGGGCTTGGCTATCTCCTAGCTCTGCTTGATGTCGGTGTTGATAAAGTTGCCGGCAAGGACCATGCATTCCTTTGGCGGAGGAGGCGATCGGGTTAAGCCCATAGGAGCTGCGAATTTCCGACAAAGGAGCGCATGAGTTCAAATATTCAGAGTATTCAGCTTATAGAAGTCCAAGACAGAGAATCACTTACTGAAGATGCTAAGATCAGCTTGCTGGAGAGTCTCCGCCATGGAGTCCCGTTCTTATCGGAGGATCTTGTACGCTTCATGATGGCGTTGATTTTTCTCATCAGCAACTTTCTTCTGCTCTTTCAAGATCGTGATTTCCTCCTTCAAGCGGTTCATCTCCTCACTAGCGGAGTCTTGCATGGCTTTCATTGAATCTTCATGCATCTTCAACATGTCCTTCCTCTCCTGCTTAAGGATCTTGTTTTCGCTATCCAGCTGTTGAATATGCTTGGATTTCTCAACAATATCCTTTGCCTTGGAAATGGCTTCTGCAAGACGGAGAAAGAACAGTACACAGTCAGTACTCGGAGAATGTTGGTACAAGACCAAGCCGGAATACGAAAAAGAAAGGAAAAACGGATGCTTGCTCTTGATGATCTGTTCCTTCAAGAAGGCAGTTTTACCCTTTTCAGCTTCCAAGTCCGCGTGCATCTTCTAGTACTTGTCGTTGGCGACACCCCTCCGAGCATTCTCATTATGTGGAAAGAAGAAAGTTAAACGTTGTTTGGTCTACTTGGAGCATCTAGCAGGAAAATTTCCTCCTAGAAGCTCGGGGGCTACAGCGAGAGTTTTTTAACTTAGCAATATGCTTAGTCTTTCTTTAAGCATCTAGTCGGAACTAATTCAGTTTTTGATTAGAAGCTTGGGGGCTACAGTATAAAGTTTTTAACTCAGTCATATGCTTAGCTTTTCTTTAAAGCATCTAGTCGGAACTAATTCAGTTACAATTAGAAGCTTGGGGGCTACAGTATTCAAATTTATAAACACTGTGTATGCTACTCTAAAAGCATCTAGTCGGAATAATTCATTCAAACTATATGCTTGGGGGCTACAGTGAGAAGTTTTCTAGCTTAGTCGCTCTTAGATCATTTAGATTCAAAGACCTATGGTTTTCTGTCTAAATCCTCGGGGGATACAGTGGGATACTCATATGAAATGCAAAAGGCAAGTAAAACTTACAAGCGCAATGATCTTGAGGTTTGTAGCACTCTCAGCAAGCAACTTGCCACAGGAAAACCTATTTCCTTGCAAGATTTCTTCTTGCCAGAGAAGCTCCTCAAGGCCGCACGTTGGAGATGTCGGTGCCGCACCAGGAACCAGAGCAGTGCTACCTGGCGTAAGTACCGGATAGACTATCTTTGGGAACTCTATGGTCTTCTTGGATGCGGAGGCGCCGCCTTCGGCAGATGTACCACCTGCCACCACCACCTTACCGCTACCAATGGCATCCTTAGCCGGAGCTTCAGCCATTTGGTGTGCGGCACTTTCCTGCGTCGCCTTTTCGCCGACAACAGCGAGCTCTATGGAGGCACCTGAGTCCACTTCCATGGCAGTAGGGCCATATGCTTCTTTAGCTTGAGAGCTTGTCGGAGCAGACGAGGGCTGGACGATGGGTCTGACAGGGGTTATGGCGGGAGATGCGTGGGAAGGTGTGTCACGATGGAGCATATCCTTAATGGTTCTGGAAGCCCCCAAAGTTTTGGAGGTCTTCTTCAGACTAGTAGTGGCTTTCTTCCTGAAACGTACCAAAAGTATAAGTACAGGAATAAGACAAACAATGGACAATGTCGGAGAGAAAGAAGCTTACACAAGAGGGGGTTCTTTGGCAAAGGGGGTCCCTGTAACCTTTCTTTTCTCCGCCTCCAGGGCGGCGGTAGTATTTTTGGAGGCTCCACTCTCCGTCTTCTTTCTCTTGCCTCCATCGGCAACATCAGAGGTGGAGCTCTTCCGCTTTCACACCAACGGAGCATCGTCGTCGGACACGAGGTGACTTACTTCATCTTTGGATCATAGATTTGAGGATCCATGCTATCATCCTCTATGTCGCTAAGCTGTTAAGTGAAAAAACACCGTGTTAGATGAGATGGTAATGGCTAGACGGAATAAATGGAGTATATGTCATACACGGAAAATAAACAGGTACCTTTAGGCACTTGCTCTCTACGAACATGTCGTAGGTGATGGTGAAGCCACGCTTCTTATCCTTCACTTTGACGATGTCCTTGAGGCGGAGCTTGACGGAGTCGCTCGAGAAGTTGTCCTCGGAGATGCGGAGGTTATCCTTCCTCTCGTTGGTATACTCGTGCATTAACTTCAAGCGATGATGCAGAGGATGGATCCGCCTGATGAACCAGCACATGGCCAGGTCCAATCCGGTTAGACCCGTCTCTACAAACCACTCTATCCGCCTTATAGCGCGGGAAGCATTGATGTCGTAGGGAAGGGAGACCTGGGATCTCCATGTCGAAGCTTCGGCGGCAGCTCCATTGACGAAGTCCGGGTACGTTACTTCTCGGCCAGCCAGAGGGATATCTGGGCTGTAGAAGTACGTCTGCTATCAGTTCTTGCAGGACTCATGGTCGACGATGTCGGGGAAGCGTCGGCCATGCTGGATCTTAAAACTAATGGTGCCACAATTCCTAAGCTCATCCTTGTCGGCTCCGGCTTCGCGCTTGACGGTGAAGAAATAGATGAAGAGATCTAGCCTAGGCCTAATCCCTAAATAACCCTCGCAAAGAGCCGCGTAGTTGCTAAGCGCTAAGATGCTATTGGGGGAGAGGTTCTGAGGCTATACTCGATAATGGTTGAGGACAGCAAGGAAAAAGTTGGAGATGGGCAGGGAGACGCCACGTACCAGTTGAGCTTTGAGGTACACCTTTTCTCCGTCTTGGGGAGAAGGTGTGACCTCGCCGGTCGGTGCCGCCCGCTAGGCGAGCCCCTCCGTCACAGGAAGGTATCCCTTGATGATCATTTATTTGATATCACAGTCCGTAATATCCGAACCACGCCAATCGCCCTTGTGGGAGTCATACTCCTCTTCCAGCAGCTCCAGCGCCGCTGGATTATGGTCGCCGCCGGTGGTTTCCACCACCGCGGATTTGGGAATAACCAGTCCCTCTGGAGGCACGATGATGGCGCTCGCCGGCTTCGTCGTGGCATCGCCTGACGCCGCCATGGAAGGGGAGGAGCTGCTGCTGGCCATTGGGTGTGTTCGGTGGTGACTGGGAGAGATTGGGGAGCTAGGGTTTTTCGTGCAAGGCGCGGAGATCTCGAGGAGGCGCTCGCTGGAGGAAGAAGATGATGTAGAGGAGAATGAGGTGAAAAAGTAAAATTTCCACCACTGTTACTATTTATGATCTCCGGCATCAAGATTCGTGCAGCATGATCGAACGGTTGCCACGTAGGCAACGTGTGCGGGGACGTGCGCAGAAATTTTGCCACGTTACCAACCTTCGCCGTCAACGGTTCGTATCGCTCGCGTGGGAAAACGGACATGATTGCATTCTCTACATGTGTAAGTTACGAGGCGTTGCTGACCTATGCCTACGTGGCCCTAGCTGTCACTAGCAGGTGAACCATCACATCGGAAGATTCCGGCATAAATGGATCCAATCCGGCTACAGAAGAGTACGATAGAAGATTCAGCAATTCTCCGACTTACAAATTGAAGACGGAGAAAACCTTGCAGGGTTCTTTCGGAGGACTACAAGATGTTGCTTGACGATTTTCCGACATCCATCTAGACGGAGCATTCAACGTGAAGAGGCAAGACGGCGCAAGATCTCGGAGTTCTCCGGGGGCTACTGTTGGGGATATGCTATATGGGTTTCCTCATAGCATGTCTCCTATCCGGATAACTCGGGTGGCCCATAGTTGGTAGCATGGCCTATGGCCTGCTGGGCGGCCCAGTTAGATGGATCCAAAAGGGATGCCCATGCCAGATAAAGGGAGGCTACGGTGGAGTCACCAGCGTACCCAGAGCCTTGGAGTGCAAGACACGCTAGACTAGTAATAGACAGTGTATGACTCTGTAACCTGTCCGGCTAGGACTTTTCCCTATAACCCTAGGACCTGGTGACTATATAAGTCGGGCCTATGGGAGCCTTTAGGGCACAATCTCAGACAACTTCACATAACCTTGCACAGCGAATCGATCCCTGTAACTCTACGTATTGCCATTATAGTGATTTATAGCAGGAGTAGGATTCCGCCACCGTTGTGGGATCTAAACCTGGGTAAGCTGTGTTACCTCGTACCCGTCAACCGTCCGCCTTCCCCCATGTCTCTAAACACGCACTGTGAGGACCCCTCCATGGCGTACTCGTTGGCAATACCATGACACACAGTTTTCTCTAAGCAGGCTCGGTTGGCCTTTTTCCTCCTTTCCTTTTATCCTCTTCTTTTTATACCTCACATCCTCTTACATATATGTATTTTATCTTTACATCCTCCATTGAATTACTCATGGCTTTGTTGAATCACTTGATACCTCAACTCTGGGTACTCGGGGTCATATCCCCGACAACGATGAATAAAAGCTAAGTTCCTTAGCCAGCATACCTTTTTCTTATGCAAATTTACGTTCATAAACACGCTTGGGGGTTACGCCTCACCCAACGACTTCGTCGTCTCCTACAATAATGCATTACCCTAATTAGCTGACCACGTCAGGCTAACGAAAAGGACATGCACAACCAACCAACAACAAGCACTATGTGGAACACATTTTAGAACATTTACAAGGGCAGAAAAAGGCCAACAGAAACTATAGAGATTTTACATTGCTTTGTACAACTCCTGCATGAATTAACCATGTTGAAGCAAAACGTTCGTCCGCTCGTCGAACAAGTGCACAATATCTTTGGCATGGCGAGCCACCACAGCATAGTGCGGATGCATATCCCACGCCATACCATCCGGTGGAATGGGCAGCCCCGCCGCTATCTCCGCCAAGTCCACGTCACGACGGTGCAGCCGAACAAGGGCCCACGCCGCATTTGCGCCTGCAACAAGCTGTTGGTGCACAAGATCCTTCACGATGTCTACACTCCGAAACTTCCCTAGTAGCCCTAGGAAAATGGATGGATCCGCATCTAGGGGGAACATGGCAGCCCATATGGGCGCGAGTGACGATCTTGCACGCTTCAAAACCTGAAGCATATGATGGACATGGTCCTGCACTATTGCGACCTCAATTGCTCGGTCGTGGTCCATCCAGAAGAATCCTCCGGCCTCCAAATCCTGTTGAGTGAGACAATTGAGCTGGATAGCAACGCGTTCCTTCTCTTCCTGTGGAAGAAGATTGAAAACTGCAAAAGAGCAGCAGCTCAGAGGCCACAAACATCAGGCACAACCGCAAATCAAATGAGAGACATCCGGTAGTCACTTACACTGAAGCTGCTCGCCAATCTGCCAAAACTCTTCGAGGACATAATCCTCTCTCACAATAGCCTGCTTTATCTTGGACTTTCAAACATCCATATGGCCACGGATGATAAGGGCATCCCTCTCCAAGCTTCGGATGTGGTCACGCAGTAATGGCAACTGTGATGCCTCACTAGTGGTCGAATGGGCAACAGCCAATGCAACTGGCGAAGTCACCGGAACATCATTCGGAGGGCCCTAAGAGGCACACAAATGACAAAGTATAAGGACAAAGCAACTTGCTGCAGTACAAGGAGAGGCATATATTCACAAAAAGAGCCACTACGTGGTAGTCTCAGAAGTTATCCAGTACATAACATTACATAAACTGAAGGAAAGGAAAAAGTCAATCTAACAAGAATAACTAAGCAGCAACTGGGCCCTGCGGGTGCGTCGAATCCGAAGCAGCCCCAGGCTTCTCAACCAATGTTGCGGCCACCTTGTTTTTCTCAATGGCATAATTCGCCAAAATCTCAATCAGGCGAGGGCCATAACACTTATAGCATGAAGCGAAGGGGGCGAAGGCTACCTCGGTGCCATCTGCATCAAATGGCATCCTGGAGGTGGCTTGGTTTAGGTCCAGCTGTGCGCCTATCGCCAACGCCATCACCTAGGCCAAGGGTAGCACCTGCAACTTTATGGGTCTTCTTGTACTCTGCAAGTGCATCTCCCGCCAATGCATCCACCAGAGAATCAACATTGTCAAGGGCCACGCCCTTCGGGAAGATATCCCGATAGAAGCGCCTGATGACCCCCTTAACCTTAGCCAAGGTATCCATGGTGGAGCTACAACGGTCTTCGACCGCGGAAACTACATCCACAAGAGGGTCCCCATAGTCCACGATAGAGTGATCAAATGCAACGCTTCTGGCATCTGCAGATACATCAAATCAGGCTCAGATCGCAGCAAGAAAAAATGCCAAAAGCTAGGAGGGAAATACTCGGGAAAATTCGATTGACTTACCAGACAAGACTTTCGCATCAAGCATCAGCTGTTCCATCATCACCTTCTCTCGCAAGGCAGCGTCGAACACAAGTTTCTCCTCGTGCTCCTTGGCCTCCCACCTGAAATGCTCGAGGACTTCCACAACGTCATTTGCCTTGGTCTCCGCCTAGCTTCTACTCTTTCCGAGCGAGTCTAACTTGCGGATTGCCTTGTTGTTTTCGTATACAAGAACCGCAAGAAGAAAAGTCAAAAAAACTCCACAAACATGCACCCAAAGAATAGAAAAAACAACAAAATAGGTACCCTGGAGCTGTTGGAAGTTCCCCTCCAAGGAAAGGTGTTGCTGTCCGAGGCGCTGCAGATCGCGCAGGAAGGGATACAATAGGAAAACAATAGTCAGAGGAGTAAAGGGCTTAGGGGCTCACCCGCAGCAATCAAGTAATACTTACATGACCACCCGAAGACTCTGAAGGTGGAGCATGTGTCTTCTGGGTAACAACTGTGTGAGACCTCGGCTTGGAGGAGCTCGGCGCGCCATCATTGGAGTTGGTCGTTGTCTTTGGGGAGGGCGTCGCGGCTTTAACGCTCGCCGCTATTGACTCCACGACTATCTCTTCAATTTCGTCCTTCATGGATTCACCTGAAGAGGACCTCCTAGCATAGCATAGCAAAATAGTCATATAATGCATCAAGCGGGACAAATCCAACAAAGTTAAAAAATAGAAGCGATCAGATACTTACAAAGCGATGTCGGAGAGGTTCAAGAAAAATGCCATTTTCCTAATCTTCTTGGCCTTCGGCTAAGGAGCCACCGCCCGGATGGGCACCACAGGAATGGGGGAGACGGCACCTCCACCCGCAGCATGTTGCTGCAAAAAGGCGGGCCCCTTCGGCGTGGGCGGTGTCGTGGCATCCTAACTTTCTCTTCGGTATCTCTTGCAATAATTCCCATCGCTAGGCTCGGGGGCTTCCTCCATCGGCGAATGAGTGGCAGGGACCGTGGAATCCGATTCCGTGTCCCTGCCATCTGGTGCAACCAAAAACTCCTCAGGAAGGGGATGCATCATGATCTCCACCTTAAGTTCCTGCAGAGAACAAAATACGCAAGTCAAAATGAAGAATAGAGGACACAAACAAAATGCATTACATGCAAGTAAAGTATTCACCTGAGGAACTTCGTTCTTCATGTTGAAGGGGGAAGTCGACAACTTTGACAGAAGCTTGTCGTCAGCCTTGAAGCATAGCAGAGGTCAAAGAGCCCCGTCAAGATCGGCTAAGGACAACTCCGCATCCAACACTATCGTCGGTTCGTTGGTGCTGGAGTACATAAAAATCGGGTACACCCTCGCCTAGAGGGGATGCACCCGACGCTTGAGGAAGGTCCGGATTATGTCGACGCCGGAGACCTCGTTGCCTCGCACCAGCTGGAGATCCTCCACCCGCTTGTACATCTTCTTGATCACCTTTGTTTCACCCACAGGAATGTCGTTTGACCACGAACGGTTCCGGGTGACCTCTTTGCTGGCGTCGAAGGGGGCCAACCCGTAGTGCTGGCTATCCAATTTTGAGTCGTGGATGTAGAACCACTTGTTCCTCCATCCTTGGATGGATTCACAGAGGTGGAAGGAGAAGCATTGATGGTTGGGGAGAATAGATATTCTGCACCCGCCTAGGTCATACACCTTCCCTCCATGGCCGGACTGCCTCTTTAAGGAATAGAGCTTCTTAAAGAGGCCAAAGTGTGGCTCAATTCCGAGCCATAACTCGCATAGCGTGATGAAGAATGTGATATGCAAAACAGAGTTGGGCGACAACTGATGGAGTTGAAGCCCATAAAGAAAAAGGAGCCCACGAAGAAATTTGTGGGTAGGAAGAGAAAGATCGTGAATGACGAAGGCGTAGAACATTACCCTGAAATCTTCGGGTGGATCCGGGATCACCTTCAACTTGGGGAGTATGGCGTCGCCCTTCTCCTGCGGAATCAGGTGCGCCTCTCATAGGTGACGCATATCTACTTCCCTCATCGTTGACCTCTTCATGGTGACGCGGATGGCAGTGGTGGTCTTCTTGGTGGTGCCGCCGGCGCTTGTCCTAGTGGTGGTGGTAGAAGCTTTATTCAGCTTGCCCATATTGATGGCACGGCACGCTGCACGATGAGCACAGAGGAACGAGGATTGAAAGACGTGAAGAACATCCAACGCAGGAGAAAGCACGGGCTTTAGAAATTGTGGAGATGAAATTGTCAAAGGCAGTGCGAATGGCGAAGTGGAGAATTACCGTAGCTCCTAGCGGTATAAAAGGGTTGGAGACGACAACGTAGAGCCGGCGATTTTCTAAACCTAACACGTGTCAGCCATCGCATCACACACGTGGTGGGCACTGCCCCGAACCATCACGAGCACGTCATCCACTATGCACGGAATGAGGCGACGCTGTAACTTTCACGTAAATTACGTGTGACTAGTCAAATCTCAGTCAGAAAGTGGACCCACGATCGTCTCGTCCCATAGTCTCTGCTGCCACAGACGGTTGATCTCACCAGGTGTCAGAAGTGGCGTCAACAAAAAGCAAGGGGCATCAATGGCTCTAAATCTTTCGACTCAAGACAAAAGTATTTACTCAAGTCTGCGACTCAACCAACTACTCGGGGGCTACTCCTATTAGGTGTAGGGTTCGTTGCAGGCAAAACAAAAAATCTATCACAACAATGAATAAAACCAAGATCCAATCTATGGCAAAGCCAAGATCTAATCCAAAGCGTTTAATGGGATCAGATCTCGTGGTTGATGTAGTCGATCACTTGCTAATCTTAAGATCGCGTAGACGATCCTTCCGATGTCGCATTCCGGCAGCGCCTCTGCACTCGGTCACACGTACGGAGTCGAGGAAGACCTTCCTATCCCCGTTCTAGCGGGTAGCAAAGGTAGTAGATCCCCTTGGAATCCCAGCAACACAACGGCATGGTGATGGTGGTGGAGGAGAAATCATGCAGGGCTTCGCCTAAGCCGGAGCAGGACGATGGAGGAGGGAGGAGGGTGGCGCCTAGGGTTTGGGAGGAACGGGCAAGGGACAAGGTGGGTGTGCCCCCACCCTTCTTTATATAGAGGGGGTGTGGCCAAGGGTTCCTAGTCGTTGGCTGAGTCCATCCCCTACTCGGCCAAGAGGGAGAGGTGGGAACTTGCCCCCCAAGTTTCCCCTCTTACCAAATTAGGGTTTTGCCCCTTCTTCCTAGTGCTGGAAGGTTGGACCCTCTTGGACTTGGTGCGGTTGGCCCTAGTCCCCCACGACATGCCATAGTCCAAATGGCCCCTCCCGGGGTGGTGGACCCACTGGTGGTCCCTCTAGAACATTCTAGAAGCTTCCGGTCAAAATACCGAAAACATTTCTGAACCCCGGAAATTGACTTTCCTTATATGAATCTTATTATTCGGACCATTCCAAATATCCTCGTGATTTCATGGATCCAATCCGAGACTCCGAACAACATTCGGTATCCAACTCATATTCCATATCTACTTAAACA
Organism: Avena sativa; assembly: GCA_916181665.1. Lineage (NCBI taxonomy): Eukaryota > Viridiplantae > Streptophyta > Magnoliopsida > Poales > Poaceae > Avena > Avena sativa. The sequence continues at coordinate 355,221,656 of OV702283.1, read as the reverse complement.
ACATCAATCCTTAACTGTGTCACCCTACGGTTCGCGAACTATGCAGACATGATCGAGACACCTCTCCGACCAATAACCAATAGCAGGATGTAGAGATCCATAATGGATCCCACATATTCAACGACGACTTCATGGTCGAATGAACCATTAACAAACGAAACCAATTCCCTTTGTTGCGTGATACTTTACTTATACGAGGTTCGATCGCCGGTATCTCCATACCTAGTTCAACCTCGTTACCGATAAGTACTCTTTACTTGTTCCGTGATATGACATCCCTTGTGACCTAGTCACATGATTGCAAGCCAATTGGATGACATTCCACCGAGAGGGCCCAGAGTATATCTACCTGTCATCAGGATGGACAAATCCCACACTTGGTCCATGCACTTCAACACATACTTTCAGAATACCTAATGCCACCTTTATAACCACCCAGTTACGGAAGTGGCATTTGATGTCATCAAAGTACTCATCCGGTGACAGTGATTAACATGATATCATGGTAAAAGTATTAGGTTACTATGTATCTGAAAGCTTGTAGTAAAATGAACTTAATGACTTGATCTTATGGTATGCTTACTTTGGGTGTGTGTCCATCACATCATTCTCCTAATGATATGATATTGTTATTAATAACATCCAATGTCTATGATCATGAAACCATGATCATCTATTAATCAAGAAGCTAGTTTAACAAGAGGCTTACTAGGGACTCTTTTATGTTTTCAAAACACACAAGTATTAATGTTTCCTGTTAATACAATTATAGCATGGGATGCAAACATTTATCATAAACACAAAGATATAACAATAACCACTTTATTATTTCCTCTTGGGCATATCTCCAACAGTCTCCCACTTGCACTAGAGTCAATAATCTAGTTTGGAAAAACTTGTGCATTCAACACCTATGGCTTTCTAGTGTTGTATTTACATGATTTCTAAGTGGTAAACATAATCTTAGGATCTGACACTTTCATAGTACTATCCCCTGTGAACCACACCTAATTTGATAACAAGCTACTTGACACAAATGCCCTCTTTTGCTGCTACAATAGCAGTCATATACTTAGCATTTTGTTGTAGTATCTGTCACAATGTCTTAACTTTGGAACTCATCCAAATCCGTTATGGAACTTCCTTTACATTACATTGTGCCACCCATAGTTTAAATTGACATAAACTTAATTTGTATCTTGTGACAAAACTAGTATCAATGTAACACTTTACAATGAACTATCTATCTATTTGTCACCACTACATAAATAACATATTCTTAGTTCTTCCAAAGACCATAAGAATATCCCTATTATCATCCAATGATCATCTTATGAGTCATTCTGGTATATGCTCATAACATTTAGAGCACATGACATATCTGGATGTGTACATATCACAATATGATTGATCAAAATATTCTTGTGATTTCACCCATCAAGTGTCAAAACACTTGAATCTCGTTTCACTTACCAAGTGTCAATACATTCGAATCTTGATTCAATCCTTCTTGTGCGACAAGTACCTTTCTTGTCGTTTCCATATTGAACTCATTCAGTATCTCATCTATGTACATTTGGCACAACTATATTAGCGTCTCAATCTATCCATATAGACATTGATACCTAATATTCGGGTTTTGCCTAAGTATTTCATCGAAATGAAATTCTTAACTTGTGTCAATAAAAGATACATTGTTTCCAATCAAAAATATGTCTCTCACATAATGTATTAGAACTAGGTCTTAGCGCTCTCACTTAATTTCTTGCAAATGCAAGCATCTTGATTGTCTCCGATAAAATTGAAGTCTTTTAATAGTTTCATCACAGTGAAGATTCCAACTCCGCGATGCTTACTTCAACCATTGAAGTTTGCATGCGATTTTAGCATCCTTTGAATTAATGTAACCCTTTGGATCGTGTCGTGTACACGTCCTAGGTAACCATTTTATTAGAAGAACTTTGTTTTGTTTGTTCAACTACCTTATACCAAAATTATTTGTAGGAGCTATATACACATATAGTCCCACAACTTGTTTGTAATGTGCAAATTAGTCCCACTTCTTGCAAAATGGGGTATCATAGTCCCATAACTTGCACTTATCGGTGCAAAACCGTTCCAAATGATCCAGAAGCCGACACATGGAGACGTTATTTGGTAAAAAGGCCCTCTACCTAATTTGTCTAGCACAAACGACTCAATTTTGACTGACCAACGTGGGCCCCACCTGTGAGAGAAGTAATTAAAATGTAGTGTTGCATATAAAAAATTTAGTAGCCATTTAGTCTCATTGGGATATGAAACAGTCACCTCGTGAGTTGGCTGCATGCTGCAAACCACTACACCAACAAACAATTCATGAAACATTCTTCATCGTTCTCCTTTTATACCTTTCCTCAACACACTCATAAGTAGCATGCGTGCTCAAAAGTGATTGCATGTAGCGATCAGGTTTCACGTCATCGTCCTGACGGTCAATTTACTACCTGCAGCCCTTCGCAAGGTCGCCCATCACCGCCATAGCTTATGCCTTCACCGGAGTCAATGCCAAAATTTACAATGGTCGATAGCATGTGTTCCATGCATAGACAGCTATCTCATCCTCTGGTGCTACTAACCATGGAACAAAGAACTACTACTGCAAGATTTCTCATCATAGTGTCGGCTCGTGATCTCGTGGGTGGCGCAATCGTTGTTGTTAGGCAGACAGTGCAGCATACTCGGAAGCATCGAGTAGTAGGACAGCATGCTCGGCGGCCTTCACTACATGAACAAGCTATCGAACGTCTAATTGTACTGAAGGAGTCGTCGGACTGCACACAACATAGCCGCCAAAGTAGAGCACAAGGACCAGCCTGCGCCACCAACGATGCGGTGACCCATCATACCACTGCATGATGTAGTATACTATAGTCGTTGACATAACACCAATGAAACACCGTTCACTAGTATTACATCCCTCAAAGTGGTACAACAGAAACACATCAGGTCCAATACATGTCTAAAGGTTACAACTCACTCTATACATACGATCCAGAGAACACTCTAGGTTAAAGAGAGAGAAAGAATCTTCTTACAAAGAAGAATCAGAAATAATCAAGTCAAAGACTAGTATTTATTAAGACTAGTATTTCAACTAATGGTCTGGTATTGCTGCTATTGCAATACGCTACAGAAATAGGTTCTATGGGTAGAGATTATATTCCTATCTAGTCAGTAACTTCGTCTTCATTTGAGTTGATGTATATGTTGACTTTCTTGACTTCATTGAAGAACTTTAGCTTCTGGTGATGATTCCTGGAGCATAACTTGATGTAGATGTTGTCTGCACTGGCTTCAGAATCTAGCAAGGGTTAAGAAGATACGTTAGCGTACTCAGCAAGTCCACTAGAAAACGAGTGTTTGATGCACTATAACTACAGCCACAGACCATAGGTCGTAGGCAATGCAAGTTTTCATAAACATTTCTTCAAAGGTTGCTTTTATTCTGAAAAGCTATGTTCGTTAGCCTTCACGGGTTTACCAGAACTTTCATGGAGTTCCTTTCCCGCCGCGTTCGCAACTCCTTCCTAGAACAGGGAGTAACAAGTTACAGTTCTTACACTCTATAGAGGTGCGTTACTTTACCCATGAGAGATCAACTCTTTGTTGCACAACCGGGCAGCTTATTCCCATCCACATTTCCATGATGTGGGGCCTAGAATATGATCCAAGCCAATCACTTCCCCTCCGTGTAACATCCCAAAAATACTAAGCTTGGATCATCAAACTCTAATCATCAAAATCAGGGTTAACAAAAACTTTTCTAATTAAAATTATGAATGCATGCATATGTGTATGCATTGATTTTTAAATTCTTTTAAAACCACCTTGTTTGTTTGTTTCTTTGCTTGTAAAATGTTTCTTAGGTGAAATAAACATCATCTAAAACATTTCCCACACTTTTCCTAAAGACAAGTAAATCAAAACACATATATTAAATGAATGGTGTTTTGACCAATTTAACTCCTATGCCTACTTTGGTTGTCTCAAACTTTCAGAACCTAACAGAAACTTTTCTGGATCTTTGCACCCCTTGAATGTACTCATAACAAAGTATCAAGGCCCACTTTGTGATCATCTAGAAACTTTCAAATGTATAGTTTAAATGACAATTCAAAATTGAATCTTTATCATATGGGAAGATCCCACTTTTTCAAAAACACTCAAACAAGCTCAACTTTCAAAACCCAAGCATCTGCAGACTCACCAGCACCAATCTAGCAAACCCACCAAAATCTTTTCAAAATTCAAAACTTGATTTCATGCGGCCATTTCATCAAACAGGTTGCAGACACAAATCAAACAAACATCAAACACTATTGTGAGTAGTGATTCTTGCCTAACTGGTTCCCCATTTAGCTCACAACCAGCTCAGTAGATCATCTAGCAAGATTAACCAAGCACTAGCACCACTATGAGCTTGCCATTGCCATCAATGGTGAACAGCCGAGCACACCCTTGCCACCCCATAGTCGACAGCAAGCTAGGAGCAGCAGCAAGCCTAGCCAGCATGTCTGGGAGGCAGCCCACCGTCCACCGCCACTCCCTGTCCTAGCCGCGAGCGTTGCCAAGCCCTGGACCACGCGCACGAACCGCGCCCAGACCGCTAGAGACCATGCCGAGCGTGCGCCAGAGCACCACCCTCGACCGAAGCCCACAGACCGCGCGCCGCCCTCGCCGCATGCATACACAATCCCCACCGACCCAGGAGACCGCCAGACATCCCCGTTCGCCGCCCCGTGACGCATAACCACCACTCATCGTCGAAGACGCTGCCTCTGCCACGTAGAGCATCGCCCGTTCCAGACCAAGCCGCACCGCCCCATGCCTCGAAACCATGTCGTTGAGCATCGCTAAGAGACACCACACCGTCCCCTACCCTTGCCCATGCCAATAGCCGCCTGTAACATCGCCCCCGACGAGCTCACCGTGCGCCCCGACGGTCCCCTCGCTCGACTATAAATAGAGTCCACCCCCGCTCGATTTCTTCACACCATCTCACTCTCCTCTCCTCACTGATCGTGCCACATCGTTCTCAGAGAAAGGCGAGCACCACCCCGCCGGAATTTCACCGGAGCCCGCAGCCTCTGCAGAAGAAGGGAGCCATCGATTTCGTCCACCCCAGGAGCTGCCACGACCACCGCGGAGTTCGCCGTCATCGACTTCGTAGTTCGCCCGCCTCGCCGTCCCTCGCCAGTACCCCGGTGAGCCCCCAGCACCCCCCCCCCTCCACTGGCTGCGCTAGGTTTCGTTCTCGCCGGCGTTGTCTCGCGTCGACGATGACTCCCAGCCGTTGGATTAGAATCAGATCGAACGACCCACGTTGCCCCATACCGCTTCGCCCAGCCCCGTGTCACTGACGAGTGGGGACAACCACTTAAGCAGCCCGCGGGAGCACTACGCTTAGCAGGCCGGCCCAGTAACTTTTCCCGCCAGCCAGTTATTCAAACTAAACCTTTTCTATTTTATTTCAAACTCACTTCTGTACCCAACTTCAAAAATCAACCCAGATCGATTCAGTGCACCAAATTGAATGAAACCAATTCTGTTGGAAAGGTCTGTGAATGCTGAATCCAAGCCCATTGGATTCAAGTCATTTGGATCTATAGATCAACCATGGTAAAAATAACAAGGCAGAAGCTTTTCTGCATTCAAACATTTTTCAAATTTAAACCATAATAGCTTTTGAGTTGATTCCAACTCTCAAAAATCACATTTAACCATACCTTTCAGAATATATAAAAATATATAGGTTTACTTGCAGAAATAATGTTCAAGTAATAAAAGAATGCTACATAGGCATTTCTAGCCACTTTAATTAATTAGAATAAAAGGGTAAAACCTTATTAAATTGTGACACCACTTTAAATCACATTCCCATGGACTACAATATGTGGTGATGACATGTGTCAACATGATCCCATGTTTGGTTTGGAGAATATTAAATCTTAAGTAGTTTTTCAATGAGTAGAAATTACTTTTCTAAAAATAAAAGGAATTAAATCAAGCCTTAACCTTGTAATTTTAGAGATGATGCAAGATCATCTATAGGACCCTTGTGTGTGATGATTGCAAGTAGTTAAGTATTGTTTGGTGATTGTGTACCTCGTATTTATTCATAGACGCTAGTACCGACCAAGGATACGAGGAGGAAGGAGGATACTACGAAGAAGAAGCCGAGGAGAACTTCAACCACTGCTCTGCACAAGGAAAGCTAAAACTTGCAAGACACTCTACTTTAGCAAGCCTTACTAATCAAGTTGACCTATGCAAGCTAACACTTGCAATTTAGCAAGCTTATATTGATTTTGTGCAAGCAAATACTTGCTTGTTACTATGCCTACTATATGCCTTAAGCATATGTGATCATACCCACTTGATAAACCAATCCTAGTTTTATTTGCAAGCTTCTTACTTTATTTCTTTATCAAAGATCTAACTTAGAGTTGACTTAAGTGACTTGTAGATACTAGAAAGATTCTGAAGGTTGCATAAAGATCATAAAATTTGGCCTAAGTTAGAAACCTTGATATCATTCGAAGATATAAGGTTGTACTTAGTTGAAACTCCACTAGTTTACCACCCCACATTAGTATTACCCCCACCTGTAGATGCTAGTGCTAAGCATAAGACTTGATCAACTTTAGATGGGTTTACTTGGTGGAAAATTGGTTATGAAAACCTTGGAATGATGGATCATACTATTGAAATGTTTTGGACATGTGTTTCCGAACACTTGATGATTTTGGTGATGAAAATGTTGAGGCATGAGCCTTAGCCCTTTATAAAACTGATGGTTGTCTGGATGCGATACCATTCCAATTTTATCGTACAACCACAATACCCGAATATTGGGTAGGGCTTGACTGGAAACTTATATACCTTAGTATTAGCTCCCTCACAGCCAAGGTCTGAGCTGAGGCTACCTTGTGAAGATTGTCCACCTGTGCAGTACCCAAGATGATAGTTGGTCATGGTTGGGAGGCCAAACTCACAGGAGAGGTGCTTATACTAGGGCGTGTAATTGAAAGGTTAGGATTGATTATCCGCATACTGAGTATGGTGAATTCAGGATTTGTTCCTGACGGATGTATCGAATGTTGTGGTGAAAGTGTACAATCTCTGCAGAGTGTCAAACTATTCGAATAGCCGTGTCCGCGGTTATGGACAGTTGGAGTGGCCATACTGTTCCCCCGTCAGACTTTTCAAAATGACTTGTGAAATGAATTGAGACTTTGACTTGACCACAACAGAGTTGTGACCTGAGTTACAAGATCCCACCTAGTAGTTATAAAATTTTAACTAGCTTAGGAACTTAGTAGAGATAAATCTGGCTTTTGCAAAACAACCCTAGAGCCTAGTGTCCTATTATCCAAAAACCCCTTTTTACTTGTTAGTAATAGTTTGCGAGTACTTAAAGAGTACTCATGGCTTTGTCCCTGGCTATTCCCATGGCCAGACTATGAAGAGGAGTACCTGGAAGATGGACCCCAGGAAGGTTACGACAACTAGGATCATCTCCCATCGTAGCATTGCCTGTGACGCCGAAGATGGAGCTTCGCCTACGCTACCGTTATTATTATGTATTCCGCTGCTTGAAGTTGTACTAAGAACTGGATCATGAGATCCCTATTTGTGTAAGAACTTATGTATAGTTTGTAATGTATGATGTACTATGGTATCCAATTCTGTTATGTCTCGCAAAAATGGTAATCCTGGGATTGCGATGTATGGCATAACAGGCATCTAGGATTGAAAAATCCGGGTGTTGACACTCCGTGACCTCGCATGCCTCCTTGGTGTACACCATGCCCACATATTGAATTACGGCAATGGTTTGTACAAACCGTTAGATGCCAGAACTATCGTGGGACGTTGAGGGTTCCCACCCATATGCTACATATCCTCTACGAATTACCAATTAATATGCACGCTACGAGGATAACAGCCACGACCTGCACATCCGGCTACATGCGAGAAGAAGAAGATACAGCTGACTTCTCCGTCCCATTCCAAATCTCATGGTCAACGCGTAATATACGGCGCAAGAATCACTGGTGACACTGGTTGTTAAATCCTAGATGATATAGTCCTGGACAGTGGTATTACAACTGCCAGATTTAATAGGTTATTTGATCACCCTAGATAAGTAACCAATAGTTCACATTATTATAAAAAATAGTGGTTTCTGACCTTTTTCAAATGCAGGTGATGACAACACTGGATTTGCAAAATACTTTACAGATAATAAACAAAGGACATGAGCAAGTGTGAACTTGCCTTTTGTGATTGCAAGATTATGCACTCACGGTCTTCAAGTCATTATAAGATCCAATATCTGAAACCAGCATCATTGGTCTGGTAAGTACTAATGTTTAAAGAAGCAATATGCTCTTATGCATAAGTAATGTGATGCACTTTATAAACTCAAATCACGGGGATAACGTTGTTCTAGGGTTTGGACACTAGAAAGGGTTTCTTTGGAATGTGTTGTACTATTAGTGAAGTTTCACACTTGTGTTTCTTGTTAAGGGTTGTGAGTGTGTGAAACAACATGAATTTATAATAGCATGGAATAATGAGGTACATACTAACGTGATATGTTACTTAAGATTGCTTACATTTTAATTATTTATCTTTGAATTTTATTTTACAAGTACTAGCCTTAATAAGGAACTTAAGTGTTAGCAGTCCTAAGTATACTAGCAAATGATAAAGTAATGTGATCCTGATTAATTGTCATAAGTTGACTAAAGTGGCAAAACGAATAACTTTTGAAGAAAAGATTCCTTTTCTAAGGTCTAAACAATCTTTATGGTTAATCAAATATGGTTGAGGTTGTTTGTGCTTGCTTGAATAGTTTGGACTTGAGATGCTTTATAACTTAATTGTAACAGATCAAAGTTAACTATAAAACATATAACAAAGTCTTTAGTCTTATATTAAAAATTGTTTGGACTAGAGTTAACTTTAAAAACATGGATGGTTTGAAAGTGTAATGCTTATGATATTTGTATTATGTTCACTTCATAATGTTTCATTAAAGTTATTTAAGAATGGTGTTACTTCTATTTGAGTAATGGTTTCTTAACTTTATAATGGAATAGGGCCTTTTATTTTTTTATAGATGAGTGGTTATAGTTTGTAAACCATGGAGTAATGTTACTTAATTGCTTATGAGTTCACTATAGTGTTTTAGTATGTTGGTAAACTTGTAGTGAAAGTAAAGGAGATAAGTTTTATTTAACTACAAATTATTCTTGAAGATTTTATATTTGATAAGGATTCTTTTTAGAAAATAATCTACACTTATGGTTGAAAAATATTTCAATAAAATTGTATTTAAAAATGTGTTGAAGCATTTTGACTTCATATTAACAGTATTTAAGACTAATACTATTTATTAGATTCAATTGACTAATTTTAGAAATATTAACAAATTTTATTTACTCTTGAATTAATATTTAAGGAAATAGGTTTAATTCAAGTTATTAAAGTGTTTAAATTTTTATTTAACTCAACAATGGAGTATTATATTTTTAACATGTAGGTATTATTTTTGTGATCATTTTGATATATTACAATTATTTTTGTGATTTAAAAACAATAAGATATGATTTTTTAAGATTTATTACATAATAAATACTTAATAAATAATAAATAATTAATTAAATGAAATAATAATGTATGATCATAGTTTTAAAGTATGGTTTTTATTTTTCTAAAAAATTTGATATTTTATTTATATTTTTAATATTTACCAATATTAAAATATGGATTATCTAAGTTTAATTACTTATAAAACCTTTATTAAATAATATTTATTTGAATAATTATAACAATAATATTTGATAATACTTTTAAGTTGTAGATTTTATTTGAAAATTTTCATATATTACATAAATTTTTCTGAATTATAAAACAAAAGTTATTGATTTAATAAGATTTAATCATTTATTCATTTCTGGAATATTGATATTTGAGCTTATAACATTTTATTTATTTCTTAAACAGAAAATAACTTTTTGTACCGAGGCTAACCTACCCAAGGTCACTGACCAGTGGGCCTATGGCCACATCATCAGCCACGCAAGCGAAGACTAGGTCAAACGGTGGACCAGGTCAAGGGTGACGTTGGCATGACGTCGCTATGACATCGGTACAACCACCGCCGTAAATGGGTGGTCGTCGGCGATGATCCACGGCGTCCTAGCAAACGAAACTAACCTAATTCGAATCAGCGCAACATACTGGACCCTAAAGTGGCGGCGCCGCTCGGAAATGGTCATCGGAGCCTCGGCTCCGACGAGCTCCGGCGGTGGCCGACGGTGGCATACGATGTGACAATGATTGACAACGAGATGAGGCGATTTAGGAGTACTGGAAGGTTCAGAAGCTCACCCTGGTGAAAATAGAGAGGTCGACGATGACCGGCGTGGTCGTAGATGAGCACACGGTCGACTTCTCCGGCGAACCCCGACAGAATGAGATGATGAAATTCGCCCCCACTTGTACTCCTCCTGTCATTGCGTTCTTCTCAGATGGTCTACAAGCGATGGCGCTTCTCGTCCACTTCACGGCCTCCCGAATGAACTCTACCGATGGCGAGGCGTGGCTCCGGTGAGCTAGGGTTTCGGCCCCATTCGAATCAGAGAGGATAAGGAGGGAATGTGGATAGGGATTGAGGCAGGGTGTCATGGTGGCCTTCTTATCCCCCTCTAGAATGGCGGCGGGCATCTCGACGCACGGCTGATGACGACGATGGCATCGAGCAGCGACGGACTCCTCCAACGAGCTTCCTGTGTGCGTGAGGATGACGACGACATTAATTTTGCGGAAAACCCCCTGGCGATTCTTTCAGCTCAAACCGCGGTCCTTCTTCGGTCCCACCTGTCAGCCAGAGAAGAGGATGAACTGGGCTGGCTGCTAGGCATTTGTGGGCTGCACATGGGCGACAGGTAAGGAGGGAAGTTGGGCCATGGCCAGGAAATGTTTTTATTTGTTTTTCTTTTCTATTTTTTTGTTTTGATTTTCATATTTGTATTTAATCTATAATTTGAACTTTTCGAACAAAGTTTATTTGCTGAATACTTGCAGCAACAATTAATATTGATTGAGATTTACTTTGTAAACCTTTATGTTGAATATTTTCCTTCTATATCATTCTTTATTTTCTTTACATAAATCCCCTTTTTTAATATTTTGTAGAAGATTTTGCTATTAATCATCTTCCTAAGAATAAACCATGGTTTTATTAATTGTTATTTCCTTATTTGTTTATAAAACTTAATTCTAGTTAGTTCATAGTTAGAATTTAAATTTTTATATAATGATCCTATATCATTATTTGATGCATGATATTCAAAGAAAATAATATGGTTACTATTATTCTTCATAAATTTAGGAAATAACAATGTGTATATTCTATGATAATTAACATTGAATTTAGGGTTTGAATTTGTAAATGCTTACCCTGGAGTTTAGGGTTCTTAATATACTTATGTTCTTTTGTTGAGAAAAGTTTATGGCTAAACATATTATCTTTTTGTTTGTGATCTTTAATGATAACACCTTTTTAAAATAGAAAGTTATTAATTGAAATGTTTTATGAAAAGGATTGATAAGGATATTCCTAAGCACATATAATTATGATAATTGGAATTAACAGAGATGTGCTTAAGTGATTTGCTATATAAACTATTCCAATAAAACACTTGGAATTAATAGGATTTATCCAACAGATGAGCTAAATGTTAAACTAGATCATAGTTTTAGGATTTAATGTTTACCATGAATTACTATCTTCCATAATTCATAATTCTGGACTTCTGATTAAGGAATTCCTTTCCTAGATATACTACTTCTTCCTATCAATCATCATGGTTAACATGATGAGCTTTACTTCACAAGAATATTCTTATCCACCTTTTATTCTGCTAAACTCATTAATGAATCCAATGAGTTTGATACTAAAGCTTTTCATGATTTTCACACATCCAGACTTGGTTATATCAACTGCTCTACTGCTGAAATCCTCCAATCCAACAAGTAGCTACTTCTAACTCCATTCTTATTCTTCCATAATCATCCACCACTAATATTACTTCAGTAGATGTATTTATAATTAGATATACATCAAATCCTACTTCACCTCAAGTGTCTACTCTTTTTCCAGAGTAAAATACAAACTCTATAATTTAATGTTACTCTAACATCAGCTTAATCATACAATCTTATCTTTTCTTGACTCCAATATCGCATATTAGAGTCCAACCATGTTTTACCCACCAATGTCACTTATAGTGGATATAAGCATACAATCTTGGTGACTAAAGCATGATTATTATAATCCTTTGATCCTTTATGGTTTGGGTTTCCAATTAGCTAATCAAGGCTTCCTTAATACAACATTAAGTTGTATTATAATCATCTTCTGTTTATTTTTATTGGTTTAAGAGATATAATTCATTGAATACTCATACTTGATCCCATAGGATTTCTCCTATTAACTATCTTCAATATTCATCTATGTATTCCTTACCTCAGATACTCTTCTATCATCTCAGGAGTAAGTTAACTCCATCAATAATCATATTGATTTAATTCTCTTCCAATACTCCTAGCCTATAGATGATATTTGGATCTAACATTACCACCTATCTCTTCTTACTTCTTTCTCTAAAGGATTTTAAATGGATGCTATGATAAGAACAAGGGTTAATAACTCAAGAAGTGATAGATTAAGGATTGGTGAATCAATAGTTGATTACTCAACATTGATGAACCATAAATATTAGAATAAGGTTCAATAAGGATGATAAAGATTCTTATGGAAAGAAAGATATGTGGTAACTAATCTTAACTTGATTTCCTTGCTACTCAAACTCACTAAAGAGTTAAGATTAAGTATTACCATGGTACTCATGGTATAAGTAGATGAGGTTAAGATAGATCAAGATTTAGTTGTTGCATTCCTATTACTTAAGTTATATTTATAACTTGGTATTCATGAGTTGTTGTGATAAATATTATGATATGATTACTTAAGGCTCAATTATAAACCATTAAGTAATGTATTAGGGTTTAACTTTTACTACACTTGATCTACTCTTAGATCAAATCTTCTTTACCCAAAATAAGGTTTTAGCACAGGTCAATCTGAATCTTATCACAATCAACTTGATGATCTATTTAAATTCCATCAAGTTGATAGAGGCTTTAATCCCTTTGACAAGTTTTATTCAAAAGCGCGAAAATTATTCGGATTTTCTATGCATGAATGCAATGCACACATCTGGGTCCAGCTTACTTCTAAGCTCTAATGCTGGGATGTTACAGACTCTTCCCCTTAAAATAAACTTCGTCCTCAAAGTTCGCAAACTCTCGCGTTTCGGAGTAAGGAATTGTTTTGTATTGGTTACGGTATTTCTCCACTCCATAGTAATCTTAAATGGAAATAATTGTCGTATTCCATATCCAGATAGTGTTCTTACTATGTTATATAATGTCTAGGAAGTCTCACTAAAACAAGTTTTAAATTTCTATTTGCCAATAGTTGTGGTCAAAAGACTATATTTTTGTTCTGTCATAGTATGGTTGATACTGGTATTCCTTCCAGAATTGGATTTGAACTCATTTTGTCCATACCCAATGAAATTTCTTGTTCCTCTACACGTGTCCAATTGGATGTGATCTATTACTCCTTAAGGATCACTTAAGAGTTGTGATGGGGGAATACCAATCGGGGTATACCCACGAAGTGGGTTCGCCAGCTGGATCGAGCCGACTGAAGCTAAGCCCAGAGCGGGTCGACTCGCCCAATATGCGACTGGCCCGTGCTGAACCCAGACGAGTGGCGCCGACTGAGGCCCAAGACGGCAACTCCAATACAAAGCCCATTAATACACTTGTAAACCCTAGGTGACTGCATATATAAAGCCGCCAGGGGCACCCCCACGGGGTATGCTCTCCCACAATAGATTAGATCTAGTCTCCCTCCGCCTACGGCGGCTCCATTGTAAACCAATCTATGATCGTATACTGGATTGATAGCAGGACGTAGCGATCCTCCACCGAGGGGACGTGAACCTGGGTACATTGTGTGCCAATCTCGCTTCCGGATTCTCCTACGTCGCCTTGCTCCCTCTACGTAAGCTACCCCCAGTAGCATCTGCCGTGCAATACCACGACAGTTGGCGCCCACCGTGGGGCATGCGACGCTTGGAGGGCGATAATCCGGGCGGGATCCCAAATTCATTATCAACTATGCGTGTGATCAAGAAGAAGCTCCTGATGGCTGATGAATTTCCAATCCGATCTCATCTCTTTGTTTCATTGATTATTTTAGTAATTTATTTGTTTAGATCTAACGTTTTGTCTAAACCTGCCAGTGCACATCGTTTGGAGAATCAATTCATTGTACGATCCATTATTCTTGACGGCGACAGCTCGTGACTATGCTGGAACGATAAAATCGTTCAGTCTCCATACCCTAGAGTCAGCTAGACGCCCCAGACGGCCGACTTCCTCGACCATGACTTTGAAATCAGGAACTTGAGTTGCATTAATTGATTCCCAATGAGCTGACATCTCCGATGAGATGGTTTGGTGCCGCACCTGATTTTTTTTTTCATACGTACATGGCCGTAGTATTTCCGGCGACAGCGACACTAGCAGATCACGACTCAGATTGTGTGCAGCCATGACCTATGGCCCTTCACGTCAGCATTAGATTGATTTGTTTTCTAAAAAAATTCTCTTGTCGATTATCCTGTATGATTGATTATTTTATTTAGGTCTAATCCTTGGTATATTGTTTGTGTGTCAGTTTCAATCGCCCATCGCCCTGGCCGAGATCGGCTCAATCCACCTATCTCCGAAAGCTGGTTCACGACCATGCTGGGGAACTCGCCGCCGCGAACTTGCCGGACCTCTCCACACTCGAGGACTCGCCCGTCGCGGACTCACCGCCCTCGGGGATTCACCCGTCGCAGACTCGTCCATCGTGGATTCGTGACGGTCGTGGACCCGCCGCGTTCGGCGACTCGCCCAACTCAGACTCACTATGCTGCGGAACTTGCCTAAACGCGGACACGCTTAAACGCGGACTCGCTAGGCTCGGGGACTCGCCTGTCGCGGACTCGCCCAGCATGGACTCGCCTGTCACGAGATCTCCATCGTGACCTCGCCTTCACGGCCTCTTCGTCATAAACTTCGCCATAGCGCGACCCCCGTCCGCCGCGTCGACCCCGTGTCCGCCGCGTCGACTTCGCCATAGCGCGACCCTGTGTCCGCCGCGTCGACTTCGCCATAGCGCGACCTCTGTCCGCCGCGTCGACCCCGTGTCCGCCGTGCTAACTTCGCCATAGCGCGACCCCCGTCCGCCGAGTCGACCCCGTGTCCGCCGCGTCGACTTCGCCATAGCGCGACCCCCGTCCGCCGCGTCGACCCCGTGTCCGCCGCGTCGACTTCGCCATAGCGCGACCTCTGTCTGCCGCGTCGACCCCGTGTCCGCCGTGCTGACTTCGCCATAGCGTGACCCCCGTCCGCCGCGTCGACCCCGTGTCCGCCGCGTCGGCTCCTTCCGGCTAGGTCGAATGCATACGCCGCGCCTGCTAAGGGACTTTCATCGTCCGAGTCGCCAGAGAGGATCGCATGCCACGCTGCATGGACTCACCACTGGGTGTCTCTTCCCCCCGGGAAAAATCTATTCGCCTTTGTCAACCTTTGAAAGAGCGACTCGCATGGCCAAGTAGTGCGGACGAGGACTCGCAAACCGAGCCTCGGATCGTCCACGAAAAACGCTAACCGAGAGCCATCATTGGAGTCGCCTTGCTCGACTGGCCTTCCGGGCCAAGACAAATGGTAGTGCTACACAAACAGCACCATGTCCTCTTCAACCTTAGACAGTGCGACTCGTACGGCTAAGTACTGCGGACGAGGACTCGCAAACCGAGCCTCGGATCGTCCAGGAAGAACGCCAAGCCGAGAGCCATCTTTGGAGTCGCCATGCGACTGGCCCCCCGGGCCAAGACGAGAGACTCGCTAACAGAAACAGCGCAATCAACATCAAGGGGGACTCTCCCCTCGTGGACTCGCAATCATCGCGGACTCGCCACGCTCGGGGACTCTCCCCTCGCGGACTCGCAATCATCGCGGACTCGCCACGCTCGGGGACTCTCCCCTCGCGGACTCGCAATCATCGGGGACTCGCCACGCTCGGGGACTCTCCCCTCGCGGACTCGCAATCATCGCGGACTCGCCACGCTCGGGGACTCTCCCCTCGCGGACTCTCCCCTCGCAGACTCTCCCCTCGCGGACTCTCCCCTCGCGGACTCGGCGCCCGCCGGTCGCTAGACCTCGCCACTCGCCGCGCTCGGGGACTCGGCGCCCGCCGGTCGCTGGACCTCTCCACTCGCCGCACTTGGGGACTCGGCGCCCGCCGGTCGCTCGACCTCGCCACTCTCCACGCTCGGCAACAACCACTACTATTTTCAAAATATGAGCCTCAAGTTGCCTCTACGAGCCAACTCGAGCCTCGGGGACTACTCCTAGGCATGTTGCGTGTACGCGTGGTTCCGCGACCGCGGCTCGCCCTTGTCGACTCGCCACCGCGGACTCGACACGCTCGGGGACTCTCCACCGCGGACTCGCCCTCGTGTACTCGACACGCTCGGGGACTCGCCACCGCAGACTCGTCCTCGCGTACTCAACACGCTCGGGGCCTCGCCACCGTGGACTCGCCCTCACGTACTAGACACGCTCGGGGACTCTTCATCGCGGACTCGCCCTCGCGTACTCAACGCGCTCAGGGAATCGCCCTCACGTACTCAACACGCTCGGGGACTCGGTGTGCTACAGACATCGCCACTCGCCGGTCGCCCAACCAAGCCACTCGGCGCGCTCGGGAACTCGGCACTCTCCGGTCGCTCGACCTCGCCCTCGCGTACTCTCGATGCTCGGGGACTCGGCGCGCTACATATAGCGCCACTCGTCGGTCGCTTGACCTCGCCACTCGCCACGCTCGGGGGCTCGGCACGCTCCACGTTCTGGGACTCTCCGTAACTGGCAGCTTCATCGACACCCCACATCTATCGCCAACTGGCCATCACCGACTGGCTTACGCCGACCGCCTCCCGCTTCATGGTTCTTTTCTCTATTCAGGAGCTCGTCGCCGATTCGCCACGACCCATCGTCAAGACTCTCCGCGTCCTGCCTCAAGCCCGCGTCGAATCGACAACGCGCTCGGGGACTACTGATGGGGGAATACCAAATGGGGTATACCCACGAAGCGGTTTCGCCATCTGGTATCGAGCCGACTGGCTCAAGCCGACCGCCTCCCGCTTCACGGTTCTTTTCTCTGTTCAGGAGCTCGTCGCCGATTCGCTACGACCCATCGTCAAGACTCTCCGCACCCTGCCTCAAGCCCGCATCGAATCGACAACGCGCTCGGGGACTACTGATGGGGGAATACCAACCGGGGTATACCCACGAAGTGGGTTCGCCAGCTGGATCGAGCCGACTGAAGCCAAGCCCAGAGCGGGTCGACTCGCCCAATATGCGACTGGCCCGTGCTGGACCCAGACGAGTGGCGCCGACTGAGGCCCAAGACGGCGACTCCAATACAAAGCCCATTAGTACACTTGTAAACCCTAGGTGACTGCATATATAAAGCCGCCAGGGGAACCCCCACGGGGTATGCTCTCCCACAATAGATTAGATCTAGTCTCCCTCCGCCTACGGCGGCTCCATTGTAAACCAATCTATGATCGTATACTGGATTGATAGCAGGATGTAGCGATCCTCCACCGAGGGGACGTGAACCTGGGTACATCGTGTGCCAATCTCGCTCCCGGATTCTCCTACGTCGCCTTGCTCCCTCTACGTAAGCTACCCCCAGTAGCATCTGCCGTGCAATACCACGACAAGTTGTTTCTTTTAGGATTAGTCTGTTAGGACTATTCTATTGTATTACTTCAAGCTTTTACCTTATCAGGCTTTTAGACAATCTTTTGTTATTATTTTAAATTCTTCTATACTAATGGCTTTCTTTTAACCTTATGTAAATAGCACTTGCTATTGTTATAGGTTAGTTCTTTTTCTCCTACCTTTATTTGGAAAGTCAGACAACAAGACTTCAATTTCTATTATTTACTCTCCCCCTTAGGGCTTTATAGTTAGAATGTGGGACTCTGTCTAGCTTATTTTCTACCTAGTTAAGTCTTATAAAGGATTGTACGGTGTATCCACACAATTGTGGATCTCCGAAGCGAATCTTTTAGCATGTTAGTCTTACTTACTATTTGTATATTTTCGCTTTGATAGGGCTGACTTTGCGAAACACTTCGAATGACGATCGATTTAAACTTTATACTTCTCTATGTCTTACTTAACTTAGGCCAAATTTTATGCTCTTTATGCAACTTTTAAAATGATCTAATTAACTATTTTAACCGATACTTGTTGCGGCAAGTTACCGACTGTGGACCGTCTTAGGGTGTATGTATTACCCTTCGATTTCCAACATATTTCTATGTGTAAACCTCCTGGTATACGGAATTCATCACTCCCTTACACGGATTCCCATTCCTATCTAGGTCTATAACATCAAGTAATAACTGGGTGTTACATCATGCATTTGCACACCTAATTAAACTTCATGTACAGATCTATCCAATCAAGAAGATTCAAGGAAATCCAAAAGTCAAATAACAACAAAACATATACCTGTATTATACATAGGTTTTAAATAATTTACAAATGTACTAAACGTTCCAACAGTTTGCCCCTCACATATATTACACAACTAACTTACAAGAACTTCCTGATCTTGTGGTTATATCCTCACTTATTTCGGCAAACCTTTCAAACTACAATACGCATTACCCTCTATGTACATTATTCAATCACTCATCCCTTGGGATGTCGTTCCTTACTTACTTTCATCTTCCTCTAGTGCTTCCTGGAGTTCCTTCCATGATGACGTGAAGTCCTACGACTGCCTTATGGAGCGTAAGAGCATCCAGGAGGTGTGTATTCTTGATTAGAAGTACCGAGACTGAGATTAGTCATTGAAAAATGACTAGAGTTGGCATAGTCTTCTATAGGATATTCCTGGTTTTCCGGCAATGCTTCCTCAAAGTAAGATGGCTCCTTAGCCTTTTCTTGGATCCATTCATACATGTTGGTATAGTAGCTATCGGAATACTCTTCTAAGTCAATTGGATTGGTATTTACTCCATACGGTCCATAAGGCTCTCTATGGTTATAGTTGGTCTCTTCCCCGATACCTATATCACAAGGTATAGGATTTCCTATGGTTACACCTTGGGATTCTACTCCCCATTCATACTAGTTTTGCTCAGGTTTATTTGGGATCACTCTAGCCCATTCATGTTGTTCGGAGTTATACTTGGTCCATAAATATTCAGGTGGCTGGGGTTCATTTTGGTAGTAGGCATAGTTTTCTGAGTGTGGATCATCAAACTCAATTTCCTCATACACCTCTCCTGAAGGTATGTATTTGGGATGCCTAGCTTCTTTGTCTAACTTCTTCCTAGGTGCCATTGCCTTATCAGGATTAGTAAAATCCTCAATGACCGTATCCAGTTCCTGAACTAAGACTTGGTGAGTGTTATGGTAAGTGTTTAGCAAAGACCGATAACGATCCATATACTCTATAGCTAGAGTAGGTTCATGTAACATCCCTAAAATCATAATTTCAAAGTTTGCATATCATTCATGCATGCATATAGATTTGAGAACAATTTCAAACTCATTTTAGAAAACAGTAGCACAAAGTGCTATGATTTTATGTGAGCAGATTCAAATCAAATGGCCATTCCCATTTGAGAAGTTTGATTGATTTAAACCTAGCTTGTTGCCTTTCTCATAGAAAGGATTGAGTGTGGTTTTGGACCAAGATTTACAAATTTGAAATGCTTCAAAAACCATTTCTCAAATTTTGCAAACCAAGTGCCAAGCCTCTGATATTTTGATCCCCAAGCTTGACCAAGCCTTTGCAAAGCAACCACATGATCTTATGCCTATATTTGAGACTACTGTTCACTGCAAAAATCTCAAGAAAATTTGAATTCAAATGGAACTAGAATTCATTTGAAAATCAATTCAGAAAATCGAATTAGAAAAATAAAAGAAGCAAACAAATGGAAAAGGCCGAGCGCTACCATTCCAGCCCAGCTTCAGAACAGGCCCAGCTAGCCCACCGGGCCATCTCTTTATCTCTCGCACGCGCCAGCGCACCCACGCAGCCGCTGAAAGCCAGACCCCACCTCCCCTTCGCGCGCTTCGCTGACGAGCGGGCCCTTTCCACATCGCCCTCGTCTTCCCCAAATCGCGCCCGCGACCACGTCGCCGCTGCAGTGAAGCCGGTAATGGCGCGGTGTAATTAGCCATTATGCCGCAGGCGTTTCCTGTCGCGCCTGGGCCTATTTAATCCCCTCTGCACCGCGAACATTTTCCCCCACTCTCCTCGCTCACTCCGCCACCAGGCTGCGCGCATTAGCTCTCGAAGCCCCGCGGTACCGACGACTCTGGCGTCCAATTCCGGTGAGCCTCGACCGCCCACCTCTCTCTCGTTCAAACGAGGATGCTCAGCACGTTCTTGCGCACCTGCTGACACCTCTCCTTTACCTGCTCGTGACCCAGGTTGTCGTCTCCGTCCACGACAGAAACCACCTGCGCCGCCGCCTGACTCCGGCGACCAATTAAGGTAAAACCCGAGCGCCCCTTGCCCCCTCCTTCACACGAGTTTGTTCGCCTGCGTCTTGCGCAACCCCTGATGCCTCTGGTTCGTGCTAGGGAGACGCCAAACCTCGGCAAGGACCACGACTGCAAGCTACTGACGCCGCCCGTTACTCCGACGAGTTCCTGAGACCGTGCCAGCGCGCCCCTTCGCAAACCAACACCTCGACGAGCTTCAGCACGCCACTGCGGATCTGGTACGACCCTTCTCCCTCTCGCGCACGACCGGAAACGCTAGCGCCGCCGTAGACAGAGTGCTCCGCCGCTCACTGACGCCGCGCGCCGCCAGGACATGGTCGCGTGCTCGAGCACCGTTAGATCTAGATCCAAGCGTCAGGATAGAATCACTTATCAGCGAGGAGGTACGCGCTCAGGACCGTGCGATTTATTTAGATCCTACAGCGCGGAAGGGTGATCCGGTGTGAACCGGTACGCGCCAGTAATAACGCGACGCGTGGCTAGAGTTTAAATCAAAAACAGAATTCAAATCAGATTTAGATCCAATTTTCAAATGGCTATAACTTTTGATTTCCACGTTAGATTTTTGCAAATTTTATACCGTTGGAATCAGTGAATCAAGGCCTTTCTGAATCTGCAATGTGTTTAACAAATAGTATCTGCTAAAATGACTTTGTATGCAGAAACACGTTTAGGTCCATTTTGGGCATAGTTTTTGTTTAGCAAATTGTTTTAGGGCTAAATAAGTTTGATTAGCAAACTTTTTGGATTGGTTATGTTTCTATTTCATGCACTTTCTTGGTAAAGTTTTCAAAAATCATCACTTAGCATTTTCTTGCATGCATGCATTCATATTTCTGCTTGTATATGAAATTGTTTGTAATTGTGCGCTATAAATTTTTTGTGTAGATTTTGCTAGTGACTGTGATTGTGAAGAGTGCCACTCTCCCCATTACCAAGGCAAGTGATACTTCATGATATTTCCACCCTTTATTTTTAATAAGCATTAGAATTATTTTTGCTAAGTCTTGCATGCTACATTTGCCAAATGTTATGTTGGGAAATCCTATGTAGTGTAGAATTGTAGAATTGCTAGGGAATTTTCCCAAGTTAAGATACTATGCCATGCTTAGCCTAGCTAGTAGAGAACAAGGGTTGGTAAAGAATGTACATGCTATGATGAAATAATTCTAAGTCCTTTGGGACTCATGCTTTTCTTAATAAAACAACTAAGTCAATGAACTTCCTGGGTGGAATGGGACTTGAATGGTGGTTTTTGGTTGAGTGGTTACACAAGGACATTGATTTGGCTTGTGTATCTCACTTGTGGTATGCCACCCAGGCACAAAGGGATTTGGAGGCCAAGTGTTGAGAAAGCTTACAGTGCAACCACTTGGCAATATGGGCTCTGCCATGATCATATAGGTTGCTAGAACTTAGTCACTTGGACAGTTGGTGGTAGTGGGAATGATAGGTTGGAGCGCGTCCATTTGACTAAGGAAAGGCTTCTGAAAGGTCCTGTCTTGGGAAACCAAGTCTGGTGGGGAAAGTGCACAACCTCTGCAGATGGAAAAATCTAAGTACTTAGCCAAGTCCATGGCAATGGACAATTTGAGCATCAAGACATGGAAGCTACAAGAATATCATCACTCCAACTTCTAAGTAAAACTTGTGGGTGAACAAGGGTGAAGGACCCCAATGTCTATTGGTGGTTTCTTGGGAAGTTTTTGATAAAGGAAAACTTAGTGATTTCAACTAATAGGGAAAAACCTATGTTCAAGCAAAGCAAGCCAAGCTACACCTAGCCAAAATGCATATAGTAATATAGTCCACTTAAAAATTTACTAAGGTATCACTTGCCAATACTATTCCAAAGTATTGACCCATTGTGGCTGTAACTTGTGATGTTGCAGGTTACTCCGATGATGATTAGGAGTCATGAGTCTACACTCAACATGCTTGCCTGTGGCACATGAAGATGAAGACTTATGTTTATTTACTTATTACAAGAACTCTTGTATTAGGCCTATGGCCCTGAGTTGTAAAAGACTATGTTTTATCTCTGGAATGAATGTAACAAACGACCTTTGTATCTGTGTACTTCATCTTAAATTGTGGATGCTAGCATTGATCCAGGGACTAGCATTGCAATCACAGGGATCCTTTCCTTTACAAAGGAGGGATCTTACAGTTCAGTTTGGACTAGAGTATAATGATCTAACTCATGCTCTTTGTTTGAGGTTTCATGGGGTATAATGGTGTGAGTACTACCTTCTAGAGCTTGGGATTTCTGTTTTTGGATCATGGTTATGGCTGCTGCTACGGCAATCTGATATGCAGATGCCATGCACCTTGCTTCTCATGATGGCATTTATCCCTTAAGTCCTAACTTCTTGGGTAACATGATCATGACCCGGTATTTATCTAATACCTGCCC
Source organism: Avena sativa (assembly GCA_916181665.1). Taxonomy (NCBI): domain Eukaryota; kingdom Viridiplantae; phylum Streptophyta; class Magnoliopsida; order Poales; family Poaceae; genus Avena; species Avena sativa. The sequence goes on along the minus strand of OV702283.1, from coordinate 355,198,456 downwards.
ATCATAGTAACTGTAAATCTTGACCAAAAGTCTCGATTCACATTCCAAACTCCATAGAAGTTGTCGGAGATTATCTGTCCAATCCCCTCCGTAGTCATTCAACGTCCTGTTAATCACTTGAACATTCAGGGGTGGATATCGAGGTGCCATGTGGAACTGTAGATAAGAAATTATCTTCAGTCACATAGAGTTAAAACTCTTGGATAATGATCAGAATTGTAATCCTGCTAAAGAATTATCGTACTAGTAACATGCCAGGATTATTCTCAAGTGAATATCCCTCATATCACTAGAGAAATCTTTATTATTGCAGATATGTGTCCTACAGGTTCTACCCATTCACTAGGTTTCCAACCTAAGGTCAAAGCATATGCTCTGATACCAGCTGCGGTGACCCAGCATACCACTACATGATGTAGTATACTATAGTCATTGACATAACACCAATAAAACACCGTTCACTAGTATTACATCCCTCGGAGCGGTACAACAGAAAAAAAGCAAGTCCAATACATGGCTAAAGGTTACAACTCACTCTATACACACGATCCAAAGAACACTCTAGGTTAAAGAGAGAAAGAATCTTCTTACAAAGAAGAATCATAAATAATCAAGTCAAAGACTAGTATCTTATTAAGATTAGTATTTCAACTAATGGTCTAGTATTTCTGCTATTGTAATACGTTGTAGAAATAGGTTCTATGGCTAGAGATTATATTCCTATCTCGTCAGTAACTTCGTCTTCACTTGAGTTGATGTATATGTTGACTTTCTTGACTTCATTAAAGAACTTTAGCTTCTGGTGATGATTCCTGGAGCATAACTTGATGTAGATGTTGTCTGCACTGGCTTCAGAATCTAGCAAGGGTTAAGAAGATATGTTGAGTATGAGTGTACTCAGCAAGTCCACTAGAAAACGAGTGTTTGATGCACTATAACTACAGCCACAGACCGTAGGTCGTAGGAAATTTAAGTTTTCATAAACATTTCTTCAAAGGTTTCTTTTATTCTAAAAAGCTATGTCCGCCAGCCTTCACGGGTTTACCAGAACTTTCATGGAGTTCCTTTCCCACCGCGTTCACAGCTCCTTCCCGGAACAGGGAGTAACAAGTTACAGTTCTTACACTCTGCAGAGGTGTGTTACTTTACCCATGAGAGATCAACTCTTTGTTGCACAAACGGGCAGCTTATTCCCGTCCACATTTCCATGATGTGGGGCCCAGAAGATGATCCAAGCCAATCACTTCCCCCTCCGCGACCTCGCATGCCTCCTTGGTGTACACCATGCCCACATATTGAATTACGACAATGGTTTGTACAAACCGTTAGATGCCAGAACTATCGTGGGACGTTGAGGGTTCCCACCCATATGCTACATATCCTCTACGAATTACCAATTAATATGCATGCTACGAGGATAACAGCCACGACCTGCACATCCGACTACATGCGAGAAGAAGAAGATACAGCTGACTTCTCCATCCCATTCCAGATCTCATGGTCAACGCGTAATATACGGCGCAAGAATCACTGGCGACATTGGTTGTTAAATCCTAGATGATATAGTCCTGAACATTGGTATTCCAACTGCCAGATTTAATATGTTATCTGATCACCCTGGATTAGTAACCAACAATTCACATTATTATCAAAAAATAGTGTTTTCTGACCTTTTTCAAATGCAGGTGATGACAACACTGGATTTGAAAAATACTTTACAAAAAATAAACAAAGGACATGATCAAGTGTGAACTTGACTTTTGTGATTGCAAGATTATGCACTCATGATCTTCAAGTCATTATAATATCCAATATCTGAAACCAGCATCATTGGTCCGGTAAGGACTAATGTTTAAAGAAGCAGTATCCTCTTATGCATAAGTAATGTGATGCACTTCATAAACTCGAATCCCGGGGATAACGTTGTTCTAGGGTTTGGACACTGGAAAGGGTTTCTTTGGAATGTGTTGTACTATTAGTGAAGTTTCACACTTGTGTTTCTTGTAAAGGGTTATGAGTGTGTGAAACAACATGAATTTATAATAGCATGGAATAATGAGGTACATACTAACGTGATATGTTACTTAAGATTGCTTACATTTTAATTGTTTATCTTTGAATTTTATTTTACAAGTACTAGCCTTAATAAGGAACTTAAGTGTTAACATTCCTAAGTATACAAGCAAATTATAAAGCAATGTGATCCTGATTAATTGTCATAAGTTGACTGAAGTGGCAAAACGAATAAGTTTTGAAGAAAAGATTCATTTTCTATGGTCTAAACAATCTTTATGGTTAATCAAATATGGTCAAGGTTGTTTGTGCTTGCTTGAATAGTTTGGACTTGAGATGCTTTATAACTTAATTGTAACAGATCAAAGTTAACTATAAAACATATAACAAAGTCTTTAGTCTTATATTAAAAGTTGTTTGGACTAGAGTTAACTTTAAAAACATGGATGGTTTGAAAGTGTAATGCTTATGATATTTGTATTATGTTCACTTCATAATGTTTCATTAAAGTTATTTAAGAATGGTGTTACTTCTATTTGAGTAATGGTTTCTTAACTTTATAATGGAATAGGGACTTTTATCCTTTTATAGATGAGTGGTTATAGTTTGTAAACCATGGAGTAATGTTACTTAATTTCTTATGAGTTCACTATAGTGTTTTAGTATGTTGATAAACTTGTGGTTGAAGTAAAGGAAATAGGTTCTATTTAACTACAAATTATTCTTGAAGATTTTATATTTGATAAGGATTCTTTTTAGAAAATAATCTACACTTATGGTTGAAAAATATTTCAATAAAATTGTATTTAAAAATGTGTTGAAGCATTTTGACTTCATATTAGCAGTATTTAAGACTAATACTATTTATTAGATTCAATTGACTAATTTTAGAAGTATTAACAAATTTTATTTACTCTTGAATTAATATTTAAGGAAATAGGTTTAATTCAAGTTATTAAAGTGTTTAAATTTTTATTTAACTCAACAGTGGAGTATTATATGTCTAACATGTAGGTATTATTTTTGTGATCATTTTGATATATTACAATTATTTTTGCGATTTAAAAATAATAAGATATGATTTTTTAAGATTTATTACATAATAAATACTTAATAAATAATAAATATTTAATTAAATTAAATAATAATGTATGATCATAGTTTTAAAGTATGGTTTCTATTTTTATAATTTTTTTTATATTTTATTTATATTTTTAATATTTACCTATATTAAAATATGGATTATCTAAGTTTTATTACTTATAAAACCTTTATTAAATAATATTTATTTGAATAATTATAACAATAATATTTGATAATAGTTTTAAGTTGTAGATTTTATTTTTCTGAAAATTTTCATATATTACATAAATTTTTCTGAATTATAAAACAAAAGTTATTGATTTAATAAGATTTAATCATTTATTTCATTTCTGGAATATTGATATTTGAGCTCATAACATTTTATTTATTTCTTAAACAGAAATAAGTTTTTGTACCGAGGCTAACCTACCCAAGGTCACTGACCAGTGGGCCTATGGCCACATCATCAGCCACGCAAGCGAAGACTAGGTCAAACAGTGGACTAGGTCAAGGGTGACGTTGGCATGATGTCGCTATGACATCAGCACCACCACCGCCGTCAGTGGGTGTTCGCCGGCGATGATCCACGGCGTCCTAGCAAACTAAACTAACCTAATTTGAATCAGCACAACATACTGGACCCTAAAGTGGCGGCGCCGCTCGAAAATGGTCATCGGAGCCTCGGCTCTGACGAGCTTCGACGGTGGCCAACGGTGGCATACGATGCGACAATGATTGACAACGAGATGAGGCGATTTAGGAGTACCGGAAGGTTCATAAGCTCACCCTGATGAAAATAGAGAGGTCGACGATGATCGGCGCGTTCGGAGATGAGCGCACGGTCGACTTCTCCGGCGAACCCCGACGGAATGAGATGATGAAATTCGCCCCCACTTGTACTCCTGCTGTCATTGCATTCTTCTCAGATGGTCTACAAGCGACGGCGCTTCTCCTTGTCCACTTCACGGCCTCCCGGACGAATTGTACCGACGGCGAGGCGTGGCTCCGGTGAGCTAGGGTTTCGGCCCCATTCGAATCAGAGAGGATAAGGAGGGAATGTGGATAGGGATTGAGGCAGGGTGTCGCGGTGGCCTTCTTATCCCCCTCTGGAACGGTGGCGGGCATCTCGACGCAGGCTGATGACGACGACGGCATCGGGCGGTGGCGGACTTCTCCAGCGAGCTGCCTGTGCGCGTGAGGATGACGACGACATTACTTTTCCGGAAAACCCCCTGGCGATTCTTTCAGCTCAACCCACAGTCCTTCATTGGTCCCACCTGTCAGCCAGAGAAGAGGACGAACTGGGCTGGCTGCTGGGCTTTTGTGAGCTGCACATGGGCGACACGTAAGAAGGCGGGAAGTTGGGCCATGGCAAGGAAATTTTTTTATTTGTTTTTCTTTTCTGTTTTTCTGTTTTTCTTTTCAAATTTGTATTTAATCTATAATTTGAACTTTTCTAACAAAGTTTATTTGCTGAATACTTGCAGCAACAATTAATATTGATTGAGATTTACTTTGTAAACCTTTATGTTGAATATTTTCCTTATATATCATTCTTTATTTTATTTATATAAATCCCCTTTTTTAATATTTTGTAGAAGATTTTGTTATTAATCATCTTCCTAAGAATAAACCATGGTTTTATTAATTGATATTTCCTTATTTGTTTATAAAACTTAATTCTAGTTAGTTCATAGTTAGAATTGAATTTTTATATAATGATCCTATATCATTATTTGATGCATGATATTCAAAGGAAATAATATGGTTACTATTATTCTTCATAAATTTACGAAAGAACAATGTGTATATTCTATGATAATTCACATAGAATTTAGGGTTTGAATTTGTAAATGCTTACCCTGGAGTTTAGGGTTCTTAATATACTTATGTTCTTTTGTTGAGAAAAGTTTATGGCTAAGCATATTATCTTTTTGTTTGTGATCTTTAATGATAACACATTTTAAAATAGAAAGTTATTAATTGAAATGCCTTATGAAAAGGATTGATAAGGATATTCCTAAGCACATATAATTATGATAATTGGAATTAACAGAGATGTGCTTAAGTGATTTGCTATATAAACTATTCCTATAAAACACTATGGAATTAATAGGATTTATCCAACAGATGAGCTGAATGTTTAACTGGATCATAGTTTTAGGATTTAATGTTTACCATGAATTACTATCTTCCATAATTCATAATTCTAGACTTCTGATTAAGGAATTTTTTTCCTAGATATACTACTTATTCCTACCAATCATCATGGTTAACATGATGAGCTTTACTTCACAAGAATATTCTTATCCACCTTTTATTCTTCTAAACTCATTGATGAATCCAATGAGTTTGATACTGAAGCTTTTCATGATTTTCACACATCCAGACTTGGTTATATCAACTGATCTACTGTTGAAATCCTCCAATCCAACAAGTAGCTACTTCTAACTCCATTCTTATTCTTCCATAATCATCCACCACTAATATTACTTCAGTAGATGTATTTATAATTAGACATACATCAAATCCTACTTCACCTCAAGTGTTTACTCTTTTTCTAGAGGAAAATACTAACTCTATAATTTAATGTTACTCTAACATCATCTTAATCATACAATCTTATCTTTTCTTGACTCCAATATCGCATATTAGAGTCCAACCATGTTTTACCCACCAATGTCACTTATACTGGATATAAGCATACAGTCTTGGTGAATAAAGCAAGATTATTATAATCCTTTGATCCTTTATGGTTTGGGTTTCCAATTAGCTTATCAAGGCTTCCTCAATACAACATTACAGCTGTTTTATAATCATCTTCTATTTATTTTTATTTGTTTAAGAGATATAATTCATTGAATACTCATACTTGATCCCATAGGATTTCTCCTATTAACTATCTTCAATATTCATCTATATATTCCTTACCTCAGATACTCTTCTATCATCTCAGGAGTAAGTTAACTCCATCAATAATCATATTGATTTAATTCTCTTCCAATACTCCCAGCCTGTAGATGATATTTGAATCTAACATTACCACCTATCTCTTCTTACTTCTTTCTCTAAAGGATTTTAAATGGCTGCTATGATAAGAACAAGGGTTAATAACTCAAGAAGTGATAGATTAAGGATTGGTGAATCAATAGTTGATTACTCAACATTGATGAACCATAAATATTAGAATAAGGTTCAATAAGGATGATAAAGATTCTTATGGAAAGAAAGATATGTGGTAACTAATCTTAACTTGATTTCCTTGCTACTCAAACTCACTAAAGAGTTAAGATTAAGTCTTACCATGGTACTCATGGTATAAGTAGATGAGGTTAAGATAGATCAAGATTTAGTTGTTGCATTCCTATTACTTAAGTTATATTTATAACTTGGTATTCATGAGTTGTTGTGATGAATATTATGATATGATTACTTAAGGCTCAATTATAAACCATTAAGTAATGTATTAGGGTTTAACTTTTACTACACTTGATCTACTCTTAGATCAAATCTTCTTTACCCAAAATAAGGTTTTAGCACAGGTCAATCTGAATCTTCACAATCAACTTGATGATCTACTTTAATTCCATCAAGTTGATAGAGGCTTTAATCCCTTTGACAAGTTTTATTCAAAGGCGCGAAAATTATTCGGATTTTCTATGCATGAATGCAATGCACACATCTGGATCCAGCTTATTTCTAAGCTCTAATGCTGGGATGTTACAAACGACCACTACGCACACTCGTCGACGCTGGTATACAGTACACGCTCTACACTACCACTACCACCAAATATAACATGCAGGTGGAGACATATCATGGCCCTGTGTTGATGCACCGCGTGAAACGGCAGCAAAATCTGCAACACGGTGCATAGAAATTGTGTAGAGTATACAATATGAAGTCTATTCATAAATTACAAAGTTTTGTTTGTAGCGTCCAAAGTCCGAACACATGTGTCTTCTCAACACCAAAAACAAAATCATTCTTCCTCTCTTCTGAAAGCTTGGATAGTGGTGCAGACAGAGAACTGTGTCATTAAAATATATAAATTGTTGATTTTGAAATAAAACTTGTGTGTCGTGGTGGCTACCAGCATGCTAGCTATCACAAGATGTCCTTTGGTCGAATCTCCGTGTAGCACTATATTTGAATTCCTCCTCTGACAGGTGGGACCCACATGGGTCAGCCAGGATAGAGTCGTTTGTGCTAGACAAATCAAGTAGGGTCCTTTTTGACAAAATAACATTGCCACGTGCCGGCTTCTAGATTATTTGGACCAGTTTTGCATAGCAAATGTAGTTGTGGGACTGTGGTACTCCATTTTACAAGAAGTGGGACTAATTTGCACACTAGAGACAAGTTGTGGGACTAGTTGTGTATATAGCTCTTATTTGTAGTGGTTGCTACATTAATTCATCTAGAGTAAATATCACTATGTAAGATCAAATTTTGTCATAGTAAATTCCTTGAACATTTTCGTAAACTATTTCCCCGACATGTCGACTATTTCATAGATCCAAAACATTCATGTCTATTTCTTTATAGATCCAAATACGACTAACAGGTTTTACACCTTTCTAGAGGGTCTTCCAAGTTCAAAAAATTGATTTCTTGTGTATGGAACTATCACGGATTTTATGGCTTCAAGCCATTTGACAGAGTCAGGGCCCATCATCGCTTCTTTGCATGTAGTCGGTTCATCATCGTCAAACAATAATGATTTACTCTCAAATCTTAGTATTTGATTGTTTACCAGACCTTGATCGATTCAATAGGAACTTAGACCTTCGTGTCCACAATATTGAGGCACGTGAGCCATGAGCATTGTTGCTGCCTCCGGGACACTTTCCGGCGCTGCGCAATTCAGCACATATTAGCTAAGGTTCAATAACCTTATCAAAGTTCTGTTATCCTCCCACTTAACTTTTCACGAAAAATTCCTTTTCAAGAAACTTGGCGTTCCAAGCGACAAACACTTTTTTCTTTGGTGTTATGGAGGAATACTCAACTGTTATTCAAAATAACATACAAAGATATGCTCATCCAACTTTGGTTGTAAACATTTTACTTATGCCTAGCATACCAACATTTAATAAAGGACAACTTGGGTTTTATCCCAGACCATAACTTATATGGTGTCATTTCAACGGATCATGATGGTGCTCTTTTTAGTGTAAAAGCGGCAATCACTAAAGCTTTAATCTTTAAAATACAATAGCAGTTTTATAACTGACACCTTTGATCTCACCATGTCAAACAAGGTTTTATTACATATGTCGAACACTCCATACTCCAATGGTGTTTCGGGAAATGCAAATCCATGGAACGATTCCTCAAATCTTAGGTGTTATGCTAAACTTGTAACTCAAATATCTTCCTTTATGATACAATCATAAACTCTTTATTTTCTTGTTACAATGTTTTTTCACTTCATCTTGAAAATCTTTCAAGATTTACAAATATTTCACTCTTATTCCTCATTAAGTAAATATAAACATATATTCACTCAAATTTCCGGAGAAAGTATATGAAGTTGAAATTCATCGCTCACGACTACACATAATGGACTACATACATCAATATGTACAAATTCCAATAAGTTAGTCATTCATTCTTCTTTGGCCTTTGAACAAAGTTTCAATTATCTCCAGGAAAGTCTCACAAGCGTCATTTGATTAAAATCAAAAAGACTCCAAAATTCCATCAACATGGAGTTTCTTCATGTTTTATTTCCAATATAATTTAAACAGCGATGTCACTTCATAAGTAATCTTTCAATCATTTGTCTTATGATATTTTTAGCATTTAGTTTTATGGACATGATTTCTCAACAAGATTTGTAAATCAGCCATCTTATATGGAATACGGTAATTGTTTGAACAACCTTTTATTCTCACGATACCTGATCAAAATAAGAATTATTAAAACAAATTTTGAAGGTAAGCTTTGATGTCAATGATAAACACAACAACACTTTGTTTATTTTTGATGAACATCATCACATATTCTCTTGCTGGTTACTTAGGCCATTCAAGTTCATGAATTGCGTCGTCCTGCATGACATTTCACACCAACCAATTTGGTATCCAATACCCAAGAACCACATTGTTTAACAAGCAAAGAATACAACCATAACATGTATATCATCTATATACCTAAGCTGGACATTTCCAATATTTTACTTTTCTGCCAAATATTTCTGAGATACTCTTTCAGCATTTCCTATCCCCTTTAAAAGAATCTATCAACATTAACAGTGGCCCCATACACATGACACATAGTCCAAAGAATGTATAGTCAAATACTAATACATTTGGTCTTGCACTTTGAAGTAGATCACCATCATCTAATATTTGGCATTCTTTCAACTCCATTCTTTAGTAATATTTTAGTGTAGTAAACATTTTACCTACGTGTTTATTCATCCTTATCATGACAACTTTCATGATCAAGATACCATAGCTTATAAAGGCAAATCGCGAGTATAATGTTGCTTTCCAAAAAAATGGAGGATTAGGATGTCTAGCATCTCCAACCTTCACAAATTCTCATCAAATATGAGAACATATATTTTACCAAATTATACTCTATCATGTTGCAGCCAAAACGTTGTTTTAGATATCACAATATCTTCCACACATGATGGTTTTTGGAACATTTCTTTCATCTCCTATATAACCTTGGCATTTAAAAAAAACTTTTTGAATATCAAGAATCATGGAGGCAAACATGATACTTAGATATTAACACTGGAATTGTTACTCTTGATTTAATACTAATTATTAAACTTCACGGAGTAAATGGAGTTTGCTGAAAGCTTGCAATGGGACTTTTAAAACTTTAGATTGATACTCAAAACAATACGATACCAGTTCGTAAAGTAACTATCCAGAATCCTATAGTTCTATTATCTCAATTAAAACTAAGCGTAAGGTGGTGAACGGATGCCAATGACTACAACAATTATGCAAATACACTTTGATTTAATTTATGATAAATTGTGTTCAACTTTAATCATATTACTTTTAAACTCCCACTGAAAACAACATCCCTCAAGTCGTTTTGGTGATTACACAAATAGAATCCACTACACCAAGTCTGATATTCACGAGAGAAGATGTAGCTTCAAAGGTGAACAATCAACATGTTCATCATATAATTCATATGAATCATGCTTTACCATTCGGTATTCCGTGTTCCAAGGCTATGTCTGTACAAACTAGGCTCGTCAAGTTTAACCTTAGTATCCGCATGTGCAAATCTGACTTGCACCCGTTGTATGCACATGTAGAATATATAACAACCGGTCATCACGTGATGCTTCAAAATGACGAGTCTTAGCAACAGTGCATACTAAGGATGAACACTTTATTACTTGATATTTAGTGAGAGGGGTCATTTTATAGTGATATTGTCTCGATCTAAGCAATACAAGATGCATAAAAAGGATTAACATCACATGCAATTCATAATATGTGATATGATATGGCCTTTCTTCTTGTGCCTTTGATCTCCATATCCAAAGCACGGACATGATCTACATCATCACCAGCGTGGCGTCAAGGTCAACGGTGTCGCTTCATGGTTGTCGATCACCAACAGCAACTATTACAACTACTTGGAATAAAGCTATTACATGATGAATAGACACGCGGGTCTTAACGAATTTAAAGACAACCATTAGGCTCCTGTCGGTTTCTATATTATAATAAGGATTATTGCATACATCAAATATAATCACAATCACATCATGGCCATATCAAATCACATGCCCCTGCAAAAACAAGTTAGACGCCTCTAATTTTGTTTGCATGTTTTACGTGGCTTGGGGATTTCAAATAAGAACCTTTCTTGCCTACGAACATGAACCACAACACTGATACGAGTGTTGTCAAGTACCCATTGTAAATTAAATCTTAACTATGGTGGGAGAGATAGACACCCGCAAAGCCACTTGTGCAATACAAGTTGCACGTTGAGTGTGGAGCAAGTCTCATGTGCGACGACATGTAAGGTTAGCCTGGGCCGCTTCATCCCACCATCTGGCAAGATGCAAAGTACACGAAAAGCAAGCGACAACAAGAGCATCAACACCCACAAAACCATTGTTTTCTACTCGTGCAACAGAGCTACACATAGATATAGCTCTGATACCACTTTAGGGTTCATTGCAGGGAAAACAAAAAATTCTATCGCAACAACGAATAAAACCAAGATACAATCTATGGCAAAGCCAAGATCTAACCCAAGAGATAGGTGCAACAATATTGGAGAGAACTAACCCTCATAGATCCAAAATGTTTAACAAGATCGGATCTCGTGGTTGATGTAGTCGATCAGTTGCCCATATCAAGATCGCGTAGACGATCCTTCCGACGTCGTGTTCCGGTATCGCTTTCGCACTCAGTCACACGTATAGAGACGATGAAGACCTTCCCCTCCCCATTCTAGCAGGAAGAAGAGTAGTAGATCCCCTCGGAATCCCATCAGCACGACTACATGGTGATGGTGGTGGAGGATAAATCCTGCAGGGCTTCGCCTAAGCCGGAGCAGGACGATGGAGGAGAGAGTAGGGTGGCACCTAGGGTTTGGGAGTAAGGGGAAAGGGACAGGGGGTGCGCCCCCATCCCTCTTTATATAGATGGGGATGCGGACAGGGGTTCCTAGCCCTAGGATGAGTCCTTCTGCAACTCGGCCAAGAGGGAGAGGTGGGAACTTGCCCCCCAAGTTTCCTCTCTTACAAAATTAGGGTTTTGCCCCCTTTTTCCTAGTGTTAGCCGGTTGGCCCTCTTGGACTTGGTGTGGCTGGACCTAGGCCCCCATGGCATGACATAGTCCAAGTGTCCACTCCCGGGGTGGTGGACCCACTGGCGGTCCCTCTAGAACATTCTAGAAGCTTTCCTGAAAACATTTCCGAACCCAGAAATTGACTTTCCTTATATGAATCTTATTCTCTGGACCATTCCAAATCTCCACGTGATGTCCTGGATCCAATCCGAGACTCCGAACAACACTCAGTCTACAACTCATATTCCATATCTACTTAAACAACATCGGTCCTTAAGTGTGTCACCCTACGGTTCGCGAACTATGTAGACATGATCGAGACACCTCTCTGACCAATAACCAATAGCGGGACCTGGAGATCCATAATGGCTCCCACATATTCAACGATGACTTCATGATCCAATGGACCATTAACATACGGAACCAATTCCCTTTGTCGGGCGATACTTTACTTATACGAGGTTCGATCGTTGGTATCTCCATACCAAGTTCAACCTCATTACCGTAAGTACTATTTACTCGTTCTGTGATATGACATACCTTGTGACATAGTCACATGATTGCAATCCAATTGGATGACATTCCACTGAGAGGGCCCAGAGTATATCTATCTGTCATCAGGATGGACAAATCCCACTCTTGATCCATGCGCTTCAACACATACTTTCATAATACCTAATTCCACATTTATAACCACCCAGTTATGGAAGTGGCGTTTCATGTCATCAAAGTACTCATCTGGTGACGGTGATTAACATGATCTCATGGTTGAAGGATTAGGTTACTATGTATCAGAAAGCTTGTAGCAAAACGAACTTAATGACTTGATCTTATGCTATGCTTACTTTGGGTATGTGTCCATCACATCATTCTCCTAATGATATGATATTGTTATTAATAACATCCAATGTTCATGATTAGGAAACCATGATCATCTAATAATCAACAAGCTAGTTTAACAAGAGGCTTTCTAGGGACTCTTTTGTGTTTGCAAAACACACAAGTATTAATGTTTCCTGTTAATACAATTATATCATGGGATGCAAACATTTATAATAAACACAAAGATATAATAATAACCACTTTATTATCATGGAATATCTCCAACATCAGGAGCGCTGGTCGCTCACCTGAAAATTTGGTAGGTTTCCTAGGTCAGTTGAAGAAATTCACAAAAGCTTCGAGTCCTCCTTCGAGTCTACGACTCCATTACAGACTCGGGGGCTACTCCCATAGGGAGAGCTGTCAGCGCATTTGAAAATCATTGGTCATCTGAAGCAATTTCGGATCATTGTATCACATGACTGATAACTATAAGTCTCTGCTCGAGTTTATGACTCAAATAGACACTCGGGGGCTACTCACATAGGGAGCACTAGTCGCTCACCCTATGAATCAACTGATTGAGATCCTTTGGATCCTTCATGATTACAGTAAAACATAACTTACAATCAGCACCTTTGCCTATTGATACGTCGTAAACGTATCTATAATTTTTTATGTTCCATGCTTGTTTAGTATCTACTTTACTTTACTTTATCTACACTTTGAGGTATTTTTATAAGTTTTTTGGGACTAACCGATTAACAAGATGCCACAGTGCCAGTTGCATGTTTTATTTTGTTTTTGGTTCCAGAAAAGTCAGAAAATAAATATTCTCGGAATTGGACGGGAAAAAAGCCAAAGTCAATATTTTACCGTGGGGAACATGGAGCCAGAAGACAAGACGGAGAAGGGCCTCGAGGGGGCCACACCCCCTGGCCCGTGCCTGGGGGGTGCAGCCGCCTCGGGCACCCCCTTGGCCTCCCTCTTTGCCTATAAGAAGCCCCCGATACCTAAACCCTAAGTATCTGATCAATCTTCCACGAAACAGTCCGTAGCCACCGCCACCATCATACCTAGATTGGGGGGATATGAAGCTCTTCCCGGCACCCTTCCGGAGGGGAGAGATCATCCCGGAGGCCTTCTTCATCACCATGTCAGCCTCCGGTATGAAGCGTGAGTAGTTCCACCTTGGACTACGGGTCCATGTAGTAGCTAGATGGTAGTTTATCCTCCTTTGTTCTACCATGTTTAGATCTTGTGAGCTCCGTTCATGATCAAGATCATCTATCTATAATCATGCATGTTGTGTTTGCGGGGATCCGATGGATATTGAGATTACTATGTCAGATTGGTTAATGATTCTATCTTATTGATTCTATCATGTCTGTGTTGTTTGAGATCTTGCATGCTATCCATTTCTAGTACCTATCTTGTCCAAGTAGATGCTAGTGACTCCAAGAGGGAGTATTTATGCTCGATAATGGGTTCATGCCTCTATTTAATCTGGGGAAGTGACAGAAATATCTAAGGTTGTAGATGTGTTGTTGCTACTAGGGAGAAAACTGTTGGAGATATGCCCAGGAGGAAATAATAAAGAGGTTATTATCATATCTTCATGCTTATGATAAATTTTTACATACCATGCTATAATTGTATTAACCGGAAACATTAATACTTGTGTGATTTATAAACATAAAAGAGTCCCTAGTAAATCCTCTTGTTAAACTAGCTTGTTGGTTAATATATGATCATGGTTTCCTTATCATGAACATTGAGATGTTATTAACAACAAGATCATATCATTAGGAGAATGGTGTGATGGACATACTCCTATAGTTAAGAATAGCATAAAGATCAAGTCATTTAATATAGTTAAGTCGCTATAAGCTTTCAGATAAATAGTAACCTAAATCCTTTGACCATGAGATCATGCTAATCACCATCACCGGATGGATGTTTGATGACATCAAACTCCACACTATAACTGGGTGGCTATAAAGGTGGCATTGAGTGTTCGTAAAGTATGTGTTGAGGCACATGGATCAAGAGTGGGATTTGTCCATCCATATGACGGATAGATATACTCTAGGCCCTCTCAGTGGAATGTCATCCAATTAGCTTGCAAGCATGTGACTGGCTCACAAGGGATCACATATCACAGGAGCGAGAAAAGAGTACTTATCGGTAGCGAGGTTTAACTAGGTATGCAGAGATACCGACGATCAAACCTCAGATAAGTAAAATATCGCGAGACAAAGGGAAATTGGTATCGTATGTAAGTGGTTTGTTCGATCGCAAAGTAATCATACAAATATGTGGGAGCCATATGAATTTCCATATTCCTCTATTGGTTATTGATCGGAGAAGTGTCTCGGTCATGTCCACGTAATTCACGAACCGTAGGGAGACACACTTAAGGATTCGATGTTGTTTAATAGATATGGAATGTAAGTAGGGAGACCGAATGTTGTTCGGAGTCGCAGATGGGATTCGGGATATCACGAGGAGATCCAGAATGGTCCGGAGAATAAGATTCATATAAGGAAAGTCCAATTCCGAAGTTCAGGAATGATTCCGATGATTTCATCTAAGAGGTTCTAGAAGGGTCTAGAAGGTTCACCGGACCGGAAGGGGAAGGGAACATGAATGTGTCATGGATAAGTGGAATGATTGGATCATGTCCTAGGTCACTTGGTTGGGCATTATCAAGAAAGAAATCAAGCTTCAAATTGAAAGTCAAAAGGCAAGTTTGAAAAGTCAAACTGGGACAATGTGTCCTGGTGGAGGAAGGAAAGAATCCTTCTTTCCCTCCACCACAAGCCAACAAGGAGAGGGAGTTGGGAAAGGATTCAAACTCCCCTCTCCCAAGCTGCCCTCCCTCTTATAAATAGAGGGGAGAGGGTGCCCCAAGGACACACAACACCAGCCCCTCCCCACCTAGCCGCGTCGCCGCCGCCGCCTTGCGCCGCCACCGGCTCGCCGTCGCTGCCCTAGCCGCCGCCGGCCATGCCTCCTCCTCTCCAGCCTTCTAAACCCTAGATCGCCGGAAACCCTAGATCCACCATAACCTGCTCCGGCTTAGGCGAAGCCCTATAGGATCTTCCCTCTACTTCCGACACCACGCCGCCGTGCTGCCGGAATCGCGAGGGGAGAACTATAACCTCCGCTGCCTGCTGGAACAAGGGAGAGGAAGGTCTTCATCGAGTACCGAATGTGTGATCGACTGTAGAAGCGCTGCCGGAACGCAGCGCTAGAAGGATCGTCTACGCGATCTTGAAATCGGCAAGTGTATGACTACATCACCCATGAGAATCTGCTCTCATTAACCGCTTTGGAATCTTCGAGGGTGAGTACTCTAATAGACTCATTGCTACAATCTAGTAGATAGATCTTGGCTTGTTTGTGTGCATGCGGTAGAAATTTATTGTTTTCCATGCTACGAACCCCTACAGTGGTATCAGAGCCGTGTCTATATATAGATCTGTTGCACGAGTAGAACACAATGGTCATTGTGGGCGTTGATGCTTTTGTTGTCGATTGCTTCTTGTGTACTTTGCATCTTGCGGGATGGTGGGATGAAGCGGCCTGGGCTAACCTTACATGACATTGTTCATGAGACTTGCTCCACGCTTGACATGCAACTTGTATTGCATAAGTGGCTTTGCGGGTGCCTGTTTCTCCCAACATAGTGAAGATTCAATTTACAACGGGTGATTGACAATACTAGTATCAACGTTGTGGTTCTTCTTCATAAGTTAGAACGTCACTTATTGAAAGCCCCAAACCACGTAAAACATGCAAAGAAAATTAGAGGCGTCTAACTTTGTTTTCCAGGGGTGTCCTGTGATGTGATATGGCCATGATTGTGATTATATATGATGTATGCAATGTTCCGTATTGTAAGTCGGAAACCGGCAGGAGCCTTATGGTTGTCTTTTAATTTCGTTAAGACCTGTGTGTCTATTATTCAAAGTAGTTGTAATAGTTGATGCTGGTGGACGACAACCATGGAGCGGTGCCATTGACCTTGACGCCACACCGGTGATGATGGAGATCATGTTCGTGCTTGAAGATAGAGAACATAAGCACAAGAAGAAAAGGCCATATCATATCACATATTATGAATTGCATGTGACGTTAATCCTTTTATGCATCTAGTATTGCTTAGATCGCGACGGTAGCATTATAAGATGATCCCTCTCACAAAATATCAAGTTATAAAGTGTTCATCCTTAGTAGGCACCATTGCCAAAGCTAGTTGTTTCGAAGAACCACGTGATGATTGGGTGTGTTAGATTCTATGACTGTATACAACGGGAGCAAGCCAGATTTGCTCATGTGGAAGCTAAGATTTGATCTTGATGATCCTAGCATGTACAGACATGGTCTTCGAACATGGAATACCGAAAGGTGAAGCATGAGTCATATAGATGATATGATGAACATGATGATTGTTCGCCTTTGAAACTACATCATGTCACGTGATGATCGGACTTGGTATAGTGGATTTGGTTCATGTAATCACTAAAACAATGTGAGGGATATTATTTTGAGTGGGAGTTCAACAACAATATGATTAAAAGTTGAACATTATTTATCATAAATTAAATCAAAGTGAATTTGCATAGTTGTTGTAGTCATTGGCATCCATTTACCACCTTGCGCTTAGTTATAATTGAGATAATATAAATATAGAATTCTGGTTAATTACTTTACGAACTGTTATCGTATTGTTTTGAAGTGTTGATCTAAAGTTTAAAAGTCCCATTGCAAACTTTCAGTAAGTTCCGGTTACTCCGTGAAGTTTAATTATTGGTATTAAAATAAGAGTAACAATTCCAGTGTTAGTAAATAAGTATCATGTTTATCTCCATGATTCTTGATATTCAAAAGATTGTTTTAATATCAAGGTTATCTAGGAGTTGAAAGAATTGTTTCGGAAACCATCATATGTGGAAGGTATTGTGATATCTAAAACGATGTTTTGATTACAACATGATAGAGTATAATATAGCAAAGTTTATGTTCTCATATTTGATGAGAATTTTGAAAAGGTTGGAGACCCTAGTCGTCCTAATTCTCCAAAAGTTTTTAGAGAGAAACATTATACTCACAATTCACCGTTATAAGCTAAAGTAGCTTGATCAAGAATAGTTCCATGATAAGTATGAATATTTGATGTAGGTAAAATGTTTACTACACTAAAAGATTACTAAAGAATCGAATTTGAAAGAACACCAAACATTTGATGATGGTGATCAACTTCAAAGTGCAAGTCCAAAGACATTGGCATTTAACTATACATGTTTTGGACTATGTGTCATGAGAATGGCGCCACAATTGATGTTGATAGATTCTTTTGAAAGGATAACGAATTACTAAAAGAGAAATCTAAGAAATATTTGGCAGAAGAGAAAAATCTAGAATTGTTCAGCTTATGTATATAGAGATATACTTGTTATGGTTGTATTCTTTTGCTTGTTAAAACAATGTAGTTCTTAAGTATTGGATACTGAATTTGTTGGTGTGAATCGTCATACGAAACAACACAATTCATGAACTACAATGTCCTAAGTCACTAGCAAAAGAATATGTGATGATGTTCATCGAGAACAAATAAAGGGTTGTTGTGTTGCTCGTTAATATCAAAGCTTGCCTTCTAGATTTGTTTTATCAGGTATTATGAGAACAAAAGGGTTGTTAAAATAATTTCCATATTCCATGAAAGATGGATGATATACAAGTCTAGTTGGAGAAATCACATCCATAAATATAATGCTAAAAATGTCAAAAGACAATTGATTGAAAGATCACTTAAGAAGTGACAACGCCATTTAAATTATAGTGGAAAGAAAACATGAAGAAACCCCATACTTGATGGAATTTTGGAGTCTTTTGATTTTTGATCAAATGACGCTTATGAAACTTTCCTAGAGATAAATACGCCAAAGGGAACAGATGACTAGCTTATTATAATTTGTACATATTTGATGTATAAAGTCCATTACGTGTAGTCGAGAGCGATGGATTTCAACTTCATAGGCTTTCTCCAAAGATTTGAGTGAATATATGCATATTTACTTAATAAGGATGAAGTGTGAAACATTTGAAAAGTTCGAAGACTTTCAAGATGAAGTACAAAATCAATGTAATAAGAAAATAAAGAATTTATGATAGGATCATAAAGGAAGATATTTGAGTTACAAGTTTAGCATAACACCTAAGATTTGAGGAATCGTTCCATGGATTTGTGTTTCCCGAAACACCATATGAGCATGAAATAATCGAGATATGCAATGAAACCTTGTTTGACATGGTAAGATCAAAGGTGTAACTCATAAAACTGCCATTATATTTTAAAGATTAAAAGCTTTAGAGACTACCGCTTTTTCACTGAAAGAGCTCCATCATGATCTGTTGAAATGACACCATATAAAGTTATGGTTTGGGATAAAATCCAAGTTGTCCTTTCTTAAACATTGGTATGCTATGCATAAGTGAGATATTTACTACCAAAGTCGGATGAACATATCTTTGTAGGTTATTTCGAATAATCATTGGGTATTTCTCCATAATATCAAAGACAAAAGTGTTTGTCACTTAGAACGTCAAAGTTTCTTTGAGAAGAAATTTTTCCGTGAAAAGTTAAGTGGGAGGACAATAGAACTTTGATAAGGTTAAATGAACCTTAGCTATATGTGCAAAGTTGCGCAGCGCCGAAAAGTGTTCCGGAGGCAGCAACAATGCTCATGGCTCACGTGCCTCAAAGGTTGTGGTTACGGAGGTCTAAGTTCCTATTGAACCAAGAAGGTTGGGTAAACAATCAAATACTAGGATGTGGAAGTAGATCATTGTTGTTTGACAATGATGAACCGACTGTATGCAAAGAAGCGATGATGGGCCCTGACTCCGTCAGATGTATTTTAAGCCATAGAATCCGTGATAGTTCCATACACGAGAAATCAAGCTTTGAACTTGAAAGACCCTCTGGAAAGGTGTAAAACCTAACAGTCGTGTTTGGATCTATAAAGAAATAGACATAGATGTTTCACATCTATGAAATAGTAGAAATGTTGAAATAGTAGAAATGTTGGTTACCTAACAATGTTCAAAGGTTAACTATGAAAAGATTTGATCTTTCATAGAGATAGTTAGTCTAGACGGATTAATGTAGCAAACACTGCATATAATTTTGTTATGTGATAGTTGAATTAACAAGACAAGTTCTTCTAATAGAATGGTTACCTAGGACGTGTACATAACACGATCCAAAGGGTTTTGTAAATTCAAATAATGCTAAAAGTGTATGCAAACTTCAATGGTTGAAATAAGCATCGAGGAGTTGGAATCTTCACCATGATGAAACTGTTAAAAGAGTTTAATCTCATCGGAGATGATGAAGATGCTTGTATTTGCAAGAACTTAAGTGGGAGCGCTAAGACATATTTCTAATACATTATGTGGAGGACATCTTGTTGATTGGAAATGTTGTATCTTTTATTAACACAAGTTAAGAATTTCATTTTGATGAAAGACTTAGGCAAAACCTGAATATTTGGCATCAATGGTTATATAGATATATTGAGACGCTAATATGATTATGCCAAATGTACATGGATGACATATTGAATGAGTTCAATATGGAAATGACAAGAAAGTTTCTTGTCGTCACATCCCAAAATTTTCCAAATTTTGAAATGTGAAAAATAAATAAACAAAAGAAATGATTGTTGAAATTTAGGGTGAAAATAAACTTTTTGTTTCTAAAAGAAAACATCAAAACCCTTCTCGAACAAATTTTAATAAAAGGGAATTCAACAAATTTCAATCAAGTGATATGCATTCATCAATGAATGTATCTTGAAATTTAAACTTGGGAAAATAAACCAAAACCCTAAAACCCTAATGGAAGTAAATCATTTCCAAGATATCTCAAAGACTATGGATTTGATCCATATAAAAAAATTGTCAACCAATATTTGTAAATGATCAAGAATGATAAATAGAAATATTATAAAACCATAGAAATTGGTTTCACTCAATTTGGAGTCATAGATAAAAAAAACTTATGAATTTATTAAGATAAAAGGAATTAATTTCCAAAGCTAATAAAGCCCTATCTAAAATCCATGCCAAATCTTGAGCAAATAAATCCTAAAGGGATTTAAAAAGATAAACAAATATTAAATAAAGTTATGCAAATTGGAATCACCAATTTTGAATCTTTAAATAAAAATATATGGATTTTATAAGGCAAAGAAAGAAATAAATAAATAAGGAATATCTAAAAGCCAACTTAAATCTTGGCCAAACAAATGAAATGAAAGATTATTGATTAATAAAAGGAGTAAAGGATTATTTAAATAAAATCATAAGGATTGATTAATATCCAATTCTATTTAAATAAAGACATTTCCTAATTTAAAATGATCATTTATTGAAGTATTTTAAATAATAATTCAAAGTAACTTATTTTCACAATTAAATAAGTAAAACCTACTGAAAAAGGTTTTGTAAAAATTGGAATTCAAATAGAGTTTAAAACCATATTTAAACCCTATTTAAAATAAAGACAAATGTCTATTTAAATAAATAATAAACCAGGAAGGAATAAATTAATTATCCTAAAATGGACTTTAAAACACATTTAAAACAGTATTAAAAGCTTGCTGAAAGTTTGGTAGCGGATTGAATTCAAATGGTGTTTGAATTATTTGAACAAAAATCAAAACAGAAAAATAGAAAAGGAAAAATAAAAAGATTCAGTATAAAAAAAGAAAAAGGAAACAAACCCAGCCCAGAAACAAGGCCCAATCCAGCCCAACTTGTAGCCCATCCCTTCCCCGAACCGTTTTTTTCACACGCAAGCATACCCGCACAGTCGCTGACGATTGTACCCCACGCGCACTCCCCCTCTGTCGCTGACCAACGAACCCCACCTGCCCCGTCATCATCGTCTACCCCGCGACGACCACGCCTCTCTCCCCCTCTGCCATTTCTGGTTCGAATCAAATCGAGTAAATATGATTAATTGGTGCAACAATTCAGCCCCGTGATCACGCCCTCTTAAGCACCTGCCTCTCCTCTCCATTTCCCCTCATTTGTCGTCCCCTCTCTGCCACCAGGCTGCTCGAATCACAAGCCCGAACCTCACTGTCTCCGGCGAGCCCTCGTCCAAATTACGGCGAGAACAGCCACACCCACTGTCCCTGCATCACACGATCGTGCTCGTTGGCATCTCCTACACCTCCCAGTACCGCCCGCTTGGCCGCGCAAGTCCCACAGCATCGGCAACGTCAACATCTGAGTGCCACCGATGATGAGCTCGACTCTGGTGAGCCATAGCCGACGAACTCGTGCGCCCCTTGCTCACTAGTGAGTATTCTCGCGATCCTTGAACCCGTGTGCATCATCCTGACACGTTGCTTTGCTCTCTTATAATCCAGAGACTCGCCTCCGACGAAGTTGCACGTGACCCGACGACAGCAACATCTCTGGCAAGCAATCCTCGACGCCACTGTGCGCCCCCTACCCAACGACGAGCACCTTGAGCATCACCGCGACGCTGCGAACCCGGTGAGCCCTTCCTCCCCTTCTCTCGCCTCCAAGAATAGCCAGACCACCTCAGACAGAGCGCTCCGCCGCTCGCCGTCGCGCCAGCGCCGCCAGTTCCTGGTCGAGCTGCTGAGAGCCGTTAGATGACGATCCAGTGGACGCGATAGATAGCTTAAGTGAACAGGTACGAAGTAATCATTGCCTTGCGATTTCAATTAGATCTGACGGTCCATAGAGCGGGATCTGCGCGAACCGGTACGTGCCAGTAAGAATCAGCCACCTGGCCAGTGATTCGTTTTAAAACAGAAATTTGATCTATTAGATGATAGGATTTGTAAAATTCATAACATTTAATCCACACGTCCAAATTTTACAAATTTTATATCACTGGATTCATAAAAATGTGAACTTTCCAACCATGCACTTTATTTAGTATTTTGGTTCTGTAAAATTGGTTGTTTTGCAGGAACATATTTAGGATTATTTTGTGTATAAAATTTATTCTAATATTGTTTTTAGGGTAAAATATTTTATAAGTGGTTTGTTTTGAACCTACTGACCATAAAAACTAACTTGTAGATTTAAAAATACATTTTGTGATACTAAGGAATAAATCTTTGAATAAAAGCATTTTCTAGTTAAATAAAAATGTGGATTATGGTTTAAAATGCTTTTTGAGTTAAACCTTTTGCAAATGGGTTGATTTATACTCTCTGACCCTAAACACCAAGTTTTAGGATTTAAAAATATACTTGATGAACCCTCGTAAAATTATTACTTTGTTTAAAGGCATTTCTAGCAAATAAAATATTGCTTTGAATTAAAATGGAATTTGGATGAAACCTTTTTGCAAATGGATTAATATTAAATACTTTGACCATAAACACAAACATTTGTGTCTAAAAATATGTTTAGCTAACACTAAAAAATATTACTTTGATTTAAATCATTTTTAGCAAAACAAAAATGATTTAAATGGCCATTTTCACCAACTTGAATTTAAATGGTTTTACCATTTTGTAAATGACCAATAGGAGCTTTAAAATGTTTAGAGCCTACTATAAACCACTTTTCCAAATAAAACAATCTTTTGCATGCTTGCATGCATTGCTTGATCTTATTGTTTTATGTGGTGAATTGTTTGAATGCTAGTTTGAATATGTGCTTGCTTGATTGAATTGTAGTGAAATTTGAAGAGTGTGATATCTGCAAGATCAAGGAGTGAGCCAATATTCTCTACTAAAAAGGCAAGTGACACTATCATCCATGTCCTACTATTTTCGTTACACTTAGTGGATTTTTGTAGTATGCATGATAGGACAACTATATTACTGTGCTATGCTATGTCCTATTAGGATATCCTTATATCTTCCTTAGTGAAAACATTGTAGTTGTATTATGCTTAGCCCTGCTATAGACTTGGGGTGGAATACCATATTATGATTATATGAAGTGTTGGAAAAATATATGTTTTATATAATAAAACAAGTACTCAATGAATCACCTGGGTGGAAGATGGATACTCAATTTTGGATAAGGTGGCAACAAAGTGAACCATGTTTATATGGCTATCTTTTTGTATGTGCACTAGAAGGAAACCACCCAGGGACTTAGAGATTGAACATGTTTCTCGTACAGTGGCTTCCGTGTACAGCCACATGCTAAATAGGCTCTGGCTTAGTCAACTACATAGTGGAAGGCCCTTGCATTGGCACCTATTCAGGTTAACCGGATTCATGTATTGGAAATTTATCCTTACATTGGTGCCTAGTAGACAAGCTAGCATCATGTACTAGGAGGAATTCTATGGAAAGACTTTGTCACATTCTCGATCTGACGGTACTCCATTTGGTGTGTACTTATCCAGCGGCCAATGGTGGCGTCAATACGAGATTGTGTCATGTGGGTAAAGTGTACAACTTCTGCAGAAGATCAAAATTCTAAGTACTTAGCCGTGTCCCCGGGTATGGACAACTCTGAGCAACTAAGGCCTGAAGCTATGGAAGATCTCGACATTCCAATTTCTCAAAGTAAAACTTGATGGTGTCAACAAGGGATTAGAAGCACTTGGAGTTTTCCAAGGAGTTCAGAAAGATTGTCAAAAGATCAAAACTGTTTTGAAAAGATAGGATAAAACTATATTGCTTTCTACAAATGAGCCTAAACCCTACTTAGCGAAATATGCATGTATTGATAGGATCCACTTATTTCTACATAGTAGTGAAACTTGCCAATACAATTCAAATGTACTGACCCTTGTGGCTGCAACTTATTATGTTGCAGGGTTTTTTGATGTTAGTGAAGTGTGTTGATTAGGATTACAAGCCTACAACCAACATGACTGCCTGTGGCACTTTGAAGATGAAGGACTCCATGCTATAGTTATTTCTGCTGCATTGTAATGAGATAGCCAAATGAGCTATGTAAGATGTAATGAACTATTTTATTCCTGGTTATAAAGTTGTATTATGACCTTTGTTTCTTGATATTACATCTTAACTGTGGATGCTAGCTATTGATCCAGGGACTAGCATTGTAAACACAGGGATCTCTACCTTATTAAAGGTTGGGACCTCTACAGATGTTATCAGAGCACTGTGTTGCCTGTAGGATTGTAACCCTAGGATTGGACAAAACCCCTTAGAAAAATAGGAGTTGTATTTGTTCCAAAACTTATTCACAAACAATCTTGTAAACTCTTTCCTCAACCTTTGTAGTTTTGATTCTACATCGTCCCTGTTTTCAACTTGAAGAACAAGCCTCCACCATGGCCAATGACTTCAACTTTAGTTTCACCAAGGACTTCAATTTGGACATCAATAAGGACTACAAGTGAGAACCAAGAGACATTAGATTGCCTACCAAAAACATTGATATCATGTCAGTGTATGGATCATACTAACCTATGAGGTATGACTATACTAGGTTGATTGTTTCAAGAAAACTTGTTGTTTCCTTCAACTCATGAGTTAAGCTCATAAGTTGTTAAGTGAATAGTTGCTTGTTGATTGTTTGATTGAACTTGATTGTTTTGGGTTATGTGTTAGAATTTCTTTAGATCTATCTATCATTACTTATCCCTATCAAACCAATAGATGCCTCCCCGTCGTGCCAACCCCAACCAAAACAACAACAACAACAACAACAACAACAACAACAACAACAACAACAACAACAACAACAACAACAACAACAACAACAACAACAACAACATCACTCCCGAGATGCAGCAGTTGATGACATCTCAAGCTCAACTGATGCAGATGATGACGCAGCTTGTGCAAAATCAGAATCAGAACAACAACAATAACAACAACAACAACAACAACAACAACAACAACAACAACAACAACAACAACAACAACAACAACAACAACAACAACAACAACAACAACAACAACAACAACAACAACAATAACAACAGCAACAATAACAGCAACAATAGCAACAACGACAACAACAACAACAACAACAACAACAACAACAACAACAACAACAACAACAACAACAACAACAACAACAACAACAACAACAACAACAACAACAACAACACCAAAAACAACAACAACAACACCAACAGCAACAGCAACAGCACCAACAGCACCAGCAGCAGCAACAACAACAACAACAGCAACAACAACAACAGCAACAGCAACAACAACAGCAACAGCAACAATAACAGCAACAACAGCAACAACAGCAGCAACAACAGCAACAACAACAACAACAATAACAACAACAACAACAACAACAAAAACAACAACAACAACAACAACAACAACAACAACAACAACAACAACAACAACAACAACAACAACAACAACAACAACAACAACAACAACAACAACAACAACAATAATCCTCCAGCACTTGACATGCTCACCAGATTTCTGAAACTAAGGCCTGCAAGGTTCTCTGGAACAACTGATCCAATGGTAGCCAATGACTGGTTACGTTCGGTGAACAAGGACTTAGTGATTGTTGGTTGCACCGACGAGGAAAAGTTAGGTTTGCAGCATATCTGCTTGAAGGGCCAGCAGCAACATGGTGGGACAACTTTCATATCACCACTCCCCTTGAGGATGTGACTTGGGCTATTTTTGAGGATGGTTTCCGTACAGCTCACATCTCATCCGGAGTGATGAACTTGAAGAAAAAGGAGTTCCACAATCTGAAACAACGTCACCTTAGTGTGGCTGAGTATATTGAGGAGTTCAACAATCTGGCATGCTATGCACCGGATGAAGTTGATACAGATTCTAAGAGGAAAGATAAATTCCTCGAAGGACTTAATGATGAGTTAAACCTGCAGCTGTCTGTTGCCTATGTCCCAACTTATCAATCACTCTGTGACAAAGCCACCATATTGGAAAACAAGATGAATCAAGTTGAGAAAAGAAAGAGGAAGCATAACCTCAAGTATCACTCAGGATCATCACAAAAGAAGCGTTCATTCAAAAAGAGCAATGGAGATTCTGGACCACATCAACATCACCACAACAACAATGGAAGTGATAATAATGGAAATGATAATGACAATGGAGATGACCTTGGTCAGAACCAACATGGCAATTCTAGGAAGAAAGACATTAGCCAGTTGTAGTGCTATAATTGTAAGGAACTTGGACACTATGCATCAGACTGTCCTAAGAAGAAAAAGAAAAAGGATGCTAGAAACTCCAATGAAAGCAATTCTAGTGTGGCCCAGAAAGGACATGTGAACCACATCGACATGTATGGAACCCTTGAAGAATTGGATGATGTGGACAGGAAGAATTAGTTGACTCGGTTGAGTCAAATAAGGATTCCTTGTTTGGATATCAATTATTGAACCCATAGTCAAGTGAACCATCAATGTAACCCTACAAATTTCCTTTTTAAGGGTGGTAGTACCCTAGTTGTCTTCAAGCCAACTTGTAACCTCTCGCCTTCCCAAATCTCGGGACGAGATTTCTTTTAAGGGTGGTAGCCTATCACATCCCAAAATTTTCCAAATTTTGAAATGTGAAAAATAAATAAACAAAAGAAATGATTATTGAAATTTAGGGTGAAAAGAAACTTTTGGTTTCTAAAAGAAAACATCAAAACCCTTCTTGAACAAATTTGAATAAAAGGGAATTCAACAAATTTCAATCAAGTGAAATGCATTCATCAATGAATGTATCTTGAAATTTAAACTTGGGAAAATAAACCAAAACCCTAATGGAAGTAAATCATTTCCAAGATCTCTCTAAGACTATGGATTTGATCCATATAAAAAAATTGTCAACCAATATTTGTAAATGATCAAGAATGATAAATAGAAATATTATAAAACCATATAAATTGGTTTCACTCAATTTGGAGTCATAGATAAAAAATTATGAATTTATTAAGATAAAAGGAATTAATTTCCAAAGCTAATAAAGCCCTATCTAAAATCCATGCCAAATCTTGAGCAAATAAATCCTAAAGGTATTTAAAAAGATAAACAAATATTAAATAAAGTTATGAAAATTGAAATCACCAATTTTGAATCTTTAAATAAAAAGATATGGATTTTATAAGGCAAAGAAAGAAAGAATTAAATAAGGAATATTTAAAAGCCAACTTAAATCTTGGCCAAACAAATGAAATGAAAGATTATTGATTAATAAAAGGAGTAAAGGATTATTTAAATAAAATCATAAGGATTGATTAATATCCAATCCTATTTAAATAAAGACATTTACCAATTTAAAATGATCATTAAATCATATTGAAGTATTTTAAATAATAATTCAAAGTAAATTATTTTCACAATTAAATAAGTAAAACCTACTGAAAAAAGGTTTTGTAAAAATTGGAATTCAAATAGAGTTTAAAACCATATTGAAACCCTATTTAAAATAAAGACAAATCTCTATTTAAATAAATAATAAACCAGGAAGGAATAAATTAATTATCCTAAAATGGACTTTAAAACACATTTAAAACAATATTAAAAGCTTGTTGAATGTTTGGTAGAGGTTTGAATTCAAATGGTGTTTGAATTATTTGAACAAAAATCAAAACAGAAAAATAGAAAAGGAAAAAGAAAAAGATTCAGTATAAAAAAAGAAAAAAGGAAACAAACCCAGTCCAGAAACAAGGCCCAGTCCATCCCAACTCGCAGCCCATCCCTTACCCGAACCGTTTTTCTTTCACACGCAAGCATACCCGCACACTCGCTGACGATTGGACCCCACACGCACTCCCCCTCTGTCGCTGACCAACGGACCCCACTTGTCCCGTCATCATCGTCTACCCTGCGACAACCACGCCTCTCTTGCCCTCTGCCATTTCTGGTTCGAATCAAATCGAGTAAATACGATTAATTGGTGCAGCAATTCAGCCCCGTGATCACGCCCTCTTAAGCGCCTGCCTATCCTCTCCATTTCCCCTCATTAGCCGTCCCCTCTCTGCCACCAGGCTGCTCGAATCGCAAGCCCGAACCTCAATGTCTCTGGCGAGCCCTCGTCCAAATTCCGGCGAGAACAGCCACACCCACTATCCCTGCTTCACATGATCGTGCTCGCCGGCATCTCCTACACCTCCCAGTACTTCCTGCTTGGCCGTGCAAGCCCCACAACGTCGGCAACATCAACATCTCAGCGCCACCGACGATGCGCTCGACTCCGGTGAGCCATAGCCGACGAACTCGTGTGCCCCTTGCTCACTGGTGAGTATTCTCGTGATCCTTGAACCTGTGTGCAGCATCCTGACACGTTTCTTTGCTCGCTTATGATCTAGAGACTCGCCTCCGACGAAGTTGCGCGTGACCCGACGACAGCAACGTCTCCGGCGAGCAATCCTCGACGCCACCGTGCGCCCCCTGCCCAACGACGAGCACCTTGAGCATCACCACGACGTTGTGAACCCGATGAGCCCTTCCTCCCCTTATCTCGCCTCCTATAATAGCCAGGCCACCTCAGACAGAGCGCTCTGCCACTCGTCGTCGCGCCAGCGCCGCTAGTTCCTGGTCGAGCTGTTGAGAGCCGTTAGATGACGATCCAGCAGACGCGATAGATTGCTTAAGTGAATAGGTACGAAGCGATATGTGTCGTGCGATTTCAATTAGATCTGACGGTCCACAGAGCGTGATCCACGCGAACCGGTATACGCAAGTAAGAATCAGCCACGTGGCCAGTGATTCGTTTTAAAACAGAAATTTGATCTATTATATGATAGGATTTGTAAAATTCATTACTTTTAATTCACACGTCCAAATTTTACAAATTTTATATCACTGGATTTAGAAAAATGTGAACTTTCCAACCATGCACTTTGTTTAGTATTTTGGTTCTGTAAAATTGGTTGTTTTGCAGAAACATATTTAGTCTTATTTTGTGTATAAAATTTATTCTAAAATTGTTTTTAGGGTAAAATATTTTGTAAATGGTTTGTTTTGAACCTACTGACAATAAAAACCAACTTATAGATTTAAAAATACATTTTGTGATGCTAAGGAATAAATCTTTGAATAAAAGCATTTTCTAGTTAAATAAAAATGTGGATTATGGCTTAAAAATGCTTTTTGAGTAAAACCTTTTGCAGATGGGTTGATTTATACTCTCTGATTTAAAACATTTGTGTCTAAAAATATATTTAGCTAACACTACAAAATATTACTTTGATTTAAATCATTTTTAGCAAAACAAAAATGATTTAAATGGCCATTTTCACCAACTTGAATTTAAATGGTTTTACCATTTTGTAAATGACCAATAGGAGCTTTAAAATGTTTAGAGCCTACTAGAAACCACTTTTCCAAATAAAACAATCTTTTGCATGCTTGCATGCATTGCTTGATCTTATTGTTTTATGTGGTGAATTGTTTGAATGCTAGTTTGAATATGTGCTTGCTTGATTGAATTGTAGTGAAATTTGAAGAGTGTGATTTCTGCAAGATCAAGGAGTGAACCAATATTCTCTACTAAAAAGGCAAGTGACACTATCATCCATGTCCTACTATTTTCATTACACTTAGTGGATTTTTGTAGTATGCATGATAGGACAACTATATTACTGTGCTATGCTATGTCCTATTAGGATATCCTTATATCTTCCTTAGTGAAAACATTGTAGTTGTAGTCTGCTTAGCCCTGCTATAGACTTGGGGTGGAATACCATATTATGATTATATGAAGTGTTGGAAAAATATATGTTTTATATAATAAAACAAGTACTCAATGAATCACCTGGGTGGAAGATGGATACTCAATTTTGGATAAGGTGGCAACAAAGTGAACCATGTTTATATGGCTATCTTTTTGTATGTGCACTAGAAGGAAACCACCCAGGGACTTAGAGATTGAACATGTTTCTCGTACAGTGGCTTCCGTGTACAGCCACATGCTAAATGGGCTCTGGCTTAGTCAACTACATAGTGGAAGACCCTTGCATTGGCACCTATTCAGGTTAACCGGATTCATGTATTGGAAATTTATCCTTACATTGGTGCCTAGTAGACAAGATAGCATCATGTACTAGGAGGACTTCTATGGAAAGACTTTGTCACATTCTCGATCTGTCGGTACTCCATTTGGTGTGTACTTATCCAGTGGCCACTGGTGGCATCAAGATGAGATTGTGTCATGTGGGTAAAGTGTACAACTTCTGCAGAAGATCAAAATTCTAAGTACTTAGCCGTGTCCCGGGTTATGGACAACTCTAAGCAACTAAGGCCTGAAGCTATGGAAGATCTCGATATTCCAATTTCTCAAAGTAAAACTTGATGGTGTCAACAAGGGATTAGAAGCACTTGGAGTTTTCCAAGGAGTTCAGAAAGATTGCCAAAAGATCAAAACTATTTTGAAAAGATAGGATAAATCTATATTGCTTTCTACAAATGTGCCTAAACCCTACTTAGCCAAATATGCATGTATTGATAGGATCCACTTATTTCTACATAGTAGTGAAACTTGCCAATACAATTCAAATGTATTGACCCTTGTGGCTGCAACTTATTATGTTGCAGGTTTGTTTGATGTTAGTGAAGTGTGTTGATTAGGATTACAAGCCTATAACCAACATGACTGCCTGTGGCACTTTGAAGATGAAGGAATCCATGCTATAGTTATTTCTGCTACATTGTAATGACATAGCCAAATGAGCTATGTAAGATGTAAGGAATTATTTTATTCCTGGTTATAAAGTTGTATTATGACCTTTGTTTCTTGATATTACATCTTAACTGTGGATGCTAGCTATTGATCCAGGGACTAGCATTGTAAACACAGGGATCTCTATCTTATTAAAGGTTGGGACCTCTACACTTGCCACACAAAATGGATTAAATCGAAATTCAAGTGTATTGACACTTGGTAAGTGAAACAAAGGTTCAAGTATAGATTGATACTTGATGATTGAAATCAGAAAGAGAGTTTATCAATCAAACTATGATATGTACACACCCAGATATGTCATATACTCTAAATGTTATGAGCATATACCAGAATGATTCATAAGATGATCATTGGACGATAGTAAGGATATTCTTATGATCTTTTGGAAGAACTAAGAATATATTATTTTTGTAGATGTGACAAATAGATGATTAGTTCATTTTAAAAGTACTACATTGATACTAGTTTTGTCACAAAGTACAGATTAAGTTTATCTCAACCTAAACTAAGGGTGGCACAATATAATGGAAAGTAATTTCCATAATGGATTTGGATGAATTCCAAAGTTAAGACATTGTGACAAATACTACAACAAAAGGCTAAGTATATGACTGCTATTATAGCATCAAAAGAGGGCATTTGTGTTAAGTAGTTTGTTATCAAACTAGGTATGGTTCACAGCGGGATAGTACCATGAAGATATATTGTATGACAATATTATCAACATGTTTTAACCCCAAGGAACCAAAGGTCTCACCAAAGGACCAAATTTATACAAAGCCATCTCATTAGAGAATGAGTGATGTGTAGAGACGCAAAGACATGCAATTACACACGGACCTGAAAGAATCGGATCCGAATATCAGTTGACGACTAGCAATCGTGTAAATACAACACCGGAAAGCCATAGGTGTTGAATACACAAAGATTTGAAACTAGATTATTGTCTCTAGTGCAAGTGGGAGACTGTTGGAGATATGCCCAAAAGGCAATAATAAAGAGGTTATTATCATATCTTCATGCTTATGATAAATGTTTACATACCATGCTATAATTGTATTAATCGAAAACATTAATACTTGTGTGAATTGTAAACATAAAAGAGTCCCTAGTAAAGCCTCTTGTTAAACTAGCTTGTTGGTCAATATATGATCATGGTTTCCTGATCATGAACATTGAGATGTTATTAACAACAAGATCATATCATTAGGAGAATGGTGTGATGGACATACTCCTATAGTTAAGCATAGCATAAAGATCAAGTCATTTAATATAGTTAAGTCGCTATAAGCTTTCAGATACAT
This sequence comes from Avena sativa, assembly GCA_916181665.1. NCBI lineage: Eukaryota > Viridiplantae > Streptophyta > Magnoliopsida > Poales > Poaceae > Avena > Avena sativa. Next base: position 355,165,761 of record OV702283.1, on the reverse strand, counting down.
AGTAACCTAAATCCTTTGACCATGAGATCATGTTAATCACCATCACCGGATGGATGCTTTTATGACATCAAACACCACACCATAACTGGGTGGCTATAAAGGTGTCATTGAGTGTTCGGAAAGTATGTGTTGAGGCACATGGATCAAGAGTGGGATTTGTCCATCCATATGACGGATAGATATACTCTGGGCCCTCTAGGTGGAATTTCATCCAATTAGCTTGCAAGCATGTGACTGGCTCATAAGGGATCACATATTACAGGAATGAGAAAAGAGTACTTATTAGTAACAAGGTTGAACTAGGTATGCAGAGATACCGACGATCAAACCTCGTATAAGTAAACTATCGCGAGACAAAGGGAAATTGGTATCGTATGTAAGTGGTTCATTCGATCGCAAAGTAATCGTAGAAATATGTGGGATCCATATGAATTTCCAGATTCCTCTATTGGTTATTGATCGGAGAAGTGTCTCGGTCATGTCCGCGTAATTCACGAACCGTAGGGATACACACTTAAGGATTTTATGTTGTTTAGTAGATATGGAATGTAAGTAGGGAGACCGAATGTTGTTCGGAGTCTCGGATGGGATCCGGGATATCACGAGGAGATCCAGAATGGTCCGGAGAATAATATTCATATAAGGAAAGTCCAATTCCGGAGTTCGGGAATGATTCCGATGATTTCATCTGAGAGGTTCTAGAAGGGTCTAGAAGGTTCACCGGACCGGAAGGGGAAGGGAACATGAATGTGTCATGGATAAGTGGAATGATTGGATCATGTCCTAGGTCACTTGGTTGGGCATTAGCAAGAAATAAATCAAGCTCCAAATTGAAAGTCAAAAGGCAAGTTTGAAAAGTCACACTGGGACAATGTGTCCTGGTGGAGGAAGCAAAGAATCCTTCTTTCCCTCCACCACAAGCCAACAAGGAGAGGGAGTTGGGGAAGGATTCAAACTCTCCTCTCCCAAGATGCCCTCCCTATCATAAATAGAGGGGAGGGGGGTTCCCCAAGGACACACAACACCAGCCCCTCCCCACCTAGCTGCGTCGCCGCCGCCTTGCGCCACCACCGGCTCGCCGTCGCCGCCCTAGCCGCCACCGGCCATGCCTACTCCTCTCCAGCCTTCTAAACCCTAGATCGCTGGAAACCAAAGATCCACCATAACCTTCTTCGGCTTAGGCAAAGCCCTGTAGGATCTTCCCTCTACTTCCGACACCATGTCGTCGTGCTGCCGGAATTGCGAGGGGAGAACTACAACCTTTGTTGCCTGCTGTAACAAGGGAGAGGAAGGTCTTCATCGAGTACCGAACGTGTGACCGACTGCGGAAGCGCTGCCGGAACGCAGCGCTAGAAGGATCGTCTACGCGATCTTGAGATCGGCAAGTGTACGACTACATCACCCATGAGAATCTTCTCTCGTTAACCGCTTTGGAATATTCAAGGGTGAGTACTCTAATAGACTCGTTGCTATCATCTAGTAGATAGATTTTGGCTTGTTTGTGTGCATGCGGTAGAATTTTTTTGTTTTCCATGCTACGAACCCCTACAAAAACAACAATCTCTTGTTCATGGAACAAGTGGATTGTTTACTTTGCACACCTTGCTTAAAGCAGTTATCTGTTGCTTGCAACTTAATACTAGAGGGGGTTCGGATGATAAACTGAAGGTGGATTACTAGTCATAGATGCAGTTGGATGGCGGTCTATGTAACTTGTTGTAATGCCCAATCAAATTTCATAGGATAATGAATGTCTAGTATTGCATTGTTATGCCTTGATCTGTCCTGTCAATTGCCCCGCTGCAATTTGTTTACCTAGGATGTTATGTTGTTTATCTTAAGGAGAACACCTCTAGTGAACTATGGATCCTGGTGCAATCTTTACCATTGATACATCTTCCACTGTTACTGTAGAGGTCCCAACCTGATAAGGTAGAGATCCCTGTGTTTACAATGCTAGTCCCTGGATTGAATAGCTAGCATCCACAGTTTAAGATGTAATATCAATAAACAAAGGTCATATTACAACTTATAACCAGGAATAAAATAATTCATTACACCTTACATAGCTCATATGTCTATCTCATTACAATGCAGCAGATATAACTATATAGCATGGAGTCCTTCATCTTCAAGTGCCACAGGCAAACATGTTGGTTGTAGACTTGCAATCCCTACTCAACAAACTTCACTAACATCAAACAAACCTGCAACATAATAAGTTATAGCCACAAGGGTCAATACATTTAAATTGTATTGGCAAGTGATACTATGGTAGAATAGTAGTATCTAACATCTATATGAATTTGGCTAAGTGTAGCTTAGGCTTGCTTTGCTCAAAATAGATTTTTCCTATCAGTTGAAAACACTAAGTTTTTGTTTGTCAAAATCACCCAAGGAACCACCAATAGAAATTGGTGAACCTTTACCCTTGTTCAACCACAAGTTTTTATTAACTTATAAATTGGGATGAGGAGATCCGTGATAGCTTCAATGTCTTGATGCTCAAATTGTCCATTGCCGGGGACACGGCTAAGTACTTAGGTTTTACCCTCTCGAGAGGTGGTGCACTTTCCCCACAAGACTCGACATGCATCAAGACGAGATCTTTCAGAAGCCCTCCCTTAGACCAAATGGACGCGTTCCATCCTATCACCCCTACCACCTTATGTCCATCTGGCTAAGTTATTGCACCCTATATTATCAAGGCAGAGCCCATATGCCATGTGGCTGCACTAGAAGCTTCTCAACACTTAACATCTCAAATCTCTTTGTTCCTGGGTGGCTTTCTACAAGTGTGATACACAAGGTAGCCATCAATGGGCCTTGTGTAACCACTCAACACAAACCATTCTCACCATTCCACCTAGGTGATTCATTCACATAGTTGTTTTATTAAGCACAAACACAAGTCATAGACTTAGAAATATTTCATAGCATGAATAATCCACCCTTGTTTTCTACTAGCTAGGATAAGCATGATAACATGGCAAGTTTCCTAACTTAGGATAATTCTACTAAGACATCATATAGGATTTCCCATGGCATAGCTTATACTTAGAAAAATTCCATGCAAGTCCTACTCAAAATTTTCACTAATGCATAGTCAAAATAATGGGAAAAAATATATGAAGCGCCACTTGCCTTTTTAGTAGATAAACTAGATTCACTCCTTTATCTTGCAATTTTCACACTCTTCAAAGTTCACTACAATTCAATCAAGAAAGCACAAATTCAAAAATAGCATTCAAACAACTTACCCATAAAATTGTAAAAACAAAGAAATGCATGCAATCATGCAAAAGGTTTTTTTATTGAAGAAGTGTTTTCTAACAAGGTTCTAACATTTCAAAACACCTACTGGTCATTTATAAAAGTGGCAAAATCATTTGAAATCAAGTTAGTGAAATTAGGCCTTTTAATCATTTTTGTTTTGCTAGAAATGCTTTTATTCAAAGGAATAATTCCTTGTGTTAGATAAATTTATTTTAAATCCAAATGTCAGTGTTTATGGTCAGAGAGTTCAAATCAAATCCATTTTCAAAAGGTTTCACTCAAAAATCATTTTTAAAACAATTTTTATATCCAAATTAGTCCTAATAATGGTTCTGCAAAAACACCAAAGTTTCCAGAAGCAAAATACTAAACTAAGGCCATATTTTCAAAGGTTTCATTTTTCTGAATCCATTGATATAAAATTTGCAATTTTTGGCCAAGCAGATCAAAAGTTATGATTTTTGCAAGTTTAATCATTCAATAGAACAAATTCTGTTTTTAAAACAAAAGCTAGGCCACGTGTCTATTTCTAATTGGTTGGTACCGCTTCATATGGATCGAGCAACGTGGAGCGTTGGATTTAAGTGGCAACTCACGGATCAGATCAACCAAAAACGTTTCGCCTAAGATCTAATCTGCTCCACGCGATATGCATCTAACGGACCAAAACCATCTGGCCAAGAACGGGCGGCGCTAGCGACGGCTGCGCGGCGGTGGCAGTGCTCTTCCAGTGATGTTTCGGTGGTTCTAGGAAGCAAACGACAGGGAGTGGGGCATTACCGGAGTCTCTGTGGCATGGAGATGCTCGAGGTGGTCGTGGGAAGGCCAAGGGTGCACGAGGTGGCTGTCGATTGCTTGCTGGAGTTCGCGACGGAGTCGGGCACGCTCTGGTGTTGTCAGAGGCGAAGCTACAAGCCACGGGAAGACCAAAGGGAGGTAGCCTTAGACGCGCAAGAGAGAGTTGAAGGCGCGAGCGTCAACCAGAGAGAGAGGCGCGGTCAGGGGTTACCAGGAGAGGTCACCGGAGTCTAAGCAGAAGACGGTGGCCCTCAGACTTGGTTGTTGCCGAGCCTCTGGGCGCGCGCGGGCAAGTGGGAGGTGTCAGTGGATGCCTGAGTGGCTGGTGAGCACGCTCGTGTGAGGTAGGGAGCAGGGGGAGGTCAGAGCTCGCCGAAATTGGCTATGGGGCTCGTCGGAGCAGTGGTGGCGCGAGCAGCAATTCTCGCAGCCTGGTGGCTCTCAGGTGTGGGGAAGTGAGGGGAAAGAGAGAGGAGAGGGAGGCGCTTAAGAGGGCGAGGTCATGGGGCAGAATTACTGGCATGTTTAAGCAAATTGAATCACGTTAATTTTGCCAGAAACGGCGAGGAGGGAGAAAGGGGCGGGGTCAGCGTGCGAGGAAGAAGGTAATGACGAGGATGCCAACGTGGCGAGGGTCCACAGGTCAGCGAGCTGAGGGGGTACGGGTTCGGGAGAGAAACGAACGAGCAGGTAGAGAGAGTGGCCCGGGTGGGCTGTGCTTGTTGGGCCAGATTGGGCTGGGGGTCTGTTTCTATTTTTTTCTTAATTCTTTTTCCATTTCCATTTTCTGTTTTCATTTTATTCAAATGATTCAAACACTCATTTGATTTCAAACCTTTTCCAACTTTCAATAGGTTTTTATACTAATTATTTCGTGTGTTTAAAAGCCCACTTTGACATGTTTCAAATAATCTTGTTGTGATTTATTATTTATTTAGTTTAGGCGACCTGTCTTTATTTAAAAAACTGAATATGGTTCAAACCCATATTATTTTATTCAAATATTCTTTTTAAGTTAATTAGATAACTTTTAATACGTTTTGGCAATTTCAATTATTTTTCTCATGATTTAATTAATCATTTATATTAGGAATTTTGTCTTCATTCAAATAAAATTGAATATGGTTAAAAGCCCATATAATTTTATTTAAATAATCTTTAATCCTTTATTTTTATTTGGATTATCTTTATTCCATTTGCTTATGGATTTGGCCAAGATTTAAAATGTCTTTTAGTTATTTCTTATTTATTTATTTCTTTATTTATCTTATAAAATACATATCTTTTTATTTATAGCTCCAAAATTGGTGATTCCAATTTGTATAATTTTATTTAATATTTGTTTATCCTTTTAAATCCTTTTAGGATTACTTTGCTCAAAATTTGGTATTGAATTTAGTTAGGAGTATTATTAGCTTTGGGAATTATTTCCTCTTACTTCATGAAATTCATAAGTTTTTATCCATGGCTCCAAATTTAATGAAACCAATTTCCATGGTTTTATAATATTTTATTTATTAATTTTGATCATTTATAAATGTTTGTTGCTAAATTTTTATATGGTACAAAGCCATAGTCTTGGAGAGATCTTGGAAATGATTTTCTTTCATTATGATTTGGGGTTTTGGTTTAACTTTTCCAAGTGTTTAAATTCAAGATTCTTTCCATGCATAAATGCATTTGACTTGGGAATATTGTTTTGTTGTCTTCTTATTCAAAAAATTTGAAGTAGGTTTTTTATGTTTCCATTTAGAAGCAAAAAGTTTCTTTTCACCCTAAATTTCAACAATTATTTCTTTTGTTTATTTATTTTTCACATTTCAAAATTTGGAGATTTTTTAGATGTGACAGTTATTGTTTACTTTCTACAAACCACCATTACCTTCCACACCATACAGTTAATCCTTTGTTTTCAGCAAACCGGTGAGATTGACAACCTCACTGTTCGTTGGGGCAAAGTCTTGAGTTTGTGTTGTGCAGGTTTCCAAGTTGCTAGCAACACCTTTGAGTCGTTTCCTTCCTCCTACTAGTTCGATAACCTTGGTTTCTTACAGAGGGAAAACTTGTTGTTATGCTCATCATACCTCCCTCTTGGGGTCTCCCAACGAAGCTCTACAGTGATCTGACCTACACATCATTAAGCTATTTCTGGCTCCGTTGCCGGGGAGGCTAAGGACGGCTTCACAAGGGGAGTCCTTCACAACCTTTCTCTGTACTTTATTTTTCTTTTGCTTAGTTTCTTTTGCCTTGTCTTGTTTGCCTCTTTTTATCAAAAATTCCAAAAAAAATAGTTTCATTTGGTTTGCTTTCTCTTATCAAAAACACAAAAAAAAGTTCCTACTATAGTTGTTGGTTTGTTATTTCCTTGCTTTGTCATGCTTTCTATCAATGGATGGTTTCTTTGAAATTAGTTCTTATTGGAAACGTGGGTTCACGGAAGAACAAAAGTATTATTATAAGGAACACCGCTTGTCACAAAAAGGGAAACACTTATGGGAACAAATTGATAAATTGAATACTTATAATGTTACTTATTGCCTTGATAAAGCTTGTTGATGTAGTAGGTATAAACACCTCCCTTTTCAATGTGAGTATAATGATAATGTTACCATATCTTATTATGTTAAGGGAAATTATGACTTTTATGATGTGGAACAAATTGAAGAATTTATTGCTTGGAAGGGTGCATTTGAACTTGCTAGTTTGCTTGAAAATACTGATGATTCACCTTATGAATATGAGGTTTATGATATACTTAAATTTTGTTTTGATAATTACAAGGAAGAAAATGGCTATATTATTGAACATTTTAATAGATGCTTTACACAAAACGTAAGAGACTAATGCCTTGCAGGAGCCTATGGAAGAAGAAATTGCTGAAACTGGAAGCTCATTCGATGAAAAAAAAGGAGGAGAGTGATGAACAAAAGGAGGAAGAATGGATTAGCTACCCATTCCTACCTTCTAATGAGAGTAACTCTTTACCCCTTACATTATTTTATTGTACCCCATGCTTACCAAAGGAGGATGAAAGTTATGCTCTTGTGCATTCTTTTGAAATATCTACTATGGATAAAACTTGTGATGATGTTCCTATCCCTGTTACGTATAGTAGTGATCATGATTGGGAAAAGCACACTACTTTTGATATTGAAAATCTCTTTGGTACCAATTCTAAAAATTCTATTGCCTATGATGATACTATACCTCCAATGTATGATGATTACAATGATGAATATGATATTTTCAGTCCACCTAATATTGAGGAGAAAATTAATTATGATTACAATATGCCTCCTATATTTGATGATTATGGTGATGAGAATAATAATGACAGCTATTTTGTTGAATTTGCTCCCACTACAATTAATAAGAATGACTATGCTTATGTGGAGAGTAATAATTATTTTATGCATGTAGCTCATGATAAGAATGGTTTATGTGATAGTTATATCGTTAATTTTATTCATGTTGCTACTAAAAGTTATTATGAGAGAGGGAAACATGGTTTTATGTATCTCAACAATATTAAGTTTCCCCTCTTTATGTTGAAAATTTTGAAGTTGCACTTGTTTTATCTCCCTATGCTTGTCACTTTGTTCTTTGTGAATTTATTTGCATACAAGATTCCTATGCATAGCAAGTGGGTTAGACTTAAATGTGTTTTGAATTTGCTTCTTGATGCTCCCTTTTACTTCAATTCATATTTCTTATGTGAGCATCTTCTCAAACTAGCAAGTCTAACTTAAAGGCGTTAAAGAAAAGTACTTCTTTGGAGATAACCCAATAGTTTTCTTGATTATTGGAAGTTATTACTTCTATAATAACCTCTCCTTATCCCTTTTATTTGATTTTTTCTGCCAAGAATAACCTCTAATGAGAGGGAAGTAAGATTTGGGGAGTTGCTGTCCCGAAACAGATTTTTGTGCTCCACTGTAAAAAAATTGTGTAAAATCTCTGTAAGTCTTATTGAGCTGTAATTTTCTGAACAAATCCCCCAGGTTGTTAGCTAACTTTAGTTAGTTCAATACCTTTTGATTTGGGCAACAGAAAGTCTTCTAAAAAATCGGTTTCTACCTGCTCTTTTGTTTTGACTGATTTCTGCCATTATTTGCATTTGCTTCTTATTGATTCCTTTTGGGGTTCTTTTTGGGAAATTGATATTTTTGAGGGAATTGCTACAGTATCTTGTGTCTTTAGTGAAAGTTTTGCTGTTTTAAAACTAAACCCCAAAGGTCTATTATCTTTTGAATGCACTAATCTTGCTAATGAAGATTGTGTGAAGTTTTGTATGAAGAAAATTTTATAGGTGTAGAGAAAGAATGATGTAATGATATGAAGAATGGACAAATGCTCAAGCTTGTGGAAGCCACCCCGTGTCACCCCAAGAAATATTCAAGAGGTACAAGCGTCAAATCTTGGGGATGCCCAAGGCATCCCCTTCTTCATCAATAAAAATCTCAGGTCTTTCTAGACACTTCGTTTTTATTGTTTCATGCATAAGTTGTGTTGTTCTTGGAGCGTCTTAGTTTTAGTTTTTGGTTTTACTTTGTTTAGTTTGCTTGAATAAAGTAGTTGGACCCCCTTTTTCACTGTGTTGTTTCAAATAAGTTGATTGGTGTTGGAGAGGAGTAGAAAGTTCTTGCTTGAGTAGTACAAGAGGAGCTTGCTTTGACCGTGACTCAGATTTTATCATGTCATGCTAGATGTTGTTTTGACCTTATGCTTAGTGATTATTGATGTATCATGACGTGTTCCAAACAATTAGGATTGCTTAATGTGCCTTGAAAGAATCATGCGTTGTTTTAGCATACAAAAGCATAGTATTGTGGTATTCTCCTTTGATGCTTTGTTTGGGTTGACTTGGCACATGCTCACACCATGTTATGACTATGAAACATTCACCATAGCCTCTTTGATCATTTAGTTTTTGACTTGTGGTACCACTTTATGCTTTGATTAGTAATATTTTGTCGCTCTGCATAATTATGGCCATTATTGCTCTCTTAGTTGGTCGCTCCCAGTATTTTGCTACCCTCCACTTGTATGAGTAAGTTCTACTCATGCATCCAACTCCCAAGAAACCAAGTTATTCCAAAGTGTCCACTATAAATTCCTATGCATGGTGTGTTACACCATTCCAAGTATATTCTTGTTTTATCTATCTTCCAAATTAAACTTCTTATGTGAAACTTAGTGATTAAAGCTCTCACAAACTTGATGGCACACTTTATTTTTCTTGCCCCTAAATAAACTTGAACCATTGTGTCATCTATGCTGTATATGCTTGCACTTATACGTTGGAATTAGCAGAACCATGTTGTCATGGGGAACACTTTCAACATTGCACTTGTACATTGTACAAAGTTGATATCATGCTCTTTTGTTTGCGGATGTCGTCGGTGTGAAATAAAAGGGAAGCTTGTAAGTCCATGGAGTTATGTATGTGTGTTAGAGAAACGCCTGGGCCGCTAGCCTAAGCCATGCCTAATCATGGTGGAAACTTGCAGCATCACCATAGTGAGCAATCTATGAAGCTTTCTTCTTATAAAAAAAGAGACATATTGAAAAAAGGAAAGAGAGAAAAAGCACCATTTTCACATGGTAAATAAGAAGATTGCTGAGATGCTCATTGTCTGCTTGCCTTGTCATTTTTATTATGGGATAGCTCCTATATCATGTGCAAGGGGTACCCCATTAGCGGTTCTCTATGATACACATGTACTTACTACGACAAGAACTTACCGGTGACTAAAGTTGAGTAGCATGAGGAGCGGCCCTCGTACTCAAGGGACATGAGATTGCCAGCTTATACTTTGTCAAGAATATACTCCATAGTTTGTTCACTTTAACCTTAATCACTTCAATATGCTTATGATAGGGACAATGAGAGCTGAAAGCTAACAAGTACCATAATTTATGGAAGTTCTTTATGAGACTTGAAATCCCTGCTTCCCTTTATGAAGGGCCTTTCTTCCACTATTATATTGAGTCTCCACCTTCTATCCTTAGGCACCAATTAAGAGAGCATAGTTGCCATTCTTAGTTCTATGTGCATTGTCCCAAAACTTATTGATTGATTCATATTGTTGATATTGCTTGTTCTTGAACTATTTGTATCTAGTCACTCTTATGAACTTTGAAGGTGTCCTATGCATTTATTTGCTACTCCATGAGGGACAAGTTGAATGCCACTATGCTATGTTTTCTATATGTGAAACAAACAAACGTCTTTCAATGTATTGTTATTCATGAATCTTTGTTTGTATCCTTTCATGTTGCATGCATAGTTACTTTGTCTTATTGTTAGAACTTCTTCTTTCATGCTCATGTTTAGAGTTATTTGATCCTATATTTCAATGCTTGCAAATGGTTTGATCTTTATTTTGATGGTGCATGTCACCTCAAAAATTATTCTTTTTATCACTTACCTACTCGGGACGAGCAGGAGCTAAGCTTTGGGATGCTTGATACGTCGTAAACGTATCTATAATTTTTGATGTTCCATGCTTGTTTAGTATCTACTTTTCTTTACTTTGTCTACACTTTGAGGTATTTTTATATGTTTTCTGGGACTAACATATTAACAAGATGCCACCGTGTCAGTTGCATGTTTTCTTCTATTTTTGGTTCCAGAAAAGTCAGAAAATGAATATTCTTGGAATTGGACGAGACAAAAGCCAAAGTCAATATTTTACCGTGGGGAACACGAAGCCAGAAGACAAGACGGAGAAGGGCCTCGAGGGGGCCACACCCCCCGGCCCATGCCTGGGGGGTGCAGCCGCCTCGGGCACCCCCTCGGCCTCCCTCTTCGCCTATAAGAATCCCCCGATACCTAAACCCTAAGTACCCGATCAATCTTCCACGAAACAGTCTATAGACGCCGCCACCATCGTCCCTAGATTGGGGGGATATGAAGCTCTTCCTGGCACCCTTCCGGAGGGGAGAGATCATCCCGGAGGCCTTCTTCATCGAAATGCCAACCTCTGATATGAAGCGTGAGTAGTTTCACCTTGGACTACGGGTCCATGTAGTAGCTAGATGGTTGTTTCTCCTCCTTTATGCTACCATGTTTATATCTTGTGAGCTCCGTTCATGATCAAGATCATCTATTTGTAATCATGCATGTTGTGTTTGAGGGGATCCGATGGATATTGAGATTACTATGTCAGATTGGTTAATGATTCTATCTTATTGATTCTATCATGTCTGTGTTGTTTGAGATCTTGCGTGATCTCCATTTCTAGTAGCTATCTTGGCCAAGTAGATGCTAATGACTCCAAGAGGGAGTATTTATGCTCGATAGTGGGTTCGTGCCTCTATTTAATCTGGGGAAGTGATAGAAATCTCTAAGGTTGTAGATGTGTTGTTGCTACTAGGGAGAAAACAACGATCTCTTGTTCATGGAACAAGTGGATTGTTTACTTTGCACACCTTGCTTAAAGCAGTTAACTGTTGCTTGCAACTTAATACTGGAGGGGGTTCGGATGATAAACTGAAGGTGGATTACTAGTCATAGATGCAGTTGGATGGCGGTCTATGTATCTTGTTGTAATGCCCAATCAAATCTCATAGGATCATGAATGTCTAGTATTGCATTGTTATGCCTTGCTCTGTCCTGTCAATTGCCCTGCTGTAATTTGTTTACCCAGCATGTTATGTTGTTTATCTTAAGGAGAACACCTCTATTGAACTATCGACCCCGGTTCAATATTTACCATTGATACATCTTCCACTGTTATTGTTTACTTTCGGTAAACCACCATTACCTTCCACACCATACAGTTAATCCTTTGTTTTCAGCAAACCGGTGAAATTGACAACCTCACTATTTGTTGGGGCAAAGTCTTGAGTTTGTGTTGTGCAGGTTTCCAAGTTGCTAGCAACACCTTTGAGTCATTTCCTTCCTCCTACTGGTTCGATAACCTTGGTTTCTTACTAAGGGAAAACTTGTTGATGTGCTCATCATACCTTCCTCTTGGGGTCTCCCAACGAAGCTCTACAGTGATCTGAGCTACACATCATCACCTATAATAATTCTAAGAGAGATAACGTCTCCTTGGTCACCTAAAACGCCTCCATGGTGATAAACTTTTGGATGTTGTATCTATGACACAAAGATAATACCTACAGATATAATCTGATGGCCTGGAAACGCACCCGGTTGCACTCTGCTAGTAATATTCCGTGTCAGCAGGCACAATGAAAAATGCCGACGGATGTGTTGGGTACATAACTTAAAAACGCTAGAATTCGACTCCTGTAAGACCTCTGCAGCCTGAGTCGAATTACGCTAGCAATTTTCCAGATTCGAGTCCAGGGACTCAAGTCTGAGTAGATAGCATTGTTTTGCCTAAAGGCAGTTAACGAACCCTGATCCGTCGGGAGAGTCAGGCATGCGTATCAACAATCCCTATGAACCAACACATTGACCCGAAACTTGTTCGGATGAAAAGAACTCGAAGGACTTAGGAGTCTCTAGTCGAATCTACGATTTGACTAAACACTCGGGGGCTACTAACATGGGTGTGCCCTACGGGGGCTACTGACATGGGTATGTCCTACGGGTGCCTGATATGTCCAAAACGTATCTACTTTCCCGAACACTTTTGCTATTGTTTCTCCTCTAATTTGTGTGGTTTGGATACAACTAACACGGACTGACACTATTTTCAGCAGAATTGCTTTGGTGTCTAGTTTTTGTGCAGAAAATCAACTTTCAGGAAAAATCCCGGAAAATATCGCAAAACTCCTATTTTACCAAAAGACTCAAGGAGCCAAAAGATGAGACGGAGGAGGACCACGAGGGGCCCACACCCCCTGGTCGCGCGGGCTATCCCAGGTCGCGCCTAGGGGAGGTGTGGCCACCCCCTCACCCCCCTCGGGAGCTTTATACTATGAGTGCCTTTTTCTCTAATGATATTAAGATGCGTACCTACTTTGTTGCTAAAATTTTCCCCTTTTCACTAAAAGGAGAAGCTAAAGCTTGGTTTAATAGTTTACCTCCTGGATCCATCGATAGCCCTAATTGCTTGATTCCTACTTTCTTTCAGAAATATTTCCCTCCTAGTGCTCGACATGTTGTTTTGCGGAAACTTTTTGATTTTAAACAGGGAGAAGAGGAGAAATTGCCTGAGTCATGGACAAGGTTCTATGCCTTGATTCATGCACATCCTGGATGTCCATTACCTAAAAATGATCTTCTTGATATTTATTATAATGGACTAACTGATGAATCTAGGACATAACTGGATAGTTTTGCTAATTGTGTTTTCAAGAAAAAACTCCTGCAGAAGGTGGAGAATTAATGGCTAAAATAAGCAAGAATTATGACGATTAGACTACAACTGGGCCAATTACACCTGAGCCTACTACACCTGAACCAATTGTGTCTGAACCAACTATAACACCAACACCAAAGAAGAGGGGAGTGATTGAATTAAATGATGAAGTGATGAAAGAAGCTAAGAAATGTCATAAGGAGAAGGGTATTAGATCTGAAGATGTGAAGAATTTACCTCCTATAGAATAACTATGTAAGCTAATTTCCCACTCATCCACAATTGAGGTACACTCTCTCCAACACTTTGATGAATATGATATTCCTTATGGTAAACCTCATGATCAATGCTTAGAGGACTTGATACTTTTATTGTTAAATAAGGTAATTTTAATAAACAAGTTTAGAGTCATTTATTGGAAAAATCTAGAGCTATTAATGAGTTGAAAGATATTGTGGAAAGAACTTCTAATGATGTTAAAATGCTTGTTAAACACTTCCAAATGGTTCAAACTCAAATTGATCAAATTTCTAAAGTGCAAAAGGACATGTTATTTAATGCTTCTAGAGATAAACATGCTTAGGGAATTAGAACTAGGAGTGGTGCAACCACTCAAGACCCCTTATATCCTGAGGGACAACCTAAAAGAATTTTGAGAAGGATTCTCAACAAGCTGAAAATAGTAGTAGTCCTTCTAAGAGAAATAAAAAGAAACATAAAACAGTTGAGGAACCTTCTGAACCTGCTGTAGATCCTAATAGTATATATGTATCTGATGCTGAAACTGAAAGTGGTAATGATAAAAATGATGCTCTTGATAAGGAAGAAATTGAAGAAGAACCTGAGAAGCACACTAAGAACACTAGGTACACTAAGGAAGATTTTATTGCTAATAAACATGGCAGTGAAAGATAACCTTGGGTGAAAAAACCAATGCCTTTTCCTAATAAGAAACACAAGTCAAAGGAGGAAGAACATTATAACAAGTTTTGTGAGTGGATGAAACCTCTATTTTTGCAAATTCCTTTGACTGATACTATTAAGTTGCCTCCTTATTCAAAGTATATGAATGATATTGTCTCTAATAAAAGGAAGATTCCTAATGAGGAAATTTCTACTTTGCTTGCTAATTATTCCTTCAATGGTAAGGTTCCAAAGAAACTTGGTGATCCAGGTATTCCAACCATTCCTCGCTTTATTAAAAATAATTATGTTAGAACTGCTTTGTGTGATTTGGGAGATGGAGTTAGTGTTATGCCTTTTTCTCTCTACAATAGACTTCAGCTAAAAAAATTGATACAAACTGATATATCTTTGCAAATGGTTGATAAGTATACTACTATTCATGTTGGTATATGTGAGGATGTTCCTGTTCAAGTGGCTCATAATTTCTTGGTATTAACTGATTTTGTTGTGCTTGAGATGCCTGAAGATAATATGTCTATTATTCTTGGGAGACCTTTTCTTAATACTACAGGTGTTGTCATCAATTGTAATCAAGGAAAAGTAACTTTTAATATTAATGACAAAGAGCATAATGTCTATTTCCCCAAGAAGATTGATAAGAGCTATGGCTTAAATTCAGTTGAAAATATTGAAAGCATCAAAGTTGGAGAAATATATTGTCCCATTCCGCAAGAAAGTTTTGAAACTATTATGATTGGCACTATTGCTATCAAGATTGAGGTAACATAATCATTTTGTGAAATGCAAAGTTTTTTTTCATATAAGATTGTTTTGGTAACAAGACTTGATCAACCTTGTTAACAAAGGGATCTTAATGAACAAAACAATGCTTTCACCATGGTTATACTTGCTCACTTTTATTTTTCTCCATTCCAATCTTTTCTCTTTGTCTTGTTCGTCTTAGTTTTGCTAGTTGTTTGCTTTTTAAAGTGTTTTAGAACTTCTATAGTTTTGGTTTTGGTTTGCGCTTTATGTCTTTCAAAAATCTTTTTCTGCGATAAAATCAATTTTCATACCTGAAAATTGGCCAAAAATAAAGTTTCCTAGAAAATTCCAGAAAATTCATATTAAATGATTTCATGAAAAAAGGGGCAGAGGGGCACCTGGAGTGACCCAGGGGGACACACCAGTCCAGCACACCCCCTAGTGGCGTGGCCAGCCCCAGGGCGCGCCTGGCCTAGGTGTGGGCCACCCCTGGCCTTCCAACTTGCCTCCTTCCAGCCACTTCTTTCTATCTCCCAAAAAACACCGAAAAAATTCTCAAAGCTCGAGTTCCTGTTATTCTTGCTCCCGAATTTCGATCTCCTTGCTTAGCCCATCTTTGTTGCTGATTTTTGGAGGGATTTCTCTCCGGTATGTGCCTCCTCCGCTTGTCCAATTAGATTTTTGATTGGTGGATTGTATATTGAGTATTTCGCTATTGTAGGTGACAGGTTGTGTGAGCTTGCATGCTTGTTCTATGCTTAGAGATTTCATTTTGATGCATGTTTAGTCCTCTAGCAAGTTCCTATAGTAGTTCCTCATCATTCATTAACTTTGAAATCACTTGGTTTGATATTTGTCTAAAAACTTCAGAAAAGAAGATGAGTGCATACCAGCTGAATCAACATGAGTTAAGTGTACCGGAGATTATGAAAGTCCGCCGCGAGGAGGAAGTTTTCACTTCCATTTATCCATGCCTAGAATTCATGAGAGCTGTAGGGATATTTCAGGATTTCCAGAGTATGATTTCTAATGCAGTGTTGGAGAAGAACCCTAACAATATGTGAAACTAACTATGTCTATGGTGTAGGACTTTCGATTTAGTTGGTCCTTGTCTAACCCCATGGTCCACTACAAAATTTACAATATAGTTGTTAACCTCCCTTTTGATGATTTTTGTGCAGCTATCAGAGTGCCACAGTGGGGTTCATGTGAGAAGATTGGAGAGAGGCCTAAGCCAATCATGGACTTATATGATAAAATCTTCCATGGTTGCAACGTATCAAAGGAGAGTGGTAAAATTCGGAATATTCATCTCCCATCCATTAGATAGTTTGCCTATTTTATTGCCAAGTGTGTTCTTGCTAGGAAGACTGCTAGAAAATTATCTTCATTTGAACTAGCTTTCATCTCAGTCGCCTTGAAACGAGATAGGAATTATAACTTGGTTGCTTTGATAGCTTTCCGTCTTCCTGCTAACCGTGAGATAGGTGGAATTTTTGGAGGTCTCATTGCATCACGTTTGCTATCTTTTCATGGTTTAGAGCCTCATCATTCAGATTTTCAGTTCCCCATAGAGAGACTTGATCTCAATTCCATGGTACAGAATAAATTTGTTTCTTCTTGGGCTAGTTCGAGCGAGTTACCTTATGAAATAACCTTTGTCAAGAGTGGTTGGAGAGGGGTAGGTCTAAGAAAGTAGTATCTTTGCATGCACCTGCTTTGTTTATCTTTGATACCAGGCAAGGATGGTCGCTCACGGAGGAAGAACTTGACACATACATGCGGAGCTCTCCCAGCAAGAGGAGAATGTTGGAGAGGATCCCGAGGATAATTCGGTTCAACCCTCCAATATGGGGGAGTCTTCATACCAGCATCCCTCCTATGATTGGGGCGCTTCTTCTTCATCGCGAGGGCCTGATTATGATCATTCCTATGATGACCCACCGGCTTGGGGTTACTACCCGCGTTATTGATTGATCTCCACTTAGGCCAAAAGCCTAAGCTTGGGGGGAGGTATACCGATATCACACTCATCTATATATCATGTTTCGTTGGCACTTTGTATATCCATGTTTTGCTTTCTTTTTATTTTTTGTTTCTGCTTTCCAAAACACAAAAAGACCAAAAATATTTTCGTTGTTTCTCTTGGTTTGTTTCTTTGCTTTTTAGCTTTGGTTTGCTTTAAGAAAAATCCAAAAAGATTTTTCTTTGTTTGTTTTGCTTTGAGTGCTGATACGTCGGAAACGTATCTATAATTTTTGATGTTCCATGCTTGTTTAGTATCTACTTTGCTTTGCTTTGTCCACACTATGAGGTTTTTATATGTTTTCTGGTACTAACCTATTAACAAGTTGCCACAGTGCCAGTTGCATGTTTTCTGCTGTTTTTGGTTTCAGAAAAGCTAGTAATATTCTCGGAATTTGACGGGACAAAAGGCAAAGTCAATATTTCACCGAGGAGAACACGGAGTCCAGAGGAGAGACAGAGGGGAGCCACAGGGTGGCCGCACCCCCAGGCGCGGGCCCACCCTAGGCCACGCCTGGGCAGGGTGTGGGCCCCCTGTCCGCCTCCCAGCCTCGCCTCTTCGCCTATAAGAAGCCCCCGATGCCTAAACCCTAAGTACCCGATCAATATTCCACGAAACCGTTTGTAGCCGCCGCCACCATCGTCCCTAGATCGGAGGATCTGAAGCTCTTCCCGGCACCTTGCCAGAGGGGATATCATCCCGGAGGCCTTCTTCTTCATCATGCCAGCCTCCGGTATGAAGCGTGAGTAGTTCCACCTTGGATTACGGGTCCATGTAGTAGCTAGATGGTTGTATCTCCACCTTTGTGCTTTCATGTCTAGATCTTGTGAGCCCCGTTCATGATCAAGATCCCATATATTTGTAATCATGCATGTTGTGTTTGCGGGGATCCGATGGATATTGAGATTACCATGTCAGATTGATTAATGGTTTTATCTTATTGATTCTATCATGTATGTGTTGTTTGTGATCTTGCATGCTCTATGTTGTTAGTAGCTATCTTGTCCAAGTAGTTGCTAGTGACTCCAAGAGGGGATATTTATGCTCGATAGTGGGTTCATGCCTCCATTTAATCAAGGGAAGTGACAGAAATCTCTAAGGTTGTAGATGTGTTGTTGCCACTAGGGAGAAAACAACGGTCTCTTGTTCATGGAACAAGTGGATTATTTACCTTACACACTTTGCTTAAAGCAGTTGTCTGTTGCTTGCAACTTAACACTGGAGGGGGTTCGCATGATAACCCAAAGGTGAACTTCTATTCATAGATGCAGTTGGATGGCGGTCTATGTATCTTGTTGTATTGTCCAATCGAATCTCATCGGATCATGATGTCTAGTGTTGCATTGTTATGCCTTGCTCAGTCCTATCAATTGCCCTATTGTAATTTGTTTACCCTGCATGCCATGTTTGTTTATCTAAGGAGAACACCTCTAGTGAACTATGGACCCCGGTCCAATCTTTACCATTGATACATCTTCCACTATTATTGTTTACTTTCTGCAAACCACCATCACCTTCCACACCATACGGTTAATCCTTTGTTATAGCAACCGGTGAGATTGACAACCTCACTGTTCGTTGGGGCAAAGTCTTGAGTTTGTGTTGTGCAGGTTTCCACGTTGCTTGCAACACCTTTGAGACGTTTCCTTCCTCCTACTGGTTCGATAACCTCGGTTTCTTACTGAGGGAAGACTTGCTGTTGTGCTGCATCACACCTTGCTCTTGGGGTTTCCCAACGAAGCGCTTCCAGGCGCCATCAACAAGTGCTTGCTTTAAAAAATCGAAAACCCAAAAATATTTGTTGTTATTCTTTGGTTTTGTGAAGTTCGTTGCAGATTTCAGCAGTCCTCAGTGACTCCTTTGGAGTTTGGTTTCATGTTATGATTCAAGCCACACAAGTGAAAGGCAATAATGATGATCTATGACAACTCGAGGTGTGGTAAGAGGCTGGTAATGAACTCTATTTGGCTGGTAATGAACTCTATTTGTCTTCATTTTTGTACATATACTCATCATTGTGGGCATGCTTAGTCGGTTCATGTAAGGTGTATGTTATTTATGGATGCTTGGTAGTTCTGTCTCTCTTATGATTAGCTCCAGCTTGCTAATAGTTTGTAGCATGTCATATGAATGTTTGCTTGCATTATTCTATTCATAACTTGGTATGACATTGTGGTATCCTCCTCTGAATGTTTCATTTGAATCGACTTGGAACATGCTCATGCATGCATATGACTGAACAAAAGTCAGTTAAGCCTCGATTATTTATTTTGTCTTAGAATTCTTGTATCACTTTTATGCCATAATTAATTTTGTTTTGTTGCAAGCATGATTATGACAGTTGTTGCTCTCTCGTTTGTTGCTCCCTTTCTATTGCTAGCCTTCACTTGCCCTGATTATGAGCTCTATGCGGTGACCCAGCATACCACTACATGATGTAGTACACTATAGTCGTTGACATAACACCAATGAAACACCGTTCACTAGTATTACATCCCTCGGAGTGGTACAACAGAAATAGAGCAGGTCCAAGACATGACTATAGGTTACAACTCGACTCTTTACATAAGATACAGAGAACACTCTAGGTTAAAGAGAGAGAAAGAAACTTCTTACAAAGAAGAATCAAAAATAATCAACTCATAAATATCATGCTAATAAAATTAGCATCTAACTATTTGCCTTGTATTGTTGCTATTGCAATACTCTACAGAAGTAGGTTCTATGGCTAGGGATTATATTTCTATCTAATCAGCAACCTCGTCTTCACTTTAGTTGATGTATATGTTGACTTCCTTTACTTCATTGAAGAGCTTGATCTTTTGATGATTACTCCTGGAGCATAACTTGATGTAGACGTCGTCTTAATGGCTTCAGAATCTAGCAAGGGTTAAGAAGATATGTTGAGTACGAGCGTACTCAGCAAGTTCACTAGAAAGGAGAGTATGATGCACTTATCTACAGCCACAGACCGTAGGTCGTAGGCAATGCAAGTTTTTGTAAACATTTCTTCGAAGGTTGCTTTTATTCTGAAAAACTATGTCCGTCAGCCTTCCCAGGTTTACCAGAACTTTCATGGAGTTCCTTTCCCACCGCGTTCGTAGCTCCTTCCCAGAACAGGGAGTAACAAGTTACAGTTCTTACACTCTGCAGAGGTGCGTTACTTTACCCATGAGAGACCTTAGCTTTGTTGCACAACCAAGTCATGACCTTGTCCATACTTCCTGGTATGGGGCCCAGTCTAAGATCCAAGCCAATCACTGCCCCCTTCGTGACCCCGCATGTCTCCTTGGTGTACACCATGCCCACCCATTGAATTACGACAATGGTTTGTACAGACCATTAGATGCCAAAACTATCATGGGACGTTGAGGGTTCCCACCCATATGCTGCATATCCTCTATGAATTACCAATTAAATGCACGCTACGAGGATAACAGCCATGACCTGCACATCCGGCTACATGCGAGAGGAAGAAGATACAACTGACTTCTCCATCCCATTCCAAATCTCATGGTTAACGCGTGATATATGGCACAAGAATCACTGGCGACATTGGTTGTTAAGTCCTAGGTAATATGTTCCTTTACCACCGGAACTTTCATAGTAGGTTATTACCTCATGGTAAATAACCTATAATCATATTATTATGAAAATAGTGTTTTTTGACCTTTTTCAAATGCAGGTGATGACAACACTGGATTTGTAAAATACTTTACAGAAAATAATCAAAGGACATGAGCAAGTGTGAACTTGCCTTTTGTGATTGCAAGATTATGCACTCACGGTCTTCGAGACAATATAAAAGATCTAATATCTGAAATCAGCATCATTGGTCCTATAAGGACTAATGTTTAAAGAAGCAAGATGCTATTGTGCATAGTAATGTAATGCAATTTGATAAACTCGAATCCCCGGAATAAGCGTTGATCTAGAGTTTGGATGCTAGAAATGGTTCCTTTAGAATGTGTTGTACTGTTAGATAAGTTTCACATTTGTGCTTCTTATTAGGGCTTGTGAGTGTGTGTGAAACAATATGTCATTATAATATCATACAACAATAAGATACAAAATTGTGGAATGCTATTCAAAGAGTACTTATATAAGAATTGCCTTATCATTTAGGTCTTTCTTAAGAATACTTATGTCTTGCTTTATAATGTATTTTAAAAGAATAACTTTTGAAGAAAATCTTACTTAACTAAACAAAAGAATTTAAACTTTAAGTTAACATTCTTAGGTGACATTACAAGCTATAGTTCTTAAGGAAGAAAGAACTACTTTATTTGGATTAAATATATCATTAGTATTTGAGACTTATATATCTTGGTCATTACATGGTATTATAATTTGTTCAATTCAAAATGTTTCTTTTAGGTCAATTAAGAGGGTTAACACTTCTACTTGAGTAGTGTTATATTAACATTATGGTTTACTAGAATCATTTATCTCCTTATAAATGAGTGGTTATGGTTTGTAAATATGGAAACAATATTACTTAACTACTTATGAATTTACTATAGTGTTTTGGTATGTTTATAAATTTGTAATAGAAACAATGGTAGAAGGTTCCATTTGGTTTGAAAATATTATTCTTGAAGATTTTATAATTGATAAGGACCTTTTTAGAAAATGATCTACACTTATGGTTGAATGATAATTCAATAAAATTGTGTTCAAAATGTGTTGAACCATTTTGACTTCACATTATCAATATTTAATACTAATACTATTTATTAGACTTTATTTGGATAATTTTAGAAATATTAGCAATTTTATTTACACTTATAAGAATTATTAATTAAGGAAATTAGGTTTAAATTCAAGTTATTAGGGTATTAAGTTTTTGTTTACCTCAAAAGTGTAATATTATATTTTTAACATGTAGGTACTATTTTTGGGATCATTTTGGTATATTGCATTTATTTTTGTGATTTATAAATAATAAGATATGATTTTTATAAGATTTACTACTTTATAAACATTTAATAAATGATAATTATTTAATTAGGTGAAATAATATTACATGATTATAGTATTAACTTATAGTTCTTATTTTTCTAAGAATTTTGATATATTATTTATATTTTTATCATTTCCCATTATTAAATTAGGAATTTACAAAGTTTTATTACTTATAAAATCTTTATTAAATAATAATTATTTAAATAACTATCATAATAATGTTTGATAATATTTTAATGTTATAGATTTTATTTTTCTGAAAATTTTCATATATTAAACATATTTTTCTGAATTATAAAACAAAAGTTATTAAATTTTTAAGATTGAATCATTTTCTAATTAAATTCTAAATAATATTACAAGCAGGGAATTACTTTTCTTATCCAGACTTAACATACCCTAGTCACTGACTAGTGGGCCACATGCCACATGGCACGCATAGCTTAGTTAAAATGTTAATTACTGGACTAGTTCCTACTCCCAGTCAATGACAAATGGGACCAGGGCCATGTCACATACCACATGGGCAAAGACTAGGTCAAAACGGTTGACTGTTTGACTCGACGTGAGCCCGGCGTCATGATGATGTCACCTCGCCGGTGACGCACAGACGGAGAACGACGGCGATGATCTTGTGACTTCTAGCGAATGTGATGACTATGGTTCGAACCAGTGCACTCTGGGGAGGCTAATAGCGGTGGCGCCGCTAGCATATGGTCAATGGAACAGTGACCACGACGGCGACCGATGGCGGCGCACGGCGGAGCATCTCGGAAATAAGGCTACAGCGAACGATAGCACAAAATAGGAGGTCCTGGAGATGCGTTAACTCACCATGAGACTGATGCAGTGGTCGACAAAGGCCAGCATGGTTGGAGGTGAGCGCTTGGACAAGAACTCCGGCAAAGACCGAGAAAAGGGAACGATGAAATTCACCCTCCTCGGATCTCCCCTTGATGATTTACTCCACCCAAATGATCTACGGAGCACGACGCTTCTTCCCATCCACACCACAGGCTTCGAGGTGGATTATATCGACGGCTAGCGGAAGCTCGGCGGCGGTGTTGGTGTTATTGGGAAAGATAGAGGGAGGTAGAGCAAGATTTAGAGGGTTAGGAAGGATAAGAACGCGGATGTGGATCTCCGTGATCTATTTCTAGGTCCATGCGGCGTCACCGGCGACGTCACGATGGCGGCGATGGCCGAGATGTGTCGGCGGAGTTGAAGCTCGTTGTGGTCACGAATCGCTGCACAACGCCTACTGGCGGATTCCTAGCAGCTAGGGCGAAGTTCAGAGGGGTCAATCGCGTCCGCGGCAGTCCAGAATGACGGTGGTGAGGTGGACTCGCCGTCGACGTGTCCGCCATGCGAATGAGGACGAAGACAACGGTGCTTCTCCTGCGTGGGTCCCACTTGTCAGTGAGACAACAAAGGGGTATCATGGGCTAGGCTGCTATTGGGTTGTTGCTGGGCTGCGACTAGGTGCACCTGGTAGTAGATGAGGAAGAAGAACATCTGGGCCGGCCTGCTGCTCGGGCCAAATCCCCTTTTTTATGTTTCTCTTCTTTTTTATTTTCTGTCTGGTTTTCAGATTTGTATTATGCATAATTGGTTAAAGATTTCTTTATAGAAATTACTTGCTAAGTATTTGCAGCAGCAATGAAGTGTATTTAGAATCATATACTGATCTTTTATTATATAATGTTATAATTTCTTTATTTTCTCTTAATATATATTTTTCTCTTTAATATATTTTGAGGGACCTTGGTTATAAATTTGATTTACCTAATAAACCATATCTTGTTAAAGGATATATTATTACTCATTCATAAAACTTGATCCTTATTAACTTATAGTTTTTAGGAAACTTTTATATGGCGATCCTTCATTATTATATGATACATAAAGTCTAGGAAACTAATATGGTTAATATTATTCCCATTTATCTAGGAAATAGCAATGCATATATTTTATTATAACTAACATAGGAGTTAGGGTATGAATTGTAAATGCTTACCCTAGGGTTTAGGGTACTTAATATACTTATATTCTTTTGTTGATGTGAATAAGATTAATGGCTAAACATATTGTCTTTATGTTTGTGATCTTTAATGATATCACCCATTAAAATAGAAAGTTATTATCTGCAATGAATATGAGAGAGAATAGATAAATATAACTCCTAAGCACATATGGTTATGATAATTGGAAATGACAAGGATGTGCTTAAGTGATTTCCTATAGGAAAATATTCCTATAAAGCATTGTGGAAATAAGATGATAGATCAATAATATGAAATGGATATTATGTTTGGTTAAAGATTTAAAGTTGAGGGTTTACCAATAATTCCTATCTTCCATAATTCATAATTCTGAACTTCTAATTAAGGAATTTCTTTCCTAGATATACTACTTTTTCATATCCATCATCATGTGTTAACATGATGAGATTTACTTCACAAGGATATTCTTATCAATAATTTCTCCTCCTAAATCATTTGTAAATGCAATGAGCTTTACATTAAAGCTCTAAATACTTTCCTTATATGAATATCTCCCATCCAACAAGTGGTTACTATTGACTCGAATAATACACTTTCTTCATCATCCATCACTAATATTATTCCAATAGATATATATATATATAAAATTTTACTTCACCTCAAGTTTTTAGTATTTCCCAAGAGGAAAATACTACTTATATAATCCAATGTTGCTCTAGCCTCATTTTAATCATATTATCTTACCTCTACTTAACTCCAGTTACTCATACCCCAACTTCACATTATATTAATGTGATTTGTCAGGCTGATTTATCTATACCAGGGTTTAATCATGTTCTATCCACCAATGTCACTTATACAAGATATAATGATTCACTCTAAGTGACTTTAGCATGATCATTATAATCCTTTGATCAGTTATGGCTTAGGTTTCCAGTTGGCTAATCAAGGCTTTCATCAATGCAACATTATAGTTGTATTATAATGATCTTCTCAGTGTATCTATCTGACTAAGAGATATCATTCAATGATTATGCCTACTTATTCCAATAAGATTACTCCTTGGTAACTATCTTCAATATTCCTCCTTGTAATCCTCTTTGTTACCACAGATATCTAAAGGACTTTAAGTGAATGTTATGATAAAGACAAGAGTTGCTAGGTCAATAAGACTAAGAATTGGTGAATCAATAGTTGATTTCTCAACATTGATGAACAACAGATATTTAGAGTATGGTTCAATAGAGAAGATAAGGGTTGATATGGAAAGAAAGATATGTGGTGAATGGTCTTGGCTTGGTTTCTTTCCTACTCAATCTTACAAAAGAGTTAAGGTTAGGTATTACCATGATACTCATGGTATAAGTATATAAGAATTAGATAGGTAATTTTTTAATTAGTAATTTCTTTTTACTTGAGTTGTATCCTTAACCTAGTATTCAGGAGTTGTTACAATGAATACTATAATATGATCTCTTAAGGATCTAATAATAATCATTAAGCAATGTGTTGTGGTTTAGTTTTTATTATATTTGATCTACCTTAGATCAAATCATCTTTACCCAAAATAAGGTTTTAGCAAAGGTCATATTGAAACTTATCGCAGTCAACTTGATGATCTACTTCAATTCCATCAAGTTGAGAGAAGCTTCAATCACTTTGACAAGTTTTGTTCAAAAGTGTCAACACCCGGATTTTTCAATCCTAGATGCCTGTTATGCCATACATCGCAATCCCAGGATTACCATTTTTGCGAGACATAATAGAATTGGATACCATAGTACTTCATCCATTACAAACGATACATAAGTTCTTACACAAATAGGGATCTCATGATCCAGTTCTTAATACAACATCAAGCAGCGGAATACGTAATAATAACGGTAGCGTAGGCGAAGATCCATCTTCGGGGTCACAGGCAATGCTGACGATGGGAGATGATCCTAGTTGTCGTAACCTTCCTGGGGTCCATCTTCCAGGTACTCCTCTTCATAGTCTGGCCATGGGAATAGCCAGGGACAAAGCCATGAGTACTCTTTAAGTACTCGCAAACTAATACTAACAAGTAAAGGGGTTTTTTGGATAATAGGACACTAGGCTCTAGGGTTGTTTTGCAAAAAGCCAGGTTTATCTCTACTAAGTTCCAAAGCTAGTCACAATTTTATAACTCCTAAGTGGGATCTTATAATTCAGGTCACAACTCTGTTGTGGTCAAGTCAAAGTCTCAATTCATTTCACAAGTCATTTTGAAAAGTCTGACGGGGGAACAGTATGGCCACTCCAACTGTCCATAACCGCGGATGCGGCTATTCGAATAGTTTGACACTCTGCAGAGATTGTACACTTTCACCACAACATTCGATACATCCGTCAGGAACAAATCCTGAATTCACCATACTCAGTATGCGGATAATCAATCCTAACCTTTCAATTACACGCCCTAGTATAAGCACCTCTCCTATGAGTTTGGCCTCCCAACCATGACCACTGTCATCTTGGGTACTGCACAGGTGGACAATCTTCACAAGGTAGACTTAGCTCAGACCTTGGCCGGGAGGGAACTAATACTAAGGAATATAAGTTTCCAGTCAAGCCCTACCCAATCTTCGGGTATTGTGGTTGTACGATAAAATTGAAATGGTATCGCATCCAGACAACCATCAGTTTTATAAAGGGCTAAGGCTCATGCCTCAACATTTTCATCACCAAAATCATCAAGTGTTTGGAAACACATGTCCAAAACATTTCAATAGAATGATCCATCATTCCAAAGTTTTCATAACCATTTTTCCACCAAGTATTCCCATCTAAAAGTTGATAAAGTTTTATGCTTAGCACTAGCATCTACAGGTGGGGGTAGTACTAATGAGGGGTGGTAACTAGTGGAGTTTCACTAAGTCTAACCTTATATCTTAGGCTGATATCAAGGTTTCTAGCTTAGGCCAAATTTTATGCTCTTTATGCAACCTTCAGCACAACTGTCCAGTATCTACCAAACTCTTAGGTAGACTCTAAGTAAGCTTTGATAAAGAAATAAAGTAAGCTGCTTGCACATAAAACTAGGATTTGGTTTATCAAGTGGGTATGATCATATATGCTTAAGGCATATAGTAGTCATATCACAAGTATGGGTTTGTGGCAACAGTAGGGTATCTGGCAAGGGTTAGCTTGCACATTCACTAGTAGTATTAGGCTTGCATTGGTATAGTATCAGCTTGCTAAAGTAGAGTGTCTTGCAAGTTTTAGCTTGCCTTGTGCAGAGCAGTGGTTGAAGTTCTCCTCGGCTTCCTCTTCGTAGTATCCTCCTTCCTCCTCGTATCCTTGGTCGGTACTAGCGTCTATGAATAAATACGAGGTACACAATCACCAAACAATACTTAACTACTTGCAATCATCACACCCAAGGGTCCTATAGATGATCTAGCATCATCTCTAACATTACAAGGTTAAGGCTTGGTTTAAATCTTTTTATTTTTAGAAAAGTAATTTCTACTCATTGAACAATTACTTAAGATTTAATATTCTCCAAACTAAACATGGGATCATGTTGACACATGTCATCACCACATATTGTAGTCCATGGGAATGTGATTTAAAGTGGTGTCACAATTTAATAAGGTTTTACCCTTTTATTTTAATTAATTAAAGTGGCTAGAAATGCTTATGTAGCATTCTTTTATTACTTGAACATTATTTCTGCAAGTAAACCTATATATTTTTATATATTCTGAAAGGTATGGTTAAATGTGATTTTTGAGAGTTGGAAACAACTCAAAAGCTTTTATGGTTTAAATTTAAAAAATGTTTGAATGCAGAAAAGCCTCTGCCTTGTTATTTTTACTATGGGTGATCTACAGATCCAAATGACTTGAATCGAACGGGCTTGGATTAAGCATTCACGGATCTTTCCAACAAAATTGGTTTCATTCAAATTGGTGCACTGAATCGATCTGGGTTGATTTTTGAAGTTGGGTACAGAAGTGTGTTTGAATTTAAAAAGAAAATGTTTAATTTGAATCGCTGGGCTGCGCGGGAAATTCTAACGGGCCGGCCTGCTAAGCGCAGTGCTCCCGCGGGCTGCTTAAGTGGGTGTCCCCACTCGTCAGTGACACGGGGCTGGGCGAAGCGGTACGGGGCAACGTGGATCGTTCGATCTAGTTCTAATCCAACGGCTGGGGTTCATCGTCGACGCGAGACAACTCCGGCGAGAACGAAACCTAGCGCGGCCAGTGAGGGGTGTTGGGGGCTCACCGGGGTACTGGCGAGGGTCGGCGAGGCGGGCGAATGACGAAGTCGACGACGGCGAACCTCCTGGTACCGGTGGCTTCTCTTGGGGCGGCTCCAATCGCTGGCTCCCTTCTTCTCCAGAGGCGGCGGGCTCCGGTGAAATTCCGGCGAGGTGGTGCTCGCCTTGCTCTGAGGACGGTGTGGCACGGTCAGTGGGGAGAGGGGAGTGAGATGGTGTGAAGAAATCGTGCGGGGGTGGCCTCTATTTATAGTCGAGCGAGTGGAACGTCGGGGCGCACGGTGAGCTCGTCGGGGGCAACGTTACAGGCGGCTAATGGCATGGGCAAGGGTAGGGGACGGTGCCGTGTCTCCTAGCGATGCTCAACGACATGGTCGCGAGGCATGGGGCGGTGTGGTTTGGTCTGGAACGTCCGGTGCTCTGCGCGGCAGAGGCGGCGTCTTCGGCGGCGGGCGGTGGCTGTATGGCACGGGGCGGCAAACGGGGATGTCTGGCGGTCTCCTGGGTCGGTGTCATCGTGTGTGCACGCGGTGAGGACGGCGCACGGTCTATGGACGCTGGTCGAGGGTGGCGCTCTGGCGCACGCTCGGCATGGTCTAGGCGTGGCTTGTGCGCGTGGTCCAGGGCTTGGCAACGCTCGCGGCTGGGACAGGGAGTGGCGGTGGACGGTGGGCTGCCTCCCAGACAAGGTTGGCATGGCTAGTTCTTCCTCTAGCCTGCTGTCCACAATGGGGTGACATGGGGGTGCTCGGCTGTTCACCATTAATGACAATGGCAAGCTCACAGGGGTTCTAGTGTTGGGCTAATCTTTCTAGATGATCTACTGAGTTGTGTGTGAGCTAACTAGGGAACAAGTTAGGCAAGAATCACTGCACACTATAGTGTTTGATGTTTTGTTTGATTTGTGTCTGCAACCTGTTTGATGAAATGGCCGCATGAAATCAAGTTTTGAATTTTGAAATGATTTTTGGTGGGTTTGCTAGATTGGTGCTGGTGAGTCTGCAGATGCTTGGGTTTTGAAAATTGAGCTTGTTTGAGTGGGTTTTGGAAAAGTGGGATCTTCCCATATGAAGAAGATTCAATTTTGAATTGTCATTTAAACTATGCATTTGAAAGTTTCTGGATGATCACAAGGTGGGCCTTGATACTTTGTTATGAGTACATTCAAGGGGTGCAAAGATCCAGAAAAGTTTCTGTTAGGTTTTGAAAGTTTGAGACAGCCAAAGTAGGCATGGGAGTTAAATTGGTCAAAATGACCATTCACTTAATATATTTGTTTTGATTTACTTGTCTTGAGGAAAAGTGTGGGAAATGTTTTAGATGATGTTCATTTCACCTAAGAAACATTTTACAAGCAATGGATCACACAAACAAGGTGGTTTTTAAAGAAATTCAAAATCCATGCATACACATATACATGAATTCATGAGTTTATTTAGAAAAGTTTTTGTTAACCCTAATCTTGATGATTAGTGCTTGATGATTTAAGTTTGGTATTTTGGGATGTTACAAACCTTTCCCCCTTAAACAAAATCTCGTCCCGAGATTTGAAAAAGGACGAAAAGATTACCTAGGATTTGAAGAGATCGGGAAACTCCGTCCTGATGTGATCTTCGCGCTCCCAGGTAGCTTCTTCTTCTGTGTGGTTGCTCCACTGAATCTTGAGAAACTTGATGCTTCGGGTTCGGGTAGTTCGAAAGGCTTCTTCCAATATACGGATGGGTACTTCGGGATAGGTTAGGTCATCGTTGATCTCTATGGTCCGGTGATCGATATTCTTGAACACTTCGGTCTTCTCGGGGACTTCGAGACACTTGCTAAGTAACGAGATATGGAACACATTGTGCACAGCTGACATCTCTTCTGGTAGTTTCAGTTGATACGATACTTCTCCTCGACGGTTCAGAATTTTGAAAGGTCCGATATATCTGGGGGCTAACTTTCCCTTGAGTTGGAAACGCTGCATTCCCTTCAATGGCGACACTTTCAGATAAGCAAAATCTCCTATGTTGAAGGCGAGGTCTCGACGTCTCTTGTCGGCGTAACTCTTCTGTCGGGATTGGGCTGTCTTGAGGTGCTCACGAATCTTGTGAACCTTCTCTTCTGCTTCTCGTAGGATGTCGGGTCCGAAAACCTGACTCTCTCCTACTTCCGACCAGTTCAAAGGGGTGCGACACTTTCTTCCGTACATGAATTCAAATGGGGCCATTTGCAAACTGGCTTGGTAACTGTTGTTGTATGAAAATTCTGCAAACGGCAGACAGTCTTCCCACTTGGATCCATATTCTAGCACACATGCTCTAAGCATATCTTCGAGTATTTGATTTACTCGCTCCGTTTGTCCATCGGTCTGAGGGTGATACGCGGTACTGAAATCAAGGCGGTTTCCTAAACCTTCTTGGACTTTCTTCCAGAATCTCGAGGTAAACTGAGTTCCTCGATCCGATACGATGTTCTTGGGGACTCCATGCAAACTAACGATCCTAGCGATGTACAACTCTGCTAGCTTCGAACTCTGATAGGTGGTTTTGACGGGGAAGAAATGGGCGACTTTGGACAATCTGTCCACTATGACCCAAATAGAGTCATTTCCCCTACTAGAAGTAGGTAGTCCAGTGATAAAGTCCATTCCTACAGAATCCCATTTCCATTCCAGAATTTGCAAAGGTTGCAACAATCCAGCGGGTCTTTGATGTTCTGCCTTGACTCGCTGACATATATCACACTTGGCGATATAGCTTCCTATTTCTCTCTTCATCTTATGCCACCAAAATTGCTCTTTCAAATCTTGATACATCTTAGTTCCCCCGGGATGGATAGAATAAAGAGTATCATGAGCCTCCTTCAAGATAACTTCTTTCAACTCCGAATCTGCTGGTACACAAAGGCGTCCTTTGTACCACAGAACTCCTTCTTCGTCCTCGGTGAATCCGGGTACTTTGCCTGTACCGATACGAAGCTTGATTCCGTCGATACTGGCATTTCCTTTCTGCGCCTCTCTAATCTGACTGATCAAAGTGGGCTGAAGTTCTATGCTAGCCAAAAATCCTTCACTTACTAATTCCATTCGAAAATCTTCCATCTCTTTGTGCATGCTTGGTTGCTCCTTCAAAATCATGGAGTTCAAGCGGCACGGCAATCTGCTAAGGGCATCGGCTACCACATTGGCTTTACCAGGGTGATAGTGAATGTCCAGGTCGTAATCCTTGATTAGCTCAATCCATCTTCTCTGCCTCATATTCAGCTCCTTCTGAGTGAATATATACTTTAGGCTCTTGTGATCCGAATAAATCTCACAACGGTTTCCCATCAGGTAATGTCTTCAGGGCTAGAACTACGGCTGCGAGTTCGAGGTCATGGGTTGGGTAATTTTTTTCATGTTGCTTCAATTGTCGTGATAGATAAGATATAACTTTGCCTTCTTGCATTAGAACACATCCGAGACCAATCTTGGATGCGTCACAATACACATCGAAGGGCTTCGTGATATCCGGCATGATCAAGATTGGGGCTGAAATCAATCTCCTTTTGAGTTCTTGAAAACTCGCTTCACATTTGTCGGTCCATTCAAACTTCTTGTCCTTCTTCAGCAATTGGATCATGGGTCGGGCGATACTAGAGAATCCTTCTACAAATTTGCGGTAATATCCCGCCAATCCGAGAAAAGCACGAACTTGGGTTTGAGTGGCTGGGACTTGCCAATCTTCTACATCTTTCACTTTGGCAGGGTCAACGGCAATTCCTCCGGCTGATACAATGTGACCGAGGAATCCTACTTCCTGTAACCAGAATTCACATTTGCTAAATATTAAATACAGCTGATGCTCTCTAAGGGTTCCAAGAATGGTCCTTAGGTGTAGCTCATGTTCTTCTTCTGATTTGGAATAGATCAAAATGTCATCGATGAAAACAACGACAAACTTATCCAGGAAGTCCATAAAAATCTTATTCATGAGATTCATGAAATAAGTGGGGGCATTGGTTAATCCAAAAGACATGACTGTATACTCATACAATCCATATCTGGTGGTAAAGGCAGTCTTTGGAATATCTTCTGCACGAATCTTGAGTTGATGATAGCCAGTCCTAAGATCAATCTTAGAAAACACCTGGGCACCGGTCAACTGATCAAACAAATCTTCTATCTTAGGCAAGGGGTACTTGTTCTTGATGGTGACATCATTCAACTTCCTATAATTCGTACACAAACGGTTACCTCCATACTTCTTGTCCACAAACAAGACAGGTGATCTCCATGGGGATGCACTCGGTTGAATCAATTCGATTTCTAACATGGAATCCAGTTGCTTCTTCAGTTCTTCTAGTTCTGACGGGTTCATACTATAGGGTCTCTGGGCTATGGGTCCTGTTCCGGGGATTAGTTCGATGATAAACTCGATATCCCGATCTGGGGGTATACCGGGCAAAACATCTGGAAATACATCGGGGTATTCACAGACTATCCGAACTTGATCAATGGTAGGTTGGGCTATACTCTTGTTACACTTGAATTGGTGAGGTAAGGTTTCAGATATATGCTCGACTGATATTCCGGCGGTACTGGTCATGGTGATGGCTTTCTTGGCACGGTCAATCAATCCTTTATGTTTGGACATCCAATCCATTCCTAGTACTACTTCCAAACCTTTAGTTCCAAGTACTATTAGGTTAGCATAAAAATCTATGCCATGGATTCGGATAGGGACGGCTTTGCAAATTTGCCTAGAATTGGTGGTTGATCCGGGAATTTGTACAATCATCACATGCTTCAATTTGGTTGGTTGAATTTTACTAGTGCAGGCAAATTCTTCGGTGACAAATGAATGCGATGCACCAGAATCAAACAACACTCTTGCAAGTACTGATTTAACAGAAAACATACCCAGCACGACGTCTGGCGCTTCCTGAGCTTCTTCAGCATGCATGAGAAAAAGACGGCCATTGCGGTTGAGTGAATTCCCTGGGGCCAATCTTCTTCCTGGCTGGACACGACGCTGTTGCTGAGCTGGGACATTGGCGTTGGGGGCTGTAGCATTCTTCTTATTGGGGCACTCATTGGAATAGTGGACTTTATTTCCAAAGACATAACAGGTCACTTGTGACTTGTCCTTGGCTGCGACAGGCACAGCATTGCTTCCAGTCCTCGGGGCAGTGTTGGGGTTGGCGGTAGCATTGTTGGTGTTGAACTTGGGTGGGGCACGGGTGAAATTGCTAGAGTTGCCGGGGTTGTTGTGATTTCCTCCGGGTCTAGGGTTTCCACGGTTGGGATAGGTCGGACGGGTCATAGGGGGTCTGTTAGTTCTTGGGGAAAATCCTAAAGATGGGTTGGGGCGATACTTTCGGGTTTGATGGGTTCCTGGTTGATGCATCATACGACGCTTGCGGTTCTCATTGGCTTGGTTGATCTTTCCTACCATCTGGATGGCTGAATCGACAAGGGCTTGAATATCAACAAAGGGGATATTGACTAACACTGTCTGCATCTCGTCATGCAGACCATTCAGGAATCTTTTTTTCTTCTTGGCTTCGGTGTCTATCTCGTCCGGGGCATACCTAGCTAATGACAAAAATTTGTCACGGTATTCCACTACAGTCATCCTTCCTTGCTTCAATTCTCTGAACTCGTCTCTCATTATCTTGATCAAACCTGGGGGCACATGGGTTCTGCTAAACTTGACCTTGAATTCCTCCCAGGTCATCATCTGGCCTCCGGTCATTGCACGAACACTATTCCACCATGCCCTGGCATCTCTGGCTAGATAATGGGTGGCGAACAGGACTTTCTCGTTGGCTTCCACTCCTGCTACTTCTAAGTTATTTTCCATGGTTTGCAGCCAATCATCGGCGTCTAGGGGTTCTTCTGACTTGGTGAAAACGGGTGGGTTGGTATTCTGGAAATTCTTGAGCTTAGATCCGTGGTTGTCCTGATTTCCATGGCCTTGGTTATTGTGGGCTAGCTGGGCTATCTGTTGCAGAGTGGCTAGGTTGGCTTGACGTTCCGCTCTTTCAGCTTCGCGTTCAGAAGTCAACATTTGCAGGATCTGCAACATCGGGTCCGGGGCTGAACCACTTCCTCCACGTGGCATCTGAAGATTGATATAGATCATGAGAAAAGAGGGAAATT
Organism: Avena sativa; assembly: GCA_916181665.1. Classification (NCBI taxonomy): domain Eukaryota; kingdom Viridiplantae; phylum Streptophyta; class Magnoliopsida; order Poales; family Poaceae; genus Avena; species Avena sativa. The sequence goes on along the minus strand of OV702283.1, from coordinate 355,131,371 downwards.
TCTAAGGTTTTAGGTTTTTGAAAAGTTTTTAGAGTTTGACTCAGGTTTTTCTAGCAACTTGCTTTTTCATTCATTCATTCACTCGATACAACGCACACCACAGCAAGGAAAAACAGATGGTTTTAAGAACCATTCTGGAAACTACGATACAGTGGGACCGACTACTACTCACTACGCTAGTGCTCAGTGCTACTACTCCTCGGAGTCTGTGGCTTCATCATCTTCAGCATCATCGATGAAGGCGAAATCATCCTCATCGGTGAAGAAGTCCATGGCCTGATCCTCCAGAAAATCATCGTCATCGCTGAGATAGGAGTAGGGGTCTCCACGAAGATCCTCTCCGGCATTCTCCCTTTCCTCTAACTGCATGTCTCTCTCGTGGATGGTCTCTTCCAGAGATGAGATGTGATGGCGAAGACGGGCAATAATGCGCTCCTTCTTGTCGAGCTGACGGCGGCGAGACTTGCGATCCTTTGCTAGCATGGCGATGGTCTGGTCCTTCGTCTTGATGATGGCAGACTTGTGGTTGCAATAGTCACGGCAGTTGTCCAACTCCTGCTGACGATCATACATCATGAAGCTAAGGTGGTCCAATTGAGTCTTCAGCTCGGGGTGGTATGGGGCTTCCAATGGTTGTCCATTTGCATCACGCCTTGGTCAAAACTCAAAGCGAGTACCCTTGATCTGATTGATGCTCTGCCCACACAGACGGAAAAGAGCTTCCTGCATTGCTCTGGCAAGTCCATCGAGCCAGTTGTTTTCCCTCAAGGTAAACTGAATTCCCTCCGCAGTGGAGGTTCAATCTTTCCTCGGAGACTTGCAACAATTAGCCACTGCAGATCTTCTCCTCCTTGATCATTGAGCTGAGCTCCGAAGAACTCGGGATGCGGACGCTCCAGAAGTTCCGAAAGTTGATCCAGATCCCTCTCAAAGATAAGGTCTCCTCCACTCCCAAGTTGGTAAAACTTGCTGTACTTCACGTCCATCTATAAAAATAGAGGATGAGTAGATTAGCAAAGTGATCAAGTGTGTCAAAATTTTATCTATTTTGCAAGAGTTTTTGAGGAACATGAAGTTTTATTAAAGAATTAAAGAGGTAAGAATGAGAATAAGTTTTCGTAAATATTTGTGTTCTTAGGTTTTGAAACTAGGTTTTTGGTTCAACGTCCAATCTAACTAGGGTCTCCTATGGTCAGGATGGCTCTGATACCAACTTGTCAACACCCGCATTTTTCAATCCTAGATGCCTGTTATGCCATACATCACAATCCCAGGATTACCATTTTTGCGAGACATAACAGAATTGGATACCATAGTACTTCATCCATTACAAACGATACATAAGTTCTTACACAAATAGGGATCTCATGATCCAGTTCTTAATACAACATCAAGCAGCGGAATACGTAATAATAACGGTAGCGTAGGCGAAGCTCCATCTTCGGGGTCACAGGCAATGCTGACGATGGGAGATGATCCTAGTTATCGTAACCTTCTTGGGGTCCATCTTCCAGGTACTCCTCTTCATAGTCTGGCCATGGGAATAGCCAGGGACAAAGCCATGAGTACTCTTTAAGTACTCGCAAACTAATACTAACAAGTAAAGGGGTTTTTTGGATAATCAGACACTAGGCTCTAGGGTTGTTTTGCAAAAAGCCAGGTTTATCTCTACTAAGTTCCAAAGCTAGTGACAATTTTATAACTCCTAAGTGGGATCTTATAATTCAGGTCACAACTCTGTTGTGGTCAAGTCAAAGTCTCAATTCATTTCACAAGTCATTTTGAAAAGTCTGACGGGGGAACAGTATGGCCACTCCAACTGTCCATAACCGCGGACGCGGCTATTCGAATAGTTTGACACTCTGCAGAGATTGTACACTTTCACCACAACATTCGATACATCCGTCAGGAACAAATCCTGAATTCACCATACTCAGTATGCGGATAATCAATCCTAACCTTTCAATTACACGCCCTAGTATAAGCACCTCTCCTGTGAGTTTGGCCTCCCAACCATGACCACTGTCATCTTGGGTACTGCACAGGTGGACAATCTTCACAAGGTAGACTTAGCTCAGACCTTGGCCGGGAGGGAACTAATACTAAGGAATATAAGTTTCCAGTCAAGCCCTACCCAATCTTCGGGTATTGTGGTTGTACGATAAAATTGAAATGGTATCGCATCCAGACAACCATCAGTTTTATAAAGGGATAAGGCTCATGCCTCAACATTTTCATCACCAAAATCATCAAGTGTTTGGAAACACATGTCCAAAACATTTCAATAGAATGATCCATCATTCCAAAGTTTTCATAACCATTTTTCCACCAAGTATTCCCATCTAAAAGTTGATAAAGTTTTATGCTTAGCACTAGCATCTACAGGTGGGGGTAGTACTAATGAGGGGTGGTAACTAGTGGAGTTTCACTAAGTCTAACCTTATATCTTAGGCTGATATCAAGGTTTCTAGCTTAGGCCAAATTTTATGCTCTTTATGCAACCTTCAGCACAACTGTCCAGTATCTACCAAACTCTTAGGTAGACTCTAAGTAAGCTTTGATAAAGAAATAAAGTAAGCTGCTTGCACATAAAACTAGGATTTGGTTTATCAAGTGGGTATGATCATATATGCTTAAGGCATATAGTAGTCATATCACAAGTATGGGTTTGTGGCAACAGTAGGGTATCTGGCAAGGGTTAGCTTGCACATTCACTAGTAGTATTAGGCTTGCATTGGTATAGTATCAGCTTGCTAAAGTAGAGTGTCTTGCAAGTTTTAGCTTGCCTTGTGCAGAGCAATGGTTGAAGTTCTCCTCGGCTTCCTCTTCGTAGTATCCTCCTTCCTCCTCGTATCCTTGGTCGGTACTAGCGTCTATGAATAAATACGAGGTACACAATCACCAAACAATACTTAACTACTTGCAATCATCACACCCAAGGGTCCTATAGATGATCTAGCATCATCTCTAACATTACAAGGTTAAGGCTTGGTTTAAATCTTTTTATTTTTAGAAAAGTAATTTCTACTCATTGAACAATTACTTAAGATTTAATATTCTCCAAACTAAACATGGGATCATGTTGACACATGTCATCACCACATATTGTAGTCCATGGGAATGTGATTTAAAGTGGTGTCACAATTTAATAAGGTTTTGCCCTTTTATTTTAATTAATTAAAGTGGCTAGAAATGCTTATGTAGCATTCTTTTATTACTTGAACATTATTTCTGCAAGTAAACCTATATATTTTTATATATTCTGAAAGGTATGGTTAAATGTGATTTTTGAGAGTTGGAAACAACTCAAAAGCTTTTATGGTTTAAATTTAAAAAATGTTTGAATGCAGAAAAGCCTCTGCCTTGTTATTTTTACTATGGGTGATCTACAGATCCAAATGACTTGAATCGAACGGGCTTGGATTAAGCATTCACGGATCTTTCCAACAAAATTGGTTTCATTCAAATTGGTGCACTGAATCGATCTGGGTTGATTTTTGAAGTTGGGTACAGAAGTGTGTTTGAATTTAAAAAGAAAATGTTTAATTTGAATCGCTAGGCTGCGCGGGAAATTCTAACGGGCCGGCCTGCTAAGCGCAGTGCACCCGCGGGCTGCTTAAGTGGGTGTCCCCACTCGTCAGTGACACGGGGCTGGGCGAAGCGGTATGGGGCAACGTGGATCGTTCGATCTAGTTCTAATCCAACGGCTGGGGGTCATCGTCGACGCGAGACAACTCCGGCGAGAACGAAACCTAGCGCGGCCAGTGAGGGGTGCTGGGGGCTCACCGGGGTACTGGCGAGGGTCGGCGAGGCGGGCGAACGACGAAGTCGACGACGGCGAACCTCCTGGTACCGGTGGCTTCTCTTGGGGCGGCTCCAATCGCTGGCTCCCTTCTTCTCCAGAGGCGGCGGGCTCCGGTGAAATTCTGGCGAGGTGGTGCTCGCCTTGCTCTGAGGACGGTGTGGCACGGTCAGTGGGGAGAGGGGAGTGAGATGGTGTGAAGAAATCGTGCGGGGGTGGACTCTATTTATAGTCGAGCGGGGGACCGTCGGGGCGCACGGTGAGCTCGTCGGGGGCGACGTTACAGGCGGCTAATGGCATGGGCAAGGTTAGGGGACGGTGTTGTGTCTCCTGGCGATGCTCAACGACATGGTCGCGAGGAATGGGGCGGTGTGGTTTGGTCTGGAACGTCCGGTGCTCTGCGCGGCAGAGGCGGCGTCTTCGACGGCGGGCGGTGGCTGTAAGGCACGGGTCGGCAAACGGGGATGTCTGGCGGTCTCCTGGGTCGGTGGTGATCGTGTGTGCACGCGGTGAGGGCGGCGCGCGGTCTGTGGACGCTGGTCGAGGGTGGCGCTCTGGCGCACACTCGGCATGGTCTGGGCGTGGCTTGTGCGCGTGGTCCAGGGCTTGGCAACGCTCGCGGCTGGGACAGGGAGTGGCGGTGGACGGTGGGCTGCCTCCCAGACAAGGTTGGCATGGCTAGTTCTTCCTCTAGCCTGCTGTCCACAATGGGGTGACATGGGGGTGCTCGGCTGTTCACCATTAATGACAATGGCAAGCTCACAGGGGTTCTAGTGTTGGGCTAATCTTTCTAGATGATCTACTGAGTTGTGTGTGAGCTAACTAGGGAACAAGTTAGGCAAGAATCACTGCACACTATAGTGTTTGATGTTTTGTTTGATTTGTGTCTGCAACATGTTTGATGAAATGGCCGCATGAAATCAAGTTTTGAATTTTGAAATGATTTTTGGTGGGTTTGCTAGATTGGTGCTGGTGAGTCTGCAGATGCTTGGGTTTTGAAAATTGAGCTTGTTTGAGTGGGTTTTGGAAAAGTGGGATCTTCCCATATGAAGAAGATTCAATTTTGAATTGTCATTTAAACTATGCATTTGAAAGTTTCTGGATGATCACAAGGTGGGCCTTGATACTTTGTTATGAGTACATTCAAGGGGTGCAAAGATCCAGAAAAGTTTCTGTTAGGTTTTGAAAGTTTGAGACAGCCAAAGTAGGCATGGGAGTTAAATTGGTCAAAATGACCATTCACTTAATATATTTGTTTTGATTTACTTGTCTTTAGGAAAAGTGTGGGAAATGTTTTAGATGATGTTAATTTCACCTAAGAAACATTTTACAAGCAATGGATCAAACAAACAAGGTGGTTTTTAAAGAAATTCAAAATCCATGCATACACATATACATGCATTCATGAGTTTATTTAGAAAAGTTTTTGTTAACCCTAATCTTGATGATTAGTGCTTGATGATTTAAGGTTGGTATTTTGGGATGTTACAAACCTTCCCCCCTTAAACAAAATCTCGTCCCAAGATTTGAAAAAGGACGAAAAGATTACCTAGGATTTGAAGAGATCGGGAAACTCCGTCCTGATGTGATCTTCGCGCTCCCAGGTAGCTTCTTCTTCTGTGTGGTTGCTCCACTGAATCTTGAGAAACTTGATGCTTCGGGTTCGGGTAGTTCGAAAGGCTTCTTCCAATATACGGATGGGTACTTCGGGATAGGTTAGGTCATCGTTGATCTCTATGGTCCGGTGATCGATATTCTTGAACACTTCGGTCTTCTCGGGGACTTCGAGACACTTGCGAAGTAACGAGATATGGAACACATTGTGCACAGCTGACATCTCTTCTGGTAGTTCCAGTTGATACGATACTTCTCCTCGACGGTTCAGAATTTTGAAAGGTCCGATATATCTGGGGGCTAACTTTCCCTTGAGTTGGAAACGCTGCATTCCCTTCAATGGCGACACTTTCAGATAAACAAAATCTCCTATGTTGAAGGCGAGGTCTCGACGTCTCTTGTCGGCGTAACTCTTCTGTCGGGATTGGGTTGTCTTGAGGTGCTCACAAATCTTGTGAACCTTCTCTTCTGCTTCTCGTAGGATGTCGGGTCCGAAAACCTGACTCTCTCCTACTTCCGACCAGTTCAAAGGGGTGCGGCACTTTCTTCCGTACATGAATTCAAATGGGGCCATTTGCAAACTGGCTTGGTAACTGTTGTTGTATGAAAATTCTGCAAACGGCAGATAGTCTTCCCACTTGGATCCATATTCTAGCACACATGCTCTAAGCATATCTTCGAGTATTTGATTTACTCGCTCCGTTTGTCCATCGGTCTGAGGGTGATACGCGTATTGAAATCAAGGCGGGTTCCTAAACCTTCTTGGACTTTCTTCCAGAATCTCGAGGTAAACTGAGTTCCTCGATCCGATACGATGTTCTTGGGGACTCCATGCAAACTAACGATCCTAGCAATGCACAACTCTGCTAGCTTCGAACTCTGATAGGTGGTTTTGACGGGGAAGAAATGGGCGACTTTGGACAATCTGTCCACTATGACCCAAATAGAGTCATTTCCCCTACTAGAAGTAGGTAGTCCAGTGATAAAGTCCATTCCTACAGAATCCCATTTCCATTCCGGAATTTGCAAAGGTTGCAACAATCCAGCGGGTCTTTGATGTCCTGCCTTGACTCGCTGACATATATCACACTTGGCGATATAGCTTCCTATTTCTCTCTTCATCTTATGCCACCAAAATTGCTCTTTCAAATCTTGATACATCTTAGTTCCTCCGGGATGGATAGAATAAAGAGTATCATGAGCCTCCTTCAAGATAACTTCTTTCAACTCCGAATCTGCTGGTACACAAAGGCGTCCTTTGTACCACAGAACTCCTTCTTCGTCCTCGGTGAATCTGGGTACTTTGCCTGTACCGATACGACGCTTGATTCCGTCGATACTGGCATTTCCTTTCTGCGCCTCTCTAATCTGACTGATCAAAGTGGGTTGAAGTTCTATGCTAGCCAAAAATCCTTCACTTACTAATTCCATTCGAAAATCTTCCATCTCTTTGTGCATGCTTGGTTGCTCCTTCAAAATCATGGAGTTCAAGCGGCACGGAAATCTGCTAAGGGCATCGGCTACCACATTGGCTTTACCAGGGTGATAGTGAATGTCCAGGTCGTAATCCTTGATTAGCTCAATCCATCTTCTCTGTCTCATATTCAGCTCCTTCTGAGTGAATATATACTTTAGGCTCTTGTGATCCGAATAAATCTCACAACGGTTTCCCATCAGGTAATGTCTCCATGTCTTCAGGGCTAGAACTACGGCTGCGAGTTCGAGGTCATGGGTTGGGTAATTTTGTTCATGTTGCTTCAATTGTCGCGATAGATAAGATATAACTTTGCCTTCTTGCATTAGCACACATCCGAGACCAATCTTGGATGCGTCACAATACACATCGAAGGGCTTCGTGATATCCGGCATGATCAAGATTGGGGCTGAAATCAATCTCCTTTTGAGTTCTTGAAAACTCGCTTCACATTTGTCGGTCCATTCAAACTTCTTGTCCTTCTTCAGCAATTGGATCATGGGTCGGGCGATACTAGAGAATCCTTCTACAAATTTGCGGTAATATCCCGCCAATCCGAGAAAAGCACGAACTTGGGTTTGAGTGGTTGGGGCTTGCCAATCCTCTACATCTTTCACTTTGGCAGAGTCAACGGCAATTCCTCCGGCTGATACAATGTGACCGAGGAATCCTACTTCCTGTAACCAGAATTCACATTTGCTAAATTTTGCATACAGCTGATGCTCTCTAAGGGTTCCAAGAATGGTCCTTAGGTGTAGCTCATGTTCTTCTTCTGATTTGGAATAGATCAGAATGTCATCAATGAAAACAACGACAAACTTATCCAGGAAGTCCATAAAAATCTTATTCATGAGATTCATGAAATAAGCGGGGGCATTGGTTAATCCAAAAGACATGACTGTATACTCATACAATCCATATCTGGTGGTAAAGGAAGTCTTTGGAATATATTCTGCACGAATCTTGAGTTGATGATAGCCAGTCCTAAGATCAATCTTAGAAAACACCTGGGCACCGGTCAACTGATCAAACAAATCTTCTATCTTAGGCAAGGGGTACTTGTTCTTGATGGTGACATCATTCAACTTCCTATAATCCGTACACAAACGGTTACCTCCATCATTCTTGTCCACAAACAAGACAGGTGATCTCCATGGGGATGCACTCGGTTGAATCAATCCGATTTCTAATATGGAGTCCAGTTGCTTCTTCAGTTCTTCTAGTTATGACGGGTTCATACTATAGGGTCTCTGGGCTATGGGTCCTGTTCCGGGGATTAGTTCGATGATAAACTCGATATCCCGATCTGGGGGCATACCGGGCAAAACATCTGGAAATACATCGGGGTATTCACAGACTATCCGAACTTGATCAATGGTAGGTTGGGCTATACTCTTGTTACACTTGAATTGGCGAGGTAAGGTTTCAGATATATGCTCGACTGATATTCCGGCGGTACTGGTCATGATGATGGCTTTCTTGGCACAGTCAATCAATCCTTTATGTTTGGACATCCAATCCATTCCTAGTACTACTTCCAAACCTTTAGTTCCGAGTACTATTAGGTTAGCATAAAAATCTATGCCATGGATTCGGATAGGGACGGCTTTGCAAATTTGCCTAGCCTTGGTGGTTGATCCAGGAATTTGTACAATCATCACATGCTTCAATTTGGTTGGTTGAATTTTACTAGTGCAGGCAAATTCTTCGGTGACAAATGAATGTGATGCACCAGAATCAAACAACACTCTTGCAAGTACTAAATTAACAGAAAACATACCCAGCACGACGTCTGGCGCTTCCTGAGCTTCTTCAGCATGCATGAGAAAAAGACGGCCATTGCGGTTGAGTGAATTCCCTGGGGAAAATCTTCTTCCTGGCTGGACACGACGCTGTTGCTGAGCTAGGACATTGGCGTTGGGGGCTGTAGCATTCTTCTTATTGGGGCACTCGTTGGAATAGTGGCCTTTATTTCCACAGTCATAACAGGTCACTTGTGACTTGTCCTTGGCTGCGACAGGCACAACATTGCTTCCAGTCCTCGGGGCAGTGTTGGGGTTGGCGGTAGCATTGTTGGTGTTGAACTTGGGTGGGGCACGGGTGAAATTTCTAGAGTTGTCGGGGTTGTTGTGATTTTCTCCGGGTCTAGGGTTTCCACGGTTGGGATAGGTCGGACGGGTCATAGGGGGTCTGTTGGTTCTTGGGGCAAATCCTGAAGATGGGTTGGGGCGATACTTTGGGGTTTGATGGGTTCCTGGTTGATGCATCATACGACGCTTGGGTTCTCATTGGCTTGGTTGATCTTTCCTTCCATCTGGATGGCTGAATCGACAAGGGCTTCAATATCAACAAAGGGGATATTGACTAACACTGTCTGCATCTCGTCATGCAGACCATTCAGGAATCTTTTTTTCTTCTTGGCTTTGGTGTCTATCTCGTCCGGGGCATACCTAGCTAATGACAAAAATTTGTCACGGTATTCCACTACAGTCATCCTTCCTTGCTTCAATTCTCTGAACTCGTCTCTCATTATCTTGATCAAACCTGGTGGCACATGGGTTCTGCTAAACTTGACCTTGAATTCCTCCCAGGTCATCATCTGGCCTGCGGTCATTGCACGAACACTATTCCACCATGCCCTGGCATCTCCGGCTAGATAATGGGTGGCGAACAGGACTTTCTCGTTGGCTTCCACTCCTGCTACTTCTAAGTTATTTTCCATGGTTTGCAGCCAATCATCGGCGTCTAGGGGTTCTTCTGACTTGGTGAAAACGGGTGGGTTGGTATTCTGGAAATTCTTCAGCTTGGATCCGTGGTTGTCCTGATTTCCATGGCCTTGGTTGTTGTGGGCTAGCTGGGCTATCTGTTGCAGAGTGGCTAGGTTGGCTTGACGTTCCGCTCTTTCAGCTTCGCGGTCAGAAGTCAACATTTGCAGGATCTGCAACATCGGGTCCGGGGCTGAACTACTTCCTCCACGTGGCATCTGAAGATTGATATAGATCATGAGAAAAGAGGGAAATTTCTAAGGTTTTGGGTTTTTGAAAAGTTTTTAGAGTTTGACTCAGGTTTTTCTAGCAACTTGATTTTTCATTCATTCATTCACTCGATACAACGCACACCACAGCAAGGAAAAACAGATGGTTTTAAGAACCATTCTGGAAACTACGATACAGTGGGACCGACTACTACTCACTATGCTAGTGCTCAATGCTACTACTCCTCAGAGTCTGTGGCTTCATCATCTTCAGCATCATCGATGAAGGCGAAATCATCCTCATCGGTGAAGAAGTCCATGGCCTGATCCTCCAGAAAATCATCGTCATCGCTGAGATAGGAGTAGGGGTCTCCACGAAGATCCTCTCCGACATTCTCCCTTTCCTCTAACTGCATGTCTCTCTCGTGGATGGTCTCTTCCAGAGATGAGATGCGATGGCGAAGACGGGCAATAATGCGCTCCTTCTTGTCGAGCTGACGGCGGCGAGACTTGCGATCCTTTGCTAGCATGGCGATGGTCTGGTCCTTCGTCTTGATGATGGCAGACTTGTGGTTGCAATAGTCACGGCAGTTGTCCAACTCCTGCTGACGATCATACATCATGAAGCTAAGGTGGTCCAATTGAGTCTTCAGCTCGGGGTGGTATGGCGCTTCCAATGGTTGTCCATTTGCATCACGCCTTGGGCAAAACTCAAAGAGAGTACCCTTGATCTGATTGATGCTCTGCCCACACAGACGGGAAAGAGCTTCCTGCATTGCTCTGGCAAGTCCATCGAGCCAGTTGTTTTCCCTCAAGGTAAACTGAATTCCCTCCGCAGTGGGAGGTTCAATCTTTCCTCGGAGACTTGCAACAATTAGCCACTGCAGATCTTCTCCTCCTTGATCATTGAGCTGAGCTCCGAAGAACTCGGGATGCGGACGCTCCAGAAGTTCCGAAAGTTGATCCAGATCCCTCTCAAAGATAAGGTCTCCTCCATTCCCAAGTTGGTAAAACTTGCTGTACTTCACGTCCATCTATAAAAATAGAGGATGAGTAGATTAGCAAAGTGATCAAGTGTGTCAAAATTTTATCTATTTTGCAAGAGTTTTTGAGGAACATGAAGTTTTATTAAAGAATTAAAGAGGTAAGAATGAGAATAAGTTTTCGTAAATATTTGTGTTCTTAGGTTTTGAAACTAGGTTTTTGGTTCAACGTCCAATCTAACTAGGGTCTCCTATGGTCAGGATGGCTCTGATACCAACTTGTCAACACCCGGATTTTTCAATCCTAGATGCCTGTTATGCCATACATCACAATCCCAGGATTACCATTTTTGCGAGACATAACAGAATTGGAAACCATATACTTCATCCATTACAAACGATACATAAGTTCTTACACAAATAGGGATCTCATGATCCAGTTCTTAATACAACATCAAGCAGCGGAATACGTAATAATAACGGTATGTAGGCGAAGCTCCATCTTCGGGGTCACAGGCAATGCTGACGATGGGAGATGATCCTAGTTATCGTAACCTTCCTGGGCTCCATCTTCCAGGTACTCCTCTTCATAGTCTGGCCATGGGAATAGCCAGGGACAAAGCCATGAGTACTCTTTAAGTACTCGCAAACTAATACTAACAAGTAAAGGGGGTTTTTGGATAATAGGACACTAGGCTCTAGGGTTGTTTTGCAAAAAGCCAGGTTTATCTCTACTAAGTTCCAAAGCTAGTCACAATTTTATAACTCCTAAGTGGGATCTTATAATTCAGGTCACAACTCTGGTGTGGTCAAGTCAAAGTCTCAATTCATTTCACAAGTCATTTTGAAAAGTCTGACGGGGGAACAGTATGGCCACTCCAACTGTCCATAACTGCGGATGCGGCTATTCGAATAGTTTGACACTCTGCAGAGATTGTACACTTTCACCACAACATTTGATACATCCGTCAGGAACAAATCCTGAATTCACCATACTCAGTATGCGGATAATCAATCCTAACCTTTCAATTACACGCCCTAGTATAAGCACCTCTCCGGTGAGTTTGGCCTCCCAACCATGACCGCTGTCATCTTGGGTACTGCACAGGTGGACAATCTTCACAAGGTAGCCTCATCTCAGACCTTGGCCGGGAGGGAACTAATACTAAGGAATATAAGTTTCCAGTCAAGCCCTACCCAATCTTCGGGTATTGTGGTTGTACGATAAAATTGGAATGGTATCGCATCCAGACAACCATCAGTTTTATAAAGGGCTAAGGCTCATGCCTCAACATTTTCATCACCAAAATCATCAAGTGTTTGGAAACACATGTCCAAAACATTTCAATAGAATGATCCATCATTCCAAAGTTTTCATAACCATTTTTCCACCAAGTATTCCCATTGATAAAGTTTTATGCTTAGCACTAGCATCTACAGGTGGGGGTAGTACTAATGAGGGGTGGTAACTAGTGGAGTTTCACTAAGTCTAACCTTATATCTTAGGCTGATATCAAGGTTTCTAGCTTAGGCCAAATTTTATGCTCTTTATGCAACCTTCAGCACAACTGTCCAGTATCTACCAAACTCTTAGGTAGACTCTAAGTAAGCTTTGATAAAGAAATAAAGTAAGCTGCTTGCACATAAAACTAGGATTTGGTTTATCAAGTGGGTATGATCATATATTCTTAAGGCATATAGTAGTCATATCACAAGTATGGGTTTGTGGCAACAGTAGGGTATCTGGAAAGGGTTAGCTTGCACATTCACTAGTAGTATTAGGCTTGCATTGGTATAGTATCAGCTTGCTAAAGTAGAGTGTCTTGCAAGTTTTAGCTTGCCTTGTGCAGAGCAGTGGTTGAAGTTCTCCTCGGCTTCCTCTTCGTAGTATCCTCCTTACTCCTCGTATCCTTGGTCGGTACTAGCGTCTATGAATAAATACGAGGTACACAATCACCAAACAATACTTAACTACTTGCAATCATCACACCCAAGGGTCCTATAGATGATCTAGCATCATCTCTAACATTACAAGGTTAAGGCTTGGTTTAAATCTTTTTATTTTTTGAAAAGTAATTTCTACTCATTGAACAATAACTTAAGATTTAATATTCTCCAAACTAAACATGGGATCATGTTGACACATGTCATCACCACATATTGTAGTCCATGGGAATGTGATTTAAAGTGGTGTCACAATTTAATAAGGTTTTACCCTTTTATTTTAATTAATTAAAGTGGCTAGAAATGCTTATGTAGCATTCTTTTATTACTTGGACATTATTTCTGCAAGTAAACCTATATATTTTTATATATTCTGAAAGGTATGGTTAAATGTGATTTTTGAGAGTTGGAAACAACTCAAAAGCTTTTATGGTTTAAATTTGAAAAATGTTTGAATGCAGAAAAGCCTCTGCCTTGTTATTTTTACTATGGGTGATCTACAGATCCAAATGACTTGAATCCAACGGGCTTGGATTAAGCATTCACAGATCTTTCCAACAAAATTGGTTTCATTCAAATTGGTGCACTGAATCGATCTGGGTTGATTTTTGAAGTTGGGTACATAAGTGTGTTTGAATTTAAAAAGAAAAGGTTTAATTTGAATCGCTGGGCTGCGCGGGAAATTCTAACGGGCCGGCCTGCTAAGCGCAGTGCTCCCGCGGGCTGCTTAAGTGGGTGTCCCCACTCGTCAGTGACACTGGGCTGGGCGAAGCGGTATGGGGCAACGTGGATCGTTCGATCTAGTTCTAATCCAACGGCTGGGGGTCATCGTCGACGCGAGACCACTCCGGCGAGAACGAAACCTAGCGCGGCCAGTGAGGGGTGCTGGGGGCTCACCGGGGTACTGGCGAGGGTCGGCGAGGCGGGCGAACGACAAAGTCGATGACGGCGAACCTCCTGGTACCGGTGGCTTCTCTTGGGGCGGCTCCAATCGCTGGCTCCCTTCTTCTCCAGAGGCGGCGGGCTCCGGTGAAATTCCGGCGAGGTGGTGCTCGCCTTGCTCTGAGGACGGTGTGGCACGGTCAGTGGGGAGAGGGGAGTGAGATGGTGTGAAGAAATCGTGCGGGGGTGGCCTCTATTTATAGTCGAGCAAGGGGACCGTCGGGGCGCACGGTGAGCTCGTCGGGGGCGACGTTACAGGCGGCTAATGGCATGGTCAAGGGTAGGGGACGGTGCTGTGTCTCCTGGCGATGCTCAACGACATGGTCGCGAGGAATGGGGCGGTGTGGTTTGGTCTGGAACGTCCGGTGCTCTGCGCGGCAGAGGCGGTGTCTTCGACGGCGGGCGGTGGCTGTATGGCACGGGTCGGCAAACGGGGATGTCTGGCGGTCTCCTGGGTCGGTGGTGATCGTGTGTGCACGCGGTGAGGGCGGCGCGCGGTCTGTGGACGCTGGTCGAGGGTGGCGCTCTGGCGCACGCTCGGCATGGTCTGGGCGTGGCTTGTGCGCGTGGTCCAGGGCTTGGCAACGCTCGCGGCTGGGACAGGGAGTGGCGATGGACAGTGGGCTGCCTCCCAGACAAGGTTGGCACGGCTGTCCACAATGGGGTGACATGGGGGTGCTCGGCTGTTCACCATTAATGACAATGGCAAGCTCACAGGGGTGCTAGTGTTGGGCTAATCTTTCTAGATGATCTACTGAGTTGTGTGTGAGCTAACTAGGGAACAAGTTAGGCAAGAATCACTGCACACTATAGTGTTTGATGTTTTGTTTGATTTGTGTCTGCAACCTGTTTGATGAAATGGACTCATGAAATCAAGTTTTGAATTTTGAAATGATTTTTGGTGGGTTTGCTAGATTGGTGCTGGTGAGTCTGCAGATGCTTGGGTTTTGAAAATTGAGCTTGTTTGAGTGGGTTTTGTAAAAGTGGGATCTTCCCATATGAAGAAGATTCAATTTTGAATTGTCATTTAAACTATGCATTTGAAAGTTTCTGGATGATCACAAGGTGGGACTTGATAGTTTGTTATGAGTACATTCAAGGGGTGCAAAGATCCAGAAAAGTTTCTGTTAGTTTTTGAAAGTTTGAGACAGCCAAAGTAGGCATGGGAGTTAAATTGGTCAAAATGACCATTCACTTAATATATTTGTTTTGATTTACTTGTCTTTAGGAAAAGTGTGGGAAATGTTTTACATGATGTTCATTTCACCTAAGAAACATTTTACAAGCAATGGATCACACAAACAAGGTGGTTTTTAAAGAAATTCAAAATCCATGCATACAGATATACATGCATTCATGAGTTTATTTAGAAAAGTTTTTGTTAACCCTAATCTTGATGATTAGTGCTTGATGATTTAAGTTTGGTATTTTTGGGATGTTACAAAAAGCGCTAAAATTATTCGGATTTTATATGCATGAATGCAATGCACACATCTGAGTTCAGCTCATTTCTAAGCTCTAATGTTGGGATGTTACAGACTCTCCCCCTTAAAATAAACTTCGTCCTCGAAGTTCGTATACTCTCACGTTTTAGAATGAGGAATTGTCTTGTATTGGTGATGTCATTTATCAACTCCATGGTAACCTCAATGGAACAATTGTAGTATCCCATATCCAGATCTTTTTCTTGAATTCACATTCTACTTGACAATCTTCAACTTGTTGTCTCCAATACTCCAAAGTTCCTTTTACTTTACTCCCTTAGGAATAAGTCCATATTATAAAGTCCTTAAATTGGGATCCCTTCTTTAGTTCATTTCTCTGATTAGGTATCCTAATCCAATTCCTTTACTTGATCATTGAACTTCCTTATTATACTATGTAAGGTCTAGGAGTCTCACTAAAACAGGGTTTTAAATTCTATTAATCAATAACTATGGTCAGAAGACTAACTTTTGATTTGTTATTGTATGCCTCATACTGGTAGTCCTTCTGAAGATTGGATTTGAACACATTTAGTCCATACCCATTGGAATTTCTTGTTTCTCTACACATGTCTAATTGGATGTGATTATTCACTCTTAAGGACCACTTAAGAGTTGTTTCCTTTATAATTAGTCTGTTGAGATTAAACTACTTTATCACCTTTAAGATTTTACCTAATCAAGCCTTAGACAATCTTTTATTATCACCTTACGTACTTCTTCAACTTCCATTTAATAATTTCCTTAAGGTTTGAGTACTACTACCTTGAAGTAGACTTCGATCTTTCATCCAGACATACTTCCGAAAGTACTTTAATAATGATGACTTCTTTTAACCTTATGAAAATAAGGCTTAATGTTGTCATAGGTTAGTATTCCTTATCCAACCTTTACTTTGGAATTCAGATAGCAGTACTTCCATTTACTGTTTACTCTCCCCCTTAGGGCTTACTAATGGTCTCCAGACTGCCTATATAGTAACCATTGGCATTATAACTAGGATGTTGGTCTCTATCCAGCTTGTACTTTACCTCTATAAAGTTTCATGAAAGAGCTTACGGTATACTCACACAATTGTGGATCTCCGAAATAAATCTTCCAATATTACTTGTATTACTAGCTATTTGGACATCCTCTCTTTGGTAAGTTAATTTTTTGCGAAGTGTCTCGAAAGACGGTCACTTTAATGTTTCTACTCCTTTATGTATCCTCTAACTTAGGCCATGTTTTATGATCTTTATGCAATATTATGATAATTTGGTTAACTAAGTCAACCAAATACCAGTTGTGGACAAATACCAGCTGCGAACCATCCTAGGGTGTATATATGTCACATCCCAAATTTTTCCAAATTTTGAAATGTGAAAAATAAATAAACAAAATAAATAATTGTTGAAATTTAGGGTGAAAAGAAACTTTTTGATTCCAAATGGAAACACCAAAACCCTTCTTGAACAAAATTTGAATTAAATGGAATCCAACAAATTTTAATCAAGCGAAATGCATTCATCAATGAATGTATCTTGAAATTTAAACACTTGGAGAAGTTAAACCAAAACCCTAATGGAAGAAAATCATCTCCAAGATATCTCTAAGACTATGGATTTTATCCACATAAAAATTCAGCAACAAACATTTATAAATGATCAAAAATAATAAACAAAAATATTATAAAACCATAGAAATTGGTTTCGTTTAATTTGGAGCCATAGATAAAAACTTATGAGTTTAATATGGCAAAGGAAATAATTTCCAAAGCTAATAAAGATCCTATCTCAAAATCCATACCAAATAGTGAGCAAAATAATCCTAACGGGATTTAAAAAGATAAAAAATATTAAATAAAATTATACAAATTGGAATCACCAATTTTGGATCTATAAATAAAAAGATATGGATTTTATAAGGCAAAGGAAGAAAATAAATAAATAAGGAATATTTAAAAGCCAAATTAAATCTTGGCCAAATCCTTAACAGATGAAAGTTTATTGAATAATAAAGGAGTAAAAGATTATTTAAATAAAATCATAAGAATTGAACAATATTTAAAATTTATTTAAATAAATATAAATTACCTAAATAAAATTATTTAGAAGACAATTTAAATCTTGAATCAAATCCATAAGCAAATGAAATAAAGATAATCCAAATAAAATAAAGGGATAAATATTATTCCAATAAAATTATATGGATAAAACCATATTCTAAATTATATTTAAATAGGGACAAAAACCCTAAAGTAAATGATTAATTAAATCATGAGAAAATAATAAATTTGAATTTGCCAAAGTGGATTAAAAAGTTATTTAATTAACTTAAAAAGAATAAAATAATTGTTTGAATAAAATTTATAAGGGTTTAAAACCATATTTGATTTCATTTGAATAAAGACAAATGCCTAATTTAAATGAACATTAAATCATATTAAAATATTTTAAATAATAATTCAAAGTGAATTATTTGCACTAACAAATAAATAAAACCTACTGAAAAAGGTTTGGTAAAAATTAGAATTCAAATAAGAGTTTGAAATTATAATTAAAATCTTATTTGAATAAAGGCAAGTGCCTATTATAAATAAATAATAAACCATAAATAAATAAAAGGATTATTCCAAAACGGTCTTTAAAATGCAATAATAAACAGTATTAAAAGCTTGCTGAAAGTTTGGTAAAGATCTGAATTCAAATGGTGTTTGAATTATTTGAACAAAATTCAAAACATAACAAGAAAATAGAAAAAGAAAAAGGTTTCAGGAAGAAAAACAATGAAAACAGAACCAGCCCAGCAACCAAGCCCAGTCTAGCCCAACAAGCACAACCCACTCTCCCTCCCCGAATCATTTTTCCTTCACACGCAAACGCACCCGCGTAGTCGCTGACGCTTGGACCCCACCGTAACCCTTCTCCCTCGCTGACAACGCTGTCCCACTGCCACGTCATCCTCTTCCTCCTCCCACGACTCGTTCCTTCCCCTCACCTCGCTGTTTCTGGTTTTGATTCCGCAGGCTTAATTCGCCATAATGCCGCGTTAATTCCTCCTTGCGATTATTCTCGCTAAACCGCCTCCCTCCCCTCTCCCTTTCCCCCCAGACATCACTCCCCCGGAGCCCCTAGACTGCCCCTAATTTCGTTTGCAACCTCGCTGCCCCGACGAGCTCCTTTCCCCGATTCCGGTGAGCACGACCTTCCCCTTTCCTGCTAGTTTCCACGAGGACATTTCCCACCTCCCTACGCATCTCCCAGTACCACCCACTCCCTGCGCAAGCCCCAGAGGCTCGGCAACCTCGACGACAGAGCGTCGCCACCGTCTGCCATTTCTCCGACGAGCTCCCCTGGTAAGGTCCGACCCCTCCTCTCCCTCTTTCACCCACGTGTACTCGCCTCTCCTGTGCGCATATAACGCCACTAGTCTCGTGTCCTAGTGCGCTTCGTAACCTCGCCACCGACGACACCAGAGCATGCCCGATGCCAACAACGACTCCGACGAGGAATTGCCAGCAGCTTCGCGCGTCCCTTCGTCCGCTACAACAATCTCAAGCTTCAGCACGTCACGGCGAGTTCGGTAATGGTATCCTCCCTCTCCCGCGATTCCTAAATCATCAGCAACGCCACCGCCAGAGCGCCGCCGCCGCACAGCCGCCGCCAGCGCCGCCCATCCTTGGTCAAACTGCTAGGAGCCGTTAGATCCTGATCGCATGGCTAGGATAGATGACTTAAAACGAATCGTTATGTTTGATCTGAGACGCACAGATTCTTTTAATCCTACGGTCAGTAATGCTTGATCTAGAAGAAGCGGTATTGTCCAATAGGAATATGACACGTAGCCCTGTCTTTGGTTTTAAAAAAAGAAATGTTCTATTACATGTATGATTTTCTAAAATTCATAACTTTAAATCTACACGTCCAAATTTTACAAATTTTATATCATTGGAATCAGCAAAAAGAATACTTTGCAACCATGCCCTTTGTTTAGTAATTTGCTTCTGGAAAATTGACTGTTTTTGCAGAAACATGTGTAGGACCATTTTGGTTAAAAAATTTATTCTAAAAATGTTTTTAGGGTAAAATCTTTGGCAAATGGTTTGTTGTGAACCTACTGACCATAAAAACCAACATTTGTATTTAAAAGTAAATTTTGTGACACTAAGGAATAAATCTTTGAATAAAAGCATTTCTAGTTAAATAAAAGTGTTGATAATGGTTTGAAAATGTTTTTTGAGTAAAACCTTTTGAAAATGGTATGATTTAAACTCTCTGACCTTAAACACCAAGTTTTAGGATTTAAAATATATTTGGTGAACCATAGAAAATTATTACTTGTTTAAAGGCATTTCCAACAAAATAAAATATTGCTTTGATTTAAAAATGGTTTTTAGGTAAAACCTTTTGCAAATGGTTTAATATTAAAACACTTGACCTTAAAATACTAACATTTGTGTTTAAAAATATATTTGTCAAACACTAGAAATTATTACTTTGATTTAAATCATTTCTAGCAAAAAAAATGATTTAAAGTGGTCATTTTCACTAACTTAATATCAAATGGTTTTACCACTCTTATAAATGACCAATAGGTGTTTTAAAATATTTATAACCTAATAGAAACCACTTTTCCAATTAAAATAATCTTTTGCATGCTTGCATGCATTTTATTGTTTCTTTATTTATGTAGTGAATTGTTTAAATGTTAGTTTTGAAATTGTGCCTTGCTTGATTGAATTGTAGTGAAATTTGAAGAGTGTAACTATTGCAAGATCAAGGAGTAAACTTATATTCTCTACCAAAAAGGCAAGTGGTGCTTCATACTTTTGTCCCATTATTTTCACTATGCATTAGTGATATTTCTAAGTAGGACTTGCATGGAATTTTTACTAAGTATGTTATGTCATGGGAAATGGATGCCTTAGTAGAATTTTCCCTAAGTTAATATTCCTACTACTATCATGCTTAGCTTAGCTAGTAGAAAACAAGGGTGGATTATATTCATGTTATGAGATATTTCTAAGTCTATGACTTGAGTTTTGTTTAATAAAACAACTATGTGAATGAATCACCTGGGTGGAATGGAAAGAATGGTTTGTGTTGAGTGGTAACACAGGGGGCCATATCTATGGCCTACTCTAGTGTATCTCACTCGTGGAATGCCACCCAGGAACAAAGAGATTTGAGATGTCAAATCTTGAGAAGCTTCAAGTGCAGCCACATGGCAATATGGGCTCTGCCTGGATCATATAGGTTGCAATAACTTAGGCAGATGGACAGTTGGTGGTAGGGGTGATAGGTTTGGATCGCGTCCATTTTGGTCTAAGGGAAGGCTCCTGAAAGATCTTGTCTCGATGCATGTCGAGTCTTGTGGGGAAAGTGCACCACCTCTCGAGAGAGTAAAATCTAAGTACTTAGACGTGTCCCCGATAATGGACAATTTGAGCATCAAGACATGGAAGCTATCAAGAATCTCCTCATCCCAATTTCTAAGTTAAAACTTGTGGTTGAACAAGGGTTAAAGGATCTTCAATCATTGATTGGTAGATGCCTTAGGTGATTTTGACAAATAAAAACTTAGTGTTTTCAAATGATAAGGAAAATCTATTTTGAGCAAAGCAAGCCTAAGCTCCACTTAGTCAAATGCATATAGATGATAGATACCACTATTCTACCATAGTATCACTTGCCAATACAATTCAAATGTATTGACCCTTGTGGTTGTAACTTATTATGTTGCAGGTTTGTTTGATGTTAGTGAAGTGTGCCGAATAAGATTACAAGTCTACAACCAACATGATTGCCTGTTGCACTTTGAAGATGAAGGACTCCATGCTATATAGTTATTTCTGCTACATTGTAATGAGATAGCCAAATGAGCTATGTAAGATGTAGTGAATTATTTTATTCCTGGTTATAAAGTTGTACTATGACCTTTGTTTCTTGATATTACATCTTAAACTGTGGATGCTAGCTATTGATCCAGGGACTAGCATTGTAAACACAGGGATCTCTGCCTTATCAAGGTTGGGACCTCTACATATGGTATCAGAGCACTGTGTTGCCTGTAGGATTGTAACCCTAGGATTGGACAAAAAACCCTTAGAAAAATAGGAGTTATATTTGTTCCAAAACTTCTTTACAAACAATCTTGTAAACTCTTTCCTCAACCTTTTTGGTTTTGATACTACATCTATCCCTTTCAACTTGATGGACAAAGACTCCACCATGAGCAAAGACTTCACCAACACCAATGCCTTCAACTTTAATTTCATCAAGGACTTCAACTTAGGACATCACTAAGGACTACAAGTGAGACAAGAATAATACTCAAGACTTGAAGACTAAGGAAACACAACTTAGAAGGAACCATCATCACCTTTGAAACTTTGTGACCAAGATACAAGAATTTTTCCAAGGAAACCATGATCTCATTCATGAAGAAACAACTAAGAAGATTGGAATGATCTCAAGAAAAATCCCATAGTTGGACCACCATACTAATGTTTAGTTTAGATTAACCACACCAACTTATGTGGTGTAGAAAAAATATTTTTTTGCCTAAAAATGTGCTTGAATCTTGTTGTTTGAGTGGAATGTTTGTTTGTGATTGCTTGCACATTGTTTGTGTGAATTGTTGTGTGTGAGTAGACTTCTTCCCTAGAAATATTTTGCCTACTCTAATCCCAATCCAACCCAAACAAATGACTTCTCCAAGAAACTCCAACATCAAGAATGGTGACAACAACAACAACCAAGAGATGCACATGAGAGAATAACTTCTAGCAACCCAAACCCAAATGACTCAAGTGACAACTTAGTTTTTAGCCAACAAAAATGAGTTAGACCCAACCATGCATAAGTTTTTGGAAATCCAATCTCAATTTTTGCAAAGTATGACCAATCAAATGATCAACATGATAAGCAACTCTTCCCAAGGATATTGTGACAACAATGATATCAAGGATGATATTATAGAAGGAACTCAAGCTTGCAATATTTGTGGAGACATAGAACACACTTCTAAAGAGAATGAGGACCAATGCCCTAATTGTGAAGATAAACATCCAACTAAACAATGCCCCACATCTCAAGTGACTTGTTTCCTATGTGAAGGAAATGATCATGTCCCTATCCAATGCTCCATCTATCCTATAGTTCAACAAATGAAGAAAGATGGAATGCATCAAATGTTTGGAAACCTCCATAAAGGTACAACTTTGTTATCGCCATATTTTGGCCAAAGGAGGAGTTGGGCCGCAATCAAGATGGGCTTAGAAGATACGTGTATGCAACGTGTTGTTGAATCGGCCTCGTGCGTTGATTTGGGCTAAATTGCCCGTGTATCTTATATTGTAATAGGTTCCGTTTCAATTTAGGTAAGAGATAGAATTGTAGAGTTATTCCAAAGGTAGAAAGTCTCCGGACTATAAATATGTACCTAAGGTTATTGAGAAAATGAGGACAATCACGTTCACAACAAACACAATCTCGGCGC
This sequence comes from Avena sativa, assembly GCA_916181665.1. NCBI lineage: Eukaryota > Viridiplantae > Streptophyta > Magnoliopsida > Poales > Poaceae > Avena > Avena sativa. Next base: position 355,108,672 of record OV702283.1, on the reverse strand, counting down.
ATCGCCACCCCTTGTTTCTAGGGTTTTTCTCGGGTAAGTGCCACATCTTGCGATCTAGGCAGTATCTACTTATGCGATTATTTGGTGTTACTCGTACTGAAGCCTTGTTGATGGCGAGTAACACTATTATCATAGATTTGTTTAGGCTAGCATCGGTACTTTTTGCTATGATCGTTTGGATATGCTGCCTCTAGTTATCTCGCCGCCTTTGCACCTTTTCCCAGGTGTAAGGGTGGCACTTTGCTTGATCTTTATTTAAGTCGACTTGATCCGTTATAGTTGTGCCTTGTTCTCCAAGGTTTAGTTTGACATCTACATGATCAGGCCTTACAAACGGGTTGAACGATCCAGTAGTATATAAGATATGGTTCACCAATCCGAGAGAAGTTGTTCCGGGAATTGACTTTACGTTGGTTTTTAGGCCTTCTCTAGGATTAGTTTTCTATTATCTTTTGTATCTACCAGGCTCAATTACGTGTAGGACGTTCCAATTATGTAGTGAAAACGTTAAACTATCATAGATCGATTTAACTTATAATGATGAAGCAAAACCCCATGTTATCGTAGATCTAATGCAGAACCATGGGTTAATCGGCTCTAGGAGCCGATTCACAGGGAAACCTGAAAGCCGGTCACGGCTTGAATTTTACGTATGATTGTTTGCCATGCAGGAAACCAATCGAAGCAATCTTTCACCTTCCTGATCAGGTATAGGTCAGGTGGCACGCCCTCGAACCAGCCAGGACGCATGCCGGAGTTTTGCGGGCCGTTGCCCGAGGGACCAGGGCCCACCAGCAGTCCTGGGAGCCTCCCGGCTCTCCGTGTTGCCCGTCGCTGCTCGCCGGTGGGTTTTGGTAGGCAACACATTCTGGCACGCCCGGTGGGACCTTCAGCAACGTCTACATCAACATCCGACGCTGCGATGGAGAACAGACCGGTCACGTACGACGATCTGCCTGAGGAGCACAAGGCGAAGTATGATGATATCAAAGCTCTCTTCGAAGCCGATCTCATCGGATCTTTTGAGAGGACCCGTAAGCATGGCATCAGATGGAAAGGGTTCTCACCTGAAGGTGCTCTTGACGAGGTGGATCTCTCTGTTCCTTCAGAGGAGCGCACCAGAGCTCTGCGACAGGAAGTCAATTACATGGTAGCTCATTCTCTTCACCGCCATTCTGAGAGCCTAGTGAACGCTTTCGAGCGCGTCGCGGTTCGCGTAGTTCAAGAGATCATGAAACATCAGTACTCTCCGTCGGGTCCTACTCTAGGGACTCACCAGGGAGAAAGACCGCTCCAGACCAGGCCGCAGCTGCCATTCACGCTTGCAGCTCCGGAACCACCAGGGGCACCGGCTTACGTCGTCTACAAGGTTGGAGGTGACCCTGGCGATTACCAATTCCTGTTTGAACCACCTAAGGAGATCCCACATGGATATGTGTGCACCTACGTGCCGGACTGCAATAACCTGACGCGCACGAACCAGGTGGCAACTGCAGGGATTTCTGGAACAGGAGTTTCTGGAGCAGGGGCTTCGGGAGCAGGTGTTTCTGGAACAGGAATCTCTGGGATGGACGCTGATAAACAGGCATGGCTAGCCAAGTATGCCACTGGAACGAGTCAGGAGAACCTAGCCCCTGCAGCCCAGACAGTGGAGCAAATCCGTACCATCTTGAGAGATCAGTTCGGCTTCGTGCCGAAGAGAAGGACAATCGGCTATTCAAAGCCGTACCCCAACGAGTTTGACCTGATTCCGCTGCCACCCAAGTATCGGCTCCCTGAGTTCTCAAGGTTTAGCGGGTCAGAAGGGTCGAGCTCGATCGAGCACGTGAGCCGATACCTAGCACAGTTAGGCATGATTTCGGCATCGGATCAGTTGCGCGTAAGATTCTTTGCGCAATCTCTGACAGGACCAGCTTTTGGGTGGTACACCTCGCTGCCACCTGATTCGATCCAGACCTGGAAGCAACTGGAAGAACAGTTCCACATTCAGTATCATTCAGAGGCTACCGAGGCTGGCATTGCAGACCTGGCACAGGTGCGGCAAAAGCGGGGAGAAACTGTAGCCGAGTACATCCAGCGCTTCAGGACTGTCAAGAACCGATGTTACTCAGCTCGGTTGACTGAAAAAGAAGCAGTCGAGCTGGCGGCGTTGGGTCTCTCTGCACCTATCAAGGATCTGGCTTTCCAAGTAGAGTACAACTCATTGGCGCACATGGCCCAGAAGCTGACGATGTATGAACAGCGCCACCCTGAATTGTACCAAGACAAGGTCAAACTTCCGATAGGCCTGGTCGATACAGAAGAAGAAGATCCTACGCAAGACCAGGAGGTGGCCGTGGCTGAATGGGCTCGGGGGGCAGATCCTGTATCCTGCAAATGGGTGAAACAGCAAGGGCCTGCAAAAGGGTTTGACTTCGATGTGAGCAAAGCTGAGCAGATATTCGATTTACTGCTGAAAGAAAAGCAGCTGAAGTTACCCGAAGGCCACAAAATCCCTACGGCTCAAGAGATGAACGGAAGACCATACTGCAAGTGGCATCACTCGTTCACCCACACCACCAATGACTGCAAAGAGCTACGTCGCCAGATCCAAACGGCGATAGAGCAGGGCCGTCTGATCCTTGGGCAGTTCGCCATGAAAGTAGACACAAACCCATTTCCCGGCGTCAACATGGTAGAACACAGCCAGTCCACAAGGCGTCAGTTGGATTTCTCGTTCGATGTTAATATGGCAGGACCTATGTACCACCGTGGCGCATATAAGGAGGAAGACGGTCGCTCTCGGGGCAAAGAAAGAGAGGAGGCTGGTCCACGCGACCGGCCCAGCTACCATGACAGGCGGTATTTGACTGAGGAACAGGTGAGGAGCGTGCGATATCAGAAGCCACATTCCACGCACCTCCTTAACAAGTATGAGCGCCAGTATGACCGACGTCGCCGGCGCGATGGAAACGATGAAGGATATGAGCACCTCGCTAGGGGACCGTCAAAAGAAAAGGAAGGCGTGGACAAACATTGGGACTGCCCTTTCTTCAAGTATTGCTGGGACGCGGGAATGAGCCGATTGCCTACAATCGATAACTGCCCGGAATGTGGACAGCAGAAGGAGGACACGGGGCCAGTGTCAGTGTTCAAGCGTCTGGGGCCTCTCCCACCTCAGAGCCGATACAGGGAGTCCGTTCGAGCAAAAGATCTCGAGAAGACAATGAATGACAAAGAAAAAGACAGATATCACCGTCCAAGATGGTGTCCCGACGGACTCAGACACACCCAAAAGCGTAGAGTGCAGCGGCTGCGTAACTTGGAGGAAGCCGAAGCGCAGTATCTCCACGCTTTAAAGAAAGCACGGCCCGATCTGGCCGTTAAGATTCGGCAGACTTTGGAAACGGAAGATCGCCCGAAAAGGAAAGAGTGGCGTCCCAAACCGGTAAAAGCCGATGCAAAGACATCGGCTGGCACAAACATGGTATTTACACTTCCGTCAGAGTTCTGCGCTCCAAGAGCCAAAGAACTACAAGTGGCACAGTTGGACTGCGGCCCACAACCGGTTATCTTTGAAAAGCCACAAGAGAAGGGCTACAAACATCTGAAAGCCCTGTACCTGCGAGGTTATATCAATGGGCAGCCTGTCCGCAAGATGTTGGTGGACACCGGAGCGGCAGTCAATATAATGCCATACTCCATGCTACGGCGTTTGGGACGCTCCACTGCAGATCTGATCAAACCAACGTCACGTTAAGCGACTTCAACGGCCAAACTTCAGAAACGCAAGGCGTCCTGAACGTGGATCTGACCGTGGGCAGAAAAACCATCCCTACGTCATTCTTCGTCGTGGACAGCAAAAGCACCTACGCTGTCTTGCTAGGGAGAGATTGGATTCATGCCAACTGCTGCATTCCATCCATGATGCACCAGTGCCTAATACAGTGGGATGGAGATGAAGTGGAGGTCATTCATGCAGATGATTCTATCGAGATCTCCATAGCTGGCATGAACATCTGGGAAGCAGAAGACCAAGAGCCGATCTCTGGAATCAGTCTAGACGGCTGTGAGCGCATTGAAGCTACAAAAAACGGGGTGAGGCTGGTCTTATCCACTGGCCTGACAGAGTAGCAAAGTCCACGATCATACGTGGTACGGCCGATCCCTGCGATCGGCCACAAAAAACAAAAAGCAGCAATCTTACGACAAGCAGATCATGTAGTCGTAGCAGGGAGATCCCCTGCCATTGTGAAACACAACTAAGGTGTAAACCGTCCTTGACTAATGCGATCAAAAAGGGGGCCGATTCAGGCAATCGGCCCAAATTATTTTTGTTATCCTCACCCGCTGTTTGCCCTGTGTTTAGCATCGATTTAACAGGTGACGGAAAGCTAGGGTATGGGTTTACATCCACTGATGAACTAGAGGAGATTGACATCGGTCCTGGGGATAAGCCAAGACCAACATTTATCAGCAAGAAGCTGGATCCGAATCTGCGGGGTCCGATGATAGCTTTGTTGAAAGAATATCCAGATTGCTTTGCCTGGGATTATACAGAGATGCCTGGGTTAGACAGGAGCATCATCGAGCATCGACTCCCACTTAAAAAAGGATTTCGGCCATTCCAGCAGCGAGCACGACAGATGAAGGCCGAAATTTTGAAAGAAGTCAAGAAGGAGATCGAGAAAATGTTGGCAGCCGATTTAATCAGGCCATGCAGGTATGCTGAGTGGATTTCTAGCATCGTACCTGTAGAGAAAAAGGATGGCCGCTGGCGTGTTGCCATAGATTTTCGGGATCTCAATAGGGCTACTCCAAAGGATGAGTATCCGATGCCGGTGGCAGAAACGTTAATCAACGCAGCGGCTGGTCATAAGATCTTGAGCTTCATGGATGGAAATGCCGGTTACAACCAAATTTTTATGGCTCCAGAAGATATACACAAGACTGCATTCAGAGTACCAGGCTCGGTGGGGTTGTTTGAATACGTAGTCATGACGTTTGGACTGAAGAATGCCGGCGCCACGTACCAAAGAGCCATGAATTACATTTTCCACGATCTGATCGGCAAGCTGGTGGAAATTTATATCGACGACGTGGTGGTCAAGTCAGCTTCAGTACAAGGACATCTGGACGACCTGCGACGCGTCCTGGACCGAACAAGGAAATTCGGGCTACGGATGAATCCAAAGAAGTGTGCTTTCGGTGTGACGGCCGGTCAGTTCTTGGGTTTCTTGGTCCATGAACGCGGAATTGAGATCGGCCTGAAAAGTCAGGAGGCAGTGCGAACAATGAGGCCACCTACCACGAAGAAAGAACTGCAGTCTCTCATCGGCAAGATCAACTTCGTCAGAAGATTCATCTCCAATCTGTCAGGAAGGATAGAGCCGTTCATGGGACTGGTAAAGATCAAATCTGACGAGGAGTTCAGCTGGGGGGCAGAACAACAGCGAGCCTTCGACGAGATCAAAGAATATCTGACGAAGCCGCCAGTATTGGTTCCGCCCCAGCCGGATAGGCCATTCTACATTTACTTATCAGTAGCTGACACATCCATCGCCTCGGTGGTGGTGCAAGTTTATGATGGGCTGGAGCGAGTCGTATTTTACATCAGCAGAAGGATGCTGGATACAGAGACAAGGTATCCTGAGATCGACAAGTTGTGCCTCTGCCTGTTTTTTACCTGCACCAAGCTGCGCCACATTTTGCTATCAGCAGAGATTGTCATCATATGCAAATCAGATGTCATAAAGCACATGCTGTCGGCTCCTATGTTGAAAGGCCGACTAGGCAAATGGATGTTTGCGTTATCAGAGTTTGACATCTGGTATCAACCCGCGAAAGCAGTTAAGGGACAGGCATTGGCCGACCTTATCGCTGAAAGGATCAACACTAATATAGCAGCACTATCTATACGAGCGTGGGCTATGTTTTTCGATGGATCGGTCTGTGACGATGGGTGCGGCATCGGCGTGCTACTCGTGTCGCCCCGGGGGGCAACATTCTCCTTCTCCATTAGGTTATCTACCCCTCGCACCAACAACGTCGCTGAGTATGAGGCGATACGCAAGGGAATGGAGTTGCTCATCGAAGCTGGAGCAGAACAGTGGAAATTTTTGGAGACTCCAAGTTGGTGATTTCTCAGCTCACGGAGGAATACAAGTGTGAGAGCGAGTCGCTCTTCCCATTATGGCTGCAATGCCGTGAGCTGATGGCACAGTTCCGGTACATAAACTTCACCTGGATACCGTGATTACAGAATACCGAGGCGAATGATCTTGCACAAATGGCTTCAGGCTACAAGGACGTAGCAGAGGGGGCCGATGTTCAAGTACAGTTCCTGGACGCAGACGACTGGAGAGCCGATATCTTCAATTACTTGAAGGATTCGGCTCGGGGGGCACCTAAACGGATAAGGTACAAGGCCATGAAGTATGTGCTCATTGGGGACGACATGTTTTACAGGACTCTGGAAGGGTTGTTGCTCAAATGTCTGGGGACAGCCGAGGCCAATCGGCTCCTACACGAGGTACACGAAGGCGCCTGTGGAACTCACCAATCGGCTCACAAGATGAAGTGGTTGATCAGGCGATCAGGGTTTTATTGGCCTACCATGCTTGAGGACTGTTTTAAGTACTACAAAGGGTGTCAAGCATGTCAGAGATGTGGGAAAATTCAGATGGTACCCGCGTCAGCAATGAACCCCATCATCAAGCCTTGGCCATTCCGAGGTTGGGGCATGGATATGATTGGCAAGATCAATCCTCCGTCAAGCAAAGGCCACATGTGGATTTTGGCCATTACGGATTATTTCACTAAATGGGTTGAAGCCGTCCCTATGAAGTCCGTGAGCTCAAAGGATGTTATCGATTTTGTGAAGGAACACGTAATTCATAGATTCGGGATCCCCCAAACGATCACGACCGATGGAGGTTCGGTCTTCACTTCTTACGAGTTTAGAGAGTTCTGTGAGGACACGGGAATTAAGCTGATCCGATCATCTCCGTACTATGCTCAAGCAAATGGGCAAGCTGAAGCATCCAACCAGAGCCTTATCAAGCTGATCAAGAGGAAGATCGATGAGCACCCTAGGCGTTGGCACGAGGTTTTGTCAGAAGCTTTATGGGCTTATCGCATGTCATGCCATGGAGCGATAAAAACCTCGCCATACCATCTAGTCTATGGACAAGAAGCCGTATTGCCCTGGGAAATTACGGCTGGATCAAGACGCGTCACTTTTCAGAACGATCTGACAACTGAAGAATATGCAACCTTGATGAGTGACAGTGTTGAGGATTTAACGGAGCTCGGGCTGTGGTCGCTTGAGAAAATCAAAGAAAACAAGGCCAAGGTAGCTCGTGCATATAACAAGAAGGTGAGACCGAAGGAGTTCCACGTTGGCGATTTGGTATGGGAAGCTGTATTGCCATTGGGAACTAAGGATGCAGCATATGGTAAATGGTCTCCGAATTGGCATGGGCCATACAGGGTCGATCAAGTTTTGAGGGGGAACGCGTACATGCTGGAGGAGCTGGATGGCGTGAAATTCCCAGTGGCTGTCAACGGTCAGCATCTCAAGAAATATTTCCCAAGCATGTGGGATGATGGACAGTGAGATATGGGGGCCGATACATGAAATCGGCCAATAAAAAAAATATAAAAAATATATGTTTCCCAAAGCATGTGGGATGATGGACAGTGAGATATGGGGGCCGATACATGAAATCGGCCAATAAAAAGATACAGCCGATGCACAGCCATCGACTCTAGAGGTTCAGACTGTTACAAGCAGGTGCCAGTTTACATAAACGAGCTACTGAAGAAATGCCTCGAAGGCGTGAAGGGCGTCAGCACGGACACGGTCCACCTCGGCGATCTCGGCTTCGTCATCTTCATCCTTGCCCGTCACTAGCTGCTTGTTCAGGGCACGTATCTCTGCCAGATCAGTCTTTAGTTGACCTTTGAGGCCTTCTGCTTCGTCGTGGGAGCGGGCGATGGATGCTTCCTTGTCACGAATGAGCTGTTTAGTCGCCCGGACCTTTTCTTCAAGATCTTCCAACTCCTTTTTTAAGGAGGCGAGCTCGGCGGTACTGGCAGAGGTGTCAGTTTTGGCATCCAGAGACGCCTTTTTCTCATTAAGCTGCTGACATCTGTCTGCGATATTGGCCTTCAGCGGAAGTTGGGCACGACGCAGGTTGATCCTTTCACGAGCTAGCTTCACCCTTGACCCGTAGAAAGACAGAGTTACAACGGGCCAAAGCTTCACCTGCAATGCTACTGGGAGTTGGTCTTTTATTTCAGCAAGAACGCTCTTCACCTCCTCAGAACCCTCGATAAGCTCTTCGATCGGGGAGGACAGCAAGGCTCTAAGACGTTGGAATTGAGGTAGAACAGCCCTGTCTTGTGGTTCATCGGTGGCGACAGAGGGAGTTGGTTCGATGGATTCAGGGTCGAACGTCAGCAAGCCTGAAATATCACAACTCTGACAGCCCGAAAGTACGTCAGTATGTGTCCAACAGAGAAGAATTAGCCAAAAGAAGCTAACATACCTCTCCTAAGATCGAGGGGATTGCAGATGACGAGGCAATCGGCTTATGTGTAGTTGCTGGAGGCTTGGCCAAAGGGGTAGCCGTTTCATCTGCACCTTCGGGGATTGCTGAATCCGGCTCGGCTAGAGGCATCGGCACTGCCCCAGCCTTCCCACTAGAAACGTCAGTCGTCTGCATTAAAGGTGTTTAGCCGATGTAAATGATGATGAATCGGCAGATAAGAAGGAATTAAGTGGTAAGGGCATGAAGGGTGATGATTTTCAAAACCTCTTGGCTCGACGAAGAAGCTTGCAGTCCTTTGCGAGCTCTCTTGGGACCCACAGATGGCCCCGCCTCGACTGATGCTCGGGGGGCAGCAGGTTCAGGAACTGGCCTTTTCCTGGGAGCCGATGGTGGCACATCTGGCTGGTTTGGTGTGGCAGTCCTCTCTGAGTTTGTTGGGCTCGATTCTCCTTGATCAGTTTGTGTGTCCCCGTGGGAGGTGTCTTCGACGGAAGCCTGCAAGAGAAGGAAAGCTATTAAACACGAGCATGTCTGCAAGGATGAAAGAATGAGAAGGATCGACCAAGACATGGATCAGCCTACATGCGAGCTTTCTGGAGAAGGGCTCCGGCGTCTCAAGGTCTTCCTGGCAGCTACATTCCTCACCATCGTTCTTGTCTTAGTTGGAACTCGAGGGGCAGCTGACTTTGAAGTTACTAGTTTCTTAGAAGCCGATTGTGGTGTGATCGGCTGTTTCTGCATCATGACCTTTTTCAGAGGTGGCGAGTTTTTGCAGAAGAGAACCACAGGAGCTGGCGGAAAGAACTCAAAGGGGGAGCCATCACTGTGCGTAGGTTCAGGGCCATCTTGTTGCTGCGAAGAGAAAGAGTGGGTTAGTAAAAGAGTTATTCGTAAGCTGCATCAAGAAAATTTACAAGTGGTGGTACCTGTTCCACGGGGATGTCATAGTCAGCGTCGAGCTGTTTCAGCAATGGTCCCAGAGCTCTCTTGAAGGCGTGAGTCTTCCACATCGACCACCAATCTTCGAAGCCATCGGTGGATGAGGCGAAGGTGAGGCCGTTGGGAATTGGGATGGTCAGGGCATCAAAGAAGGAATAACACCTTTGACTGGTGAGAGGATCAGGCAGGTCGGCTCTGCTCTCCATAAGATGGTGGAGAAAGAGATGGGGAGGTACTTGTCCAAGGCCAAATTGCCGAGCCACTATGACTGGCTGGTAGAATTCATACCCAGGCTTGATGATTCTGTTGGATGTACTCATGCCGACTGGAAGGAAACAGGGACGGATCACAATGGAAAAGAGTTGCCGAGTTCTGGTGTCATCGGCAAAGCTGTCTAGCCTGAAGGAGATGGGATTTTCAAAATGTTCCGATTCTTCCATGTAAGGGAAGAAGGTAGGATTATCCACGCCTTGGAAGAAAATACTGAACCACTTGGAAGCTTCCTGAGGGGATAGTTTACTACCTGGCAGCCTATACAAAGCTTGGCCATAACTGGTGCATCTGATCTGCCTTCCTTTGACATCTGGAAAGGTGCAACCCGCCAGAAGGGGGAAGTTTGGGATGTGGTTTTGAAAATACAGCTGAGCCCATAGCTGGATGAACCACCAAGGACCACCTGTTTTGACTGCTATGCCAGAGAACAGCTTGATAGACGTCAACTGGAGATATCGGTAGACCTCTCCAAGGAACAGTTTGCCGATGCCAAGGTGAGTGCCTTTAGCAAGTTCATAGGCCAGGGAGAGATAATTCTTGGTTGGAGCAAGGGAAGGGCCACAGAATATGAAATGTTCTAGCCAGAGGTTGAGGAAAGCCGTGTGTTCCTTCTCGGTGACAGGACCCCTAGTTTTCATGTGGCTTTGAATATATGCGCCCCAGTTCGTGCATTCTGTTTTGGAAGACAGTTTGTAGGGGACTTTGGTCAGTTTAAAAGCAGAAGGACTGGGTGATGTAACATCCAGACCAGTAATCATCACCACGTCTAACAAGGTTGGTGACATAGGGCCATGACCGAACATGAAGCAATTCAGAGCGTCAGACCAGAAGTAGCCGATGGTTTTGAGAAGATTCTCATGTTTCTCAAGAGGAGACAATGACAAATGCAAGGCATCGGCTATTCCCGTGGTTTCCCATTGGGGTTGGTAAGCTCTAGCTACCCTGCTGAACCAAGTGACCCAATGTTCAGGGGGATTAGGCCAGGCTCGCAAGCAGTCGGCCCAAGAGTTTAAATCTAGATCTTGGCTTACGAAGGGGATCCGGTTTGTTTCGCAAGAAATCAGATGGGCAGGACTAGATGTTGTACGAGGGCCAAGGCAGAGAGAATTTGGGAGAGAAGGATGCGGCAGCAGGATGTCTGAAACCTACAAATTTAATGGTGGAATAAGGCATTAATTCAGGTGTTCGCCATTAATTCTAGCATCGCGTTCAGACTGCGAGGAGTAGACGTACCTTCAGACCGGAGACCTCTGGGTTGGTGTTGGACGACTCCGCCATCTGGTTTGCCAGCGGAGATGGATCTATGCAGTTGGGGATCGAGGGTTCTTGTCGCTGCTGCTGCTCGATTTGGTCGATGAGCGATTGGAGATCTAGGTCGCCCTTTTTGAAGAGGGTCGCAGGTTACCGTTTGAAACTGGAAAGTGGCCGCTCAGATTTGTCTAAGTACGCGACCGAACTTGACCTTGTCAACATTTTTGGGAAAGCCGATGTAGTACCATCGGCTCTTTGGGTCGTGACTTGGTTGACTGTATGAGCGCAGCAGGGTAAAAGCCGATGCGTTGCTATCGGCTTCTGGAACATCGACCTATGTGACTATCGGCGAAATTGGGTCGGGAAAGTAATCTTCGAGTTGGAAAAGCAGTCTTCGTTCATTCAAAAGGCGATTATTTACAAAAGGAGCTGATTGCTTAAAAAAGGAAATCTACTACTACTACTACTAATTCCTAATCTAGAGGCCGAGGTCGTCGCCGCTGTCTTCGCCGTCGTCTTGTTCGCTGTCATCAGCGCTGCTGCCGGCGTCGTCTTCGCTGCTGCTGATCCAGATGCCAGCATGGGCCTCCTCGTCCTCGTCGTCGTATTCGGTGTCCTCGCTGGACCCGGCGCGGAAGTACTTCACCGGCTGGTACTCGTCGGAGGAGTTGTCCTCCTCCGCTTCCTCCTCCTCGTCGGAGGAGTCGACGCCGTCCCAGGACATGGCGTCGTCGGTGCTGTCCGCCTCCAGTTCCCCATCGGCAAGGAACTGCAGGCCCTCCTCGCCATCGGTCAAGGACTCGTCGTCCTCGGACCAGGTGGCGAAATCCCAATCCCTCTCGTCCCACCATTGTGGGGCGAGAGCATTGTACGCCGCCGTCGGCGGGTGCTCTGGCGTCGGTTCCCGGTCGCTCATTGAGTTGGAGGCTTGGGAGGACAGGCCAGATGAAGCAGAGGAGGCCATGGCGGAGGAAGAGGGTTTTTTCGGCGGAGGAAGAAGGGTTTCTTGGCTGCTGGAGGAAGATGGGGTTGCAAACTGCTAAGTTGAATATAAATAAGGGGAATAGTATGAAGTGGTTCAATGCTATAGCGGTTTCCCAGAATGTGCTGCCGAAATTGTCAAATCATGCACTGCGGAGAAGTGGAGAAGACAGGGCATCATGATGAGGGGGTGGCGTGACGATTCTGTTCTGCAACGCATTCTGGCAACGCGTAACCCGATACAGAAAAAAAGAGGAGAAGGAAAAACGGAGTGGTTTTGGAACTATTATTGCCAAAACCAGGGGGGCATGTGTTATTGCCATATTTTGGCCAAAGGAGGAGTTGGGCCGCAATCAAGATGGGCTTAGAAGATACGTGTATGCAACGTGTTGTTGAATCGGCCTCGTGCGTTGATTTGGGCTAAATTGCCCGTGTATCTTATATTGTAATAGGTTCCGTTTCGATTTAGGTAAGAGATAGAATTGTAGAGTTATTCCAAAGGTAGAAAGTCTCCGGACTATAAATATGTACCTAAGGTTATTGAGAAAATGAGGACAATCACGTTCACAACAAACACAATCTCGGCGCATCGCCACCCCTTGTTTCTAGGGTTTTTCTCGGGTAAGTGCCATGCTGCCTAGATCGCATCTTGCGATCTAGGCAGTATCTACTTATGCGATTATTTGGTGTTACTCGTACTGAAGCCTTGTTGATGGCGAGTAACACTATTATCATAGATTTGTTTAGGCTAGCATCGGTACTTTTTGCTATGATCGTTTGGATATGCTGCCTCTAGTTATCACGCCGCCTTTGCACCTTTTCCCAGGTGTAAGGGTGGCACTTTGCTTGATCTTTATTTAAGTCGACTTGATCCGTTATAGTTGTGCCTTGTTCTCCAAGGTTTAGTTTGACATCTACATGATCAGGCCTTACAAACGGGTTGAACGATCCAGTAGTATATAAGATATGGTTCACCAATCCGAGAGAAGTTGTTCCGGGAATTGACTTTACGTTGGTTTTTAGGCCTTCTCTAGGATTAGTTTTCTATTATCTTTTGTATCTACCAGGCTCAATTACGTGTAGGACGTTCCAATTATGTAGTGAAAACGTTAAACTATCATAGATCGATTTAACTTATAATGATGAAGCAAAACCCCATGTTATCATAGATCTAATGCAGAACCATGGGTTAATCGGCTCTAGGAGCCGATTCACAGGGAAACCTGAAAGCCGGTCACGGCTTGAATTTTACGTATGATTGTTTGCCATGCAGGAAACCAATCGAAGCAATCTTTCACCTTCCTGATCAGGTATAGGTCAGGTGGCACGCCCTCGAACCAGCCAGGACGCGTGCCGGAGTTTTGCGGGCCGTTGCCCGAGGGACCAGGGCCCACCAGCAGTCCTGGGAGCCTCCCGGCTCTCCGTGTTGCCCGTCGCTGCTCGCCGGTGGGTTTTGGTAGGCAACAAACTTCTACCAACAAGGATGAATACCAAGGCAAGTCACAGCATGCACCTCCATATACTGTAACTCACCATGGTGGAGAAAAGAGGAAATATGGATGTTATCCTAGGAATCGTTCAAGGAACCGAGGAAGCTTTCCCACATTTGAGGTGAGGTATGAAGAACATGAACTAGAGGAACTCCTAGCTTTAGAGAAACCCAAGAAGAAGAAGAAGAAGAAGAAGAAGAAGCAGAAGAAGGGAATTAGCCAAGTGATGTGCCACAAATGCAAAGAGCTAGGCCATTATGCATCACATTGTCCTGAAAAGGAGAAAGACAAGACAAGCCAACATATGAGATACATCAACCTTGTCACATGCTTTAAGTGGGGTGACAAAGGACATTATGCTAATGAATGTCCAGAAAATAAGAAGAAGATGCCTCAAGACATCAGCCTTGTCACATGTTTCAAGTGTGGAAACAAAGGACATTATGCCAACAACTGTCTAGAGAAGATACATCAAGATCCCAAGTAAGCCAAGATGTAATCTAGTTGAAAACCATTTAAGGGTGGTAGTACCCTAGTTGTTTTGAAGCCAACGTGTAACCTCTAGCCTTCCCAAATCTCGGGACGATATTTCTTTCAAGGGTGGTAGCCTGTCACATCCCAAAATTTTCCAAATTTTGAAATGTGAAAAATAAATAAATAAACAAAATAAATAATTGTTGAAATTTAGGGTGAAAAGAAACTTTTTGATTCCAAACGGAAACACCAAAACCCTTCTTGAACAAAATTTGAACGACATGGAATCCAACAAATTTCAATCAAGTGAAATGCATTCATCAATGAATGTATCTTGAAATTTAAACACTTGGAGAAGTTAAATCAAAACCCTAAAACCCTAATGGAAGAAAATCATCTCCAAGATATCTCTAGGACTATGGATTTTATCCACATAAAAATTCAGCAACAAACATTTATAAATGATCAAAAATAATAAACAAAAATATTATAAAACCATAGAATTTGGAGCCATAGATAAAACTTATGAGTTTAATATGGCAAAGGAAATAATTTCCAAAGCTAATAAATATCCTATCTAAAATCCGTACCAAATAGTGAGCAAAATAATCCTAAAGGGATTTAAAAAGATAAACAAATATTAAATAAAATTATACAAATTGGAATAACCAATTTTGGATCTATAAATAAAAAGATATGGATTTTATAAGGCAAAGGAAGAAAATAAATAAATAAGGAATATTTAAAAGCCAAATTAAATCTTGTCCAAATCCTTAACAAATTAAAGTTTATTGAATAATAAAAGGAGTAAAAGATTATTTAAATCAAATCATAAGAATTGAAAAATATTCAATTTTACTTAAATAAAGATAAATTTCCTAAATAAAATTATTTAGAAGACAATTTAAATCTTGAATCAAATCCATAAGCAAATGAAATAAAGATAATCCAAATAAAATAAAGGGATAAAGATTATTCCAATAAAATTATATGGATAAAACCATATTCTAAATTATATTTAAATAGGGACAAAAACCCTAAAGTAAATGATTAATTAAATCATGAGAAAATAATAAATTGGAATTTGCCAAAGTGGATTAAAAAGTTATTTAATTAACTTAAAAAGAATAAAAGAATTGTTTGATTAAATTTTATAAGGGTTTAAAACCATATTTGATTTCATTTGAATAAAGACAAATGCCTAATTTAAATGAACATTAAATCATATTAAAATATTTTAAATAATAATTCAAAGTGAATTATTTGCACTAACAAGTAAATAAAACCTACTGAAAAAGGTTTGGTAAAATTAGAATTCAAATAAGAGTTTGAAATTATAATTAAAATCTTATTTGAATAAAGGCAAGTGCCTATTATAAATAAATAATAAACCATAAATAAATAAAAGGATTATTCCAAAATGGTCTTTAAAATGCAATAATAAACAGTATTAAAAGCTTGCTGAAAGTTTGGTGAAGATCTAAATTCAAATGGTGTTTGAATTATTTGAACAAAATTCAAAATAGAAAAAAAAGGTTTCAGGAAGAAAAAAATGAAAACAGAACCAGGCCAGCAACCAGGCCCAGTCCAGTCCAACAAGCACAGCCCACTCTCCCTCCCCGAATCATTTTTCCTTCAAACGCAAACGCACCCGCGCAGTCGCTGATGCTTGGACCCCACCGTAACCCTTCTCCCTCGCTGATAACGATGTCCCACTGCCGCGTCATCCTCTTCCTCCTCCCACGACTCGTTCCTTCCCCTCACCTCGCCGTTTCTGGTTTTGACTCCGCAGGCTTAATTCGCCATAATGCCGCGTTAATTCCTCCATGCGCTTATTCTCGCTTAACCGCCTCCCTCCCCTCTCCCTTTCCCCCCAGACATCACACCCCGGAGCCCCCAGACTGCCCCTGATTTCGTTTGCAACCTCGCTGCCCCGACGATCTCCTTTCCCTGATTCCGGTGAGCACGACCTTCCCCTTCCCTGCTAGTTTCCACGAGGACATTCCCCACCTCCCCACGCATCTCCCAGTACCACCCACTCCCCGTCGCAAGCCCTAGAGGCTCGGCAACCTCGACGACAGAGCGTCGCCACCGTCTGCCATTTCTCCGACGAGCTCCCCTGGTAAGATCCGACCCCCCCCCTCTCCCTCTCTTTCACCCGCCTGTACTCGCCTCTCCCGTGCGCATCTAACGCCACTAGTTTCGTGTCCTAGTACGCTTAGTAACCTCGCCACCGACGACATGAGAGCATGCCCGATGCCAACGACGACTCCGACGAGGAATTGCCAGCAGCTCCGCGCACCCCTTTGTCCGCTACAACCACCTCGAGCTTCAGTACGTCACGGCGAGTTCAATAATGGTCTCCTCCCTCTCCCGTGCTTCCTAAATCATCGGCAACGCCGCCGCCGCACAGCTGCCGCCAGCGCCGCCCATCCTTGGTCGAACTGCTAGGAGCCGTTAGAGCCTGATCGCATGGCTAGGATAGATGACTTAAAACGAATCGTTATGTTTGATATGAGACACACAGATTCCTTTTAATCATATGGTCCGTAATGCTTGATCCAGACGAAGCGGTATCGTCAAATAGGAATATGACACGTAGCCCTGTCTTTAGTTTTAAAAATAGAAATGTTTTATTAGATGTATGATTTTGTAAAATTCATAACTTTAAATCTACATGTCCAAATTTTACAAGTTTTATATCATTGGAATCAGCAAAAAGAATACTTTGCAACCATGCCCTTTGTTTAGTAATTTGCTTCTGCAAAATTGACTGTTTTTGCAAAAACATGTGTAGGCCTATTTTGGTTATAAAATTTATTCTAAAAATGTTTTAGGGTAAAATCTTTGGAAAATGGTTTGTGAACCTACTGACCATAAAAAACAACTTTTGGATTTAAAAGTAAATTTTGTGACACTAAGGAATAAAACTTTGAATAAAAGCATTTCTAGTTAAATAAAAATGTTGATAATGGTTTGAAAATGCTTTTTGAGTAAAACCTTTTGAAAATGGTTTGATTTAAACTATCTGTCCTTAAACACCAAGTTTTAGGATTTAAAAAATAAATTTGGTGAACCCTAGAAAATTATTACTTGTTTAAAGGCATTTCCAACAAAATAAAATATTGCTTTGATTTAAAAATGGTTTTTAGGTAAAATCTTTTGCAAATGGTTTAATATTAAAACACTTGACCTTAAAACACTAACATTTGTGTTTAAAAATATATTTATCAAACACTAGAAATTATTACTTTTTTAAATCATTTCTAGCAAAACAAAAATGATTTAAAGTGGCCATTTTCACTAACTTAATATCAAATGGTTTTACCACTCTTATAAATGACCAATAGGTGTTTTAAAATGTTTATAACCTAATAGAACACACTTTTCCAAATAAAATAATCTTTTGCATGCTTGCATGCATTGTATTGTTTCTTCATTTATGTAGTGAATTGTTTGAATGTTAGTTTTGAAATTGTGCCTTGCTTGATTGAATTGTAGTGAAATTTGAAGAGTGTGACTACTGCAAGATCAAGGAGTAAACTTATATTCTCTACCAAAAAGGCAAGTGGTGCTTCATACTTTTGTCTCATTATTTTCACTATGCATTAGTGATATTTCTAAGTAGAACTTGCATGGAATTTTTACTAAGTATGCTATGTCATGGGAAATCGTAGTAGATGATGCCTTAGTAGAATTTTCACTAAGTTAAGATTCCTACTACTATCATGCTTAGCTTAGCTAGTAGAAAACAAGAGTGGATTATATTCATGCTATGAGATATTTCTAAGTCTATGACTTGAGTTTTGTTTAATAAAACAACTATGTGAATGAATCACCTGGGTGGAATGGAAAGAATGGTTTGTGTTGAGTGATTACACAGGGCCCCATATCTATGGCCTACCCTAGTGTATCTCACGTGTGGAATGCCACCTAGGAACAAAGAGATTTGAGATGTCAAATGTTGAGAAGCTTCAAGTGCAGCCACATGGCAATATGGGCTCTGCCTGGATCATATAGGTTGCAATAACTTAGCCAGATGGAAAGTTGGTGGTAGGGGTGATAGGTTTGGAGCGCGTCCATTTTGGTCTAAGGGAAGGCTTCGAAAAGATTTTGTCTCGATGCATGTCGAGTCTTGTGGGGAAAGTGCACCACCTCTCGAGAGAGTAAAATCTAAGTACATAGCCGTGTCCCGGGCAATGGACAATTTGAGCATCAAGACATGGAAGCTATCAAGAATCTCCTCATCCCAATTTCTAAGTTAAAAACTTGTGTTTGAACAAGGGTTAAAGGATCTTCAATCATTGATTGGTAGATGCCTTGGGTGATTTTGACAAATAAAAACTTAGTGTTTTCAAATGATAAGGAAAATCTATTTTGAGCAAAGCAAGCCTAAGCTCCACTTAGCCAAATGCATATAGATGATAGATACCACTATTCTACCATAGTATCACTTGCCAATACAATTCAAATGTATTGACCCTTGTGGCTGTAACTTATTATGTTGCAGGTTTGTTTGATGTTAGTGAAGTGTGTTGAATAGGATTACAAGTCTACAACCAACATGATTGCCTGTGGCACTTTGAAGATGAAGGACTCCATGCTATATAGTTATTTCTGCTGCATTGTAATGAGATAGCCAAATGAGCTATGTAAGATGTAGTGAATTATTTTATTCCTGGTTATAAAGTTGTACTATGACCTTTGTTTCTTGATATTACATCTTAAACTGTGGATGCTAGCTATTGATCCAGGGACTAGCATTGTAAACACAGGGATCTCTACCTTATCAAGGTTGGGACCTCTACAATATATTACCCTATGGTTTTCGACATACTATCGGCATTCTCTCTGCATTGTTAGAGCTTGAATACACCTTGGTTTTAAGACTACTTATTTGTACCTATTCATGATACTTTCATGAACTTGGTACAACTACTTCATTAATTCCTTAGCAACATCACCTAGTTTGATTGAACCTTAAGTTCATCACTTCTTGTTGCTCCATATAATTTCCACACTAGTCTTCCTTCTTATTGCTGGCTAGTAATGATCTGAGCTTGATCCATCCTTCGGATTGTGTTGATACTCCTTATAATTAGCTTCATTCTTCAAGTAAGTCTTCATCTTGGTCTTTGGAACTCTTCACTCACTTACACGGATTCCCTTTTCTATCTAGGTCTATAACATCAAGTAGTAACTGGATGTTGCAACATGCATTTGCACACCAAGTCAAACTTCATGTACAGATCTAGTCAATCAAGAAGATCCAAGAAAAACCAATAAATCCAAATATGGTACATATAACACACAATATTCTAAGCCCAGAATATAGTAGTTGAGTATATTATCTCTAGAATTCAGGCTTAGTTGTGTAGTATATGACACCTCCTCATATAGGTTTACATCGTGATACTTAGCACATAGGGTCAAACTATTACTTTGTTTCAATATTTTACCCAAATTGCTCAATTGCTACAAGATAAATTTAAGCAAAATGGTCTCAATTTAGTTTTGACTAACCTTTTTGTCTCACTCTTGTAATGATTAACTATAACCAACCTTTCTGATTTAGTAACTAACCTCACATGATTTCTCAAAAAGTCTAATAAGTTTCTATTGAACCCCCTAAAATTGACGGTTATCACAAATTTATGACACCTATGACTTCCATCAT
This sequence comes from Avena sativa, assembly GCA_916181665.1. Classification (NCBI taxonomy): domain Eukaryota; kingdom Viridiplantae; phylum Streptophyta; class Magnoliopsida; order Poales; family Poaceae; genus Avena; species Avena sativa. The sequence goes on along the minus strand of OV702283.1, from coordinate 355,089,053 downwards.
AGTTCTACTATGCTATTTTCTTACTTCTACCTCAAGATAATTTACTAATTCCTTGTCAATTATTACACCTACATCATGGTTTCAAAGCTAATCTCACCATGATATTGTTATGTTTTACCTATTAATCATGATTTAAGAGCTAATCTAACCATGATGACTCTACTTCTCATAGTATTATCGTTAATTCATAACATAATTTCACTTCATCACGTAGAATTCTCAAGTGAATCCCATATGATTACTACTCATAACATCAACATTTATCCTGATGATATTCATCATGTTGTTTTTGCTTATCAACTAGCCATAAGATTCCACTGTCTTACATGAATTCTATAGTTAAGCTACACCATTGATATTACTTCAATTTAAATATTAAACTTGATCTGACTCTATTGCGACCAATTGACTTTCCTGAAGTATCTTGGTGGGTTATGTCTCCTTAGAAAGTCACTAAATATCACTTAACTATGAGAAGATGGATAACTACTCCTAAGAATTATGTCTTAAGCATTATTCTATAGCTTAATCTTGATCATAGCCTAGCCACCTGAGGCTACTCCCGCGCGTGACTTTCTGAGCCGTAGGATCGTGGATGTGAGCAATTGTGAGTCATCCGTTTGAGTTGTGAGAAATGTGTTACTGCTACCCATGTTATGTCGCTGCTATCGCTGACGTCTTGGCCCCGTCTGACGTTGGGCCGTAACATGGCACTATGGTAGACGGTTCTTCCGATGAAAAACGAAGCGGTAAAATACTCAGACCTTTTTATTCTTCCCCTCCCCACCCTAGCCCTTCGTCCTAATCCTCGTCGCCGATAATGCCGTCGGCCCTGCAGGCACCATACCACACAGAGATCTCCTATAGTTCGCGTCCCAACTCCCTGCAATCGGTTGCGCGGGTAGAATCTATGCTGACCCCGTCTAGATCAGGGAGCCACCCAACACCCCGTCTAGATCAGGGAGCAGGCACCATTTTTCCTTCTCTATGTTTAGACGACTCTTCCCTTTGCAATCCCTAATGGTGGAGGGATCCATTGGGGTGTTGTCGCAGCGCTCGAACCGCAGAAAAAACCGGACCAGTTTCTAGTTGATTCCTGGAGGTGTTTTCGACACATTTTTGACCACCGTGACGCATTAGGCGGTACATTTACTCCACGGTTTTATATCCATACATGAAATCCGTCGCCTTTGTGTGTTTTCACGCAATTTTGCGTGGTTCTCTCGGGGTGGTGTCAGGGTTCGCCTGTGATTTTACGTGGTTCTCCAGCGGTTGATTCGACGTGAAACTGCTCTGTAGGATTTTATGATGCGCATTCATACTGGTAGACATTAAGGAAGGGAGGCCTGGGGGTATTTTGATGCGCATTATTACCAGAGGAATGAGAATAGTTGATTAGTTGCTTTTGTTCTCAAATAAATTGTCAGCACAAACATGGTTGTTGTATATATGATAGTAGCAGTTGTTAGTAGAAGTTGCTTTTTCATAGTCTGCAAGTTGCTTATCATAGACTGAAAGTTGCTTATCTAACATTAGCAGTTGCTCAACCTGACATGTTCGTTGCCTACATTACACTAGAACTTGATTGTCTGACATTTTTAGTTGCTCAAACTGACATATTTGTTGCCTACATGACATGCGAAGTTGCTTTTATGATATTATTAGTTTCTCAACCAAAACTGACATTTTTGTTTCCTACATGACACGGGAAGTTGCTTGCCTGACATTATTAGTTGCTTAACCTGACATGTTTGTTTCTAGTCTGACATTATTAGTTGCCTAGATGAAAGCAGTCTGTTGAACATTCCAATATGTGGGTCCATTGGCTGAGATAAAGCCTCGTTATCATCTGCATTGTCTTGGGCAAACGAAATTGTGTTTGTACCGGCGACAAACCCATCCGTCTCACTATCAGTTGGTATGGTATGTACATCAACAGCGAGGGCGTTAGTGTCAGCGTGCAACTCTAGAGTATTATCAATAGCCTCTTCCATCAGAAGATGCATGAAATAATTAGGCGGTAGTAAACCAGCTTGCTCATTAAGGTCAAACGGCACCTCATTGAGGTCAAGGATACCCATTGCCTGCATAATAATGAATCAAAAAACAATCAGGAAAAAAAGCAACTTCCCAAGTATATAAAGGCAAAATACTATGCATTGTTTGCTACACAGAACACAAAGTATTTCTGATTCTTTTTAGCTTCACAAATTCTCACATTTTTAATAATGTGTTATGGCATGTAGGTACTGGACATGAGCTTCTTCATGCAAATAAAGGGGAGGAAGTGATGATCAGCTACAGAATTGAAGGCAAAAAAAAGGTTAAAGTCATGTGTGACATGTGTTGTAATTAGAGTTAGTATGTTGCAAACTCTGTTTTAGTTTTCTGTAATTGGTGTAAGTATCTACTGTTTGTGAAGTTGCACTACGATAATATGAAGTTTCATGACGATTGTGTGAAACTAAGTTGCCTACTTATGTAACTAAGTTGCCTATATATACTACGAAGTTGCCTACTTACAATTAGTTTCCTAGTGTTCACATGCTAATTCTGTGAAGTTAAATACTGATGCGTTAAGTTGCCAACCCATTATTCTGAAGTTTGACTATCTAAGCAAGATTTTGTATGCATGAATCAAGTGCAAGTTTCTCAAAAGATACATAAAAGGGAGCATAATTTGTCTAGAACTATGTGTAGTTGCTATTCACAACAGACAAGTTACCATGAACAAAGGTGGCCTATGACACAAAAGTTGTCTGAACTAAGATGCAAGTTGCAAACTACAAGTAAAAATTGTCTATAGTATATAAAAACCTAATCTTGACTCAGAAAGTAGTTTACATGGGGATCGTATGGGGATGATTGGTAGACAACTTTTTTAATGAAATAGGAGCATGACTCTAATAAATAAGTTGCCTGCGATATGATAGAAGTTGCTCGGAAACACAGGAAATTTGCCTGCCCCTGAGAGAAGTTGCTACGAAAACTATGAAATTTGCAACTTTTTCGTCTGAGGTGTAATCTCTAAAAAATAAGTTGCCTGGAATATGAAAGAAGTTGTTAGAAAACAGAGGAAAGTTTCCTACCGCGGGAAGTTGCTACAAAAACCACAAAGGTTGAAACTTTCGTCTGAGTTATAAGAACAGAGAAAAAACTAAAAGACATGGCAAATAAGTTGTCTAGGAGATGGAAAAAGTTACTAAGGAGCACAACCAAGTTGCTTCTGTTTGGCACAAAGTTGAGCTGAGCAAGAATCAACAAGAAACAGAAAAAAGATGGTAGAGTACCTGTGTTGAATCTGTCAGAGCGATTCCAGATACAGGTGCGTTCCTCGAGCTGCTCTTTGCATGGAACGTGCTCGTATGGTTTAGGATCAGGAGGTTCCCAAGTGTGACAAGGTTATCCTCAAGTGGATACTCATCACAAGTTATAAGAATACTTGGTTAAGATAAGATGGCTTTCTATAGTCACTATCCAACCTACAGATCTTCCTAAAAGGTTTTAATCCTAAGGTCAAAGCATATGCTCTAATACCAGCTGCGGTGACCCAGCATACCACTACATGATGTAGTACACTATAGTCGTTGACATAACACCAATGAAACACCGTTCACTATTATTACATCCCTCAGAGTTGTACAACAGAAACACAATAGGTCCAAGACATGACTATAGGTTAAACTCGACTCTTTACATAAGACCCAGAGAACATTCTAGGTTAAAGAGAGAGAAAGAAACTTCTTGCAAAGAAGAATCAGAAATAATCAACTCATAAATATCATGCTAATAAGATTAGCATCTAACTATTTGGCTTGTATTACTGCTATTGCAATACTCTACAGAATTAGGATCTATGGATAGGGATTATATTTCTATCTAATCAGCAACCTCGTCTTCACTTTAATTGATGTATATGTTGATTTCCTTTACTTCATTGAAGAGCTTGATCTTTTGATGATTACTCCTGGAGCATAACTTGATGTAGACGTCGTCTTAATGGCTTCAGAATCTAGCAAGGGTTAAGAAGATACATTCAGTACGAGCGTACTCAGCAAGTTCACTAGAAAGGAGTGTATGATGCACTATATCTACAGCCACAGACCGTAGGTCATAGGCAATGCAATTTTTTGTAAACTTTTCTTCAAAAGTTGCTTTTATTTTGAAAAACTATGTCCGTCGGCCTTCACGGGTTTACCAGAACTTTCATGGAGTTCCTTTCCCGCCGCGTTCGCAACTCCTTCCCGGAACAGGGAGTAACAGGTTATAGTTCTTACACTCTGCAGAGGTGTGTTACTTTACCCATGAGAGACCTTAGCTTTGTTGCACAACCAAGTCATGACCTTGTCCATACTTACTTGGTATGGGGCCCAGTCTAAGATCCAAGCCAATCACTGCCCCCTTCGCGATCCCGCATGTCTCCTTGGTGTACACCATGCCCACCCATTGAATTACGGCAATGGTTTGTACAGACCGTTAGATGCCAGAACTATCGTGGGACATTGAGGGTTCCCACCCATATGGTGCATATCCTCTACGAATTACTAATTAAATGCATGCTACGAGGATAGCAGCCACGACCTGCACATCTGGCTACATGCGAGAGGAAGAAGATACAGCTGACTTCTCCGTCCCATTCTAAATCTCATGGTTAATGCGTGATATACGGCGCAAGAATCACTGGCAACATTGGTTGTTAAGTCCTAGGTAATATGTTCATTTACCACCGGAACTTTCATAGTAGGTTATTACCTTATGGTAAATAACCTATAATCATATTATTATGAAAATAGTGTTTTCTGACCTTTTTCAAATGCAGGTGATGACAACACTGGATTTGTAAAATACTTTACAGAAAATAATTCAAAGGACATGAGCAAGTGTGAACTTGCCTTTTGTGATTGCAAGATTATGCACTCACGGTCTTCGAGACAATATAAAAGATCCAATATCTGAAATCAGCATCATTGGTCCTGTAAGGACTAATGTTTAAAGAAGCAAGATGCTATTGTGCATAGCAATGTAATGCAATTTGATAAACTCGAATCCCCGGAATAAGCGTTGATCTAGAGTTTGGATGCTAGAAATGGTTCCTTTAGAATGTGTTGTACTTTTAGATAAGTTTCACATTTGTGCTTCTTATTAGGGCTTGTGAGTGTGTGTGAAACAATATGTAATTATAATATCATACAACAATAAGCTACAAAATTGTGGAATGCTATTCAAAGAGTACTTATATAAGAATTGCCTTATCATTTAGGTCTTTCTTAAGAATGCTTATGTCTTGCTTTATAATGTATTTTAAAAGAATAACTTTTGAAGAAAATCTTACTTAACTAAACAAAAGCATTTAAACTTTAACATTCTTAGGTTACATTACAAGCTATAGTTCTTAAGGAAGAAAGAATTACTTTATTTGGATTAAAGATATCATTAGTATTTGAGACTTATCTATCTTGGTCATTACATGGTATTATAATTTGTTCAATTCAAAATGTTTCTTTTAGGTCAATTAAGAGGGTTAACACTTCTACTTGAGTAGTTTTTTATTAACATTATGGTTTATTAGAATCATTTATCTCTTTATAAACGAGTGATTATGGTTTGTAAATATGGAAACATTATTATTTACTATAGTGTTTTGGTATGTTTTTAAATTTTTAATAGAAACAATGGTAAAAGGTTCCATTTGGTTTGAAAATATTATTCTTGAAGATTTTATAATTGATAAGGACCTTTTTAGAAAATGATAATTCAATAAAATTGTGTTCAAATGTGTTGAACCATTTTGACTTCACATTATTAATATTTAAGACTAATACTATTTATTAGACTTTATTTGGCTAATTTTAGAAATATTAGCAATTTTATTTGCTCTTATAAGAATTATTAATTAAGGAAATTAGGTTTAAATTCAAGTTATTAGGGTATTAAGTTTTTGTTTACCTCAAAAGTGGAATATTATAGTTTTAACATGTAGGTACTATTTTTGGAATCATTTTGGTATATTACATTTATTTTTGTGATTTATAAATAATAAGATATGATTTTTATAAGATTTATCACCAGCGTGGTCGGAGGTGAGCGCTTGGACAAGAACTACGGCAAAGACCGAGGAAAGGGAACGATGAAATTCACCCTCCTCAGAGCTCCACAGGCTTCGAGGTGGATTGTATCGACGGCTAGCCGAAGCTCGTCGGCGGCGGCGGTGGTGTTATTTGGGAAGATAGAGGGAGGTAGAGCAAGATTTAGAGGGTTAGGAAGGATAATAACGCGAATGCGGATCTCCGTGATCTATTTCTAGGTCCATGCGAAGTCACCAGCGAAGTCACGATGGCGGCGATGGCCGAGATGTGTCGGCGGAGTTGAAGCTCGTTGTGGGCACGAATCGCTTCACAATGCCTACTGGTGGATTCCTAGCAGCTAGGGCGTAGTTCAGAGGGGTCAATCGCGTCCGCGGCAGTCCAGAATGACGGCGGTGAAGTGGACTCGCCGTCGGCGTGTCGGCCATGCGAAGGAGGACGAAGACGACGGTGCTTCTCCCACATGGGTCCCGCTTGTCAGTGAGACAGCGAAGGGGTATCCCGGGCTGGGCTGCTATTGGGTTGTTGCTAGGCTGCGACTAGGTGCACCTGGCAGTAGATAAGGAAGAAGAACATCTGGGCCGGCCAGCTACTCGGGCCAGATCCCCTTTTTTCTAGTTCTCTTCTTTTTATTTTCTGTCTAGTTTTCAGATTTGTATTTTGCACAATTGGTTAAAGATTTCTTTATAGAAATTACTTGCTAAGTATTTGCAGCGGCAATGAGGTGTATTTAGAATCATATAGTGATCTTTTATTATATAATGTTATAATTTCTTTATTTTCTCTTAATAGATATTTTTCTCTTTAATATATTTTGAGGGACCTTGGTTATAAATTTGATTTACCTAATAAACCATATCTTATTAAAGGATATACTATTACTCATTCATAAAACTTGATCCTTATTAACTTATAGTTTTTAGGAAACTTTTATATGGTGATCCTTCATTATTATATAATACATAAAGTCTAGGAAATTAATATGGTTAGTATTATTCCCATGAATCTAGGAAATAGCAATGTATATATTTTATTATAACTAACATAGGAGTTAGGGTTTGAATTGTAAATGGTTACCCTAGGGTTTAGGGTACTTAATATGAGAGATTAATGGCTAAACATATTGTCTTTATGTTTGTGATCTTTAATGATATCACCCTTTAAAATAGAAAGTTATCATATGGAATGAATTATGAGAGAGAATAGATAAAGATAACTCCTAAGCACATATGGTTATGATAATTGGAAATGACAAGGATGTGCTTCAGTAATTTCCTATAGGAAAATATTCCTATAAATCATTGTGGAAATAAGATGATAGATTAATAATATGAAATGGATATTATGTTTGGTTAAAGATTTAAAGTTGAGGGTTTACCAAGAATTTCTATCTTCCATAATTCATAATTCTGAACTTCTAATTAAGGAATTCCTTTCCTAGATATACTAATTTTTCATATCCATCATCATGTGTTAACATGATGAGATTTACTTCACAAGGATATTCTTATCAAATAATTTCTCCTCCTAAATAATTTGTAAATGCAATGATCTTGACACTAAAGCTATAAATACTTTACTTATATGAATATCTCCCATCCAACAAGTGGTTACTATTGACTCCAATAATACACTCCCTTCATCATCCATCACTAATATTATTCCAATATATATATATATATCAAATTTTACTTCACCTCAAGTGTTTAGTATTTCCCAAGAAGAAAATACTACTTCTATAATCCAATGTTGCTCTAGCCTCATTTTAATCATACTATCTTATCTCTACTTAACTCCAGTAACTCATACCCCAACTTCACATTATATTAATGTGATTTTTCATGACTAATCTAGGATGATTTATCTATACCAGGGTTTAATCATGTTCTATCCACCAATGTCACTACAATATATAATCATTCACTCTAAGTGACTTTAGCATGATCATTATAATCCTTTGATCATTTATGGCTTAGGTTTCCAGTTGGCTAATCAAGGCTTTCATCAATGTAACATTTTAGTTGTATTATAATTATCTTCTCAGTGTATCTATCTGACTAAGAGATATTATTCAATGACTATGCCTACTTATTCCAATAAGATTACTCCTTGGTAACTATCTTCAATATTCCTCCTTGTAATCCTCTTTGTTACCACAAATATCTAAAGGACTTTAAGTGAATGCTATGATAAGGACAAGAGTTGCTAGGTCAAGAATTGATAGACTAAGAATTGGTGAATCAATAGTTGATTTCTCAACATTGATGAACAACAGATATTTAGAGTATGGTTCAATAGAGAAGATAAGGGTTGATATGGAAATAAAGATATGTGGTGAATGGTCTTGGCTTGGTTTCTTTCCTACTCAATCTCACTAAAGAGTTAAGGTTAGGTATTACCATGATACTCATGGTATAAGTATATAAGAATTAGATAGGTAATTATTTAATTACTAAATTCTTTTTACTTGAGTTGTATCCTTAACCTAGTATTCAGGAGTTGTTACAATGAATACTATCATATGATCTCTTAAGGATCTAATAATAATCATTAAGCAATGTGTTGTGGTTAATTTTTATTATATTTGATCTACCTTAGATTAAATAATCTTTACCCAAAATAAGGTTTTAGCAAAGGTCATATTGAAACTTATCGCAGTCAACTTGATGATCTACTTCAATTCCATCAAGTTGAGAGAAGCTTCAATCACTTTGAGTTTTGTTCAAAAGCGCGATAATTATTCAGATTTTCTATGCATGAATGCAATGCACACATCTGAGTTCATCTTATTTCTAAGCTCTAATGCCGGGATGTTACACTCTACTCGTGTTTCCAACTCCCCAAAACGAGAATTGTCAAAAAGTGTCCACCATACCTACCTATTAGCATCATTTGCTATTTCGTGCATATTCGTTATGCCTCATTTTCTTCCAAATAAAATGTTTGCTTGTTATGAGGAAGTTAGTTAGTAAAGCTCTCACGAACTTGATGGCGCACTTTATTTTCTTGCACTTAATGAACCTGAACCATTATGACTGTCCATGAAAGTTATATGCTTGAAAATTATAGGCCGGGAGTTAGCAGAACCATGCTGTCACGGGGAAAGCTTTCAACACCTGTAAATATTATCCAGTTGATATCATGCTCTTTTTTTTATGGATGTAGGCGGTGTGAAATAAAAGGGGAGCTTGTAATTCCATGGAGTTATGTATATGTGTTAGATAAATGCCTGGGCCGCTAGCCTAAGCCATGCCTAATCATGGTGGAAACTTGCAGTATAACCATAGTGAGCAATCTATGAAGCATCCTAAGAAAAAATATAGAAAAAAGAGAAGAGAAAATTTATGCACCATTCCTATGGTAAATAAAGGATCGTTGAGATGCTTACTGTCTGTTGCCTTGTCATTTTGATATGGGATAGCTCTTGTATCATGGGGCAAGGGGTATCCCGTTGGCGGTTCTCTATGATACGCATGTATTTACGATGACAAGAACTTGCCGGTAACTGAAGTTGAGTAGCATGAGGAACGACCCTCGTACTCAAGGGACATGAGATTTTCAGTTTATGATCTGTTAAGCATATAACTCATATTGGACCTCACTTTCACCTTAACCACCTAAAGATGCCTATAATAGGGGCAATGAGAGCTCAAAGCAAATGAGTACCATACTTTCAGCATTTGGAAGCCTTTCCAACTTTTCAAAACCTTTTCATTTCCTTGTTGAGTCATCACTTATTCTATTGAGCACTTTCTTGAGATCATAGTTGTCATTCTTAGTGTAATGTGCTTGTCTCCAAACTTAGTTAATTATGTCATAACTTTGATTCTTGTATCTTTGATATCTTTACTTATAGTCTTCACTTGAACTTCAGAGGTGCCTTGGCATTTATGTTTTGCTCCACAATCAAAGGCAAGCGAGATACCACTCTATCATACCTTCTTATGAGCATTGCAATGTTGCTTATGTTTATGTTTCATGTTGCTTATTATTATTGTGTTGGAATCTCTTCATAGCTTGAAATGACTATTGAGTAGACTTAGTTGCATACTCCTTATTATGAATTGTCTAAGTACTGATCATATGCTGAGAATATTTACATCATATGAAGCAAATGTGTTCGTGAAAGTTTCTTTTATTGCACTCAGTTTTCAACTAAATTGCTTCAGGACAAGCAATAAGCTAAGCTCGGGGGAGTTGATACGTCCAAAACGTATCTACTTTCCCAAACACTTTTGCTATTGTTTCTCCTCTAATTTGTGTGGTTTGGATACAACTAACACGGACTGATGTTGTTTTTAGCAGAATTGCTTTGGTGTCTAGTTTTTGTGCAGAAAATCAACTTTTAGGAAAAATCCCGGAAAATATCGCAAAATTCCTATTTTACCAGAAGACTCAAGGATCCAAAAGATGAGACGGAGGAGGGCCACGAGGGGCCCACACCCCCTGGCCGCGCGGGCCAGCCCAGGCCGTGCCTAGGGGAGGTGTGGCCACCTCGGGCACCCCCTCGGTCTACCTCTTCGCCTACATAAAGCCTTCTGACCTAAAAACAGAGGGAGGTTTGATGTTTTTCCAGAGAGAGTTCCGCTGCGCCGCCACCACCAGAAACCGCGATTCGGAACCAGAAACTCCGTTCTGGCACCCTGCCGGGACGGGGAAGTGGAGGAGATCATCGCCATCATCATCACCGACGCCTCTCCATCAACCATCCATGTTTTCCCCATCCATGAGTGAGTAATACCCCGCTGTAGGCTATGGGTATGGTAGGGATTGGATGAGATCTATCATGTAATCGACTAAGATTGTTAGGGCATGGTGCCTAGTATCTTTGTTAGTGCTTTTTGACATTGTTGCAACTTGTTATGCTTAATGCTTGTCACTAGGGCCCGAGTGCCATGATCTCAAATATGAACATGTTATTGATTCATGATGATAGTATTATTTGTGATCTTATCTGCAAGTTGTGTACACATATCATTATCCGGAACCAAAGACCCCGAAGTGACAGAAATTGGGACAGCCAGAGGGAATGGCTATGATATGAGGATCACATGTGTTCACAGAGTGTTAATGCTTTGCTCCGGTACTCTATTAATAGGAGTACCTTAATTGCCAGTAGATTCCCTTGAGGCCCCGCTACAACGGGCTGGTAGGACAAAAGATGTTGTGCAAGTTCTCATTGCGAGCACGTATGACTATATATGGAACACATGCCTATGATTGTTTAGTACTTGGATGCTTTATCTTATTTATCTACAAATGCCCTAGATCTTGATATTACATGAATAGTCTTGTCCATGCAACGTCCGTCCATCCATCCCGATGCCTACCGCACTCAAATCCTACTGTTTGCTACTATTATTACTACTGCCTTTGTTTTACTGCTGCTATTACTTTGCTATTGCTATTACAAAATTGTTGCTACTGATGAACTTCTGTGAGCAAGACTATTTCCGGGTGCAGCTGAATTGACAACTCAGTTGTTAAGGCTTATAAGTATTCTTTGGTTCCCCTTGTGTCGAATCAATAAATTCGGTTATACTACCCTCGAAGACTGTTGCGAACCCCTATACTTGTGGGTCATTAGTGCCTAATGTTGGCCTACCCGATCCGTCTTGGCAGAAGCCCATGCGATTATCCACTCCTAATGACGAAGCCCAAGAAGGATTCGGGTGACCTAGAACCATGAAGGATGCGACTCCTTAAAGAACATGGCCAGCTTTATATATAAATTCAAAGGGTAAAACCCTAATTAGTAACCGACTCAACCTACCCCGAAACCTGGCCTCCCCATATAAAGTACAGGAGGGCACGACAAGGAGAACCTACCAGAATAGACAATAGATCAAGACACCTCATAACCTAGCACACAACTTGCCAGATCTCATCTGCGCACCCCTATAACCTTCAACGTCGCCATTAACAAAGAGCAAACAAGCAGGAGTAGGGTTTTCCGTCTGGGGGCCTAAACCTGGGTAAACCTCGTGTCCCCGTGTTGCAAGTGTAGGGTTCACAGCATAGAAAACAAAAAATTCCTACGATGGGAACAACTAAGTACCAAGATCTATCTACTAGATACAAGCAACGGGTGGATATACATCCATAGAATACATACCCTCAAAGACCGAAAAGCTTTAACGAGGTTGTACTCATGGATGATGTAGTCTAATGCTTGTCGATCTCAAGATCGAGAAGAAGTCCATCCGGTCCAGCAGGTCTAGCACCATCAAGTCCAGCACCGCAAAGCAGTGGTGCATCTGTGATCGCACACATGTTCAGGTACCCCGAAAACCTCCGCGCCCTCGCTCTAGCGAAGCAGTGGAAGCAACAAATCCTTCCAAAAAAAATCCACTGGGAACATGTATCTCGCTGATCCGAGACCATGGGGGAATTCTAAAGGGGGGAGAGAGAGATCCTTCACAAGGAGGTGTGAGAGTAGAGGAGGAGGAGGAGGTTCTCCTTATATAGGGGAGGGGGCAGCCCAAGAAGGCATGGCCGCTGGCCATAGAGGGTACCCCATGTAGCATCCCAATTGTCTAACATTTGTAATGCTACTTGGTCTAGTAATAAAATGGCTACTTCCTACATATAATTGTTGCCTCATCATGTTATCATGCTCATGTCATCATGCCACCTTGCATTTGAGCATCATATATGTTTTGGTTCTTATCTCATATGCATTATTATTTGTATTTGCCTCTTGATATTGTATTTGGTTCTTGATATATTGCTTAAATGCCCAAGTTGAGTTGGGGGCATATCTTTTACTGACTTCACCACCCTTTCTTTCACCACATTATAATTCCACCATTCCATTATCCATGAGCTTGTATTCTATTTTCTTTTGAATTTTATCTAGCTCATGGGAGATAGGATGGATCTAATTCAAATTCTTTTGCTTGGCCTTTACTCCACATTTGGGGATGCATAGGAATAATGCCATGCTCATTATTTTGTTTTCACAAGATTAAGACATGGCATTTAATACCCTTGCATGGGCCATGCAACCATAACCATCCTTTGTCCTCTTTGAGTTTTATTTGAATTCTTGAGTGGATCATCTTCCATCTCATCTCTCTCCCTCTGTTTTGTTTTCTACAAGCTTTGGATCCATGTGAAGGTTCACTAATTCTACAAATGATTTTTTTTATCCAAATTGCAAAACCTCAAATCTTCATGTTCTTGTAAAATGCCCCAATTGACACATACACACTATGTATGTGGGCATTCTCTCTCCTTATGCCTCTTGTTCTCTCTTGCCTCTCCCCTTGGTCAAACCCTCTGTTCCAAAACCCCCTGGGGAAAAAGTTCAAATGAATTTGAAATTAGAAGCTGGTTTGAAATTGTACTAGAATAAAGAACAAACAAACAATTATTAAACAAAAGAATTAAGAAAAGAGAGAACCAAACCTGGCAGCAGCAACCTTGGGCCCAGCCCAGCATCCACCTGGCCCGTTTCCTCTCCCTCCCTCTTGGGCCGGCCCGTAGCTTGCCACCAGTGGCCTGGTACCCCTTCGCTCCCCTCTTGTTCACCGTCGTCCTGCCGTCGCCCTCCCCTCTCTCGGCTTGTGACGGAGCAGAGCAGGTGGCCGTCCCGCGCCGTTTTCCTCGTCAGCACGCACGAGAGCACGTGAGCTATCCCCCACCTGCCCCTCTTCTTATCCCCAAGCCGCGGAGTTCCCTCCCCCAGGAACCCTAGCTCCTCCCTCTCTGTGTCGCCGCCACCCCTCCTTTTCCCCCTGTCCTTCTTCCTCCCGCGAGCAGCGGCAAGCCGAGCAGAACCGCTCTGTCGCCTTGGTAGCCGGTGAGCACCGCTGAAGCCGGGGATCACTCGCCTCGTCTACGCTGCTTGTTGGGGTCCCTCGAGAGGAGCTGTACGTTCCCAGGAGCCTCTGCTTCCTCTTCTTCCGCCGGAAAACAGGAGCAGCACCGTTTTAGGCCTCACCGTCGCCACCGTTCTAGACCACCCCGAGTTCTCCGAGACCACTGCCGGCCTCGTGGTAAGCGCCCCTTTCCATTCCCCTCCTTCTTATGCCTCCCTGCCGCATGATAGCTCGCCGCCGCGGCCTTAGTTTCCCCCTCGACACCGTCGCTCACGTCAGGCCGACAGGAACTCAGCAGATCAGCAACAGCCCCGAGGACACCCCCTTGTTTTTCACCTTGCCCCGTCCGCTACAGTCCTCCTTCGCAAAATCCCCAAACACCAAAGTTGTAGCCCTTGGCCCTCTTTACATCTTTGCTTTTTGCGTCGTTGATAGATCTGTCTTAGTTTGCTCGCCATCATCATCGTAAGATCAACCGATCTAGCAGTTTTCAGGGACAGAAAATTCAGTTCAGACAGTTGTTTCATCCTCTGTTCTCCTTTCGTTTCCGCCTCATGCAGACATCGTGCGGGGAAACCTTGAACACCAAACTTGTAGAGCATTAAACCCTTGTCATCTTTTGTTTTTGTGGCATGCCGGAATTCTCGATGGAAGCGTCGCCATCGTCTTCCGAAGATCGGGTCAGCTAGCATTTCGGTCGATTCAGTTCTTCAGTTTCGTCAGCGACAGCTCGTAGACGTTTTGCAAAGAAGCCCCTGACCTTCCCTTCTATCTAACCCGCGGTCCCTCCCTCTCCCCCTTTTTGTAAAAAGGCACCCGCACTTTTGCCTTCCTCAACCCGCACTCCCCGCCTCGCACACGTGTCAGACATCGCTCGGTCCCGCGCGCGGTGGCCCCTTCTCGCCCTCTGGCCCACATGTCAATGACGGAGGGCAGAATGTCCCTGAGTGAGAAAAGTCGCCCGAGTTTTCTGAAATCAAATAAAATTCAGGAAATGTTTAAATCTAATTAAATTCATATCTTTTGAAATAATTCGAATTTGTAAAAACTTTCAGAATGAAAAGTAAATGTTTTCCAAATATGAATTCAACCATGTTTTCGAATTTGACCAAGTTTGACTCTATCTAGTCAAACCTTTGACTTTGACCCCTTTTAATAATTTTGACTTTTAAATAAATTTAAATTCATAATTCCAAATAATACAAATAATATATGTTTTTGAATCAGAAAAATGTGAGGATTTCAAATATGCCATCCAAAATATATTTTGAAGACTTTAAATTTCAAGTTGATTTAAATTACATCAAAATGCCCCTGGACCTTAATAAATTGATAACTTTTGTTTTATAACTCCAAATTTAACAAATGATATGTCTAAAATGATTAGCTCGACGAGACCTTTCTGTTTATGCTATCCATGACTTCAGTTGCAGCATGCATCATATAAATATATAGTATACAGCAACTAATATGACAATAAAATGTGACCAAAACTCAATAAAAATGTTATTTCTTGTATTCTACACCTCACCCATGCCATGCTACATTATTGCCATGCAACTTGTGCATCATTCATCATGGCATGATTGTTTGCTTGTCGCATTTCATTCATATGCTTGTGCACTTTATTTATGTAGGCCCTTGTTTGTTTGGTTCTTCTTCGAATAGACACTGAGCAGGGGATATATCAAGAGAACCGGGAGCACTACCCAGATCCGTCTCTCGCTTCAACTGAGTTTCCAGGCAAGCACTACCACATGCTTGCATACATACAGTACCTATTGCCTCTATCTTATTCTTGCATCATTGAGTCGCGATTGCATTAAACTGAATCCCAAGTATTGCATAGCCTTTACTTTTAAACCCCACCAAGCTTGTTCCTCCATCCCATGAGCCATTACTACAGGAGTTGTTTGAGCCATGCGAGTCGTAGAACAGCATGTGTAGGGTATGTGAGAGTCTGATGGATAACGAGGTACCTAAACAACTTAACCTGAGTAGTAATGGGATAACTAATGAAAGTGGCACCGGTGAGCAATATCTGCTATTTGGTTTTTCCTGCTCACCTGTGTCCCGTAGGACCCCGAGTACTGGAAACCTGTTCCTTGAATATTCACGCTATCCACATCCGGGAGGCTTATGGGACCCCCCTGAGCCAGAGCTTGATTCATTCTTATTTCTTGGGGGCCACAAACTAGTTTGAGGTTTTATTTACTATCCTGTACTTATGCCATGCTTTACTGCTTTATTACGATTGTGCGAGGAGCACCTGTACTGTTTAGGATGGTGACCCGTTTTCGCGGTATCGACAAGCCCGAGTTTTCGGGTTCCCAGTCGTTTACAGCCGGCCCCACAAACCTTGAGTCCGTCTCGGAGCCGGCCAGTTTCGTTGCGGGTGTACTCCAAGGGGTGGCCCCCTGAAATATTTCTGAATCCTGTGATTGCTTTGTCGTGAAGGCCTCGTTGGGTTTTGATTTGGTTTTTCCGAGGTTGATCGAGTGTGTGTTGCTATTTGTGCACCCCTGCAGGGTAAAACTTTCTGAAAGCCGTGTCCGCGGTTATGGACGACTTGGAGCACAGTTTCTCGATCATAGACAAGCATAACTAAAGTACCGCTTTTAATTTGACTAAGTAACTGACTAGTAAATAGTGCAACACTCATGGAATGGTTAATAAAATTGCCAACGGATGGGGGGTTGTTCGTCCGCTTCCTCGTTGGTAAGCGAGGAGGAGGATGGATCTGTGGATATTACCGTTATAACTGTTGTCATTAATTCACGGACATCCGTCTATCTTTGGTTAGGTGGATGGTTAGCGAGTATCTATAGAATTGTTAGGGTTTATCTTTTGCTGCAATTGCGTCACCCCAGGTTGTGTCCCCTTTAGAGGCATAAAGACTTGCTGAGTACCCCTAGGGTCTCACACGATAAATTATTTGGTTCAGATGAACAGGTACACTCGCAAGATGGATACTGGGTGGAGGAGGCTGATGATGTGGGCAACGATCGTTCGGTGTAGAGATTCCGGGAACGGGGATCCGTGAGATCTGTGGGCGGGATGTGCTTATTTATGGGCATCTTATGCCGATTTGCTTCTTATCCGTACTCGGATCTTGTTTGCCGCTTCCGCCTGATACTCTGATGTGTGATGTATGAGGAGATATCCTAAACTATTATATCTATCTAGGTCATTTGAATCTTGTCGTATGGCGTTGCTATATTTCCTTTCTTTTTAGATGGAATGGCTCTGATGTACTATTGTATGGTGGCTTGCATACATACTCATTTGTGTATGTAGTTGATCCCTTCGCCTGCCGATTACGCCGCCCGTTCTTGTCCCGATGAATTGGAAATGGTTGGGACGGCCGAAAGGTCTACCTGTGAGTGGCATTTGGGCCCGCCCGTACTATTTCAACCATTTCCGTTCATCCAGGCTTGAATCTAGGAGCGTAATTCACCGAGGTAGTTACACCCCACCTATCCCTCATTCATGTGGTGGAAGCTCCACTCACATAAAGATGACCCTCCATTTTCACCACTCAAATTCCTTATAAATTTCCACCAAATTTAATGTAATCTCTATTTAAATAAAACTCCTTTTATTTATTTATTTATTAAGAATTTTGTTAATTACTTTAATTAAAAAACATTCACATAAAACCCCTTGCTAGTATTCAATTTCACATGCAAAACCAGTTTTAGCGATTTCAACCGAAACAATTCCGGTGTCTAGTGAAATAAATTCATGCGCTTTCTTTTTTCTTTCTCTAGCATCTTATTTGCTCCAAATGGTGTCGGTATCCCTTAAGGCCCAGTTCTTTTGGTGGCTTCTCCGAGAAGCTGCCCTACCCCTAGCTTCCTAGGGAAGTCGGTTCAAAAAAAATACGAGGCTTGTAAAGTGGTTAAGACTAAACTAATTTAGAAGCCTCACAAATTTTTTGAACCGGCTTCCTGAGGAAGCGGGGGGTAGGGCAGCTTCTCGGAGAAGCCACCAAAAGAACTGGGCCTAAGTGTGTCATCCTACGGTTCGCGAGTAATGTAGACATGATCGAGACCCCTCTCCGATCAATAATCAGCAGCGGGACCTGGAGATCCGTACTGACTCTCACACATTCAACGATGACTTCTGTGATTGTGTGAACCTTATACGCATGTAACTCAATCCATTTGTCTCGCGATATATTACATGTCCGAGATTCGATCATTGATATCTCTATACCTAGTTTGATCTTGTTACCGACATGTACTATTTTCTTGTTTCCGTGATATAACATCCTAGTGATCAAATCACTTGCTTGCAAGCTAACTAATGTGATATCATCGAGAGGGCCCAGAGTATATCTATCCGTCATCTGGATGGACAAATTCCACTCTTGATCCATGAGCCTCAACATAACACCTTCATAGCACTGAACCCATCTTTATAGTCACCTTGTTATGGTGTGACATTTGATGTTATCAAGATACTCTTCAGGTGTTAGTGATTGACATGATCTCATGGTCTAATGACTAAGATTACTTCGTATGATGCTATAGAAATATAAACACAATGACCTTGATCATAATGCTATACTTCGGATGAATGTTCATCACATCATTCCAATAATGTTGTGACCTCGTTATTAACAACATCCAGTGTCCATGATCAGGAAACCTTTGATCATCTTGTTAATCAACGAGCTAGTTTATAAGAGAGGCATAACTAGGAACTTTATTTTTGTTTATTAAACACACATGTATTAATGTTTCCATATTAATACAATTATAGCATGAGAAATAAACATTTATCATAAACAAGGAATAAGATAATAACCACTTTATTATTACCTCTCAGGGCATATTCCCTTCAGCAAGTCTGTTAGCCGTTCTGCGATCTCCAACATCCCCTCCTTCTCCAAAACCGAAGTACGTAACAATGGGCATTAATGATTCGAACCCTCGTCAGTGCTTCAACTTAAAAAGAAATATTTCAAACCACAAATACACATCTAGATAAATAATCACACACATTACCTCTAGTCACAAATATACCATTCGTCCAAAAGATCTCAAATAAATATCTAGATATTTTTTCAAAGTTCCATATCTGGAGGGCTATTAAACCATTTCTCCTCGCTAGCTCTAGAAAGAGCTAAAGGTGCAAAGTGAGCAACCTTTTAGGAAGTAGTCGAAAGTAGGGAATAATATAGATCCATAATTTCCAATAGTATATGTCAGGACCGTCCTCACTCAGATCATATTAGGATGAGTCTAACCTTGCCAACATCACATTGATTAACAAAGATATGATGCTGGCGAACAAAGGATCCACAAGTGCATGGTGCTCACTTATCCTCACCAACACTCAGATCTAGTGAGGACGCATGTAACCTTGCTAACATCACGTTGGCTAGAAAAGAGATAACAAGGACGGAAAAAAGGGCCACAATCCCACAAGTGTATAGTGTTGATTAGTCGAGAGAGGGAGATATAAATGGATGAACATGGCGACCGCCGATCAGGGTGAGAGGTAGCTCTTGGGACTGAGAGAAGAGATGGGCATAACAAGATAGGGAGAGGGTGAGGGAAAAGGTAAATGTACTAGGGTATGATCCACCACCATTTTGATGCACTTAGTTTCTAACCAAGTAGGTGGTTACCTGCTAGAGTTTTATTTATTCTAGTGGTAAAGCAACACATCGTTCTTGATAGAGTTCATATTTTTCTTATGCAACTAAAAGACTTGTACTATTATTCATCATCCAATGACATCAAATTTCATATATACTCTATGTGCTTTTGAATCATGCCAATTAAGAACACCCATAATGAATAAGAAAAGGGACACATTGTAGGGAACAAGAATAGGTGATCCAGGATCGAGTGGTGGTGCGACAATCCTTTGCAACCTATTAGCTTTGCATTGGGAGTGAGTGCATAAACCATTGGGAGTGAGTACATAAACATCGACTAAACTCACATATGTTAACATTCAACATTTAAAGGCATTTAGTTTATATGTCCTCATGAGCATTTGAATAATTATCCCTAAAGAGAAACACAAACGGTAGCTAAATAGACGTAACCCTCTAGAAAAAATCACAATGGTTACCTTCCGAGAACCGCACATTGTTGTCAATGGCACTGTTTGTTGCTAAGTTTCACTATTTGAGAAAAACTATCTTCTAAGAAAAATTCAACTCAAGGTTCCAACAAAAAATATGAGTGTTTACCAAAAAATTATTGAAATTCCTGCTAGTTTTATGAAACTTTTTTCTAAGTTACCAAAGAAACTAAATCTCGTTAAACCATCAAATGAATTCTTGAATTTCAAATTTCAGGGAAGTTTCAATTAATTTACATATTTCAACTAAATTTCTTAAATCATTAATGATGGGGTTCATTGCATAGAAAACAAAAATCCTACGGTTGCAACTGCCAAGATCGAATATTGGCGATACTTGTAACGATTACAGATGGACTCACCCTCGTAGACCGTAAGCAGGATAACGTTCCCACAAACAAATGTGGTTGATGTAGATATACACGACCGTCCTCAAGGACGTCAAGACGATCAACTCCACAATGGGCAACGCCTTCATAATCGATCACACATACAGTGCATCGACGACTCCCGAACCCTCGCTTACAGTCGGGAAGCAGAAGTAGCGGATCCTTGGGAACTCCAACAGCGCTACGCCCTGGTAGTGGTGGTGGAGGGGAAGGTTTATAGCAGGACTTCTCCAAGCACCTTTTCTAGTAGTAATGGGCAAGGCAAGCAAGGGGGAGAAGATGCCAACCAAAGAGCATATGAGACGAGCTTATGAGAGACTGTGTGTGTGAGATAGAGGAGGATGCCACCTCCTTTTATAGGAGGAGTGGGGAATCCCAAGGTGGCATGGCGCCAACCATGGAGGTTCCCCCACCTCTCCCCTAATTATGTGGGTGGACTCTCCACTTACACATAATTCAATCTCCACGTTCTCCATTTATTCTCCACTAAAAAAACCAAAGGTCTTTCTACCAAAGCACTTTAATTCCCTTGTTTTAATGCAACTCAATTTAATGAACATTTCATTTAATGAGTACTTCATTTAATGAACACGGTAACATTTTGATCCCTTGCTTTGTTTCGATACCCCGAAACTATTTCAGCGGGACAATTTTCTCTAGCAGAACAATTTTCTGCGATATCCATTGACTTCCCATGTGTTTCCTATCCGCTCAAATGCGTTGTTTTACCTTAAGTGTGTCTTCCTACGGGTACAAGAACTATTTAGATGTGATCGAGGCTTTCTCCGATCAATAATCATTAGCGGGACCTAAAGATCCATAATGACTCCCACTAGTTCCACGAAAATCTCATGATCGTTCGAACCTCTTTAGCTTTAATCAAATTCCTTTTGTCTCACGATATTTTACTTGTCTGAGATCAAATCACTTGGTATCATCTATACCTTGTTTAATCTCATCCCTGACAAGTACTCTTTTTCTCGTTCCTGTGATATGACATTCTAGTGATCAAATCACTTGCTTGTAAGCTATGTCAATGTGATATCACCGAGAGGTCCCTAAGTATATCTCTCTGTCATCCGGATGGACAAATCTCAATCTTAATCCACGAGCCTAAACTAACAATTTCCAAATACCCTACGACACCTTTATAATCACCCTGTTATGGTGTGACGTTTGATGTAATCAAAGTACTCTTCTAGTGAAAGTGATTGACGTGATCTCATGGTCTAAGGACATTGAGTTACTACGAATGTGATAGAAATTTATACTTAATGACATGATCATATTGCTACATCTACTGCGGGTGACTGCTCATCATATCATTCTCCAATGATATGCCCCTGTTATTAACAACATCCAATGTTATGATCAGGAAAACTTTCATCATACGTTAATAAACACGCTAGTATAAAGAGAGGCTTTACTAGGAACCTTTTCTGTTTATAAATCAGACATGTGTTAATGTTTCCTATCAACA
This sequence comes from Avena sativa, assembly GCA_916181665.1. Lineage (NCBI taxonomy): Eukaryota > Viridiplantae > Streptophyta > Magnoliopsida > Poales > Poaceae > Avena > Avena sativa. The sequence goes on along the minus strand of OV702283.1, from coordinate 355,067,176 downwards.
CAATTATAGCATGATACATAAACATGGAATAAGATAATAACCACTTTATTATTGACTCTCGGACATATTCCTTTCAGTCTCCCACTTGCACTAGAGTGAATAATCTAGTTTGAATACTTTGCGTATTCAACACCTATGGCACTTTGGTGTTGTATATACGTGTTTGCTAGTGGGAAACATAATCCCTAGATCTGACACTTTCAGGTCTGTGTTTGCATGTCTTTGTGTCTCTATGCATCACTCATTCTCTAATGAGATGACATTGTATAAATTTGGTGAGACCCTAGTTCCTTGGGGTTTTAAACATGTTGATATTATTTTCATACAATATATCTTCATATTACTAGCCCATCGAACCACACCAAGTTCCTTTGTTGCTACAATAGCAATATTATACTTAGCCTTTCGTTATAGTATTCGTCACAATGTCCATAACTTTGGAACTCATCCAAATCCATCATGGAACTTTCTTCCATTATATTGTGCCACCTTAACCTATATCCTAAATTGAGATAAACTTAATTTGTATATTGTGACTAGACTAGTACCATGTAACACTTTACAATGAACTATTTGTATAGTACCAATATAACTCCTTACAATGAACTATTTGTATAGTGTCAATGTAACACCTTAAAATGAACTATATGTCACTTCTTTATAAAAACATATTCTTAGTTCTTCCAAAGATCATAAGAATATCCTTACTATTGTCTGATGATCATCTTATGAGTCACCCTCGTATATGCTCATAACATTTAGAGCATAGGACATATCTGGATATGTACATATCACAGAATGATTGATTACGATATTCATGTGATTTCACTCACCAAGTGTAAAAAACACTTGAATCTCATTTATCAAGATATTCATGTGATTTTACTCACCAAGTGTCAAAACGCTTGAATCTTGATTCAACCTTTTCCATGAGGCAAGAACCTTTCTAGTCGTTTCCATATTGAACTCATTCAATATTTCATCTATGTACATTTGGCATAACCATATTGGTGTATCAATCTATCCAAATAGACATTGATGCCTAATATTCGGGTTTTCCCTAAGTATTTCATCCAAATCTAATTTCAACGAAATTCTTATCCTGTGTCAAATAATAGATACATCATTTTCAATCAACAATATGGCTTACACAATGTATTGGAAACATGTCTCAGAGTTCCCACTTAATTTCTTACAAATGCAAGCATCTTCATCGTTTCTGATGAAATTAAATATTTCAACAATTTCATCACGACGAAGATTCCAACTCTGCTATGCTTATTTCAACTATTGAAATTTGCATGCCATTTTAGCATCCTTTGATTTAACAAAACCCTTCGTACCATGTCGCTTACATGTCCTAGGAAACCATTCTATTAGAAGAATGTTGTTTTGTTTGTTAAACTATCATATTCAACATTGACATATGTAGTGGTTACTACATAAATCCGTTCAGACTAAATATCATTATGAAAGATCGAATCTTATCGTATTCAACTCCTTGAACATTTTTGTAAACTCTTTATTGATATATCGAATATTTCATAGATATCAAACATCCATGTCTGTTTCTTTATAGATCCAAATACGACTGACAGGCTTTATGCCTTCCACAGGGTCTTCCAAGTTCAGTAACTTGGTTTCTCATGTATGGAACTATCACGGATTTTATGGCTTCGAGCCATTTGACGGAGTCAGGGTCCATCATCGCTTATTTGTATGTAGTCGGTTCATCATTGTCAAACAATAATGATTTAATCTCAAATCTTAGTATTTGATTGTTTACCCGCCCTACTCGGTTCAATAGGAACTTAGATCTCCGTGACCACAACCTTTGAGGCACGTGAGCCATGAGCATTGTAGCTGCCTCCGGGACACTTTCTGGCACTGCACAACTCATCACATATAGCTTAGATTCAATAACCTTGTCAAAGTTCTATTGTCCTCCCACTTAACTTTTCACAAAAAAATCCTTCTCAAGAAATTTGACGTTTCCAAGCGAAAAACACTTTTGTCTTTGATGTTATGGAGAAATACCAAACGGTTATTCATAATAACCTACAAAGACATGCTTATCCGACTTTGGTTGTAAACATTTTACTTATGTCTAGCATACCAAAATTTAAGAAAGGATAACTTGGGTTTTATCCCAAACCATAACTCATATGGTGTCATTTCAACGAATCATAATGGAGCTCTTTTCAGTGTAAAAGCGGTAGTCACTAAAACTTAATTTTTAAAATATAATGGAAATTTTATAAATAACATTGTTGATCCTACCATGTCAAACATAGTTTGATTACATTTCGCGAACACTCCATACTCCTATGGTGTTTCGAGAAACGCAAGTCAATGGAACGATTCCTTAAACCTTAGGTGTTTTGCTAAACTTGTAACTCAAATATCTTCCTTTATGATCCAATCATAAATTCTTTATTTTCTTGTTATAATGATTTTCCACTTCATCTTGAAACCATTTGAAAATTTTCAAATGTTTCATACTTCTCCCTTATTAAGTAAATATACACATGTATTTACTCAAATTTCGAAGAAAGCATATGAAGTTTAAATCCATCGCTCATGACTACATATAGTGGACTATATACATCAATATGCACAATGTCCAATAAGTTAGTCGTTCATTTTTATTTGGCCTATGAATGAGGTTCTAATTATCTCTAGGAAGGTTTCACAAGCGTCAATTGATCAAAATCAAAAGACTCCAAAAATCCATTAACATGGAGTTTTCTTCTTGTTTTCTTTCCAATATAATTTAAATTTAAATGGCGATGTCACTCAAAAGTGATATTCCAATCATTTGTCTTGCTACTTTTTAGCATCAGTGTTTATGGACATGATTTATCCAACTAGATTTGTAAAAGTTCATCCACCTTCTATGGAATACGGTAATTATCCATTATTCTCATAATACTGGAACAAAATAACAATTATTTATACAAATCTTAAAGGCAAGCTTTGATGTCAGTGATAAACATAATAACACTTTATTTGTTTTCGATGAACATCATCACATATTCTTTTGCTAGTTTCTTGGGCCATTGCAGTTCATGAATTGTGTTGTTCCGTATGACACTTCGTACCAACAAATTTGGTATCCAATACCGGTATCTAATACCCAAGAACCACATTATTGAACAAGCAAAGAATACATCCATAACATGTATATCATATATACCTAAGCTGGACATTTCCAGTCTTTTTTCCTTTTTGCCAAATATTTACTGGATTCTCTTTCAGCATTACCTTTTCCTTTTAAAAGAAGCTATCAAAGTCAATAGTGGTGTCATGCATATGACACATAGTCCAAAGCGTGTATAGTCAAATACTAATACCTTTGGACTTGTAATTTGAAGTTGATCACCATCATAAAATGTTTGGCGTTCTTTCAAATTCCATTCCTTTTAGTAATACGTGTAGTAAACATTTTACCTACATCTTTTATCCATCCTTATCATGACAACTTTCATGATCAATCTATTATAGCTTATAAAGGTGAATCGCAAATATAATGTTAGTTCCCAAAACCTTTTTGGGATATTAGGACGCCTAGCATCTCCAACCTTCGCAAATTCTCATACTATATGAGAACATGTATCTTACTAAAATTATATTCTATCATATTGCAACCAAACATTATTTCAGATATCACAATATCTTTTATGCATGATGGTTTCTGAAGCAATTCTTTCAGCTCCTAGATAACCTTGATACTGAAACAACTTTGGAATATAAATGATCATGGAGGCAAGCATGATACCTGGATACTATTGGAATTGTTACTCTTGATTCAATACTATGTAACATCCCAAAAATATTAAACTAGAATCATCAAACTCTAATCATCAAATTTAGGGTTAACAAAAACTTTTCTAAATAAAATAAGAAAGCATTCATATGAGTGTGCATTAGAATTTGGATTCTTTTGAATTTCCATGATTATGTGTTTCTTTGATTCTAAAATTATTCTTAGGTGAAATAAACATCATCTAAACAATCCCCACACTTTTCCCAAAGACAAATAAATCACAACAAACAAAATGAGTGAATGGTCATTTTGACCAATTTAACTCCCATGCCTACTTTGGCTGTCTCAAACTTTCAGAACTTAACAGAAACTTGTTTGGATCTTTGCACCCCTTGATAGTACTCATAACAAAGTATTAAGTCCCACTTTGTGATCATCCAAAAACATTTGAATGCATAGTTTAAATGACAGTTGAAAATTGAATCTATATCATATGGGAAGATCCCACTTTTTCAAAAACCACTCAAACAAGCTCAACTTTCAAAACCCAAGCATCTGCAGACTCACCAGCACCTGCCTAGCACACTCACCAAAAATCTTTTCAAAATTCAAAACTTGAATTCATGCGGCCATTTCATCAAACACCTTGCAGATGCAAATCAAATAAAATCCAAACACTATTTGGAGCAGTGATTTGAGCCTAACTTGTTCCCTCTCTGGTTGCAACTAGGCTTTAGTAGATCATCTAGCTCATTTGTAAACATCTAGAACCACTGTAAGCTTGGCAAGGTCATCAATGGTGAACAGCCGAAGCCACCCATGCCACCCCAGTGTAGACAGCAAGCTAGGAGAAGCACCAAGCCTAGCCAGCATGTCTAGGAGCAAGCCCATGCCTCACCGCCCCCTCTCGACCAGCCCTGCCTCGAAGACATCGACTAGAGCACCCAGGAACGCCGCGCCCGTGCCTCTGTCAACCATGCCGAGCGTGCGCCAGAGCGCCACCCTCGACCCACGCCCACAGACCGCGCACCGCCTTCGCCACGTGCATACCCGATCACCACCGTCCCAGGAGACCACCAGACATCCCCGTTCGCCGCCCCATGCCTCACAGCCACCGCTCGCCATCGAAGACGCCGCCTCTGCCGCGCAGAGCATCGCATGTTCCAGACCGTTTGCCACCGCCCCTACACGCGCATTAAAGCCATAGAGCATCGCCAGGAGACCACCGCGTAAGCGCTGTGCTTAGCAGGCCGGCCCAGTATCGTTTCCCGCGCAGCCCACTCGTTTGAATTCAACTTTTTCCATTTATTTCAAACACAGTTCTGTACCTAGTTTTAAAAATCAACCCAGCTCGATTCAGTGAACCAAATTGAATGAAACCAATTTTGTTAGAAAGATATTGAAATGCTTAATCCAAGCCCGTTGGATTCAAATCATTTGGATCTGTAGATCACCCTTGGTAAAATAACAAGGCAGAAGCTTTTCTGCATTCAAACATTTTTCAAATTTAAACCATAATAGCTTTTGAGTTGATTCCAACTCTCAAAAATCACATTTAACCATACCTTTCAAAATATATAAAAATATATGGGTCTACTTACAAAAGTAATGTTCAAGTAATAAAAGAATGCCACATAGGCACTTCTAGTCACTTATTTCTATTTAAAATAAAAGGTTAAAAGTTATTAAATTGTGACACCACTTTAAATCACATTCCCATGTACTGAAATGTGTGGCGATGACATGTGTCAACATGATCCCATGTTTGGTTTGGAGAATATTAAATCTTAAGTAGTTTTTCAATGAGTAGAAATTACTTTTCTAAAAATAAAAGAAAGTAAACCAAGCTTTAATCTTGTAATGTTAGTGATGATGCTAGATCATCTATAGGACCCCTTTGTGTGATGATTGAAAATAGTTAAGTATTATTTGGTGATTGTGTACCTTGTATTTATTCATAGACGCTAGTACCGACCAAGGATAAGAGGAATAAGGAGGATACTACGAAGAAGAAGCCAAGGAGAACTTCAACCACTGCTCTGCACAAGGCAAGCCTAATACTACAAGTTGAATGTGCAAGCCAATACTTGCAAGCTAACACTTGCAATTTAGCAAGCTTATACTGATATTGATGCAAGCTAATACTTGCTTGTTACCATGCCAACTATATGCCTCAAGCATATATGATCATAACCACTTGATAAACCAATCCTAGTTTTACCTATAAGCTTTATACTTTATTTCTTTATCAAAGCTAGTACTTAGAGCTTACTTAAGTGAATGGTAGATTCTAGAGAGATAATTGAAGGTTGCATAAAGAGCATAAAATTTGGCCTAAGCTAGATAATCTTTATGTCCTCCTAAGGCATGGGATTGAACTTAGTTAAACTCCCCTAGTTAACCACCCCTCATTAGTACTTACGCCCACTTGTAGATGTTAGTGCTAAGCATAAAACCTGATCAACTTAGATGGGAATACTTGGTGGAAAAATGATTATGAAAACCTTGGAATGATAGATCATTCTATTGAAATGTTTTGGACATGTGTTTCCAAACACCAGATGATTTATGGTGATGAAAATGTTGAGGCAAGAGCCTTAGCCCTTTATAAAACTGATGGTTGTCTGGATGCGATATCATTCCAATTTTACCGTACAACCACAATACCCGAGAATTGGGTAGGGCTTGACTGGAAACTTATATACTTTAGTATTGGTTCCCTCACGGCCAAGGTCTAAGCTGAGGCTACCTTGTGAAGATTGTCCACCTGTGCAGTACCCAAGATGACAGTTGGTCATGGTTGGGAGGCCAAACTCACAGGAGAGGTGCTTATACTAGGGCGTGTAATTGAAAGGTTAGGATTGATTATCCGCATACTGAGTATGGTGAATTCAGGATTTGTTCCTGACGGATGTATCGAATGTTGTGGTGAAAGTGTACAATCTCTACAGAGTGTCAAACTATTCGAATAGCCGCCTCTGCGGTTATGGACAGTTGGAGTGGCCATACTGTTCCCCCGTCAGATGTTTTCAAAATGACTTATGAAACGAATTGAGACTTTGACTTGACCACAACAGAGTTGTGATATGAAATACAAGTTCCCACTTAGGTGCTATAAAACTTCAACTAGCTTTCTTCGTTTCTAAACTTAGTAGAGGTAAATCTGGCTTTTTGCAAAACAACCCTAGAGCTTAGTGTCCTACTACAAAAACCCCTTCACTTGTTAGTATTAGTTTGCGAGTACTTAAAGAGTACTCATGGCTTTGTCCCTGGCTATTCCCGTGTCCAGACTATGAAGAGGAGTACCTGGAGGATGGACCCCAGGAAGGTTACGACAACTAGGATCATCTCCCATCGTCAGCATTGCCTGTGACCCCGAAGATGGAGCTTCGCCTACGCTACCGTTATTATTACGTATTCCGTTGCCTGAATTGTATTAAGAACTGGATCATGAGATCCTTATTTGTGTAAGACCTTATGTATGGATTGTAATGTATGATGTACTGTGGTATCCAATTCTGTTATGTCTCGCAAAAATGGTAATCCTGGGATTCCGATGTATGGCATAACAGGCATATGGGATTAAAAAACCGGGTGTTGACAAGTTGGTATCAGAGCCATCCTGACCATAGGAGACCCTAGTTAGACTGGACGTTTGGAATCAAAAACTTAGTTTCAAAACCAAAGAAAGCAAATATTTACAAAAACTTATTCCCATTCTTATCACTTTGATTCTTTCATGAAAATTCATGTTCCTCAAAAACTCTTGCAAACTACATAAAATTTGACACGCTTGATCACTCTTTTAACTTACTCATCTTATATTCTTTTAGATGGACGTGAAGTACAGCAAGTTTTACCAATTGGGAAATGGCGGAGACCTTATCTTTTAGAGGGATTTGGACCAGCTTTCAGAACTCCTGGAGCGTCCGCACCCCGAGTTATTCGGAGCTCAACTCAATGATCAAGGAGGAGAAGATCTGCAGTGGCTAATTGTCGCAAGTCTCCGAGGAAAGATTGAACCTCCCACTGCGGAGGGAACCCAATTCACCTTAAGAGAGAACAACTGGCTCGATGGACTTTCCAGGGCCATGCAGGAAGCTCTTGCCCGTCTGTGTGGGCAAAGTATCAACCAGATCAAGGGTACCCGCTTTGAGTTTTGCCCAAGGCGTGATGCTAATGGACAGCCACTGGAAGCCCCATACCACCCCGAACTAAATACTCAGTTGGACCACCTTAGCTTCATGATGTACGATCGTCAGCAGGAGTTGGATAATTGCCGTGACTACTGCAACCGCAAGTCTGCCATCATTAAGACGAAGGATCAGACCATCGCCATGCTCGCGAAGGATCGCAAGTCTCGTCGCCGTCAGCTTGACAAGAAGGAGCGCATCATTGCCCGTCTTCGCCACTGTATCTCGTCTTTGGAGGAGACCATCCATGAGAGAGACATGCAGTTGGAGGAAAGGGAGAATGCAGGAGAGGATCTTCGTGGAGACCCCTACTCCTATCTCAGCGATGATGATGATTTTCTGGAGGATCAGGCTATGGATTTCTTCACCGATGAGGATGATTTCGCCTTCATCAATGACGATGAGGATGATGAGGATGACGACTACACCGACTCTGAGGAGTAGTAGCACTTGAGCACTAGCGTAGTGAGTTGTATTCAGTCCCACTGTATCATAGTTTCCAGAATGGTTCTTAAAACCATCTGTTTTTCTTGTTTTGTGGTGTGTGTTTGTATCGTGTGCTATGAATGAATGAATGAAAAGAAAGTTGCTAGAAAATCTGAGTCAAACTTTAAAAACTTTTTAAAATCCCAAAACCTTAGAAATTTCCCTCTTTTCTCATGATCTATCTCAATCTTCAGATGCCACACGGAGGAAGTGGTTCATCCCCGGACCCGATGTTGCAGATCCTGCAAATGTTGACTTTTGACCGTGAACATGAAAGAGCGGAACGTCAAGCCAACCTAGCCACCCTTCAACAGATAGCTCAGCTAGCCCACAACAACCAAGGCCAAGGAAACCAGGACAACCATGAATCTAAGCTCAAGAATTTCCAGAATACCAACCCACCTGTTTTCACTAAGTCAGAAGAGCCCCTAGATGTCGATGATTGGCTGCAAACCATGGAAAATAACCTAGAAGTCGCCAGAGTGGAAGCCAACGAGAAAGTACTGTTCGCCACCCATTATCTAGCCGGAGATGCCAAAGCATGGTGGAACAGTGTTCGTGCAATGACCGGAGGACAGATGATGACCTGGGAGGAATTCAAGGTCAAGTTCAGCAGAACCCATGTGCCACCGGGTTTGATCAAGAGGATGAGAGATGAGTTCAGAGAACTGAAGCAAGGAAGGATGACTGTAGTGGAATACCGTGACAAATTCTTGTCATTAGCTAGGTATGCCCCTGATGAGATCGACACCGAAGCCAAGAAGAAAGAAAGATTCCTGAATGGTCTGCATGATGAGATGCAGACAGTGTTAGTCAATATCCCCTTTGCTGATATTGAAGCCCTTGTCGACTCTGCCATCCAGATGGAAGGAAAGATCAACCAAGCCAATGAGAACCGCAAGCGTCGTATGATGCATCAACCAGGAACCCATCAGACCCCAAAGTATCGCCCCAACCCATCTCCAGGATTTGCCCCGAGAACCAACAGACCCCCGATGAACCGTCCGACCTATCCCAACCGTGGAAACCCTAGGCCCGGAGGAAATCACAACAACCCCGGCAACTCTAGCAATTTCAACCGTGCCCCACCCAAGTTCAACAACAATGCTACCGCCAACACCAACACTGCCCCAAGGATTGGAAACAATGTTGTGCCTGTTGCAGCAAAGGACAAGTCGCAAGTGACTTGTTATGATTGTGGAAATAAGGGTCACTACTCCAAAGAGTGCCCCAACAAGAAGAATGCGGCAACCCCCAATGCAAATGCCCCAGCTCAGCAGCAGCGTCGTGTTCAGCCCGGAAGAAGATTTGCCCCGGGGAATTCGCTCAACGGCAACGGCCGTCTTTTTCTCATGCATGCTGAAGAAGCTCAGGAAGCGCCAGACGTCGTGCTGGGTATGTTTTCTGTCAATTCAGTACTTGCTCGAGTGTTGTTTGATTCTGGTGCATCGCACTCATTTGTCACCGAAGAATTTGCATGCACTAGTAAAATTCAACCAACCAAACTGAAGCATGTTATGATCGTTCAAATTCCCTATTCAACCACCAAGGCTAGGAAAATTTGCAAAGCCGTCCCTATCCGAATCCATGGCATAGATTTTTATGATAATCTGATAGTACTCGGAACAAAAGGTTTGGAAGTAGTACTAGGAATGGATTGGATGTCCAAACATAAAGGATTGATTGATTGTGCCAAGAAAGCCATCACCATGACCAGTACAGCCGGAATAGCAGTCGAGTATATATCTGAAACCTTACCTCGTCAATTCAAGTGCAACAAGAGTATAGCCCAACCTACCATTGACCAAGTCCGGATAGTCTGTGAATACCCCGATGTATTTCCAGATGTTTTGCCCGGTATGCCCCTAGATCGGGATATCGAGTTTATCATTGAACTAATCCCCGGAACAGGACCCATAGCCCAGATACCATATAGTATGAACCCGTCTGAACTAGCAGAATTGAAGAAGCAACTGGATGCCATGCTGGAAATTAGATTGATTCAACCAAGTGCGTCACCATGGAGATCACCTGTTTTATTTGTGGACAAGAAGGATGGAGGTAACTGTTTGCGTACGGATTATCGGAAGTTGAATGATGTCACCATCAAAAACAAGTAACCGTTGCCCACGATAGAAGATTTGTTTGATCAGTTGACCGGTGCCAAAGTGTTTTCTAAGATTGATCTTAGGACTGGCTATCATCAACTCAAGATTCGCGTAGAGGATATTCCAAAGACTGCCTTTACCACTAGCGACGTGTTTGGTTTGCATTTTTGTAACGTAACCTGATTACACTTGTAACTTATACCGTTAAAACATGTTTGGTTTAGAAACTCTGTAAACAAGTACCCCGGAAACGGATCCCACCCATATATGAACTCGTTACCGGTCGCACCCCTCCGGAATCGAATCACGTTACCAGCCGCAAGTCCTTGCTCTAGATCCAGAGTCCGGCCGAGTCCCCTCTTCCTGCCCCTCCTCCCACCAGGTCCCGCCGCCGGCGGTGGCGCCGAGAGCGCCGGCGACCCGCCCCTCGACGTCCTCTACTTCACCGACAGCGGCACCAAGCGAGGGCGAGCGAGGAGCGGCGGCGACACGGAAGGAGCAGTGCCGACACGGGAGCAGCAGCTTCGTCCACTTCTCTGGATCGCCAAGCTTTAGGTACGTCCTACCCTTCTCTGGATCCTTTCCTCCTCTTTCCGGCTGTTCTAGAGGTATCCCTCCATACCTTTGTTTAGATTAGGGTTTTTTCTTGTGTTCAATGTTGTCCTGGAGGTCTCCCTACAGATCTTTGTTTAGATTAGGTCATCCACTTACGAATCTGAAGGTTGCTCTGATTATTGGTATGTACGCTAGTAGTTTGTTTTGATAAAATTGATCTGCACCTCATCCGGTCCTTCTAATTATTCCTGTGCTGTACGTTCGGTAGTATTACTTCATTATCTAAACTGGTGATTTATTTCTCTACCTGACACCTGTGATCTGTACATTTCTCTATGATCCAGAACACTCTTGATCTGGTTGTTTAGTAGATGCATGTGTAACGGCGCTCAGTAGTTTTCTTGTAACAGTTCCATTCATAGTCTAAATTGTAAATTGTGATGGTGCATAATGAGATACAATGTGTTTTCCGATCATCTTCTACTATAATTAATTCAATTATATTTACTTGAAAAATGAATTGTACAGTACATATAATTATCTCAGTATTCCACTTTTTATTTTCAGTGTTATGGCTCGTTTCCTTTTAAATATGAGAAATCGACAAAGGAATGTAGCAACTAAGAATCTCATGACAAGCATCATGCTCTTCTATTATCATGTGCGGTTACTTTGTGAGCAATATTATAGAAAGGTGCTTTAGAAGACTCAAGTGACGATGGGCGATTTTGAGGTCTCCGTCTTTTTACCGTATCAAAACCCAATGAAGAATTATAATGGCATGCGCCCTCTTGCATAATCTTATATTGCAAAATATGCCTTTCGGCCCACTCGATACTAAAGACTTTGTAATGGAAGATACATGGGATGTTGTGGAGAGAAAATTAGCCAAACTAGAATTTATTACATCTATCTCAACTAAGTAATGAGTGGACACTATTGTATAAAACTCCTCTCTTTTGTGCTTATAATTTTTGGTAGATGAGACGAAGGAGAATGAGAGAGATTGACAAGGAAGCTTGATTAGGTATGCATGTCTTGCTACTATCTTTATGCATAGATAGATGTTTTTATAATCTGGACAGTGTAACTGTGTACACTATTCTTTTAGCCTGGCTACCTATATATGAGTAATGTCTAGTTATGACTTTACATGTGCCTGTACTTTGTTATAGGAGATAATCATACCAGCCTTTATCTTTTATTATATTTTTAGAAAAATGAATTGTTTGAATCTTTGAGAAGATATACTAAACCTGCTAATCTATCAGACTATATGCATTTTCTTATGATCCATCCAGCGTTGACTTTGGGGTCTCTGCTGCCATTTTCTAGGTAAGCTTTAGATAGGTATGGTATGTTTTGTTGGCAACTTGTATTGTTCATGTACACATAGTTGAGGAATTGATTCTTCATGATCATGAATTTCGAACTTGTGCTAAAGCTTATGCATGTGCTTTGCGGGTGAAATACGAGCAGAAGCGGCCCTATGGGCTAGGGCTGGCGCTGCTGGCCTAAGAGTTGTCATCCCTACGGATTGGGACGTACACTGATTAGTTTGTTTTGCGATTTCCTATAGTTCCACTTCCTGTGCCATGAAATTGTAAACTTGTATTTATGGCTCTGCTCTTCTACCTATAAAGTGCTTTAAAATTATTATAGTATCTTGTTTATTATCTAGTGAAAAATTGTCAATTTGTAGCTATGTCTTAGCATTTGATGCTGGAATGTTAAGAGATATTGAATTAGTATATGTAGCAGAAGTTACAGTTTTAAATTTGTTGTCAATTATGGGAAAAACTAGCATTTTTAAAGCTGATCTCTTCTGTGGTTCACTGTAACCGGTGTATAACCTGCCATCGTTTTGCAAAATACCCAACCAAACAGTGGTAAGGGAGCTGTTTACATTACACCACCGAACCAAACAAAATTGGAATTTGTCCATACCACCCGTGATACCCTGTGGTACCTGATTACATTTCCATTACTGTTACCAGTTTTGAACCAAACACCTTCTAGATATGGATTATACGAGTATACCGTTATGTCTTTTGGATTAACCAATGCCCCCGCTTATTTCATGAATCTCATGAATAAGATTTTTATGGACTTCCTGGATAAGTTTGTCGTTGTTTTCATCGATGACATTCTGATTTATTCTAAATCGGAAGAAGAACATGAGCTACACCTAAGGACCATTCTTGGAACCCTTAGAGAGCATCAGTTATATGCCAAGTTTAGCAAATGTGAATTCTGGTTACAGGAGGTAGGATTCCTCGGTCACATTGTATCAGCCGGAGGAATTGCCGTTGACCCTGCAAAGGTGAAAGATGTCGAAGATTGGCAAGCCCCGACCACTCAAACCCAAGTTCGTGCATTTCTCGGATTGGCGGGATATTACCGCAAGTTCGTAGAAGGATTATCGAGTATCGCCAGACCCATGACCCAATTGCTAAAGAAGGACAAGAAGTTTGAATGGACCGACAAATGTGAAGCGAGTTTTCAAGAACTCAAGAGGAGATTGATTTCAGCCCCAATCTTAATCATGCCGGATATCACGAAGCCCTTCGACGTGTATTGTGATGCATCCAAGATCGGTCTCGGATGTGTGCTAATGCAAGAAGGCAAAGTTATATCTTATATATCTCGACAATTGAAACAACATGAGCAAAATAACCCAACCCATGACCTCGAACTCGCAGCCGTAGTTCTAGCCCTGAAGACATGGAGGCATTACCTGATGGGAAACCGTTGTGAGGTTTATTCGGATCACAAGAGCCTGAAGTATATATTCACTCAGAAGGAGCTGAATATGAGGCAGAGAAGATGGATTGAGCTAATCAAGGATTACGATCTGGACATTCATTATCACCCTGGTAAAGCCAATGTAGTAGCCGATGCCCTTAGCAGATTGCCGTGCCGCTTGAACTCCATGATTTTGAAGGAGCAACCAAGTTTGCATAAAGATATGGAAGATTTTCGAATAGAATTAGTTAGTGAAGGATTTTTGGCTAGCATAGAACTTCAACCCACTTTGATCAGCCAGATCAAAGAGGCGCAGAAAGAAAATGCTAGTATCGACGGAATCAAGCGTCGTATCGGCACAGGCAAAGTACCCGGATTCACCGAAGACGAAGAAGGAGTTCTGTGGTACAAAGGACGCCTTTGTGTACCAGCAGATTCTGCGTTGAAAGAAGTGATTCTCAAGGAAGATCATGATACTCTTTATTCTGTCCATCCTGGAGGAACGAAGATGTATCAAGATTTGAAAGAGCAATTTTGGTGGCATAAGATGAAGAGAGAAATCGTAAGCTATATTGCCAAGTGTGATATATGTCACTGAGTCAAGGCCGGACATCAAAGACCTGCTGGATTGTTGCAACCATTGCATATTCCGGAATGGAAATGGGATTCCGTTGGAATGGACTTTATCACCGGATTGCCTACTTCTAGTAGGGGAAATGACTCTAGCTGGGTCATAGTGGACAGATTGTCCAAAGTAGCCCATTTCTTACCCGTCAAGACCACATATCAGAGTTCAAAGCTAGCGGAGTTATACATCGCTAGAATCGTCAGTTTGCATGGAGTCCCCAAGAACATTGTATCGGATCGAGGAACTCAGTTTACCTCGAGATTCTGGAAGAAAGTTCAATAAGGTTTAGGAACCCGCTTAGATTTCAGCACCGTGTATCACCCTCAGACCGATGGACAAACGGAGCAAGTAAATCAAATACTCGAAGATATGCTGAGAGCATGTGTGTTAGAATATGGATCTAAGTGGGAAGACTGTCTGCCGTTTGCAGAATTTTCGTACAACAACAATTATCAAGCTAGTTTGCAAATGGCCCCATTTGAATTCATGTACGGAAGGAAGTGTCGCACCCCTTTGAACAGGTCGGAAGTAGGAGAGAGTCAGATTTTTGGACCCGATATCCTACGAGAAGCAGAAGAGAAGGTTCACAAGATTCGTGAGAACCTCAAGACAGCCTAGTCAAGACAGAAGAGTTACGCCGACAAGAGACATCGAGACCTCGCCTTCAACATAGGAGATTTTGTATATCTGAAAGTGTCGCCATTGAAGGGAATGCAGCATTTCCAACTAAAAGGAAAGTTAGCCCCCAGATATATCGGACCCTTCAAGATTCTGAACCGTCGAGGAGAAGTGTCGTATCAATTGGAAATACCCGAAGAGATGTCAGCAGTGCACAATGTGTTCCATATCACATTACTTCGCACGTGTCTCGAAGTTCCTGAGAAGACGGAAGTGTTCAAGAATATCGATCACCGGACCATAGAGATCAACGATGACCTGACCTATCCCGAAGTACCCATCTGTATTTTGGAAGAAGCTTTCAGAACCACCAGAACCCACAGCATCAAGTTTCTCAATATTCAGTGGAGCAACCACACAGAAGAGGAAGCTACCTGGGAGCGCGAAGATCACATCAGGACAGAGTTTCCCGATCTCTTCAAATCCTAGGTAATCTTTTCGTCCTTTTTCAAATCTCGGGACGAGATTTTGTTTAAGGGGGGAAGGTTTGTAACATCCCAAAAATATTAAACTAGAATCATCAAACTCTAATCATTAAATTTAGGGTTAACAAAAACTTTTCTAAATAAAATAAGAAAGCATTCATATGAGTGTGCATTAGAATTTGGATTCTTTTGAATTGCCATGATTATGTGTTTCTTTGCTTCTAAAATGATTCTTAGGTGAAATAAACATCATCTAAACAATCCCCACACTTTCCCAAAGACAAATAAATCAAAACAAACAAAATGAGTGAATGGTCATTTTGACCAATTTAACTCCCATGCCTACTTTGGTTGTCTCAAACTTTCAGAACTTAACAGAAACTTCTTTGGATCTTTGCACCCCTTGATAGTACTCATAACAAAGTATCAAGGACCACTTTGTGATCATCCAAAAACATTTGAATGCATAGTTTAAATGATAGTTGAAAATTGAATCTATATCATATGGGAAGATCCCACTTTTTCAAAAACCACTCAAACAAGCTCAACTTTCAAAACCCAAGCATCTGCAGACTCACCAGCACCTACCTAGCACACTCACCAAAAATCTTTTCAAAATTCAAAACTTGAATTCATGCGGCCATTTCATCAAACACCTTGCAGATGCAAATCAAATAAAATCCAAACACTATTTGGAGCAGTGATTTGAGCCTAACTTGTTCCCTCTCTGGTTACAACTAGGCTTTAGTAGATCATCTAGCTCATTTGTAAACATCTAGCACCACTGTAAGCTTGGCAAGGTCATCAATGGTGAACAGCCGAAGCCACCCATGCCACCCCAGTGTAGACAACAAGCTAGGAGAAGCACCAAGCCTAGCCAGCATGTCTGGGAGCAAGCCCATGCCTCACCGCCCCCTCTCGACCAGCCCAGCCTCAAAGACATCGACCAGAGCACCCAGGAACGCCACGTCCGTGCCTCTGTCAACCATGCCGAGCGTGCGCCAGAGCGCCACCCTCAACCCACGCCCACAGACCGCGCGCCGCCTTCGCCGCGTGCATACCCGATCAACACCGTCCCAAGAGACCACCAGACATCCCCGTTCGTCGCCCCATGCCTCACAGCCACCGCTCGCCGTCGAAGACGCCGCCTCTGCCGCGCAGAGCATCGCATGTTCCAGACCGTTTGCCACCGCCCCTACACGCGCATTAAAGCCATAGAGCATCGCCATGAGACCACCGATCGATCGCCACCGTCGGCCATGCCTCTAGCAGCCCGTAGCCATGTCGCCACAGTCGCCTGCCCATGCCGTTCGGTCTCGTTGTCGAGACTATAAATAGAGGCCTCCCCCGCTCAAACTCTTCACACCATCTCACTCCCTTCTACTCACTGACCGTTCCACCCCGTTCCCGAAGCAAGGCGAGCAGCGCATCGCCGGAATTGCGCCGGAGCAGGCCGCCTCTGGAGAAGAAGGGCGCCGTCGATTTCGTCCACCCCAGGAGAAGCTGCCGGTACCAGGAGGTTCGTCGTCGTCGGCTTCGTCGTTCGCTCGCCTCGCCGACCCTCGCTTGAGCCCCGGTAAGCCCCCGACGACCCCCACTGCGCCGCTAGGGTTCGAGCTCGTCGGTGACTAGTTCATCGTCGACGACGACTCTCAGCCATTGATCTTACTTCTAATCCAACACACCACGTTGCCCCATACCGCTTCGCACCCCCTGTCTCACTGACGCGTGGGGACAGCAACTTAACCAGCCCACGTAAGAGCTGTTCTTAGCAGGCCAGCCCAGTATCGTTTCCCGCGCAGCCCACTCGTTTGAATTCAACTTTTTCCATTTATTTCAAACACAATTCTGTACCTAGTTTCAAAAATCAACCCAACTTGATTCAGTGAACCAAATTGAATGAAACCAATTTTGTTATAAAGATATTGAAATGCTTAATCCAAGCCCGTTGGATTCAAATCATTTGGATCTGTAGATCACCCTTGGTAAAAATAACAAGGCAGAAGCTTTTCTGCATTCAAACATTTTTCAAATTTAAACCATAATAGCTTTTGAGTTGATTCCAACTCTCAAAAATCACATTTAACCATACCTTTCAGAATATATAAAAATATATGGGTCTACTTATAAAAATAATGTTCAAGTAATAAAAGAATGCCACATAGGCATTTCTAGTCACTTATTTCTATTTAAAATAAAAGGTTAAATCTTATTAAATTGTGACACCACTTTAAATCACATTCCCATGTACTGAAATGTGTGGTGATGACATGTGTCAACATGATCCCATGTTTGGTTTGGAGAATATTAAATCTTAAGTAGTTTTTCAATGAGTAGAAATTACTTTTCTAAAAATAAAAGAAAGTAAACCAAGCTTTAATCATGTAATGTTAGTGATGATGCTAGATCATCTATAGGACCCCTTTGTGTGATGATTAAAAATAGTTAAGTATTGTTTGGTGATTATGTACCTCGTATTTATTCATAGACGCTAGTACCGACCAAGGATACGAGGAAGAAGGAGGATACTACGAAGAAGAAGCCGAGGAGAACTTCAACCACTGCTCTGCACAAGGCAAGCCTAATACTACTAGTTGAATATGCAAGCCAATACTTGCAAGCTAACACTTGCAATTTAGCAAGCTTATACTGATATTGATGCAAGCTAATACTTGCTTGTTACCATGCCAACTATATGCCTCAAGCATATATGATCATAACCACTTGATAAACCAATCCTAGTTTTACCTACAAGCTTTGTACTTTATTTCTTTATCAAAGCTAGTACTTAGAGCTTACTTAAGTGAATGGTAGATTCTAGAGAGATAATTTAAGGTTGCATAAAGAGCATAAAATTTGGCCTAAGCTAGATAATCTTTATGTTCTCCTAAGGCATGAGATTGAACTTAGTTAAACTCCCCTAGTTTACCACCCCTCATTAGTACTTACCTCCACTTGTAGATGCTAGTGCTAAGCATAAAACCTGATCAACTTAGATGGGAATACTTGGTGGAAAAATGATTATGAAAACCTTGGAATGATAGATCATTCTATTGAAATGTTTTGGACATGTGTTTCCAAACACCAGATGATTTATGGTGATGAAAATGTTGAGGCAAGAGCCTTAGCCCTTTATAAAACTGATGGTTGTCTGGATGCGATATCATTCCAATTTTACCGTACAACCACAATACCCGAGAATTGGGTAGGGCTTGACTGGAAACTTATATACTTTAGTATTGGTTCCCTCACGGCCAAGGTCTAAGCTGAGGCTACCTTGTGAAGATTGTCCACCTGTGCAGTACCCAAGATGACAGTTGGTCATGGTTGGGAGGCCAAACTCACAGGAGAGGTGCTTATACTAGGGCGTGTAATTGAAAGGTTAGGATTGATTATCCGCATACTGAGTATGGTGAATTCAGGATTTGTTCCTGACGGATGTATCGAATGTTGTGGTGAAAGTGTACAATCTCTACAGAGTGTCAAACTATTCGAATAGCCGCCTCTGCGGTTATGGACAGTTGGAGTGGCCATACTGTTCCCCCGTCAGATGTTTTCAAAATGACTTATGAAACGAATTGAGACTTTGACTTGACCACAACAGAGTTGTGATATGAAATACAAGTTCCCACTTAGGTGCTATAAAACTTCAATTAGCTTTCTTCGTTTCTAAACTTAGTAGAGGTAAATCTGGATTTTTGCAAAATAACCCTAGAGCTTAGTGTCCTACTACAAAAAACCCTTCACTTGTTAGTATTAGTTTGCGAGTACTTAAAGAGTACTCATGGCTTTGTCCCTGGCTATTCCCGTGGCCAGACTATGAAGAGGAGTACCTGGAGGATGGACCCCAGGAAGGTTACGACAACTAGGATCATCTCCCATCGTCAGCATTGCCTGTGACCCCGAAGATGGAGCTTTGCCTATGCTACCGTTATTATTACGTATTCCGCTGCCTGAATTGTATTAAGAACTGGATCATGAGATCCTTATTTGTGTAAGACCTTATGTATGGATTGTAATGGATGATGTACTGTGGTATCCAATTCTGTTATGTCTCGCAAAAATGGTAATCCTGAGATTGCGATGTATGGCATAACAGGCATCTGGGATTAAAAAACCGGGTGTTGACATACTACTTATTGAATTTCATGGAGTAAGTGAGGTCTTGCTGAAAGTTTGTAATAGTACTTCAAATCTTAGATTGAAACTCATAAAACAATATGATACCAGTTCATAAAGCAAAAATTATAGAATCCTATAGTTATATTATCTCAATCATAGCTAAACACAAGGTAGTAAACGAATGCCACTAACTACAACAAATTATTCACACTTTGATTCAGTTCATGATAAACCGATTTCAACTGTAATCATATTACTATTTGAACTCCCACTAAAAAATGACATCCCTCTAGTCATTTTTAGTGATTACACAAACCAAATTCACTACGCCACAATCGATCATCATGAGTGGTGGTGCAGATCCAATTGCGAGCATCGTATGGGCATCATATCATACATATGACTCGTGCTTTACCTTTTGGTTCATGTTCCGAGGCCATGTCTATACATTCTAGGCTCGCCAAGTAAAAACCTTAGTATTCGAGTGTGTAAAACTGTCTTACATCCATTGTATGCGAACGTAGAGTCTATCACACCCGATCATTGCGTGGTGCTTCGAAACGATGAACTTTATTAACGATGTATACTAAGAAAGACCATATTATTATCTTGATATTTAGTAGGAGGAATCATCTTATAATGCTACCGCCAAGTTCTAATCTAGACATAAGCATAAATAAGATGCAAACAAACATCATATATAAGAGTGACATGATATGGTTCTTGCACTTGATCACTATCTTGCGCATCATGGTATGATCTCTATCATTCCATTTGTGTTATGCCAAGGTCTATGGCGCTTACACTTTGGCATATTATAATTTTCAATAGTATCAATCCATATTACAAATTATAATATTACCATATCATGACAAAAGCCCAACAAAAATAAATCTAGATGCCTATAATTTATCTTTTGCATAGTTTATGCGGCTGTGGGCTATTTAGGAAAGGACCCTTCTACCTATGAACTTCAACCAAGCAGATCGTTGTAAATCAGATATCAACTATAGGGGGAGAGACATACACCCGCTAGCCACTTATGCAAAACGAGTTGCATGTCAAGCGTGGAACAGGTCTCATGTGCGAGGACATGTAAAGTTTGTCCGGACCGCTTCATACCACCATGCCACCAATATCTGAAGTACAAAAGAATTGCAATAATAAGACTATCAACTCCCACATCTCCATGTGTTCTAATCGTACAAAGCATCTACGCATAGACATAACTCTGATACCACTGATGAGGTTCGTTGAATAGAAAACAAAAAAATTCTATGGCTGCAACTACCAAGATCAAATCTAGTCGATACTTGTAACGATTACAGATGGACACACCCTCGTAGACCGTAAGAAGGATAACATTCCCGCAAACAAACGTGGTTGATGTAGATGTACACGACCGTCCTCAAGGACGTGCATACGATCAACGCCACAACGGGTAGCGCCTCCATAACCGGTCACACATATGGTGCGCCGCCGACTGCTAAACCCTCGCTTCCAGCCGAGCAGCGGAAGTAACGGATCCTTGAGAACTCCAATAGTGCTACGCCATGGTAGTGGTGATGGAGGGGAAGGTTTAGAGAAGGGCTTTGCCAAGTACCTTTTCTAGTGGCAATAGGCAAGGCAAGCAAGAGGGAGAATATGCCAACCAAAGGGAATATGAGAGGAGCTTATGAGAGAGAGTGTGTGAGAGAGAGGAGGATGCCACTTCCTTCTATAAGGTGAGGGGCAGACCAAGGGGGCATGACACCAACCATGGAGGTGCCTCCACGTCTCCCCTAATTATGTGGGTGGACACTCCACTCACACATAATTCAATCTCCACTTTCTCCATTTATTCTCCACTAAAAAACAAAGGTCTTTTCATTAAAGTATTTTAATTCTCTTGTTTTAATGCAACTCAATTTAACGGACACTTAATTTAATTAGTACTTCATTTAATGAACACATTAACATTTCAATCCCTTGTTTTCTTTCGATACCCCGAAACTATTTCGGCAGAACAATTTTCTGCAGCAGAACAATTTTCCGCGATATCCATTGACTTCCCCTCTGTTTCCTATCCGCTCAAATGCGTCGATTTACCTTAAGTGTGTCTCCCTACGAGTTCGAGAACTATGTAGACATGATCAAGACTTTCTCCGATCAATAATCATTAGCCAGGACCTGGAGATCCATAATGACTCCCACTAGTTCCACGAGGATCTCATGATCGTCCAAACCTCTTTCATTGTAATCAAATTTCTTTTGTCTCATGATATTTTACTTGTCTGAGATCCGATCACTTGGTATCATTCATACCTTGTTTAATCTCATTCTTGACACGTATTCTTTTTCTCGTTTATGTGATATGCCATTCTAGTGATCAAATCACTTGCTTGCAAGCTATGTCAATGTGATATCACCGAGAGGCCCTGAGTATATCTCTCCATCATCCGGATGGACAAATCCCAATCTTGATCCACGAGTCTCAACTAACACTTTCCAAATACCCGACGACACTATTATAACCACCCTATTACGGTGTGACGTTTGATGTAATCAAAGTACTCTTCCGGCGAAAGTGATTGGCATGATCTCATGGTCCAAGGATATTGAGTTACTACGAATGTGATAGCAATTTAAATTTGATGACATGATCGTATTGCTACATCTATAGTGGGTGACTGTTCATCATATCATTCTCCAATGATATGACCCTGTTATTAACAACATCCAATGTTATGATTAAGGAAACCTTTGATCATCTGTTAATCATCAGGCTAGTATAAAAAGAGGCTTTACTAGGAACCTTCTCTGTTTATAAATCACACATGTGTTAATGTTTCCTATTAACACAATTAACATGATAAATAAACATTTATCATAAACATGGAATAAGATAATAACCACTTTATTATTGCCTCTCGGGCATATTCCTTTCAATTAAATCAATCGTCGAATAATTCTAATAATTTTTTTAGGGATGTTTAACCTTATAAACAAGATTTCCAACAATAAATTAACATATGCATGTACATCATAGTCATTTCCAGATACAATATTCACACAAAGAATGTTGAAGAAACCAAACGATAAAAAATTACAAGGTTCCATATTTGGAGGGATCATCGAACCATTTCTTCCCACCGACGAATAACAATGGAGAAGGACTATCTGTGGAAGCAAGGAAAGGAAGAGAAAGATAGATGTGATCATTCCCACTAGCATCAACAACGACCCTCCTCATTTAGGTTTGTATTTTATTAGGATGATCATAAACTTTCCAACAACAAGTCACATAGCGAAGAAAGAGTGAGAAGGAAGAAGAGGGCCAAATGAGCATGACCAGTTGTTGGTTGGATGAGAGAGAGACCGTGTGAGCAGAGCGCAACCGTTGATTAGGCGAGGGGTAGATAATGAGAACGAGATAAGGGGCATGAAAAAATGGTGGAAGAAATAAAAATACCTTGGTAGGCCTCACCATCATTTTTGACGCGCTTTATTTCTTATCGAAAATAACCGAACACACGGTTAGCCGTTAGAGAGTTTTTTATTTCTATAAGAAACAAATACATGATTCTTGATAGAGTTGATGTGTCTCTTACCCAGTTAGAATACTTCTATTAATATCCAACATTCACTTTTAGTTTATACATCTAATATATTTTTGAATTACGCATATAGAAAAAATCCCTAAATAAGAAGCGTGACACATGATAGGGCATAGGATGAGGCGATCCAAGACTGAGTGGTGGTGCAACAGTCCCTTCTCCGTCTCTAGCTTTGCATTGCAATCTCCTTCCTGCCTTCATCTTCTCGCTCAAACCCAACGCAAGCAAGCATGTACACATCGACTCAAATCTCCCATGTTAATATTCATGACATTTAATGACATCTAGTTTAAAAATCCTCATTTGTATTTGAATTGCTAGACCTAAACAGAAAAGGTAGCTCATTAGATGTTACCCAATAAAAGACATTACAGCAAGTTACCTTCTAAGAACTGCACAAGGTTGTCGATGACACATGTTTGTTAATAACTTCCACTATTTGATAAAAACTAACTTGTAACAATTTTTTAAAACAAGGTTCCAATAACAAATATGAGTGTCTCTCAAAAACGTTATGGAACTTTTTGCTAGTTTTCTAGAACTTTGAATTAAGTTCTTGTAAAAACTAAATAGTGTAAAACCATCAAACATATTCTTGAATTTCAAACTTTAGGCAAGTTGCAACTAGATAAACATGTCAACTAATTTTTAAACCATTCAACCAGTCCTTTAATTCTTACAATTTCTAGGCATGTTTACCCTTACAAACAATCTTCAAATTATAAATCAACATCTACATACACAATCACATATTTCATGCGTATATATTCACATAAAGAATGTTGAAGAAAATTTGAGAGGATAAATAATCTACAAGGTTCCATATTTGGAGGCTCATCAACCATGTCTTCTTCCTGGCAGTTAGCAATGGCGAAATACCGTCTCTAGAAGCAAGGAATGGAAGCAAAAGATGGATCTAATAATTTCCAACAACATGTCAGCTAGCGAAGAAAGAATGAGAAGGGAAAATAGACCACACGAGGAGGGCAAGCTTTAGTTGGATGAGTGAGGGACCACACGAGTAGTGGGAGATCGTTGTTCAGGTTGAGAAGGAGATCATGAGAACGAGATAATGGAAAAGGGCGGGAGAAAAACGGAAATGTTTTTGGCGCGCTTTATTTCTTTATGTCGAAAATAACCCTTAGCCGTTACGAAGTTTTTTCTTTTTTATTTCTATATGAGAAATAATATATAATTCTTCATAGAGTTCATATGTTTCTTATCCAATTGAAAACTTCTATTAATATCCAACATTCAATTGACCTCTAATTTATAGAGTTCCGTTTGAATCATTCATGCGTATAAAGATAAAGAAAGCCCTAAAAAGAAGAAGAGAAGGGGCACATGGTAGAGCACAGGAGGAGGCGATCCAGGATCGAGTGGTGGTGCGGCAATCCCTTCTCCGCCCCTGGCTTTGCATTGCCATCTCCTTCCTTCCTCCGTCTCCCCCTTCCCCCCAGCAGGCTAAGCACAAACCCGACGCGAGCGAGCGAGCGAGCACATACACATCGACTCAACTCTCCTCTTCCTCCACCGAAAGTCCAACCTTTTCGCTCCCAATCCACCACCCATCGCCCACCACCAATCCCGCCTCCCTCTCCCTGTCCTTCTCTCTCCCTCGCTCGCTTGATTCGATCAGAGAGAGCCCCGCCCCGCCCCGCCCCCGCCACCAGACCTCGACCAGTCAATCCCCCCTCTAGGGTTTCGCCTCTCCCGCCGCCCAATCGGATCCACCTCCAATGTGAGTTCGCCTGATCCCTCCGCCTCTGTGGTTATACCATCGTTTCACGCGCAGATTTGGTACAATCCGATCGGAAATTTAGACCTCCCCGTGCTGTTAATTTTCCATGCGCGCGTCCCCCCCGCAACCCGACGCAACCCGCTTCGGAATTTTGGACCCCTTAGACGGTTTTCCGGATAGATTGGAGGGCCGATTTGGTGGAATCCTGCAGATTGACCTTATCCACGCGCCTTGTTTCTAGTGTGCTTATTTCGGATCTCAGGCTTCCGGTAGCTTTGGGATTGCAGTATATCGATTTCGTTTTTGTCTCTCTAGAAATTTTGACGTTTCTGTGGTTTCTCTCCGTGCTGGAACCCAAGGATGACGATGAGCGACGACGGAGACCGCACCTGCCCGCTCTGTGCCGAGGAGATGGACATCACTGACCAGCAACTCAAGCCCTGCAAATGTGGCTACGAGGTACCGTCCCCTGTACCGGGCTGCTCCTGCCTGTGCAACAACCAGCACCCTGTTTTTTTCACTGTTTTGTTTGTGTATGCGACTCTGCAGATTTGTGTCTGGTGCTGGCACCACATCATTGATATGGCTGAGAAGGAGGACACAGAGGGGCGTTGCCCTGCTTGCCGCACTCGCTATGACAAGGACAGGATTGTCAAGATGGCAGCAGCCACTTGTGACAGGTGTGTCTATCCTAAACTTTCCCCTGAATGCGGTCGCTCTTAATAGTCGATTGGAAACTGCCCTTTTAGATTAGTGAATATTAGTAAAATCTTTGCTCTGCGTATTGCGACCAATGACTTGCAACTTATGTACATCTGGATGGATACAGGACGGTGGCAGATAAAAATACAGACAAGAAGCAGAAGACCCAAAAGGTTAAATCAAAGGCACTGACTGTGGAAGCTAAGAAACATCTGGCCAGCGTCAGAGTTATACAGAGAAACCTGGTGTATATAATTGGGCTGCCTGCAAACTTATGCAGTGAGAGTGTGAGAACAATATTCTTTACATCTGGATCCTATTTTCTTATGGAACATCTAATTGTGTTATGCTGAGTGATGCTGTAAATTTTAGCCCTCATGTAAACATTATTATTGTCCTCTGTTTTAGGTACTCGAGCGCAGGGAATACTTTGGTCAGTATGGAAAGGTTTTGAAGGTTTCGGTTTCTCGTCCGACTGGGACTCCTTCCCAGCAGACAGCAACAAACAACGGTATCAGCATGTATGTCTACAAAATAATAATGATCTTCTCATATCCCTAACATTGCCTGATCCTATAATCACATTGATATATTAAGTGACTACCCTCTTTCCCCCATTACTATGGTGCTTCTAGTAGCATTTAATATGTTCCTAAGCTAGAAAATTCCTAATATATGACTCAGAAAGTAAAATGAGAGTTTGGTTGTGTTTAATTAGGCAACTTTCCATAAAAGTAGGTGAAAATAATGGTCAATTCTAACATATGTCCAGAATATTTAGATAAATTTATAAGTGAACATATGTCCAGAATATGTCTGGTCAAGTCAATATTCTGGACATATGTTAGAATTTATGTTAGAATTTACATATGTTAGAATTTATGTTAGAATTGACATATGTCCCCCATTACTGGACATATGTTAGAATTTATAAGTGAACAATTCTAATATTCTGGACATATTTAGATAATATTCTGGTCAAGTCAATTCTAACATATAAATTCTAACATATGTCCAGAATATTTAGATAAAAGTTATCAAAGTTCGAGAATCATATAGCACTGTCTGGATGTACCTAACCCTAGGGTCCTTATGATTTCAGAAATATGGAAAACATAAATTATGGAATAACTTTACTCTCGAATGAAATGAAGTACATCTCTACTCAGCTTATATCTAGTAACTCTTGGACGCAAAAGAAATCTTAAAGGAAATATCTACTTTCCTGAAAATAAAAGGAGATCCTCAAGTAGAATCTTTGGACTATATCCATCGTGTGTACTCAGCAATTTAGTAGCTGATAGTTAATGGATAACCAGTATGGACTTGCGGTTTTTGTTCTCTCCACTGAAAACTGACTCTTAAACACTGGCTTATTAGTTATTACTGGGATATGTGTTCAGATATATTACTTACGCCAAAGAAGATGAGGCCATCAGGTGTATTCAGGCTGTACACAATTTTGTCTTGGAAGGGAAAGTGCTAAGGTTGGCCTTTGTATATTGTTTCTTCACTAGTAGCAGTTTTGCTGTTTTGCACAATATTGTTATTCTAATGTTTTTTATTATCGCAGAGCATGCTTTGGTACTACAAAATATTGCCATGCATGGCTACGGAACATGGTACAATTGATCCTTCATCCTGACAGCTTAATTTACTAGTACTACCTAGTGCTATCTTTCTCAGTGCTTGATTTTTCTCTCAGACATGTGGGAATCCAGACTGCCTCTATTTGCATGATGTAGGCAGTCAGGAGGATAGTTTCACTAAAGATGAGATAATCTCAGCATATACCAGGTAAGACCTAACTTCTTTTAACTAATATAATGTGGAGCCACAGTTATTGCTCCGCTTCCTTCATCTATTTTGTAAAATCCTGGCTGTATAGTTTTTCTATTCTTTTCCTATAATTTTGTACTCTTGCTATATATACCTCTTTCATTATTTTATTAGAAGAAGCCCCCAGTCTATTGTTCCACTTCTCTCTACACTAGTAGCCTACTAGGATTGTTGCCTTTTAGGGAATTGGATCTTGGAATTGGTCTCCCTGTCATATTGTGCATGTCTAATACCATTCGACTGTTCTGGTGAGCTATTTTCGCTGTGAGGTATGAATTGCTAGAGCATGTACGTAGTAGTAGTTTGGTTTGGTGAGCCCTTGTCTCTGAGAAATAAATAGCCAAACTCCTAATAGTTTCAGTTGACATTTCAACTCATCCTCTGATGCTTCTGTCAGGAGTAGGGTTCCTCAAATGGCGTCTACTGTTTCTCAAAGACGTGCAGGAACTGTATTGCCTCCTCCAGCAGATGATTTCTCATACAGTGCGGTGGTTTCAGCCAAACATACAATCAAGAATGCAATAACTGTATGTTTTTTAATGCTGGATTCATATGATGATATTCTCATTTTTTCTTAATTTCGTTCTGATTTGCTGTCTAATTTGTTGACAACTATGTCTTTGTTGTTTTACATGATGTTTCACTAATGTCCTGTGCAGAATACCACAAGCCAGTCAAGACTGTCACCTCCAAACAGTAGTTCAGGGAGGTCCACACTGCCACCAGCTACTTCATGGTATGGTTCTCCCCTTGGAGTATTATGTTTCATTTTAAAATGCAACATGCTGCTAATTTTTTTGTATGCACAGGGGGCATCGTGATCTGAACACAAGGGCATCAGCAACTGAGGTGGCATCCTCACAATCTCTTGTAAAATCAAAATCAGAGGCACAGAGTAGTTCATTTTCGAGTTCCTCTATGATTTCAAGTGCAAGACTACCTTCTTCATGGAATGATGATACAAGCACAGTACCAAAAATGACTGAAGGACGACAAGTATCAGAGCGAGATAGTCTGTCTAAAACCTTGAAGCCATATAGACCTGGTATTGCAAAGGAAACCCAAGCTGTAACATCACTTGAGTCGTCATTGGACATAGACTTTTCTACAATACCTTCAGCTTGGAATGACGATGAAGTTGTAGCATCAGACGAGGCATCAAAAGGAAGTGAGGAAACACAAGTTGTAAATGGACAGCTTGTTCCTTCAGTGTCTTCAAAGGCAACAGAGCCAGGCCAGCTTGGGTCTAAGCCATCATCATCAACAATGAATAATGGTGCAGCGTTAAAGAGTTCCAAGCAAAGTCTTGTAGATTGTGTGTCACGTTCAACAATATCTAGTTCAGATGTAAAGGGTGGTAATGGTGATGACCAGTTTACCAACATGGATCCTAAAAGCCCTACTTTGAGAGCTATGAACAGCCAATCAAATCACACTGCTAGCGAGAGTAGACCGGGCGACACAGAAGTTGATAAGTTATCTGTTGGAGTATCTTCACTAACTTTAGATAGCAAAGAAGAAAACCAACAGCCGGGTGCAGTTAAAGAACAATCTCATTTGAAGCTCTCTAGGCTTTTGTCATCAGAAAATAAAGACTCTGTATTTTCTTCTCAATCTAGTTCTGCTAAGCATCTTGACTGGAGTTCAGATCTGCAAAGTTCTCATGTGACTTCTTTAAATGACATATGGAATTCTTCTGTGGCCACTGATGAATCCCATGTCAGGATGCTGGATACTATAGATCAAACATCATCATCTTATGTCCATACTGCTAATACATCACATATTTCTCCGTGGAATGATAGAGAAATTAACCGTACTTCCACAAGTGATAATAGATCTTCTGTTACCATGATGCACGCTGGGCTGTTATCTTCAACGGACAATAATTCTGCCTTGTTGAATGGACATCAAGAGGGGCTAGGACCTATGTATACACCTGGTATGGTTTCTGAACATTCGGGCATGAGAAGTCACCAGCATGGACCAGTGGATGCAGCAAGAAATGATAACGTAGGAGGTTTTGGCAAAGGTATAGGTCGAAATAAGGACGAGGGCAGCATAATATCTGATATATTGTCTTTGGAGTTTGATCCATGGGATGAATCATATTCAACTGCTAACAATTTTGTTAAGATGCTTCACAAATCTGAAAAGAATGATGATGCACTTTTCAACGCGCCTTCATGGAAATCAAAAGGCAGCAGTAATGAGTCTAGATTTTCATTTGCTAGACAGGATAATCAACGGAACTTCCAGGATTCGTCTTTCAGAAATTCGGGTAGTGATCAGAATTTCAGCTTGCTATCCCAGAATTCTCACGGCAACATTTATCAGAATGGTGCCGTGTTCCAGTCTTCTGAGGAAGAGTTTTCAAAGAGCAATTCTCTTGCTATGTCGGATATGGCAACTGCTGGTGAGTATGATACTTGCGTGTTCTGTATTTCACCGAACAAAAACATGTTTTATTAGTACTGTAATTGGAAGATTTGCCTAATTAATTTGTGTGTTCTCTCTTTCATCTTGGTTTTCATCTGTCTGCCAAAATAACACAAAACCAACTTACCTGCTGAAATAATAATACAAAACAAAATAATGTTACTTTGCATACTAAAGCAATATAATATGCTTGTGCACCTTTAATCTATTTCTTGTTGAGCATTGATAAATGTTGTAACTCGTGCGAATGCGTTGTTTTGATAGCTTAGATCGTATTTCTTTATTTTTATGTGAAATGGCTTGGTAACTGATGTTCTCATTGTCAGGCTCTTCAAGGTCTAAAATATCTGCACCTCCTGGATTTTCGGCACCAGCGAGAGTTCCCCCTCCTGTTTTTTCATCTCTGGATGGGTTGAATCCCCCACCTGGATTTTCTTCAGGATTCTCATCTCAGGATATGTTGAATCCTCCTCATGGATTTCCTTCTGGATTCTCATCTCAGGGTGGATCGAATCCCCCTCATGGATTTTCATCTCAGGCTGGATCTAATCCGCCTCATGGATTTTCATCTCAGGCTGGGTCTAATCCACCTCGTGGGTTTAATTCTGGATTTTCTTCGCAGGACGGATCTAATATCCCTCCTGGCTTTTCTGCGGGATTTTCATCCCAGAATGGGTCTAACCAGGTCTATGGCTCAACATACTCAGGTCTGCTGACTTCCTATCCTTTTTCCTTCTCCAAAGCCAATTTCAGTTTCTAACACATTTGTTATTCTTGGCAGAAACTCGTCTACTTGATAATCTTTTTGGTAGCCACACCAATCAGTATCAACCACAGATGTCTAGACACACAAATGACATTGAATTTATTGATCCTGCTATATTAGCTGTGGGCAAAGGGCGGATGCCAGGAGTTAGTGATTCAGGGTTGGATCTGAAAAATGCTCCTTTTTCAACACAGTTGCAAACATCAAATAATGATCCAAGGCTTCAGTTACTTATGCAACAGAGTATGCCCTCTCATCAAAATCTCAGATATCCAGACCATGGTCAGGATGCATTCAACTCTATGAATGATAATTATCTGGCATCCCGACTTCTACCACAGAACAATGGTTCTTTATCCCCTTATGCCCAGATGTCACTCCAACAACCCAGAAACTCACAGCTTGCAAATGGGCACTGGGATGGCTGGAGTGATTTGAGACAGGGGAATAATGTTCCCATGTCGGACATGTCGAGGATGTTATATCCAACTGAAGCTAACAACTTTCACATGATGGGTTCAAATGATATGTATAACAGAACCTTTGGACTTTAATTGTATAACAGAACCTTTGGACTTTAATTGTCTTGGAAGATGCATATTTGACCTGTCCGCCTCTAACCTGTGGCGTGTCTTGTTCTGAAAGTAACTGGTTGCACAGTGCTGTCTAATGAGTGGGCTTATGAGCTGGTACGTGAGCATTCTATTGGAAGGGTAGTTGATGCAAAATTGCAAATGGACCAACATGAACCTGAGTTTTACCAGCCCTTCCAAGCACCAGGTATGTTCTTCACCATTTTATCCATTTCTTGGGACATTAGTTAGTTTTTGTTAGGACTTGGTAAGGACCTCCTCTTCAATTGTAATTATGCTTTGTAGTGTTCTGGAGGTTGCTGGATGTGCACACTAACCGACTGTTATTGTTACCTTGATTGTCATCAGGTTCCTGTTAAGCGAAGTCATACATGAACAGGCGGCCATTGAAGTATATGGATCCATGTTGTTCGGGTGCGAGCAAAGCCAGCCTGAGAAGTGATGAACTGTTTGACAATTTGTTCTATATTTCACCATCGTAGCTGTGTAAATGTTTTCTTGCCTTGGGAAAATGGAAGTCCTTTGTACATGATATGTAACTTGCCGCTGGTAGCTCTTGTGGTGCATAGAATCTCATGTTTTGGTGTGTGGTTTGCTGAGCCAAAAACTGAAAGCAAATGACTATCATCTATAGCTCAATTGACATTTGTTTGGCGTCAAATTGAAGGAAAGTTTTGAGTACACATATAATCTTGTTATTATCTGTTGTGTGCAGTTCTCAAATTTGTTTCAAGCAAGATTCTGTATGCAATTGCGTAGAAAGATCATTATGGAACATTCCATTGATGGATGGTTGTAGGATTTTGAATGCAAATTTTACCCTGTCAATCTCCTCAACCGTCCTATCCACAAAAACAAACATGCACCACCTTAACAATTCTAAACCAATCTGAACAATAGTTCCAGGTCGCCATTCTTTAGACATACAATTTCAAACTTGTGTTGCATAGTTGAAGCTAATGTCATTCACAGCTTCAAATCATTTCTAGAGAACGGAAAACCTGACTACAAACCTAATGTCATGAGCCTTTGATGAAGGGTACCCTAAGATGAAAGGCATCTTGTCTTGCCAAATCCTGATTCTATCTGAGGCCTGGCCGCATGAGCATTTCATCAAATGACGCATTCTGCTCCAAATCCACGCTGTTATCTGTGTTAATGGAGACAGAACCCATGGACCTCTTGGACATGAGCTGCTGAGCCTGGGGTGCCTCCCGCTGCATCTCAATGGCGATGGCGTCCTGGATCTCTTTCAGCACCTCCGAGATGGTTGGCCTCTGTGCGCCCTTTGGCTTCACACACATGATACCTGCCTCCGCGATCTTCCACACCGACTGCAGGTCGTAGCCAGGGTCTAGTGATTCATCAATGATGGCATCGATGTTGCCACTCTCAATGTGTGACCTTGCCTGCCCAATTCGAGTTCATTCAATCAGCAGTATTGCTTATCAGTATCAGCACAAACAAAATGCACAGAAAGGCAGTGGATCACATGATACTTACCCATGCCACAATGTTACGGCAATTGAGACCAAAGTTGTCACTAGAGATTGGCTCGTGGCCCGAGATTAGCTCAAGCAGAATCACACCAAAACTGTAGATATCACTCTTCTCGGTAAGCTGCTGAGAGATGTAGTACCTATTCATCAACAGAAAAAAAAGGAGAGTATGTGTCAAATGCTACAAAGATATCAAATACTTCAACAGTTCAATTTGCTGAACCATGGCACAGGGAGCAAATATAATAATCTCAGGAAATTAGTCTTACTCTGGATCCAGATATCCAACTGTCCCACGAACTATACTTGATACATGAGACCCATCGACCGCAGGTTTTGATAAGCCAAAGTCTGCAACTTTTGCCCTATTATTCTTGTCAAGTAAAATGTTGCTACTCTTCAGGTCTCTGTGAATGATGGTTGGAGAGCATCCCGTATGGAGATACTCTATACCTGATATTTGCAATCACATAAAAAGAGTGGACTCAGAATCTTCAGACTGCATGCTAGTAGAAGAATCTGAGGAAAATTGAGAGGGACCTTTTGCAGCATCTTCTGCTATCTCAAGACGCTTGACCCAGCTAGTTATTTTTACATCATTCGGTCCTCCTGCAAACATCGGAGGTTTTATATTTTATACGCAATTTATTCTAAGGAGTGAGATGCACATTAATCTAACAGTTCATGTCTATCATGGAGCCTAACATTGAATAATATACCTCAAAATAGAGATAATTGACAAAAAAATCAATTTATGTGTAGTACTGGAGTTTCTTAATGGTACATGCAATAGCTGATCCAAGTGCAAGTTTCAGGTCAACTAACCAGACTTACTAAGCTCCCATGCAGACACTTACAAAGAACAGTTCGTGGACCGCACATGCAGCGCAAGTTGCTGGCAGTGCAGCTTCGTGGATTAGCTAGTGTGTTGCTTGTAAAGAACCATTATCTACCTACACAACATTGTGTTGTTGATTCTACAACCAAAATTTACATCAGCTAAGAGGACTTACCACGAAGGTGCTCTTTTAATGTGCCATTATGCATGAACTCATACACAAGTATGTTTTTCCCGTCTTGCTGACTGTAACCGAAGAAGGTCACCAAGTTCCTGTGATGTATTCTGGAGAGCAACGCTACCTGAAACGATAAGCCGACTGACTCATCAGGACAACTATCCACAAAAAAATACATGAGCATATGGTGCATGCGATCATATCATGATATGGTTGTTCATTAGACCTTTACAGCAGACTGCAAGAGGATGTGTAGATACAGAACACAAAGGACATTTGAAACAGCAAGCCTCAGGTACCGAATCATTACAAAAATTGTAGAAATATAGAGAAGGATTAGCTAAGCACATTAGAGGCAACATTT
Organism: Avena sativa; assembly: GCA_916181665.1. Classification (NCBI taxonomy): domain Eukaryota; kingdom Viridiplantae; phylum Streptophyta; class Magnoliopsida; order Poales; family Poaceae; genus Avena; species Avena sativa. Next base: position 355,032,915 of record OV702283.1, on the reverse strand, counting down.
TTCACATGATCACATCACATTAACATGTCATTACATTAAGAAAAAGAGGCATGGTTCAAAATATATCAGGTTCTTGTTCCATTACAAGGCTTCGTTCTACCAAGCAATACTAAAAAACTCTAAACGCATTGTGTTTATCTCTTTAATAGTGGAAAAAGAATGTACTGACATAGCGGTAGCTGCAGTAGACGTGGTAGAAACTTAAATAAGGCTAGAACAGAAGCATACCTCATTCAAGAATTCTCGGATGCCCTGGTAGGAGTCATTTGTGAGAAGCTTGACTGCGATCTCCCTCCCATCTGCCAGCTTTCCATAGTATACTATGCCAAAACCTCCTGAGCCGATTCTCTTCTCAAATTTATCAGTAGCATCTTCAATTTCCGATAAAGCAAATCTGTGTGCTGATTCTGTAGCTACTTCACTGAAATATGACCCTAGTTTTTTGGCTGGTGCTGCAAGAACAACAGTTTCTAGACACGGCAAAAATAAATCACTGCATGCTCTTACATAGTAGAAACATCCAATGAGACAAAGAATACATACCACGTGAAGGTCTTCTCTTTTTCTTGCGTGTACACAAACAGCATCCAATAGCAATTGCAAGTAACAAGATGGCCCCAACCACAGCACAGACGATTTCCACTATGGTGCTGCGGCTAATACTCTCGCTTCCCTTCTCAAGGCCATTGTTGCCTGACCAGCTGCAGCAGGTAAGAAATTAGAACAGAAGAAACGTCCTAAAGAACACTATCAGGTTGAGTTTTTTCCCAGTTTAAGAATGCCTCTTAATAATATCTCTAATTCCCCGCAAAAAAATGCCTTGAATTCCTAAGGGAAAGATAGAATTGTACTCCCAACATATGGAGCCATTATAATGTCAGCAAAGTTAAGCAAAGCTTGCCCAGCCACAATAGTGTTCTCAAGCACAATATTACTCATCAATAATCTGAAATGTACTAAGCAACATCTGCCTAAAGATAAGTACATACTTGAAAATAATGCTCTTCTTGGAAAGTGCCCTTGGAATATGTCCGGAAAGCCTATTGTTCTGAATATACCTGCAAAGGTTGGGAATTAGTAAGTGCAAAACTTCTATGTCCGTAAAGACTTTTCATCAAATGCGTTTGTACCAGAAACAAGATAAATGTGAAAGCATCAAACAACATTTGGGTACAGGAAATCAGGAAACAAAGAGAAAGGAAGAAAGGAGAAGAAACTTTCTGTTCTGGATAACAAGGGATGGCGAAACAAAGTGCACACCAGTATGTAGAACTTACAACTCTTTGAGGTTAGGCAGATCCCCCAAAGAGGATGGCAAGTCACCATTTAACTGATTGTTTTCAAGGTGACTGCAATTTAGGAAAACACAATGAATTAGTTCGATAAATCCTGCAGAATGCTGCACTATGACAAGAAATGCAAACTCACATATACTGCAGATTTCTGCATCCACTGAAATCAGGGATCTCACCAGAAAATGAGTTACCATCGAGTTTTCTGCACTTTTTAGAAAAAAATAGATCAGAGAAGTGGAAGCGAAAAAAGGAAGATGAAAAGAATGAGCCATCTGATCTTACAACTCGACCAATGCGGATAACTTTGTGAATTCTTCAGGGATACTTCCTGTAATGTTCTTTCCTGACAACGTGCTGTGATGGACAATTTTTTAAGTTTCAATACAAGACATCAATTGATAAATCCAAAGTGAAGGCAGAATTGCACAATTAACATACATCGAAAAAACCCTGGGTGCTGCTTCTGAACTGCATTGCACCCAGGTCCATGATGCTGGCAAGCATGGATCACCACCCTCTCGTGCCCAACTTGCTTGAGGATACCGTGAGACCAAGTTAGCCATGATGTTTGCTGTGAATATTGTGGAACCACAAAATTAGTCAGAGCAGCTCCTTTCTATGATGCAGCAACTACAAGGTTAGTTTTATCCACACAATAAATAAAAGAAAATTGTGGGCAATGGCTTACCATCTTGAGATCCCATAGTAATCTGGACATGTTTGTAAATTTCCATGGCATTCAGTATAGGCCCCTTTGAAGAATCATTTGTCTTCCTGAACTCGAATGAGAAAACAAATGGAAGTGAGATGTTCGTGTAGCCTGGTTGGTATAAACGATACTTTCCCTGAGCATTCTCCTCCACATCAACGGTTGGTTTACTGAATAATGGCATGCCCGGAACCACTAACTTAAACTTTCTAGTATCATTTGGTGCCAAATCTTCAATCTCTGCGAAATATGAGACGGCCCATGCATTTCCTGGGAACCGTTCCAAATCAAGCCGGTAGTTCAAGGATCCGTTTCGGCCAACCACTGCCGTTTGCATGACCTTTTCAGGTGGTTCTAAGTCAGTACCGACAAAAACAGGGTTTGTGGTTGATACTTTTTGAGTCCCCGGGGCAACATCAACTAGATAATTCGCTCTCCTCACAGAATCAGATTCCCATATTCTATCAAATGGATCATCAGGATACCTGCGAAATTCAAAGAAGAGCACCCTTCAGCTATCTTTTTTTTATCAAACAAGGCATTTTTATGTTACAACTTATAACTCGTGATACTAAGTGAGATGTGATCAAAATGTTGTTACGTCTCTCAAAACGGGGAAAACACAGTGGCACAATAGAACCGCTACCTCACTAGAACAGAAGGTCGCAACAACATGAACATGTTTTCAATCTTGATATGAAGCTATCGACAATGTTGGCACTGTAAGCACTGTGTGAGTGTGTGCGTGGCTAAGCTGTACTTGGTGTTTCTCAAAAAGAAAAGTAATACTACAGTAGTATTACCTGACTGATTTATTGTCTTCAGCACCAAAATTTATCCTTGCAGATAGTGCAAGGAAGAACCGTGCCTCGTAGTCAGTATAATAGAGTGATCCGTTAAACTGGCGCAGCTCAAGCGTAGAGATAAACGGCTGTCCAGTACTGGCGTTAGAGAGGCAGACGCTGAGCGTCGGAGTGGCAGCCAAGATAATCGCCTCCTCCACCACCGGCGTGTCGGCATCGTCGATTATGACCGTGGACCAGGGAGTGGCCCCGAGGGAGAGATCGAACTTGGGGTAGACGTTGCTGTTGTCGAAGTTGCCGTAGAGGAAGCTGGCTCTGACGAGGTACCGCGTCCTGGTCCTCACGTTCATCGTGTAGCAGTACTTCCTGGTGTCTGCTGGAAAATACCTCAGGGTTGAGTACTGCTTCTGGGGCTGGTTCTGGAGCAGCAGGTTTGCGGTCTGTCCACCGAAGACCAGCTTGGTATCGGAGGTCCACTGGATCCCGATTCCATCCGTGTAATCGTCAGCTCCACCACAATCCAAGCTAATGAAACCTGCATACAACACAAACCCGATTTGCAGATTGTTATTTGGCAGATTTTTTTGCGGACCAAGAAGGTTGGTGTCCCCTAACTGCTTAGAAAGTACTAGTAGTAGCATACATGTGTTGCATAGGGAGTGAAATCTGAATGGATTATCAACCGTATGAGCTTGTAAAATGTAAAACGGCCCCAATCCTTCATAAGGCCTAAAGAATCTAGTGAGAAATGAAAGGGGAAAAGGGCGACTCACCAGGCTGAGCAGCGGAGAACGAGAAGAGGAGCAGCAGCAGCTGTAGGTGGAGGAGGAGAGTGGCGGCGGCGGACGCCATGGAATCCCTCCTGAGAGACCTCACTCCCCTCAGAGGCAAGCAAAGTAGGTCGGCAACCTGAGCCGCTGCGCGAATCAGGGGATCAAAATCGACCGGATCCTCATCTCGGCTCAAACACGGGGGAGGAGCACGACAGCCTGTCGTCACTCCATTGTTCTGTTCCCACGGAGGTGCTGCGAGCGAGGATAGAAGGTGGCTGCGGCTGCTTCCTCTGGCTCCGGGAAGTGGGAGCACGGCTAGAAGAAGAAGACGAGCAAGCTTGACACTCCGACCGTAATCCGCATGCCGCTGCTCATTTACTGGGGAGAAATCGGAGGAGTGGGGCGCATTGATTTGTTCAAAAATCGGCGAAAGAAGAGGCAAAAGATTAGGGGGAGAGAGTGTCTGAGTGGAGAAAAAGGCAGTGTGGAAGACAGTGAAAAAGATGAAAGGTGCCCCCACCTGCGGGCTGCGGACAGGACAAAGGTGTGACTGACAGGTTAGGCCCTTGGCCGCTGGCAAGCCAAAGGAAAAAAAAGGGAAACAGCTTCTCTTGGAACTGTGCGGCAGGCAGCTCTGTGGACCATCTTGTGGCCCTCGTGGTGGGTGCTACCACATATAGGCTGAACTTTTTTGGAGGTGGTGTTTTGGCTCCATGCACATATGAACCTAATATAAATATGTATAAAACAAATTTTTAAATATAAAAAGTTCTGAAATAAAATTTTGCATATACATCTGAACATTCTATGTTCGCATATAAGTTTTCGAAAAAATATAACATTTTATTTGGCTTGTGTAAAAAATAAAAATTATCCATGAATAGTCATGTAGGAGCATCGAAATTTGTCTTTTTACACGAGACACAAAACCTTTTCCTGAAAATTTGTGCGTGAACATAAATTGCCCGGATATACGTGTAAATATTTCCTTTTCAAACTTTTGACATTTGAAATATGTTCTCAAACAATGTGTTCATATGCACCGGTGAGACAAATTGGATTTCTGGTGAACTTTTATTTTGTTTTAGTTTCCTTAATGTTCAGTGCAAAGGTTTTGAAGGGCAAACTCAAGTCCAACTAAAATATGTTTCCATTCTATAATCCTTTATTGTGTAGAGTGTTCAAAATCACGAAACATAGTGATAAATCGAGCTCATTTGTGCACGTTCCATACATGTTCTTACTCTTTTTTCTATAAATTTGATCAAACTTTTTTTAAAAAATTAACTTGTAACAAAAGTTAAAAGTACACCTATTTCCAGATGGGGAGGTTTTATGCTCTTATGTTTGTTTGTCTGGGACCGTGAATGCTCTTAAGTTATTTTAGCATTCACATGTACCGTAATGATAATGTTATTCTTTCAAGTCCCCCCACCTAAGTACTTTCCCTGTCAATAATTACCCTGCATTCTAGATTTAGTCAAAGTCAAACTTTGTAAAGTTTGCTAGAACATATAGAAAAAATTATAAACGTCTATAACATTGAATGTATTATATTATAAAAATATATCTTATGATGATTCTAATGGTACTTATGTTATATTATAGATGTATATACATTTTTTTATATGTTTGGTCAAACTTCACAAAGTTTGACCTTGACTAAACCCAGAATGTAGAGTATTTTGGGACAGAGTGAGTATGCGGGAAGGTATTTTGCATTAAGTTAGGAAGAAAAATAGGGGCGCATTTTCTGAGTGGTTGTTCATTGAGGTGCGTGTGGGTAACTCCAAATACATAGTGAGGGTCTCTCATACTAAGTGTACTAGAGACAAACTAATAAATTGAGCTAATCCTTGCACGTTTCATGTAGTATGCACTGTACTACGGTGGACAACAAACTCCATCAACCTACGTACGTACAATTAAGCTTGGTAAGCCGGTATACCAACTTAACAGATACAGTATAAATTAGGGCAGATCTTGTTGCCAAATGATTGAACGTAACTCTGAGTAGGTAGATTTGGCAATTAACTTTATCGGTGCATGCATGCTGTATCATTGTTCCCTATTGGCGTCCTCCTACTGTGCCCTTTAATTCTCCCTCTCTCCCTACTTTTCTCAGATGCGTTCATGCTGACCCAAAAAGCAAAGGTACGTAACCAAAAGAAAGAACATCAACAGCAGCAACCCAAGGATCCACGCATGATTCCATTCCAATTCCATCCATGCATGCATGCATGCGTGTGTGTGAAAGGAGAGCGGATTAAAAGGGAGGAAGGGAACACAAGCAATAGTGGTTGTGTTTTGTGGATGTTTTGAGCTTTAAGCATGACCAAAAGCTTGGCTAGTCTGTAGTACAACATGTGAGGCATGCATGGTCATGCATCATGCGGTGCAAGGCGTCGCAATCGATCATTAGTGTGTCTTTGCGATCATGCACATATATGCACCCTTACAAGCTAAGCTAGCTAAAATCCTAACATGAAGCAATGAATTTTCTTGGGTTGCCATCGAATACTGTACTGGCCAGGTTTGTCGTGACCCCTGTCCGTGACTCCATGCATCGTGCAGCATGTAGATCGTCACTTTGGAGTCGTAATGGAGAAGATGTATGTATAGTCGAGTTTGGAAATATGAGATGTGTCTTTGTGACATTTGGAGCAGGTGGTATCCCAGATATGATGATCGGTCCATCGATTGGTCACAGCAATCAATGCCATGCATCTCACGTTTCATAAAAAGCTACTCCTATAGCTAACTGCGTACTAGCTTTGTGGTGTTGCTTTGGTAGCGTGTCTGACGGTCGTGCCGTTGCTTGTGGTGCTTGAGTGTTGCGGCAAGCTATAAGCTGCTTGATAAAGTTTGCCGAAAAGGAGAAGCACTCCGCTAAACCCCCACCCAGTCCCCAATCGCATTTCCAAAGACACACTCCAAAAGTTGAAAGTCACTTAAGCGCGCATGCATGACAAAATTGACAGATGACGTTGACACCAGCGAGTACTCAGGTCTAACACTATTGCCTTTCACGGAACCGCTTCGTCCTCTCCTCCATGGAAAGCGGCTGTTATATGTATTTTATCTCATACTTATATGGCATGGAGTAGTACTCCACCCAACATACGAATTTATGTATTTGACATCCAGAGACTTTTTCCTTGGCTATATCAACACGTAACCGATGCCCCGAGCCAGGATTTCAGCATAGGGGGGCAAATTTCTACCTTCTCTTAGTATAAAGCTAATGTTTTCTTTATATTCTCTTCTACTAAGTTGGTAAATTCTTTTGGTGAACAATACTTCATAATCTCATGCGGTAATTATTTTTAGGCTTAAGACCGTCGATCTGCCATCCGATTAGATAGAATAGAGGTTTATGTGGGTAGTTTTTGGTTGTTTCAAATACAACACCGACAAGCTTACAAATATGTTCAGTTGTATAGTTGGATTTAATGTTCAATACAATATGCACATAGTCAAAATCCCAAAATACACAACCATGCAATACAATTGAGGCAATCAAAGAAAACTAAAAGCCAGATGGAGAAAGAAGGAGACTTTGGTCCAAGACAAACCTGGGCGTTGCATCTGTGTCTCCCAGTTGTCGCCGCCCGACTGGTGCCACCAGCCGAAGACCTGTCGAGAACAATGAAATAACCATAGACACCATTTGCCAATCTCTCTAATCAGTTTTCAATTTCTTGACCGATATAGGAATAGATCATCTAGATCGGAGCCCTCGGTGGCGGCCGGCAAACAGGCGTTGAAAAATGGCACAGTAGAAAGCCAGAAACGAACGATCTTTTCTGATCATGTGTGCGTGCTGATCCCTTAATTCTTTGTCTTCGGAATAGGCTTCCAGTTGTTAGGCCTAATTATTGTATTGTACGCTGATTCATAGAACTAAATGGGCCTGAAATAGGAAGTTTGGGACTGCTCCAGGTGTGTTACGCACGGACAGGGTGGGGGCGAAGTAGCCTCCAAGAGCAAAAAAATTAGCCCCCCCCCCCCCCTTCTCTCCGTCCCTGAACGGAGTCCTCTCCCTTCCCATGTCCTCCTCGCTGAACCACGGAGTTGGAGCCGTCCTCCATCAATGCCACTGTCAAACGCTTCTTTACGGTGATCGTCCATGCGCCTTTGTTCTCTACCTCAGCTCGGTCGTCCTCCATCCACGCAGATCACATCTTCAGGTGCGGTGAGCTCCCCCGTCCTATTCCACATCTTCCATGTATTTTTTTCCTAGTCTAGACACCGAACCCGACGCCTCCTGTAGCCGCGAGCCTGTATTTCGTGTCTGCGCACATGCACGCCTCGCCATACTTCAGACACGTGAGTGTATCCGGTTCAAATCACAGCAAGTCAGCTATAGCTCGTTTTGCACTTCCTGTTTTGATTCAGCAGTGTGCCTGCTAGCTTTTGCTAGTTAAGTTCCCTGCGTAACACGGCCACACCCTCTACACCTCAGGTCCAAGTTAAATCAGCTAGCTCGTTTCACATCAAATCTATTGATTCACTGCTAGCTAGGCTGGTTATTTAGCTAGCACTGTATGCATGGCAATTGATCGATTCAGCCTGTCTACTTGCTACAGGAATGTCTCTGTCTGCGTTGTCAAAATACCCTGCATGGTATTATCTATAAGTACAAGTAGCTGTAAAACTGATGGAACCCGACGATTTTTCCATGTAGACAGAACTTTAAATTCCATTTCTACGGGAGTAATCCCTAAGAGGTCGTTTGGTATCTATCATTTGGGCCTGGAATCCTGAAATTTATTTTGCATCCATCTTTATGCTGTTTGGTTGGCACGGAATTGAGCCGTTATTTTATTTGACAAATCCATTGAAATATTCCTATATGTAAACCTGATTCCTATCTTAGACATGTCATTTTTAAATTCTGTTGACAGCCAAACATGTCGAAGTCCAATGTGCATCTGTTTCAGTTTTGGCCACTCTAAAACTTGTCAAACAAACAAATGCTTTGGGTTAAAATGTTAGCCTGAACTTTTCATAACTTTTGTACTACAACTCCAAATAAAATAATTAAAACATGAAGAATAATAATATGCATCTACATGCTTGCGCTATTCATGTACCATTAATATGTAAATGTTTATACAAGTAAATATTAACTAAATGTGGCCATTTTGATTTAAGTATTTCATGATAAATATTTAGGAACACTTAATCATGATCCATGTTGTAACATCCCAAAAATATTAATTAAGATTATCAATTTCCAATCACCCAAGTTTAGGGCTAACAAAATTTTTTGTTATTAAAATTAATATGAATGCATGTGTTTGTGATGAATGCATGAATGCTTGCAATGCCATGTTTGATTGCTATGAATGGCAATGATTGGTTTAAAGATGAAAACAATATCATCTAGATCATTTCCAAGCAGAATCAAATAAAGAGAAATTCAAATATAAACAATATAAGCAAATGGTCATTTTGACCAAAGTTAACCACTAGGCCACTTTGAGTGTTCCCAGTCCAAGTTTTCTTACAGAAACAAATCCAATTATTTTCACCCCTTGCTAGACCAAGTAAAATTGAACCCAAGCCCACTTTACAAACCAACATAAACATATTCCAAATCTATTCAAATGACAATTCAAAATTGAATCCTTAATAGGTACTAAGATCACCATTTCTCAAAACCCAACCAAACCAGTTCACCTTGACAAACCCAAGCAACCATATACTACCAAGCATGTGACCAGAGGACTCACCAAAGTTCATCCAAAAATTCAAATGTAAAGTTCATGTGGCCATTTCATCAAACACTTGGAGAGCACAGTAATCCCTGCCTAACTATCACTGTTTTTGATCAATGCCTTGTCCAATTCTTGTCCCCAATTCTCTTCCCTTGTCTCCCCCAGTTACTACCAGTGCATTGAAAGAGATACAAACCCTACCCTTGCACCAGGGTCATGCCACTCGAAGCCACCATTGCCGTCCGACCATGGCCAACACGTAGGAGCACACGCCGCGCCTCGCCCTCACCGTGCGTGCCTGCACTCACCGCGACACCATCTACCCCCTAGACATGCCCGTTCGTCGCCGCGCGACCAGTAGCACCTATGCATCGTCAAAAACACCGTCGGTGCCGCGCAGAGCATCAACCCGTTTCGACCATTCTCGATTGCCCCGTGTCGTGCCATTAAGCCCGTGTTGATCGCTAGGAGACACCGCACCGGACTACGCCCTTCGCAATGCCGTTAGCTCACTGCACCGTTGTAGGGGTTCGTAGCATGGAAAACAAAAAATCTACCGCATCCATACAAACAAGCCAAGATCTATCTACTAGATTGAAGCAACGAGTCGATTAGAGTACTCACCCTCGAAGATTCCAAAGCGGTTAACGAGAGCAGATTCTCGTGGGTGATGTACTTGTACACTTGCCGATCTCAAGATCGCATAGACAATCCTTCCGGCGCTGCGTTCCGGCAGCGCTTCCGCAGTCGGTCACACGTTCGGTACTCGATGAAGACATTCCTCTCCCTTGTTCCAGCAGGTAGCGGAGGTTGTAGTTCTACCCTCGCGATTCTGGCAGCACGACGGCGTGGTGTCGGAAGTAGAGGGAAGATCCCGCAGGGCTTCGCCTAAACCGGTGCGAGTTATGGTGGATCTAGGGTTTCCAGCGATCTAGGTTTAGAAGGTCAGAGAGGAGGAGGAGGTGTCGGCGGCGGCAAGGGCGACGACGACGAGCCGGCGGCGGCGGCGTGCAGCGGCGGCGCACGGTGGGGAGGGCTAGGTTATGTGTTCTTTGAGGCAGCCCTCCCCTTCTATTTATGAGAGGGAGGACAGCTTGGGATAGGGGAGTTTGAATCCATACCCAAACCCAAGTTGGATAGAAGGAAGGACTCTTTCCTTCTTCCACTAGGAAACTATTGTTCGAGTTTGACTTTTCAAACCTCTATTTTGACTTTCAATTTAGAGCTTTATTTCTCTCTCACAAATGCCCAACCAAAGTGACCTAGGACATGATCCAGTCATTCCACTTAACCATGACACATTCATGGACCATTCCCCTTCCGGTCAGGTGAACCTTCTAGACCCTTCTAGAACCTCTCCGATGAAATCATCGAAATCATTCCCGAACTCCGTAATCGGACTTTCCTTATATGAATCTTATTCTCCGGACCATTCCGGATCTCCTCGTGATATCCCGGATCCATCCGAGACTCCGAACAACATTCGGTTTCCCTACTTACATTCCATATCTACTAAATAACATCGAATCCTTAAGTGTGTCTCCCTACGGTTCGTGAATTATGCGGACATGACCTAGACACTTCTCCGATCAATAACCAATAGAGGAATCTGGAAATTCATATGGCTCCCACATATTTCTACGATTACTCTGCGATCGAATGAACCATTTACATACGATACCAATTTCCCTTTGTCTCGTGATAGTTTACTTATCCGAGGTTTGATTGTCGGTATCTCTGCATACCTAGTTCAACCTCGTTACTGATAAGTACTCTTTTCTCGTTCTCGTGATATGTGATCCCTTGTGAGCCATTCACATGCTTCCAAGCTAATTGGATGACATTCCACCGAGAGGGTCCAGAGTATATCTATCCGTCATATGGATGGACAATCCCACTCTTGATCCATGTCCTCAACACATACTTTACGAACACTCAATGCCACTTTTATAGCCACCCAGTTACAGTGTGGTGTTTGATGTCATCAAAGCATCCTTCCGGTGATGGTGATTAACATGATCTCATGGTCGAAGGAATTAGGTTACTATGTAATAAAGCTTATAGCAAACGAACTATTGAAATGACTTGATCTTTATGCTACGCTTATCTATATGAGTATGTCGATCATACCATTCTCCTAATGATATGATCTTGTTGTTAATAACATCTCAATGTTCATGATCGAGAAACCACGATCATATATTAACCAACAAGCTAGTATTATAAAGAGGCTTTACAAGGGACTCTAATTTAGTTTACAAATCACACAAGTATTAATGTTTCCGGTTAATACTATTACAACATGAATGTAAACATTTATCATAAACACAAAGATATAATAATAACCACCTTTATTATTGCCTCTAGGGCATATCTCCAATAGTCTCCCACTTGCACTAGAGTCAACCAATCTAGATTACATGGTAATATACCGAACACCCATGATGGTTTGGTGTTTGTCATGTTTTGCCCTCGGGAGAGGTTTAGTCAATGGATCCGCCACATTCAGATATGTGTGTACTTTGCAAATCTTTATGTCACCATCTTGGACATGCTCTCGAATAGCATGAAAACGTAGCTTGATGTGCTTCAGCTTCTTATGTGACCTTGATTCTTGCGCATTGGCTATGGCGCCCATGTTATCACAATAGATAGACATTGGGTCCAGCGCACTTGGAACCACACCGAGCTCTGTAATGAACTCCTTCATCCATATCGCCTCTTGTGAATCCTCTGAAGCAGCTATGTATTCCGATTCGGTTGAAGATCTCGCCACAATGCTTTGTTTTTCACTCCTCCAGCTAACTGCTGCACCATTCAAAATAAATACATATCCAGATTGAGATTTAGAATCATCCGGATCGGTGTAACCATTAACAACGAGCTGTTCATCACCTCCATAAGAAAGAACCATATCCTTAGTTCTTCTTAAGTACTTAAGGATGTTTTTGACCACTGTCCAATGATCCACTCCTGGATCACTTTGATATCTGCTAGTCAAACTAATAGCATATGAAATGTCGGGTCTAGTACATAGCATGGCATACATAAGAGATCCGATGGCTGAGGCATAGGGAGTCTTACTCATCCTTTCTCTATCTTCTGCCGTTGCAGGACTTTGAGTTTTACTCAAGGTCGTATTGGGCAACATGGGCAAGAACCCTTTCTTGCTATCTTCCATTCCAAACCTCTTTAGAACTTTGTCCAAATATGTATTCTATGACAATGATATTAGGCGTCTCGATCTATATCTATAAATCTTTATGCCTAATATGTAAGCTGCTTCACCAAGATCTTTCATTGAAAAACTATTATTCAAATAATCCTTGACACTATTAAGAAGGTCTACATCATTCCCAATCAACAATATGTCATTACATATAATATTAAGAATGCTACAGAGCTCCCACTCACTTTCTTGTAAATACAAGCTTCTCCATAAGTTTGTATAAAACCAAAACTTTTGATAACCTTATCAAAACGTTGATTCCAACTCCGGGATGCTTGTTTCAATCCATAAATGGACCGTTGAAGTTTGCATACCTTGTTAGCATCTTTAGGATCGACAAAACCTTTGGGTTGTACCATATACAACTCTTCATCAATGTCTCCATTGAGGAATGCCGTTTTGACATCCATCTGCCACATCTCATAATCATAATATGCAGCGATTGCTAATAAAATCCTCACAGACATTAGCTTTGCTACCGGTGAGGAAGTCTCATCGTAGTCAACTCCTTGAATTTGTCGAAACCCTTTTGCGACAAGTCGATCTTTATGGATAGTAACATTACCACCAGCATCTGTTTTCTTCTTGAAAATCCATTTGTTCTCGACAGCCTTGCGGCCATCCGGTAAGTACACCAAAGTTCATACTTGGTTTTCGTACATGGATCCAATCTCGGATTTCATGGCTTCTTTGTAGGGTTCGCAGCATAGAAAACAAAATTTTTCCTACGATGGGAACAACTATGTACCAAGATCTATCCACCAAATTTAATGCAAACTCTTATTAATTAAAACTCCTTTTATTTATTCAGAATTTTGTCAATTACTTTAATGAAAAACATTCACATATAACCCCTTGCTAGTATTTCATTTCACATGCAAAAACACTCTCTGCAATTTCACCCGAAAACCTGTTTTGGTATCTAGTGAAATAAATTCCTACGCTTGTTATTATTTCCGGCATGAAACTTTTGCTCCAATTGGATGTCGGTGTCTATTAAGTGTGTCACCTACGGTTCATGAATAATGCGGACATGATCGAGACCCCTCTCAGATCAATAATCAGAAGCGGGATCCGGAGACCCATACTGACTCCCACACATTCAACGATGACTTTCTTGTGATCGTCGGAACCTTTTACGCTAGTATGTTAATCCCTTTGTTTCACGATATATTACATGTCCGAGATTCGATCATCGTTATCTTCATACCTAGTTTGATATCGTTACTGACATGCACTCTTTTCTCGTTCTCATGATATAACATTCTAGTGATCAAATCACTTGCTTGCAAGCTAACCAATGTGATATCACCAAGAGGGCCCAGAGTATATCTATCCGTTATTGGGATGAACAAATTCATCCATGGGCCTCAACATAACACTTTATTAGTTCTGAACCCATCTTTATAATCACCCTGTTACAGTGTGACGTTTGATGTTATCAAGAAACTCTTCCGGTGTTAGTGATTGACATGATCTCATGGTCTAAGGATTAGGATTACTTCATAAGTTGATATAGCAATATAAACTCAATGACTTTGATCGTAATGCTATACTTCAGATGAATGTTCATCACACCATTACACTAATGTTATGATCTCGTTATTAACAACATCCAATGTCCATGATCAGGAAACCTTGATCATCTTGTTAATCAACGAGCTAGTTTATGAGAGAGGCATAACTAGGAACTTTTTGTTTGTTTATTAAACACACATGTATTAACGTTTCCATTTTAATACAATTATATCATGCAAAATAAACATCTATCATATACTTGGAATACATATAATAAACACTTTATTATTGCCTCTCAGGGCATATTCCCTTCAGTCTCCCACTTGCACTAGAGACAATAATCTAGTTACATAGTGATGAATCTAACACCCATGGAGTTCTGGTGTTGATCATTCTTTGTTCTAGGGAGAGTTTTAGTCAACGGATCTGCTACATTGAGATCCGTGTGTACTTTTCAAATCTTTATATCTCCATCTTTGACATGCTTGCGGATGGAGTGAAACCTGTTGGAATTATGCCCTAGAGGCAATAATAAAGATGTTATTATTATAGTTCTTGTTCATGATAAAGTTTATATTCCATGCTAGAATTGTATTAAGCAGGAACTTTGATACTTGTGTGGTTTATGAACAACACCGTGTCCCTAGTACGCCTCTATGGACTAGCTCATTGATTAATGATGGTTAAGGTTTCCTAACCATAGACATGAGTAGTCGATTAATAATGAGATCATGTCATTAGAAGAATGATATGATGGACAGACCCAAATTAAGCAGAGCAATTAGATCGTGTCATCGTGTTCATCTTTGCGAAGCTTTTTCCTATGTCAAGTATTGTATTCCTTAGACCATGAGATAATACAACTCCCTTGTATCGGAAGAAAGCTTTGAGGTCATCAAACGTCATCCTATGTGAGGGTGATCATAAAGGTGTATCTCAGGTGATCGAAAAGTACTTGTTGGGTTGTATGTATCGAGATGGAATTTGTCCCTCCCGAGTCGGAGAGATATACTTTGGGCCCACTCGGTAATCGATATCAACACCGCTTGCAAGCACGTGGTTAAGGATTTAATCACAAAGTTATATCGGATTACGGAAGGAGTAAAGTACTTGCTGTGAACGAGATTGAACTAGGTATGCCGATACCAACGATCGAATCTCGGGCAAGTAAAATATCGCGTGACGAAGGGAATACATATATGGGATTAATTGAATCCTGGCATCGTGGTTCATCCGATATGATCATCGATGAATATGTGGGAGTCAATATGGGTTTCCAGATCCCGCTGTTGATTATTGATAGAAGATCATGTCTGCATATTCTCGAACCCATAGGGTCACACACTTAACGTGCATCGACGCTAGGATAGAATGGATAATTGGTTTATGAGTTTTTGTTCGGAGTCTCGGATGAGATCTAGGACATCACGAGAGGTTCCGGAATGGTCCGGAGAATAAGATTCATATAAAGGAAAGCAGTTTTTGGATTTCAGAATCGTTTCGGAGTTTATCGGTATTGTACCGGAAGGTTATAGAAGCTTCCGGAGTGGGACCAACGTGGGCCCACTTGTCGGAGGCCTGCGTGGGCCTAAGGGGAAGTGCCCTGGCCACTTTGGGCTAGGGGCACAAGGCCCCTAAGGCCCAGCCAGCCAGCCCTAGGGGAAACCCTAGGGAAACCTTCTAGAAGGGGGGGGATGACTTGCCCCCCACTCCACCCCTTGGGCCACCACCCTAGGGCTTGGAGGAGGGGTCAAGGGGGGCCGGCCAGCCCCCTATATAAGGAGGGCAGGGGCGCAGCCTCCCCCTTACTCCTCCAACCCTAGCCACCAACTTCTGCCCCTCCTCCTCTCTCTCTCTCTCTCTCTCTCTCTCTCTCTCTCTCTCTCTCTCTCTCTCTCTCTCTCCGACTGCGCGTAGGCGAAGCCCTGCCACAGAAACTCTGCACCATAAGCACCACGACGTCGTGCTGCAGATCCAATCTATCTCTCCACCATACTTGCTGGACCAAGGAAAGGAGGAGACGTCGCTTCACCGTACGTGTGCATCTCTCGGAGGCGCCGCCACTTGCGGCGTAGGATCGAATCGGATCGCGAGGAGGAGACGGCAAGTACGACTACATCAACCACGTTCTGTTGAACGTTTCCGCTGTGCGATTTCTTCAAGGGTATGAAGATCTCATCAATCTATTTCGTTGATTGCATCTCCTAGATTAGATCTTGGCTTTCTTGTTCGCATCCGTAGAATTTTTTTGATTTACTATGCTGCGAAACCCTTCAGTGGTATCAGAGCTAGATCTATGCGTAGATGTGTTTCACGAGTAGAACGCAACAGGCTTGTTGCGGGCGTTGATGTTTTCTGTTGCAAACCTCTTGTTGTGTATTTCTTATGACGCGGCATAGTGAGATCGAAGCGGTCCAGGCCAACTTTACGCGACCTCGTTCGCGAGACCGGCTCCGCACTTGACGTGTGGCTTCTTCCACACATGCGGCTGGTGGATGCCAGTTTCTCTCACTATAGTAGTCATGGGATTTACAACGGATGTTAGCAACCATAATATCACAATTGTGGCTTTCCGTAGGTAAGAATCGTTCTTAGCTTGTTACTCCCATAAGCCACGTAAAACATGCAACAACAAAGTAGATGCGTTTAACTTGTTTTTGCAGGGAGTGTTTTGTGATCTGGTATGGCCCAAGACATGATGTGTATGAATTGAGATGTATGCAATGATCATGTTTTGTAATATTTCATGACTTGCATGTCGATGAGTTCACAACCGAAAGGAGCCGTATGGTTGTCTTTATAATTGTGTATGACCTGCGTGTCAACTTCTTATACGCCATGTAATAGCTTTACTTTATCGCTAAGTAGTTAGCAATAGTTGTAGTTGCTATTTGTGGTGGAGGCAATCATGGTGGAGTGATGGAGTCATGCTGGCGCGCACAAGATGGAGATCATTGCGCGGAGATTGGCTATACCATGTCACATAAAATTATATGCATGTGATGTTTATCCTTTTATGTATCTTATTATGCTTAGATCGCGACGGTAGCATTATAAGATGATACCTCACTTAAAGATCAAGATAAAATTGTGTTCTCCCCATGTATGCACCGTTGCGAAAGTTCGTCGTTTTCAAGCACCTCGTGATGATCGGGTGCTATAAACTCTATGTTCACATACAACGGGTGCAAGCCAGTTTTGCACACACGGAAATACTTGGGTTTGACTTGACGAGCCTAGCATGTATAGACATGGCCTCGGAACACACGAACCAAAAGGTTAAACATGAGTCATATGAATGATATGATCGACACTTTGTTGTCCACCATTGAAACCACATCTCTTCTCGTGAAGATCAGATTAGGTGTGGTGAATTTGGATCGTGTTCACTAAACAACTTGAGGGATGTTGAATTTAGTGGGAGTTCATCTAGTAATTTGATTAAGTTGAACTAGTTATCATGAACATAGTCTAAATTGTATTTGCAAATTTTGTAGATCAAATGGCTAAGTCCAACTTCAACTTCAAAGTTTTTGCTGAGAAATAAAAGCTTAAGAACAATGGGTCTAACTTCACCAACTGGTTTTGCAATCTGAGAATCATTCTGGCTGGCGGACAAAAGGACTATGTACTTGAGAAAGCGCTAGGTGACGCCCCTACTACTGATGCGCCGGCTGATGAAAAAGTTGTTTATCAGTCACGCAAAGATGATTATGGAGTGATTAAGAGTACCATGTTGTTTGCTATGGAACCGGAACTTCAAAATCGTTTTGAGGAGTTCGCCGGGCCCTTTGAGATACTTGAGGAACTGAAAACCATGTTTCAGACTCAGGCCCATTTTGAGAGATATGAGATCTCTGAGAAGTTCTTTAACTGCAAGATGGAGGAAGAGAGTTCTGTTAGTGAGCACGCCATTAAGATGTCGGGCTACACTCAACGTCTTGAGCAACTGGACTGCAAGATTCCATAAGAGCTCAAGATTGGCAGAGTTCTGCAATCACTCCCTCCTAGCTACAAAGGTTTTGTAGTTACTCACAATCAAATTGGTTCCACTGATACGATCACTGAGCTCTTCGCCAAGCTAAAAGCTGCGGAAGTGGATATCAAGAAAGATAATCATGTGTTGATGGTCAACAAGACCCCTAGCTTTAAGAAAGGTAAGGGTGCAAAGAAATCCTTCAAGAAAGGCAGCGGCAAGCGCGTTGCCCCTGCTGAGAAGAAGCTCAAGTCTGGACCTAAGCCGGACACTGAGTGCTTCTATTGCAAGGACAAGGGTTACTGGAAGCGCAACTGTCCGAAGTACTAGCGGAAAAAAAGGCTGGCACCATTAAAGGTATATTTGATATAAATGTTATTGATGTTTACCTTACTAACGCTCGTTGTAGTGTCTGGGTATATGATACTGGTTCAGTTGCTAATATTTGTAACTCGAAACAGGAGCTACGGAATAGATGGCGGCTAGCAAGGGATGAGGTGACGATGTGCGTTGGCAATGGATCAAAAGTTGATGTGATGGCCGTCGGCACGCTCTCCTTAGTTTTACCTTCGGGATTAGTTTTAAACCTTAATAAGTGTTATTATGTGCCTGCGTTGAGCATGAACATTATATCTGGATCGTGTTTATTGCAAGACGGTTATTCATTTAAATCAGAGAATAATGGTTGTTCCATTTATATGAATACCATCTTTTATGGTCATGCACCTACTGTGAATGGTTTATTTCTTCCGAATCTCGAAAGCAATGAAACGCACATCCATAACATTGAGGCTAAGAGATGCAAAGTAGATAGTGATAATCCAACTTATTTGTGGCACTGCCGTCTAGGTCATATTGGCGTAAAACGCATGAAGAAACTCCATTCTGATGGACTTTTGGAGTCTCTTGATTTTGAATCATTTGACACGTGCGAGCCGTGCCTCATGGGAAAGATGATCAAAACCCCGTTCTCCGGAATAATGGAGCGAGCAACGGACTTATTGGAAATCATACATATCGATGTATGCGGACCAATGAGTGTTTCGACGCGCGGTGGATATTGTAGAAGTCCCAACCTTTAATAAGGTAGAGATCCCTGTGTTTACAATGCTAGTCCCTGGATCAATAGCTAGCATCCACAGTTAAGATGTAATATCAAGAAACAAAGGTCATAATGCAACTTTATAACCAGGAATAAAATAATTTATTACATCTTACATAGCTCATTTGGCTATCTCATTACAATGCAGCAGAATATAACAATAGCATGAGGTCCTTCATCTTCAAAGTGCCACAGGCATTCATGTTGGTTGTAGACTTGTAATCCTAATCAATAAACTTCACTAACATCAAACAAACCTGCAACATAATAAGTTACAGCCACAAGGGTCAATACATTTGAATTGTATTGGCAAGTGATACTGTGGTAATATAGTGGAGTCTATCATCTATATGCATTTGGCTAAGTGGAGCTTAGGCTTGCTTTGCTCAAAATAGATTTTCCTTATCATTTGAAAACACTAAGTTTTTGTTTGTCAAAAATCACCCAAGGCATCTCCCAATAGAAATTGGTGATCCTTCAACCCTTGTTCAACCACAAGTTTTTAACTTAGAAATTGGGATGAGGAGATTCTTGATAGCTTCCATGTCTTGATGCTCAAATTGTCCTTTACCAGGGACATGGCTAAGTACTTAGATTTTACACTCTGCAGAGGTTGTGCACTTTCCCCACAAGACTTGGTTTCACCAAGACAAGATCTTTCAGAAGGCTTCCCTTAGACCAGAATGGACGCGCTCCAACCTATCAATCCCCTACCACTAACTGTCCATTTGGCTAAGTTATTGCAACCTATATGATCCAGGCAGAACCCATAATGCCAAGTGGCTGCACTTGAAGCTTCTCAACATTTGACATCTCAAATCTCTTTGTTCCTGGGTGGCCATCCACAAGTGAGATACACAAGGTAAACCATAGAAATGGGCCTTGTGTAACCACTCAACACAAACCATTCCTTCCATTCCACCCAGGTGATTCATTCACTTAGTTGTTTTATTAAACAAAACACAAGTCCTTGACTTAGAAATATTCCATAGTATGAATATATTCCACCCTTGTTTTCTACTAGATAAGCTAAGCATGATAGTAGTAGGAATCTTAACTTAGGAAGTTTCTACTAAGGTTTCATCTACTAGGATTTCCCATGGCATAGTTTATACTTAGCAAACTTCCATGCAAGTCCTACTTAGAAATATCACTAATGCATAGTGAAAATAATGGGACAAAGTATGAAGCATCACTTGCCTTTTTGGTAGAGAATATAAGTTCACTCATCTTGCAATACTCACACTCTTCAAATCACTACAATTCAATCAAGCAAGCAATATTTCAATCTACCATTCAAGCAAACATCACATAAATTAATAGAAACAAAGCAATGCATGCAAGCATGCTAAAGATTGTTTTATTTGGAAAAGTGGTTTCTAATGGGTTACAACATTCTAAAACACCTATTGGTCATTTTATATAAGTGGCAAAACCATTTGCAAAAGATTTTACCCATAAATCATTTTTAAACCAAATCAATATTTTATGTGGTTGAAAATGCCTTTAGCAAAGCAAAAATCTTTATAGGGTTCACCAAATACATTTTTAATTCCAAACTTGGTGTTTGGGGTCAGAGAGTTTAATCCAAATCATTTTCCCAAAGGGTTTCCTCCAAAAGCATTTTTAATAAATAAACATTATTTTTATTTGACTAGAAATGTTCTAAATCAAAGATTTACTCTTTTGCTTCATCAAATATGTTTTTGAAATCACAAGTTGGTTTATATGGTCAGTAGGTTCAAAACACTCCATTTTCCAAAGGTTTCATCACAAAAATAAATTTAGAATGAATTTTATATTCAAAATATGCCTACACAAGTTTCTGCAAAAACAATCAATTTAACAGAAGCAATTTACTAAACAAAGTGCATGGATGGAAATTACTTGTCTTTCTGCTTCCATTGATATAAAATTTGAAAAATTTGGACGTGTGGTTTGAAAGTTATGAATTTTACAAATTGGAACATCTAATAGATCATTTCTGGTTTTTAAAACAGAAGCTAGGCCACGTGGCGTGATTCTATTGGGCAAAAACGGTTCGCGTGGATTGACAGATACAGACCGCAGGATCTAACTTGATCGCACGGCACAGATCGCTCATACCCTTTCGTTTAAGTGACTCTGTCTATGCCACAGGATCAAGATCCAACGGTTGCTACGCGTTTGACCTAGAACGAGCGGCGCTGGCGGCGGCTGACGGCGGCGCGCACTCTGGCGGCGAGGTTGCCGATGATGCAGGATGCGAGAAAGAGAGAGAGGGAGCTCACCGCGTTCACAACACACTGCTGATGCTCAATGTGGTCTTTGTTGGCTAAGGGGCGCACGGGTTTGTCTTCAATCTCTCGCCGGAGTTGCTCCTGGCGATGGGTGCGCTCAGGCGTCGTCGGGGATGGGGCTACAGAGCACGAGAGAGGGAATAGAGGTTGCGGTTAGCTTCGTACACGAGTCACTGACAAGCGAGCATCAAAAGGAGGGCAAGGAAAGGTCTATGCTCACCAGGGAGACTCGCCGGAGTTGGAGCAGACGGTGGCGATGCTCTGTCGAGGTCGTTGCCGAGGATACAGTGTTTGGGCGGATGAACGGGAAGCACATGAGATGTGCCAGAGGCTGGGGATCACGCTCATGTGCTCCAGGGGGCAGAGGAGTAGCTGGGCTCGTCGGAATTCGCCGGGAAGCTCGTCGGAGGCAGCGGCGGTCTGAGCGGGAATTAGGGCAGCCTAGGGGCTCTCGAGGTGTGGCGTCTAGGGGAAAAGGGAGGGGAGAGGGAGGTGGTTAAACAAGCTTGGTCATTGGGAGTAATCGCTGCAGCATTAACGTGTATTGAATTGATTTTTTAAGGTGGCAGAAACGGCCGGCGAGGGGGCGTGGTCACCGTGGTGAGTGAGGAAGAAGACTGGGAAGTGGGGTCTTGGTGTCAGTGAGTGAGAGGGAGGGGAGATGGGGGCCAGCGGTTAGTGACTGAGGGGGGAGGTTTCTGAGTGGAAAACGTTTCGGGGGAGGGAAAGAAATGGGCTGCGCTGCTGGGCTAGGTTGGGCCTTGCTGGGCTGGGTGTTTTGTTTCATTTTTTTGTACTGAATGTTTTTTTCTTTTTTTCCTTTTCTATTTATCTGTTTTTATTTTGTTTAAAATTTTCAAACAACAATTTGATTTCAAACTTCAACCAAACTTTGAGTATATTCAAATACTATTTATTAATACATTCTGAAGTCAATTTTTGGAATAATCTTTTATTCTTTTTAGGGTCTTTTAATTATTTAAAATAGGCCCTTGCATTTATTCAAATAAGATTTAATAATATTTTCAAACTCCATTTGAAATCTAAATCTTTCCAAATCTTTTCAGTAAGTTTTATTTATTTATTAGGGTATCAATTAACTCACCTTGAATTTATTTGGAATATTTTTAATATGATTATTAATCATTTAAAATTGGGTATTTGTCTTTATTCCAATGAAATTTAAATATAGTTTTAATTCCATAAATTTTATTTGGAAGATTTCTTTGATCCCGATTAAGTTAATTAAATAACTTTTTATTCCACTTGGGTAAATTACAATTATTATTTTCCCATGATTTAATTAATCATTTCTAATAGGGATTTTGTCTTTATTCAAATGGAAATGGAATTTGGTTAATGCCATTTTATTTAGTTTGAAAATTCTTTATCCATTATTTTATTTTATTTGGATTTGGATTATATTTATTTAATTTGCTTATGGATTAGGTCAAGATTTAATTTGGCCTTTAAATTTTCCTCATTTAATATTCCTATCTTTATCTTATAAAATCCATATCTTTTTATTTATAGCTCCAAACTTGGTGATTCCAATTTGTAAAATCTTATTTAATATTTATTTATCCTTTTAAATCTCTTTAGGATTATTTTCTCACCATTTGGTATGGATTTCTTGATAGGTGCTTTATTAGCTTTGGAAATTCAATTTCCTTATCTTATTAAATTCATAAGATTTTATCTATGGCTCCAAATTGAGTGAAACTAATTTCTATGGTTTTATAATATTTCTATTTGTCATTCTTAATCATTTTGAAATGTTTGTTTGACAAATTTTTATATGGATCAAATCCATAGGCTTGGAGATAGCTTGGAAATGTTTTCCTTCCATTAGGGTTTTAGAGTTTTGGTTTATTTCTCAAGTGTTTAAATTTCCAGATGCATTTATGAAGAATGGATTCCACTTGATTTGAATTTAGTTGGATTCAAACATTAACCCAAGTTTGTTCAAGATGGGATTTTAAGTTTCCATTTGGAATCAAAAAGTTTCTTTTCACCCTAAATTTTAACAATTATTTATTTGTTTATTTATTTTTCACATTACAAAATTTGGAAAATTTTGGGATGTGACAGATATCGCTATTTTCTCACTTTTATTGATGACTTAAGTAGATAAGGGTATATATATTTAATGAAACATAAATCTGAAATGTTTGAAAAGTTCAAAGAATTTCAGAACGAAGTGGAAAACCATCGTAACAGGAAAATTAAATTTCTACGATCCGATCGTGGAGGTGAATATTTGATGATTTTCTCACGCATCTTAAAGCAAGCGGAATTGTTTCGCAACTCACGCCACCCGGAACACCACAGTGCAATGGTGTGTCTGAACGCCGGAATCGAACTCTATTAGATATGGTGCGATCATTGATGTCTCTTACAGATTTGTCGTTATCATTTTGGGGTTATGCATTATAAACCGCTGCATTCACTTTAAATAGGGCATTATCTAAATCCGTTGAGACGACACCGTATGAACTATGGTTTGGTGCTAAACCTAAGTTGTCGTTTATTAAAGTTTGGGGATGCGAACCTTACATCAAGAAGTTGATGTCGGACAAGCTCGAACCCAAAGCGGAGAAATGCGTCTTCATAGGATACGCTAAGGAAACGATTGGGTATACCTTCTACCACAGATCCAAAGGCAAAGTGTTTGTTGCAAAGAACGGATACTTTCTTGAGAAGGAGTTTCTCTCGAAAGAGGTGAGTGGGAGGAAGGTAGAGCTAGACAAGGTTATTGAACCTTCTCTCGAGTTGGAGAGTAGCGCAGCACCTGAAATTGTTCCAGTGCCGTCTGCACCAATAAGATAGGAAGCTAATGACGAGGATCATGAAACTTTGAACGATGCTACTACTGAACTTCGCAGGTCGATAAGGTCACGTGCCACTCCTGGATGGTACGCCAACCCTGTCTTAACCGTCTTGTTGTTAGACAACAGTGAACCTGTGAATTATGAGGAAGCAATGATGAGCCCAGACTCTGAGAAATGGCTAGAGGCCATGAAATCCGAATTGGGATCCATGAGCAAAAACCAAGTATGGACTTTGGTGGACCCTCCTAGCGACCGTAAGGCCGTTGAGTGCAAATGGATTTTCAAGAAGAAAACGGACGCGGATGGTAATGTTACTGTCTATAAAGCTCGGCTTGTCGCAAAAGGGTTTTGGCAAGTTCAAGGTGTTGACTACGATAAGACTTTCTCTCCCGTAGCAATGTTTAAGTCCATTCGGATTTTATTAGCAATTGCTGCATTTCATGATTATGAAATATGGCAGATGGATGTCAACACTGCGTTCCTCAATGGCAACATTGATGAAGAGTTGTATATGATGCAACCCGAAGGTTTTGTCGATCCTAAGGATGCTAATAAGGTGTGCAAACTTCAGCGTTCCATTTATGGACCGAAGCAAGCATCTCAGAGTTGGAACCTTTGTTTTGATCAAGTCATCAAGATTTTTGGATTTGTTCCAAATTGCTACGAAGCTTGTATCTACAAGAAAGTGAGTGGGAGCTTGGTGACATTTTTAGTACTATATGTGGATGACATATTGATTATTGGAAATGACATTGGTATGCTTAGCGATGTGAAGAGTTATTTGAATAAATGTTTTTCAATAAAATACCTAGGAGAAGCTGCTTATATATTAGGCATCAAAATCTATAGAGATAGACAAAGACGCCTAATAGCTTTAAGCCAAAGTACATATCTAGACAAAATTCTGAAAAGGTTCAGAATGGATAAAGCAAAGAAAGGTTCATTGCCCATGTTGTCAGGTAAGATATTGAGCAAGGCTCAGTGTCCAGCTACGGTAAACGATAGAGATACTATGAGCAAAGTGCCATATGCCTCGGCCATAGGTTCTATCATGTATTCCATGCTATGTACTAGACCAGATGTGTCCAATGCTCTTAGTTTGACGAGCAGATACCAAAGTGATCCAGGAGTGGAACACTGGACAGTCGTATAGAACATCCTAAAGTATTTAAATAGGACTAAAGAAATGTTCTTGGTCTATGGAGGTGATGAGCAGCTCGTCGTAAAAGGTTACGTAGACGCTAGTTTCGACACTGACGGATGATTCTAAATCTCAAACATGATACGTTTATATTTTGAATGGTGGAGCTGTGAGCTAGAGAAGCTGCAAGCAAAGCGTGATCGCGGGATCTACAACATAAGCGGAATACATGGCTGCTTTAGAAGCGTCAAGTGAAGGAGTTTGGATCAGGAACTTCATCACTGAGCTTGGTGTGGTTCCAAGTACCTTGGACCCACTAGAGATATTGTGCGACAACACTGGCGCCATAGCACTGGCTAAGGAACCAAGATATCATCCAAAGACCAAGCACATCAACCGCCATTTTCATATAATTCGAGATTATATAGCAGATGGAGATCTAAAGATTAGCAAAGTACATACGGATCTGAATGTCGCAGATCCGTTGACTAAACCTCTTCCACAAGCAAAACATGATCAACACCTTAATGCCATGGGTGTTAGATTGTTGCCAGATGTAAACTAGATTATTGACTCTAGTGCAAGTGGGAGACTATTGGAATTATGCCATAGAGGCAATAATAAAGATGTTATTATTATAATTCTTGTTCATGATAAAGTTTATATTCCATGCTAGAATTGTATTAAGCGGAAACTTTGATACTTGTGTGGTTTATGAACAACACCGTGTCCCTAGTACGCCTCTATGGACTAGCTCATTGATTAATGATGGTTAAGGTTTCCTAACCATAGACATGAGTTGTCGATTAATAATGAGATCATGTCATTAGGAGAATGATATGATGGACAAACCCAAATTAAGCAGAGAAATTAGATCGTGTCATCGTGTTCATCTTTGCGAAGCTTTTTCCTATGTCAAGTATTGTATTCCTTAGACCATGAGATAATACAACTCCCTTGTATCGGAAGAAAGCTTTGAGGTCATCAAACGTCATCCTATGTGAGGGTGATCATAAAGGTGTCTCTCAGGTGATCGGAAAGTACTTGTTGGGTTGTATGTATCGAGATGGAATTTGTCCCTCCCGAGTCGGAGAGATATACTTCGGGCCCACTCAGTAATCGATATCAACACCGCTTGCAAGCACGTGGTTAAGGAGTTAATCACAAAGTGCTATCGAATGATGGAACGAGTAAAGTACTTGCTGTGAACGAGATTGAACTAGGTATGCCGATACCAATGATCGAATCTCGGGCAAGTAAAATATCGCGGGACGAAGGGAATACATATATGGGATTAATTGAATCCTGGCATCGTGGTTCATCCGATATGATCATCGATGAATATGTGGGAGTCAATATGGGTTTCCGGGTCCTGCTTTGATTATTGATAGAAGATCATGTCTGCATATTCTCGAACCCATATGGTCACACACTTAACGTGCATCGACGCTAGGATAGATGTCACATCCCAAGATTTTCCAAATCTTGTTATGTGAAAAATAAATGAATAAAATAAAACTTTGTTGATTTTCAAGGTGAGAAGAAACTTTTTGAATCCATTTGGAAACTTTCAAAACCCATCTGGATCAAATAAAATCCTAAAGGGATTTAAAAAAGTTAAATAAACAATAAACTTCAAAACATTTAAAATATACTATTTTGGATCTTTTAATAAAAAAAAAGATTTGGTCTTCAAATGAAAAAGAATAGATTTATAAATAAAGATTATTTTATAGAGCCAAATTAAACCTTGGATAATATTTTGAAATAAAATGTTTTGTTTTGATTAAAAATAGTAAAGGTTTATTTAAATAAAATAATAAGGATTTAATATCCAATTTTATTTAAGTAAGGGCTTTTCCCATTTTAAATAAACACTAAAACTTATTTATTTATTTTAAATAAGTTTTCCAAGTATTTTATATTCCCAAATAAAACTTACTGAAGTGTTTTGGTTTTATTTTAGATTTCAAAATAAAGTTTTTGATAAAACAAATCCTATTTTGATTTAATGACTAAGGTCCATTTTATTTAATTATTAATGGACCCTAAAATAAAATGTTATTTTATTTTAAACAAGTTTTCCAAGTATCTTATATTTTCAAATAAAACCTACTATTTTGGTTTTTAAAATATTTAGTTTTCAAATGGAGATTTTATTAAGTAAATCAAAACCTATTTGAATTAATAATTAAAGGTCTATTTTATTTAATTATTAAATAGATCCTAAAAAGAATAAAATTATTTTTTATTTTATTTTTGGGATTTGGTTTATGTTGATAAACAGAACCAAAAACTCATTATAAAGTTTGGTGGAAGATGTCTTGAATTGTTTGTTTGAATTGTTTGTTGAATTGATTGTTTGAATTTCAAAACAGAAAAAGATTTGGAAAAAGAAAAAGGTTTTAGACAGAAAAAAATAGAGCAAACGACCCAGCCCAGCTAAAGCCCAACAGCCCAGTCCAGCCCACCTGTTCCCCTCTGCCGAAGCGTTTTCTCTCACTCACCAGATGACCCGCTAAGCAGCTGACTGGTGGACCCAACTCCCTTTCCCTCTCTATCGCTGACAAGACGACCCCACCCTCTCCTGTTCATCATCTCCACCACTGCGACCCGTTCTTCCCCCGCTCCTGCCGTTGATTCCTCAGGCTTAATTCGCCTTAATGCCGCGATTAAACCTCGCAGTGATCACGCGTGATACCCCTCTGCTCCCCTTGCCTCCTAAATCGCCGGCGACGACCTCGCCTGAGCGCTGCCGCCAGAGGGCCGCCGCCAGCGCCGCTGATTATTAGTCAGAGTAGTTAGGACCGTTGGATTTGGATCTGACGTTTAGGATAGAAAGTAAGCGAATGGGTACGCACGCTTCTGAGCCGCATGATTCAACTTGATCCAACGCGCCAGAATAGCCGATCCGAGTGAAGCGGTACCGACGAATGGGAATAAGACGCGTGGCACCAGACGATTTAAAATAGAATTTGAAATCAGATTTAGATGCCATTTTGAAACCCTTGTAACTTTTGATCCACACGTCCAAAAATTGCAAACTTTATATCAATGGAATCAGTGGAACAAGCCCTAGCCAACCATACCATTTGTTTAGTAAAAAGCTTCTGGAAAAATGGTTGTTTTTGCAGAAACATTTGTATGCTTGTTAAGGATGTGAAAATTGTTCAAAAATGATTTTGGGGATAAAATCTTTGGAAAATGGTGTGATTTGAACCTACTAACATTAGGAAACACTTTGTGGATTCAAAAATGTATTTGGTGAAACAAAATAATGGTTCTTTGATTTAAAACCATTTCTAATCAAATAAAAATATAGTTTATTTATTTATTAAAAATGGTTTTGGAAGAAAACCTTTGGGAAATGTTTTGTTTCAAACTCTCTGACCCCAAACACCAAGTTTTATGGTTTGAAAACATATTTGGTGAACCCTATAAATTAATGCCTTAGTAAAAATATTTCTACACCACATAAAATGATACTTTGTTTTGAAAAATGGTTTGTGAAGTGAAACCTTTTGCAAATGACTTTGCCACTTTACAAAATGACCATTAGGTGATTTCAAATGTTTATAACCCATTAGGAACCACTTTTTCAAACAAAACAAAGCTTGGCATGCTTGCATGCATTACTTTGACTTTGTCATTTTATGTGATGTTTTGCTTGATTGGTAGATTGAGTTTGTGCCTTGCTTGATTGAATTGTAGTGACTTGAAGAGTGTGATTGTTGCAAGGACAAGGAGTGAACTTATACCCTCTACCAAAAAGGCAAGTGATGCTTCATACTTTTGTCCCATTACTTTCACTATGCATTAGTGATTTCTCTAAGTAAAACTTGCATGGAATTTTTGCTAAGTATAAACCTTACTATAGGAAAACCTAGTAGATGAAACCTTAGTATAAATTCCTAAGTCAAGATACCTACTAATATCATGCTTAGATTAGCTAATAGAAAACAAGGGTGGAAATATATTCACACTATGGAAAATTTCTACAAGGATCATACATCCAGGGAACATGAAGATCAATGCCCCAAGAAGAGAGAAAGATCTCCCACCTATGAAGAACATGAACTAGAAGAACTCCTAGCTTTGGAGAGACCCAAGAAGAAGAAGAAATGCCCCAACCCTAACAAGGAGGATATTACTCAAGTGCAATGTTACAATTGCAAAGAGATGGGACACTATGCCAATGAATGCCCAGAAAAGAAGAAGAACCAAGGAAACAAACAAGAGGCAATGATACCAAAGGAAAAGAAAGATATCAGCCAAGTGATGTGTTTCAAATGCAAGGAACTAGGCCACTATGTAAACAATTGTCCAGAAAAGATGAAGAACAAGTTAAAAAAGCCCATGAAGGATCTCAACCTTGGCCCATGAGTCAAGCATGGAAACTAAGGACACAATGCAAATGTTTGCTTAGAGAAGTTTCCCCAGGATCCCAAGAAGGCCAACATGTAATTTAGTTTGAATTTTTTTAAGGGTGGTAGTACCCTAGTTGTTTTGAGCCTACTTGTAACCCTAGCCTTCCCAAATCTCGGGACGAGATTTATTTTAAGGGTGGTAGCCTGTCACATCCAGATTTTCCAAATCTTGTTATGTGAAAAATAAATGAATAAAATAAAACTTTGTTGATTTTCAAGGTGAGAAGAAACTTTTTGAATCCATTTGGAAACTTTCAAAACCCATCTGGATCAAATAAAATCCTAAAGGGATTTAAAAAAGTTAAATAAACAATAAACTTCAAAACATTTAAAAATTACTATTTTGGATCTTTTAATAAAAAAAGATTTGGTTTTCAAATGAAAAAGAATAGATTTATAAATAAAGATTATTTTATAGAGCCAAATTAAACCTTGGCTAATATTTTGAAATAAAATGTTTTGTTTTGATTAAAAATAGTAAAGGTTTATTTAAATAAAATAATAAGGATTTAATATCCAATTTTATTTAAGTAAGGGCTTTTCCCATTTTAAATAAACACTAAAACTTATTTATTTATTTTAAATAAGTTTTCCAAGTATTTTATATTCCCAAATAAAACTTACTGAAGTGTTTTGGTTTTATTTCAGATTTCAAAATAAAGTTTTTGATAAAACAAATCCTATTTTGATTCAATGACTAAGGTCCATTTTATTTAATTATTAATGGACCCTAAAATAAAATGTTATTTTATTTTAAACAAGTTTTCCAAGTATCTTATATTTTCAAATAAAACCTACTGTTTTGGTTTTGAAAATATTTAGTTTTCAAATGGAGATTTTATTAAGTAAATCAAAACTTATTTGAATTAATAATTAAAGGTCTATTTTATTTAATTATTAAATAGATCCTAAAAAGAATAAAATTATTTTTTATTTTATTTTTGGGATTTGGTTTATGTTGATAAACAGAACCAAAAACTCATTATAAAGTTTGGTGGAAGATGTCTTGAATTGTTTGTTTGAATTGTTTGTTGAATTGATTATTTGAATTTCAAAACAGAAAAAAATTTGGAAAAAGAAAAAGGTTTCAGACATAAAAAATAGAGCAAACGACCCAGCCCAGCTAAAGCCCAACAGCCCAGTCCAGCCCACCTATTCCCCTCTGCCGAAGCGTTTTCTCTCACTCACCAGACGACCTGCTAGGCAGCTGACTGGTGGACCCAACTCCCTTTCCCTCTCTATCGCTGACAAGACGACCCCACCCTCTCCTGTTCATCGTCTCCACCACCGCGACCCGTTCTTCCCCCGCTCCTGCCGTTGATTCCTCAGGCTTAATTCTCCTTAATGCCGCGATTAAACCTCGTAGTGATCACGCGTGATAAATCCCCTCTTTCTCCTCTTCCATTCCCCCCAAACACCATGCCTCGAGAGCCACCAGGCTGTCTCAAATTTCTTCTGCACCGCCGCCGTCTCCGACGAGGTTCTCGGCCAATTCCGGCAGCACCGCATCGCCCCTTGCCTCCCCGACCAAGCTCACATCCTCCCCAAGCCCTGGCGCATCTCTCTGCATCCCCAGCTCGCTCGCGCGTGCCTCACAGCGCCGGCAACGACCTCAACCGACAGCAATGCCGTCTGCAGACAACTCCGGTAAGCCACATCGCCTGAACCCGTGCGCGCCTTGACCAGAGCCTCACACCATTTTGTTCGCCTGTGCCTTGTGATCATCCAGGTACTCGCCAACTAGTCACGCAGAACCCATAGCCTCGCCCTCGTCGACGTTTGACCGCACCGAGGCCCAGATCAACTCCGGTGAGCAATTAAAGACGATCCCGCGCGCCCCTCGACGAGCTGCCACAACGTTGAGCATCAGCAGGCTTCGGTGATTCTGGTGAGCTACCCCTCTGCTCCCCTTGCCTCCTAAATCGCCGGCGACGACCTCGCCTGAGCGCTGCCGCCAGAGGGCCGCCGCCAGCGCCGCTGATTATTAGTCAGAGTAGTTAGGACAGTTGGATTTGGATCTGACGTTTAGGATAGAAAGTAAGTGAATGGGTACGCACGCTTCTGAGCCGCATGATTCAACTTGATCCAACGCGCCAGAATAGCCGATCCGAGTGAAGCGGTACCGACGAATGGGAATAAGACGCGTGGCACCAGACGATTTAAAATAGAATTTGAAATCAGATTTAGATGCCATTTTCAAACCCTTGTAACTTTTGATCCACACGTCCAAAAATTGCAAACTTTATATCAATGGAATCAGTGGAACAAGCCCTAGCCAACCATACCATTTGTTTAGTAAAAAGCTTCTGGAAAAATGGTTGTTTTTGCAGAAAGATTTGTATGCTTGTTAAGGATGTGAAAATTGTTCAAAAATGATTTTGGGGATAAAATCTTTGGAAAATGGTGTGATTTGAACCTACTAACATTAGGAAACACTTTGTGGATTCAAAAATGTATTTGGTGAAACAATATAATGGTTCTTTGATTTAAAACCATTTCTAGTCAAATAAAAATATAGTTTATTTATTTATTAAAAATGGTTTTGGAAGAAAACCTTTGGGAAATGTTTTGTTTCAAACTCTCTGACCCCAAACACCAAGTTTTATGGTTTGAAAACATATTTGGTGAACCCTATAAATTAATGCCTTAGTAAAAATATTTCTACACCACATAAAATGATACTTTGTTTTGAAAAATGGTTTGTGAAGTGAAACCTTTTGCAAATGACTTTGCCACTTTACAAAATGACCATTAGGTGATTTCAAATGTTTATAACCCATTAGGAACCACTTTTTCAAACAAAACAAAGCTTGGCATGCTTGCATGCATTACTTTGACTTTGTCATTTTATGTGATGTTTTGCTTGATTGGTAGATTGAGTTTGTGCCTTGCTTGATTGAATTGTAGTGACTTGAAGAGTGTGATTGTTGCAAGGAAAAGGAGTGAACTTATACCCTCTACCAAAAAGGCAAGTGATGCTTCATACTTTTGTCCCATTACTTTCACTATGCATTAGTGATTTCTCTAAGTAAAACTTGCATGGAATTTTTGCTAAGTATAAACCTTACTATAGGAAAACCTAGTAGATGAAACCTTAGTATAAATTACTAAGTCAAGATACCTACTAATATCATGCTTAGATTAGCTAATAGAAAACAAGGGTGGAAATATATTCACACTATGGAAAATTTCTAAGTCTAAGGACTTGTGTTTTTGTTTAATAAAACAACTAAGTTAATGAATCACCTGGGTGGAATGGTAATTGCTTGGTGGTTTTTGGTTGAGTGGTTCACAAGGCCCATGTCTATGGTTTACCTTGTGTATCTCACTTGTGGATGGCCACCCAGGAACAAAGAGATTTGAGATGTCAAATGTTGAGAAGCTTCAAGTGCAACCACTTGGCATTATGGGCTCTGCCTGGATCATATAGGTTGCAAGAACTTAGCCATATGGACAGTGGGTGGTAGAGTTTGATAGGTTGGAACGCGTCCATTTTGGTCTAAGTGAAGGCTTTTGAAAGATCTTGTCTTGGGAAACCAATTCTTGTGGGGAAAGTGCACCACCTGTGCAGAGTGTAAAATCTAAGTACTTAGCCATGTCCCTGGTAAAGGACAATTTGAGCATCAAGACATGGAAGCAATCAAGAATCTCATCATTCAAATTTCTAAGTTAAAATCTTGTGGTTTGAACAAGGGTTAAAGGATCTTCAATCTTTGATTGGTAGATGCCTTGAGTAAAGATGATTTTGTTAAGCAAAAACTTAGTGTTTTCAAAATGATAAGGAAAATCTATTTTGAGCAAAGCAAGCCTAAGCTCCACTTAGCCAATTGCATATAGATGATAGACTCCACTATACTACCATAGTATCACTTGCCAATACAATTCAAATGTATTGACCCTTGTGGCTGTAACTTGTTATGTTGCAGGTTTGATTGATTTAGTGAAGTGTGTTGATTAGGATTACAAAGTCTACAACCAACATGTCTGCCTGTGGCACTTTGAAGATGAAGGACCCCATGCTTATAGATATTCTGCTGCAATGTAATGTAATAGCCAAATGAGCTATGTAAGATGTAATAAAATATTTTATTCCTGGTTATAAAGTTGTATTATGACCTTTGTTTCTTGATATTACATCTTAACTGTGGATGCTAGCTATTGATCCAGGGACTAGCATTGTAAACACAGGGGACTCTACCTTATTAAAGGTTGGGAACCTTACAATAGAATGGATAATTGGTTTATGAGTTTTTGTTCAGAGTCTCAAATGAGATCCAGGACATCACGAGAGGTTCCAGAATGGTCCGGAGAATAAGATTCATATAAAGGAAAGAAGTTTTTGGATTTCGGAATCGTTTCGGAGTTTATCGGTATTGTACCGGAAGATTCTAGAAGCTTCCGGGGTGGGACCAACGTGGGCCCACTTGTCGGAGGCCTACGTGGGCCTAAGGGGAAGTGCCCTGGGCACTTTGGGCTAGGGGCACAAGGCCCCTAAGGCCCAGCCGGCCAGCCCTAGGGGAAACCCTAGGGAAACCTTCTAGAAGGGGGGGGGGGATGACTTGCCCCCCACTCCACCCCTTGGGCCGCCTCTCTAGGGCTTGGAGGAGGGGTCAAGGGGGCCCGGCCAGCCCCCTATATAAGGAGGGCAGGGGCACAGCCTCCCCCTTACTCCTCCAACCTTAGCCGCCAACTGCTGCCCCTCCTCTCTCTCTCACCCGACTGCGCGTAGACGAAGCCCTGCCGCAGAAACTCTCCACCATAAGCACCACGCCGTCGTGCTGCAGATCCAATCTATCTCTCCACCATACTTGCTGGACCAAGGAAAGGAGGAGACATCGCTGCACCGTACGTGTGCATATCTCGGAGGCGCCGCCACTTGCGGCGTAGGATCGGATCGGATCGGATCGCGAGGAGGAGACGGCAAGTACAACTACATCAACCACGATCTGTTGAACGTTTCTGCTGTGCGATTTCTTCAAGGGTACTAAGATCTTATCAATCTGTTTTGTTGATTGCATCTCCTAGATTAGATCTTGGCTTTCTTGTTCGCATCCATAGAATTTTTTTGATTTACTATGCTGCCAAACCCTTCAAAACCGGCGCTTAATATGCTTGGAATTCTTGTGAGACCTTGGTTCTTTGGCATTAGCAATGGCACCATTGTTGTCACAATAGATCACCATTGGGTCCAATGCGCTTGCAACCACACCTAGTTCGGATATGAACTCCTTCATCCAAACCGCTTCCTGAGCCGCTTTCGAAACAACAACATATTCGGCCTCCGTTGTTGATCCCTCCACCACAGGTTGTTTGGAACTCCTCCAACTAACCGCTCCGCCATTCATGAGAAATACGTATCCGGATTGAGACTTAGAGTCATCCGGGTCGGTGTCAAAGCTTGCGTCAACATAACACTTAGCAACAAGCTCTTTTTCACCTCCG
Organism: Avena sativa; assembly: GCA_916181665.1. Lineage (NCBI taxonomy): Eukaryota > Viridiplantae > Streptophyta > Magnoliopsida > Poales > Poaceae > Avena > Avena sativa. The sequence goes on along the minus strand of OV702283.1, from coordinate 354,997,667 downwards.
TACACAAGAAACATATCATTAGTTCTTCGCAAGTACTTAAGGATATTCTTGACCGCTATCCAGTGTTCCGAACCTGGATACGATTGGTACCTACTAGTCAAACTAATAGCATGTGCCACATCCGGTCTTGTACATAGCATGGCATACATTATAGAGCCTATGGCTGAAGCATAGGGGACTTTGTCCATTATCTTTCTTTCTTCCGCCGTAGCTGGACTTTGAGTCTTACTCAATGTCTTGCCTTGCAACATAGGTAAGAACCCCTTCTTACTTCCGTCCATTTTAAACTTCTTTAAAATCTTATCAAGGTATGTACTTTGCGATAGCCCTATTAGGCGCCTAGATATATATATATATATATATATATATATATATATATATATAGATGTTTAGGCCTAATATGTATGACGCTTCACCTAGGTCCTTCATTGAAAATTTGCTGTTTAGATAACTTTTAACACTGTTTAAAAGATCTATATCATTTCCGATCAATAATATGTCATCCACATATAATATCAGAAATTCCACATTGCTCCCACTCACTTTCTTGTAAATACAAGCCTCTCCATACGTTTGGACAAATCCAAACTCTTTGATCACCTCATCAAAGCGGAGATTCCAACTTCGTGATGCTTGCTTCAGTCTATAGATGGATCGCTGAAGCTTGCACACCTTGTTAGCATCCTTAGGATCGACAAAACCCTTTGGTTGTATCATATACAACTCTTCTTCAATATTGCCATTGAGGAACGTGGTTTTGACATCCATCTGCCATATCTCATAATCGAAATATGCAACAATTGCTAACATAATCCTAACTGACTTTAGCATCGCTACGGGAGAGAATGTCTCATCGTAGTCAACTCCTTGAATTTGTCGAAACCCCTTTGCGACCAATCGAGCTTTATAGACGGTCACATTATCATCAGCATCAGTTTTCCTTTTGAAAATCCATTTATTCTGCATGGCCTTTTGGTCGTGAGGTAAGTCCACCAAGTTCCAAACTTTATTTTCATACATGGATTCCATCTCGGATTTCATGGATTCTAACCATTTGTTGGAATCCGGGCTCATCACTGCTTCTTCATACGTCGCAGGGTCATCAATTTCATCAACCATGAAATTCATAACAGGGTTTCCGTACAGCTCGGGAGCTGCATGCGTCCTGCTAGGCCTGCGAGGTTCGGTAGTACTCTCTTTTGGAGTTTCATGATCATTATCATTAGTTCCTTCTTCAACTGGTGAAGCCAACTCCGGAATGACTTCCGGCGCTGTGCTACTCGCCATACTTTGAAGAGAAGGTTCAATAACCTCTTCGAGTTCTACCTTCCGACTACTCACACCTTCGCGAGAAACTCTTTCTCTAAAAAGGATCCATTCTTGGCAACAAAAACCTTGCCCTTGGATCTGTGATAGAAGGAATACCCAATTGTTTCCTTAGGGTATCGTATGAAGACACATTTTTCCGCTTTGGGTTCGAGTTTATCCGGTTGAAGTTTCTTCACATAAACATCGCATCCCCAAACTTTAAGAAATGACAACTTAGGTTTGTTTCCAAACCACAATTCATACGGTGTCTTTTCAACGGATTTAGATGGTGCCCGATTTAAAGTGAATGCAGCAGTTTCTAGTGCATAACCCCAAAATGACAACGGCAAGTCCGTCAGAGATATAATAGATCAAACCATATCCAATAAAGTACGATTACGACGTTCTGACACACCATTTCGTTGTGGTGTTCTGGAAGGTGTTAGTTGTGAAACAATTCCACACTCTTTCATATGAGTGCTAAACTCGTAACTTAGATACTCACCTCCACGGTCGGACCGTCGAAATTTGATATTTCTATTACGATGATTTTCCACTTCATTCTGAAATTCCTTGAACTTTTCAAAGGTTTCAGACTTGTGTTTCATCAAGTAGATATAACTGTATCTACTCAAATCATCCGTGAAAGTAACAAAATAACGATATCCACCTCGCGCCGACACACTCATTGGACCACATACATCATAATGTATGATTTCCAATAAATATGTTGCCCGTTCCATTCAACCGGAAAACAACGTTCTAGTCATCTTGCCCATAAGGCATGGCTCACATGTATCAAATGATTCAAAATCAAGTGATTCCAAAATTCCATCCGAATGGAGCTTCTTCATGCGTTTAACGCCAATATGACCTAGACGGCAGTGCCACATAATATGCGGATATATCATCATTAAGTTTAATCCTTTTAGCACCAACATTGGAATATGTGTAACACTATTATCGAGATCCAATAGAAATAAACCATTCATCATAGGTGCATGACCATAAAATATTTCATTCATATAAATAGAACAACCATTGTTCTCGGATTAAATGAATAACCACTTCGCATCAAACACGATCCAGATACAATGTTCATGCTTAGTGCTAACACCAGATAACAATTATTCAAGTTTATTACTAATCCCGACGGAAAGTGGAGAGGTAGCGTTTCAACGGCGATCACATCAACGCTTGATCCATTTCCGACACACATCTTGACCTCACCCGTTGCTAGCGGTTGCTTGTTCCGCAGCTCCTGATTCGAGTTACAAATATTAGCAACTGAATCGGTATCAAATACCCAGGTGCTACTGCGAGCACTAGTCAATTACACATCAATAACATGTATATCATATATACCTTTGTTTGCCTTGCCGGCCTTCTTGTCTGCCAAATACTTGGGGCAGTTGCGCTTCTAGTGGCCAGTCCCCTTACAATAGTAGCACTCGGTATCAGACTTAGGGCCAACTCGGGGTTTCTTTTTAGGCACGGCAACCGGCTTGCCACCCTTACTTCCGTTCCGTTTACCCTTCTTGTATTTCTTGAAACCAGTGTTCTTATTGATATCAACACTTGATGTTCCTTCTTGATCTCCACTTCTGCAGTTTTAAGCATTGACAGAAGCTCGGGGAGAGACTTCTTCATGCCTTGCATATTATAGTTCATCACAAAGCTCTTATAGCTAGGTGGCAGAGACTGCAGAACATGATGGATGCCTAAGTCAATGGGAATCGTTATTCCCAAGGACACAAGCTTATCAGCGTAACCCGACATCTTGAGTACATGCTCACTTACGGAGTTGTGCTCTTCCAATCATGTAGCTAAAGAACTTTTCTGAAGAATTTTAGTTCTCTATAACAGCATTTGTGTCGAAAATCATTTTCAACTCACCCATTGTATCAAATGCATTGTCGTTTTCGAAACGCTTTCGAAGTTCTGGCTCTAGCCCATACAATATGCCACAATGAACTAAGTTGTGGTCCTCCTGATGAGTCTGATAGACATTCTTCTCCTCGTCAGGGGCATCATCAAAAGGTGGGGGGCCTAGTGGCGTTTCTAGCATATTGCTTTTGTGCAGCAAAGAGGAGAATCCTCAAATTCATGGCCCATTCGGTAAAGTTGCTACCGTTTGTTGCAAATTTCACTTTCTCCATGAACACATTGAAATTAAAAGCAGGTGGTGCCATCTACAACAGAATTTGTAAAGTTTAGACTAAGTTTATGATAGATTGAGTTCAACTAATCCACATTACGAATGAACTCCCACTCAAAAACGACATCCCTCGTGCCTTTTTGGTGATTACATGAACCAAATCCACTACACCAAGTCCGATCATCACGTGAGTCGGTGTAGCTTCAAAGGCAAGCATCAAATGGGCATCATATCTACTATATGACTCATGCTTAACCTTTCGGTCCGTTTTCCGAGGCCATGTCTGTACATGCTAGGCTCGCCAAGTAAGAACCTTAGTATTTGCGTGTGTAACTGTCTTACACCCGAAATATGGTCATGGATCTGAGAACACCCGATCATCACGTGATGTCTTGGAGCGACGAAAACATAATCGATGCATACTAAAGGAAGAACACATTCTTATCTTGATATTTAAATGAGGAATCAACTTATTATGCTAATAAAAGGCCAAACAATCAATATAAGATGCTATCAAACATCATATTTTTATAAGTGAAATGATATGGTTACCGCATATGATATCTATCATGTGCATCGTGGTATGATCACTATCATACCTTTATGTGTAAGGCCAAGGTCTATGGAACTTACACGTTATGTGTGTTGTAAGAGTATCATCTCATACTTCTACTTAAAACATCACCATATCATAACACTAGCCCACAACAATCTAAACTAGATGCCTCTAATTTATCCATTGCAATTTTTACGTGGCTTAGGGCTTTCGAAGATAGAACCGTTCTTACCTACGAACATGAACCACAACGAGGATAACCAAAATTTTGACAACTCGTTGCAAAATAGATATTGACTATAGTAAGAGAGGGAGACACCCGCTAGCCACTTATGCAAACTAGTTGCATGTCAAGCGTGGAGCATGTCTCATGTGCGAGGACATGTAAAGTTTGTCCGGGCCGCTTCATCTCACTATGCCACCAATATCCAAAATTACAACTAAGAAGCAACAACATGATCATCATCCCCACATACTCAATATGTGTACTACCCGTGTAAAGCACCTACGCATAGATCTGGCTCTGATACCACTGTAGGGTTCGTGTAACATCCCAAAAATATTAAACTTGGATCATCAAACTCTAATCACCAAATTTAGGGTTAACAAAAAATTTTCCAACTAAAAATATGAAAGCATTCATATGTGTGTGTATTGAAATTTGGATTCTTTTGAATAGCCATGGTTCTGTGTTTCTTTGCTTGTAAAATGATTCTTAGGTGAAATAAACATCATTAAACAATCCCCAAACTATTCCCAAAGAGAAACAACTCAAAATGAATAAATTAAGTGAATGGTCACTTTGGCCAAATTAACTCCCATGCCTACTTTGGCTATCTCTAATTTTCAAAACTCAACAGAAACATGTATGGATCTTTGCACCCCTTGTTAGTACTCATAATAAGGTACCAAGGCCCACTTTGTGATCATCCAAAAACATTTAAATGCTTAGTTTAAATGACAGTTTAAAATTGAATCTATTTCATATGAGAAGATCCCACTATTTCAAAAACCACTCAAACAAGCTCAATTTTCAAAACCCAAGCATCCACAGAATCCTCAACACATGCCTAGCACACCCACCAAAAATCTTTTCAAAATTCAAAACTCAAGTTCATGCGGACATTTCATCAAACAGGTTGCAAATGCAAATCAACCAAATCAAAAACACTATGTTGAGAAGTGTTTTGGGCCAACCTTGTCCCCTCTCTGGATGCAACTAGCCTTAATAGATCATCTAGCAACCTTGACTAACCTCTAGCACCACTGTGAGCTTGCCAATGCCATCAATGGTGAGTAGGCCGAGCCTCACCATGTCACCCCAGTGTGGACAACAAGCTAGGAGATGAACTAGCCGTGCCCACCTTGTCTAGCATGCAGCCCATGCCTCACCGCCCCCTCTCGACCAGCCCTAGCTCGGAGACAGATACCAGAACCGCCAGGAACGCCGTGCCCGCGCCGCTGTCGACCATGTCGACGAGCACCCCAGAGCACGCGCCGTTCCCACACAACCCGACCACCTTGAGCCCTTGCCGCCTGCCAGCATGCACCCCACCGTCCCAGGAGACCACCAGACATGTTCGTTTCACCGCTCGTACCCCGTAGCCACCGCTCGCCGCGGAGTTCGCCGCCTCTGCCTCGCAGAGAACCGCGCGTTCCCGACCATTTGCCACCGCCCCTACACGCGCATTTAAGCTCTAGAGCATCGCCAGGAGACCACCCGTCGATCGCCAACCGCAGCCATGCCTCTAGCCACCCGTAGCCGTGTCGCCACCGTCGCCTGCGCATCCCTCTCGGTCTCGCCGTCGAGCCTATAAAAGGAGACGACCCCCGCTCGATTTCTTCACACCATCTAACTCCCCTCATCTCACTAATCATTCCATCCCTTAGCCGGAGCACGAGGAGCAGCAGTTCGCCGGAATTGCGCCGGAGCATGCCGCCTCTGGAGAAGAAGGGAGCCGTTGATTTCGACCACCCCTGGAGCTGCCGTGACCATCCCTGAGTTCGCCGTCATCGAATTCATCGTTTGCCCGCCTCGGCTCGTCGCTGGAGCCCCAATATGCCCCCTATGCACCCCCACCGAGCCGCTAGGGTTCGAGCTCGCCAGTGACATGTTCATCATCGACGACGACCCTCATCCGTTGATCTCACTTCTAATCCAATGCACCACATCGCCCCGTACCGCTTCGCGTGTTATGAGCCACTGACCGGTAGACCCCCTGTCAGCTGAGCCCCGCACTACGGAGTGACACTGGGCCGGCCCATTAGCATCTCCCGCGCAGCCCAATCGTTTGAATTTAGGTTTTTCTATTTTAATTCAAACTCAGTTCTGTACCTAGTTTCAAAATTCAACCCAGCTCGATTCAGTGAACCAAATTACATGAAACCAATTTTGTTATAAAGGTATTGAAATGCTTAATCCAAGCCCGTTGGATTCAAATCATTTGGATCCGTAGATCAACCTTGGTAAAAATAACAAGTCAAAAGCTTTTCTGCATTCAAACATTTTTCAAATTTCAACCATAATAGCTTTTGAGTTGATTCCAACTCTCAAAAATCACATTTGATCAAACCTTTCAGAATATATAAAAACATATGGGTTTACTTATAGAAATAATGTTCAAGTAATAAAAGAATACCACATAGGCATTTCTAGTCACTTTATTTAATTGAAATAAAAGGTTAAACCTTATTAAATTGTGACACCACTTTAAATCACATTCCCATGTACTGAAATATGTGGTGATGACATGTGTCAACATGATCCCATGTTTGAGTTGGAGAATATTAAATCTTAAGTAGTTTTTCAATGAGTTGAAATTACTTTTCTAAAAATAAATAAATAATGCAAATGCTTTAATCTTGTAATGATAGGTGATGATGCTAGATCATCTATAGTGCATCTTTGTGTGATGATTGAAAATAGTTAAGTATTGTTTGGTGATTGTGTACCTCGTATTTATTCATAGACGCTAGTACGGACCAAGGATACGAGGAGGAAGGAGGATACTACGAAGAAGAATCCGAGGAGAACTTCAACCACTGCTCTGCACAAGGCAAGCCTAATTACTACTAGTTGATGTGCAAACCAATACTTGCAAGATATTAACTTAGCAAGCCTTACTAATCAAGTTGACTTATGCAAGCTAATACCTGCTTGTCACCATACCAACTATATGCCCTAAGCATATGTGATCATACCCACTTGATAAGCCAATCCTAGTTTTACTTGCAAGCTTTATACTTTATTTCTTTATCAAAGCTTTCTCTTAGAGTTTACTTAAGTAACTTGTAGATTCTAGGAAGAAAATTGAAGGTTGCATAAAGAGCATTAAATTTGGGCCTAAGCTAGATAATCTTGATGTCATCCTAAGGCATGAGATTGTACTTAGTTAAACTCCACTTGTTTACCACCCCATCATTAGTACTTACCCCCACTTGTAGATGCTAGTGCTAAGCATAAAACTTGATCAACTTTAGATGGGAATACTTGGTGAAAATGGTTATGAAAACCTTAGAATGAAAACCTTAGAACACCAGATGATTTTGATGATGAAAATGTTGAGGCATGAGCCTTAGCCCTTTATAAAACTGATGGTTGTTAGATGCGATACCATTCCAATTTTACCGTACAACCACAATACCCGAAAATTGGGTAGGGCTTAACTAGAAACTTATATACCTTAGTATGGGTTCCCTCACGGCCAAGGTCTGAGCTGAGGCTACCTTGTGAAGATTGTCCACCTGTGCAGTACCCAAGATGACAGTTGGTCATGGTTGGGAGGCCAAACTCACAGGAGAGGTGCCTATACTAGGGCGTGTAATGGAAAGGTTAAGATTGATTATCCGCATACTGAGTATGGTGAATTCAGGATTTGTTCCTGACGGATGTATCGAATGTTGTGGTGAAAGTGTACAATATCTGCAGAGTGTCAAACTATTCGAATAGCCGCGTCCGCGATTATGGACAGTTGGAGCGGCCATACTATTCCCTCATTAGATGTTTTCAAAATGACTTATGAAATGAATTGAGATTTTGAATTGACCACAATATAGTTGTGATATGAAATTCAAGTTCCCACTTAGGTGTTATAAAATTTCAACTAGCTTTTCTTGCTTCTGAACATAGTAGAGGTAAATCTGTCTTGTTGCAAAAACAACCCTAGAGCTTAGTGTCCTACTACAAAAACCCCCTTCACTTGTTAGTATTAGTTTGCGAGTACTTAAAGAGTACTCATGGCTTTGTCCCTGGCTATTCCCGTGGCCAGACTATGAAGAGGAGTACCAGGATGATGGACCCCAGGAAGGTTATGACAACTAGGATCATCTCCCATCGTCAGCATTGCCTGTGACCCTGAAGATGGAGCTTCGCCTACGCCACCTTTATTATTACGTATTTCCGCTGCTTGAATTGTATTAAGAACTGGATCATGAGATCCTTATTTGTGTAAGACCTTATGTATGGTTTATAATGGATGATGTACTGTGGTATCCAAATCTGTTATGTCTCGCAAAAATGGTAATCCTAGGATTGCGATGTATGGCATAACAGGCATCTGGGATTATAAATCCGGGTGTTGACAAGTTGGTATAGAGCCATCCTGACCATAGGAGACCCTAGTTAGACTGGACGTTTGAATCAAAAACTTAGTGTCAAAACCAAAGGAAGCAAATATTTACAAAAACTTATTCCCATTCTTATCACTTTGATTCTTTCATGGAAATTCATGTTCCTAAAAAACTCTTGCAAAATACATAAAATTTGACACACTTGATCACTCTACTAACTTACTCATCCTATATTCTTATAGATGGACGTGAAGTACAACAAGTTTTATCAGTTGGGGAATGGAGGAGACCTCATCTTTGAGCGGGATTGGGACCAGCTTTCAGAACTTCTGGAGCGTCCACACCCCGAGTTCTTCAGAGCTCAGCTCAATGATCAAGGAGGAGAAGATCTGCAGTGGCTAATTATTGCAAGTCTCCGAGGAAAGATTGAACCTCCCACTGCCGAGGGAATTCAGTTCACCTTAGGAGAGAACAACTGGCTCGATGGACTTGCCAGGGCCATGCAGGAAGCTCTTGCCCGTCTGTGTGGGCAGAGTATCAACTAGATCAAGGGTACCCGCTTTGAATTTTGTCCAAGGCGTGATGCTATGGGACAGCCACTGGAAGCCCCATACCACCCCGAGCTGAAGACTCAGTTGGACCACCTTAGCTTCATGATGTATGATCGTCAGAAGGAATTGGATAATTGCCATGACTACTCCAACCACAAGTCTGCCATCATCAAGACGAAGGATTAGACCATCGCCATGCTAGCAAAGGATCGCAAGTCTCACTGCCGTCAGCTTGACAAGAAGGAGCGCATCATTGCCCGTCTTCGCCACCGTATCTCGGATTTGGAGGTGACCATCCATGAGAGAGACATGCAGCTGGAGGAAAGGGAGAATGCCGGAGAGGATCTTCGTGGAGACCCCTACTCCTATCTCAGCGATGATGATGATTTTCTGGAGGCTCAGGCCATGGACTTCTTCACCGATGAGGATGATTTTTCCTTCATGGGTGACGATGAGGATGATGAGGATGACGACTACACCGACTCCGAGGAGTAGTAGCACCTAAGCACTAGCGTAGTGAGTTGTATTCGGTCCCACTGTATAGTAGTTCCAGAATGGTTCTTAAAACCATCTGTTTACCTTTGTTGTGGTGTGTGTTGTATCGTGTGCTATGGATGAATGAATGGAAAGCAAGTTGCTAGAAAATCTGAATCAAACTTTAAAAACTTTTCAAAGTCCCTGAACCTTAGAAATTTACCTCTTTTCTCATGATCTATCTCAATCTTCAGATGCCTCGCGGAGGAAGTGGTTCATCCCCGGACCTGATGTTGCAGATCCTGCAAATGTTGGTTTCTAACCGCGAAGCTAAAAGTGACGAATGACAAGCCAACTTAGCCACCCTACAGCAGATAGCTCAGCTTGCCCACCACAATCAAGGCCAAGGAAACCAGGACAACCATGGATCTAAGCTCAAGAATTTCTAGAATACCAACCCACCTGTTTTCACTAAGTCGGAAGAGCCCCTAGATGCCGATGATTGACTGCAAACCATGGAGAATAACATGGAATTCACCGGAGTGGAAGCTAACGAGAAAGTTCTGTTCGCCACCCACTATCTAGCCAGAGATGCAAGAGCATGGTGGAACAGTGTTCGTGCAATGACCGGAGGAGAGATGATGACCTGGGAGGAATTCAAGGTCAAGTTCAGCAGAACCCATGTGCCACCGGGTTTGATCAAGAGAATAAGAGATGAGTTCAGAGAACTGAAGCAAGGAAGGATGACCGTAGTGGAATACCGTGACAAATTCCTGTCATTAGCTAGGTATGTCCCAGATGAGATTGACACTGAAGCCAAGAAGAAAGAAAGATTCCTGAATGGTCTGCACGATGAGATGCAGACGGTGTTGGTCAATATCCCCTTTGCTGATATTGAAGCCCTCGTCGACTCTGCCATCCAGATGGAAGGAAAGATCAACCAAGGCAATGAGAACCACAAGCGTCGCATGATGCATCAGCCAGGAACCCATCATACCCCAAAGTATCGCCCCAACCCATCTCCAGGATTTGCCCCGAGAACCAACAGACCCCCGATGAACCGTCCGACCTATCCCAACCGTGGAAACCCAAGGCCCGGAGGAAATCACAACAACCCCGGCAACTCAGGCAATTTCAACCGTGCCCCACCCAAGTTCAAAAACAACAATGCTGCCACCAACACCAACACTGCCCCGAGGACTGGAAGAATGCTGTGCTTGTTGCAGCAAAGGACAAGTCGCAAGTGAATTTTTATGACTGTGGAAATAAGGGTCACTACTCCGATGAGTGCCCCAAGAAGAATGCCGCAGCCCCCAATGCAAATGCCCCAGCTCAGCAGCTGCGTCGTGTTCAGCCTGGAAGAAGGTTTGCCCCAGGGAATTCGCTCAACTGCAACGGCCGTCTTTTTCTCATGCATGCTGAAGAAGCCCAGGAAGCGCCAGACGTCATGCTGGGTATGTTTTCTGTTAATTCAGTACTCGCTAGAGTGTTGTTTGATTCTGGTGCATCACACTCATTTGTCACCGAAGAATTTGCATGCACTAGTAAGATTCAACCAACAAAACTGAAGCATGTTATGATTGTTCAAATTCCCGGTTCAACCACCAAAGCTAGGAAAATTTGCAAGCCGTCCCTATCCAAATCCATGGCATAGATTTTTATGCTAATCTGATAGTACTAGGAACAAAAGGTTTGGAAGTAGTACTAGGAATGGATTGGATGTCCAAACATAAAGGATTAATTGACCGGTGCCAAAGTGTTTTCTAAGATTGATCTTAGAACTGGCTATCATCAACTCAAGATTCGCGCAGAGGATATTCCAAAGACTGCCTTTACCACCAGATATGGATTATACGAGTATACTGTCATGTATTTTGGATTAACCAATGCCCCCGCTTATTTCATGAATCTCATGAATAAGATTTTTATGGACTTCCTGGATAAGTTTGTCGTTGTTTTCATCGATGACATTCTGATCTATTCCAAATCGGAAGAAGAACATGAGCTACACCTAAGACCATTCTTGGAACCCTTAGAGAGCATCAGTTGTATGCCAAGTTCAGCAAATGTGAATTCTGGTTACAGGAGGTAGGATTCCTCGGCCACATTGTATCAGCCGGAGGAATTGCCGTTGACCCATGCGAAGGTGAAAGATGTCGAAGATTGGCAAGCCCCAACCACTCAAACCCAAGTTCGTGCATTTCTCGGATTGGCGGGATACTACCGCAAGTTCGTAGAAGGATTCTCGAGTATCGCCAGACCCATGACCCAATTGCTGAAGAAGGATAAGAAGTTTGAATGGACAGACAAATGTGAAGCGAGTTTTCAAGAACTCAAGAGAAGATTGATTTCAGCCCCAATCTTAATCATGCCGGACATCACGAAGCCCTTTGACATGTATTGTGATGCATCCAAGATCGGTCTCGGATGTGTGCTAATGTAAGAAGGCAAAGTTATATCTTATCTATCTCGACAACTGAAACAACATGAGCAGAATTATCCAACCCATGACCTCGAGCTCGCAGCCGTAGTTCTAGCCCTGAAGACATGGAGGCATTACCTGATGGGAAACCGTTGTGAGATTTATTCGGATCACAAGAGCCTGAAGTATATATTCACTCAGAAGGAGCTAATATGAGAGAGAAGATGGATTGAGCTAATCAAGGATTACGACCTGGACATTCACTATCACCCCGGTAAAGCCAATGTGGTAGCAGATGCCCTTAGGAGATTGCCGTGTCGCTTGAACTCCATGATTTTGAAGGAGCAACCAAGTCTGCACAAAGAGATGGAAGATTTCCGCATAGAATTAGTGAGTGAAGGATTTTTGGCTAGCATAGAACTTCAACCCACTTTGATTAGCCAGATCAAGGAGGCGCAGAAAGGAAATGCTAGTATCGACGGAACCAAGCGTCGTATCGGTACAAGCAAAGTACCCGGATTTACAGAAGACGAAGAAGGAGTTCTGTGGTGCAAAGGACGCCTTTGTGTACTAGTAGATTCTAAGTTGAAAGAAGTGATTCTGAAGGAAGCTCATGATAGTCTTTATTCTATCAACCCCGGAGGAACGAAGATGTATCAAGATTTGAAGGAACAATTTTGGTGGCATAAGATGAAGAGAGAAATCGGAAGCTATATCGCCAAGTGTGATATATGTTAGTGAGTCAAGGCGGGACATCAAAGACCCGCTAGATTGTTGCAACCATTGCAGATTCCGGAATGGAAATGGGATTCAGTTGGAATGGATTTTATCACCGGATTGCCTACTTCTAGTAGGGGAAATGACTCTATCTGGGTCATAGTGGACAGATTGTCCAAAGTCGCCCATTTCTTACCCGTCAAGACCACATATCAGAGTTTGAAGCTAGCGGAGTTATACATCGCTAGAATCGTCAGTTTGCATGGAGTCCCCAAGAACATCGTATCGGATCGATGAACACAGTTTACCTCGAGATTCTGGAAGAAAGTCCAAGAAGGTTTAGGAACCTGACTAGATTTCAGCACAGCTTATCACCCTCAGAATGACGGACAAACGGAGCGAGTAAATCAGATACTCGAAGACATGTTGAGAGCATGTGTGTTAGAGTATGGATCTAAATGGGAAGACTGTCTGCCGTTCGCAGAATTTCCATACAACAACAGTTATCAAGCTAGGTTGCAAATGGCCCCATTTGAATTCATGTATGGAAGGAAGTGTCGCACCCCTTTGAACTGGTCGGAAGTAGGAGAGAGTCAAATTTTCGGACCCGACATCCTACGAGAAGCAGAAGAGAAGGTTCACAAGATTCGTGAGCACCTCAAGACAGCCCAGTCCAGACAGAAGAGTTACGCCGACAAGAGACGTCGAGACCTCGCCTTTAACCTTGGAGATTTTGTGTATCTGAAAGTGTCGCCATTGAAGGGAATGCAGCATTTCCAACTAAAAGGAAAGTTATCCCCCAGATATATCGGCCCCTTCAAGATTCTGAACCATCGAGGAGAAGTGTCGTATCAATTGTAACTACCCGAAGAGATGTCAGCCGTGCACAATGTGTTCCATATCTCATTACTTCGCAAGTGCCTCGAAGTCCCGGAGAAGACTGAAGTGTTCAAGAATATTGATCACCGGACCATAGAAATCAACGATGACCTGACCTACCCCGAAGTGCCCATCTGTATTTTGGAAGAAGCCTTTAGAACTACCAGAATCCGAAGCATCAAGTTTCTCAAGATTCAATGGAGCAACCACACAGAAGAAGAAGCTACCTGGGAGCGCGAAGATCACATCAGGACGGAGTTTCCCGATCCCTTCAAATCCTAGGTAATCTCTTTTTCGTCCCTTTTCAAATCTCGGGACGGGATTTTGTTTAAGGGGGGAAGGTTTGTAACATACCAAAAATATTAAACTTGGATCATCAAACTATATTCACCAAATTTAGGGTTAACAAAAACTTTTCCAACTAAAAATATGACATCATTCATATGTGTGTGTATTGAAATTTGGATTCTTTTGAATTTCCATGGTTCTGTGTTTCTTTGCTTGTAAAATGATGCTTAGGTGAAAGAAACATCATCTAAACAATCCCCAAACTATTCCCAAAGACAAACAACTCAAAATGAATAAATTAAGTGAATGGTCACTTTGGCCAAATTAACTCCCATGCCTACTTTGGCTATCTCTAATTTTCAAAACTCAACAGAAACATATATGGATCTTTGCACCCCTTGTTAGTACTCATAATAAGGTACCAAGGCCCACTTTGTGATCATCCAAAAACATTTAAATGCTTAGTTTAAATTACAATTTAAAATTGAATCTATTTCATATGAGATGATCCCACTATTTCAAAACCCAAGCATCCACAGAATCCTCAACACATGCCTAGCACACCCACCAAAAATCTTTTCAAAATTCAAAACTCAAGTTCATGCGGACATTTCATCAAACAGGTTGCAGATGCAAATCAACCAAATCAAAAACACTATGTTGAGAAGTGTTTTGGGCCAACCTTGTCCTCTCTCTGGATGCAACTAGCCTTAATAGATCATCTAGCAACCTTGACTAACCTCTAGAACCACTGTGAGCTTTCCAATGCCATCAACGGTGAGTAGGCCGAGCCTCACCATGTCACCCCAGTGTGGCCAACAAGCTAGGAGATGAACTAGACGTGCCCACCTTGTCTAGCATGCAGCCCATGCCTCACCGCCCCCTGTCGACCAGCCCTAGCTCGAAGACAGAGACCAGAACCGCCAGGAACACCGCGCCCGCGCCGCTGTCGACCATGCCGACGAGCACCCTAGAGCACGCGCCGTTCCCACGCTACCCGACCACCTTGAGCCCTTGCCGCCCGCCAGCATGCACCCCACCATCCCAGGAGACCACCATACATGTTCGTTTCACCGCCCGTACCCCGTAGCCACCGCTCGCCGCGGAGTTCGCCGCCTCTGCCTCGCAGAGCACCGCGCGTTCCCGACCATTTTCCACCGCCCCTACACGCGCATTTAAGCTCTAGAGGATCGCCAGGAGACCACCCGTCGATCGCCAACCGCAGCCATGCCTCTAGCCACCCGTAGCCGTGTCGCCACCGTCGCCTGCACATCCCTCTCGGTCTCGCCATCGAGCCTATAAAAGAAGACGACCCCGCTCGATTTCTTCACACCATCTCACTCCCCTCATCTCACTGATCATTCCATCCCTTAGCCGGAGCACGAGGAGCAGCAGTTCGCCGGAATTGTGCCGGAGCAGGCCGCCTCTGGAGAAGAAGGGAGCCGTTGATTTCAACCACCCCCGGAGCTGCCGCAACCATCCCTGAGTTCGCCGTCGTCGACTTCGTCGTTTGCCTGCCTCGCCGTCGTCGCGGGAGCCCCGGTATGCCCCCTATGCACCCCCACCGAGCCGCTAGGGTTCGAGCTCGCCGGTGACATGTTCATCATCGACGATGACCCTTAGCCGTTGATCTCACTTCTAATCCAACGCACCACATCGCCCTGTATCGCTTCGCGTGTTATGAGCCACTGACCAGTAGACCCGCCTGTCAGCTGAGCCCCGCGCTGCTGAGTGACACTGGGCCGGCCCATTAGCATCTTCCGCGCAGCCCAATCGTTTGAATTTAGTTTTTTCTATTTTAATTCAAACTCAGTTCTATACCTAGTTTCAAAATTCAACCTAGCTCGATTCATTGAACCAAATTGCCTGAAACCAATTTTGTTATAAAGGTATTGAAATTCTTAATCCAAGCCCGTTGGATTCAAATCATTTGGATCTGTAGATCAACCTTGGTAAAAATAACAAGTCAGAAGATTTTCTGCATTCAAATATTTTTCAAATTTCAACCATAATAGCTTTTGAGTTGATTCCAACTCTCAAAAATCACATTTGATCAAACCTTTCATAATATATAAAAACACATGGGTTTACTTACAGAAATAATGTTCAAGTAATAAAATAATGCCACATAGGCATTTCTAGTCACTTTATTTAATTGAAATAAAAGGTTAAACCTTATTAAATTGTGACACCACTTTAAATCACATTCCCATGTACTGAAATATGTGGTGATCACATGTGTCAACATGATCCCATGTTTGAGTTGGAGAATATTAAATCTTAAGTAGTTTTTCAATGAGTAGAAATTACTTTTCTAAAAATAAATAAACAATGCAAATGCTTTAATCTTGTAATGATAGGTGATGATGCTAGATCATCTATAGTGCACCTTTGTGTGATGATTGAAAATAGTTAAGTATTGTTTGCTGATTGTGTACCTCGTATTTATTCATAGACGCTAGTACGGACCAAGGATACGAGGAGGAAGGAGGATACTACGAAGAAGAAGCCGAGGGGAACTTCAACCACTACTCTGCACAAGGCAAGCCTAATTACTACTAGTTGATGTGCAAGCCAATACTTGCAAGATATTAACTTAGCAAGCCTTACTAATCAAGTTGACTTATGCAAGCTAATACCTGCTTGTCACCATACCAACTATATGCCCTAAGCATATGTGATCATACCCACTTGATAAGCCAATCCTAGTTTTACTTGCAAGCTTTATACTTTATTTCTTTATCAAAGCTTTCTCTTAGAGTTTACTTAAGTAACTTGTAGATTCTAGGAAGAAAATTGAAGGTTGCATAAAGAGCATTAAATTTGGGCCTAAGCTAGATAATCTTGATGTCATCCTAAGGCATGAGATTGTACTTAGTTAAACTCCACTTGTTTACCACCCCATCATTAGTACTTACCCCCACTTGTAGATGCTAGTGCTAAGCATAAAACTTGATCAACTTTAGATGGGAATACTTGGTGAAAATGGTTATGAAAACCTTAGAATGATGAGTCATTCTACTGAGATGTTTTGACATGTGTTTCCGAACACCAGATTAAAATGTTGAGGCATGAGCCTTAGCCCTTTATAAAACTGATGGTTGTCTAGATGCGATACCATTCCAATTTTACCGTACAACCACAATACCCGAAAATTGGGTAGGGCTTGACTGGAAACTTATATACCTTAGTATGGGTTCCCTCACGGCCAAGGTCTGAGCTGATGCTACCTTGTGAAGATTGTCCACCTGTGCAGTACCCAAGATGACAGTTGGTCATGGTTGGGAGGCCAAACTCACAGGAGAGGTGCCTATACAAGGGCGTGTTTTGGAAAGGTTAAGATTGATTATCCGCATACTGAGTATGGTGAATTCAGGATTTGTTCCTGACGGATGTATCGAATGTTGTGGTGAAAGTGTACAATCTCTGCAGAGTGTCAAACTATTCGAATAGCCGCATCCGCGGTTATGGACATTTGGAGTGGCCATACTGTTCCCCCATCAGATGTTTTCAAAATGACTTATGAAATGAATTGAGATTTTGACTTGACCACAACAGAGTTGTGATATGAAATTCAAGTTCCCACTTAGGTGTTATAAAATTTCAACTAGCTTTTCTTGCTTCTGAACTTAGTAGAGGTAAATCTGGCTTTTTGCAAAACAACCCTAGAGCTTAGTGTCCTACTACAAAAACCCCCTTCACTTGTTAGTATTAGTTTGCGAGTACTTAAAGAGTACTCATGGCTTTGTCCCTGGCTATTTCCGTGGCCAGACTATGAAGAGGAGTACCAGGATGATGGACCCCAGGAAGGTTACGACAACTAGGATCATCTCGCATCGTCAGCATTGCCTGTGACCCCGAAGATGGAGCTTCGTCTACGCCACCTTTATTATTACGTATTTCCGCTGCTTGAATTGTATTAAGAACTGGATCATGAGATCCTTATTTGTGTAAGACCTTATGTATGGTTTGTAATTGATGATGTACTGTGGTATCCAAATCTGTTATGTCTCGCAAAAATGGTAATCCTGGGATTGCGATGTATGGCATAATAGGCATCTGGGATTAAAAATCCGGGTGTTGACAGTTCGCAGCATAGAAAACAATTTTTTTTCCTACGATGGGAACAACTATGTACCAAGATCTATCTACTAGATACAAACAATGGGAGGATGTATATCCATAGAGAACATACCTTTGAATACCGACAAAGCTTGACGAGGTAAACTCGTGGTTGATGTAGACGATCTCTTGCCGATCTCAAGATCGAGAGGAAGTCCTAGCGCCGCAAATCAGCAGCGCATCCGTCTCGCACACACGTACGAGGCACCGAGAAACCTCCGCCTCCTCGCTCCAGCGATGTAGCAGAAGCACAACTCTTTCTTGCTTAATAGCCACCGGGAACATGTATCTCGCTAGTCCGAGACCATGGGGGATAAATTCTATAGGGGGAGAGAGATCCTTCACGAGGACGTGTGAGTGAGAAGTGAGGAGGGGGGGGGGCTTTTATAGGAGAGGGGGGAACCCCAAGGGGGTGGCCGGTGCATGTGGCTTCCCCCTTGCCGTCCTCTCATTCATGTGGGTGGACACTCCACTCACAAAAATCCTTTCAATTCCCTCCACTAAAAATCCCACTCAAAATTGCTATTAAATTTCCACTAGATTTAATGCAAACTCTCATTAAATAAAACTCCTTTTATTTATTCAGAATTTTGTCAATTACTTTAATAAAAAACATTCACATATAACCCCTTGCTATTATTTCATTTCACATGCAAAAACACTTTCTGCAATTTCACCCGAAAACCTGTTTCGGTATCTAGTGAAATAAATTCCTACGCTTGTTATTCTTTCCGGCATGAAACTTTTGCTCCAATTGGATGTTGGTGTATCTTAAGTGTGTCACCCTATGGTTCGTGAATAATGCGGACATGATCAAGACCACTCTCAGATCAATAATCAGAAGTGGGATCCGGAGACCCATACTGACTCCCACACATTCAACGATAACTTTCTTGTGATCATTGGAACCTTTTACGCTAGTATCTTAATCCCTTTGTTTCACGATATATTACATGTCCGAGATTCGATCATCGGTATCTCGATACCTAGTTTGATCTCGTTACTGACATGCACTCTTTTCTCGTTCTCGTGATATAACATTCTAGTGATCAAATCACTTGCTTGAAAGCTAACCAATGTGATATCACCAAGAGGGCTCAGAGTATATCTATCCATCATCGGGATGAACAAATTCCACTCTCGATCCATGGGCCTCAACTTAACACTTTATTAGTTCTGAACCCATCTTTATAATCACCCTGTTATGGTGTGACGTTTGATGTTATCAAGAAACTCTTCCGGTGTTAGTGTTTGACATGATCTCATGGTCTAAGGATTAGGATTACTTCGTAAGTTGTTATAGCAATATAAACTCAATGACTTTGATCATAATGCTGTACTTCAGATGAATGTTCATCACACCATTACACTAATGTTGTGATCTCGTTATTAACAACATCCAATGTCCCTGGTCAGGAAACCTTGATCATCTTGTTAATCAACGAGCTAGTTTATGAGAGAGGCATAACTAAGAACTTTCTGTTTGTTTATTAAACACACATGTATTAATGTTTCCGTATTAATACAATTATAGCATGAAAAATAAACATCTATCATATACTTGGAATACACATAATAAACACGTTATTATTGCCTCTCAGGGCATATTCCCTTCATTCTTGCCATTTATTGGAATCTAGGCTCATCATCGCTTCCTCATATGTCGCAGGGTCATCGGTTTTGTCCACCAACATGACACTCATAACGGGATCATACCAATTAGGAGTGGTACGAGTTCTCGTTGACCTGCGAGGTTCCGTTGTTACTTCAACCAAAGTTTCATGATCAACATCATTAGCTTCCTCTCTCATTGGTGTAGGCGCCACAAGAACTACTTCCGGTGTTGCGCTACTCTCAAGTTCAAGAGAAGGTTTGGCAACCTCGTCGAGTTCTACTTTCCTTCTATTCACTTCTTTTGAGAGAAACTCCTTCTCTAGAAAGGATCCATTCTTGGCAACAAAGATTTTGCCCTCGGATCTATGATAGAAGGTATACCCAATATTTTCCTTCGGGTATCCTATGAAGACGCATTTTTCCGCTTTGGGTTCAAGCTTGTGTGGCTGTAACTTCTTTACATAAGCTTCGCAACCCCAAACTTTAAGGAATGGCAATTTAGGTTTCTTCCCAAACCATAATTCATACGGTGTCATTTTAACGGATTTAGATGGTGCCCTGTTTAAAGTGAATGCGGATGTTTCTAATGCATAACCCCAAAACGATAGCGGTAAATCTGTAAGTGACATCATAGAATGAACCATATCTAATAGAGTTCGATTACGACGTTCGAACACACCATTACGTTGTGGTGTTCCCGGCGGTGTCAATTGTGAAAGTATTCCGCATTTCTTCAAATGCTCTCCAAACTCGTAACTTAGATATTCACCTCCACGATCAGATCGTAGAAATTTAATCTTCTTGTTACGTTGATTCTCCACTTCACTTTGAAATTCCTTGAACTTCTCGAAAGTTTCGGACTTATGTTTCATGAAATAGATATACCCATATCTACTCAAGTCATCCGTGAAGGTAAGAACATAACGATAACCACCGCGTGATGCTACACTCATTGGGCCACACACATCAGTATGTATGATTTCCAATAAGTCTGTAGCTCGCTCCATCATACCAGAAAATGGAGTCTTAGTCATTTTACCCATCAGACATGCTTCGCATCTTTCAAGTGATTCGAAATCAAGTGATTCAAGAAGTCCATTGGAATGGAGTTTCTTCATACGCTTCACTCCAATATGACCAAGAAGACAGTGCCACATGTAGGTCGAGTTATCGCTCAATTTCAAACATTTAGCTTCAATGTTATTAATGTGTGTATTTCTACAATCGAGATTCAATAAGAATAGACCATTTATCAAAGGTGCATGTGCATAAAACATATTACTCATATAAATCAAACAACCATTATTCTCGGACTTAAACAAGTAACCGTCTCGCAATAAACATGATTCGGATATAATGTTCATGCTCAATGCAGGCACCAAATAACAATTATTTAAGTATAAAACTAATACCGATGGTAGATGAAGAGGTAGCACGCCGACCGCGATCACATCAACCTTTGATCTATTTCCAACACGCATTGTCACCTCGTTCTTCACTAGTTTCCGTCTATTCTACAACACCTGTTTCGAGTTACAAATATGAGCAACCGAACCAGTATCAAATACCCAGGCACTACTACGAGTACTAGTGAGATACACATCAATAACATGTATATCGGATATACCTTTCTTCTTAATGTTGCCGTTCTTCAAATCCGCCAAGTACTTAGGGCAATTCCGCTTCCAGTGAACCTCTCCCTTGCAGTAAAAGCACTCAGTATCAGGCTTAGGCCCAACCTTGGTCTTCTTCGCCGGCGCGGTAACTTTCTTACCGCCCTTCTTGAAGTTTACCTTTTTCTTAGACTTGCCTTGCTTCTTGAATTTGGTGGTCTTATTTACCATTAACACTTGGTGCTCTTTATTGATCTCCACTTCCGCAAACTTTAACATGGAGAAGAGTTCGGGCAACGACTTGTCCATGTTTTGCATATTGTAGTTCATCACAAAGTTCTTGTAACTTGGTGGTAGTGATTGGAGGACACAGTGAATCCCCAAAGCATTAGGAATCACTATACCCAAGCTTTGAAGCTTGCTTGCATGCCCAGACATCTTAAGCACGTGCTCACTAACGGAGCTGCCCTCTTCCATCTTGCAGTTAAAGAAATTTTCAGAAGCCTCATAACTCTCAACTGCCGCGTGAGCCTCAAATATCATTTTGAGTTCACGGACAATATCATGTGGGTCATTGTTCTCAAACCTTTTCTGAAGCTCCGATTCCAAACCATACAAGATAGCGCACTAAACTGTGGAGTACTGATTCTTCCGAGCGAGGAAAACATTCTTTACCTCATTGGTAGCATCAGCTGCAGGTGGGTCACCCAGCGGTGCATCCAGCACATAGGTCAAATTACCAGCATTGAGGACAATCCTCAAGTTGCGGAACCAATCCGCAAAGTTGCTTCCATTGTTTTTCAACTTTTCTTTCTCTAGGAACGCATTAAAATTGATGGTAGGGGCCGCCATTGATCTACAACATATTTGCAATAGTTTAGACTAAGTTTATGACAAATTGAGTTTTAATTAATAGTTAAATTAATCTAGGTGAACTCCCACTCAAAACAATATCCCTCGCATTGTTTTAGTGATCACATGAACCAAATCCACCACATCAAAACCGATCATCACGAGAGTTGATGTAGCTTCAATGGCAGACAATCAACATGTTCATCATATCTACTATATGACTCATGCTTTAGCTTTCGGTGATCCGTGTTCTGAGACCATGTCCGTACATGCTAGGCTCGTCAAGATCAAACCTTAGCTTCCGCATGAGCAAATATGGCTTGCTCCCGTTGTATACACTCACAAAATCTAACACACCCGATCATCACGTGGTGCTTCGAAACAACAAGCTTTAGCAACGATGCTTACTAAGGATGAACACTTTATAACTTGAAATTTTTGTGCTAGAGGGATCATCTTATAATGCTACCATCGCGAACTAAGCAATACAGGATGCATAAAAGGATTAACATCACATGCAATTCATAATATGTGATATGATATGGCCTTTCTTCTTGTTCTTCCGATCTCCATCTTCAAGCACGAACATGATCTCCATCATTACCGACATTGCGCCAAGGTCAATGGTGCCGCTCCATGGTTGTCGTCCACTAGCATCAACTATTACAACTACTTTGAATAATAGACACGCAGGTCTTAACGAAATTAAAAAGACAACCATATGGCTCCTGCCGGTTGCTGACTTACAATAAGGAACATTGCATACATCATATATAATCACAATCATGGCCATATCGCATCACAGCACACCCCTGCAAACCAAAGTTAGACGCCTCTAATTTTCTTTGCATATTTTACATGGTTTGGGGCTTTCAATAAGTGTTGTTCTAACTTACGAACAAGAACCACAACGTTGATACTAGTATTGTCAATTACCCGTTGTAAATTGAATCTTCACTATGTTGGGAGAAACAGGCACCCGCAAAGCCACTTATGCAATACAAGTTGCATGTCAAGCCTGGAGCAAGTCTCATGAACGATGTCATGTAAGGTTAGCCTGGGTCGCTTCATCCCACCACCCCGCAAGATGCAAAGTACACAAGAATCAATCGACAACAAAAGCATCAACGCCCACAAAGACCATTGTGTTCTACTCGTGAAACAGATCTACATATAGACACGGCTCTGATACCACTGTAGGGGTTCGTAGCATGGAAAACAAAAAATTTCTACCGCATGCATACAAACAAGCCAAGATCTATCTACTAGATTGAAGCAACAAGTCAATTAGAGTACTCACCCTCAAAGATTCCAAAGCGGTTAACGAGAGCAGATTCTTGTGGGTGATGTAGTCGTACACTTGCCGATCTCAAGATTGCGTAGACGAACCTTCCGGCTATGCGTTCCGGCAGCGCTTCCGCAGTCAGTCACACGTTTGGTACTCGATGAAGACCTTCCTCTCCCTTGTTCCAGTAGTCTGCAGAGGTTGTAGTTCTCCCCTCGCGATTCCGGCAGCACGACAGTGTGGTGTCGGAAGTAGAGGGAAGATCCCGCAGGGCTTTGCCTAAGCCGGTGCGAGTTATGGTGGATCTAGGGTTTCTGGCGATCTAGGTTTAGAAGGCCGGATAGGAGGAGGAGGTGTCGGCGGCGGCAAGGGCGACGACGACGAGGCGGCGGCGGCGATGACTTGGGCGGCGACGGCACACGGTGGGGAGGGCTAGGTTGTGTGTTCTTTGGGGCAGCCCTCCCCTTCTATTTATGAGTGGGAGGGAAGATTGGGAGAGGGGAGTTTGAATTCATACCCAAACCCAAGTTGGAAAGAAGGAAGGACTCTTTCCTTCTTCCACTAGGAAACTATTGTTCCAGTTTGACTTTTCAAACCTCTCTTTTGACTTTCAATTTAGAGCTTTATTTCTCTCTCGCAAATGCCCAACCAAAGTGAACTAGGACATGATCCAATCATTCCACTTAACCATGATACATTCATGGAACATTCCCCTTCCGGTCCGGTGAACCTTCTAGACCCTTCTAGAACCTCTCCGATGAAATCATCGAAATCATTCCCGAACTCTGGAATCAGACTTTCCTTATATGAATCTTATTCTCCAGACCATTCTGGATCTCCTCGTGATATCCCGGATCCCATCCGAGACTCCGAACAACATTCGGTTTACCTACTTACATTCCATATCTACTAAACAACATCGAATCCTTAAGTGTGTCTCCCTACGGTTCGTGAATTATGCGGACATGACCCAGACACTTCTCCGATCAATAACCAATAGAGGAATCTGGAAATTCATATGGCTCCCACATATTTCTACGATTACTATGCGATTGAATGAACCATTTACATATGATACCAATTTCCCTATGTCTCGCAATAGTTTACTTATCCGAGGTTTGATCGTCGGTATCTCTGCATACCTAGTTCAACCTCGTTACCGATAAGTAGTGTTTTCTCATTCCCGTGATATGTGATCCCTTGTGAGCCAGTCACATGCTTGCAAGCTAATTGGATGACATTCCACCGAGACGGCCCAAAGTATATCTATCCGTCATATGGATGGACAAATCCCACTCTTGATCCATGTGCGTCAACACATACTTTCCGAACACTCAATGCCAACTTTATATCCACCCAGTTAAGGTGTGGTGTTTGATGTCATCAAAGCATCCTTCCGGTGATGGTGATTAACATGATCTCATGGTCGAAGGAATTAGGTTACTATGTATCAGAAAGCTTATAGCAAATGAACTATTGAAATGACTTGATATTTATGCTACGTTTATCTATAGGAGTATGTCCATCATACCATTCTCCTAATAATATGATATTGTTGTTAATAACATCTCAATGTTCATGATCGAGAAACCACGATCATCTATTAACCAAGAAGCTAGTATTATAAAGAGGCTTTACCAGGGACTCTAATTTAGTTTACAAATCACACAAGTATTAATGTTTCCGGTTAATACTATTACAGCATGAATGTAAACATTTATCATAAACACAAAGATATAATAAGAACCACCTTTATTATTGCCTCTAGGGCATATCTCCAACAACCATCGTCATTGACGAGCTCTAACCATCCCACGCCGCCCCTTTCGCTCGGCTATAAAAGGAGGCCACCCTGCCTCAATCCTTCACACCACCTCACTCCCCACTTCCCACAGACCACCCCTAACCCTTCCCCGGAGCAAGGCGAGATCCTCACTGCCGGAATTTGGCCGGAGTCTGCCGCTGCAGAGGAGGAGTCGAGCCGTTGATTGGAGACACCCCAGAAGCCGCCACGACCACCGTTCAAACCGCCGTCATCGACAACGTCGTTAACCCACATCACCGACCCTAGCTGGAGCCCTGGTAAGCCGCCGCGTACCCCCACCGTCGCCGTTAGGGTTCGGTCTCGTCAGAGTGATTCTACGGAGAAGATGAACGTGAACCGTAGATCGTAGTCTAATCGTAGGGCTCAGATTGGAAGATACTGCTTCGCGTAGTTAGAGCCGCTGACGTGTGGGACCGCTTTGTTAGCAGCCCGCTGCGCGCGTGCTGTGCAGTTGGGTCGACCCAGTTTAGTTCCCGCGCTCAGCCTAGTTTTTCAAATAGGGATTTTACAATTTATTCAAACTCTAGTTCATTCAGTAGATTAAAAAACAATTCAAAGAGTTTTAGTGAATCAAATTGCATAAAACCAATTTTGTTAGGAAGGTATTGATTATCAATCCAAGCCCGTTGGATCAAACCATTTGAAATTATAGATCACCTATAGCAAAAATAAGAAAACAGAGACTTTTACACATTCAAACATTTTTCAAAAATCAACCATAAATGCTTATGAGTTGATTCCAACTCTCAAAAATCACATTTGACCAGATCTTTCTGAATATGTAAAAAATTTAGTTTTACATGTAGTGATCTTGGACAAGTATTAAAAGAATGCCCCATAGGCATTTCTAGTCACTTTAATTATTTAACATAATAATGTTAAACCTTATTAAATTGTGACACCACTTTAAATCACATTCCCAAGTATAAAATATGTGGTGATGACATGTGTCAACATGATCCCATATTTTAATTGGAGAATATTAAATATTAAGTAGTTTTCAATGAGTAGAAATTACTTTTCTAAAATAAAATAAATAAGACTAAGTCTTTAATTCATGTTATGATTGTGATGATGCTAGATCATCTAGTGTGAACCTTTGTGTGCCAAATAGAAGTAGTTAAGTATTGTTTGGTGATTGTGTACCTCATATTTGTTTATAGACGCTAGTACCGACCAAGGCTACGAGGAGGAAGAGTTCTACTACGAGGAAGAAGAAGAAAACTTCAACCATTGTACTACTCAAGGCAAGCTAATAACTATGCAAGCTAAGCTAAACCATGCAAGCCAACCTTGTAAGCTAGATAACCTATGCAATGCATTAGGCATGCTTTGGTTATGCATCCTTGGTTATACCAAATCCCAGTTTTACTTGCAAGCTTTATTCTTTTATTTCTTTATCAAAGTTCTTTATTACTTTTAGTTAGTGTTTTGTGAGTTTTGGAAAGATATTATAGGTAGCATAAAGGGCATAAAACTTGGCCTAAGTTAGTTAGAACTAGATGTCATACTGAGGCATGAGATCTAGATTTGGATAAGTCACACTTGATTAACACCCCTCATTAGTGATTACCCCCAACTTTAGTGGCTAGTGCTAAGCATAAAAGTGGATCATTTTAGATGGGAATACTTGGTGAAAATGATTATGAAAACCATAGAATGATGAGTCATTCTAATGAGATGTTTTGACATGTGTTATGAACACCAGATGACTTGATGATGAAAATGTTGAGGCATGAGCCTTAGCCCTTTATAAAAACTAATGGTTGGGTTTGGATGCGATACCATTCCAATTTTATCGTCCAACCACAATACCCGAATTTGGGTAGGGCTTGACTGGAAGTTTATATATCTTAGTATGGGTTCCCTTGCAGAAGAGGTTTGAGCTGAGGCTACCTCGTGATGATTGTCCACCTATGTAGTTCCCAAGATGACAGATGGTCATGGTTGGGAGGCCAAACTCATAGGGGAGGTGCCTATACTAGGGTGTGTAATTGAAAGGTTAGGATTTATTATCCGCATACTGAGTATGGTGATTCAGGATTGTTCCTGACGGATGTATCGAATGTTGTGGTGAAAGTGTACCACCTCTGCAGAGTGTAAAACTATTCGAATAGTCGCATCCTTGGTTATGGACAGTTTGAGTGGCCATACTGTTCCATCATCAGATGTTTTCAAAAATGACTTATGAAATGAACTGTGACTTTGACTTGACCACAACAGGGTTTTGAACATGAAAACTAAGTTCCCACTTAGGTGTTGTAAAACTTTAAGTTAGTTTTCTTTACTTCTAAACTCAGTTAGAGATTAACCTAGCCTTTTGCAAATAAACCTAGAGCTTAGGATTCCTACTCAAACTACTTACTTGTTAGTGATAGTTTGCGAGTACTTAAAGAGTACTCATGGCTTTGTCCCTGGATATTCCTATGGCCAGACTATGAGGAGGACTACCAGGATGATGGACATCAGGAAGTCTATGACAACTAGGATCATCTCCCATCGCCAGCATTGCCTGTGACCCTGAAGATGGAGCTTCGACAATGATACTATTATTATTATTATTCCGCTGGGTTGATTGTATTAAGACTGGATCATGAGATCCTTTAGTTGTAAGACCTTTATTATGGTTTGTAATGGATGATGAACTATGGTACCAATCTGTTATGTCTCACAAAAATGGTAATCTTGGGATTGCGATGTATGTCATAACAGGCATCTGGGATTAAAAATCCGCGTGTTTTCAAGTTGGTATCAGAGCCATCCTGACCATAGGAGACCCTAGTTAGAATGGACGCTTGAATCAAAAACTTAGTTTTAAAACAAAAGAAGTGAGTATTTATGAAAACCTATTTTTATTCTTATCACTCAGAGCCTTTCAAGAAAATTCATGTTCCTAAAAACTTCTTGCAAACTTACATAAAATTTGACACACTTGATCACCTCACTAACTTACTCATCCTACATTCTTATAGATGGAGGTCAAGTATAACAAGTTCTACCAGTTGGGAAATGGAGTACAACTCATCTTTGGGCGTGATTTAGACCAACTCTCGGAACTTCTTGAGCACCCGCACCCCGAGTTCTTCGGAGCACAGCTCAACGATCAGCAAGGAGGAGAACTATAATGGCTTATTGTTGCCAATATCTGAGGCAAGATGGAGGCACCCACCTCAGAAGGGATCTAATTCATCTTAAGAGAGAATAACTGGCTAGATGGACTCACTAAGGCTATGTAGGAGGCTCTTGCCCGTCTGTGTGGGCAAAGCATCAATCAGATCAAGGGCACTATCTCTGAGTATTACACAAGGCGTGATGCTATGGGACAGCCATTGGAGGTACCAAGCCACCCGGAGCTCAAGCATCAAGTGGATCATCTCGACTTCATGTTGTATGACAGGCAGAAGGAGTTGTATAATGCCCGCGCATACGCCAACCACAACTATGTCATTGCAGTCAAGAAGGACCAGGCCCTCGCCATCCTTGCGAAGGAACGCAAGTCATTTCTCTGTTTGCGTGACAAAAAGGATCGCATCATTGCTCGCCTTCGTCACAAAGTGTCAGACTTGGAGGAGACCATCCATGAGCGGGACATGCAGCTTGAGGAGAGGGAGAATGTAGGGGAAGATATCCGTGGAGACCCTTACTCCTACCTTAGTGATGACGATGAATACCTAGAGCACCAAGCCATGGACTTCCACACTAATGATGATGATTCAGCCTTCTGTAACATCCCAAAAATATTAATCAAGGTTATCAAATTCTAATCACCCAAATTTAGGGTTAACAAAAACTTATGTTAATTAAAATCAATATGAATGCATGAGTGTATGTGGTGAATGCATGAATGCTTGTATGGACTTGTTTGATTGTTATGAATATCAAGGATTGGTTTAAATATGCAAACAACATCATCTAAATCATTCCCAAGCAGAATCAAATCTTTAGAAATTCAAAAACAAACCAGATAAGCAAATGGTCATTTTTGCCAATCTTGTTCACTAGACCACTTTGAGTGTTTCTAGTCCAGAATTTCTAACAGAAACAAATCCAATTCTTTTCACCCCTTGCTAGACCAAGTAAAAGTGAACCCAAGCCCACCTTGCAAAACCATAGAAACATTTTGCAAATCTATGCCAAGGACAATTCAAAATTGAATCTAGTTCATATGGTAAGATCACCATTTCTCAAAACCCAACCAAACCAGTTCACCTTGATAAATCCCAGCAACCAGAGACTACCTAGTATGTGCCCAGTACACTCACCAAATTTCATCCAAAAATTCAAATATGAATTTCTTTCAGCGATTTTGTCAAACACCTTGCAGACACAAATAAACCCTGGCCTAACTACATTGTTGTGAGCAGTGATATTCGACTATTTGGTCCCCTCTTAAATCTCTTGTCTCTCCTGAGCCTAGCCAATCCCCAGACCAAACCCTTCTTAGCCGTGGGCACAGTGGAGCGCCGCCCATTTTTGGTCGTCGCCGACCGACAGGGGACAACACGCCAGGAGAATCGCCGCCCTCGCCCACGATGCGCACCAGACACGCAACACTCCACTGCCACCCCCTATCCTAGCCTCGACCGAAGGAGAGCCCTGGACCACCCTAGAACCGCCGCGCCCTAGACCTCTGTGCCATGTCCAGAGCGCGCCAGCTCGCCGTAGCCGACTGCCTCGCACAGACCGTGCCTCGCCCTCGTCGTGCACGCGCACACGCACCATGATCACAACAACCCCGCGGACACCCCCGTTTGCCGCCATGCGACACGCAGCTGCCGCATGCCATCGCAAACACCTCCGCGTCCACGCAGAGCGCCGCACGCTCCCGACCAAACCCCACCGCTGCACGCCTCACATTTAATCTAGCAACGATCGCCAGGAGACCACGCACCGTCCCCTAGACTCAGCCAAGATGATAGCCGTCTGTACCGTCGCCTCTGACGACCTCTGCCCACACCGTGCTGCCCCTGTCGCTCGCCTATGAAGGAGGCCTCCCCAGCTCGATCTCTCCACACCATCTCACTCCCCACCTCTCACTGATCCTTCCCACTTCTTCCCGGAGCAAGGCGAGCTCTCTCTCGCCGGAATTTGGCCAGAGCCTGACGCTGCTGGAGGAGAAGGGCGTCGTTGCGGCCACCCTAGGTGAAGCCGCCAGTACCAGGAGAACCGCCGTCGTCAACAACCTCATCCGCCCCCGTCGCCGACCCTCGCCTGTGCCCCGGTGAGCCTCCCCAGACCCCCACTGGCCACGTTAGGGTTAGTTCCTCGCCAGAGTAGCTCAGCGTCGACGACGATCCTCAGCCGTTAGATTAGAATTAGATCGTAAGGCTCAGATTCATAGATACCATTTCGTTTAGTTAGTTCCGTTGCCTAGTGGACCCCATCTGTCAGCAGCCCGCGCACGCTATGCGTAGTGGGCCGACCCAATTAGCTCTCCCACGCAACCCAGTTGTTTGAATTTAGATTTTTCCATTTAGTTTCAAACCTAGTTTAGACAGTAACTTCAAAAATCAATTTAGAGAGTTTTAAGGAACCAAATGGCATGAACCTAATTTTGTTAGAAAGATATGGAAATTCTTAATCCAAGCCTGTTGGATTTAAACCATTTGGAGTTATAGATCACCTATGGTGAAAATAACAAGGCAGAGACTTTTCTTCATTCAAACATTTTGCAAAAATCAACCATAAATTATTTTGAGTTGATTCCAACTCTCAAAAATCACATTAGACAAGACCTTTATGAATATATAAAAATATCTAGGTTTACTTGCATTAGTAATGGGCAAGTAATAAAAGAATGCCCCATAGGCATTTCTAGTCACTTTAATTAATTAAAATAATAAGGTTAAACATTATTAAATCGTGACACCACTTTAAATCACATTCCAAAGTATTAGAATATGTGGTGATGACATGTGTCAATATGATCCTATATTTTAATTGGAGAATATTAAATCTTAAGTATTTTTTCAATGAGTAGAAATTACGTTTCTAAAATAAAATAAATAAGACTAAGTCTTTAATTCATGTGATGATTGTGATGATGCTAGATCATCTAGTGTAAACCTGTGTGTGCTAAATAGAAGTAGTTAATTATTTTTTGGTGATTGTGTACTTCATATTTATTTATAGACTCTAGTATCGACCTAGGATACGAAGAGGAAGGAGACTACTACGAAGAGGAAGCAGAGGAGAACTTCAACCACTGCACTACACAAGGCAAGCTAAACTAAAACCATGCAAGTCTTACTTGCAAGCCTAAAACCACTAGTTAACCTATGCAAGATGCATTAGGCATATTTGCTTATACCACTTGATTATACCAAATCCCAGTTTTACTTGCAAGATTTATTCTCTTATTTATTTATAAAAGCTCTTTCTTGTTTTTACTTAGTGACTTGTGAATTTTGGAAAGTTATTAGAGGTAGCATAAAGAGCATAAAACTTGGACTAAGTTAGGTAGAACTAGATGTCATCCTAAGGCATGAGATTAGACTTAGATAAGTCACACTTGATTAGCACCCCTCATTAGTGATTACCCCCAACATTAGTGTCTAGTGCTAAGAATAAAACTTGATCACTTTAGATGGGAACACTTGGTGAAAATGGTTATGAAAACCTTAGAGTGATGAGTCATTCTATTGAAATGTTTTGACATGTGTTCTTGAACACCAGATGATTTTGATGACGAAAACGTTGAGGCATGAGCCTTAGACCTTTATAAAACTGATGGTTGTGTTCGGATGCGATACCATTCCAATTTTACTGTACAACCACAATACCCGAATTTTGGTAGGGCTTGACTGGAAGTTTATATATCTTAGTATGGGTTCCATTGCGGCCGAGGTTTGAGCTGAGGCTACCTCGTGATGATTTTCCACCTATGAAGTTCACAAGATGTCAGATGGTCATGGTTGGGAGGCCAAACTCATAGGAGAGGTGCCTATACTAGGGTGTGTAATTGAAAGGTTTGGATTGATTATCCACATACTGAGTATATGGTGATTCAGGATTGTTCCTGACGGATGTATTGAATATTGTGGTGAAAGTGTACCACCTCTGCAGAGTGTCAAAATATTCGAATAGCCACGTCCGCGGTTATGGACAGTTGGAGTGGCCATACTGTTTCGTCGTCAGATGTTTTCAAAAGACTTATGGAATTAATCATGACTTTGACTTGACCACGATAGGGTTGTGAAAGTGAAAACTAAGTTCCCACTTAGGTGTTGAAAGATATTAAACTAGCTTTCTTTACTTCTGAACTCAGCTAGAGATAAACCTGGCTTTTTGCAAAACAACCTAGAGCTTAGGATTCCTACTTGAAATCTCTTTACCTGTTAGTGATAGTTTGCGAGTACTTAAAGAATACTCATGGCTTTGTCACTGGCTATTACCATGGCCAGACTATGAGGAGGACTACCAGGATGATGGACAACAGGAAGTCTACGACAACTAGGATCATCTCCCATCGTCAGCATTGCCTGTGACCCTGAAGATGGAGCTTTGCCCACGCTACCATTATTAATTATTCCGCTGCGTTGATTGTATTAAGAACGGATCATGAGATCCTTTATTTGTAAGACCTTTATTATGGTTTGTAATGGATGATGAACTATGGTACCAATCTGTTATGTCTCGCAAAAATGGTAATCCTGGGATTGCGATGTATGGCATAACAGGCATCTAGGATTAAAAATCCGGGTGTTGACAAGTTGGTATCAGAGCCATCCTGACCATAGGAGACCCTAGTTAGAATGGATGTTTGAATCAAAAAACTTAGTTTCAAAACAAAAGAAGTGAGTATTTATGAAAACCTATTCTTATCCTTATCACTTAGATTCTTTCATGAAAATTCATGTCCCTCAAAAAAAATCTTGCAAACTTACATAAAATTTGACACACTTGATCACTCTACTAACTTACTCATCCTATATTCTTATAGATGGACGTGAAGTATAGCAAGTTCTATCAGTTGGGCAATGGAGGAGATCTCATATTTGAGCGTGATTTGGACCAAATCTCAGAACTTCTGGAGCGCCTGCACCCTGAGTTCTTCGGAGCCTATCTTAATGATTAACAAGGAGGAGAATTGCAATGACTGATTGTTGTAAGTCTAAGAGGGAAGATTGAAGCCCCCACCTCAGAGGGAATCCAGTTCACCTTAAGAGATAACAACTAGCTAGATGGACACGCCAGGGCCATGCAGGAAGCTCTTGCCCGTCTGTGTGGGCAAAGCATCAATCAGATCAAGGGCACGCACTTTGATTATTACCCAAGGCATCATGCTATGGGACAACCATTGGAGGTACCACATCACCCGGAGCTAAAGCATCAAGTGGACCATCTCAGCTTCATGATGTATGGCATGCAGAAGGAGTTGGACAATGCCCGCGCCTATGCCAACCACAAATATGCCATCGCAGTCAAGAAGGACCAGACCATCGCCATGCTTGTGAAGGATCGCCAGTCATGTCACTGTCAGCTTGACAAGAAGGATCGCATCATTGGTCGCCTTCATCACAAAGTGACAGACTTGGAGGAGACCATCCACGAGCGGGACATGTAGCTTGAGGAGAGGGAGAATGCAGGGGAAGATATCCGTGGAGACCCTTACTCCTCCCTTAGTGACGATGATGACTTCCTGGAGGACCAAGCCATGGACTTCCACACCGATGATGATGACTCCTCCTTCATTGATGATGATGATGAAGCCACCAATTCCAAGGAGTAGTAGCACTTGAGCACTAGCGTTAGTGAAGTTATATCCGGTCCCATTGTATTGTAGTTTCATAGAATGGTTCTTAAAACCATCCGTTTCCTTGTTGTGGTGTGTATTTGTATTGTGTGCTATGATTGAATGAAAGCAAGTTGCTAGTTAGAAAAACCTGAGTCAAACTCAAAGTTTAAAAACTTTTCAAAAACAAATCCCTAAACCTTAGAAATTTCCCTCTTGTCTCATGATCTATCTCAATCTTCAGATGCCTCACGGAGGAAGCAGTTCATCCCCAGTCCCAATGTTGCATATCTTGCAAATGTTGGTTTCGAACCGCGAAGCTGAAAGAGCCGAACGTCAAGCCAACTTAGCCAACCTCCAACACATAGCTCAGATGGCTAACAACAATCAAGGCCATGGAAACTAGGACAACCATGGATCCAATCTCAAGAACTTTTAGAACACCAATCCACCCATCTTTAGTAAGTCTGAAGAGCCCTTAGATGCAGATGACTGGCTGCAGACCATGGAGAACAACTTAGAAGTCGCTGGAGTGGAGGCCAACAAGAAAGTACTGTTTGCAACCCACTATCTGGTAGGAGATGCAAGTGCTTGGTGGAATTGCGTTCACGCCATGAATGGAGGACAAATGATGACCTCAGATGAATTCAAACTCAAGTTTAGCCAAACCCATGTGCCACCGGGTTTAATCAAGAGGATGAGAGATGAATTCAGAGAATTGAAGCAAGGGAGGATGACAGTAGTTGAGTACCATGACAAATTTCTGCCATTAGCTAGGTATGCACCAGATGAAATTAACACTGAAGCCAAGATGAAGGAGAGATTCCTGAATGGTCTGCATGATGAGATGCAGACAATGTTAGTCAATATTCCATTTGCTGATATTGAAGCCTTAGTGGCTTGTGCCATCTAGATGGAAGGCAAGATCAACCAAACCAATGAGAACTGCAAGCGTCGAATGATGCATCAACCAGGAACCCACTATACCCCAAAGTATCGCCCCAACCCGTCTACAGGATTTCCCCCAAGAAACACTAGACCCCCGATGAACCGTTCGAACTATCCCAACCGTGGAGGAGGAAACCCAAGGCCAGGAGGAAACCACAACAACAACCCCGACAACCCCAGCAATTTCAACCGTGCACCGCCCAAGTTCAACAACAACAATTGATGGGGATATGCCTACCGGGGTATACCCAGTAGGACGTTTCCGACCGGCCCAGGAACTGGCGAGTGGGCCTGCAGGACGACGACTGGATCAAGACCTGGCGTATATTCAAGCGACTGGAAGCTGAAGGCCCAGGAGAGTAGATAGGCCCAGTCGGATTAGGTTAAACGATTGCCGAAACCTTAACTGATTCGGTTGAGATATGTAAACCCTAGGGGGTGAGTCTATATAAACCTCCCTAGAGGGCGTGTAGAGGATACGTTCCATCATCCACCCAAGCGACTCACCGCCTAGCCGTCGAGCTCACCCCATTGTAGTTCCATCATAATACAATCTAGCAGGAGTAGGTATTTACCCTCCGGGGGGCCGAACCTGGGTAAAACCCTATGTCCCCGCCCTCATCTCGCACCGCAGATGGCTGGCCGCCCTTGCCCTATGTTCTACTACTCGCTGCCGATTGCAGCATCTGCCGTGGTCATTCCCACGACAGTGGCGCCCACCGTGGGGCCTGGCCGGTCTGGCCGGTGTTCTGCGGCGAGATCCAATCTACCCATCAACGAGTCGGTCGCCACCGGCCGCATGATAGCGATCGGCGAGATGCTCCAGATCTTGCCGAGCAGCTACGTCCCGGCGGTGCGACCCGTCACACATAGCATGATCTTGCCAGTCGGCACGATCAGCCTCTTTGTCGGCCTCACCGACGTCATCGTCTCGGAGAACTCGGCTCGCATCCGCGAGTCGCCACCACGCGACCGGCTCTCTGAGAGCCAGGTCTGCACGATCCACCGCCTCACCTCCGAGTACAACTCGGCCCACAGCGACGTGGCTGAAACCACCGCAGCCGCGAAAGACGCGGCCCTCAACGCCGACGCCGACTCGACGACCCCGGCGTCACTCGCCGGATCCATCATCGCGGCTTCTCCCGCGGGCTCCATCACCCAGGTCTCCAATGTAGGAGACTTCGAGGATCCCTCCATCCTTGGGATCTTCGACTTCGACTCCGGGTCAGAAAACTCCGCCGATCTCCGCGACGGGACCGGTCGCCATGCCGTGACCTACATGGCGACTGGCACCGACCCGCCGGAGGATCCCTTCTCCACCCCGATCCCTCCCAACGCAACGGCAATGGAGATCGAGGAACTCCGCCTGAAGATGGCGGAAGCAGTCCGCAAGGAGCAAGCCGAGCGCGAAAAATTTCGCCTCGAGCAGGTGACGGCGCAGGAGCTGTCATGTTACCACCAGCAGCGAATCATGTCGCGCTTGAACCCCACCGTCCAGGGGCACGCCCTGAACTTCGACGACGAAAACGACCCGGCCCGCGTGGCCGAGCGCGCGATCTGCGAGAACGCGCCACCAGGAGGAAGCGCCCGGCCCCCACCAGGGTCGACGGCGAATGGCGTCCCACTTCCACCCAACCGCGCACCCCCCAGGGACCAGCCGCGGATCGTGGTCTCCTCACGGGAGCGAGACGCAAACGGCCTACCAGTGTTCTCCACCCCGATGGACAACCTCGTGGCGGGCCGAGCAGCGGCCGACAACATCACGGCCACCGGTGACGGCGCCCTACAGATCCAGTACGTCAAGGCCCTGCTCGCAAAGGCGGTCGAGCAACAAAACACAGGCGTCGACTCACAGGGCTGGATGTACTCGTGTTCATCGGGCAGCAGAGCGGCCTCAAGCGGCCGTCCATTGGCGGCAAACACCCTCAATTGCCCGCCACCCGAACCACTGCAGCTCCAACACCGACCCGCGAACGCGGCACTATCCACCAACGACCCCAGGCCAGCGACCAACTTCGTCGCCACCAACGGTCAGCCCGTCGACGCCCGCACCCACATCATCAACAACCAGAGCTGGCGCGCACGCCAGCCCGACGACCTGTGACACACCCTAACCAATCGCCGCGACGGCGAGCCGATGGGGTCGCTAAGCCGACTCGGGCCCCGATGGTTCGGACCGATGATCCGAGGCGAAAAATACCCGGCGAACTTCAAAGCGCCGAAGGAAATAGAGAAGTACGACCCTTCGTACGACCCCTCCGTGTGGCTGGACACCTACCTCATGGCGATGGGGATCGCCGGCCACACCGACCTGCTAGCCGCCCGCTACCTCCCCCTGATGATGGAGGGAGCGTGCAGGCAGTGGATCAACACTCTCCCCCCGGATAGCATCGACTCCTGGGAAGAGATGCGCGATGCCTTCGTCAGGCACTTCGAGGGCTCATACACCCACGCCACCACCATCGAGGACTTGGAACGATGCGTACAGGGACCCCGCGAGTCGACCCGCAGCTGGGTCCAACGGTGGCAAGAACTATGGTACAACGCGGTCGGCATCCACCCGGACACCGCGATACACTGCTTCAAGACCTCGTGCCGCAATGAGCCCTTGGTCGCCAAGCTCAAACGAGCATACCGCACACTCAATAACATACCGGACCTCCTTGAGATCGCCAAAAGATATGCGAAGAAAGACTCAAACCAGGAAACCGACGACGAGTCGGGAGGTCAACGCCGCACGAATGTCAACGACAACCTACGCTACAGCAACACTCGCCTCACCGGCAAGCGCCGCAATGACGGGCGAGTCGACTTCGTCGCCAACGCTGGGCACGCGCAGCGTGAGCCCAAGAGCTTCCGCCACGACGGGGGGAAACGCCGCGACGGTGGCAACTACAAGGCGAAACCAAGGTTCGACCCCGCGGCCCTCCTTAACCAACCTTGTGCGTTTCACAGCAGGGAAGGGAAGCCCGCCACGCACATGACCGCCGACTGCCACTCCCTCAAGGAGATCGAGAAGGCACGGCGAGCGCGGGAGGAACCCGACAACAACCTGCCAAACGACAGAAAATTCGGCAGCGTGGCCGGCTTGCTCCACACCTTCACAGGCTTCAACACGAAGCGCGAGAAGAAGGTCATCGCCCGCGCCGTCGCCGTAAACGCGGTGGCCTAGGTGGATGTTCCCCAGTTCCTCAACTGGTCGGAGCAACCAATCACTTGGAGTCGCCAGGACCACTCGCCGCGCATTGAGTACCCAGGCCGAGTCGCCCTGGTAGTCAAGCCCAAGGTGGTAGACTACTGGCTCCCCAAGACATTGATGGACGGCGACAGCTCCATCAACATCCTGTACCTAGACACCTTCAGGCGACTGCGGCTCCCGCAGTCGATGGTCGAGGCCCACCTACACCACGTTCCATGGCATCTTCCCCGGTCGGAAGGCGTACCCGATCAGCAAGGTCACGCTGCCAGTCACCTTCGGCACACCGGCAAACTTCCGCACCGAGCGGATCGTCTTCGAGCTGGTGCCCTTCGACAGCCCCTACCACTGCGTCTTGGGGCGCCAGGAGTTCGCTAAGTTCATGGCAGCGCCCCACTACGCGTACAACGCGATGAAGCTCCCCGGGCCGCGCGTCGTCATCACCATCCACGGCGACCCCGACATGGCCGCCGAGTGCGAGGCCAAAGGTGCCGAACTCGCCGATGCCGTCATCGCGGCAGAGGCCAACCACGCCGACGAGCTCGCCAAGTACGCGAGCGGGGTCAACAACGACGACCCCACCATACTCAAAAAGCCAACTCGGAGGGTGGCAACACGTCAGCCTTCGAAGCAACGACGCACACCCGCACTGTCGAGCTGGTCCCAGGCGACTCCAGCCAGACGGTGACGATCGGGACGAGCATGAGCCCAGCATAGGAAGGCGCGCTCATCGAGTTCCTCCATGAGAACAGGGACATCTTTGCATGGAAGCCCTCTGACATGCCTGGTGTCCCTAGGGAGCTCACTGAGCACAAACTCAACGCCGACCCCAAAGTGCGACCTGTCAAGCAGTCGCTGCGGCCCTTCAATGAAGAGTGCCGCCGAGCCATCGTCGAGGAGGTGCAGCGTCTACTCGCTGCAGGCTTCATCCGGCCAATAAAATACTCCAAGTGGCTGGCAAACCTAGTCCTGGTCGAGAAGAAAAATGGGACCTGGAGGATGTGTATCGATTACACAAATTTAAACAGCGCCTGCCCGAAGGAGCAATTCGTCCTCCCGCGGATCGACCAAATAATCGATTCCACCGCGGGCTCGGAGTCGCTGTGTTTCCTCGATGCCTACTCTGGGTACAACCAGATCAAAATGGCTGTCGATGATGAGGAAAAGATGGCGTTCATCATGCCATTCGGAGCCTTCTGCTACACCGCCATGACCTTCGGCCTCAAGAACGCCAGGGCAACCTACCAGCGGTGCATGCAAGTGTGCCTTGCGAGCCAAATTGGCCGCAATATCCACGTCTACATCGACGACGTGGTAGTGAAGTCCGCTCGCCAGAGCGACCTACTCGCCGACCTGGCGGAAACATTCGCCAACCTGCGGAAATACAAGATAAAGCTAAACCCAGGCAAATGCACCTTCGGTGTACCAGCAGGGAAACTACTAGGATACATCGTCTCCAAGAGAGGGATCGAGGCAAACCCCACCAAGATTGACACGATCGCTCGACTCGGCAAACCCTAGTGCCTGCGCGACATCCAGAAGCTGGCCGGGCGAGTCGCGGCTCTCAGTCGCTTCATCCCCCGATTGGGCGAAAAGGCGATGCCCCTATACCGCCTGATGCGCAAGAACCCCACCTTCCAGTGGGACAAGGAGGCAGACGACGCGCTCCGCGACCTCAAGAAGGTGCTACTCGCAGCACCGCTACTCGCCGCCCCTATCGACAAAGAACCCATGCTGGTCTACGTCGCGGCTTCCGAGCGCGTCGTCAGCGCCGTCATGGTCGTCGAGCAGCCAGAGGAAGGAAAGGAGCGCCCAGTACAGCGACCGGTGTACTATATCAGCGAGGTCCTCATCGAGTCGCGCCAGCGATACCCGCAATACCAGAAACTGGTATACGCGGTCTTCAGAGCACAGCGGCGACTGCCGCACTACTTCCAGGAGCACCCGATCACGGTCGTCTCCTCAGCACCGCTGCAGGACATCATCCGCAACCGTGAGACGACCGGGCGAGTCGCCAAGTGGGCCGTCGAAATCGGCGTCCACAACATCAAGTATGAGCCACGCAAAGCGATCAAGTCGCAGGCTCTCGCGGACTTCATCGCCGACTGGGAAGAGGCCCAGCAGCCAGAAAAGTTGCCGTACCTCCACTATTGGAGCCTGCACTTCGACGGCTCCAAGAATGCAGACGGCGCAGGAGCAGGGATCGTGCTGACCTCCCTGAAGGGTGACAAGCTCCGCTACGTCCTCTGCCTCGACTTCACCCCCTGCACCAACAACATGGCCGAGTACGAGGCACTACTCCATGGCATGCGAGCCGCCAAGGAGATGAATGTCAACCGCCTGCGCTGCTACGGAGACTCCGACCTCGTCGCTGGGCAGTTCGCTGGTACCTGTGACGCCGTCTCCCCCACCATGGCGGCATACCGCCAAGCAGTGGACAAGCTGGGCGGACACTTCGCAGGCTATTCCGTCGAGTGGATCGACAGGGGGAAAAACAAAGAGGCCGACGCACTCTCTCGTATCATCTCGGCTCAACTCGCACCACCCGCCGGCGTCTTCCTCGACACAATCACCAAGCCGTCCGTCTCTCCCCCAAGGGAGATCGACATCGGAGTCCCGCTGCAACCAGAGGCAGCCCTGGTCGCACTCATCGCCGAGCCAGACGACTGGACTACGCCGTACATCACCTACCTGGAGGGAGGCACCTTGCCAGCTGACGAAACAGACGCCCGGATGATAGCACGACGCTGCAAATCCTTCGTCATCATCGACGGCGAGCTCCACAAGCGCAGCGTGACTGGCGTGTTCCAACGCTGCGTCCAACCCGCTGAAGGATGAAAAATCCTCCACGACATCCACTCCGGCGACTGCGGCCACCACGCCGGCGCCCGCTCTCTGGTCGCAAAGGCTATGCGGCACGTCTTCTACTGGCCCACCGCACACGCAGACGCCATCGACATTGTCCAGCGGTGCGCCGGGTTCCAGAAGTACGCTAACCAGACACACGTGCCAAGCTCAGCGCTCAAGACAATCCCCATCACATGGCCGTTCGCCGTGTGGGGTATGGACATGGTAGGCCCTTTCAAAAAGGCCCCCTCCGGCTTCACCCACCTCCTGGTCGCGGTCGACAAATTCACAAAGTGGGTGGAGGCCAAGCCAGTCCGGAAATGCGATGGGAAGACCGCCACCAAGTTCCTACGCGAGCTCATATATCGCTACGGGTTCCGAAACAGCATCATCACGGACAACGGCACCAACTTCGCCAAAGGAGCCATTGCCGAGTTCTGCGAGGAACATCACATCCGACTCAACCTTGCCTCAGTCGCCCACCCGGAGTCGAACGGCCAGGCGGAACGGGCCAACCAGAGCATCCTCCACGGCCTGAAGCCACGGCTCCAAGTACCACTCGAGCGCACCGCCGGGTGCTGGGTCGAGGAGCTACCCTCCGTCATCTGGGGTATCCGCACCTCGGTCAACAGGTCGACAGGGTTCACCCCCTTCTTCATGGTGTATGGCGCCGAGGCAGTCATGCCCACCGACCTAGAGCACGACTCGCCAAGGGTCGTCCACTACACGGAGGCTGCGAACGAACTCGCACGCCAGGATGGAGTCGATCAACTCGACGAGGCACGCGACCTAGCTCGCTCCCGCACTGCCATCTACCAGCAAGGACTCCGCCGCTACCATAGCCGGCGGGTGAGGACTCGCACTTTCCAGGAAGGCGACCTGGTGCTACGCCTCATCCAGGACAAGAAGGGCATGCACAAGCTCCCCCCCGTGGGAGGGACCATTCGCCATCGGGCGAGTACTCGGCAACGACGCCTACTACCTCACCGACGTCCGCGGAGACGGGAAACTCGACGTCAAGCGACCATGGAATGTAAACCTCCTACGGAAGTTCTACTCCTAGAACTCCATACATGTACCCTCCACTAGCTATGAAATAAAATATATCGGTTACTGCAAATTGCGTCTACTCTCCGTGTCTTGTGCCACTCGCACTCGTAATAACAACGTCAAGCTAACTGCAGAAGTCA
This sequence comes from Avena sativa, assembly GCA_916181665.1. Classification (NCBI taxonomy): domain Eukaryota; kingdom Viridiplantae; phylum Streptophyta; class Magnoliopsida; order Poales; family Poaceae; genus Avena; species Avena sativa. The sequence continues at coordinate 354,955,519 of OV702283.1, read as the reverse complement.
ACCTCTGGTACAGCGACCGGCACGGCCAAGTAGTGCGTTACGAGGGTACTGGGTTACCCCAGGACTCGTAACGTCCACGAAAAACGCCTACCCGGAGCCCCATTGGAGTCGCCTATCTCGACTGGCTTAACGATCCAAGACAACTGCCTTCGCTCCTCACAGCGACCGTGATCCTCCGCATCCTCGACACAACGACTCGAACGGCCAAGTACCACGCTCGGGGACTGACGACCAGTTAAGCACGAGCAACTAGGGAAAAACGCCAAGTACGAGAGCGTGCCCAGGACTCGCCACGCAACTGACCCGACGGGCCAGGCAGGAGTGACGCGCTCACTCTAACGCGCCCAGTCCTCACCCACCCTAGAGCCGTGACTAGAAGCACCAAGTACCACGCTCGGGGATTCGGCTACCCGACCTCGTTCGCGCAAGGGAAAATGGTCAAGTAAAGAGCACTCATGGGAGTCGCCCTGCGACTGGCTTTCCAAGCTCGGCCGAGTCGACCTCAATAACAAAACAATCGACAAAACGTTCAAAACCACAAACACATAACAAACGAGGTAAACCCCATAAAAAGGGCGGACGCGCTCGGGGACTCGTCCAATCATCAATCAAAATCGCAAGACAACTCACAAAATAACGCGAAATTCCATTACAACATAACAAAGTTGTTACAAAATACAAGTTGAGCCCAATGGCCAAATTACTACTAACGCCCCAGGGCACAATGTTTCTATTCCGCAGGCTTCGACGTCGACTCGCCGCCACCCTTGCAGTTGCGAATGAAGGGAGTGTACGGGTTCGACAGGTACGTCGCCAACTCACCCGTCATCGCCGCATGGAAGGGCTGCTCGACCTTGAAGTCCCGGTGCGGTGGCTCGGGATCGTTGGGCGCGACAGTCGTCTCCTGATAAGGGAGAAGGTCGCCCATCGCCCAGACGCGATCGGAGTATACCGCGGCCCGGTCCGTCAGCTTCAGCACCTCGGCAATCTCCACCGAGCCCGTCGACGAGGGGTAGCCACTCGTCACGTCGTCAAGGTCGAAGTCCTCCGGGAAGTGGGCAAGCCCAAGGCTAAGCACCGTTGCCGCCCCGCGCCGGAACGCCGACCGCGTCATGAACTCGACGACTGATGGCGCCTTCTCCAGATACCGCCAAACTTCGACGAGATCGCTGGGAATCACTTCCGTGGGCGACATCTCTTGAAGATACGCTCAAATGCAAGCCGCAGACAACGTGGCCGAGTCGACCAGAGTGGCCACGCACTGCCGCGCGTCATACGTTTGCGCCTCCTCCGAGCTGTCGATAATCCAACCTGCGGACAGGGGCCGGCAGTAAATACAACGACGATTCCATAATATAGCTACTACAGGCAGAGGTAGGAAAGCTTACCAATCAAAGGACGGCAGAGACCCGTGATGAAGCTTTGAAGAGAGGAGAAGTCATCTTGTAGCCCAGCAACGAGGGCGTCAGAGACCTTCCGCTCTTCAGAGGCAGCCGTAACAGCAGCTTTGGCTCGCCCATCCGCTGAACTCGCCTCCGCCTTCGCTTCCTTAAGCTCGCGCTCAAGATCAGCAATCCGCTGCTCAGCCGTACTCAAGGCAGACTGAGCCGCCGACAGTTCACTCGCTGGGACAAGGCCCTGGCGGACCTCCTCTTCCTTGGCAGCGATTGCCTGGAGTCCCTTGTTCGTCTCTTGGACGGCAATGAGCTCCTTCTCCGCGCGACACTTCGCAGCAAGCCGGTCGGCTGATTCACGCTGCAAGCCCTGTGCACAAGTCAAACAGTTAACAACAACGGGATTCTAAGCGCCCACCCGCTGAAATTTAGCGACTGGACACTCGGGGACTAGAGATCAAAAATCCTAAGTGCCCACCCGCTGAAATTCAGCGACTGGACACTCGGGGACTGGCGATCAAAAATCCTAAGTGCCCACCCGCTGAAATTCAGTGACTGGACACTCGGGGACTGGAGATAAAAAATCCCAAGTGCCCACCCGCTGAAATTCAGCGACTGCGCACTCGGGGACTGGGTGCTACAAATAAAAACAAACACCAATAGAATCTGACCACTGAAATTCAGTGGCCCGATCCTCGGGGACTGGACATACCTGGATGGTTGCGCCCAGCATGCCATGGAGCTGTAGCGCGTCCACAGATGCGAGAAGAGCCGGAGTGTGCCCGCGATGCTGCTCGACCTCCGTTTCGGCAACCCCAGGTACGCGGCTCGATGCCGTTGTACCACTCGCTGTAGCCGCTTTGGCCATGAAGCGGGGGAAGGTCGCGGTGGATGCTCCAGCACCAAGAGGAGCCGGCTTGGCCATCCCAGGCGAGGAAACATCCTCCTTGGTCTTCAAGGCTGCCTCCGTTGCACGACCACTCGGAGCAACCGTCGTGTCGTCAGACACCGTGACGACATCATCGCCCTTGGCCTTCTTGGCACTGTCTATGGGGGCAGCGACCTCATCAGCTTTCCTCTTCCGTGAGGGGTCCTCCTCGGTGGCGACTGGCGGCACCTTGGCCACGGACGGGTGGCCTATCTTTTAACTCCAGTCCTGCGAATTGATTACATGAGCAAAATGGTCCTAGTACAACGAAGGCAAGGCAGGTAAACAAAACTTACTTGGCGACTGGGATGAATCGCAGCCCCGTGCGGATGCTGGCCGCTTCTCCAGTTCGGGGAACCGTTTCCGACTAAGTCCCATCTCCAAAATGTCATGCGCCCAAGACACAGAAGGCCTCTTCGACGACGAGGCCGCGACAGGAGCCTCCGAAACGACTTCAGCAGGAGCTCTCCTGGGAGGCGAAGCTGCTGCGGCTGGAGCAACCCCCAACCCAGAGACTGGGGTGAATAGGGGGAAGCGAGGCCAGAGGTACCTCACTCAGGGCGGCAGTGGCATCTGGTGCTGCTGTCGTCTGCGGCGCTTCATCCCTGGCCAAGCTGGTGGCGTCGGAACTACTCGCCGAACGAGGCGGAGATGCCTGTTTCACCGGCTTCGTCTTCCTCCTTGGTGGAGCCTTTACTTCCTTCTTCTTCTTCTTCTTCTTCTTCTTCTTCTTCTTCTTCTTCTTCTTCTTTTTCAACGGTGTAGCTTCATGACGCGAGGTGTGCTCGGGAAGCTCGTCGTCGTCGTCATCATGACGTTCGAGGCTTCTGCTCGCCTCGAGCTCGCGCTGATGTTGCCCGCGAGTCTTGCGAACCATCGGGGAGGCCTCTTCCCTGGGCTCGTCATCATCGTCGTCGTCATCACTCGCGTCGCTCCCGACGCCGCCCTTGGCAGGAGGCGAATCACCCTCATACTGGACAGACGAGCTTGAGTTCTCGTCGTCCGCGGGTGGGAGCCACCCTTCCACCACTTGAAATAACTGCAGTAGGCACGAGACAATATCAATATAACCGCGACAGCATCAACTGCGACTGCGAATGATAGTGAAAACAACGGCTTACCGTTGGAGCTGGATGCTTCGCGGTGTAGGGGCGACCCCAGCCTTCGCGTCCAGGTATGCTGCCTGGGTGATCTTCTTCAACGCCAGAACATAGTCTTCGAGTTTCCACTCGGCAAGGCAGGACTTCGTCGAGTCTTCCCTTCCCGTGTACTCGTACATGTAATGGTCGCGGCGGGCCAGGGGAACAAGTCGCCGCCCGAGCCAACAGTTGTACAAGTTGATGGTTTGAAGGCCCTTCTTCTTCAGGCCGCGGATGGTTTGAAGCATCTCGTCCACGACCATCCGCTGGTCTACTGGGAGCTTACCGACCTGGAGTCGGCACGGTTCGGGCCGGTCGGTGGAGTACCTTGGGATCGCTACCTTGCCATCTGGAGTTGCCTCGGTGACGTAGAACTAGGACTTCTTCCACTCGCTTGCCGCCTTGGCAGGCAGCATCAGGTCGAAGAAGGAGGCCTTCGACTTCAACTGGAACGTCAGGCCACCCGCCGCCAGCATTGGGCCGCCTGATTCTTCACGACTGATCCTCCCGTGGAACAGATCTTGCCACAGGGGGAAGTAGGGACTGCAGCCCAGGTAGCACTCACAGAACGCCACGAAAATGGCGAGCTGCTCGATGCTGTGCGGGCCCAGGTCCGACGGCTGGATCCCGTAGAAGGCACAAAAGCGCCAGAAGAAGAGAGACGTGGGGAACCCCAGCCCCTGTTCCAGATGGCTGGTGAAGCAAACAAACTCTCCCTCGCGCGGATCCGGAGTCACCTCTCCGGCCGCAGGGATGCGCCACCTGCCGGCGCGCAGTATCCCGGCCTCCTCGAAGGATGCCAGTAGCGCCCTGGTGCACTTGGACCTGCCCCATGGTTCGATGGAGGGGGCCATTGGCTGAAAGGTTCGCGGAGGTCAAAGGTTTCTGGATCGATTGGATCGCGACGCAGGGGAAAACGGAGGTGGGCGAAATCGGAGGAAAGACGAAGGAGTGTCTTCCCGATCGCCTACCATTTCCCTTATATAGCGGTTGCTACCCGCCAATTTCGGGAGCCGTTACTACGCGGTGATTACGCCGAAAGTTACCGTTGGATTACCCCAACGGCTAGTTTGACCTCATCTAACGGTCCAACTTCGTCCATTCGACTCGCCGACCCGATCACTACAACAGTGACTGAGCATTTCGCCGACCCGTTCGCCGAGCTGCGACCCAACTGACCGTTGTCATAGCGACTAGAATAACTGGTTTTTCCTTTATTCAGGAGTCCGCCGCCGATTCGACTGGGCGTCCGCATTGGACCCGTATACTCCGACTGCCAACGAACACCTGCGACCAATCAACGACGGCCTCGGGGACTACTGATGGAGATATGCCTACCGGGGTATACCCAGCAGGACGTTTCCGACCGGCCCAGGAACTGGCGAGTGGGCCTGTAGGACGGCGACTGGATCAAGACCTGGCGTAGATTCAAGCGACTGGAAGCTGAAGGCCCAGGAGAGTAGATAGGCCCAGTCAGATTAGGTTAAACGATTGCCAAAACCTTAACTGATTCGGTTGAGATATGTAAACCCTAGGGGGGTGAGTCTATATAAACCTCCCTACAGGGCGTGTAGAGGATACGTTCCATCATCCACCCAAGCGACTTGCCACCTAGCCATCGAGCTCGCACCATTGTACTTCCATCATAATACAATCTAGCAGGAGTAGGTCTTTACCCTCCGGGGGCCGAACCTGGGTAAAACCCTGTGTCTCCGCCCTCATCTCGCACCGTAGATGGCTGGCCGCCCTTGCCCTATGTTCTACTACTCGCTGCCGATTGCAGCATCTGCCGTGGTCATTCCCACGACAACAATGTCGCCAACAACACCAATACTGCCCCAAGGAATGGAAGCAATGTTGTGCCTGTTGCAGGAAAAGACAAGTCTCTGGTGACTTGTTATGAATGCAGAACCAAGGGTCACTACTCCAATGAGTATCCCTAGAAGCTTGCAGCAGCCCCCAATATGAATGCCCCAGCTCAGCAGGAGCGCCTGGAAGAAGATTTGCCCCAGGGAATTCGCTCAACCGCAACGGTCGTCTGTTTCACATGAATGCTGAACAAGCCCAACAAGTTCCAGATGTCGTGCTGGGTATGTTTTCTATGAACTCAGTACTTGTAAGAGTGTTGTTTGATTCCAGAGCATCACACTTGTTTGTTACAGAAGAATTTGCATGCACTAGTAAGACTCAACCAACAAAATTGAAGCATGTTATGGCCCAGTTCTTTTGGCGGCTTCTCCGAGAAGCCGCCCTACCCCCAGCTTCCTCGGGAAGCCGGTTCAAAAAAATTATGAGGCTTCCAAGTTAGTTTAGACTTAAACACTTTGGAAGCCTTGTAATTTTTTTGAACCGGCTTTCCCAGGAAGCTGGGGGTAGGGTGGCTTCTCGGAGAAGCCACAAAAAGAACTGGGCCTATGATAGTTCAAATACGTGGTTCAACCACCAAAGCTAGACAAATTTGCAAGGCCGTACCTATCAGAATCCATGGCATAGATTTTTATGCTAATCTAATAGTACTTGGAACCAAAGGTTTGGAAGTAGTACTAGGAATGGATTGGATGTCAAAACATAAAGGATTAATCATGTAACATCCCTAAAATCATGTTTTAAAACTCATGCATATCAGCCATGCATCCATGATCATTTAGGGTTTCAATTCAAAACCATTTCAAAAACAGGAGCATATATTGCTCATTATTTTATGTATGAATACTCTAGCCTTTGGGCTACTTGCTAATGAGTAAGGTACAAATATTCATTTAGTAGTGTTTTGAGTTCAAACATAAGAGATTTCAAAAGCTTGAATAAAGTTTCCACACAAAGTATGAAATAAAACCAAGTTTATGTCAATTATTATATCTCTTAATGGCTTGGTTCTATTTTATTTTCCTAATGACCCAAGTTGGTGTTTGTAAACAGAAAGGTTTGACACTTATTTAAATACAAAATTCACTTTGCAAAAGTCCAGAGAAGGTTTGAAATCAAACTGATTTGAAAAGGAGTTTGAAAATCATTTTAGAAAATCAAACAGAAAAAGAAAAGGAATAAAGAGAAAAAATAAGCAGCCAGCCATTCTGGCCCAACCAAGCCCAACTTGACCCATCCAGCCCAGCAACCCCTCCTGCGAACCGTTTTTCTATACTCGCAATCAAACCCGCGGAGTGACTGACTGCCTGACCCCACCTCCCATCTGTTTCTCTCGCTGACAACGCGGCCCACGCAACGGTCTTCTTCTCCACCCGGCAACGAGTTCCTCCCCCAAATCACTCGGCCGTTTCTGGATTGATTTGCGGCTTCAATTCACGATCAATGCTCGAGGGAATCACGCTCGCGACCTTGCTACTTAAACCCCCTCTGCCCCTCTCCATTTCCCCCAGACCCCAAGCATAGAGCGCCCCTAGGCTGCCAGTATTCGCCCTTACACCGCCGCAGACAGAACCCACTCCGGCGACCAATCCCGGTGAGCTCCGTGCGCGCCTTCCTCTCTGATTCACGCGAACTGCTTTGCAACCTCCTCGCGCTCCTTCTGACATCTATGGTTCGTCCTGTACTGCCCCAGGTCGTCGACTCCATCGAACACCGCAAGTTCCCGACGTCGTCTCCAGCTCCGGCGACTAAATTTGGTGAGCCTCGTGTCCCCCTCCATTTCTGAATCACACGGATGTGTTCGCCTGCATCTAGCGCACCTGCTAACACCATTTTTTGGATCCTCGTGCCCCAAAACGTCGTCTTCGACTCCATCAGTGAGCATCCGACGCCGTGCACGACTCCGACGAGCTCCAGCGACCACCTTTGCGCGCCCCTTCGCCAACGAAGCCTATCTTGAGCATCAGCAGCACACGGCGAGCTTGGTAAGCCCCTTCTCCCTCTCCCGCGCGACCTAGAATGCCGGTAGCAGCTCTGATAGAGACGTCGCCGCCAGTCGCCGCCGCTAGCGCCGCCCGTCTGTGGTCAATTAGATTAGGGCCATAGGATTTAGATCTAAAGAGTAAGATTAGATCTGTGTCGAAGAGGTACGCGTTAGATCTGGCCGTGCATCTACATTTAGATCGTGTGGCTCTCGTTGATTGATCTGCCCGAACTGGTACCAACCAATAGGAACACGCCGCGTGGCCAGGGTTTAGATTTAAAATCAGAATTTGAATCTATTAGATGTTTAAACTTGTTTTAATCATAACTTTTGATTCCCACGTCCAAATTTGATGAATTTTATATCAATGGAATCAGGAGAGAAAGCCCTTTCCAATTATGCAATGTGTTTAATGTTTTGCTTATGTTAAAATGGGTGTTTTTGCAGAAACATGTGTAGGCATAATTTGGATATAATTATTTGAGAAATGATTTAATGTTCAAATAAAGTTTGTTTGGTAAGTTTTGAACTTGTTTATGAATCAGTACTGTGCACTTGTATTGTTTTGTGTAGAAAATCATCACATGTCATATTGCATGAATTCATATATTTTTGCTTGTATTTATTTTGTATGTGATTTGGTGTTATCATTTTATGTGTAGATTTTGGTGCAAATAGTGATTGTGATTTTGAGGATTGTAGCTACTCTCCAAACTACCAAGGCAAGTGGTGCTTCATGATTTTCTCCCTATGTTTTACAACTATGCATTAGAAATATTTTGCTAGTCTTGCATGGTAATATTTTGCTTATATGCTATGCTTGGGAAATACTAGTAGTTGTAGAATTGCTAGAAATTTCTAAGTTAAGATGCTTATATATGCCATGCTTAGCCTAGCTAGTAGCAACCAAGGGTGGCTATATGTTCATGCTATGAATAAATATTTCTAAGTTTTTGGACTATGTTTTTGCTTAATAAAACAACTAAGTGAATGAATCACTTGGGTGGAATGGTTGTGAATGGGTTATGTTGAGTGATTACACAAGGCCCATTTCTATGGTTTACCTTGTGTATCTCACTTGTGGAAAGCCACCCAGGAACAAAGGGATTTGAGAGGCCAAATGTTAAGAAGCTTCTAGTGCAGCCACTTGGCAATATGGGCTCTGCCTGGATCATATAGGTTGCAATAACTTAGCCATTTGGACAGTTGGTGGTAGTGGGATGATAGGTTGGAACGTGTCCATTTGGTCTAAGGGAAGGCTTCTGAAAGGTCCTGTCTTGGTGAAAATCAAGTCTTGTGGGGAAAGTGCACAACCTCTGCAGATGGAAGAATCTTAGTACTTAGCCATGTCCCTGGTATTGGAAAATTTGAGCATCAAGACATGGAAGCTATCAAGAATCTCCTCATCCCAATTTCTAAGTAAAACTTGTGGTTGAACAAGGGTGAAGGACCCCAATGTCTATTGGTGGTTCCTTGGGAAAAGTTTTGACAAAGAAAAACTTAGTGTTTTCAACTGATAGGCAAAACCTATTTTGAGCAAAGCAAGCCTAAGCTACACTTAGCCAAAATGTATATAGTATTTTAGTCCACCAATATTATACTAAGGTATCAATTGCCAATACTATTCCAATGTATTGACCCACTGTGGCTGTAACTTATGATGTTGCAGGATATTCTGATGATGATTAGAAGTCATGAATTTACACTCAACATGCTTGCCTGTGGCACATGAAGATGAAGACTTATTTATCTATTTACTCATTTAAACTCTTGTACTAGGCCTGTGGCCATGGAGTTGTAAAAGACTATGTTTGTCTCTAGAATGACTGTAATAATGACCTTTGTTTCTGTGTACTTCATCTTAAACTGTGGATGCTAGCATTGATCTAGGGACTAGCATTGAAATCACAGAGATCCTTTTAGTTTACAAAGGAGGGATCTTACAGATGGTATCAGAGCACTGTGTTGCCTGTAGGATTATGACCCTAGGATTGGAAACCACTAAGGAAAATTTTTCAACAACTTCGACACTTGTCTTTTCTTCTCGTAAACTTTTCTAATTTTCTTTCTCATCTCTATTTGTAGATGAACTCCATCAACGAAGCCATGAAGAAGGGACCACTCATGACAATGACTTTGGAATGTGAGACAGAGTCCCCCAAGGCTCTCAAGGACCTCATGGTTGCCATGGGAATACATGGTGCAGCTGTGTACAAAGGTTTTCCTGTGATGGATGAAGGAGTTGAGTACTAGTGGGTGCAACTTCACTTGTATAAAAACAAGGAAGACAACCACAAGGACTCAGGATTCTGCATGGTCACCAACATAATGATGCACACCACATTCTTTGATTCAGCAAGGGATGCAGCTTGGAGAGCCATCAAAGAACTTGGTGACAGAATCAAGTGCATAATTCTTAACAACCAGAATGACCTTAGGGAAGAAAAGAAACATACCCAAGAGCTAGAGGCTACCAATCAAAGTTTAAGGAAAGACATCATAGATTTAGCAATGGAGTCATGTGATCAAGATAAACAGATTGCCTCTAGGGATGCCTTGTTAGCCAACTTGGCAAGTGAGATGGGTTGTAACGTACTTCATTAGTTGGACCACCACACTTATCATTTTATTTTCCAAAATGTTGTCTAATAAGTTGAATCTTGGATGTTTGTAATGGTTTTATGTATGCTATGACTTGTGTGTTTGTCAATGTTATGCATGTGATGCCTTGTCTTGTGATTTGTCTTAAAATTGTGTTGATTCTAACTTTTTCTATCTTATTAAATAGATGCCTAATGTTACCATCAGCACTGTCGAAGAGTTCCAGGGAACTCGTTTTGGCCCTCGTATTATTGATCTCACTAGTTTGATCAATCTCCCTCTTCCTACCATCATGGTACTTCCCCTCACCAAGTTTGAAAGGAAAGACCTTTGGGGCTTCAAGGTCAATCAGCCCGGACGCCAGACTGAGCCTACCACGGAGGCTATCATCTTCAAGCTCATGCACGATGACAAGGAGAGAGACCTAGAGGTAGTCATGCAGGACTTGATTGGACGTCTGTTAGGGAGACACTCTCGACAGGTTAGAGGTACTCACTTGCACACCTTCGGTAGACGTGATGAGGATGGTGAGGCCATTGACTTCGAGGACACTTCGAGGGAGACAGCAGAGCCGATTCGTCTATACCTCCAGGACTTAGAGGTTCTTCTTAGGCACATGGACACTGATAGGACCAACGTCATGCTCAACAATGACAAACTCCAGGTGCAGCTTCGTGAGAAAGACAAGCTCTTCGCGGAGCAAGATGAGATAGTCAAGGAGATGGAGGCCAATTTCGAGAGTCAGGACAGAAAGTTCAAGAGTCAAGAGAAGCGAGTCCAAGATAGGAACATGAGGATTCGAGACATGACTGCGGAACTGGAGGCCAAGGACTTCGAGCTCGAGCATCAGCAGACTGTGATTGAGAGGCTTCGTTCTCAGAAGAGGGCTCTCAAAGCCAAAGTAGAGACCTTGACCACCAATGTCGAGGAATACAAGACCGCTATGGAGAATGCAGGTCTTACATTTGTTGAGGAGGAGGTTGATGCCGAGGAGTAGTGATGACTACTCATTTATCATTTATTTTATCATGCTTTTTATTGAGTCGCAATGACCATCCAACATGTGGATGGCTTGCTATTGGTGTGTTTACTTTGAAAACTTGTTGTCTTTGTTGTTGAACTTTTACTATTGTGATGCATGTTTGGTGAATGTTTATGTGATGTATTGTTCATGTTAGCATCTATGGGTATCTCATTCTTATCTCTATTGACCAAACCACAGATGCCTCCCCGACGTGCCAATCCCAACCCCAACAACAACAATTAGAACAACCCACCGGGTTTTGACATGCTTACCAGGTTCTTGAGATTGAGGCCAGCAAAGTTCTCAGGAACAACTGATCCTATGGTGGCCAATGATTGGCTACGCTCTGTGAATAACGACTTGGTAACAGTTGGCTGTACTGATGAAGAGAAAGTCAAATTTGCAGCTCACTTGTTGGAAGGACCAGCAGCTACTTGGTGGGATAACTTCCAAATCACCACTCCCATTGAGGATGTGACATGGGCTATCTTTGAATATGGTTTCCGTACTGCTCACATCTCATCCGGAGTGATGAGTTTGAAGAAGAAAGAGTTCCATAACCTGAAGAAGCGCCACCGCAGCGTGGCTGAATATATTGAAGAGTTCAACAATCTGGCGCATTATGCACCAGATGAAGTTGACCCTGATGCTAAGAGGAAGGAAAGTTCCTTGAAGGGTTGAATGATGAACTGAACCTGCAGTTAGCTATGGCCTATGTTCCCACATACCAGTCTCTTTGTGAGAAGGCTGCTATTTTGGAGAACAAAATGAAGCAAGTTGAAAGTAGGAAGAGAAAGCACTCTGACAAGCACAGCTCGGGATTGTCTCACAAACGTTCCCATTATGATGATAGTGGGAGTTCAGGATCCCACAAGCATGGGAAATTCAACAAGCACCACAACCACAACCGTCATCATGACAACAAGAGTCACCGTAGTCATGACAATGATAAGTACAAAAATCACAAGGGTGGATATAAGAGCCACCATAGTGGAAGTGGCAGTGGAAGCCAGCCTGTCAAGAAAGATCTTAGTCAGGTTGAGTGTTTCAAATGCAAGAAGATGGGGCATTATGCAAACGAATGCCCAGAAAAGAAAATTGAAGGACCCAACAAGCCCAACCCTTTTCAAAAGGGACAAGTGAACCACATCAATGTGGAGGAAATTTATGAGGAACCTGATGCTGTTGCTGGTAAGTTCAAACTCAATTCTGTTCCAGCATTTGTTCTATTTGATACTGGTACATCTCATTCATTCATATCAAGAGCATTTTTTGAAAGAAATGAACTACCGGTAGAAACTATTGGGTGTCCTATAAAAGTAAGTTCTCCTGGCGGAGAAATGATAGTGAATTCAGGATGTCATGATCTAGTCATAGAGTTTGGGAAGTATAAGTTTCCCGTTAACTTGATAATCCTAAACTCCCAAGGATTGGATGTCATTTTGGGAATGGGCTGGATGACTAAGCACAAGGGAGTGATAGATTGTGCAAACCATATTGTCTCACTCACAACTCCAGAAAACAAAAGAATCAGATGCAAGACCAACTTTGAATCAAAAAGGAGTTAGCTAAATTCTCTTAAGGGGGTTAGCATGGACAGTGTTCCAATTGTGAGTGAATATCCATATGTGTTTTCGGAAGAATTGCCGGGAATGACACCAGATAGATATGTGGAGTTTCTTATTGATTTGCTACCAGGATCTGGACCAATAGCAAAAAGACCATACAAGATGTCAGTTGATGAGTTGAAAGAACTCAAGAAGCAGCTTGGAGAATAGTTGCAGAAAGGTTTTATCCAACCAAGTTCCTTATCTTGGGGAGCACCAGTTTTGTTGGGCCACGCGGAGATAAAATAAAATTTTCCTCTAACGTGGTGATCCCAAGATCTAGCTGAGGTAGAAGGCCACGAGGTTTACCACTAGACGCGCGGTTGCGGATTACTGATGAAGCGCGTCAGTTGATGCAGTGCAGTCCTCACGATCCGATCGTCCTGGTGCTGATCGCACAGCACCTCTGCTGGTATCCACACGTACAAGGAGGAGCACCGGCGGCGAACTGCTAGGTTCGTTACGGCGGCTGGACTGCTGTGGAGCTAGGGTTTCCAACACATGGAATGACCTAACCGAACAACGATTAACCTTTCTGGGTTACTGTGCTACACTATATATAGGGAGTGAACGTGGGCTCTGCTCGCGCGACCCATTCACTAAAGCCCATATAACACTAGTCACCGTGAGTCCAACTCACTAACTCAGTCCTAATCTGGTTTAGGTCCAACCCAACCAGATTACAGATTCGGATCCAATCCGAACTTGCTCCCGCTCTTAAGTGTGTGACCCCGCAGGCTCATGGTTACTTGGACACGATTAGAGTCCGACTCACAATCGATTAGTCGGCAGCGGCTCCTAGCAGAACGTGCCGACTCCCAAGTACCAAAGAGTCATGACGACTTGCCTTTCCAATGCGACTTACGTCTGAGTCCCTTTTGCCTCACGATATACCTTGTCAGACTATAGGCGAATATATGTCATCCCTTAAATAGTCTGACTCTCTTCTCGATCCGAGATAAGTGATTCACCCGACTAACTCTTAGTCGATTGCCTCGGTTAACACTTAACCGAGTCGTGCATGGCCATGATTTCCGAATCATATCTCACGAGAGGGCCCAGAGAATATCTCTCCGAGTGGAGGGGCAAAATCCCATCTTGGTTATTCACATCACGCAGCTTGATTCTCAGTCGACCCAAACTCTGCCTTTATAACTGCCCAGTTACGGATCAGCGTTTGACAGAACCTAAGTCGGTGATCCTCAACTCGGACTATGCAACAACCTCAGGTCTAAGGATTACATTGATTGAGATATACAAATGACAGCTTAGTTCGTTGTACCTCAATATGGGTCAATCCGACTCGCTAAACTCTTTAGCCTAGTCTGTGTAAGTTGGAATAGCATCTCCATGCCCATGACAAGTGGAACCGAGTCATCAAGCCAACTTTCACATTGGTCTAAGTTGTGTGTCCAGCACAACCTCAATGACCAAGGATATTTAGTACAAACAACATGAATGCATAGTTCCACAACTGAATCACATATTCAATGATACACATCAGATGTTTATACAAGGACTACTTAATAACTTTATGAATACAATGGGAAATATCATCATACATGATTTCCTCTAGGGCATATTCCCAACAGTCTCCCACTTGCACTAGAGTCAATCTTCCGACATCACATGTCTAGGCATCTAATGCCCATGGCTCTCAGGTGCGCCTCATGCTTCGGCTGGGGTAACGGCTTTGTCAACGGATCCGCAATATTTGCATCCGTGTGTACCTTGCATAACTTGATATCACCCTGATCCACGAACTGGCGAATTAGGTGGTACCGCATGAGTATGTGCTTGTTCTTCTGGTGTTGTCTAGGTTCCTTGGCTTGTGCAATAGCACCATTGTTGTCACAATACACGTCCAACGGATTGGACGAGCCCTGAACCAGACCAAGATCCATGAGGAAATTCCTCATCCAAACAGCTTCCTTTGCTGCCTCCGAGGCGGCAATATACTCAGCCTCTGTTGTAGACGCAGACATAGTCTCTTGCTTGGAACTTTTCCAGCTCACAGCACCTCCGTTTATAATAAACACGTATCCGGATTGCGAGCGAGAATCATCAGAGTCGGTGAGATAACTCGCATCCGTGTAACCCTTTACACTGAGTTCATCTTCACCACCATAAACCAAGAACATATCCTTAGTCCTTCTCAAGTACTTTAGGATATTTTTAGCCGCTGTCCAGTGGATCTCTCCAGGATCAGCTTGGTATCTGCTCACAACACTTAGAGCATAGGAAACATCCGGCCTAGTACAAATCATGGCGTACATGATGGATCCGACTGCAGAAGCATATGGAATCGCACTCATCCGACTTCGCTCATCAGTTGTCGAAGGACACTGAGTCTTGCTAAGTTTTATACCATGGGACATCGGTAAGAACCCCTTCTTAGACGATTCCATGTTGAACTTTTTCAACACTTTGTCCAAATAAGTACTCTGACTCAATCCAATGAGCCTCCTTGATCTATCTCTATAGATCCGGATTCCTAGGATGTATGTTGCCTCACCCAAGTCTTTCATTGAGAAACTCCTTTCCAATGATTCCTTGGTTTCTTGCAACATCTGGACATCATTTCCAATCAGTAATATGTCATCCACATATAAGATTAGAAAATTTACTTTGTTCCCACTAAACTTCTTGTACAAACAAGAATCATGATCACTCTTGATGAAGCCAAACGATTTGACTACCTCATCAAAGCGAATATTCCAACTCCGAGATGCTTGCTTCAACCCATAAATGGATTTCTGAAGTTTGCATACCTTGTCAGCATTAGCCGGATCGACAAAACCCTCGGGCTGTATCATATACACGTCCTCGGTTAAATTTCCGTTAAGGAAAGCCGTTTTGACATCCATCTGCCATATCTCATAGTCGAAATAGGCCGCTATAGCTAACATGATCCGAACTGATTTAAGCATCGCTACGGGCGAGAAAGTCTCGTCGTAATCAACTCCTTGAACTTGTCGGAACCCCTTCGCGACAAGGCGTGCTTTATAGATTGAAACATTTCCATCCATATCAGTTTTCTTCTTAAAGACCCATTTGCACTCGACGGGTCTTGCACCGTCTGGCAGATCAACCAAGTTCCAAACTTGATTTTCATCCATGGACTTTATCTCGGATCTCATGGCTCCAAGCCATGGCTCGGAATCAGATCCCACCATCGCTTCCGAATAATTTGCCGGCTCATCACTGTCTAACAGTAACACATCACGAACACTTCGTAATCTTGCCGATCTTCGTAGTACAGGTGCTGCTTCCGGCTCAGCTGCCACGACCGGCTCAACCTCCAAGGTTTTTGCCGACTCGCTACTAGCCGGTTCCTCTCGAATTTCTTCGAGTTGCACCGTGCTCCCACTTACTCCCCGACTGAGAAACTCTTTCTCAAGGAAGACACCGTTCCGAGCGACAAACACTTTGCCCTCTTCTCGGTTGTAGAAGTAGTAACCCAAGGTTTCCCTCGGATACCCCACGAAAATACATTTATCCGACTTGGCCGTAAGCTTGTCCGACTGAAGTCGCTTGCCAAAAGCTTCACAACCCCAAATCTTAAGAAAAGACAAACTCGGCTTTTTGCCTGTCCACATCTCATGCGGTGTCTTCTCTATAGATTTTGGTGGTACTTTGTTTAGTGTGAACGCCGCTGTTTCTAGACAATAACCCCAAAATGATAAAGGCAGATCTGTCCGACTCATCATTGATCGTACCATGTCCAACAAGGTCCGATTCCGCCTTTCCGAAACACCATTCCTTTGTGGCGTTCCTGGCGGAGTAAGTTGAGGAACTATTCCACAACTTTTTAGATGGTCATCAAACTCATGGCTCATGTACTCGCCTCCTCGGTCCGACCGAAGAAACTTAATTTTCTTGCCGAGTTGATTCTGTGCTTCATTCTGGAATTCTTTGAACTTTTCAAAGGCTTCCGACTTATGTTTAATTAAGTAGATATATCCATACCTACTCAAATCATCAGTGAAGGTAATGAAGTACTCATAACCACCCTTGGCTGTCGTGCTCATTGGTCCACATACATCACTATGTACTAGTCCCAACAAGTCGGACGCCCTTTCACAACTCTTTGCAAAAGGTGTCTTGGTCATTTTGCCGAGTAGGCAAGATTCGCATGTCTCGAACGACTCCAAGTCGAACGAAGTTAGGAGTCCATCATCATGGAGCTTCTTCATGCGTTTCCAACTTATATGACCAAGCCGACAGTGCCAAAAGTAAGTCATATTCAGATCATTTGGTTTCAACCTTTTAACATTTATGTTATAAACCGACTCACCATCAAGATTCAAAATAAATAACCCGTCCTGGACGGGTGCAAAGCCGTGAAACATATCATTCAAATACAAAGAACAACCATTATTCTTGATATTCGACTCATAGCCTTGCCTCATCAAACATGAAGCAGAAATAATGTTTCGACTGAGCACTGGAACATAATAACAATTATTTAGTTCCATAATGAATCCGGAAGGTAAATGAAGTTGCATCGTGCCGACTTCCAACGCAGCAACTCTTGCTTTGTTGCCGACTCGAATATCAACCTCGCCTCTTGCTACGCTCCTAGTTCTTACCAGTCCCTGCAACGTATTGCAGATGTGAATAACTGATCCGGTATCATATACCCAAGAACTATTAGGTGCATCAGCAAGATATATGTCTATAACATTGCAAACAAGTGTACCTGAGTCGGAAGTCATACCTCCACTCTTGGCTTTGTCGGCCAGGTACTTGCTGCAGTTCCTCTTCCAGTGGCCATCCGCCTTGCAGTAGAAGCAAGTGGATCCGGCTGAAGGAGATGGCTTAGTCCCTGAGGAAGCGCTTGGGACAGGGTCCTGAGCCTGCTTTCCTCCTGACTTAGCCTTCTTCTTAGTCCAAGAACTCTTCTTGAACTTAGCCTTATTCTGCACCATCAACACTTGACTGGTGCCCTTCTTGAGATCCGCCTCTGCCTGCTTGAGCATCCCATGCAATTCAGTGAGCTTCTTATCCATACCATGCATGTGGTAGTTCGAAATGAACTGCCCATATGCACTAGGAAGAGAGTTCAGAATTATATCCATAGCGAACTCTTCGCTTATGGGGTAGCCAAGCCTCTCCAGAGACTGCACGTAACCAACCATTTTGATCACATGCGGACTCAGTGGATCACCATCCTTAAGCTTGCAACTCAGCAGAGCCTGAGAGACTTGATACCTCTCAGTCTTCGCCTGAGCCTGGAACATACTTTTGAGGCTTTCGATCATATCGTAGGCCTCAACATGCTCGAACTGCTTTTGCAAGTCCGGTTCCATGTGAGCAAGCATAAGACAGCTAATGTCCATGGACTCATCTTTAGCCCGACGGTAGGCATTGGTCGCTGCGACAGTCGCATTCTCATTCGGCTCATCTGGAAGTGGGTTGTCTAGGACATGGTCCTTCTTTTCTTGGTTGAGAACAATTCTCAGATTTCGATACCAGTTGGTAAAATTAGTGTCGTTCAGTTTATCTTTCTCAAGAATGGTTCTCAACGCAAAACCGGATATCTGAGAGTGACTGCTACTTGGTGCCATGATCTACAACAAAAAATATGCAAAAAACACTTAAGACATGTATTCATAAAAGAGCAAGCATATTAAACATTTTAATATTTTATGCTCCCACTAGAACCAACACCCCTCCGATGGTTACTTAGTGATTCAGGATCCTAAATAAGCAAGTCGGCTAGTGAGCTTTAGCATCACCGCTAGCCGCCAAGTGATCTAGGTAGACAAATCCTTGTCAATCGCATCTCATGCGACTCCTGTTGGACGGGTGGCATCACATGCCCCGGCTCCCATCCGACTTTTCCCCGAGTCCCACAACCGTTGTGATAGACCCGTCTAGCTTACCAAGTGTTTCTGCAGTAAGAGTACGACTCGAACCCACCTAGTCGGAAAGAATTGGCAGCACCTCAATTTTATGAGCCCACTACCAAAAATGTCCGACTTGTGATGGTGCAAACACTGGCGGGAAAACCGACTAGACCTTCTTTGAGGGATTTAATTTTACCGACTATCTAATAGAGGTAAAACTGAGACATAACAATAACACAAAATAAAGCAATTATAATGTGAAATGGTATGGCTCTCTTCATGGCGATCTCCATCTCCACAAAGCCTGTAATCCGACTCGTGCCAACTCTTGTCACTTGCCGTCTTACTCCATGTCGCCGACATGTACAACGCCTTGCATGCCTTCCGGGTTCTCAAACAGCTACACTAGCTTAGTAAAGTAAATTACATAGAGAATCCGACACGCAGGTCGTTATACAATAAAATGACAGCACCTAGGCTCCAGCCGGCTGACAAAAACCGTGATTCGCAGATCACGTATGGATTACACACATACATCACATGCACATGAACCATACCATTCACAACTTCCTGCAAAAACAAGTTATGCATAGATACAATATCTACCGGCGTTGTGAAACTCGCAACGACATCTA
This sequence comes from Avena sativa, assembly GCA_916181665.1. Taxonomy (NCBI): domain Eukaryota; kingdom Viridiplantae; phylum Streptophyta; class Magnoliopsida; order Poales; family Poaceae; genus Avena; species Avena sativa. Next base: position 354,936,489 of record OV702283.1, on the reverse strand, counting down.
AGGCGCTACGACAGGGCGAAGCCGGCGGTCCCGCTAGCCGGATAGCGGGCGGGGATCGAAGGGGCAGCGCCCCTCGCGGGTGCGGGCAGCGCCCGACAATTTTTCCGAAAACGTAGATCTCATCTACGATCCAGACATGGATTCCGACCATCGTTCCGATTCGATCAAACTCTTTGATCTTCGATCACCGCTTCTGGATTTACGTGTCACAATCTACCCCGATGGCGGAAGCCGACCGGTAGGGGTATGTCGTTCCACGACCTCAGCAGTATGATCACGGAAATCAGATCTACCATTTCCCGAGTACAGTTGATCCAATCAACTTCATACAAAACCGATCTATCTCATAGATCGACCACCAAAACAGCACATAGATCTCATCTATAGCCTACTGCATATCACATATGCGAGATCTCGAGCCTAAAACCAGAAGCTATCGCTCTGATACCACTGTTGGGCCACGCGGAGATAAAATAAAATTTTCCTCTAACGTGGTGATCCCAAGATCTAGCTGAGGTAGAAGGCCACGAGGTTTACCACTAGACGCGCGGTTGCGGATTACTGATGAAGCGCGTTAGTTGATGCAGTGCAGTCCTCACGATCCGATCATCCTGGTGCTGATCGCACAGCACCTCTGCTGGTATCCACACGTACAAGGAGGAGCACCGGCGGTGAACTGCTAGGTTCATTACGGCGGCTGGACTGCTGTGGAGCTAGGGTTTCCAACACATGGAATGACCTAACCGAACAACGATTAACCTTTCTGGGTTACTGTGCTCCACTATATATAGGGAGTGAACGTGGGCTCTGCTCGCGCGACCCATTCACTAAAGCCCATATAACACTAGTCACCGTGAGTCCAACTCACTAACTCAGTCCTAATCTGGTTTAGGTCCAACCCAACCAGATTACAGATTCGGATCCAATCCGAACTTGCTCCCGCTCTTAAGTGTGTGACCCCGCAGGCTCATGGTTACTTGGACACGATTAGAGTCCGACTCACAATCGATCAGTCGGCAGCGGCTCCTAGCAGAACGTGCCGACTCCCAAGTACCAAAGAGTCATGACGACTTGCCTTTCCAATGCGACTTACGTCTGAGTCCCTTTTGCCTCACGATATACCTTGTCAGACTATAGGCGAATATATGTCATCCCTTAAATAGTCCGACTCTCTTCTCGATCCGAGATAAGTGATTCACCCGACTAACTTTTAGTCGATCGCCTCGGTTAACACTTAACCGAGTCGTGCATGGCCATGCTTTCCGAATCATATCTCACGAGAGGGCCCAGAGAATATCTCTCCGAGTGGAGGGGCAAAATCCCATCTTGGTTATTCACATCATGCAGCTTGATTCTCAGTCGACCCGAACTCTGCCTTTATAACTGCCCAGTTACGGATCAGCGTTTGACAGAACCTAAGTCCGGTGATCCTTAACTCGGACTATGCAACAACCTCAGGTCTAAGGATTACATTGATTGAGATATACAAATGACAGCTTAGTTCGTTGTACCTCAATATGGGTCAATCCGACTCGCTAAACTCTTTAGCCTAGTCTGTGTAAGTTGGAATAGCATCTCCATGCCCATGACAAGTGGAACCGAGTCATCAAGCCAACTTTCACATTGGTCTAAGTTGTGTGTCCAGCACAACCTCAATGACCAAGGATATTTAGTACAAACAACATGAATGCATAGTTCCACAACTGAATCACATATTCAATGATACACATCAGATGTTTATACAAGGACTACTTAATAACTTTATGAATACAATGGGAAATATCATCATACATGATTGCCTCTAGGGCATATTCCCAACAAGTTTTGTTTCTGGAAAAGAAAGATAGAAGTCAAAGGTTATGCATAGATTATCGTTCACTCAATGAGGTGACTATCAAGAACAAATATCCTTTGCCCAGAATCAATGACTTGTTTGATCAGCTAGAAGGAGCTTGTGTGTTCTCAAAGATTGATCTCCGGTCAGGTTATTTCCAGCTTAAGATAAGGGAACAAGACATACCTAAGACAACTTTCACCACAAGGTATGGGTTGTATGAGTATACCGTGATGCCATTTGGTTTGACCAATGCACCAGCATACTTCATGAATATGATGAACAAGGTGTTCATGGAATTCCTTGATAAGTTTGTTGTCATTTTCATCGATGAATTTCTAATCTACTCCAAGAGCAAGGATGAGCATTAAGGACATTTACGATTGATACTAGAGAAGCTTAGAGAGCATAAGCTATATGCCAAATTCAGCAAGTGTGAATTTTGGTTAAATGAAGTTGGATTTCTTGGACACGTTGTGTTAGGAGATGGTGTAGCAGTTGATCCTGCTAAAGTTTCAGCTGTAACTGAATGCGAATTTCCCAAGTCAGTGAAAGAGGTTCGTAGTTTCCTTGGCTTAGCAGGTTACTACAGAAGGTTCATTGAAAATTTCTCTAAGGTAGCTAAACCTATGACAGAATTGCTAAAGAAAGACAAGAAATTTGCTTGGTCTGAAGGTTGTGAACTCAGCTTTCAGGAATTAAAGAAGAGACTTGTGACAGCACCAGTCTTGTGTCTGCCAGATTTAGAGAAAGATTTCCAAGTGTATTGTGATGCATCTCACCATGGATTAGGTGCAGTACTTATGCTAGAAGGAAAAGTCGTGGCATATGCCTCGAGACAACTCAAAACTCATGAAGTAAACTACCCTACTCATGATTTAGAGTTAGCCTCTGTTGTCCATGCACTCAAAACATGGAGACATTATCTTTTGGGAAAGCGATGTGAAGTGTTCACAGATCACAAAAGTTTGAAGTATATTTTCACCCAGAAGGAAATCAACATGAGACAAACAAGATGGCTCGAACTCATCAAGGACTATGACTTAAGTTTGCAATACCACCTCGGTAAAGCAAATGTTGTAGCGGATGCTCTAAGCCGTAAGGTTTTTGTGAATGGCCTTACTAAGGGAGAATTGCCAGATGATCTGTGTGCCCAATTTAGAGATCTCAGATTGGAGATTGTGCCTGAAGGACATCTCATGTCTTTGGATGTTCAACCTACTTTGTTGGACAAGATCAAAGAAGCCCAGAAGACTGATAAGGAAATTGAAGAGATTAAGGAAAAGATTGGAAAGGGAAAAGCCAAAGGATTCCATGAAGACGAACAGGGTACTTTATGTCATGGAAAACGTATCTGTGTTCCACAAGATCCGGAACTTCGGAAACAGATTTTACAAGAAGCACACAACTCACCGTATTCCATCCATCCAGGTAACACCAAAATGTACATGGATATGAAGGAAAGATTTTGGTGGAATAATCTCAATAAGGACATCGCTGAACATATTGCTTTGTGTGATGTATGTAGTAGAGTGAAGACGGAACACCAGAAACCAGCAGGATTGCTTCAACCACTACCTATTCCTGATTGGAAGTGGGACAAGATTGGTATGGATTTCATTAACGGATTACCAAGGACCAGGTCAGGATATGATTCTATTTGGGTAGTAGTGGATCGCCTAACTAAAGTGGCTCATTTTATACCTGTGAAGACAACTTACACAAGTGCTAAGTTAGCCAAGATCTATATGAGCAGAATTGTATGTCTACATGGAGTACCCAAGAGTATCGTGTCTGATAGGGGAACTCAATTCACTTCTCATTTTTGGAGACAGCTACATGAGTCTTTGGGAACGAGGTTGGAATTCAGCACTGCATTTCATCCTCAAACTGATGGATAGACAAAAAGGACTAATCAGATTCTTGAAGACATGTTGAGACCATGTGCTCTAGATTATGGAGCCAGTTGGGATGAAAGTCTGCCTTATGTAGAATTCTCTTATAATAATAGCTATCAAGACAGTATTGAGATGGCAACATTTGAGTTTCTCTATGGGAGAAAGTGTACCACCCCATTGCTATGGAATGGTGTGGGAGAAAGAAGTTTGTTCAGACCAGAACTCATCAAAGAGGCTGAAGAGAAAGTCAAGCTGGTTAAGGACAAATTGAAGATAGCACAGTCCCGACAGAAAAGCTATGCAGATCCTAAGCGTAGAGAAGTCACCTATGAAGTTGGTGATAGAGCCTATCTTAGAGTATCACCACTTCGTGGAGTGAAGAGGTTTGGTGTCAAAGGTAAATTGGCCCCAAGATATGTTGGGCCATTCAAGATTCTGAGTCGTAAAGGAGAAGTTGCTTATGAGATTGAATTGCCAGAATCTTTGTCAGCAGTTCATAATGTGTTTCATGTGTGTCAGCTTAAGAAATGTCACCCAAAAATGGAAGAGACTTCTTTGAAGGATAATATACCTTTGGAAGAGGTCCAATTGGAAAGTGATCTCACTTATGAAGAGAAACCTATCAAGATTATTGAGACTGCAGAAAGAGTTACTCGGACTAAGACTATCAAGTTCTGCAAGGTTCAATGGAACCATCATTCCGAAGAAGAAGCGACATGGGAAAGAGAAGATGATCTTCGGAAAGACCACCCTCACCTATTTGCTAGCCAATCCGAATCTCGAGGGCGAGATTCACCTTAAGGGGGTTAGATTTGTAACATCCCTAAAATCATTTTTTAAAACTCATGCATATCAGCCATGCATCCATGATCATTTAGGGTTTCAATTCAAAACCATTTCAAAAACAGGAGCATATATTGCTCATTATTTTATGTATGAATACTCTAGCCCTTGGGCTACTTGCTAATGAGTAAGGTACAAATATTAATTCAGTAGTGTTTTGAGTTCAAACATAAGAGATTTCAAAAGCTTGAATAAAGTTTCCAAACAAAGTATGAAATAAAACCAAGTTTATGTCAATTATTATATCTCTTAATGGCTTGGTTCTATTTTATTTTTCAAATGACCCAAGTTGGTGTTTGTAAACAGAAAGGTTTGACACTTATTTAAATACAAAATTCACTTTGAAAAAGTCCAGAGAAGGTTTGAAATCAAACTGATTTGAAAAGGAGTTTGAAAATAATTTTAGAAAATCAAACAGAAAAAGAAAAGGAATAAAGAGAAAAAAAATAAGCAGCCAGCCATTCTGGCCCAACCCAGCCCAACTTGACCCATCCAGCCCAGCAACCCCTCCCGCGAACCGTTTTTCTGTACTCGCAATCAAACCTGCGGAGTGACTGACCGCCTGACCCCACCTCCCCTCTGTTTCTCTCGTTGACAACGCGGCCCACGCAACGTTCTTCTTCTCCACCCGACAACGAGTTCCTCCCCCAAATCACTCGGCCGTTTCTGGATTGATTTGCGGCTTCAATTCACGATCAATGCTCGAGGGAATCACGTTCGCGACCTTGCTACTTTAACCCCCTCTGCCCCCTCTCCATTTTCCCCTAGACCCCAAGCACAGAGCGCCCCCAGGCTGCCAGTATTCGCCCTTACACCGCCGCAGACAGAACCCACTCCGGCGACCAATCCCGGTGAGCTCCATGCGCGCCTTCCTATCTGATTCACGTGAAATGCTTCGCAACCTCCTTGCACTCCTTCTGACATCTTTGGTTCGTCCTGTACTGCCCCAGGTCGTCGACTCCATCGAACGCCGCAAGTTCCCGACGCCGTCTCCAACTCCGGCGACTAAATTCGGTGAGCCTCGTGTCCCCCTCCATTTCTGAATCACACGGACATGTTCGCCTGCATCTAGCACACCTGCTAACGCCTTTTGTTTGGATCCTCGTGCCCCAGAACGTCGTCTTCGACTCCATCAGTGAGCATCCGACGCCGTGCACGACTCCGACAAGCTCCAGCGACCACCTCTGCGCGCCCCTTCGCCAACGAAACCCACCTTGAGCATCAGCAGCACACGACGAGCTTGGTAAGCCCCTTCTCCCTCTCCCGCGCGACCTAGAACGCCGGTAGCAGCTCTGACAGAGACGCCGCCGCCAGTCGCCACCGCTAGCGCCGCCCGTCTGTGGTCAATTAGATTAGGGCCGTAGGATTTAGATCTAACGAGTAAGATTAGATCTATGTCGAAGAGGTATGCGTTAGATCTGGCCGTGCATCTTCATTTAGATCGTGTGGCTCTCGTTTATCGATCCGCCCGAACTGGTACCAACCAATAGGAACACGCCGCGTGGCCAGGGTTTAGATTTAAAATCAGAATTTGAATCTATTAGATATTTAAACTTATTTTAATCATAACTTTTGATTCCCACGTCCAAATTTGATGAATTTTATATCAATGGAATCAGGAGAGAAAGCCCTTTCCAATTATGCAATGTGTTTAATGTTTTGCTTCTGTTAAAATGGGTGTTTTTGCAGAAACATGTGGAGGCATAATTTGGATATAATAATTATTTGAGAAATGATTTAATGTTCAAATAAAGTTTGTTTGGCAAGTTTTGAACTTGTTTATGAATCAGTATTGTGCACTTGTATTGTTTTGTGTAGAAAATCATCACATGTCATATTGCATGCATTCATATATTTTTGCTTGTATTTATTTTGTATGTGATTTGGTGTTATCATTTTATGTGTAGATTTTGGTGCAAATAGTGATTGTGATTGTGAGGATTGTAGCTACTCTCCAAACTACCAATGCAAGTGGTGCTTCATGATTTTCTCCCTATATTTTAAAACTATGCATTAGGAATATTTTGCTAGTCTTGCATGGTTATATTTTGCTTATATGCTATGCTTGGGAAATCCTAGTAGTTGTAGAATTGCTAGAAATTTCTAAGTTAAGATGCTTATCTATGCCATGCTTAGCCTATATAGTAGCAACCAAGGGTGGCTATATGTTCATGCTATGAATAAATATTTCCAAGTCTTTGGACTATGTTTTTGCTTAATAAAACAACTAAGTGAATGAATCACCTGGGTGGAATGGTTGTGAATGGGTTATGTTGAGTGGTTACATAAGGCCCATTTCTATGGTTTACCTTGTGTATCTCACTTGTGGAAGCCACCCAGGAACAAAGGGATTTGAGAGGCCAAATGTTAAGAAGCTTCTAGTGCAGCCACTTGGCAATATGGGCTCTGCCTAGATCATATAGGTTGCAATAACATAGCCATTTGGACAGTTGGTGGTAGTGGGATGATAGGTTGGAACGCGTCCATTTGGTCTAAGGGAAGGCTTCTGAAAGGTCCTGTGTTGGTGAAAATCAAGTCTTGTGGGGAAAGTGCACAACCTCTGCAGATGGAAGAATCTAAGTACTTAGCCATGTACCTGGTATTGGACAATTTGAGCATCAAGAAATGGAAGCTATCAAGAATCTCCTCATCCCAATTTCTAAGTAAAACTTGTGGTTGAACAAGGGTGAAGGACCCCAATGTCTATTGGTGGTTCCTTGGGAAAAGTTTTGACAAAGAAAAACTTAGTGTTTTCAACTGATAGGCAAAACCTATTTTGAGCAAAGCAAGCCTAAGCTACACTTAGCCAAAATGCATATAGTATTTTAGTCCACCAATATTATACTAAGGTATCACTTGCTAATACTATTACAATGTATTGACCCACTGTGGCTGTAACTTGTGATGTTGCAGGATATTCTGATGATGATTAGGAGTCATGTGTCTACACTCAACATGCTTGCCTGTGGCACATGAAGATGAAGACTTATTTATCTATTTACTCATTTAAACTCTTGTACTAGGCCTGTGGCCATGGAGTTGTAAAAGACTATGTTTGTCTCTGGAATGACTGTAATAATGACCTTTGTTTCTGTGTACTTCATCTTAAACTGTGGATGCTAGCATTGATCCAGGGACGAGCATTGCAATCACAGGGATCCTTTTCCTTTACAAAGGAGGGATCTTACAAATCGACTATGCCAAGAAAGCCATAACCATGACCAGTACCACTGGAGTATCAGTAGAGCATGTATCTGAAACCTTGCCCCGTAAATTCAAGTGCAACAAGAGTCTATCCCAACCAACCATTGACCAAGTCAGAGTAGTCTGTGAATACCCTGACGTATTCCCAGATGTTTTGCCCGTATGCCCCCAGATCAGGATATCGAATTTATCATTGAACTAATCCCTGGAACCGGACCCATAGCCTAGAGACCTTAAGAAAGAACCCGTCTGAATTAGTGGAGCTGAAGAAGCAACTGGATGCTATGCTGGAGATAGGATTGATTCAACCAAGTGTGTCGCCATGGAGATCACCGGTCTTGTTTGTGGACAATAAAGATGGAGGTAACCGTTTGTGTACGGATTATCGAAAGCTGAATGATGTCACCATTAAGAACAAGTACCCACTACGAAAGATAGAAGATTTGTTTGACTAGTTGACCGAAGCCAAAGTGTTTTCTAAGATTGATCTTAGAACTGGTTATCATCAACTCAAGATTCGCGCAGAGGATATTCCAAATACTGCCTTCACCACGAGATATGGACTGTATGAGTACACTGTCATGCCTTTTGGACTAACCAATGCCCCCGCTTATTTCATGAACCTCATGAATAAGATTTTTATGGACTTCCTGGATAAGTTGTCGTTTTTTTCATTGATGACATTCTGATCTATTCCAAATCAGAAGAAGAACATGAGCTACACCTGAGGACCATCCTTGGAACCCTTAGGGAGCATCAGTTGTATGCCAAGTTTAGCAAATGTGAATTCTGGTTACAGGAAGTAGGATTCCTCGGACATATCGTGCTGGCAGGAGGAATTGCTGTCGACCCTGCCAAGGTTAAGGATGTTGAAGAATGGCAAGCCCCAACCACTCAAACCCAAGTTCGTGCATTTCTCGGATTAGCGGGATACTACCACAAGTTCGTAGAAGGATTTTCGAGCATCGCAAGACCCATGACCCAATTGTTGAAGAAAGATAAGAAGTTTGAATGGACGGACAAATGTGAAGCAAGTTTTCAAGAACTCAAGAAGAGATTGATCTCAGCCCCAATCTTGATCATGCCAGATATCACGAAGCCTTTTCATGTGTTTTGTGATGCATCCAATGTAGAGGTCTCAACCTAATAGGGTAGATTCCTCCTGTGTTTTATAATGCTAGTCCTTGGATCAATAGCTAGCATCCACAGTTAAGATGTAATATCAAGAAACAAAGGTCATATTATAACTTTATAACCAGGAATAACATAATTTTATTACATCTTACATAGCTCATTTGGCTATTTCAATACATTGCAGCGGAATATCTATAGTCATGGGGTCCTTCATCTTCAAAGTGCCACAGGCAGATGTTGGTTGTAGACTTTGTAATCCTAATCAATCAATCCTCACTAAAAACAATCAAACCTGCAACATACAAGTTACAGCCACAAAGGGTCAATACATTTGAATTGTATTGGCAAGTGATACTATGGTATTTATAGTGGAGTCTATTATCTATATGCATTTGGCTAAGTGGAGTTGAGGCTTGAATTTCTCAAAATAGCTTTTTCCTTATCATTTGAAAATACTAAGTTTTTGCTTTGACAAAATCATTTTTCTCAATCAAAGATTGAAGATCCTTTGCAAGGCATCTCTCAATCAAAGATTGAAGATTTCAGACAACCCTTGTTCAATCCACAAGATTTTAACTTAGAAATTTGAATGATGAGATCCTTGATTGCTTCCATGTCTTGATGCTCAAATTGTCCTTTACTAGGGACATGGCTAAGTACTTAGGTTTTACACTCTGCAGAGGTGGTGCACTTTCCCCACAAGACTTGGTTTCCCAAGACAAGATCCTTCAGAAGCCTTCCCTTAGACCAAAATGGACGCGTTCCATCCTATCAAACACTACCACCCACTGTCCATATGGCTAAGTTCTTGCAACCTATATGATCATGGCAGAGCCCATATTGCCAAGTGGTTGCACTTGAAGCTTCTCAACATTTGACATCTCAAATCTCTTTGTTCCTGGGTGGCATACCACAAGTGAGATACACAAGCCAAGTCCATGGCCTTGTGTAACCACTCAACATAAACCAATCCTTCCATTCCACCCAGGGGATTCATTGACTTAGTGGTTTTATTAAACAAAAACATAAGTCCTCAGATTTAGAGATTTTTCCATAGTGTGAATATATATTCCACCCATGTTTTCTATTAGCTAGGCTAAGCTTGATAGTAATAGGAATCTTAACTTAGGAAGATTTCCACTAAGGTTCCATCTACTAGGTTTTACAATAGCAAGGTTTATACTTAGCAAAATTCCATGCAAGTTTTACTTAGAGAAAATCACTAATGCATAGTGAAAGTAATGGGATAGAAAGTATGAAGCATCACTTGCCTTTTTGGTAGAGGGTGTAGGTTCACTCCTTGTCCTTGCAACAATCACACTCTTCAAGTCACTACAATTCAATCAAGCAAGGCACAAACTCAATCTACCAATCAAGCAAAACAACACAAAAGATAACAAAGTCAAAGTAATGCATGCAAGCATGCCAAGTTTTGTTTTGTTTTTGAAATGTGGTTCCTAATGCGTCATGGACATTTGAAAACACCTAATAGTCAAGGTGGCAAAGTCATTTGTAAATGGGTTTTATCTATAAACCATTTTTAAATCTTTTTCATCATTTTATGTGGTGGAAATTAGTTTTATCAAATCTAAAACCTTTAAGTCTTCACCAAAAGTTTCTAACTCTCAAGGATTGGTGTTTTGGGTCAGTAGCTTTGAATCAAATTGTTTTCCCAAGGTTTTTATTCCAAAATCATTCTCATAATAAAACCATTATTTTACTTGGCTAGAAATGGACTAATTCAATTAATCCTTCCTAAACTTTTCCAAATCCATTTTAAAAACCATGGGTTGGTTCCTAGGGTCAGTGAGTTTACAACAAACCAATTTGCAAAGGTTTTAGCCTTAAAAACATTTTTAAACAATTTTTCTAATCTAAATAAGCATACAAATGAATCTGCAAAAACAAGCAAACAAACAGATACTATTTGCTAAACCAAGGGCATGGTTGGCTAGGGCTTGTTCCACTGAATCCATTGATATAAAATTTGTAATTTTTGGACGTGTGGTTTGAAAGTTACAAGGGTTTCAAAACGGCTTTTAAATCTGGTTTCTAATTCTGTTTTAATCAAACACTGGCCACACGTCGAGCCGTGATTGGCCGGCACCGCTTCGTGCGGATCGTACAGCTGCAACCGTTGGATTTCAACAGATCGCGTGGCCCAGAACGCTTGATACCCCTTCGACTATGTTCTTTCACAGTCACACGATCCTCATCTAACGGTCTCAATCGCTTGGCCAAAAGCTGGTGGCGCTGCGCGGCGGCGACTGGCGGCGCGGCTCTGCTCGCAGTGGTTCTGGTGAAGCAGGAAGGAAGGGAGGGAGAGGATATGCTCACAGGGTTTGCAAGGGTGCAGAGAAGCTCAACGCGGTTGTTGTTGCTGGAGGGGCGCATGGGGACGGGCAGGATTCCTCGCCGGAGTTGGTTCTGGCGGCGGACGCACGCGGTCGAGGTCGAGGACGACGCTAGGGATCACCCGGAGACAAACAAAACACACAGTCAGGAGCGCAAGGACACGTCGAAGGTTTGTGCGTGAACGAGAGGGGTCGGGGTGGTCTGGTTTACCAGAGAGGTTCCGCCGGAGTAGATCCAGACGGTGGCGGTGCTGGGGTTGTTGTTGCCGAGGCTCAGGGCGCCCGCGGTTGAACGGAGGGCACGGGTAGGTGCGTGAGATGATGGGGATCAAGGTAGTGTGATCTAGGAGGTAGGAGAGGGTCAGGGCTTGCCGGAATTTGATAGGGAACTCGTCGGTGGCAGTGAGGCTTCGAGCAAAAATTGTGGACACCCTGGGGCTCCGGTGGTGTGATGACTGGAAGGAAAGGGAGAGTGGAGGGAGGCGAGTTTACGAACATCATCACTGGGCGGAATTAGTGCATCATTTAGGCGAATTGAATCACGAGTAACGACGCTGGAAACGGCCGGAGTGAGGAGAAAGATTTGGTCGCGCGGGTGAGGAGGATAAACAGTAGAGCGGGGTCCATCGTCAGTGGGAAAAGAAGTGAGAGGGAGGGTCCACCGGTCAGTTCCTGGGTGGGTGCGGTTCTGAGTGGAAAAGAAAACGGTTCGGGAAAAAAGAGGAGCTGGGCTGTTGGGCTGTTGGGCTGGAGCTGGGCCAGATGGTGGGCTGCTCTATTTTTTCTGTTTCTGAATCCTTTTCCTTTTCTAAATATAATTTCTGTTTTGAATTTTCAAACAAACAAACATCAACCAAATCGAATCAAACAACACCAAACTTTGTAATATTGAAATTAGTTCTGTTCAGTAACATGGACCAAAGCCCAAAATAAAATAAATAATAATTTTATTGATCCATTCTTTAATTAAATAAAATGGACCTTTATTTATTTAACATGGTTTGATTTATTTAATAAAATCCTCATTTGAAATCCAAACACTTTCAAATCCAAATCAGTAGGTTTTATTTGAAAATATAAGATACTTGAAAGACTTGTTTAAAATAAAATAACATTTTATTTTAGGGTCCAATACAAATTAAATGAATAGACCTTATTCATTTAATTCAAATAGGATTTGTTTTATTGAAATCTTTATTTTTTTTAAACTAAAATAGTACCAAAACCATTCAGTAGGTTTTATTTGGAAATAAATAATACTTGGAAACTTGTTTAAAACAAAATATCCTTTTATTTTTAGGGTCCATTATTAATTAAATATAATAGACTTTCATTATTTAAATCAACTAGGATTTATTTTATTTAAAATATTTATTCTGAAATCTAAAATAAAGACAAAACACTTCAGTAAGTTTTATTTGAGGATATAAAATATTTGGAAACTTATTTAAAATAATTTAATAAGTTTTGATGTTTCAATTAAAATGGTAAAAACCTTTTATTTAGATATAATTTGATATTAAATCCTTATTACTTTATTTAAATAATTCTTTACTATTTTTAATCAAAACAAAACATTTTATTTTAAACACTTGGCCAAGGTTTAATTTGGCTTTATAAAATAATCCTTATTTATGAATCCACCTTTTCTTTTGAAAATCAAATCTTTTTATTTAAAGATTCAAAATAGTAATTTTAAAACTTTTTAATTTCCTTTAATAAATGTTTATCTTTATAAATCCCTTTAGTATTTATTTAATCCAAATAGATTTGAAGTTCCATTTAAATTCAAAAAGTTTCTTATGGCCTTGAAAATCGAACAAAGTTTTATTTTATTCTTTTATTTTCACATTACAAGATTTGGAAAATCTTGGGATGTGACATCCAAGATCGGTGTCGGATGTGTGTTGATGCAAGAAGGCAAAGTCAACCCGACAACTGAAGCAACATGAATAGAATTACCTTACCCATGACCTTGAACTAGCAGCCGTAGTTTTAGCCTCGATGACATGGCGACATTACCTCATGGGTAACCATTGTGAAATTTATTCGGATCACAAGAGCCTGAAGTATATTTTCACTTAGAAGGAGCTAAATATGAGGCAAAGGAGGTGGATAGAGATAATAAAGGACTATGATCTTGACATTCACTATCACCCCGGTAAAGCCAATGTGGTAGCAGACGCTCTTAGAAGATTTCCATGTCGCTTGAACTCCATGATTCCGAAAGAGCAACCAAGTTTGCACAAGGAGTTGGAAGATTTCAGAATAGAGATAGTAAGTGAAGGATTTTTGGCTAGCATAGAACTTCAACCCACTTTGATCAGTCATATCAAGGAGGCGCAGAAAGGAAATGCTAGTATCGACGAAATAAAACATCGTATAGGTACCGGGAAGGTACCCCGATTCACCAAAGATGAAGGAGTTTTGTGGTACAAAGGACGTATCTGTGTACAAGAAGATTCAGAGTTGAAACAAGCTATTTTGAAAGAATCCCATGATACTCTTTATTCTATCCACCCCGGAGGAACCAAGATGTATCAAGATTTGAAGGAGAAACTTTGGTGGCATAAGATGAAGAGAGAAATCAGAAGCAACATAGCCAAGTGTGATATTTGTCAGAGAGTCAAGGCAGGACATCGGAGACCCGCGGGACTGTTGTAACCATTATAGATTCCGAAATGGAAATGGGATTCAGTTGGAATGGATTTTATCATCGGTTTGCCAACATCTAGTAGGGGAAATGACTCTATTTGGGTCATAGTGGATAGACTGTCCAAAGTCGCCCATTTATTACCAGTCAAGACCACCTATCAGAGTTCGAAGCTAGCAGAGTTGTACATTGCTAGAATAGTAAGTTTGCATGGAGTCCCCAAGAACATTGTGTCGGATCGAGGAACCCAGTTTACCACGAGGTTTTGGAAGAAAGTCTGTAACATCCCTAAAATCATGTTTCAAAACTCATGCATATCATCCATGCATCCATAATCATGTAGAGTTCATTTCAAAAATCAATTCAAAAACAGGAGCATATGAGCTCATTATTTTATATGATCAGCATTAAATCAAATGCTACTCTCCAATGAGAGATTGTTGTTAATGAATCAAACCTTGTTCCTCTCAGATTGTTTTTCTTGATTGCTAGAGCATAAACCAAAATTTACAAAACTAATATGGATTTTGAAACCAAATTCAACACTTGATCAAACCAAGTACAATGTCACTGTTTATTTTATTTGATCAAAAGAACCAAGCTTGTACAGAGAGACCACATGTTTTTATGCCTAGAAATATGATTGTTGCACTCTACAAAAATCCTAAAAAGGTTTGAATTCAAATAGCTTTTGAAATCATTTGAAAATGATTTCTGAAAATGCAAACAGAAATAGAAAAGGAATAAAGAAATAGGAAAAGGCCAGCGCCAGTCATTTGGCCCAACAGAGAAACCAGCCCACTAAGCCCACCCGGGGTTTTCCCCTCTCTCTCTCACGTGCACCCACTCGACCCCGCGCTCACTGATCAGTGGACCCATCGCCACGTCGTCGTCGTCTTCCCCAAATCCCGCGCGAGGAACACGTCGCCACCTGTTTCTTCCCCGCCTCTGCCGCGAATTGAAATCCTTTAAATGGCGATGAATGCGTGCGAAATTCTCGCCCCTGCTCTAGCTACTTAAACCCCTTCCCCTCGCGACCATTTCCCCCAACCAAGCTAGCCAGGAGCGCCACCAGGCTGCCAGTATTTGCCCTCGCATCGCCGCAGTACCGACGACCTCCGGCGACCAATCCCGGTGAGCTCCGTGCGCGCCTTCCTCTCTGGTTCGCGCGAACTACTTTGCAACATTCTTGTGCTCCTTCTGACATCTTTAGTTCGTCCTGTACTGCCCCAGGTCGTCGACTCCAACGAGCACCGCAAGTTCCCGACGCCGTCTCCAACTCCGGCAAGAAATTTCGGTGAGAATCGACCGCCCCGTGCCTTCCCTTTGACACTATCCTGTTTGCCTGATCGATGCGCACCCGCTGATGCCCTCCGTTTGTGTTAGGGCGGATCAGAACGTCGCCAACGTCGCCGTCCACCCAAGCCCGACGCTGTCCTCTACTCCGACGAGCTCCCACGGCCACTCCAGCACGCCCCTTCGCCAACCGAGCACGCGTTGAGTATCTCCACGTCGCGGCGAATCTGGTGAGGATCCTCCCACCTCCCCGGGCGACCTAGTTTGCCGGCTCCACCACTGTCAGAGTGCGCCGCCGCCTGTCGCCGCCGCCAGCGCCGCCACTTGTTGGTCAAGTGCTGAGCGCCGTTAGATTTAGATCTAGTGGTCACGATAGATCATAGGCAAAGCGGTATGTTTCAATCAGAGCCGCGCGATTAAGTTAGATCCAACGGATCAGAAGTGTGATCCGGTGCGAAGCGGTACCAGCCAGTTAGAAGCCGCCGCGTGGCACAAGTTTCGTTTTAAAATTTTGAATTAGATCTATTAGATGTTTGATTTTGTTTTAATCATAACTTTTGATTCCCACGTCCAAATTTGACAAATTTTATATCAATGGAATCAGGAGAGAAAGCCCTTTAAATTTATGCAATGTGTTTAAAGTTTTGTTTCTGTTAATGGTTTTATTTACAGAAACATGTGTAGACCTATTTTGTGTATATTAATTATTTGAGAAATGATTTAGTGTTCAAATAAAGATTGTTTGGCAAGTTATGAACTTGTTTGTGATTCAGTACTATGCACTTGTCTTCTTGAGTATAGAAAATAATCACATATCATATTGCATGCATCCATATATTTTTGCTTGTATATATTTTGTTTGTGATTTGGTGTTATCATTTTATGTGTAGATTTTGGTGCAAATAGTGATTGTGATTGTGAAGATTGTAGCTACTCTCCAAACTACCAATGCAAGTGGTGCTTCATGATTTTATTCCTATGTTGTTCAAATATGCATTAGAAATATTTTGCTAGACTTGCATAGATAATTTTTGGTATTTATATGCTATGCTTGGGAAATCCTAGTAGTTGTAGAATTGCTAGAAATTTATAAGAAGGGACCACTCATGACTATGAATTTTCTAATCTTCTTTCTCATCTATATTTGTAGATGAAATCCATCAACGAAGCCGTGAAGAAGGGACCACTCATGACTATGACTTTGGAATGTGAGATAGAGTTCCCCAAGGCTCTCAAGGACCTCATGGTTTCCATGGGAATACATGGTGCAGCTGTGTACAAAGGTTTTCCTGTGATGGATGAAGGAGTTGAGTACTGGTGGGTGCAACTTCACTTGTATAAAAACAAGGAAGACAACCACAAGGACTCAGGATTCTGCATGGTCACCAACACAATGATGCACACTACATTCTTTGATTCAGCAAGGGATGCGGCTTGGAGGGCCATCAAAGAACTTGGTGATAGAATCAAGTGCAGAATGCTTAACACTCAGAATGATCTTAAGTAAGAAAAGAAGCATACCCAAGAGTTAGAGGCTACCAACCAAAGCCTAAGGAAGGACATCACAGACTTAGCAATGGAGTCTTGTGATCTAGAAAACAGATTACCTCTAGGGATGCCCTGTTAGCCAACTTGGCAAGTGAGATGGGATTGTAAAGTACCACATTAGTTGGACCACCACACTTATCATTTTATTTTCCCAAATGCTGTTTAAAATAAATTGAACCTTGGTTGTTTGTAATGGATCCATGTATGCCATGACTTGTGTGTTTTGATTTCCAAAGTTATGCATGTGATGCCTTGTCCTGTGATTTGTCTTAAATTGTGTTGATTCTAACTTATCCTATCTTATTAAATAGATGCCTAATGTTACCATCAGAACTGCTGAAGAGTTCAAGGGAACTCGTTTTGGCCCTCGTATTATTTAGCTCACAATATCCCTCTTCCTACCATCATGGTGCTTCCCCTCACCAAGTTTGAGAGGAAAGACCTTTGGGGCTTCAGGGTCAATCAGCCCGGACGCCAGACTGAGCCTACCACGGAGGCAATCATCTTCAAGATCATGCATGATGATAAGGAGAGAGGCCTAGAGGTAGTCATGCAGGACTTGATTGGACGTCTGTTAGGGAGACACTCTCGACAGGTTAGAGGTACTCACTTCCACGCCTTCGGTAGACGTGATGAGGATGGTGAGGACATTAACTTCGAAGACACTTCGAGGGAGACAGAAGAGCCGATTCGTCTATACCTCCAGGACTTAGAGGTTCTTCTTAGGCACGTGGACACTGATAGGACCAATGTCATGCTCAGCAATGACGAACTCCAGGTGCAGCTTCGCGAGAAGGACATGCTCTTCGCGGAGCAAGATGAGATAGTCAAGGAGATGGAGGCCAAGTTTGAGAGTCAAGACAAAAAGTTCAAGAGTCAAGAGAAGCGAGTCCAGGATAGGAACAAGGGGATTCGAGACATGACTGCAGAACTGGAGGCCAAAGACTTCGAGCTCGAGCATCAGCAGACGGTGATTGAGAGGCTTCGTTCATAGAAGAGGGCTCTCAAAGCCAAAGTAGAGACCTTGACCACCAATGTCGAGGAATACAAGACCGCTATGGAGAATGCATGTCTTACATTTGTTGAGGAGGAGGTTGATGCCGAGGAGTAGTGATGACTGCTCATTTACCTTTATTTATCATGTCTTTGATTAATGAGTTGCAATGACCATCCAACATGTGGATGGCTTGCTATTGGTGTGTTTACTTTGCAAACTTGTTGTCTATGTTGTTGAACTTTTATTATTATGATGCATGTTTGGTGATTGTTTATGTGATGTATTGTGCATGTTAGCATCTAAGGGTATCTCATTCTTATCTCTATTGAACAAACCATAGATGCCTCCCCGACGTGCCAATCCCAAACCCAACAACAACAACATCACCCCTGAGATGCAGCAAATGATGACAGCTCAAACTCAGCTGATGCAAATGATGACTACATTCATCCAGAATCAGAACAACAACAACAACAATAAGAACAATAACAATAACAACAACAACCCACCGGGTTTTGACATGCTCACCAGATTCTTGAGACCAAGGCCAGCAAAGTTCTCAGGAACTACTGATCCTATGGTGGCCAATGAGCTACGCTTAGTGAACAAGGACTTGGTAACAGTTGGCTGTACTGATGAAGAGAAAGTCAGATTTGCAGCACACTTGTTGGAAGGACCAGCAGCCACTTGGTGGGATAACTTCCAGATCACCACTCCCATTGAGGATGTGACATGGGCTATCTTCGAAGATGGTTTCCGTACTGCTCACATCTCATCCGGAGTGATGAGTTTGAAAAAGAAAGAGTTCCATAACCTGAAGCAGCGCCACCACAGCGTGGCTGAATATATTGAGGAGTTCAACAATCTGGCGCGATATGCACCGGATGAAGTTGACACTGATGCTAAGAGGAAGGAAAAGTTCCTTGAAGGGTTGAATGATGAACTAAACCTGCAGTTAGCTGTGGCCTATGTTCCCACATACCAGTCTCTTTGTGACAAGGCTGTTATTTTGGAGAGCAAAATGAAACAAGTGGAAAGCAGGAAGAGGAAGCACTCTGACAAGCACAGCTCGGGATCGTCTCACAAGCGTTCCCATTATGATGACAGTGGGAGTTCCGGATCCCACAAGCATGAGAAATTCAACAAGCACCACAACCAAAACCGTCATCATGACAACAAGAGTCACCGTAGTCATGACAATGACAAGCACAAGAATCACAAAGGTGGATATAAGAGCCACCACAGTGGAAGTGGCAGTGGAAGCCAACCTGTCAAGAAGGATATTAGTCAGGTTGAGTGTTTCAAGTGCAAGAAGATGGGGCATTATGCAAATGAATGCCCAGAAAATAAAGTTGAAGGACCCAACAAGCCCAACCCTTTTCAAAAGGGACAAGTGAACCACATCAATGTGGAGGAAATTTATGAGGAACCTGATGCTGTTGCTGGTAAGTTCAAACTCAATTCTGTTCCAGCATTTGTTCTCTTTGATACTGGTGCATCTCATTCATTCATATCAAGAGCATTTGTTGAAAGAAATGAACTACCGGTAGAAACTATTGGGTGTCCTATAAAAGTAAGTTCTCCTCGCGGAGAAATGATAGTGAATTCAGGATGTCATGATCTAGTCATAGAGTTTGGGAAGTATAAGTTTCCCGTTAACTTGATAATCCTAAACTCCCAAGGATTGGATGTTATTTTTGGAATGGACTGGATGACTAAGCACAAGGGAGTAATAGATTGTGCCAATCATACTGTCTCACTCACAACTCCAGAAAATAAGAGGATCAGATTCAAGACCATCTTTGAGGAGAAAAGGAGTAAGCTAAATTCTCTTAAGGGGGTTAGCATGGACAGTGTGCCAATTGTGAGTGAATATCCGGATGTGTTTCCGGAAGAATTACCGGGAATGCCACCTGATAGAGAAGTGGAATTTCTTATTGATTTGCTACCAGGATCTGGACCAATAGAAAAGAGACCATACAAGATGTCAGTGGTTGAGTTGAAAGAACTCAAGAAACAACTTGGAGAACAGTTACAAAAATGATTTATCCAACCAAGTTCTTCATCTTGGGGAGCACCGGTTTTGTTTGTGGAAAAGAATGATAGAAGTCAAAGGCTATGCATAGACTACCGTTCACTCAATGAGGTGACTATCAAGAACAAATACCCTTTTCCTAGAATCAATGACTTGTTTGATCAGCTAGAAGGAGCTTGTGTGTTCTCAAAGATTGATCTCCGGTCAGGTTATTTCCAGCTCAAGATAAGAGAACAAGACATACCTAAGACAGCTTTCACCACAAGATATGGATTGTATGAGTATACCGTGATGCCATTTGGTTTAACCAATGCACCAACATACTTCATGAATATGATGAACAAGGTGTTCATGGAATTCCTTGATAAGTTTGTTGTCGTTTTCATAGATGACATTTTGATCTACTCCAAGAGCAAGGAAGAGCATGAAGGACATCTACGTTTGATACTTGAAAAACTTAGAGAGCATAAGTTATATGCCAAATTCAGCAAGTGTGAATTTTGGCTAAATGAAGTTGGATTTCTTGGACACGTTGTGTCAGGAGATGGAGTAGCAGTTGATCCTGCTAAGGTTTCAGCTGTAACTGAGTGGGAATCTCCCAAGTCAGTGAAGAAGGTTCATAGTTTCCTTGGTTTAGCAGGATACTACAGGAGGTTTATCAAGAATTTCTCCAAGGTAGCTAAGCCTATGACTGAATTGTTAAAGAAAGACAAGAAATTTGCTTGGTCTGAAGGATGTGAACTCAGCTTTCAAGAATTGAAGAAGAGGCTAGTGACAGCACCAGTCTTGTGTTTGCCAAATTTGGAGAAAGATTTCCAAGTGTATTGTGATGCATCTCATCATGGATTAGGTGCCGTACTTATGCAAGAAGGGAAAGTTGTGGCTTATGCCTCGAGACAACTCAAAACTCATGAAGTGAACTACCCTACTCATGATTTAGAGTTAGCCTCTGTTGTCCATGCACTCAAAACATGGAGACATTATCTTTTGGGAAAGCGATGTGAAGTGTTCACAGATCACAAAAGTTTGAAGTATATCTTCACCCAGAAAGAAATTAACATGAGACAAAGAAGATGGCTAGAACTCATCAAGGACTATGACTTGAGTTTGCAATACCACCCCGGTAAAGCAAATGTTGTAGCTGATGCTCTAAGTCGTAAGGTTTTTGTGAATGGACTTACTAAGGGAGAATTGCTAGATGATCTGTGTGCCCAATTTAGAGACCTCAGATTGGAGATTGTGCCTGAAGGACATCTCATGACCTTGGATGTTCAACCTACTTTGTTGGACAAGATTAAAGAATCCCAGAAGACTGATAAGGAAATTAAAGAGATTAAGGAAAAGATTGGCAAAGGAAAATCCAAAGGATTCCATGAAGACGAACAGGGTACTTTATGGCATGGAAAAGGCATCTGTGTTCCACAAGATCCGGAGCTTTGGAAACTGATTTTACAAGAAGCACACAACTCACCATATTCTATTCATCCGGGTAACACAAAAATGTACATGGATATGAAGGAAAGATTTTGGTGTAATAATCTCAAGAAGGACATCGCCGAACATATTGCTTTGTGTGATGTATGTAGCAGAGTGAAGGCGGAACACCAAAAACCAGCAGGATTGCTTCAACCACTACCTATTCCTGATTGGAAGTGGGACAAGATTGGTATGGATTTCATTACCGGATTACCAAGGACTAGGTCAGGATATGATTCTATTTGGGTAGTAGTGGATCGCCTAACTAAAGTGGCTCATTTCATACCCGTGAAGACAACCTACACTAGTGCTAAGTTGGCCAAGATATATATGAGTAGAATTGTGTGTCTACATGAAGTACCCAAGAGTATTGTGTCTGATCGGGGAACTCAATTCACTTCTCATTTTTGGAGGCAACTACATGAGTCATTGGGAACGAGGTTGGAATTCAGTACTGCATTTCATCCTCAGACTGATGGACAGACAGAAAGAACTAATCAGATTCTTGAAGATATGTTGAGAGCGTGTGCTCTAGACTATGGAGCCAGTTGGGATGAAAGTCTGCCTTACGCAGAATTCTCTTACAATAACAGCTATCAGGCCAGTATTGAGATGGCACCATTTGAGTTTCTCTATGGGAGAAAGTGTACCACCCCATTGCTATGGAAAGGTGTGGGAGAAAGAAGTTTGTTCGGACCAGAACTCATCAAGGAGGCCGAAGATAAAGTCAAGCTGGTAAAGGACAGGTTGAAGATAGCACATTCCCGATAAAAGAGCTACGTAGATCCTAAGCGTAGAGAAGTCACCTATGAAGTAGGTGATAGAGCTTATCTTAGAGTGTCACCACTTCGTGGAGTGAAGAGATTTGGTGTCAAAGGTAAATTAGCCCCAAGATATGTTGGACCATTCAAGATTCTGAGTCGTAAAGGAGAAGTCGCTTATGAGATAGAATTGCTAGAGTCTTTGTCTGTTGTTCATAATGTGTTCCATGGGAGTCAACTTAAGAAATGTCATCCAGAAATGGAAGAGACTTCTTTGAAAGATACCATACCTTTGGAAGAGGTTCAATTGGAGAGTGATCTCACCTATGAGGAGAAACCAATCAAGATTCTTGAAACTGCAGAAAGAGTTACTCGGACTAAAACTATCAAATTCTGCAAAGTTCAATGGAACCATCATTCCGAAGAGGAAGCAACATGGGAAAGAGAAGATGATATTCGGAAAGACCACCCTCACCTATTTG
Organism: Avena sativa; assembly: GCA_916181665.1. Classification (NCBI taxonomy): domain Eukaryota; kingdom Viridiplantae; phylum Streptophyta; class Magnoliopsida; order Poales; family Poaceae; genus Avena; species Avena sativa. The sequence continues at coordinate 354,913,974 of OV702283.1, read as the reverse complement.
CTAGCCAATCCGAATCTCGAGGGCGAGATTCACCTTAAAGGGGTTAGATTTGTAACATCCCTAAAATCATGTTTCAAAACTCATGCATATCATCCGTGCATCCATAATCATGTAGAGTTCATTTCAAAAATCAATTCAAAAACAGGAGCATATGAGCTCATTATTTTATGTGATCAGCATTAAATCAAATGCTACTCTCCAATGAGAGATTGTTGTTAATGAATCAAACCTTGTTACTCTCAGATTGTTTTGCTTGATTGCTAGAGCATAAACCAAAATTTACAAAACAAATATGGATTTTGAAACCAAATTCAAAACTTGATCAAACCAAGTGCAATGTCACTGTTTATTTTATTTGATCAAAAGAACCAAGCTTGTACAGAGAGACCACATGTTTTTATGCCCAGAAATATGATTGTTGCACTCTACAAAAATCCTAAAAAGGTTTGAATTCAAATAGCTTTTGAAATCATTTGAAAACGATTTCTGAAAATGCAAACAGAAATAGAAAAGGAATAAAGAAATAGGAAAAGGCCAGCGCCAGTCATTTGGCCCAACAGAGAAACCAGCCCACTAAGCCCACCCGGGGTTTTCCCCTCTCTCTCTCACGCGCACCCACTCGACCCCGCGCTCACTGATCAGTGGCCCCATCTCCACGTCGTCATCGTCTTCCCCAAATCCCGCGCGAGGAACACGTCGCCGCCCGTTTCTTCCCCGCCTCTGCCGCGAATTGAAATCCTTTAATTGGCCATGAATGCATGCGATATTCTCGCCCCTTCTCTAGCTACTTAAACCCCTTCCCCTCGCGACCATTTCCCCCAACCAAGCTAGCCAGGAGCGCCACCAGGCTGCCAGTATTTGCCCTCGCATCGCCGTAGTACCGACGACCTCCGGTGAGCTCCGTGCGCGCCTTCCTCTCTGGTTCACGCGAACTGCTTTGCAATCTTCTTGCGCTCCTTCTGACATCTTTAGTTCGTCCTATACTGCCCCAGGTCATCGACTCCAACAAGCACCGCAAGTTCCCGACGCCGTCTCCAACTCCGGCAAGAAATTTCGGTGAGAATCGACTGCCCCGTGCCTTCCCTTTGACACTATCCTATTCGCCTGATCGATGCGCACCCGCTGATGCCCTCCGTTTCTGTTAGGGCGGATCAGAACGTCGCCAACATCGCCGTCCACCCAAGCCTGACGCTGTCCTCTACTCCGACGAGCTCCCACGGCCACTGCAGCACGCCCCTTCGCCAACCGAGCACACATTGAGTATCTCCACGTCGCGGCGAATCTGGTGACCATCCTCCCACCTCCCCGGGCTACCTAGTTTGCCGGCTCCGCCACTGTCAGAGTGCGCCGCCGCCAATCGCCACCGCCAGCACCGCCACTTGTTGGTCAAGTGCTGAGCGCCGTTAGATTTAGATCTAGTGGTCACGATAGATCATAGGCGAAGCAGTATGTTTCAATCAGAGCCGCACGATTAAGTTAGATCCAACGCCTCAGAAGCGTGATCCGGTGCGAAGCGCTACCAGCCAGTTAGAAGCCGCCGCGTGGCACAAGTTTCGTTTTAAAATTTTGAATTAGATCTATTAGATGTTTGATTTTGTTTTAATCATAACTTTTGATTCCCACGTACAAATTTGACAAATTTTATATCAATGGAATCAGGAGAGAAAGCCCTTTCCATTTATGCAATGTGTTTAAAGTTTTGTTTCTGTTAAAATGGTTTTATTTACATAAACATGTGTAGACCTATTTTGTGTATATTAATTATTTGAGAAATGATTTAGTGTTCAAATAAAGATTGTTTGGCAAGTTATGAACTTGTTTGTGATTCAGTACTATGCACTTGTCTTGTTGAGTATAGAAAATCATCACATATCATATTGCATGCATCCATATATTTTTGCTTGTATATATTTTGTTTGTGATTTGGTGTTATCATTTTATGTGTAGATTTTGGTGCAAATAGTGATTGTGATTGTGAAGATTGTAGCTACTCTCCAAACTACCAATGCAAGTGGTGCTTCATGATTTTATTCCTATGTTGTTCAAATATGCATTAGAAATATTTTGCTAGACTTGCATAGATAATTTTTGGTATTTATATGCTATGCTTGGGAAATCCTAGTAGTTGTAGAATTGCTAGAAATTTATAAGTTAAGATGTTTATCTATGCCATGCTTAGCCTAGCTAGTAGCAACCAAGGGTGGTTAAATATTCATGCTATGCTAAAATATTTCTAAGTCTTTGGACTTGTGTTTTGCTTAATAAAACAACTAAGTGAATGAAACACCTGGGTGGAATGGAAGGAATGGTTTATGTTGAGTGGTTACATAAGGCCCATTTCTATGGTTTACCTTGTATATCTCACTTGTGGAAAGCCACCCAGGAACAAAGGGATTTGAGAGGCCAAATGTTAAAAAGCTTCTAGTGCAGCCACTTGGCAATATGGGCTCTGCCTGGATCATATAGGTTGCAATAAATTAGCCATTTGGACAGTTGGTGGTAGTGGGATGATAGGTTGGAACGCGTCCATTTGGTCTAAGGGAAGGCTTCTGAAAGGTCCTGTCTTGGTGAAAATCAAGTCTTGTGGGGAAAGTGAACAACCTCTGCAGATGGAAGAATCTAAGTACTTAGCCATGTCCCTGGTATTGGACAATTTGAGCATCAAGACATGGAAGCTATCAAGAATCTCCTCATCCCAATTTCTAAGTAAAACTTGTGGTTGAACAAGGGTGAAGGACCCCAATGTCTATTGGTGGTTCCTTGGGAAAAGTTTTGACAAAGAAAAACTTAGTGTTTTCAACTAATATGCAAAACCTATTTTGAGCAAAGCAAGCCTAAGCTACACTTAGCCAAAATGCATATAGTATTTAGTCCACCAATATTCTACTAAGGTATCACTTACCAATACTATTCCAATGTATTGACCCACTGTGGCTGTAACTTATGATGTTGCAGGATATTCTGATGATGATTAGGAGTCATGAGTCTACACTCAACATGCTTGCCTGTGGCACATGAAGATGAAGACTTATTTATCTTATTATATATTTGAACTCTTGTAGTAGGCCTGTGGCCATGGAGTTGTAAAAGACTATGTTTGCCTCTGGAATGATATGTAATGATGACCTTTGTTTCTGTGTACTTCATCTTAAACTATGGATGCTAGCATTGATCCAGGGACTAGTATTGCAATCACAGGGATCCTTTCCTTTACAAAGGAGGGATCTTACAAAGTCCAAGAAGGATTAGGAACCCGACTAGATTTCAGCACAGCTTATCACCCTTAGACCGATGGACAAACAGAGTAAGTAAACCAAATACTCAAAGATATGTTGAGAGATTGTGTGTTAGAATATGGATCAAAATGGGAAGACTGTCTGCCTTTCGCAGAATTTTCATACAACAACAGTTACAAAGCCAGTTTGCAAATGTCCCCATTTTAATTCATGTATGGAAGGAAGTGCCGTACCCTTTTGAATTGGTCGGAAGTAGGAGAGAGTCAGATTTTTGGACCCGACATCCTACGAGAAGCAGAAGAGAAAGTTGACAAGATCCGTGAGCACCTCAAGACCACCCAATCCCAACAGAAGAGTTATGCCGACAAGAGAAGTCGAGACCTAGCCTTCAATATCGGAGATTTTGTGTATCTCAAGGTATCACCTTTGAAGGGAATGCAACGTTTCAAACTCAAAGGAAAGTTAGCCCCCAGATATATCAGACCCTTCAAGATTTTGAATCGCCGAGGATAAGTATTGTATCAACTGGAACTACCAGAGGAGATGTTAGCCGTGCATAATGTGTTTCATATCTCGTTACTTCGTAAATGCCTAGAAGTCCCGGAGAAGACCGAAGTTTTCAGGAATATTGATCACTGAACAATAGAGATCAAAGATGACCAGACATATCCCGAAGTACCCATTTGTATTTTGGAGGAAGCCTTCAGAACCACCAGGACCCGGAGTATCAAGTTTCTCAAGATCCGGTGGAGTAACCACACTGAAGAAGAAGCTACCTGGGAGCGAGAAGATTACATTAGGAAGGAGTTTCCAGATCTCTATAAATCCTAGTTTTCTGTTTCTCAAATCTTGGTACGAGATTTTTTTTAAGGAGGGAAGGTTTGTAACATCCCAAAAATATTAATCAAGGTTATCAAATTCTAATCACCCAAATTTAGGGTTAACAAAAAACTTTTGTTAAATAAAATCAATATGAATGCATGAATGTATGTGGTGAATGCATGAATGTTTTATGGACTTGTTTGATTGTTATGAATAGCAAGGATTGGTTTAAATATGAAAACAACATCATCTAAATCATTCCCAAGAAGAATCAAATCTTTAGAAATTCAAAAACAAACCATATAAGCAAATGGTCATTTTTGCCAATCTTGTTCACTAGACCACTTTGAGTGTTTCTAGTCCAGGATTTCTAACAGAAACAAATCCAATTATTTTCACCCCTTGCTAGACCAAGTAAAAGTAAACCCAAGCCCACCTTGCAAACCCACAGAAACATTTTGCAAATCTATGCCAAGGACAATTCAAAATTGAATCTAGTTCATATGGTAAGATCCCCATTTCTCAAAATCCAACCAAACCAGTTCACCTTGAAAAATCCCAGCAACCAGAGACTACCTAGTATGTGCCCAGTACACTCACCAAATTTCATCCAAAAATTCAAATATGAATTTCTTTCAGCCATTTTGTCAAACACCTTGCAGACACAAATAAACCCTGGCCGAACTACACTGTTGTGAGCAGTGATCTTCGACCATTTTATCCCCTCTTAAATCTCTTGTCTCTCCCGAGCCTAGCCAATCCTCAGAAAAACACTTCTTAGTCGTGGGCATAGTGGAGCGCCGCCCATTTTTGGTCGTCGCCGGCCGACGGTGGACAGCACGCCAGGAGCATCGCCGCCCTTGCCCACGATGCGCACCAGACACGCCGCACTCCACCGCCACCCCCTGTCCCAGCCTCGACCGCAGGAGAGCCCTGGACCACCCTAGCACCGCCGCGCCCTATACCTCTGTGCCATGTCCAGAGCGCGCCAGCTCGCTGTAGCCGACCGCCTCGCCCTCGCCGTGCATGCGCACATGCACCATGATCACAGCAACCCTGCAGACACCCATTTTCGCCGCCGCGTGACCCACAACTGCCGCACACCGTCGCAAACACCTCTGTGTCTGTGCAGAGCGCCGCACGCTCCTGACCAAACCCCACCGCCCCACGCCTCGCCTTTAAGCTACCAACGATCGCCAGGAGACCGCGCACCGTCCCCTAGCCTCAACCACGTCGATAGACGCCTGTACTGTCGCCTCTGACGACCTCTGCCCATCCCGTGGTACCCCTCCCGCTCGCTTATAAAAGGAGGCCTCCCCAGCTTGATATCTCCACACCATCTCACTCCTCAGCTCTCACAGATCCTTCCAACTTCTTCCCGGAGCAAGGCGAGCTCTCTCTTGCCAGAATTTGGCCAGAGCCTGCTACTGCTGGAGGAGAAGGGCGCAGTCGATTGCGGCCACCCCAAGAGAAGCCGCCAATACTAGGAGAACCGCCGTTGTTGACAAACTCATTCGCCCCTGTCGCAGACCCTCGCCCGAGCCTCGGTGAGCCTCGCCAGACCCCCACTGGCCGCGTTAGGGTTAGTTCCTCGCCGGAGTAGCTCGTCATCGACGATGACCCTCAGCCGCTAGATTAGAATTAGATCGTAAGGCTCAGATTCATAGATACCATTTCATTTAGTTAGTTCCGCTGACTAGTGGACCCTATCTGTCAGCAGCGCGTGCGCGCTGTGTGCAGTGGATCGGCCCAACTAGCTCTCCCGCGTAACCCAGTCGTTTGAATTTACATTTTTCCATTTAGTTTCAAACCTAGTTCATACAGTAACTTAAAAAATCAATTCAAAGAGTTTTACGGAACCAAAATGCATGAAACCAATTTTGTTAGAAAGATATGGAAATTCTTAATTCCAGCCTGTTTGATTCAAACCATTTGGAGTTACAGATCACCTATGGTGAAAATAACAAGGCAGAGACTTTTCTGCATTCAAACATTTTTCAAAAATCAACCATAAATACTTTTGAGTTGATTCCAACTCTTAAAAATCACATTTGACAAGACCTTTCTGAATATATAAAATATCTAGGTTTACTTGTAGTAATAATGGGCAAGTAATAAACGAATGCCCCATAGGCATTTCTAGTCACTTTAATTAATTAAAATAATAAGGTTAAATATTATTCAATTGTGATAGCACTTTAAATCACATTCCCAAGTATTAGAATATGTGGTGATGACATGTGTCAACATGATCCCATATTTTAATTGGAGAATATTAAATCTTAAGTAGTTTTTTAATGAGTAGAAGTTACTTTTCTAAAATAAAATAAATAAGACTAAGTCTTTAATTCATGTGATGATTGTGATGATTCTAGATCATCTAGTGTAAACCTTTGTGTGCTAAGTAGAAGTAGTTAAGTATTGTTTGGTGATTGTGTACTTCGTATTTATTTATAGACGCTAGTATCGACCAAGGATACGAATAGGAAGGAGACTACTATGAAGAGGAAGCAGAGGAGAACTTCAACCACTGCACTGCACAAGGCAAGCTAAACTAAAACCATGCAAGTCTTACTTGCAAGCCTAAAACCACTAGTTAACCTATGCAAGATGCATTAGGCATATTTGCTTATACCAAATCCCAGTTTTACTTGCAAGCTTTATTCTCTTATTTCTTTATCAAAGCTCTTTCTTGTTCTTACTTAGTGACTTGTGAATTTTGGAAAGTTATTAGAGGTAGAATAAAGAGCATAAAACTTGTCCTAAGTTAAGCAGAAATAGATGTCATCCTAAGGCATGAGATTAGACTTAGATAAGTCACACTTGATTAGCACCCCTCATTAGTGACTACCCCCAACATTAGTGGCTAGTGCCAAGCATAAAACTTAATTACTTTAGATGGGAATACTTGGTGAAAATGGTTATGAAAACCTTAGAGTGACGAGTCATTCTATTGAAATGTTTTGACATGTGTTCTTGAACACCAGATGATTTTGATGACGAAAACGTTGAGGCATGAGCCTTAGCCCTTTATAAAACTGATGGTTGTGTTCGGATGCGATAACATTCCAATTTTACCGTACAACCACAATACCCGAATTTGGGTAGGGCTTGCCTGGAAGTTTATATATCTTAGTATGGGTTCCATTGCGGCCGAGGTTTGATCTGAGGCTACCTCGTGATGATTGTCCACCTGTGCAGTTCCCAAGATGACAGTTGGTCATGGTTGGGAGGCCAAACTCATAGGAGAGGTGCCTATACTAGGGTGTGTAATTGAAAGGTTAGGATTGATTATCCGCATAATGAGTATGGCGATTCAGGATTGTTCCTGACGGATGTATCGAATATTGTGGTGAAAGTGTACCATCTCTACAGAGTGTCAAACTATTCGAATAGGCGCGTCCACAGTTATGGACAGTTGGGGTGGCCATACTGTTCCGTCGTCAGATGTTTTCAAAAAGACTTGTGAAATGAATCATGACTTTGACTTGACCACAACAGGGTTGTGAAAGTGAAAACTAAGTTCTCACTTAGATGTTGAAAGATATTAAACTAGCTTTATTTACTTCTGAACCCAGCTAGAGATAAAACTGTCTTTTTGCAAAACAACCTAGAGCTTAGGATTCCTACTTGAAACCTCTTTACCTATTAGTGATAGTTTGCGAGTACTCATGGCTTTGTCCCTGGCTATTCCCATGGCCAGACTATGAGGAGGACTACCAGGATGATGGACAATAGGAAGTATACGACAACTAGGATCATCTCCCAACGTCAGCATTGCGTGTGACCCTGAAGATGGAGCTTCGCCCATGGTACCATTATTAATTATTCCGCTGCGTTGATTGTATTAAGACTAGATCATGAGATCCTTTATTTGTAAGACCTTTATTATGATTTGTAATGGATGATGAACTATGGTACCAATCTATTATGTCTCGCTAAAATGGTAATCCTAGGATTGCGATGTATGGCATAATAGGCATCTGGGATTAAAAATCAAGGTGTTGACACCTTCATTGATGATGACGAAGCCACCAATTCTGATGAGTAGTAGCATTTGAGAACTATCGTAGGTGTGAGTTGTATCCGGTCCCACTATATCGTAGCTTCATAGAATAGTTCTTAAAACCATCTGTTACCCTAGTGTGGTGTGTGTTTGTATTTGGTGATATGAATGAATGAAAAGCAAGTTGCTAGTTGGAAAAACAAGAGTCAAACTCAAAGTTTAAAAGCTTTTCAAAAACAAATCCATGAACCTTAGAAATTTCCCTCTTGTCTCATGATCTATCTCAATCTTCAGATGCCTCGCGGAGGGAGCAACTAATCTCAGGACCCAATGCTGCAAATCTTGCAAATGTTGGTTGCTGACCATGAAGCTGGAAGAGCTAAACATCAAGCCAACTTAGCCACCCTTCAACATATAGCTCAGATGAAAAATAATAATCAAGGCCATGGAAACCAGGACAACCATGGAACCAAGCTCAAGAATTTCCAACTACGAGCTTTTTAACTGCAACAACTTAAATATACGCTATTGGAGCTGGAATTACCGCGGCTGCCGGCACCAGACTTGCCCCCCAATGATCCTCGTTAAGGGACTTAGATTGTACTCATTCCATTTACCAGACACTAATGCGCCCGATATTGTTATTTATTGTCACTACCTCCCCGTGTCAGGATTGGATAATTTGCGCGCCTGCTGCCTTCCTTGGATGTGGTAGCCGTTTCTCAGGCTCCCTCTCCGGAATCGAACCCTAATTCTCCGTCACCCGTCACCACCATGGTAGGCCCCTATCCTAAGTTGATAGGGCAGAAATTTGAATGATGCGTCGCCGGCACGAGGCCGTGCGAACACCAATCCACCCATTTTTAGTTAGTCTGAAGAGCCATTAGATGCTGATGACTGGCTGCAGACCATCGAGAACAACTTAGAAGTCGCAGGAGTGGAGGCCAATGAGAAAGTACTATTTAACACCCATTATCTGGCAGGTGATGCAAGAGCTTGGTGGAATAGCATTCGCACCATGAATGGAGGACATATGGTGACTTGGGATGAATTCAAACTCAAGTTCAGCCGAACCAATGTGCCACCGGGTTTAGTAGTTGAGTATCGTGACAAATTTCTGCCATTAGCTAGGTATGCACCAGATGAGATTGACACAGAAGCCAAGAAGAAGGAGAGATTCTTGAATGGTCTACATGATGAGATGCATACGGTATTAGTCAACATTCCTTTCGCTGCCATTGAAGCCTTAGAGGATTCTGCAATTCAGATGGAAGGCAAGATCAACCAAGCCAACGAAAATCGCAAGCGTCGAATGATGCATCAAACAAGAACCCACCATACCCCAAAGTATCGCCCCAACCCGTCTGCAGGATATGCCCTGAGAAACAATAGACCCCCTATGTCCCATTCGAACTATCCCAATCGTGGAGGAGGAAAACCAAGGCCCGAAGGAAACCACAACAACAACCCTGGCAACTCCAACAATTTCAACCGTGCACCAACCAAGTTCAACAACAACAACAACACCAATACTGCCCCAAGGAATGGAAGCAATGTTGTGCCCGTTGCAGGAAAAGACAAGTCTCAGGTTACTTGTTTTGAATGCGGAGTCAAGGGTTAATATTCCAACGAGTTCCCCAATAAGCTTGCAGCAACCACCAATGTGAATGCACCAGCTCAGCAGCAGCGCCGTGTTCAGCCTGGAAGAAGATTTGCCCCAGGGAACTCACTCAACCGCCACGGCCGTCTGTTTCACATGAATGCTGAAGAAGCCTAGGAAGCGCCAGATGTCGTGTTGGGTATGTTTTCTGTTAACTCAGTACTTGCAAGAGTGTTGTTTGATTCTGGAGCATCACACTCGTTTGTTATAGAAGAATTTGCATGCACTAGTAAGATTCAAACCCACAAAATTGAAGAATGTTATGATAGTTCAAATACCTGGTTCAACCACCAAAGCTAGACAAATTTGCAAGGCCGTACCTATTAGAATCCATGGAATAGATTTTTATGCTAATCTAATAGTACATGGAAACAAAGGTTTGGAAGTAGTACTAGGAATGGATTGGATGTCGAAACATAAAGGATTAATCGACTGTGCCAAGAAAGCCATAACCATGACTAGTACCACTGGAGTATCAGTAGAGCATGTATCTGAAACCTTGCCCCGTCAATTCAAGTGCAACAAGAGTCTATCCCAACAAACTGTTAACACCCAGATTTTTAATCCCAGATGCCTGTTATGCCATACATCGCAATCCCAGGATTACCATTTTTGCGAGACATAACAGATTTGGATACCATAGTACATCATCCATTACAAACCATACATAAGGTCTTAGACAAATAAGGATCTCATGATCTAGTTCTTAATACAACTCAAGCAGCGGAAATACGTAATAATAAAGGTGGCGTAGGCGAAGCTCCATCTTCGGGGCCACAGGCAATGCTGACGGTGGGAGATGATCCTAGTTGTCGTAACCTTCCTGGGGTCCATCATCCTGGTACTCCTCTTCATAGTCTGGCCACGGGAATAGCCAGGGATAAAGCCATGAGTACTCTTTAAGAACTCGCAAACTAATACTAACAAGTGAAGGGGGTTTTTTGTAGTAGGACACTAAGCTCTAGGGTTGTTTTGCAAAAAGCCAGATTTACCTCTACTAAGTTCAGAAGCAAGAAAATCTAGTTGAAATCAATGGTAAGGAAATCGGTAATTGTTAACTGCTCGGTTGTCTTGGGAGTAGCGACTAATCGGAATTCGGACGATTAACTGATTTAATCAGTCGGCTATTAATCGGTGCAACCTACAAAAATTATCACATAAAACACATATGACTCCTCTTGCACCTCAACCAAATACCCTATTAAAAGCATCCTCGAGCTCCCGGATGAGATCCTCAAGGCGCTCGAGCTCTTGTATCTGAGGTCTTATCGACAACTACGAGGAACTGGTCAACAACGGCAAGGAACTGGTTGGTGATGGTAGAAATCGAGCTCCTGGAGGAAGGGATCGAGCGGGAGCTTCGAAAAACCTACTTCATTCGGGCGGGCTAGCGGATGGATAGGCGACATGTGTTGATAATTTTGCAACTTTTTTGACCAAGTGTGGTAGTTAATCGGGAACATACCTAATAATCGAAGAATCAGAGCTATTAATCGGGCTAGACGATTAACACGAACGATTAATGGTAATCGACACGGTCAGGTCCCTAGTAACGATTAATAGGCCTATTAATCGCTGATTCGGCCTATTTTTTGAACAGTGGTTGAAATTTTATAACACCTAAGTGGGAACTTGAATTTCATATCACAACTCTATTGTGGTCATGTAAAAATCTCAATTCATTTCATAAGTCATTTTGAAAACATCTGACGGGGGAACAGTATGGCCACTCCAACTGTCCATAACCGCGGACGCGGCTATTCAAATAGTTTGACACTCTGCAGAGATTGTACACTTTCACCACAACATTCGATACATCAAAATCCTGAATTCACCATACTTAGTATGCGGATAATCAATCTTAACATTTCCATTACACACCCTAGTATAGGCACCTCTCATGTGAGTTCGGCCTCCCAACCATGACCAACTGTCATCTTGGGTACTGCACAGGTGTACAATCTTCACAAGGTAGCCTCAGCTCAGACCTTGGCCGTGAGGGAACCCATACTAAGGTATATAACTTTCCAGTCAAGCCCTACCCAATTTTCGGGTATTGTGGTTGTACGATAAAATTGGAATGGTATCGCATCCAGACAACCATCAGTTTTATAAAGGGCTAAGGCTCATACCTTAACATTTTCATCATCAAAATCATCTGGTGTTCGAAAACACATGTCAAAACATTTTAGTAGAATGACTCATCATTCCAAGGTTTTCATAACCATTTTCACCAAGTATTCCCATCTAAAGTTGATCAAGTTTTATGCTTAGCACTAGCATCTACAAGTGGGGGTAAGTACTAATGATGGGGTGGTAAACAAGTGGAGTTTAACTAAGTACAATATCATGCCTTAGGATGACATCAAGATTATCTATCTTAGTCCCAAATTTAATGCTCTTTATGCAACCTTCAATTTTCTTCCTAGAATCTACAAGTTACTTAAGTAAACTCTAAGAGAAAGCTTTGATAAAGAAATACAGTATAAAGCTTGCAAGTAAAACTAGGATTGGGTTATCAAGTGGGTATGATCACATATGCTTAGGGAATATAGTTGGTATGGTGACAAGCAGGTATTAGCTTGCATAAGTCAACTTGATTAGTAAGGCATGCTAAGTTAATAGCTTGCAAGTATTGGCTTGCACATCAACTAGTAGTAATTAGGCATGCATAATTGCAAGTATAATCTTGCTAAAGTAGAGTATCTTGCAAGTGTTAGCTTGCCTTGTGCAGAGTTGTGGTTGAAGTTCTCCTCGGCTTCTTCTTCGTAGTATCCTCCTTCCTCCTCGTATCCTTGGTCGGTACTAGCGTCTATGAATAAATACGAGGTACACAATCACCAAACAATACTTAACTATTTTCAATCATCACACAAAGGTTTTCTATAGATGATCTAGCATCATCACTAACCTTACAAGAATAAAGCATTTGCATTTTTTTTAGAAAAGTAATTTCTACTCATTGAAAAACTACTTAAGATTTAATATTGTCCAAACCAAACATGGTATCATGTTGACACATGTCATCACCACATATTTCAGTACATGGGAATGTGATTTAAAGTGGTTTCACAATTTAATAAGGTTTAACCTTTTATTTCAATTAAATAAAGTGACTAGAAATGCCTATGTGACATTCTTTTATTACTTGAACATTATTTCTGTAAGTAAACCCATATGTTTTTATATATTCTGAAAGGTATGATCAAATGTGATTTTTGAGAGTTGGAATCAACTCAAAAGCTATTATGGTTGAAATTTTAAAAATGTTTGAATGCAGAAAAGCTTCTGAATTGTTATTTTTACCAAGGTTGATCTACAGATCCAAATGATTTGAATCCAAATAGATCCAAATGATTTGAATCCAACGGTCTTGGATTAATCATTTCAATACCTTTCTAATAAAATTGGTTTCATTCAATTTGGTTCACTGAATCGAGCTGGGTTGATTTTTGAAACTAGGTACAAAACTGAGTTTGAAATAAATAGAAAAATCTAAATTCAAATGATTGGGCTGCGCGGGAGATGCTAATGGGCTGACCCAGTGTCACTACGCAGCGCGGGGCTCAGCTGACAGGGGGGTCTACCGGTCAGTGGCTCATAAAACGCGAAGCGGTACGGGGCGATGTGGTGCGTTGGATTAGAAGTGAGATCAACGACTGAGGGTCGTCGTCGATGATGAACATGTCACCGGCAAGCCCGAACCCTAGCGGCTCAGTGGGGGTGCATAGGGGGCATACCGGGGCTCTAGCGACGACGGCGAGGCGGGCAAACGACGAAGTCGACGACGGCGAACTCATGGATAGTCGCGGCAGCTCCGGGGGTGGTCGAAATCAACGGCTCCGTTCTTCTCCAGAGGCGGCCTGCTCCGGCGCAATTCCTGTGAACTGCTGCTCCTCGTGCTCTGGCTAAGGGATGGAATAATCAGTGAGATGAGGGGAGTGAGATGGTGTGAAGAAATCAGCGGGGGTCGTCTCCTTTTATAGGCTCGACGGTGAGACCGAGAGGGATGGGCAGGCGACGGTGGCGACACGGCTACGGGCGGCTAGAGGCATGGCTGTGGTTGGCGATCGACGGGTGGTCTCCTGGCGATGCTCTAGAGATCAAATGCGCGTGTAGGGGCGGTGGCATATGGTCGGGAACGCGCGGTGCTCTGCGAGGCAGAGGCGGCGAACTCCGCGGCGAGCGGTGGCGACGGGGTACGGGCGGTGAAACACACATGTCTGGTGGTCTCCTGGGACGGTGGGGTGCATGCTGGCAGGCAACGAGGGCTCGAGGTGGTCGGGTTGCATGGGAACGGTGCGTGCTCTGCGGTGCTCGTCGGCATGGTCGACAACGGTGCGGGCGCGGCGTTCCTGGCGGTTCTGGTCTCTGTCTCCGAGCTAGGGCTGGTCGAGAGGGGGAGGTGAGGCATGGGCTGCATGCTAGACAAGGTGTGCATAGCTAGTTCTTCTCCTAGCTTGCTGTCCACACTGGGGTGACATGGTGAGGCTCGGCCTGCTCACCATTGATGGCATTGACAAGCTCACAGTGGTGCTAGAGGTTAGTCAAGGTTGCTAGATGATCTACTAAGGCTAGTTGCAACCAGAGAGGGGACAAGGTCGGCCCAAAACACTGCTCAACATAGTGTTTTTGATTTGGCTGATTTGCATCTGCAACCTGTTTGATGAAATGGCCGCATGAACTTGAGTTTTGAATTTTTAAAATATTTTTGGTGGGTGTGCTAGGCATGTGTTGAGGATTCTGTGGATGCTTGGGTTTTGAAAATTGAGCTTGTTTTAGTGGTTTTTGAAATAGTGGGATCTTCTCATATGAAATAGATTCAATTTTAAACTGTCATTTAAACTAAGCATTTAAATGTTTTTGGATGATCACAAAGTGGGCCTTGGTACCTTATTATGAGTACTAAAAAGGGGTGCAAAGATCCATACATGTTTCTATTGAGTTTTGAAAATTAGAGATATCCAAAGTAGGCATGGGAGTTAATTTGGCCAAGTGACCATTCACTTAATTTATTCATTTTGAGTTGTTTGTCTTTGGGAATAGTTTGGGGATTGTTTAGATGATGTTTATTTCACCTAAGAATCATTTTACAAGCAAAGAAACACATGACCATGGCAATTCAAAAGAATCCAAATTTCAATGCACACACATATGAATGCTTTCATATTTTTAGTTGGAAAAGTTTTTGTTAACTCTAAATAACCCTAAATTTGGTGATTAGAGTTTGATGATCCAAGTTTAATATTTTTGGGATGTTACAAACCTTCCCCCCTTAAACAAAATCTCGTCCCGAGATTTGAAAAAGGACAAAAAATATTACCTAGGATTTGAAGAGTTCGGGAAACTCCGTCCTGATGTGATCTTCGCGCTCCCAGGTAGCTTCTTCTTCTGTGTGGTTTCTCCATTGAATCTTAAGAAAATTGATGCTTCGGGTTCTAGTAGTTCTGAAGGCTTCTTCCAAAATACGGATGGGCACTTCGGGGTAGGTTAGGTCAAAGTTGATTTCTATGGTCCGGTGATCAATATTCTTGAACACTTCAGTCTTCTCCGGGACTTCGAGGCACTTGCGAAGTAATGAGATATGTAACACATTGTGCACGGCTGACATCTCTTCGGGTATTTCCAATTGATACGACACTTCTCCTCGACGGTTCAGAATCTTGAAGGGGCCGATATATCTGGGGGCTAACTTTCCTTTTAGTTGGAAACGCTGCATTCCCTTTAATGGAGACACTTTCAGATACACAAAATCTCCAAGGTTAAAGGCGAGGTCTCGACGTCTCTTGTCGGTGTAACTCTTCTGTCTTGACTGAGCGGTCTTGAGGTGCTCACGAATCTTGTGAACTTTCACTTCTGCTTCTCGTAGGATGACGGGTCCGAAAATTTGACTCTCTCCTACTTTTGACCAGTTCAAAGGGGTGCGACACTTCCTTCCATAGATGAATTCAAATGGGGCCATTTGCAAACTAGCTTGATAACTGTTGTTGTATGAAAATTCTGTGAACGGCAGACAGTCTTCCCATTTAGATCCATACTCTAACACACATGCTCTCAACATGTCTTCGAGTATCTGATTTACTCGCTCCGTTTGTCCGTCGGTCTGAGGGTGATAAGTGGTGCTGAAATCTAGTCAGGTTCCTAAACCTTCTTGGACTTTCTTCCAGAATCTCAAGGTAAACTGAGTTCCTCGATCCGATACGATGTTCTTGGGGACTCCATGCAAACTGACGATTCTAGCGATGTATAACTCCGCTAGCTTCAAACTCTGATATGTGGTCTTGATGTGTAAGGAATGGGCGACTTTGGACAATCTGTCCACTATGACCCAGATAGAGTCATTTCCCCTACTAGAAGTAGGCAATCCGGTGATAAAGTGCATTCCAACTGAATCCCATTTCCATTCCGAAATCTGCAATGGTTGCAAAAATCCAGCGGGTCTTTGATGTCCCACCTTGACTCGCTGACATATATCACACTTGGCGATATAGCTTCTGATTTCTCTCTTCATCTTATGCCACCAAAATTGTTCCTTCAAATCTTGATACATCCTCGTTCCTCCGGGGTGGATAGAATAAAGAGTATCATGAGCTTCCTTCAGAATCACTTCTTTCAACTCATAATCTGCTGGTACACAAAGGCGTCCTTTGTACCACAGAACTCCTTCTTCGTTTTCCGTAAATTTGGGTACTTTACCTATACCGATACGACGCTTGATTCTGTCGATACTAGAATTTCCTTTATGCGCCTCCTTGATCTGGCTGATCAAAGTGGGTTGAAGTTCTATGCTAGCCAAAAATCCTTCACTCACTAATTCTATGCGGATATCTTCCATCTCTTTGTGCAGACTTGGTTGCTCCTTCAAAATCATGGAGTTCAAGCGGCACGGCAATCTGCTAAGGGCATCTGCTACCACATTGGCTTTATGGGGTGATAGTGAATGTCCTGATCGTAATCCTTGATTAGCTCAATCCATCTTCTCTGTCTCATATTCAGCTCCTTATGAGTGAATATATACTTCAGGCTCTTGTGATCCGAATAAATCTCACAACGGTTTCCCATCAGGTAATGCCTCCATGTCCTCAGGGCTAGAACTACGGCTGCGAGCTCGAGGTCATGGGTTGGATAATTCTGCTCATGTTGTTTCAGTTGTCGAGATAGATAAGATATAACTTTGCCTTCTTGCATTAGCACACATCCGAGACCGATCTTGGATGCATCACAATACACGTCAAAGGGCTTCGTGATGTCCGGCATGATTAAGATTGGGGCTGAAATCAATCTTCTCTTGAGTTCTTGAAAACTCGCTTCACATTTGTCCGTCCATTCAAACTTCTTGTCCTTCTTCAGCAATTGGGTCATGGGTCTGGAAATACTCGAGAATCCTTCTACGAACTTGCGGTAGTATCCCGCCAATCCGAGAAATGCACGAACTTGGGTTTGAGTGGTTGGGGCTTGCCAATCTTCGACATCTTTCACCTTCGCAGGGACAACGGCAATTCCTCCGGCTGATACAATGTGGCCGAGGAATCCTACCTCCTGTAACCAGAATTCACATTTGCTAAACTTGGCATACAACTGATGCTCTCTAAGGGTTCCAAGAATGGTCCTTAGGTGTAGCTCATGTTCTTCTTCTGATTTGGAATAAATCAGAATGTCATCAATGAAAACAACGACAAACTTATCCAGGAAGTCCATAAAAATCTTATTCATGAGATTCATGAAATAAGCGGGGGCATTGGTTAATCCAAAATACATGATAGTATACTCGTATAATCCATATCTGGTGGTAAAGGCAGTCTTTGGAATATCCTCTACGCGAATCTTGAGTTGATGATAGCCAGTTCTAAGATCAATCTTATAAAACACTTTGGCACCGGTCAACTGATCAAACAAATCTTCTATCTTGGGCAATGGGTACTTGTTCTTGATAGTGACATCATTCAACTTCCGATAATCCGTACACAAACGATTACCTCCATCTTTCTTGTCCACGAACAAAACAGGTGATCTCCATGGTGATGCACTTGGTTGAATCAATCCAATTTCCTGCATGGCATCCAGTTGCTTCTTCAGTTCTGCTAGTTTAGACGGGTTCATACTATATGGTCTCTGGGCTATGGGTCCTATTCTGGGGATTAGTTCAATGATAAACTCGATATCCCGATCTGGGGGCATACCGGGCAAAACATCTAGAAACACATCGGGGTATTCACAGACTATCCGGACTTGGTCAATGGTAGGTTGGGCTATACTCTTGTTGCACTTGAATTGACGAGGTAAGGTTTCAGATACATGCTCGACTGATATTCCGGCTGTACTGGTCATGGTTATGGATTTCTTGGCATAGTCAATTAATCCTCTATGTTTGGACATCCAATCCATTCCTAGTACTACTTCCAAACCTTTAGTTCCAAGTACTATCATATTAGCATAAAAATCTATGCCATGGATTCAGATAGGGACGGCTTTGCAAATTTGCCTAGCTTTGGTGGTTGAACCGGGAATTTGAACAATCATAACATGCTTCAGTTTGGTTGGTTGAATCTTACTAGTGCATGAAAATTCTTCGGTGACAAATGAATGCGATGCACCAGAATCAAACAACACTCTAGCGAGTACTGAATTAACAGAAAACATACCCAGCACGACGTTTGGCGCTTCCTGGGTTTCTTTAGCATGCATGAGAAAAAGACGGCCGTTGCGGTTGAGCGAATTCCCTAGGGCAAACCTTCTTCCAGACTGAACACGACGCTGCTGCTGAGCTGGGGCATTTGCATTGGGGGCTGCGGCATTCTTCTTGGGGCACTCATTGGAGTAGTGACCCTTATTTCCACAGTCATAACAAGTCACTTGCGACTTGTCCTTTGCTGCAATAGGCACATCATTGCTTCCAGTCCTCGGGGCAGTGTTGGTGTTGGTGGCGGCATTGTTGTTGTTGAACTTGGGTGGGGCACGGTTGAAATTGCCAGAGTTGTCGGGGTTGTTGTGATTTCCTCCGGGCCTTGGGTTTCCACGGTTGGGATAGGTCGGACGGTTCATCAGGGATCTGTTGGTTCTCGTGGCAAATCCTGGAGATGGGTTGGGGCGATACTTTGGGGTATGATGGGTTCCTGGCTGATGCATCATGCGACGCTTGCGATTCTCATTGGCTTGGTTGATATTTCCTTCCATCTGGATGGCAGAGTCGACTAGGGCTTCAATATCAGCAAAGGGGATATTGACCAAAACAGTCTGCATCTCATCATGCAAACCATTCAGGAATCTTTCTTTTTATTGGCTTCAGTGTCGATCTCATCCGGGGCATACCTAGCTAATGACAAGAATTTGTCACGGTATTCCACTATGGTCATCCTTCCTTGCTTCAGTTCTCTGAACTCGTCTCTCATTCTCTTGATCAAACCCGGTGGCACATGGGTTCTGCTGAAGTTGACCTTGAATTCCTCCCAGGTCATCATCTGTCCTCCAGTCATTGCACGAACACTGTTCCACCATGCTCTTGCATCTCTGGCTAGATAGTGGGTGGCGAACAAAACTTTCTTGTTAGCTTCCACTCCGGTGACTTCCAGGTTATTCTCCATGGTTTGCAGCCAATCATCGGCATCTAGGGGCTCTTCCGACTTAGTGAAAACAGGTGGGTTGGTATTCTGTAAATTCTTGAGCTTAGATCCATGGTTGTCCTAGTTTCCTTGGCCTTGATTGTTGTGGGCTAGCTGATCTATCTACTGGAGGGTGGCTAAGTTGGCTTGACGTTCGGCTCTTTCGGCTTCGCGGTCAGAAACCAACATTTGCAGGATCTGCAACATCGGGTCTGGGGATGAACCACTTCCTCCGTGAGGCATCTGAAGATTGAGATAGATCATGAGAAAAGAGGGAAATTTCTAAGGTTCAGGGACTTTGAAAAGTTTTTAAAGTTTGACTCAGATTTTCTAGCAACTTGCTTTTCATTCATTTATCCATAGCACACGGTACAACACACACCACAACAAAGGTAAACAGATGGTTTTAAGAACCATTCTGGAAACTACGATACAGTGGGACCGAATACAACTCACTACACTAGTGCTCAGGTGCTACTACTCCTCGGAGTCGGTGTAGTCGTCATCCTCATCATCCTCATCGTCATCGATGAAGGCAAAATCATCCTCATCGGTGAAGAAGTCCATGGCTTGATCCTCTAGAAAATCATCATCATCGCTGAGATAGGAGTAGGGGTCTCCACGAAGATCCTCTCCCGCATTCTCCCTTTCCTCCAGCTGCATGTCTCTCTCGTGTATGGTCTCCTCCAAATCCGAGATACAGTGGCGAAGACGGGCAATGATGCGCTCCTTCTTGTCAAGATGACGGTGGCGAGACTTGTGATCCTTTGCTAGCATGGCGATGGTCTGATCCTTCGTCTTGATGATGGCAGACTTGTGGTTGGAGTAGTCACAGCAATTATCCAATTCTTGCTGATGATCATACATCATGAAGCTAATGTGGTCCAACTGAGTCTTCAGCTCGTGGTGGTATGGGGCTACCAGTGGCTGTCCCATAGCATCACGCCTTGGACAAAATTCAAAGCGGGTACCCTTGATCTGGTTGATACTCTGCCCACATAGACGGGCAAGAGCTTCCTGCATGGCCCTGGCAAGTCCATCGAGCCAGTTGTTCTCTCTTAAGGTGAACTAAATTCCCTCGGCAGTGGGAGGTTCAATCTTTCCTCAGAAACTTGCAACAATTAGCCACTGCAGATCTTCTCCTCCTTGATCATTGAGCTGAGCTCCGAAGAACTCAGGGTGTGGACGCTCTAGAAGTTCCGAAAGCTGGTCCAAATCCCGCTCAAAGATGAGGTCTCCTCCATTCCCCAACTGATAAAACTTGTTGTACTTCACGTCCATCTATAAGATTATAGGATGAGTAAGTTAGTAGAGTGATCAAGTGTGTCAAATTTTATGTATTTTGTAAGAGTTTTTGGGGAACATGAATTTTTATGAAAGAAATAAAGTGATAAGAATGGGAATAAGTTTTTGTAAATATTTGCTTCCTTTGGTTTTGAAACTAAGTTTTTGATTCAAACGTCCAGTCTAACTAGGGTCTCCTATGGTCAGGATGGCTCTTATACCAACTTTTCAACACCCGGATTTTTAATCCCAGATGCCTATTGTGCCATACATCGCAATCCCAGGATTACCATTTTTGCGAGACATAACAGATTTGGATACCACAGTACATCATCCATTACAAACCATACATAAGATCTTACACAAATAAGGATCTCATGATCCAGTTCTTAATACAACTCAAGCAACGGAAATACGTAATAATAAAGGTGGCATAGGCGAAGCTCCATCTTCGGGGTCACAGACAATGCTGACGATGGGAGATGATCCTAGTTGTCGTAACCTTCCTGGGGTCCATCATCCTGGTACTCCTCTTCATAGTCTGGCCACGGGAATAGCCAGGGACAAAGCCATGAGTACTCTTTAAGTACTCGCAAACTAATACTAACAAGTGAAGGAGGTTTTTGTAGTAGGACACTAAGCTCTAGAGTTGTTTTGCAAAAAGCCAGATTTACCTCTACTAAGTTCCGAAGCAAGAAAAGCTAGTTGAAATTTTATAACACCTAAGTGGGAACTTGAATTTCAGATCACAACTCTGGTGTGGTCAAATCAAAATCTCAATTCATTTCATAAGTCATTTTGAAAACATCTGACGGGGGAACAGTATGGCCACTCCAACTGTCCATAACCGCGGACGCGGCTATTCGAATAGTTTGACACTCTATAGAGATTGTACACTTTCACCACAACATTCGATACATCCGTCAGGAACAAATCCCGAATTCACCATACTCAGTATGCGGATAATCAATCTTAACCTTTCCATTACACGCCCTAGTATAGGCACCTCTCCTGTGAGTTTGGCCTCCCAACCATGACCAACTGTCATCTTGGGTACTGCATAGGTGGACAATCTTCACAAGGTAGCCTCAGCTCAGACCTTGGCCGTGAGGGAACCCATACTAAGGTATATAAGTTTCCAGTCAAGCACTATCCAATTTTCGGGTATTATGGTTGTACGGTAAAATTGGAATGGTATCGCATCCAGATGACCATCAGTTTTATAAAGGGCTAAGGCTCATGCCTTAACATTTTCATCATCAAAATCATCTGGTGTTCGGAAACAATTGTCAAAACATTTCAGTAGAATGACTCATCATTCCAAGGTTTTCATAACCATTTTCACCAAGTATTCCCATCTAAAGTTGATCAAGTTTTATGCTTAGCACTAGCATCTACAAGTGGTGGTAAGTACTAATGATGGGGTGGTAAACAAGTAGAGTTTAACTAAGTACAGTCTCATGCCTTAGGATGGCATCAAGATTATCTAGCTTAGGCCCAAATTTAATGCTCTTTATGCAACCTTCAATTTTCTTCCTAGAATCTACAAGTTACTTAAGTAAACTCTAAGAGAAAGCTTTGATAAAGAAATAAAGTATAAAGCTTGCAAGTAAAACTAGGATTGGGTTATCAAGTGGGTATGATCACATATGCTTAGGGCATATAGTTGGTATGGTGACAAGCAGGTATTAGCTTGCATAAGTCAACTTGATTAGTAAGGCATGCTAAGTTAATAGCTTGCAAGTATTGGCTTGCACATCAACTAGTAGTAATTAGGCATGCATAATTGCAAGTATAAGCTTGCTAAAGTAGAGTATCTTGCAAGTGTTAGCTTGCCTTGTGCAGAGCTGTGGTTGAAGTTCTCCTCGACTCTTCTTCGTAGTATCCTCCTTCCTCCTCGTATCCTTGGTCGGTACTAGCGTCTATGAATAAATACGAGGTACACAATCACCAAACAATACTTAACTATTTTCAATCATCACACAAAGGTTTTCTATAGATGATCTAGCATCATCACTAACCTTACAAGAATAAAGCATTTTTTTAGAAAAGTAATTTCTACTCATTGAAAAACTACTTAAGATTTAATATTCTCCAAACCAAACATGGGATCATGTTGACACATGTCATCACCACATATTTCAGTACATGGGAATGTGATTTAAAGTGGTGTCACAATTTAATAAGGTTTAACCTTTTATTTCACTTAAATAAAGTGACTAGAAATGCCTATGTGGCATTCTTTTATTACTTGAACATTATTTCTGTAAGTAAACCCATATGTTTTTATATATTCTGAAAGGTA